>JAQPPZ010000049.1:2772194-5544388 GCA_028583015.1 Wollemia nobilis
TATATAAAGGAACCGAAGATCCCATAGAGCATCTTCGTATGTTTAGGATAGCAGTGCCATGATATATCCCATGATGATTTGTTATTACTAAAAATGTTCCCAAAAATTTTAGGAGGGATGGCATTGGAGTGGTATTATCAATTACCCACTCATTCTTTGAGAAATTTCGAAGAGACCGCCGAGTATTTTGTGCATCAATTTAGTGCCTATATTGAAATGCATGTAACTATTAAATATTTGTACAACCTAAAACAAGACAAAGATGAATGTTTTGCTGATTTCTTAGCTCGATGGAGGTAGTTGATAGGAAAATTACACTTTGTGTTACCTTATCGAGAAATGTTGGATATCTTTATCAATAATTTACAAGAACAACTATCCTATGAATTATCAACTTCTACCTTGACCACCTTCGATCAAGCTATAGACTTAGCCCGAAGAGTGGAAGATGCTCTTATTAGGAGAGGTCAACTTAAAAAGAAAGATGATGAGAAAACATCCAAAAATCAATATAAAAATAAACAAGTTGTGGGCGATGGAGTCACTGATAGCAGAAACGTTGCCAATGTTAATACTACGAAAACAACAGAGAAGTTCATATTGAAACCTCTTGATAAACCACCTCGAGAATTTACTAGGTTAAATCAACCCTTATCAACCATTCTCCCGCAATTACTAGCATGAGGAATGATTCAATTACCAAATATCCGGGAACCTGATCCAACTATACCCGGATACAGGGCTGATTTACATTGTGATTTCCATAGAGGACCTGGACACGCTACCAACTCTTGTAAAATATTAAAACATAAAATACAAGACCTGATTGATAACAATGAGATGGAGGTGCAAGCCTTTCAACCTAAACAAAATCCTTCCAATAATGCTCAAAAGAACATCCCTCAAAATTAGAATTAGAATGCCAATCAGTCACTGGACATATTTCAACATCCTTTACCAAAGCATGGTAAAGAGGTGGCTAATCAAATTGAGCATCATAATGTTCCCCCTCCTACCCGATATGTAGGAACTATTAGTGGACATTCACCTACTCATGATGTGGAAGTATTTGACACAACTTTATCCATGGTTACGACCAGACCTCTATGTAATATTCGGACCCCTGATCTTAGTGATACCGAATATGAGACTGAAAGTGACATGGAAATCACCTCAAATCAATCGAATAGTTCTGAAGATGAATCAGATCCTATTCAACCTATCACAAGGTCTATGGTTCCAGAAGAACCATTTCCTAGAAGAGTCACTACTAGACCATCTTCTCACCAATTACTTTCTAATGAACAAGCCATAAACGCTAGACCAAGGCCCATTCATCATCCACAAAATAATATTGTAGGTACCATCAGAGCCGTTACCAGACAATAGGCTCAAAACTCTCAATAGGATCAAACTCAGAATGATGGATCAGCTCCATTTGTTTTGAAAAATCCCAATAAAGGGAATCATGTGCCTAATGTTCAACCTAAGCCTCCTTATAATATTAATGAACAATTATCAAATACTACAGCTAGAATTTCCCTTTTGGACCTTTTAAGATCTTCTCCTACCCATAGGGATGAATTAATGCTCACATTAAGCCAAATGATGGTACCACAAAATATTCAACCTCAAGCCATGTCCAATACTATCATAACTCGAGAAGTCGATTGTATTGACTTTCGGGATAGAGATATACCACAACATAGTTTACATAAGGATAACCCCTTATATATTACTACCCTAATTGGAGATGTAGCTGTTAAACGAGTCTTGATTGATAATGGTTCATCTTTAAATATATGCACTTTTGACTTCTACCAAATATTTGGGTTTAGAAGTGATGAAATGAAAAGAACTGATATGATTATAAAAGCCTTCAATGACGAAACACAAGAAACATGTGGAGTTATTACTATCCCCTTGCAAGTTGGTCCGAGAACCTTAGACATGACCGTGTTTATTGTACATTGCCCTGCATCGTACAATATACTTTTGGGTCACCCTTGGATCAACGCGATGCGAGCTGTTCCCTCAACTTTACATCAATGTGTTAAATTCGAATTTAAAAATTAGTTGGTTACCATTCATGGTGATCCTAAACCCTTTGATATGTGTGCTTTGGCAGAACTCGTTGGAGTTCAATTTTGCCCTGCTCTCGTCATCCACACATCCTAATTCTACTCATCCATCTAAACGTGTGAAACACACACCCATAACATCATCTAATTTTTCCCCATCAACCACACCTCTACATATAGCTCAACCATCTTCCGAACAAACCACATTAGGACCTCAAAAAGATCCTAAAACTACAACCAATGCTTCTTGTTTTACTCCTATAACTTCCATACCTATAGACTCATCCATCGATATCTCTATAACATCTACATCCACTACAGGCATACTTTCCACATCCGACGATGTAGGAAATGTTCCTTCTACCTCTTATGCTCTTACTGATGAGCTCTTACCCGATTTATCTAAAATTCTTATATAAAAAAAAACAAACACTGCCATGCAAGATTCCCTTATTTTTAATAAACTCCCACCCTCTCCTCATACCTTGGGCCTCCCATAGCCTATGGGAAGTATTTACCAAGTCGGGAGTTGTGCTTTTATTTATAAGGGATATGACTGGGGAAGAATACCTAGAAACATCAAGACACATTGTGATGGATATGCTAGATGCTATTTTGCTAATGAGTATATTAAAGCTAAGCCCATAATGCTTAAATTGGGATATAAAGGGAAAGGTTTGGGACCTTTCTAGAATGGTATGAAAGAACCTTTTGAGGTAGAACCATGGCCTTCCCGATGTGGTGTGGGCCTATTTCCTAGTAAAGGTCAGCCCTTCCCATTCGAGGATGATGACCACCTCATATGTTACCAAGATTATCTGGATAAACGGGATGTCTTGCATTTTAAGCCTCTTACATGTAATATGTTATCCATAGCTTACCCTGAGATGATTGTCGAATCCGACGATGAGTTGGAGGGGGATATCTTTCATGATGTCTCCATTGAGGAATTGTTACATAACGGATTTTATTTCGATGGCTCTATACCTAGTATAGCCCAGCTTGAGGCCACGGCTCCTCAAGACAAATTATCCAAGCTAACCTTGGAAGAATTACAATAATTAGGCGTTTCACCCACCCCACCTAATTTTGAGAGAGATCTACACATGGAAGTAGAAAACATCATAAAAATTAACATTGGAACCAAAGATAACCCTCACATAATCAACATTGGATCAAAATTGAGTCAAGAAAAACAAGATAAATACATTGCATTCCTTAAAAAATATGAAGACGTCTTTGCTTGGACATATGAAGATATGCCAGGATTAGACCCTTCTGTAGTTATGCATCACCTAGTAGTCCATCCGGATGCTAAACCTGTTAAACAAAAACTTAGAAAAATGCATCCTAAAGTGGCCTTACTAGTCAAAGGGGAATTAGAAAAACTCTTAAATGTTATTTTTATACAAGCCATTGATTATGCTGAATGGATCTCGAATGTAGTTCCGATGACTAAGAAAGAAGCTACCAAAGTTAGGGTTTGCATAAATTTTAGAGATATTAATGTTGCATGCCCTAAAGACGATTTTCCTCTTCCCAACATGGATCAGATCATTGATTTTACTGTTGGGAGCGGAATGATATCCCTAATGGATGGATTTTTTGGTTATAATCAGATCAGGATAGCTCTTGAAGATCAGGCTAAAATAACCTTTATTACCCCTTGGGGAACCTTTTGTTGGAAAGTGATGCCATTCGGTTTAAAGAATGCAGGTGCAACTTATCAACGAGCTATGACTTATATCTTTCATGATATGATGCATGATATTCTACATGATTATGTAGATGATATTATAGCTCGTTCCATCAAAGAAGATGATCATTTAAATGACTTGAGAAAAGTATTTGATCGGTTAAGGGAGTATCTTATCCGATTGAATCCAGCTAAATGTATATTCGGAGTTAAGTCCAATAAATTATTAGGGGTTATAGTTTCTTTACGTGGCATTGAAATTGACCCTCTCAAGATCGTGGCTATCACTGATATGCCCGCACCCACAAATATATCAGAATTACGAAGTCTACAAGGTAAGCTTCAAGCTATTCGCCGCTTTATTGATAAGTTGGCAGACAAAACTGGACCTTTTCTTAAGCTTCTTAAGAAAGATGTCTCTTTTCATTGGGACGACGAATGTCAGGAAGCATTCGAACTCCTCAAACAATATCTCCTTAAACCATCGGTGCTTTCACCACCTAGATCTGATCGTCCATTTATTTTGTATATTTTTGCTTTCGATTTTGCCTTAGGAGCTATGTTAGCTCAACTTGACGATGAGAAGAAAGAACGTGCTAATTATTACATCAGCAGAACCTTAATCAGTTATGAAACTCGCTACACAGCATTAGAGAAGTTATGTCTAGCAGTCATATTTTCTACATAGAAACTACGTCATTATATGCTCAGTCAGACAACATATGTTATTGCTAAATTCGACCCTTTGCGATATCTCATGAGTCGACCATACTTATCTGGTCGCACAGCAAAGTGGGTTCTTGCGCTAAGCGAGTTTGAACTCACGTTTATAGGACAAAAGTCTGTTAAAGGTCAAATCATAGCAGATCAATTAGCCGCTGCACCCTTAGAGTCTACCCATCCCCTCATCATTGAGTTTCTTGATGAATGCCTTAAATTAGAGCGTAGACCATCTTGAGCAATGGTCCCTATACTTTGACGGAGCCCGATGTATGAGTGGGGCTGGTGCAGGTATTATTTTAATATCTCCGTAGAAACATCTTATACCTCTCGTCCTTCAAACTAACATTTGCTTGTACTAATAACACTGCTGAATATGAAGCTCTTATCCTTGGATTACGAGCTGCTTTAGCGCTACAAATTAAAAATCTATTGGTTTTTGGTGACTCTCAACTTGTCATAAATCAAATCAATGATGTTTATCAAACCCGAGATGATAAATTGCGTCCATACAAAGCATATGTCTTACAATTATTATCTTTATTTGATCAAGTTACCTTGGAAGCTATTCCTCGAACTAGCAACCGTGCGGCTGATGCTATGGCTGCAACTGCATCTCTCTTGCCCTTGGAGTTAGATGATGAATATGCTACCATCATTATTCATCGACTCCAGGAACCCGCTTCAAGCAAATCATGCTTAGAACCTTTGGATGTGTTTCTAATCAACGAAACTACTCCTGAACCATGGTACACTGATTTATTTAATTTTCTGCAAAATGGGACCTTCCCTGAAGGTTGTAATAGCAACCAACATCGGTTATTATGTAGACGAGCAAGTCGCTTCGTAATTATTGGTAATACCTTGTATAGGAGATCTTTTGAAGGCATCTTATTGAGATGTTTGAATCTAGTAGAATCTAAATCAGCTTTGAGTGAAGCCCACAATGGATCTTGTGGGGGGCATTTTAGTGGTAGCGCCATTGCTAAGAAGCTCCTTAGGATAGGATATTTTTGGCCTACCATGGAGAATGATGCACATGATTATGTGCACCATTGCGACAAGTGCCAGAAACATGCTGACCTTGTCCATGCGCCTGCACAAGAACTATAGGCTATTTCATCTCCTTGGCCCTTTTCAAAATGGGGCTTAGACATCATTGGAAAAATCAACCCTGTGTCATCTGATGGACACAAATTCATCATAACCGCCACCGAGTATTTCATGAAGTGGGTTGAAGCTATGCCCTTAGCTTCTTGCACTGGAACCCAAGTTTCCAAGTTTATTTTTAATCAAATTATTTGTAGGTTCGGAATCCCTACAAATCTCATCTCAGATAATGGCACTTGTTTTAAAAATAAATATGTTAAGAAATTATGTCAAAAGTATAAAATTCAACATCGTTGGTCCACTCCCTATTATCCTCAGGGTAATGGCCAAGCAGAAGCATCTAATAAAACATTAATCAAAATCCTTAAAAGACTGGTCAACAAATCTGGCCGAGATTGGCATATTCAATTATATCCTACTTTGTGGGCTTATCGAACTAGCGTTCGTACTCCCACAGGCACTTCCCCCTTTGTTTTGGTCTATGGCACTAAAGCAGTTTTTCCCTTTGAATTAGAAGTTCCTTCTTTGGCTCTGCTACTTCAAGATACTGAAGTAGGAGATGAATATCGTGCTGGCAGACTTAGTCAGCTGGAACTCCTAGATGAAAAGTGCATCAATGCTTTGGAGCATCTTCGTGCCTACCAAAACAAGCTTAAACGAGCATACCTCAAGAAATTTCATCAGCGATCCTTTGAGATCGACGACCTTGTCTTAAAAGAAAATAAAAAAAATACTAATGCAACTAAAGACCTTAAAGGTAAATTTGAGCCCAACTGGCTTGGACCATATGTCATCACTGCTAAATTTGGATCGGGCGCATATCGATTAGCTACCTTAGATGGTAAAGATCTTAAAGAACCTATGAACATTATGCATCTTAAGCATTATTATGCATAACATTGGGTCATTTCATCATCTATATATATTGTGTATTTTGCATATTGTTTCCTTTTAGTTATTTATATCAAATTTCAAAAAAATAGTAATCGTATTTATTCTTTCAATTCATCACTCAAAATCAAAATATAAAAACATCAAAATCGTCAAAATCTTCAAAAACATATTTTATTTTCATACATATCAATTCTTGAAGTATTGCCGTTATATTTTCAATTATTTTGGATAAATTAGCATTTATTTGGAATCCCGCACTTTCACACTCACATACATAAATATCTTGATTTTATTTGGTATGATTATTAATCTCTCTTATATCAAAGTCCACATTTGAATTAAATAAAGTTTTGAGCATAGAGAATTGATCTTGTTATTTACTTGAACCAAGCATATCTTTTCACATTAAAATGATTTCATTGCAAATTCAATATGATGCTACATAGTAGAAGTGGTTTCTTGAGCGAAAAGTTTCCCCTGCTATCCTATCATGCACATGGTCTAGAATCTTTGAGAATTGACAAAAGGACAAGCTCACCCCTACCCGAAATAAAAATCCCTTGCTCTACAGCCTAATCCGAGCAAGTATCCCTAGCATAGGAAGAAAAAGAAAAGTCAAAGAAAATGAGAAAAAGAAAAATATCATTTTGTACCATCGCAGCAATATTTCAGCATTATCTCAAGTTCCAAGCAAAATACAAAAAAAAAAAAAAAAAAAGAAAAAAGAAAAGGCAAAAGCAAAATGCAATAAATCCCTTTCCCTACCCCTTGAAAAGAAAAGAAGGGTGAATGAGCTTGAATCCCTGGAATTCTCAATTATTCAAAAACTGTGAGGTAAGCCCCATAACAGGTGGTTTGTGCCCAACCCGCTTGGCCTTGGGTAATTCCTAGCATGGTGATATGTCTGTCACATTAGCGACCTTCTTTTGTATAGACCTATGTCGGCTTATGGATTAGCTAGCTCTTGATAACCTAACTTACATAGTAGTCTGGTATGGTTACATGCATATAAATCATGGTCAAGGAACACTTATTTGGTTAATTCAAATTACTTGTATCAAATTTTCTTGCTCAAAATTGGTGAATGAATAATACAATTGCACACACATTTGTATTTGAGAGATTCTCTATCATTATGATAAAGCAAGATCGGTAATGAACTCACATTTGCACATGAGGGTTCCATATAAATCTATATTTGTCTTTGAGATAATGTAAAATATTTCTGCAACTCCTTTTGGAATAATTTTATCTTCTTATTTCAGACACATCTCTTTTAGTATAAAAACAACTACATACATTGTTTTCAAAAATCACAAAATGCTTTCAAAACAACATACGACAAAAATATAATCCATAAAGTCATGTTCATATTATTATTTTCTGTTTATCAAAAATCAAAAATCAATCATGCAATAAAACCAAAATATCAATTTCTTCTTTGGATTTCGCGATGATGGCATAAGTCTATACCTACAATTCTATGCCTAGCGCAAACCATTGTTCTAATTTTTATTTTCCATTCATTTTAAACAAATTCATAAAAACATATGGCTTACATCATTATGTTACCCAATTGAGCTTTAAAAAGAACGCAAATTTCTCTATTTCATGTCATTATGTCAAACATTCAATTTTGCAATGATGGTATAGTTCCTAGGGACTTATTCAAAAATTTTATCACACTTAGGAATTTATGCTTAGAAAAATCATATTTCTTTAAATATGTCATGCATAATATTTTTTATGAAAAATCTGAAAACAAATCATCACCATCATCACTCCCATCATCACAACACACAAGTCTTAAGACAGTCTCTTAAGCACTCTTTTACTTTTAACAATATTTCTATCCTGGGATTAGCTTGACGACCTAGCGAGCGATGACTCCATGAAACGGTCTATAACAGCGACAATGTCCTTTGAAATTATTGTTAGAAGTCTCTTTTATTTTTCATCAAATCACACCACAAAACAACCAATTTATGCACATCAGATTATTTCATTTACAATTTTATGCCATGACACAAAAAATTATAATTATTTCCAACGACATAATTACATGAATCATCAATCAAACACAATTCAAAATTAAAGCACCATCCAACATACACAAGTCATATCATCAAAAATATAATCTATATATCTCAACAAATTATGTACATCATATCAAAAATGGATTGGTATGCCACAATCAATAGCCTGGCATACTCCATCCTCTCACAAAAATATATAATATATAAATACAATCTCTATGCAGTGAGCGTCTAGCCTCAGGGAGCCCTCGAGCTCTCAGCCTCGTCTCCTCCCCTACCCTGAGGTGGAGGAGGAGGTCCCATCAGAGTTCACCCTATGTCATGGGTCCTCGACATCGATCGTGAGGATGTCCTCGATGATCCCATCCTGATCGGCCCCGCAATGGGGGATGGCATGGCTATAATCTCTGTCCCTCTGGGACCACGCGATAGTACAGACCCCTGGTAGAACGCAGTCTGAGCCATAGACCGTGCCAACTCCTGCATGCTCGCTCCTCCACCCCGAGCTCGAGCCATGTAGCCTCATCCTGTAGTGTCTGCACCTGAGCCCGGAGGCGGGCAACCTCAGCCTGGAGAGCCGTCGTCTCGCTGCTCTCCCCTACCTCGACACCCTTGCCCTTATCGGGCGATGGTGGTCTCTCCCCCTATTGAGAAGGGACTCCCCTCTCCCTCCTCCCTATCTCCTGAGGTCTCTGTGGTGCCCGTGCCATCCTCTGGCATCTCTCCTATGGAGACCATCGCTGCTCTCTCCCACCGTGACCCCGAGCTACCTCAATAGCAGCCTGGCGCCGCCTCCCCATCCGGTGCACCACGACATGCACTGGACCCTACACCCTCATCATCCGAGGAGGGCGGATGCCTGCATACCAGGCATCATACCCATCTGTGACCCCAGCATCATCACCATCCACTAGCTGGATGGGGGCATCATCTGCATCCTGACTCTAGAATCGTTGCATGTCTGGAGCCCCGCTCAACGTAGTACTATCCCGAACAGTCTGGGAGTACTCGTAATCCCTGAGAGAAGGGATCCCCTGCTGTAGCCCAAACTATCGTAAAACCTGATCGTAGCGATGGAGCTCTACCTCTCCTCGCTCCATCCTCAGCCAGCAAACTCGCCTGATGCGAGCCAGCTCCTGCCCATCCTCTGCCCACCCGGGGTGCTCTCGCCATGGCCTCCAGGTGATCTGGTCCAGGATGAGGTCGTCCAGCAACCTCCGTGACATCGACAGATCTATCCGCCACTGTGACCCCCTCTGTAGCCACCAGTAGAAAACCTGGGGGCCTCTCTCGGTCAACCCCTATCAGTGGGAGCCCTATCGGCCTCCGCACCGTGATGTGCTCCCAGCACCAAACCTACAGTAGCGATGTCAAGACTAGACATCGGCCTCCCTTGTATATGACCCCATGAAGGATCCTATACAAGCGGCATAGCACAAAACTACCCCAAGAAAACCTATAATCGTGGTCTCTCATGTCATAGACCACATCTGAGAGGAGCCATGGTAGTCTGCACCCGCTCTGGTGGCACAGTAGTAAGCCACCTACCACCCCTACCAAAACCTGAGTTAGCCTAGATGCCCCAGGCATCTACCTTAGAGACTCGATGTTCACTTCGCCCTTCTCCAAGGTGAAGCTCGGGTCTTCGGTCAATCTCATCATCGCCTGGCCCTGATTGGCCATAGGCGTCATCAACCATCCTTGTATGGGGATCCTCATGATCCTCCATACGTCCTCTAGTGTGGGAGTCATCTCCCTTATCGATAATCGAAAGCAGGATGACCCCGGATACCACCTCTCTGCTAGGGTCGTCAGTAGCCCCATGTTCGTCGGTACTTGTGGCATCTCTGCCACATGTTGCAAACCGACCTGAGCTAGTCGGTCACGCTCCGCCTGATCAAGCATGGCTATGTCATCTCGCAGCCCACCATATTTCCATTCTTGACTCTTTAGTAATCCCTTCTACAAAACAAACAATAAAACAATAAAATTCATTAATCAACCAATCATTAAAATAAAATTAAATACATTTTAACCAAGCTTAATTTCATCAAGTGATGATATCGTCCACCATTGGATGATATCGTCCCAAATTGGGCAAAATCATCCTTTGTAGGATGAAATCATCTCCGATTTTGCAACTTGGGGATCGCCCCTTGTTGAACGGGATCGCCCCTAGTTCACCGATTTTGCCCTCCGACGAAATCGATGATCTAGGGACGATTTCGATGAAATAGGGACGATTTCATCCCGACGGCGTCGACGGCCTAAAAACGGCCGCGATGCCCCAAAACAGTCTAAATTTAAAACAAAAAATTGCACAAATTACATTCAAACCTAATTTACTAGGATTAGATCCTTACCCGTAGCCCGTGCCGGACCTCTGTCGCTCTGTGCACTGTCTCCACCATTTTTTCTCTCTGCAGAGCTCTGGAACAATAAAAATGAATAGTAAAAATGAATTAGGGTTTTACCCTATTTTTCTTAATTTTATTCAAAACCAACAACTTTTTTTCAATTTTGCTTTTTCGTGCTTTTACCTCAAACGTTCGATTTGGGTAAAAACATGGAGGGGGCACCATAGTAAGCAGTCGTACGATTCGACCTAGAATCGTCATCTAAAAAATTGAGTAAATTTTTGCTTTCTCGTAAAACGGGAAAAACTCGTCTTTAACGCATTTTCTTTGAAAAATTCGCTAAAGAGGGGGCAAAATGTAGCACCCTAAAATTGGCGCAGTTAAACCTTAGTAAAATATTAAAATTTGAATTTTAACCCGAACCGCTCGTTAAACCGCCTGTTACCCGCTTTCCTCATTTTCTATGCCATTTTTAGGATTTGTTTTGACCGTTGGATGATATCGTCTAAGATCAGATGAAATCGTCCTAGATCTGACGAATTTGTCATGGAACAGAACGTCCAGACGATTTCGTCCCAAAACCAAATTTTCATAATTAGCTTCTGTTTTAACAGCTTCTCTAACTTGGGTAGAAAGCGTGTCTACGTAGTTAGAGTCTCCCCCGTTGGAGATCTCCCAAATTGGGATGATCTCCAACCTCCTAACCTCTCCCTAATCCTATATAAACTAGGATTTTCTTAGTTTATCCCCCTGACTCTCTGCCTGAACCCCCTAGTTGATAGATTTATCTACAGAGTTAGCTCCTTGTGCATCCTCGTACTATTGTTTGTATTCCATGTTTGAAGTTTTCTTGTAGGAATCTTATTATTTTTTAGTCGAAGCAGGCTCGGATCGTCTTTGACGATTCTAGACAATTATGGACGATCCTATCGTAGATCAACGATGATCTTGTACGATTGGAGGTGATCTCGACTGTAGTCCAGATTGGGGGCAATCAGAGTCCAAAGTTTGCATTTCCTTATCGTTTCTCTTCATTTTCTTACGCATTATCTTAGTTTATTATATTTTTGCATCCTGGAGTTCACCTCATTTAGCATAGATATATGATAAAGTCAAAATAAATTGTCAAATTGATGCATTTCATTTTAATTGCTATCTAGATCTATCATTTAGGCAAATTCATTATTACTTCTATCATTTCCCCTTGCTTTTGCAGTTGCATTTTTGGTATTTTGTGTCTATTTTTGTGATTGCAGGACTCTGTCGAATTCGTCTGACGAATTCGTCAGATCTCAGATGATCCTGTATGATCTCAGACGATCGACTATGATCTGAGATGATTCTGTGCAATAGCAGATGATTATGTATGATTCGAGATGATTTGGACTGCTACAAGACTCAGAATCTTCATCAGACATCCGAAAATCAGGTATGTTCTATCCTATTTAGCATATTCTCTGTGTTTAGCATTTATTCATGTTTTTTGTATTCATAGAATCAGCATTGGCATATAGAATAGTTTAGATTCATCTTGGCCAAACCTAGGAATTGAATGATTAAAGCGCAGAATGAACACATCAAACCTACTATCAACCTAGGCGTGGAAACTGCCACTCAAAAGTTTCCTGGTGAACCCACCATCCATCAAAAATTCACCCTTATACCCCTCCCCCGAGAGGCGGGACCTTCAAAGGGCCTCTCAGTCTGAGGTATTGTCCCATCCTTCTCGCATCCTCCTTCCGGGCACGGATCCTATAGCCTGAAGGTAAGGATGCAAAAAATTTGGAGCGATACAACAGGTTGAGCTGGTAATTGAGGTTGTTTCATCTGTTGCATTTGTTGATTTGGTTTTCCTTGAAAATTTTGATTTGGTGCAGGCAACAAATTTTGAGTTTGACCTTGATTTCTTTGCTATCTTGGATAGGATTGGTATTGTTGACCCCATTGCTGTTGATTTTGCATCCAAGATGGATTACTTTGATTCTAAGTCTATGGTGGGTTATTTTTATTCCGTGATGGGTTATTTTGGTTTTGATTCTAGGATGGATTATTCCAACCTTTCTTTGGCAATTCTTGAGAATTTGTCCATTGAGAATAATTCCAAGGACGTTGGGGTGGTTCTGACTGCCCCCAAGACATTTTTCCATGGTTTTTTCCCCAATTTGTAGGAAAATGATGGGTATTTTGATACTTTTGAAAGTTTCCCCCTTGTCTTGGTCCCAAATAATTGAGTTCTTCTATTTGAGTTTCTAGGATAGTTTTTAGTTGTGGTAGTAGATGACATTTGTTAGTCAAATGTCCTTTTGAGAAAATACTACAAATGGCTAAAATGGATGTTTTGTTTAGAGGACATTCCTGTAAGGCATGTTTATTCCTGCATCTTGGGCAATAAATTGCTAAAGGTTCTATGGTTTTTTCTTTAGTAGACATTTCTCCCAAAGTTGTGTTTAATTGTACTAAGATATCAGTCTTAAAATTTGCAAGTTCCTCTATTAGGTCCTTCACATAAGTGTCATTTGTACTCTTTTTTTTCTTTTCTATCTATTGTGATAGTAATTTTTGCAAAGATCCACAATCTCATCCATATTACGAATACTTACATCCCCATTTCCCATCAAATCTAATACCTCTCTGGATTCATCTTGTAATCCTCTTAGAAAAATGGTTTTGCATAATTTTGGTTCTCCTAGTCCAAACCTTATTTGAATAAACGTAAATCTATCAAGGTAATCTTCTAATGTTTCATCATCTTCTTGTTTAATTCTGAAAAACTCATATTTCTTGTTCCTTACTCGATAATACTCTTGATACTTGTATAAAAACACAGTCTCCATTTGATCCTAATTTTGTATGGAATTTGGTTGTAAGCTCATGAACCAGCGTAATGCTAAGTCCTTGAGTGTTGAAGGAAAAACCTTGAGTTTATGATTATCAATTATATAGTCATAGGTTTGACACACTACTTTGAACTCAAACAGGAACTGATCAAGATCTTTAGATGCAACACCTCGAAAGGTTGGAAGCACTGAAGGTGAGATTGTTTTCATGGGAGAGTTCTATGTGGGATTTAGAAGAATAGGATATTCAAATGTTCTAGGAGGTTGGAGCACATCTTGATCATATTGATAATTATGGACATGACCATGCTGGTCATCCCTATCTAGATTACCATAATTTCATGTTCTTCAAAAATAGTTAAACCTATCCATATTTCTTTCTCAAGAGGTCCAAAACCTTCTGTTGATAATGAGTCTCATAATTTTTCTTGCTCAAGAGATTCTGATGATGATGAAGCTGGTGGTTTTTGTTTTAGTTTTTCTGGTAGTTCAAACACAGGTGATTCACTCCTTAGGCATGAAGATATTCTTAATGTAATAATCCAGGGATATCTTTGGATAATTTTGCCTTCTTCATCCCTAGGCCTACTCATTCATGCCTAATCCTTAATGACATAAATTATAAGTTAATAATTGTTACTTAATCAACTGTTATATTCAAATTTTATCCTTAATTTTCATAACTTAGTCTCTAATTAATAGCTGTTAAACTGTTGAAACCTTCTAACAACACTCTCCATAGAAACGGTGCCAAAATGATGTGTTGTCATTAAGCACCTCATTAATTATCAATGAATCTATCAATCTAGGGTAGTGTACAAGGCTATCTACGAAAGGAGTGAACAGGGCTATAATTTAAGGTCAATTGGGAGCAACAAGTATTATTGGTGGAACTAATTATGTGGGGGTTTTTAAGTCTCTTCTACCTCTAAATTGCATAAATTGAACTTTAATCTAATTGTAATAATGAAGACTAATGTATGACTATAGAAATGAAACCTTAGTTATAGTTGGAGTAATGAAATATAATTAAATTGCATAATTTTAACCCTAGTTATAGTTGCAAAATGAAAGTCTATTTACTCTTACAATAATGAAAACTAAAATTAAGTCTTGTCAATATTCATAACAGAAGGTTGTCAATGTTCTATGCAAGGGTTGATGCAGGAAAATTACAAAAAATTGTAAATTGCTGGAAATGGAAATTACAGTAAATTGAAAAGTTATTGGAAAGCAAAAATACTAATCAGATCTACTGCTAATCACATCACAAAAGTATCTTGAACAAAAAATAAATTATTAGGACTGAAATAGATGTTAACTACTACAAAAGAGTGAAATTGACAAGTTTCATAGCTTATTCTACTGCAACAAAATCAGAACAAAACCTGTATGTTAGTCCTCCTTCTAGGTCTAGAAGTGGCCAGCCTCATTTTCCAGAATAAGGTATGAGTTCCTCTCTTCTCTAAATATTACTCACACTTAAATATAACAAAATTAATATAAAAACTTGTACTTTATTGATTTAGAACATGATTACAAATCTACTGCTAAAACCTGTTATAGAACTGTAACAGTTTTAGTTTTCTCACTTATTCTCTATTTATCTTTTCTATGCTACTATTTCTACTGTCATTATTATTCTTCCTTCTTAGATCAACCTGGACAGAAGCTATATTTTATAGATGCCTAAAATCTAATTACAACAGAAAATATACTCTACAAATCAATTTCTGTTATTCTACAATATTCCCTGGGTTTATCCTAGAAGAGGATATTTTCCATAAATTATGGCTTTGGATAGCAAGGACAGCAAATTTATATGGGAGATATTTTCCTTTAACCTCCTCAACCTTCTTTCCATTTTTAAACCATCAAAAATTAGTCAACAGGTCAAAAAGTGCTTTCTGTTCTCAATCCAGAGCTAAGTGGCTCAATCCAAAAATATTCGCTCAATCTGAAGAGACTATATTTCTCAATCCAAATATCTTTGAAATGAACAAATATGTACTCTTAAATTGATTTCAGTTGCATTTTTTAGGTGGATTAGTCCTTAGGATCATATTGCAATAGCCTTCATTCCTCTTCATATGTGAATTCCATGCCTTACCATTCATTGGTAGTTGGCTGAAATTTACATAGGAAAACTAGTTTCTGCTACACAGTAATAGTTCTTTACACTATTTACTAAATTCAAAGAAATTAATGCTTGAGAAACATCAAAATAATAATAGTAAAGTGTTGTTATCAGCCTAAGCATATCCCTTATGTAACAGGTCATGGCAAAGTGACATAAAACTACACAAAAACTATAAAAATCGGCATATAATATTCCAAACACATCAATCATACAAATAATTAATATACAACATATTAGATCAACTTAACTTGAAGAACACAAGCTTATACTAAGAGGGGGGGTGAACAGTATAAGACCGCTTTTTCAATTTATTTCGATTCAACTTGCAGATCAAAATTATGCAGTGAATATATAACAGAATCAAAAACAGAAATCAAAGCAATGCACAAAATATCATCCACAAAAGAGACACAACAATTTACGTGGTTCACCCAACACGGGCTACTCCACAAATAAAATTTTTACTAAATTTTATCACCTCAAATTCTGGGAAACATGTCCCGATTACAAAGTTTATGGGCACCAACCCAAAGGAGATACCTTCCCTTAGCTCTGCTCAATTTGGTGATCCTCTAGAAGACCTTTGCCTCTGTAGCCCTTAGAAAATGGAACTCTATCCATAGAAGACACATATATTCCCTACTCTGGATGGAGACCTCTGTCCTCAACTCTTTCACCTCCAAAGCTGGTCCTCTTATCTGCACCAAACACAGTCCTTCGATCTGGCACAAATCTGTCCTCTTCCTCTTTTTTTTTTTTGATATAGTTGCACTTGGTTGAAACCAACTTTTCATAGTCTATGCAAACATAGTAGCACTCGATCAACTTATGTTCTTCTATGAAAACTTAGCAGCACAGTCTTTGCACATCCAATGCAAACACAACATCACTATCTTCACAACTTTTGCGCAAACACAGTAGCACAGTCGTTGCACACTCAATGCAAACCGGCAGTCGATCAGACTACTAATTATGCACCTCAGTGATCAAACTTCTCCCCACACTCAATCTATGCAAATCGCACTTCGAATGCACACTTCAAAAATTATTCAAACTAATCAAACAACCCTCCTTTTATAGAGTAAGATTCAAGTTCAAAACTATCAAACTTAGTCGGCTATTACTCTTCAACTACGTCGGTTGCATGCCCTAATTTACGTCGGCCCAGATTTAACTTTGTCGACTCAAAGTTAACTCTGTCCTTCAACTACCTCTGGAACTCACCTAAAGCTACTGGCATGAAACTTCAACATGTCGCGATATCGTGACACCTTTGCCTGTCGTACACCTTCTTTTACCTGCTATCGCGATATCATGACACTTTTGCTTTAGTCTGCCTTGACAACGTTCTTGTCGCAAAATCATGACACTTTTGTTTTTGCTGATGTCATCATCATTCCTGTCGTGATATCGTGACACTTTAGTCTTCATGGCCTTCTCTATTTTTCTCATGAAATCATGACACTCCTACCTTTTGCTGACGTCATCATCATTCCTGTCACGAAATTGTGACCCTTCTATCTTCATGGACTTCTTCGAGGTTGGCACTAGCAAAAATGGACCATGTCGTGAAATCACGATGCTTTCGCTGCCTTAAGCTTCTTCCTGTCTTATACCCATGAAACTGGAACATATCACGAAATCGTGACGCTTTCGCCTTCGAGCTCTTCCTTCTTGACTTTGTTGTGAAATCATGATGCTTCTTCTGATGAAGACTTGCTTTCAATTTCTATCATGAAATCATGACATTTCTACCAACTGAAACCTGCCAACTCAACCTGTCATGAAATCATGACACTCTCTACATTCGCAAGCTTTCTTTCCAACCTGTCACAAAATCGTGACACTTTTTGCATTTGTACAACTTCTTTGTAGCCTGTCCCAAAATCATGACGCTTCTTATTTTAGACTCTTCCTTTTGCTGCATGTCATGAAATCACGACAGATCTCACTTCGAGCTTTTCAGCATGTCACGAAATCATGACAGTCCATACTTAGTCTTTTGCAGCATGTCGCAAAAATCGTGACATTTTTGCCTAAAATTTCTCTCTCCTGAAACATGTCATGAAATCGCGATAGTTTTGCTAGCGCTTTCTCTCTCCTAAAACATGTCACAGAATTGTGACATTTTTTCCAGTTCTTTCTCTCTCCTAAAACATGTCGTGAAATTGCGACAGTTTTTTCAGTTGCCTGCATATTTTTTCTTACTTGTCTTTTTCTTGATCTTTATGCAACTGGGCTACCCTGATCTTCTTAGAAACTCACTGTCCATGCTGAAACCTTCATCAAACCAAATTGCTTCAAGACCTTCTTGACATCAATGACAACATCTACACTTAGAGCAAAGGCAATGTACCCAAGGTACCCAAAATTGCCAATAATCTCCCCCTTTGTCATTGATGGCAACCCTTAACTGAAAACATATCTCAAGAGCCAAAACTGAACCAACTAATCCACCAACTGAGAATTTGTCTTTGAATTTTTTGCTCCCCCTGACTTGAAGCTCTCTTCTTCACTCATATCTCCCCCTTACTCATATCTCTCCCCCTTTGTCATCAATGGAAAAGGGTCACCTTTGGGGCTCATGACTAAGAATGAGTGTCTTAGCTTAGTCCCTCGCCCACCTCCTGATGAGGTGATTTAAAACAAGGCTGGGAGTGAAACTCCCATTAGGAACTCATCATCGTCAATGTCTACAATTTCTTTGTCGGGCCTTCTCTTGAACTCTTTGTCAGTGTTTCTGTTCTTGTCACTTTTCTTGTCCTTGTTCTCATCTCTTTTCTTGTCCATACCTTGATCCTTGGACCTGTTTATACCACTGTTCCTATTCCTATACCTTGGAAGATTAGCTCTGCATTGTCTGGATGTGTGACCTACATTGTTGCACTTATAGTATGTAACAAAGTTATTTCTGTTCGGCATACCTCTTCTTTGAATTCATCTGTTATGAGTAATCATGTTCCTGTTATTAGTTTTGCAGAACATTGCCTTATGCCCAAATTGATTACAAGAGTAGCAATACCCTTGAAATAAATTATGGCCCCTAAAATTGTCATTTATCTTCCTTACTTGAGTCATGCACTGCGAAGCCATGTGGCCAAACCCGTGACATGCAAAACATCTGCCATGAAATATTCTTATGTTTGAACTCTTGGGTCCCGAAAACTTCTTTTTCACATTCAGAATTTTGTTTTATGTTTCTACGCATTTATCACTCACGGACTCTTTCTCTGAAATACTCTCTTCATCAGAACTCTCTTCTTTCTAAAATCTCTTACTTGATTCCCCAACCTAATTTTTGTGTGGTTTAACAAAACCAAGACCTGTTTTATCTGATGGATTTCTTTGACTTTGGATGAGAGACTTAACCCTTTTGGAGCTATCTTGAAACCTGTACAACTTATCCTTGTATTCTTTAATTTCCTCTTTCATGGCAGCCATTTTCTATTCTAATTCATTATACTCAAGCATCTTAGATTCTAACTCATTCTTGAGTTCTTGTGTCTTAGCCATAGAGATGTCAAGACTTTCTATGAGTTCATCTCTCTCCATACAACATTCATCTAACTTATCCTTGAGTCTAGCATTCTTCTTTCTCTCCTTTTTTAGAACACTAAGAGCATTAGTAAGTTCACATTCAAGATCCTCTATTTTATTGTATTTTGAATCATCAAGGCCTTTTTCAGATTTCTTATCACTAGAGGTGCTATCTTTTTCAAAAACCATACAAGCATCTTCCTTATCATTTTTTGAAGCATCCTCATACATACTAGCAACCAATTCATTATTTGTGCAATCATCCTCAAGGTGCCCAAAATTTCCACATCTAAAACATTTCATGACAATGAATTTATGTTTCGGTTCTTCCTCTTTTTCGAAATGAACAGCATCTCATTTTCATCATCACTAGAAGAACTTTCACTATCACTGCTAGAACATTTACTTGCTTTGTCTAGGTAGAAGCTCTTCTTATTCTTGTGAGAGTGCCTCTTTCCTTGATTGTTGTACTCATCTTTGTTCTTTCTGTAATACTGTGCTTTTTAGAATCCTTGCTCTTAACATCCTGTATATCTTCATCACTTTCATTCTTGGAAACAGTACAGTCAGTAGCATAATGACCAAACTTTCCATAGTTGAAACATATTATGTTTTTCTTGCTTTTGTGTTTTCTAGAGAACTTGCCCTTATTGCTGTAATATGCCTCTTCATCACTAGAAGACTCATCACTCTCTTGAATCTGTTTGCCCTTTGATTTCTTGGTAGCTTTGAAAGCTGCCTCTTTCTTGACATCAACTTTCACTTGAGTTCTCAGCTCAAATGCTGCAAGAATACTATGGAGCTCATCCTTTTTCAGTTTATCTAAATCTTTAGCTTCCTCAATAGCAGAAATATTTTCACTAAATCTATTAGGAAGAGATCTTAAAATCTTATCACACACATCATTTTCAGCAACCTCAAGACCTAGGTTTTTCATGGAGTTAACAATATCATCCTTACGAAGCATGTAGTCACTAATATTTTCATCATCATTCATTTTGAGTTGTTCATACCTTTAAAATGTCTCAATTTGGCCTTTCGGACATTTGCATCACCTGTATGAACCACCTGCAATTGTTTCCACATTTCACTAGCTGTCTTGCAGTGAATAACTTTGGTGAGATCTACTTTCTGTAAGCCTCTCAAGATTGCATTCATGGCTTTTGAATTGTTGTGAAGCATGAGACTATATTATTTGGTATAAGGACCATGTTCAGGAATAGTGTATTCGTCTTCAATCACTTCCCATACCTCATTACCAAGTGCCATTAGATAAACTCTCATTCTTGCACTCCACAGACCGAAATATGATCCATCAAGAATAGGTGATGTATTGCTACCTAAAAAATCCATTTTGTTCTTAACTAGTTCTTCCTTCTAGCTGTTAAACCTTTCTAAAGGAACCCACTCTGATACCAATTGAAGAACACAAGCTTATACTAAGAGGGGGGATGAATAGTATAAGACCGTTTTTTCAATTTCTTTCGATTCAACTTGCAGATCAAAATTATGCAGTGAATATATAATAGAATAAAAAATAGAAATAAAAGCAATGCACAGAATATCATCCATAAAAGAGACACAACAATTTACATGGTTCACCCAACGCGGGCTACTCCACGGATAAAATTTTCACTAAATTTTATCACCTCAAATTCTGGGAAACATGTCCCGATTACAAAGTTTATGGGCACCAACCCAAAGGAGATACCTTCCCTTAGCTTTGCTCAATCTGGTGATCCTCTAGAAGACCTCTACCTCTGTAGCCCCTAGCAAATGGAACTCTATCCATAGAAGACACCTATCTTCCCTGCTCTAGTTGGAGACCTCTGTCCTCAACTCTTTCACCTCCAAAGCTGGTCCTCTTATCTGCACCAAACATAGTCCTTCGGTCTGGCACAAATTTGTCCTCTTCCTCTTTTCTTTTTTGATATAGTTGCACTTGGTCGAAACCAACTTTTCAAAGTCTACGCAAACACAGTAGCACTCGATCAACTTATGTTCTTCTGCAAAAACTCAGCAGCACAGTCTTCGCACATCTAGTGCAAACACAACAACACTATCTTTGCAACTTCTACACAAACAAAGTAGCACAGTCATCACACACTCTACACGAACCAATAGTCGATCAGACTACTACTTATGCACCTCAGCGATCAAACTTCTCCCTGCACTCAATCTGTGCAAATTGCGCTTCAAACGCACACTTCAAAAATTACTCAAACTAATCAAACAGCCCTCCTTTTATAGAGTAATATTCAAGATCAAAACTCTCAAACTTAGTCGGCTGTTACTCTTCAACTGCAACGGCTGCATGCCCTAATTTACGTCAGCCCAGATTTAACTTTGTCGGATCAAAGTTAACTCTGTCCCTCAATCACCTCTGGAACTCACCTGAAGCTACTAGCGTGAAACTTCAACATGTCACAATATCGCGACACCTTTGCCTGCCATACACCTTCTTTTGCTTGCTGTTGCGATATCGCAACATTTTTTCTTTAGTCTTGCCTTAACAACGTTTTTGTCGCAAAATCGTGACACTTTTGTTTTTGCTAACGTCATCATCATTCCTATCATGATATCGTGACACTTTAGTCTTCATGGCCTTCTTCTCTATTTTTGTCATGAAATCGTGACACTCCTACATTTTGTTGATGTCATCATCATTCCTATCATGAAATCATGACCCTTCTATCTTCATGGCCTTCTTCGAGGCTGGCACTAGCGAAAACAAACCATGTCATGAAATCGTGATGCTTTCGCTACCTTAAGCTTCTTCCTGTCTTATACCTGTGAAACTGGAACATGTCACAAAATCGTGATGCTTTCGCCTTTGAGCTCTTCCTTCTTGACTTTGTCATGAAATCGCGATGCTTCTTTTGATGAAGACTTGCTATCAGTTTTTGTCATGAAATCATGAAATTTTCACCAACTGAAAGCTGCCAACTCAACCTGTCATGAAATTGTGACACTCTCTGCATTCGCAAGCTTTCTTTCCAACCTATCGTGAAATCGTGACACTTTATGCATCTGTACAACTTCTTTGTAGCCTGTCATGAAATCATGACACTTCTTATTTTAGACTCTTCCTTTTGCTGCATGTCACGAAATCATGACAGTTCTCACTTTGAGCTTTTCAACATGTCGCGAAATCGCTACAGTCCATACTTAATCTTTTGCAGCATGTCATGAAAATCATGACATTTTTGCCTGAAATTTCTCTCTCCTAAAACATGTCGCAAAATCGTGATATTTTTGCCAGTGCTTTCTCTCTCCTAAAACATTTTGTGAAATCATGATAGTTTTGCTAGTGCTTTCTCTCTCCTAAAACATGTCACAAAATCGCGATAGTTTTTCCAGCCACCTGCATACTTTTTCTTACTTGTCTTTTTCTTGATCTTTTTGCAACTGGGCTACCCTGATCTTCTTGGAAACTCACTGTCCATGCTGAAACCTTCATCAAACCAAATTGCTTCAAGACCTTCTTGACATCAATGACAACATCTACACTTAGAGCAAAGGCAATGTACCCAAGGTACCCTAAATTGCCAACATAACTAGTATATAAAGTAAATCATAGAGTTTTAGGCAAGTTTTAGTTGTTCAAAACATGCTATGATGGAGGCATTTACAAGCCTCATCACTTTGATGGTCATTTTATGCCTAATTTTGGATTACTAGCTATTAGAGTAATTGAAATCTACTTTTGAGTTCATTCTATGTTGTTAGGGGGTACATTTCTGTGAAATCTAGGTACTTGGTGAATTTTGTTATTTGGATTATCATTGCTTGGATATTGAAATTGCTTGCTACAACATTTCTCTACTATGCTTTAATATATGAAATAATCTAATTTGAGATAAATGTTGATCTGAGTATATGCATCTTTAAGTATGGTTTTTTTGGAGCTTTTTATGGTAGTGCAATGCTCTTAACCTATCCTTCCACTATTATCTATATTTCTCTAACCCTAACCTTATCTTACCCTAAACTCCAAACCCTAAGTGAGCATAATTGTGTTAACAACTTGCTAAGTTGACAAGGAACCAACATACTCTGGAGGTTGGATCAAAAACCCCTATTTTGGTCCATCCATTGTTGAGTGTTGAGCTGTAGCTATCGGGTATAAGCCCGGATAGAAATTAGGAATATAGACAGTTGTAGTCTCGAGTGAAAACTTGGTGCAACTCAGTGCCCAAATTGTTTTGGCATGCCTCGTGGGACCGGTTCACAAGAAATGTGAAACCCATCTAATGAATTATTGTTATCTCAACCCAAAGGAATCAAGATTTAGTGAATTGTCTTGACCTTATTAGTGGAGAAAATAAAGTTCACCTGGTGACTTCCTGGTTAGAAGACCTAGACAAAGAATTGTAGACCAGTGCCCTTTCATGTATACTAGGTCTTTCAAGAGGAATAACCCTAATTCTTTATTTATTGTGAGTTAACTCAAGGAGGGATTGCTATTTTCAAAAGTTTAGATCAAGATTTTATTGAAGAAGAAGAGCTTATGGAAGAAAACTCAATAGTTCCCCCAAGAATACCTACAACTAGAAATATGGCACAAAATGTGGCTCCTAATAAACCATTACAAAAGTACCCTAACTGGGACTCAATTGGGTCCCTTAGATTAGCCTAAATGGATGTCATTCCCCAAGATGTATTTAAGGCAATCCCCACTTATTATGGATTTGGTAAAACAGCTTATGAACACTACCAAGATATCTTGAATCTGGCAGCAATCCGCAACATAAAGGAAGGAAATATTATTGTCAGAATTCTAGCCTTGTCCTTTCGTGGAAAGATATTGCATTGGTTTAGAACTCTAGAAGATAATTCTATCACTTCATGGAAATCATTGGATGAACCATTCATAGAAGAGTTTAATGAATCTGTTGATCCCTTTTCTCTATTAAATTAGCTTATAGCCATGTAACAAACCCATAAATAAATTGTCTTAGATTTTAATTTGATATTTAGTAGAACATGGAAAAGAATTCCCCCCACTGCTAGACTAGCTACTTGTTTGGCTTATATGTATTATATCCAAGCTCTTGGATCAGATCTAGGGATGCAAACACAACAATCTAGAGTAGAAACCTTCCCCAAGTTTATAATGCAGTTGTCCATGCTAAAAATATCCTGATCAATGTAGGAAGGCTTCCCCCCAAAATTGTGTTTCCCTATAACTCAAAAAACAATAGTAGCCAATCTCAATCCACAAAGCCATCTTACATGGATCATCTTTCTTTACCATCTCTTTCTCCACAAATGAATCTAATTCCTAAACTTAAACTTGTATCCTCTACACCTCATTTTCCTCCCCTTCCTTCTCAACCATCTCAAGATTTATCTGCTATTCTAGATATACAAAATACCTTGAAAAATATAAGTAACAGAATGAATTCAATGGAAAATAGAGATCAGGTAAGGTCATAATAGAGGAGATTTCCATATGTAAACAAATATTAGAGGCTTGGTCCCAATAATAGTATTAGGGTTAGAGTGAATGCAACATATGAGGAACTGGAGTGGTTTGCAGATACCAGTATTGCAAATATTTAGTGTTTGGTATGCAGTGACCTCCATGACTCACAATATCATGTAATGTATCAACACCATGTTCAATAAGCCATGGATAAATCTAAAAGGAATAAAAAGGGGAGGGCTAGTATGTTATGGCACCCTGATCAGATCATGGTTGGAAAGGATTTGGACGAAGAAATTCCAATTGTTGTTATTATAAGGTTTAGAAATAAAGCTTTACAAGTAGACCCATAGAAAATGGGACAATCCCAGGTCCCTTCTCAAAAGAAAATTGAATTCCCTCAAAGCAATGCCACTTTTCCTATTACTCAAGCTAGGGGAAAGGAGAAGACAAATAGTCTCTCTAAAAATCTAGAAAGAGAAACCAGAGGAGATAGAATGAGATCAAAAGGTGAGGATCAAGAAAGGCTCAGGTTCCCCTCTATCACCAAAATACAAATATTAGAGGCCACCCAAAAATATAAAAGAAAATATGGTGATCTAGATAAAGGACTAGAAAAACTATCCCTGACCAAGTCTAAGTACAACATGGTTGAAGAGATGAAAATGATTCCATAAAAAGATAGCCTGTATGACACTCTTTTTATTCTGGTCTAGATTGACCTACTTAAATATTCCCTCAATAAAAATCCCTAGAACAGACTGCCCACTACAATCCTCAACATACAATCATAAAAGAAAGAAATGTTTCCCATTGTTCTAAAGAAAAAACCTCCCCCTTTCTACATATCCTTAAGAATGGAGGGATGGGTAGTCCAAAATTGTATGATTGATTCATAAGCATCAACCACAGTTATGCCTAAGGCGGTCTGTGAAGATATGGGTATGGAGTATACCCGATCTTGTCCTGGGGTGTTACAACTAGATGGAACACCTGTCAAGATAGTTGGGGTTATTAAATATGTACTTATGAGGTTGCATAGAGCTCCCGAGGTAATAGTGGTACAATAAATAGTGGTGGTGGACTTAGAACCCTATTTTGGGTTATGCCTCTCAAGAGAGTTTATTGCAAATCTAGGAGGATGTATGTACATGGATTATTCTAGCACGATAATCCCTTTCAAAGGAAAAAGGATAAGAAGAACACCTGAGAAACCAGTAACTTATCATATTGAAAATATTGAAGAAGATATGTGCAATATTAATCCGTTGGAGGAATTTGAGCTAGTAGAAAACATCGAGGAGCTAGACATTGAAGATGAGTTGCCTTTCATAGAATATTAGAGTCAGTTTGGAACTGGTATGGGTACATACAACATCACAAATGAATTGGAAAAGAAACTCCCTACTATTTCTAATCAATCCCTAAGAAACAAAGAAACATGGGTTATGTAATTTTATGGTGCTAAATATAGAAATGGTGCAGGGGCTGGTGTGGTCTTACAATCGTAGTCAAAAGGGATAAAGAATTTTTCTTACAAACTGACATGGTCATGTACTCACAATGCTATAGAATATGAAGCTTTGTGCCTTGGATTGATGCAAGTAGAAAGCATGGGCATAAATATTTTGAACATATATGGTGATTCTGAGTTGATAGTCAATAAAGTAAGAAATAGGTGTAGCAATAAGCACCATTACTTAAAAGCTTACAGAAATAGGGTATGGGACATATTGGAATCATTTGATGCCCTAAATATAAGATTTGTGCCTAGAGAAAAGAATATCCTGGTGGATTCATTGGCAATAAAGGGAGCTAACTTCAACCCCCCTGTAGATTTTTGAACCAAGAAGACCAAGGGAATTAAAATTAGTTTTAGACTTGCAGTGCCAGACAAGCAGATTTTTTGACAGGTTTTTGAAAGTGATGAAAAAATTCTAGATTATTTTGATAAAATAAGTGCGCCTCTCAAATGTCCAAGTGGATAAATTGAAAGAAATATATTAGTGAGACTTTATCCAACTAATAAACAATCATATCCTAAGAGGGTTGGTCAACCTTGAAAGTTTTTTCGATAATGAGGATAGAAAGAAGGTTGGAGCCATAAAGGTCAACAAAAATATCTATAAATAAATACAAGTCGAAAGAGAAAAGAATCTCAATATTGGGATCCATTGCTCACCTGAGGAAGCAGAAGATATTAAAACTTTATGCTTAAAATACCAAGACATTATGGCTTGGTCATATGAGGACCTTAAGGTGTATGACAAAAGGATTATCTAGTATACTATTGAGTTAGAGCCCAATTTTAAACCATTCCGATAGAAACATAGACCTATCAATCCAAGGATAGAAGTCATTATGAGAGAGGAACTCTTAGAGCAATTAAAGGCCAAGATAATATATCCAATAAAATATTCCACTTGGGTAGCCAATTTGGCACT
Source organism: Wollemia nobilis (assembly GCA_028583015.1). Lineage (NCBI taxonomy): Eukaryota > Viridiplantae > Streptophyta > Pinopsida > Araucariales > Araucariaceae > Wollemia > Wollemia nobilis. Next base: position 2,799,475 of record JAQPPZ010000049.1, read on the forward strand.
CGTAATAAAGAATAATGGGGATATACGCCTATGCATAGATTTTAAAAATATGAATCAAGCATCCCTCAAATATCACTACCTCCTCCCTCATATTGACTAGATCTTACATGTAGTGGCAATAGCAAATATATTCTCACTATTGGATGGTTACTCTGGATATAACCAAATTTGGGTAAAATATGAAGACCAATATAAAACAACATTTACCACAAAATGGGGTACTTTTACCTACCAGAGAATACCCTTTGGGTTGTCTAATGCAGGAGCTACATTTTAGATGGCCTTGGATTATGCCTTTGGTACACTTATTAACAAATTTATTTTGATTTACCTAGATGACATGACTGTGTTTTCTCATGATAAAAATGATCATCTGTCTCATTTGGAACAAGTTTTTCAAAAGTGTAGAGAATTTGGTATTTCAGTGAATCCTAAGAAGTCATTTTTTGTAGTACATGAGGGAAAACTATTAGGCCATGTGGTCTCAAAATAAGGTATGGCCATAGATCTAAACATAATTAGAGCAATTCTAGCTATTCCTTTGCCTACTAATCAGAAGACCTTACAGTATTTCCTAGGTCAAATCAATTTACTCAAGAAATTCATTTTGATTTTGCACATAAGGTGAGGCCTATATCTGAACTACTCAATAAAAAGGCCGAGTTCAAGTGGACTGAGGTTAGGAAGTGAGATTTTGAGATCATCAAGAAATCCATTGCAACAACCCCAGTCTTAAATAACCTAGATTTTAGTAAAGATTTTATTCTCTATGCTTATGGAGCTGAAGAGAGTTATGCCTCGGTACTTACCTAGAAAGATAATCAAGGGGATGAACACATTGTATTCTTTTGGAGTCAAAAATTACATGATTATCATTTCAAATATAACTTCATTGAAATACAAGTGTTTACTATGATGAATTCACTAAAGAAGTTCAGGCAATATTGGGTACAAAGCAAAACCTTGGTGTATGTGATTCATCCATATATATGGCATTTTATCTTATAGGGTGACCTAGGTGATAAAAGAGCTGGTTGGATTACTAAGATCCAATAATATGATGTAGAAATACATCCAACCAAGCTGGTAAGAGGTAGATCCTTGTGCCAAGGATTTACAAATGCTTCAGCATTCGCCAAAATGACAGCTTGTCAGATAATAGAAGAGGATCAAGTAGAGATTGTACACATTGTAGATTCTAATTGGTTCAACCAGATGATCAGGTTTTTCCAAACTAGAATTTGCCCACCTTATCTGAATACTTCTCAAAGAAGGAGATATAGACTTCATGCTCTAAAATATATATTACTATCTAAAGGGTTGTTCAAAAGAAACTTGGATGGTATTCTCCTGAAATGTTTTAAATAGGACCAACAAAAAAGAGTCATGGAAGAATTTCATAGAGGATCAGCAGGGGGTCATAGCTCAGGTAGAGTTATGAATTTGAATATAATAATAGCAGTCTATTATTGGCCTACTATGTTCAATTATGATTTTAAAATTTCCTGGGCTTGTGACAAATGTTAGAGGTATGTTGGGATAACAAGAAATGCTTCATCTCCCCTGAGGCCTATTCAAGTTGAGGAGCCTTTTCAACAATGAGGATTAGATTTCATAGGAGTTATAAATCCTAATTATTTAGCAGAGCATAATTTTATCTTGACTACTACATATTATATTACTAGATGGGTAGAAGCAATTCCTACAAATAAAGTGGACTAGGAAGTTGTGATCAACTTTATGAAGATTTTGATTTCCAAATTTGGAGTCCTGGAAGCTTTGGTGAGTGATAACAACCCTGCTTTCATAGGAGCAAAGTACATTGAGTTTGCTAGTAAGTATGGCATCACTCTTAAAAAAACTTCAAATTAATACCCATAAGGTAATGGACTTGCAGAATCTACCAACAAAAACCTATTAAGGATTTTGAGAAAATATCTTGAAGGTAACAAAAGGAGTTGGCACCTATTGCAGGACCATGCTATGTGGGAAGACATGATTACTATTAAAAATTTCATCAAAAATTATCCTTATGCACTAGTATATGGCAAGGAGAAAATATTGCCAATTCATTTAGATATCCCAACACTTAAGATTATCAATACAGAAGAATAATTAGAGGAGGATCTAGTACAAACCAGGTTGACACACTTGTTGCAATTGGAAGAGAATAGAACTTAGGCATACGATCATTTTCAAAAGCATTCATCGAACATTAAAGCATGGTTTGATAATAATCTAGGTTCAAAAAGTTCCAAGTTGGAGATTTAGTTCTCAAATGGAATGTTGATAAGGCAAATCCAGGAAATCATGAAAAGTTTAATTCTTTTTGGGATGGTCCCTTCAAAATAGTGGAATCTAAAGGGTCTAATGTATTTCAACTAAAGGATCCAGAAGGAAACATACAACCAATTCTGATGAATGGTTTTCATCTCAAGCTCTACTATGTGTAAGAAGTGAGCTCATTGTAACATATGTATATACGTTGTACAAATATTTCCCCTTTCTTTCTACACTTTGTATTTGATTTCTATTTTGCACTTTGTAATTGGTTCTCTTCAAAGAATTCTAAAAAAAGAGGAAAATTTGCAAGAAACAACTAAGTATTGACCAAGTGCATAGTAATGTTCCATTATATACACAGTGCTATGTAAAGCTCTCTAGAACGGTGTTCCAATCTCAAATCCACATTGAAAAACTTCAGATTTCTACAAAGTGGTCTATCAGTTTTTATCCCGCATAAAGAAGGACAAATATGGCACCAATGATGAGGAATAATGTTCTAGACCTAGGAAATAATAATTAGGCTTTAGTTGAATAATCGACGTGAGTTGTTTTGATAACCTCCGTTGAATAGTCTAGTCTAGGTGTTTTATTTTTCATCATTTTTGGGCTTTCATTTTAGCCCTTGCGTATTTTGTGTACGTAATCCTTGGAGTAGTTGCAAATTTCCAGGATTACATTTGTTTGTTTTAGGCTTATTTAAGCCCTTTAATTTTATTAATAAAGTCAGCTTCAATTTCCATATCAGTTGGTATCAGAGCGGTTTGTTTTGGAGGTGTTGGGTTATTTTCGACCACCATAGTTTGTCGTTCCTGTTTGAAGCTCAGGAGAATTGCTGGAGTTAGGCTGCCATTATTGCAGCAACTTGCTGTCAATTTTCATTTTTTTTTGCTTATGAATTGTTGACAAATTTGTGTCAACAAATTATTGTTGCCAATTTTCGTCGACAATATTTTGTCAACTTTTGAAGTGACAAAATTATTTTCGACCTCTGCAACACAAATCGTAGTTTTTCTGGCATTTTTCAGTATCTTCCGGTGATCTACATTTTTGGCCGTGTTCTACTAATCCAGTGCATTTAAGACACCCTTTTTGCGTCCAGGCTACAGTTGTCATTTGCTGCCTCTACCGCTGTGATTTCTACCGTTGCCAATTTCTACCGCTGCCGATTTTTGCTGCTGCCTTTGCTGTTGCCGCTGTTGATTTCCACCTGCCTCCACGTGCCAACCATTCTGCCCGTGTCCTTTGGCTTCTACCAGACTTTTTAGATGGTGCCAATCCCGTCCCTCCACTACATTTTGACCAAAAGAAGGCTTTTGATCTGGTGCCAAACGTACCCGAAATTGTTGGCCATTTTTTGATGTCGAACCTATTGCTCTGGATGAACACATGCTAGATATTTGATGCACGCGTGAGTTTTGGGAGGGATTGCGAGAGACAGCATACATGTGTCTCTGTTGTGTTCGAACTTTGCACCTGCTATTTCATTTTTGGGGACAAACGACTCCATCAGCTCGCTTGCCGAGAAACACTTCCTGACCGTGGTTAAATGACACCAAGACGCTGCGTAGGTTTTATTTTTCTGTGTACAACGTGGGTCAAGGAAATTTTGAGGGTGCAACCACTGGCGATAAAAGAATTCAAGACGATGCACACCCATTTAATTGAAGATTCCCCTTTAATTAAAAAAATTAGAACGATTTCCTGTGCATCGATTTCCTATGTGGCAATTTCTAGCCACGACCAGATCTGCTGTGCGTCGACTATGTGGATGCTATTTGTGGACAAACGTGGAAGGATCTACCTGCACAATGCTGCTCTCTGCATTGTCTCGGTCGACGTGCTATCAACATGTAGGGCTAGGTTTAATGGCGCTAGTTAACAATTTTTGGGTTTCTACGATTAAGGATTTTGGATTCAAACTGCCATGTCGTGGCGTCCAGCACAACAGCCACCTATTCTCGCATTGAATCTGCCACGGTGATTTCCAAGTGTGTCACTCCGGTGAACGCAAATTCGCCGATTGGACCAGCCACCTAACAGTGGTTTTACTTACCCTTTTGATTAGCCGAGCATTACATTCATTTTAATTAAAAAAAAAAAAAGGATATATATATTAAAAAAAAAAAACCACATATATTATATATTCCTTTTCTTTTTGAAAGTCAATTTGACTTTTTCTAGAATTGTGCAAATATTTCTTTTGCCCTTATATGTTGTACATTTGCAATTTTGCAAATTAATTTGGGCACATTTATTTTTGCACATTTTTGTAATTGTGTCTTTTGTGACACTTTTTGCTAGCGATCACTCGGGGTCAAATGGCTTCCGAATTAGCCGATAAGTTGGCTCAAGTAACCCAACTTGTCAGTGTTTTGGCTGATAAGGTCACTTCTAATGAAGTGCAACAACAGTGTGAGGTTTCGGTTTACACTGGTTCGCACGATCTCGAAGTCCTCAACAGTTGGATTTTGGACATGGATAGTTGGTTTCAGTATATCAAGATCGCAAAGGATCAGGAAGTTAACTTTGCAAAGTTGAAACTTTTTGGCATTGCCAAGGTCCTTGTCACTGATCGACAACGGACCCAAAATCCCATTGACATGTGGGATGAATTGCAAAGAGTATTGAAGAATAATTTTCATCCTTCAAACTATGCCACTGACCTGGAGATCAAGTGGCTTTGTCTTCGACAAACCTCCAATATGACTGTTCATGATTATATTTTTCAATTTAGCAAGTTGTAGATTTTGAATTCTATTCAGGATAATGCAGCACAACTTGTTAACAAATTCAAAAGTGGTTTGCAGGAGCCCATTTACAGGAAGATGAAATACAAGTTGATTGTAAACATTGACATGGCTTTCAATCAAGCCCTTCTTCTTTGAGGAGGAAATGAGGGAGCAATTGCGTGGGACTCGCTCTTCTACATCGGGAGGAAATCATAAGGCTTCTCCACAATCTTCCAAGGGAGCTAAATCTTCTTCTTCTCCTTCTCCCTCTTCTTCATCTTCCCCTTCTTCTTCACAAAAATCTTCTTCTTCTAAATCACCTTTGATTTGTAATTATTGTAAAAAGCCAGGGCATACTCAAAAGAGGTGTTTTAAGTTGCAAAATGTGAAGAAACAATCCCTAGTTGTAAAGCCTTCCAATGAGGACTCACAAGAAAGTCCCATTGAGGCTACAGGGGAATGTAAGCCTTATAAGGAATTGGCAGGGTTAAACAAATTGACCCTTATGAATACTTCACAAGGTGATCATGAGAATTTGTTTGTGACTACGATCCATCTTAGTGACACCTTTATGGTTGATTGTATAATCGATAGCGGCTCGTAGAAAAATCTAATTGCGAGGTCTATTGTTGACAAACTAAAGTTACCGATGAATCCCCATCCTCATCCTTATCCTTTGGGATGGAAGGACAATGGGATTACATCCGACATCACACACACTTGCACTATGAATTTTTCTTTCAGTCCTTCTTTTGTGGACTCGGTTGTGTGCGATGTAACTCCAATGGATTGTTGTGGCTTGTTGCTTGGAAGACCCTATCAATATGATAGGAGGTCTATACATGATGGGTACAAAAATACATACACTTTGCACAAAGACAATAAAGCATTCATAATCAGAAGTACACAACAAACACCTCATAATTTGATGTTGAGTTGTAGACAAGCACGCAAAGCTATAAATCAAGCAAAGGAATTAGCATTCATCTTCATCAGACCAATTCAAGAAGAAAAGCAAGCACCTAAGCACACTAATAACAGGAGTTCTTCAGTTCATTCTATACTTCAATCATTTTTTGATGTTTTTCAAGAACCCACAATTCTTCCACCTGAAAGATAGATTAATCATAGTATTGAAATTGTTCCTGCATCTTCTCTTCCTAATTCTTCAATGTATAGACAATCAATAGTGCAAATATAAGAAATTAAAAATCAAATTCAAGCATTGTTGACTAAAGGGTTCATCAAACCCAGTATTTCCCCTTTTGCTTCTCCTATCTTGCTTGTGTTGAAGAAGGATGGCACATGGAGACTATGCATTGATTTTAGGGCACTCAATAAGATTACAATCAAGAATCGTTATCCACTTCCTCGAATTGATGATCTTTTGGACCAATTGCAAGGTGCAAAATTCTTCTCCAAAATTGATCTCAAAAGTGGGTATCATCAGGTGAGAATTCAAGTAGAAGACACTTGGAAAACAACATTTAAGACCAAAATGGGGCTCTTTGAATGGCTTGTCATGCCCTTTGGCCTTACAAATGCTCCAACTACATTCATGTGGCTGATGAATGAAGTATTTAGAGATTGTTTGGATCAATTTTTAATCATCTATTTGGATGACATTCTTATATATTCTTCTACTTGGGGGAGTCATTTGTAACACTTGGAAACGGTTCTTCAAACTCTTCGAAAGAACCAATTGTATGCAAATTTTCCTAAGTGTTCATTTGGGCAAACATTCATTGCCTATCTTGGATTTGTAATTAGTGAAAAAGGTGTGCAAGTAGATCCTTCCAAAGTTGAAGTTATCTTCTCTTGGCCAACTCCTACTTTAGTCATGGAGTTAAGGAGTTTTCTTGGACTTGCTAATTTCTATCGCAAGTTCATTGGAGGATATTCTTCTATTGCTGCACCTTTACACTATTTGACGAAGATCAAAGTTTAGTTTCAGTGGACAAAGGATCAACAAAAATCCTTTGACACATTGAAACACAAACTGAGTACTGCACCAGTTCTTGTTCTTCTTGATTTGTCTCAAACATTTGAGATAGAAACTGATGCTTCACAAGTTGCACTTGGAACTGTGCTCATGCAGAATGGCCATCCAGTGGCCTATCATTTAGAAACATTTTTAGAGGCCAAGAAGAACTATTCTACATATGATAAGGAGTTTTATGCTTTGGTTCAAGCAATCAAGTATTGGAGGCATTATCTCTTGGGAAAAGAAACAATTGTTCATACAGATCACATGCCCCTTGAGTTTCTTCAATCTCAAACAAAAATTGAAGAAGCTAGGCACATGAAATGGGCATCGTACTTGCAATAATTCCATTTGGTAATCAAGTACAAGAAAGGAAAAAACAATGCAGTGGCTGATTGTCTGAGTCGTCCTCCTTCTACACTTGTTTTGACAATTGTCACTACTTCTCATCTTGGCTTCCAAACTTGGCCTACACAGTATCCTATGGATCCAGATTTTGGCAAAGTTTTCCACCAACTTTCCAATCCTTCTTCTTCAAATTTGAGAGCTCTTCAAGACTTTCATATTCAGGATGGATTGTTGTACAAATTGGACAAACTTTGTGTTCCTCATGGGAACAGGGAGTCTCTTTTAAAGGAGGCTCACTCCACACTCTATGGGGGACATTTTGGTAGGTAGAAAAATCTACATCATCTGCAGTGGTTTTTCTTTTGGCCACACATGCAAAGAGATGTTCTTCGCTTCTTGCGACAATGTGCAGTATGTAATCGCTCCAAATCAGCCAATAGGACATTTGGAATGAGCATGCCTTTGCCCATTCCTTCTAATCCATGGGAAAGCATTTCCATGGATCTCTTGAGCGGTTTTCTAATGACAGTATGCAAGCATGATTGTGTCTTTGTTGTGGTGGACAGATTCAGCAAAATGGCCAAATTCATTCCTTGTCGTAAGACAAGTACTCGCATGAGATCTTGCCCAACTCTTCTTTGAGGTGGTATGGCGTTCTTTTGGTCTTCCTACCAGCATTGTCTCTGATCGTGACTCACGCTTTGTGGGTCACTTTTGGCGATCACTTTGGAAGATTTTGGGAGTATCTCTTAACTTCTCTACTACTTATCATCCTCAATCCGATGGGCAGACAGAGGTAGTTAATCATACTCTCGTGAAGAGTTTGAGGATTTATCATCATTCCACTCCAGCCAAGTGGGACTTAAGCCTCACTCACATTGAGCACGCCTACAACAGGGCCGTCCACAGTTCTACGGGGCACTCTCCATTTGAAGTGTGTTTCAATTTTCAACCACTTGATCCTTATGAGTTACCTTTGTCTTTGCCTTCTTCAACCACAATGCATATTCAGAAGGAACAAGACAAGGCCAACTCTTTTTTCCAGCATTTGTAGAATCTTCAAGCCAAAGTGGTTCAAATTCTTCAGAAGACCCAGCAAAAGCAAAAACAACAGATGGACAAGCACCGCACACCTCATTCCTTTTAGGTTGGTGACAAAGTATGGTTTCATCTTGAAAAACGATGATTTGCAAATAAGGCACATAGCAAGATCATACCTCTTCGTTATGGGCCTTATACTATGCTTTAGCAAATCTCTGAGAATGCCTTTCACTTGGACCTTCCAGCTCATCTTGGCATTCACGATGCTGTCAATGTTGATCTTCTCAAACCATACTATAATTCCACCTTGGAGACAGTTCTAGCCATCCTTCATCTAGTTGATGTGGTTCCTGATGCTCAGCTTCCGCTTGACGTCGATACAGTATTTGATACAAAGACCCGACAAACATGCCAAGGTGTTTCTACTTCATATATTGTGGCCCGTCGAGGCCAATTTCCACATCAGGCTCACTGGATTTTTGCTCACATTCTATCCCGGGATTTTCCCTCTTTGTTAAAAGCATTGGAGTCCAATGCTTCTTTTTTTGGGACAAATGATGAGGAATAATGTTCTAGACCTAGGAAATAATAATTAGGCTTTAGTTGAATAATCAATGTGAGTTGTTTTGATAACCTCTATTGAATAGTCTAGTCTAGGTGTTTTTTTTTTCGTCATTTTTGGGCTTTCATTTTAGCCCTTGCGTATTTTGTGTACGTAATCCTTGGAGTAGTTACAGATTTCTAGGATTACATTTGTTTGTTTTAGGTTTATTTAAGCCCTTTAATTTTATTAATAAAGTCAGCTTCAATTTCCATATCAACCAATTTGAGAACCTCTCAAATCTGAAGATAACCAGAGCAAAATCAAGGTGGATGTTCGTGCATGAAAGTCTTAAGTATTGAGTTGACTCAAAAGGCTCTTAGGCTATCAGAGTGGAATCAAGCTGAAGCCAAATAATAAGTTCAAGTTTGATACGTGGAGGCTAGAGAGTGTTCCCGCATTCAATTCTAACAAACTCACACCAGGACTGACGAGTAGCCAAAAGGATGTGATGAGTTAGCAGTGTAGTTTGAAAAATTGACCAATGATAAGTCTAGATGCCACCGTCGAGCCACCCAAGTAAATGATGGAAGGGATTAGAAAGTGTGCCAGCAGAGATATCACATGATAGCTACATTAATGGTGAAAGATACACATACTCCAGAGGAGAAAAGTAATGAAAAGCATGCATAAAGTTCATTTGAAAGCCCTTGGCATCCATAGAACGACAAGAAGGCACAATGATACCTTGAAGGATTTACTACAAATGAGGAGGATGAAATTTCCTACTATCAGAATGGTGCCCAAAAATTCATCCATAGAATCATCAATAATAGTGATAATATTGTAGGTTCATGTACATCGGATCAGTTGAGTCACAGATACAACAATGACAAGAATAAGGACTCTTCTAAGAACCATTTTTGAATTTCTATATTTCTAAGGGAAGAAAATGCGGTGACAAGGTATGATAGTTTTAAGATCCTTTTTTATCTCTTATGTCTATGATTTTGTGCATCACTACCCCAAACTAGTCTCTGCTATGATTCAATTCTACGATTCTGAAAATATAACCATTAGAACCCCTGAGGGCACTCCCCTATTCTCCATTACAAAAGATATTTGCTATTAATATTTTTGTTGTAAGGGTATGACCACCCTCGAAGCCCAAACCATTTAGCATAGCAGAGCTAGATAAGGCTTACACTGCAATGGTAGCCTCAAAATAAAAGAGGGAGGCACAAGAAAAATGGTTGCATCTTAATTTCAAAAGGATTAGAAATCAAAACAAAATTCCTGGAGTCCCAATTCACATTGATGTATTTGCAAATCCAAAATTATTTTTTATGTTGGCTTGTATGGAGGATTTGGACTTTGACAGAATGATTCATGGTTGACAAATTGTCATTGCATACTGTATCTCTAATGAGAGAATGTATGAAAATAATGATGTAAAGAAAGGGACAAGAGTGATTTATTTTGACTGGACAACCTTTCTCGCCCAAAGAATACATGAGCAACTAGTAAGCATGAAGAGGGGTGCTACTGCTTCTAGTTTTAGGCATTGCTCAAATCTAGTATGGATGTTTTATACCACTGTTAAAGATAGAATATCATGGATTCCAGTCAAGTATAATATCAATAAAGAACAACTTGTGTTGATGTACTATTGGACAAGTCACTTAAGAAGCAATGAGTCTTACTATATATTCAATTTGGAATTTCTTAGACTAGCCCTCAAAATAATGTATGATAAGTTCCCCAGATTGCCACCCTTGGCCAAGGATATTTTGGGGACTAAATATGCAGAGGAAGGAGACTGGTATTTGTTAACTGATGGTACGGTCATCAGATTATATGGTTTCATGGGTAAACCTTTCCTTTTTCCCCACTTTGTCACAGAGAGACTTTTTGCCTTGGAATAGCTGAGGCAGGCAGAGTACATTGATACAAACTATGGTTTGGGGAGAAAAATGAATTCTTTGCTTACCCACCACACTTTGAGTGATATCACCATCACCAAGAAGGGGCAAAGTCAAAAAATTAACCGATACCTTGATAGGTTAGGCCTGTTTTATATTCCTCAAAGATGGAGTTATGATCCTGATGATATTTTCACTACAAGAAATAAAAATCCTAAACAAAGATAAGGCCTACAAGTTTGAGAAAGGACCCAAGGCTAATTTTGCACATGGAAGAAACAATGATGAGACTAATATTTTGGAGTGTAATGTCTCCAATATGGATCAGTTACCTCCATGGTTGGATTTTTATGATAAGAATGAAGATTTTGATCTTGACCACAAGCCTAGTCATCAGATTACTGAGGATATTATTGACAAGATTAAAGCAGAAACTACAAAGAAAATTTGGTCCTCCTCCAAGACCAAGTCAAAAAATAAAAAAGAACCTCTGCCTAAGAAGGAAGTTGCAGAAGAAGTAGAAGAGGAGGATTATAAAGGGGCCATGGGATGAATCCAAGATTATGGATTGGTTGTGTATGAGAGTTGAAATTGGAAAAACTAAATCTAAATTTGGAATGAAAATTGATAATGAGTTTTTAAAAATATATAATGAGAATATTGATACTTGGATACTGAAGGATGTGAGGCACATAGTATTGATGGTTGAAAATCCCTAAGGCGATTCTGAATCTCTCTAGCATCCTACAGATCAAAAATATTCTTTAGAAACCACTGGAGTGTTGAAAGATTTTAGTCCTACTTTTGAGCAAGTGGAGAAATTCCCTAAAGGGGCTAAGTTGGTGAGCAAACTACGATATTCTAAGGAAAATGTTGTCAGTACCCTTGTTATTGAAACAAAATTTAGACCTACAAATTTAGATCTAGGGAGAAAACCTCGAGACATAGATATTAATTGGAGGAAGAATGATGACATTTTTAGGTTCAAGCCACTCTCTTTTACTCCGACAACATCAACTGCATCACAATTTATTATCGAGCAATCATTACTTCTTGGGGTAGTGCAAGGAGATTTATCAGAGGAATATTCTAAAGACGAGATGGTCGCTTTATGATTAGTTCATAAGAGGACTAAGAGAGCCCCAAAAATATAGGAGAGAGAGATTTCTAAGAAGCAGAAAATGGACATGGAAGAAATTGTTGAAGAGGTAGTTATTTTTGCTACAGAAGGATTAATTGAGCAAGATCAACAACTAGAAATAGAAGCTAAACAAGAACATCCTACATCTGTAGGCAAAGGTATGGTTTCTAATACCTCTTATCCTTTTCATCTCCATGAATCCCCAAAGGAACTTCCATCCCTTTCTAGTCAAGAAGATGTGGCAAATGTACCTCCTCCACCTCATAGTTCTCCCCTTGTCTCATCAGTGGATATGGAGGTACAAGTCAGTTCTGTTATATCACAGCCACCTCAAAATCCAAATTTGATTTTTGAGATATCCACTTCAATATCCACCATTGTTACACCCTCATATCTCTCATTACCACCATCAATGGGACACTGTGTTTTGATTTCATCCATCCCTTCCATTGTTGGTCATGTCTCTATTTCTCTAAATTTACCTGTATCAACAACAATGGTAGTCATAGAGTCTACTATTATAATAGAGATTGCTGTCAATATTTCTTCATCCCCACTAGCAATAGGTTAGTTTTCACTTATGTTCTTGATTTCATCATCCCCTTTGGATGCTGATTTTTCAAAATTTGTTACTGTATCAAAAGAACAGGAAATCATTCAGAGTATAAATGATTATTGGGCAGAGAAACTTACCAGGATTTCCAACAGGATGGTTGTGACAAGAAAAAGTATGTATGTTAACCCTATCACTAGGGAAATGGTATCAAGGTCTATGATTCTATAAGTAAGAAAACCTAAAAATGAAATGACTACTCAAGATTATAGAGCAGAGGAGATAATAGAAGATATTGACAAGATTCCTACTAAATACGAGTTGGTGATAGCCAAGGCTCACTTAGATACCTTCTATGTGAAAATTGATATAGCCAAAGAGAAGGTATATAAGCTGAAACAACAAGTTGAAAAGCTTAAGAAGAGCCTCAATGATAAAAAATAAATAGAAAAAGCTCTGATAAAAGAGGCTAAGGGTTGGCAAGAAAAGTTTCAAAAGGCTAATGAGTTGAAGTATCAGTTAGAATAACAAAAGAAGTTGAATGAGGATCATGCAAAAGAAATTCAAAATTTAAAGCATCAGCTTTAGATTGAGAAAGCCAAGTCCTTAGGTTTTTCCAAATATAATTTGAAAAGGATAAATTAAGAGTTGATTTCTGAGGTTCAAGGAAAGTGTTCAGGTCTTCAACTTATAATTGACTATCTAAAATATGCCAACCAATTGCTCTCCACCATTCAGAAATATTTAGATCAAATAACTAGATAGTTATAGCTTATGGTGATTCCAGTGGAACAGATGTACAAGCTAGTTGGTAGAAGGCTTAGTGATGCTGCTAAACCAATTCCTAATAAGGAATGGAACCTGGCCATGGTAGCTACCAAAATAGTTGTGAAAAATCATAGGGTAGTTCAGAGAGCCTGGCTATTTTTTGATAGGATGGATAGGGGAATTAAAGACATCATTGAAATAAATGAGGAAATGGTTCACATTGGTTTCAAAGGACTCTAGAAGGAGGATCATAAATTTTTATCTATGGAATAATTCTAGCAAAGCATTAAGGATAACTTTCAGGATGAAGCTGGAATTGATTCATTGGAACAGAAACTATCCCATGAACAAGCTACCAAACTAATTATGGATTACACCCATTTAAGAGATCTCATGGAATATCTAGTGACTAGAGGAAATGCTGCTAATGATGAGGATGTTGGGAAACTAAAATATGTTTATAAGTAGCTTAAAGAAACATCAAATCCCTCTGAGGAAGCCTGGAAACAAGCTCTTCAGTATTTGGAATCAATGGTCTAGTTGTTTGGAGACACCTCCAACAAGATTAATAAGATAATACCTACTCCAAAAGAAGAAGAAGAAGAAGAAGAGGATGCTACAAAATAATGAGGATATGATTGAGCAGTTACAGGCCTAGAAAGGGGTCATGTTAAGTCATTTCATTTTTGTTTGTACATATACATAAGTTTTGTATTTTTGTTTTTACTCTGACAATTATCATAAATAAGTGATAAAGGCATGAATTCTACAACGCAACATATTTTGTGTGAAGGCATTATTTGAAATAAAGCCTTATAAGGGAGGTAGATTTATGTATAGTTTTTGAAGGCAGTAGTCATACTGATATTATGGACACAATCTCTATTGAACGGGTGAGTTCTATAATGTTTTTGACATGGTTTCCATATGAACCTTTACCCTCTAGGCAGAATTTGAGTTTTCAGAGGATAGTGTTTGTATGTAAATTATTATTTAAAGCATATCTTCAAAGATGAATATCGTTTTTGACTCCTAAGGCCCAATGGATAAGACTCTAAGTTCAATTGTCTTTGCAAGCAAATCCACTCAAGAAGCGCTAGAATGTAGGCCCAAAATGGCCACATACTTGGTAAAATTTTGTAGAATTTTACCTAAGTGGTAGAGGGTTCATTCCACATACTTTGCAGTTACTTTGAAGTGTAATCGGGTCATAAGATATCAATCCGCTCAACAGTTAGTGAATTTTGCATGCTTGAAGTGATTCCGAATTATTTCCCTTTGGCTTCGAAATAATGGCAGATCTCGAATCCACAAAATTTCCTAATATATGATGATGTCAATGGTGGAAAAGTGTGGAATGACATCTTTATGAGTGACTAAGTAAGGGAATGCTCGATTCTGGGAATATTTTTTTTTTTTTGGCTCTGGATAAGTGCTACCCTCAAATCCGCAAAAGTTTCAAAGAAACTATGATGTCAGTGGCAAAGAAGTGTGGATTGATAATTTGGAGGATGAAAAAGAGTTTCCTTTCCATAATGAAGACAAGACAGGATGGATTCATGACAAAAGAGTTATATGACTAGCTCCGAACCCAGATTGGTGATTATAAGATCAGTGCACTTGTTCTATCTGGAATGAAATTCATAAAATCTATAAGAAAGGTATGATGTCATCGATATTATAATGTGGATTGAAGAGGATAATGCAGAGTATGATAGATCCTAGGGCAAATTCGATGCCTAGATATCAGTGGTCCGGATTGGAGATTCCATGGCCTTTAATACAAAAATATGACATCATCAATTTTTAAAGTAGGATGGCACTTAATTCTCCTCACTATTTTGATAAAGCTTATGCTAGATTGAATCTGAATCATGCGATGAGAAGAATCAATGGTGGAGGTTAGGTTGTTCAATCTTGGATGTTTAAAAGATATTTCTACATTAGGATTGTAATAGTCAGTTGGAAGATGAAGTGTCAAAGGTTTTCTAGAATATCAAACTAGATATGGTTACAGATCAATGATGGCAATTCAATTCCAAGAAGGATTGATGAAAACACATGATCTCTAATGACCTGAACTTCAGTTCCATTGAGCGATCAACAAGTTGCAGAGACCTCGAGCTGCCATGGTGGACTTTATTTTTATAGAATTCTTGGAGGACAGACCAATAAGCTGATGTTAGCTAGATATCTCTACTATGATATTAAAACAAGATCTTTTGTATTGCTTCTTGACTATTATAATTTTTAAAACTATAAGTAGAGGTTGAACCCTCATTTTTAAGGGTCGGTTCTAGCGTGTTTGCCTATGCTATTGTAAATATTACTGAAAAGCTAATTGAAGGAGCATTACATTGATCTTCACCTCAAGTTCATGTTCTCATGCTTTATGTCAGAGGTTCAGATTCTTTAGTTGCATTTTTGTAAATACTTTGATGGTTAGTTTATGCCTAGTTTTGGATTACTAGCTGTTATAGTAATTGAAATCTGCATTTGAGTTCATTCTATGTTGTTAGGGGGTACAGTTTTGTGAAATTTAGGTACTTGGTGAATTCTATTATTTGGATTATCATTGCTTGTATATTGAAATTTCTTGCTACAAAATTTCTCTGTTGTGCTTTAATATATGAAATAATCTTATTTGAGATAAATGTTGATATGAGTATATGCATCTTTAAGTATGGTTTTTTGGGAGATTTTTATGGTAGTGCAATATTGTTAACCTATCCATCCACTATTATCTACATTTCCCTAACCCTAACCTTATATTACCCTAAAATCCAAACCCTAAGTGAGCATAATTGTGTCAACAACTTGCTAAGTTGACAAGGAAACAACCTACTATGGAGGTTGGATCAGAAACCCCTATTTTGGTCCATCCAATGTTGAGTGTTAAGCTATAGCTATCAGATGCAAGCTTGGACAAAAATTAGAAAGATAGACAACCATAGTATCGAGTGAAAACTTGGTGCAATTTAGTGCCCAATAGTTCCTAGAGCATTTTTCCTTCAACACCAAGAGAAACGTGATGTTGGCTAACCTTGCAGGGTTGAAATAATTTGATGATGAGTCAATCAAAAAATATGGCAATAGGTGGTGAGCGTTGCTTGCCAAGATACCATACTTACTACCCATGATGGAGTTGACTCAAATGTTTTCTAAGAGTTGCTTTATGCCAATATCCTTATTGTTGTAAATCCAAAAATATTCAACTCTTGAATATGCTCCAGTGCACGATAGAACAATTGAAGACATAAAAATTCAAGAGCAAAAAAGTGTGAAGCCCTGCATGGAATGGACCAAGAACACCAAGAAAAACCCAGCACAACCAAAGCAAACATTAGTCAATCAAGTTTTCATTAGTGTTACAAGGCCTGCATAATCAATGCCACCTTAGAAGCCCAATTATTAGGCCACACCTAGAAACTAAAACAAGGACAATTAGACAAACCAAGGGCCAAATCAACAACATCACCCTAAGTGAAAATTTACACCCATTGTTGAGTGCATGGACTCTTTGTTTCAACGTCTTTATGTAGGTAACATAATTAATCTACTTAAGATTCGGCATATCAATACAAATGCACCAAAGCCTAAAGATACCATGAAGACCTATACTATAAGTATCATGGGCAAAATGGGAATGACGTTCAGATGTACTATAATTTTAAACACCTAGTACAAGATATGATCGATAATCCTATTGCACTAAATAATCAATAGATGGGTTTTTTAAATACCCATTGCATGTCCATGCAGAATAGGCAAAGCTAGTACCATAAGTGAATGATCATCTTCATGATCGACATTGTGACAAGGAATAGATGATACCCAAGTCCAATCGCACCACCTACAATTTCAAACAATATTACTTCAACATCGTAACCTTTGCTACTTCCTATGCCAAACCTCCCACCTTGGCCAATGGTCATGATAAAGAGTAAGTTTACTTAGAGCTTGAGAACAACATAAAATCAACTCTCTATCTAAAACCTTATTCAACAATCTCCACATCATCGAGAAGCTCTAATGGAGATCCTCAAGGTGATCGAACTACAGCCCCAGGAGTCTAACTCCTTTAAAAATTTTATGGGGTATGTTTAGCAATGTATGGAACCAGTGATCACCTTTTTGAAGGATGAACTTAAGATGGTTCCAAATGACATGGTGGATCCCCACTTGCACATCATTGCATGTGTAAAAAAAACACCCTACAAGAGAGTTTTGATCGATACTAGCTCTTCTAGCAACATCATCACTACAACTGCTCTCAAACATCTAGGGCTTTTAGCATCTCATATTGTTGCGTCTACCTATACCCTTCAAGCATTTAATGATTCTATATGCTCAATAGTTGGCACTATAGTCTTACCTATTCAGGTGGGACAAAATACCATACCAACATTGTGCCAGATTCTATATCTTCCTAGGTAGGCCTTGGATTAGGGACATGAAGTGTGTACCCTCCATCGCTCACTAATGTCTAAAGTACACCTATGAAGGGCAAGTACATGTCATCTCTGTAGACCTTGAGCTCTTCAAGTACTATAACTTGGTGTAGCAAATCCTCGAGTTGACCTTACCATCAACCCATCTGGATTTCCAACTGAATGCATCCATCCAAGGTTTGACTCCTTAACCATCACCTTCAATCAATCCATCACCATATTCTGCCATACCATCCTCATCATCAGCACCCCCAGATATGCCTTCATCATCATTGAATCCTTCATAAAGGAATATGGGGAAGAGGCCTATTGATGAGACCCTCCAACCATATCCACCATCTCCATAGAAGATATTCCTAGCTCATTGGATGAGGGACCACCTTGTGAGGTAAAAATTGAATCAATTCAAGCCTCACTCTCATCCCCTCTTTCTCTACCACCACAAGTCATAGTGCATCTAGCTACCACCAACTTAGGAGAATACCTAGTTAGGAACATCATAGCCACCCCTACCATTGAGTTGGTGCAAGACATGGGTCGACCTCATCTTCCCATAGGCACTATCGTGCCTCTTGACTTACCCCTAAATCAAATAAATTTTATTTATGGGGGTCTCAACTATGGCATAGAGCCTTATTAGTAGTAGGAAGAGGACGAAGAGCCCTTTTTTGAGGATATTAACTACATGTCCAATCCTAACTTCACCATGAGATATCTTCATCTCTGCAATTGGCATGGTTATGGTTTGGGTTTGTATGAGCAAGGCACTCGCATTCCTTACCAGCAACAATATCAAATGCCATATGATAAGTCTAGTTTGGGACACAAAAAGCCTGTGCCCCTCGAAGTCCTCACTAATAATTTAGAGTGCATGAGCTTGAACTATAGGGACAAGCTTACATGTGATCCCTACACCAACCCCAATTGAGCCTATTCACTGGGGGACTACTTCCCTACACCCATGAGAGATCAAGAGATATCTCACAATGTTACCCAATCCTACGAAAGGGGTGAAATTTTGCATACCCTTCCACATGATAGTGAGGAAGAATATCAAGGGTCTCCTTATGAATGGACATCTTATGATGAGTCATATTACAAAGTGGCATCCATCAACTCTTCTAGTCCACATGTCGAATATGCATAGATTTTCCTATTGGATGATGAACACAAGGGATATCTATGTATGTTCCTATTACAACACCCTATCTAGTGATAGTTTCTACCCAAAGGGGAGCAAGCTCACCCACAGCCACATCAACCACCTCTATTCATTCTGCTTCCACCACAACCACCTCCATAGGTCTTGTAATAACTGGATGTCAATAGACCCCCTCAACCACCTAGAGGAAATCATCCATCCATCAACATGATTTCCATAGACCTTTTTGCACCCCTACGAGATCCGAATAACCCATCAGAGCCACTTCACCTTGACTTGGGGGTAATTGACTTTGATCGGGGAGATTCTTCCCTCATCGCATTTCAAGTATTGGCCTTGTGATGAGATGTTATAGCCATTCCATTTCTCTCCAAGGCCTACTCAAGATGTATTTCATGCTGAGGTCAAACCAAAATTTCCAATGGATGACATAAACCTAGCTGATGACATTCATCTAATCCCTACTCCCCACCAGTTGGAAGAGGGGTCGCATATGTCAATTGAGCCAATGATTGACAAAGATATCGACTTAGATCCTGAGAATCCTCAATGTATCAAGTTAGGGAAAATCTTATCCCCCTCTGAGCAAGCCGATTACATAGCTCTTCTTACAGAGAAGAAGGAAGCTTTTGCATGGTCATATAAAGATATGCCAGGACTAGATCCAAATCTAGTCATGCATAATCTAACGCTTGACCCAAATTCCAAGCCAGTTAAGTAAAAGCTACGAAAAATGCATTTGACAGTAGCCTTGATGGTGAAATATGAGCTACAAAAGTTGTTGGATGCCAAGTTCATCATATCAGTGGACTATCCACCATGGCTATCCAACATGGTTCCCATCAAGAAGCCCAATGGGAGGATTCACATTTGCACTAACTTTTGAGACCTAAACAAAGCGAGTCCTAAGGATGAGTTCCCATTGTCGAACATTGATACCCTAGTAGATGCCATAGTAGGCCATGAAATTTTATCCCTCATGGATAGTTTCTCTGGATACAACCAAATTCATATCAATCCAGAAGACCAACTCAAAACAGCATTCACAACGTCTTGGGGGACATTTTGCTATAAGGTCATGCCTTTTGGCCTCAAAAATGCTAGTGCTACCTACCATCAAGCCATGACATACATCTTCCATGACTATATGCATAAAATTTTAGAATATTACATGGATGACTTATTGGCCAAATACTTATTACACCATGAGCATCTCGATGTCTTGCGCAAAGTCCTCGATCGCCTTATTGAACACAACGTGAGACTGAACCCCAAGAAGTGCATCTTTGATGTCACATCTGGAAAAATCTTGGGATTCATCATCTCTAAAAGAGGCATCAAAGTGGACCCCAATAAATTCAAGGAAATCCTTGAGATGCCTCCCCCAACTACCATCAAGCAGTTGCAAAGTCTATAGGGTAAGGTCACATCTATCAAGCGCTTCATAGCATAGTTATCTGATAAATATCAACCCATGAACAAACTATTGCACAAGGGGGTCGCATTCCATTGGGATGATGAGTGTCAAGCTACCTTTGATGCAATCAAATAATATCTAGCTTCACCACCAGTATTGGCTCCACCTAGACCAGGAGTGTCATTCCACTTATACATCTCAGCTACTAAGATTGCATTGGACATCATGTTGGCCTATAAGAATGAATTGCATAAGGAGCAAGCTACTTACTACCTTAGCCGCACCTTGGTCAATTATGAGATCAAATACGCATACATTGAAAATCTATGCTTAGCGATGGTTTTTGCCACCAAAAATCTATGCCATTACATGCTTAGTCATACCACGTATGTTGTATCAAAAGAAAATCCATTGCGATATATGATGAGTCGTACTTATCACAATAGTCACACGATAAAATGGATCATGTTGTTGATAGAGTTTGACCTCGAATTCATCAAATAAAAATCAATTAAAGTTCAGGTCATCATCGATCAACTCATAGAGGCTCCTCTCTAGGATGATCAACCTCTTAGCATAGAGCTTCCTGATGATGGAGTCTTCCAAATATCAGAATCACCTGATTATGAAGAGCTTGAGTCACAGGTCGATATGACTCTATTTTTTTATGGCTCCAAATGCAAGCAAGGGGGTGGCATGGGAATTATGTTTTTCACACCTCAAGGGGCTCTAATACCCCTATATTTCAAACTCGATTTCCCCTACACAAACAACAACGTTGAGTATGAAGCCTTGCTCATAGGACTTCAAATGATTATCACCATGAAAATAACCAAGCTCAACATTTTTGGTGATTCCTTGCTCATTATGAACTAGGTCAAAGGAATTTACCAATGCAAGTGTCTAGTTATGCAAGCCTACAAAGCCCTTGTGGATAAAATTCTAGAAAAATTCAAATGGTACGACATCGAGGCACTCCCTCGCTCATCTAATCATTTTGTAGATACAATGGCCTCCTTGGGGTCTTTAATCCCATAGAACCTTGATGATGATATGACAACCATTTAGGTCAAAACACTATTGCAATCTATGATTGAGCATGAGAACACTCAATCCATGCTAGAAGTCCACATGATTCATATTGAACCTCCTCAAGAATGGTTCTCACAAATTCACGATCGCTTGAATCATGCCACTTGGGGGAATTTATTCCCTCAAACTCCTTTTGATAGTAGCACAACACTATTTTTACAAGTTCTCTCCCAATCAACATTCACTCAGGATAAACTTTGAAAGAATCAAGTAATTCATGCGATCGAGGCTTCCTCAAATCAGGATTGGTCTACTCAAATCAAATATTACCTAAATCTTGGTAATATCCCTTCTAGGTTGTCGCATGCTGCAAAATGAATATTTAAACAAAAAGTAGAAAAGTATGTCTTACTGGGAGATATTTTGTATCTTCGAAGCTATGAAGGTATCCTCCTTCATTGCTTAGAGCATCAAGAGTTATTTTGGGTAATCACCCAAGCACACGATGGTACATGTGGTGGCCATTTTAGTGGTATGGCCATCGCAAAGCGCATTCTTCGCATGGGCTATTATTGGCCAACATTAGAGTGAGATTGTTGCACTTATGTTAAGAAGTGCACCAAGTATCAACACCATGCCAACTTGACACACACACCTTCTCAGACCTTACAACCGATCCAATCGGTTTGGCCATTTTTGCAATGGGGATTTGATTTAATTGGGAAAATCTCACCCTCTTCCTTAGGCCATCACACGTTTATCATTATGACCATCGAGTATTTCACAAAATGGATGGAAGCGATTCCCCTTACCACTATGATGGGACCCCTCATCGCGGAGTTCATATTGCATAACATTATTTGTCATTTTGGTATTCCATCCAAGATCATTTTAGATAATGGTCCACCTTTCAAGAACAAAGATGTGTGTGCTTTAAAAATGAAGTATAATATTCAGCACAACTTTTCAATGCCCTATTATCCACAAGAAAATGGGTAAGCTGAGGCGTCCAACAAAATAGTGATTGTCATTCTAAAGAAAATAGTCAAAGAGAATCACAAATATTGGCACATGCAATTACCCCTTGCTCTATGGGCCTACCGCACTAGTATTCGGATGCCCACTAGGGCAACTCCATTTTCACTAGTGTATGGTGTCGAGGTAGTCATGCCTCTAGAGCTGGAAATCCCATCGCTATGCATATCCATGCAAGAGTTCATCGATGATGACACTACATAGTAGGCTCGCCTAGATCAGCTTACATTGCTTGATGAACGATGCATCAATGCTCTTGAGCACCTACGCATTTATCAAGAGTGGCTTAAGAGAGCCTATAATATGAAAGTCCATCCTAGAGACTTTCAGGTTGGTGACCTCATTCTGAAAGAGAACCAACAAAATTCTAATTTTCCGCCCCATCTATGGGACAAGTTTATGGTAAACTAGTTAGGTCCTTTCATCATCACTAGTCAGATCGGACCTGGAACTTACCGCCTAGCCTCCCTTGAAAGAATCAAGGATCCTGAACCCTTGAACATCCTTCATCTACGGCATTTCCATGCTTAAAGTATCGCTACCTCCAAAATGCTCCAAGGGTATCTACAAACCGCTTGGTCAACCCAAAATGCTCCAAGGGTATCTACAAACCGCTTGGTCAACCCAAAATGCTCCAAGGGTATCTACAAACCGCTTGGTCAACCCAAAATGCTCCAAGGGTATCTACAAACCACTTGGTCAATCCAAAATACTCCAAGGGTATCTACAAACCGCTTGGTCAACCCAAAATGCTCCAAGGGTATCTACAAACTGCTTGGTCAACCCAAAATGCTCCAAGGGTATCTACAAATCGCTTGGTCAACCCAAAATGCTCCAAAGGTATCTACCAACCCTTTGGTCAACCTAAAAATCCCCAAAGGTATCAAAAATACCCCAATGGCATCCATTAAGCCCATTGGTCAAATGTATATACATATATATCAATCAAAAACTCAAAAAACATCATCAAAACATCAAAAATACAAAAATATTGCATTGCATCACATTCCATACCATTGCATTATACAATCACTTGCATTAGGCATACTCATCATTGCACTTTGCATTTTAGAGTTGCTCATACATGTCTAAGCACCAAGACTGTACACTGGTCATCATTCAAAATCAATTTTATTAAAGTCATCATTCACACCATTTCATATTTCACTTATCATTTCCACCTATATTTCCCACTTTTTCACATTTGTGTCTGTTTCCCTTCACCTAGTCATTTGTTCTAGAATGTCTTTAGGGTTTTCGGTCACTCAGTCATCTCTAGTTTTCTTTTTAGATTTTGTAGAAAGCTATCCTGATTTTTAGAAGGTAGAGTCTTGCTTTGATTGTACCTTGTATACATCAAAATCCCAACACATTTCACACTAATAAATCTAAGTTTTGCACAAGGAAATATGAAACCTACAAAGTGGTCTAGGTTACCTTAAGTGAAAATTTTACCTTGCTCATCCCCCTGTGCAAATGGTTCAAAAATACTAAGAATTGACAAAAGGACAAGCTCCTCCCTACCCAATTCCCCAAAATAAACAATGGTTTTCACCACTATCAATAAGCAAAATCCCAAAAAGCAAAAATCAAAAGCAAAATAAATAGTGATTTTCATCACTAAACAAATCCCTTGCTCAAAGAAAACAAAATACAAAATAAATAGTGATTTTCATCACTAAGTATGAGCAAGTATCCCAAATCAAATAAAAGAAAATAAGGGAGTCCTGAACTTGAATCCCTAGAATTCTTAGCATTTGACAAACCATGAGGTGATCCTCATTACATGTTAGGTGGCATCAAGCCTGCCTGGCAATGGCGGTATCCTTACGCATGATGATATGTCTATCACATTAGCATTCTGCTTTTGTATAGACCAATGTTTGCATGCAGATGAGCTAGCTTTTGGTAGCCCATACTACCTAGTGGTCTAATCCAACTATGTACAAAACCTAGGATCATGATACTCATAAGGTGATCTTTAGTACAAATGGGTTGCATCAATCCTGTTTGGCACTAGGGTAACTTTATGCGTATCATAACAATGAACTCACTTGCACACATAGGGATATTGAGTATCTTGGTCATCCTAGTAGATTCATACCTTGTCAAAAAGTCTTGCATGGTTAGTATATAATTTTTGACCAGTCAACTAGAGTGTTTGAGTCTCATGAAAACCTCAAGGACATTCTATAACATCTCATTATTCATTCCATTCATACCATTTTATCACATTTCATCAGTTTACATTTCCACAAATCCATCACATAGTAACATTACAAATGAATCAATGAATCCTATACAGTCTATGGTGTTAACATAATGTGTCAACTAGTATCCATATTTCATCATATAGATCAACAAATCATTCATTTCATTATGCATCCACGCATATACATATCATCAAATCAAATCATATTACAACATATGCATACATGATAAGCATCCATCACAACATCATAAAGCAAATAAATGCACTGCATACATCTCATAAAGTAGTAAGGAAACACATGATGATAATAGAAAAGCTCATATATATGTGTAATCTCTTCCATAAATGCAGTTGTATCACCCCCTAGTGGCTCCTCCATCCACTGGTGCATAATACACCATGAGTCATACTCCTATGTAGTCTTGATATCATCTGAATTAGGAATATCCAGTATAGGATCTACCTCCTCTCCCACTACCTCAATTTTAAGCCAATCAAATGCCCTCTCATCCATGCAGTATCAATAAATCATGAGATCACTGGGAAACCCCTAGTACAACTTGAATTACTACAAAATGTGAGCATACAGGAAGTACTCCCACTGAGTACCATGTTTCCCAACTAATCATTTCCCTTGCCTCACCCTACAAATTTGTACCTTAGTATCAGACCATGCTCGACAATCCCTATAAGGTCTCCAGGTCACATCCTCTACCTTGAGTCATGCAAAGGACTCTATGTAGTGCTCAACCTCACCTGCAAAGTGATAGCTCTGACCTACCTCCTAGGCTCACTACCATAATATCACATAGCCTATCCCCTATCTAGTAGTTATTATTGAGTCATCTAAGGTATTCCCCACAGTCGATCCATAACAATTGTAGGTATGAAAAATTGATTCATTTTCCTTAGTTTTCCTCCTAGAAAAGTAAGGTCATATTTGAGCTTAATTTTACCTAAACAAATCCCATCTAAATTTCCCAAAATGTACACCATTGTATAGGGCTTGAAAATAGCTTTTCAACAGTATATTATATGTCTAATTTTGACATTGTTTGACCCTTCAAATTGCCAAAAAACTATGTATATTTCTAACCTCTTGGAAATATCTAATCGCCCGATTTGAGATCGTATGATTCTGTACGAGATTGGGTAATTTTGTACAAAATCGGATCAACCGATTTTGTCCAAAACCAAAAAATGCCTACTTTAGTAAGGAAACAAATTTTTTTTGCAACCTCTTTGTCTCTACCTGGGCAACTGCACAATGGTGTGGGATAGATTCAATCGATTTTGTCTAGAATAGAGGAGGTTGTAACCTTCTTCATTTTTAGCCCAACCTATCAACCTATTTAATTCTATTTAATCTAGGTTGCTCGCCTTGGATTCCCCCTAGAAATTTTATATACTTTTGCTCTAGTATTCCACATCTTGGTTGTGTTTTTTTAGGTTGGATTTGTGCATCGGCTAGATTCATGCAGTATCGTACCACCCGATATCGCAAAAAACTACCCGATATCGTAGAAAACTACCCGATCTTGTCTGCATCAAATATTTTTGTTATCAAAGCTACTTGGGGGCATCCAAACCTCATTGTTTGCATCATTTTCCCTATTTCTTCTATCTTAGATTATATTTATCATCTGATTAAATCATTTTAAATCCTTTATCATTGATACATTAGATTTTATATTCATATTTCATCACTTTTTCATGAATGATCATGTATTTAGCATAGATCTACATTCAGTCATTTAATCATTATCCTTTTAAGTTCATTATTGATTATAATTCACTTAATAGATGCATAGTATTCTATAAATCTATTGTTTTCTATATCAAAGTTTTTAAACTGCAGCATTCTATTTTGATCGGTTGAATTTTTGCATAATCAGGTCACTTGATATTACCTAATTTCACTCGATATTACCTAATTTCAATCGATATTGTCTGATTTCACCTGATATTACTTTATTTCGACCGATATTGCCTGATTTTGACCGATATTGCTAGATTTTAATCGATTTTACCTATAGCAAAGAATCAAAAACTACATCAAACTTTCGGATATAGGTTAGAGTTTAAATTCCTTTTAAGCACTACATAATTAATCTAGATTTACTTTTCTATTATTTTTTGTCTTCATAGAAATAAAAATTGCATATAGATTAATATAGTTGCATATTGGCCAAAACTAGGTGTATGCAAGATTTGATAGAAGGAACACATAAAAAAAAATCCCAAACCTAGGCATGGAAACTACCACAAAATTTTTCCTGGTGAACCCACCTAATTCATCAAAAAAATCATCATAAGAAGGTATAATCAAGTACCTCTCTTTCGAGGTGTAGACCTATCATTCCTACATTCCCCTTTGAGGCACAGATCCATTAGCTTGAAGGAAAGGAGTGTGTGAATTTTAGACCTACATTCTTTGGTTAACCCGACATGAATCGAACACACAACCTTCTAATTTATAAAACATAAAAAACATAAAAATTACAAAAATATAAAAACAAAAAAAAAACCAAAAAGATCACTAATTTTAATTTGCACATTTTCATTCCATAAATATTAAAATTCAACATAGGAAGAGCTTTAAGCATATATGTTAAAACAAAATGCCTAGAAGTTTGAGAAGTAAACAATTAGAATCTAATTACATGGAGGAACAAATTCAATAAAATTTTGATGATAAATTTCAAATAGAAGACGATAGAATTTTAGAACAAGGTGAAGAGAATAATAATGAAGACAAAATAGAAGATCTTGATGAACCTACATTAGATGAAAAAGGAAATGTTAAATTTGAGTCTATTGAAAAATTTACCCAATTTATAAAAGACCACATAGAAGATTTTAGTCAAGCAATACAAATTGATAATTCAGGAGAAGGTTCTATGGAATCAGCCTTAGCAACTACTTTTTGGATACATACAAATCCATTATCATACATGAATTCAATAGACCAAGATAATTATCAAGTAAGACCATCTAATCAAAA
This sequence comes from Wollemia nobilis, assembly GCA_028583015.1. NCBI lineage: Eukaryota > Viridiplantae > Streptophyta > Pinopsida > Araucariales > Araucariaceae > Wollemia > Wollemia nobilis. The sequence continues at coordinate 2,827,101 of JAQPPZ010000049.1, forward strand.
CATGATACCTTTAAATCAAAATATTCAAAAACCAATGGCACAATCATTGAAAATTGTTGCTAGCAACACCAAAACCAACCCTAAAAAATAAAAGCAACCATTAACATCCATGTTCACTCAAGCTCTTAATCAAAAAATGTTAAATCAATAAAAATATAAACAAGTGCAAAATACCAATCATTAATAAAAAATTCAACAAAACAAGATTTCATAATTTCATATCAAATTCATAATAGAATTCCCACAAACACTTTACACAATAGTGTTTCAATTGGAAATCCTTACACACAAACATCAATTTATCAAAGATACAACAACATGATGCAATAAAACCAATTTGGTGGACAACCATAGGGACTGGACTAGATCAAATATATCCCTACCATCCCTCATATAGTTATAGAGAGATGTGTAGTCAACCCTTGGATCCTATTGTGGTTTCCCAACCATACCCAAAATATTTCCCTATGCCTGTCCTCTCGATATATAAAGGAACCAAAGATCTTATTGAGCATCTTTGCATATTCAGGACAACATGTCATGATATTTCTCATGATTACCTGTTGTTGCTAAAAATATTTCCTAAGAGTCTCAGAGGCATGGCTCTAGAATGGTACTATCAACTACCTGCAAAATCTTTAAAGAAATTTGAAGAGACAACTGATATGTTTTTCCATCAATTTAGTGCTTATATAGAGAGGCATGTAACCATTAAGGATTTGTAAAATATGAAACAAGGTAAATATGAGAGTTTTTTTGAATTAGTGACTAAGTGGAGATAACTCTTAGGTAAACCACATTTTACATTACCTCATCATGAAATGTTGGACATATTTATTGGTAACTTGCAAGGATAGTTGTCTTCTAAACTTTCTATTGCTACAGTAACCACATTTGATCAAGCCATTGATCTAGCTAGGAGGGTAGAATATGCCCTCATTAGAAGAGGTCAATTTAATAAGAAATATGAGGATAAAAATTCTAAGAACCAATATAAGAATAAATAAGTAGTGGATGATGGAGTTACTGATAGCAAAAACACTTCAAATATTAACCTTATAGAAGCCATAAAGAAGTTTGTATTGAAAATTCTTTATAATCCACCAAGAGAATTTATAAGATTAAATCAACCTTTAACTACAATATTACCTCAATTATTGGAATAATACTTGACATAATTGCCTGAAAGAAGACAACCAGATACTACTGCAACTGGTTATAGGGCTGACTTACATTGTAGTTTCCACCAAGTACATGGACATTCTACAAATTATTGTAAAATATTAAAGCATGTGATACAAGACTTGATTAACAAAGGAAACATGGAAGTTCAACAATTTCCTGCAAACAATAATACCCAAAGTAATACTCAAAAACAAACAAATCAAAATGCAAATCAAAACCTAGATATTTTTTAACATCCTTTACCCAAGCATGGTAAAGAAGCAGTAAACCAAGTAGATCATCACAATGTTCTTCATCCAACTCAGTATGTGGGAACCATTAGTAGCTCTTTACCACAAGAATATTTGCCAACTTCCTATGTACCTACTTTATCTGTGGTCACAACTAGACCAATACAATATTTTTAATTTTCATCTTCGAAAGATACTAAAAGTGACACAAAAAGTGAAACAAGAAGTGAACTAGAGATTTCCTCAAATAGTTCTGAGTATGAATAAGATCCAATTACTCCCATATCAATTTTAATGGTGCATGAAGAACCATTCCCTAGAAGGGTGACTATTCGATCATCATCTCAACAAGTGCTTTCAAATGAAAAACAATAAAATCCAGATCACATTTTACTTATTTTCATAATAATAGTATTGTGGGGACTATTAGAGCCATTAGTAGATAGCAAATTAAAAACCAAAATTCTCAATCACAAACTCAAATAATGAATAAAAAATCACCACCACATTCTTCTCTACAAAATATTTATCCATATCAACCTCTTTACAATTGTGGTATTATTCCCACTAAACTTTCATGTCAAACTAATAAATCCACATGTCATTCTTCTTTATCATAATTGAAATAACAACCACTTCAACCTTCTTCTTTCAACACGACACATTCATCTCAACCTATTCTAATTCTACCACGCAATCACATCATACTTCACAATTTACTCATCATTCCACTCACAATCATGAAGAAATATACAATGAACCATTTATTGATAAACTCCTAAGAGAACTAATCAAGCATCAACAACAAGAAACTAATCAAATATTACATCCTAATGTGTCCCATCACAATGATATCACTAATAATGTAACAAAAACTACAAGTGAGCAACCTCAAGTTCAATCAACTCAATTTGATAAACAATAAATAAATTCTTCATCCAACCAACCTTTAAGACATATCTTATTTCTGAAGAAAAAATCATAAAGAATATACAAGCATAGAAAATCCATCTTTAGTATTGAAGTCTCAACCTAAAGTCTCCTTCAACATTCAACAACAATGGGACAATCACCCACATAAGATATCCTTTTTGAAAATTTTACAAACCTCTCATATTCATATAGAATGTGCATTCTCTATTCTCTCTTATTTTATCATCGTTGTATTAGGTTCTTTATTCTCTTCCTCTTTATCATCATTGACACATTTTGTCTGTCACCTTTTATCCTTCATTCTCTCTTTATTTATCATTATCACATCAATTTATCTATTATTTTCCTCTTCACCACTTTTTGTTCATCACCTTTCTTCATCTATATATGATCATCATCCTTCATCACAACAATCTCAACTATCAACAAATCAACTTCAATCACCTTCACCACAACCAAATTGTTCTTCAAAACCTCATTTAATTTTGAAGCCACCTTAGACATGCTATAATCAAAATCACCTTGTATAGTGTATATAGATCACCAATTCCATCATTAAAACATCAAAAACGACCAAAAAAATAAAAAAGCATCAAAATTTTTGAAAAATATTTCAAATTTTTTGTTAAGTCATCATTTTACATGTTATTTGTTGTTATATTTCAAAAAATTTGAGTTATATTTTACTTTATTTTGGATAAATTCAAAATTTATCTTGAACCATACACTTAATTTACATCTTTCATAATTTTGATTTTGTCACTTTGTTTATAAATCTCTCTTGTATCAAAAAGCACTATTACTTCATTAAATAAATTTTGAGTTATAGGAAATGATCTTGCTACTTCTTGAACCAAGAACACCTGCTCACATCTTAAAAATGATTTGTTGTAAAGTTTGAAAAATGATACTACGTAGTAGTCTTAGTTCCTTAAGAAAACAATTTCCCTTGTTATCCTATTATGCGCATGGTCTAGAATGTTGAGAATTGTCAAAATTACAAGCTTCCCCCTACCCGAATAAAATCCCTTGCTCTATGTATAATTTTGTCAAGTATCCCAAAAAGAAAAAGCAAAAGAAAAAGAAAAATAAAGAGAAAAAGAAAAATTAGTCCCACTACAAAAAGCAATAAAATCCCCTTGTTCAAAAATGGACAAGAAATCCCTATTCCAAAAATTTGAAGAAAATAAGGGAGTAATGAGCTTGAATCCATGGAATTCCTTAGTTATTTGAAAACCATGAGGTAAACCCCATAACAGGTGGTTTTTGCCCAACCCGCTTGACCTTGGGTAATCCCTTTCGTGTGGTGACATGTCTATCACATTAGCGACCTTATTTTGTACATACCAATATCCGCTTGTGTATTAGCTAGATTTTGGTAACTTGACCTTCATAGTAGTTCAGTACAGTTGCTTGCACAAAATCATGGTTAATGAAAATTTCACTTGCACACACATTGGTTCGTAAAATTTTTCTTGCATCATTACGTTACTCAAAATCAGTAAATTAATTTCACAAGCACACACATTTGATCCTTGAGATATTTTTTATCATTGTGTTAAATAAATATGGATAATGAATTCACTAATCACACATTGGTTCTTGATAAATTTGAATTTGTCTTAGAAATAAGTTAAAATATTTCTTTGAAATTTTTTAGACAACATTTTATCATCATCCATTTCTTCATAGATCATTCCAAAAGAACTTGTAAAACAAAATTATTTATCATATATTGTGCTTTGACTTTGCAATGATGGTATAATTCCTAGTAACTATTTCTCTCAAATTTCACACTAGGAATTCTATGCCTAGCGCAAGTCATATTTTTCAAATTTTAAGTTTTAATAATTTTGTATAGCACAAATAATTTGTCATACACCATACATACATTTTGACTTCGCGATGATGGTATAATTCCTAGGAATTATTCTTCTCAAATTTCACACTAGGAATTTTATGCCTAGCGCAAGTCATTTTTCTCAATTTTAAAGTCAAGACCATCCTATATTTATTAATATTCTTAAATATGTGATACAAATGATTTGTTTTATATCAACTTATATTTTAAAATAAATAGTTTTACATATTCATGCATTACATTTTGACTTCGCAATGATGGTATAATTCCTAGGAGTTATTCTACTCAAAATTTCCACCAGGAATTCTATGCCTAGCGCAAGTCATCCTTTCCAAATTTTCATGCTTAAAATCACATTATTCTTACAAACAATAAAAATAATCAAAATATTTCTTAAAAACAAGAATATTCTCAAAAAAAAAATCAAATAATTTCTTCTATCAGTATAAGCCTTAAGATCATACTTAAGCATCACAAATACATTTATATTATTAGCAATACAACTTCTTCATAACAGGATTCACTTCATGACTTAACGAGTAGTGATCTCCACCAACAGTCATATAACAACACAACATCCTTCGAGGAAGATTGCTAATCCCTTTATATCATCATCTTACCAAAAATAGTTTTCCAAAAACATTGTTTCAAAAACACATTTCCACAAATCAATTTTCATTTTAAGCATGATCACAAATACTTCAATCAAAAGCAGGATTATAAGAAATTTACAACATCATAAAAATTTCAATCAAATCACACAAATTCACATAAAAAAAAGAAGATATATATATAGCAATCACCTGATTTTGTCCAAAATTAAAAAATGTCTGCTTTAGCAAGGTGAAAAAAATTGTTTGCAACCTCTTTGTCTCTACCTAGGCAACTGCACAATAGTTGTGGAATCGGTTCGACCGATTTTGTCTAGAATAGAGGAGGTTGTAACCTTCTTCATTTTTAGCCCAACCTCTCAACCTATTAAATTCTATTTAATCCAGGCTCCTACCCCTGGATTCCTCCTAAAAATTTTATATACTTTTGCTCTGGTATTTCGCATTTTGGTTGTGTTTTTGCAGGTTGGATTTGTGCATCAGCTAGATTTGTGAAGTATCGTACCACCCGATATTGCAAAAAACTACCTGATCTTGTCTGCTTAAAATATTTTTGTTATCAAAGCTACTTGGGGGTATCCAAACCTCACTGTTTGCATCCTTTTCCCTATTTATTTTGTCTTATATTATATTTATCATCTGATTAAATCATTTTAAATCCTTTATCATTGATACATTAGCTTTTATATTCATATTTCATCATTTTTTCATGAATGATCATGTATTTAGCATAGATTTGCATTTCGTAATTTAATAATTATTCTTTTCAGTTCATAATTAATTATAATTCACTTAAATAGATGCATACTATTCTACAAATTTGTTGTTTTCTGTATCAAATTCGTTAAACTACAGCATCCTATTTTGATCGGTTGAATTTCTACATAATCGGGTCACTCGATATTGCTTGATTTCACTCAATATTTCCTAATTTCAATTGATATTACCTGATTTCATCCGATATTGCCTAATTTCGACTAATATTGCTTGATTTCGAACGATATTTCTAGATTTTGATTGATTTTACCTATAGCAAAGAATCAAAAACTACATCAGACTTTCGGATATAGGTCAGAGTTTAAATTCCTTTTAAGCATTGCATAGTTATCTAGATTTACTTTTTTGCTATTTGGTGTCTTCATAGAAATCAGAATTGCATATAGATTAATATACTTGCATATTGGCAAAAACTAGGTGTATGCAATATTTGATAAAAGGAACACATCAAAATAAATCCCAAACCTAGGTGTGGGAACTACCACAAAATTTTTCCTGGTGAACCCACCTAATTCATCAAAAATCACCATAATAAGGTATGATAAAGTACCTCTATTTTAAGGTGTAGACCTATCATTCCCATATTCCTATTTAAGGTACAAATCCGTTAGCCCGAAGGAAAGGAGTGAGTGAATTTTAGAACTACAACAATGTGTTGCCATCCCCACACCTATAGTAGAAAGTTGCATCCTAAGCCCTTCTGCCCATAGGAGTGGATCTTGTATAGCTCATTATACAACTATTCCAGCATTGTCATACCCCAATCCATCACTAGCAATTTCTCTAGGGTGCACTCCACATGAGTAAACACCAAATACAAAAGGTTCTAGGGAAACCTAGCACCTGACGAGTCTGGTAGTAATATGTTCAATATCAATGTCATCAATAACGCATAACTCGTGGTCACTACCTCAACCTTATACCACAATCCTACTAGTATACCTATGATTAGTGAGCCATGTACTGCCTCCTGCCAAGCCTTGTCAAAGTATCTTTCCATGATCATATCTATTAGATATCAGTGAGTATATGTAATAGGTTACCCCTCTATCAGAATGTATAAAACCCAATAGATGTCCTCTAGAATCACCTTCTTCTTCCCTATCGGTATGTGGAAGGTGTTGGTGCAAGGATCCCATAATTCTATCAGAGTAGTCAAGTAAGATTGGTCGCCCACCACGAGCTCTAATTGTATCACGTGCAACAGTCCAATGGAATCAATCCATTCCCAATACTCCTCTACCAATAAGACTCTAGTGTTCTAAAATAGAGTCTAAATTTGATACCGGCTCTTAACCACCTAGCAGAGGTAAGCATGTTAATGAAAAGCATCATAAATGCTCCAAAATTACCCAAAAATACCATAAAATACTAAAAACAAAGCACCCTTTTGAAGCCAATTCATGGTCGTCCTACCTAGGTATGGCCCAAAAATATATGACCATCCCACCCAGGGACGGTCCCCAAACAACCTAGGTTGACTATCCCTCTAAGGGACGATACCCAAATTGGGCCAAAATTGACCCTCCAGGCCACCAAAAATAGTAAAAAAAAATTCCAAAAAATGAAAGAAAAAAGCAATTTAAATTTTACCAAAACACAAATTCAATAATTCAACATTGAAATAAATTGCGAATAAGGTTCAATTGCCATAAATTTAGTGTGCTCTAATAAAATAAAAACACCACAATTACAATTCTAACACTAGCAAAATGTAGTAGCACATCCAACCCTTACCCATCTCGCACCAGATTCGCCACTTTATGAGTATACAAGCTGAATCATGGTGACTATAGAATAATTTTACTAGTGCTCCACTATGTATAATCACTCTCCTCCTCATCACCTCTCAAACTACCAAGTTAAAAAATACATAAATTTGCCCATTTTCCACATTTTGGGCTTAAATAGTCCTCGAAGAGACATGACCTTTGCTGGGTGGGATGGTAAACTAATTGCCTGACCATACCACCCTGGGTTGGTCATAAAATATGAAGCCATCCCACCCTAGGATGGCCACTAGAAAATCACATCAAAATAGCCCCAAAAGGCACCAAAAAGGATCCAAAACCCACCAAAATAGGTCAAATTTGATCAAAATTCACTCTGGATCAAGATGAAAAATAAATTGCTCATGGATGAATGGAAATGTCTCTACTTAAATCCCTAATAAGGCCATTATTTTTGGACCACCCGATGGGAATGAGGTTTTCAACTCCTTTCTTTCATGAAGCATCAACAAAATCATCAGAATCCTCTAAAAAATGCTCCATTTTAAAATGGGTAAAACTGAAGGAAACCCTAACTAAGTCATATGGGTCAAGTGACTCATCGCTTTTATCATTGGTTATTCCCTCATTGATTTATCACTTGAGGGGGTAGTTATACTTAACAAATTCATAATTAAAATAAACAATCAAACATTCAATCATGCAAATTGTGTTTGTCTAACAAATCGACAAAGACACTCATAACCCTACTTGGGATAGAAAAAAAGCAAAAACATAAATTAAACAAATTCTTGACATTTTGAAGCATGAAGTATCATAGGCACTACCTCCTTATGAACTGAACAATGTCCAATATCAAGTAAGCCTTACTAGAAAGGTTGTACTTGAATCAAGTCCCTTAGCTCGTTAGAAGCAAGGATTCAAGAACCCATTCTCTTTCCATGCTTAGGGCATCTAAATTTGGTTATGATACTAAATAACCTTAATCATTTAATATTTTAGTCATCTATTTTTTCTCAGCACTGTGTTCCACACAAAGAATATCAAAAAGAGGCATCTGTAGACACTAAAATCATGTAAAACCAATTAGGAAACCAAAAACATTGGCTAAGTTGGCATCATATGGCCCCCTTGGGAAACCCTCAAAGGTTACACAATGGTCCTAACCACTTTTGGAAGGTCCTACCCCACTTTTGATAAGTTTTAGACCATATAGGCTTGACTATCCCATCCTAGGATGGTCATAGGTCATGACCATATCACCTAGGGATGGTCATAGGAAACCATCCTTGGGTGGGATGGCTAGGGTCTTTGACCCTCAAAATTCAAATTTAGGCCTAATGGCACCTAGAGACTACCATTTAACCTATCTATTCAATAATTATAGTGGAAGGTTGTATAACTCTCATGACACATTGTAGATTGGAGGTCAAAAAAGGAGATTCCTTCCCCCTCTAATGCATGGTGACCTTTGGGAAAAATGGTGACCCTTACCTCGCATGGCCTCATATGCACATTTTCCCCTATGACATCTTGGTATATAAAGTGGATCAATTTCCATCCAATTTATGGAGAGGATTTTTGTGACCTTTGCAACGAAGTGCTACCAAGATTTCCCCTCAACTTTTTATACCTTTTCCCTTGAAATATCTACCAAGAAAAGGAGGTTATTGAGTGATCCAAGAGGTGAAATTTATTTACAAAACTTGATAAATTGAGTGAATCCCACCCCAAATTTTATGACAACACCCTTGAGAGATTTTTTGACCAATCCCTAAAATAATTTGTGGTAGAAAACTAGTAGATCTAGTGGTCGTCCCACCCGAGGATGGTCCCTAGACTATGACAGTCACCACCATCCTTGTAAAGTATGGTCATGTGTTGGAGCACTCTTTTTACACTATTTTTACATAGGAATATTCTAGGATAGTTCAGGAATATACTGTTCACATTTGGTGCAATTTGGAGCTATATTGGATGAGTTGGCATGTTTTTAGTATTTTGTAGGTTCATTTGGCTCACCCTAATATGCCTACAAATATTTGATCCATTCTTTTAATATTTTTACATGGGTCCTTTCTAAATATTATTTTGTATATGTTGTCCATATTTGGCATGATTTGGAGGTTTTTAGGACCATATATCACCCATTTTGTGTTTTGTAGGCTTAGTGGGCACACCTCGTAATTGTCATAAATCCGACTAAAATTTCTCTATAATTTTCAATTAGATCAATCTAAAATAATGTTTTATGCATGAATATAATATTTGGAATCATTTGCAATAGTTTTGGATGGTTTCATTGCATATTTCCCTTTTCTAGTCCATTATCGCATATATCTCTTTGCATTCTTCATAATCCGCACTTGCTGTTAAAAAATATGGTTTTCTTGTGTGTAGGTGCAAGTATAACAGTGCATGAGGAAGTATCATATGATCATAATATCAAAGAACAAAGCAGAAGCATCATAGGCTCACCCACTTCAATCGTGGGTATGAGGAAGAACGTTGAAAGTGCACCCAAAGTTATTGAAAGGATTTGATCCTTGGGCACCATTTGTAACGAGTGTATCAATATAGAGCCCTCAAGGGGAAATTTGTGTAACCATGATTTGATCCATCAAATAATAAATAAAAACTTCATTTCTTGCACTTATTTGCCTTATCATGCTTACTTGAATGCACCTTTTGTAATGTTTAATCAATACTAGATATAGATGCATCTCATTTAACATTGTTAGGCACACCAATTTTACCTTACTTCAGAATCAACCTATCCTACATGTTACATGTCACCTACATTTACGATAGTCAAAATAATACTTTCCATCATGGTATATCAAGGTAAGGGCATAGGTCATTATGAACAAGGCATTAAAGAGCCTATAAAGGTTATACCTTGGCCAGTGTTATGTGGTATTGGATTCATCCTTAACAAAAATAGACTCTCTTCTCTATCTTGTTATGAAAATGAAGAAGATTAGTCTAGCTCAATACATGGCTCTAAATGGGGTGAGGAGAACAAGGAAGAACTTTGGTCACTCCTCAATAAAACCCCCTGTAAAACCATACGATTTGGGAGCATCAACATGTGAGAATTAGTTTGTCTGAAAACCATTTCAAACAATAAGGATCTTGAAGAATCTGTGGAAAATTGCCACATAGAGGAATCTTTAGATCAGATATTCAACCTAAATTTAGCCCAAACTTCTAACCCAAAACAAACTCCTATAGATATTCAAGAACTTAAAGAACTAGGGATCGTAGATGCTCCTCTTCACCTTGAAGATGAATCACAAGCTCTAATTGAAGAAACCATAGAGGTTAACATTGGATCAGATAAATATCCATGCATTATCAAACTAGGAAAACTCTTAACCCTAGAGGAACAAGTGGAATACATGAACCTATTAAAGGAATTCTCCAACATATTCGCTTGGGGATATTACATCATGCAAGGACTTGATCCTTCATTGGTAGTTCAACATCTGGTAGTGCATCCTAATTTAAAACCTATCAAGCAAAAGTTAAGAAAAATACATCCAAGGGTCACCCTTTTAATAAAGTATGAACTTCATAAACTACTAGATGTCAAATTCATAAAAGCCATAGACTATTCATATTGGATCTCCAACATCATCCATGTTGCAAAGAAAGAGAGATCCATTCAAATATATATTGAATTTAGAGACATAAATAACACTTGTCCTATATATGAGTTCCTCTTGCCTAATATAGACATTATAGTCGACTTCACCATAGGATATGATATGCTATCCTTAATGGATGGATTCTTGGGTTACAACCAAATCAAGATCATGGAAGAAGATCAATCTAAAATGGCTTTCACTACCGCTTGGGGAAACTTTTGCTATCAGGTCATGCCTTTTGGCCTTAAAAATGCATGATCAATTTATCAAAGAGCCATGACCTACATATTCCATGACCTTATGCATAAAATAGTGGAGGATTACATAGATGGCATCATAGCTTAATCCCAAGAAAGGAAGGACCATACCCAATACCTTAGACATATCTTCCAAATACTATGAGACTATAAAGTCTAAATAAAACCCCCCAAATGTATTTTTGAGGTGAAATCATAGAAGATACTTGGATTCATTGTAATAAAACATGGGATTGATATTTATCCCTCAAATATCACCGCTATAACCAATATGCCACCTCATATCAAATTAAATGAGTTATGTAGCCTTCAAGAAAAGTTACAAGCTATAGGTAGATTCATCTTAAAACTCATAGATAAATGACAACCTTTCTCCAAATTACTAAAGAATTGAGCTAAATTTGAAAGGGACAAAGGGTGTCAAGAAGCCTTCAAATCCCTAAAAACCTTTCTTAACACCACCAATTTTGGTATCACAAAACTTAAATCAACCATTACTATTGTACATAGCCACTACCAAACATGCCTTAGGGTATCTGTCATTTCAATATGATGAGAAACATAGAGAGAGATAAATCTACTACATCAATAGAACCTTGGTAAATTAAAAAACTCACTATACATCTATAAATAAAATATATCTAGCAGTAGTCTTCTCATCTATTAAATTGAGGTAGTACACGCTTAGCCAAAAAACGTATGTTCTAGCAAGAGTAGATCCATTATGTAATCTGATGTATAAATCTTATTTATCAGGAGAACTACCAAATGGGTCATCACCCTTAGTGAATTTGACATAGAATTCCTAAACCAAAAATCATTGAAAGGGCAAGTTATAGCGGATCAACTTGTTGTGGCTCCTTTAGAATTATAACATCCTATAAATATATCTTTGTATAAATGGAAGCTTAAGATCCTGAAACATTGGTATTATATTTTTAAGGAGCAAGATGTACAAAATGTACAGGGGTAGGGATTATCCTAGTCACCCCACAACAAAAAATCACCCCAATGTCATTCAAAATTTGTTTCTTCTACGCAAACAACATAGCAGAATACAAAGCACTTATTTTGGGGTTTAGGGCTGCAATAAAAATAAACATTAGAAACCTAGCTATATACGATGATTCACAACTAGTAATCAACCAAGAAAATAATACCTATCAAACCAAGGATGAAAATCTACTCATAGACTTACTAAAAGCTTGCTTCGATCAAATAACTATAGAGGTCATACATCATTCTAGAAATCACCATACTAATGCTATGTCAACAACTACATCCCTCATTCCTCTAGAACTAGAAGATGAAGAAGATACTATCATAATAAGGTCAATAAATGAACCTTCTACAATATAATCATAACTACTACCGCTTAACATATGCAGTATCAAGACATCTACATCACAGGCGTTTGGTACCTAGACATCTTCAATCTCCTTAAGGAAGGAAAATTCTCCAAAGGATTCAATTCCTAAAAATGTAGACAATTTATACCGAGGACTTGTAAGTACATCATCATTGGAGATATTTTATATCAATGTTCCTTTGAAGGGATACTTCTTAGATGTGTAAACTTAGACGAAGCACAAACCCTCATAAAGAAAGGCCATGATGGATCATGTGGTGATCACTTTAGTAGTTTAGTCGTAGTAAAAAAGCTCCTTAGGATGGGCTATTATTGGTCCTCCATAGAAAAAGACACTCACAACTATGTTAAGAAATGCAAATAAATGTCAATAACATGACAATTTGGTTTACACCCCATCTCAAGAACTTCAGTCTATAAAATTCCCTTGGCCTTTCTCCTCTTGGGGATTGGATATCATAGGTAAAATAAATCCTCAATCATTCGATGACCATAAATTCAATATAATCACCACAAAATATTTCATTAAGTGGGTTGAGGCAATACCTCTATCCTCTACCACAAGAATTTAGGTCTCAAAATTAATTCTAAAGCAAAAAATTAGCTGATATGGTATTCCCCCAACTATAATCACAGAAAATGGAACCCCCTTTAAAAATAAATAAGTTTCCAAAATATGCACCAAATGTAAAATTCAACAAAAGTGGTCAACACCTTACTATCTGCAAGGAAATGAGTAAGTTGAATCTTCCAAAAAAATGCTAATCAAAATCCTTATTAAACTATTCAATAAAAATGGTCAATACTGGAACTTATATCTTTATCCCATCTTATGGGTATATTGTACAAGTGTACGCACTCCCACTGGGGTAATTTTATATGTGCTAGTTTATGATGCCAAAGCAGTATTCCCTTTGAACTCAAAATTCCCTCCTTAAGAGTTGTTGCAAGACTCATATGTAGGAGAAGAATACCAAAAAAGTCACATCAACTTGAGATTCTAGAAGAAATATGCATCAATACCTTAGAACACCTCAGAACATACCATAATATGATCCATAAAACTTACAAAAAGAAAGTATTCCATAGGTCTTTTGAATTTAGAGACTTAGTCCTCAAAGAAAATTAAAAGAACACCCACACTGATGCCAATGTTAAAGGTAAATTCAAACCCAACTGTTTAGGTCCCTTTATTGTCATAGCCAAATTCAGATCAGGAGGTTACCTCCTAGTCATATTGCATGGCCAAGAACATAAATAAAAAATTAACATCATTCATCTCAAATAATACTATGCATAAAACACATCAAGTTGATTGCTTACTTATTTGATTGACACACGACAAGAATAACCACATAAGCATACACACTCTATCCCTTGCATGTTTGCCTCATTCTCTCAATCATACCATCCAATCAGGAGGGTTTACTATGATGAAAATGCCAATTCTTATTATAAATGCATCTGCATTGCATACACCTAGGCTAACTCATATGTTGAATAAACTATCTTAGTACAAAAATTGTCCTCTACTATATTCTTCTATGACCCGCTTCATTACCATCATATTTATTCTCTTATTCTCCCTCCCTTGGGTTAAGTGATGTATGACATGATTATATGTGGCCCTGATGACACACCCTTTTCTTTTTCTTATGTTCCAACCTTGGGGGAAATCAACAAACAAACAACAATCAAATTTCTATCTATCTCATTTCTTCTATCTCAAAAAACCAAATAATACATACAACTTAATTGCTTTTGTCTTACACATAAGTCATGTCATCAATTTTAACAACACTCTACAACATTGTCAACAACACATATCTACATTTCTTCTCAATAAAATGATTTTATATGTCAATAACACTCATGATTATTCTATAGACTCCTCAAAGATACCTCTTTCTCTTCTACAATGCAAAGGAATGTATTGTATAAGAGAATTTATGAGCAATATATCAAATGTGTCATGGTATATACTTATCACACTCTGCATATATAGCTCATCTGATAGTACATTAAGGGATGAGAAATCACATTCAACCAATTTCTCATAAATTCATAATCATTTATAAATTATATTAGTTACTGGTTGAATGGGGTTCTCCTCCCTTATTGGCCTATCATCTGAGCTTGCAATATCATACCTAATATATCAACATCCACTTACTCATTTAGTTGATCACAAAGGCCATGAGTCCTCTAATTATCCATTCTTATGTGGATTAAAAATTACTTGTCAACTTTATATACAAATTAATGATGAAGGGTACTCCTTCCCTCTCGACATATCATTTCAATACATAATCAAACATGAATCAAATTCTCTCACTATTTTTCCAATAAATCATGAGAATTTTAAGATTCCCTTGATCCAATGACACGTATAATTACAATTTTCCTAGAATATTGCATTAGAAAATGGATCAAGGTTATCTTTATTAACTCTATGATCTATTGCATTGACATGTCATCAGACATACCAAGATCTCAATGAATGCCTTCGATAGTCCATGAGGGTATCGAAGATTTCATTGATCCAATATCTTGTAAGTCCACAATTATTTTTATATTTCACCAAGAAATGGATCAATGTTATCTTTGTATCCTCCTGGGTCCTATCATTTGCATTCCTTCAAAAAAAATTAAGTCTCTCATAGACTATTGTTAAAAATAATCTACCAAACTATGTGGTCCCATAGATCCAATGCCTTGTGAGCATGCAATCATTTGTATGCTTCACTAGATACTGGATCTATGTTATTTTTGTTGCAGGCCAAACAAGGTTAACTTCTTTCCTACTTTTATCACATGCGCGTGCATTTAATTATCAACCTAGGGAGCTTCGTAAACTTATGAAGGGTCTTGAACAATATTGCTTACAATACCACTTGAGATGAGTTCACTAGTTCTACTATTGGGGGGTGTTTCAACGGTCATCAATAATTCATACACTCAGTAATTTACATAAAAACAATTAAATCTACAGAAAGGAAATATTCACGCATTCCTAGAAATAAACCTATTGCAATACTAGAAATAACAATGCAATAAATAATATTATAAAAGCGGTAAACTAATCTAGAAAATACAGGAAAATAGGGAAAGAAATACTGGCTTGGAGTGGGCCTAGGCTCCAGCAACTTCCTCCCAGCTGAACACGCACTTAGAAAATCTTATAATTGTATTATAATTATCAAAGTATTACAATGCTTCTTTTGTATATCTCTATATATTTACTATCATCATATTCTATATATCCTTAGAGAGGTCTACATGTGTTTATATAGCACACCTGTAGATCTTCTATTACAAAGAAGTTATAACAGTCAATTCATTCTAGACTAAACTAAGATAGTCTGGTAAATGTGATCGACGTCTACTAAAATTGGCATTCATTTCTAATGGTGGCGTGCTCATTGATTGGTTTTTGCTTCACCTGGAATTGGTAGGACATTCTCATATGTCGGTACGATCCCCAATTTAACTCTACATGACGTAGAGTTGGAACTACACCAGTATTTTTTTTCCACATCATGCTTGTCTGGTCAATGGGAAAAGAATATGGGTGCCTTCCCTATGAGTAAGGTGCCTAAGTATGTCGAGCACCTTCTCTATGTGGAAGAGGAAGGCACTTATCTTCTGTTGGCACATTCCTAGGAGAGGAAGGTGCTTGCCTTCTAGTGGCACCTTCCTCTCGGCACCTTCCTTATGAGAGGAAGGCACTTGGCTTATAATGGTGCCTTCCTATCGGCTCCTTCCTATGAGAGGAAGGCATTTATTTTCCTTTGGTGCCTTCCTGGAAGAGGAAGGCACTGGCCTTCTATTGGTGCCTTCTTGGGAGAGGAAGGCGCTTGTCTTTCCTTGGTGCCTTCCTGGAAGAGGAAGGCACCTACTTACGCTTGGCGCCTTCCTGGAAGAGGAAGGCACCTACCTTCTCTGCATTGATTCCGAAAGAAACAAAGTGCCAGGTCCATGAAAAGACCTCGACTGATCCAAATCTGACTAAATCAACTACAATTCCATAAAAACACACTGAAAACATATGAATTAGATAACATGCATAATTTCATAAAATAGTTATATAATCATTCATAAACATATGCAATCCTTATTATACAGCCGCATAATAATCAAGAAAATGTATACAAAATATGAGCATTTTTGATGCTCATCATCCCCCCACGCCTAACATATGCCACGCCCTTGTGGCATCAAAACTATAGGTAGCCCTGTTGACCCCTCATCGTTGTCGTTTCTTGGTGGATCTAGCTATACCTATGGCATGTGTTTGCCTCTTCTATGCACTGGAATCTGGAGGTGTGGCTCCTATTTTTCTACGTGGGGCTACGGGTGCTACTGTCGGCTTTTCTTTCCTTGTCCTAGCTTCTATCAGAGGTGATCTATCCAGCATCGTATCTACTACCTAAAATGCAGCTTCTGTAGCTTGCCATAGGTCAGCGTCCGAAGGTCTAACCACTGCAAGAGGGATATCTGAATTATCCCTCTTGAGATGAACTACTTGGGCTTTGTACAATCGGGCTACTTTAGGAGTAAGCCCTACATTCTCCTTTGCAATGGTAGTGGCTTCTAATTCAGGGTCATATACCCCGCATCATTCAAAATACCTTCTTATCTTGGAGGGTCATCCCTAGGATGACCCGTAAATCTCTTAGAACTACCTATCCTCTGTTGGATTGGTCCCCCTGCATCCTCGAGGTTGCTTTCTTGGTCTCCTTAGCTACTGTTATCTCTTTGAGTAGTCGTTCGAACTATTTTTGCCTCTTTGCGAACGGTTGCATATCCCACTTATCTTCTTCTGGATCGATGAAGGTTTCCTTCGCTTTCTTTTGAGCCGTCCTAGGACCTTTTCCTTTGGCCTCTATATAAAATGCGGTGGCTCAAACAGGGGTTTTCCCTTTCTCCCTGGTGGATGTCTTCTCACTCTAAGGGGCCTACTCTACAGTCCCTGGAGCGTTCTCTTCACTCTGGGGGACCTGTGCTGCCATCCCTAGGGGTGCTTCTTCACCCCCCTGTCTGTCCTGTGCCAACCCCTCAGGTTCTTCTCTTTCTTCCTTAGGTCCAAGGAGTTCTTCCTTATCCCCCAGTTCTATCTACTACTATGGGCCCTTGTCCTGCTTTGTATCAGTCAGGTCAATGAGGACTTCTTTCCCCTTCACTCCCAAAAATAGAGAAATTCTCCCTACCTCCGGGCTGCTCTGTCGGGCGTCTGATAAAAATTCTCCTAAAGAGAATACTAGTTCTATATATGTGGGAGAATTTTTTGGGACCTCTATTGCCCAGTCAGTTTGGGTCGATGCATCTCTTCTTTTTGTTCCCCTATCCTGGAGTTGTTGGTTCTCCTCTAGCAACTACTGGACCAACTGCTCAAACTAGGTGATTCGTCTTTCTTGTTCTTCCAATTCCCATCTATGTTGGTTCTGGTAGTCCTCCAAAATTTTTTGGGCCATCCAGCAATTGGTATGCCACTCTAGCTCTTCCTCCAAGGCTGCATCGACCTGATCTTTGCTCCCAGAAGCCCTTGCATCTTGTGGGCACTGGTTTATCAATTCTAGGAGGGTTTAGGATGCAATGTCAACTTTTGAGTCATTCTCTTCTTCTTCTACTGAGAGGAGGATTCATCAAAGGTGTTTCCTCCTATGGATTGGTTCTAGTAGGTAGAACTCAACCTTGCTGCTAATAAGTGGCGCTCCTTCCTCTTCATACTTGGGCACTAGGGAATGCTCTCTTTCCTCTGTGTATTCGAGCATGGGTGAATGCCCTCTTTCTTTTGTTAAATCAAGAAATGCCAATTACCTGATACTTGCCATCTCCTTTTTAGGGCTTCCCTCTTCTTGCCCTATTTCAGCAATAGCATCCTATTGCCTTTATTTGTCGCCATCTCCCTCTACATCGGGGTTCTACCTTTGCACTTCTGCATGGCGAACCAGTGCTGATATTAGCCCATGGTGGTTCAATGCGGACGGTGCTCCCTTTTGGTACCTAGCCACTTCTTCCTTCAGGGCATTTTCCAGGTAGAAGGGCACGTTCAACTTCCTTCCATGCACCAGGTGATTCAAAAACTACACATGGTTAGTGTGCAAATGGGTATACTTCTCGGTGCATGTAAAGAATCAAGAAACCTGCTTGAATATCTTCCATAAATTAATGGGAAGGCTGCTTTTGGGTAGCCCTTCCTTATCTATGTACACATTTTCTCCTAGCAACAACACTTCAGTGTACAGATTTAGTAGTCCACCTTTGTATATGCATTCACCTATGAGGGGCAATCCAGTCACCTACGAGATGTATTCGAGGGTGATCAAAATTTCTACTTCTCACACCTGAGCTACGTTGCCCCTTAAGGAGGCAAAAAATTCCTTGGTTGCCTCCATATCCAGTCCCTGACTGACCAGGGTACAATATTCCAACCATCCCTCGACCTTGAACTGTGTTTTTACCTTCCCTTTGATTCCTTCCGTATCACTCGGCTCATTATTTTTCACTGCATGATTCTTCGACCTTCCTCCCATGGCACCTTCCCTTACTGTTGTGCTTCTTTTTTTTTGTCCTTACTTCTTCAGGAAGGTGCCTTATTATAGGGAAGGTGCCTAACCTTAGCATTTAATTCTAGGGTATGCCTTTCAAGCCATATCATTGGCATGTGGTTATGACCATGGGGGTATATGATTTTTATGATGGTAATATTTTTTTGGTATTGCATAATTAATGAATAATTATATAAATATTTGAGTTAGTATGCACGTACCTTATTTGATGTTTCATGCATTGTGAAGAGTGTTGATTCGCTGATTTGTGACACAGGGTAGGGGTATTTTGTTTGTGCATATTACGCTGGACTTTGGTTCTAAGTTGTTTGATTGTTGGTGTTGAAGACAGACTCCTGATTTGCTCAAAAAAACTATTTGTCCATCATCTTTGGAACGTACGCACTGATCTCGCCCCATAATTCTATGAGATTTTATTTTGATTGGGGTGGATTTCCATCACATGGACGATGGTGGTAATCTGATGCCACTAGTTTGTGTGGTGATTTCATTTTGATCGAGGCATCCGTGAGACTTAAGTGTTGGATGTACATGGAAGGCACTCTTTGGTTCCCAATGTGGAAGGTACTTATGTGGTGCCTTCCCTATGTGGAAGGTGCTTATATGGTGCCTTATCGATGTTTTCAGTCCTCTTTGAATGGATGCGCATTCGATGGTGGAAGGTGCCCTTTTGATGATGGCACCTTTCTGCTACAAAAGGTGCTTCTGAATGGGTGCACCTTCCTAATTTGGAAAGGCTGCTGAATACCTGCACCTTCCTAGGGTGGAAGGTGCCTCGGTCTGTATGCACCTTCCTAATGTGGAAGGCACCTCAGGCTCTTTTTTTTTGTGTGTGTGGCGCCTTCCCACCATGGAAGGCACCTATATATATATTTTTTATGTGGCACCTTCTCGATGTGGAAGGTGCCTTCTTCTGGTGGGGTGCCTTCTTCATAAGGAAGGTGCCTTATTATGGTGGGGTGCCTTATTCTGGTGGGGCACATTATTTATAAGGAAGGCACCTTCTTCTAGCTAGGCACTTTCTTTATAAGGAATGCACCTTCTTTTGTGCCTTCCCGATGTTGAAGGCACCTTATTCTTGGCAATAATGTTGTGATTGACTAGGAAAGGATGATCAAGCATTCTCAGTCTCGCTTCATGTTGCATTAGCTTCTACTTACTAGTGCCGATGTTAGAATGCTGAGCCGAATCAGGCCTGGTTTCCCAGATACCTATTCCTTGTGCTTTTAGGTCCTCCACCTGTAAAAAGCAAACAAAAAGAAAGAAAAATAAAGGTAGTTAGATGCATTATGTGCCTGTTAGGCCCTAGATTAGGATGCTTGTAGCTTGCATAAGGGCGTCATCCCTGCAAAACACATCGCAAGAAAAAAACTAAATTAACTGATTTTGGTGAGAACCTCCATACCCACCATTTTTCCTGTTAAGAGTTTGGTCCGGATCTAACAATATGGGGTCCCCCCCACATCTATTCTAGATTCCACCTATAATTTTTTGAATGTGTTATAGGGGTGTAGTCGGTGGCCATTGATCATTAACATAGTGTTGCTACTGTCAATTTTTCTAACACACACTACCCCATTCTTGATGATCTCTACCACCTCATACGGTTCCATCCATATTTGCATTAATTTACCTTTTTTTCTTGGAATCGAGAATCGTACATCACCCATTCTCCTTCTTGGAACTACTTCAGTTTAATGTGGCGATCATGCCATCGCTTTCTTTGCTTTTGTATGATTTATGTTCTCTATAAAGCATCCATTCAGATTTCGTCTAACTGATCTAGCTGTCAAATCCTTTATTTTTGAGCGTCATCCAAGCTCAAGTTCAATTCTGAAGCTGTCCTCAATGTCTTGATTTCAAATTCAATGGGCATCATCGCACTCTTCCCATAGACCAGTTGGAAGGGTGTGAAGCCTATGGTGGGTTTCCATGTGGTATTATACGTCTAGACTACCTCTGGAAATCGTGTAGCCTAATTTTTTATGTGTTTTTGCACGGTCTTCGTTAGGATGTTCTCTATTTCTCTGTTCATCACTTCCACTTGTCCATTTGCCTGTGGATGGTAGGGTGTAGTTTTATTGTTTTTAACTCTATATTGCTCCATTAGCTCCTTGATCAACTTGGAGGTAAATTGAGGCCCTTGATTTGTTATTATCTCTTTAGGGACCCCAAATTATGTAAAAATATGGGCAAATAAGAAATCGATGACTGTTATTTATTTTGAATCTCTCAACGCTTGAACTTCAACCCATTTGGTGATGTAATTTGTATAGACCAAAATAAACCTCCTCCCTATTGAAGGTGGATTAATTGGTCCCACAAAGTCCATGCCCCACTTATTGAAGGGTTCCAAGTGTACCTGAGGCTGGAGGGGCATTTTGTCTTGATGGTTGGTCTACCCATTCTTTGGCATTCATCACACTTGCTAGCGTACGCAGCCACATCCTTGAATAGAGTGGGCCAAAAGTACCCAACCTATAGGATTTTGTAGGCAGTTCATTTCCCTCCAAAGTGTCCTCTGCATGGTTCATCGTGATATGCTTTGAGTACTTTTGAGAACTCCTATTCTGCTATGCATCTCCTTATAATTTGGTCATGTAATATTTTGAACAGGAGGCCATAAATCCATAGGAACGATGCGTGTTTCTCTATGACCACATACTTTTCTCAGAAAGAGAGAGAAAGTGAGGTTCTTTCGATGGCCAAGTAATTGGCTATATCTACGTACCATGAGATTTGCTCACTAATGGTGAACAAATGTTCATCTAAAAATTGGTCTTCCACTGTTGTATGGTTTGTCAATATCATTCTAGATAGAAAATGTGGTACAACGTTGTCTTTTCTTGGTTTGTCGACTATTGTGATGTCGAATTCCTATAGTAACAAGAGCCACTTGATAATTCTTCCACCAATTGATGGCTTGCTCATCAAGTATCTGATGGCTACGTGGTCCATGTGGACAAATAACTTATACCTGGTGATATAATGGTAGAATTTGTTTATGGCATGTACAACTGCAAGGAAATCCTTCTTCATCACCGTTTAGTTGAGCTCAGATCCTACCAAGTTTTTGTTGACATAGTATATGGCATAAAATTATTCACCATCCTTCTATCTGAGGATTGCTCCAATCGCATTGTTGGATGCATCATAGTAGATATGGAATGGTATGGCCCAATTTGGTCCTGTTGTGGCTGATCCACAACACACCCCAAAATTGGGGACCCACCTTTTCATTTTGATATCCAGGTGTTGGCATTTCATTTTTAGCGTCTAATCCTTCGTTTTGTCGTAGGTTTTGCAATTGTTGTCGGTTCTTGTTGGCAGTATTTTCTTGTCGACGATATTTTATTGTCGACAACTTTTTCTTGTCGACAATATTTTCTTGTCGACAACTTTTTCTTGTCGACGATATTTTATTGTCAACAACTTTTTGGTCAATTTCTTGTCGATGATTTTATCGTCAATGTTGTGTTAGCAATGTTATTGCTAATATTGTGTTGTTGTTTTCTATCATGTATGTGTATAAGAATTATTTACTCAATAAAAATAAAATAAAAGATATATTATCATATATATATATATATATATATATATATATATATATATATATATATATATATATATATAATAATAATGATAATGTATATAAAAAAAAGCAATAAAATATAAATAAAAATAAAAAGTGGTGAATGGGCTTCATTCACCACGTTTTAGTTACGTTTTAAAATAGTTTAAATTTAAAGGTTTTTTTTTTTTTTTTAAATAGTTTAACTTTATATTTTTAATAGAATTTATTTTGTTTTTTAAAGATTGTTTCTTTTTAAAGCTAATTCCCCTGTGTTTTATGTGCAGGTGAGGTGAAGGACGACATCGTGGTCATCACAGACACAGCGAGCATGCAGCGCTGCGTGGGAGACATAGACGACCAGATAATCGAGTTCGAGTGAAAGCAACAGACCTTGGCGTTCGAAAAACCCATAGGCCGACAAGCAAACATTGCAAGATCGCCTGATTGACGGACGTCATGAACGGCGGAGGCGTTGACAGTGTAATGGGCTAACGGATATGACACCCATCGACGCTAGTCAGGACGTTTAATATCAAAGTTAATATTTGGCAGCCGTGTCTCACCCGAAGATAGGGTCTTCATTACCTGGCAGGCGACGGTTAGGGGATGGTCGTCGGATGTGTGAAAACGTCGAGCTATGGCAGGTAACGGCAATGCTAGACACTGTTACTATTAAGAAATTGCGGTTACAAAATCCAGTGCATGAAGGGAGATGAGATGGAGGTAGAGGGCGCCTGTGGATACGGTTCGTTTGCGGCAAAACTCAACGGCGGCAACGTTGCAGCTGCCACACCTACCTTATACGGAAATGGTGTCGGATGTGGCGCTTGCTATCAGATAAGATGTTTGGATCCAAAACTATGCAGCAACTCAGGGACGAAGATCGTGGTCACAGACCTCACCCAAAATAACCAGACCGACTTTGTAGTACCAAAGAGCACGTTCTCAAGCTTGGCACTCCCAGAGATGGCTCCTCAGCTTCTCAAAGCCGGCATTGTGGATATCGAATATACAAGGATCTCTTGCCAGTATGAAGGACACAATCTGACGGTGAAGGTAGACGACAGCAGCTATTATCCCTACTATCTTGCTGTGCAATTCTTATACCAAAGAGGCCCCGAATGTTTTATAAAGAACAGTGGATAGGCATGGTCATGATATTAGGCAATCCCCATGCGGACAATGGAGGCTTAAATAAAAATTAAAAAATAAAATAATATCATCACCATGCTATATTTTTAGGCCCTGGCCGTCCACGTGGGGACCAATAGCCTAAATACATATTTTTTTAGAATTGACAAATGGCATATTAAAAGTGTTTGGGCTATGTTATAGAGGCATATGGTGAATAGCCGTTACGTAGATTATAATGGCCCATGATTATACACATACACGCTTTTGTTTTTTTTACCTATGACATTCTAAATGAAAGAGGGAGGAAAACAAAAAAGAGGAAATGGGAAACGAAGGGCTACGAAGGTGAAGAGCTTTCCTGCAAGTTTAAATACTCCATCGAAATATTGTAAGGGGGACTGGAATTTTTGGCATGGCCAAATGGCGGCAGATTTTGATATGTAAACTTAGGAATATAATTTGAATGCCAAAGCTTCTCTTCAGAAATTTCAGGCCTTGTTAGCAAGAAAGGATGAGAAATTTTCTGCATGCTTCATTATAATTGCTTTATTTTTTTCCTTCCAAATTTCAGATTTGTATGTGAAATTTATGCCATTGTTTTGGGTTATTTCATGTGAATGTCTACAATCTGGAAATTATTTAAAACCCTAGGAGCCAGCACCTAGTTTACTTTGATTGTGTTTATTTTGCAGGTCAAATAAGCTAGGTTGCATGTACGAAACTCTCACATATTCGGTTTTGCAGGATGGGGTGCTATCAAACTGAAGGAGCTTTTGCATTGCTGCATTTTCAGCAATTATTTTGATGCAAATTTTAATTTTCTATTTCCAAAAAAATTTAATTTCAGAATTTTTTCTTATTTTCAGGCATTAAAATAAACATTAAAAAATTTTCAAAATCTTAAAATGTTTTTACCATTGCGTAGATTATAATTCAGACTTCCAATACACACTTTGAAATTTCATTTTCGGAGTTGTTTAGTATTTTTAAAAATTCATCGAAGTTGCTGTTTTGTTACAAATTTTAAAATCCGAAAATAGAAATTTTCCATTTTAAGGTCAAATTTCATTTTTCCAGTTTTGTTTTGCATTCATAAGCCTATGATGACATTCCATTCATGGAAATTCCAATTTCATTGAAGGGGTTATGTTTTATGGCATTTTCACAAATTTTCATTTTGGGCCTAAAATTACCCTTTCTTCACAAAAATTCCAATTTTACGAAAGAGGGGTAATTTGAGTACTACATTGAATGTCTTTTCCTTAAAGCACTCAATTTTTCATCTTGATGAAAATTTGATTTCATTTAAGAGGGATAAGTTAAAGTGACATTTTGAAGCTACATTTGAAGACCCTATTCATCATTGAGGATTTAATGCAAGATAAAATCTATCTTAAAACCATCAAGATAAAAGGAATTAACGCATTACATCGTGGTCATATGAGGGCTAACTCACATTTGATTTATCTTGGTTCAATGAACAATCACTAAAGTTTCATGGTAAAATAAACCAACATTGCCCCTTGTTTACAGTTACTTGCAATCACTAAGGTGTTCCAAGCATTTAAGTTGAATATATTTATTTGATGATTACTAATGCACATATGCAAATGCTAATATAACAAAAACCTTGGAGAAGTTGTTTGTTTAACTTCTTTGCAAGAGGGTATTTGGAACCCAAATCCTACCGGAGAGTGTGCTTTCACAATTGGGTGAAAACACCACTCAACAGGTCCTCTTAAAACTGGTGTGGATATTAGTTTCTCTTTAAGCAACTGAAATGCTTCTTCGTAGTCTTTCGTCCAATTGAATTCCACATATTTAAATAATAGAGTGTGGAGTGGTTTTGCAATTTTTCTAAATTTAGCGATAAATCGCCGATAGTACCCGACTGATCCAAGAAAAATCCTCACTTCTCTCTGCATTCTAGGGCTGGGTAGGTCTTTGATGACCTCAATTTTTCTTTTATCAACCTTTATTCCTTCTTCGTAGGGGTGGTGTCCCAGTACGATGCCTTATTGCATCATCATAAAGCATCTCTTGTTGCTCAAGAACAAACTATTTTCCTTGCTTCTTTCGAGCACTCTTTCCAAGTTCATCATTACTTCATCAAAGGTTTCTCCATATACGGTGAATTCATCCATGTATACTTCGACCGCGTCTCCCATCATGTCTAAAAATATGCTAAGCACCACCCTTTGAAAGGTGGCAGGTGTGTTGCATAATCTGAAAGGTAATATCTGATAGGCAAACATTCCCCATAGGTAGGTGAACATTGTCCTATCCTGATCCTATTATCCTATCTAGATCTGGTTGTATCCACTGAATCCATATAGGAAGGAAAAATACTTCCTCCTGAAGAGTGTACCCAAGACTTGATCAATGAACAGGAGCGGGAAGTGGTCCTTCTTGGTCGCTTTGTTTAACACTTTGTAGTCCACATAGATTCACCACTTCCCATTATTTTTAGGGACTACCACTAATGGTAATACCCATGCACTAACTATCACTATTATGTCTTCCAACATTCCTTCTATTGCCACGGTCGATCGATTAGCCAGCTACAACACTATCATAGTGGGTTTCAGGTTCATGAGTTGTAGCCTCTGCATGGTATCCTGAGGCATTACATTTATGGTTACTCTAAGATTGACCAACGTATTGGATAGGGAATGTCTCATAATTTTTACAGTTAGCATCAGGCTACCCATGTTTGCATACTTAGGATGGCATATTTTGCCCATCATCAAATCTGATAGTTTACCCATGACATTGATAGTCTGGGTTGCTCTTCATCCTAGATTCCTTAGACACATCTCTCTTATCACCTTGGTATATATCGAAACATCTTAGATGGCTTGAAATAATGGAATTGTCATGGTGAGGTTCTTCAAGATAGACAAGATATTGAACTCTGGCTGCATTAATTTCCTCTGTTCTTGTAGTCAATTGGGAAATGGATCCCTTGATCTCTCAAGAATTTCTTCTATCACCTCTTCTACAAGAGGTGTTTCTCCTACCTCTTCCTCCTCTTCTACCAGTGGAGGCATTATTACTCCTAGCTGTGTACCAAACCTAAGCTGAATATGGTACATCAAATACATCTCACCCTCCACATTGTATGCTGGCTGGTCCACCCTATTATTAGGATTTGTTGTCAGTTGTGTAGGTAACTACGTAGGTCTCATTGCTAGAAACATCGGTAAATTTTGTTGGGGGTGAGCTGGTGCTACATTTTGTGGAGCCTAATTCCATGTAGTGTGGCCTCTCCACTGCTACCCAAGATATAGATATGGTATCCATGGCTACTAGTTTGGGAATGCTGTTGGGGGTGCATTGGACCAGGGTGATGGCCCCCACCACCCCATGTTATGTGGTTGAGGCAGGCATTATGACATGTATGGTCTTCCCCCATATGAGGGAATTTTGGTTGGCATATTCCCCATAAGGGGTTGTGGTGAACTCTTTCGATTGCCTATGAAATAGGCATCCACACTTTCAGCATCCTCCTGATTACTGGGCAGTTGTGGGCATAATCAAGTTTTATGGTTCAACCTGCAAACTATGCATACTCTAACTTTGTTCTCTGAGCATGCATTCTTTGCATGCCTCCCTATGCATTTTGGATATAAATAAGCCAATGCTGCTTCTTTTTCTATAATAGTAGTGTATCCATCTATAATGCTAATGAGAGCATTTTGCTCTTTAAATCTTCTAGCATGTTACCTATTTATGTCTTCGTTACTGAAGCAGTCACTTTCATGGTTCTAGAAGTGGTCTTGCCTCTCCTTCTTGAGTAGTTCTGGCATAGTTTTCAGATGTCTTCCATAGTGTGCTGGTAGAAATCACCTCCAGAAATCATGTTAAGAGCATCTAGTGATTCATTGGTAAGTCCTCTCAAAAAGATGTTTTTGAGGGACTTATAAGATAGTTTAGTGTGAGGAGGTCATTGAATATTGAAGTTAAATCTCTCCTAGTATTCCTCGAGATACTCATATTCTTTCTGCATCATGCTTAGGACCTCTTCTCTAGAGTCTCTTGCTCTCTTGAAATCTTGGTATTGCTCTAAAAAGAGCTTCTTCATTTGATCCCAAGTGGCAATGTGTTTGTATCCTAGACCGATGAACCACCTTAGAGCTGCATCATCCAATGTGGAAGGAAAGGGTTTCAGCTTCTGCATATTAGATTTGTAGTCCACAGACCTACATAAGACATCAAAATTAAATAAAAATAGGTCAGGGTCCTCAGTTGGGTATCCTCTAAAGGTTGGAAGGTGATTAGGGGATATGTTTTTAATTTTGGTATCTCCTACTCCTTCATTAATCGGGAAACTAAATCCAGATGAGACTTCTTCATTGTTAACCATTTTTTTAGGAAATGCGATCTCTAATGCAATATTTATGGCCCTATGATCATTTAAGACTTTTTGAGTCAAGGCTCTAAGGATGTCTGGTGTTATCATCTGATATTCTACAAATTTCCACAATAGGGCTTCCTCTAATGGTGTCCTATTAAACGAGGTATTTATGATGATTCATTCTTCCCCAAGTTGATGGGATGAGGAGGCACTTTGCACAAAGTGTGGATCCTCACTCAAATGGATTTTTGGTGGTGGGTCGAGCGAGTCTAATTCAAATTCATAATGTTCAGATGACTCAGGTTCTAGTGGATTGGTTTTTATAAACTAACCATCAGGTCCTCTTCTTCTCAAAGAACTCATACAAGGTTATATGGAAGGTTTCCAAGTATTGTAAATAATCTAGTTGAGATGCTTCCCCAAAAATTGTGCCAAAATGTTGTGGGCCAAACAAGGTTAACTTATTTCCTACTTTTGTCACATGTCCGTGCATTTAATTTATCAACCCAAGGAGCTTCATAAAATTGTGAAGGGTCTTGAACAAGATTGCTTACAATACCACTTGAGATGAGTCCGCTAGTTCTACTATTGGGGGTGTTTCAATGATCGTCAATCATTCATACACTCCTCAATAATTTATGTAAAAAAAATTATATCTATAGAAAGAAAATATTTATGCATTCCTGGAAATAAAACTATTACAATACTAGAAATTACAATGCGATAAAAAATCTTATAAAAGTGGTAAACTAATATAGAAAACACATGAAAAATAGGGGAAAAAATACTGGGTTGAAGTGGGCCTAGACTCCAGCAGCTTCCTCCCAGCTGAACACGCACTTAGAAAAACTTAGAACTATATTATAATTATCAAAGTATTACAATGCTTCTTCTGTATATCTCTCTATATTTACTATCAAAATATTCTATATATCCTCAGAGAGGTCTGTGTGTGTTTATATAGCACACTCGTAGATCTTCTATTACAAAGAAGTTATAACAGTCGATTCATTCAAGACTAAACTAAGATAGTCTGGTAAATGTGTTTGACGTCTGCTAAAATTGGCATTCATTTCTAATGGTGGCATGCTCACTGATTGGTTTGTGCTTCACCTAGCATTGGTAGGATGTTATCATACATCGATGCGATCCCCAATTTAACTCTATCAGAATTGCACCAGTATCTGTTGTCCATGTCATGCTTGTCTGGTCAACGAGCGAAGAATAGGGACACCTTCCCTATGAGGAAGGTGCCTAAGTATGTCGAGTGCCTTCTCTATGCGGAAGAGGAAGGCACTTATCTTCTATTGGTGCCTTCCTGGGAGAGGAAGGCACTTGCCTTCTAGTTGCGCCTTCCTATCGACGCCTTCCTTATGAGAGGAAGGTGCTTGCCTTTTAGTGGCACCTTCCTATTGATGCCTTCCTATGAGAGGAAGGTGCTTATTTTCCTTTGGCACCTTCCTGGAAGAGGAAGGCATTGGCCTTCTATTGGCACCTTCCTAGGAGAGGAAGGCTCTTGTATTTCCTTGGTGCCTTCCTGGAAGAGGAAGGCGCTTACTTACGCTTGGCACCTTCCTGGAAGAGGAAGGCGCCTACCTTATCTACGTTTATTTCGAAAGAAACAAAGTGCCAAGTCCATGAAAAGACCTCGACTGATCCAATTCTGACTAAATCAACTACAATTCCACAAAAACACACTAAAAACACATGAATTAGATAACACACATAATTTCATCAAATAATTATATAATCATTCATAAATATATGCAATCCTTATTATACAACCACATAATAATCAAGAATTTGTATACAAAATATGAGCATTTCTAATGCTCATCAATTTTCATAGCTATTTGAACCTTCACAATAATATAAAATCCATGAATCATGTTCTTTCCATCAATTATTTGCTTAATAATACAACTGGATTAATAGAGTTCTATTTCCAGTTTGTTATATTTTGAAAATATGTAATCAAGCATCACAAGCCTAAAATAGGTCACCTACCAAATGGATATTCTCTATATATCCACAATAAATAGATAGAGAACTTTCTACCTCTTGATAGGTGATAGCAAATTATAAATTTTTCTTACAAAATAAAAACATCCTAGCTACCTTATATGATCTTTGGAGGCATCAAGGTTTTGTAATCAGCACTTCATGTACCCATAATCATCTATGTCTGCATCAAGGAGTTGATTATAAAATCCTTTTGCATCCTAATAGCCTATAATATAGTATGGATATCATACAATTATTCATACAAATGAGTTCATTTGAACTCAAGGCACAGTTGCCATATGCACATATGATATGAGGGGAGGTCCTTCTCCCATATACTATGCATATACATTTTTGTTAACATACGTCGGGCATGAGATAATGAGCTCTTCTTATTTGGAATTGTACATATGAGAACCCTAATATTAGTTCAAAATATTTTATCCAAAAAGGATACAAGATCGACAAAAAATTCAAGCAAATGAGCTCATTATACTACTCAACAATAAAAAATTCTACTCTGCAAAAATATTTACAAAAATCATTTTATCACTTTACAAGGAATTTGCAAAGACCATTTTATATTACTTTGCAAAACATTTGCAAAGAATGCAAAATACAAAAGTATTCCCTACTTTGTATAAACATTTTACAACAATCACTTACTTTACAAAAGCTTTTATAAATATCACTCCCCCCTTAATTTTTAAAACCATTTGCAAAAGAGTACTAAGTCAATTATAAAAACATCATCATCATTACTTCGTAAAAGACTTGCAAGAATAATAAAAATAAAATATCTTAGAATCAAAAGCATGCACATCTAAACTCTTATCTATTCAATCAAATGTTTGCAGAGAGCAGCATTCAAAAATGATAAGAATCAAACATATCTTATCTACACAGTCAAATGTTTGCAAAGAGCAACATTTGAACACTGATAAGAATCAAATATATCTTATCTATGTAGTCAAATATTTGTAGAGAGCAACATTCAAAAACTAATAAGAATCAAATCTATATTATCTATGAAGTTGAATGTTTGTAGAGAGAAACATTCAAACATTGATAAGAATTGCATCTATCTTATCGATGCAGTAGAATGTTTGTAGAGAGTAGCATTCAAAAAATTATAATAATCAAATCTATCTTATCTATGCAATCAATTTTTTGTAGAGAACAACATTCAAAAAATGATAAGAATAAAATATATCTTATCTATGAAATCAAATTTTTACAAAGATAAACATTTGAACATTGATAAGAATCAAATATATCTTATCTATGTAGTTGACTGTTTGTAGAGAGAATCATTCAAACAATGATAAGAATCAAATCTATTTTATCTACACATTAGAATGTTTATAGAGAGTAGCATTCAAACACTAATAAAAATCACATCTATCTTATCTATGCAATCAAATGTTTACAAAGAGCAATATTCAAACACTAATAAGAATAAAATCTACCTTATCTATGCAGTTGAATGTTTACAAAGAGAAGCATTCAAAAACTAATAAGAATCAAATCTATCTTATCTATGTAATCGAATTTTTGCCATAAGAAGCATTCAAACATTGATAAGAATCAAATCTATCTTATCTATGTAGTTGAATATTTGCAAAGAGCAACATTTGAACACTGATAAGAATCAAATCTATCTTATGTACATGGTTGAATGTTTTTAGAGAGTATAATTCAAACACTGATAAGAATCACATATATATTATCTACGTAGTTGAATATTTGTAGAGAGTAGCATTCAAGCACTGATAATAAACAAATCCATCTTATCTATGCAGTCAAATTTTCGTAGAGAGCAACATTTGGATACTGGTAAGAAGAACACATTATATCTTTATACATAATATAGATACCTCATCTATGCAGTCAAATATTTGTACAGAGCAACATTTGAACATTGATCAGAAGAAAATAAATATACTTCATTGTACATACTATAGGTACCTCATCTACACAGTAAAATATTTGTGAAAAGCAACATTTGAACATTGATGAGAAGAAAATGAATATAATTCATTGTACATACTACAAGTACCTCATATACAAATTCAAATGTTTGTGAAAAGCATCATTTGAATATTTATAAGAAGAAAATGAATATACTTCATTGTACATACTATAGGTACCTCATCTATGCAATCAAATATTACAGACAACAACATTTGAATATTGATGAGAAGAAAATAAATATACTTCATTGTACATACTACAACTACCTCATCTACACAGTTAAATGTTTGTAGAGAGCAACATTTGAATATTTATGAGAAGAAAATAAATATAATTCATTATGCATACTAAAAATACCTCATCTACGTAGTCAAATGCTTGCAGAGAGAAACATTTGGACATTTATGAGAAGAAAATATTTTAAAAATAAATGCACTTCTTTGTACATATTATAGGTACCTCATTATGTTCTAAATGATATCTTGTATATGGTATCGTAGACCACCATTTGAACATAATGATATCATATTTCAATATATGGGGACTCAACAACATGCATAGCATTTACCTCCTAAATAATATGAGTGCTATCCTATATCAGGTCTGGAGACCACTACTCACATACAGATATAAAAAATTGACCATCCATCATACAAATTATACAACATACCTCACAACTTGGGGTATCTCATAATTATATCTAAACATCATCATACCATATCAAAAGTATTCACATCACAACACCATAAATAAAAGTACACTTCATCATCACAAAAAATAATAAAAGCATCATATGTATGCCTCGCAATATACAAGTTAACAAATAAAGTGCATCACAAAAAGAAAAATGATGCACTCAAATTGTATGAGGATGCACTACAATCATAAAATCAATGCATTCACTCCTAAATATCTCTAAGAATCCTCTAACTTGAGGCCCTAGTCTCCCTATAATTCCCTATCAAATATGAAGGGTGCAGTCACTGAAAACTACTAGTACCCCAGGTATCACTCACCATCATGGCCCTCGATCATGAACTTGAAGGAGGTGGTACTCATTGATCCATAATAACCAATGCATGATATAAATTGTGATAGCGTATAGCCTTACTCCATGCCCTCTCATCCTGAACAGACAAGCAATACATCTACTTCATAAAATCGGACCTTATGCTCTCCACAAAATTCCTATAAGCTACCAAATATTGCTCAAGTGGTTTCATAATAATGGATACCACTGTCCTGTCTAGGCCTCACTTGATTGCATACCAAGCATCATAGCTCTCCCTTATCACCCACTCTAAATTAGACCTAATACCAATATTCATCACCTAGTCAACAACCTACTTAACCACAACCTGGTCTAAGGAAAAAATAAACCTCGAGAGAGCCTCCCCACTATCCGTTTGCACCTAGGCTACCTCATCTCTAATTTCGATCATCTCCACCAATAATAGAGCCTGTAAGACTACTAACTTGATCCTCACATCCTCCAAAGTGTGATGAAGCACGCTCAACTCCACTATTGTAATATCCACTTCTGCCCTGCTCAACCGTACATCTCCACCAAAATCTGGTTCTACCCCACCAACATCTTGCCCACCTAAGCTCAATTCTCCTCCACTAGTTGGGGCACATAGAAGTGGAATAACAATCAATAAAGTCACATATATAAGAGTTGATATCTTCAATCTCTATCAACCCATCCTCCTCTGCCATCCCTCTCTCCTAGCACAAGTCATGGTCACTCGTAGGGAACTTAACATGTCCAAGAATATCTACCTTTGATCCCTTAGTGGTGGGCCCATAGTCAATCGATGAGGTTTGAATAACCTATACCAACCACCATAATTTGCTATCACACCCACATCATCTAATGTAGGAGTCAATACCATCATCCTTATCATCCTCCAAAAAAGTAAGGGGATCCATAGGATCCCAGCATGTCTCATGATGCACTCATTGTATCCAAACCTTTCTCTCAACAGGTATCTCCTACACCTCTCCAAATTTATAAGTCATTTAGTCATAACGATACAACTCATAAGCCTTATTCCCATAATCTAGCCACCAAAATTGCATCACCTTAGTCAACTCCTTGTGGTCATTAGACCACACATACACCTCTCTACAAGACCACCATGTAACATGCACCATCCACATGTCATCAATAAGATGTATCATCTAAGTTAGATTACAAGATGAAGGGTAGATACACCTATCCCATTGTTAAACCACAAGATGCTCATGATCAATCCTACTCATCGCTACTTTGGATCATCGAATAGCTATGTGTTCCCATACCTAAACCTATAGTAGAGTGAAGTAAGTTAGGCACTGATCCTATCAATAAACCACTTTGTACAAGGTATTATATAACCTAGCTAGGATAGATGGAGCCCAAGAATAGACTATCTAGATATCCCTCATACCTATTATGATACATCCCCATTCCCACAACATAAATCTCCTACTAGTGTCACTTATCATCAGCCCAAAAACTACTATAGCCAAAAGTGTTGTGATCCTATCAATGTGTCCTCTAATATAGGCATCATTAATACTCAACCCCTTTTGCATACTTGAGAATTCACCATCCTTTAAAAATACTAGTCTCCCTACAACCAAATTTACCCCTACATGAAAAAAGACTCCTCAAAATGGAACCCTGAGAATGTGCCATACATTATCTAAGGTAACTGTTATCTAACCCATCGACAATCTAAAGGTATTAGTAGACAGATACCACCTCTCTATGTGAGTTTTCAGCAATGAACGATCAAACTCCAACTTAGGCATATAGACAACATAGAATAGCCCTACCATTGTCAAAAGCATCATATCCTTGACCCTTTGATCACCCCTAAGATGCTCCCCAAGAACTTAGGATGATGCTCCTGACTCATCAAAACCTTCATCACCTATCAAGAACTACCCTAAATAATGAGTTATAAAGAACATAAAATCATTCCAAAACTTCATAAAAATACTACCATTGGATATCCCTCAAAGATATCTTTCCAACAAGTATAAATATGACTATATTTGCACACATATCAAAGTTAGAAAATGCCAAACACAAATAGGTAATATTTACCAAATTCATCACTGGTGCCAAATTTGCCAGTGCCAAATTGGCCACAAGGACCAAAATCACTAGTAGCACCTCTACCAAAATTACCACTAGTACCAAATTCACCACAAGTCCTAAAAATGTACAAAAAATATACATTAGGTATGAAACTTTTGCATAATAATAAGAGCCTACCTCTCAATCCTTCTTTGATACCTCTACCATCCCTGGAACTGTGTCAATACTTTGCACCCATCCTTGGATATGCACCATCTTTCGTAGTAGCTCCACTTCATCCTCTCTAACTTTCTATAATAGGAAAGAATGCAAATGAGGTCACTTTCACCTCTTCCCTACCATTTAAACCCTCAATCCATCAAACCCTAATCAATCTAAAATACCTCGTACCTCAAAGAATTTGCACTAAAATATACAATCAAACATGTGGATTTTAGAAATCATAGTTCTCAAGGTGATAAAATTTCATAATACCTAGCAATTTTTGCAAATATTGAAGCATGCAAAATGAGGCATATATACACAAAGTCTTCAAAATCAATCGAAATCTTCAATCAATTTCACAAATCAATCAAATATCACTCCAAAACAATACAACATCAAAATTGAGTATCACAACTTAAATTTTTACGTAATATCTTAGATGTCACGTTAAAATTGGTGCAAAATGTAGACACCCAATTTTGATACGACTATTGAGACCTAAAATTGATCATAGACACACCAAAACTTGTCAAATCTTGGCCTAACCTTCACAAAAATTCAAAATAATCATTCTCCATCACTCCAGACACCTAAAAAAATCTTTTACAAAATTTGCTAGTGGTGAATTTGGCAAATTGAATGGTGAATTTGGAAAAACTACAAAATTAGGGTTTTTTCCCAAAAAGTTAGTTTTTACCAAATTCGCCACCCTAGTGGTGAATTTGGCTAGTTGAAAATTTCATAGCCCTTTTCAAATTTCAAATATCCAAATTCAAAATTTATTGGTTATCAAATTCATCACTCTAGACCAAATTCATCACACTTGTGGAAAATTTGACAAATAGTGAAAATGATCGAGAATATTCCACACAAACCAAGAAACCATGGATAAAGCATCTTTTCACCTACACCATTGATCCCACATGCTCTAGCAAGGTTTGATATTTTCTATTTTTAATTCATTCTTATCCAATTATCCCTCCAATCCCTCCTCCAAATCCTATTTAAGGACCCCATTGGGTAGGCATTTGGCAAGGAAAATCACTGTAGCAAATATCTTCCCACATCATTCTAGCACTTGCATTTCTTTTCAAAGTTCTCCTCAAGCATAATATAAGTTCTCTTCAACCATTTTGAGTGATTTTGCAAGCATTTGAATTAATCCAAGAAAGGCTATGGAGGACTTGGGAGCAAGGAGATCACCATTGGAGGTAATAAGGGAAGTTATCCTAGCTTCCTTCTTCTCTTCTTTCACCTTGATTCCACAATGTTTTCCCCCTATGGTTGTAGCCTTGCTAGCCCTATAGATAATAAAATCACATAAATCTGATTAGAATGCAATGATGTACTCTTATCAACACCATATAGCCCCCTTAGGTAACCCTAAAGGGTTAAATAGTGGTCCTAAACACTTTTGGGAAGTTTTTACCAACTTTTAAGAAGTTTTGGGCCATGTAGCCATGGCCATCCCACCCTAAGATAGCCATAGTTCATAGCCATCCAACCCAAGTATGGCCATCAACAACCATTCTTGGGTGGGACGACCATGGCCTAGGCCCCTCAAAAGTTCAAGGGTGGAACAAATGGCAATCAAATTCTATCATTTATACCACTCAATAATTTATGATAAATTGAGGGTCCATCAAACCCATCACAACCTACAAATGGGAGGTCCAAATTGGAGGCTTCTCCCACCCAACACATGGAAAGGGTTTTGACAAGTGGTGATACCTACCTTGCATGCCCTAACTTTCCCATTTGATCCTATGGTCCTCTTGATCTATACATTGGAGTCTTTTCACCCAATTAGCGAGAGGGGTATTTACAATATTTTGCAATGAAGTGCTACTAAGATTTAATCTCCCCTTTCACCATGTGTTTTTACCCTGAATCTTCATCAATCGAAGTAGGTTTCCAAGTCATCCCCAAATATGCAAATACATTCTAAAATCCAACCATTTATGTGAATTAAAACACCAAATATTATGACAACACCCCTAGGAGTAGTTTGAACTAGATCCCTGAGGAATTGGTGGTAAAAACCACTAGGTTTGGTCACCAGCCCCCTAGGATGGTTAACAATCATAATTGAAACACCCAAGGATGGCCATGCATTTGCATACAATTTTAGTTCAATTTTAACGTAGATAATTTCTAAAGTATTTTATATACATCATACTAGAATTTGGTGCAATTTGGAGTAGTTTTGGACCTTCAATTAGGTTTTTCATTCTAATAGTCCCAATTGGAACACCCAGGGACAACCATGAATTCTGCATACAATTTACTTTTTATTTCTACATAGATCATCTCTAAAGTAGATAATATGCATTATATTAAGTTTTGGTACAATTTGGAATAGTTTTGCACCACCTATTTCACCTTTTATATCCAATATTGCATGCATATTTCTGATTTCATGTTAATCCGCACATGTTATTAACCAATATGATTTCTTTGTGTGTAGATCCAAGAATTTTAGCACACAAATAAAGAGCTACAAGTCTGATGAAGGATAGATAATTGTAGTAGTAACGAAAAGCCGCTCTTCAATTTGTGAGTGCGAGAAAGACACTAAAAGTGCACCTTAATTTTTTGAAAGAATTAGATCCTTTGAACTTTTGTAAAGGATTGTATCAATTAAGAGCCCTTAAGGGAACGTTATGTAGCTGTGTATTTGGAAAATGAATTAATATAAAGAGAACCCCCCATTTCTTTCACTTATTTTTCATCATATTTACATTAATGTTGCTTTTGAATGCTTAAATAGAACAATAGATGAATTTCATTTCCCTTTGCTAGGTGCATTATTTTCTCCACTCTACAATGGCTATCATGGTGGGACCCCTATCTTATTTACATTTTACAAGTTTTAACTCTATTTTTTCCTTTAAATATTGTAAATTTTGGCCATTATGGCCTAAAAAAACCCTTTATTTCCTAATTTAAACACCCAAGGATGGCCACAATAGCCACCCCACCTAGGGATGACCCCCAAATTTGCAACCATCCCACCCTAGGGCAACAACAAAATAGGGGGCTTGTAGCTCAAATTGATGGAAACAATGACATCTTGGCCTAACCTTCACAAAAAATCAAAATAATCATTCTTCATCACTCTAGACACCTAAAAACAACTTTTACCAAATTTTCTAGTGGTGAATTTGGCAAATTGAATGGTGAATTTGGCAAAACTACAAAATTAGGTTTTTTGTCCAAAAAGTCATTTTTTACCAAATTCGCCACCCTTGTGGTGAATTTGGCTAGTTGCAAATTTGGTAGCCCTTTTCAAATTTCAAATATCCAAAGTCAAATTTGATTGGTTATCAAATTCATCACTCTGAACCAAATTCATCACACTTCTGGAAAATTTGACAAATAGTGGTGAATTTGGCAAAATGATCGAGAATATTCCACACAAACTAGACAACCATGGATAAAGCATCTTTTCACCTATGCCATTGATCCCACATGCTCTAGCAAGGTTTGATATTTTCTATTTTTAATTCATGCTTATCCAATTATCCCTCCAATCCCTCCTCCAAATCCTATTTAAGGACCCCCTTGGGTAGGCATTTGGCAAGGAAAATTACTGTAGCAAAGATCTTCCCACATCATTCTAGCACTTGCATTTCTTTTCAAAGTTCTCCTCAAGCATAGTATAGGTTCTCTTCAAGCATTTTGAGTGATTTTGCAAGCATTTTAAGTAATCCAAGAAATGCTAGGGAGGACTTAGGAGCAAGGAGATCACCATTGGAGGTAATTAGGGAAGCTATCCTATCTTCCTTCTTCTCTCATTTTACCTTGATTCCACAATGTTTTGCCCCCTATGGTTGTAGCCTTGCTAGCTCTATAGATAATAAAATCACATCAATCTGATTAGACTGCAATGACATACCCTTGTCAACACCATATAGACCCCTTAGGTAACCCATAAGGGTTAAATAGTGGTCCTAACCACTTTTGGGAAGGTTTTACCAAGTTTTAAGACGTTTTAGGCCATGTAGCCATGGCCATCCCACCCCAAGACAGCCATAGTTCATAGCCATCCAACCCAAGTATGGCCATCAACAACCATTCTTGGGTGGGACAACCATGGCCTAGGCCCCTCAAAAATTCAAGGGTGGAAAAAATGGCAATAAAATTCTATCATTTATCCCACTCAATAATTTATGATATATTGAGGGTCTATCAAACCCATCACAACCTACAAATGGGAGGTCCAAATTGGAGTCTTCTCCCACCCAACGTATGGAAAGGGTTTTGACAAGTGGCGATACCTACTTTGCATGCCATAACTTTCCCATTTGATCCTATGGTACTCTTGATATATACATTGGAGTATTTTAACCCAATTAGAGAGAGGGGTCTTTGCAATATTTTGTAATGAAGTGCTGCTAAGATTTAATCTCCCCTTTCACCATGTGTTTTTACTTGGAATCTTCATCATTCGAAGGAGGTTTCCAAGTCATCCCAAAATACGCAAATCCATTCCAAAATCCAACCATTTATGTGAATTATATCACCACATTTTATGATAACACCCTTAGGAGTAGTTTGAACTAGATACCAGAGGAATTGGTGGTAAAAACCACCAGGTTTGGTCTCCATCCCCCTAGGATGGTTAAAAATCACAATTGAAACACCCAAGTATGGCCATGAATCTGCATACAATTTTGGTTCAATTTTAGTATAAATAATTTCTAAAGTATTTTATATACATCATACTAGAATTTGGTGCAATTTGGAGTAGTTTTGGACCTTCAATTAGGTTTTCCATTCTAATAGTCCCAATTGGAACACCCAGGGACAACCATGGATTCTGCATATAATTTCCTTTTTATTTTGGCATAGATCATATCTAAAGTAGATGATATGCATTATAATAAGTTTTGGTACAATTTGGAATAGTTTTGCACCACCTATTTCACCTTTTATATCCAATATTGCATGCATATTTCTGATTTCATGTTAATCTGCACATGCTATTAACCAATATGATTTCACTATCTGTAGATCCAGGTATTTTAGCACACAAGGCTACAGCTACAAGTCTAATGAAGGATAGATCATCGTAGTAGTAACAAAAAGCCGCTATTCAATTTGTGAGTGCGAGGAAGACACTAAAAGTGCACCTTCATTTTCTGAAATGATTAGATCCTTTGAACTTTTGTAAATGATTGTATCAATTAAGAGCCCTTAAGGGAACGTTATGTAACTGTGTATTTGGCAAATGAATTACTATAAAGAGAACCCCCAATTTATTTCACTTATTTTTCATCATATTTACATTATTGTTTCTTTTGAATGCTTAAATAGAAGAATAGATGCATTTCATTTCCCTTTGCTAGGTGCACTATTTTAACCACTCTACAGTGGCGATCATGGTGGGACCCCTATCTTATTTACATTTTACAAGTTTTAACTCTATTTTGTCCTTGAAATGTTGTAATTTTTTCTAGTATGGCCTAAAAAAACCCCTTATTTCCTAATTTAAACACCCAAGGATGGCCACAATAGCCACCCCACCTAGGGATGACCCCCAAATTTGCAACCATCCCACCCTAGGGCAACAACAAAATAGGGGGCTTGTAGCTCAAATTGATGGAAATAGTGACATCTTGGCCTAACCTTCACAAAAAATCAAAATAATCATTCTCCATCACTCTAGACACCTAAAAACACCTTTTACCAAATTTTCTAGTGGTGAATTTGGCAAATTGAATGGTGAATTTGGCAAAACTACAAAATTAGGTTTTTTGTCCAAAAAGTCATTTTTTACCAAATTCGCCACCCTTGTGGTGAATTTGGCTAGTTGCAAATTTGGTAGCCCTTTTCAAATTTCAAATATCCAAAGTCAAATTTGATTGGTTATCAAA
Source organism: Wollemia nobilis (assembly GCA_028583015.1). Classification (NCBI taxonomy): domain Eukaryota; kingdom Viridiplantae; phylum Streptophyta; class Pinopsida; order Araucariales; family Araucariaceae; genus Wollemia; species Wollemia nobilis. Next base: position 2,868,493 of record JAQPPZ010000049.1, read on the forward strand.
TTCATCACTCCGAACCAAATTCATCACACTTATGGAAAAATTGACAAATAGTGGTGAATTTGGTAAAATGATTGAGAATATTCCACACAAACTAGGCAACCATGGAAAAAGCATATTTTCACCTACACCATTGATCCCACATGCTCTAGCAAGGTTTGATATTTTCTATTTTTAATTCATTCTTATCCAATTATCTCTCCAATACCTCCTCCAAATCCTATTTAAGGACCCCGTTGGGTAGGCATTTGGCAAGGAAAATCACTGTAGCAAAGATCTTCCCACATCATTCTAGCACTTGAATTTATTTTCAAAGTTCTCCTCAAGCATAGTATAGGTTCTCTTCAAGCATTTTGAGTGATTTTTCTAGCATTTGAGGTAAGAAAAGCAAAGCTACGAAGGACTTGGGAGCAAGGAGGTCACCATTGGAGGTAATAAGGGAAGCTCTCCTAGCTTCCTTCTTCTCTCCTTTCACCTTGATTCCACAATGTTTTGCCCCCTATTATTGTAGCCTTGCTAGCTCTATAAACACTAAAGTCACATAAATCTAATTATACTTCAATGATGTACTCTTATCGACACCATATAGCACCCTTAGGTAACCCTCAAGGGTTAAATAGTGGTACTAACCACTTTTGGGAAGGTTTTACCCACTTTTGAGAAGTTTTTGGCCATGTAGCTATGGCCATCCCACCCCAGGACAACCATATTTCATAGCCATCCAACCCAAGGATGGCCATTAGCAACCATTCTTGGGTGGGACAACCATGGCCCAGGCCCCTAAAAAATTCAAGGGTTGAAAAAATGGCAATCAAATTCTGCCATTTATCCCACTCAATGATTTATGATAGATTGAGGGTCTATCAAACCCATGACAACCTGGAAATGGGAGGTTCAAATTGGATGCTTCTCCCACCCAATGCATGGAAAGGGTTTTGACAAGTGGTGACACCTGCCTTGCATGCCCTAACTTGCACATTTGATCATATGGTCCTCTTGGTCTATAAATTCGAGTCTTTTCACCAAATTAGAGAGAGGGGTATTTGTAATATTTTGCAATGAAGTGTTGCTAAGATTTAATCTCTCCTTTCACCATGTGTTTTTACTTAGAATCTTCATCAATTGAAGGAGGTTTCCAAGTCATCCCCAAATATGCAAATCCATTCCAAAACCCAACCATTTCTGTGAATTAGATCATAAAATTTTATGACAACACCCCTACGAGTAGTTTGAACTAGATCCCAGAGGAATTGGTGGTAAAAATTACCAGGTTTGGTCGCGATCCCCCTAGGATGGTTAACATTCACAATTGAAACACCTAAGGATGGCCATGAATCTGCATACAATTTTGGTTCAATTTTAGAATAGATCATTTCTAAAGTAGTTTATATACATCATAATAGAATTTTGTGCAATTTGCAATAGTTTTGAACCTTCAATTAGGTTTTCCATTCTAATAGTCCCAATTGGAAAACCTAGGGACAACCATGAATTCTGCATACAATTTCATTTTTATTTTTGGATAGATCATATCTAAAGTAGATAATATGCATTATATTATATTTTGGTACAATTTGGAATACTTTTGCACCACCTATTTCACCTCTGATATCCAATATTGCATGCATATTTCTGATTTCATGTTAATCTGCATATGCTAGTAACCAATATGATTTCATTATGTGTAGATCTAGGTATTCTAGCACATAAGGAAAGAGCTACAATTCTGATGAAGGATAGATCATCGTAGTAGTAATGAAAATCCGCTCTTCAATTTGTGAGTGTGAGGAAGACACTAAAAAGTACACCTTAATTTTTTGAAAGGATTAGATCCTTTGAACTTTTGTAAAGGACTGTATCAATTAATAGTCCTTAAGGGAATGTTCTGTAGCTGTGTATTTGGAAAATGAATTAATATAAAGTGAACCCACCATTTCTTTCACTTATTTGTCATCATATTTACATTAATGTCACTTTTGAATGCTTAAATAGAATAATAGATGCATTTCATTTCCCTTTGCTAGGTGCACTATTTTCTCCACTCTACAGTGGCGATCATGGTGGGACCCCTATCTTATTTACATTTTACAAGTTTTAACTCTATTTTTTCCTTGAAGTGTTTTAATTTTTTGGCCATTATGGCCTAAAACAACCCCTGATTTCCTAATTGGAACACCCAAGGATGGCCACAGTAGTCACCCCATCCAAGGATGACCCCCAAATTTGCAACCATCCCACCCTAGGGCAACCAAAAAATAGGGGGCTTGTAGCTCAAATTGATAGAAATAGTGACATCTTAGGTTTTCAAGATGAGTATCTAGACCTTTAATTTACATTATTACTGTTTAGAGAAGGTTAGATTTAGTTTTTTTTATGTCTTTTCCTTTTTTGTTGAAAATTAGATTTTGCTTGTTATTAAAAATGACAAAAAGAAAAGAAAAATTGAAAGCATTTACACGGTTTTATTGTTTGCAACCTACCTAACAATTAGATTGCCATATAGGGTATGCATTTTGTAGGTTTCATTATTTATGCAATACTTCTAAAAAGTGAAATGTTATTTTGCATTTGGTGAAGTATCATTGAGTGCTATTTTTTTTTACTTTCTATAAGTATAAAAGGAACCACACACATGACATCACATTTTAACATTAGTGAGTTGGAACTTCATCCCCAACCACTAATAGATACCAACGACGATGGGCTTCATATCCACCTATTAGCTCACATGATATGAACCCTATTTTTTGGCCAAAGCTGACTTCAAGAATCATCTTAGAAGTGGAAAATAGCACACATTCCTATTTAGAGGGTGTATCACTACCCATGGTTAATATGGGTGAGGACTGGTAGGACCTGTACTCCCTGAATAGGTATGGGCTTCATCTCCATACTTTGGATGGTTTATGTGATCTAACTTAATTATTGGTTGTCGAGTTGTGAGTATACATGTGAAATAATTTAAACAAATTAAGAATTACATCAACCATATTCAAACATGTGAAAAGAGATCTCTTTGCAAATAATAAATCAAAAACACACCAAATAGTTTTAGGGAACACATATAAATATTTAAAATATATAAACACTTGTATTATTGTATTTCTTCATTTTTGTGTGTTGCATCATTAAAGTTTGTAAAATATATAATCACATAGGGTTTTGAAAAAAGTAGCTATAGTATGCACCCATATACAATCCCATTGGAGGGTTGACACTGTGCAAAGTAGTCTAGGAGACAGACTATCTTTGATTTTACCCTAAGGATATGATTATACCTCCTTGGTGGCCTCCTACTTGTCCAAGTCCTAGAATGTAAAATTGTAGACATTAAAATCATGTCAATCCAATTAGACTATGATGATGCCACTCTTATCAACACCATATTTCCCCATTGGGAAACCCTCAGGGGTTAAATAGTGGTCCTAACCACTTTTGGGAAGGTTTACACCACTTTTGGGAAGTTTTTGGCCATGTAGACATGGTTGTTCCACCCCAATATGGCCACAATTCATGGTCATCCCACCCAGGGATGGCCACTAGCAATTGTACCTGGGTGGGGCAGCCATGGTGTAGGACCCTCAAAAAGGTAAGGATAGTACAAGTGGCAATAAAATTTTGCCATTTATCCCACCCAATGATTTATGATAGATTTATGGCCTATCAAAACCATTACAACCTACAAATTGGAGGCCTCTTCCACCCAAAGCATGGGAAATATTTTGACAAGTGGTGACACCTACCTTGCATGCTCTAACTTTCCCATTTGAGACTATGACCCTTTTGGGCCATTGGAGTCACTTCACCCAATTTTAGAGAGAGATATTTGTGATAATCACAATGAAGTGCTCCTGAGATTCACTCTCTATTTATACCAATGTACTTACCCTTAGAATCTTAATCAATCGAAAGAGGTTTCCAAGACATCCATAAATACACAAATCCATTCTAAAACCCACCTATTTCTATGAATTAAATCAAAACATTTTATGAAAAAACCCCTAGGAGTATTTTGAACCATATTCCATAGGAATTGATGGCAAAACCCACTAGTTTTGGTGGCTAGCCCCACCTGGGATGGTTAATAGTCCTAATTGGCACACCCAAGGATGACCATGAACCTACACATAATTTTAGGTAAATTTTAGCATAGATAATTTCTAGAGTATTTTATATACATCATACTAGAATTTGGTGCAATTTGGAGCAGTTTTGGACCTTCAATTAGTTTTTTCATTATGACAGTCCCAATTGGAACACCCAGTGATGACCATAGATTATGCTTACAATTTCATTTCAATTTCAGCATAGATCATATCCAAATTAGATAATATGCATTATATTAAGTTTTAGTATAATTTGGAATAGTTTTGCACCACCTATTTCACCTTTTATATTCAATATTGCATGCATTTATTTGATTTTATCATAATATGCATATGTTATTAATCAATTTAAATTTCTTATGTATAGATCTAGGTATTTTAGCATGCAAGGAAGAAGCAACAAATTTGAATATGGATATATCATCATAGTGGTAACAAAATCCCGTTGTTCAATTTGTGAGTGTGAGGAAGACACTTAAAGCGCACCTTGTGTTTCTAAAAGGATTAGATCCTTTGAATTTTGTAATGGATTGTATCAACTAAGAACTCTCAAGGGGAGTTTTTGTAACCGTGTAAAAGACAAATGAATTAATATAAAGATAACCCCCATTTCTTTCAATTATTTGTCATTATGCTTAAATTAATGTCACTTTTGAATTCTTAAATAGAACAATAGATGCATTTCATTTCCATTTTCTAGATGCACTATTTTTTCTACTCTATAGTGGTAATCACGATGGGACCCCTATCCCATTTCATTTTTATAATTTTTTACTCTATTTTTGTCCTTGAAAGATTGTAGGTTTTGGCCATTCTGGCCTAAAACGACCCTTGATTTCCTAATTAGAACACCCAAGGATGGCCATAGCAACCATCCTACCCAGGGATGGCCCCCAAATTTGTAACCATTCCACCCTAGGATGTCCAAAAAATAGGGGGTTTTCAGCTCAAATAGACAAAAAAATAGTATCTTAGGCTTTCAAGATAAGTATCTAAACCTTTACTTTGCATGATTACCATTTAGAGAAAGGTTAAATTTAGTTTTTTTTGTCTTTTCCTTGTTTTTTGAAGAGTAAATTTTGGTTTTGATTAAAAACAATGAAAAGAAAAGAAAAACAGGAGAAGAACAACTTAAACATGCATTTGTGTGGTTTGATTCCTTACAACCTACCTAACGATTAGGTTGCCATATAGGGTAAGAATTTTTGTAGGCTCCATTATTCAAAAAATGCTTCTGAATGTGAAATATTATTTTCATTTAGTGAAGGTTCATTGAGTGCTATTTTGTTTTACTTTCTTTAAGTATAAAATAAACCACACACACCACATCACATTTTAACATTAGTGAGTTGCAACTTCATCCCCAACCACTAATAGAGACCAAAAATGGTGGGATTCATCTACACCCATTGGCTCACATGATACGAACCCTATTTTTTGGCCAAATTTAGCTCCAAGAACTGTCTTAGCCATGGAAAATAGCACACATTCCTCTTTGGAGGGTGTATCACTGCCCATGATCAATATGGGTGAGTACTGGTAGAACCTATGCTCCCTGATCAGGTATGGGAGTCATATCCATACTTTGGTTGGTTTATGTGATCAAAATTTTATTATCAATTATCGAGCTATAAGTATATAGGATAAATTCTTTAAAAATTTGGGAATTACATCAACAATCTTTAAACACATGAAAAACGATCTCTTTGCAAAAAACAAACAAAAAACACACCAAACAACTTTAGGAAACACACATAAAATATTTAAAATAGATAAACACTTGTATTATTGTGTGTTTTCATTTTTGTGTGTTGCATCATTAAATTTTTTAAAAAATATAATCATGTAGGTTTTGGAAAAAAATAGTTATGGTATGCACCTGTAGCCAAGCCCATTCAAGGGCTAACACTATGGAGAGTAGGCAAGGAGATGTAGACCATATTTGATTTGATTCCAAGGATATGATTATACCTCCTTGGTGGCCTCCTAGTCACCCAAGTCATAGAATTTCAAATTATAAACCTAACCTACAAGGGTCCCCTATGTAGGACACCCCTATAGGTTTTGGTCCTAATAAGGGAACTTACTTTCTAGATATAGAAACTTCACACTCATTCTTTCAAGAACATCAACCACACATTAAAGTGCAAAAAAATAGAGAAATACAGTGCATTCATGTTCCTCCTCAATTTACCTTGTACATCTACATGTAAGATCAAGATTACACACCATGGGTGGGGCCAAATGATCAAAATATGCCCTTGACTTGCCCTGATAGGTCTTAGAAGTATAAGTACCAAGATGAATATGATACTCATCACCTTGGTTGAGAAAATTCAGCTCTTACCTTCCTCATTAATGGAGGAAGACATGAGGGGAGTCTTGATTATCCTCAGTTTAATTATTCCACACAAGCATGATGTGCTTCTGCACCAACTAAGTATAAAGAACATCTATTTAGGTTTTATCCTCAAGTGAACATAATCGCTATCAATCGATGGAAGCTCATAGTTGATCTTTTATATCCTCTTGAATAAGATAGGCATCATGGAAATAGTGCTAGGGCCAATAGACCTCATACAAATGATTAGATAAATCAAGTTGTCAAAATATATGCTTATTTCTAGGCTCAATGTAATAAGCTTCATCTAGATAAACAATGCTTGGATCACCAACATAAATTATAAAGGCAAAGGATTGAATAGAAAATTCAAGATACCTTACATAATGGGGTCCCTACCCCAAGTACTCATAGACAAGGGGTTCATCAGAGGCAACCTACTTTTAATCAAAATAGGCTTCCTAGGCCTAATCAAATGTTGCCTCCTTGACATCTTAGACTTAATCGAGACTTACCTCCTAGTCCAAACATAGATCACCTTACGTAGGCATTTATTCCTCCTTGTAGGCCAATTCAAGAAACACATTACGAAGCCTATGATGATCGAGAACTAGAAGAGGAATATCTAGAGGCACCTTATGGAGGTAAGGTTGATAAAAATCAACCACCATGCCATATGCTTGATATTCCTTGCCCTCTCCCATGGGACGAAAGCAAATAAGAGGATATAAAATCCTCTGATGTGTATAAAGCATTGCTTGAGTACATGGAAACCATAGAGAACAAGACCTTTAGGTCCAGGCTTCTAAACCCACTTTGCACCAGCTTCGCAATTAACCACTTCACCCATCAATACCTTCCCCTCCATACCCAAAGCATTTCAAAATTCCCAATTTGGATATATTAAAAGGAGATTAAGATGCATAGGAGCATGTAACTAGGTTCATGAACCAATGCTTTAGTATCCAAGATAATGATACCTTACTTCTAAGAACATTTCTTATTAGCCTCTTTGGCCTAGCTTTAGAGTGGTACAATCAACTCCCAAGGCACAACATCCATATCTTTGAACAATTTATAGATGCATTATTGGAACATTTTACCTATAACACTAAGTGAAAGGTGACTTTAAAAGACCTTACAAGGTTGAAGCAGTATGAATATGCGTCAATAATGAATTATGGTAACAGGTGGTGAATGCTTCTTGCTAAGCTACCATACCTAATACCAGTGTTTGAGTTGACTCAAGTTTTCCAAGATTTGTTTAAATCCATTTTCATTATTAATACAACTACAACAATACCAAACTCTTTAAGATGCTCTAGCACAAGCTAGAACAATTGAAGAAATCAAAATTCAAGAGAGGAAAATCATAAAACCTTGTAAGGAGTGGAATAAGAATACAAAGGATAATCTAGCACAACCAAATCTGATAGCAGTTAATCAAGTTACCATTAGTATTCCAGGACCTTTGCAACCAATACTACCTTAGAAGGCAAACTATTAGGCCCAACCTCCTCCTACAATTTACAATAACAAAACTCAAGCGAATCAAGGGCAAAACTAGCAACATCACCCTAAGTGATAATTTACACCCTTCACTAAGTATATGGATTCTATATTCAATAATCTATGTGCAACCAAAGCAATTACTCTACTTTATATCTAGCCTATAGTTTTGAGTACATATAAACCAAATTCTATGGGACATCATGAAGACCTATGTTGTAAGTACCATAGGCAGAATGGACATGAATTTCAAATGTGCTATAGGTTAAAAAACCCAGTACAATATATGATTTAGAGGAAATATATTCAAGTTGATAATCCTCTTGCAATAAATAATCAAAAAATGAGTGTCTTTAAAGACCCATTTCCCACTCATGAGGTGTATGAAAATGAAGCAAATCAAGTAAATGAGGTCCATATGACACCCCCTCAATAAGGGTTTGTTGGAATGGCTAGCATCATGACAAGGAATAGGTGTTATCCAAATCAAGTTGCACCACTTGTATCTTCAAATGATATTCTGTCAATGTCATAGCCTCCACCACCTCTAGTGCAAATCCTTCCACCTCGTCCAATGGTCACCAAAAAAATTAAGCTTGTTCAAAGCTTACGAACAACATCAGCCTAACTCTTTATATATGAGTTTATCCAATAGTCTCCACCTCATTGAGAAGCTCTTATGGATATCCTTGGATAAATTGAATTGTAGCCCCACGATTCTAACTCCATTATCAATTTCATGGGATACATTCAGTAGTGCAAAGATCCAGTAATCACATTTCATGAACATGAACCCAAACCAATATCAAATGATGTGGTTGATCCTCCCTTACATATCATTGCATGTGTAAATGGAACACCTTATAAAAGAGTTTTGATTGAAATTAGTTCTTCAAGTAATATCATCACCACAAAGGCTCTCCAACACTTAGGTCTTCCAAAATCCCTTATTTTGCATCCACATATACCCTCTGAGCATTAAATGATACTATATGCTCAATGGTTGGCACTATAGTGATGCAAAACCATACCAACATTGTGTCACATTCTAGAGGGTGTAATGGCATATAATATCTTGTTGGATAGACCCTATATTAGTGGCATGAAGTGTGTGCCATCTATAGCTCACCAATTTTTGAAGTACACTCATGAAGGGTAAGCACATGTTGTCTCTACGAACCTTGAGCCCTTAAAATACTGCAACTTGGTATAACATGTCCCCAAGTTGACCTTGCAATCAACTCATGCGGAATTCCAACTAAATTGATTCATTCAAGGTTTGAATTCTTTACAATCACCTTCCATTGATCCATTACCATCTTATTCTATAGCATCATAATCATTGACACCTTTAGATACACCTTCATCATCATCAAATCCTCCATAGAGAAACATGTTGAAGAGGTCTATCGATGAGATCCCTCCAATTATCTACCATTTCCATGAAAGAGATTCCTAGTCTAGTAGATGTGGAACTATATCATGAGGTAAGCATTGAGTCATCTCAAGACTCTCTTCCATATCCTCCATTATCACCACCTTAGGTCATAGTCCATATGATGATAACACCCATAAAAGTAGTTTGAACCAGATTCTAGAGAAATTGGTCGTAAAAAACACCAATTTTAGTGTTCCTCCCCACCTAGGATGGTTAACATTCCCAATTGGCACACCCAGGCATGGCCATGAATTTGCACATAATTTTGGGTTAATTTTAGAATATATCATTTATAGACTATTTTATATACATATTACTAGAATTTGGTACAATTTGGAGTAGTTTTGTACCTTCAATTAGGTTTTTTGTTATGACAATCCCAATTGGAACACCCAGGTATGGTCATAGACTCTGCTTATAATTTTCTTACAATTTCAACATAGATCATCTCCAAATTAGATAATATGCATTAAATTAAATTTAAGTATAATTTGGAATAGTTTTTCTATTAGCATTCTAGGGCATATGCAACCAATTCCACCTCAGAAGGTAAAATATCAAGCCCAAACTCCTCCTACAAGTTACAATAACAACACTCAAGTGAATCAAGGGAAAAACTAGCAACATCATCCTAAGAAACAATTTACACCCTTCACTAAGTCTATGGATTCCCTATTCGATCGTCTATGTACGACCAAAGTAATTACTCTACTTGAGATCTGGCCTATAGATTTGAGTATGAATAAACCAAAGTCTATGGGATGTCATGAAGACCTATATTGTAGGTACCATAGGTAGAATGGGCATGACTTGTAAATGTTCTATGAGTTCAAAAACCTAGTACAAGACATGATTTAGGGGAATGATATTCAAATTGATAACCCTATCAGGATAAATAATAAAAAAATGGGTCTCTTTAAATACCCATTGCCAACTCATGATATGTAGGAAAATCAAGCAAAGCAGGTAAATGAGGTTCCATACGAGACCCCCTCAACAAGGGTTCATATTTATGGTTAGCATCATGACAAGGAATAGGTATTATCCAAATCAAGTTGCACCACCTGTATCTTCAAATGATATTCTCTCAACATCAAAGCCTTCCACCTCGTCCAGTGGTCACCATAAAAAGTAAGCTTTCTCAAAGCCTACAAACAACATCGATCTAACTCTCTATCTATGAACTTATCCAATAGTCTCCACCTCATCAAAAAGTTCTTATGGAGATCTTTAGGTCAATTAAACTGTAGCCCTAGGAGTCTAAATCCTTTATCAATTTCATGGAGTATGTTCAATAGTTCATAGAGCCAGAAATCACATTTTATGAACATGAACTCAAACCAATATCAAATTATGTGGTTGATCCTCCCTTACATATCATTGCATGTGTAAATGGAATACCTTACAAAAGAGTTATGATTTACATTGGTTCTTTAAGAAATATCATCACCACAAATTCTCTCCAAAATCTATGTCTTCTAGAATCCCATATTGTTGCATCCACATATACTCTCTGAGCATTCAACGACACTATATGCTCAGTGGTTGGCACTATAGTCTTACCTATTCAAGTGAGATGCAAAAACATACCAATTTTGTGTCACGTTCTAGAGGGTGCAATGGCGTATAATATATTTTTGGGTAGAACCTGGATTAGGGACATGAAGTGTGTGCCATCCATATCTCACCAATGTTTTAAGTACAATCATGAAGGACAAGTACACATTATCTCCGTAGACCTTGAGCTCTTCAAATACTACAACTTGGTACAACATATCCTTGATTTGACCGTACCATCAACTCATGTGGAATTCCAACCAAATAGGTCGATTCAAGATCTAACTCCTTTATCATCACCTTACATTGATCCATTACCATATTCTTTTGTACCATCATCATATTTTGCACTTTTAGATGCACTTTTGTCATCATAAAATCCTCTATAGAGGAACATGTCGAAGATGCCTATCGATGAGATCCTTCCAAACATCTCTACAATTTCCATTGAAGATATTCCTAGTCTAGTAGATGAGGAAACATATCATGAGGTAAGAATTGAGTCATCTCAAGCCTCACTTCCATCTCATCCATCCTTGCCATCCTAGGTCATAGTCCATTTGGGTACTACAAGTTTAGGAGAGTACCTAGTGAGGAATATCACAACAGTTCCAACCATTGAGACAATAAAAAACATAGGATGACCTTGTATTCCCATAGGTACGATCGTAACTATTGGCATACCTCCCAATAAAATTAATTTCATATATGGGGGTATTGAATATGGCATAGAACCATCTTATCAGCAAAAAGAGGATGAAGAACCTTTTTTTGAGGACATCAATTACATGTCCAATACTGACTATGACATGCGATATCTCCATCGATGCCATTGGCATGGCTATAGTTTGTGGTTGTACAAGAAAGGTAATCACATTACATATAATTTAAAATATCAATTTCCATATGATAAATCTAGATTAGGACACAATAATCTTGTACCTCTTGATGTACTCACAAAAAATTTAGAGTGCCTAGGTTTGAACTATAGGAATGAGCTTGCACATGATCCTTACACTAATCCTTATCATGCCCACTCTTTGGGGGATTATTTTCCTATAAATATGATAGATAAAGGGATATCTTAATATTCTACTAAATCCTCTGAAGAATTTGAAGGTTCACGTACTCTCCCATTCAACAATGAGGAAGAGGATCAAGGCCCCCCTTATGAATGGACAACTGATGATGAATTGGATTATGGTGTAACACCTATTAACTCCTCTAGTTCATATGAGGAATACGAATAGGTCATACCATTGGATGATGAAGAATAATTCTATCTACGTATGTTCCCATTGAAATATTCCATCTAGCGATAAATTTTGCCACTCAAGGATCAATCTCACCCCCTTCCATATCGACCACCTTCAATCATTCCACCTCCACCACAACCACCCTGATGAGTCTTGCAACAACCTATTTTTACTAGACCCAATCGCCCATCCAATGGAGATCATCCATCCATTAATATTATTTCCATAGATCTTAATGCACCCTTGCATGATTTGAATAACCCATTAAAGCCATTACACCTTGACATTGAGGCAATTGACTTTGATCAAGGATATTCTCTCCCATTTTCCTTAGAGTATTGGCCTTGAAATAAAATGTTACAACCATTTCATTTCTCTCCAAGACCTATTCAATATGTTTTTCACATTGATGTTGAACTTGATATTCCAATGGATGACATAAACCTAGCTAACGACATTCATTTGATCTTGACTCCACACCTGTTGGAAGAAGGGTCTCATATGTCGATTGAGCCAATAATAGATAGTGATATCGACACAGATCCTGAGACTTCCAAATTCATAAAGTTAGGGAAAGGCTTATCCCTTACTGAGTAAGAAAATTTCATAGCTCTTATAAAAGAGAAGAAGAAAGCTTTTATGTGGTCTTATAAAGACATACTAGGACTAGATCCAAATTTAGTCACACATAATCTTACAATTGACCCAAATGCAAAAGCAGTTAAGCAAAGACTGTGAAAAATGCATATAACAGTAGCCTTAATGGTGAAATATGAATTGCAAAAATTATTAGATGCCAATTTCATTATATCAGTTGATTATCCACCAAGGGTTTCCAATATGGTACCTGTCAAGAAACCCGATGAAAGGATTAACATTTGCACCAATTTTTGAGATCTAAATAAAGTGAATCCTAAGGATGAATTCCTTGGTGCTACCTATGAGGGAGCTATGAATTACATCTTCCATGACTACATGCATAAAATTTTGGAATATTACATAAATGACTTATTGACTAAATATTTACTCCTCCATGAACACATTTATGTACTGTGCAAATTCCTCGATCGTCTCATCGAACACAATGTTAGACTAAATACCAAGAAGTGCATATTCAACGTCACATCTAGAAAACTCTTGGAATTCATAGTATCTAAATGAGGCATAGAGATCGATCCAAATAAATTCAATGTAATCCTTGAAATTCCTCCCACCACTACTATCAAGTAGCTACGTAGTATATAAGGAAAGGTTGCATCCATAAAGTGCTTCATAGCACAATTGTCAGATAAGTGTCGACCTATGAAAAAAGTGTTACATAAGGAAGTCACATTTAATTGGGATGATGAGTGTCAAGCCACCTTTGATGATATTAAACAATATCTGGCTTCACCACTAGTATTAGCTCCTCCCCAAATAGGAGTACCATTCTATCTATACATCTCATATACCAAGCTTGCCCAATGTTGGCCCAAAGGAACAAATTGCACAAAAAATAGGCTACATACTATATTAACCATACCCTAGTTAGTTATAAAAAAATTATGCATACGTTGATAAGCTATGCTTGGCAATGGTTTTCACCACTAAAAAGCTACACCATTATATGATCAATCATACCATGTATATAGTATCCAAAGAGAATACATTATGATATATGATGATTCGTACTTACCATAACAGTTGCACGATGAAATCGATTATGTTGTTGATGGAATTTGACCTTGAATTAATTGAAAAAAAAATCAATTAAAGGTCAGGTCATCAAAAATAAAATCATAGAGGCTCCTCTTCAAGATAACTAACCTCTTAGTGTAGATATTCCCAATGATGGAATCTTTAAAGTGTCAGAATCACATGATCTTGAAGAGCCTAAAGCACAGGCTGACATGACTCTATTTTTTGATGGCTCTAAGTGCAAGCAAGGGGGTGGCATGGGAATTGTATTTTTTACACCTCAAGGGGCTCCAATACCCATTTCTTTCAAACTTGATTTCACATGAACCAACACTAATTTTGAGTATGAGGCTCTTTTCATAGGCCTTCAAACAACAATCCCCACAAAAATAACTAAGCTCAATATTTTCAACGATTTCTTGTTGATAGTGAATCAAGTCAAGGGAATATTCCAATTTAGATGCCCAATATTCAAGCCTACAAAGCCCTTGTGGATAAAATTTTGGAAAAAATCGAATGGTATGATATTGAGGCACTCCCTCGATCATTTAATTGTTTTGCAAACACAATGGCCTCCTTAGGGTCTTTAATCTCGCAAAACCCTTCTGATGATATAACAACCATTCAAGTCAAAATTCTGTTGCCATCTACAAATAAGTGTGAGGATATTCATTCCATGCCTGAATTCCACATGATTCAAATTGAACATTCTCATGAATGGTTCTCTCAAATTAACATTTGCTTAAATAATACCACTTGAAGGAGTTTATTCCCTAAAAATCCTTTTGATAGGAGCACAATGCTATATCTACAAGTTATCTCCCAATCGGTCTTTGCGAGAGATGAACTTCAAAAGGATCAAGCAATTCTTACAATTGAGGCTTCTTCAAATCAATATTGGTCCATCTAGCTAAAATATTATCTAAATCTTGGTAGAATATCTTCTAGATTGTCACATGCTACCAAATACATATTCATGCAAAAAGTACCAAAATATATTTACTTGGAAACATATTGTATCGTCAAAGCTACAAGGGTATCCTCCTTCGTTTCATAGAGCCTCAAGAGTTAGTTTAGGAAATCACCCAAGCCCACGCCGATACATGTGGTGGCCATTTTAGTGACATGGCCATCGCTAAGTGCATTATTTGCATGGGCTATTACTAGCCAAATTTAGAGAAATATTGTTGTGCTTATGTTAAGGAGTGCATAAAGTATCAACACCATGCTAATTTGACACATGCACCTTCCCAAGCCTTACAACCTATTCAATCGGTTTGGCCTTTTTTGCAATGGGGGTTTGACTTAATTTGGAAAATCTCATCGTCTTCCTCAAACCATCACACATTTATCATTATGGCCACTAAATATTTCATAAAATGAGTAGAAGAAATTCCCCTTACCACTACGACTAGACCTTACATTGCGAAGTTCATGATACATAATATCATTTGTCATTTTGGTATCCCATCCAAAATAATTTTAGATAATGGACCACATTTTAAGAATAAGGACATGAATTATTTAACAGTAGCATCCAACACAACTTTAATATGCCATATTATCCATAAGACAATGGGCAAGCTGAGGCATCAAACAAAATAGTATTTGTTATTTTAAAGAAAATTGTTAAGGATAATCATAAATATTTACATACTCAATTGCCTCTTACACTTTCGTCCTACCGCACTAGTATTTGAACACCCACTAGGGCAACTCATTTTCATTAATATATGGTGTGGAGACCATCATACCTTTAGAGCTAAATACCATTGTTGTGCATATCCATGCAAGAGTTTATTGATTATGACATCGCATGGCAGGTGTTGAGCAAGTTGCAGCAATAGTATTGTCATTGTTGTCAACACAGTCAGATAGATCTGGTGTTTCAGTGGACAGGAAGTTCAAAGGCTAGTCAGATGCAGAAGACAGGAGTCCAAAGGTTATTCAGAGTATGGACAGTGAGTTTCCAAGAAGACCAAAGTAGCCCATTTGCAAAAAGATCAAAGAAAAAGACAAGTAAGAAAAGTGTCGCGATATCGCGACATATACAACAGGCAAGAAAACTGTCACGATTTCGCGACATGTTGGAAGAGAGAGAAGAAGGAAAAACTGTAGCGATTTCACGACATGTTGGAAGAGAGAGAAGAAGCAGGAAAAACTGTCGTGATTTCGTGACATGTTGGAAGAGAGAGAAGAAGCAAGAAAAACTGTCATGATTTCGCGACATGTTGGAAGAGAGAGAAGAAGCAGGAAAAACTGTCATGATTTCGTGACATGTTGGCAGAGAAAAAGGCAAGTGGAAAAACTATCGTGATTTCGTGACATGTTGGAGAGAAAGGCAAGGGAAAAATGTCATGATTTCATGACATGTTGGAAGAAAAAGAGCAAGTAGAAAAAGTGTCACGATTTCGCGACATGTTGGAAGAAAGAGAACAAGTAAGAAAAGTGTCGCGATTTCGTGACATATTGCAAGGAAGGTTGTACGGATGAAAAAGTGTCACGATTTCGTGACATATTGCAAGGAAGGTTGTACGGATGAAAAAGTGTCACGATTTCGCGACATATTGCAAAGAAGGTTGTACGGACGAAAAAGTGTCACGATTTCATGACATATTGCAGGAGAGAGAGTCGAGAGAAAAAGTGTCACGATTTCATGACATAATGTAGGAGAGAGAGTCCGAGAGAAAAAGTGTCACGATTTCACGACATGTTGCAGGAGAGAGAGTCCAAGAGAAAAAGTGTCACGATTTCATGACATGTTGCAGGAGAGAGAGTTCGAGAGAAAAAGTGTCACGATATCGCGACATGTCTAGTTTCCAGACCCAAGGCAAGAGAAAGCGCTAAAGAGAAAAAGTGTCACGATATCGCGACATGTGCGACTTTCTCATGACCCAAAGGCAAGAGAAAGCGCTAAAGAGAAAAAGTGTCACGATATCACGACATGTCTGTTTTGCGATCCAAAGGCAAGAGAAAGCGTAAGGAGAAAAAGTGTAGCGATATCGCTACATGTTGTATTCTCGTGGGCCAAAGCTAAGAGAGAGAAAGTAAGAAGGTAAAAGTGTCACGATATCATGACATGTTGTGTTTTCGTGGCAACAACAATAGAAGAGTTACAGAGGTAGTTGAAGCCGACGAAGACCGATGTTAGCCGATGAAGATTAGGGTTTGACAAAGATTAGGGTTTACAGCCGACTAAGATTAGGGTTTGTAGTCAACTAAGATTAGGGTTACAGTCGACTAAGATTAGGTTTTTGATCTTGAAAATATTGTTATAAAAGGAAGGTTATTTGAAGAGTTGAAGATGTTGAGAAGTGCGACGTTCGAAGATAGTGCACAGAGTGCGAAGTTCGGTCATAGTGTGTAGTGTGCAAGTCATCGAATCATTCTAAGTGTGAAGATCACAAAGGAAGCAGAGTGCACAAAGGGGAGAAGATGAACGTTCGATAGTTAAGCAGTAGATTGTGTGAAGTGATAGCGCAGAGAGAGCAGAGTGTGCATAGGATGAAAAAGTGAAGCAGACCAATCAGGGTCTTGTAAAAGCAAAGGTATCTTACTATCATTCTTCTAGTTTTAGAATTGAAGTCCAAGTTGGTGCTTGGCATAAGGGGTTGGTGCTCCTTCTAGTTGGTGCTGGCAAATCAGGGGTTGGTGCTCCTTTCTGTTGGTACAGATAAATCAGGGGTTGGTGCTCCTTCCAGTGGGTGCTGGTAAACTATTTGTAAAAGTTGTTGCTTTGCAAAGGCTAGATTTGGATGGTAGTCCAAGCAGTCATTTTTGAGGAGTAGCCACATTGGTGAACCTCATTAAAATCTTGTGTTGTGTGATGTTCTCTTGTTGTACTTGCTATATCTATTTATAAGTTTTAACTGCTACTATTTTAAGAGTTGTTAATTCATGATTAAAGAGCTACACTGATTCACCCCCCCTCTCAGTGCCATTGTAAGTCTAACAATTGGTATTAGAGCTAAGTCCTTGTACAAGCTTAACCAACTAGGGTGATCTTGGAAATAACACAATGGCAGGTGGTGAAGGCTTCTCATCAAACAAAGCACCATTGTTTGATGGATCTAATTATGCATTCTGGAGAGTCAGGATGCAGACATATCTCTGTGCTTTGGGATATGACATCTGGGATTCAATAGTTAGTGGATACACAATTCCCATCACTCCTCCAAAAGAAGCGGATGAAAAGAAACTGTTTGAGAACAATTCAAAAGCAAAGAATGCCATCTTGTGTGGATTAGCAGACAATGAACTAGTAAAGGTCATGAACTATAAATCGGCAAAAGAAATATGGGACAAATTGAAGAGTGTTCATGAAGGAGATGATAAGATCAAAGAAGCCAAGTTACAGACACATCGAGCTCAGTTTGAAGCATTGAAGATGAATGACGATGAAAACATTGAGGCATTCATGTTGAGAGTTAATGGAATCATCAATGCGATCAGAGGACTCGGAGAGGATATCGATGACTTTGTTGTCGTGAAAAAGGTATTAAGATCTCTTCCTCAAAGGTTTGATTCCAAAGTCTCAGTGATAGAAGAAGCTAAAAATCTAAATTATTTTAGTATAGATGAAATGTATGGTTCTTTAACTGCATATGAGATGAGGATAGGAAGATCTAAACCCACTGACAGAGAAGCAACTTTCAAAGCCCTTAAAAATAAAAACACAAAACAAGAGTCCGAGGAAGAAGAGACATCAGATGAAATGGAAGCAAACTTTGTTAGAAAATTGAAAAAGGGGAAAGGAAAATACAAAAGGAAGCTTCCATTTAAATGTTTCAACTGTGGAGGCGTTGGGCATTTTGCAACTAAATGTCCACCGAAAGAGAAGAACAAAAATGATGAAGGATCCCACCAAGAAAGAAGTGACTGGAAGATGAAAACAAATTTTAGAAAAGGCAACTTCAAAAAGAAAAGTTTCATCTCCAAGAATGTTAGTTCATCAAAAAACAGCTCCGGTGAAGAGTCTGAAGAAGAAAGAGATGAAGCTCTTTTTATGGCATTTGAAGAAGTTAAATAAAAAAAAGGAGTGACCTCTGAAGTTTGTGGTGAAAATCTCGAGGCTGAAGTAGACTTAGAAGGTGAGTTGATATCTGCACTTGAAGAGTGGGAGATAGAAAAGAAAAAGAATAAGAAACTATCAAGAAAGCTTGAGGATGCAAATGGAATCATAACCAACTTAAAAGTTTAGATAGAAGAATCTAAGAAAATCTTCGAAGATATCGAAGTACAAATAACCATGAGAATAGACTATTGCAGCAAGCTAGAAGAAGAGACTATTGGTTTAAGAATGCAGCTAGAAGAGATGAACAAGAAAATTAGTTGTTATCACAAACGTGAAGAAAGTTCTATGAAGCTGGATAAGATCATAAATGACCAAAGACCTACAGGCATCAGGTTTGGTCTGGGTTTTATCGAAGGAGAATCATCAAGTGGATCAAAGGCCAGAAATGTAGAATCCACAAAGAATGAAGATAAGAAACAGGTTGATCAAGGGAAATTGCCTCATGCAAAAGAAAGCAATAATGCCAGGCTCGAAAGGAGAACTGACAATGATGGATTCACCAATGTCACACATCAAAGAAGAAGAAGACCTATGGCTCCTACGACAACATGGCAAAGACCATCTCCCAGGTTCAATTATCCCTTCTCTGGTTTCTATTTTAAATGCAATGGCTATGGACATAAAATCTCAGACTGCAAATACAATGTTAGACCAAGGAATTTCACCAGTAGAAATGCTTTTTCTCCTCCGATGAATTACACAGTAGAATGTTATAACTGTCACAATTTTGGGCACATTGCAAGAAACTGTAGAAGCACATTTTCATCAAATCAGTTTTAGGGAAGAAAAGTTCAACCAAACAGGATGAGACAAAATAGAAAACTTCTTGTAAAACATGCACAAGCTACTGATAAGGGAAAAACAAAACAAGAGCCCAAAACTACTATCAAAACAGTGTGGAAAGGAAAAGAACGACTGAAGGAAGAAAAGGAATCCTTAATCGTTCAAACTGCATTCAAAGCACAGAATAAATATGTACCATGGATACTAGATAGTGGATGCTCCAGTCATATGACAGGTGACAAACAAAAATTTGATAAGTTACAAAAATATGAAGGAGGATCAGTAAAATTTGGAAATAATGATGGAGCCAAGATAGTCGGCAAAGGCTCAATCAAAATTAGTGATGGAAGGATTAAATCAGAAGAAGTCTTATTTGTGGATGGATTGAAACATAATTTATTGAGTGTAAGTCAGATTTGTGATAAAGGTCATGAAGTAGTCTTTATGAAGCAGGGTTGTGAAGTCAGAAAAACCAACAGTGGAAAATTGATAGCAACAGGGTCAAGAACATCTGGTAACCTGTACACGCTCTCAGAGACTTCAAAAGGAGCGTGCTTTATTGGACAGGAAGAAGAAAATTGGTTGTGGCACAAGAGACTTGGTCATATCAGTTTTGATAATCTAGTAAAAATCACCTCAAAAGGGGCTGTAAGAGATATTCCCACCATCAAAAAACCTGCAAACAACATTTGTGCTTCATGCCAAAAGGGGAAGCAAACTAGAGTCACATTCAAAACTAAAGAATACTACACAAGCAAACCGTTGGAACTAATACACACTGATTTATGTGGACCCATGAGAACACAAAGCATAAATGGTGACAAATATTTTATGTTGTGCATTGATGACTATTCCAGAATGACATGGATATTCTTCTTAAAGCATAAATCAGAAGCTTTTGATATGTTCAAGATTTTCAAAAACCAGGTTGAGAATGAAATAGGAAAGAGGATCAAATGTTTAAGATCAGACAGAGGAGGAGAATTCATTTTAGAGGAGTTTGTAGAATACTATGAAAAATACGGTATTAGGAGACAGTTCTCAGCAACCAAGACACCTCAACAAAATGGAGTGGTAGAAAGAAAGAACAGGACTATGCAAGAAATGGCACGGACTATGTTGGTTGAAAGCAGAGTAGCAGACAGATTTTGGAAAGAAGCAGTCCATACTACGGTGTACATCCAAAATAGGTACATGCTGAGAACACATGAAAACAAAACTCCCTATGAATTATGGTTCGATAAAAGGGCAACAACAAAATACCTCAAAGTTTTTGGTAGCAAGTGCTATATCAAAAGAACTGAAGACAATCTTGGCAAGTTTGAAGATAGAGCAGATGAAGGTATTTTTGTTGGTTATTCACCTAGAAGCAAAGCTTACAAATGCTACAACAAGAGGCTAAAGAAAATTGTGGACAGTGCTGATGTTAAGTTTGATGAAGGTAAAGAACGAGTAATTAGCTATGAAACTAACTACCCAATCTATGAAGAGGTTATTGAAGGAGATGAGGAAAATGAAATTGAAAAGATACAAAAAATTGACTCAGATGATGTAAGTTGTGATTCAGAAGCGGAAGAGAATAAGAAATTCAAAACAGGTAGCTGGCATAAAAATCATCCTAGAGATCAAATAATTGGAGACCCCAAAGTTGGTGTTCAAACAAGAAGAAAAGTAGCAAGTAACTACTCTCTATTATCCAACATTGAGCCCAAGAATGTTGTTGAAGCAAGCAAAGATGAAGGTTGGATGAAGGCTATAAATGAAGAATTAGACCAGATTGAGAAAAACAAAACTTGGGAGTTAGTACCTAGACCTGCGAACAAAAATATAATCGGGACTAAATGGATCTTTCGTAACAAATTGAATGAAGACGGACAGGTAGTCAGAAATAAAGCAAGATTGGTATGCAAGGGGTATGCACAAGTTGAAGGCATTGACTTTGAGGAAACGTTTGCACCAAGTAGCTAGACTAGAGGCAATCGGAATGTTTCTGGCTTTAGCAGTCTACAAGAATTTCAAAGTTTATCAAATGGATGTGAAATCAGCATTTTTGAATGGGAAACTTGAAGAAGAGGTTTATATTGAGCAACCGAGATGGGTTCCAACTTGGTGATAATCCAAACTTTGTCTGCAAGTTGAAGAAAGCTTTATATGGCTTAAAACAGGCACCCCGAGCATGGTATGCAAGACTAGACAACTATCTCACTCAACAAAGGTTCAAGAAAGGTATGGTGGATAGTAACCTGTATGTCAAAACAGAAAATGGGCATCTTATTGTTCTTGTTGTATATGTAGATGATATCATATTTGGCAAGAGCAAAGATGAGTCATGTCAAGATTTAGCAAATAAGATGCAAAAAGAATTTGAAATGTCAATGATTGGTGAACTGTCATATTTCCTCGGTTTGCAAGTTAATCAAAGTAAGAAGGGCATATTTATTTCTCAAGTTAAATATGTAAAAGAGATGTTAAAGAAATTCACAATGGAGGATTGTAAGCCAGTTAGCACTCCCATGACGATAGGCTGCAAGTTGAGCAAAGATGACAAATCTCCACCTATTGATCAAACCATGTACAGATCTATGATTGGAAGCCTACTGTACTCGATGAGCTACTGGACCGGATATTTTGTAGGCCAGTATGCATGGTAGCACGCTTTCAGGCCAATCCCAAGGAGACTCATGTGACAACAGTAAAGAGGATTCTTCGGTATCTCAAGGGTACTATGGAGTATGGGTTGTGGTATCCAAAAGGTAAAGACTTCACCCTTATATCATATTCAGATGCAGATTGGGCTGGATGTGTAGATGATAGAAAGAGTACCAATGGAGGTGCATTCTATCTTGGAGACAGATTGGTTGCATGGCACAGTAAGAAGCAAGAGTCAGTTTCTTTATCAATAGTAGAGGCAGAATATATTGCAGCGACAACATGTTGTACGCAGGTTTTGTGGATGAAACAAACCCTGAAAGATCTTGGTATCTGCTTCAGTGAACCAATATCGGTTAAGTGTGATAACACCGATGCCATTAACATCTCCAAGAATCCAGTTATGCATTCACGCACAAAGCACATTGCCATCGGGTATCACTTTTTGAAGGAGAAAGTTGCAGAAGGTGAGGTTAAATTGGATTTTGTTCCAACTACAGAACAAGTAGCAGATATCTTCACAAAACCATTGCCCAAGGAAGTGTTTGAGTACCTTCAAAACAAATTGGGAGTGGTCACACTTCCCAAGAATTGACTAGCTACAGGGATCACATTCTTAGGGGGAGCATCTAAGCATTTGATTATCTTGTTGCTCATATTCATGATTTTTGCTAAGTATAATCAATTTTGCCTGAGAATGTTGTGCATGGACTCAGGGGGAGTCTGCAGTAGCCCTTTGGTATTATTGTCAAAGGGGGAGAAGAATTACAAGAAATTGCACATGTGTTGCCAACAATTCCAAAGGGGGAGATTGTTGAGCAAGGTGCAGCAACAGTATTGTCATTGTTGTCAACACAGTCAGATAGATCTCGTGTTTCAGTGGACAGGAAGTTCAAAGGCTAGTCAGATGTAGAAGACAGGAGTCCAAAGGTTATTCATAGTATGGACAGTGAGTTTCCAAGAAGACCGAAGTAGCCCATTTGCAAAAAGATCAAAGAAAAAGACAAGTAAGAAAAGTGTCACGATATCGCGACATATACAACAGGCAAGAAAAACTGTCATGATTTCATGACATGTTGGAAGAGAGAGAAAAAGCTAGAAAAACTGTCACGATTTCGTGACATGTTGGAAGAGAGAGAAAAAGCTAGAAAAACTATCACGATTTCGTGACATGTTGGAAGAGAGAGAAGAAGAAAAACTATCACGATTTCATGACATGTTGGAAGAGAGAGAAGAAGAAGAAAACTATCACGATTTCATGACATGTTGGCAGAGAAAAAGGCAAGTGGAAAAACTGTCACGATTTCGCGACATGTTGGAGAGAAAAGGCAAGTGGAAAAACTATCGCGATTTCGTGACATGTTGGAAGAAAAAGAGAAAGCAAGAAGAAGTGTCACGATTTCGTGACAAGTTTGAAGAAAGAGAACAAGTTTGAAAAGTGTCACGATTTTGTGACATGTCGTAGTTTCGTGACTTATTGCAAAGAAGGTTGTACGGACGAAAAAGTGTCATGATTTCATGACATATTGCAAAGAAGGTTGTACGGATGAAAATGTGTCACGATTTCGTGACATATTGCAAAGAAGGTTGTACGGACAAAAAAGTGTCACGATTTCGTGACATATTGCAGGAGAGAGATTTCGAGAGAAAAAGTGTCACGATTTCGTGACATAATGCAGGAGAGAGTAGAAAGAAAAAGTGTCACGATTTCGTGACATGTTGCAAGAGAGAGAGTCTGAGAGAAAAAGTGTCACGATTTCATGACATGTTGCAGGAGAGAGAGTCGAGAGAAAAAGTGTCACGATTTCATGACATGTTTGACCGAAGGAAGAGAAAGCGCAAAGAGAAAAAGTGTCGTGATATCGTGACATGTCGGTTTTCATGACCCGAAGGCAAGAGAAAGCGCTAAAGAGAAAAAGTGTCGCGATATCGCGACATGTCGTATTTTCATGACCCAAAGGCAAGAGAAAGTGCTAAGGAGAAAAGTGTCATGATATCGCGACATGTCGCATTTTCGCGACTAAAGGAGGAGAGAGAAAGTAAGAAGGCAAAAGTGTCGTGATATCGCGACATGTGTTTTCATGGCGATAGCAACAGAAGAGTTACAGAGGCAGTTGAAGCCGATGAAGACCGATGTTAGCCAATGAAGATTAGGGTTTGTAGTCGATAAAGATTAGGGTTTATAGCCGACTAAGATTAGGGTTTGCAGCCGACTAAGATTAGGGTTACAACCGACTAAGATTAGGTTTTTGATCTTGAAAATATTGTTATAAAAGGAAGGTTGTTTGAAGAGTTGGAGAGGTTGAGAAGTGCGACGTTCGGAGATAGTGTGCAGAGTGCGAAGTTCGGTCGTAGTGTGTAGTGTGCAAGTCATCGAATCATTTTAAGTGCAAAGATCACAAAGGAAGCAGAGTGCGCAAAGGGGAGAAGATGATCGTTCGATAGTTAAGCAGCAGATTGTGCGAAGTGATAGCGCAGAGAGAGCAGAGTGCGCATAGGACGAAAAAGTGAAGCAGACCAGTCAGGGTCTTGTAAAAGCAAAGGTATCTTACTATCATTCTTCTAGTTTCAGAATTGAAGTCCAAGTTGGTGCTTGGCATAAGGGGTTGGTGCTCCTTCCAGTTGGTGCTGGCAAATCAGGGGTTGGTGCTCCTTTCTATTGGTATAGATAAATCAGGGGTTGGTGCTCCTTCCAGTGGGTGCTGGTAAACTATTTGTAAAAGTTGTTGCTTTGCAAAGGCTGGATTTGGATGGTAGTCCAAGCAGTCATTTTTGAGGAGTAGCCACATTGGTGAACCTCGTTAAAATCTTGTGTTGTGTGATGTTCTCTTGTTGTGCTTGCTATATCTATTTATAAGTTTTAACTATTGCTGTTTTAAGAGCTGTTAATTCATGATTAAAGAGCTACACTGATTCACCCCCCCCTCTCAGTGCCATTGTAAGTCTAACAATGAGCTCGTTTGGACCAATTAAATTTTCTTGATGAGCAATGGGTTATGCACAACAATGGGTTTTTAAGCTCTAAAGGTATCTATAAACCCTTTGGTCACCCAAAAAGCCCCAAAGGTATATATAAAATATTTGGTCACCTAAAAAGCCCCAATGACATCCACTAAGCCCATTGGTCAAATGTATATATCTATATTTATCAAAAGCTAAAAACATCATTAAAATATCAAAAATACAAAAATATTGCATTCCATTACATTTCATATTGTTGCATTCTACAATCACTTGCATTAATCATATCCATCATTGAATTTTGCATTCTAGAGTTGATCAGAAATGTCTAGAACTAGTTCTATACATTAGACATCCTTCAAAAACTAATGTGTTAGAAGTCATTATTCACACCCATCTACATTACAATTATCATTTCCATCAACATTCCCCACTTTCGTAATTGTGTTTTTTTACCTTCACCTAGTCATTTGTTATAAGGCATCATTAGGGTTTTTGAGCACTCAACCATCTCTAGTTTTCTTTTCAAATTTTGTAGAAAGCTATCCTAATTTTTAGAAGGTAGATTCTTGCTTTGATTGTACCTTGTATATGTCATAATCCCAACACATTTTCACACTAATAAATCCAAGTTTTGCACAAGGAAATATGAAACCTACAAAGTGGTCCTTGCTACCTTAAGTGAAAATTTTACCTTACTCATCCCCTATGTGCATGGTTCAAAAATGTTGAGAATTGACAAAAGGACAAGCTAGTACCTACCCAAAGCAATCAAAATCCCTTGCCCCTACCAAATTTGGGCAAGTATCCAAAGAGCAAAAGAAAAATAAACAATGGTTTTTACCACTAACAAAAGCAAAAAATATTCAAAATAAAAAGTGGTTTTCACCACTAACAAAAGCAAAAAATAAAATAAATAGTGGTTCTCACCACTACCAAAATTCCTTGCTAACCAAAACAAAAAAGAGCAAATCCTTGGAGCAATTCAAAAATAAAATAAAATAAGGGATTACTAAACTTGAATCTCTAGAATTCTATACATTTGACAACCATAAGGTGATCCTCATTACAGTTGGGTGGCATCAAGCCTTCCTGGAAATGGTGGTATCCTTATGAATGATGATATGTATATCACATTAGAGACCTACTTTTATATATACCAATGTTTGAATGTGGATGAGCTAGCTTTTGGTAGCTTGTATTGCCTAGTGGTCTAATATAACTACATACACAAATGAGGATCATGATACTCATAGGGTGATCTTCAGTACATATGGGATACATAAATTCTATTTGGAACTGGGGTAACTTTATGTGTTATCATAACAATGAACTCACATGCACACATAGAGATATTGAATATCTTGGTCATCCTAGAAAATTTATATCTTGCTAAAATATCTTGCATGGTTAATATACAACTTTTGACTAGGTCACTAGAGTGTTTGAGTTCCATGAAAATATTAAGGACAATATAACATCTTACTATGAATTCCAAACATACCATTTTATCACATGTTGGTCAGTTTACATTTTTACAATCCATTACATAATATTATGATAACGTTAAAATGAATCAATGATTTTTGTACAGTCTATGGTGCTAGCATCTAATGTGTCAAATAGTATTCATAATTCATTATATAGATAAAAAAAAGATCCATTTAATTTTGCATACACTCATGTACATATCATAAAATAACATCATATTACAATACATGCATCTATGATAAGCATCCATAAAAGCATCAGTAAAGTAAAAATAAGCATCTCATACATCTAATAAAGCAGTAGGGAAATAGATGATGATAATAGAAAAAATCATATATATATATATGTATGTATGTATGGGGTAAAAATATACATCATGATCCAAAAAATTCTTGTAGGCTACAATCAAGTGAGTCCTCAGACCTCACACTCCAAAAATATAAAAAAACCATAAAGTCTCAAAATCCATGGTCATGTAGGACCAACACCATGTGTCTCACCACCACCCTTGATCATCACTTGTTGAGAGCTCCCATATATACTCTCCTTGGATCTATCTACTCTCCTCATGGATATAGGAGTCCCCATCCTTGTATATGACTGCCCTATACCACTCCTCCTACTCTACTAGGACCCACTAGCATAATAACGAGCTGGTAAGCACCCTTTGAGGTGTGCTACCTCATACTCCATATACTGTGTGTATGTTGTATTCTCTAGATGATGATCCTAGTATTCACTCAATAACATATAGAGCTATATCATCTCCTCCTGTAGCTTGGATACCTCACCACTACTATATGTATCATGGCTCAAGGTTCCTCCTCTAACCTATGATTGAAGAGTATTTAACTATGATTCCTACCTATTAATCTCTTCCTATGCAATCTATACCTATGCCTATAGGAGAGCCCTCTCCTCTACATACTTCTTCACTCATGTTTCCCGCTGATCAGCTCACATTGTAGCTCAACAATGGTGGTATCCCATGCTACCAATTGTGTCTGCAATCCTTGTTCATCAAAATAATCCTATTGATCCTCCATATTCGTGGTATCCATCCACTCATAATCTATCTGGCGATGCACATGTCGTTCACCTAAATTTTACTCCTCCTCATCTAGATCCTCATCATGTCCCTCATTTGTATTCTCCCTATGAGCCTCCTCCATCACCATAACTATTCTACCTCCTAGCGGTCCCTCCCCTTACCACTAGCATATCATCCACCAAGAGTCATACTCTACTATGGTTCATACATCATCTAACTCAAAAATATCCTCTACATGATCTACCTCCTCTCTAAATTCCTCCACTATAGGCCAAGTAAGTGTCCTCTCATGCCAACAATATCGACAGATCACTAGCTCATTAGGCAACCCATGGCATAACCCAAACTACCACATCACTTGAGAATATGGGAAATAATGTCATTCATTCCCGTTTTGACCAACTAAACATATCCCTCATCGTACCCAATGAAGCTACACCTCAATCTCAAGCCATACTGGATAATCCTTGTATGGTCTTTAGATAATCTAATCTACCATAAGCCATGTAAAATACCATACATAATGATCAATAATATCTATATAGATATGGATCTAACCCCTCTCTTGGTCCCACTACCATAGGATCCTATAGCCTATCTCCACATCCATAAGTTGTGCCTATGTCATCCAAGGTAGTCCCTACGGTTGATCCACAATAATATGCTACCATCCCCACACCTGTAGTAGAAAGCTACATCCCAATCCTTTCTACCTATGGAAATGGATCTTGTAGATCTCATCATGAAGTTGTGCCAATAGCATAGTGCTCTAAGCCATAACTAATAACCTCTCTAAGATGCACTCCACTAGTGAAAATGCCAACTCCAAAAGGTTCTAGGGGAACCTAACTCCTAACAAGTCTGGTAGCAACATATTGGAGACAAGCATCATCAATAATGTGTGTCTCATAGTAAAAAAATTTACCTCATACTATAGCTCCTCTAAGATACCTCCGCTAGGCAATTCTTGTACTGCCTCATGCCAGTCCTTTTTGAAGTATCTTTGTAAAATTGTATCTCTAAGATCTTGATGAGTAGATATAATCAGATACCCCTTTATCAAAATGCACAAAATCTGGCAAATTTCCTCTAACATCATTGTCATATTCCTAGTCTACGAGTGGAACGTATTGGTGCGAGGGTCCCATAGATTTATCAAAGCTATCATGTAGGCTTTGTCTCCTAGCATTGGCTCTAATCGTGTCACTTATTTTATACCAATGACATCAAGATATTTCTAATAATCCTCTATTAATAAGTACCTAGTAGTCTAAAATATATTAAAAAAATTGATACCAACTCTTGATCACCTGGTAGAGGCAAGCAAGCTCAAACAAATGCAGCAAAAATACAACAAAATTGCATAAAAATAGCTCAAAAAAGGTTTTTTTTTCTCCTAAATGTATGGTCATTCCACTCAAGGATGGCCCCCAAATTGGCAGTTGTACCACCCAGGGACAACCCCCAAACATACTAAAAATGGCCTTCTTGGCCCCCAAAAACAAGCATAAAATCTTGTAAAAACACAAAAAGTGTAATAAAATTGCACAAAAAATAAAATTAAAGCTCAAAATATGAAATACTATCACTAATGAGGTTCATTTACCAAGATTTAGTGTGTTTTTTTCTAAAATTGAAAATAATTATATTTCCAAATTTAATAAAGTATAAGAGCAAATTTAGTCCTTACTCATGTCTCACCGGCTCCACTTCTCATCGAGTCTTGAGGCTGGCTCATGGTGATTGTGGGATGAGTTCAACAATACACTTCTTTGAAAAATCACTCTCCTACTCCTCACATTTCAATATACCAAGTTAGAAGTGTGCAAATGAGATCATTTTGCCAAATTAGAGCTTAAAAGGTATAGAATATGCATGGCCATCCTAGGGTGGTGTAGAAACTAAAATCATGTAAATAAGATAATACTACCAATGCACCACTCTTATCAACACCATATGGTCCCATTAGGCAACCCTAAGGGGGTAACTAAGGGTTCCAACCACTTTTGGGAAGGTTTACCCCACTTTTGGGAGGTTTTGGGCCATGTAGCCATGGCCATCCCACCCTAGGATGGCCACATTTCATGGCCATTCCACCTAGAGATGACCACAAGAAACCATCCATGGGTGGGATGACCATGGTCTAAACCCCTCAAAAAGTCAAATGTGGGACAAATGGAAATAAATTTCTACCATTTATCCCACCCAATCACTCATAACATATTGGGAGACTATCTAGGCCATTAGGGAATGCAAATTGGAGGGGAAGCCTCTTCCATCCTATGAATGGCAAAGGTGGTGACAAGTGATAGCACCTGCATTACATGCCCAAACTTACCCCTTTACCCCATTTTCCCTATTGGGCTATAAATTGAAGTGTTTTCACTCAATTCTAGGGATAGACTTTTTCAATTATTGACCATTAAGTGCTATAGATATTTACCCTCACCTTTTACCCTCATATTTACCCTTGGAAACCTCATCAATCAAAGGTGGTTTCAAGGCATCCCCAAATACACTCATACTTTTCCAAACCTATCAATTTATTTGAGTTAATTTACAAAATTTGATGACAAAACCTCTAGGAGGATTCTAGACCAGATCTAAGTGGAATTGGTGGCAAAAACCACCCTATTTTGTGGTTGTCCCCACTAGGTATGGTTAATATTCCTAGTTGGAACTCTCAGGTATGACCATGAATTAGCCCACAATTTTAATTCAATTTCAGTATAGATCAATTCTATAGAATTATATTAGCATCATATTAAAATTTGGTGAAGTTTGGAGTGGTTTTTATTTGGGAATTATGGTTTTTGTGATTACAATACTAGTTGGCCCTCTTAGGGATGGCCACAGGTTCTGATCATAATCTCACTTTAATTTTTGCTTAGATCTTTACGAAATCATACTATATACATCATACTAAGTTTTCATGTCATTTTGAGTAGTTTAGATATGTTGATTACACTTTTTAAATTCTATACTACATGCATTTCATAGATTTTATCATCATATGTGTTGGTTCGACTTTTATACACACCCTATGAAGAATGAGCATAAAATCTCGATAACACTTATAAGGGATAAATCCCACTCACTTTAGGATCTTGTTGGATATCCAAGGTGTGAGTTACATAGTTGGGTCGAATGTCTATTCACTCTTTTTCGCTTCTGAAATAGTTTCAAGTGGACTGTCTGTTACCTTACAACGAGCTCTGAACTTGTTCAGTAATGTTTTTGGAATTGGTTATCTTTGTGGACACTCAGATTTACAATCAGTTCTTTGATCTAGATCTTTATGTGTTAACATATTTAAATAAAAGACAAATTTAAAAGAAAATAAAAATGGATCATTCAATCGGTGAAACAGAGAGAGTAGGGTAGGGCAGAAAGAGAAGTTTATCTAACTTAGCTGTAAAACCAAGACTACCAATTTTAGTTATACCGGTTAGCTTCACAATAGAAAAAATCAAAGAGAAAAGTGTCCATATTTCTAAGATCACCTTCCACTAAGAGCATAAGACAGAGACAACAACAGATCTAAAAGAAAATCACAAACAGAAGGGAAGTCGATTAAAATTGGTATCTCTCACCGACGACCTAGCTCGCACAGGTGAGGACAGAGTAATTAGAACAGGCCCGAACCTTAAATCTATAATTTTCCCTAACATACAATAAAGAAAATGAAGCCTAGCAGCATATCCAATCCTGGTAACATAGATCTACAACATAATTTAAATAAACCTTAATGAAACGAAAATAAAAGAAGATAAACTTATCACAATCTGAAAGATATTAGGCTCCTGGCCATGCTATCACAGAAAATAAAAATCACACCAAATCTAAGTCCAGAACAAAGCTTTCAAACAAGATTTACAAGAAATTGCTCCAATAGCTTTTATTTCTAAGTTTCCACCTCTAGAATTTACATTCAGAAGAAGTATTTATAGACTCAGGATAGACCCTGATCTTTTTAGAAATATCTTCTTCTCAAACCCTAAATCTTATCCTCTAAACTTTACTACCCAGGTTTTACAATATAAAGCCCTTTAAAAATAGAGTTTTTAATAAACCCTAACCATTCTGCAAATCTTAGTGTAGTTACTTGCCATAAATGAAGAAGGCATGATCTGATATTATTCTCATCCATCTGTAACTGCAAGTAAATATCTTCATTTTTTGGTCGATCGCCAATATATTCCATAAATGGGCACTGCGTGTGAAGGTATCTTCATATTTTTGGTGCATCTGCCAGGAGGGTCTCATTAATTCCTTAGAGAAATTCAGATGAGTCACCGGTTTCTCTGACATTTTATCTTTGTAGAGCTGCTTCTGAGTTGAAATTCTTTGCATGCCATTACTTTAACCATAAATTCTTCTGTTAAATGCATCCATCGACAAATTTTGGTAACTGTGTGTAGATATTTCATTTTTTGGTCAATTGTCGACATATTCCATTAAATGGGCAGCTTCTTAGTCATCGTAAAGTCTCTTTGCGGTCAGATCTATAAAATCTGGATGGACCAAAAATTCCTGGCATCTCACATTTCCATTTGATGGCCTTTGCTTGATCCGTGCTTATTTTTGTCTTTTTCACCATTACTTCCACTAGTATGCAACTGCCAGATGGCTTTTTGTAAAAGACAAGCAAGGATTAGTATTTTAATATTATTAATTTAAAACCCTAATGTTCATTATATGTCGGCTTTATTTTTTGACATGTGTCACAAAATCGTGACATTTTTCTTAAGCTACTTTTCATTTTCAACTTCCTTGTCGCAAAACCGCGATATGTCGCAAAATCGTGACATGTCACGAAATTGCAACCTTCTCTCTACTTTGTTTCCATCCTGGCCTCTTCTGCCACGAAACCACGACATGTGATTTCATGACATGTCACGAAATCGTGACGTCCCCTTTGCACTTTGCTTCTACTTAACTCTTCTATCATAAAACCGTGACATGTCGTGAAAACACGATGTCCCTTTGCACTTGGTCGTGAAACCACGACATGTCGCGAAATCGCGACGTTCCCTTTGCACTTGGCTGCAAAACTGTGACATGTCACGAAATCGCGACGTCCCCTTTGCAATTTGCTTCTGCTTAACTCTTCTACCATGAAACCACGACATGTCATGATTTTGTGACATGTCACAAAATCGTGACGTCCCTTTGCACTTGATCGCGAAACTACGACATGTCGCGAAATCGTGACGTCCCCTTTGCACTTGGCCGCGAAACCGTGACATGTCATGATTTTGTGACATGTCACGAAATCATGACATCCCCTTTGCACTTTTCTTCTGCTTAACTCTTCTGTCGTGAAATCATGACGTCCCTTTGCACTTAGCTGCAAAACCGTGACATGTTACGATTTCGTGACATGTCGCAAAATCGCGACGTCCTCTTCCCTTAGCTCTTCTGGTCCAAATCTATCATGAAATCATGACATTCTCTTCAAGCTTGGCTTCTGACTCAAACCTGTCGCGAAATCGTGACATTTCCAAAAATGGAATATGTCGCAAAATCATGACGTTTCCAAAAATGAAAAATGTCGCGATATCGCGACGTTTCCAAAAATAGAAAATTTCACGAAATCGCGACGTTTTCCCAAGTTACTTCCACTTAGCAAATTTTTTAGAAATAGTAGGTTGGCTCTAATGAATTTATCTATCTGCATTCTGCATTTTACATATTTAGTGAAAGATTTTCTTTACTCAGAAATGATTCTAACATTTGAAAAATGAATTCTAAAATAAAATCAGAGCCAGATGCAAGCCTACTTGGATATTTTGATGTAAGAAAAACTTTGAAAAGAAGGCAAGAAGAATATGAAATTAAAACTAGGAAAACATCAAGAGGGTCCCTAAGCAGAATATGGAATTAAAACCAGGAAAACATCAAGAGGGTCCCTAAGCAGAATATGGAATTAAAACCAGGAAAACATCAAGAGGGTCCCTATGACAAAATGAAAGCTAAATACTTTCAAAGGATGAAATTTTATTTTTTTAGTGGGGGTGTGTTGCTTCTCAACAAATGGTGATATCTGTGGGTAAAATAGTAGCACTATTTGTAGAATCTAGGACTCTAGTTTCAAAACAATATAGACCATGTACCATGCTTTGCCACAAATATTCTTCATAATAATTTAACTACTACCTGATAGTTGTTAAAATTTCCCAAGGACATACTAGGTTGAATCACTTAAGGAAGATTTTTGATGTGCAATTATAAGCGTATAAAAATTTCTTCAAGAATGACTGGGCCTTCGAATGTTGTACTTTGGATTGATCAACTTTTCTAGATTGTGAAAGGGGAAACCGAGTAGGGCTCTGTTTACTAGTTTAGCCTTTTACAGCCCCGACAGAGTTACTCTTTAGATTTTCATGACCCTGATCCACAACTGTGAGGTGGTATCTACAACTTGGTAAAATAAAACATCTTCTAGAGCCTTATATGTCTCTTTCATTACTATAACTTTTTTTTTTGTGTGTGGGAAATAACAGAGTGCCAGTTTTATGTTGTCTTGCTCAACTTTCACCTTCTCTCTCTCTCCTTTGAAATATACCAAAATCTGAAAAGCCTTGCTAAAAATTTTTATTTTTATTTTTTAAATATTTCATCGATCTGGAACTGCTTCAGCCTAGGTACTGATAGCCTCTATGGATACTCAAAATAATTTCATGAATCAGAGTCCCCTCTTATGACCAACTTTTCTTGGATTCCTTGGGAGTTTCTCTAGCCAAACAGTATAGCAGTTTCTTTATAATTAAAATAAATGTGGCAAGCAAGACACAAAATCCAATTATCTTTCCACTATTGTTCTGAATAACAAAATAGTTCCATTGTTCAGTTTAAGCAGACTATCT
The DNA here is from genome assembly GCA_028583015.1 of Wollemia nobilis. Taxonomy (NCBI): domain Eukaryota; kingdom Viridiplantae; phylum Streptophyta; class Pinopsida; order Araucariales; family Araucariaceae; genus Wollemia; species Wollemia nobilis. Next base: position 2,903,252 of record JAQPPZ010000049.1, read on the forward strand.
CTTAATTAGAATAAAAAAAATGAACACAGGATTTTGAACTCAGAATAAAAACAATTTTTAAAGGCTGATTCTTTCTTTACTGCCCAAGCAAAACTTAAAAAAAAATAGAATTTTAAAAGCTAAAAGAAATTTGTACAGACCCCAAAGGATAAAACACAGAACTTTAAAATCAAACAAAATAAAATAAAAACAAACTACTTCAAAGCTTATTTACAAAATATACACATGTTACAACGTATTTGTGATTTATTCAAATGATGTATCGGATGGGACAGCTGAGAAATAATGCTTTAGGTATTGACCATTAACAGGAAGGTTCAAAAAATTACCCTCAAGGTCCTGTAGACAGAATGCATTATTACCTAGGATCTCGGCAATCTGGTATGGCCCTATCCATAGTGGTTGCAACTTTGTATGTTTACCTTTCTTTTCATGGGCTTTGTCCCATATAAGCACCAGGTCTGCGAGTCTGAAGGCTTTCACTCTGGCTCTTTTGTCAAACCAGCGCTTGACTGTTCCTTGGTGTCAACTAAAATGTTCCAGGGCTTGAAGTCGTTCGTCTTGCAAATTAGTTAAATCCAAAATACGAGCCTCTGCATCTGCTTGATCTTCAAAATAGTCTAAAACAAATTGACAAGTAGACAATTTCAAAGAAATAGGAACAATGGGCTAAATACCATACAACAAAGAAAATGGAGAACTCTTAAGAGCTACTTTATGTCTTATCTTGTTAGTACAAAGTGCATATTTCAGTAATGTGTGCCACTATTTGGGTTTGTCTGTAGCAGACTTCTTAATGGCATTCATCAAATTCTTATTTGTGGACTCAGTTAGTCCATTACCCTGGGGGTAATAGTTGGATGCAAATCTGATGACTATCCCCATCTGGTATGCCCACTCTACAAACTCTAATGATTGAAAGGCTAGCCCGTTGTTGCACATCAAATTCAAAGGAACTCCAAACCTGGTTATGATATTTGACTCTAGAAATTCGATCACCTCATGGGTTGTACTCCTCATGGTGGCTGCTACTTCAACCCATCTTGTGTAATAATCGGTGGCTATTAGAACATACTTATGCCCTGCTGATGAATTTGGGTTTATCACACCCACAAAGTCAAGTCCCCATTGCATAAAAGGTTTGTTTATTACAATAGGCTACAATGGTAGAGCTCGATTATCCTCTTTGGATGCAAAATTCTGACACTAATGGCAAGTTCTCACATGCTAATGTGCATCTTTAAACAATGTAGGCCAATAATAGCCTGCTCTCAATATCTCGCGTGCAGTAGCGAAACTTGAAGAATGCCCGGCCCTTAACTTCTCATGAAAACTGGACATCACCTCATTGACTTCATTCTGAGAAATGCATCTTAAGAATATGCCAGCATAATTTTCTCTATACAAGTTACCTCCTTTGAGCAAAAAATGAGCAGATTTCAACTTTAGTGCTCTTCTCTGGGTTCTATTTAGATGAGATGGGCAAAATCCAAATCACAACAAATGAATGATATCTCCATACCAATCATCGAATCTAGAATCCAGCTAATTAATTTCTCCTTGTACAGGTACTTCAACAATATGTTGAGACAACCCAAGTCCTCTGATTAATTTTGTAGGCCAAATTTCTAAGTCGTATTCCTGTAGTCTTGTAACCCAATTACCTCTCAGTTCACCCAATTTGTCCTGGCTTAATAAGTACTTGACAACTGGATTAGGAACTATAGCATGGACTTTGCTTCTTAGTATGTAGTGCCTAAATTGCTTAACTGCTCTTACTAAGGCATAGGCTTGCTTATCCAAGCGAGAGTATTTGAGCTCAACCCCCATTAAGTTGGTACTCTTGAAGGCAATCGGATGCTCCCTTGTTTCTCTTTGTTGGGTCAAAACCACAACAAATGTGTGTTTTGAAGAAAAAGAGTACAAATAAAAATTTGTACTGAAGTCTGGGCTCACCAGCACTGGAGCTTGTTGGATGGCAGATTTGATCTCCTGGAACACTGTTTTGGCTTCTGTTGTCCAAATGATCTTAGCAGTTTCCTTCAGCATGTCATTCAGTGGCTTGACTATTTTTGCGAAGCCGGAGATGAACTTCCTGAAAAAAATTAATTTTTCCAAAAAAGGATCTTAACTCTTTCTTAGAGTTGGGAAAGGGTATGCCGAATATGGCTTCAACTCTATCAGGATCCATGTAAATGCCATCTTTGGTGATCAAGTGTCCAAGGAGCTTTCCTTCAGTTACACCAAAAACACACTTCTTCGGGTTCAAAGAAATGTTGAACTCCCTGCATTTGTTGAAAATAGACTCCAAGTGTTTTACGTGGTCAAACCGAGATTTAGAGAAAATTTTTAAGTCATCCATGCAAACAACAATGCACTTACCCATAATGCCTTTGAAAGCATGATCCATTGCACGTTGAAAAGTGGCTCCAGCATTAATCAATCTGAATGACATTCTTTTATAGGCGAAATTTCCCCACTTGGTTGTGAAGGTAGTTTTCATCCTGTCTTCCTTCTCAACTAGTATCTGATTATACCCTGAGAATCCATCTAAGAAAGACATCATTTCTAAACCATTCATAATTTGTAGCACCTCATCCATGGAAGGTAGAGGATAATTATCTTTCTCAGATGCCTTGTTCAAATTTCTAAAATCCACACACAAGCGGATCTCTCCATTTTTCTTTCTGACCGGCACCAAATTGGCCACCCAAGTAGAATGCCTAATGGAAAAAATAATGGTGGCACTCAATAATTTTTCTACCTCCTTCTTGATGAGGGGCTCTAGCAAAGCATTGACATGCCTCTATTTTTGTTGGAAAGGTTTGCAAAACTCTTTTAAAGGTATAACATGAGTGTAAACTTTCGGATCAAAAACCTTTAAGTCTTTGTAAGACTAGGCCATAACATCCTTGGACCTGTGAAGAAATTCAATCATATTTCTTTTTATTTCGGGGTCACAAGTTTTTGCCAACTTAAGGTGCACGGGATCTTCTTCGAGTCCCCACATTCAGGTTCTCAGTCTCACTGTTTGTTACACCAATAGAATCACCAGAACTCACCTTTTGCTTAATTTGGTCAACATCAAAGAGCCGCTCTAGTTCCACCATCCCTTTTGGAATTCTGTTATCTTTCAACCTTATTATTCCCCTTTCATCATCTAACTGCTCCAGTAGAGTATCCCTTTGTCCATCATCGATTATAGAATTTTCAAACGCTTTGCTACTCTGTAAAAAATTTATAATCTGTTGGTCATCAGAGAAAACCTAAAAATTATCCACATTATTTGGGACCGAAGGACAAGGGACTAACTCGATCAAAAACTTGTTCCATTTGAAATCTTCCAGTGGCTTCAGACTTGTGGCTGATGAAGCTAAGACATCTACATGTGAATTCTGCTCTCTAGGTATGTGCGTTAAATTAAAAGCATTAAAATCTTCTATGAGATCCCATGCTCGGTGTTTGTATCCTTTTAAGTAAGATGCTTTGCACTAGAATTTACCTTTAACTTGATTAGCCACCAACTCTAAATCTGTAAAAACTTGGATATTTCTTACATCTCTATCCAAAGCAAATTTCAATCCTAGCACCAGTGCTTCGTACTCTGCTAAATTATTTGTGCAAGGGAACTGTAGGCGATAAGACATAAAATATGTCTGACTCTCAGGCCCTTTAAGGACTGCCCCTGTACCAGAACCCTATTTAGATTTAGCCCCATCCACATGAAGCGTCCAAACTTCATTATTATGAACAAGATGAGGTTTAATAAGCTTCTCACTTTGTCCCGTTGTTAAATTATAAACCCCAATATCTACATCAGCAATATTTACAGTCTCATTTTCTGCATTATATTCAGTGATCGTATGTTTGTATCTGGGTTCTCTTTCAACCCTTAATTGGTTTGCAACTCCTTTCCACGACAACCACATATGTGAAAAATTAGTTGCCAAGTATCCATTCAAATATTTCAACCAATCCCTGCTCAAAAGCATCCCGTACCCCACAAGAATATCTACCACCTGAATTTCAATCCTGTGTTGTGCCCTTGGCTTAGATGCTAACTGGATATGAATATTCTGAAGTTCACCTACTACTTTAACCTCTGATTTATCCAATTGGAAAACTCTTCTTTCAGACTTCACTAGGGTTAAACCCAACTATTGACAAATAGCCAAAGGCATAACATTAGCTGAAGCAATCGAATCTACTAGACAGTTGTGTAAGTTTTTCCCAAAAATACGAATAGTCAGTAGAAAAGGTGAAACTTCAGTCTTCTCTTTATACATAGCCACATTTGCATTTGCCATCTTTTTTCCCTTGTCCAAAGATTTGGTAGTAGGCCTAAAGTATTTTTTAATCAAGTTATCCCTCTGTTCTAAAATTTGGGCCAACTCATGAAGAGTGATGTTGGCTTTGATCTTCTTCATGTACTCCACTATATTATATCCCTTATTGAGTGGAGGGACAAAAGCATCTGGTCCTCTTAGATTTCCTCCCTTGGGTGGATATGGGTTATTGCTTGAATATGGATCTAGAGGAACATTGTGGGAGTTTTTTGGAGGGGTAGATGTAGTTTTGGGCTCCAAATTTTTGTTTCTGAGGTTGTAGTTGTCCCTCTTGTATTGTTGAAAATCCTGCACCTCATCCATAGGCATTTCAACTACATTCTTAGACTCACCTAGAAAAGTGAAAGAATCTAAGACCATAGCTGCACTATGGCTGGATGAACTTGGGTCGTCCACATTTCTTTGATGTTCAAGAGAAATCAACTCCCCAGATAAATCTTCAAAGGCGTTCTAGAATTCCAAACAATCCAATTCCCCGCGTTGAGAAGTAGCATGTATCCTGCACCAGTTAGGCAAATCCAAATCACAAATATTTACATCATGACCTTTACCTTTATAATCCTTATTGGGTTCGTATGGGGGCCGAGTGAATCTATTCTACTGATAAGAATACCTGTTTGAGTTCTCCCTAGTAGAAACCTACCTTTTAAAACTTAAAAAGTCATTGGCCAACTTTTGGACTATTTTTGAAACTTCCTCAACTCTTGTGTTATCAACTTCTTTACCTGGATTCTGTACATTTTCAGCAGGTGTTACAGCCAATGGATTGCTTATCGATGGGATTTGATGTGTTGGCAACATCATCTGATGCGGTATGGGATTGAAGATAGGGGTACCTTGTGTGACCAAAGGAATTTGATGAGCATTTAAAGGTTGAGGCCCCAATTGCATTTCCAGAACTAAAGCTTCTTTGTAAGCCTCTATTAGATTGGTAATAGAGGCATCTCTTTTCAAGAAAACAAAATTCATTGGATCTAGAGAATTTCTAAAAATCTCTAATGCCAGGTCTACATTTGACACATAATAACCAGTCAGTATACCATAAGCCTTCTGAAATCTGACATTGTAATATCTGACAGATTCATTAATTTCTCTTTTAATACCAAAAAAATGTTGATATAATACACTGGGATCTATTACTTCACCAAACTGCGATACAAAAACCTTTTCCAAGTCATTCCAACTGGTAATAGAATCATTAGTGATATTTAGAAACTAGTCGTAAGCTCCCTCCTGGAGAGTGAACGGGAACAATCTACAAGCCACATCTTCATGCTGTACATTTAACAATTTTAGAGCATTCTTGAATGCTACTAGATGTTCTTCCACTGTCCTAGTTCCATCATGCTTGTATCTAGGAAGATATCTCTTAGTATTTTTGGGCAGGTTATGGGCTGCACCCAGGATATTTAATGCAATGGAACCCAACCAGTTGGCCATTACTACTTTATTGACGATGATACTTTCAATTGTAGTTGGAGTAACTACAAGTGGTGACAAAACTATTCCAGATAAGGACTTGGACCTTCTGAGGCTGCTTCTTCTTGGAGTTTCTAACTCAGGCACAAGGAGCTCTCCAGCTCTGGAGTGGGACCTTGTTACTCTATAAGTAGAATCTAGCTTTTTCACCACCACTTACAACCTTACAATCCTTAACAAACTATTGAACTATTGGCCCTCCTTTTAGTGCTAATTTTAAATGTTGGTTTGACTTTTATACACACCTTGTGAAGAATGAGCATAAAATCCCGATAACACTTATAAGGGATTGTTAGGATCTCATCCTAACCCTTAATGTAATAACTCCCCCTTTGTAATAATCCTTAGTGAACGTGGGTAGTACCCATGATTAATATTTTGTAATGTTCTAAGTTTTAGCTTAGGTAGTGCCTATGACAAATGGCACCCTTTTTATGTAACACATGGTAGATAGGTGGCATTGTGCATGTAATTCATGTGGCATTGTGCATGTAATTCGAGTGGCATTGTGCATGTAATTCGAGTGGCATTGTGCATGTAATTCAAAGTGGCACTATGCATGTAATTCGGGTGGCATTATGCATGTAATCCAGGTGGCATTTTGCATGTAAGCCAACCTTGGAAGGAAACTCCTTAAATACCCGAAAAGGCACCAATGTAACCATCTTTTGCAAAATTAATGAAGTATTGAAGGAGGTTGCCCCCTCGAAGAGGCCTGCAATTCTGTCTTATTGTGAGATTGTTCTTTATGCAAATTTTTGTTATATTAATGTGATGTTTATGTGAGTTTATTTCCAAGCTATTGTGTGAGAGTGTGTTATTTGAGTTTATTTTATAGTAGGATATTAACAAGTGGTATCAGAGTGCTTTCCAGGGCCAAGTTCTACTGCAACTGCAACTATTCTTGCCATCCAATACGCCTGTTAGGTATAAATTCTGTGTGTTTTTCCATTCTATTTTTCCTTATCAAAAAAAAAATCCAAAAAAATACAGTGTTTTTTTTTTCTAGACCAAAAACAAAAAATATATATATTGTTAGTTGAGTAGGTAGAAACCCTGTACCGGGGGTTTTAAAATATCGCGAAGGATCTGTCGTTATTGGCTAAGCTAGATAGCCCATAAAGCGTCTAGTGAAGTGAGGGGCGATCAGGCTCCAATACCCAGGCCTCAGACAGAACTCACGCACAAATTTGAGCTCCCACGTATCTTCGGGTATATCGGGAGACCATATAGGATTAAACAAACTTTTATCCATTAGGAAGCTCTTCAGCCTTGTATTACTCATAGTCTATGGGACACAGCATCCTGGACGATTACCCTCCCGTATTGTCAGAGAGGCAAGTAGTGTGCTCAAGGGTATGTGTGGAATCCTCCTTGAGTAATGGCCTGAAATATTGGTCCAAGCACTATTGTTCGTCACTGTCGGTATATTAGAGGGCCTATGGGTGGTACATACTCCTATACTTAGCATTCCCTAGTTCTGTTAAAACTGCAATCTGTAAAAAACGCAAAAATAAAAATAAAAATAAAAATCCAAACATCCCTGTTCGTAAACCTGCATTTCAAAAGTGAGCATATGAGAAAGGAGTCCTCTACCAAAAAATAATAGAAGGGACATGCATTCGGGATAAGCCATGAGGGTGACACTTAAGTTGAAAGTCTGGAGAATAACAGTAAAATTTACAGTGGCAGTCACAGTTAGGTCAGTCAGGTCAGAGAGGTTAGCACAGTCAGGGCAGAATTCACAGTCTTCAGGGTCAGAACAGAACTGTCATCTTGAGTGTGAAACACGACCGATTATAGATAGTGCTCCAGTACCCAACTTTTGCTTAGTAGCTCAGAATCAGAATCTGTAAACACCGTTAGACTCAGCAAAACAGGAGATAAAAAAAAAAAAGTCTAGGGTGCCAAAAAGTAGTGTTGAGATATATAGCTCATTGTGACCACCTCCTCTTGCTGATCATTTTGATATATAGCACCCAAGCACTTTTTTGGGCACTTACTAAAAATAGTAAGTCCAAAAAATTCTATTCTATTTTTAGTAGCTGGTCATAAAAGGTCAAAAAAATGGCCCAGGGTACCCGTGGACACCAGAAGGAACTAGAACACTTGGAGTCCCTAACAAAAGCCATTGAGAACTTGAACTCGGCTTTTCACTCCATAAAGGAAGAAGTCCAAGGTCTTCGCCTAGAGCATGAGGCCACTAGCAATCGCTTAGAAGAAGCATTGATAGAAGTGGACAGCAAACTGAGAAGAGAACCACCCAAATTAGAATACCAAGCTAAGAGTTCTACAAGGAATCGTGACCATGATACACCCTTTAGAATGCCCAAATTGGACTTTCCCAAATTCAGTGGGAAGGATGTTGATGGGTGGCTATGTTAGGTTGACCAATTCTTTCGACTTCATAATGTACCCATATTTCATCGAGTCCAGATGGCTTCCTTTAACTTGGAATCTGAGGCTCTACACTGGTTTCAATGGTTGCGTCTTACCTACCCAAATCTCTCTTGGGAGGATTTTGAGTCCCAAATACTCACTCGATTTGGTCCTAGTGAGTTTGAGGACTTTGCAGGAGCCTTATCCAAACTACAACAAACAGGGTCAGTTCGAGAGTACCAAGCTCAATTTGAAAAATTGGCCAACCGAACAAGAGGATTGAGTGAAGGGTTCTTCCAGAGTTGTTATATCAGTGGGTTGAAGATGGAACTCCAAGCAGAAGTCAAAATGTTGAAACCACGAACTATGATGGAAGCTATCAGTTTGGCCCGTTTGGCCGAATCTAAACTCACTGCCTAAAGACGCCCATCAAAGTTTCTGCAAAATAGACCTTCATTTCCTCCTAGAGCCCAACACCCAATTGATACTAAACCTGTTGCACCCAAGCGCCTCACCACCGAAGAGATGGATGCACGTCATGCACAAGGATTATGTTACAATTGTGATGAAAAGTTTTTCAAAGGGCATAAGTATGCACACAAAAAATTGTTCCTGATATATGTTGAAGAACATGATACCTCTGACGAGAGTGATAAGGATGAGGACCCTCCAAAAACACCCCCTACACAAGAAGAAGTGAAACAGGAACCTAAGACAGCAATTACAGTCCATGCCCTTGCAGGCATTACTACTCCTCAAACCATGAAGGTTACAGGATTTTTTAAGGGCCAACGTCTTTCCATCCTTCTGGATTCGGGAAGCACGCACAACTTCATTGACCCTAGAGTTGATCAGCGGGAAAATTGCTATATCCACACTTGTAATTCCTTTGAGGTCATGGTAGCCAATGGGGGAACCTTACCTTGTAAGGGAAAGTGTCGCAATGTTAAAATCTAGATAGGGGACTATGCACTCAAGTAGGACATGTTTGCCCTCCAGTTGGGTGGATGTGATATTGTTTTGGGATCTCAATGGTTGAGTACATTGGGCACTATCAGTTGGAACTTTGCTGAACTTTGGATGCAGTTCTCCCAAAACGACGAAACACAGATCATCAAGGGCTCCCCAGCAGGAACACCTCAAATTATCAGTTCAAACGGCATGGAGAAATTGCTAAAGAAATCATCACGTGGGGTCATTGCACAACTATTCTCCATCCAACCATCCACATCCCCAATGGGTGAAATTCCACCAGACATGCAACAGGTTCTCCACAAACATGAGGCCATATTTTCAGAACCAACCACACTACCACCGCATCGCTCTCATGACCATGCCATTCCATTATTGCCGGATAGTACACCTCAAAATATCCGACCGTAAAGATACCCCCATGCCATGAAGTCAGAGATTGAGAATATGATACAAGAATTACTCAAGGCGGGTGTCATTCGGCCTAGTACTAGCCCCTACTCTGCACCAGTCTTACTGGTCCTCAAGAAGGATGGATCTTGGCAATTGTCTATTGACTACCGAGAACTCAACAAGATAATGGTCAAGGACAAATTTCCTATCCCTATGGTTGATGAATTACTAGATGAATTACATGGGACCATGTACTTCACCAAGCTAGACCTCCGCTCTGGGTACCATCAGATCAGGCTCAGGGATGAAGATATTCCTAAAACTGCTTTTCGCACTCATGAAGGTCATTATGAATTCTTGGTAATGCCATTTGGTCTCACAAATGCTCCTTCCACATTCCAAAGCCTGATGAACAACATCTTTCGCCCTTTCTTGCGGAAGTTCATCCTTGTGTTCTTCGATGACATCTTGATTTACAGTCACACATGGGAAGAGCATCTCAATCATGTAGATCAAACCCTCCAACTACTGGCTGACCATAAACTGTTTGCAAAAAGGTCCAAGTGCTCCTTTGGTTTGACCAAAGTATAATATCTGGGACACATTGTCTCAAAGGATGGTGTCAAGGTTGACCCCAAAAATATCCAAGCAGTCCAAGAATGGCCAAAACCTCGCACACTCAAGGGGCTTTGAGGATTTTTAGGGCTTACAGGATATTACCATAAATTTTTCTATAATTATGGAAAGATAGCCGCCCCCCTCACCTCCATGTTGAAGAAGGATTCTTTTACTTGGACAGGGCCAGCTGAGCAAGCATTCCTAGACCTCAAGCATGCCATGACCACCACTCTAGTTTTATCCATGCCAGACTTCTCTAAGAAATTTGTCATTGAAAGTGACGCTTCTGGCAGAGGTATTGGGGCGGTATTGATGCAAGAAGGACACCCTTTGGCTTTTACTAGCAAGGCCCTATCTGATCGCAATTTGGGAAAATCCACATATGCCAAGGAAATGTTGGCAATATTGCATGCAGTCCTGCATTGGCGGCCTTACCTCATTGGGCGCCATTTCTCCATAAAAACTGACCACCAGAGCCTGAAATACTTTCTAGAACAACGAGTTGCCACCTCCGAGCAACAAAAGTGGGTGTCAAAACTCATGGGCTATGATTATGACATCACATACAAAAAAGGGAAGGAAAATCTTGTGGCAGACGCTCTCTCTCGCCAATTTGAGACCCTTAGTATGTTGTGTGCCATCTCTGCACCACTGCCCTAATGGATTGAGCCCTTACATCAAGAAATACTTTAGGATGCAGATTTGAAAGACCTGGTTGCTTCACTTAGGGATGATCCAGAGTTTACACCAGGATATAGTTGGGATGGCCAGGATCTGTATTACCATCAACGCCTGGTTCTTCCTCCTAAGTCCCCACTTCGAGAACTCCTCATGAAGGAATCACATGCTACTCCATCTGCTGGCCATTCAAGGTTCCTAAAAACTTATGAGTGACTCAAGCGCACCTTCTTTTGGAAAGGTATGAAACAGGACATTCGCTCTTTTGTAGCATATTGCGACACTTGTCAAAGGATGAAAGGAGAAACAGTGCGCTCCCTAGGCACTCTTCAACCATTGCCGATACCAGATCAGGTGTGGACTGACATCTCCATGGACTTCATAGAAGGGCTACCTAAATCTGGAGGCAAGTCTATTATTTTCATGGTAGTGGACCTCCTTTCAAAGTATGCTCACTTTTGTGCCCTAACCCATCCTTACACAACATCCACTATTGCCCAAATTTTTCTTGACTCCATCTTTCGCCTTCATGGCATGCCCACCTCCATTGTATCTGATCGTGATCCCACCTTTACTAGAAATTTTTGGCAAGAGTTGTTTAAGTTGCAGGGGACTCAGCTCAAAATGAGTTCAGCCTACCATTCGCAAATGGATGGTCAAACAGAGGTTGTTAATAAATGCTTGGAAACCTACCTTCGCTGCTTTGCCTCTGATCATCCTACTCATTGGGAAAAATGGCTTTCTTTGGCTGAATGGTGGTACAACACTTCCTATCATACCGCCACCAAACTCACACCATTTGAGGCAGTTTACGGGTGCCCTCCACTCACGCCTTCCTCCTACATTTTGGGCAGCTCCAAGGTCCAGGCCGTCGACAATGCTCTGAGTCAACACATCGAGGTCCTCCGCCAACTCAAGCAAAATTTGAACATGGCCCAGAATCGGATGCGCCAACAAGCTGATCAGCATCTTTTTGAGCACAATTTTGATGTGGGTGATATGGTCTTCCTTCGCTTGTAGCCATACAAACAATCATCCCTACAACTCCATAGGTGTCAGAAGCTCTCTCCAAAATTCTATGGTCCTTATCAGGTTCTGCAACGGATCAGTCCAACAGCTTACAAATTGGCTCTTCCCCCCACTTCCAAGATCCACCCTATTTTTCATGTTTCCCTTCTCAAGAAAGTTGTGGGCACAAAGGTACAGGTTCAATCAACACTCCCTAAATTGGATGAAGAAGGCTCCATATTACTTGCATCGAAACAGCTGCTGGATCGTCGAACTTGCACTCTGCGCAACCGTACCATCATAGAGGTCCTGGTTCAATGGCGTGGACTTCAACCTGAGGATGCTACATGGGAGTCTCTCCATCAACTCTAGCAATAGTTTCCTCATTTTCAGCTTTGAGAACAAATCTCCTTTAAGGAGAAGGGCATGTTAGGATCTCATCCTAACCCTTAATGTAATAACTCCCCCTTTGTAATAATCCTTAGTGAACGTGGGTAGTACCCATGATTAATATTTTGTAATGTTCTAAGTTTTAGCTTAGGTAGTGCCTATGACAAATGACACCCCTTTTATGTAACACATGGTAGATAGGTGGCATTGTGCATGTAATTCGTGTGGCATTGTTCATGTAATTAAAGTGGCATTGTGCATGTAATTCGAGTGGCATTGTGCATGTAATTCAAAGTGGCACTATGCATGTAATTCGGGTGGCATTATGCATGTAATCCAGGTGGCATTTTGCATGTAAGCCAACCTTGGAAGGAAACTCCTTAAATACCCGAAAAGGCACCAATGTAACCATCTTTTGCAAAATTAATGAAGTATTGAAGGAGGTTGCCCCCTCGAAGAGGCTTGCGATTCTGTCTTATTGTGAGATTGTTCTTTATGCAAATTTCTGTTATATTAATGTGATGTTTATGTGAGTTTATTTCCAAGCTATTGTGTGAGAGTGTGTTATTTGATTTTATTGTATAGCAAGATCTTAACAGGGATAAATCCCACTCACTTTAGGATCTTGCTGGATATCCAAGGTGTGAGTTACAGAGTTGGGTCGAATGTCTATTCACTCTTTTTTGCTTCTGGAATAGTTTCAAGTGGACTGTCTGTTACCTTACAATGAGCTCTGAACTTGTTCAGTAATGTTTTTATAATTGGTTATCTTTGTGGACACTCAGATTTACAATCAGTTCTTTGATCTAGCTCTTTATGTGTTAGCAAATTTAAATAAAAGACAAATTTAAAAGAAAATAAAAATGGATCATTCAATCGATGGAATAGAGAGAGTAGGGTAGGGCAGAAAGAGAAATTTATCTAACTTAGCTGCAAAACCAAGACTACCAATTTTAGTTATACCAGTTAGCTTCACAATAGAACAAATCAAAGAGAAAAGTGTCCAGCTTTCTAATATCACCTTCCACTGTCCAGCTTTCTAATATCACCTTCCACTAAGAGCATAAGACAGAGATAACAAAAGATCTAAAAGAAAATCACAAACAGAAGGGAAGTCGGTTAAAATTGGTATCTCTCACCAGTAGCCTAGCTCACACAGTGAGGACAGAGCAATTACAACAGGCTTGAACCTTAAATCTGTAATTTTCCCTAACATACAATAAAGAAAATGAAGCCTAGCAGCATATCCAATCCTGGTAACACAGATCTACAACATAATTTAAATAAACCTTAATGAAACAAAAACAAAAGAAGATGAACTTATCACAATCTAAAAGAGATTAGGCTCCTAGCCATGCTATCACAGAAAACAAAAATCACACCAACTCTAAGTCCAGAACAAAGCTTTCAAACAAGATTTACAGGAAATTGCTCCAATAGCTTTTATTTCTAAGTTTTTGCCTCTAAATTTACATTCAAAAGAAGTATTTATAGACTCAGGACAGACCTTGATCTTTTTAGAAATATCTTCTTCTCAAACCCTAAATCTTATCCTCTAAACCTTACTACCCAGGTTTTACAATATAAAGCCCTTTAAAATAGAGTTTTTTTTATAAACCCTAACCATTCTGCAAATCTTAGTGTAGTTACTTGCCATAAATGGAGAAGGCATGATCTGATATTATTCTCATTCATCTGTAACTGCAAGTAAATATCTTTGTTTTCTGGTCGGTCACCGATATATTCCATAAATGGGCACTGCGTGTGAAGGTATCTTCATATTTTTGGTGCATCTTTCGGGAGGGTCTCATTAATTCCTCAGAGAAATTCGGATGAGTCACCGGTTTCTCTGACATTTTATCTTCGTAGATCCACTTCTGAGTTGAAATTCTCCACACGCCATTACTTTAACCATAAATTCTTCTGTTAAATGCGTCCATCGGCAAATTTCGATAACCATGTGTAGATATTTTCATTTTTCGGTCAATTGCCGACATATTCCATTAAATGGGCAGCTTCTTAGTCATCGTAAAGTCTCTTTGCGATTAGATCTGTAAAATTTGGATGGACCAAAAATTCTCGGCATCTCACATTTCCATTTGACGGCCTTTGCTTGATCCGTGCTTATTTTTGTCTTTTCCACCATTACTTTCGCTAGTATGCAACTGCCAGATGGCTTTTTGCAAAAGACAAGCAAGGATTAGTATTTTAATATTATTAATTTAAAACCCTAATGTTCATTATATGTCGGCTTTATTTTTTGACACATGTCGCAAAATCACGATGTTTTCCTCAAGCTGCTTTTCATTTTCAACTTCCTTACTGAGAAACCGTAACATGTCATAAAATCATGACATGTCATGAAATCATGACCTTCTCTCTACTTTGTTTCCATCCAGGCCTCTTCTATCGCGAAACCATGACATGTCATGATTTCACCACATGTCGCGAAATCATGACGTCCCCTTTGCACTTTGCTTCTGCTTAAAATCGTGACGTCCCCTTTGCACTTGGCAGTGAAACCGTGACATGTCATGATTTCATGATGTCCCCTTTGCGCTTTGCTTCTACTTAACTCTTCTGCTATGAAACCGTGACATGTCATGATTTCACGACATGTCATGAAATCATGACATCCCTTTGCACTTGGCCGCAAAACCGTGACATGTCACGAAATCACGACGTCCCCTTTGCACTTGGCCGTGAAACCTTTCACAACATGTCACAAAATTGTGACGTCCCCTTTGCACTTTGCTTCTGCTTAACTCTTCTACTGTGAAACCATGACATGTCGTGAAATCGTGACGTCCCTTTGCACTTGGTCGTGAAACCGCGACATGTCACGAAATCACGACGTCCTCTTCACTTAGCTCTTCTGGTCCAAATCTATCGCGAAATCGTGACATTCTCTTCAAGCTTGGCTTTTGACTCAAACCTGTCGCGATATCGCGACTTTTCCAAAAATGGAATATGTCACGAAATCGCAATGTTTCCAAAAATGGAAAATGTCGCGATATCGCGACTTTTCGAAAAATGGAAAATGTTGTGAAATCGCGACGTTTTCCCAAGTTACTTCCACTTAGCAAATTTTCCAAAAATAGTAGGTTGGCTCTAATGAATTTATCTATCTGCATTCTGCATTTTACATATTTAGTGAAAGATTTTCTTTACTCAGAAATGATTCTAACATTTAAAAAATGAATTCTAAAATAAAATCAGAGCCAGATGCAAGCCTACTTGGATATTTTGATGTAAGAAAAACTTTGAAAAGGAGGCAAGCAGAATATGGAATTAAAACCAGGAAAACATCAAGAGGGTCCCTAAGTAGAATATGGAATTAAAACCAGGAAAACATCAAGAGGGTCCCTACGACAAAATGAAAGCTAAATACTTTCAAAGGATGAAATTTCATTTTTTTAGTGGGGGTGTGTTGCTTCTCAACAATATGCATATGTTATTAACATATTTCAATTCCTTGTGTGTAGGTATAAATATTCCAATGCATGAGGGAGGATCTAAAGTGTAGAAGAAAGACAACTCAAAGTAGTGGTAGTGCAAGCCCGCTCTGCAATAATGAGTGCGAGAGGAACACTAAAAGCGTGACATAGGTTCTTGGAAGGATTGGATCCTTCAAAAATTGTAACGTAAAATTTATCAAATTGAAATCCCTTAAGGGGATGTATTGTAACCTCCTATTTAACAAATTATTGAATAAAAAGAGAAACCACCTTTTTCTTAACTTATTTTTCATTTACTTATTTACTTTATTGTCTCTTTTGCATGCTTTAATATAATTTTAGCTTCATTTCAATTTCAATTTCTAGGTGCACCATTTTTCATGCTCTTCAATCGTGATCATAGTGGGAACCTTGTATCTTTTCATTTTTAACATTTTAAACCTTTTTTTTTACACCTTGGATGTTGCGGGTTCTAGCCATTCTAAGCTGAAAAGACCCCTAAATTTCTAATTAGAACTTTTAGGGATGACCATAGCAACCATCCTAACTAGGTATGGACCCTAAATTTGCAGTTGTCCCACCCAGGCATGACCACAAAACCAAGGGTTTTTTGCTCAAATTTTTGAAAACAACAAATTCCAAAATAGACAAGGTAAATACCTAAACATTCAATTTGTAGTAAGGTTGTTCAAAAATGGGTAATTTGAAATTTTGCATGTTTTTATTAGTGATTGAAAGCTAGATTTATCCTTTCTTAAATTCCTTAGTGAACAAAATTAAAATAGGAAAAAGAACAATCTTAGATATGTATTTTGAGTGGTTTGCCTATGTGTGACCTACTTAAGGGTTAGGTTTTTATATAGGCTAAATATTTTGAAGGTTCCTTATTTATTTATGCATCTAATTCTAAAATTAAAATGCTTTTTATACATTTAGTGAAGATTCATTGAATTCTACTTTGTTTAATTTCATTAATTATAAAATGAACCACACACACCATGTTACTTTTAAACATTAGTGAGTTGGAATTCATCCCCAACCACTAATAGAGTTCAATGAAGGTGGGTTTCATCTCCAACCATTGGCTCAAATCTTACAAACCCTATTTTTGGCCAAATTTGGCTCCAAGAACTATCTTAGCCATGGAAAATTACACGCACTCCTCTTTAGAGGGTGTATCATTGCCCACAGTATGGGTGAGGACTGGTAGGACCTGTACTCCCTGATCGGGTATGGGATTCATCTCCATACTTTGGTTGGTTCACATAGTTGGAATTTCATTACTTATTGTTGAGTTGTGATCACACAGGTGAAATTCCTTAAACAATTGAGAATTACATCAACAACATTCAAACATGTGAAAGAGATTCTTTACAAAACAACAAATAAAAAACACACTAAATAGTTTAGGAACACATATTAATCTTTAAAAGATAAAAAAATTTGTATTCTTGTGTGTTTATATTTTTGTGTGTTTGAATCATTAAAATTTGTAAAGGAGATAATCATGTAGGAATTTTAAAAAAGTAGTCTTGGTATATACCCACAGCCAAGCCCACTTAAGGGCTGACATTGCGGGGAGTAGGCAAGGAGACATGGATTATCTCTGATTTGACCCCAAGGATATGGTTATACCTCCTTGGAAGCCACCTAATCTCCCAAGTCCTAGAAGGTCAGATAAGGGATCTATATTACAAGGAACCCCTACACGGGGCACCCCTACAGGTCACACTCCAAATCAAGAAAATTATTTCCTAAATATGGACACTAAAAATACCTTCTTTTAATAATAAAAACCATACAATGAGGTGCCTACACATAGATCAATACCACACATTCATGTACCTTCTCAACCTACCTCGCATACCTATATGCAGGATCAAGATAGACACCAAGGGTGGGACTAAATGATCACATTAAACTCTCAAATTTCCCTGATAGATATCCACAATATAAATACCAATATGAGGATGATACTCATTGCATTGGGTGAGCCAATTTTGCCCTGCCCATCCTTATTTATGAAGGAAGACCCAAGGAGAATCCTTATTATCCTTAGTCTCATCATTCCATGCAAGCACAATGTGCCTTTGCACCAATATAATATCAAGATCATATGTTTAGGAGTGAACCTCAAGTAAACATTACTTCTCTCAATTGAAGGAAATTCATAGTAGACCTCACAAATCCTCCTAATAGGACAGGTATCAAGGAAATAGTGCTAGGGAAATTAGGCATCATGCAGTTGAAAAAATAAACCAACTAGTCAAAAGGTATGTCGATCATAAATCTAAGTTAATCAACTTTGATTAGATAAACAATGCTTAGATCGCTTAGATAGTCGATAGTATTAGAAATGCAAAGACTTGAATAAAAGATTCAAGAAATATTACGCAATAGGGTTCCTACCCCAAGCATGCATAGACAAGAGGCTCGTAAGAGGCAACCCACTTTCCATAAAAATAGGTCTCTTAGGCCTAATCAAATGTTGCCACCTTGACCTCCTAGGCCTAATCAAAACTTACCTACTAGGCCTAACATAGATCACCTTTAGAAAACATTAGTTCCTCCTTGTAGGCCCATTCAAGAAACACCTTATGGGGCTTATGACGATCTGGGACAAGATGAGGAATACCTAGAGGCACCATTTGGAGGCATGATTGATGATAATAAACCACCTCAATATATTCTTAACATTCCTTTCCCCCATCCATGGGTCCATAGTAAAGGATAGGATATTAAATCCTCTTATGCATATCGAACATTGCTTGAGTGCATGGAAACTATGGAGAGTAAAACAGTTGGGTCTGAGCTCCAAAATCCTACCTTGCACCAGTTGCACATTTAACCAGTGCATCCATATATACCTTCCCATTCATACCCTAAGCATTTTAAAATGCCCAAATTGGATAGATTCAATGGGGAGGAAGATGCATAGGAACACATCACTAGGTTCATGAACCAATGTTTCAGTATCTAGGAGGATGATGCCTTACTCCTGAGAATATTTTTGATCACCCTCTCGGGTCCAACTGTAGAGTGGTTTAATCAGATTCCAAGACACATTTTTCTATACCTTTGAACAATTTGCAAACATGTTATTGGAATGTTTCACATTTAATGCCAAGAGAAAGGTGATCTTAACTGACCTTACAGGGTTAAAATAATATGAATATGAGTCTATCAAAAACTATGGTAATAGGTGGTTAATACTTCTAGCTAATATACCCTACCTATTTCCAGTACCTAAGTTGACTTGAATATTTTCAAAGAATTTTTTAAAACCAATATCTCTATTGTTACAACTCCAACAATATCCCACTCTTGAAGATGCTCTAGCCCAAGCTAGAACCATATAAGAAATAAAAATTCAAGAGGAGAATATCTAAAAATCTCTCAAGAAGGAGTGGACTAAGAATCCAGAGGGTAATATGACACTATCAAACCTGGAAACAGTCAATCAAGTGGTCATCAATTTCCCAGAGCCTATGCAAACAATGCCCCTTCAAAAGGAAAATTATCAGGCCGAACATCCTCCTTCAAGTTACAATAATAATACCCAAGCAAATCAGGGGAAAAATTAGCAACGTCATCCTAGGCAACAATATACACCCTTTGCTAAGCTGATGGACTCCTTATTCGATCATCTATGACTTGCCAAAGTGATTACTTTACAAAAAATCAAGCCTATAGACCTGAGTATAGGAAAACAAAATTCTATGGGAAGTTGAGAAGATCTATTTTGTATATATCATAAGCATATTGGTCACGAATTGCCTACGTGCTATGGTTTCAAAAACCTAGTACAGGATATGATCAAGAGGAACAACCTTCAATTGGATAATCCTCTTGCCATAAACAATCAACAAATGGATGTTTTTAGAGACCCATTACCCACTCATGAGGTATAGATAGCTCCTACCAAACAAATGAATGAGGTCATGGTGGCACCCCCTGAACAAGGGTTCATCAGGATAGTAAGCATTATGACCAGGAATAGATGCTACTCGAGTCAAGTTGCACTACCTGCAGCTTCAAGCGATATTCCATCAATATAACAACCTCCATCACCTCTAGTACAAAGCCTTCCACCTTGTCAAGTGGTGAAGATAAAAAGTAAGCTTACTCAAAGCTTACATACATCTACTAGATTATCCATTTATGAGCTCATTCAACAATTCCACCTCCTATAGAAGCTCTTATGGACATTCTTAAGTCAATAGATTTGCAACCCTCAAAGTCTAACTCCATTATCAATTTTTTGTGGAATGTGCAATAGTGTAAGGAACTAATGATCACGTTCCATGAGCACAAACTCAAAATTATAGTGAGTGATGTGGTTGATCCTCCTCTACACATCATTGTATGTGTGAATGGAACACTGTATAAGAGAGTTTTAATTGACACTGGTTCACCAAGCAACATAATAACCACTAGTGCTCTCAAATATCTAGGGGTTCCAACATCTCATGTTGTTGCATCTACTTACACCCTTAAAGCATTCAATGATACGATATGCTCCATAGTCGGCACTATAGTCCTACCCATTTAGGTGGGGTACAAAACTATACCGACATTATGTCATGTTTTAGAGGGTGCAATGGCCTATAAAATATTGCTGGGTAGACCTTGGATCCGGGACATGAAGTGTGTCCCCTCCCTTTATTAGTAATATCTAAAGTATACTTATGAATGGCAGGTACATGTAGTCCCTATAGACCTTGAGCCCTTTAAATACTACAACTTGGTGCAAAAAATCCTCGAGTCGACTTTACCATCAACTCATGTGGACTTCCAACTAAACACATCCATTCAGAGTACACTTTCATCACCATTGACTTCCATTACATCATTACCATCTTCATCCCTACCATAATCATCATTAACAACTTCAAAAATACCTTTATCATTTTTAGGTCCTCCATAGAGGAACATGTCGAAGAGATCAATTGATGATATCCATACCATCATTTCCACCATCTCTACGAAAGTGATTCCTAGTCTAATAGACAAGGAACCATATCATGAGGTACACATTGAGTCATCTCAAGACTCACTTCCATCTCCTCCATCTTCATCATCCCAGGTTACAATCCATATGGCTAGTACAGGGATAGGAGAGTACTTAGTGGGGAACATCACAACAATTCCATCCATCTAGACAGTGCAAGATATGGAAATACCTCGTCTCCCCATAGATAGCATCGTACCTCTAGGTATACCACCCTATCAAAAAATATATATATGGGGGTATCGAGTATGGAATATTATCAGCTTCTCAACAAGAAGAAGATGAGGAACCTTTCTATGATGACATAAATTACCTGTCAAATCTTGAATACACCTTGTGATATCTACATTGCTACCACTGGCATGGATATGGTCTAGGGTTATATAAACAAGGTATTAGTGTTCCTTGCCAGCCATAATATCAATTACCATATGATAAATCTAGTTTGGGACACAACAAACTGGTACCTTTAGATGTGATGGGGAATAGAACCAATCAGAACAGAGGACAAAGAAAAACTAGAGCCAAATTTCTTATTCAATAGCTTCAAAAGAATTTTATAGAAAATATACAGCCATCTGATGTTTTGCCAACACCATCTCATTACAATTATTAGGTTTTTATCGAGGCCCCAACCCTCTACGTTTTCAAAATTTCCACGATCTGCAACTACCACCTGGCTCAATTCTGGAAAGTTGCATTGATGGGACTCTGGGTGAGGTGCGCGACTGGCTGCCATAATCACTAAAATCTCCTTTTGGAACTACTGCTTCATTCTTAGTTGCCATAAATGTGTCTCTAGATGTAGTGCACGAGTGGCCGACATGCTTGCTGGAATCTTCCTCTGAAACTGCTGCTTCACTATCGCTAGCTCACTGTGCATGAAGGAAAGCATTTATGAAAGCCTAGAGTGCATGGTTTTCTTTTGGTCGTGATATCATGACATGTTGCAATATCATGACATTATTTCCTTCTCGCCTTCTTGCTTCTGCTTTGGTCGTGATATCACGACATGTCACGATATCGCGACGTATTTCCATCACGTCCTTCGTTTTTAGCTTCGATCGCAATTTCGTGACACGTCATGAAATCGCGACATTCCTCCGTCGCCCTTCTGCCCTTCCATTTTGGTTGTGATTTCATGACCCTCCATACTGTCGTAGCCTCTGCTTTTTGTTTGGTCATGAAATTGTGACATGTCACAATTTCGTGGCCCTCCGTCCACCGTAGCCTCTACTTTTTGTTTTGGTCGTGATTTCATGACATGTCGCAAAATTGTGACATATCACGATTTTGTGACCCTCCATCTGCCGTAGTCTCTGCATTCCGTTTTGGTCATAATTTCATGACATGTCACAATTTCATGACCCTCTGTCCGCCATAGCCTCTGCCTTTCGTTTTCGTCACGATTTTGCGACATGTCGCGAAGTCATGACATGTCACGATTTCACGACCCTCTATCTACCGTAGCCTTGCTTTTTGTTTTGGTCATGATTTCACGACATGTCACGATTTCATGACCCTCCGTCGACCGTAGCTTCTTTCCCTATTTTGGTCATGATATCACGACACTTTTTCTATCGTGATATCGTGACACATATTTTTCTTTGCCAAACACTTAGACAAATTTGGTTTGTGCAAGATTGCTCTACTGCCCTTGGATGCTTCTGCATCAAACACCTGGGGTGGATTGAGAAGTGATCCTCACTTCTGATCTATGAGAGGAAGACCCAGGCGGTCAACCTCTATTTTTGACAACCAAGTTGCATATTCTACAGGTCTGCCCTTCCACTTGATCAAGTACTCAAAATATTGTTTGTTCCTGGTGCTTCTGCCTTCACGAGTGTCTAATATTTCCTCGATCTCGTCTATGGTTGGGTTAGATGTTGGAATGTTCCACAACTCTGTACTTTGTGCCACTGTATTGTCTCCCTCATGGTATTCCACTAAATATGATATGTTAAAAATAGGCAGAATTTCAAGTCTGCTTGGTAATTCCACTTCATATGCATTGCCTGAATCCTGTTTTTCCAGTATTCTACATGGCCCAAACATTTTCATCTTCAACTTGTTATAGGTTTTGGCAGAAAATATTTCTTTTCTGAGATGGACCATGACTTCATCTCCCACTTTGAACTCTTTGAACTGCCACTTTTGGTCTGCTCTTGTCTTATACTGAGTATTCATTTTTGTAATTTGTTTCTTCACTTCTTCATGCATGCTTTTCATATGTTCTGCAAATTTCTCAGCCTCGGCACTGCTCTTTTCCCCTTTATCCAATTTCCTCAGCTCAGAAACATTTCTTGGGTTGTTTCCATATATGACCTGGAATGGAGATTTGTTTGTACTCTTGTTGACAGAACTGTTGTATGCAAATTTTGCCTGCGGCACCAAATCCTATCCCTTGGGTTTATCTGCTATCAAGCATCTCAATAAATTACCCATACTTCTATTTACCACTTATGTCTGTCCATCAGTCTATGGGTGGTATGCATAACTAAACTTTAGATCTGTCTTCAAATTTTTCCATAATTTTCTCCAAAAATACCCAACAAACTTGGTATCTCTTTCAAAAACGATGCTTTTTGGTATACCGTGAAGTCGTACCACCTCTTTGAAAAATAACCCTGCAATGTGAACCGCATCACTTGTTTTCTGGTAGGGAATAAAATGTGCCATTTTGGAGAATCTGTCAACCACCACAAATACGGAGTCATTTCCCCTCTGTGTTCTCGGCAATCCAAGAATGAAATCCATGTTGTCATCCTCCCATGGCCTCTCAGGTACAGGTAACGGCTGATATAATCCAATGTTCTGCCTCACACCTTTTGCCATATAGCATATTCTACAAATTTGCACAAACTTTTTCACATCTTGTTGCAGTTGCAGCCAATAGTAGTTCTCACTCATCATGGTAATGGTCTTATCTCGACCAAAATGTCCAGCCAGTCCTCTGCTGTGTTTCTCCTTGACTAAGTTTTCCTGCATGGAACTCCTTGGAATGCATAGTTGATTTCCCCTGAACAACATTCCATATTTGATTAGAAAATCCAACCACTTTGTCCTATCCAAAGTAACAGGTGCCAATCAAGCCCTCCAAGCTTCTGTAAAATCAGGATCTTCAGGGTACAAACCCTTGAGTTCTTCAAATCCTACCATTTCCACTTTCATTTCTATCAGAAAATTCTACCTTCTACTTAAGGCATCTACAACTCTATTTGATTTTTTGCTTTTGTGCTTCAACACAAAGGTATAACTTTGGAGAAACTCAACCCACTTCAAGTGCCTTTGATTCAGTTTTGCTTGGCTATTAATGTACTATAAGGCCTGATGATCAGTAAATAGAACAAACTCTTTTGGCAACAAATAATGCCTCCACTTCTTTAGAGCCTAAACTATAGCATAAAACTCTTGATCATAAACTGAATACTTTTTTCGAGCATCATTGAGTTTCTCACTAAAGTAGGCAACAAGTCTCCCTTCCTGACTCAGTACAGCTCCTATGGCACTACCACTGGCATCACAATCTACCTAAAATACCTTGTTAAAGTCTGGAAGTGCCAAAACAGGTTGCTCTGTGACCTTTTTATTCAGCATATCAAAGCTCATATCTACTCCTAAGGTCCACTTAAATTCTTTCTTATCCCCTCTCATTGTTTTTGTAAGGGGTGCACAAATGTTGCTAAAATTTCTAATGAATTTTCTGTAAAAGCTTGCTAGTCCATGAAATGATCTTACCTCTGTTGTGCTTCTCATAGTAGGCCATTCGATGATAGCTCTCACCTTTTCTGGGTCCATTTTTAGACCTACTGAGATAAAAAATCCTAGGTACACTAACTCCTTTACAAAATTACACTTTTTTAGATTAATTAATAACTGCTCCTCCCACAGCTTCTCAAAAACCCTTCTGATGTGCATCAGGTGCTATTCCAGGGTTTTGCTAAATATTAATATATCATCTAAATAGACAATGACAAATTTGCCTAAAAATTCTTTCGGTACCTCATTCATGAGCCGCATGAAGGTACTTAGTGCATTGGATAGCCCAAATGGCATAACCAACCACTCATACAAACCCTCTCTAGTATTGAAGGCTGTCTTGCACTCATCTCCTTCTTTGACATGGATCTAATGGTAACCACTCTTGAGGTCAATCTTGGTGAAGTACTTGGATCCACTCAAATAGTCCATTATGTCATCCATTCTTGGCAATGGAAACTGTATTTTATTATGATCTTGTTGATGGCTCGAGAGTTTGTACACATTCTCCACTCTCAATATTTCTTCGACGCTAGCACTGCAGGCACTGTGCATGGACTCAAGCTTTCCCAATTCAGTCCCTTCTCCAGCAACTCCTGGACCTACCTGTTTAGCTCCTTAGTTTCTACAAGCATCATTCTATGTGCAGCTTTATTGGGCAAGCTCAATCCTGGCACCAAATCTATATGGTGACTGATCTTCCTTACTGGGGGTAAACCCTTAGGCACATTATCAGATATAATATCTAGAAATTCCTCCAATAGATCTAGGACTTCTGCTGGGGTATCTTTGCATTCTTTCTCCCTAACTCTAGGAATTAATGCATAACACATGTTCATGTTTTAAATCATCTAAAAATTTTCTCTCGTCAACTAAGCAAATTTTGGCACTACCACATACCTTTTCTTCCACCTCCTTCAGGGGTTTTAGCTTATGACGCATTCCATTCTTTGTTACAAAGTAGGTGTTTGCACGACCATCATGAACCGTGCACCTGTCAAACTACCATGGCCTTCCCAACAGTAAATGGCATGCATCCATGGGCAGGATGTCACACAGGACCTCATCATGGTAATTCCCAATATTGAATTTTACCAGGCATTATTCACTGACCAAAGCCCTATGGTCCTTCTATAACCACGTGATCCGATATGGATGCGAGTGTATCTTCCTTTCTAGTTGCAGCTTTGTAACCATTCCTTCTGAAACAAGGTTATTTGTAATACCATTGTCAATAATAATATTGCAAATCTTATTGTGCATTTACACCTTGTGCGAAATAAGATTTTCCTTTGATCTATGTACCCCTCTTCATTCAGTAGGACTCTCTTTGTGATCATTACTTCTCCTCTCTCTACTTCTTTAGAATGTTCAAATCTAGCATCTTCATCAGCGATCGCGGCTCTGGCATTTCCTTCTAGCCTCCTATTAGTCCTTTCTCATTACTGTGGACACTCATATTGGTGATGTCCCTCTTCTCCACACTGGAAACAAGTTCCATGGAATCTTCCTCTTCCTTGGCCACGTCTAGCTCTGCCCCTTCCCCTTCGGTAATCATTGTTCTGATTACGGGGGTGGTAGGTATTTTCTCCCCTTTGTTCCTGATTACTGCTACCTTCTCTGTTCTTCTAAGAATCTTCATTTCTTCTTCCACTAGTCCTTCTGCCGATTCTTCCGCAATGACCTCTTCCTCTTTGCTTGTTCTCAAACCTCCTATTGAGATTTTCTTCTACTTTTAGGGAAAATTGGTAAGCATCCTCTATGGTGGTCATCCTGACCAGACTTAATTCTTCTTGAATACTTGCTCGTAACCCATTAATATAACGGGCTACCTTCTCCTTGTTGGCCTCTGAGTGGCCTGTTCTGATCATAATTTTATGAAACTCCTTTGTGTATTCTTTTACAGACTTACTTGATTGCCTCAAACCTTGCATTTTCTTTAGTAGGTCTAACTCATAATCACCAGGGATGAACTACCTCTTCAGCTTTTTTGCCATTCGTTCCCATTTTGTTATTCTCTCTTTTCCTCTTCTATTTCGCTCCAGCTACACTCCCTTCCACCATATGCTGGCATGACCTTTCAATTTGGTCTTAGCGAATTTGACCCTATCAGGATCCTCAACCTCCTTGTATTCAAAGTACTCTTCCAGATCGTTGATCCAGTCGATCAATTCCTTTGGATCAAGGTTCCCGGAATATGTGGAAACCTCCATCTTCGGCCTCTTCCCAATCTAGGATATGGCTTTGTACAGTCTAGCTTGTGCAGGATCTACTACTTCTTCTTCTTCTTTAGGCTGGCCCTCTTCTTCGTCATCTTCCTCTTCACTACCTTCATCTCTTCTTGGCTCCAATCTTCTATGCATCTCTTCTTGCAGGGCTTGCATTTGCCTCTGCAAAACTCGAACATCTTCTGCTATTGCCATGCCTCTCCCACCAATAGGGTTTCTTCTTGGAGGCATTCTGTTCACTCTCTCACAAGCCCTTCCATAGATCTTGGTGTAACTGCCTCACATTCGATGATCTGTTACACACTCAGGAACTTTTGGCTTTGATACCACTTGATGGGGAACATAACTAATCAGAATAGAGGACAAAGAAAAACTAGAGCCAAATTTATTATTCAATAGTTTCGAAAGAATTTTACAAAAAATATACAACCATATACCGTTTTGCTAGCCCCATCTCATTACAATTCGTATGTTTTTATCGAGGCCTCGACCCTCTACATTTTCAAACTTTCCATGATCTGCAACTACCACCTGGCTTAATTTTAGAAAGTTGCATTGATAGGACTCTGGGTGAGGTGCATGACTAGCCGCCACAATCACCAAAATCTCCTTTTGGAACTACTACTTCATTCTTAGTTGCCATAACTGCGTCTCTAGATGTAGTACATGAGTGGCCGACATGCTTGCTGGAATATTCCTCTGAAACTGTTGCTTCACTATAGCTAGCTCACCGTGCATGAAGGAAAGCATTTATGAAAGCCTGGAGTGCATGGTTTTCTTTTGGTCATGATATCATGACATTATTTCCTTCTTGCCTTCTTGCTTCTGCTTTGGTCATGACATGTCACGATATCATGACGTATTTCTATTGCATCCTTTGTTTTCAGCTTCGATCACAATTTCGCGACACATTGCGAAATCACGACGTTCCTCCATTGCCATTCTACCCTTCCATTTCGGTTGCGATTTCATGACCCTCTGTACTATCGTAGCCTCTGCTTTTTTTTTTGTCATGATTTTGTGACATGTCACGAAATCGTGACATGTCACAATTTCATGGCCCTCCGTCCACTGTAGCCTCTGCTTTTTGTTTTAGTCATGATTTCGTGACATGTCGTGAAATCATGACATGTCACAATTTCATGACCCTCCATCCGTCGTAGCCTCTGCCTTATGTTTTGGTCATGATTTCGTGACCCTCCATCCATCGTAGCCTCTGCTTTTCATTTTGGTCACAATTTCACGACCCTCTATTTGTCGTAGCCCTGCTTTTTGTTTTGGTCACGATTTTGTGACCCTCCGTCGGTCGTAGCTTCTTTTCTTGTTTTTTTCATGATATCGCGACACTTTTTCTATCACGATATCGTGACACATATTTTTCTTTGCAAAACACTTAGACAAATTTGGTTGGTGCAAGATTGCTCTGCTGCCCTCGGATGCTCCTGCATCAAGATGTCCTCATAGAGAGTTTAGAATGCCTAGGATTGAACTATAGGGATGATCTTGCATGTGATCCCTATGCTAATCCAAATTATGTCCACTCATTGGGAGATTACTTTCCCACAAATATGATAGATCAAGGGTTATTTCATGATTTCACACAATCTCATGAAGTGGGCAAAAGTGTGCATGCTCTTCCATCTGCTAGTAAGGAAGAGGATCATGGTCCTCCTCATGAATGTACAATAGATGATGAATCATACTATGGTATAACACCCATTAATTACCCAAGTTTAGATGAGAAACACAAGTAGGTCATTCCATTGGATAATGAAGAAGAGTTATATCTGCGTATATTCCTAGTGTAGCATCCCATATGGTGATAGCTTTTACCACTTGAAGAGAAAGCTTATCGCCTCCCACATCGACCACCGTTGATAATTCCACCACCACCACAACCACCCTAGTGAGTAAAGAAAACACCTTAGATCTCTAGACCCACTCGCCCATACAATGGAGATCATTTATCCATCAACATGATTTCCATAGATCTTACAACACTACTGTGATATATGAATAAACCATCAAAGCCATTGCACCTCGATCTTGAGGTAATTGAATTTGATTAGAGATATTCTTCCCCATCTCCATCAGAGTATTGGCCTTGTGAGGAAATGTTATAACAATTTCATTTTGCTCCAAGAACTACTCAAAATATATTTCATGCTAAGGTTGAGCATGAGTTGCCAATAGATTATGTAAACCCAACTGATGACATTCACTTGATCCCTACTCCACATCAGTTGGAAGAGGGATCCCATATGTCAATTGAGCAACAATTGATAGGGATATCAGAATAGATCCTGATAATCCCCAGAACATCAATCTAGGGGAAGGTCTATCCCCTACTGAATAAGTTGATTACATAAATTTGTTAAAAGAGAAGATAATTTTTTTTTCTTGGTCTTATAAAGATATGCTAGGACTAAATACCAATTTAATCATGCATAATTTTACAATTGAACCAAATGACAAAAAAGTTAAGTAAAAGTTGCATAAGATGCATCAAATAGTAGCCTTAATGGTAAAATATGAATTGCAAAAACTATTGGATGCCAAATTTATTATATCATTTGATTATACACCATGGGTTTCCAACATAGTACCTATCAAAAAAATCAATGGGAGGATTCACATTTGCACTGATTTTAGATATCTCAATAAAGCAAGTCCTAAGGATGAATTTTCTTTGCCAAATATTGATTCATTGGTAGAAACCATAGTAGGACACAAAATTTTATCCCTCATGGATGATTTCTATGGATACAATCAAATTCAAATTAATCCAGAAGACCAACTCAAAATGATGTTCACAATGCCTTGGGGGACATTTTGTTACAAGGTCATACCTTTTGCCCTCAAAAACATTGATGCCACCTACCAACGAGCTATGAACTATATCTTCCATGACTACATGTATAAAATTTTGGAATATTACATAGATGACTTGTTGGCCAAAAATTTATTGCATCATGAGCATATTGATGTATTGCAAAAGGTTTTAGATCACCTTATTGAACATAATGTTAGGCTAATTTTCAAGAAGTGCATATTTGATGTGACATCTAGAAAACTTTTGGGATTCATAGTATCTAAGCGAGGCATAGAAGTAGACCCAAATAAACTCAAGGTAATCCTAGAAATACCTCCCCCACTACTATCAAGCAACTATGTAGTTTGCAAGGAAAGGTCACATCCATAAAGTGCTTCATAGTGCAACTATCAGATAAGCGTCGATCTATGAACAAGTTGTTACACAAAGGGGTCGCATTTCATTGGGATGATGAATGTAAAGCTACCTTTGATGAGATTAAACAATATATAGCTTCATCACTAGTATTGATTCCTCCCCGACCAGAAGTGTCGTTCTATCTTTACATCTCAGATACTGAGATTGCATTGGGCACCATGTTGGCCCAAAATAATGAACTACACAAAGAATATGCTACATATTATATTAGACGTACTTTACTCAACTATGAAATAAATTATGCATACATTGAGAAGCTATGCTTAGCAGTGGTTTTCACCACAAAAATGCTATACCATTACATGCTCAATCATACCATGTATATAGTGTCAAAAGAGAATCCATTGTGATACATGATGAGTCAAACTAACCATAACAGTCACATGACAAAATGGATTATGTTGTTGATGGAATTTGACCTAGAGTTCATAGGACAAAAATCAATTAAATTTTAGCTCATAGTCAATCAACTCACAGACGCTCCCCTCCAGGATGACTAGCCTCTTAGCATAAAGCTTCCTGATGATGGAGTTTTTCAAGTGTTAGAGTCACTTGATATTGAAGAGCCTAAAGCATAGGCTAACATAACTCTAGTTTTTGATGTCTCTAAGTGTGAGCAAGGGGGTGGTATGGGAATAATATTTTTCACACCACAAGGGGCTCCAATACCCTTTTCATTCAAACTTGATTTCCCATGCACCAAAAATAATTCCGAGTATGAATTCCTTCTCATAGGTCTTCAAATGACAAACACCATGAAAATAACCAAGCTCAACATTTTTGGTGATTCCTTGCTCATAGTAAATCAAGTCAAAGGAATATTCTAGTATAGATGCCCAATATTGAAAGCCTACAAAGCCTTGGTGGATAAACATCTGACAAAATTTAAATGGTATGATATTTAGGCACTCCCTCGTTCATATAACAATTTTGTAGATACAATGGCCTCCTTAGGGTCTTTAATCTCGTAGAATCCATATGATGATAACACAACCATTCAATTCAAAATGCTATCGTAATCCGTTACAAAGAGTGAAGAGCTTAACTCCACACAAGAAGTCCACATGATTCAAATTGAACCTTCACATGAATAGTTCTCTAAAATTCACAATTATTTGAATAATACCACTTGGGGGACTTTGTTCGCTCAATATCCTTTTGATACTAGCACAAAGAAATATATATAAAAGTTCTCTCTCAATCAACATTTTTGAGAGATGAATGTCAAAAGGATCACACAATTCATATAATTGAGGCTTCTCCAAAGCAAGATTGGTCCATACAAATCAAATATTATTTAAAACTTGGAAATATTCCTTCTAAATTGTCACATGCCATAAAACAAGCATTTAAGCAAAAAGAAACAAAGTATATCTTACTTGGAGACATAATGTATCATAGAAGCTATGAGGGTATTCTCCTTCATTGACTAGACCATCAAGAGTTAGTTTGGGCCATCGCCCAATCACATGATGGTACATATGGTGGTCATTTTAGTGGTATGGCCATCACAAAGTGCATTATTTGCATGGGCTATTATTGGTAAAATTTAGAGTAATATTGTTATGATTATGTCAAGAACTGCATAAAGTGTCAACACCATGTTAATTTGACAAACATACTTTCTCAGGCCTTACAACCAATTCAATTGGTTTTGACATTTGCATAGTGGGGATTTTATTTAATATAAAAAATCTCACATGCTTCCTCAAGTTGTCACACGTTCATAATTATGAATATTGAGTACTTTACAAAATGGGTGGAAGCAATTCCCCTTACTACTATGACTGGACCTCACATCATGGAGTTCATGCTACATAATATCATTTATCATTTTGGTATTCCATCCAAGATAATTTTAGATAATGGGCCACCTTTTAAGAATAAGTATGTGCATGCTTTAATAGCAAAATATAATATACAACACAACTTTTCTACGCCTTATTCTCCACAAGCTAATGGGCAAGCAGAGGCATCAAATAAAATAGTAATTACAATATTAAATAAAATTGTTAAGGATAATCATAAATATTGCCATAATCAATTACCTCTTGCCCTTTGGGCCTATCACACTAGTATTCAAACTCCCACTAGGGAAATTCCATTTTCACTAGTGTATGGTTCTAAGGCTATCATACCTTTAGAGTTGGAAATCTCGTCACTACGCATATCCATGCAAGAGTTCATCGATGATGATACTGCACGACAAGCTTGTCTAGACCATTTAACTTTTTTGGATGAGTGATGCGTTAATGATCTTAAGAAACTATGCATTTATCAAGAGTGCCTTAAGAGAGCTTATAAAATGAAAGTCCACCCTAGAGAATTTCAAGTTGGTGATCTAGTTCTAAAAGAGAACCAACAAATTCTAATTTTCCACCCCATATGTGGGATAAATTTGTGGTAAACTAGTTAGGTCCATATATTATTAGTCAAATTGGACCTAGAACTTATTGGTTAGCTTCCATTGAAGGATGTGAGGAGCTTGAACCCTTGACTATCCTTCACTTGTAGCCTTTCCATGCTTAGAGCATCATTCCCTACCTAAAATGCTCCAAATATATCTATGAATGCTTTGGTCACCCTAAAATGCTCCAAAGATGTCTACAATACCCTTGGTCATGCTAAAATACTCCAAAGGTGTCTACGATCCCTTTGATCACCCTAAAATTCTTCAAAGGTGTCTATGATCCCTTTGGTCACCCTAAAATACTCCAAAGGTGTATATAACCCCTTTGGTCACCTTAAAATGCTCCAAATATGTCTACGAACCCTTTGGTCAACCTAAAATACTCCAAGGTAGTCTACAACCCCTTTGGTCAACCTAAAATGCTCCAAGGTGATCTACAACCTCTTTGGTCAACCTAAATGAAGAACACAAGCTTATATTGAGAGGGGGGGTAAATAGTATAAGACCGCTTTTTACTTTTCTTTTCAAATCAATATTATGCAGTGTATAGATAGTAGTATCAATGGCAGTAATCAAAGCAATGCACATAACACCATACACAATAGAGACACATATTTTAATGTGGTTCACCCAATGTGGGCTACCTCCATAGAGAAAATATTTCTTCTACATATTTCTCAAATAATCTCTTGGGAATCCCTCCAAAATACAATGTTTATGAACCTTTGTCCAAAGGAGATGCTGATCCCCTAATCTCAAGTTCATGGATATCTTCCATAGGAGAACTCTTTCCTCTTCAGCTTTGGCTAGTGATATTCTAGAAGACTCTATCTCTCTGCTGCACTGACTAGTGGATCTCTCTCCACTTGAAGACTCCTCACTCAGAAGATCTATCTTCAATTGTCTTGGCTACTAGATCTCTATCCCTTGAGACTCTATCCTCTATACTCTATCACCTCCAAATCTTTGTATCAATACTGTACTAAACATAGTCCAATCAGTATAGCATAGTTTTTCACATTATCTTGCACTAGGCATAGTACATTCGATCTATCACAAATATGATCAATAGGCTCACTCAGAACCTTCTCAAATATGCATAATAGTTTCACTTAGAACCTTATAAAATTTGATCAATAGGTCCACATAGAACCTACTCAAATATGCTCAATGGGTCCACACAGAACTTGTCCAAATTTGCTCAATAGGTCCACATAAAACCTACTCAAATCTGCTCAACAGGTCCACAAAGAACCTTTCTAAATATGCTCAACAGGTCCACACAGAAATTGGTCAAATTTTCTCAACAAGCTCACTTAGAACTTGTCCAAATATGTTCAACAAGCTCACTTAGAACTTGTCCAAATCTTCTTAACAAGCTCACTCAGAACTTGTCCAAATCTTCTCAACAAGTCCTCTCTAGGACTTGCTCAAATCTGCATTGCAAGCTTCCATAAAAGCTTACACAAAATCAATCCACAAGCCTTCTCAAATACTTATCTCAAATCTACTTAACAAGTCCACACATAACTTGTTCAATTTCATAGAATCATAAAGAGAATTGCTAGAGACTCTATATTTTCTATACTCAACTCAAATCAATCTCATAGAAGCATAAAGAGAATTGTTAGAGACTTGTTGAGTGGTATTTTCACCCGATTGTGAAAACACACTCTCCGATAGGATTTGGGTTCTAAATCCTCTGCTTGCAAAGAAATTTAATAAACAATTTCTCCAAGGTTCCGCTATGTTAGCATTTTACATCTGTGTATTAATGATCTCAAATGAAGATATTCAATTAAAATGCTTGGAACACCTTAGTGGTTGCAAGTAACTGAAAACAAGGGGCAATGTTGGTTTATTTTACTGTGAAACTGTAATGATTGTTTGTTGAACCCGAATAAAGCAAATGTGATTTGATCCCTTTATGACTATACTGTAACTTCAAAATGGAAATTGATGAAATGTCATAAAACATAACCCCTTCAATGAAATTGGAGTTTTATGAAGGGAATTTCATCATCTACTCATGAATGAAAAACAAAACTGAAAAATGAAACTCTGGCCTTGAAATGGAAATTTTCTATTTTCTGACTTTGAAATTTTTAATTTTTTTATTTTTATTTTAATGCCTGTAAATGAAAATAAAGTGCAAAAAAAATGAAAATAAAATGCAAAAGAAAAATGAAATGCATTCAGGGTGATGCAATCCTATTCTGACAAAACCGAAGCTAATGAGGTTTCCATGCATGCAACCTAACTTATTGAACCTGCAAAACACGCACAATCCAGATAAGTTAAGTGCTGATCCCTAGGGTTTTAATTACGATTTTCAGATTTAGACATTCGCTTGAAGCAACCAAGATAACTTGCATTAAACTTCACCTATAAGTCTAAAAATCTGAAAGGGGAGAGATAAACATTCAATCTTGCATGCAAAAAATAACTCCTTCTTTCTTGCCAATGAGATGCAACTCTCTGAATTTTTTGTATTAAAAATTAATCATTTTACAATAACAGAATCTCTAGTTTTCTCAAAACCAAAAAAAGGGGAAGAAAAACACTCCCAAGCAGGCCCAGAATGGCTTCTCGCCTTCGGCACTGCAACTCTGCTCGTAGCGGTTTTCGACCCTCGTATCTGTCCTTGGCTTTTGCTTTTAAACCCTTTGGCAATGCTCTCTATTTTGCCCTGTGACGCTTCGCTTCATCTCCCAGATCGCTTCATTTCACCTTCCCTGCCTTTTCGTTGCTTTTGACTTTATGCTCGACATTGAGACGCTTGATCTTCTCTATGAACTGTAACGCTTCTACAGCCCTTACACCTGTACGCCACGTGTTCCACGTTTCTCTGCATGTTCCATAATGGCCCCTCATAAATCATGACCAAAAATAGCATGTCACGATATCACGACATTTTTCTATCTGCAACTTTGTTCCTTTACCTGCATCGTGAAAACAAGACATGTCACGAAATCGTGACATTTTTTGACCAACAGCCTTGTCCGCCACCATGCACAGCGAAAATGAGACATGTCATGAAATCGTGACATTTTCCTATATGCAGCCTTGTCAACCTTCATGCACACGAAAATGATACATGTCATGAAATCGTGACATTTTTATGCTATCGGGCCATGTGGGTGCAACCTATCATGAAATCACGATGTTTTTCGCTATCACTAGGTTTTGTTGCACTTAGCCACGAAAACGTGACATGTCATGAAATCGTGACACTTTTCTCTTCTGCACCATCTTCTGCTTTTTGTGAAATCGTGACGCTTTTCATTCTGGGCTATCTCACTACTTTCTATCATGAAATCATGATGCCTTTTCATTCCTTTCACTCTGGTAGCTTTCTATCACAAAATCATGATGCTTTTCATCTTCGTACCCTTGCATTCTATCATGAAATCATGACACTTTCTCATTTCATACCACTTGGCTTTCTGTCATGAAATCGTGACATCTTTTCATTTGGCATGTCTTTTGCTTTAGTCCAAACGTGACATGTCGCGATATCGTGACAACTTTATCCTCACCCTTTGCTAGTTTGACCGTGATTTTGTGACATGTCACGATATCACGAAAATTTTCCATTCTATCTTTCTCTCTCCTCTATGGACCGCGATTTCATAGCACATCGTGAAATCATGACATTTTTCAATCAACACCTCTTCCTACTTGCTTTGGTCATGATTTTATGACATGTTGCGATATCGCGACACTTTTCATTTTCTGGCCAACAACAAAGCAACACGTCATGAAATCATGACACTTTTCATTTTCTTGTCAGCAACACATCGCGATATCGCGACACTTTCTTTTTCTGTGCAACACGTCACGATATCGTGACACTTTCTTTTTCTTAGCCGCGACAGAGCAACACGTCGCGAAATCGTGACACCTTTTCATTTCCACTTTGCTATTCTGAGCCACAATGGAGCAACATGTCGCGATATCGTGACACTTTTCATTTTTTCCGTGATGGAGCAACATGTCGTGATATCGCGACACTTTTCATTTTCTGTCACGATGGAGCAACATGTCGCGATATCGTGACACTTTTTCATTTTCTATCACGATGGAGCAACATGTCGTGATATCGTGACACTTTTTCATTTTCTGCCGCGATGGAGCAACATGTCGCGATATCGTGACACTTTTTCATTTTTTGTCGCGATGGAGCAACATGTCGCGATATCGTGACACTTTTTCATTTTTTTGCTATTTTTCTTTGATTTTGAGCATCTAGGCCACTACAATTTTCTTGGAAAGCATGCAAAAAAGGTGGGTCCCCAATTTTGGGGTGTGTTGTGGATCAGCCACAACAAATGGTGACTCTACTGTCAAATGCTCCTGAGCATTTTGGTGAGAACCCAACCTGAAATATACAAGCTTAGATACAGGTGTTAGCACATAAAAGATAAACAAATACCGACAGATCAGAAATACATGAAACATCAGAATCATTAAGTATCAGCTCGGTGTGTGCAATGTGTTTTCATTCCCTATCATTTGAACTTGATCAACATTCCATTGTCAGTTTCACTTATGATTTGTATGCAAGGCTATGAATGATTTGTGCAGGATTTGATGCATGATGAAGATGCTAGAGATGTAACAACCTGCTTTATAAATGCTCAAACCTTCTAATATCATGGACAAACATATTAAAGATGTCAAACCCTCTTAGGACCAAATATATGTCTACTAAATTAATTCATTAGATCCCAAAGTTGGTTATGTGTCACTACCATCTTGAACCCATGT
Source organism: Wollemia nobilis (assembly GCA_028583015.1). Lineage (NCBI taxonomy): Eukaryota > Viridiplantae > Streptophyta > Pinopsida > Araucariales > Araucariaceae > Wollemia > Wollemia nobilis. The sequence goes on from JAQPPZ010000049.1 coordinate 2,940,401, forward strand.
GCAAGTGTAAGTGAAATCAGAACTTTGGGGAATAGGATTCCCAACCTAAGCGAGATGGGAATTTAACCCTATCCTTACTATTCTGATTTGGAGTTCATTACCTCATCTTGAACAAAATGATTTAACCTGTTATGGATGAAATGGTCAGGCTAGTCTATCCATATGAGCAATCAGTGGTCTTGCTTTTAGACAAGACATGTTGCCACGCATGAGCATACTTAACCCCATAATCCATGACTTGGCTTTATTCATTCTCTTCTTTTTTTCTTTGGACCTTTGGGATGACTACCCATCCTTGCTAGGGACATGTAGTACGATCCCTCCAATCCAATATTAAGATGAAATGGAAAATATTATCTTTTATCTCTTGGACCTTGGGGATGACTACCCATCCTGGCTAGGGACATGTAGTACGATCCTTCCAATCCAAGATTTAGATGAAAATGGGAAATATTAATTTTATTTCTTGGACCTTGGGGATGACTACCCATCCTTTGCAGAGGACATGTAGTACGATCCTTCCAATCCAAGATTTATGATGAAATGAGACATAGGAGCTTTGGGGAATCAGATTCTCAACCTAGGCGAGATGAGAATTATGCCCTATCCTTACTACTCCATGTGGGTCAAATCAGAGCTTTGGGGAATTGGATCCTCAACCTAAGTTCGATGAGGATTTAATCCTATCCTTACTACTCTGGTTTTAGACTTTAAGCTTGATGGAAGTGGTAAAAACCATTGTTTTAAGGATTATGTTGCATGATAGGACAGACATGAAATATTCTTTTCACCTTACCTTTTCATCCAAGTATGGTTTTGACCATTTTGCTCAAGATTCTTTTTAATGTGCATGGAATGTGCTTGGTTCAAGATAGTTTGGGCATCAGTTCCCAACCTTAGGATTTTTTTATGTTTTCTGTTATAGAATAACCCTAAGAGGATTCGACACCTTCTCAATGATTGCATATGAAATGAAAATGTAACTGAGATGACATGTATATGCAATGAGGAATGTGACATGAGATATGAATGCACTGCTTCTTTTGGAATGTGGATGGAATATATCATCTTCTTTACCATAATGTGTAAAACTGACAACTTCATGCATCACAAGATTCAAACGATATTACTTAAAATGTTTGTGTTACTTGTGGAGCTTCTACAACACAATTCCAATGTTTCATATTCTCCTAGTCTTAGGCATAAGTTGACATCTCAATTTATTTTATTTTTTTCATAAACAAACCAAAAATGTCCAAAGGACCAACACACAACTTAAATCCAAATCCAAATAGCAATCCCTAAAAGGAAACTTGAAAACACAAACCAAAACCAAAAATCAAAACCTATATACAAATGTACAATATAATACAAGATGATGCAAAGCTTGGATTATCACTTTCCTGGATCCCAAACATGATTAGAACATTTCAACAAAAATATAACATGATATGCATGCCAAATGTTGTGGGAATCCAACACAAACAAGACTAGACCAAACAATGCAACCCACTTCAACTTTCCTCTCTCACCCCACCAATTAAATTCAGTTCCATTAATATTCTCATAGGTGAGATTCAAATTTTCAAATTGATTAGACAATGATTGATTTTCAATTTTATCATGTCTATTCTTTAAAATGTAAATTTCATAATTCCCTCCTTGATTTAGAATTAGGCTATCTTTTTCAAATATGCAATTTTGTAAGTAGGAGCCTATTTCTACAAATTTCAAAGCCAAATCATTTTCCAAATTTGTAGGCCAATCAAATTTGTGCAACAATTTACAAGCATCTAGGATATTTACTAAATTAGGATCATTAAAGTTTTTATCCTAGATTCAATTAGTAATTGTTGATGAATTTGATTTAACAATTCAAGTGCATCAACTTCTTTTTCATTCATTAAAACAATGTTATCAAAGGTGTGATTAGAAATCATACCCTGTTTTTCATTCACCTTTAACGACATTTCATCATAAACATCAATCAAATTCAAAACATGGTCATGCAAATTTTCACCTAAATCATGGATGTTTGAACACAAAAGGTTAGACTCTACCTTTTGAACATTTTTATTTACCAAAAATTGGTGAGAAATTACAATTTCTTCTTTTACCTCATGATCTTCATATTCTTCATTGATTACTTGTTCATTAAACATACCAAAATTGGGCACCCAATTGAAAACATGCCCATCCTTTTCAACCCTCAAATGTTTTTGGTCAAAGTGTATGTCCCATGACTCATCTTGATGATCCTTCATTTGAGTTGCTTCCAATTGATCAATCTCTTTGTCATTTGGTTCTAATTCTTTGTTCACTATCCATGGTATCTCTTCATGTGAGGTAGAAGTTTCAACATCCTGCATATCAAGTGAAATATGAGTTTCATCTATGGGGGTGTGAGAAAAGAATGCATTATCATATCTCCCCCAACCATTATAAAAATTATCATCCAAATCCATGGAATGAAATTCCATGATGTTTGTGGCATGATCTTTTGATTCATTCATAAATTCTTTTTCTTCTTTGTCCTTGGCAATAGGATCATTATAATCTTCCAAAATTTGATGAGATTTGAAACCCTCTTCCAAAACATCCTCAAATTGTACAGGAGTTGTAATATCTTCCTTTGAGTAGGCGATTATGTTGTCCTGTATATCAATTTGCACCCAAGTTTCATTAGTAGTTTTGGATTGAGTGTAGTCCTCCCACTTCTTCCAAGCATCATAATAATCATCTTTCAAAATCAAGTGGTGACGTTCAACTACTTCTTCAACATCTTCCAATTCATCAATGTGTTTCTCATCAAATTCATCTTCACCTTCCTTAGATGGTTCAATTATTTCCAAAAGTGGGTTATTTCTTGAATTCAAATTTATAAGGCTATCATCGTCCAAATTAGTAACCCATGATTCAATTTTATCATAATTTGGAGGGTGAAGAATTTCTTGATCATTAATTTTACACATCTCATCAATAGTATCTTCCAAGAACAAGTGGTGAAACTCTATCATGTCTTCAAATTCATTTATTGGTTTTCTTCCAATTTCACTTTCAACCACTTCATTCAATTCTATGGTAGGTTCCGTCCTATCACATATATCAAACATTGTTGAATTTAGAACCCCTTCATCCAGAATAATCGTGTATCTCTATGAATGAGATCATTTCTGCATAATCCTCACTAGTGGATGTTGGTTTAGCAATTTGCACCTCCTCGTGGACTACATCTAAGGTGGTTGTAAGATTTGGATATTCAAATTCATCCCCTTGATCATTTACCTTAGATATCATTGGAGTGGAGGGTGCTATATTTGATGGTTGGTGTAGGTTGGCATCAATATCTTTAGAAGGACAATCTCTTATGTGAACATGTTGTGCCTTTTCTTCTTCAAGACCTTGTCGTTCTATCTCTTCTAAGATCTCATGGATTTTCTCTAGAGACAAGCTACCCATTTTTTCCTCAATGAATGAAGCAAGTGTGGGGTGTATGGCTCCTAGGTATACTTCCATGGCTTCCTCTTCTAATGTGTTAAAATTTTCCCACATTTGGGAGTGCAACTCATGAAATCTTCCATTGAATTGACTCAAGGATTCATTAGGCTCCTTACATATGGAGGTAAACTGATTTTTCAAGATTTCTAAGTCAACCTGATTACCAAAATGGTAAAGATAGGCTGCTTCTAGTTGTATCCAAGAAGTCCTAACCTCCATGGGTAGTTGGCTGTACCAAAAGAATGGTTTATCATCCAAAATGTATGCAAATAACCTACAAGCTACCTCCTCATAGAAAATCTGGAATTGACATAATGTATCCTTGTAGACATGCAATTTTTGCAAGTATCCTAGTGGCACCTCTTGATTAAAACACCGTAAAAAATCCAATAACATTTTAGGAATTTGATAGGGTACCACAGGTATAGACAAACCCTTATAATGATCCTCCATTATTGATACCATTCTTTCTCTTAGAGACATCATTTCTTTTCTTAGGGATACCATTTGCTCCTCAAGTGTTGCCATTAGTGAAACTCAAAATGTAACTTTAGAACCAAATCTGTTGAATATTCAACCTGCAATGTATAAACAAAATCAAGTTAGCATCAACTAAGAGATGTATTCATTAAAATCAAATGAAAAGTAATTGCATGAGACCAAAATTTTCAAAGTTAAATCAAATCACATTATTTCTGTATGAACAATCAGAAAAGTGTTAGAATAATATGCAGCATACCTGAATTGCTTAAAATAGAATAAAGTAAACCAATTCAGGCTGTCCTTTTAACAATCTGCTGAGTGTTAGAGGACTAAAGCATACATAAATTTTAAATCTCACTAAAATAAACCCATCCAGCCCTCCTTCTAGCGCCAATCTATTGAGTGGTATTTTCACCCGATTGTGAAAACACACTCTCCGATAGGATTTGGGTTCTAAATCCTCTCTTGCAAAGAAATTTAATAAACAACTTCTCCAAGGTTCCGCTATGTTAGCATTTTACATCTGTGTATTAATGATCTCAAATGAAGATATTCAATTAAAATGCTTGGAACACCTTAGTGGTTGCAAGTAACTGAAAACAAGGGGCAATGTTGGTTTATTTTATTGTGAAACTGTAATGATTGTTTGTTGAACCTGAATAAAGCAAATGTGATTTGATCCCTTTATGACTATACTGTAACTTCAAAATGGAAATTGATGAAATGTCATAAAACATAACCCCTTCAATGAAATTGGAGTTTTATGAAGGGAATTTCATCATCTACTCATGAATGAAAAACAAAACTGAAAAATGAAACTCTGGCCTTGAAATGGAAATTTTCTATTTTCTGACTTTGAAATTTTTTAATTTTTATTTTAATGCCTGTAAATGAAAATAAAGTGCAGAAAAAATGAAAATAAAATGCAAAAGAAAAATGAAATGCATTCAGGGTGATGCAATCCTATTCTGACAAAACCGAAGCTAATGAGGTTTCCATGCATGCAACCTAACTTATTGAACCTGCAAAACATGCACAATCCAGATAAGTTAAGTGCTGATCCCTAGGGTTTTAATTACGATTTTCAGATTTAGACATTCGCTTGAAGCAACCAAGATAACTTGCATTAAACTTCACCTATAAGTCTAAAAATCCGAAAGGGGAGAGATAAACATTCAATCTTGCATGCAAAAAATAACTCCTTCTTTCTTGCCAATGAGATGCAACTCTCCGAATTTTTTGTATTAAAAATTAATCATTTTACAATAACAGAATCTCTAGTTTTCTCAAAACCAGAAAAAGGGGAAGAAAAACACTCCCAAGCAGGCCCAGAATGGCTTCTCGCCTTCGGCACTGCAACTCTGCTCGTAGCGGTTTTCGACCTTCGTATCTTCCCTCAAATTTTGCTTTTAAACCCTCTAGCAATGCTCTCTGTTTTGCCCTGTGACGCTTCGCTTCATCTCCCAGATCGCTTCATTTCACCTTCCTCGCCTTTTCATTGCTTTTGACTTTATGCTCGACATTGAGACGCTTGATCTTCTCTATGAACTGTAACGCTTCTGTAGCCCTTACACTTGTACGCCACGTGTTCCACGTTTCTCTGCATGTTCCATAATGGCCCCCTGTAAATCGTGACCAAAAATAGCATGTCACGATATCGCGACATTTTTCTGCATGCAACTTCGTTCCTTTACCTGCATCGCAAAAACAAGACATGTCACGAAATCATGACGTTTTTCGGCCAACAACCTTGTCCGCCACCATGCACAACGAAAATGAGACATGTCACGAAATCGTGACATTTTCCTGTATGCAGCCTTGTCAGCCTTCATGCACAGCGAAAATGATACATGTCATGAAATCGTGACATTTTTATGCTATCGGGCCGTGTGGGTGCAACCTGTCATGAAATCGTGACGTTTTTCTCTATCACTGGGTTTTGTTGCACTTAGCCGTGAAAATGTGACATGTCATGAAATCGTGACACTTTTCTCTTCTGCACCATCTTCTGCTTTCTATCGTGAAATCGTGACGCTTTTCATTCCGAGCTGTCTCACTGCTTTTTGTCATGAAATCATGATGCCTTTTCATTCCTTTCACTCTAGCAGCTTTCTATCACGAAATCGTGACGCTTTTCATCTTCGTACCCCTTGGCTGCTTCCGTATATCGTGACATCTTTTCATTTGGCATGTCTTGTCGCTTCAGGTCACAAAATGTGACATGTCACGATATCGTGACAACTTTAGTGCCTCGCCCTGTTTGATCGGTTTGACCGCGATTTTGTGACATGTCGCGATTTCACGACAATTTTCCATTCTATCTTTCTCTCTCCTCTATGGATCGCGATTTCACAGCATGTCGTGAAATCGTGACATTTTTTGATCAACACCTCTTCCTGCTTGCTTTGACCATGATTTTATGACATGTCACGATATCGCGACACTTTTCATTTTCTGGCCAGCGACAGAGCAACACGTCACGAAATTGTGACACTTTTCATTTTCTTGTCAGCAACACGTCGCGATATCGTGACACTTTCTTTTTCTTGTCAGCAACGCGTCACGATTTTGTGACACTTTCTTTTTCTTAGCCGCAATAGAGCAACACGTCGCGATATCGTGACACCTTTTCATTTCGACGTACTTTGTTGTTCTGAGCCACAAAAATGCGACATGTCGTGATATCGCGACAATTTTTCATTTTCTATCGCGATGGAGCAACATGTCGCGATATCGCGACACTTTTCATTTTTTTGCCGCGATGGAGCAACATGTCACGATATCGCGACACTTTTTCATTTTCTATCGCGATGGAGCAACATGTCGCGATATCGTGACACTTTTTCATTTTCTGTCGCGATGGAGCAACATGTCGCGATATCGCGACACTTTTTCATTTTCTGTCGTGATGGAGCAACATGTCGCGATATCGTGACACTTTTCATTTTTTTGCTGTTTTTCTTTGATTTTGAGCATCTGGGCCACTGTAGTTTTCTTGGAAAGCATGCAAAAAAGGTGGGTCCCCAATTTTGGGGTGTGTTGTGGATCAGCCACAACAAGACTCAATATGTTCTATACTCAAATACCAATCTCATATAAGCATAAAGAGAATTGTTAGAGACTCAATATGTTCTATACTCAAATACCAATCTCAACTCAAATCAATATTATAGAAGCATAAAGATAATTTTTAGAGACTCAATATGTTCTATACTCAAATCTCAATCTCAACTCAATTCAGGATATAGAATAGTTTGTTTTTTGGAACTTGAACAATCACTTCACACAATCACTTGACTAGGCTCAATCAACTCTACTCAACCAATCACCTCAAGGAATAACCCTTTCTCACAAACCCTAGTCCAAGCATGTATCAACCAACTCAAAATTATATCCAATAATGCTCAACAACAAATCTCACATAACAATGATACTCATGTTCTTTTCTAACTCAAGTTTAATTTCTTTGCATAACCAATTGGCTTCAACAACAATGCTTATAAAATGTTATTCACATAACAATGATACTCATGTTCTTATCAAACCCTAACTCAAGTTTTTCATATAACTAATGGATTCAACAACAATGCTTATAAAACAAGGTTTGATCACACCTCTCAAATAAAAAAACCTTGAAGCATTAAACCAACAACTCTCAAAAGGGAAACCACAATCAAGCCTTTTCTCTTCAATGATATTTTCAGAAATCAATCACCCAAACAAGTCAATGAAGAATATTACCCATACCTTTTTTATGCCAAGGAGTTGTCCACAAAATCTGTCAAACTCAACACACTCTTAAATATTTCCTCATCAACCACAAGGAGGTTAGAGGATTTGAGTAATATCACAAAAATAAAAATAATATCCCAATAACACCTAATTACTCCTACTCAATAAAATTCACCATGTTCTCTCATGAAAGAAATAATCCCATTTGAAAAAGAATAACTCAAACTCACTTTTAAAACCCTTTTACACACACCTTATTTCTCCTTCTAAGCAAGTTAATCAAATAGCCCTTGAAAAATGCTTTCCAATGATATATAATATGCTACCCTTCCAAAAATAAAACCTTTAGAAATTTACCAATTTTCTACGGCAAAGCATAACCCTTATTTCTCCTTATGGCTATTTAACAAAAATAAAATATAAAAATTAACTTGCATTTGCCTCTCATAGGGATTCGATCTCCCGATGTCCTCCTTCCCAATGCCTTAGCCACAACCAAGCCATCGTTGGGCCACATGTCCCCACGTGCCTAAGAAGGCATGACCACTATTAAGTACCTTCATGAAAAGCACTTTCCAAAAATTAAAACATGCTTCTTCCTTGCAAGTAAACCTCATGTGAATTGAACTTGGGACCTCCTCTATGTTGCCAAGCCAACACACCACTAGGCCACTCTGGCCTATGTGCTCAACACTTCGAATGTTCTCCCCTTTAGCCCTTATGGAAACATCAAACCTTCGAACACCAAACCTTTTTCGCATGCGCTTAAAACAAAAATTGCAAGGGATACATTGATTAATGTTTTTGATGGCATTTATATAATGCCCTTGTCTTATTATGCAATCACGTTGGTGCTTCAAATAATTTCGACATCAGCGTGGTTTTTAATTTATAATAAATTTAAATTTAAATATTATAAATTAAAATAGACCAACCTTAGGGTTTAATTTAATTAAACCTTAGAACCTTGTATTAATGCACAACCTTGGTATAATCAAATATTATTTATAAAATTTAAATTCCTTGTGAATTTAAATAATTTATAAATAATTATTAAACCTCCTTTTTAACCTTTGCAATAATCCATCTTGGGTTTTTTTATAAATCAATTGCTTAACCTGTACTCCCAATAATATTAAAATATTATGGAGTCTTTTTCCTCTCACTTTTACACTGATGAAGATTTTCTTTGGATGACTTGGGTGACTTTATTTCTTGTCTAATTCCTTGAGATGAATAATAACTCTATCAGGTGATATCAATGACACCTTTGACTTAGAGGACTCAAAATGTCCAACAATCTCCCCCTTTGTCATTGATGGCAACCCATATCCTTTTACTGAAATGTGACCTTCGTTTTTTCTCCCCCCAGGACTTTGCTCCCCCTGACTCAATGCTCTCTCAAATATCAAATCTCTCCCCATATCAAATCTCTCCCCAATACTCTCCCAAATACACAAATCTCTCCCTCTTTGACATCAATGGCAAAGGGTCATCTTTGGGGCTCGGGGCTATGAATAAGCCTCTTAGCTTAGCCCCTCTCCCACCTCCACATGAGGTGGTTAATTTTGTGGTGGGAGTATTTCTACTCCCCGAAAGCATTGTTCTCTGCCTTTATATTTCTATCTTCTTTTATAAGTTTTCTAAATCCTCTCACTGTTTCTTTCCAAGTCATCATCCCTATTCATGTCATCACTTTTGTTCCTGTTCCTATTCTTGTTCTCATCCATGTTCTTGTTATTATTCTTTTTTGAGTCTATTATTTTTTGAGTCTCTATTCCTATTCTTTTCTGAGTCTCTATTCCTGTTCATCTTCTTGTTTCTGTTCATGTTCCTATTTCTATTCATATTCCTATTCCTATTCATGCATGTTTCTAGAATATTTTCTCTACACCATCTTGCTATGTGACCATCATTATTGCACTTATAACACTTAATGTTATTATTCCTTGGAAGTTCAACTGTCTTAGGATTTCTCCTAATGAAGCCATATCCTCTTTTGTCATGAATCCTGCAATTTATTGCCTTGTGACCAAACTCATTACATGAGTAGCAATATCCTTGGAAAAGTTGTCATTTTCCATACTCATATCTTTCATGTGTCCTACACTGTGAAGCCATGTGCCAAAACCTATGACATGAAAAACATCTCCCATTGAAGCTTCCTTGTATTGACCTCATTGGTCTCCTATTCTGATTGTTGTTCCATCTATATCTTCTCTGTGTCTTGTTCCTATATTTTTTGAAATATTTGTTTTCCAACTCATCCTCTGATGTCTCACTCTTACTTACACTATATTCTTCTAAAGTATCTTTCTCTGAAGTTTCTTCTTCTTCAAGACTTGAAGTAGACTTTTATTCCCATTTCTTTTCACTGGTTACATACTTGTATAACTTATTCTTGAAATCCTCTAAATTTTCCTTTAGTAGTACCACTTCTTGTGTTAAATTTTCACATTCCATAATATTTGCTTCTAACTTATCTTTGAAATTTCTTGCCTTAGCCTTTGAATTTTCTAAATCCTCTATGAGTAATAATATTTTTTCATCAAATTCTTGAAACTGAATTTCAAGCTTAGAGTATTGCTTTCTTACCTTCTTTACTATTTCAAGGGCATAAATAAGTTATCCCTTGAGATCATAAGAATTCTCTACTGAATAATCCTCTATTTGCTTACCTTTTTCCATATCATTTCTTTCTTTTGACTTTTCTTCTATAGGATCACTCACTTCTTCTTCTAATGCCATTAGAAGTTAGAAGTTTTTCATATGGTCTATCAAGTGCATCTTCAAAATCATCATCATTGAAACTATAATCAACCCTTGTGCAATCATCTTCAAGATGTCTAAATTTACCACATCTAAAACACTTGAGAATAACTGGAGTCTTTTTCTTAACTGTATCTTTCTCTTCAACCATAAATAATACTTCATCTCTATCATTATCTGAAAAACTAGCATCACTATCAATTGAGTACTTACTTGCATTATCTGCATAGTAGATTCTCTTTTGCCTTTGGAATAACTTCCTCCCTTATCAGTTTTGTCCATCCTTAATTTTCTTCTGGTACCTATATCTTTTTAATTCCCTGTACTTGTGATCCTATTTTTCTTCATCATTGTTACTCTTTGGCTCTTTTCATAGATTCTGATCTATGCAACCCTTTTATAATTGCATTTATAGATCTTTAGAATCTTACCTTCCTTATATATAGGAGGATCGACTGCTAAATCATATCCAAGTTCCACTGCATCCCAAACTTCATTACCAAGTGCCATTAGGTGGAATCTCATCAGCACACACCAATACAAGAAGTCACTTCCATAAAATACTGGTACTACATTATTGAAGAATCCATCCTTTTGATCCATTATGTTCTTAGACCGATTTCCTTCAACCTATCAAACTCTTATGAAGGAACCTGCTCTGATACCAATTGAAGAAAACAAGCTTATACTGAGAGGGGGGGTGAATAGTATAAGACCACTTTTTACTTTTCTTTTCAAATCAATATTATGCAGTGTATAGATAACAGTATCAATATCAATAATCAAAGCAATGCACATAACACCATACATAATAGAAACACAAATTTTAACATGGTTCACCCAACGTGGGCTACCTCCATAGAGAAAATATTTCTTCTAAATATTTCTCAAATAATATATTAGAAATCCTTCCCAAATACAATGTTTATGGACCTCTATCCAAAGGATATGTTGATCCCCTTATCTCAAGTTCATGGATCTCTTCCATAGGAGAAATATTTCCCCTTTAGCTATGGCTAGTGATCTTCTAGAAGACTTTGTCTCTCTGTTCCACTTATTGGTGGATATCTCTCCACTTGAAGACTCCTCACTTAGAAGATCTATATTCAATTGTCCTAGCTAATGGATCTCTATCCACTGAGACTCTATCCTCTATACTCTATCACCTCCAAATATCTATCTCAATATTGTACTAAACATAGTCTAGTAGGTCTAGCATAGTTCTGCATAATCTCTTGCACTAAACATAGTACATCCAGTCTAGCAAAAATTTGCTCAATAGGATCACTCAAAACCTTCTCAAATATGCTCAATATGTTCACTCAGAACCTTCTCAAATCTTCTCAATAGGTCCATATAGAACCTGCTGAAATCTTCTCAATAGGTCCACACAGAACCTATCCAAATTTGCTCAACATGTCCACACATAACCTACTCAAATCTACTCAATAGGTCCACACAAAACCTGTCCAAATATGCTCAATAGGTCCACATAGAACCTGCTCAAATTTGCTCAACAAGCTCACTCAGAACTTGTCCAAATATGCTCAAAAAGCTCACTCAGAACTTGTCCAAATATGCTCAACAAGATCACTTAGAACTTGCCTAAATCTGCTAAACAAGATCACTCAGAACTTGTCCAAATCTACTCAAAAAGTCCTCTCTAGGACTTGCTTAAATCTGCATTGCAAGCTTCCACAAAATCTTACACAAAATTAGTCCATAAGCCTTCTCAAATACTTACCTCAAATTTGCTTAACAAGTCCACACAAAACTTGTCCAACACTAAAATGCTCCAAGGTTGTCTATGAACCCTTTGGTCACCCTAAAATGCTCCAAAGTAGTCTATGAACCCTTTGGTCATCCTAAAATGCTCCAAAGTAGTCTATGAACCCTTTGGTCACCCTAAAATTCTCCAAAGGTGTCTACATCCCTTTGGTCACCCTAAAATGCTCTAAGGAGGTCTACCACCCCTTTGGTCTACCTAAAACACTCCAAGGTGGTCTATGACTCTGATCAATTCAAAATTCTCCAAGGTAGTCTATGACCCCTTTGGTCAAACTAAAATGCTCCAAGGTGGTCTACAACCCCTTTGGTCAACCTAAAATGCTCTAAGGTGGTCTACAAAACCTTTGGTCAACCTAAAATGCTCTAAGGTGGTCTACGACCCTTTTAGTCAACCTATAATACTCCAAGGTGGTCTACGACCCATTTGGTCAACCTAAAATGCTCCAAGGTGATCTACGACCACTTTGGTCAACCTAAAATACTCCAAGGTGTTCTACAAACCCTTTGATCAACCTAAAACACTCCAAGGTGGTCTACGACCCCTTTGATTAACCTAAAATACTCCAAGGTGGTCTACAACCCATTTGGTCAATCTAAAATGCTCCAAGATGGTCTACCACCCCTTTGGTCAACCTAAAATGCTCTAATATGGTATACAACCCATTTGGTCAACACTCTAAGGTGGTCTACTAACCCTTTGGTCACCCAAAAATGCTCCATGATGTTCTACAACCCATTTGGTCAACCTAAAATTCTCTAAGGTGTTCTACGACTCCTTTGGTCATCCTAAAATTATCCAAAGGTGTCTACTACCCCTTTTGTCAACCTAAAACACTCCAAGACAATCTACGACCCTTTTGGTCAACCTAAAATGCTCGAAGGTGGTATGTGACCCCTTTGGTTAGCTTAAAATTCTCTAAGGTGATCTATGATGTCTTTGTTCAACCTAAAACATTCCAAGGTCATTTATGATGCCTTTGGTCAACCTAAAATACTCCAAGGTGGTCTACGACCCATTTGATCAACCTAAAATGCTCCAAAAGTGTCTACCACCCATTTGGTTAGCCTAAAATGCTCCAAGGTGGTCTATGACCCCCTTGGTCAACCTAAAATTTTCCAAGATGGTCTAAAACCCCTTTTGTCAACCTAAAATGCTCCAAGGTGGTCTATGACCCCTTCGGTCATCCTAAAATGCTCAAATATAGTCTAGGACCCCTTTTGGTCACCCTCCAAAGTGGTCTATGATCCCTTTGGTCACCCTAAAATGCTCCAAAGTGATCTATGACCCCTTTGATCATCCTAAAATGCTCCAAAGATGTCTACAAACCATTTTGTCACCCCAAAATGCTCCAAAGGTATCTATAAGCCTTTTGGTCAACCCAAAAACCCCCAAAGGCATATATACACCCTTTGGTCATCCAAAAGCCCCAATGGTATTTACTAAGCCTATTGGTCAAATTGTATATACATATATATATATATATATATCAAAATCTAAAAACATCATTAAAACATCAAAAATACAAAAATATTGCATTGCATTACATTTCATATCATTGCATTATAACATCACTTGCATTAGGCATACCCATCATCACATTTTGCATTTTAGAGTTGATCATACATGTCTAGCACCAAGTCTGTACACTAGGCACCTTTCAACATCAACTTTATCAATAGTCATTATTCATACATGTTTACATTATAATTATCATTTCCATCCACATTCCATACTGTGTGTCTGTTTCCCTTCACTTAGCCATTGTTCATAAGGCATATTTAGGGTTTTTGGTCACTCAACCATCTCTAGTTTTCTTTTCAAATTTTGTAGAAAGCTATCATGATTTTTAGAAGGTAGAATCCTGCTTAGATTGTACCTTGTATATGTCAAAATACCAATACATTTTCACACTAATTAATCCAAGTATTGCATAAGGAAATATTGAACAACATGTACTTATACTGAGATGGGGGTGAATAGTATAATATAAAACTTTTTTTCTTTTCAATACATATGATAACATCAAAAATACTAAAGTATTAAACATTACACAAAGCATCACACACATGAGAGACATGATTTAACATGGTTCACCCAATGTGGGTTACTCCATGGAGAAAATATTCCTTATAAAATTTTCTCAATAAATTCTCTTGGGAATCCTTTCCCTATTACAATGTTTATGGACCTCTATCCAAAGGAGACACCAATCCCCTAATCAAGTTTGTGGATATCTATCCACAAGATAACTCCTTCTCCTCTGCTCTAGCTGGTGATCCTCTTAGAAGACTACTACCTCCACTACAATGGCTTGTGGATATCTCTCCACTGAAGACCCCTATCCTCACTCAGAAGACCTCTGTCCTCACTACCCTAGCTAATGGATCTCTATCCACTGGAGACTAATGTCCTCTACTCTATCACCTCCAAAGCCTACTCTTACTCTACTCTATCTCTATCTCATATTTGTACTAAACACTATCCTCTAACTTGTACAAATATTCTCAATCTTTGTCTCAAATATGTACTGAACATTATCCTCTACCATGCACAAATTTTCTCAATCTCTGTCTCAAATCTGCACTAAACATTGTCCATTGGTCTAGCACAAATCTGCTCAATATCTATCTCAAATCTACACAACAAATCTTCACCAAGACTTGTCTCAAATCTTCTTGTAAGCTTCCATAAAATCTCACACAAATCTGTCCTTAAGTCCACTTTAGGACTTACTCAAATTTGCTCACTATATTTCACAAAATCTTGTTCAAATCAATTGCTAACTTGCATATAAAACTCAACTCAATATTTCATAGAAAACCTCTTCAATCACACTAACTAGTTCCACTCAAAATCTTGTTAAACCACATAAGCATATAGAGAATTGTTAGAGACTCAATATGTTTCACACTCACAAACACTCAATCACTTTCAATCCTTTCCATCAACTCAATTCAGAATAAGGAACAATTTGTTTCATAAAAATTGAACTATCACTCCAACACTTTCAATCAACTATGCTCAACCAACTCCACTCATCCAATCACTCAATAAAACATAACTTGCTTACAAACCCTAATCAAGCATATTAAAGTTTACTCAAATATTTCCAACAATGCTTATCAAACAACCTTTTCACTCCAACTTAGCATTCATAACATTCAACCCAACAATATTTCACTCACAAGGAAGATATACCCATACATTTTTCTTGATGGAGAAATGACCTCAAAACATATCTCAACACAATCAACCTCTTTGCCAATATCAATGGTTAGATATCAAAAATCTACCCTCAATTATTTCCTTCAAATATTTCACCATACAAAAATTATTAATTCTCAATTACACCTTATGATCTTCAAATTTCAAAATAATATTCAACATATAACAAATCACAATAACCCTTATTACTCCTAACTTCCTTTTCATAAAAATAAAATTAAAGCCTTATAACTCCCTACTCAAAATTGCATTTTCAAATAATTAACTTTATAAAACAATGCAATTTATTTTTAACCTTCAATAAAAATATTTCTCACTTTTGTCTAAGGTAAAAAAAATAATTACCTTACCCCTTTTAACTCCCTAAGCACTCAACAAACCCAAATATACCACGTGCTCATAACATTCCCACTTCACACTTTAACCTAGGTGCAAAAATAAATACCTCAATGTGCTCCTCGGTGGGACTCAATCCTTGTACAAAGTGCCACCTATGCCTTAGCTACGGCTACCCTATCGTGTGACCTAAGCACTCACATGGGAGTTAAAAGAATCTAGAGAACTTTGAATCCTCCTTACATATAAAAAGCCAAAAGGCTTTGTCCTTGCTTCACCACCAAGACTCGAACACAACACCTTTATGTTTCCAACACCTTGCACACCTTGAATTCACCGCTAGCCCAACCGCTGGTGGGTATTGAAACTTCCTACCTTGATCGCTTTGCTTTCCATGTATTTCGAGGGCAATTAAAAATTGAAACCTTTTTCCTATTCTTGCTCATGAATTATTCACCTTCACTCAAAATCGCATGCACAAATATTTCGGAGACTTACCTTTGTGAGGTAAGTGCTATGGTATTTATACCATATGCTTCCCTTTTCCAACGTCGATGGAGGAATATGAAATATCAATTAAATTTGGTGCCTAACCCAACTTTGGGTTATAAAATTATTATTTTTATAAATTAATTTATAATATAAATATTATAAATTATTTATAAACTACCTTAGGCATTAATTAACCTTTTAATATTATAATAAAATATTATAATATTATTTCCTTTAGGCCTTTTCTTCAGGGTATTTAACCATCCTTTTGACCAATCATCTGGAGCTCTTAGACCAAATCTCTTGGGCTTAAAATATAAATATTTTAACCCTTCTTTTGCCAAGTCTTGCATTGATTCCTGACACTGACTCTTGACATCAATGACAACACAACTAACTCAAAATTTCCAACAATATCCCCCTTTGTCATTGATGGAAATCCCCTTTATTTTTTACCAAACCTTTTCCTCTTTCAAAATTGCTCCCCTTGAGAAATTGCTCCCCCTGACTAAATGCTCTCCCCCTAACTCAAATATCTCCCCCTTTGACATCAATGGCAAAGGACCACCTTTGGGGCTTGGGGCTAAGAATGAGACTCTTAGCTTAGCCCCTCCCCCACCTCCTCTCTTGAGGTGGTTAATTATGGGGTGGGAGTAGAACTACTCCCAACTTTCCTCGAAGATACTCAAAAGTCTCTTTTGGAAGTGGCTTAGTAAAAATATTTGCAATATGCTCCTTTGTAGTAACATATTCCAAGATGACTTGCTTATCTATCACTTGTTCTCTCAAAAAATGATACTTGATCAAAATGTGCTTTGTCTTGGAGTGCATCACTGGATTCTTTGAAATATTTATAGCACTTGTATTATCACACAATATGGATATAGGGTGATCATGCTTTATCTTGAAGTCCTCTAGAGTTCACTTCATCCATAATACTTGTGTACAATAAGCAACTACTACAATATACTCTACCTCTACTATGGATAAGGATACTGAAACCTATTTCTTACTTAGCCAAGAGACTAAACAGTCTCCAAGAAAGAATGCTCCACCACTTGTACTTTTTTTATCATCAATGTTGCTAGCCCAATATGCATCTGTATAAGTTGTGAGAGTGAAAATATCACTTTTGGGATGCCATATCCCAAAATCCATAGTCCCTTTTAGATACTTGAGAATCCTCTTTATTGCTACTACATGTGTCTCCTTGGGTGCTACTTGAAACCTTACCACTAATCCCACTGCTTGCATGATATCTGGTCTTGTAGTTGTGACATACAATAAGCTGCCAATCATAGATCTGTATAATTTTTGATTTACCTCTAGAGATTCATCATATTTACTTAACTTACATCCTGTAACCATGGGAATACTTACTGGTTTGCAATATTCTAACTTGAATTTCTTTAGCATATCTTTTATATACTTGGTTTATGAAAGGAATACTCCTTTCTCTGATTGTGAAATCTGAAGTCCAAGAAAGAAGGACAACTCACCAAGCATAGACATCTCAAATTCATTTTGCATGCTCTTTGCAAATTTTTGACACATCTTATCATTGTTGCCTCCAAAAATGATATCATCAACATAAACAACCACAATTAGTAAGTCATTCCCTTCATTTTTGATGTATAAGTTACTATCCACTATTCCTTTCCTAAAACTCTATTTCTGTAGGTACTTATCCAATCTTGAGTACCAAGCTCTAGGAGCTTGCTTTAGTCCATAAAGTGCTTTCTTCAATCTGCATACATAGTCTAGTTTATCAATCAAGTTGAATATTTTTGGCTACTCAATGTAAACCTCTTCTTCGAGAACACCATTTAGAAAGGTTGATTTAACATCCATCTGATATACTTTAAAGTTTTTGAATCTTGAGAAGGCTAAGAACATTCTGATAGCTTCAAGTCATGCAACTGGAGCAAATGTCTCATCAAAGTCAATTCCCTCTACCTGTGCATAACCTTTGCATACTAATCTTGCTTTGTTTTTGACTACTTGACCATCTTCATTTAACTTGTTTCTGAATACCCATTTAGTGCCAATCACATTCTTGTCCTTTGGTCATGGGACAAGTTCCCAAGTTTACTTTTCTCTATCTTATCTAGTTCCTCATTCATTGCCTTAACCCAAAAGTCATATTCACTTGCCTCATTGAAATATTTTGGCTCAATTTTGGATAACAAAGAAAAATTTGCTTGTTGATTTGATGTTATTACCCTTCTCCTTATCTGTCTCTCATCTGGATTCCCAATGATTAGATATCTTGGATGATGTTTTTGTACATACCTGGGTGGAGTCTTAGGAAGAAGTCTTTGTGTTTCTTTCTTCTTCTCCTTCTGATTCCTCACATAACTCTTCTTGACAACTTCCATCTTCCTGATACACAATTTCTTGAATTGGTTCTCTTAACCCTATATTCTCATCAACTATTACATTTATACTTTCTACAATAGTATGTGTCCTTTTGTTGTAGCATCTATAGGCTTTTTCTTAGTGGAATAACCAAGAAAAATTCCCTCATCACATCTTGGGTCAAAATTGCCCAAGTCTTTCTCTTCCCATCTTATGTAACACTTACTTCTAAAGATTTTGAAGTATTTCACAATGGCTGGTCTTCCCTTCCAAAGATCATATGGAGTCTTGTGATGGTTCACTCTTATTTGAGCCCTATCAATGATATAAACTACTGTGTTAACTACCTCCCTCCAAAAACCATCTGAAATCTTGGATTCATTTAACATAGCTCTAGCCATATTTTCAATAGTCCTATTCTTCCTTTCAACAACTCCATTTTGTTGAGGAGTTCTTGCAGCTGAGTATTCTCTTTTGATCCCATGTTGTTCACAATAGTTTACAAATTTATTTGAGGTAAATTCTTCTCCTCTCTCTGATCTCAAACACTTAATCCTTTTACATGTTTAATTTTCAACCAACTCTTTAAATGCCTTGAATTTATCAATTACTTTTGACTTCTCTTTTAGGCACCCTACCCAAATTATTCTGGAATAATCATCTATAAAAAATATGAAGTAACTTTCACCTTAAATACTTTGTGTTCTGGTAGGACCACATAGATCAGTATATATTAGTTTCAATGGCTCAGATGACATAAATCCTTTTTATTTGAAACTTGTTCTAGTTTTCTTTCCATGCTGAAAAGGTGCATAGATTGTGTTTTGTGGCCTTTTTAGCTTGGGTAAATATCTAATAGCCTGTTTATTGCTTATGTTCACTATGTTTTCAAAGTTCAAATGACCCATTCTTCTATGCCACAACCAACTCTCATCTTCTTGTGATAGAAAACACTTTTCTCCTTTAATATCACTTAACATGTAGAGGTTGTTTGTAGTTCTATTTGCATTTGCAATAAGTTTTCTAGTTTTAGACTTTCTAATCTCACACCTACTTGGATGAAAAGTAACCATGTGCCCTTGATCACAAATTTGGCTCACACTTAGTATATTATGCCTCAACCCATTGACATACAATACATTCTCTATTTTTGTTTTCCCATTATCTAAACTCAGAGTTCCTTTCCCACAAATTTTTGCTGATCCATTATCACCAAATCTTACTGATCCTCCATCAATTTCTTTGAGTACTAGAAATTTACTTTTATCTCCTACCATGTGACTAGAACATCCACTATCAAGATACCATTATTTTCCCTTGTCCTGAACATGAAGAGTTGTTTGTACTAACATTGATCTAAATTTCTCATGTCCTTTTCTCTCTTTCCTAACTGTTGAAGTTGTATTCTTTTTACTTGACTCAGGTAATACCATTTTACACCATCTAGCCTTGTGCCCAAGATTATTGCACTTATAACATATGACATCACTATTCATAAGAGGTGCAAAAGAATTGAAATTTCTATTGACATCCTTTTAAAATAACCAGTGCAATGTACAGCTCTATGACCATATTTTTTACATGAAAAATAATAGCCATGGAAGAGAGTATGTAACCTATTTGAATGCCTTGGAAAATATGGTCGAGTGCTCCTTATTTTATTGTGATTAACTTTTATCCATGGTTCTTCTTTGATTTCTTCTTTCTTGATGTCTTTTCCTTCTAGAGTATGAGTCACTTGCTTATATTTGTTTGAAGTCTCTACTTCTTGAAGGCTTGACTCCTCTCTTTGTTTCCCCAACTTTATATCTTGTAGTAACTTGGTATTTTCAACTTCATTCCTTAGATAAACAATTTTTGCTTCCAATATTTCACATTTTATTTCTCTTACTCTTAATAGATCTGTCATATCCTATTCAATTTTATTTCCCTCTTCTACCTTTATCTTGATTTTTGTGAGAATCTATAGAAGTTCTATCCTTGCTTCTTTATTCTCTTGAATTTGATCCTTCAAACTTGAGTTCTTATTTCTAACCTTTTCAAGGTTCCTAATAGCAGCAAATAATTCCTCTTTTATATCAAACATGGTCTCTTCTTCACTCTCTAAATTCATGTGTGTTTCTATTGGATCTTCCTCCAAGCTATTAGTCCTTTCCTGGAGAGACCTGCTCTGATACCAATCGAAGAACATGTGCTTATACTAAGAGAGGGCCATGAACAGTATAAGATATATATATTTTTTATTTTTAATACATATGATAACATCATTAATACTAAATTAGTAAACATTACACAAAGCATCACACACATGAGAGACATGATTTAACGTGGTTCACCCAATGTGGACTACTCCATGGAGAAAATATTCCTTATAAAATTTTCTCAATAAATTCTCTTGGGAATCCTTTCCCTATTACAATTTTTATGGACCTCTATCCAAAGGAGACACCAATCCCCTAATCAAGTTTGTGGATCTCTATCCATAGGAGAACTCCTTATCCTTTGCTCTGGCTGGTGATCCTCTTAGAAGACTACTACCTCCACTACACTGGAATATGGATATCTCTCCACTAAATACCTCTATCCTCACTACCCTAGCTAATGGATCTCTATCCACTAGAGACTACTATCCTCTACTCTGTCACCTCCAAAGCCTTCTCTTACTCTACTCTATCTCTATCTCAGATCTATACTAAATACTATCCTCTACCCTACACAAATCTACTCAATATTTATCTCAAATCTATATTGAACACTATCCTCTGCCCTACACAAATCTTCTCAATATCGATCTCAAATCTACACTAAATACTGTCCATTAGTCTAGCAAAAATTTGCTCAATCTCTATCTCAAATCTGCACTAAACACAGTCCATTGGTCTAGCACAAATCTGCTCAATCTCTGTCTCAATTATGCACAACAAATCTTCACAAATACTTGTTTAAAATCTGCTTATAAGATTCCACAAAAAATCACACAAATCTGTCCTTAAGTCCACTTTAGGACTTACTAAAAATTTCTCACTATATTTCACAAAATCTTGTTCAAATCAATCCCTAACTTGCATATAAAACTCAACTCAATATTTCATAGAAAACCTCTTCAATCACACTAACTAGTTCCACTCATAATCTTGTTAAACCATAGAAGCATATAGATAATTGTTAGAGACTCAATATGTTTCACACTCACAAACACTCAATCACTTTCAATCCTTTCCATCAACTCAATTCAGAATAAAGAACAATTTGTTTCATAGAACTTGAACTATCACTCCAACACTTTCAATCAACTATGCTCAACCAACTCCACTCAACCAATCACTCAATGAAACATAACTTGCTTACAAACCCTAATCAAGCATATGAAAGTTTACTCAAATATTTCCAACAATGCTTATCAAACAACCTTTTCACTCCAACTTAGCATTCATAACATTCAACCCAAAAATATTTCACTCACAAGGAAGATATGCCCATACCTTTTTCTTGATGGAGAAATGACCTCAAAATCTATCTCAACACAATCAACCTCTTTGCCAATCTCAATGGTTAGATATCAAAAATTTATCCTCAATTATTTCCTTCAAATATTTCACCATACAAAAATTATTAATTCTCAATTACACCTTATAATATCCAACTTTCAAAATAATATTCAACATAAAAAAAATCACAACCCGTATTACTCCTAACTTAATTTTCATAAAAATAAAATTAAAGCCTTATAACTTCCTACTCAAAATTGCATTTTCAAATAATTAACTTTATAAAACAATGCAATTTATTTTTAACCTTCAATAAAAATATTTCTCACTTTTTTCTATGGTAGAAAAAAATTAATTACCTTACTCCTTTTAACTCCCTAAGCACTCAAAAAAACCAAATATACCACGTGCTCATAACATTCCCACTTCACACTTTAACCTAGGCACAAAAATAAATACCTCAATGCGCTCCTCGGAGGGACTCGATCCTTGGGTGAAGCACCATCTATGCCTTAGCTATGGCTACCCTGTCACATGAGCTAAGCACTCATGTGGGAGGAAAAAGAACCTAGAGAACTTTGACTCCTCCTCCCATGCCAAAATCCAAAATGTTGTATCCTTTCTTCACCGTCGAGACTTGAACGTAGCACCTCTATGTTTCCAACACCTTGCATACCTCAGATTCACCGCTAGCCCAATAGTTGCTTGGTTTTGAAACTTCCTACCTTGATCGCTTTGATTTTTACATATTTTAGGGGTAATTAAAAATTGAAACCATTCTTTTGTGCTTGCTCACAAATTATTCACCTTCACTCAAAATTTCATGCACAAATATTTCGGAGACTTACCTTTGTGAGGTAAGTGCTATGGTATTTATACCATATGCTTCCCTTTTCCAACATTGGTGGAGGAATATGAAATATCAATTAACTTTGGCACCTAACCCAACTTTGGGTTATAAATTTATTATTTTATAAATTAATTTATAATATAAATATTATAAATTATTTATAAACTACCTTAGGCATTAATTAACCTTTTAATATTATAATATTATTTCCTTTAGGTCTTTTCTTCATGGTATTTAACCTTCCTTTTTACCAATCATATGGATCTTTAGACCAAATATCTTGGGCTTAAAATATAAATATTTTAACCCTTCTTTTGCCAAGTCCTGCACTGATTCCTGACATTGACTCTTGACATCAATGACAACACAACTAACTCAAAATTTCCAACAAATATAAACCTACAAAGTGGTCTGTGTTACCTTAAGTAAAAATTTACCTTGCTCATCCCCCTATGTAAATGGTTCAAAGATGTTGAGAATTGAAAAAAGGACAGTTCCTCCTTATCCAAAGCAATCAAAATACCTTGTTTCCTACCAAACTGGGGCAAGTATCCAAAGAGAAGAATAAAAAGTGGTTGTTACCACTTAACAATATCCAAAACAAAAAGTGATTTTAACCATTAGAAAAAAGTAAAATAAATAGCGGTTCTCACCACTACTTATTTCCTTGCTCACTAAACAAAAATGAGCAAATTCCTAGAGAAATTCAAAATTAAAATAAAATAAGGGAGTAATGAACTTGAATCCTTGGAATTATTAGCATTTGATAACCATAAGGTTATCCTCACTACAGGTTGGGTGGCATAAATCCCACCTAGCAATGGTGGTATCCTTATGCATAATGATATGTCAGTCACATAAGCGACTTGCTTTTTTATAGACCAATGTTTGCATGCAGATGAGATAGCTTTTAGTAGCTTGTATTGCCTAGTGGTCTAATCCAAATACGTACAAAACTTAGGATAATGATACTCATAAGGTGATATTCAATACAGATGGGTTGTATTAATCCTTTTTGGCACTGTGATAACTTTATGCGATATCATAAAAATGAACTCACATGCACACACATAAATATTGAATAACTTGGTCATCCTAGCAGATTTATACTTTACCAAAAAGTCTTGCATGGTTAATATACAAATTTTGATTAGGTAATTAGAGTTTTTGAGTCTCTTGAAAATACCAAACACATTATATAGCATTATATTATTCATTTCATTTCATATAATGCTTTCACATGTTTGTTACATTACGTTACACAAGCCGTTACATAGTGTCATGATAACATTACAATGATGAGGTAAATTATGTACAATATATGGTGCTAGAATCTAGTGTGTCAAATATTATTTATAATCCATAATACATATTAATAAAACATCCATTTTGTTATGCATACATACATATACATATCATCAACTCACATTAATTACAATACATGCATCCATGATTAGCATCAATAAAACAAACATAATAATTACATCCATATAATAAAGTATTAAAGCAACACTGGGTCAATTTTCCCACCTTGGGATGACCAAAAACACTATGTAGCCATCCCACCCTAGGAAAACCACAAAACAAATCCCACAAAAATAGTTAAAAAAGACCAAAAAAAAGGGCCCAAACGCCACCAAAATAGGTCAAAATTGATGAATTTCACAAAGGATCAATATTGAACCCAAATTGTTCATGGATGCTCTAAAAATTTTCTACTTCACTCTCTAAGAAGTCCATTATGACTTGACCACTCCATAGGAATGAAGTGTTTAGTCTTTTTCTTCCATGAAATATCAACAAAATGATCAAAATCCTAGCAAAATTGATAAATCTTACAATGGGAAAAACTAAGGGTAATCTCAATCAAGTCATATGGATCAAGTGAATTATTTATTTCATAATTGGTCATGCCCTCATTAACTCATCACTTGAGGGGGTAGTCATAATAACGAATTCACAATCAAAATCAACACTTAAACACTCAAAAGTGCAACTTGCATACATTCAAAAGAATCATTGCCAAAGACAAATTTTCAAGCCCATGCTGGGGTAAACAATAAGCAAAAGCAACAAAAAAGTCTTGGTCTCCTTGAATCCTTGGTAATTTACCTAGAAAAAAGGCTTATAAGTGAAACAAGGAACCAAGACCAAGTATACCCTAAGCCCCTACAACTACCATTGCAGAGTCGCTGAAAGGTATACCAAAATAAATCCTTCAACTATATCAAAAGCAAGGATTCCAAGAATTTATGCTCCTTCCACAATAGAGGCATCTAAATTTTGTTATATTACTAAATAACCTCAATCATTTAATGATTTAGTCATCTATTTTTGCTCTATGCTTTGTTTCACATAATGCATCTCAAAAAGGGGTATTTGTAGACACTAAAATCATGTAAATCAAATAATACTACCAAGGTGCCACTCTTATCAACACCATATGGCCCCATTGGGCAACCCTCAAGGGTTAATTAGGGGTACCAACCACTTTTGGGAAGGTTTACCCCACTTTTGGGAGGTTTTGAGCCATGTAGCCATGGCTATACCACCCCAAGACAACCATAGTTTATGGTTGTTCCACCTAGGATCAACCATAAGCAACTATCCCTGTGTGGGATGGCCATGGTCCAAACCCTTCAAAAATTCAAATGTGGGATAAATTAAAATCAATTTCTACCATTTATCCCACCCAATCACTCGTGATATATTGGGATATTGGCTTGACCATTAGGGACTATAAATTGGAGGTCCAAATGGGAATCCGCTTCCACCCTATGCATGGCAAAGATAGTGACAAGTGGTAGCACCTGCCTTGCATGCCCAAACTTGCCCCTTTACCCCATTTTCCCTATTGGGCTATAAATTGAAGTGTTTGCACTCAATTTAGAGACTTTTGCAATTGTTGTCAATCAAAGGAATTTTCAAGGCATCCCCAAATACACTCATACTTTTTCAAAACTATCAATTCCTATGAGTTAATTTACCAAACTTAATGACAACACCCCTAGGAGGATTCTAGACTAAATACAAGTGGAATTAGTGAAGAACATGTGCTTATAAAGAGAGGGGGGGTGAACAATATAAGATATAACTTTTTGCTTTTCAATCCATATGATAACATCAGCAATATTAAAGCAGTAAACATCACACACATGAGATATATGATTTAATGTGGTTCATCCAATGTGGGCTACTCCAGGAAGAAAATATTCCTTATAAAATTTTCTCAAATAATTCATTTGGGAATCATTTACCTATTACAAAGTTTATGTACCTCTATCCAAAGGAGACATCGATCTCCTAATCAAGTTTATGGATCTCTATCCATAGGAGACACCAATATCCTCTGCTTTGGTTGATGATATTTTAGAAGAACTATTGCCTCCACTACACTGGCTAATGGATCTCTATCTACTGAAGACTCCTATCCTCACTCAAAAGACCTATCCTCACTACCCTGGCTAATGGTCCACTAGATAATATGATACTCTATACTTTATCACCTCCAAATATTACTCTCAGATCTATCTTAAATCAAAACTAAACATAGTCCTTCGGTCTAGCACAAATCTGCTCAATCTTTGTCTCTAGTCTAGCACAAATTTATCCTCAAATCTGCACCAAAATCTATCCTCAAATATGCAATAAAAATAGTCCTTAAATCTAGCACAAATCTACTCAATCTCTACCCTAAAGCCTTAACACAAATATTGACTCAATTATAAATCAACTCTTCTAGATCTGCTCCAAACCTTAACTCAAGGTTTGAAAAAATCACTCAATCAACTCTACTCTAAAGTATTATCAAAGACTTATCTCAACTTTGCATTGTAATATTCCATAAAAGCTCACATCAAAATATCCACAAGTCTTCTCAAAGACTTGCCTCAAATATGCTCAACAAGTTCTCACTAGAACTTGTATAATCTTCTCTCAATATTTGTCTTTAAATCTGTATTTTAAGCTTTTGCAAAACTCACACCAATCTATCCACAAGTCTTCTCAAAGACTTACCTCAAATCTGCTCAAAAAGTTCTCACTAGAACTTGCTCAATCTCATAGAAACATATAGAGAATTGTTAGAGACTCAATATGCTTCACACTCACAACACCTCTCAATCACTTTCACTCTCTATTTTTACCACAAAAATATATAGATAATTGTTAGAGACTCAATATGCTTCACACTCACAATAATGCTCAATCACTTTCAACCTCTTTTCTCAAATCAATTTAGAATATAGAAGAATTTGTTTCAAAGAATTAGAAATGTCACTTCAACACTTCCACTTGACTAGGATCAACTAAATTCACTCAATCAATAACTCAATGAAATACTTCTTGCTTACAAACCCTAGTCCAAGCATATGAACACTCAATTATTTCTAACAATGCTTATCAAACAATATCACATAACAATGATACTCATGATCTTTCACAAACTTTTGTTCTAATATAGTTCTCAAATTCACATAACAATGATACTCATGTTCTTTCACAAACCCTAGTTCAAGCATATGAAAGCTCACTCAATATTTCCAACAATTCTTATCAAATAAGGTTTTATGATCAACTCTCACTCAGAAAAACCTTTACCATGCAAACTCAACAATGCTTACCAAACAATCCTTTTTACTCCAACTTAGCATTCACAACATTCAATCCAACAATATTTTTCTCACAAGGAAGATTTACCCATACCTTTTATTTTGATGGAGATATATCTTCAAAACCTGTCTTAACCACAATAAAAAATTTCTTTACCAACACTGGGGTTAGGTTACCACAACTTCTCTCAAGATCTCCACAAAATAATTTCCACAAATATTATTTTTCATGCAAAATAATAAATCCTTTTTGTACATGTTATAATATCCAAACTCACAATATTAAATTTAATAATTTCACCATAACACTACACTTAACAAGTATAACAAAGTCCTTATACACCATATAATCTCTAATTTTATAAAATCTAACAATCAAAAATTAAAATCAAATATTTAATTTTTATTCCCCTTATATCTCCCTTAAAAACATTACTCAACTTTTATTTTCCACAACAAAGTAACCTCCGAAGTGACAACCTTATCAAGATAAAAATCGACGCATACCTTATTTAACCAGCAAAATACTTTTGGTGGATTTTGAACACCTAACCTCACCACTCCAAGAACCTTAGCAAGATGTGCACCCATCGCATGGGCTACAAGCCCTCATGGAACCAAAGGCGCACAATGTTTACCTTATCCTTAGTTTCCTCCGAATGCGTAAACCAACAAAACCTTATCTACTTCATAAAACATAAACCAATAGGATTCGATCCCTGCACCTCATGTTCACCAATGACTTGGTACCTCCCTTGCTGCCAATTGCACTACAAAGCACTTTGGGATGTAAAACGAAAGGCTCTTCTCCTTGTCCTATATGCTACCACGCTCAATTTTAAAAATACACAATTGCTTGCTTTCTCAATGCGCACACAAATTTCTTTTGATCACATATGGGGATATTTACCAAATTTTTACCCCCTTTTATATGCATTAGGCTATGTCTTCGATGACATCGGTGATAATTCAAAAATTTGAATTATAAACTTTATAACCCTATCTTTAGGGTTTTAATTAATTTATAAATTAACTTATAATTAAATTATAATTAATTTAATAACTTGAAAAGTTAATTAAATTAATTTATAAATTAAATTATAATAAAACTACTATAATTAATTTATAATTAATTAAATATCTGGGTCTTGCACCTTTAATATTATGATAAATTATTATAATATTATTTTTCTTGGGCCTTCATTTTTCCCTTTAAACCTCATTTGACCATTTGGGGGAATACTTCCTTTTGCACTTGATTATTCAACCTTAAACTAATGATGTACACTAAAATTGATGCTTGCTGGTGTTGACTTCTTGTCATCAATGACAACAAAACCTGATCATATTGCTCATATTTCCAACAATCTCCCTCTTTGTCATTGATGGCAATCCAATTACCTTTTACGATTTCCTTAACCTTTTTCTGTTCTACTCCCCCTAGGAAGATGCTCCCCCTAACTCAATGATCTCCCCTTAAATCAAATCTCTCCTTATTACTTAAATATCTCCTCCTTTCACATCAATGGCAAAGGGTCACCTTTGGGGCTCGAGGCTAAGTGAAAATCTTAGCTTAGCCCCTCCCCCATCTCCTATTGATGTGGTTAATTCTAGGGTGGGATTATTACTCCCAGTCTTCCTCGAAGATACTTAAAAGTCTCTTTTGAAAGTGGCTTAGTGAATATGTCTACTATCTGCTCCTTTGTAGTAACATATTCCAACCTGACCTATTTATCTATCACCTGTTCTCTCTGTAGACACCAAAACAGCACCATTCGATTAAGTGACTACAAACACTGATCGCATGCACATACACAGCTTTCAGGGCAGCCTTTAGAGGTCAAACAGTGGTCTTGACCACTTGCACAGCAGTTCGGAAGGTCGAAAAGTGAACAGAGTAAAGATGGTCTTCAAACGTCAAAACCTTCAAAGCCTTAAACAAAGTCTTTAAAAGCAAACTTAGCAAAAGGAGGGGAGCCCAGCCTTGGACGTCGCGAAATCGCGCGTCGCGATATCGCGACGGTCGCGATATCGCGACGGTCGCGATATCGCGACGGTCGCGATATCGCGATGCGTGATATCGCGACCGTCGCGATATCGCGACCGTCGTGATATCGCGACAGACCCCTGCCTTCGCGCCTGCCAGACACGTAAACATATGCATATAACCACTCAAAAGCCGACACGTCATCAGTTAAAGGCAGAGTTAAAGCAAACATTAAAAATGATTTTAAAAAGCAAATATCCAAAGAAAGCATTCAAAGCAATTTACGGCGAGCTTTAATGGAATAACAAGCGGTTTCAAAATATCCGATCCGAGGCCATGCCTCATAACTTCCGATGTCAGTGCGAGCCATGCTTAGTAATGACCCGATAAGGATCAAATCTGAGCGGCCCTTACGGATTTAGGGTTTAAACATTAATATCTCAGAGGCCGGATCCTCTATAAAACCGGATCGATACAATGAAAAAAAAGGTTACGAAGCATTTTGAAAAGCAACGAAGTGCTGCCAAAGTAAGACACCCGACTGCATCCCTTACGATTCATTTTCTTCTACATACGGAGAGTATGAATCTGGATCCATGGATCTACCCATTCGTCGACAAATCTTAGTGTATTTTTAGTTCTTTTACATTATGGTTTTGAATTCTGATTTCAAGCATGTATTCACCGGATTTTTAACAGTAGATTTCATTATGTTCTCGTTAACTTAGAATCTACTGTTTTAAATCATTTAACAGGTGCTATTAAATGTTTTATTGTTTCTCTGACCGTAGGAAATACAGCAGCAAGCAAAGACTCATCACCCAACGGACAACACCGGCTCGCCCATTTTGCATGTGGGCATGCGGAAAGAAATCATTGTGCACTCTTTGTAATAAAAAATCAGACTATTGTAACCGAGTTGGAATTAATATAAAAAGGCGGTGCTCTTACCTTTTGATATGATTACATCCGTGTTATTACATGCATTAAACTAGTTCTATTTTTATTGCATCTCAGTGTTTTATTTCCGAAATCTCATGCTTTCAGTGGCGATCACGGTGGGACCGGTTCCCATATTTTTAAAAATCATAGAAGTTAATTAAACTTGTTGTGTCTTGTGCTTAACAGGTACTTCTTTTTAGCCGGAGGTCAGAAACAGCAATTTCGGGTAGAAAGGAGGTAACGGTTCTAGCCGTCCATATCATTTTCTGTTGCGAAGTTTCGGGTTATTTCATTTACTGTCATTTTAATTTCTTTTATACTTTATTAAATAAGGTAGAAAAATTTTTCTTAAAAATTTTCTTGCTTTATTTAATTATGTAGTTATCTGCATAATTATTCATTTAATAATTAAATCTTTTTAATTATTAAAATAAGGTAGAGAAATTTTTCTTAAAGATTTTTCTTGCTTTATTTAATTATGTAGTTATCTGCGTAATTATTCATTTAATAAAAAAAAAAATTTTTAAAGAAAGGTAGAAAATTTCTTTGCAAATTTTTACTTGCTGTTTTCAGTTAGTATTATCTGTCTGGCATAGGGAAAGATTTCTTTTTCAGTTTCCTGTTTCAAATTTGCAAAGTAAAATGAATCCCACACACCACGTGGTACTTTAAACCAAGGCGTTGGTCGTAAAACCCCAACCCTTGAGCAAGACCAAAGGTGGATTCCATTATCACTTTGGCTTGAGATATTGCATCCATTACCTCGATCGCGATTGTTGCTAGACGTAAATCCTGACGAAAGTTTACCGAGTGTTTCTGGGGTGATTCCCATGCACACGAGGATAAGTCTTCTATGGTAGGTGTCATAAACGGAGCGATTCCCCTTCCGTACCGCCTATGTTCCACGTACCATCTCGCTCTCACGTACCTATAGTCTCCCTCACGTAAGGGCGGGTATATAGAGAGGTTGGTATATCGGTCCGACAATGGTATATTGAAGGGGCGACCATTTATGGGAGTCATATGAGCCAACATTATGCATTTAAACGTTCTTCCAAAATTGCAAACACAAAACAAAACATCAAAATGCACTAAACCAGTTTAGGACACACTAATCAATCCTTAAAAGAGATAATCACGGTTTTGCGTATGTGTGTGTTCATTTCTGCTTGGTGTGCACAAAAAGACAAATCATCATAAACGAGATAAAATCTGCTTAGATAGTAGAGAAGCAACACAATGGTGTACACCCGTAGCCAAGCCCAATCAAGGGCGGAAGTCGTAGAAGGTGCACAAAGAGAGGGCGCTAGTCGCATTCCCTTTAACCCCAAGGATTTGGTCATACCACCTTGGCGGCTCGACACACAAGGCGGTCCCCTCCACACCTTAACAGATAAGGACTATGGGGGTACCCCTTCTAGGAGCACTCCTGTTCAGCATAGCACTCAACACACATCCTCCCATGAGGGGTACATCCATAGGAGAGCTACCTTAGATGCTCGTTATGAGCGGTCACCGCGCGATGAAGCGCTGAGTCAACCTAGGGTTCGACGAGAGGAACCACATGGTTACACTATCCCTCCTTCAACCCCTCCAGTTGTCAGGACTACAAGGACAAATTCAGAGCACAAGGCTCCTCAGGCAGGCCAAGCCAACTTCGTCCGCCAAATCGTGCTCACTTATGAAAGAGAGCATGAGGAAGATTCCTACCTTCCTCAAAAACAATACACATCGCGGGAGCAATACGCCTTCGCACCTGCTAGATATCATGGTCACACTCTGAGGCCAGCGCCTCAGATAAATGCCGCTACCCCCATCAGAGAGAGATGGCCTCTAGAGATCTTGGATCACTACGACCAAGATAGATATGTCAGAGAGGCATCTAGGCCTTCTACACATGAGGCGACAAGACCAACTATCTTAGAGCCTATCAAGCATTTCGCACGTCGGGTGCAACTCACGCAACGTGAGCGAGACCGACTATCGTTAGCGGAACTGTACCATATTAACGAAGAGCGCCTTCAGCGCCAGAAGGATGAGTTGTTCCAACACACTATGCAGGAAAGGACTCCAACCCCTCACACACATAAGACAAAACATTATGAGAGGCACAAATCCGAACCTCTTGAGCAAAATAGGGTAGACCACATCGACCCGACAGTCGCCAGAAAAGTCATCCGCCAAGCTCAAATAACGCAGGTTGAACAAGGTCGCCAGGAGTTAGAAAACTTATACATGCAGCGCAAAGCGGATAAGTTGCGCTATAAACTACCTGAGAAGGCGCCAACCCCTTGCATCCAAAGAGCACAACAGTATGAGGAGCACAACCCCCAGGTGCGAGACGAGTCTCTGCGACCTTATCAAGCATCACCCCCAATGCCTCCTAGACATGAGCAGGAGGCTACTCCTATAAACAATGACGAGTGCCTTCCTCAGGAACCCACTCAGGTTTATGGGCCACCCTTAGAAAGTCACCAAGAAGCCTCTGAGGAATCAGAGCAAAGAGAAGAGCTGGATGAACTGCCCTACCAAGACATGGGGGGTGCTATTCAGCTACCCCTCCATAGGTCCCCGTTTCTCAACACGAACCAATCAAAGCGGAGGAGCTCAAATCTCCCGATCTATGCAAAGAGCTAGAGCACTTAGAGTTGGTGGAGACCAAGATTTTGGAGCTCCCAAGGCCCAACTTACATGAGGCTCTTTTCGAAGAGGATCAACCTCTAACTGTACTCACTGATGATGCAGTCCTCCATATCTCAGAATCTACAGATCCTGATGAGCTATACACATTGTTCGAAGCTTCTGAGGAATCAGAACAAGGAGAAGAGCTGGATGAACTGCCCTACCAAGACATGGGGGGTGTTATTCAGCTACCCCTCCATAAGTCCCAAGTTCCTCAACAAGAACAAACCAAAGAGGAGGAGCTCAAATCCCCTGATACATGCAAAACATTGGAGCACTTAGAGTCGCTAGAGACCAAGATTTTGGAGCTCCCAATGCCCAACTTACATGAGGCTCTTTTCGAAGAGGATCAACCCTTGGTTGTAGGACTACCTGATGATGCAGTCCTCCATATCTCAGAATCTCCAGATTCTGATGAGCTATACACATTGTCCGAAGGTGAGGATGAAACAGAGATAGCTCAAAGCAATCACATACGACAACATCGACACCCTATAAATATCGATGAAGCATGTCAAATGATAAACATAATACTAGGGCATGAGTGGCGCATAGACCCAGCCCACCAGCATCACATGTCGATCCCACTCCTTGGGGAAGGTCGCGAGCAACTTCCACCCAGAGATATCATAGCACCATCAGTGTCGAAGGCAGACCCTGTCTTCCTATCCGTGCATAAGGCCGATCCATTCGTGCCAATTCCTACAGAGCCAGATCCGGTGCACAAAGATTGTCAAGCTGGGGGTACCTCTATTCCCTGAAGAGCAAGTGGATTACACCAAATGCTCCAAAGGTGTCCATAAACCCTTTGGTCAAACCAAAAGCTCCAAGGATTATCGCAATCTCTTGGTCATCCCAAAAAGCTCCAAGGATTATCACAATCTCTTGGTCACCCCAAAAGCTCCAAGGATTATCGCAATCTCTTGGTCACCCCAAAAGCTCCAAGGATTATCACAATCGCTTGGTCAATCCCAAAAGCTCCAAGGATTATCGCAATCTCTTGGTCACCCCAAAAGCTCCAAGGATTATCGCAATCTCTTGGTCACCCCAAAAGCTCCAAGGATTATCGCAATCGCTTGGTCACCCCAAAAGGCTCCAAGGATTATCACAATCGCTTGGTCAATCCCAAAAGGCTCCAAGGATTATTGCAATCGCTTGGTCAAACCAAAATGCTCCAAGGATTATCACAATCGCTTGGTCAATCTCCAAAAGCTCCAAGGATTATCGCAATCGCTTGGTCAATCCCCAAAATGCTCCAAGGATTATCACAATCGCTTGGTCAATCCCAAAATGCTCCAAGGATTATTGCAATCGCTTGGTCAAACCAAAATGCTCCAAGGATTATCACAATCGCTTGGTCAATCCCAAAGGCTCCAAGGATTCTTGCAATCGCTTGGTCAATCCCAAAACGCTCCAAGGATTTCCACAATCACTTGGTCAAAAATCATGAAAATTCAAAAACAACAAAAATCACCAAAAACAACAAAAATTTGCATCTCATTTCTAGGCATATTCAAATTCATCAAATAGAGAATTCTTCTCGCAATTCATCTTCATATTCACCAAAATCAATCCATCAAAAATACAAAAATACATAGCTGCATCCAAGCATTGCATCCATACATTGCATATTCATGGTCGTACAGGTCAACGGCACCATAGGCTATCATGGTTCTACTAGTCCATCTTGTTCCACAACTGTTCCATTTTACAAAAACAGCAAAAACACCATGCACTTTACCACACTAGAGTCAGTGGTCTCTTAATGTATCAAGAGTTTTTCGTGATCCAGTCATCATTTTGCTCTTTAGCAATGAAATGTATCAAGTCAAACAGATTTTACGAAGGTAGAGTTACACTTGCAATACACCTTGTTACGTAACATCCCAACACAAATTAAAACACATAAAAATTCCCGAGTTGTGTGAACGAAGGATGAAACCCGCACGATAATCCAGAGTTACCATAAGCGAAACGGTTATCTTGCTCATCCCCCGTGCGAATGACCCCAAGAATGCTCGAGAGTTGGCAAAAGGACAAGCATCCTCCCTACCCAATTCCCTAAGAATCCCAAAGTTGCAAAACGTCAAAAATTTGCAAAATGTCAAAACTTCAAAATTTGACACCCTACAAGTGCACATCTCAAAAAGCACAAAGAATAGTGATTATCGTCACTCCATCATCCCTTGCTCAAGAGAAAAGAAAAATAAATCAAAATAAACAAGTGATTATTATCACTATAACGAGCAAGTATCCCAACACAATTGAAGAAAAGAAGGGAGTTGACCTTGAATCCTCGGAACTCTCAAAGATTCTCGACAGGTCATGAGGCAAGCCTCAGTATCGGTTTGGTTGATAGCCTATCGGTCACTGGCGGTAAACTTCTCGCATGACGATATATCTGTCACATTAACTTGTGTACAGATCAATGTTTGCATGTGGATGAGCTAGCTTATGGTATCCTGGAGAACACCGCAGATTAATCTAACTACATACAACAAAGGAGTTAGTGGAGCTAATTAGGTGATCCTCAGTACAGGTTCGGTTGAAAGCCCATCTGGCACTCGCGGTATCCTGACAAATACCACATAAATGAACTCAATTGCACACACAGGGATGTGAAATAACTTGGTCAAAAACAAGTCCGATTCATACCTTGTTCAAAAGTCTTGTAAGATAAAGTACAATCATGGCTAGTGAGTTAAAACTGTCTGAGTCTCAGAAAACCTTAGCTACATTTCTAAACCAATTGCACTACTTTTCATCCTTGCAATACCATCAAAAAATACAAAAAGAAGAAACACCACATTTGTACATAGCAAAGTAATGGAGTTCTAAACAGTCTATGGTGCCATAACCAAATCTCACCAAGTCCATACATCCATTTCATTTTTGCATATCACATGCATTTGCATTCATCATGCATCCATCAAACTAAATCAACATACAACATTGGTAATTATCATACCATATGCATCCATCCATATCAAGTAGCATGCATCCATCAACATCAATCATTGTGCATAAAATCATGACATATACGTAAAGAAAGAAAATCAAAACAACAAAAACATCACAAAAATGCAACACAAAAAGAAGCAATAAGCATTGCCGGACACGAGTGCTCTTGCACTCAACCTCTTGGCATAGAAAATCGATGTCGGGGCTCAAATTCTCATTCTCCTACTTCCCTAAGAAGGCTATCATAGCTGGACCGCTCCACGGGAAGACGGGTTTTTGATGATTTCACCCCATTATGGCATCACCAAAAGGGTTAACACCCACCAAAAATAGGTCCAAATGTCGGGAAATTGCACGTGCTCAAATGGAAAAACATCTAAAGGCACCCTAACCTAAGTCATCTTGGGTCAAGCGACTCGTCGCTTTTCTCACGAAGGTCATTCCCTCATCGATTCGTCGCTTGAGGGGGTAGTCACACTTAGTCACCAATCAACAAGCACACACCCAATCAAGGCAATGACATGCATTCAAAGAATCATTGACAAAGACAATCACGCTCCTGCTTGGGGCAGTAAACAAGCAATCATCCAAATTGATCAAACACTTGGCATTCCTGAAGCATGAACACAAGGTTCCCCCTGTGGATAAAAGGTTACGCCCTTTGCCTAATCATGACTGATCAATGTCCAAGCTCAAGTCACACCTCACCAAAATAGGTTAACACTTGAAATCAAATTCCTTAGCTCGTCGAAGCAAGGATTCAAGAATGCATGCCCTTTCCATACTTGGGGCATTAAAAGTTGGTTAGGTTACCAAGAAACCCTAATCATTAGTGCTTTGGTCGTATATTTTTGCTCAGCACTGCGTCACCCGCAACGCTTCCCAAAAAGGGGCATCTGTAGACACCAAAATAGCACCATTCGATTAAGTGACTACAAACACTGATCGCATGCACATACACAGCTTTCAGGGCAGCCTTTAGAGGTCAAACAGTGGTCTTGACCACTTGCACAGCAGTTCGGAAGGTCGAAAAGTGAACAGAGTAAAGATGGTCTTCAAACGTCAAAACCTTCAAAGCCTTAAACAAAGTCTTTAAAAGCAAACTTAGCAAAAGGAGGGGAGCCCAGCTTTGACGTCGCGAAATCGCGACGTCGCGATATCGCGACCGTCACGATATCGCGATCGTCACGATATCACGATAGACCCCTGCCTTCGCGCCTGCGTACACGTAAACATATGCATATAACCACTCAAAAGCCGACACGTCATCAGTTAAAGGCAGAGTTAAAGCAAACATTAAAAATGATTTTAAAAAGCAAATATCCAAAGAAAGCATTCAAAGCAATTTACGGCGAGCTTTAATGGAATAACAAGCGGTTTCAAAATATCCGATCCGAGGCCATGCCTCATAACTTCCGATGTCAGTGCGAGCCATGCTTAGTAATGACCCGATAAGGATCAAATCTGAGCGGCCCTTACGGATTTAGGGTTTAAACATTAATATCTCAGAGGCCGGATCCTCTATAAAACCGGATCGATACAATGAGAAAAAAAGGTTACGAAGCATTTTAAAAAGCAACGAAGTGCTGCCAAAGTAAGACACCCGACTGCATCCCTTACGATTCATTTTCTTCTACATACGGAGAGTATGAATCTGGATCCATGGATCTACCCATTCGTCGACAAATCTTAGTGTATTTTTAGTTCTTTTACATTATGGTTTTGAATTCTGATTTCAAGCATGTATTCACCGGCTTTTTAACAGTAGATTTCATTCTGTTCTCGTTAACTTAGAATCTGCTGTTTTAATCATTTAACAGGTGCTATTAAACGTTTTATTGTTTCTCTGACCGTAGGAAATACAGCAGCAAGCAAAGACTCATCACCGCAAGCGACGGCAACACTGTAGCCCGCCCATTTTACATGTGGGCATGCGGAAAGAAATTACTGTTCATCTGTTGTAATAAAAAAATCAGACTATTGTAACCGAGTTGGAATTAATATAAAAAGGCGGTGCTCTTACCTTTTGATATGATTACATCCGTGTTATTACATGCATTAAACTAGTTCTATTTTTTTTATTGCATCTCGGTGTTTTATTTCCGAAATCTCATGCTTTCACTCTCAAAAAAAGATACTTGATCGAAATGTGCTTTGTCTTGGAGTGGATCACTGGATTCTTTTAGGTACTTATAGCACTTGTATTATCACATAATATGGGAATAGGTTGATCATGTTTTATATTGAAGTTTTCTAGATTTTTCTTCATCCATAATACTTGTGTACAACTGGCTACTGCTGCAATATACTCTGCTTCTATTGTAGATAAGGATATTGATGCTTATTTCTTACTTAGCCAAGAGACTAAATAGTCTCCAAGAAATAAGCTCTTCCACTTGTGCTTTTTCTATCATCACTGCTACCAACCCAATCTGCATATGTATACATTGTGAGTGTGAAACTATCACTTTTGGGATAAGAGAGCCCAAAATCCATAGTCCTTTTTAGATACCTAAGAATCCTCTTTACTACTACCACATGTGTTTCCTTAGGTGTTGCCTAAAACCTTGCCACTAATCCCACTACTTGCATGATATCTGGTCTTGTAGCTATGAAATACAAAAAACTACCAATATTAGATCTATATAATCTCTAATCTACCTCTAGATATTCATAATCCTTACATATAGAATCATTATTTTCCCTAAAAATGATGTCATCAACATAAACAACCACAATTAGTAGATTATTCCCTTCATTTTGTATGTATAATTTTTTGTCCGCTATTCCTTTTCTGAATCCCTATTCCTGAAGATACTTATCCAATCTTGACTACTATACTCTAGGAGTCTATTTTAGACCATACAATAAATTTTTCAATCTACATACATGATCTAGTTTATCTATTAATATGAATCCCTTTGGTTGTTCAATATAAACTTTTTCTTCTAGAACACCATTTAGAAATTATGAATTAACATCCATATGATATACCTTGAAGTTTTTAAAACTTGAGAAGGCTAAGAACATTCTTATGGCTTCAAGTTGTGCAACTGGAGCAAATGTCTCATCAAATCCAATTACCTCTATTATGCATAACCTTTGCACATCAACCCTACCTATCCATCTTCATTTAACTTGTTTTTGAATACCCATTTTGTTCCAATCAAATTTTTGTCCTTTGGTCATGGAAAAAGTTCCCAAGTATTTCTTTTATCTATCTGATCTAATTACTCATCCATTGCCTTAATGTATAACTTAGCTTCACTTTCCTGATTGAAATACTTTGGCTCAATCCTAGATAACGAAGAAAATTTTGCTTATTGAGATGGTGTTATTATCCTTCTTCTTGTCTATATTTCATATAGATTCCCAATGATTATATATTTTGGTTAATATTTCTACACATATTATCCTTCTTCTTCTTCATCTGATTCCTCACAAAAATCTTCTTAACAACTTCCATCTTCTTGATACACAATTTTTTGAAATGGTTCTCTTGAATCTAACTTTTCATCAATTGTTACATTTATACTTTCTTCAATAGTGCATGTTCTCTTTTTGAAACATCTATAAGCTTTAATCTTAGTATAATAACCAAGAAAAATTCCCTCATTATATCTTGGATCAAACTTTCCCAAGTTTTGCTCTTCCTATCTTATATAGCACTTTCTTCCAAAAATCTTGAAGTGTTTTACAGTGGCCGATCTTCCCTTTCAAAGATCATATGGAGTCTTGTGATGGTTTAACCTCATTTGAACCCTAGTGATTATATATATACTGATGTGTTGACTTCTTTCCTCTAAAATCTTGGACTCATTTAATATAGCTCTAGCCATATTCTCAACAGTCCTATTTTTCCTTTCAACTACTCCATTTTGTTGAGGATTTCTTGTAGCTGAGTATTCTCTCTTGATTCCATGTTGTTCCCAAAAATCTACAAATTCATTTGAGGTAAATTCTCCTCCTATGTTAGATATCAAACACTTAATT
Source organism: Wollemia nobilis (assembly GCA_028583015.1). Taxonomy (NCBI): domain Eukaryota; kingdom Viridiplantae; phylum Streptophyta; class Pinopsida; order Araucariales; family Araucariaceae; genus Wollemia; species Wollemia nobilis. The sequence goes on from JAQPPZ010000049.1 coordinate 2,980,596, forward strand.
CTCTTGCTAGTTTCATTTTCAACCCATTCTTTAAATACTTTGAATTTTTTAAATGCTTCTAACTTATCTTTCAAGAAAGATACCTAAACCATTATGGAGTAATAATATATAAACAATATGAAGTAACTCTCATCTTGAATACTCAGTGTTCTAGTATGACCACATAGATCAGTATGTATTAGAATTAATGGCCTAGAAAACATATATCCTTTTGTTTTAAAGCTTGTTTTAGTTTGCTTTCCATGTTGACAAGGTGCACAGATTGTGTTTTGTGGTCTTTTTAGCTTGGGTAAATCTCTAACAACCTACTTATTGCTTATGTTGACTATGTTGTCAAAATTCAAGTGACCCAATATTCTATTCCACAACCAAATATCATCTTCTTGTGATAGAAATCACTTTTCCCCTTTGATCTCACTAAGCATATATAGATTGTTTGGAGTTATACTTGCATTTGCAATAACTTTTCCAATTTCTAATTTTCTTATCTCACATCTATCTGGGTGAAATGTAACCATATGATATTAATCACAAAGTTGACTTATACTTAGCAAATTATGTTTTAACCCTTTGACATATAATACATTTTCTATTCTTGTTTTCCAATTATCTAAACCTAGAGTTCCTCTTCCACCAATTTTTATTGATCCATTATCACCAAAACTTACTGATCCTCTATTGTTTTATTTTAGTATAATAAATTTATCTTTATCTCCTGTCATGTGTCTAGAGCAACCACTATCAAGATACCATTATTCTTCTTTATCTTGAGCATGAAGAGCTATTTGAACTAACATTGATCTAGCATTTTCATTTCCCTTTTTCTCTTTCCTAGTTGTTGAAGTTGTATTCCTTTTACTAGACTCAAGAAGTATCATTTTGCACCATCTAGCCTTATGTCTGAAATTATTTCATTTGTAACATATGATATCATTGTTCATGAGAGGTGCAAAATATTTGAAATTTCTATTGACATCAATTTTCATATAACTAGTGTGGTATACAAATTTATAACCATATTTGTTACAAGAAAAGTAATAGCCATGGGAGAAATTATGTAACCTATTTGGATACCTTTGATATTATAGTTGAGTGCTTCTCCTTCTGGGATTAACTCTCGTCCATGGTTCTTCTTTGCTTTCTTCATTCCTGATGTCTTTTATTTCTAGAATATATGTCACTTGCTTATATTTATTTAAATTGTATGCTTCTTTAAGACTTGGCTCCTATTTCTATTTCCCAAAATTTATATCTGGTAGTACCTTGGTATTTTCAACTTCATTCCTTAGATAAACAATTTCTACTTCCAATATTTCACATTATGTTTCTCTTGCTCTTAATAGATCTATCATATCCTGTTCAATTTTCTTTCCCTCTTCTACCTTTATCTTGAGTTCTATGAGAATTTGTAGAAGTTCCACATTTTCTTCTTCATCCAATTTAATTTGTTCCTTCAAATTTGAGTTATTTTATCTAATCCTTTCTAAATTCCTTAGAGAAGTGAAGAATTTATCTTCTATATCAAACATGGTATGTTCTTCATTTTCTAAAGTCATGTGTGTTTCAAATGGATCCTCCTCCAAGTTGTTAGTATTTTCATGGAGAGACCCACTCTTATACAAATTGAAGAACATGTGCTTATAATGATAGGGGGTGAACAATATGAGATATAAATTTTTACTTTTCAATCCATATGATAACATCAGTAATATTAAAGTAGTAAACATCATGCAAAGCATCATACACATGAGAGACATGATTTAACGTGGTTCACCCAATGTGGGCTACTCCATGAAGAAAATATTTCTTATAAAATTTTCTCAAATAATTCATTTGGGAATCCTTTACCTATTACAAAGTTTATGGACCTCTGTCCAAAGGAGACATTGGTCCCTTAATCAAGTTCATGGATCTCTATCCATAGGAGACACCAATATTCTTTGCTCTAACTAATGATATTCTAGAATAATTATTGCCTCCACTACACTGGCTAATGGATTCTATCCATTGAAGACTCCTATCCTCACTTATAAGACCTATCCTCACTTCCCTGGCTAATGGACCTCTATCCACTAGATACTGTCATTCTCTATACTCTATCACCTCCAAAGCTTACTCTCAGCTCTATCTCAAATCTGCACTAAACATAGTCCTTCATTCTAGCACAAATATGCTCAATATCTATCTCTGGTTTGGCACAAATCTATCCTCAAATATGCACCAAAATCTATCCTCAAATATACACTAAACACAATTTCGATCTAGCATAAATTTTCTAAATCTCTGTCATCAAGCCTTAACACAAAGCTTAATTCAATCATAAATCAACTCTACTAGATCTGATCCAAACCTTAAATCATGGTTTGAATAAATCACTCAATCAACTATGCTCTCAATTCTTCTCATAGACTTGTCTCAACTCTGCATTGTAAGATTCCACAAAAGCTCACATCAAACTATCCACAAGTATTCTCAAATACTTACCTCAAATTTTCTCACCAAGTTCTCACTAGAACTTGTCCAATCTACTCTCAATCTCTATCTTCAAATCTATATTGTAAGCTTCCACAAAGCTCACACCAATATATCCACAAGTATTCTCAAAGACTTAACTTAAATCTACTCAACAAGTTCTCACTAGAACTTGCCCAACCTTATAGAGATATATAGAGAATTATTAGAGACTCAATATGCTTCACATGCACAATGCCTCTCAATAACTTTCACTCTCTCTCTTTTTACCATAGAAACATATAGAGAATTATTAGAGACTCAATATGTTTCACACTAACAATGCTCAATCACTTTCAACATATTTCTCAAATCAATGTAGAATATAGAACAATTTTTTTCACAAAATTAGAACTATCACTTCAATAATTCCACTTGACTAGGCTCAACCAACTTCACTCAATCAATAACTCAATGAAATACTTCATGCTTACAAACCCTAGTCCAATATTATGAACACTCACTCAATTATTTCCAACAATATTTATCAAACAATCTTACAAAATAATGATACTCATGATATTTCACAAACTCTAGTTCAAGATAGTTATCAACTTCACATAACAATGATACTCATGTTCTTTCACAAACCCTAGTTCAAGCATATGAAAAATCACTTAATATTTCCAACAATGCTTATAAAACAAGGTTTATTATCAAATCTCACTCAAAAAAACCTTTACCATGCAACTCAACAATGCTTACCAAAAAATCCTTTTCACTCCAACTTAGCATTCACAACATTCACTCCAACAATATTTTTCTCACGACAGGAAAAACTCTTAACAATAGTCTAATAGTGGAGCTTTGGCGATTTTTTTCTCTGATTTAGGGTTTCTACATCTTCGAAAAATCTTTGGCTTCTGCTGGTTTGCTGAAGTGTCTTTGGGGTACGGTGGATCTAAAGGTCAGATCGATGCCCCAGGAGGGTCCAATGGGGACTTCTCCGGCTCCTTTTACAGGAAGTACCAGCTCTTACGCTGATTTGTTTAAAGAAGATTCTCCTTCGAAGAATTTCAAAGCCCAAAATATGGCATATAAAAAGCTCTTCACGACTGCTGGGAATAGGTCGTCAGCACATCGGGTGAATGGTTGTTTTCCACAGGCTGATTCTAGGCCAAAAATCATCATTTAGCCCAACATGGTTGAAGAATCAATCCTCTACAGAGCTAACCATGATTTAATCTGCAAGTTCATGGGTATTCGCCCCTCCCTGAACTTTTTGCGTTCTTGGATCCACCAAAATTGGGAGCCCCATAGTGAGTATTCATTATGGTTTATTAGTAATGGTTATTTTATTGTCAGATTCTTGGCTCTGGCCAATAGAAATAAGGCTTTCAAGTCAGAGAAGAAAAACCATGGCTCGACAGGGCTACTTGTTCAACCTTGAAGGGTGGGTTTCAATCCTCGTGTTGAACCTACTGCTGTCCCAGTATGGATTCGATTATATGCTCTTCCAATGGAATTCTAGGGTGAGCAGGTATTGGCAATGATTGGCAATTTGATTGGTAGACATCTGGGTGTTTCCAGAGACACTATTGAAGGGAGCATGGCGGTGTATGCTCGAATATGTGTGGAGATGGATCTCAGCCAACCTTTGCTGGTAGAGTTGGAAATTGAACTGGCAAGTCTCTCCTGGATTCAACAGCTGGACTATGAGGCCCTACCCTTCAGATATAGGGTTTGCCACAAGCATGGACATTTGGCCCGTTTCTATCCTATTAATATGAATTCCAAAATGGAGGCCCCTTCAGGAATGCAAAAATTGCCTAAAGAGGATAAGGCTACTCCTAATAAAGATCCTAATAGCACTGGTTAGGGCCAGGAAGCTCAGAGAGAGGGTTTTGAACAGCCTAGAAGAAAAAGAAGGACAAAGAAAAAGGAGGGAAAGGAGCAATCTCATCTCAGGCCTGCCAATAGGTATGAGATTTTTAAGTCATTGGTTGATGAAGAGGATATTTCTATGGAGGGCTTGGAGGGTTTCAAGGAAACTTCTAATATTCCTGGGCAACTCCCCCTCTCATCTTCTCTTGTCATACAGTAGGTAGTTGATATCTGTGAGGTATCACAGCCAGTGTGTTCTGGTGCCTTAGTAGTCCATAACCAGGAGCAGACAGTATCTCAGGATGTTCACATGGGAATACTAGAGAAGAACAGGGAAAGGCCATCTTTGGGGATAACCCAGGTAGAAAAAAGACCAAAAAATAACAATTCTTAGGGAGCAGGTAGAAGATCCAATAAGGAGCTGCTAGCAGCCCAAGGAGATAAATTGATCATGGGAGGATCGGTGAGGACAATTGACTCTTATTGCTCCCAGGGTAACCCATGATTATACAATCTTGGAATTTGAGGGGTTTAAACAGTAGAACCCATCAATCTGTTGTTCAAAGACTATTAGTTAATAGCAATACTATTTTTTTTCTTTTACAAGAGACTAAGATGTCTTTGGATCTTATGTCTAAAAAAGTTAGCAAAATTTGGAGGGGTGCTGGTCATATGGATGTGGCTGCCCAAGGTGCCTCAAGGGGGATTGTTACTCTGTGGAACTCTCTGGAATGGTCTGCAATAGATCATCTTGCCTGGAGGGGTGTTCTCACTTCTCTTTTTAGGAATAATGTCTCGACGGAATTCGTTCTAATAACTAACTTTTATGGATCTCAAAACCTAGAGGGTCAGAGGTGGCAGTGGAAGGTTGTGCATGATATGTGAGCATCAAGGGAAGATCTAGACTGGATTATAGTAGGGGACTTTAACGCTAAATTATCTTCTAGAGACCATGAAGGGGGAACACCTCTTTTGGATCCAAGGGACCATTTCATGATTGCTCAAGTCCAGGCTTTGCACTTAGTGGACATTAAATGTCCTAGCAATAACTTCACTTGGACTAATAAAAGGCGGGAGCCACATAGTAGGAAGGTGAAGCTAGATCGCTTTCTGCTTTTAGAGGAGGCATTTGTAAAATGGAATATCAATTTTTAGATTTTAGCAGGCCCTGTTTCTGATCACTGTCCTATTCTGTTGGAAGGCGGGACTAGGATGGGACACCATCACAAACCTTTCAGATTTGAGAATTTTTGGCTTCAGAAAGAACTTTGGGAGAAAATCCCACAGTTGTGGGAAGAAGGCCGCCCATCTTATGGGAGAGCAATGTTCAGAATCCACATATGTCAAAACTCAGTTGAAATATTGGAGGCATTCTAATAAAACTGACTTCCAGGCCCAAAGAGCTCCGTTGGTGGCCCGATGGGATGAGGTCCAAAAATAATTCAGAGAAGGAGTAATTATAGACCAGCTCAAAGCTAAGGATGATGCCTTGCGTACAGCGGTGGAGGACATTGACAACCAGGAGGAGACTTATTGGTGATAGAGAGCAAGAACCACCTGGTTATTGGAAGGGGATAAAAATACAAAATTCTTTCATCGAAATGCTTGTGCTCGAAGACAGATGAATAAGATGGAGGCCCTTCAATATGAGAACGGTCATTCCTTTGATACTCTTCCAGGTATACATTCCCATGCTATGGATTATTTCTCAAATATTTTTAAGGAAAGTGTGGTTCAAGATGTAGAGGCCCAAAATGAAGTTATTTCTATCATACCTGCTATTATTTCTGAGGATGAAAATCAGGCCCTCATTAAACCCATTGATAGATATGAATTGAAAGTTGTGGTATTTGGAATGAGTACTGGTAAAACTCTAGGTCCCGATGGTTTCCCAATTGAGTTTTTTCAGGCTTTCTGGGACTACTTAGAGGAATATGTTAGGGCTGTTGTTGAAGAATCTAGAGAAAATAAGAGAATGCTTAAAGCTATAAACCACACTTTCATTACCTTAATTCCAAAATGGGAGGAGGGGGTTCATATTTCAGATTATAGGCCTATTGCCTTATGTAATGTGCTATATAAAATAATCACAAAGGTAATGGCTGAGTTCCTAAAACCTCTTCTTCACAACATTATCTCCTCTGAGCAAGGGGATTTTGTTGAGGGTCGGCAGATTCTGGATGGGGTGGTTCTGGCCCAGGAAGCAATACATTTAATGCACACTTCTGGGAATAAAGGGATGTTCATAAAATTGGACATGTCGAAGGCTTATGATAGGGTTGAATGGAGTTTCCTGGCCAAAATGATGGTTGCCTTTGGTTTCTCTCAGGACTGGATAGAGTGGGTCATGAGCTGTGTCTCTTCCTCGACTTACTCTGTTCTAATCAAGGGCCTTCCTTCGCAACATTTTGGAGCCTCTTAGGGTCTTCGCGAGGGGGATCCTTTTTCCCCTTATATATTTCTCAGTTTTGCTGAAGGTCTTGGCAGAATTTTCTTGAGGAGAAGACAGCAAGGCATATTATTGGGTGTTAGGGTGGGGGAAGAAGTTTTAACGCACCTGTAGTTTGTGGATGATGCTGGTTTGATGGGAGTGGCCAACTTTAGGGAAGCAAGATCGATTAGGGATACTCTTAATTTCTATCTCAGGGCTACTCAATAGGTCATTAATGACAAGAAATCCAAAGTGGTATTTTTTAATCTGGAGCAAAGGCTTTAGAACAGAATTTTAGAAATCCTGGGATTCACTAGGACTTCTCTCCCTGTGGTTTACTTGGGGATCCCCTTGCACTTTAAGAAGCTGAAATTAGACACATGGAGGAATTTTATTGAGTGTATCAAGGATAGAATTAATCACTGGTCTCACAAGTGGTTAAGTTATGGTGGCAGATTAACGTTCTTATAATCAGTAATTCAAGCCATGCCTATCTACAAATTTTCTATCTTGGCTGCCCCGCTTACAATATGGAAAGATTTGGACATGATGGCTAGAATTTTTTTATGGGAAGGAGCAAAGGGAGAGAGAAAGTGGGCCTTAGTGGGCTGGGATAAAGTAACCTATCCCAATGTAAAAGGTGGCCTGGGACTGAGAGGAGCCAGGTTAAATAATAAAGCTTTGGCTGGAAAGTTGTACTGGAGGTGGATTTCCCAACCAACTTCCTTATTCAGTAGAATCCTAACTAGTAAATACTTGGGTCATGTCAACCCCAATGAGGTGGGCCATTTCCCTTTGGATGGTTCTGGATCCTTGGTGTGGTAGGCTCTCAAGCTAGGATCTCAGGTTATTAAAGACCAACTATTCTGGAAAGTGGGGAGAGGGGAGAAGGCCCGTTTTTGGACCGATTCATGGGATCAGTTTCCACCCATCATTGTTGAATTCCCTGAGTTACTTCCAATAAAATTTGCCATAGAAACCAAGGGTTGGGTCCAAATTGAAAGTTATTTCAACACTACTCAGCTAGGGGAGTATAAGTTTAAGAAGTTTAAGAGGTTGGAGGAGTGGCCAATTCCAATCCCCCCGGAGTTGGCACCCATCTTGACCAAAATCTTGACAGAAAGGTTTCTCATAGGGAGAGATGAGGAGGATGAATTAGCTTGGGGCTATGGGAGCCTTGGTGTTTATACAGTGAAGGATGGATATGACACGATCCTCCCTGAGCCTCCCCCCATTCATATTTGATTGAGGATTGGAGAAAGATTTGGCACTCCAAGGGCTAGCCAAAAGTGAACTTTTTTGCCTGGCAGTTTATGCACAATGGAATTCTCACTTTTGACAATCTCAGGTGTAGAGGAATCATCGGTCCATCTCAATGTGTTTTATGCCACAAGAATAAGGAAACAACCGATCACCTGATGTTTGACTGCCTTTTCACGCATCAGATTTGGAAGCGATGGTTCTCTCACTATAAAATCCAAATTAATGGTGATTTGAATTAGACTAATATATGGGAAATATGGAAGAGGGGTATATTTAAATCTAAAGCTCTTCGAATTGGTTGGGAGCTTGGTTTATACTTCATTTGGTGGCAAGTGTGGTTGGAGAGAAATTCTAGAATTTTTAGAGAAACTTTATCCTCGCTTGATGGAGTTTGGTAGGTCATCTGGAGCAAAGTCACAGAAACAGTTGCCGTCCATGCTAAAGAGGAAACTCAGGTTGGTCCTGGGCCACTAGAAGAGGGAGTTGAAAAGCAAGAGGGATAGGACAGAGCTAGTTGGAAACCTCCCCTAGAAGGTTGGATTAAAATCAATACTGATGGAGCTACAAAGGGCAGTCCGGGTAGTTCCAAAATTGGCATGGTCTACCGAAATCACGAGGGATCAGTGCTCTATTGGGAACTGCAAGGCTTGGGAAGAGCCACAAACAATGAAGCTGAAGCCATTGCTATTAAATCTGCTTCTATTTGGCCAGTTAATTAGGGCCACAGGAGGATAATTCTTGAATCTAATTCTCAAATATTGGTTGGAGCTCTTGACTGCATGAGGAACTTTGCTTTGAAAGCATGGAGGTTGAGGATTCTGGTCTCTCAAATCAAGGAATTATGGAGGGAATTAGATGATGTGATTCCAGTTTATGTGAGTAGAAATTTCAACAAAGCGGCAGATTTCTTGGCTAAGATGGGTGCTGAGAAAGAGGTAGGGGTGCAGCTACATAGTGACATGCCTATTGAGGATGAGGTGATTAGGCAGGGTCTTGAAAGATCCTTGAGCCAATGATCAAAGAAAAAGCTAAGGGTGGTTTTTGTCATGATATCGCGACCTATTTTTGTCATGATATCACGACATGTTGCGATGTCGCGGGCACTAGAGGAAAGTTGTCGCGATATCCAACATGTTGCACCGTTGCGGCCGCTAGAGGAAAGTTTTCATGATATCGTGACATGTTGCGATGTCGTGGGTGCTGGAGGATAGCTATCACGATATCATGACTTGTTGCACCGTCATGACCATTGGAGGAAATATGTCATGATATCATGACATGTTGCGACGTTGCGGGCGTTGGAGGAAATTTGTCGTGATATCGCGACATGTTGTGCCGTTGCGGTCACTAGAGGAAAGTTGTCATGATATCGCGACATGTTGCACCGTCACGGTCACCATTGGTAAGTTGTCGCAATTTCATGACATGTTGCACCGTCGCGGCCCCTAGAGGAAAGTTGTCATGATATCACGACATGTTGCACCGTCATGACCGTCGTTGGAAAGTTGTCATGATTTCATGACATGTTGCGCCGTCGCGGCCCCTGGTGGAAAGTTGTCACGATTTCGCAACATGTTGCGTCGTTGCGGCCGCCATTGGAAAGTTATCATGATTTCATGACTTGTGCCATCGCGGTCTCTGGAGGAAATTTGTCACGATATCGCGACATGTTGCACCATCGTGGCCATGGGAGGAAAGTTGTCACGATTTTGTGACTTGATGCACCGTCGTGGCCATTGGAGGAAAGTTGTCGTGATATCGCGACATGTTGCACCATCATGGCCAAGGGAGGAAAGTTGTCACAATTTCATGACATGTTGCTCCATCACGGCCAAGGGAGGAGTGGTGTCACGATTTCACAACATGTTGCTCCATCACGTCCAAGGAAAGATAGTTGTTGCGATATCACTACATGTTGCAATTTCGTGACATGTTGCTCCATCGCAACCAAGGAAGGTTTGTTGTTGTGATATCACGACATGTCACAATTTCGTGGCATGTTGCTTTGTTGCAGCCAAGGAAGGTTAGTTGTCACGATTTCATGACATGTTGCTCCGAAGCGGCCAAGGAAGGATTGTTGTGGCGATATCGCGACATGTCACAATTTCACGACATGTTGACTTTTTTGCGGTCTAAGGTGAAAAGTGTCATGTCTTCACGCCTTGTAATCATGTGCTTTCTTTGTTTTCGGTTGGGATGTGTCTACTCCCAATTGTAATTGATCTTTGTTTTAATACAAGTCTTTTTCAATTTTTTCAAAAAAAACAATATTTTTCTCACAAGGAATATTTACCCATACATTTTATTTTTATGGAGATATGTCTTCAAAACTTGTATTAACCACAATATTTCTTTACCAACACTAGGGTTAGGTTACCACAACCTCTCTCAAGATCTCCACAAAATAATTTCCACAAATATTATTTTTCACGCAAAATAATTAATCCCTTTTGTACACCTTATAATCTCCAAACTCACAATATTCAATTTAATAATTTCAGCATAACACTACACTTAACAACAAGTATAGCAGAGTCCTTATACACCTTATAATCGCCAAATTTATAAACTCTAATCATAAAAAAATAAAATCAAATATTTAATTTTTAATCCCCTTATATCTCCCTCAAAAAATTTAATCAACTTTTATTTTCCACAACAAAGCAACCTTCGAAATTACAACCTTAGCAAGAGAAAAATCGATGCATACCTTATTTAACCAGAAAAACACTTTTGTCGGGTTTTGAACACCTAACCTCACCACTCCAAGTGACTTAGAAATACATGGGACCACTACATGGGCTACAAGTCCTCATGGAACCAATGGTGCACAATGTTTACTTTATCCTTCGCTTCGTCCAAATGCGCAAACCAACAAAACATTCTCTGCTTCACAAAATGCAAACCGACAAGATTTTATCCCTGCACCTCATGCTCACCAATGACTTGGCACCTCTCTTTCTACCAATTGCACTACAAAGTTCTTGGGATGTAAAATTAAAGGCTCTCCTCATTTTCCTATATGCTACCATGCTCAATTTTCAAAATGCACGATCGCTTGCTTTCTCAATACACACATAAATTTCTTTTGATCGTGGATGGGGATATTTACCAAATTTTTACCCCTTTTTATATGCATTAGGCTATGTCTTCGATGACATCGATGATAATTTGAAAATAATAATTATAAAATTTATAACCCTATATTTAGGGTTTTAATTAATTTATAAATTAACTTATAATTAATTTATAATTAATTTAATAACTTGAAAAGTTAATTAAATTAATTTATAAATTAAATTATAATAAAACTATTATAATTAATTAAATATCTGGGTCTTGCACCTTTAATATTATAATAAATTATTATAATATTATTTTTCTTGGGCCTTCCTTTTGCCCTTTAAACCTCATCTGACCACCTAGGAGAACACTTCCTTTTGCACATGATTACTGAACCTGAAACTGATGTTGTACACTAAAATTGACACTTGTTGGTGCTGACTTATTGACATCAATAACAACAAAACCTTCTTATATTGCTCATATTTTCAACAATTGGTGGCAAAAACCACCTTATTTTGTAGTCATCCCCACTAGGTACGGTTAATAGTTCCAGTTGGAACTCTCAAGAATGGGCCATGAATTAGACCACAATATTAATTCAATTTAAGCATAGATCAATTCTATAATATTATATTAGCATCAATTAAATTTGGTGAATTTTGGAGTGGTTTTGATTTGGTAATTATGGTTTTTGTGATTACAGTCCTAGTTGGCCCTCTCAAGGATGACCATAGGTTTTTCTCATAATCTCACCTTAATTTTTTCTCAAATATTTACAAAAATATATTATATACATCATACTAAGTTTTCATCTCATTTAGAGTAGTTTAGATATACTGATTACACTTTTTACATTAAATATTGCATGCATTTCATAGATTTTATCATCATACACATATGCTATTAACATATTTCAATTCCTTGTGTGTATGTAGAGATAATCTAGTGCATGAGGGGGGAGCTAAAGAATAGAAGAAATATATATAAAAGGATCAGTATCACAAGCCTTCTATACAATCGTGAGTGTTATAGGAACACTAAAAGCATGCCATATATTCATGGAAGGATTGGATTTAGTGTGTTTTGTTGGAAAAATAAAAAATAATTACATTTCCAAATTTCATAAAGTATAGGAGCAAATACAATCCTTACCCATATTGCACTGTCTCTACCATTCATCGAGTCTTAATACTGCATCACGGTGATTGTGGGATGGGTTCAATAGCACTCCACTTCAAACAATCACTCTCCTACTCCTCACTTCTCAATGTACCAAGTTAGAAGTGTGTAAATGAGCTCATTTTGCCAAATTGGAGCTTAAAAAGGTATAGAATAAGCATGGCCATACTAGGGTGGTATGGCTAGAAAATTGGTCAACTGTCCCACCCTAGGATGGCCATAATCTGTGTAGCCATACCACCCTAGGATGACCACCAAAAAATACAAAAAAAAAGAAGAAAAAGCAAATAAAATGGCCTAAAACAACCAAAAACATGTCAAAACTGATAAAATTCACAAAGGATAAATATTGAACTAGATTTTTCATTGATGACTTGAAATTTCTCTACTTAAATTCCAAATAAGGCCATTGCAGTCAGACTGCTCCATGGGAATTAGGTATTCAGTTCTTTTCTTCCATAAAATATCAACAAAACCATCAAAATCCTCACAAAATTGATAAATTTTATAATGGATACAATTGAAGAAATCCCAATAAAGTCATATTGGTCAAGTGACTCATCACTTTCATCATTGTTCATGCCCTCATAAACTCATTTCTTAAGGGGGTAGTAATAATTAACGAATTTATAATCAAAATCTACACTTAAACACTCAAAAGTGCAACTTGCATACATTCAAAAGAATCATTGACAAAGATAAATTTTAATCCCATGTTGGGGCATATAATTCAGCACCAATTCAAAAAAACAAAGTCTTTGTCTCCTTTAAGCCTTCGTACATGTATTCCATAATAGGCTTATAAGCCAAATAAGGAAACAAGACCAAGTATGAACTCCAAATACTGCTATTGCGATGTGGCTGAAAGGTACACCAAATTCAAATCCTTCAATTATGTCAAAAGAAAGGATTCCAAGAATGTATGCTCCTTCCATGACATAGGCATCTAAATTTCATTAGGTTACTAAATAACCTTAATCATTTTATGGTTTAGTCATCTATTTTTTCTTAGCACTTTGTTTCATATAATGCATCTCAAAAAGGGGTATATATAGACACTAAAATCATGTCAATATGATTATACTACGATGATGCCACTATTATCAACACCATATGCCCCCCTTGGGAAACCATCAAGGGTTAAATAGTGGTCCTAACCACTTTTTGGAAGTTTTGGGCCATGTAGCAATGGTCGTCCCACCCCAGGATGACCATAGTTCATGGTCATCCCATCTAGGGACGACCACCAACAATCATCTCTTGGTGGGATGACCATGGTCTAGGACCCTCCAAAATTCAAGGTTGGGATAGATGGTAATAAAATTCTGCCATTTATCTTGCCCAATTATTTATGATAGATTGAGGGCCTATCAAAACCATCACAACCTACAAATTGGAGGCCTCTTCCACCTAATACATGGCAAGGATTTTGAAAAGTGGCAGCACCTGCCTTGCATGACCTAACTTTCCAATTTGACCCCATGGCCCTCTTGGACCATAAATTGGAGTTAATCCACCCAAGTTTAGGGAGAGGTCTTTGCAATAATCACAACGAAGTGCTACCAAGATTCACTCTTCCTTTATGCCTGCATATTTGTCCTTGAAATATTCATAAATCAAAGGAGGTTTCTAAGACATCCCTAAATATGCAAATTCATTCCAAAACCCACCCATTTCTATGAATTAGATCAAAAATTTGATGACAACACCCCTAAGAGTAGTTTGAACCATATCCCAAAGGAATTGGTGGCAAAAACCACCAGGTTTGGTGGCCATCCTCACTTGGGATGGTTAAAAGAACCAATTGCCACACCTAGGGATGGCCATGAATCTACACATAATTTTGGATAAATTTTAGCATATATCATTTCTAGAGTAGTTTACATACATCATACTAGAATTTGGTGCAATTTGGAGCAGTTTTGGACCTTCCATTAGGTTTTTCATTATGATAGTCCCAATTGGAACACTAAGGGATGACCATAGATTCTACTTACAATTTCCTTTCAATTTCAGTATAGATCATATCTAAATTAGATAATATGAATTATATTAACTTTTAGTATAATTTGAAATAGGTTTGCACCACCTATTTCACCTTTTATATTTAATATTGCACGCATTTCTTTACATCATAATACACATATGTTATTAATCTATTTAAGTTTCTTGTGTGTAGATATAGGTATTCCAAAACACAAGGAAGGAGCTACAAATTTGAATATGGATAGATCATTGCAGTGATAGAAAAAGCCCGCTCTTCAATTCATGAGTGCAAGGAATACACTTAAAGCGCACCTTGAGTTTTTGAAAGGATTATATCCTTTGAATGTTGTAATAAATTGTATCAATTAAGAGCCCTCAAGGGGATTTTTTGTAACCGTGTAATTGAAAAATGAATTAATATAAAGATAACCCCCAATTTATTTCACTTATTTATCATTATGCTTACATTAATGTGGTTTTTGAATGTTTAAATAGAACAATAGATGCATTTCATTTCCCTTTGCTAGGTGCACTATTTTTTTTTGCTCTACATAAATCAGGATCCTAATCTACAAGGGACCCCTACACAATTTACCCCTATAGGTCTTGGTCCTAATAAGGGAACTTACTTTCTAGATATAGACACTTCACATGCCTTATTTTAAGAATGACAACCATGAGGCACAAACAAATAGAGCAATACGACGCATCCACATGCCTGTTCAGTCTACCTAGTTCACCCATGGGTAGGATCAATATTACACACCTTGGGTAGGGCCAAATGATCAAAATACACCCTTAAATTACCTTAATAGGTCAAAAATATAAATACCAAGATTAGTATGATACTCAAGATGAGCAAATTCAGCCCTTTCCTTCCTCATTTATGAAAGAAGACCTGAGGAGAATATTTATTATCCTCAATCTCATTATTCCATGCAAGCACAATGTGCTTCTACACCAGCTGATTATAAAGAATATTTTTTTAGGATTGAGCCTCAAGTGAACGTGACCTCTCTCAATTGAGGGAAGCTCATAGTCGACCTTTTAGATCCTCCTAAACAATATAGGCATCTTGGCAATAGTGGTAGGGCTAATAGACCTCATATAGAAGCAGATAAACCATGTTTTTAAAATATATGCTAACAACCAAGCTCAATTCAACCATATTCATCTAGATAAAAAACATTTGGATCACTAGCATTAGTTAGAGAAACAAAGGATTGAACAACAATCCCATGATTTGTTCTAAGAGACCTTACACAACGGGGTCCCTACTCCAAGTACTCATTGATAGGGGGTTCATCAAAGGCAACCTAATTTTAATAAAAATAGGCTTCCTAGGCCTAACCAAATATTGCCTCCTCATCCTCCTAGGCCTAATCAAGACTTTTCTTCTAGGCCAAACATAGATCACCTTCCACAAGTGTTTGTTCCTCCTTATAGGCCAATTTAGGAAATGCCTTATGGAGTCTACAATGATCTAGAACAAAAATAGGAATATTTGGAATCACCTTATGGAGGCATGGTTGATGATAATCAACCACCATGCCATATGCTTGACATTCCTCACTAACCCCCTGGGGCCAAAGCAAATAATAGGAGATAAAATCCTCTAATGCATATAAAGCATTGCTTGAACGTATGGAAATAATAGAAAACAAGACCTCTGGGTCTGGGCTTCAAAAGCCCACTTTGCACCAAATTCGTAGTTAATTGGTTCACTCATAAATACCTTCCCCTCCATACCTAGAGTATTTCAAAATACCCAAGTTGGATAGATTCAAAGGAGAGGAAGATGCACATGAGCATGTTACTAGGTTCATGAACCAATGCTTAAGTATCCAGGATAACGATGCCTTAACTCTAAAAATATTTTTGATTACCCTCTCTAGCCTAGCCATAAAGTGGTACAATCAACTCCTAAGACACAACATCCATAGCTTTGAAAAATTTATGGATGCATTCTTGGAACGTTTCACCTTTAAAACTAAGTGAAATGTGACTTTTATAGACATCACAGGGTTGAAGCAAATATGATGATGAGTCAATCATGGATTATGGTAATAGGTGGTGAACACTTCTTGCTAAGCTACCATACCTACTACCAATGTTTGAGTTGACTCACATGTTTTCCAAGAGTTTTTTAAATCCAATTTCATTATTACTACAAATTCAACAATACTAAACTCTTGAATATGCTTTAGCACAGTATAGAACAATCAAAGAAATCAAAATTCAAGAGGGGGAAATCGCAAAATCTCTTAAAAAGGAGTGGAATAAGAACACAAGGGGCAATCCAACACAACCAAAACTAGTAGTAGTTAATCAATTAACCATTAGTATTCCAGGGCCTATGCAACCAACATCACCTCAGAAGATAAACTATCAATCCCACCCTCCTCTTGCAAGTTACAATAAAAAAACTTAGGTGAATCAAGGGAAAAACCAACAACGTCATCCTTTGTGATAATTTATGCCCTTCGTTGAGTCTATGGATTCCCTATTCGATCATCTATGTGTAGCTAAAGTAATTACTCTACCTGAGATCTAGCTTATAGATCTGAGCACATGTAAACCAAAGTCCATAGGACATCATGAAGACCTATATTGTAAGTACCATAGGCAGAATGGTCATGACGTGCAAATGTGTTACGATTTCAAACATGTAGTACAAGATATGATTGAGAGGAATGATCTTCAAGTTGATAACCAATAAATAATAAAAAAATGGGTATCTTTAAAGACCCATTGCCCACTCATGAGGTGCATGCAATTCAAGAAAAATATGTAAATGAGGTTCATACGACACCCCCTCAATAAGGGTTCATCAGGATGGTTAGCATTGTGATAAGGAATAGGCATTATCCAAATCAAGTTGTACCACCTGTAGCTTTAAATGAAATTCCATCTATGTCACAACCTCCACTAAATCCAGTGTAAAGCCCTCCACCTTGTCTAGTGGTCACCATAAAAAGTAAGCTTTCTCAAAGCTTACAAACAACATCAGCCTGACTCTCTATCTATGAGCTTATTCAATAGTCTCCACCTCATCGAGAAGCTCTTATGGAGATACTTAACTTGATTGAATTGCAGCCATAGGAGTCTAACTCCTTTATTAATTTTGTGGGACACGTTCAGCTGTGCAAAGAGCTAGTAATCACATTTTATGAACATGAACTTAAACCAATATCAAATGAGGTGGTTGATCCTCCCTTACACGTAATTTCTTATGTAAGTGGAGCACCTTACAAAATATTTCTAATTGACATTGGTTTTTAAAGTAATATCTTCACCACAAAACCTCTCCAACATTTAAGTCTTCCAACATCCCACTTTGTTGTATCCATATATACCCTCAAAGCATTCAACTATACTCTATGCTCAACGAGCACTATAGTCTTACCTATTCAAGTGCGATGCAAAACCATACCAACATTGTTTCATGTCTTAGAGGAAGCAATGACTTGAATATCTTGCTAGACAGACCATGGATTAGGGGCATGAAGTGTGTGCCATCCATAGCTCACCAATGTTTGAAGTACACTCAAGAAGAGCAAGTACATGTTGTCTTCATAGACCGTGACCCATTCAAATACTACAAATTAGTGCAACATATCCCCAAGTCGACCTTAACATCAACTCATTTGGACTTCTAACCAAATACATCCATTCAAGTTTTGAATCCTTCATTATAACCTTCTATTAATCCATTACCATCTTCTTATATACCATCCTCATCATTGGAACCTTCAGATATACCTTCGTTATCATTAAATCCTTCATAGAGGAACATGTTGAAGAGACCTATTGATGAGATCTCTCCAATAATCTCTACCATTTCCATTAAAGATATTCCTAGTATAGCAGATGAGGAACCATATCATGAGATAAGCATTGAGTCATCTCAAGCATCACTTATGTCTTCTCCATCCTCACCATCACATGTCACAGTCCATATGGCTACTACATTTTTAGAAGAGTACCTAGTAAGGAATATCACAACAGTTCTAGCCATTGAGACAATACAAAATTTGTAACAACCTTATCTTTCCATAGAAACCATCATACCTCTAGGCATACCTCTCAATCAAAAAAAGTTCATATATGGGGTATTGAATATGGCACATAACCATATCCTCAACAAGAAGAGGATGAAAAACCCTTTTCTGAGGACATCTATTATATGTCCAATCTTGACTATGGCATGTGATATATCTATTGCTTCCATTGGCATGGCTATGGTTTGGGGTTGTACGAACAAGGTACTCATGTTCCTTTCCAACCATAATATCAATTACCATATGATAAATATGGATTAGGACACAATAATCTTGTGCCTCTTAATGTCCTCACAAAGAATTTAGAGTTCCTATATTTGAACAATAGGGAGGAGCTTGCATTCAATCCTTACGCTAATCCTAATCATATACACTATTTAGAAGATTATTTTTCTACAAATATTATAGATGAAGGGATATCTCATGATTTTACCCAATCCTATGAAGAAGGTGAAGGTTCACATACTCTCCCATTCTATAATGAGAAAGAGGATCAAGATCCTCTGTATGAATAGATAATTTATGATGAATCAGATTATGGTGTAGTACCTATTAACTCCCCTAGTTTAGATGAGGATTACAAGTAGATCATCTCATTGGATGGTGAAGAATAATTCTATCTATGTGTGTTCCCATTGCAACATCCCATCTAGTGATATATTTTGCCACTCGAGGAGCAAGCTTTATCCCTTCCACATCAACCACCTTCGATCATTCCACCTCCACCGCAACCATCCCCACAAGTCTTATGACAACCTCTTATCACTAGACCCAATCACCCATCCAATGGAGATCATCCATCCATTAATATGATTTCCATAGATCTTACTACACCCTTTCATGATATGAATAATACATTAAAGCCATTGCACCTCGATATTGATGCAATTGAATTTGATCAAGGAGTTTCTCCCCCATATCCATCAGAGTATTGGCCTTGCAATGAAAATTTACAATCATTTCATTTTTCTCCAAGACTTACTCAAAATGTCTTTCCTTCTAAGGTTGAACTTGATTTTCCAATTGATGACATAAACCTAGTTGACAACATTCATTTGATCCCTACTCCACACCATCTAGAAGAGGGATCTCATATGTAGATTGAGCCAATAATTGATAGTGATACCAGCATAGATCTTGAGGCTCCTCGATTCATCTAGTTAGGCTTATCCCTTACTGAGTGATCTGATTTCATGACTCTTATAAACAATAAGAAGGAAGATTTTGCATGGTTTTATAAAGACATGCCATGACTAGATCCAAATTTAGTTACACATAATCTTATGATTGAACCAAATGCAAAACCAATCAAGCAAAAGCTACACAAAATGCATCCAAAAATAGACTCAATGGTGAAAAAAAAATTGCAAAAACTATTAGATGCTAATTTTATTATATCAATGATTATCCATCACGATTTTACAATATGGTACCTATCAAGAAACCTAACGAAAGTACTTGTATTTGTACCAATTTTTGAGATCTAAATAAAGCGAGTCCTAAGGATGAATTCCCTTTGCCAAATATTGATGCACTAGTGGATGGCAATTAGGCCACAAGATGTTATCCCTAATGGATGGTTTCTCTGGATACAATCAAATTTACATTAATCCAGAGGACTAACTCAAAATGTTGTTCATAATGCCTTGGGAGACATTTTGTTATAAAGTCATGCCTTTTGGCCTCAAAAATGTTGGTGCTACCTACCAGTAAGCTTTGAATTACATCTTCCATGACTACATGCATAAAATTTTGAAAGATTAGATACATGAATTATTGGCTAAATTGTTACTTGGCCATGAGCACATTGATGTACTGCTCAAAGTCCTCGATCACCTCATCAAACACAATGTTAGACTAAATTCCAAGAAGTGCATCTTCGGTGTCACATATGAAAAACTCTTGGAATTTATAGTCTCTAAATGAGGCATAGAAGTCAATCCAAATAAAGTCAAGGTAATCCTTGAAATGATTCCCCCCACTACTATCAAGTAGCTACGTACTTTGCAAGGAATGGTTGAATTCATCAAGCACTTCATAGCGCAATTATCGGATAAGTGCTAACCTATGAAAAATTAATACACAAGGGGATCATATTTAATTGGGATGAGGAGTGTCAAGCCATATTTAATGAAATTAAATAATATCTAGCTTCATTGCTAATATTGGCTCCTCCCCAACTAGGAGTACCATTCTATCTATAAATCTTAGCTACTGAGTTTACGTTGGGCACCATGTTGACCCAAAATAATGAATTACACAAAGAACATGCTACATACTATATTAGCCACACCCTGGTTAGTTATAAAATAAATTATGAATATGTTGAGAAGCTATGCTTAGCAGTGGTTTTCACCACTAAAAATCTACACCATTATATGCTCAATCATACCATGTATGTAGTATACAAAGATAATCCATTATGATATATGATGAGTCGTACTTACCATAATAATCACATGGTGAAATGGATTATGCTTTTGATGGAATTTGACCTTGAATTCATAAAAAAAAAAAATCAATTAAAGGTCACATCATCGTCGATAAAGTTGTAGAGGCTTCCCTTTATGATAACCAACCTCTTAGTGTAGAGCTTCCTGATGATGGAATCTTTCAAGTGTAAGAATCACCTGATATTGAAGATCTTGAAGCACAGGTTGACATGAATCTATTCTTTATGGCTCTAAGTGCAAGCAATGGGGTGGTACAAGAACTATTTTTTTACACCTCAAGGGGCTCCAATACCCCTTTCATTCAAACTTGATTTCCTGTGCACCAAAAATAATGTCAAGTATGAAGTTCTTCTCATAGGCCTTCAAATGACAATCACCATAAAAATAACTAAACTCAATATTTTTGATGATTTCTTGCTCATAGTGAATCAAGTAAAGGGAATATTCCAAAGTAAATGTCCAATATTGCAAGCCTACAAAGCCCTTGTGGATAAATTTTTGGTAAAATTTGAATGGTATGATATTGAGGCACTTCCTCGATCATCTAACCATTTTGTAGATACAATGGCCTACTTAGGGTCTTTAATACCACATAACCCTTATAATGATATAAAAACCATTCAATTCAAAATACTATCACAATCTACAACTAAGTGATGAGCACAAAACATGCTCATTTTATATACACTATTAAGGGCATCATTGTTGGTTTAATTAGCATGTGAGATGTATTTTTATATAACTTATGCATATAATTGATAAAAAATCTAGTATTATGCTTGATTGGTATTTTTAGTGGAAACTGTGTATAAATGTAGGTGTTGGTACTAATATGGTGTTTTCCAGTCTACATCCACTTGGACCTGGTATACTTCTACTTTCATAGACTAAGGCATGAGAGTAGGTAGCTTCCTGATGGAGAAGGCACCCAAAAAAAGTAGGTGCCTTCCTAATGGAGAAGGTGCCTAGTAGAAGTAGACACCTTCCTGATGGAGAAGGTGCCCAACATAAGTATATGCCTTCCTTATAAGGAAGGCACCCAACAGAAGTAACTGCCTTCCTTATAAATAAGGCACCCAATAGAAGTAGGTGCCTTCCTTATGAAGAAGGCACCCAAAAAATGTAGGCACCTTCCTCATGAAGAAGGCACCTCCATGCCTCCATACTTTGCAAAGATTTACCAAGTCAGCTTTGACCGGTTGACCAGTGGGCTAAGGAGGAGGTTGCATGTGAAGATAAAAAAAGAGATATTCTATTCTTAAAATAGAATGAACACTTCTATTATTTGATTGGATGGATACATTTGTAACGTGAGCATTATTCTTTCACGCTCATGGATGAACCAAGAGCAACAATTTTTCTAGAGACAATGTGGGAGATATTTTATTTTATGCAATATTATTAAAATAGAATAAATCATCCATTATTTTCTGATTGGGTGGTTCACTTTGTAAGGTGAGCATTTCTTATCATGCTCGTGAACTAATTAATGTAGTGAATTGCTAGAAATTGATATGCATAGTAGACAACAAGATGAACCAGATCCATTAGTCACCAAGGAGGACAACCACCCGAATAGATTTTTTGTTGCCAGACATATTCTATTATGATAAAATAGAACATGCTTGATTTATCCTACAAGAGGGTAAAATTAGTGCATGATTGTTTTAATTAATATGTGATTGTTATAATTGAACGTATGTAATATTCATTGCATATCTACTGTAACTGCAATTCTGAAATAGACTTGCCTAAATTTGTAACAGAGAAAGGTTGTGCATTGTATAAATGCACAGGTCTTCCCTAAGAGAAGGATGATTAATTTTATGGAGAGATTATTCTATTTTATTTCTTGTCAAATTTATTAAGAGTGCAATTCCTCTTATTTGAGCAAGCTCTATGCAGCTAGTTGGGCATACTATCTACGGGAGCTTGGGCCCACTCCCTGTAGTAGTCCTCCCCTATTTATTTTTGTATTTGTTTTTATGTATATTAGTTTATTGCTTTAGTTCTTGCTTTATTTAATTTAGGTGTGTGTTTATTTTTCTTGCATTTTATTTTCGTAGTTTTATTTCTAGCACTTTAGTTTTAGCTTGTAATTTATTTATTTAGTTTTCCACACTTAGTTTATTTAGTTTGGCTGAAATGAAATATGCACAAACATCCCCCACAAAACTAAATAAGGTAACATTAGATTAATTAACCAACACTGTAGACATATACTATGCATGATACTCGTAATTTTACGAACTTACCGGATTGATAATTTATGGAAGAGAAATGAATGTTTTCCGAACATAATTTTTGGTCACCATTTTGGCGTCGTTGTTGGGGAGTGTCTAAACTGTAGTGTTTTGTTTTACAAGTAAGATAAAAAGCCTATTTAAAATTACCTATAGATATTTTACCTGAGAAGTGTGAGTCCACAAAGGGCCTTGTTGTGGCTGTTCCACAAGGTACCCCAAAATTAGGGACCCACATTTTTTGCATGTGTTCCAAGAAGACCGAAGTGGCCCATAGGCTAAAGTTCAAAGAAAAAAAGCAAAACACCACAAGGAGAAAAAGTGTCGCGATATCACGATATGTTGCACCATCATAGCCAAAAAAAAGAAAAAGTGTCGCGATATCGTGACATGTTGCACCATCACGGCCAAAAAGAGAAAAAGAGTCGTGATATCGCAACATGTTGCACCATCATGGCCAAAAAAGAAAAAGTGTTGCGATATCGTGACATGTTGCATCGTCGCGACCAAGAAAGAAAAAGTGTCACGAAATCACGACATGTTGTAGTTTCATGGCCAAAAGAGAAAAAGTGTCATGATATCGCGACATGTTGTAGTTTCACGGCCCAAGGAAGAAAAAGTGTCGTGATATCACGACATGTTGCATCATCGTGGCCAAAGGAGGAAAAGTGTTGTGATATCGTGACGTGTTGCATCATCGCGGCCAAAAGGGAAAAAGTGTCTCGATATCACGACATGTTGCATCATCGTGGACAAAAGAGAAAAAGTGTCACGATATCATGACATGTTGCCTCATCGTGGCCAAAAGACAAAATGTGTCGCGATATCGCGACATGTTGCACTGTCACGGCCAAAGGAGGAAAAGTGTCGCGATATCACGACATGTTGCATTTTTGCAGCTCAAAGCAAAGGAAAAGAGAAGAAAGAAAAGTGTCATGATATCGCGACATGTTGCATTTTCATGACCAAACAAGGAAAGAAAGAACAAGAAATAAAAGTGTCGCAATATCATGACATGTTGCATTTTTGAGACCAAACGAGGAAAGAAAGAACAAGAAAGAAAAGTGTCGCGATATCGCGACATGTTGCGTTTTCACGGCAAAAGACAAAAAGTGTTGCAATATCACGACATGTTACATTTTCATGGCTAAAAGCAACAAAAGAGAGCAAGGAGGCAAAAGTGTCACGATATTGCAACATGTTGCATTTTCGCGGTTAAAAGCAACAAAAGAGAGCAAGGAGGCAATAGTGTCGCGATATCGCGACATGTTACATTTTTGCGGTGAAGGGCCACAAAATGGAAACCGAAGCACATACGCATACGAGGGAAGGTGAAATGAATAGCCATTGGAAAATGAAATGAACAGTCAAGGAAGGTGAAATGAACAGCCATCGAAAAATGAAACGAACCATCATGGAAGGAGAAACAATTCTTTCAAAGAGTTTAAATACGCCATTCAAAGAGGCTAGAGGAGGGGGGAGGGGAAAATTTTCAGAGAAGATTGTAGTAATGAAGGCAAGGCCTTAGCACTAGATTTCTCTGGATATTTTTTGCCACATTGGACTGGTTTTTCTTCTTCCATAGAAAGGGTTGGAAACTGCTGCGAGCAGAGTTGCAGAGCTGAAGGCGAAAAGGCCATTCTAGACCTGTTTGAGTTGTTTTTCTTCCACAAAATAGTTTGGGAAAACCAAAAATTTTGCTATTGTAAAATGACATATTTTTAATGCAGAAGTTTCAGAAATTTGCATCTTATGGGCAAGAAAGAAGGAGATTTTCTTTGCATGCTATGGATTTAATGTTTATTCTTTCATTCTTTCAGATTTCAAATTTATAGATAATGTTAATGCCATGTTTTTGGGTTACATTAGGCGAATATTTGAAATCTGAATTTTATTTCGTACCCTAGGAACCAGCACTTAGTCTATGGGGATTGTGCTTGTTTTGCAAGTCCAATAGGTTAGGTTGCATGCACGGAGACCTCACATCTTCGGTTTTGTCGGAATAGGATAGCATCATACTGGAAGCATTTTATTTTTAGTTTTCTGCATTTCATTTTATTTTTCTGCATTTTATTTTTTTTTCCAAGAATTTTAACTTATTTTTAGGCATTAAAATAAACATTTAAAAATTTTCAAAATCCAAAAAAACAATGAACAATCACTAAAGTTTCATGATGAAATAAACCAACATTGCCCCTTGTTTACAGTTACTTGCAATCACTAAGGTGTTCCAAGCATTAATTTGAATATCTTTATTTGAGATTACTAATACACATATGCAAAATGCTGATACAACGGAGACCTTGGAGAAGTTGTTTGTTTAACTTCTTTGCAAGAGGGGATTTGGAACCCAAATCCTAAAGGAGAGTGTAATTTCACAATCGGGTGAAAATACCACTCAACAGATTGGTGCTAGAAGGAGGGCCTGAATAGGTTTATTTTAGTGTGATTTAAATGCCATAGGGATTTAAATTTTGGATAGTTCATGCCCTATTGATTATTATCTTTAGCCCTCTTTTAACAATACAACCTTGTAGTGTTAAAAGGAGGACATGAATTGCTATGCATTGTTCTAATGCTTTTGATTGTTCATACATGAATAAGATGTTTTGAATAAGGTGTTTTGATTGTGCATTGTTTTAGAATATTGCTTTATCATGGTTCCTTCTTTCATTCATGAATAACAAATTGGTTTTGGAGTTATTCATTGAATTTCACTAATTACAGGATTTTCTTTGTGTCATGGGTTTTCTTTGAGGTATTGGGAGTTTTGGCAGATTGTGGGGAGTTATTAAAACCAAAAAAAAAAAAAAACCCCCACCCCCCCACCAAACCACACAGCACACATGCACTACCCATCCAGGTTCTTGTAGGGTTATCATCATCGATTTTGAATCAAATGGCCCAACCTCCACCACCTCCTTGGTACGGAGCCAATAACACTTCTTTGAATATTGCAGGGGATATTCACGAGATCCCTAGGAATATAGAGAGATTTTTGCCCAAATACAAACCGGATGGCCCAAGGACCGCATAAGAACATATTCAGGCCTATAGGGATGTTTTGATAAGATTGCACATTCAACATGAAGATGTGGCTTGTAGACTCTTCCCCATGAGCCTAGACCAAGTGGCTTATGAATGGTATATTTGCTTACCTACTGGTTCCATTACGTCATGGACACAAATGGAGAATGCTTTTGTCAACCAATTCAGGTCACCATTAGATCCCACAATCATCTATAATCAGTTCATTACATGCAAAAGAGGCCAGGGTGAGCCAATCCAAACTTTTAATCAAAGATTTTAGAAGTGCTATAATAGAGCAATTCGGAATTTTTCCATTGATCCCGCAGTAGCTTTGCAAATATATTTTGGGGCATTGGATCCTATGACGAAAATGTTTGCAAGGCAAAATCCTCAAGTTACCACACTTGCTCTAGCCTACAATGAAGCTATGACCATTGAACAACAAATGACACCACAGGGTTATGGGTTTTCCCAGATGCCTATGGTAGGACAATATGGTCCATATGGTCAAGCTCCTATGATGAATCAAATCATGGCACCACAAATATCAGGCATAAATGCTTTGCCTTATCAACAACCATATTCATCAACACCCGCTTACGCACCCATTCCAATTCAACCAATCACATCCATTTCCCCCATTCCTTCATTTTTGCAAAATAGTCAACAGACTATGCAAGGAGCTAGTCCGGTTAATTCTCAAGCTATAGTTCCTTTCCCCAATCCAATTTTGATTCAAAGTGTGAATCCCTATGCAAATCAAGTGGTTCAAAATCCAACTCAAATGTTAAGTCAAGATCTCACCAATTACGCAAATCCTATTGGAACTAGCAATAACATAGCTCAACCAAAAGAGATTTATTTAGAGGTTGAAGAGCTCAAAAATATGGTTCACAAATTGAGTAATGATTTGGTTCAAAAATAGAAGTATGAATCCCATGCCCCTCACCCAAATTGAAATTTCAACGATAGAGGGAGACAATGGAATACAAAGCCAAACAATGGAGGTGTGCCTTCCCCTATTGCTAATTAGATAGATACTTCTGCAAGACCAAGTCACTCTAGTTCCATTCTTAATATTTTTGATTTTGCATGGGAAAAGGGGTGTAGATTGCATAATACAAAGGAGCATAATGAAAGGAATTGTCCTAAAATTGCTATGTATACCCATTGTCTCCAAGCTCAAGTGGATGATTTGGAACTTGTACCAAATGAGGGTCCACCCCAACATCAACAAGGAGTGGACAACATTTTGGTGGTGGAAACTCTATATCGTCAAGAGAGTGAGAATGAGGAAGAAGAGGATGAAATCTTGGAATAGGAAGTGGTTGAAAGTGAAATTGTAAGAAAATCAATAAATGAATTTGAAAATATGATAGAATTTCACCACTTGTTCTCGAAAAACACACTCAATGATAAAAAAATTCTTCACCCTCCAAATTGTGATAAAATCGAATCATGGGTTACTAATTTGGATTATGATAGCTTTACCAATTTGAATTCAAGAAATAACCCACTTTTGGAAATAACTGGACCATCTATGGAAGGTGAAGATGAATTGGATGAGAAGCATGTTGATGAATCAGAATATGAAGAAGAAGTGCTTGAGCATCACGACTTGAACTTGGAAGATGATTACTATGATTCGTGGAAGAAATGGGAAGAATTTTATCAATCTAAATCTTCTAACAAACTTGTTGTGTCAATTAATATGTAGGATAACTCAATGGCTTCCTCGCATGAGGATACTATAAATCTTGTACAATTTAAGAAAGTTTTGGAAGAGGAATTCGAATCTCATCAAATTTTGGAACATGATGAGGATTCTACAACCATGAATCAAGAAAGAGAGTCATTTGCTTTAGATTCCTTTGGAAGAAAAGAAATTGAAAAACTTGATCCACTTACTTGTGCTACAATGATTATGCCATGTCAAAATGAGAAAATTACAAAAATTGAATCATTTGGGTTTGATATCATTGATGATCCAATTGAAAATCTCACATTACCCGAAACAACCCAAGTGATTGATCACGGAAATGTGTTAGTCAACCCACCCCTAGATAGACAAGACTTATGGTTTGAAATGGATGGGCATATTTTCAATTGGGTACCTAAGTTTGGTGCCTTTGATAAACAAGTCATGGAGAAAGAACAAGTGTTGCATGATGATGAATGTCATGAGAGAAAAGAGGAATTTTCAAATCCTCTTCAAGTAAGGTCAAATGAAAACATGCCAAAGGTAAAATCTCATCTTTTTGGTTTCACCATGCAAAATTCGAATGAAGGTTTGCCTAATGAATGGTTTGATTCAAATATTATTAATGTTATGGCTTTATTGAATGAAAATGAAAGCTTATTTCTACACCATGAATCAAAGTATGGAATGGACATCTTAAAGAATAGACATAAAGGAATTGAATATCAATCATTGTCTAATCAATTTGAAAACTTTAAACTCCACCATAGGATTATTAATGAAACTAAATCAAATTGGTATGGTGAGAGGGGCAAGTGGAGGTTTGTCTCTTTGTTTGGTTTGATCTTTTTTTTGTTGGATTCCTGCAAAACTTGGGATGCGTATCATGTCATATGTCTTTTAAAGAATTCTAATCAGGTTTGGGATCCGAGAAAATGATAATTCAAACTTTTTGTACATTTGTATATACTTTTGGTTTTCGTGTTTTGGTTTTGGATTGAATCTTATTTTGGTTTTAAGTTTTGTGTGTTGGTACTTACACTTTTGGTTTATTAACTTAGGTCCTTATGAATTTTGACTAAGACTAGGAGAATATGAAACATCGGAATTGTATTGCAGAAAGCTCCACGAATTTCGCAAACACATTAAAGAGTATTGTTTGGAACTTGTGATGCATGAAATTGTCAGTTTTATAAATTATGGCAAAGTAGGTGGTTTAATCCATCCACATTTCAAAAGGAGCAATGCATTCATATCTCATGTACATTCCACATTGCATATATATTCCATCTTAGTTGCATCTTCATTTCATGTACAATCATTGAAAAGGTGTTGAATCCTCTTAGGGTTATTACATAACATATATTAAAAGGATCCTAATGTTGGGAACTGATGCCCGAACTATCTTGAACCAAGCACGTTCTACGCATTTTAAAAAAGGATCTTGAGCAAAATGGTCAAAACCATACTTGGAAGAAAAGGTGAGGTGAAAGGAGTATTTTGTGTCTGTCCTATCATGCAACATAATCCTTAAAACAATGGCTTTTACCACTCCCATAAGTGCTTAAAGCCTAAAATCATAGTAGTAAGGATAGGTTTAAATCCTCATCGAACTTAGGTTGAGGATCCAACTCCCCAAAGCTCTGATTTGACCTTCATGAAGTAGTAAGGATAGGGTCTAATTCTCATCTCGCTTAGGTTGAGAATCCGATTCCCCAAAGCTTCTATTTTGCCCACTCAAGAACTTGAAATTCCAAAGAAAATATTTTTCATTCTTTTTTTCATTAATATTGGATTGGAAGGATCGTACTACATGTCCCTTGCAAGGATGGGTAGTCATCCCCAAGGTCTAAAAAGAAATCAAAAGTAAAGCCAAACCATGGATTATGGGGTTAATATCCACCGGGGCTATAGATGCCTATCTGGCAGTGGAGTATGCTCATGCATGGCAACATGTCTTGTCTAAAAGCAAGACCACTGACTGCTCAAATGGACAGGCTAGCCTAACAATTTCATCCATAATAGGTTAAATCATTTTGTTCAAGATGAGGTAATGAACTCCAGATCAGAGTAGTAAGGATAGGGTTAAATTCCCATCTCGCTTAGGTTGGGAATCCGATTCCCCAAAGCTATGATTTCACTTACACTTGCACATGGGTTCAAGATGGTAGTGACACATAACCAACTTTGGGATCTAGTAAATTACATTCAATACACATATATTTGGTCCTAAGAGGGTTTGACAATTTTAATATGTTTGTTCATGATACTAGAAGGTTTGAGCCTTTGCAAAGCAGGTTGTCATATCTCTAGCATAGTTGTCATACATCAAATCATGCACAAATCATTCATGGCCTTGCATACGAATCATAAGTGAAATTGACAATGGAATGTTGATCAATTTCAAATGATAGGGAATGAAGAACATTGCACACACCGAGCTGATGCTTAATAATTCTAATGCTTCATGTATTTCTCGTCTAGTTTCATTCTTAGGATATTTGCTGACGCTTGTATTTGAGTCTATGTGTTTTTAGGTTGAGTTCTCACCGAAATGCTCGGGAGCATTTTCTAGTAGAGTCACCATTTGTTGTGGCTGCTCCACAATGTACCCCAAAATTGGGGACCCACCTTTTTTGCATGTGTTCCAAGAAGACCGAAGTGGCCCATAGGCTAAAGTTCAAAGAAAAAAAGCAAAACACCACAAGGAGAAAAAGTGTCGCGATATCGCGACATGTTGCACCATCACGGCCAAAAAAGAAAAAGTGTCACAATATCTTGACATGTTACACCATCGCAGCCAAAAAGAGAAAAAGTGTCGTGATATCGTGACATGTTGCACCATCACGGCCAAAAAAGAAAAAGTGTTGTGATATCACGACATGTTGCATCGTCACGGCCAAGAAAGAAAAAGTGTCGCCAAATTGTGACATGTTGCAGTTTCACGGCCAAAAGAGAAAAAGTGTCGCAATATCATGACATGTTGCGATTTCACGGCCCAAGGAAGAAAAAGTGTCACGATATCGCGACATGTTGCATCATCGCGGCCAAAGGAGGACAAGTGTCACAATATCGCGACATGTTGCATCGTCGTGGCCAAAAGGGAAAAAAGTGTTGCAATATCGCGACATGTTGCATTGTCGTGTCCAAAAGAGAAAAAGTTTCATGATATCGTGACATGTTGCCTCATCACGGCCAAAATACAAAAGGTGTCGCGATATCGCGACATGTTGCACTGTCATGGCCAAAGGAGGAAAAGTGTCGTGATATCGCAACATGTTGCATTTTCGCGGATCAAAGCAAACGAAAAGAGAAGAAAGAAAAGTGTCGCGATATCGTGACATGTTGCATTTTTGCAACCAAACGAGGAAAGAAAGAACAAGAAAGAAAAGTGTCGCGATATCGCGACATGTTGCATTTTCGCGACCAAACGAGGAAAGAAAGAACAAGAAAGAAAAGTGTCGCGATATCGTGACATGTTGCGTTTTCACGACCAAAGACAAAAAGTGTCGCGATATCGCGACATGTTATATTTTCGTAGCTAAAAGCAACAAAAGAGATCAAGGAGGCAAAATTTTCGCGATATCGCAACATGTTGCATTTTTGCGGTTAAAAGCAACAAAAGAGAGCAAGGAGGCAATAGTGTCGCGATATCGTGACATGTTACATTTTTGTGGTGAAGGGCCACAAAATGGAAACCGAAGCACATACGCATACGAGGGAAGGTGAAACGAACAACCATTGGAAAATGAAATGAACTGTCAGGGAAGGTGAAATGAACAACCATAAAAAAATGAAATGAACCGTCATGAAAGGAGAAACAATTATTTCATAGAGTTTAAATACGCCATTCAAAGAGGCCAGAGGAGGGAGGAGGGGGAACTTTATAGAGAAGATTGCAGTAATGAAGGCAAGTCCTTAGCACTGGGTTTCTCTGGACATTTTCTACCACATTGGACTGGTTTTTCTTCTTCCATAGAAAGGGTTGGAAACTGCTACGAGCAGAGTTGTAGAGCTGAAGGCGAAAAGGCCATTCTGGACTTGTTTGAGTTTTTTTTCTTCCACAGACTGGTTTGGGAAAACCAAAAATTCTGCTATTGTAAAATGACATATTTTTAATGCAAAAGTTTTCAGAAATTTGCATCTTGTGGGCAAGAAAGAAGGAGATTTTCTTTGCATGCTATGGATTTAATGTTTATTCTTTCATTCTTTCAGATTTCAAATTTATAGATAATGTTAATGCCATGCTTTTGGGCTACATTAGGCGAATATTTGAAATCTGAATTTTATTTCGTATCCTAGGAACCAACACTTAGTCTATGGGGATTGTGCTTGTTTTGCAAGTCCAATAGGTTAGGTTGCATGCATGGAGACCTCACACCTTCGATTTTGTCGAAACATGATAGCATCATACTGGAAGCATTTTATTTTTAGTTTTCTACATTTCATTTTATTTTTCTGCATTTTATTTTTTTTTTCCAGGAATTTTAACTTATTTTCAGGCATTAAAATAAACATTTAAAAATTTTCAAAATCCAAAAAAACAATGAAAAATCACTAAAGTTTCATGATGAAATAAACCAACATTGCCCCTTGTTTACAGTTACTTGCAATCACTAAGGTGTTCCAAGCATTAAATTGAATATCTTTATTTGAGATTACTAATACACATATGCAAAATGTTGATACAACGGAGACCTTGGAGAAGTTGTTTGTTTAACTTCTTTACAAGAGGGGATTTGGAACCCAAATCCTAAAGGAGAGTGCACTTTCACAACTGGGTGAAAATACCACTCAACAGGCCTTTTTATAAGGCCAAAAATAGTTGCCAACACAGTCAGAGCCAAATCCCATAGGCAACTGTTTGCATTTTCTAAGCTTCTCAGGTAAACGTGGGAATGAACCTGATGTATCATATTAAGTGTAGAAGTAAATATAAAATGTGTCGTTGAAAAAATTATAAAAATCTTGGCATTGAAGGATTTTCATCATATTTTCAATGGTTTCAAAAAATCAATGAAATAACACAACCCAAGTATCATAGTTGAAAATATTTAGGGAAGTGTTTCTACATAGAAACCATTGGAAAATTATGCCTAGTTCTAACGATAAAAAAAAAATTACAGGCTTGAAATTTTTGCAATGTATTGGTAAATGTTTCTTAATGATGAAATTTATAGCAGGAAAAATGATAGAGCAAAATTTTTAAAGAACATTTTGTTATGAAGTATGCTCTTCACTTGTGCTTAAGGCGACCTGGTGAATCAGAAACTAGCATGTGTTTTTTAAATATTGCTATGCCATGTTTTTTTCAAGTTTCCAACCCGTAGATAGTTATTTTTCAGCCTACACATTTTTCCATTATGTTGAAAAAAATTGGTTTTGAGGTCAAAGGGAGAAATTGCTCTTCTCATGCTACAACACATCAAACTAGTTGATAATGAAATTGATGATTTTTTAGAAGACTAGTTCAGATGTAGGCATGGGGGAGACCCCATATTCATTATTTCCACCAAAAACACAATGAACACCGTTTATAGTGTTCATGAAAAAGAGAAAAAAATATCTTCTATTGAAAAAGGCTCCAAGTTAAAATGCAGATAAAAAAATAGAAGCTTTGTTTTTGTTACTTGTTGGAAGAAAGTATCCTCTTTCCCTAGGACCAGGTTGGTCCAGAAGGAAAATGAGAAATCTCCAACCGGTCGCTAAATAAAGTAGGGGAGGAGCCTAGAAGTAATTAGAAGATGAAAAAAACAATGAAAAAAAAATAAAAAATGAAGAAAAAAAAAATATTAGTTAGAATTTTATTTTAATGCCTTTAGTTTAGATTTTTCTTTTTATGTTTTGTAGGACATCATGAAGTGCGATGTAGACAAATAAGGAGGTGTCTATGAATATTTTGTGAATTGAGATTCATACATGGAGTTCGTAATAGCACTATACAAACTGTCTTGTGTACCTAATCGTGTAGCGTCCAATCTAACAAGTTAAAACTAGCAGAGTTTTTCCTTGGAAACATTGGCACTTGAAGGTAGGCTAAGTAACCCTGATCAAGTGAAAGGCTTCTAGCCCAAGGTGGTTGTGGAATTTGGGGGAAAATTTTGTTTCAAGGTGCGTGATTATTATAGCCTAGATGATAAACAAATTCAGAGATGCTACATCAAGTGCAAGAGAAGAGTGTTGAGACAATGTTTGAGTAACGGTCAACGATCTCCATTAACAATCGCCTCACATTTGTAAGAGTGGATAAGACATTGGCATGGGGGAGACCCCATACCATACTAGTAGCTTGGAATAATGCTCAATAATTCGTTAAAAAAAAAAAGAGAAGAAGAAAAAAAAAGAGAAAGAAAAAAGAAAAAACAAAGAGAGAAAAAAAAGAAAGAAAGAAAATAAAAAAGAGGGAAGGATACGTGAAAAAAAAAAAAAAAAATGAAGTGAAAGACTCCTTTATCATCAAGAAGGCACCTTCCACATGAAGAAGGTGCCATACAATGGAGGTGCATTTCGCATTAAGAAGACGTCATACATTGGAGGTGCCTTTTGCATAAAGAAGGCACCATACATTGGAGGAACCTTCTACATCAGGAAGGCGCCATATATTGGAGGTGCCTTCTGCATCAGGAAGGCACCATACATTGGAGGTGCCTTCCACATCAAGAAGGCACCATACATTGAAGGCACCTTCCATAGCAAGCAAGAACCTTCCACAACAAGTAGACGCATTGACATCTAGGGCGCATTTATCCATTTCCCGCACCTAGGTGGTTCGATGGCACAAGGGACCAAAAAAAAAGAATAAGTGACGAGGTGCCTTGATGGTATATAGTAGAGGTGCCTTGATCAAAAAAAAAAATTATGTGAATCCTCCCAATGAAAAATAAAAAATAAAAATCATAGAACATGTCCTGCTTAGCATAAAAATTGCTTTCTTATTGCTTTGTAGGAAATCATGAACCAAATGCAAGTTGCAGGCATCTTGAGAGCCAAGGTCTAACAGGCACAGATTCATGACTCCTATTTTATTGCTTTTGTGTGTGCAGGTAATCGTGCCCTCTGAATGCAATCTAAAGGCATCTTAAGAGTTAGGGCTTCAAGCACAAGCATGATTCCTATTTTCTAGTTTTTGCATGTATAGTTTCACAAGACATGTTCGTGAATACAATATGTAGGTAGAGTTGGCTTAAACTAGGCCTAATAGATGTAACATACCATACCCTATAATTAGGAGTATGACAAAGAGGAAAAGACACTTGCCACCAGGAAGAGTGCCTACAATCAGTCCAGTACAGTTGTGCATTTTTCCACCTGGAGGAAGGCACCAATAAGCGATGTTCTTCTCCCTTGATGGGGGTGCCTGTTATTCAGTATGGGACTTGATGTTCGGAAGGATGCAAAATTGTTGCGTAGAGGGACCTATTGCTGGTGATGAGGGCATCACCAATTTAAGTGGGGGAGAATACAAAAAGAAAAAAATCTTCTACTGAAACAACTCCACGTTGAAATGAAAATCAAAAACAAATTTTTAATGGAAAAGAGTGATGAATGATGATTTTAGGAGCACACAGTGAGAAAAGTAATCCTGCAAGTGCATTCAGAAAGAGATACGTCAATGCAGGATTAAAATATTTTTCATATGTGTCATTGTTAAAGGGCTAGGTATTCTAAAGTTTGGAGTTGTTGGCAATTGACTGCCATCAATCCTCTAATGGTATATGGGACGCAAGATTCCCTACACAACCTCACTTTTTAATCAATAGTGCCCATATTACTATTTCTTTGGTAATATTTTATTTCTATTAAAATATGTGGAGAAAATACAAAGAAGAGGATGAGGAGAATGCCATATTTTTAAAATCACCAGCTCAGTTGTTGCAGATTGACTCTATTCCTTGATGCAGAGGATGAAAAAAAAATAAAAAAAGAGAGAAAGTCAAGATCTTCTATTCATGGCAGACCAGTAAATATATAAATATATAAATATATATATATATATATATATATATATATATATATATATAATCTCCAAGAGCACCAACGTGAAGATGTCTTACACCACCAGCATCATATACATC
This sequence comes from Wollemia nobilis, assembly GCA_028583015.1. NCBI lineage: Eukaryota > Viridiplantae > Streptophyta > Pinopsida > Araucariales > Araucariaceae > Wollemia > Wollemia nobilis. The sequence continues at coordinate 3,016,417 of JAQPPZ010000049.1, forward strand.
AGGTTCTACAAAATTCACCCGAGTACGTACTGATTTTCTTGTTAATTATGTGTATAGTTATTTTAAAATCATTTCTATGCTAATACCAACCGATGCATCCATATTTTTTCAAAATATCCCATTAGAATTCAAACACATGACATGCCTCGGATATTAATAATAATAAAAAAGAGAGGCTATGACATCTACATGAATAAATTTGGCATCATTTTCATTGTCACCTCATGACAAAGGCAGCTAGCTTGAACGAACACATATAAATGATGCTACTATGTACCATAAAGGAGGTGCTGGAGATGTCAAATATGTTTTAGATGTGGGTAAAAGTAGAGGCTAGTGACTGCACTTGTTTTAAACCAATTTGGTCTCACCAAATCTGACCAATGTGCAATATTGGAAAATGTCAGCATTTATAAAAAATTAGTGCAGTGGTAATTTGCCCTGAATAGTGTGGTCATGATTTAACTATTTGTCCGCAGTGATTAGTCAGGATGTGTTTTTGACTTCTACTAGTACCACAACACTCGATGGGTGAAGAATAACAACACTCAATGGAAAAAAAATAGCAGTGTTGAAGGAAAAAAATAGCAGCGCTCAACAACGGAGAAACAGAGATGCTGAAGGCCATTTAAAAAAAAAAAAAATATAATATATATATATATATATATATATATATATATATATATATATATATATTTATCCTAGGGGTTGTTTTCATGAGGACATGACAATATTTAGGCATGGTCAGCCTGTGAGGGGGATAACTTCAAATTTTGGTGCCACGAGGGCGTGGCACATGTTAGGCATGGGGGTATGATGAGCACCAGAGGTGCTCATTTTATATACATTGTTAAGAGTATCATTGCTGGTTTAACTAGCATGTGAGATGTATTTTTATATAACTTATGCATATAATTGATAGAAAATCCAGTATTATGCTTGATTGGTGTTTTTAGTGGAAATTGTGTATAAATGCAGGTGTTGGTACTAATCTGGTGTTTTCTAGTCTACATCCACTTGGACCTAGAATACTTCTACTTTCAGAGACTAAGGCATGAGAGTAGGCACCTTCCTTATGGAGAAGGTGCCTAGCAGAAGTAGGCGCCTTCCTAATGGAGAAGGCACCCAACAGAAGTAGGCGCCTTCCTAATGGAGAAGGCACCCAACAAAAGTAGGCGCCTTCCTTATAAGGAAGGCGCCTAGCAGAAGTAGGCACCTTCCTTATAAGGAAGGCACCCAGCAAAAGTAGGTGCCTTCCTTATAAGGAAGGCACCCAACAAAAGTAGGTACCTTCCTTATGAAGAAGGTGCCCAACAAAAGTAGGTGCCTTCCTCATGAAGAAGGTGCCTCCACACCTCCATACTTTGCAAATATTTACCAAGTCAGCTTTGACCGGTTGACCAATGGGCTAAGGAGGAGGTTGCACGTGAAGAAAAAAAGGGAGATATTCTATTCTTAAAATATAATGAACACTTCTATTATTTGATTGGATGGATACCTTTGTAACGTGAGCATTATTCTTTCATGCTCACGGATGAACCAAGAGGAAATGATTTTTCTAGCGATCAATGTGGGAGATATTTCATTTTATGCAATATTATTAAAATAGAATAAATCATCCATTATTTTCTAATTGGGCAGTTCACTTTGTAAGGTGAGCATTCCTTCTCATGCTCATGAACCAATCAACATAGTTATTTTCCAAAAAAAGATATGCATAGCAGACAACGAGATGAACCAGATCTATTAGTCGCCAATAAGGACAACCACTCGAATAGATTTGTTGTTGTCAGACATATTCTATTATGATAAAATAGAACATGCCTAATTTATCCTGTAAGAGGGTAAAATTAGTGCGTGACTATTTAATTAATATGTGATTGTTATAATTGAACGGATGCAATATTCATTGCATATCTACTGTAACTATAAGTTTGAAATAGATTTGCCTAAATTATATAACAGAGGAAGGTTGTGCATTGTATAAATCCATAGGTCTTCCTTGAGAGAAGGATGATTAATTTTATGGAGAGATTATTCTATTTTATTTCTTGTCAAATTTATTAAGAGTGCAATTCCTCTTATTTGAGCAAGCTCTACGCAGCTAGCTGGGAGGACTATCTATGAGATCTTGGGACCACTCCCTGTAGTAGTCCTCCCATGTTTATTTCTGTATTTATTTTCTGTAGATTAGTTTATTGCTTTAGTTCTTGCTTTATTTAATTTAGGTGTGTGTTTCTTTTTCTTGCATTTTATTTTCATAGTTTTATTTACAGCACTTTAGTTTTAGCTTGTAATTTATTTATTTAGTTTTCTGCACTTAGTTTATTTAGTTTGGCTGAAATGAAAAATTCACAAACATCCCCCACCAAACTAAATAAGGTACAATTGGATTCATTCCCAAAAATTGTAGGCATATACTATGTGTGACACTCGTAATTTTACGGACTTATCGGATTGATAATTTATGGAAGAGAAATGAATATTTTCCTGAAAATAATTTCTGCTCACCACTAAGAATGTGGACCTTCACTCCATGTCAGAAGTCCACATGATTCAAATTGAACCTTCTCATGAATAGTTCTCTCAAATTCATAATTTCTTAAATAATACTCCTTGGGGAAATTTATTTCCTCAAACACCTTTTTATAGTAGCACAACGCGATATCTACAAGTTATCTCCCAATCAACATTTGTGAGAGATGAAATTCAAAAGGATCAAGAAATGTATGCAATTGAGGCTTATTAAAATCAATATTGGTCCATCCAGATAAAATGTTACCTAAAGCTTGGTAGCATACCTTCTGGATTATCACATACCACTAAACAAAAATTCAAGCAAAAAGTGGTAACATATGTCTTACTAGGAGACATATTGTATCATCGACACTACAAGGATATCCTCTTTCATTTATTAGAACCTTAAGAGATAGTTTAGGTAATTGCCCAAGCACATGATGGTACATGTGGTGGCCATTTTAGTGGCATGGCTATTGCAAAGTGCATTCTTCTCATGGGCTATTATTGGCCAAATCTAGAGCAAGATTGTTGTGCTTATGTTAAGAAGTATGTAAAGTATCAACACCATGCTAATTTGACACATGTAACTTCTTAGGCCTTACAACCGATTCAATTGGTTTAGCCTTTTTTGCAATGGGTGTTTGAATTAATCGAGAGATTCTCACCCTCTTACTTAGGCCATCACACGTTCATCATTATGGCCACTGAATATTTCACAAAATGAGTGGAAGTGATTCCCATTACCACTACAATTGGGACTCACATTGCAGAGTTCATGTTACATAATATCATTTTTCCTTTTGGTATTCCATCCAAAATAATTTTATATAATGGTTCACCTTTCAAGAATAAAGATGTGTGCACTTTAATAGATAAATAAAACATCCAACGAGTAAGTTGAGGCATAAAACAAAATAGTACTTGCCATTTTAAATAAAACCATTAAATATGATCACAAAGATTGGCATACTCAATTGCCTCTTACCCTTTGGGCCTATTGCACTAGTATTTAGACACCCATTGGGGCCACTCCATTTTCACTAGTGTATGGTGTTGAGTCCATCATGCCTTTAGAGCTGGAAATTCCATGACTGTGCATATCGATGCAAGAGTTCATCAATGATGATACTACATGGTAGTCTCACCTGGACCAATTAAATTTACTTGATGAACGACATGTTAATGCTCTTGAGAACCTACGTGTTTATCAAGAGTGTCTTAAGAGAGCCTATAACATGAAAGTCCATCCTAGAGAATTTTAGGTTGGCAACCTTGTTCTAAAAGAGAACAAAAAAACTATAACTTGTCACCCCATCTACGGGATAAATTTGCAGAAAATTGGTTAGGTCCATATATTATCACTAGTCAAATTGGACCTAGAACTTATTGCCTAGCTTCCATTGAAGAATGTGAGGAGCCTAAACCCTTGAATATCCTTCACCTATGACCTTTTCATGCTTAAAGCATAATGCTTTACCAAAAAGCTCCAAAGGTATCTATAAACCCTTTGGTCACCAAAAAATCCCCAAAGGTACCTATAAACCCTTTGGTCACCCAAAAAGCCTCAAAGGTACCCATAAACCCTTTGGTCACCAAAAATCCCCAAAGGTACCCATAAACCCTTTGGTCACCCAAAAATCCCCAAAGGTATCCATAAACCCTTTGGTCACCCAAAAAGCCCCAATGGCATCCACTAAGCCCATTGGTAAAATGTGTATATATATTAATCAAAATACAAAAACATCATTAAAATAAAAAATATATAAAAATATTACATTGCATTACATTGCATATCACCACATTATACAATCACTTGCATTAGGCATACCCATTATTACATTTTACATTCTCGAGTCACTCATACATGTCTAGAACCAGGCTTGTACACTAGCCATCCTTTAAAATCAACTTTGTGAGATTTCATTATTAAAACCCATCTACATTACAATTATCTTTTCCATTAACATTCCCCATCTTTCATTTTTGTGTCTATTTCCCTTCACCTAGTCATTTGTTATAAGGCATAATTAGGATTTTTGGTCGCTCAACCATCTCCAGTTTTCTTTTAAAAATTTGTAGAAATCTATCTTGATTTTTAGAAGGTAAATTATTGTTTTTATTGTACCTTTTATATATCATAATACCACTACATTATCACACTAATAAATCCAAGTTTTGCACAAGAAAAGATGAAACCTAAAAAGTGGTCCTTGTTTCCTTAAGTAAAAAGTTTACCTTGTGCATAACCCTATGGGAATGGTTCAAAAATGCTAAAAATTGACAAAAAGACAAATTTCTCCCTACCCAAAGCAATCAAATTCCCTTGTCCCACGTAAAATCTTGGTAAGTATCCAAAGAAGCAACAAATACAAGAGCAAAATAAAAATAAACAGTGGTTTTCACCACAAGAAAAAATCCCCAAAAAAAAAGTGGTTTTCACCACTAAAAAAAGTAAAAAGTAAAAAGCAAAATAAAAAGTGATTCTCACGACTACCAAAATCCCTTGCTCACTAAAAATAAATGAACAAATCCTTAGAGCAATTCAAAAATAAAATAAAATAAGAGAGTACTGAACTTGAATCCCTAAAATTCTCAGCATTTGACAACCATAAGGTTATCCTCATTACAGGTTGGGTGGCATCAAGCCTACATGGCAATGGTGGTATCATTACACATGATGATATGTCTATCACATTAGCGATATTATTTTGTACAAACCAATATTTTATTGCAGATGAGCCAGCTTTTGGTAGCCTGTATTACTTATGGTCTAATCCAACTACGTACAAAACTCAAGAAATGATACTGGTAGGGTGATATTTAGTACAAATGTATTGCATAAATCCCATTTGGCACTGGGGTAACATTATGAATTATCATAACAATGAAATCACATGCACACACATGGATATTGAATATCTTGGTCATCCTAGAAGATTTATACCTTGCCAAAAAGTCCTACATAATTAATATACAACTTTTGACTAGGTCACTAGAGTGTATGAGTCTCACGAAAACCTCAAGGACATTCTATAACATATTATTATGCATTCCATGTGATACCATTTTATCACATGCTTATCAATTCACATTTTCACAATTCATTACATAGTATTAAAATGAATCGATGAATTTTGTACAGTCTATGGTGCTAGCATCTAGTGTGTCAAATAGTATTCAAATTCATCATACAGATTAACAAATCATCCATTTCATTATGATTACACTAATGTACATATCATAAACCAAAATCATATTATAATACATGCATCCATGATAAGCATCCATAAAAGCATCAGTAATGTAAAAATCAACATTGCATAGATATAATAAAGTAGTAAGGAAGCACATGATGATAATAGAAAAACTTATATATATATATATGTATGTATGTATGTATGTATGTATAGGGAAAAAGATACATCATAATCCAAAAACTACCCATAGGCTACAATAAAGTGGATCCTCAGACCTTATGCTGTCAAAATACAAAAATAAACACAAAGTCTCAAAATCCATGGTCACACAGGACCAACACCATGACTCTCACCACCATCCTCGGTCATCACTCATTGATAGCTCCTATATATGCTCTTATTGGCCTTATCTAATATCCTCGTGGAGCTATGAGCCCCCATCCAGATGACTACCCTATACCATTCATACTCTATTAGGACCCACTAGCAGAAGAATGAACTGGTAAGCACCCTCTAAGGCATGCTACCTCATCATCCAAATCCTATGTGTATGCTAGATCCTCTCTAAAATGAGCCTAGTAGTCACTTAGTAAGTTCTAGAGCTATGTCACCTCCTCCCATAGCTTGGACACATTGACACTAATAGATACCTCATGGCTTGAGCTCCCTTATCTAACCTATGATTGAAAAGAAACTAATTCTATCGCCTACCTTTCAATCACTAATGCTTGCCTATAAATGTCTGCCTATGCAGTCTACACATATGCCTGTAGGAGAGTCCTATCCTTTATGTACTCCCTGCACTCCTGTATCCCTTTGATCATCTCACCCTGTAGCTCAAAAATGGTGGTATCCCATACTACCAACTATTCCTACACTCCCTACTCATCAAAATCATCCTCATCACAATCATCCTACGGATCCTCCATATCCATGCTATTCATCCACTCATCATCTGTCTAATGATGCACATATCACTCAATTAATTTTGTCTCCTCCTCATATGGAGCCTCATCATGTCCCTCATATGTAGCCTCCCTATGAGCCTCCTCTATTACTGCATATGTACCACCTCCTAGTGGTCACTCCCCTCACCATTGGCGCATCACCCACTAGGATTCATACTTTGTTGTGGTCCCTACATCATATAACTTAAATATGCCCTATGCAAGATTTGACTCCTCTCCAACTACCTCCACTATAGGCCAAGTGTCCTCTCATCCCCATGATGTTGGTACATCACTGGATCGTTAGGTAACCCATGGTATAGTCCAAATTGTTGCATCACTCAAGCATATGGGAAATACTCTCACTCAGTCCTCTATCGACCAACTAACCATCTCCCTCATCATACCCTATGAAGTTGCACCTCAACCTCAGGTAATATTGGACAATCCTTGTAGGATCTCCAGATAAATTCCTCTACCCTAATCCATGCAAATGACTATGCATAGTGATCAATCGTACTTGCATAGGGATGAATTCAACCCATATCTTTGTCCCACTACCAAATAATATCATATCCTATCTCCACATCTATAAGTTGTACCCACATCATCCATGGTAATCCCCATGGTTGATCCACATTAATTTTTTACTATTCCCACACCTGTAGTAGAAAGTTGCATTCCAATCCTTTCCACCCATGGCAATGGATCTTGTATAACTCATCATAAAGCTATGCCAGCAAAGTAGTACCCCATGCCATCACTAACAAACTTTCTATGGTGCACTCCACCAGTGAAAATACCAACTCCAAAAGGTTCCAGGGGAACCTGGATCCTGACGAGTCTGGTAGTAACATGTTGAAGATAAACATCATTAGCAAGGTATGTCTCATAGTAAAAACATCATAACATAGCTCCACTAGGATGCCTCCACTAGGAAAGTATCGTACTTCCTTGTACCAGTCCTCTCTAAAGTATCTTAGCAAAATCATATCTCTAATATTATTATGAGTAGACATAATTAGATGCCCCTCTATCGAAATACTTAAAATCTGATAGATGTCCTCTAACATCACTATCATCTCCCCATTTGACAAGTGGAAGGTATTGGTGCGAGGGTTCCACAGATCTATCAAAGCTATCAAGTAGGTTATGTCTCCCAGCACTAGCTCTAACCATGTCACTTGTTTGAGACAAATGGTGTAAATCCATTTCTAGTCATCCTCTATTAGTAAGTCCCTAGTATTTTGAAAGATATTCAAAGATCGATATCGACTCTTGATCACCTAAAAGAGGCAAGCAAGCTCAAAAATGCAGCAAAAATGTACCAAAATTGCACAAAAACAACAAAAAAATCTCAAAAAGGGATATTTTTCTCTAAAATTGGTAGCCATTCCACCTAGGGATGGCCACAAGTGGATGTGCCACCCAAGGATGACCCCAAAAATGCTAAAAATTGCCTTCTTGACCATTAAAAAAAGGTAAAAGAAACTCATAAAAACATAAAAAACTGCATCAAAATTGCACAAAAACAAAAAATAAATCACAAAATACTAAATGCTATCACTAATTACGTTCTTTTACTAAATTTTAGTGTGTTTAATTAGCAAACTAGAAAATAATTACATTTCCAAATTAAATAGTCTAGTAGCAAATTCAACCCTTACCCATCTTGCATCGGCTCCGCTGCTCATCGAGTCTAAAGGCTAGCTCATGGTGATTTTGGGATGGTTTTAGCAGTGCTCAACTTTGAAAACTCACTCTCCTACTCCTCACCTCTTAGTTTTCCAAGTCAAAAGTGTGAAAATGAGCTCATTTTTCCAATTTTGAGCTTAAAAAGACATAGAATAAGCATGGCTATCCCAGGGTGGGGTGACCAAAATATTTGGTGATTGTCCCACCCTAGGAAGGCCATGAACTTTGCAGCAATACCACCCTAGGAAAACCACAAAAAACACCAAAAACATAGAAGAAAATTCAAATAAAAGGGCCTAAAAACCACCAAAAATATGTCAAAACTGATAAAATTTACAAAGGATAAAGATTGAACCAAATTGTTCATTTATGAATTGAAAAGTCTCTACTTCAATCCCCAAGAAGGCCATTGTGGTTGGACTGCTCCACGGGAATTTTACAATGGGTAAAGCTGAAGGAACCCTAATCAAGTTATATTGGTCAAGCAACTCATCACTTTCATAGTTGTTCATGCCCTCATCGACTCGTCGCTTGAGGGGGTAGTCATAATTACTAATTCATAATCAAAATCAACAGTCAAAAACTCAAAAGTGCAACTTGCATACATTTAAAAGAATTATTTCCAAAGATAATTTCAAGCCCATGTTGGGGCATATAATTTAGCACCAATTCAATAAAATAAAATCTTTATGTCCTTGAAGCCTTGGGACATGTATCCTAGAATAGGCTTATAAGACAAATAAGGAACCAAGATAAAGTATGCCCTAAGCCCAAAAACCTACCCTTGCAATGCATCTAAAAGGCATACCAAAATCAAATATTTCAAATATGTCAAAATCAAGGATTCCAAGAATGTATGCTCCTTCCATGATGGAGGCATCTAAATTTGGTTAGGTTATTGAATAACCTTAATCATTTGATATTTTAGTCATCTATTTTTGCTCTGCGTTGTATTTAACAAAACGCATCTAAAAAAGAGGTATCTATAGACATTAAAATGCATCAATCTGATTAGACTGCAATGATGCACTCTTATCGACACCATATGGCCCCTTGGGTAAACCTCATGGGTTAAATAGTGGTCCTAACCACTTTTGGAAAGGTTTACCCCACTTTTGGGAAGTTTTGGGCCATGTAGCCATGGTCGTCCCACCTGAGGATGGTCATAGTTCATGGTCATCCCACCCAGGTATGGCCAACAACAAACATACCTGGGTGGGATGGCCATGGCCTAGGCCCCTAAAAAAGTTAAGGGTAGGAAAAATGGCTATTAAATTCTTCCATTTATCTTGCCCAATGATTTATGATAGATTGAGGGCCTCTTAAACCCATCACAACCTACAAATGAGAGGCCCAAATTGGAGGATTATCCTACCCAAAACATGGCAAGGATTTTGACAAGTGGTGGCACTTGCCTTGCATGCCCTAACTTGCTCATTTGACCCAATGGTCCTCTTAGGATATAAATTGGAGTCTTTCCACCCAATTAGAGAGAAATCTTTGCAATATTTTGTAACGAAGTGCTATTGAGATTTATTCTCCCCTTTCATCATGTGTTGTCACTTGGAATATTCAAGATGAACAAAGCTACCACATCTAAAACACTTGATAATTATTGGTAACCTATTTCTAACCACTTCTTTTCCTTCTACTAGAAATAGAATTTCTTCTTCATTATTTGAGGATCTTTCATCACTATCACTTGAACTCTTTCTTGTATTGTATGCATAAAAATGCTTCTTATGCCTTTGGAAAAACTTATTTCCTTGTTTTCCTTGTCCATCCCTATTTATATTTTGGTACCTATGTTTTCCTACTTCCCTATTCTTATGATCCTATTTCTCATATTCACTACTATTTCTATATTCTAGACAATAAGTTGCATAGTGACCATATTTACCATAATTAAAACATCTAACTGATTTCATACCTTTATACTTTCTTAAGTTCTTGTTCATTTTGCCATAATTTGCTTCTTCATCACTGGATAACTCATTGCTTGAATCTAACTTCTTACCCTTTATCTTATTTATAACTTTTAAGGTTGCTTCTTTTTGGGGAATAGGTTCCTCTTTTATTATCATCTTAAAAGCTGTGATAATTCCATGTAATTCATCCCTTGTCAAAATTTCAATAGCTTTTGACTCTTCTATAGCTGAAATATTTTCACTATATCTTCTTGGAAGTGACCTTAAAATCTTATCACAAACATCTATTTCTTCAAATTTAAGCCCAAGTCCTTGCATGGAGTTAACAAATTCATCCACACAAAGTAGATATGTAGCAATATTTTCCTCATCTTTCATATTTAGGTCTTCAAGCATTCTCTTGTAATTTTACAACTTTGCTCTTTTGACATTTTTTTCTCCCTCATATATACCTTTCAACTTATCCCAAATTTCCTTTGGTGGTGTGCAATGCATAACCTTTATAAACTCGTTTTCATGCAAACCCTTTAAAATTCCATTCATTGCCTTTGAAATATTTAGTTGTAGGCACTTACCATCTTTATCTATAGGTGCAGTAGTTGGTGGTATGTATTCATACTCAATTGCTTGCCATATTTCATTATCTCATTAGGTGAATCTTTAGTCTCATACTCCAAAGTGCATAATTGTTCCCATAGAAAAATAGTGTCGTATTCCCTGAAGATCCATTCTAAGAATCCATATGTGTTCTTGTGAGATTTTTATTCAAGTTATTAAACTCTTTCGAAGGAACCTGCTTTGATACCAATTGAAGAACACAAGATTATACTAAGAGGTGGGGTGAATAGTATAATACAACTTTTTAATTTTCTTTCCCAAATAATATTATCTAATATTATCAATGACAATATCAATAGCAGTAGCCAAAGTAATGCATAAATAATCACACATAATATAGACACCAATTTAATGTGCTTCACCCAATGTGGGATACATCCACGGAGAAGATATTTCACTAAATTTTTCTCAAAAAATCTCTTGGGAATCCTTCCCTATTAAAATTTTTATGGACCTTTGTCCAAATGAGTCACCAATCCCCTAATCAAGTTCATCGATCTCTATCCACATGAGACACCAATCCCCTCAGCTAGTTCATTGATCTTTATCCATAGGAGAACTACTTATCCTATGCTCTGGTTGGTGATACTCTAGAAGACTACTACCTCCATTGCACTGACTTGTGGATCTCTCTCCACTGAAGACTCCTATCCTTACTCAGAAGACCTCTATCATCACTACCATGGATAATGGATCTCTATCCATTGGAGACTACTATCCTCTTCTCTATCACCTCCAAAGCTTGCTCTTAGCTCTACTCAAATATACATTAAACATAGTCCTTCGATCTAGCACAAATATACTCAAAATATATCTCGAATATATATTAAATATAGTTCTTTGATCTAGCACAAATTTGCTCAATATTTATCTTTAATCTTCACTAAACACAGTCCTTTGGTTTAGCACAAATCTTCTCAATATTTGTCTTTGATCTCCACTAAACACAATCCTTCGGTCTAGAATAAATCTTCTCAATATTTATCTCTAATATACACTAAATATAGTCCTTCAATCTACAACAAATATTTTCAATATTTTTCTCTGGTCTGGCATAAATCTACCCTCAAATATACACCAAAATTTATCCTCAAATCTATCCTCAAGCATCAACACAAAGCTTGATCCAATAACTAATCAACTCTTATAGATATACCCCAAACCTTAACTCAAGGTTTGAACAAATCAATCAATAAAATCTACTCTTAAGTATTATCAAAGACTTACCTCAAATATTCTCAACAAGTCCTCTCAAGAACTTGCTCTAACTGCTCTCAAGTCTCCACCAAGACTTACCTCAAATATGCATTGTAAGCTTCCATAAAAGCTCACACTAATCTATCCACAAGTATTCACCAAGACTTACCTCAAATATACTCAACAAGTCCTCTCAATAACTTGTCCAATCTCCTCAACAAGTCTTCACCAAGACTTACCTCAAATCTGTATAGTAAGCTTCCACAAAAGCTTACTCAAATCAACTCAATTTATCACAAAAACCTCTTCAATCACACAAACAAGTTTCACATAGAATCTTGTTTAACTTACAAAAATATATAGAGAATGGTTAGAGACTCAATATGCTTCACACTCACAAAAATGCTCAATCACTTTCAATCTCTCTTGTTTTACCATAGAAACATATAGAGAATGGTTAGAGACTCAATATGTTTCACATTCACAAAACACTCAATCACTTTCAATTTCTCCTTCAACTCAATCCAAAAATAAAGAACAATTTGTTTTACATAACTTGAACTATCACTCCAATACTTTCAATAAATAATGCTCATCCAAATCCACTCAACCAATCACTCAATGAAACACAACTTGCTTACAAATCCTAGATAAGTGTTTCACAATGATTTCAGTAATTCACACAATGGAACTCAAACCTTGACTCAAGATGATTCCAAACTCATATAACAATGATACTAAAGTTCTTTCACAAACACTAGTTCAATATTACACTCAACTTCACATAACCATGATACTCACCATCTTTCACAAACCCTAATCATGTATATGAACACTCACTCAAATATTTCCAACAATGCTTATCAAACAATCCTTTTCACTCCAACCTTGCATTTCACAACATTCAATCCAAAAATATTTCACTCATAGGAATATGTGCCCATACCTTTTGTTTTGATGGAGATATGTCTTCAAAACTTGTCTTAACCACAATCAAATCTTCTTTTCCAATATTAAGGTTAGGTAACAACAATATTTCTCAAAATCTCCTTGTCAATTTTTTCCCAATAAATAATTTTCCATACAAAAATAACAAGTCTTAAATACACCTTATAATCTCCACACTTTCAAAATATAAGGCAACAATTTGATAAAGAAAACAACCATAATAATTTTCTTTAGTCACCTTATTTCTCCTCTAAAAATAATTAACACATCATAGATTTATCTCAAAATAAAATATAATTTCCTTTGCAAACCTTATAACTCTTATCTCATTGAACAAATTCTAACCACCAATATTAAAATAAAATATTTTAATTTCCTTACACCTTATATCTCCCTAAAACTCACAAGCTAACCTTTCAAATTTCACCTTTAAAGTGAATTTTAGGATATCAAAAGCCTTTGAAAAATCAAATCATAAATTGCACACCTTTTATTTTCACTTGGTCCAAAAATATTTCCAGCCAAATTTGAATTCACAACCTTGCTTCCTCAACACCCTAGCCAATTCTAGGCAACCGTTTGGGCTATGAGCCCACACAAAACTCAATGTGCATAGTTTATATTTATTCCCTTACGCCTTTAGTCCTCTAGTGAAAAAAATTAAACATTTTTCCTTGCAAAGCACACGACGTCAATCAAACCCACGTCTATGCCCTCTCAACGTTTTCACTTGGCATCAACTACCACCTGTGCTACTGTCGCTAGTGGTACTTCCACATTTTTCAAAATAGCTCCTTGTCTTCTTTTTCAAAGCATGAAAACCTCTTCCCACAACACATGAAGTGCACAAATTAACATTAGCATAGCACAACACTTAATAGCATAGGTTAAGGGAGGAATAAAATGAGAATTCAATTTCCCCTTTTATACATATTTTCATTTGCAAATAACTCATCAACCCATCATTCAATTTTGAAAATCGAATTTAGATTTTAAATATTAAATTTAAAAACCTTTGTCATCAATTATTTATTTAAATTAAAATTTTAACCATGGGATAAAATAGTTTAATTTAAATCTTTTGCAAGTTGCTTCATGGATCTTTTCAAGAATAAATTATTTTAATAATATCTTGGACCCGGTTTACTTCACCTCATCAATTTGTATGATAATATTAAATAATATAATATTATTATTTAATTTAAACTTGCTTCTCCTTCCTTGGGTCTTCATCCTTTGGGCCTTTTTAGGCATATAATATTAAAAATAAATATTATATCCTATTCCTTTTTAAGACCTTCTTACTTTTGAAAAACCACTTGATGTCATTAATGATGACAAAATTGAAACAATACTCTCTTGACATAAATGCCAACATAACTACTCAAAATTTCCAACAATATCCCCCTTTTTCATTGATGGCAACCCCTTTTTTTAACCATTCCTTTTTCTTTTCTTTTTTCAAAAAATACTCCCCAGATAAACTGCTCCTCTTGACTAAATGCTCTTCCCCCAACTCAAATCTCTTCCCCTTTGTCATAAATGGCAAAGGGCCACCTTTGGGGCTTGGGGATAAGAATGATACTCTTATAGTATCCCGTACCTCACCTCATATCTTGAGGTGGTTAATTTTGGGGTGGGATTATCTCTACTCCCAGCATACACCGCTCTTTACCTTTTTCCACATTATTCCTTAACTAATCCTTCTGATTCGTTTGAATATTCTTGTCTGTTATTAACTTTGGAAATTCTGCCCTACACCACTTAGCTATGTGATCAACATTATTGTACTTATAGCACTTAATGTTGTGATTTATTGAAGGTGCAAATGTCTTGTAGTTCCTCCTAGTGAAGCTATATCCATTACTATATGAACCCTACAATTTATTGCCTTATGACCAAATTGATTACAAGAGTGACAATACCCTTGAAAGAGATGTCTGTTTCTGAAATTCCCATGTTCTTGTCTTTCATGTGTCCTACATTGTATAGCCTTGTGCCCAAACCTGTGACATGACAAGCATAATCCATTGAAACTGTCTTGCCTTAAACCAATTGGTCTCTTATTTTATTTTACCATGTGTTTTTTTTTTTTCATATGTTCCTTCTTTGTGCATTGTTCCTTTCCTTTTTGAACTTTCTATAGTTCAAATATTCCTCAGAAGTCTCACTCTCCCTTACACTCTCTTCTTCTAAATTTTCTTCTTCCTTAGAGCTTGATATTGACTCCTCTCCTTGTTCTCTTTGTATCTATTCAAAGCCAAGTCCTATCTTTTTTGATGAAGATCTTTGTACCTTGATAATATTAGCCAAGTTCTTTGATTTTCTCCCAAACCTATGTAGCTTGTATTTAGGCTCTTTTACATCCTTCCTTAGTGAAGCTACTTCATGCTCTACCCTTTCAAATTCTAAAATATTTGCCTCTAACCTCTATTTAAATCTCCTTGTCTTAGCTACTGAGTTGGTTATATCTTCTATAAGGTTTCCTTTCTCTTCATCACATTCTTGAAATTGAACTTGAGTTATGAGTTCTACTTTCTTACCTTCCTTAATGCATCAAGAGAATGAATAAGCTCACCCTCAAGATCAACTTCTCCTTCCTCTTCTCTTTTGGATTCTTCCTCTATTATTTTGTTTTCAAAATCATCTTTATTCATTTCTTATTTATTTCCACTAGAAGCACTTCCTTCTTCTTCTATTGCTATAAGAAGACTTTCTTCTTTTGGACCTTCACTAGTATATTTATATTCATCTTTACTAAAACTAAATCCATTCCTTGTACAACTACCTTCAAGATGACCAAAGTTACCACATCTAAAACACTTGAGAATTATTGGTAACCTGTTTCTAACCACTTCTTTTCCTTCTACCAAAAATAGGATTTCTTCTTCTTCATTATCTGAGGACCTGTCATCACTGTCACTTGAACTCTTCCCTACCTTGTCTGCATAAAAAATATTCTTATACATTTGGAAAAACTCCTTTCCTTGTTTGCCTTATCCATCCTTATTATTTTTTGTACCTGTGGTTTCCTGCTTCCATGTTATTATGATCCTATTTATCATCTTCACTACTATTTCTAGATTTTGGACAATCAATTGCATAGTGACCATATTTACCACAATTAAAATATCTAACTGATTTTGTACCTTTATATTTTCTCAAGTTCTTGTTCCTTCTACCATAATTTGCTTCTTCATCACTGGATAACTCATGGCTTGAATCTAACTTCTTACCCTTTGTATTTTTTGTACATTTGAAGGTTGCTTCTTTCTGGGGAATAGGTTCATCTTATATTCTCATATCAAAAACTATGAGAATTCCATGTAATTCATCCCTTGTCAAAAGTTCAATATATTTTGACTCTTCTATATCTGAAATATTTTCACTATACCTTTTTAGAAGTGACCTTAAAATCTTATCACAAACATCTATTTCTTCAACTTTAAGCCCATGTCCTTGCATGGAGTTAACAACCTCATCCACATGAAGTAGATATACAACAATTTTTTCCTCATCATTTATATTTAGATCTTCAAACATTCTCTTGTAATTATGTAACATTACTCTTTTGACTATTTTATCTCCCTCGTATATACCTTTCAACTTATCCCAAATTTCCTTTGCTTATGTGCAGAGCATAACCTTTATAAACTATGTTTCATGTAAACCCTTTAAAATTCTATTCATTGCCTTTGAATTATCCAGTTTTATGAGCTTACCATATTTATCTATAGGTGGAGTAGCTAGTGGTATGTATCCATCCTCAACTACTTGCCATATTTCATTCCCTAGTGCCATTAGGTGAATCTTCATTCTCATACTCCAACGTGCATAATTGTTCCATTTTTCAATTGTTCCTATCGAACAATGGTGTTGTATTTCCTAAATATCCATTCTGAGAATCCATCCATGTTCTTATGAGCTTTCCCTTAAAGCTATTAAACTCTTTCAAAAGAACCTGCTTTGATACCAATTGAATAACACAAGCTTATACTGAGAGGGGGGGTTAATAGTATAAGACCACTTTTAATCTTTTACAAGTTGCTTCATGGGTCTTTTCAAGAATAAATTATTTTAATAATCTCTCGGACCCTGTTTACTTCACCTCATCAATTTGTATGATAATATTAAATAATATAATATTATTATTTAATTTAAAAGTCCTTATCCTTCCTTGGGTATTCATCATTTGGGTATTTTTAGGCATATAATATTAAAAATAAATATTATATCCTATTTTGTTTTAAGACCACCTTGCTTTTGAAAAAACTACTTGATGTCCTTAATGATGAAAAAATTGAAACAATACTCTCTTGACATTAATGACAACATAACTACTCAAAATTTCCAACATCAATACCCTCAGTCTGAGCATATTCTTTGGCTACTAACCAAGATTTGCATTTGTCAAGAGTTCCATCTGCTTTATACTTTATT
This sequence comes from Wollemia nobilis, assembly GCA_028583015.1. Lineage (NCBI taxonomy): Eukaryota > Viridiplantae > Streptophyta > Pinopsida > Araucariales > Araucariaceae > Wollemia > Wollemia nobilis. The sequence goes on from JAQPPZ010000049.1 coordinate 3,033,907, forward strand.
TTGTAAATCCATTTACAACCCACTATTTTCTTACCGGAAACTCTACAAGAACCCATGATTTATTCTTTTGTATTGATGCATATGTAGATTCCATAGTTGTCTTCCAATGTTATCACCTTAGGGCTTGAGGTGTTGATGTTGGTTCTTCTGATGTACTCAATAATCCTCTATTCATTCTAGTTTGGTTGTGAGTTTGAGGTTTGGTGGTAGTAAGATCTAGCATTTGTTCTAAGTTTGCTCCTCTGAGTGTATCTCTATACCATATAGGATCCCTCTTTTGGAAAATTGTGGATGGTTCTATATGTTCACTTTCTTCATCATGCGATTCTGACTCTGTTTCTATTCTTTTTGAGTCTTCTTCTAGAAAATTTAATATGACCTTTGTATCTTCACTTTATTTTTCATCATCGACCTTGTATTTTTCATCAAAAATCACATCTCTGCTTATATATACCTTCTTTGTACTTGGACCAGTATTTTGTACCCTACAAATTCATCATCATACCCAAAAAATATTCCTACCATAGTTTTGTCATCTAATTTAGTCCTTTTTTGTTTTGGAATATGCATATAAGCTTTACAACCAAAAATTCTTAATTTTTCTATGGTTGGTTTTTATCCTGACCATGCTTCTTTTGGTGTAACATGTTTGAGTATTCTTGTAGGTAGTCTATTCTGCAAATATACTACTATTTTAACTAATTCTACCCAATATTGATGGTCGATAAGAGATTCTTTTAACATATACCTGACCATTTCCATTATGGGTTTATTTTGTCTTTCTACATTTCCATTTTTCTATGGCGAATATGTTGTAGTAAGTTGTCTTTTAATTCCATTTTCTCTTAGAAAGGAATCAAATTATTTTGAGATAAATTCACCTCCTCTATCATACTGAAGATATTTGATAGTGTTTCTTGATTCTTTCTCTACTTGTAGTTTGAATTGTTTAAAATAGTTGAATGCTTCTGATTTATACTTCATGAAGAATACCCATATTTTTTTGGTGTGATCATCGATAAATAATTGAAAGTACTTATGTCCTCTAATGCTAGTGATATTCATTGGACCACATAGATCTGTATATATTAGTTCTAATGGTTGTTGAGTCTTGTGTTGATGAAGCTCAAAGGGAACTCTATGTTGCTGTCTAGCTAAAAATTTTGTACAAGCAATGTATTCTATGGATAGATTGGTATTTTTTCAACCATTTGATATTTGAAAATTTCATTTAAAGAAGATACATTGGTGCGTCCTAGATTTTTGTGCCTTATATAAGAAGTCTTGATTGAAAAATTTGAATGTGTAGTAATATCTAAAGCAAATAGACCATTTATATAGGTACCTGATGCTACCTTTTTTCCATGTTTAAGAATATGACACTATTTTCTTCCATTGAAAACCTTAAACTCAATAGTCATATTTTGATCCTTAAGTTGAGAAACTGAGAGGAGATTATTAGTCAATCTAGAGACAGATAAAATATTTTTAATTATCCATTTTTAATTTATTAGATCAATTTGAATATTTCCTATCCCCTCTACTTCATAAGTCTTACTATCTTTTGTAGTAATTGGTATCTCATTTTTCTTTTATAGTGAATCAAACATATTTCTGCTTCCAGTCATGTGTTTGCTTGCTCCTGAATCTATGTACCAATGTTCCATGGTGATGAAGTTTCAAATATTCTAGTATGAGGACATGATCAATCTTGCTCAGATTTCTTGGATTTAGTAGAATCTCTTTTGACTCCCTAATGTTCAACCTTAATGTATTACCTTATTTCTCCTATGAACTATGCACTTAATTTTGAAGTTCCCTATGGTTGAATTTATTTTATCTCTTTAGTATGAACATGATACAAGTATAAGTATATAATTCCAACTTATTTAAGTAAATGATGAACTTCTTTTATAGCCCTTGATATTAATAGTTTAATGTTTCTAAATTCCAATAATCAATTTTTGGTTTAGTATTCCTTATAACTCCCTAATTTGGAATATTATAAAACAATAATATTTGCAATAATAGATTTTTAATTTTCCAAGTAGAAACCCTTATATCTCATATGGTTTTAAATTGCAAATATTAAACTATTTAAGTATATAAGTCTCATTTAATTTTTATTTCAAATGTATGGTTTATTTTGCAATTATTCCAAATTAAATAATATAATAATTTCAACCTTATATTATACTCCGTATAACTCCTTAATGAAAGTAATTTTATTAAGGTAAAACACTTACCTTTATAATGCTCCAACTTCTAAATAGTGAACATTGGGCGTTGTCTTATTGTGCACTGCACTTCTTCAATGGTAGATGTATGACAATGGCATCGAGTATTTAATACTGCTTTGATCCTTTTTGGAACCTTAGCTTTGATTCTTTTATGTTATTCGTTACTCTTTCACTGCGTATGGATACTCCCTTTTTCTCGTTATAGATACATTGTTCTCTTCCTTGAGTTTAGGTACTTTAAATAGCATGGATATATTTTGACTTTGGATAAGTGTCGCTCAAGAGTTACATTAGGTTATTTCAACCCCCAATACTTCTTGTAATATGTTGATGCTCTCGATACTTGATGTATTCATTGCTTGGATAGAAAATAAATGTTAAAGTATCTTCAAACATTGGTTAATGAGTCTTCAATGCTCTTGAATAGTTGAAATTATTATTACACCTTTCAATCCTTTGAAAGATACCTTTAACACTTCCAATATGAGCATTATTTTTTGGATGCTCTCTTTCCCTATGTAGGTATTATGTAACTTTATTTTATTTCACCAAGTGGTACTTGCATGTGAGGACATCTTCAACATCTCATTTCCTTCAGTATTTCTTTTCCAACAGGTGCAATTTTTTCAATCTTGGCTTCAATGATGTTTTTCTTCTTGCTAGTGAGTGCAAACTTGTGCATTTTCCAATGAATGATGATTGTATTCTCCTCATGTTTGGCTCTAGCTATGGCATTTCTAGGATGCTCTAAAACTACTCATTTGGTAGATTATATGGTTTCAATTGATGATAGCTTTTGATAGCTTTAGCTAACAGTATGTCCAAGTGATCGATTGGGTAATGTATCCCTTATTCATATATTGTATTATGTGCTTAGTTATCCTTAGAGACATCTACCTTACAACGAGTGCTATGCCTCCCTTTATGTGTTGTATGCTCTTATTATGTAGACATTGATCTGGTGTTTCTCTACACCTTTGGAAATCAACTTATGAGCTATTTTGATGGCTCGATCTCCCTGCCTTGATATTTTTCCCCCTTGACATAAATATTGTGGATGCTTGAAGACTGTATAATATTGATCATTTTTAATACCTTTTAGTTACACTAACTTTTGTCCTTATATTATCATTTAAAGTATAAGAATGATGCTCCATTTTCACTATAAATATAGCTATAATAGTAAATATAGTGTACCTTAACTTTCACCAGGTTTTTAGATTGAAAGTCTCATTTTTAAGCTCTTAACTTCTCTGATAAGATAACTTTTTGAGAGAAAATTATGTTTCCTTATTTACTAGATAAAACTAACCTCTAATTTCTACACTTGGATAGCTTAGTAATAATGAATCCAAGTTCTCAATAATGCAACTAATGTGTTATTCAAGAGGTCCTAAGAACAATATCAATCTCACCTTCTTGCTCCTATAAATGGGTTCACTCCTTACAACTTTTAATTTTAATATGGTGCTTAACGAATCTCTAATAATCCATAATTCTAGAGTTCAGCTAATGAACATTTTACACCCAAGTTGCTTACCTTTCAGAATGTCTGAAGATGATGGTTGTCTTGGTGATTTGATCCACCAAGTTGCTACCCTTGATTGGATGAACTTGCAACTCTACTTGTCTATCCAAAATAGTTCTCTAATTCAATTTTTTTGGGCTTGTTTTTGGATGGCGATAATTATCCCAAATTTTTCTCTATCAAGAACTCCTCCTTCAGTCTGCAATGGAGTTCCACTCTTCTCTCAGACTCTTTTCTTTAGGTCCCTTTGTAGCTCTGATACCAATGATGGTTTTAGAACTATTATGACTGAAGAAAAGAAGTATCACTTTGTATTACAAAGAATGAAGTGTTACAATCAAGAATGGAGCTTAGAGTCCATTATATAGGAAGATAGTTTCCTTGGCCCTTACTCTACCTAGAACTTATGTACATGTGGACTACATGCACATTTACAACTTGCACATTGACACTTGTGCATTTATTACTTCTTCCCCAAGTAACCACTTAACATAAGATGCAATAATCATGTATAAAATAATATAATGTACTCTAACATAATCTTGTGTTATTTGTACAAAATTATACTTTAACAGATAAATATTATGTAGTAGAGATAAGTGGAGTTAATGTTGTTCTTGGAGTGCAATGGTTATATACTTTGGATACACATTCCACTAACCATCAAGAAAATTTCTTGAGTTTAAAAAAATATGGAGAAGAATATACAATTAAATCCTTTTCAACAAAGGAAATTAAAACATTGTCAACAAAGTATATGTCAAATATTTTGAAAAAATATCACTTTAGATTTATCGCTAGGCTCTACAACATGGATGCTAATTTTTCTAATAAAGAGAATGATGCAACCATCTCCAAATTACTAGAAAGACATAAAATGATCTTCTAATATCTAACAAAGATTCTTACCCCAAATAATGGTCTTGAACATGTGATTGAATTAGACCCTTTTAAAGGGCTTGTGGTGGTCCAACCATACAAATATGATTATTTATAACAAATAAAATATGAGAAACTATTGCAAGAATTACTAGATGTAGGGATTGCTATTTCTATGGCTACATTTGTTAAGGATATTGTTGGATATATTGTTACAACTATACTTTTTTTTTAATTAAACATGTTACCATTGTAATTGTTGAACTTATTACTAGTGCAACTACTAAGGTGGTTGCTATGGCCTCTAATTTTTCTATTGTGCTTTTCTTTGGCTATGGTTGTGGTTGTGGGTCTCATAGTGGTTGAAACTACTACAAGTTGTTGTTGCATCTATTTCATGGACTACAATTGTAATTTTCTACAATTATTGTTGTAATTTATTCATTTTTTGTGTTAGTAGTTGGTGTTGCTCCACTTGTGCGGGTATACACTACTATGCATGAAGATTTTCATTAACCATGGAGTTTTTTAATTTTGAATAAAAACTTCTAAGGGTGAGTATATTTTGTGTGTCTAGACCCAACATCTTTATTTTGGTATACTAGGATTTAGTCCAAAGGCATGGTCTAATATTAGGATGTTGTCTATTTATTTTGCTATTACCAATGTTAAGTCAATAAGTTTTGGATTTCAACCCATTCTATGTATGGATATGGTTCCCTACATACATGTTATATATTGGAGAGATATTCCTATTTGGGTATTATATATTATTATTTATTTTCTACAATGTAATGAAGACCTTTTCTAGGCTTCTTTACCATTGAGTGGAGTTGTAGGTGTAACCCCTATGGATGTGTAGGTGCCCCATTTTTATGGGATAAATTATGTACTTCTATTTTCTTTTAGTATTATTAATTCATTTTCATCAAGTAGCATAAAAAAAATTCACTAAAGGTAAATCCTACTATTTTTTCTTGAATAGTCCCTCATTTTATGCTTAGCTTAAAGAAACCTTAGCATTTGACTATGTTTTACTTCCTAATGAGTATTTGGGAATTCCTATACTTTAGGAAATTAAAAACAAGGAGATATTATTAGGCTTAATTGATAAACCTTCAAAGAAGTTCAGACATGATAGATTTCAATTACACTTGAATGCTAGTAATCATGTCAAATTTCACTCTTCCAATGGATTATAGTTGGTAAGCACATAAAATTTCATTTTTTAAATGAATTTAAAGTGTTCCACCTATAAATATTCTTGTTAACATTTATTCTAAATCATTTTTCTAATGACTAAAATAAAAATATTTCATTCATGATTTTTTCTTTTTAGATATCAAGATTGTAGAAATGGAATATAACATACTACACACAATTCCGTTACAACTTAAATGAATAAAATATACAATGTGAATAACTTACATTTACAATACATACATTATGCACACAACATATATTAGACTACCTAACAAAACAGTTTAAATATCCTAACCTAATAGTCAGATGATCCAACTAAACCATTCAAATAGCCCAACACAATATTTAGATAGCCCGATAACATTCATATAACCCGACTAAAGTATTTCAGATCACCTAGTAAAAGTATTTCATGAATAAATCTATGATATGGCCAACTTATATTGCCACATGAAATACCAACATACAATACCAATCTTCACTACCAATCCTCAATACCATGCCAACGTTTCCTTCCATTTCAACAACATGTATGAATAAGGGAAGGGTATTATTTATACAACTAACATAGTAGTTGCATCCTCCAACTTACTAACTACTTGGCATGTCATTACTTTCTTGAATTACATTTGATATGCAATTGACTTATATTTACATTTCATTTTATGACTCACTTTATGACTAATGAATTATCCATACATAACTAATACTTCACTTAACATTACACATTGTCACATATAATATTACATCCTAAATTTAAAATATTAAATATATCAACACTATATCAAAATCATTAATGTTTGCATACTTAAATTCCAATGCATTTATTTATTAATTATATAAACATGTCAATATACTTTCCTACATCTATCCCATCCTCTAGAATTTTTTGCATCCTCAATGACACATGAGATGAACATTGGGAATATAAGCATTGAATATCATAATAGAATATCTTATTGTATTTATTTTATTTTATTTTATTCTAGAAATTGTTTACAACATACTTCACTTCAAACTGCTTCCAACAGTACATTGGTCTATGATTGCTCACTTCACTTTATGCAATTAGTTGTATCAATAACATGTTTAACATGATCAACATGACCAACATGATTGTTCCATCACCACCTTTTTTGGGGGTCAAGGAGGATCCCTTTGTAGGGTTAATGGAAAATACCTCTTGCAAGGTTGAGGGACAATGCCCTTTGTACAAGCCCCATTTTCTCCTTATTTGCATTTTAGTAGCCTTCACTTGAATCAATTAACTTCCTCTCAACTTTGAATAACTTCTCTTTGGCTCTATATGATTACTTCTTGGACTCTAACAAACCTTCCTTAGCCTATAATTGAAATCCCTTGATATCATAAAGCTAACTTCATTTTCTTGATGTCCTACCTCTTGATTTAGATGGCCTTGGGCTAGAAGGCGTAATTTCTATGTTAGTCAGTTTGAATCCAAATAAACTAATTCTAAATGGTCATGTCTCAAATGACCCATATCCATAGGGTCTACTTTAGATGATCTTGCCTAAGATAGCCCAACTCTATACATCCTACTTTTGGGTGGCCTTATCTTAGATGACCTAACTCCATACATCCTACTTCTAGATGACCTTACCTTAGATGTATTCTCTCTGGATGACCTACTTCTTGGTGCCCTTGCCTCAAACAACTTGACTTTATATGACCTACTTCCAAAATATCCTACCTTAGTTGGCTGGAATTTTTCCATCCTATGCTTTTGCATAGAAAACTAATATAGACTTTAGTACAATCTTCTCCCATTATATGATCCTCTAAACAATCCATACCATGTATTATTTTAATAAAATGACTCATTGTTTTAAAATTTGTACCACTTCATTATCTTACTTAGGTGACTCTACATAATCCCTAGATGAATTGATATCATCTTCCTCCTAAACTTATGCTATAGATAACCTTGGATGACTATTGAACAATTGTGATCTATCTTCAGATGGAATGAGGTGTTTTTCTAATGGCTTAGGAATAGTTTGAGGCTCATACAACTTCCTCATATGGCCTAGGGAGGATCTATATTGTGCTACCATTAGGATAGATAGCCTAAGTAATATTCAAGGACCTATTGCAGGGTTATGCATAAGGGGTTGGACTCAAAATTTACTTGTAAAAAAATGGCAAATCCTAATCAAAATCAAGGTGAATCATGGATAATCCTAACCAAATAAAATACAACATCTTCATACCAAAATTTGGGGTATTTGAAGCCCTAAAATATAAGGTCAAATTTGGGGCCATTTTTGACCTATTAAATCATCTTATAACTTCATACAAACACCACCATTAGATCGGTCTTGAAAAGAGCTTTCCAAAAAGTACAAATATACCTATGTTTGGATATATATTATGGCGAACTGACCCTAAGAAAAAATTGGTCCTAAACATTTTAGGCGAATGGGCCGACATCAAGGATCCTCATATTCGCCAATTTTCAATTTTGGAAATCCTAATATTCACCCAATTGGAAAATATTCGCCACTATGCATAACCATGACCTATTTTCCCCACTAAATAGCCAAGGTTACAACTCATATGCCTTAGTCTTAGATAGATGAAGCTCTAATAATAAATGCTTTTATCCAAATAATCTAAGTCTAAATAGTTATATGGACCTAGTAGAAAACAAAACTATGAATAATATCTCTCTTCCTTGTATGTGTTATTCAATCAATCTACAACATTCATTTTATCATCTATATCAACCACTTCTACAACTTCTTCATATGCAACTTCAACTATTTATTGGATTTTCCCTCTTTGATTGAAATCTAGTTCACCTCCTCTACTTCTTGGTGAGGAATGTGAATCTTCTTTGGTGCTTTGAACTCTTTACACATCACTAGTTCATCTTGACTTACAACACATTGATATTCATTTGTAAAATACCCACACAAATGGCATAACCAAAATTGTATAATGGGTCTACCCTCAATGTCATACTCATTTCATCATCTTCTAGTTTTTTTATAGTTTTCATAGACCTCATTATTTATTGCATTCCCTTTTGCTACAATCTCCTTTCACTTTATGAGTCACACTCATCCCCAAAGTCATTATTCTTATTTTTAGAGTCACTTTGTAGATTTTAGTGGTGGAGAAATACAAAAACCCAACAATAAAATAATTCTAATCTAAGATAAAATAAACATTAATGAAGCATGAATATCACCCAAAAATGGTCTAAGAATGTTTAATGATTAATATAAACCAATTATGAATATCAAATGATGAAATATACTAAAAAGCTCCAATATTAGCAAACTATATTGTTGGTCCAAAAATGGAAGATAGATCTAGAATTGAATAAAAAATACACAACAAAACTTAAAATTGCTAAACAATAGTGCATCCAAATGTGTTCTCTAAAAAAAGTTGATTCTTATTCTTAAAAATTATTCAAATTACAATAATAAATAATGATCAAATGTGTAGAAATATTTATCTAGTCATCTAGATAATTAGTTTCAAAATACATTAAGGCAGCTCATTATCTGATCATTTTTTCATTTCAAGGGTTAAAAATTGAATTCATTTTGCACGATTTTCAGTATTCATTAAAGAGTAAGATAAAATTTGTGCTCAAAGAGAGGGTCTACTACAATGTAAATTTCACATTAATGCTCAAATAAAATAAAGTGGATCTTCCACATAATTTCCTAACTTTCACACCCTAATATGAAGATAAAAGGAATTGCTGACTTTACTAACCTTCAATTTCACTCTAAGGTGCAGATAAAAATGAAGTGGATCTTCCACAAATCTTGCTAACATGCTAACAGTAGGATTTTAATTTGAAGATAAAATAAACTTGATAACACCAAATACTAACCTCCTATCTCATATTAAGGCACAAATAAAATGAAGTGGATTCTCCAAAACATTTTATAACTTTCATAGTTTAATTTGAAGTAAAAGGAATCCACTAACATGATTTTCAAGGATAAGTTGTATTAATCCAAATATAAAAAAATGAATTAGGAGCAACCTCATTCATCATTTATAATTGCATATTAGGGAAATCAAGACCTTTTAATCAATGAATAATAAAAACATGTTAAAAATCACATAAACCAGAGATCTCTTGTTAACAATTTATTTGCAATAATTGAGGTATTTTTAGCATTAAGTTTATATAGATTTACATATTTTCATGTATTTTTAAGTATGTTTTATTTATGCTAAAAGAAACCTTGAATAAATTCCACATTTCTTTGCAAGAGAGGGTTTTTCATTTTAATACCCTGATTCTGATGGTGATTTTGTAATTGGGCAAAATTACCACTCAACAGGTTGTAGGATTTAAACATACATGGAAGAGACATTTGCAATAATGGAATTAAAACAAAGAATCTATTTTATTCTAGGGAAAAATAGAAATATCTAGAAATTAGATTTATCAAAATTAATTTTGATGGTGCTTCTAAAGGAAATGATAAAGTTGGCCGAGGTGGTCTTTTTAGAAATAATGAAGGTAAATTTCTCCTCACTTACTCAAAATCATATGGAACTTCAACTAACAACTATGCAAAGGCTAGGGCACTTCTTATAGGGATTAAAATTGCAATAAAAAGGGATGAAAATATATTTATATTGAGGTGGATTCATAAATTATCATCAATACCATCAAAAAAATGGATGTGGGGATTGGGAAAAAAATATTGTTGATGTCTATTACCTATTATTGGAGGCAATCCCTTAGAAATGTGAGCATATTTATAGAAAATAAAATTGTGTAGGAGATAATTTAGCCAATTGCAATGTTGATCTTAATCTTAGTGAAACTCAAATTTTAAAATACAACTAACCAAGTAAGAGTTTATCTCTTAATCAAAAATAATGTCAAGAAGTTGATTGTGGAAACATAACACTTTAAGGAACTTGAAAAATATATTTAATAGATAAATAAATAAAAATATTTTGTCCTAAAAAAACATGTAAAAAACATGTTTAACATAATTTAATTGAACTAATATCAAACGTAATATTTTGATGAAAAATGTCCAATAAAAACCACATATAACTTATTTAAAATAAATAAATAAAAATCTAAATACAAAAAATCCATATGATAATACTAAATTATTTATAAAAATAATAAATTTAAATTTAAACATAATTCTAGTGAATCTTAAAATTCTAAATTAAAAAAATCTAAAATTTGAATTTAAAAAACAAAAATTTAACATCAATAAACACTTTGATAATGATATAATAATAATAAATCATTGTGTATTTGATCGAAATAAAGTGAGCATAAGGCAGCTCGTCAAAGTTGGAAACCCACATTTAATATTGCCCACCAACATGAAATATTTACAAGGTAAAAGGGTAAAGTAGCTCCTATAGTTTCCAATGGCATAGGACAATAGATTGATGGTATTTTAACCATTTATATTAATCCATGGGAATCAAACCTACTAAAGAGTATAATCAATTTTCTACGCAAAGCGTTGAGATTGTCTTTGTTACTTAAATATAAATTTGTATTGAGTTTAACTTAGGAAATATTAGAGACATGTGAAGGATATGTGAAGGATATTATAGTAGTAAGTTTTTAAGTTTTTATTTAGGAAATCTTAGTTCAAACTTTTGTAGGAGGGGAATGTTATACCTTCAAGAGCTAGGTGAATTGATAAGTGAACGTGTGGGTTGGTGGCTAGGCACTTACCAAGAAGAGACCTAGGTTCAAATATTGGGAGGAATCCAACCCTTTGTAAAAGTAGTAGTTTGATTCAAATCCTCTTGAGTTATATTGACGACGAATGGTACGAACCTCAAGCCACTTGTGGTCCCCATCTCATGTTGGGTCAACAAGAACGAGACGAATAAATTTGTTGGTAGAAGTTTCTATGGTTTAAACCCTGCACTGGCCAGTTACTAAAAATAGTGGTTGTAAACAACTCTCCTATGCAATAAAAAATGATCCTTTATAACCTGTGTAAACCTAAATTCAACTACTTAAATTCCTCAAAATTTCAAGGAGGAGACTCAATAGGTTATATTACTCAACATTTTAAAGAGAAGACTCATATTTGAATATTATCAAATAATATCCAAACATTGTTGTAATACTATTATATGGTGATGAGCTTTGTTGTAATACCACTATATTAATATCCAAACTTTGTTGTAGTACCATTATATGGTGATGAGCTTTTTTATAATACCACTATGTGGTGATGATGTGATACGAGTGGCGTGGTATTAGTTTAATAGGTTAGATTACTCAACATTTTAAGGAGGAGACCCAAAATTGACAGATAATATCCAAACATTATTATAATACCACTATATGGTCATGATGTAATATAGGTGGGGTCCATATCAATCCCATATAACCCATTGAAAAAACATATGAAATATTAGATTATACATAAAATTAATTAGATGCACTATTGGTATGGTGATCAAAAGTTAATCTCTAGTCTAATTTTATTTCTTTAATGAATACCAATGTTTTATCTAATATATATCTTCTTATATATAAATGTGAGTGTGTAATCCAGTCGGTGAAACGACCATTTGAGGAATGTGATCCATATAGTGCAGATCCACGCAACTTTGGTTCAAATCATATTGGTTTACCATAAACCCTTCCGGTTTCAAGTGCAGATCCTTAAGGTGATGATGTAATCCTGGTAAAACTATGATGATGGTGAAATCCATTTTAATTCGAAATAACCAATTTAAAAAATCAATACAATACCATAAAAATAAATCATTTATAAAAATCTAAATTTTATTATAATTTTAGTAAATTTTATAATTAAGAATTTAAAATTCTAAAATAAAAAATTTTAAAATTTAAATTTGAAAAAATAAATATGAAATTTAAATTTGAAAAAAAACAATAACTATGTTTAAAATTAGATAACCACTTTAACAACAACATAATTAAAAAATAAAAATAGAGTGGCCATAAGCTAAACTCATGAATATTGGAAACCCATGTTTAGTATTGCCCAACAGGAAACATTTACAAGGTAAAAGGGTAAAGCAGATTTTTAGTCTGATGTGCTTCAGGCCATATTAAACATTTTGTATATTACAAAGTGAAAATGGTAAAGCAGGTTTTATAAAACATAGAATCTGTTACAGTTATAAATATATATATATTTTTTACTTTGTTATTATTTAATTTCACTTATTTGAAATGGACCATTATATGGGGCTTACTTAAAAATTTAGATTGAATTAAAAAATTTAAATTGAATTACTATTTTTATGACTACTAAATATATGTTAAACAGAGTAAAAAGTAAAACAGATTTTTAGTCTACTAAAAAATCTTTATATAAGATATTTTTTTAATATGATATATAGTTAAACTTGGTGTACATTTAATCTTTATAAAAACCGTCCATCCGTTGTCTGTACATTTTCATTTGTTATATGAGATTATATGTTATATAAAACCCGTTATAAACTTCAAAACCTTTACTGTTGAACGTGAAGACGAGATTTAAGAAATAAAGTCCGCCGCACTGCGCAAAACCGCCCGAGTGCGCAAATTTTCTTTGCGACGTCGGGCTGCGCGCTGCTAGAATAGCGAAGGTGGGCGGAGGCAGCCGGTCAACGCCCGGCTGCGCAGTTAACGGAGTGCGCAGTCCAATTATGCTGAGAAGTCGGGCGGTTGGCCAGGGACTTAGCCAAAATATTGGTTTGTCCCGTTCGGCTGCGCAAAATGAAACTTGCACAGTCAAACTTCGCTGCGCAAGTGTGCATCACCCATACACTTAGCCAAAATTGGCTATTTGAACCTTGCCACCTCCAATCCACTCCGTTCAAAGTCACTGCGACTTCGGACAGCGCACGTGAAGGACTGCGCTAGTGGGAGATGCACAGACGTCCAGCGGCACACGACAGGGACTTAATAGATTTTTGAAGTCGCTCTTATGGAGGCGATTATGAGAATTTCCACATATAACACAACGATAAACTATGATGAAAAATTGTGTTAAGCTAACACCGAAAAAGAGTTAAGGTGCAGAGGTGCAAAAGAAATGGTGAGACGTAGACAAGATTCGTCAAAACCCTTAAACTGTTTGAACAAAGGCGAAAGTTTAATTATAAGAGAAATGGATTACAGGGTACCTCAAAAGAGGGTTTACAAACTTCTGCAACTGATATTGCAGGATAAACTAAAAGAACTAGAACAACCGAGACTGCTGCTCGAACATGAGACATATGCTTTTCTGCTCATTAAACTGCACTGCGTCAGTGGCTCTGCAACTTAACTGCTCAGCTATCGCCCACTCTGATTTCTCTTGTTGCTCTCTATTACTTCATAATTCCCCCACCTTGCACACTTCAAATTACAACCAAACTGGGGTTTATATAGCAGGGACCGAGAACCCAATCACCAACACCCGCACCTACCCCGCACGAAGGATATCAAAATTGATTGGACGAATGTCAGAGAGCACGTGCGATGTCACATTGGACAACTAGGTGGGATGTCCAAATTCACTATTTTTGGCAAGCACAGTCTGGCGTTGCCCAGTTTCGGAGCGCAATTGGGCGAAGAGTGCACATCAAGGTTAATATTTCTAACACCCTCCTTTAAACCTGATTTCATGAGCGCTTTGACTCCAAGCTGCTCTCGCAATCTGTTGAAGTCTTCCTCCTTTAAAGGCTTCGTGAAAATGTCTACCAACTGTTCCTTGGATCTGCAAAACTGCAGCTGAATTTCATCGAACTTCACCAGTTCTCTGATGAAGTGAAAACGAATGTCAATGTGCTTCGTCCAACCATGGAACACTGGAGCCTTCGATAATGCAATGGCAGAATTGTTATCACAAAAGACTATTGTCGCGCCTTCTGAAGGATAGTTCAGTTCAATCAGAACTCTTCATAGCCAAACTGCCTGGCATGTGGTTGATGTGGCGGTGACATATTCTGCTCCGGCTGTAGACAATGCAATAATGGGTTGCTTCTTGAACTCCCATGAGACTGCCCCTGATCTGAGATGGAAAGCATACCCAAAGGTGCTCTTTTGATCGTCGATGATGCCAGTCTAGTCGCTATCTGTGTAGCCCACCAAATCTAACTAGTCTCATCTAGTGTAGAATAGGCCATGGTTCCGCGTCCCATTGACATAGAGCAAGATCCTCTTGCCTACTTTCCAGTGTGTGTCCTTCGGAGTCTCCATAAAAGGACTAATCATATTGACTATGAACATCAGATCTGGTCGAGTTGCAGTCAAATACATCAGACTGCCAACTAGCCTCTTGAACAGAGTTGGATCGACATTCCTCCCTAAATCCATATTGCTCGACTTCAAACCTGTGGCGACAGGTGTGATGGCAGATTTGTTGTCCTCCATATTGAACCGCTTTAGAAAATCCTTCGCATACTTGCCCTAAGAAATGAATATGCCATCATCCGATTGGTCAACTTCAATGCCGAGAAAATATTTCATCAGCCCTAAGTCTTTCATCTCAAATTCCTTTTTCATGGCTGTTCTAAACTGGTCAAACAATGTTGTGATGTTGCCAGTGTAAATAAAATCATCCACATATAGATAGACGATAATGAGCTCACCTACTTCATTTATCTTCATGTATAGAGTGTGCTCATATGGGAATTTGACAAACCCATTCTCTTGAAAATAGTTGTCAATCCAGTTGTACCAAGCCCGGGGCACCTGCTTCAAACTGTACAAGGTCTTCTTCAGCTTCAGGACTTTGATCTCCTAGTCTTGAATCTCGTAACCCGATGGCTGGTCTATGTAGACCTCCTCCTCTAGAACTTCGTTGAGGAAGGTTGACTTGACATCCATCTAGTACACCTTCCAACCCTACTGGGCTTCCAATGCCAGGATCATCCTAACTGTGTCAAGTTGGGCTACAAGCGCATATACCTCATGGTTATCGATGCCTGACTTCTGCTTGTAGCCCTTCACCACCAGTCTGGCCTTATGTCATTCCACTTCTCCTTGGGCGTTGAACTTTGTCTTATACACCCACTTGATCCCAATGCTTTTCTTCCCTATTGGAAGATTTGCTACTTTCCATGTATCATTCTTCTCAATGGATTCAATCTCCTCATCCATCACTTTTACCCACTTATGATTTTGACTTGCATCTTCGAACTCCACTGGATCGACCTCAGTAAAGAATGCAAAGTCAGAGTACTCTTCCTCTTCATGGTTACATGTTGCCTTGTAAATATCTTGTAAGCCCCTTGTCTTCACTGGCGTCACAGGTTCTAGATTGTGCTTGCAAGTGGAGGCAACCAAGATGGTGTGGCTGTGCTACTGCTAGCACCGATGTTGTTGCTTGAGGCTATAGGTGGCTGCACACTGCCCACCTCCAAGTCAATAGACTCAACGACTACTGGCTCTGATTGGTCAGTCTTTGATTTCTAGTTCCAAGATTCATCTTCCAAGAACTTAACATCACGGCTGATGAGCTTTTTCATCACAGGGTTGTATAACCTGTATGTCTTTGCTTGTTCACTATACCCTGCGAAGATGCACTTCTCCACTCTATCGTCTAGTTTTTGTCGCTTCTCTTGTGGAACATGTGCATAAGCAATGCACCCCAACACACACAAGTGAGCCACACTTGGCTTCACATCGCTCCAGGCCTCCTGAGGGATTTTGTCCTTCACGCTTTTGGTGGGACATATGTTCAGCAAGTAGACTACACAAGTTATAGCCTCTACCCAGAATTCGTGCGACAATCCCTTCATCTTCATCATACTACATGCCATCTCCATGATGGTCCGGTTCTTCCTCTCAGCTACGTTGTTCTACTATGGCGTGTATTTGGTAGTGAGTTACCTCCAAATTCTATGTTGCTTGCAAAAGTTATGGAATTCGTTGGAGATGTATTCACTTCCGCAATCTATCCTCAGAGTCTTGATCTGATATCCACTCTATTTCTCCACCACAGCCTTGAACTCCTTGAATCTCACAAATGCTTCTTAATTCAGATTGATGGCATAGATCTAGGTATTTCTACTGAAGTCATCTATGAACGTCAAGAAGTATTTGTTGCCAAAAAAAGTGCTGGTCTACATCGGATCGCAGATGTTTGAGTGCACCTACTCCAATGGTTGTGATGCTCTTCAAGACTGTCCAGAAGGGAATGAATCCTTGTGTTGTTTGTCGACTAAGAAGCCCTCACAAACTTAGTTTTGTTGCTCAATAAGGGGTAAACCCTTCACCATATGCTTCTTATGCAGTTGATTTAGACCACTGAAACTCAAATGACCGAACCTGATATGTCACAACCAGGTAGCATCCTTCACAACTACACTTAGAGACATCAATGATTCATTCTGAATCTGCAACGAAAACATTTTACTTTTCGTAATGGACACAGTTGTGATCTTTCCATGATACTTGTCTCTGATGGTGCATATTTCATCTTTGAACTAGACCGTATGTCCCTTCTGCATGAGTTGTACAATGCTCAACAGGTTGTGCTTCAGACCAGGCACATAATAGACATCATAGATTTGCTTTTGTTTGTCGTGCCTGGTTCGGATGAGGATCTTTCCTTTCCCCATCATGAGAACCTTGCTATTGTTCCCCATCTTGACCTTAGACTGGACTATTTCATCCAGTTGTGAGAACATCTCCTTGTTCCCTGTCATGTGGTTGTTGCACCCACTGTCCAAATACTAGACATTTTTCTGGCACTCCTCAATATTGCAAGTCAACAGCACGTTTTCTCCTATCGCATTTTTGGCTTCATCCATGTAATGGGTATGATGTTGATTATCCTTGGCCATCTGCCTTCTGCACTGTGAGATTTAATGGCCAAACTTCTTGTAGTAATAGCACTGGACCTTTGACATGTCCTTCTGACCATATCCAGCTTGCAAATTTTTTGCACTGCCTCTTCCTCCTTGCTGATGGAAGTTGCAATTGGTCTCTCCCTCATTAGGGTTTGACCATCCTCCTGACTTGTTACCTTTCCCACGTTGGCCTGTCCCTGTTCCTCCTTGAAAACTAAATGCACCTTGGTGGGAGTCTTGTTTGTCACTATCTTGGAATGAGACTTGGGCCTTGAATGCCTACTCTAGAGAGGTCTGAGATGAATAGCTTAGCCTCTGCTCATGTGTCTGCAATGAACCCATGAGCTCGTTTGTTGAGAGGATTGCCAGATCCCTTGACTCTTCGATTGCTATCACAACCGAGTCAAACTTGGTAGGAAGACTTCTAAGAATCTTCTCGATGATTTTATGTCTCTGCACGATTTCTCCATTCAATCGCATCTGGTTTATGATGTCCATCGTCTAGGTGAAGAAGTCACTCATGGACTTGGACTCACTCATCTGCAGATTTTCAAACTCCCTCTTGAGCATCTGCAGCTTCACCAACTTTACCTTGTTGGTGCCCTAGTACGAGCTAGCCATAATCTCCCAATCCTACTTCGCCTTGGTGGCTGATGCAATCCAAGGGAAGATGGTCTCTTCAACCGCTTGCATGATGTAGAAGAGGGCCTTCTGGTCCTTCTTTGTGTTCTCCTTCAACAGGTTCCTTTATGCTTGGGAGAGGGTGGCTAATGCTGCTACATCCACTGATTTAGGGTAGCCATTCTCAACCAGGTCCCATAGCTCCTGAGATCCAAACATGATCTTCATCTGAATGCTCCAGTAATCATAATTCTTCCCATTGAAGCACGGGATCTACAACTACAGCGAATGGTTGCTACTGGAAGCCATTCTTCTTTGATCTTTGCATCAAGGGACTGAGGCTTTGATACCAAATTTGAAGACGTTATTTAAAAAATAAAGTTTGTCGCACTGTGCAAAACCACCCGAGTGTGCAAATTTTATTTGCGACGTTGGGCTAGAATAGTGAAGGTGGATAGAGGCAGCCGGTCAACACCTGACTACATAGTAAAAAAACTACACAGTCCGACTGCGATGTGCAGTGAGATGGTTGGCCATGGACTTAGCCAAAATATCGGCTTGTCTCATCCAGTTGTGCAAAATGAAACTTGCGCAGTCGGACTTCGCTATGCAAGTGGGTGTCACCCACACACTTAGCCAAAGTTGGCTATTTGAACCTTGCCACCTCTAATCCACTCCGTACAAAGTTGTTGTGAATTCAGACAATGCACGTGAAGGACTATGCTAGTGGGAGATGCATAGACGTCTAACGGCACAAGATAGGGACTTAGGAGGTTTTTGAAGTCGCTCTTGTGGAGGGCGATTCTAGGAATTTCCATAGATAACACAATGATAAAATATGATGAAAATTTGTGTTAAGCTAACACCAAAAAAGAGTTAAGGTGCAGAGGTGCAAAAGAAATGGTGAGACACAGATAAGATTTGATAAAACCCTTAAACTGTTTGAACAAAGGTGAAAGTTTAATTATAAGAGAAATGGATTACAAGGTACCTCAAAAGAGGGTTTACAAACTTCTACAACTGATATTGCAGTATAAACTAAAAGAACTAGAACAATCAAGACTGCTGCTCAGACATGAGACATATGCTTTTTTGCTCACTAAACTGCATTGCGTCAGTGGCTCTGCAACTTATCTGCTTAGCTATCACCCACTCTAACTTCTCTTCCTACTCTTTGTTACTTCAAAATTCCCCCACCTTGCACACTTCAAATTACAACCAAACTAGGGTTTATATAGCAAGGGCTGAGAACCCAATCACCAACAACAACACCTACCCCGCACGAAGGATATAAAAATTGATTGGACGAATGTCAGAGGGCATGTGCGATGTCACCTCGGACAACTAGGTGGGACACCCAACTTCACTATTTTTGGCAAGCACAGTCTGGCGTCGCCCAGGTTCAGAGCACAGTTGGGTGGAGAGTGCAAATCAAGGTTAATATTTCTAACAGAATGCACTCAATTTGTACAAGCATATTAAGCAAAAATACAGTTTACATTATCTATACGATTATGGTGTATGTTATGGTTTGATGCGGTTGTCCGTATTTACAATGTTATGGAATGGACTTCATCTCTTTCAGAAGACATGGGACCAAAGCGAAGGAAACAAAATCATTAACTTTCCTTCACTTATTGACTGGAATGTTTACATCTTTATGACTTCTTAAATAAACTCGAACATTTGAATGTAAAACAAAAGCATTCGTGATTAGTGAAAGTTGTACTTTTGGTTGTGCTTGTGTAGGGAGAGTTGGAGAGGCAATGGCATTGCACGTTTGAGGGGAGGAGGCACCAATATTACCAAAGATTTTGAATATGTAATCTATTGTTAACGACCAATGTGGTTGCTTCAAAATTGGGAAAAGCAGACTGATAATCCTCAACCGTTCAAGTCCATTAACTTTCATTCCATGAAAGTTGTTAGCCAGACCCCTTCTAATCACTGTTATCAATTTATGCTTTTTCTTGCATCTCCTGTAAGCCTCTTTTATTCTCATATTTTTTGTCTTATGGAAGGAGTATATGTTGGCCACCAAAAAACTGTCAGGATCTTCTCCGTGCATGTATAGGCCCTGCAAAGCTGGCCTGAATTTCAAAAGTTCTTCATCTTCAGATAAAGATATAGGGTGGTAAAAAATGAAGAAATGGTAGACACTCTTGTTGCCGAAAAAAAATGCGGATAGAGACCAGACCAGAAGAATATTCAGGGAATTTAAGGAAATGTTATAAGTGAGACTAAAGTATTCTAAAACTCACTATAATAATCTAATTTATAATTTCTTTTTATTTTATTTTATTATCTGATGAAGAAGGTGCTATTCTAAATTTTATTTATAAAACATTTTTTTTTTTCTATATTGCACTATAAAATTTTAGTGCAAATTCATGAAATAGAGTGGACTACTCTTGTCAATTTAAGTATGGTGGCAACTACTCTATTGTCTAGATCTAATATATATAATCCAAATGAGTTTAAAAAGAGTTTTGGTTCACATTTTTTTTAATTAATATAAATAATACCACTCAGTTTTTCTCGTAAAACAAACTCACCCAAAATGCCTATGTCATATTGCACTACTAGCTAAAGTAATTCCAATAATCAACTAACATACGATAGTAACTTTCAATTAGACATCAATTTATTATCTTTCTTCAACTTGTATGCAGGGAATTTTTTTTTTTAATTTACATGGTGGAATCGGTAGCCGCCACGAATCCGGGCAAGCTGTCTAGCATTTTATGGCCGCCACAGTATTCTGCGCTATCTGCCCTAGAAGTCGCCACACAGATCTTCGTGCAGTCCATCCCTATAACCACCATGCCACAATCATTTTAAACCTTTTACGCTGCTGAAAGCACTAAGAAAGGGACAAGCGTTCAGTGCGGCGAGGCCCGAGATTTGAACCTTGGACCTCCGCCCCTCCGGGTTTGGATGAACCAATTGGTCTACACCTCGGACCTTTATGCAGGGAATTTTAATATTAATAAATCTCCTAATAATCCAATACTGGTTTAAGTTTAAGTCGACCCTTCCATTCTCGTATTTGTAAACAATGCTAGTATTTCTTATTTTTAAATAGGTTTCACATAAGTTTTGTTTGAACATAAGCTCTGTTTGAAGGTTAAAAACAATTATAATTAAGTCCATTACTTTACCCTGCGGTTGGATGTTTTTTTCAATCCAGTATGGTGGTTCAAATTTAATCATTTTAACAAAGCTAAAACCCTATGAATATGTACTACACTATTTTGGGCTAAAACCTTATATTTTAAAACATTATGTCTCTTACAAACTTATATCCTAAACAAAGGGTTTGTACAAGATAATATCTACTGTACACCAACTGAAAAGTTTTATTTTTTAAAAGAAATCGAGGTGGTAAATTCCAGTTGGAGTATTTCTCATCAATAAAAAAATTTCCTATATAGCATAAGATTTGAAACATGGACAACTCATCATATATCTTGAGGTTTCCTTAAACAATTTACCCAGCATTACATTTCAGTAATATTATCATCCATAACTGACTGCTCACAACAATAATGGAAAACATGCTTAATAAAAAGCATCATAAGTAATCAAACAATATATTATGAAGAGATAAAACATCATTCAATGGTTCTGAATATACAAATTTTATCTTCACATCACAAGAATATATCATTTTAAAACTAAATACAGTGTATATGTGCAAAAAGCAAGTCGCTACCTAAATGCATAACTATTCCTTATCATATTTAAAAAGTTAAACAACTTATTTGATTACAATTCATTCAATGGTTCACAATGTTCTACCATGCACTTTTCCAAGGACTACTTATTCAAATATTATTACATAATATCAAATTATGCCCTAAGTTTCTCAAGGACTACGTTTTCCATTACAATTATATGATATCAAATTTTGCTTATTCTTTTATTATCCAGACTTCGGTATTCCACTGAGTTATATTATCAAATTTCTATCAAAATTATAACGCAACTCCTGTCACCGGAACATAGACATAACATGCAATAGATGGCAAGAAAAATCATTTTTCAATATTCCTTAGAATTTTTTGGTTTCTCGACGTGAATTACCAGTGGATACCCAAGGGTTAGAGCAGTCAATCTACCTTGAAATGCAACTAATCCTTATATGCATACATTATTTTCATTCCTGGTGCAGCACATAAAGTTTTAGGAATTATCCAACATATCATAAGCTTCCAACATGACATGCAGGCATCACAATGTTTCTCAACAAAACATGCAATCAAAAACTAAGTTCAAAATGAAACTATTTTTATCTCAGGTTCTCAACCAACCTGACCAACCATTATTACTATTGTTTCCAACAATTCTTTTGAATGGATGCATCAAATTCCAAATATTTCCCATATAAGAACAAGAAAGAATTCTAATTTTTTTCAATATACAATGCAAATAACAAATTAGATTCGCACATAGAGCAGCACATACAATACATCAAAACAATTCATTTAAATTTCCCATTTGAGCTTTATTTAACATTTTTCCATAATAGACTTATGGATTCTTTCCTTACTTCCAATGCTTTCCTAGCTTCCTTCGTCGCTCTCCTTGCTTCGTCGAAAACATGCAGTCCAAAAATACCCATATTCGCATTTCTTTTCCTAATCTAGAAGATGGTTTCCCTCTTTTCTGCTTTCAACTAACGTTAGTTTTAGATCCTCCTCTCCAAGGTTTGCCAAGTGGAATTCATTTTTTATCCACATTCAACAACCTTAAACTAAATAATAATTCTCACAAATGCTGACTGTTCCAAATTTCCCGTAAATGCTAACTGTTCTAAATTTATTATTTTAAAATAAATATAATGCCATGACTCCTCTATAATCACTTTATTATTAAATTCTAATACATTATATTTTTTTTATAAAATTTCATTTACCACATTATAAAGCAAACGAATATTATTTGTTTGTATTTTTGTTGGTATACATATATAAACTTATCTTTGTCCCTTTACCTTCCCTTTCAATACTTATAACAATAAAAATTATATCAATATTTCACAATCATTCTATTATTTAAAACTATGACTCCCATGTGTTTATGCATATTCATTGCCAACCAACATTATAAAATGTGTCTCCTATGCATTTTAAGCATTTTCATTACCAACAAAACATCATAAATTTACAATTTGACAAGAATAAAACATCCCTAGAAATGCAACTATATGATATCCGTCTAGAAAATGCATTGCCTATAGGGTTCTTTGTACATATCAACCAGTGATTACACAAACACTCATAATTTACCTTAACTTACCTTACACTGGATAATCCTTCTGCCACTGAGGAGACATCCTTCCTTTGCATTATTCCATCCAGTAACAATACCTGCCTCCTACATCTATAAATACATTAGCAGTACCTCATCCTTGCAGATAAATTATGCATACCATGAAGTAAGTTTTTGGTGGGTTATTACACATAATATGATCGATATGAACAAAATAAATAAGGGGAAACAAGCTAAGGGGACACTACCAACCCAAATTACAATCTCAACGGCCTAACCGTGAAAATATTATAACTTTTAATAAAGGTTGAAATTCTAATAGCAGTGGTTAAGATTGCATATCATCTTTTGGTAATATGAGTAGGGTTGTTTAGTAAAATAACACTTTTTACTCTAATAATTTCCCATAGCAAAATAAGACTTTAAAATGACTCAAAAATAATTTCAAAGATGCTAAGATCCATAAACTATCTAATCAAAATTTCAAATAACCACATGCTTACAGTAGTACATGATAGGAAGTAAATCTAGGCTTGATAAATTATGTATTGGAGAATGCAAAACTAGATTTAGCAAAGGAAACATTAAGTTTTCCCTGAAGTAGTACATGATAGGAAGTAAATCTAGGCTTGATGAGTTATGTATTGGAGAATGTAGACCTAGATTTAGCAAAGGAAACATTAGGTTTTCCATGAAGTAGAATACATTCAAATGACCACATACTTACACTAATAAGATCCCCACAACAAAATAAGAACCTAAAATGACTCAAAAATACTTTCAAAAAATGCTACACTTGATACACCACCTAATTTAACTTTCAAATAACCACATACTTACAGTAGTACATGATAAGAAGTAAATCTAGGCTTGATGAATTATGTATTGAAGAATGTAAAACTAGACTTAGCAAAGGAAACATTAAGTTTTCCATGATGGAAGGAAACCATTAAGTAGAACACATTCAAATGACCACATACTTATAGTCATAATAATGTTGGAGTGAAGTATAATATTAACTTTTTAGTGACAAGCTCCCCACAATAAAATAAGACTCTAAAATGACTCAAAAATACACTCAAAGATGTTAAGATTGATACACCACCTATTCTAACTTTTAAATGACCACTTAGGAAGTAAATATAGGCTTGATGAATTATGTATTGCTTATTTTAGAGTCTTATTTTTTTTAGTATTTTATCTTTTATTTTTGATAGTTAGTTTTCTTTTTCTTTGATTTTATATTTATTTTTATTTTGTTATTGTGGAAAACTGCTACTACTAACGCAAAGGGTTGATTTATTTTTTATTTTGAAAAAAATAAATATAAACATTTAATTTTAATCTTTTAAATTTTAGAAGTTTTGTTTTAAATTTTTTATTTTTAATTCACATGGTCGAATCGCTAGTCACCATGAATCCAGGAATGTTGTTCAAATTTTTATGGTCATCATAGTATTCTACGTTTTCCATCCCAAAAGCTACCACAAAGTTCTTTACGCAATATGCCTCTATAACCACCATACCATAATTATTTTAATTTTTTTACGCCTATAAAAGAACAAGGAAAGGAATAAGCATTCAATCCTGCAAATTAATTTTAAAAGTTATTTTACATTTTTAATTTTAATGTTTAGGTTATCTCAAAGGATTAGATGGATTGGTAGTTGTTTATGTGGCTAGACACTTATCAAAAAGAGACCTAGGTTAAAACCTTGGGGGTATGTTTGTTTGTTTAAAAAACCAGTAGTCTTATATGAATTTTATAGGTGTGAAAGCAATAGTCTTATCTAAATCCTATTGGTACGATTCTCGAGCGACCAGTGGTCCCCTCCCTTTACCTTAAGTCAACAATAATAAGGTAGTATAAGATTGTTAAGAACATCCCTTATAATTTGAACCCATTGAAAATAGTATAAATGTAACAAAAACTTAAATGTTTCAGGCTAGACAATACTTTAACATGGATTTTAAAGGAGTTGGCTTATGATCACTTTATTTCAACCAACTACACAATTATTTTTTTAATTTTTTTTTGGGGGAATTGACAATGTCTCTTATTTTTAAATTTTATTATAAATTGTTTATTCATGTTTAAGCATAGCTTTGTTTTGTTTTTTTATCAATAATTTATCATATGATGGCTCTATTTCAATCAACTACATAATTATTTTATTTTATTTTATTATAAAATATTTATTTTCAAGAAATTCATTTATTAGTCAATTATAAAATGATTTATTATTATTTATTTGTATGGAGTGGAATTGACAATGTCTCTATTATTGTATCCCCATGGCACAATAGACCTTTGTCTTGCCTAGGTAAAATTTTACTCAATTATTCTCATTGGGTTAGATGAAGTCAATGGACCTTGACCCTCTGGGGCATTGACCTAGAGTAACCAATTGATGAAAAATTCCAACCCTTCTTAGGCACCAGTCAATTGACAAACACTCTCAATTGATAGACACTCTCGACCCCTCTTGGTCATTGACCTGGAGTAGCCAACTAGCAAACAATCCCAAGCCCTATTTGGCATTTAACTAGGATAGTTAAGTGGTAAAAACTCAACCTCTACCATATAGCCTATTTCTTTCTAGGCATGTTGTGGTTTAAACCTCAAACCTCTTCAAATAAAGTTCAAAGCTCTAATTATTGGGTTGGGTATGTTGTGGTTTAAACATTAGACCTTCAAAGAGAGGCCAAAGCCCTAACGATTGGATTGTCCTTGTAAAATGAATAATGTGATTTTATTGGTTTGTCCTTGTAATATGAATAATGTGAGTTTAAATGAGTTTTTATGAGTGATCCCGGTCCCCTTTACTAGGTTTTGAACTTAGGTTTCCTTGATGAAATCCCAAGGACTTGTCCCTATCGTATCTCTCATGGATCAAAAAAATTGAGTTGAGTTTATATGAGTTTTTAAGAGGGATTTTGATCCTTCTTACTAGGATTTGAACTTGGCTCTTCTATGTGAAAACCCAAGGACTTACCATTATTTTCTATAAAATTTGAACCTTAAGTTTTTTAATTTAGAATTTCAAAGTAGAATTATGTTATTTTTTTAAGATAACTAAATATTATCATGTTGACATTTATGTATGTGATTTTTAAAATTATACTTTAGTTATTATTTAATTATTTTTAAATATATTAAATATTAAATTAAAACTATTTATTTTTATTTTTTATGATATTATGATAACTAAATTATCAAAATTTCAATTATTTGATTATGAAAAACTAATAAGTTTAAACTATTTTTAATTATATAAGAATTTCAATGTATTTTTTATTAGGTGGAAGAAGGGGTTTTGAAAGGGACCAAAGACCTTTTACAAAAAGAGCCCAACTAACCTCCTCAGAGAATCTAAGTAGATAGAAATAGAACAACACCAACCAACAAACCTGCTATCCATTAGCCTAGCATGCCCCAAGGATGAATAAAAAATCTGGAAAAGAAAATAAATAGATAAAAGAAACTAGCATCTCATGCAACGGAGGGCAAACCAGCTATAAAAAAAAATAGAATGACACTAGACAAGCATTTCAGGTAGAGAATCCAAAATTCAATATTTCAGACCACTAGACCTAGTTCCATTTTTATCGGTATTCTACTCTTTCATCTCCCACTATTCCTGGTCCATTAGAACCATAATATCTTCATAACATGAAATTGTTGCTTACATAGAATCAATGAGAGACTTCTAGAGTTTCAGGATCATCGTCTTGAATGATTTGGGAGTTGTACCAAAATATTGGGCATGAATATCTAACTTCTTTTTAATATATGCCGATCTAAGAAGCAATTTGGACTGTTTTTATGGTTGAGCAAAGTCATATGAATCTGAGTCCTTGATGCATAGACGATATTTTCTAGAGTTTGCCAACTTAGCCACCAAGTACTTGGAGCATATGGTCCTTTATTCACTACCGTCAGTCCCTCTCGAAGGAGAATCCACCATCTTGATCCTAGAACCAAAGCAAGGGTTGCATTGAAGGCTTCTTAACTAATAAATGCACTCTATTTGAAATTATAGGACTTTGGATAGTCCATGATAGGAGGTGGTACTCTTGTGAAGGAATTCAGAATATCCTCTCTTGATAGTCTAACCACATGATCAAATATTAGCTTCACCAATCTATAGTGGATTGGATCAAAATCCACCCCTTTTTTTACCCTACTCATCGACCTAGATATAGATTGAAATAAGAAAGAGAGAATGTTCATAAGTATTTTATGTCGTAGATTATTCAAGAACAAAAAGTGAAAGATCTTGATTTTATTCTGATTCTCATCGAATGTGAAGCATTTCATTATTACTAATGCAACTTTGTCCTAGGGCACTTTCAAAGAGGATCTCTTAAACCCGTTTTTAATTATATAAGAATTTCAATGTATTTTTATTAGGTGGAAGAAGGGGTTTTGAAAGGGACCAAAGACCTTTTACAAAAAGAGCCCAACTAACCTCCTCAGAGAATATAAGTAGATAGAAATAGAACAACACCAACCAACAAACCTGCTATCCATGAGCCTAGCATGCCCCAAGGATGAATCAAAAATCTAGAAAAGAAAATAAATAGATAAAAGAAACTAGCATCCCATGCAACGGAGGGCAAAACAACTAGAAAAACCAAAATAGAATGACACTAGACAAGCATTTCAGGTAGAGAATCCAAAATTCAATATTTCAAACCACTAGACCTAGTTCCATTTTTATCGGTATTCTACTCTTTCATCTCCCACTATTCCTGGTCCATTAGAACCATAATATCTTCATAACATGAAATTGTTGCTTACATAGAATCAATGAGATACTTCTAGAGTTTTAGGATCATCATCTTGAATGATTTGGGAGTTGTACCAAAATATTGGGCATGAATATCTAACTTATTTTTCATATATGCCGATCCAAGAAGCAATTTGGACTTATTTTATGGTTGAGCAAAGTCATACGAATCTGAGTTCTTGATGCATAGATGAGATTTTCTAGAGTTTGCCAACTTAGCCACAGGTACTTGGATCATATGGTCCTTTATTCACTACCGTCAGTACCTCTCGAAGGAGAATCCACCATATTGATCCTAGAACCAAAGCAAGGGTTGCATTAAAGGCTTCTTAACTAATAAATGCACTCTATTTGAAATTATAGGACTTTGGATAGTCCACGATAGGAGGTGGTACTCTTATGAGGGAATTCATAATATCCTCTCTCGATAGTCTAACCACATGATCAAATATTAGCTTCACCAATCTATAGTGGATTGGATCAGAAGCCAACCCTTTTTTTACCCTACTCATCGACCTAGATATAGATTGAAATAGTAAAGAGAGAATGCTCATAAGTATTTTATGTGGTATATTATTCAAGAACAAAAAGTGAAAGATCTTGATTTTATTTTGATTCTCATCGAGTGTGAAGCATTTCATTATTACTAATTCAACTTTGTCCTAGGGAACTTTCAAAGAGGATCTCTTAAACCCATTTTGGATTTTCACCAACTCCTCTTCCTCACTCAAGAAAATTTGGGACTCCCTAACAAGAGAATACCTTTATTTTTTATGAATGAATTTGTTTGCAAGTAGGCCCATCACCTCAGTAGTCATGGAGATATTAACTTCAAATTTGAGGGTCCCAAAGCCTGATCAACCCATTGCACCATGAGTAGGCCAAATGCTTGGCAATTTATTTATGATACTCATTCAATTTCATCAAGCATTAGAGAACATTATTTTTTTTAGTATTTTTCTTACATTCTTATCCATGACCAACGAGCATGGTTCTAGAATTAGGGAGGCCATATATCGAGGATGCTTCTGAAAAGGGGCTTAACATGTAGAAATGAACACCCAACACAATTCAAAATACCACCATCAATACAAGACACCCGTTGCTACCTTGAAAGGTGATTATACCCGTAGGGAGTAAATATTTCTAATAGTGATTAAAATAGAAAACATACCTGACAACCCATAGCCTTGGATACCTATAAAAATAAACTTGAGAAGTGAAGAGAAAGGATCACTTTTTAAACCACATGGATAGTTAGAATAGCAAGAGCAATAAAAGATAAACCAATCAACTACTTGCTCACCACTACCATACCAACTATTGTATTTGGAGTTGGACAATGGAAAAATTCCAAGGTAATCATTCCAAAGATCAACATAATATTCTTAAAATATGGATTGATCATTCTAAATCTCTAGCACCCAATTCTAAAGAAAAATGTGGTTATAATTATGGCACAAAGATATGACTCTTTGCACACTCTAATAAAGATCCAATCGGAAATATATGCATCACACATAACAAGCTGTGAGCTCAACCCATGTGTAATAATCATGGGAGGAAACCTCCACTCAAGCCAAATCTTGTTGGTCCATGTCTTATAGAAAGTATAATCTTTCCCTAACTTCTCTTTTTTCCAAGGGGACCTCATGCCACAAGATAATTATAACCAAAAAGCATATAGGACTGCCTCCAAATACCACTCTAGATGGTGATTGTTGACATATCTTACTCCATATGTTACATTCATTCTAACTAGAAACCCAAACACATTAGTGCTTAGAACCACAATCCACCACAAGTTATTATGACTCTTTGCTCACACCACATAATCCAAAATAAATTATTATTCAACTAAAGGCCTTGTCCATGCTCCCTTTTAATATCAAAGCATAAACTAGTCCAATTCCTTCTTCATAATGAAAGGTTACAATTAGAATTACAAATGTCTGGTCTCATTTTCAAAATGATTAAGCCAAACCAGGAAACCTTCATGCCAAATTATGATGTCTTTTTGAGATAGGTCCATGTTGGCTTGAAAATCTATTGATTTATCCCCCTTCCTAAACATATGATTGATTTGAACTGCTTTGAGATCTTGGATAATTATT
The DNA here is from genome assembly GCA_028583015.1 of Wollemia nobilis. NCBI lineage: Eukaryota > Viridiplantae > Streptophyta > Pinopsida > Araucariales > Araucariaceae > Wollemia > Wollemia nobilis. The sequence goes on from JAQPPZ010000049.1 coordinate 3,064,352, forward strand.
TTTGCTTTTGATATTAGATTAGTGATGGTCCATGTGGGAGTCTAAGAACCATTAAACATGTTAATAATATTGAGATAATCACCTTTGATAATAACCCTTTTACATTTCAAATATTCTAACCAAGAGATACCTTGGAAAAGCACTCTAGCTTTCAAAAAATGGGTGTTTTGACATCCTAACTTTTTAGCATTGGCTAGTAAAATCTCACCACTTCAGTTCCTAATAACACCACCAAATCCTACTAACCCTGGGTTACCTTTATAGGCATCATCAAAATTCAGCTTTATCCATCCATAGGGGGGTTCCTACAATGTCATATCTCTCAAATTTGACTTTGGTTGGGTTGGGGGATCCAATTGAGCTTTAAAATAAAGGGTCAACTCCAACTAATTTTCCTTTTCCAAAACAACAACCCTTTTGAAGGGGAGAGTCAAAACATTCTCAACCATGGTAGCAATAGCTCTAAGACACTTATTCTATTGTACCTAAGGAGTTTTTTAAGACTCATGAGTTTCTTTCCTTCCAAATACACCAAAGGAGAGGAGTCAAACCAAAGGACCAAAAGGCATGGAGTCAAGGAGAGGAAAATGGGATACCCCACTACTCCATCATGTCAGATAATCCATTTGGAAAACCCAACTGATTCCCACTAATAGCACAAAGCAAAAAAATACCTCAAAGGTGAAAGGGCAACTAGACAACAAATGGGTTAGGGATTATTCTATGTGATCACAAAGGTAGCACCTATTCAGAATAACCATGAATCTCTTCTAGAGATTATCTATAGTGAGAACCTTACTCTAAACTAGTAGCTATAATAATATGCTAATTTTGGGTATGAGTCAACTAATACAAATCTTATGAGCCAAAAACCAAGGATCAAGGGTAACATCAATGAGAAAATATTCTAATTTTATCAAGAATTGGCCATCACTATCCAAGCCCTAAATTAATTTATCCAAAATATCCTTAGTCATAATAACTTGCAATTTAAGAAGATCATATATAATTTTTAAAGCTTTCTTCTCAACCTAAGCTAATTTAGGAAGGGTAAAATATTTTCACTACTTTTGATCATTAGTGGTCTCAATGACATCACACACCTTTGGGTCAAAGAAATGGTGGGTAAGAGTATCCATTGGCACTAGATTTGAAAAGAACTCCAATATTCAGTCTACCACCCAAGTGTCCCTTCAAAAAGTGATATTTTGACCATTGTCTAGGATTCATATTCCTCACTTCAAGATAGTTGCATGGCTCTTGATTATGCTTAACCAAAAAGTAAAGCCATGGGAGGGCATCAGATCATAGAGGAACTGCTCAAAAATTCTAAATATTTAGCTTTAAAAATTTTTACCCAACCCAAATTATCATCTAACCTAGTCTCCAACCTTTCTTAGCAATGAGCACTTTGTTCATAATATTTAGTTTCCTCAAGTGAAGTCCCCCCAGTTCTTTATTTCTATAGACTTTATCCCAATCCATTAACAAGAACCTCTTCTTTCTCCTTTGAGACAGATGAGGGACCACTAGATTTATTCAAATTTTTTAATGATCTTTCCTAGCAATCTAAAGAGAGATAAGAAATAAATTGATATGATCTAAAGAGTGGACTTGACAAGCATAGATTTACCTACTTGAATCGAGAGAGCACTCTTCCAACTGATAAGATTCCTTTTAACTCTTTCCATTAGGTCCAAAAAATATGACTTAACACCCTCTTTGAAAAGGGGTATTCCAAGGTACACCGAAGGAAGAGAGGTAATATTGTAGCCCAAAATATTAGTTATACTTCTCTACCTTGTTGGGGGAGTATTTAAGAAAAAAATATTACTCTTCAAGAAGTTGACTTTCTAAATTATCACTTTCTCAAAAGCAATATAAATATATTTTACTACTCAATCTTGGGAAATTGAATCCAAGAAATATAGAAGGGTGTCATCAGTGAATTGGTGATGAGATATTGGATCAATAGCTAGAGATATTTTAATACCCTCAACTACCAAATCATCCTTGAGAGATCTCCCCTGAATGTTTACCAAAAGGATAAACATATAATGGGACATAGGATCATCTTGGTGAATGCCTTTGCAACTTCAAAAGTAACCTACTAAAGAGCCATTGAATATGACTGAGAACTTAATTGAAGAAATGCATACCTTTATCAAGCTTAACCAGTTAGAACTAAAAATAAATTTACCAATGACTTTTAATAGGAAATCCCACAATACTTTATCATATGTTTTATTCATGTTAAGATTGAGGAATATCCTTGGTCTCCCATTCTTATCCACAGAATTAATGAGATATTTCACTACAATGATTCCATTCAGGATTTTCCTACCTTCTATGAAGCCACTTTGTGCTTTATTTATAAATTTAGGAAGGAAAACATTAATTTTGTTGACCAAATATTTAGTCAATATTTTGAAAATAGTATTACATATACTAATGGGTGTAATATTTGAAATCATTGGCTCCCAAGGACTTAGGTATGAGAACCAAGAATGTGTAATTAACATCATACAAAATGATATTTGACTTTTGGATATCTCTCAATGCATCACAATTTTATTTTCCTATGATGCTCCAAAAATTCTGAATTAAAATGGGGGGAAACCATTACACCTAGGGTTTTTCAACTCACCCATTAAAAAAATTGTATCCCTAATTTATTCATCTCTAAAGGGGTTACACAAAGCTAAATTTATCTCTTTTAAAACCAAGGAAGGGATATTGAGGAGAATCTTATATTCGATTGCTTGGTCCCCACCCTCTGTAGTGTAGATAATATATTTAGAGAACAAAACTACTTTGAGTCTAATCTCTTCAATATCCTGAGTAACAATGCCATCATATTTGAAAACTTCCCTGATATTATTGTTTCTCCTATGTCTAAAAGTTGAGGTGTGGAATAATTTTATGTTTCTATCTCTCTTTGATTCAAATAGCTTTTGATTTTTGATACCATATAATTTCTTCACTTACAAGAACATTATGCAATTCTACTAGAATTTATTTCTCCCTAAATATGACATCCACATCAAGGTATCCCACTTGTAGGGTAGATTCAAGCTCCTTTAATTGAGTAGTTAAATATTTCTTTCTCAAGTTCATGTTCTTAAAAATGTATTTGTTCCAAATTTTAAGATTGGCTTTAATGAACCAGAGTTTGGAGGTAACTTGAGAAATTGGAGGACCCAAAAAATTGCACAATCACCATTCCTTGATTTTTGCTTCTAAATTGAAATGTTGTAGCCACATTATCTCAAATTTGAAAGGTCTAGGAAATAAAATAAAACTATAAAACTTTTCATGAACAAGTGGGTTATGGTGAGAACCCACCTTAGGGAGAGAGCATAGATACACATCTTTAAAATAAGGGAGGCCTTCTTTAGAAATAAATATCCTATCTAGACTTATCTAAATGTGTTGGATACCTAAATTCCTATTACTCCAAGTACATATGGATCCCTTTAGGTCTACATCCATAAGCTCCTGATTTTTTACAAAGGTTGTAAAATCTTTCATGCTTCTAGATACTAAGTCACTTCCCCCCTTTTTATCATATCAATATAAGGGATGTTGAAATATTCGGCTAAGACCCAAACCTCACCCTTGAAAACCTCTCTCATAGAACTTAAATAATCCCAAATAAAGTTTATATTAGGGCTAGAATTGAGAGCATAGATATCATAAAGAATTCATCTACACCCTATCTCTTTACAATAAAAAGGACATAAATTACTCTATCCAAGATCAAGAGAGTTGAACCACTTAATTTTGTAGGGTACCATAGGCATAGTATGCCCCTCGATGCCCCATTGGTAGACTTAGATACAAAACCTACCTCTTTCTATATGACTCTTTTGATTTCCTATGCATTATTGTAGTCCATTTTAGTTTCTTGGATAAGGATGATATCTGGCCAAACTTATTTCTTGAGAGAAACCAACAATATCTACTTGGAAGGTCAATTAAGACCTCTAATATTCCATGATAAGAGCTTCATTTATGAGATTTTGGAAGCTTTCCCCCAATAGGATATTGATGGAAATGACAATATGCATCAAGCTTTAGATGTTTTATTTTAAAGTCCTTCTCCTTATCAATCTTCAATTGAGCTTGGAATCCATTAGCAACTTATGTCTTTGCTTCATGATTCCTAAGTACTTTGTTAGAAGGCTTTCCCACTTTACAAACTACCCCCACATCGATAGGCTCTGTCTGGTGGATTCTTATTTTAGGTCTGAGGAGCTCTTTACCTGAATCCAATGAGCCTTCAATTAACAAAGAAATGGGAGACCCATTAGTAGTGCCCAATTTTAAGGAACCCTTTGCTGAATAAAATGAAGATCCTTAAGCAAGTTTAGGGGAATAATATTTTATCTAATATATATCTTCTTATATGTGTTTACTCTTATTCCTATCATTACTGCATGGTTGTAAGAAGTAACAATAACAAATCTATTTATTTAAAATATTTAAATTATTGTATAATTAAAAATAGTTCATACTTATTGCTTTTATATAATTAAATAATTGAAATTTTGATAATATAGTTATGAAAAAAAATAATAAATATTTTTAGTTAATGTTTAATATATTTTTAAATAATTAAATAATGACTAAAAAATAATTTATAAAATAACATATAAAAATATCAAATACAATTAAATGGTACTAGCTCAATTTCCTCAACATTTCAAGGAGGAGACCCAGGTTTAAATCTTGCAAAGTGATAAATAGTTAATATTCAAAGTGATATAATCGTGAAGTCCCATGATTTCGTTAAAGGTAATTGTAATTGGGTTATTGGTAATGGTAGGTTGGTGAACTTTTGTGATGATCTATGGCTTAGAGATCATCCTCTGGGTAAATATCTATGTTTTAGAGAGATAATACTGAATTCTAGACTCATTGATATCTCTATGGTGGCTAATTTAATTGAGGTTCATGAATCTAGAAAGGTCTTATCTAACCCCCCTCCCATTCTAAGGAATGATATCGATATTCGAGCATGGAGTATTTTTATGGAGGAGATCTAGTTCTATGTTGTGTGGCAAGAGGACGTTGAAGATCAATTGGTGTGGAATGGAGATAGTGAAGGGTCCTACTTTGTTAAATCAACGTATGAGATTCTGAGTTCTGATCGGGATGGCCAATTCCCTATTGGAAAAATTTGGCTGAAGAGTTTGACCCCTAAGGTTAACATTTTCTATTGGCTTGCGATGCAAAAAAAATTAACATTAGAAAATATCCTTAAAAGAGACCTAAATTTGATTAACAAATGTTTCCTCTGCAAGAATGATTGAGATTCAACTTATCACATGCTTATTAGTTGTTGGGTCTTTCAAGAAGTGCTCACATTCATTCTCAACTAGCTTGATGTGTCCTGGGTGCTCCATAATTTGATTGATGACTATGTCACTCAATGGGTTTCTCCATTTTCCTCGCCTAGGCTCAAGTATTTTTGGAAACTCCTTTTACCCATGTGTTTTGGGGAGTTTGGAAGAGTAGAATGCACAAGTTTTCAAAGACACAGAAAGGGAGGTCTTTCAAATTAGTTTTAGAATATTATGGAATGTGGTGAAAAATATTTCGTCTACCCTCAAGGATTCGAATACGTCTACAACTCTCTTCCCAAGTGAAATAAGGATTGAGGAGAGGTTTTTTTTTCTCGGTAGCTAGAACTCCACCAAATATTGACCCTAGAAGTTTTGTACATTGGTCACTGCCTCTTTTTGATTGTTTTAAATTAAATTTTTATGGGAACTCAAAAGGAAACCCTGGATTGGCTAGTGCAAGAGAGGCAATCCATGATAGTAATGGCGGTCTTGTTCTTGTGTTTATAGAAAACCTTGGCACCCAATATTCTTAGTTTGCCAAAGCAATATCTACCTTCTCGGGTTTTCTACTATTAAAATAATTTAGGATTTGCAATGCTATAATCAAGGGTGAATATTTTTATGTAATTAATATGCTCAAAGGGACCTGTCAAACAAGCTAGAGGGTATCCAATTTGATTTATGAAGCAATCTAGAACAATTGATCTTTGATAATATTTTGATTGCACACATTTTTAAGGAAGGTAATGTGATGGTAGATTTAATGGTGAATCTCAGAGCTTCTCTTCTGGGATTTTCATTCTCGCAAAAGGATTTCCTGATCGAGGTTGTTTTTTTGCTTCCCAAATGATGAGATTATTTAAATGTTATCAGTTGGTTTTTCATTTGCTACTTTGGTGGTGGCTTGTTTGGTGATTCAGGAGGTCCTTGATTGAGTGTATCATGGTGGTTGGTGGTACGATTCTTTTATTTTATTGTTCATGAAGAACACAAGCTTATACTGAGAAGGGGGGTGAACAATATAAGACCACTTTTGACTTTTATTTCCAATAAATATTATGCAATGTAAATATAGTAATATCAATAATAGTAATCAAATCAATGCACAAATAACCATACACAATAGAGACATAAATTTAATGTGGTTCACCCAATATGGGCTACTCCATGGAGAAAAACTTTTACTAAAATTTTCTCAATCAATATCTTGGGAATCCTTTCTCTATTACAATGTTTATGGATCTATATCCAAAGGAGACAACAATCACCTAATAAATTTCATGGATCTCTATCCACAGGAGAACTGATTTCTCCTTAGATTTTATTGGTGATATTCTAGAAGAACTGTTGCCCCACTATTTTGGCTAATGGAACTCTATCCACTAAAGATACATGTCCTAGATGCCCTGGTTAATGGATCTCTATCCATTGGATACTATCATCCTCTATACTCTGTCACCTACAAATATCTATCTCAAATATACACTAGACATAGTCCTTAAATCTAGCACAAATCTCCTCAATCTATATCTCTAGTCTGGCACAAACCTATCCTCAAATTTGCACCAAACTTTGTCCTTGAATATGTACTAAACATAGTCCTTCGGTCTAGCACAAATCTATCCTAAATATTTATCCTATGATCTATACTAAACACAGTCCTTTGGTCTAGCACAAATTTGTACTCAATCTCTATCCTTAAGCCTAAACAAAAATCTTGACTCAATCTCAAATCAACTCTATTGGATCTATACCAAACCTTAACTCAAGGTTTTAACAAATCCATATATCAACTCTGCTCTCAAATATTATCAAATACTTGTCTCAAATATGCCTTGTAAGCTTCCACAAAAGTTCACTGTAATCTATCCTCAAATCCTCTCTTGAACTTGTCCAAATATACCCTACAAGTCCTCAGTAGAACTTGTCCAAATATGCACAATAAGTCCTTACTAGAACTTGTCCAAATATATTCAATAAGTCCTCTCTAGAACTTATCCAAATCTACTCTCAATACGTATTGTAAGCTTCCACAAAATCTTACACAAATCTACCCACAAGTCTTCTCTAAGACTTGCCTTAAATATGCTCAAAAATTCCACACTAGAACTTGTCCAATATCATAGAAACATAAAGATAATTTTTAGAGAATAAATATGCTTCACATTCAACACAATGCTCAATTACTTTCAATCACTCTTTTAGAAACATACAGAGAATTTTTAGATACTCAATATGCTTCACATTCAACACAATTCTCAATTACTTTCAATCACTCTTTTAGAAACATACAGAGAATTTTTAGAGACTCAATATGCTTCACATTCACCTCAATGCTCAATCAGTTATAATCACTCTTTTGAAAAATACAAAGAATTGTTAGAGACTCAATATGCTTCACATTCACCTCAATGCTCAATCACTTTCAATCACTCTTTTGAAACATATAGATAATTATTAGAGACTCAATATGCTTCACATTTACAAAATCTCAATCACTTCCAATCTCTCTCTTATCACATAAATATATAGAGAATTGTTAGAGACTAAATATGTTTCACACTCGGTTACTTAGGATTTTTTCCTCTGAACTAGGGTTTTTGGAACTTAAAAAAATCTAGGGCATCAGCTAGATTGCAGAAGTGCTTTTGGGGTATGGTGGATCTGAAGGCTAGATTGGTGCCCCAAGAGGGTCCAATGGGGACTTCTCCGGATCCTTTTCCAGGGAGTAGCATCTCATACGTAGATTTGTTTAAAGAAAAATCTCCTCCAAAGAATGACGAAGCTTAAAAAATGGCATATAAAATGCTCTTCACGGCTGCTGAGAATAGGTCGACAGCACATCGTGTGAATGGATGTTTGCCACAGGCCGAAACCAGGCCAAAAAATTTCATCGAGCCAAGTATGGTTGAAGAATCAGTCATTTACAGAGCTAATCACAATTTAATCTGCAAGTTCATGGGTATACGTCCTTCCCTAAATTTTTTGCACTCTTGGATCCGCCAAAACTAAGAGCCTCACGGTGAGTATTCATTGTGGTTTATTAGCAATGGATATTTTATTGTTAGCTTTTCATATTTAGCCGATAGAAATAGGGATTTTGAGTCAGAGAAGAAAAATCATGGCCCGATAGGGCTATTTGTTCAACCATGGAGAGTGGGATTTAATCCTCGAGTTGAACCTACTGTTGTCCCAGTATGGATCCGACTATATGCTCTTGCAATGGAATTCTGGAGTGAGCAGGTGTTGGCAAGGATTGGCAATTCTATTGGAAGACATCTAGGTGTTGCTAGAGACACAATTGAAGGGAGCATGGCGGTGTATGCAAGAATATGTGTGGAGATGGATCTCAGCCAGCCTTTGCCGGTAGAGATGGAAATTGAATTGGTAGGACTCTCCTGGATTCAACAACTGGACTATGAGGCCCTACCCTTTAGATGTAGGGTTTGTCACAAACATGGACATTTGGCCCATTTTTGCCCTAATAATATGAATGCTAAAATGGAGTCCCCTTTAGGAATGCCAAACTTGCCTAAAGAGGATAAGGCAACACTTAATAAATATTCTAATAGCACCGTTCATGGCCAAGAAGCTCAGAGAGAGGGTTTTGAACAACCTAGAAGAAAAATATGGACAAAGAAAAAAGAGGGAAAGGAGCAATCCCATCTCAGACATGCCAATAGGTATGAGATATTTAAGTCACTGGTTGACAAAGAGGAACAATTTATGGAGGGCATGGAGGGTAATAAGGAAAATTCTAATATTCCCGTGCAACTCCCCCTCTCATCTCCTCCCATCATACAACAGGTAGTTGAACTCTGTGAGGTATCATAGCCAGTGTGTTTAGGGGCTTTAGTAGAGCATAACCAAGAGCAGACAGTATCTCAGGATGTCAGCATGGGAATAGCAGAGAAGAACAGGGAAAGGCCAACTTTGGGGATAACCCAGGTAGAAAAAAGATAAAAAAACAGCAATTCTCAGGGAGTAGGTAGAAGATCCAATAAGGAGTTGCTAGCAGTTCAAGGAGACAAACTGATCATGGGAGGATCGGTGAGGCCAATAGACTCTTATTGCTCCCAGGGTAACCAATGATTATACAATCATGGAATGTGAGGGGTTTAAACAACAAAACCCATCAATCTGTTGTTCGAATACTTTTAGAGAATCGTAATATTGATTTTTTGCTTTTACAGGATACTAAGATGTCATTAGATCTTATGTCCAAAATAGTCAACAGAATTTGGAGGGGTGTTGGTCATATGGATGCGGCTGCCCAAGGTGCCTCAGGGGGAATTTTACTCTGTGGAACTCTCTTGAATGGTCTGCAATAGAACATCTTGCCTGGAGGGGTGTTCTCACTTCTCTTTTTAGGAATAATGTCACTGTGAAACACGTTCTAATCACAAAATTTTATGGGTCTCAAAACCTAGATGGTCAGAGGCAGCAGTGGAAGGTTTTGCATAACATGCGAACCTCAAGGGAAGATCTAGACTAGATTATAGCGAGGGAATTTAATGCTAAATTATATTCTAGAGATCAGGAAGGGGGAACACCATTTTTGGACCTAGGGGACCATTTCATGATTGCCCAAGTCCAGGATTTGCACTTAGTGGACATTAAATGTCCTGGCATTAACTACACTTGGACTAATAAAATGCGGGAGCCACATAGCAGGAAGGTTAAGCTAGATCATTTTTTGGTTTCAGAGGAGGGGTTTGTAAAATGGAATATAAATTTTTAGATTTTAGAAGGCCTAGTTTCAAATCACTGACCCATTTTGTTGGAAGGCAGGACTAGGATGGGGCAGCATCACAAACCTTTTAGATTTGAGAATTTTTGGCTTCAGAAAGAAGAACTTTGGGAGAAAATTCCACAGTGGTGGGAAGAAGGCCGCCTAGCTTATGGGAGAGCAATGTTCAGAATCCACAAACAACTACAATATGTCAAAACTTAGTTGAAGTATTGGAGGTGTGCTAATAAAACATACTTCCAGGCCCAAAGAGCTCCATTGGTGGCCAAATGGGATGAGGTCCAAAAATAGTTCATAGAAGGAGTAATTACAGACCAGCTCAAAGCTGAGGATGATGCCCTACATATAGCAGTTGAGGACATTGACAACTAAGAGGAGACCTATTGGAAGCAGAGAGCAAGAACCACCTGGTTATTAGAAGGGGATAGAAATACAAAATTCTTTCATCGGACTGCTTGTGCTCGAAGACAGATGAACAAGATGGAGGCCCTTCAAGATGATAACGGTCATTCCTTTGATACACTTCTAGGTATGCATTCCCATGCTATGGATTATTTTTCTAATATTTTTAAGGAAAGTGTGGTACAAGATGTAGAGGCCCAAAATGAAGTTATTTCTGTCATACCTGCTGTTATTTCTGAGGATGAAAATCAGGCCCTCCTCAAACCCATTGATAGAGATGAATTGAAAACTATGGTCTTTGGAATGAGCACTGGTAAAAATCCAGGTCTAGATGGCTTCCCAATTGAGTTTTTTCAAGCTTTCTGGGACTACTTAGAGGAAGATGTAATGGCTATTGTAGAAGAGTCCAGAGAAAATAAGAGAATGCTTAAAGCTATAAACCACACTTTCATTACCTTAATTCCAAAAGGGGAGGAGGGGGTTCATATTTTAGATTATAGGCCTATTGCCTTATGTAATGTGTTGTACAAAATAATCACAAAGGTAATGGCTGAGCGCCTAAAACCTCTTCTTCACAACATTGTCTCCTATGAGCAAGGGGGTTTTGTTGAGGGGCGGCAGATTCTGGATGGGGTGGTTGTGGCCCAAGAAGTAATCCATTCAATGCACACTTCTAGTAATAAAGGGATGTTCATAAAACTGGACATGTCAAAGGCTTATGATAGGGTTGAATGGAGTTTCCTGGCTAAAATGATGGCAGCATTTGGTTTCTCTCAGGACTGGATAGAGTGGGTCATGAGATGTGTCTCTACCCTGACTTACTCTGTGCTAATCAAGGGCCTTCCTTCGCAACCATTTGGAGCTACTCGGGGACTGCGCTAGGGGGATCCATGTTCTCCTTATCTTTTTCTCATTTTGGCTGAAGGTCTTGGCAAAATTTTCTTGAGGAGAAGACAACAAGGTAGATTATTGGGTATCAGGGTGGGTGACAAAGTTTTAATGCACCTGCAGTTTGTGGATGATACTGGTTTGGTGGGAGTGGCCAGCTTCAGGGAAGCAAGAATGATTAGGGATACTCTTAATTTCTATCTCAGGGCTACTCAACAGGTCATTAATGACAAGAAATCCAAAGTGGTTTTTTTTAATCTGGAGCAAAGGCTTCAGAATAGAATTTTATAAATCTTGGGATTCACAAGGACTTCTCTCCCAGTGGTTTACTTGGGGGTCCCATTGCACTTTAAGAAGCTAAAATTAGACACATGGAGGAATCTATTGGAGTGTATCAAGGACAGAATTAATCACTAGTCTCACAAGTGGTTAAGTTATGGTGGCAGATTAACATTCTTACAGTCAGTCATTCAAGCCATGCCAATTTACAAATTCTCTATCATGGTTGTCCCAATTACAATATGGAAAGAGTTGGATAGGATGGCTAGAAAGTTTTTATGGGAAGGAGAAAAGGGAGAGAGAAAGTGGGCCTTAGTGGGCTGGGACAAAGTTACCCAGCCCAAGGTTAAAGGAGGTCTAGGTTTGAGAAAATCTAAGCTGAATAATAAAGCTTTGGCTGGAAATATTTACTAGAGATGGATCTCCCAACCCACCTCCCTTTTTAGTAGAATCCTAACTAGCAAATACCTGGGACAGGCCAACCCAAACGATGTAGCTTGTATCCCCTTCGATGGTACTGGGTCCCTAGTTTGGCAGGCTCTCAAGTTAGGGTCTCAGGTTGTTAAAGATCGCTTATTTTGGAAAGTGGGAAGAGGGGAGAAGGCTCGTTTCTAGATAGATTCTTGGGATCAGTTCCCACCCATCATTGCTGAATTTCTAGAATTATAGCCAATAAAAGCAGCCATTGAAGCCAAGGGATGGATCCGTATTGAAATTTATTTCATAACTACTCATCTGGGGGAGTGTAAGTTTAAGCAGTTCAAGAAGTTGGATGAGTGGCCCATTTCAATCCCTCCGGATTTGACTCCCATCATGACTAAAATTTTGACAAAAATATTTCTTATAGGGGGAGACGTGGAGGATGAATTAGCTTAGGGCTTTGGGAGTCTTGGTGTCTACACAGTAAAGGATGGATATGACAGCATTCTCCCAGAGCCCCCCCCTCATACTTTTCATGTTGAGGATTGGAGGAAAATCTGGCACTCTAAAGGCTGGCCAAAAGTTAACTTTTTTGCCTGGTAGTGCATGCACAATGGAATCCTCACTTTTGATAATCTCAGATCAAAAGGTATCATTGGCCCTTCTCAATGTGTACTATGCTACAAGAGTGAGGAAACTGTTGACCTTTTGTTGTTTGGTTGCCCTTTCACCTGACAGATTTGGCTGAATTGGTTTGCATACTTTAAAATTCAAGTAAGTGGTGACCTGAACTGAATGAATATCTAGGAAAAATGGTAGAAAGGTAGATTCAAATCTAAAGCTCTTCGTATTTACTGGGAGCTTAGTTTAAGCTTTATCTGGTGGCAAGTATGGCTGGAAAGAAATGCCAAAATTTTTAGAGAAACTTTTACTGCTCTAGACGAGGTTTGGTAGACCATTTGGAGCAAGGTTATCGAAACTATGGATGTTCATGCTGAGGAGGAATCTCAAATTGACATTGGAGCTATGGAAGAACACGTTGAACTGCAAGAGGGACAGGACAAAAATTGTTGGAAACCTCCCCCTGAAGGTTGGATTAAAATCAATACTGATGGAGTTGCAAAAGGCAATTCGGGTAGAGCCGGAATTGGAGTGGTGTGCCGGAACCATGCTGGTACTGTGCTCTATTGGTAATTGCAAGGCTTAGGAAGAACCACTAATAATGAAGCCGAAGCCATTGCCATCAAGTTTGCTTCTATTTGGGCAGTAAAACATGGCCATCACAGGATTATTCTTGAATCAGACTTGCAAATAATGGTTGGAGCTCTAGACTGCATGAGGAACTTTGATCTAAAAGCTTGGAGTTTGAGGGCTCTTGTTACCCAAATTAAAGAATTATGGAAGGAATTGGAGGACGTGATCCCAATTTATGTGAGTAGAGATTTGAACAAAGCGACTAACTTTCTGGCTAAGATGGGTGCAGAAAAGGAGGTTGGAGTTCAGTTGCACAGTGACATGGATATTGAGATGAGGTGATTAGACAGGGTCTTGAAAGGTCCTTGATCTAATGACCTTCGAAAAAATAGAGTACGATGGGGGACCCCATGGCAGCTAGTTTTTGGTTCAAGAAAATTGGCTCCGATGCAGTTCTTCCTTTACTATTGTATGACTGTGTCCTCTCAGACCTCGGCTGGGAAGAGGCTCTTCCCACATTGTAATTGATCTATGTCTTAATACAAGTTTTTTTTCAAAACAAAAAAATATGTTTCACACTCATCAACAATCAACCTGTTTCTCAAATCAATTCAGAATATATAATAATTTGTTTTATAGAACTTGAGCTATCACTTCACACATCCACTTGACTAGGCTCAACCAACTCTATTGAACCAATCACTCAATGAAATAATCCTTGCTCACAAAACCTAGTCCAAGCATATGAAAACTCACTCAAAATATTTCCAACAATGCTTATCAACCAATCTTCCAAAAAACATTGAAGCATTAATTCAAAACACACTCAACAATGCTTATAAAATAATCTTCACATATAGCTCAACAACTCAATAAGGAAACCTAATTAAGTTCTTTTCACTCCAAAGTTGTTTTCTAGAAAACCAACAATCAACTCAACCAAGTAATAATATGTCCATACCCTTTTATTTTATTTAGAATGATCTTCAAAAGCCTAGATCAATTATCACAAATTTCTTTTCCAAGTACAAAGGCTTAGATGACAAGGATTATCACCCTAACACTTTTCACAATTTACCTTAAACACAAAGATAAATTAAATTCCAAATACACCTTATTGCTCCATCTCAATAATAAATTTCAACATCATAACTTTCATCAAAAACCCTCTTATAAAATATAACACAATTTCTACTTATAAATCCTTTCTTAAATTGCACTTATCAAATAAAATAGTTTATAAAATAATGCAATTTATTCTTCTAATGTAAAAATTAATTACCTTAGTTTTACTTTATCAAAAAATAATTTTTTACCATGCATAAAATCCACTTTAACTTATAGGTAAATAATCCACTTTAATTACCATCTTATACCTCCTAATTTACTCACAACAACCTTAGGGAAAACAAAAATTAAATCAAAAATTGTACCTTTGCCCTTAGTGGGTTTTGAACCAATGATGCTACCTCTTCCAAGCGGTCTAGCCATGGCCTTGGCTGCTATGTGAGCTAGCACTCACGTGTGAGCTAAAGTGTCAAAGAACTCTATTCTCCTTTTTGTTGCTTCCAAAAATGAAAACCAAAAAGGGCTTCAAAAAATTGTTGTCGCCAGGTTTTGAACCCATAACCTTCCTTCCATAAGCATTAAGCCAAATGGCACTTGAGCTAGCCACCAGATGGTGCTAGAAGCTATGTACTTCATCTTCTTAAACTCCTCAAAATTCAAATTTTTACAGTGCACAAATTTTCTCCCTTAGCACGTTTTTCGAATTCAAATTGCATATCCTTTTTGCCTTAGCAAAGGTAATATTTATATTGCTTTGTTATTTCTTCCAACACGTCGTTGGGGTAATCTTCAACTTGCATGTCAACAGAATAGCTTTAGGGTTTTGCTATTTTGAATAAATAAATATTTATTTATAAAATTTAAATTCAATTTGAATTTAAATATTTATAAATTAAATATTTAAACCTTCCTTGGACTTTTTAATTTGAAATAAAAATCTTCCTTGGGTTTTTATGAAAACCTTTTATTTCGTCAATCCATAGTTTTTAATAAAACCTTTTACTTATGCTTCCTATAATATAAAAAATAAATATTATGAAGCTCTTTTGCCATCAATTTTTTGCATTGCTCCTTTTGACATTTTGGCATCAATGGTGGTTCACTTCTTGGTATTAATGACAACCTTATTCCTTGACATCAATGACAACTTTATGGACTCAAAATGTCCAACAATATCTCCCTTTGTCATTGATGGAAACCCAATAATTTTTTGCCATTTCCTTGACCTTTTTATTCTACTCCCAGTGGGAAATTGCTCTCTCCTTAAACCACATCTCTCCTCCTTACTCAATTACCAAATCTCTCCCCCTTACTAAAATCTCTCCCCATTTGACATCAATGGTAAAGGGTCACCTTTGGGGCTCAGGGCTACTAATGAGTCTCTTAGATTAGCCTCTCCTAATGAGTCTCTTCTATTAGCCTCTCCTCCACCTCCTCTTGAGATTGTTATTTCTGGGGTGGGAGTATTTCTACTCCCAAAAAGCACTGGTATTTACCTTTATCATATGATCCTTCTAATTTCTTTGATTGTTCATGTTTCTATCCCTTTACATATTCATATTATTGTTCCTGTTCATATCCATATTCTTGTTCATGTTCCTACTTGATTCTGGAATGTCTTATCTACACCACTTTGTTGTGTGTACATCATTATTTCACTTATAACACTTAATGTTATTATTCCTTAGAGGTATAAATATCTTAGGATTTATCCTGGTGAATCTGTATCTCTTTCTGTCATGAACCCTATAATTCATTGACTCGTGACAAAACTGATTACATGAGTATCAATACCTATGGAAAAATTATCTATTCCCATATTCTTATATTTCATGTGTCCTTCACTGTGAAGCCATGTGCCCAAATCTGTGACATGAGAAACATATTCCATTGAAGTTTCCTTGTATTGACCTCATTGGTCTCTTAGTCTCTCTTAATTTATTCTGATTGTTGTTCCATTTGTTTCTCCTTTGTGCATTATTACTTTCCTTGTTGAACTTTTTGCTGTCCAACTCATCCTCAAATGTCTCACTTTCTCTTACACTGTCTTCTTCTAAATTTTCTTATTTTGAAGTTTCTTCTTCTTTAGAACTTGAGGTTGACTTTTATTCTTGTTTCTTTTAAGCTTGTTCAGAACCAAGACCTATTTTGTTTTTTGACCTTATTTGTACCTTGATAATCTTATCCACAATATTTAAACTCTTTATAAAATTATGTAGTTTGTCCTTGGATTTTTTTAAATCTTCTCTTAGTAGAGCTACTTCTTGTTCTAACCTTTAACATTCTAATACATTTGATTCTAACATATCCTTGAACTTATTTGTCTTATCCATTGACTTTTTTAGATCCTCTATAAGCTTTCTTCACTCTTCATCGTATTCTTGAAACTGAAACTCAAGTTTACAGTTTTGCTTTCTTACCTTATTTACTGTGTCAAGAGCATAAATAAGTTTTCCCTTAAGATCAAATCCTTATTTTTTTATTCTTCCTCTATTTTTTTACCTTTGTATACATCTTCATTTTATTTTGACTTGTCTACTATAATATCATCTTCTTCCTCTTCTAGTTCCATTAGAATATTCTCTTCTGGTCCTTCAAGTGCATCCTCATATTCATCATCATTGAAACTAAAACTATTCCTTGTACAACTATCTTCAAGATGTCTAAAATTACCACATCTAAAATACTTGAGAATTATTGGTGATCTTTTCTTAACTTGTTCTTTTTCTTCAATCATAAATAGGACTTCATATTTATCATTACTTTAATAACTAGCATCACTATCACTTGAGTACTTACTTGTCTTATCTGCATAGTAGCTCATATTTTGTATTTGAAAGAACTTATTTCCTTGTTTGCTTTGTCTATCCTTACCTTTCTTTTGATACCTGTATCTTTCTATTTTCCTATTTTTGTGATCCTATATTTCTTCATCTTTGTTGTTTCTGGCTTCTTGAAAATTAGTTTCATAGTACACATACTTTCTACAATCGAAATATCTAACAGATTTTGCATATTTGAATCTTCTTGAATCCTTGTTCCTTCTACCATAATTAGCTTGTTCATCACTGGATGACTCATTGCTCAATTTTGACTTCTTACCCTTTGTCTTCTTAATTGCTTTGAAGGTTTCTTCCTTATAGGGATTAGGTTATTTTATTATTAACTCAAAACTTGTAAGAATACCAAGCAACATATCTCTTGTTAAGGAATAACCATTCTTTGCTTATTCTATAGCTAAAATATTTTCACTAAACCTTGTTGGAAGAGACCTTAAGATCTTATCACAAACATCTGATTCATCCATATTAATTCCAATTCCTTGCATAGAATTAACAACCTCATCTACCTGAAGTAGATAAGAACTAATGTCTTCTTCATTCTTCATTCTTCATTCTTCATTCTTCAAATTATCCTTTGAGATTTCGTATATTTGTCTTTTTGACACTTTTATCTCCTTCATATATGCTTTGCAACTTATCCCAAATTCCTTTTGCATATTTATAATGCATAAATTTTATTGATTTTGTTCTATGCAAACCTCTCAAAATTGCATTCATTACTTTTGAATTATAATGTTGTAGAAGCTTACCTTCCTTATATGTAGGTGGATCAGTTGGTGGTATGTATCCATTTTCAACTAATTACTATTGGACATTTTGAGTCCTCTAAGTTAAGTTGTCATTGATGTCAAAAGGACCTATGAAAGTAAGCACTATGTTTTGTTCCACAAAGAGCTTCATGAGAAGCAAGGTTATTGATCAAAGGTTCTAGAAGGTATGCATGGTAATTGGTTCCAAAAAGAACTTCAAGGGAAGCTTGATAAAAGGTTTTTTATAAAAACCATGGAATATAAGTGCTCTTAATTATTTATAAATTAATGTTTAAATTAATTTAGTAATTGATTTACTTAACTTACCAAGTTACTTAAATTAATTATTGATTAATTTAATTTATTAATTATAAATTAATTAAGCAAGGTAAAACCCTAAGGTGGGTTTATTATTTCATATTTGAATTTCCATTTCGAATAAAGCGTCGACCTTCAGAATTTTGAGATCCAAGCACCAACGTATAAATACCAATCCTATCATAGCCAAAGACCATACATATATACCCTGCGACGTGACAACGGAGTGTACAGAAATAGAAGAGTTGAACATGTTTTTTGATAACAGTAGGCACGCAATTTAGTGATTCTGTAGAGAAAGAAAAATATTTTGGACAGTGTGTTTCGGAGAAGATAAATATCTTAATCACCAGGTTGATTTTGTCAGATGGCATGGAGGATATAGTTATTGGTTGTGTGTAGCAGAGAATGTGTCAAGATTTCAAAACTCAACGGATTCCTTTTTGAAGGGGAGAAAACATTTCCTTGGTCACAATTTTTCTAAGGAAGAAATAAATTTGTATTACCTTATTTCATCTCATCCATCGAGATAGAGAAGATAGTTTTGAGCTCGAGGAAAGGCACTGCGAGCAAGGAGATCTGAAGTTCAAATCCCTGCAGCACCAAGATTTTTGTTTATTTTTTTTATTCGCAGTTCCAAGCGGTAATAAGGATGAAGGTGAGTTATGTAAAGTCTAAGAGGGCGTGTAGCCCGAGTGGTTTCCAAGACAAAAAAAGGGTGCTAAGATAGGAGAGTGCTCGCGTTAAAATGTGGATATATTTTTAAAATGTATGCCTAAGTTTTGTTATATTTGATTTTGAAGGGTCTAAAGTTAAATGGAGGTATAAGGTTCATCTTTGAGAATTTTATAAATTGTATATGTGTGTGCGTTCTTAGTCATAAGGGTTTGATAATTAACCCTTAGGGAGATATAAGGGGTGTAAAATAAAAAGGAGTATATTTTTGCTTAAAAACATAAGGTTGTTTGATTATGATTTTATCATAAAGTTTAAGGATAAATAAGGGTTATGCTATTGGGAAATTTCTGATGGTTTTATTTTTGGAAGGGTAGCATATTATATATCATTGGAAAGTATTTTTCAAGGGATATTTGATTAACTTGCTTAGAAGGAGAAATAAGGTGCGTGTAAAGAGATATTTTTGGTTTTGTAAGAGGTTTATAAGTGAGTTTGATTTGTTCTTTTTCAAAGAGTATTAATTCTTTTGTGAGAGGACATGGTGAATTTTATTGAGTAGGAGTAATAAGGTGTTATTGGATATTATTTTTATTGTTGTGATATTACTCAAGTTCTCTAACCTATTTGTGATTGAAAATGATATATTTGAGAGTGTGTTGATTTTGACAGATTTGGTGTACAACTCCTTGGCATCAAAAATGTATGGGCAATATTCTCCATTGACTTTATTGGGTGTTTGATTTCTGAAAATATCATTGGAGAGAAAAATATTTATTGTGGTTTCATTTTCAAAAATGATTGTTTAAATACTTCAAGGTTTTATGGATTGAGAGTTGTGGTTAAATATTGTGTTATAAGCATTGTTGTTGAAGCCAAATGGTTATGCAAAGAAATTGAACTTGAGATAGAAATGAACATGAGTATCATTTTTATGTAAGATTTGTTGTTGAGCATTGTTGAAAACATTTTGAGTTGGTTGATACTTCTTGGACTAGATTTTGTGAGAAATATTTGTTTACTGAGGTGATTGGTTGAGTTGATTTGATTGATCCTATTCAAGTTGATGCTTGTGGTTATTCAAGTTCCATGAAACAAACTATTCCACATTCTAAATTGAGTTGATATTGGGATTTGAGTATAGAACATATTAAGTTTCTAACAATTCTCTTTATGCTTCTATGATATTGAATTGAGATACTAATTGAGCATTAAGTATAGAACATATTGAGTCTCTAACAATTCTCGTTATGATTCTATGAGATTGGACAAGTTCTGTGTGAGCTTGTTAAGATGATTTGAGGTAAGCCTTTGAGAAGGCTTATGGACTAATTTTGTGTAAGCTCTTGTAGAATCTTGTTATGCAGATTTGAGCAAGTCCTAGAGAGGACTCATTGAGAAGATTTGGATAAGTTCTAAGTGAGCTTATGGAGCATATTTGGACAAGTTGTGAGTGAGCTTGTTGAGCATATTTGGACAAGTTTTGAGTGAGCTTGTTGAGTAGATTTGAGCAGGTTCTATGTGGACTTGTTGAGAATATTTAAGCAGGTTCTGTGTGGACCTATTGATCAGAATTTAGAAGGTTCTGAGTGGACCTATTGAGTGTATTTGAGCAGGTTCTGAGTGGACCTGTTGATCAGATTTGAGAAGGTTCTGAGTGAACTTATTGATAGAGATTTGGAGGTGATAGAGTATAGAGGACATAGTTTCAATGGATAGAGATCCAGCATCCAGGACAATTGAAGATAGGTATGAGTGAGAAATTTTCAAGTGGAGAGAGATCCACCAGTCAATGTAGTAGAGAGAAAAAATCTTCTATAATATCACTAGATAGAGTAGAAGGAGAAAGAGTTCTCTTGTGGAAGAGATCCACAAACTTGAGATTAGGGGATCAACATCTCCTTTGGACAGAGGTCCATAAACATTGTAATTGGGAAGGATTCCCACAATATTATTTGATAAATTTTTAGAAGAAATATTTTCTCTATGGAGGTATCCCACATTGGGTGAATCATGTTAAAATTTGTGTCTCTATTGTGGATGGTGTTTTGTGCATTGCTTTGGTTATTGCTATTGATATTGCCATTTATTATATTGATTAATATTGTTTGGGAAAGAAAAGTAAAAAGTGATCTTATACTGTTCATCCCCTCCTCTCAGTATAAGCTTGTGTTCTTCAATTGGTATCAGAGTCGGTTCCTTTAAAATAAGTTTAACAACTTGAAGGAAGATCCTACAAGAACACAAATGGCAAAGAAAGGCAAGAGTAGAAGCGTGAGACACAAGAAGAAAAAAATGCCTATGGTGATGAAATAAAAGGAATATGAGTTTAATATTGTTGTGTTGGGAGGATAATTGGAAATATATTCAAGATATGAATCAGGTAATGAAAAAATATCCATACTGATAAAGTTTTGTACCAAATGTGGGAAAATAGGTCACCATTCAACTTATTATCCACAAGAATGTTTTGTTTGTGGTCAAATTGACCATGATGCAAGATATTGTAATGGATTTAGTAGCAGTGAAGATGAAGATGATATTCTCGAAAATAAAATTCTAGAAATTGGTTCAAGAAAGGACAACAGGGACAATAAAAATAGGTATGAAGAAGAAACTCTACTTTTAGTAATAGAAGAAAAATAAGGTGCTTCAGAAAAAGAAAAAGGGAAATCCACTCTTAAGGAACTTATTGAATTGAAAAGAGAGAACTTAGAATTGAAATCTCAAATACAAGAAGATGAGAAATGTAAGACAAAGCTTCTACAGGATATCTTTGACTTGAGAGATAAGATTGAAAAAGCAAGAAGAGTTGAAGAAGGTATGATTAAACAATCAAATGTAAAATAAATAGAATGTGAAAGGCTTATGGTTACTCTTGAAGAATTAAAAAGGGAGAATTCATGATTAAAGGTTCAAACTCAAGAATATGAGAAAGCAAAAGCAAAGTTTCTATAGGAACTTACCAACTTTAAAATCAAGGTTGAAGAGGCAAGAAAAATTGAAGAAGGTATGGCTAAAAAATTAAAGGTAAAATATCTAGAGTGTGAAATATTAGAGCATGAGATAGTTTCACTAAGGATGGAAGTAAAAGGTTATAAGGACAAGCTACACAAGTTTGAGAAAAATTTAAAGACTTTGGATAATATTATCAATGCACAAAGGTCATCAGTCACCATAATAGGAATTAGTTCTAAAGAAAAATAAGGGAGATAGGAAGCAAAAAAAGGAGAGACAAGCTCAAAAACTAGAAAAGAATAAGAGTCAAAAGAAATAAGTAAAATTGAGAATGATACATCAGAGGATGATTTGGACAACAAAGAGTTCAAAAAAGATAGGAACAATGCAGAAAGAAGATACAAATGGAACAACAATCAAAAAAGGAGACCAATGAGGTCTAAACAAGGAAGTTTAAATGGGAGATGCTTTTCATGTCATAGGTTTGGGTACATGGCTTCACAGTGCAAAACTCATGAAATACAGGTATATGGAAGAGGACAACTTTTCCATGTGTATTGCTACTCATGTAATGAGTTTGGTCTTAAGACAATGAATTGCAGGATTCATGATAGAAGAGGATATGGCTTCACTAGGAGAAATCCTAAGATAGTTGCACATACAAGGAATAATAACATTAAGTGTTATAAGTGCAATAATGATAGTCACATAGCAAGATGGTGTAGAGAAAATATTCCAGAAAGAGGCATGAACAGGAACAGGAACATGAACAAGAACATGAATGAGAACCAGAACATGAATAGGAACAAGGATGAGAACAGTAATAGGAATAAGAATAGGAATAGGAACATGGATGAGAACAAGAATAGAAATAGGAACAAAAGTGATGACAGGAACAAGGATGATGACTTGGAAATAAATAGTGAGAGGATTCAAAAAACTCAGAAAATAAGAGAGAAATATAAAGGTAAATAATAGTGCTTTTGGGAAGTAGAAATACTCCCACCCCAAAATTAACCACCTCATGTGGAGGTGGGGAAGGGGCTAAGCTAAGAGGCTCATTCTTAGCCCCGAGCCCCAAAGGTGACCCTTTTTCATTGATGTCAAATGGGAAGAGATTTGTTTATTAGGGAGAGATTTGATATGGGGAGAGATTTGATATTTGAGAGATCATTGAACTAGGGGGAGCAAATTCCTAGGGTGAGCAGAAAATAAGGTCAGGTTTTAGTAAAAGGATAAGGGTTGCCATCAATGACAAAGGGGAAGATTGTTGGAAATTTTGAGTCCTCTAAGTCTAACTTGTCATTGATTTCAAAAATACCTATGAGAGTAAGCACTATGTTTTGTTCCACAAAGAGCTTCTTGAGAAGCAAGGCTATTGATCAATGGTTCTAGAAAGCATGCATGGAAATTGTTTCCAAAAAGAACTTCAATGGAAGCTTGATAAAATATTTTTTATAAAAACTATGGAATATAAGTGCTCTTAATTATTTATAAATTAATGTTTAAATTAATTTAGTAATTGATTTACTTAACTTACCAAGTTACTTAAATTAATTATTGATTAATTTAATTTATTAATTATAAATTAATTAAGCAAGGTAAAACCCTAAGGTGGGTTTATTATTTCATATTCAAATTTCCATTTCGAATAAAGTTCTGACCTTTGGAAATTTGAGATTCAAGCATCGATGTATAAATTTCGATGCCATCATATCCAAAAACCTTACATATATACCCTACGATGGGATGATGAAGTGTACAAAAATTGAAGAGTTGAACAACACCTTTTTCGAGAAAAGTGGGCACGCAATCGGTGATCCGACAGAGAAAGAAAAAGATTTTTGATAGTGTGTTTCAGAGAAGATAAATATCTTAATCTTAGGGTTTATTTCGTCAGACCGCATGGAGGATATGGTTATTGGTTGTGTGTAGCAAAGAATGTGTCAAGAGTTCAAAACTCAACGGATTCATTTTTGAAGGGGAGAAAATATTTCCTTGGTCACAATTTTTCGAAGGAAGAAATAAATGTGTATTACCCTTGTTTCATCTCATCCGCAAAGATAGAGAAGACGGTTGTAATCTCGAGCAAAGGTATCGCGAGCAAGGAGAACTGAAGTTCAAATCTCTATAGTGCCAAGATTTTTGTTGGTTTTTGTTATTTGTTGTTCCAAGCAGTAATAAGGATGAAGGTGAGTTGTGTAAATTCTAAGAGGGCGCATAGCCCTAGTGGTTTCTAAGATGTAATGAGGGCACTAAGAGAGGAGATTTCTCGTGTTCAAATCCTATGGATATATTTTTAAAAGGTATGCCTAAGTTTTGTTATATTTGATTTTGAAGGGTCTAAAGTTAATTGGAGGTGTAAGGTTCATCTTTAAGAATTTTATAAATTGTATGTGTGTGTACATTCGTAGTCAAAAGGGTTTGATAATTAACCCTTAGGGATATATAAGGGGTGTAAAATAAAAAGGAGTATATTTTTGCTTACAAACATAAGGTTGTTTGATAATTATTTTATCATAAAGTTTAAGGAGAAATAAGGGTTATGCTATTGGAAAATTTTTGATGGTTTTATTTTTGGAAGGGTAGCATATTATATATTGTTAAAAAACATTTTTCAAGGCTTATTTGATTAAATTGCTTAGAAGAAAAAATAAGGTATATGTAAAGAGATATTTTTGGTTTTGTAAAAGAGGTTCATAAGTGAGTTTGATTTATTCTTTTTCAAAGAGTATTAATTCTTTTGTGAGAGGATATGGTGAATTTTTTATGATTCTATGAGATTGGATAAGTTATGTGTGAGCTTGTTAAGCTGATTTGAGGTAAGTCTTTTAGAATGTGTGTGGACTAATTTTGTGTAAGCTCTTGTAGAACATTTCTATGTAGATTTTAGCAAGTCCTAGAGAGGACTCATTGAGCATATTTGGACAAGTTCTAAGTGAGCTTGTGGAGCAGATTTGGACAAGTTCTGAATGAGTTTGTTGAGCATATTTAGACAAGTTCTGAGTGAGCTTGTTGAGCATATTTGAGCAGGTTCTGTGTGGACCTATTGAGTAAATTTGAACAGGTTATGTGTGGACTTTTTGAGTAGATTTGATCAGGTTCTGAGTGGACCTATTCAGTATATTTGAGCATATTTTGAGTGGACCTATTGAGAAGATTTGAAAAGGTACTAAGTAAAACTATTGACAAAGATTTGGAGGTGACAGAGTATAGAGGACAGTATCTTAGTGGATAGATATCCAACAACCAGGATAATTAAAGACAAATCTGAGTGAGGAGTCTTCAAGTGGAGAGAGATACACCAGTCAGTGCAGCAGAGAGACATAGTCTTCTATAATATTACTAGCCAGAGCAAAAGGGGAAAGAGTTATCCTATGGAAGAGATCCACGAACTTGAGATTAGGAGATCAACATCTCCTTTGGACAAATGTCCATAAATATTGTAATTTGGAAGGATTCTCAAAATATTATTTGAGAAATATTTAAGAAGAAATATTTTCTTTGTGGAGGTTTCCCACATTGGGTGAACCATGTTAAAATATGTGTCTCTATTGTGGATGGTGTTTTGTGCATTGCTTTGGTTACTATTATTGATATTTCCAATTATTTTATTTATTAATACTGTTTGGAAAAAAAAAAAAAAAGTGATCTTATACTATTCACCCCCCCCTCTCAGTATAAGTTTGTGTTCTTCACTTCCAAAATTTCATTGCCAAGTATCGTCAGGTGAACCTTCATTCTCATACTCCAATATATATAATCATTTACATCAAAAATTGGTGTTGAATTATTTGAGGATACATTCTTAGAATCCATTATTTTCTTGAAAGCTTTTCCTTCAAGCTATTAAAATCTTTCAAAGGAACCCACTATGATACCAATTGAAGAACACAAGATTATATTGATATGGGGGGTGAACAGTATAAGATCACTTTTTACTTTTCTTTCCAATAAATATTATGTAGTGTAAATATAGCAATATCAACAATAGTAATAAAATCAATGCACAAATCACCATACACAATAGAGACACCAATTTAATGTCGTTCACCCAATGTGGGCTACTCCACGGAGAAAATATTTCACTAAAATTTTCTCAATCAATCTCTTGGAAATCCTTTCCCTATTAAAATTTTTATGGATCTCTATCTAAAGGATACACCAATACCCTAATAAAATCCATGGATCTCTATCCACAGGAGAACTCCTTTCTCCTTAGCTTTGACTGGTGATATTCTAGAAGAACTGTTACCCCCACTACTCTAGCTAATGGATCTCTATCCACTGAAGACACCTATCCTCACTGCCCTAGCTAATGGATCTCTATCCACTGGATACTATCGTCCTCTATACTCTGTCATATCCAAAGCTCTATCTCAAATTTACACTAAACATAGTCCTTCAGTCTAGCACAAATATTCTTAATTTTTGTCTCTGGTCTGGCACAAACCTATACTCAAATTTGCACCAAAATTTGTCCTTGAATCTGTACTAAACATAGTCCTTTGGTCTAGCACAAATATATCCTCAATATCTATCCTATGATATACACTAAACATAGTCCTTTGGTCTAGCATAAATATATCCTCAATATTTATCCTCGAGCCTTAACAAAAATCTTGACTCAATCTCAAATCAACTCTACTGGATCTGCCTCAAAACTTAACTCAAGGTTTGAACAAATCAATATATCAACTCTGCTCTCAAGTCTTCTCAAATACTTGTTTCAAATTTGACTTGTAAGCTTCCATAAAATCTCACTCTAATTTATCCTCAAGTCCTCTCTTGAACTTGTCCAAATCTTCTCTACAAGTCCTCACTAGAACTTGTCTAAATCTGCTCAATAATTCCTTACTAGAACTTGTCCAAATCTATCTAGATCTTATCCAAATCTTCTCTCAATATGTATTTTAGGCTTCCACATAATCTTACACAAATATCTCCACAAGTCTTCTCTAAGACTTGCCTTAAATATGGTCAACAAGTCCACACTAGAACTTGTCCAATCTCATAGAAATATAAATAGAATTGTTAAAGACTCAATATGCTTCGCATTCAACACAATGCTCAATTACTTTCAATCACTCTTTTAAAAACATATAGATAATTGTTAGAGACTCAATATGCTTCACATTCAAAAAAATGCTCAATTACTTTCAATCACTCTTTTAGAAGCATACAGAGAATTGTTAGAGATTCAATATGCTTCACATTCAACTCAATGCTCAATCACTTTTAATCACTCTTTGAAACATACAAAGAATTGTTAGAGACTCAATATGCTTCACATTCACCTCAATTATCAATCACTTTCAATCACTCTTTTGAAACATATAGAGAATTGTTAGAGACTCAATATGCTTCACATTCAAAAACTCTCAATCACTTTCAATCACTCTTTTGAAACATATAGAGAATTGTTAGAGACTCAATATGCTTTACAGTCATAAACTCTCAATAAATTCCAATATCTATCTTATCATAGAAACATATAGATAATTGTTAGAGACTCAATATATTTCACACTCATCAATGCTCAACCTCTTTCTCAAATCAATTCAGAATATAGAATAATTTGTTTTATAGAACTTGAGATATCGCTTCACACATCCACTTGACTAGGCTCAACCAACTCTATTCAACCAATCCCTCAATGAAATAATCCTTGCTCACAAACCCTAGTCCAAGCATATGAACACACACTCAACAATACTTATAAAACAATCTTCACATATAACTCAACAACTCAATAAGGAAACCTAATTAAGTCCTTTTCACTCCAAAGTTATTTTTTATAAAACCAACCAATTAACTCAACCAAGGAAGAATATGCCCATACCTTTTTATTTGATGTAGAATGATCTTCAAAATCCTAGATAAATTATCACAACTTTCTTTACCAAGTATAAAGGGTTAGATGACAAGAATTATCACCCTAACACTTTTCACAATTTACCTTAAACACAAAGATAAATTAAATCCCAAATATACCTTATTCCTCCATCTCAATAATAAATTTCAACATCATAACTTTCATCAAAACCTCTTATAAAATATAACACAATTTCTACTTATATCTCATTTCCTAAATTGCACTTATCAAATAAAATAATTTATAAAATAATGTATTTTATTCTTCTAAGGTAAAAATTAATTATCTTAGTTTTATTTTATCAAAAAACAACTTTTTACCATACCCAAAAATTACTTTAACTTATAGGTAAATTAATTACCACATTATACCTCCTAATTTACTCACAACAACCTTAGGGTAAACAAAAATTAAAGAAAAATTTGTACCTTTGCCCTTAGTGGGTTTTGAACCCACGACACTACCTCTCCCAAGTGCTCTAGCCACGGTCTTGGCTACTACGTGATCTAGCACTCATGTGTGAAATAGAGTGCCCAAGCACTCTATTCTCCTTTTCGCTGCCTCCAAAAATGAAAACCAAAAAGGGCTTCAAAAAATTACCCCCGTCAGGTTTCAACCCATAACCTTCCTTCCACAAGCACTAAACCAAATGATGTGAGTTAGCCACCGAATGGTGCTAGAAGCTATGTAGTTCATCTTCTTAAGATCCCCGAAATTCAAATTTTTGCAGTGCATGAATTTTATCCCTTAGCACGTTTTTCGAATTCAAATTGCATATCCTTTTTGCCTTAGCAAAGATAATATTTATATTGCTTTGTTATTTCTTCCAACACGTCGGTGGGGGTAATCTTCAACTTGCACGTCGACGGAATAGATTTAGGGTTTTGCTATTTTGAATAATAAATATTTATTTATAAAATTTAAATTCATTTTGAATTTAAATATTTATAAATTAAATATTTAAACCTTCCTTGGACTTTTTAATTTGGAACAAAAGCTTCCTTGGATTTTTATGAAAACCTTTTATTTTGGCAATCCATGGTTTTTAATAAAACCTTTTATTTTTCCAATCCCTGGTTTTTAATAAAACATTTTACTTATGCTTCCTATAATATCAAAAATGAATATTATGAAGCTCTTTTGCCATCAACTTTTTGTATTGCTCCTTTTGCCCTTTTGGTATCAATGGTGGTTCACTTCTTGGTATTAATGACAACCTCATACCTTGACATCAATGACAACTTTATGGACTCGAAATAATAGTTTGAGCTAGAAAAGAGCCATTTTTATTCAAAATTGGAACCTTTTTTGTTAGTTTCTCCTTTGTGGTCGGTCTGTTCCTAGGTTGGTTCTTAATAGATTTGTGTTAATGAGTTCTGTAAGGGATTTTATTTATGTCTTGTGTCATATGTGGCCTTGTAATTTTCAAATTTTAAATTTATGGGGTCTCTCCCTCCCTTGGTTTTTATTTTTGGTTATGTTCCTATGCTTCCATGGTTTCAAGCCTTCTTCTTTAGGGCAGTTTTCTTTGTGCCAGACCCTTTTCTTCGTCCTTCATTGTCTAGTTTTGAATTCTATCTTTGAGGTGTGGTATTTTCCTTTCATGGTGGTTTGGAGTTTGATGGCCCCTTCCGTGTCTCATTTAATCCTTTTGTGGTGGCGACTAAAGATTTTCTAGAAGCTTTGTAATTTTATTACCTGGTTGTCTATTGTCATATTCTCTTGGGAGGTGTTTTCAGCAATGATGTTCAAGTAAGGCAGTTTTTGTTGATTATGGTGAATCATATTTCTGATATTAAGGTATTTTTTCTGATACATAGCCTCCGTGTCAAATTCCCTAGTGACTCCCTTTAGTGGACTTGCACTTGTCTTAAGGAATAGCTTTTATGTGCCAGATGGTTTTTCTTGGGATTACTAGATGTTGTGCCTTGAGGTGAGGACCCTGTCTATTGCTCCTCTTCTTCTTATTTGGTTCTTTCTTGATGTTAGAAGATTGATTTTTATCTCTGGTTACTTCTCTCACGAGTCATGGTTTTTGAGCTTCTTCTGAAATGTGGAGCTCTTTTTAGCTCCTTCCTCTCTTCAAAAATTGTTTGGAAGTGCATTATTTCTTCTATGGTTCTTTTCGAAGTTCTTGGTTGTCCATGGGTGTTGTTTTTTTAGGGCACATTTTGTGGCCTACTTTTTGTACCAAATATGTAGGATGCCTTTTTATTTTTTGGTGTTTTTTGGTGTCTTCTGTGTCTTTCTATCTGTTTGGAGCTTGTCTCTTCTATTTCCATATTGTGGAAGAGTATTGTGTTGAAAAGTGGGGAGTTTTGAAGATCTGAATATGGGGAAAGATAAAATGTATTGTTCCAAGTTGAGGTTCTCTAAATCCTAGTTAGAGCCTACTTCTTTGAGCATTGATGATAAAGTTAAAACTATTTTTAAGAATAGTCTATTGGAGTGTGTTCAAAAGTTTCATGAACACAACCCGATGCTGTCAAAGTGGATGGTGATGATGTGGAATGAGGGTTGGGTAAGAATTGGTTCTTGATCCTTCAAGGTTTCAGTGGAATTGATTACTAGAATAACTATTTTGGCTTTTAATGGTGCCTACCACAATAGGGACTGACATTCGCTTCTTAAAGAGATAAGTTTTTTCTTGGATGGGGAGGAATTTTTACCCAGAATTTAGAATGATTTTAGTTCCAAGGTACTTTCCCCTCCGTGGAATAGGGTGGCCAAGGTTATTATGTATTATTTTACCCTGGACTCTACGTATGAGGTCATACGTAGATTCTATGCTATGTTCCTCAACCATTTGCAGAGGCATATGTGGAAGAACATTCTTATTTTCTAATTTCAATCAATGAAGAAGTTAGTGTTGGATGTACAAAGGGGGTGTGGTTAGCTCCCTCTTCACCAGGGCTTGGCCTTGTTAGTGTTTCAAAGAATGGTTTGGTGGTAGAGGAAATATTGAAATCTATAGTTGATTTACCTGTCCATATGTCTGGTCAGGTTAAGGAGGTTTTTGATGGATTTAGTGATGACAGTGAAGATGTATACTCATTCTCATTGGGTTCGGGGCCGGGTAAGATTTCATGTAAAATACAAGTCTCGGCCAATGGTGTGAGGAGGAAGCATCGCATTGTAGCAATGATGAATTTTTGAAGAAATTGTATTTCAAGGTGAAGGCTTCACTTAAGGAGGGAGGCCCTCCATCAGCTAGTCATGTGGAAGGAAGTAGAACCTAAAAATCGTTGCGTCTACTCGATAAAAAGTAGGAGGACGATGGTTCGTCTCCTTTATCCCCTTTCATTGATGTCGAGATCCTTCCTAGGGACTTTCATAAGGATAAAATGGTCAAAGATGTTTATGCATCGGAGGAGGCCTCTGAGAGGAAGAGCTCAATTTTACACAGTCTGAAACTGATAGAGATAAAGCAACATGCCATTTGGAGCTCCATGAAGATTGCGTTGGACTATTCTGAGGAGGTGTCATGGATGATAGGAACAATCTCTCAAGAGATAGACGTGTTGGTGTAAAACTTCCATGAATCTCGTTGGTGTTCACTCTTGTCTCTTGTTTCCTTTTGTCTAGTTTGTCTTTGCCTCTCTGGTTTTTGTTTTGCTTTGGCCACCCGTGGGGTGTCTTGTTGATTGTTGGTTTATGTTTATGACTACCTTTTAGGTTGGGTGGGATCCCTTTCAAAACCCTCTTTCCTTTTAATAGTATTGATATATATATAATCATGAAGGGATCTATTTCATTTTTATATTTATATAAAAAATTAATACAATACTATAATACTAATTCATATATATATATATATATATATGAATTCATAGCTAAAACTTTTATTTCTAAATAAATAAATAAAAAATAAATAAATTTAAATTGAAAAGAAAATAACATAACTATGTTTTAAGTTAAATAAATAACATAATCATTTAAACAAAAAAAAAAAAATTATTATTATATGGTAGTTGAAATAGAGTGACCATAAGCTAGACCCATGTAAGTTGAAACCCATGTTTAGTATTGCCCAGCGGGGAAAATATATGTAATATATACAACCTTAACCATTGCAAAATTCAAATTTTAAAATTCTAATATGTCCGCCCTTAAGCCATTAAATTGTAACTTGGCTGGGCAATGTCCGAAGCATCTCGAAAAGAAGGGCAATGGCATCCTGAAAAGAAGACCAATTAGCACTTTAGCTGCAATATTTTATATAGCAAAGAAGAAAAAGAGCACTGGCATTCTGAAAAGAAGAGCAATTAACACGTCTGCTGTGATATATTATAAAACAAGGAAGTATCGCTTGCTTTCTTTGAAATCTTCGATTAGGCCGTAAATGGAACACCTTGTAATTTCAAATACTTCCCATGGTTTTTAGAAAGCAAATAATGCCGCAAATCCTTTGGTGTTGAGGAGCCGAAAAGAGCAGTCCATCCGTTGTACGTACATTTTCATTTGTTATATAAGAGATTATAGTTTATATAAAACCTGTTATGAACTTCAAAACCTTTACTGTTGAACGCACTCAATTTGTACAAGCATATTAACCATATTTACAGTTTACAGTATCTATACGATTATGTCGTATGTTATGTTTTGATGCGGTTGTCGATCTTTACATTGAATGGACTCCATCTCTTTTAGAAACTATGGGACCAAAGCGAAAGAAACAGAATAATTAACTTTCCTTCACTTATGAACTGGAATGTTTACATCTTTACAAGTTCTTAAATAAACTAGAAAATGTGAATGCAAAACAAAAACACTGCTGATTAGCGAGAGTTGTGCTTCTGTAGAGAGGGTTGGAGAGGCAATGACATTGAACGTGGAGGATGTTTTGATGCCCGCAGGCATAGCTCTCTTCATTGTATTAATCAATCGCATGGGAATTATTGAGAGCCTACCAGAGAGGAGCATTTTGGGCTCCCGGAAACGGTCCTATTTTAAGCGGTTTAACTCTTAACCTGCTCCACTATTTAGTGTTGGTTTTTCAAAGAGAGGGAGGGTTGGAGAGGCAATGGCATTAATACAATGAAGATGCTCCGGCAGGCGCTCAATAAATCCGATGCGATTAATACAATGAAGAGAGCTATGCCTGCGGGCGTCACAACGTCCTCCACGCGCAGTGCCATCGCCTCTCCAAGCCTTCCTACACAAGCACAACCCTCGCTAATCACGAATATTTTCGTTTTGCATTCAAATTTTCTAGAGGTTTTTGTGGGAAATTAAACCAGATTTCATTTCAGATCTTATCTTTCAAATCCGATGGTCGTATTTAGTGTCGGCAGTTGCAATTATTCCATGATTGGATGGAATCCTTATCTTTGTATTCAATGCGTGTGAAAGGTCGGTAAGCCTTTCCCTCCAGTATCTGGTTATGATTATATTTCTAAAAGCGTGGAGTAGGAGCAGAAGAGATCAAAGCCGAAGAATAGCTGAGAAGCAGAGCAGAGCAGCGCAGCAGAAGCGTGAAGCAAAGCCAGCAGTTGAAGCCGTAGCTTTCTGAAACTTCTTTATAATTGTAACCAACAAAATCTCCAAGTTGGAGATTTCTGTGGATATATTTCGAGTTCATTTATGGAGATGTATTTCCAGGTTTATGCAATATACAATACTTCTATGTATGTCTGCATTCATGTAATATTTTGTGTGTTGATAATTCGAACTTATCAAAGTTAGGATATATTTCATTTTTCTTTATTGTGGTTCGTGTTATATCCTGCTGAAGATCCTTTGCAAATTTTAGAGGCGTAGAACAAGCATGTTATATCCTATGCAACAATTCTCTTGGTAAGTGTTCCGACGATTTAGGTTAGCGATGTAGAACACATTTTATTCTTGTTATAGCATGTGAGCTTTATTAAGTTCATTGTTACGGCACACGATATTTTCTTTTGCTCCATCCCATGGACTTATCTTGTAATTAAGTCTCTGATTAATTTGTGCTCCACCTCGTACCATTTTATTTGTTAGAAATAGCAGGGTATCTCTCGTGCTCCCACCGGCTAATGCTTTACATCGAAAAGCATGCAAGCTATTTATAAATCGTGGGCCAAAACATCCTGCTTCAACCCACGACGCTTACTGTGTTTCTTTCTGTAGGATACAACACGTGCTTCGTCCCATGAACCTCAAGCCTGTTGGAGTCCGCATCGTGTTGCATCCCATGCTGTGTTGTAGCCCGCGTGCTCCTATATGCAACATGATGTGTCTCGTTGGGTGTTTTAGAAATTTTAAATAAACTTTCAAATTGGTATCAGAGCTAGAACCAAATCATGGAAGATAAGAAGCAATGACTTCCAGTGGTAACTCTTTGCAGTTGCAGATTCTATGGTTTAATGACAAGAACTGCGATTACCGGAGCATCCATATGAAGATCATGTTTGGGTCTCAGGATCTATGGGACTTGGTGGAGAATGGTTATCTAGAACTAGCAGATATAGCAATGTTGAGCGCTCTCTCCCAAGAAAAGAAAAAATTATTGAATGAGAATTGAAAGAAGGACCATAAGGTATTATTTTGTATAATGCAGGCAGTCAACGAAATAATTTTCTAGAGAATTGCAACAACAACCAAAGTAAAATAGGCATGGAAAATTCTAGCCAGCTCCTTCCAAGGCACCAATAAAGTGAAGTTGGTGAGGTTGTAGATGCTGAGAAGAGAGTTTGAAAACTTGCAGATGAGTGAGTTAGAGTCCATGAGTGACTTCTTTACCCAGATAATGGGTATCATCAACCAGATGAGGTTGAATGGAGAAAATGTAGAGAACTAGAGAATAGTTGAGAAGATACTAAGGAGCCTACCAACAAGGTTCAACTTAGTGGTGATAGCAATTGAAGAATCAAGGGATTAAACAACCCTCTCAGTAGATGAGCTCATGAGTTCTCTACAAACACATGAGAAGAGGTTGAGTCGGTCATCTTAGACCTTATTAGAGCAAACATTTAAAATGTAGATCTCATTTTGAGACAATAGCAAAAGAGAAGAATCCCACCAAGGTACCTTAAATTCTCAAGGAGGAAGAGGACAAAATAATCGATGCAAGCATGGAAGAGACCATGAGCGAGGAGGAAGGTCAAACTCTAGTGAAGGAAAGAATAGTTGCAACTTTCATCAAATAGGAGGAAGAGGCAATGGCAGAAATTATCAAGGAGGATCAAATCAAAGGTATGATAAATCAAATATTCAATGGTATTACTACAAGGAATTTGGTCATTATATCTATAAGTGTAGAAAGAAGTTGATCAAAGATAATAAGCCGCAAGCCCACTATGCAAATAAAAGTGAAAATACAAAGTGTAGATATGTTTGTGGAAATCTACTATTAAATTGTAGTACTAAGGACTAGATCCAGAAGAATACCTGGTATCTTGACAATGGTTGTAGTAAGCACATGTCTAGGAACAGAGAAATGTTCTCACATTTGGATGAAACTATCAAATCCGAGGTGAATATGGGGAGCAACAACAAGGTACCTATCATGGAAAAATGGATAATCATAATCCATACTATGCAAGGTGAAAAGAAGCATATCTCTAATGTGTATTATGTTCTTGGGTTGAAACATAACTTGCTCAGCGTTGGACATCTTGTGTAGAAGGGGTACACTATGCAATTTAAAAATGGAGTCTATATCATTCAGGATAAGAAGAATGGGTTCATTGCAACTGTATCCATGACAAAAAACAAGATATTTCCCCTACATATTTAAAATGACCTACTACTTTCATTTAGTGCAACAGTAAATGATGCTACATGGCTATGGTATCTCATTTTTTGTCACCTAAGTTTCAGTGGCTTGAACCTATTTTACAAGAAGTAGATGGTGAAGGGTTTACCCCTTATAGAGCAACCCAATCAAGCATGTGAATATTGTCTAGTCGAAAAGCATCATAGGGATGCATTCCCTATAGGAAAGTCATGGATAGCTTCACAACCATTGGAGCTGGTGCATTCAAATATTTATGGACCTATGTAAACCAGCACATTTACTGATAACAAGTAATTTTTTACTTTTATAGATGATTTCAGTCGAAGGACATGGGCATATCCCATCAAGCAAAAGTTAGAAGCTTTCAAAAAATTCAAAGAGTTCAAGGCTCTGGTTGAAAAACAAAGTGGTTACCGTTTGAAGACTATGAGAACATATGGAGGAGGTAAACACATATCCAATGCATTCTATAATTTTTGCAAAGAAAATGGAATTCGAATCCATATCACAATCAAATACACACCATAGTAAAATGATGTTGTAGAGAGGAAGAACAAAACCATAATGGAGATGGCACGAAGCATGTTGAAGGCAAAGGGATTGTCATATGTGTTTTGGATAGAAGTTGTAGTTTGTGCAGTTTATATTCTAAACACGTGTCCCAAAAAGAGTGTGAAGGATAAAATTCCTCAAGAGGTATGGAGTAACCAGAAGCTGAGTGTGGCTCATTTAAGAGTTTTTAGGTGCATAGCATATGCACATATCCCATATAAGAAGAAAAATAAACTGGATGACAAAGCAAAAAATGCATCTTCACTGGGTATAGTGAATAATCGGAGGCTTACCGGTTGTATAACCCTGTAACAAAGAAGATGATCATTAGATGAGGTGTGAAGTTCATCGTAGATGAATCTTGGAACTGGAAATCCAAGACTGGTTAGCAAGAGCCAGCAACTATTCAATCTGAGGACTTGGATTCAAATAGAGTACATCTGCTTGTAGTCTCTGGTAGTAATACTGGTGCTAGTAGCAGTATTGCCTCTTCATCACAATCACCTCCACTTCCAAGAAAGATCTCCAACTTGAATACACCATCAAATATAAGTATCTTGTAAGATATATACAAGGTAACTAGAAATGAAATTGAAGAAGTAGAACATTCTAATTTTGTTTTATTTCATGAGTGTGATCAAATTTCATTTAAATATGTAATTAAGAACAAAACTTGGGTGAAAGTTATGGATGATAGATAGAATCCATAGAGAAGAATCAGGTCTGACAATTAATGAATCTTCCAATAGGCAAGAATACCATTGGAGTAAAATGGGTATATAAAATCAAGTTTAATGCCCAAGGTGAAATGGATAGGCATAAGGCTAGGCTGGTTGTAAAAGGCTACAAGAAGAAGTCATGGATTGACTATTATGATGTATATTCACCTATAGAAATACTTGACATAGTCAGAATGATCCTAGAATTGGTAGCCCATAAAGTTTGGAATGTATACCAGATGGATGTCAAGTCTGCCTTCCTCAATGGAGTGTTGGAATAAGAGGTCTACATAGATCAGCCACTTGGCTATGAGCTAGAAGAGCAAAATGGCAAAGTCCTAAAATTGAAGAAAGCATTGTATGGGTTGAAGCAAGCACCTAGGGCTTGGTATAGCCACATTGATGCTTACTTTCAAGAGAATGGGTTCATCAAATGCCCATATGAGCACACTCTCTACATGAAGACAAATGCATAGGGGGAGATGATAATAGTCTGCTTGTATGTAGACAATTTGATCTATACTAGCAATAGCAATATGTTGTTTGAGCAATTTAGAAGTGCCATGGAGTTTGATATGATGGACTTAGGCTTGATGAAATATTTTCTTAGCATTGAAGTTACCCAATCTATGAATGGTATCTTCATATCTCAAAGTAAGTATGCAGTAGATGTCTTGAAGAGGTTCAAAATGGAGGGCAGCAAACCAACAATCACGTCGGTTTCCACAGGCCTAAAATTGAGCAAGACAGATTGTACTAGCAATATTGATCCAATATTCTACAAAAGACTTATTATAAGTCTCATGTACTTGATAGCAACAGAACTAGATATAATATTTGCAGTGAGTCTAATTAGCATATTTATGGGAGCACTGAAGAACACTCACTTGTAGGTAGGGAAGAGGATTTTACGTTATATCAATGGGACCAAAAACCATGGAATTTTTATGGAAGAAAATACCAGATTGAACTTGTTGGCTACACATATAGCAATTGGGTTGGCAGTATAGATGATAGGAAGAGAACTTTTGGTTATGCATTCCATCTTGGATTGGGTGCAGTTTCATGGTCATCAAAGAAGAAACCAATTGTTACATTATCTACTATTGAGGTAGAGTATGTTGTCGCCACTTCAATCGCATGCCAGGGAGTATGGCTACAAAGAATTTTGAGTGAGCTGAATCATAACCATGAAGGGGCAAAAAAAATATACTTTGATAACAATACAACCATAGAATTATCAAAGGATCCAGTATTTCATGGTAGAAGCAAGCACATCGATATATGCTACCACTTCATTAGGGAGCTGGTAAAATTTAATGAAGTTGTGTTATTGTTTTGTAGGTCCAAAGATCAAGTTGCGGATATCTTTACAAAACCTTTGAAGGAAGAATATTTTCACATATTGAGAGAAATGCTACATGGTAAATTCTTTGTGATATCTCGTTTAAAGGAGGATGTTAGAAATTAAACCAGATTTCACACCTTATAGATTTCTAACAGATCTTATCTTCCAAATTTGATCATCGTATATTAAAGTATCCATAGTTATTACCAGTAATTGCAGTTGTTTAGTGATTGGATGGAATCCCTACTATTGTATTCAATGCATATTAGAAGGTTGGTAAGCCTTTTTATCTAGTATTTAGCTATATAAGTCAATGATTATCTTTCTAAAAGCATGGAGTAGGATCAGAAGAGAACAGAGCAGAAGAATAACTGAGAAGCAAAGCACAATAGCATAGTAGAAGCATGAAGTAAAGCTAAGAGTTGAAGTTGTAGCTTTTTGAAACTCCTCTATGATTGTAACCAACAAAATCTCCAAGTTGGATATTTTTGTGGATGTATTTCCAGTTTATTTATGTGGATGTATTTCCAAGCTTATGCAATATACAATGCTTCTATGTATGTTCGCATTCATGTAATATTCTATGTTCATAAATCCAACTTAGGAAAGTTAGGATATATTTAATTTTTCTTTATTGTGGTTCGTGTTATATCCCACTGAAGATCCTTTACAATTTCTAGCAGCGTAGAACAAGCATGTTCTAACCTACGTGACAATTGTCTTGGTAAGTATTCCGACGATTTAGGTTAGTAGTGTAGGACACATTTTATTCTTGTTATAGCCTGTGAGCTTTATTAAGTTAGTTGTCGTGGCATGCGACATTCCCTTTTTCTCCATCCCATGGACTTATCTTGTAACTAAGTCTACGATTAATTTGTTCTTCACCTCACACTATTTTCTTTGTTAGAAGTAGTGGGGTATCTCTCGTACTTCCACCCGCTAATGATTCACATTGAAAAGTGTGAAAGCTATTTATAAATCATGGGCTAGAACATCCTACCTCAGTCTATGACACTCACTGTGTTTCTTCCTATAGGATACAACACATGCTCCAGCCCACAAACCTCAAGCCTGTTGGAGTCTACGTCGTGTCACAACCCATGGTGTGTTGTAGCTTGCATGCTCCTACTCGTGACATGTTGTGTCCAATTGGGGATTGTAGAAAATTTAAATAAAATTTTTAAATTTCTATTAGAGCTAGCATTGACTCATGGAATATAAGAAACAATGGCTTCTAGTGGTAACCCTTTGCAGTTACAAATCCAACAATTTAATGATAGGAACTACAATTACTGGAGCATCCATATGAAGATCCTATTTGGGTCTTATGAGCTATGGGATTTTATGGAGAATGGTTATCCAGAACTAGCAAATGCAACAGCATTGAGTGCTCTCTCCCAATCAAAGAAAAATCTATTGAAGGAGAATCGGAAGAAGGACCAAAAGGTATTATTTTATATAATTCAAGTAGTCGAGGAAACAATTTTCTTGAGAATTATAGTAGCAACCAAAGCAAAAAATGCATGGAAAATTCTAGCTAATTATTTCCAAGGCACCAAAAAATTGAAGTTGGTAAGGTTGCATATGCTAAGAATAGAGTTTAAAAACTTGTAGATGAGTGAGTCAAAGTCCATGAGTGACTTCTTTACCTCGAATAATGGGTATCATCAACCATATGAGGTTGAATGGAGAAAATGTAGAAAACCAAGAATAGTTGAGAATATATTGAGGAGCGTACTAACAAGGTTTGAATTAGTGGTGATAGCAATTGAATAATTAAGGGATTTAGCAACCCTCTCAATAGATGAGCTCATGGATTCTCTACTCTCTACAAACACATGAGCAGAGGCTAAGCTAGCCATATCAGTCCTCATTAGAGCAAGCATTTAAAACAGAGGTCTCATTTCGAGACAACAACAAAAGAGAAGAATCCTACCAAGGTGCCTCAAGTTATCAAGGAGGAAGAGGATAGAATAATTGAGGCAACCATGGAATATGTCATAAGCGATGAGGAAGGTCAAACTCCAGCGAAGGAGAGACTAGCTGCAACTTCCATAAAGTATAAGGAAGAGGTAATGGCATAAATCATCAAGGAGGATCAAATCAAAGGTATGACAAATCAAATATCCAATTTTATTACTACAATAAATTTGGTCATTATAGCTATGAGTGTAGAAAGAAGTTGGTCAAGGATAATAAGCAGCAAGCTCACTATACAAATAAAATTTAAAATGCAGTATAGAGATGTTTGTGGGAATCTGCTATTAACTTGTAGTACTAAGAAGGAGAGCTAGAAGAATACCTAGTATCTTGATAGTGGTTGCAATAACCACATTTTTGGGAACATAGAAATGTTCTAATAGTTGGATGAAACCATCAAATTTGAGGTGAATATTGGGAACAACAACAAGGTATCTGTCATAGGAAAATGGAATATCATAATTCGTACCAGGCAAGGTGAAAGGAAGCATGTCTCTGATGCGTATTATGTTATTGGTTTGAAACATAACTTGCTGAGCATTGGATAGCTTTTGTAGAAGGGGTACACTGTGCAATTTAAAAATGGAGTCTGTAGCATCTCATACAAGGAGAATGGGCTTGTTGCAACTATATCCATGACAAAGAACAATATGTTTCCCCTACAGATTCAAAATAAATTACTACTTTCATTTACTAAAATGGTAAACGATGCTACATGGCTATGGTACCTCAGATTTGATCACCTAAGTTTTAGTGTCCTGAACCTGTTGTACAAGAAGTAGATGGTGAAGTGTTTACCCCATATTGAGAAACCCAATCAAGCATGTGAAGGTTGTCTAGTCAGCAAGCAGCATAGGTATGTGTTCCCTACAGGACAATCATGGAGATCTTCATAGCCATTAGAGATGGTGCATTCAGATATTTTTGGATCTATGCAAACCAACACATTTTTTGATAACAAGTATTTTTTTTTACTTTTATAGATGATTTCATTTGAAGGACATGGGTATATCCCATCAAGCAAAATTTAGAATATTTCAGTACATTCAAGGAGTTCAAGGCTCTGGTTGAAAAATAGAGTGACTATTATGTGAAGACTATGAGAACAAGTGGAGGAGGTGAATACATCTCCAATGAATTCAATAATTTTTGTAAAGCAAATGGAATTCAAAGGCAGTTCACAACCAGATACACACCACAGTAGAACAGTGTTATAGAGAGGAATAATATAACCATAATGGATATGGCAGAAAGCATGTTGAAGGCAAAGATATTTCCACATTAGTTTTGGGTAGAAGTTGTAGTTTGTGTATTTTATCTGCTAAACAGGTGTCCCACAAATAGTATGAAGGATAAAATTCCTCAAGAGGTATAGAGCAACCAGAAGTTGAGTATGTCTCATTGAAGAAT
The DNA here is from genome assembly GCA_028583015.1 of Wollemia nobilis. Classification (NCBI taxonomy): domain Eukaryota; kingdom Viridiplantae; phylum Streptophyta; class Pinopsida; order Araucariales; family Araucariaceae; genus Wollemia; species Wollemia nobilis. The sequence goes on from JAQPPZ010000049.1 coordinate 3,105,845, forward strand.
TTTTGGGTGCATAGAATATGCACATATCCCATATGAGAAGAGAAATAAATTGTATGACAAAGAAAAAAATACATATTCACTGGGTATAGTGAAGAATCGAAGACTTGCAGGTTGTATAACCCTGTAACAAAGAAGTTGACCATTAGTTGAGATGTGAATTTCATGGAAGATGAAGCTTGGAACTGGAAATCTAAGACTGGTCAACAAGAGCTAATAATCATTTAATATAAGGACTTGGATGAAAATAGATTATATATTCTTGTAGTATCTAGTAGTAATACTAGTGCTAGTAGGAGCACTACCTCATCATCATGGTCACCTCCCCTTGCAAGCAGGATCTCCAACTTGAATACACCATCAAAGGTAAGGAACTTGCAAGATATATATGAGGTAACTAGAAATGAAATTAAAGAAGCAAAACATTCTAATTCTACTTTATTTCTTGAGTGTGATCCAATTTCATTTGAAGATGAAATTAAGAATAGAACTTGGGTGAAAGGTATGTAGGCATATGGCCAAGCTGGTGGCAAAAGGCTACAAGAAGAATTCATGGATTGACTATAAAGAGGTATATGCACATCTAGCAAGACTTGACACAATCATAATGATCCTACCATTTGTAGTCCAGAAAGGTTGTGAAGTAAGGGAAAAACGGTGCACCTAACAATGTTAAACGAGATGCATCTATCACTAGTATTGATTAAGCATTACAAAAGGCGCATTCAAGTAAGCATGATAAGGAAAATAAGTGCAAGAAATGAAGTTCTTATTTATTATTTGATAGATCAAATCATGGTTACACAAATGTCCCCTTGAGGGCTCTATATTGATACACTCATTACAAATGGTGCCCAAGGATTAAATCCTTTCAATAACTCGGGTGCACTTTCAGCGTTCTTCCTCATACCCATGATTGAAGTGGGTGGGCCTATGATGCCACCACTTTGTTCTTTGATATTCTGATCCTATGCTCCTTCCTCATGCATTGTTATACCTACACCTACACACAAGGAAACCAGATTTGTTAGTAGCAAGTGCGGATTATGAAGCATGCAAAGCGATATATGCAATAATAGACTAGAAAGGGGAAATATGCAATAGACTATCCAAAACTATTCCAAATGATTCCAAATATTAGATTCATGCATAAAATATGATTTTGGACTGATCTAATTGAAAACAATAGAGAAATTGCAGCCAGATTTGTGACCATTCAGGGTGTGCCGATTAAGCCTACAAAACACAAAACTGGTGATATCTGGTCCTAAACACCTCCAAATCACACCAAATTTGGACAGCATATACAAAATCAGATTTAGAATGAACCCATGTAAAAATATTAACAAAATTGGTCACATATTTGTGGCCATCCTGAGGTGAGCCAACTAAACCTACAAAATACCAAAAACATGATAACTCATCCAATATAGCTCCAAATTGAACCAAATTTGAACAACATATTCCTAATATATCCTAGAATAAGCCTATGCAAAAATAGTAGAAAATGGTGCTCCAATCCATGACCATCCTAGGTAGGGATGGTGGTGACTATCACAAATTGGGGGTCATCCTGGGGTGGGACGACCACCAGATCTGCTAGTTTTTTGCCACCAATTCCTCTGGGAATTGGTCAAAAACTCTCTCAGGGGTGTTGTCATCAAATTTGGGGGTGGGATTCACTCAATTGATTAGGTTTTGTAAATAAATTGTGCCTCTTGAATCACTCGAGAACCTCCTTCGCTAGGTAGATATTTTGAGGGAAAAGGCACAAAAGGTTGAGGGGAAATCTTGGCAGCACTTCATTGCAAATGTCACAAAACTCCTCTCTATAAATTGGGTGGAAAATTGCTCCACTTTATAGCCCAAGAGGGCCTAGGGTCAAATGGGCATGTGAGGCCATGCGAGGCAGGAGGTGCCACTTGCCCAAAACTTGCCATGCATTGGAGGGGGAAGGAATCTCCCTTTTTGGCCTCCAATATGCAATGTGTCATGAGAGTTATGCGCCCTCTCACTAGCATGCTTGAATAGGTGGGTTAAATGGTAGTTTTTGGGTGCCATTTGGCCTAAAATTTGACTTTTTGAGGGTCAAATACCATGGCCATCCCACCTAGGGATGGCTTCTTGTGACCGTCCTTGGGTGGGACGGTCATGAACTATGACCATCCCAGGGTGGGACGGTCATGCCTACATGGCCCAAAACCTCCCAAAAGTGGGGTAGAACCTTCCAAAAGTGGTTAGGACCATTGTGTAACCTCTGAGGGTTGCCCAAGGGGGCCATATGATGTCAAATTAGCCAATGCTTTTGGTCACCTAATCAGATTTACATGATTTTAGTGTCTACAGATGCCCCTTTTTGAGATGCATTGTGTGCAACATAGTGCTGAGAAAAAATAGATGACTAAAATGTTAAATTATTAAGGTTATTCAGTAACCTAACCAACTTTAGATGCCCCAATCATGGAAAGAGCATGCGTTCTTGAATCCTTGCTTTTGATGAGCTAAGGAACTTGATTCAAGTACAACCTTTCATGTCCAGTTTACTTGATCTTGGACATTGTTCAATCATGAGGAGGTGAGGCCTATGATCCTTCACATTCTATAATGCCAAGAATTTGTTTAATTGAAATTTTTGCTTGTTTGCTGCCCCAAGTAGGGGCATGATTGTCTTTGTCAATGATTCATTGGATGAACGCAATTTGCATGATTGAGTGTTTGATTGTTGATTTTGATTATGAATTTGTTAAGTATGACTACCCCCTCAAGCGATGAGTCGATGAGGGAATGACCAATGATAAAAGTGATGAGTCACTTGACCCATATGACTTGGTTAGGGTTTCCTTCAGTTTTACCCATTGTGAAATGGAGCATTTTTTAGAGGATTTTGATGATTTTGTTGATGTTTCATGGAAGAAAGGAGTTGAATACCTCATTCCCATGGGGTGGTCCAACCACAATGGCCTTCTTAGGGATTGAAGTAGATACCTTTCCATTCATCCATGAGCAATTTAGTTTTCATCTTGATCCATAGGGAATTTTGACCAAATTTGACCTATTTTTGGTGGGTTTTGGACCCTTTTTGGTGCCTTTTTGGGCTGTTTTGATGTGATTTTCTGGTGGCCATCCTAGGGTGGGATGGATGCATAGTTTATGACCATAATAGGGTGGTACGGTTAGCCAATTAGCTGACCATCCCACCCAGGGATGACCATGCCTCTTGGAGGTCTATTTAAGCCAAAAATGTGGAATATGGGCTCCTTTGTGCATTTCTAACTTGGTAGTTTGAGAGGTGAGGAGGAGGAGAGTGATTCTACATAGTGGAGTGCTACCAAAATCATCCTACAGTCACCATGATCCAGCCTTTAGACTCATCAAGTGGTGGAGCCAGTGCGAGATGGGTAAGGGCTAAATTTGCTACTACATTTTGCTAGTGTTAGAAGTGTAATTATGGTTTTTTTTGAATTTTAAGTAGAGCACACTAAATATTTGGTAATTGAACCTTATTAGTGATGTATTTCAATATTTTATGCTTTTATTTGTGTTTTTGTGCAATTTGATTACTTTTTCCTTTCATTTTATAGCATTTTTTTACTATTTTTGGTGGCCTAGAAGGCCAATTTTGGCCCATTTTGGGGGCCATCCCTAGGGGGGATGACCAGCCTAGGATATTTAGGGGCCATCCCTAGGTGGGATGGTCACAAATTTGGGGGCCGTCCCTAGGTGGGACGACCATGATTTGGCCTAAAAAAGGGGCCTTTTTTAATCTTTTTTGGTGATTTTTGGGCAATTTTGAAGCATGTATGGTGCATTTTATTAACTTGCTTACCTCTTCCAGGTGGTTAAGAGTCGGTATCAAGTTCTAAATATATTTTAGACCACTAGAGACTTATTGATAGAGGAGGAATGGGAATGGCTTGATGTCATTGGTCTTAAGCAAGTGACACGGTTAGAGCCCGTGGTGGGCGACCGAGCTTATTTGACTACTTTGATAGACTTATGGGATCCTCGCACCAACACCTTCCACCTACCGATAGGGGAGATGATGATGACTCTAGAGGATATCTATCAAATTTTATACATTTTGATAGAGGGTCAACCTATTGTATCTACTCATCAAGATCTGAGAGATATGATTATGGAGAGATACTTTGATAGGGACTGGCAGGAGGTAGTACATGACTCACTTAGTAGAGGTATACTAGTGGGGTTATGGTATGAGGCTAAGGTATTGACCACTAGGTATACTTTATTGATGACACTGATCTCCAACATGTTGCTACTAGACTCATCAAGATCTAGGTTTCCTGGAACCTTTTGGAGTTAGTGTTTACTCTTATGGAGTGCACCATAGAGCAACCGCTAGTGATGGCTTGGGGTACGATATTGCTACAATTATATGATGAGTTGTATGAGATCTAATATCATGGGTATAAGGGCTTAGGATACAAATTTCTACTATAGGTGTGGGGATGGTAGCATATTATTATGGATCGACCATGGGGACTACCTTGGATGACACGAGCATAACTAGTAGATAGGGAGATAGGCTATGGGATTCTATGGTAGTGAGCCCAGGAGGTAGGTCAGAGCCATCATTTTATAGGTGAGGTTGACCATTATGCATAGTATTTTACATGACTCAGGGTAGAGGATGTGATTTGGAGACCTTACAAGGATTTTCTAACATGGTCTGATGTTGAGGTACAACTTCACAAGGTGAGGTAGGGGAGATGGTTAGTTGGGTGACATGGGACTGAGTGGGAGTACTTCTTATATGCTTAAGTCCTATGATAGTTTGGGCTATACCAGGGGTTTCCTAATGAGCTAGTGATCTACCAATATCATAGGGATGAGAGGACACTTGGTTGGTTAATAGTTGAGGTAGTGGGAGAGGAGGTAGATCTTGTAGTGGATATTCCTAATTTAGATGATGTTAGGACTATAGAGGAGTATGACTCATGGTGGGTGATGCACTAGTGGTGGGGAGAGGGGCCACTAGGGGGTGATACAACTATGATGATGGAGGAGGTTCACAGGGATGCTCCTGATGAGGGTCATGGTGAGGCTCCAGATGAGGAGGAGCTAGATGTAGGTGAGTGACATGTGCATCATCGAGTAGAGGATGAGTGGGTAGATCTCCTTGATTTAGGGGATCTACAGGATGACTTTGGTGAGGATGAATTTGATGATCAAGGAGTGTAGGTATAGTTGGTAGTATGAGATGCTACTATTACTGAGCTATGAGGTGAGCTGATCAGGGTTAGATGGGAGAGAGGTCTCCTTTAAATATAGGTATAGAGTGCATAGGTTGAGCTTGATAGGTAGGTGGTAGAGATAGTGACTCTTTGGGCATAGGTTAGAGTATGGAGCCCTAGCCATGAGGGATCTAGTAGTGGTGAGATGGCCAAGATATGGGAGGAGGTGGCACAACTCCAAGCCTTAGTGGGAGACTTCTAGGCTCATTGTCGATAGGAGTGAGCCTACACCAAGGAGTTGGAGGATGAGATAGTGCACCTTAGGGGTGCTTACTAGCCCATCCATCTACTAGTGGGTCACACCAGAGTTGGAAGGAGTGGTACAGGATAGTATTTGATGAGGATGGGGGTGCCTAGATCTATACGAAGGTCAGATAGGGTAGGGGGTAGTAGATCTAGGAGTTCTCGATGGGCTCCAATTGAGGGTAGGGGTGAGAGTCATAGTGTCGATCCTACATGACCATGGCTTTGGAGACTCTTATGGTTCTTTTTTTAGATTTTGGGAGTGTGAGGTCTGAGGACCCACTTTATTGTAGCCTACAGGTAGTTTGAGGATTATGATGTATCTTTTGGTTCTATACATACATATGAGCTTTTATATTATCATCATGTGTTTCCTTACTACTTTATGAGATGTATGTAGTGCTTATATTTGCTTTATGATGTTGTGATGGATGCTTATCATGTATGCATATATTGTAATATGATTTGATTTGATGATATGTATATGTGTGGATGCATAATGAAATGAATGATTTGTTGATCTATATGATGAAATATGGATACTATTTGACATATTATGTTAGCACCATAGACTGTATAGGATTCATTGATTCATTTGTAATGTTATTATGTGATGGATTTGTGGAAATGTAAACTGATGAAATGTGATAAAATGGAATGAATAATAAGATGTTATAGAATGTCCTTGAGGTTTTCATGAGACTCAAACACTCTAGTTAACTGGTCAAAAATTATATACTAACCATGCAAGACTTTTTGACAAGGTATGAATCTGCTAGGATGACCAAGATACTCAATATCCCTATGTGTGCAAGTGAGTTCATTGTTATGATAACGCATAAAGTTACCCTAGTGCCAAATAGGATTGATGCAGCCCATCTATACTAAAGATCACCCTATGAGTATCATGATCCTAGGTTTTGTACATAGTTGGATTAGACCACTAGGTAGTACAGGCTACCAAAAGCTAGCTCATCCACATGCAAACATTGGTCTATACAAAAGCAAGATGCTAATGTGATAGACATATCATCATGCATAAGGATACCACCATTGCTAGGCAGGCTTGATGCCACCTAACCTATAATGAGGATCACCTCATGGTTTGTCAAATGTTGAGAATTCTAAGGATTCAAGTTCAGTACTCCCTTATTTTATTTTATTTGATTTGGGATACTTGCTCATACTTAGTGATGAAAATCACTGTTTATTTTGTATTTTGTTTTCTTTGAGCAAGGGATTTGTTTAGTGATGAAAATCACTATTTATTTTACTTTTGATTTTTGCTTTTTGGGATTTTTCTTATTGATAGTGGTGAAAACCATTATTTATTTTGGGGAATTGGGTAGGGAGGAGCTTGTCCTTTTGTCAATTCTTAGTATTTTTGAACCATTCGCATAGGGGGATGAGCAAGGTAAACTTTTCACTTAAGGTAACCTAGACCACTTTGTAGGTTTCATATTTCCTTGTGCAAAACTTGGATTTATTAGTGTGAAAATGTGTTGGGATTTTGACATATACAAGGTACAATCAAAGCAAGACTCTACCTTCTAAAAATTAGGATAGCTTTCTACAAAATCTGAAAAGAAAACTAGAGATGGTTGAGTGACCAAAAACCCTAAAGATATTCTAGAACAAATGACTAGGTGAAGGGAAACAGACACTAATATGAAAAGTGGGAAATGTAGGTGGAAATGATAAGTGAAATATGAAATGATGTGAATGATGACTTTGACAAAATTGATTTTGAATGATGACTAGTGTACAGTCTTGGTGCTAGACATGTATGAGAAACTCTAAAATGCAAAGTGCAATGATGAGTATGCCTAATGCAAGTGATTGTATAATGCAATGGTATGAAATGTGATGCAATGCAATATTTTTGTAATTTTGATGTTTTGATGATGTTTTTGAATTTTGATTGATATATATGTATATACATGTGACCAATGGGCTTATTGGATGCCATTGGGGCATTTTGGGTTGACCAAGAGTTTGTAGATACCCTTGGAGCATTTTGGGTTGACCAAGGTTTAGTACCCTAGTTTGGTGACCAAGGATTTTAGATACCCTTGGAGCATTTTGGGTTGACCAAGAGGTTTGTAGATACCCTTGGAGCATTTTGGGTTGACCAAGTAGTTTGTAGATACCCTTGGAGCATTTTGGATTGACCAAGTATTTGTAGATACCCTTGGAGCATTTTGGGTTGACCAAGTAGTTTATAGATACCCTTGGAGCATTTTGGGTACCAAATTAGACCGAGAGAAAACATTTTGGTTGCAAAAAGAATTTTGGTTGACCAAGAAGTTTGTAGATACCCTTGGAGTATTTTGGGTTGACCAAGTGATTTGTAGATACCCTTGGAGCATTTTAGTTGACAATTTAGATTTTTAGATACCTTGGAGCATTTTGGATTGACCAAGTGGTTTGTAGATACCCTTGGAGCATTTTGGGTTGACCAAGCGGTTTGTAGATACCCTTGGAGCATTTTGGGTTGACCAAGTGGTTTGTAGATACCCTTGGAGCATTTTGGGGGGTCACGGTGCTTTAAGCATGGAAAGGCCATAGATGAAGGATGTTCAAGGGTTCAGGATCCTCGATTCCTTCAAGGGAGGCTAGGTGGTAAGTTTTAGGTCCAATCTGACTAGTGATGATGAAAGGACCTAACTAGTTTACCATAAACTTATCCCATAGATGGGGTGGAAAATTAGAATTTTGTTGGTTCTCTTTTAGAATGAGGTCACCAACCTAAAAGTCTCTAGGATGGACTTTCATATTATAGGCTCTCTTAAGTCACTCTTGATAAATGTGCAAGTGCTCAAGAGCATTGATGCATCATTCATCAAGCAACGTAAGTTGATCTAGGTGAGCCTACTATGCAGTGTCATCATCGATGAACTCTTGCATGGATATGCGTAATGATGGGATTTCTAGCTCTAGAGGCATGACCACCTCAGCACCATACACTAGTGAAAATAGAGTTGCCCTAATGGGCATCCGAATACTAGTGTGGTAGGCCCATAGAGCAAGGGGTAATTGCATGTGCCAATATTTGTGATTCTCTTTGATTATTTTCTTTAGAATGGCAATCACTATTTTGTTGGATGCCTCAGCTTACCCATTTTCTTGTGGATAATAGGGCATTGAAAAGTTGTGCTGAATATTATACTTCGTTATTAAAGTGCACACATCCTTGTTCTTGAAAGGTGGCCCATTATCTAAAATGATCTTGGATGGAATACCAAAATGACAAATAATATTATGCAATATGAACTCCATGATGCGAGGTCCCATCATAGTGGTAAGGGGAATTGCTTCCACCCATTTTGTGAAATACTCGATGGTCGTAATGATGAACGTGTGATGGCCTAAGGAAGAGGGTGAGATTTTCCTAATTAAATCAAACCCCCATTGCAAAAATGGCCAAACCGATTGGATCGGTTGTAAGGCCTGAGAAGGTGTGTGTGTCAAGTTGGCATGGTGTTGACACTTGGTGCACTTCTTAACATAAGTGCAAAAATATCGCTCTAAGGTTGGCCAATAATAGCCCATGTGAAGAATGCACTTTGTGATGGCCATGCCATTAAAATGGCCACCACATGTACCATCGTGTGCTTGGGTGATTGCCCAAACTGACTCTTGATGCTCTAAGCAATGAAGGAGGATACCTTCATAGCTTCGATGATACAAAATATCTCCTAGTAAGACATACTTTACTACTTTTTATTTAAATGTCTATTTGGTAGCACATGACAACCTAGAAGGGATATTACCAAGCTTTAGGTAATATTTGATTTGAGTAGACCAATCCTAATTTGAGGAAGCCTCAATCACATGAATTATCTGATCCTTTTGAAGTTCATCTCGAGAGAATGTTGATTGGGAGAGAACTTGTAAAAATAGTATTGTGCTACTATCAAAAGGAGTTTGAGGGAATAAAGTCCCCCAAGTGGCATGATTCAAGTGATCATGAATTTGTGAGAACCATTCCTGAGGAGGTTCAATATGAATCATGTGGACTTCTGGCATGGATTGAGTGTTCTCATGCTCAATCATAGATTGCGATAATATTTTGACTTGAATGGTTGTCATATCATCAGTAGGGTTCTATGGGATTAAAGACCCCAAGGAGGCCATTGTATCCGCAAAATGATTAGATGAGTGAGGGAGTGCCTCGATGTCATACCATTCAAATTTTACCAAAATTTTATCCATAAGGGCTTTGTAGGCTTGCAGAACTGGACACTTGCATTGGTAAATCCCTTTGACCTAGTTCACAATGAGCAAGGAATCACCAAAAATGTTGAGCTTGGTTATTTTCATGGTGACAGCCATTTGAAGGCCTATGAGCAAGGCTTCATACTCAACATTGTTGTTGGTGCATGGGAAATCAAGTTTGAAAGATAGGGGTATTAGAGCCCCTTGAGGTGTGAAAAACATAATTCTCATGCCACCCCCTTGCTCACATTTGGAGCCATAAAAAAATAGAGTCATATCGGCTTGTGACTCAGGCTCTTCAGAATCAGGTGATTCTGATATTTGGAAGACTCCATCATCGAGAAGCTCTACGCTAAGAGGTTGATCATCCTAGAGAGGAGCCTCTACGAGTTGATCGATGATGACCTAACCTTTAATTGATTTTTATCTGATGAATTTGAGGTCAAACTCTATCAACAACATGATCCATTTCATCGTGCGACTGTTGTGATAAGTATGACTCATCATATATCACAATGGATTCTCTTTTGATACAACATACATGGTATGACTAAGCATGTAATGGCATAGCTTTTTGGTGGTGAAAACCACTGCTAAGCATAGCTTTTCAATGTATGCATATTTGATTTCATAACTGACCAAGGTGCGGCTAAGGTAGTAAGTAGCCTGTTCCTTATGCAATTCATTCTTTTGGGCCAACATGATGCCCAATGCAATCTCAGTAGCTGAGATGTATAAGTGGAATGACACTCCTGGTCTGGGTGGAGCCAATACTGGTGGTGAAGCTAGATATTGTTTGATTGCATCAAAGGTAGCCTGACACTCATCATCCCAATGGAATGTGACCCCCTTGTGTAATAGTTTGTTCATGGGTCGACATTTATCAGATAACTACGCTATGAAGCGCTTGATAGATGTGACCTTACCCTACAGACTTCATAGCTGCTTGATGGTAGTTGGGGGAGGCATCTCAAGGATTACCTTGAATTTATTGGGGTCCACTTTGATGCCTCTTTTAGAGACTATGAATCCCAAGAGTTTTCTAGATGTGATATCAAAGATGCACTTCTTGGGGTTCAATCTCACATTGTGTTCAATAAGGTGATCGAGGACTTTGCGCAAGACATCAAGATGCTCATGGCATAATAATGATTTGGCCAATAAGTCATCCATGTAATCTTCCAAAATTTTATGCATATAGTCATGGAAGATGTATGTCATGGCCCGTTGGTAGGTAGCACTAGCATTTTTGAGGCCAAAAGGCATGACCTTATAGAAAAATGTCCCCCAAGGCATTGTGAATATCATTTTGAGTTGGTCTTCTAGATTGATACGAATTTGGTTGTATCTAGAGAAATCATCCATGAGGGATAACATTTCATGGCCTGTTGTGGCATCTACCAGGGCATCAATGTTTGGCAATGGGAACTCATCCTTAGGACTCGCTTTGTTCAGGTCCTGAAAGTTGGTGCAAATGTGAATCCTCCCATCAGGCTTCTTGATGGGAACCATGTTGGACAACCATGGTGGATAGTCCACTGATATGATGAACTTGGCATCCAACAACTTTTGTAACTCATATTTCACCATCAAGGCTACTATCGGATGCATTTTTTATAGCTTTTGCTTAACTAGCTTGGCATTTGGGTCAAGCATCAGATTATGCATGACTAGATTTGGATCTAGTCCTGGCATGTCCTTATATGACCATGCAAAAGCTTCCTTCTTATCTATAAGAAGATCTATGTAATCGGCTTGCTCAGAGAGGGATAAGCTTTCCCCTAACTTGATACATTGAGGATTCTCAGGATCTGAGTCGATATCTTTGTCAATTATTGGCTCAATTGACATATGTGACCCCTCTTCCAACTGGTGTGGAGTAGGGATCAGATGAATGTCATCAACTAGGTTTATGTCATCCATTGGAAATTCTAGTTCAACCTCAATATGAAAGACATCTTGAGTAGGCCTTGGAGAGAAATGGAATGGTTGTAACATCTCATCACAAGGCCAATACTCGAAAGGCGATGGGGGAGAATCTCCTTGATCAAAGTCAATTACCCCCAAGTCGAGGTGCAGTGGCTTTGATGGGTTATTCGGATCTCGCAAGGGTACAAAAAGGTCTATGGAAATCATGTTGATGGATGGATGATTTCCTCTAGGTGGTTGAAGGGGGTCTATTGACATCTAGTTGTTACAAGACTTGTGGAGGTGGTTGCGGTGGAAGTGGAATGATTGAAGGTGGTCGATGTGGTTATGGGTGAACTTGTTCTTCTTCAGGTAGAAACTATCACTAGATAGGGTGGTGTAATGGGAACATATATAGATATCCCTCATGTTCATCATCCAATGGGATAATCCATGCATATTCAACATGTGAACTAGAAGAGTTGATAGATGCCACTTTGTAATATGACTCATCATTAGATGTCCATTCATAAGGAGACCCTTGATCTTCTTCCTCACTATCATGTGGAAGGGTATGTGAACTTTCACCCCTTTCATAGGATTGGGTGACATCATGAGATATCTCTTGATCTCTCATGGGTGCAGGGAAGTAGTCCCCCAGTGAATAGGCTCGATTGGGGTTGGTGTAGGGATCATGCACAAGCTCATCCCTATAGTTTAGGCTCATGTACTCTAAACTATCAGTGAGGACCTCGAGGGGCATAGGCTTGTTGTGTCCCAAACTAGACTTATCATATGGCATTTGATACTATGGCTGGTAAGGAATGTGAGTGCCTTGCTCATACAAGCCCAAACCATAGCCATGCTAGTTGCAGAGATGAAGATATCTCATGGTAAATTCAGGATTGGACATGTAGTTAATATCCTTAGAAAAGGGCTCTTCATCCTCTTCCTACTATTGATAGGGCTCTATGCCATAGTCGAGACCCCCATAAATAAAATTTATTTGATTTGGGGGTAAGTCGAGAGGCACGATAGTACCTATGGGAAGATGAGGTCGACCCATGTCTTGCACTATCTCAATGGTAGGGGTTGTTGTGATGTTCCTAACCAGGTATTCTCCTAAACCGGTGGTAGCTAGATGCACTATGACTTGTGGTGGTGGAGAAGGAGGGGATGGGAGTGAGGCTTGAATTGATTCAATGTTTACCTCACAAGGTGGTCCCTCATCCGCTGGGCTAGGAATCTCTTCTATGGAGATGGTGGATATGGTTGGAGGGGTCTCATCAATAGGTATTTTCCCCATATTCCTTAATGGAGGATTCAATGATGATGAAGGTATATCTGGGGGTGTCGATGATGAGGATGGTATGGTAGAATATGGTGATGGATTGATTGAAGGTGATGGTGAAGGAGTCAGACCTTGGCTGGATGTATTCGATTGGAAATCTAGATGGGTTGATGGTAAGGTCGACTCGAGGATTTGTTGCACCAAGTTGTAGTATTTGAAGGGCTCAAGGTCTATAGAGATGACATGTACTTGCCCTTCATAGGTGTACTTTAGACATTGGTGAGCGATGGAGGGTACACACTTCATGTCCCTAATCCAAGGTCTACCCAACAAGATATTGTACGCCATCTCACCCTCCAAGATGTGGCACAGTGTTGGTATGGTCTTTTGTCCCACCTGAATAGGTAAGACTATAGTGCCAACTATTGAGCATATAGCATCATTAAATGCTCGAAGGGTATAGGTAGATGCAACAATATGGGATGCCAGAAGCCCTAGATGTTTGAGAGTTATTGTAGTGATGATGTTGCTGGAAGAGCCAGTATCGATCAAAACTCTCTTATAGGGTGTTCCATTTACACATGCGATGATGTGCAAGGGGGGATCCACCATGTCATTTAGGAACCGACTTGAGTTCATCCTCACGAAAGGTGATCACTAGTTCTGTACATTGCTGAACATGCCCCATAAAATTATTAAAGGAGTTAGACTCCTAGGGCTGTAGCTCGATCGCCTTGAGGATCTCCATTAGAGCTTCTCGATGAGGTGGAGATTGCTGAATAAGCTCATAGATGGAGATCCGAGCTGATGTTGTTCTCAGGCTCTGAGTAAGCTTGCTCTTTATCATGACCACTGGCCGAGGTGGGAGGTTTGGCACTAGAGGTAGAAAAGGTTGTGATGTTGAAGGAATGTCGCTTGAAGCCGTAGGTGGTGTGACTGGACTTGGGTACCACTTGTTCCTTGTCATAATGTTGATCATGTTGATGAACCCTTGCTTAGGGGGTGCCTGATGGACCTCATTCACTTGTGGTACTGGCTTTGCCTATTCTGCATGGGCAGGCAATGGGTCTTTAAAAACACCCATCTATTGATTGTTTGGTGCAATAGGGTTATCAACCTGAAGGGCATTCCTATCGATCATATCTTGTACCAAGTGTTTGAACTTATAGCACATCTACACATCATGCCCATTTTGCCTATGATACTTATAGTATAGGTCTTCACGGTATCCTTTGGGCTTTGGTGCATTTGGATCGATAGGTCAACTCTCAGGTAGATTAATTGCGTTAGCTACATAGAGGCACTCAAAAAAAGAGTCCATGGACTCGACAATGGGTGTAAATTATCGCTTAGGGTGACGTTGTTGATTTTGCCCTTGGTTTGTTTGATTGTCCTTGTTGTAGTTTCTAGGTGTGGCCTGATAATTAGGCTTCTGAGGTGGCATTGATTGCATAGGCCCTAGAACACTAATGGCAACTTGATTGACTAATGCCGACTTTGGTTGCGCCGGGTTGTTCTTGGCATTCTTGGTCCACTCCTTCTTGTGGGGCTTCGCAATTTCTCCCTCTTGAATTTTGATGTCTTCGATTATTCTAGCTTGTGCTAGAGCATCTTCAAGAGTTGGATATTGTTGGAGTTGCAGCAACAAGGAGATCGGCTTTAAGTAGCTCTTAGCAAACATTTGAGTCAACTCCATCATGGGGAGTAAGTATGGTAGCTTGGAAAGTAGTGCTCACCACCTATTGCCATAGTTTGTGATTGACTCATCATAAAATTGTTTCAACCCTATGAGGTCAGCCAGTGTCACCTTCTGCTTGGTGTTGAAGGTGAAACGTTCCAGGAACGCATCTATGAATTGATCAAGATTGTAGATGCTATGCTTTGGGAGTTGGGTGTACCACTCTGTAGTTGGGCTAGAGAGAGTAGTCAAGAATATCCTCAAGAGTAAAGCATCATTATCCTGGATGCCAAAGCATTGGCTCAAGAACTTGGTGACATGCTCCTGTGCATCTTCATCTCCTTTAAAGTTAGCCAAGTGGGGCATCTTAAACTATTCTGGATAGGAAGGGGTAGGCACAGAAGGATGGAGTGGTTGACTATGTAACTAGTGCAAAGTGGGCTTCTAGGACCTAGACCCAGAGGTCTTGTTCTCTATCGATTCTAAGCATTCTAGCAATGCCCTATACGCATCCGAGGATTTGATCTCCTCTTCTTTGCTTTGACCCTACGATGGAGGGTGAGGAACATCAGGCCTATTGTGGGGTGGTTGAATGTCATCCACCCTACCTCTATAAGGTGTTTCAAGATATTCCACTTCTGGCTCATGCTCGGTGTAGGCCCCATAAGGTATCTCCTAAGTTGGCCTATAAGGAGGGGTAACTACCTATGCGAGAGGCACTCTATGTTCGGCCTGGGAGGTAAGTCCTGATTCAGCCTAGGAGGTCGAGGAGGCAACATTGGGTTAGGCCTAGGAGGCCTATCTTGGTTGAAAGTGGGTTACCTCTGATGGACTTCCTGTCTATGGGTACTTGGGGTAGGAACCCTCTCATGTAAGGTTTTCTGAAATAGCTCATTGGTTTACCGTTCAATCCTTTCTTTCTCTAATTGATGCAAGTGGTCCAAGCACTCTTTGTCTCACCGAAGCTGCTTGAATTGCGCTTGGTGTTCAACATATCTTGTGACTGCTTGATTTATCTATTCTACCATGTGGGGCCTAGGAGCCCTAGCAGCATCACCCTAAGGCCTATCTCATTTAGGATGATCTGAGATATCAATCATGAGCTTCCCTCGATCGAGGGTAGTCATGTTCACTTGAGGTTCAGGTTTAGGCAAGTGATATTTGTACTCAGCTGGCGTAGAGGCACATCGTGCTTGCATAGCATAATGGTCTTGAGGATAATCAAGGATTTTCTCATGCCTTCCTTCATTGATGAGGAAGGGAAGGGCTGAGTTTTCTCACCCCAAGTGATGAGTATCATACTCATCTTGGTACCTAGGCTACTGTAACCTATTAGGGTGGTGTAAGGGTGAAGTGTGATCAATTGGCCCTACCCAATGTGTGTACTCTTGCTCTTGCCCATGAGTGGGCATGGTGGACCTAGAAGGCATGTGAATGCATGGTATTGCTCTATCTAGTAGCGCCTCAGTGTGTAGTTTTCATTCATGAAAGAAGGCATGTGAAGTGTCTAAGTACTGGGAGTATGTTCCTAGATTAGGATCAAAACCTGTAGGGGTGTCCCGCATAGGGCTCCCTTGTAGGTGAAGTTCTTGTGATGTAGGATTCAAACGTGAAGCTATCTTATTCATAACATAATGCAAATATATATAGTTCTTACAAATAATATCACATGGTTAAGTGGTTGCAACAATCTTCCAAACATGGCCAACCACTTAACTACTAGCTAACCAAATTCTAACTATGGATGTCCACTAACTGCTAGAAGACAAACAAGATCTCTAATAGTTAACTAACATCTAACAACATGCTAACAACCTATTTATAACATGGGAATACTATGCCTCACATAAATACAAAGTACAATAAATAGGAAATAATAATAAATAATATATTAACTTAGGCTTAAGTGGATAAGCCTAAGTTATCCTCAACACTCCTCCCAACCATATAAGCATTGGACCCCAATGCTCTCAAAAAATATGGAAATTCATGGGCCATATCATGGTGAGGAATCCAACGAGCCATGTGTAGAAAGTGACCATGATGAGCGACAAGGTATGAAGTGGAATAACCCTATCCAGTGTGATGAGTCATCTCAAAAACCCTATCTAAAATGAGCAAAAGTTGATGATCAGGTGCCACTGCTGTTGTAGGGCTAAAAATAGGATTAGGTACCAGAAGAGTATCCTAAAATGGTATCTCTAAACAGTGGTGCTTATCTAAAGGAACTCAAACTCTATATCCAACCTATGGTGAGTGAGGATTATGATGCTTACGCACCACTCCCTATGGAGTCTCCTACAAGTCATGTGGTATCTTGCCTAGAAGGCTCTTGTTGGCCCGGCTTTCATGCACACCCCAGGAAAAAGGATGAAGGCAAGGAAAGCTCCGGAGACACCCACGGGACTGATCCCACTCATCTTTAGGATCTAGCTGGTTATCCAAGGTGCGAGTTACGGAGTTGGGTCGAATGGCAATTCACTCTTTTCCACTTCGGGAATAGATTTCAATATGGACTGCTCTGTTACCTTACAGGGGGTTCCTGAACTTGTTCGATAGTTGCAAAAGTTGTTGACAATCAGATTTAACTTGAATTCTTTGATCTAGCTCTCATGGGTCAACAGATTTAAATAAAAGGCAAATAAAGAAAATAAAAATGGATCATTCACGGAAAGCAAAGAGAGGGTAGGGTAAGGCAGAAAAGAGAAGCTTATCAAACATTAAACTGTAAAACTCTAAACTATCAATCTTATCTATGCTATCAGCTTCACAACAGAACAAATCCCAGAAGAAAGTGTCCAGTCGGTCTAAGATCACTTTCAACTAAGAGCACAAGGCAGAGTGAAACGGATCTAGCAGAAAATCATAAATCCAAGGGCAGCTGGTTAAAACTGGTATCTTTCACCGGCAGCCTAGCTCGCACAGTGAAGACAGAGCAATTAGAACAAACTTAACCTCAAATCTGTAATTTCCCCTAGCAGATAATAGAACAACTGAAGCCTAACAAAGATATTTAATCTTGACAATGGCAGATTTACAAGGATATATCTAACAAACTTTAAATGGAACGGATAACAAAAGAAAATACACTTATCACACTCGCAAAAGATTAGGCTCCCGGCCATGCTATCACGTAAAAGCTAAAGCACATCAACTCCAAGTCCGAAAACAAAGGATTTCACAAAATTTGCAAGAAATTGCTTATAAGCCTTTTATTTCTAAGTCTCCGCCTCCTGCGATTACATTTAGAATCTGTATTTATAGACTCAGGACAGACCCTGATCTTTTCCAAAATATCTTGCTCAAACCCTAAATCTTATCGCACTTAAACCCTAGGACCCGGGTTTTACAATAAAAATCCATTTAAAAATCAAAGTCCGGATAGAACTTAACCCTTCTGCAAATCAGTGCAGTTAGCTGCCATAAATGGAGAAGATAAAATCAAATGCAACTTGCATTCATCCGCAGCTGCAAATAAATGCCTCCATTAATTCTGCTGGTGAGCCGGATGAGTCACCACTTCTCTCAGATCTGATCTCCGTAAAGCCATCCCCGTGTTGAAATTGTCTTCATGCTATCAAGTCTCGCAATAAATTTGCTATTGAATGCTTTACCGGCTTCTTCTCTTCTAGCATGGCGGTCCTTGACTAAATCCGCACTTTATCTTTGCCTTTATGGTCTTTCCCGGTTGTCCCGTAAGTGCCGGTGGAATCCCGCATGAAAGACAAAAAGATGCATTAGATTAGCATTTTAATTAAATCGAAGCTTAAAACATTAAAAACAGATTAAAATCCGCAAAATAAGCTTGCATGTCGGCTTCTCGTTTGTCCCATTCACGCTTTGACACGTGTCGCTACCCCGAGAAGCCTTCTCGCTTCCCGCCGAAATGCACTTTCAGGTCAACTATGACTTTCTCTCTCCTACCGCGATTCTGCGACATGTCGCGATTTCGCGACATGTCGCGAAATCGCGACCCTTCCAGCGCATCGGCAACTTCCTCCCTCGTCGGCCGCGAAAACGCGACATGTCGCGATTTCGCGACATGTCGCGAAATCGCGACCCTTCCCGGCCTCCGTACGCTTCCCGATTTTCAGCCGCGATTCTAGAACACGTCGCGATATCGCGACGCTCCCTACTCGCATGCGTTGACCGCGTTGACCGCGATTTTGGAACATGTTTGCGACTTAGCCGATTTTTCATCCTCGCAGCCCACTTTCTCTCTCCTACCGCGAAAATGCGACATGTCGCGATTTCGCGACATGTCGCAAAATCGCGCCCTCCGTACAGCTTGCTTCTCTCTCCAAAATCTGTCGCGATTTCGCGACATGTCGCGAAATCGCGACCTTCTCGGCACTTAGCCGCATTTTGACTTACCCGTCGCGATATCGCGACATTTCCAAAATGGAAGTGTCGCGATATCGCGACACTACCAAAAATGGAAAGTTTGATTTTTCAATGAATTATGCAATCGTTTTCTGGATTTTCTCATACTGGTGCAAGATTTTGTTTAAGCATGAATGATTCTAGCATGTAAAAAGTGAATTCTTGGATAACACAACTAGAATGCAAGGAAAAGCACAACTTTAAAAAGGAGGCAAGCAAATTTGGACTTAAAACCCGAAAAGATCAAGAGGGTCCCCGCTGCAAAAAATGGAAGTTCATAATTTTCTAAGGATGGAATCTCATTTTTCGGTGGGGGTGTGTTGCTTATCAACAAATGGCGATATCTCGCGGGTAAAATAGTAGCACTATTTTAGAACCCAAGACTCGGGTTTCAAAACAAAAAGACCATGCATCATGCCTTGCCACAGCCATTCTTCACAATAAATTGACTGCTAACTGCCAACTGTTAAAATTTCCCAAGGACATACTAGGTCGGATTACTTCAAGGAAGATTTCTGATGTGCAATTACAAAGGGTATAGAACTTTCTTCAAGGATGACTGAATTGAATGATAAACTTGGATTAATCAACTTTTCTAGATTGTAAAAGGGGAAACCGAGTAGAGCTCGGTTTACTAGTTTAGCTTTTTACAAACCTAGACAGAGTTACCCTTTAGATTTACACGACCCAATTTACAACTGTAGGGCATAATCTAATATTGGCTGCCTCTTTTAATTGTAACTTTTTTTCTTTTTTTCTTTTTTCTTTTCTTATCTCTTTTTTTTTTTATCTCTCTTCTTTTGAAATATATCAATATCTGGAAGACCTTAGAGAAATTACAATTTTCTTTTAACATTTGATCAATCTGGAACTGTTTCAGTCTAGGCATTGATAGCCTCTGGTGACACCCAAATAATTGCATGAACCATAGTCCCCTCTCATAACCAAACTTTTCTTGGATTCCCTGGAGTTCCTCCAACTAAACAAAGATAACAGCTTTTCTATCATTAAAACAACTGTGGCAAGTAAGACACAAGATCCAATCATCTCTCTACCTTCATCTTGGACAACAAAATAGTTCCACAATTTAGTGCAAGAAGACTATCTCAATTAGAATAATGAGCATAATGGGGAGGCACTGGATTGAGGATTTATCAGCTAGGAATAAAACAATTTTCAGCAGGCTGACTTTTCATTGATTGCTCAGGCAAAGGTTAAAAAATAAAATTTTAGAAGCCAAAGGACTTTGTACAGGCTTCCAAGGACAGGCACAGGCTTTAAAGCAAAACAGAATCAAAACTGCACAGACTGCAAATAAAATAAACTAAACACTGAAAACTGCACAGCTGTACAGACAAAGGAATAAAACAAACTGCAAGGCTATTTACAAAGGATGCAAAGCACAGACAGGCAGAAAAATTAAGACTAAAACAAATAAACTAATAACAAGCAAATAAATTAAAACTAAAACAAATTAAACCGCAAATCGAAATAAATTAAATCGTAACAATCGTACAGACAAGAAAGAAAAAGAAATGCAATAAAGAAAAGACCGTACAGACTAAAATAAAAGCAAGCTAAAATAAAAAGACAAAGAAAGGAAATAAAAAGCAACCGACAAAAGAAATAAACCGCACAAGCTAAAACTGAAAAACAACTAAAGAAAATCGAAAAATCGCAATCGTACGGACATTTAAAAATAAAATCGCACCGACAAAGAAATAAACTGAAAAACAAATAAATTAAAACTGCAGAGCATTAAAATTAAATTGAAACAGATTAAAACTGCATACGTACATTGAAATAAAAACCGCACCGACAAAGAAATAAAACTGAAAAACTTCAAAGCTTATTTACAATGCATACATATGTTACAACTTCCCTTCATACTCAAAAAATGCAGCAGTTGGGAAAGCAGAGAAATGGTGCTTTAAAAAATTTTGACCATGCAAGTAATTTAAAAAAAATTACCTTTCAAGTCCTGTTGACGAAATGCACTCCTGACTGTGCTTCAAAAATTTGCTATCCTGGGAAAGACTTGGGTTTATCGTCTTCCCCGTCCCATTTGAAAAACAAATTGCAACTCCTTCAAATTAAACAAATCATATAATAACAAATCATATGATAACATGTTTATGCTTCTAATTGAAGGGTTTGCAGAGTTCTTTCAAAAGGACTGAATGTAAAAAACCCCAGGATCAAATACTTTAAAACCTTGACAGACCTGCACTCACCACATTTTCAAAATGATGTGACAACCGAAAGAAATCATGTTTTATCTCGTATGCCCCGGTTCTTAACAACTTGAACATTTTGTGGTTGCTGCACTGCTTCAATATCCAGGACTTCAATTTTTATCCCTCTAGCAGAATGCTTACAATTTTCCTTTTCACCTGAGCCTTGCTTAGACTTAACCTCATCAATGTGCAATGTCCAAACATCATTGTTGTGATTGATTAGAGCTGTAACTGTTCTCACCTTTTCAGTTGCCAAATCATAAACTCCAATATCTCGCATCAACACAGTTTATAGCCTCCTCTTTGACATTATGTTCAGAAGTTGCAGGCTTATGTTGAGACAGTTCATCAATTCCAAGTTGGCTGACCACATTCATATTTACTACCTTTTCCTCCTTTTCTTGAAATTCAACAGGTGGTCCAAAGTAAGCCTCAATCAAGTTAATGTTTTGTCCAACAATCTGAGGCAGTTCATAGAGGGTGATGTCAGCTTTAAGTTCCCTCATATCCTCAATGATGCTATCCTCCTCGCTATTTCTGCATAGTGAGATTGAATCTCACTTTCATCATCCTCTGATGAGGAAGGATCATTATTAAGTTCTGGACTCTCACATCTCAAGTCATAACGGTCCATTTTGAACTGTTGAAAATCTTGCATTTCATCCACAGGAGTCTGTACAAGACTTTCGTCTCTTCGGGAAAAGTGACAGAATCTGAAACCCTGGTTGTACTATTTTTGGGTGAACTAGAAATATCAATATTTCTTTGATCTCTAGGAAAATTTAACTCACCAGGAAAAACTTCAGATTTGGGTGGTGCCAGATCACAACTGTTCGGCTTCAAGCACTCGCACTTTGAATTTGTCGAACTTTTCTCTGTATTTTGCACATGCTGAGTGGATGTGACAGTTAACGGAGTCTCCTTGGGTAGAGCATGACATGTTGGCACTAACTCATGATGTGGAATGGGGTCCGGAACAGGCATGTTCTGTGTAACATAGGATATCAAAGGACTGCTCAGAATTTGAGGCCCTAACTGCTCTTTCAAGAATTAAGGCTTCTTTATAAGCCTCCGCCGTGGTTGTGATATTAATGTCTCTCTTGAGGAAAATAGAGGTCACCGAATCCAATGCATTCTTGTAGATTTCTAAGGCCAGATTTGCATTTGGGATGTAATGGCCGGTCATTCTACCGTAAGCTCTTTGGAACCTCATATTGAAAGACCCGACAGCCTTCTCCCGATTCTCTCTTGATGCTGGAAAATTGCTGATATAAAATGCTGGGATCTATCACTTCACCGAACTGTGATATAAAAGCTTTCTCTAGATCATCCCAACTAGTAATGGAATTGCTGGTGAGGTTTAAAAACCAGTCATAAGCTCCCTCCCTCGGAGAGTGAACGGGAACAATCTGCAGTGCAACATCTTCATGTCGTATATTCAACAATCTTAAAGCATTTTTAAAAGCTAGCAGATGTTCTTCTGCAGTTCTTGTCCCATCATGTTTGTACCTAGGGAGATACCTTTCTGGACTTCTGGGCAGGTCATGGGCTATACCCGGAAATGTTCAAAGCGGTGGAGCCCAACCAATTTGCCATTATTACTTGGCTGACAGTGATGTTCTGATTTGTAATTGGATAACTGCAAGTGATGATAGAACTGTTCTTAACAAACCACTGAACTTAAGGCCTTCTCCTCGGCAATTTCAAAAACCGCACTGACAACTTTCAAAAACCGCACTGACAATTTATGAAACTGAGCCACTTTTAAATGTTAAAATGCCAGACTCTGGATAAAATACAGTACATACAACTTTACAGTTCTTAACAGGTTCTGCATTTGGAAATTTAAAACACTGCACTGACAATTCACAAAACACTGTACTGACAATTTATAAAACTGTACTGACAATTTATAAAACTGTCCGGAGTTCACTGTGGGTCCTTCAAATGTTGTTGTTATGCCCTTACAATACTTGAACTGAGTTCATGCTCCTCCTTCTAGCGCCAATTAGGTTGTTGGCTGAGGAGGAGGGGAAAATTGGCTACCAGACTTTGGATAAAATACAGCTTTACAGTTCCACATACAGTCGGATTTCTCAACTCAAGTGCACTAAGAACAGATGTTCTGGCCCTCCTTCTAGCGCCAATTAGGTGTTGGTCCGGCTTTCATGCACACCCCGGGAAAAGGATGAAGGCAAGGAAAGCTCCGGAGACACCCACGGGACGGATCCCACTCATCTTTAGGATCTAGCTGGTTATCCAAGGTGCGAGTTACAGAGTTGGGTCGAATGGCAATTCACTCTTTTCCACTTCTGAATAGATTTCAATATGGATCGCTCCGTTACCTTACAGGGGGTTCCCGAACTTGTTCAAGCAGTTGCAAAAGTTGTTGACAATCAGATTTGACTTGAATTCTTTGATCTAGCTCTCATGGGTCAGCAGATTTAAATAAAAGGCAAATAAAGAAAATAAAAATGGATCATTCACGGAAAGCAAAGAGAGGGTAGGGTAAGGCAGAAAAGAGAAGCTTATCAAACTTTAAACTGTAAAACTCTAAACTATCAATCTTATCTATGCTATCAGCTTCACAACAGAACAAATCCCAGAAGAAAGTGTCCAGTCAGTCTAAGATCACTTTCAACTAAGAGCACAAGGCAGAGTGAAACAGATCTAGCAAAAAATCATAAATCCAAGGGCAGCTGGTTAAAACTGGTATCTTTCACCGGCAGCCTAGCTCGCACAGTGAAGACAGAGCAATTAGAACAAACTTACACCTGAAATCTGTAATTTCCCCTAGCAGACAATAGAACAACTGAAGCCTAACAAAGATATTTAATCTTGACAATGGCAGATTTACAGCATATATCTAACAAACTTTAAATGGAACGGATAACAAAAGAAAATACACTTATCACACTCTGCAAAAGATTAGGCTCCCCGGCCATGCTATCACGTAAAAGCTAAAGCACATCAACTCCAAGTCCGAAAACAAAGGATTTCACAAAATTTGCAAGAAATTGCTTATAAGCCTTTTATTTCTAAGTCTCCGCCTCCCGCGATTACATTTAGAATCTGTATTTATAGACTCGAGACGGACCCCGATATTTTCCAAAATATCTTGCTCAAACCCTAAATCTTATCGCACTTAAACCCTAGGACCCGGGTTTTACAATAAAAATCCATTTAAAAATCAAAGTCCGGATAGAACTTAACCCTTCGGCAAATCTATGCAGTTAGCTGCCATAAATGGAGAAGATAAAATCAAATGCAACTTGCATTCATCCGCAGCTGCAAATAAATGCCTCCATTAATTCTGGCCGGTGAGCCGGATGAGTCACCACTTCTCCTCGAATCCGATCTCCGTAAAGCCATCCCCTGTGTTGAAATTGTCTTCATGCTATCAAGTCTGCAATAAATTTGCCATTGAATGCTTTACCGGCTTCTTCTCTTCTAGCATGGCGGTCCTTGACTAAATCCGCACTTTATCTTTGCCTTTATGGTCTTTCCCGGTTGTCCCGTAAGTGCCAGGTGGAATCCTGCATGAAAGACAAAAAGATGCATTAGATTAGCATTTTAATTAAATCAGAAGCTTAAAACATTAAAAACAGATTAAAAACCGCAAAATAAGCTTGCATGTCGGCTTCTGTTTGTCCCATTCACGCTTTGACACGTGTCGCTACCCCAAGAAGCCTTCGTTTCACGTCGAAATGCACTTTCGGGCCAACTCATGACTTTCTCTCTCCTGCCGCGATTCTGCGACATGTCGCGATTTCGCGACATGTCGCGAAATCGCGACCCTTCCAGCGCATCGGCAACTTCCTCCCTCGTCGGCCGCGAAAACGCGACATGTCGCGATTTCGCGACATGTCGCGAAATCGCGACCCTTCCTGGCCTCCGTACGCTTCCTGATTTTCAGCCGCGATTCTAGAACACGTCGCGATATCGCGACAGTTCCCTACCTGCATGCGTTGACCGCGTTGACCGCGATTTTGGAACATGTTTGCGACTTAGCCGATTTTTCATCCTGCAGCCCACTTTCTCTCTCCTACCGCGAAAATGCGACATGTCGCGATTTCGCGACATGTCGCAAAATCGCGCCCTCCGTACAGCTTGCTTCTCTCTCCAAAAATTGTCGCGATTTCGCGACATGTCGCGAAATCGCGACCTTTCTGGCACTTAGCCGCATTTTGACTTACCTGTCGCGATATCGCGACATTTCCGAAATGGAAGTGTCGCGATATCGCGACACTACCAAAAATGGAAAGTTTGATTTTTCAGATGAATTATGCAATCGTTTTCTGGATTTTCTCGTAACGGTGCAAGATTTTGCTTGTGCATGAATGATTCTAGCATGTAAAAAGTGAATTCTTGGATAACACAACTAGAATGCAAGAAAAAGCACAACTTTAAAAAGGAGGCAAGCAAAATTTGGATTTAAAACCCGAAATGACCAAGAGGGTCCCTGCTGCAAAAATGGAAGTTCATAATTTTCTAAGGATGGAATCTCATTTTTCAGTGGGGGTGTGTTGCTTATCAACAACTCTGTTGGTGCTCAGTGAATGAAGTAACCTTATCTTGCTCCTCCATGTGTGTAATGGTTAGAGTGGGCAAATCCATAGGTAAATTTTGTGGAACAAGTGGTTCTGTAGTTGTAGGTGTACCCAAAATTATACCAATGGAGTGAATGGCATATTTCTCATGAGTGAGAATAGTGGGTTTCTTAACCACTTTCTCTTGTGATTTTTCATTAGGTGGGAGTGAAACTTCTTCCTTTTATTGTTCCTTATATGGTGCTTTTTATTCATTTTGTGTGGAACTCATGCTAGTGGGAGCCAAAATGAGTGCTTGACTTAGTGGCTTCCTTACTTGCCTACAAATTAACATCAAATTGGAAGTATGTGTAGTGCTTTGTATCACGTAAATTTTATCATGCAAATCTAATGTGTAGGTGTTCTTTTTAGCATGATAAATAACATTCTTATCAAATTGATATGGTTTACCTAGCAAAATCCCACAACAATCCATCTCTGTGACATCACACCTAACTTTATCCATAAACTTATTACCAAAAACAAAGGTAAAGGTGCAAGTGTGGGTGAGGTTTAATGTGGAGTCTACATATTTCCACCCAAGTGAATATGGTAGGTGATGTGGCTTGATGGGAAGTTTCAACTTCTCCACAATGGACTTCGCAATGAGGTTATTTTACAATCTATTATCTATGATACAATCAACATAGTAATCATGTGTAAGGTGGGCTCTAGTGACAAAAAAATGGTCACGATCCCCTTGAGCAAATACATTTGACATAAGGGTAACTTTTTTTTAGTTTACCCTTTAAAGAAGGATACTCTTCTTCTATCCCTATAGCCAAAATGGGACCATCATGTGGTTCCTCATGTGTAGGCTGTACAAATAGGTATTTCTTCTTCTTAAAATTTTCAAAATTAAATCATTTGGATTTTACATAACCATGATTTTTACAAAATTTACAATACAATGAAGAAGAATGAAATTTAGCATGAAAATAAGAAGAATATGCTTTAGGATAAATGGGAGGAGAATAAGAATGAGAGGAAGAATGAGAATTGTTCTTCACCTTCTATTGATGTTGATTCCTACGTTTGGAAGAGATCTCCTATGATGAATGAGATTTGTGATATGCACCAACTTTCTCCTCTGTAAGAATGGCATGATTGAATGCCACATCCAAGGTGAGGAAAACATTGAATTTGATTTTCTTGAAAATTTGATCTTGTAAGCCACAAGTGAATTTATTAATCAAGTCCTCTTTTTAATCTTTCACACCAAGAAATACCCTTAGCCTATTGAATTGGAAAATGTAGTCAGAAACAGCTATCCCATAGGTTTACCTCAATCTATACCACTTGGTAGTGAGGTCATTTTGGTAGTTTTATGGAAAGAATGTGTTTTTTATAATTTGTATTAATTATTTCCAAGTCATTGTGGCATTATGGCTCTATATTTCTACAATTAGAAATTTTGCTAAACCTGTGAGTTTGATTGTAGCAAATGTAGCTTGTTCATCCTCCAAAATTTCAGCATAAGCAAACCAAGTTTGCATATCCAAAATCCATGCAGATAAGACATTTGGATCTCTAGATCCATCATACAACTTGACCTCACATTTATGTTTGTTGTAATGATTATGGTTAATTTTAATATCACCTAGATTGAAATGCATAACAATATCTCTCACCTTCTCTGCTAAAATGTCTACTGTAGAAGTAAGGTTTTATATGTTTGATATACGGTCTTGAGCCATATTTTCCTAGTATATGCTAGACTAGGAGGATTACAAAATGGTCTTTGCAAGAACTAATCTAGGCTTTAGGAATTTGACAATGTTCCTAATGCATAAAATGCCTAGATTTTACAAAAAAATTGCCTTCCAAAAGTACAAAAATTAGGGCTATAATAGTGCTTTTACAAAATTAATCAATTTTGCAAATATAAAAATTGCACTATAAAATGATGAAATTTTAGCCCTTTACATGCAAAATTTGTGTTAGGAGGCAAAATATTAACAATATGCTAAAAATTTGCAAAAATATGCAAAACATTTCACTAAAAACGAACCAAAAATGGAGAAGTTATCACCTTTTCTAGTTCGTTGTCCTTTGTTGCAGGTTTTGGTGCCAAAAAAAATAGAAATTTGAATTCAAAATTTTAAATTTCTTTCCTTCATGGTTTTTCCTGCCAAAAAAATAGTTTCCCGCCAAAATATTTTTTTTTGTTTTCGCATAAAAAAAATTGTTTAACCCCCGATCAACTAGGGTAAGCACGGTCAATGGTTTAAATCAACTTGAGGTCTGAATCTACCCAAGAGAAGGTGTTCACCAATATCCAAGAGGATCTGTCACTGGCTCAGTGGGTATGAAATCCACATGCACCTAACCACAGTGTGTTGCCCCACTCTCACCGAGCAAGGGTGACCACTGACAGGTGGTCACTCACTATATCATGCGTAGGGTGTTTTAAAGGGTAAAGAGGACCCCGCAGTGCAAATGTGGGATTTTGATCCCACTTAAAAAAAAATAACCACCTATGATCCCTCACTTTCATCAAAAAATTGCACTGGGTGTTTGGTGATGACTATGTGCAAGCAAAATTTTAATTTTTCACCCAAAAAATTAGGTAATGGGTATTCGTGTTGTTGTTTTGTTTTCGGATAAATCAAACCTCACTGAAATCCTGCATAGTTCGAATGCTACGATAACATCAAATATTTCTCCCACCTGCTATCTACAAGAGCCTACCTAATTGTGTGCCTAAATAGATCATCTATAGGGTTATGCTTCTGTGTGCCGTCGTAATACAGGTGCCTCGCTTGGAAATTGTCAAACATGCTAAAAAATGACACCAGGGTTTTAATTTTTTTTTGCAACTGTAACTCACTAAAACAAATCTCTCCTACACAATACCGAAATTATTTTTATTTTCACCACGTCATTTCTCTCACCAGGAATATTTGTTGCTTATCAAAAAACTTAGGCATGATGTTCGTTGAATGTCGTCAAAGAATGCAATATTGCCAAATCGATCATCGGGTTTCCAACCTACCAGAGCATATGGAACATTCAAGTTATTGTCAGAAACTGGTTGATCTATGGAGCTCCTAGTGCTTTGGTGATCGGTGCAATCAGAATGGTAACCGGCTGGTGGTCAGCATCGATAGCTTGGCCAAATGGTGTGTGGTCGGTTTTAGCATCAAGTGGTCACTAGTGGTTTCTAGCTATGGAGGTGGTCGACCGGTTGTTGGTCGGCATCGACGTCGGGTGGCACCAGTTATTGCTGACCCCAACAAGGCAGTCGGGTGGCGTGAATTGCATGTATAATATGATTATCTTGGAACTCTAAAGTTCTTGTTGCATGAAATATGAATTTCTTTTTAGATAAAATATTAATAAAATATTAATATTCTATAAAAAAATATTTTCATGCATGAATAGCTCAATCTTCAATTTGCTTCACCACTGCAAACCAGCTTGTGGCGATTTTTTTTCAAATAATAAAATTAAATATTAATATTAATAAAACATTAATATTAATATAAAATTTTAATTTTTTTCCATGCAGAGAAACATAAAACAATTGATTTTCTTACATAAACATTAAACTTGCAATTCTTTTCATGCAAATATTCTCTTGGCTCAAACGTGAACTCAAACTTTTCTTCAGCAAAACTATGCTTTTCTTCAGTAATACCTCTTCTTGGCCACAATTTGATCTCCAACTAGTGTAACTGGTTCTTAACACCTAGTGTAGGGGTAATTTCTGCCCTCTGTCACCTCAGCTTCAACTGATGTTGTGGGTGGCTTCAAGCCAACTCTCACAAGCATCTACCTAGGACCTAGCAGTGAAGTGGCAGTTGTGTCCTCCTTCCTGCAAAAAAACAATCCTCGGCTTTGATTACCAATGATGTAGGATTCAAATGTGAAGATATCTTATTCATAACATAATGCAAATATATATAGTGCTTACAAAGAATCTCACATGATTAAGTGGTTGCAAAAATCTACCAAACATGGTCAACCACTTAACTACTAGCTAACCAAATGCTAACCATGGATGTCCACTAACTGCTAGAATACAAACAAGATCTCTAACAATTAACTAAAATCTAACAATATGCTAACAACATGCTAACAACCTATTTATAAAATGGGCATACTATGCCTCACGTAAATACAAAGTGCAAGAAATAGAAAATAATAATAAATAATATATTAACTTAGGCTTAAGTGGATAAGCCTACTTTATCCTCAACATCTTGAATAGCTATTTTGGGACTTGGGTGAATAGAAGGCTACCAAGGAGGTATGACCATGTCCTTAGGACTAAATTGGAGATGACTCATGTCTCCTTGTCTACTCTCCTCAACGTATTCCCTTGAGTGGGCTTGGCTACATGTGCACACCATTACTATTCTCTACCAAATCCTAGGTGATGATCTCCTTTACAAATTTTTAATAAAGCATCACACAAGAATGGAAACAAATAAATAAAAAAGTGTTTATCTCTTTGAAATATTTATGTGTGTTCCCTAAATTTTTTTTATGTTTTTTGATGTATTGTTTATAAATAAGACCTTGTATCATGTGTTTTGCTCTTATTGTATGATATTCTTGTGTTTAAATAGATTTCATCTGTATGCTCACGACTCAAAAATTGACAGTGAAAGTTTGATCCCGTAAACCCACCAAAGTATGGAGATGAAGCCCATACTCAGTCAAGGAGCATAGGTCCTATCATTTCTCACCCATTTCACCTAAAGTCGGTGATATACCTCTTTGAAGAGAAATATGTGCTATATCCCATGGGCTATGACAGATATTGGAGCCAATATTGGCCAAAAATAGGGTTTGTAGTATTTAAGCCAATGGATGGAGATGAAGCCCACTGTCGTTGGTCTCTATTAGTGGTTGGTGATGAAATCCAACTCACTAACATTTAAATGTAAATTGGTGTGTGTAGTTCCTAATATTCTTAATGAAATTAAACAATAGAGCACTCAATGACCTTTCACTAAATGCAATAAAATGGATGTTTTAATTTTAGAAAAGTTAGATAAAAGGCAACATACAAAATGCATATCTTAAATTATAACCTACCCATTAGGTAGGATACAAGCAATAAAGCCATTAAAATACATTTCTACTTACTTTCTTTTTATTTTTTCTTCTCTTTTTGTTGTTTTTGCAATTATGGAAAAGGGGAATCTATCTTTCTACCTTTCAAGCAAACAAGGAAAGCAAGAAAAACAAAATTTAAGCAATTTTTACTGTAGAAGAGAAAACTAAAATTTTAGGTACTTACCTTGATATCCTGAGAACTTATTATTTCTATAATTATAAGTAGAAAATCCCCTATTTTGTAGCCATCCCAGGGTGGGATGGTTGTGTGGTCATCCCTATATGGTATGATTAGTAGTTTCAGGGTCATCTCAAGCCATAATGGCTAGTTCTTGCAATAGTTTAAAAGCAATAAAAGAGGTAAAATCTTAACCAAATAAATTAGGACAAGGTCCCACCATGATCACCACTAAATTAAGGAAAAAATAGTGCACCTAAAAATGTTAAACAAGATGCATCTATTGCTAGTATTAATTAAGAATTACAAAAGGCACATTCAATTAAGAATGATAAGGTAAATAAGTACAATAAATGAATTTCTTATTTATTATTTGATATATATAATCATGGTTACATAAATATCCCCTTGAGATCTCTATATTGATACACTCATTACAAACGGTGCCCAGGGATTAAATCCTTTCAATAACTTGGGTCCACTTTCAGTGTTCTTCCTCATACCCACGATTGAAGTGGGTAGGCCTATAATTCCACCACATTGTTCTTTGATATTCTGATCCTATGCTCCTCCCTCATGCGTAGTTATACCTACACCTACACACAAGGAAACTACATTTGTTAGTAGCAAGTGGATTATGAAGCATGCAAAGTGATATATGCAATAATAGACTAGAAAGGAAAATATGAAATAAACTATCCAAACCTCATCCAAATGATTCTAAATCCTATATTCATGCATAAAATTTATTTTGGACTCATCTAATTGAAAACAACAAAGAAAATACATTCGTATTTGTGACAATTCCAGGGTGTGCCACCTAAGCCTACAAAACATAAAACTGGTGATATATGGTCATAAACACCTCCAATTAACACCAAATTTGGAAAACATGTAAAAAATAATATTTAGCATGAAACCATGTAAAATGATTAAAAAAATTGGTTATAAATTTGTGGCAGTCCTAGGGTGAACCAACTAAACTTGCAACATACCAAAAACATGATAACTCATCCAATATAGCTTCAAATTGAACCAAATTTGAAAAAAATATTCCTAATATATACTATAATAAGCCTATGTAAAAATATTAGAAAAAGGATGATATAATACATGATCATATTGGGTAGGGATGGTAGTGATTATCATAAATTGGGGGTCGTCCTAGGGTGGGACGACCACCAAATCTACTAGTTTTCTGCCACCAATTCCTTTGGGAATTGGTCAAAAAATCTCTTAGGGGTGTTGTCATAAAATTTTGGGGTGGGATTCACTCAATTTATCGGGTTTTGTAAATAAAATTTACCTTTTGAATCACTTGAGAACCTCCTTTTCTAGGTAGATATTTCAAGGGAAAATGCACAAAAAGTTGAGGGGAAATCTTGGTAGCACTTCGTTGAAAATATCACAAAACTTCTCTCTATAAATTGGATACAAAATTGCTCCACTTTATAGCCTGAGAGGGCCTAGGGTCAAATAGGCATGCAAGGCCATACGAGGTAAGGTTTGCCATTTGTACCAAAGGTCACCATGCATTGGAGGGGGAAGGAATCTTCCTTTTTGGCCTCAAATCTTCAATGTGTCATGAGAGTTACATGCCCTCTCACTAGAATGCTTGAATATGTGGATTAAATGGTAGTATTTGGGTTCCATTTGGCCTAATTTTGAATTTGTGAGGATCAAAAACCCTAGCCATCCCACCCAGGGATGGTTTCTTATGACCGTCCCTGCGTGGGACGTCATGGCCTATGACATCCTAGGGTGGTATGGTCATGTCTATATGGCCCAAAACATCACAAAAGTGGGGTAAAACCTTCCAAAAGTGGTTAGGACAACTATGTAAGCTTTGAGGGTTGCCCAAGGGGTCCATATGATGTCAAATTAACCAATACTTTTGGTTGCTAATAGGATTTACATGATTTTAGTATCTATAGGTTGGAATGTATACCAGATGGATGTCAAGTCTACCTTCCTCAATGGAATTTTGGAATAAGAAGTCTAAATAGACCGGACACACGGCTATGATCTAGAAGGGTAAGAAGGCAAGGTCCTAAAACTAAGGAATACATTATATGGATTGAAGCAAACACCCAGGGCTTGGTATAGCCGCATTGATGCTTAATTTCAAGAGAATGGATTTATCAAATGACCATATGAGCACACTCTCTACATAAAGATAAATATGGAGAGGAATATGATAATAGTCTACTTGTATGAAGACGATTTGATCTATACTGGAAATAACAATATGTTGTTTGAGCAATTTAGAAGTGCCATGAAGGAGTTTGAGATGATGTACTTAGGCCTGATGAAATATTTTCTTGATGTTGAAGTTACCCAATCTATGGATGGTATATTAATTTTTCAAGGCAAGTATGTAGTAGATGTCTTGAAGAGGTCCAGAATTAAGGATAGCAAACCAACAATCATGTCAATTGCCACAGGCCTAAAATTGAGCAAGACAAATTGTAGCAGTAATATTGATCCAATATTCTACAAAAGACTTATTGGAAGTCTCATGTACTTGACAGCAACTAGATCAGATATGATGTTTATAGTGATATTTATTAGCATATATATGGAAGCACTGAAAAACACTCACTTGTAGGCAGGGAAGAGGATTATGTGTTATGTCAATGGGACTAGAAACCATAGAATTTTTTATGCAATAAAAGACCAACTTGAACTTGTTGGCTACACAGATAGCAATTAGTTTGGTAGTATAGATGATTGAAAGTCTCATGTACTTGACATCAACCAGACTAGATATGATGTTTGCAGTAAGTTTGATTAGTAGATTTATGGAAGCACCAAAAAATACTCACTTGCAGGTAGGGAAAAGAATTTTATGTTATGTCAATGGGACCAGAAACCAGGGAATCTTTTATGCTAGAAAGACCAACTTGAACTTGTTGGATACACAGATAGTGATTGGGCTGGCAGTATAGATAACATAAAGAGCACTTTCGATTATGCATTCCATCTTGGATCAGGTGCAGTTTCATGGTCATAAAATAAGTAATCAATTGTTACATTATATACTACTTAGGTAGAGTATGTTTCTGCCACTTTATTCATGTGCCACATAGTATGGTTGTGAAGAATTTTGAGTGAGTTGAATCATAACCAGGAAGGGGCAACAAAAATATACTATGATAACAATTTGGTCATAGCATTGTCAAAAGATCCAATATTTCATGGCAAGAGAAAACACATCTATATCCGCTACCACTTCATTAGGGAGATGGTAAAATTTAATGAATTTGTGTTATTGTTTTGTAGGTCCAAATACCAAGTTGCAGATATCTTCACAAAACCTTTGAAGGGGGAATATTTTCACAGATTGAGGAAAATTCTAGGTGTTAAAGTATTTGTTAAATCTCATTTAA
Organism: Wollemia nobilis; assembly: GCA_028583015.1. Taxonomy (NCBI): domain Eukaryota; kingdom Viridiplantae; phylum Streptophyta; class Pinopsida; order Araucariales; family Araucariaceae; genus Wollemia; species Wollemia nobilis. Next base: position 3,140,278 of record JAQPPZ010000049.1, read on the forward strand.
AGGAGGATGTTAGAAATTAAACCATATTTCACACCTGATAGATCTCTAAAAGATCTTATCTTTCAAATCTAATCATTGTATTTTAAAGTGTTCACAGTTATTATCGATAGTTGTAGTTGTTCGACGATTGGATGGAATTCCTATTATTGTATTTAATGTGTGTCATAAGGTTGGTAATTCTTTCCCTCTAGTATCTGGATATATAAGTCGATGATTATCTTTCTAAAAGCATGGACTAGGAGCAGAAGAGGATAGAGTGGAAGAATAGCTGAGAAGTAGATAAAAGTAGTGCAACAGAAGTGTGAAGCAAATCTAGGAGTTGAAGTCGTAGATTTTTGAAAATCCTCTATGATTGTAACCAGCAAAACCTCCAACTTGGATAATTTTGTGGATTTATTTCTATTTCATTTCTATGGATGTATTTCAAGTTATATGCAATATACAGTACTTTTGTGTATGTCTGCATTCGTGTAATATTTTGTGTTGATAAATCCAGCTTAGAAAATTTAGGATATATTTGTTTTGATTTATTACGGTTCGTATTATATCTCATTGAATGCAAATTCTAGGGATGTAGAACAAGCACGTTCTATCTCACACAACAATTATCTTGGTAAGTGTGTCGGTAATTTAGGCTAGCGATGTAGGACATATTTTATTCTTGTTATAGCTTGTGATATTTATTAAGTTAATTTTCATGACATGCAATATTTACTTTTGCTCCATCCCATGGACTTATCTTGCAATTAAGTCCATGATTAATTTTGGATCCACCCCATACCATTTTCTTTTTTAGAAATAGCAGAGTAGCTTCACATCAAAAAGTGTGTAAACTATTTATAAATTGTGGGCCATAACATCCTGCTTTAGCCCACGACACTCATTATGTTTCTTCTCGTAGGATTTATGCACGTGATCTAGCCCACGAACCTCAAGCCTATTGGAGTCAGTGCCTTATCACATACTATGGTGTGTTGTAACCCACGTGCTCCTACCCACGGTATTCTATGTCCTTCTAGGCATTGTAGAAAATTTAAATAAATTTTTATTTTTGAATTAAAAATAATCATATAGATACTGTAAATATGTATGTACAAATAGAGTGTGTTCAACAGTAGAGGAAATTGATGTAGGCAAGCAAATTGAACAAGTGCATTGGAAGTCAAGTACATGTACCTTAAGTGTGTTGATATACTTATGTCATAAATTTATGATGTAATATTGTATGTGACAATATGTAATTTTAAGAAAAGTATTAGTTAAATACAGATAAGTCATTATTCATAAAGTATGTTTCAAAATGAAATATAAATAAAATGTAATTTAAGAAAATAATGAGGTTTTGGGTAATTAGTAAGTTGGAGGATGCAACTACTTCCTTAGCTGTATAAATAAGACCCTTTCCTCATTCATTCATGTTGTTGATATGAAAGAAGAAGTTGGCATGGTATTGAGGATTGGTATTTAAGTGTTGTACCAAGTCATATAGTGTAGTTACAAGGCCATCAAAAATAGTTACCAAGCTATACAATGTAATTGGTAGACCATCAACACTAAAGGTAAACTATCTAAACTGTGATTTTAAGTAATCTAAAATTCTTAGCTAGGTCATCTAAAGTGCTTATCCAAACCATTTTAACTACTATGTTAGGCCATCTAAACTATTGTAGTGGGCAATATAATATATATTGTGTGCATAGTCATATACGTTGTAATTGTAATATATTAATATTGTATATTTTATTCATTTATATGGTAATGGAATTGTGTTGTAGTATGTTGTATTCCATTTTTTTAGGATGGACAATATTTGTGATACCAAGGTTGCCTTGTTATCCCCAAAATATTACCACTCCATGAGTTTATACTATAGGAAATGCATGCTTCTCTAACTATAGGATTAGGTTTCATAAAACATATGAATAGGATAAATGCATATTTTTCTAAGTAGGGATGAAAGAGGATATCAATATTTTTGTTGTAGAATATGATACTTGTCTATGTGTTAAGGGTGAAACTATTCACACAAGGTATTCTCTACTCTATTCCAATTCTATACACTATTTAGAAAAAATTATCTATGGATTTTATTGAAGGGCTTATAAGGTCTAGAGGTAAAACAACCATTCTAGTGGTGGTGGATTGTCTATTTAAGTATTCTCATTTCTATCCTCTAGCCCACCCCTACAAGGCCTTAAATATTACTCAAATATTCCTTAATTCCATTTTCACCTTCATGGTATACCTTAATCCATTGTATCCAATTATAACCCCGCATTTACTAGTCATTTTTGGCAAGAATGTTTTAAGATAAATGGTACACAACTCAAGATGAGTTCAACATACCATACCTAAACTCAACGGGTAAACTAAAATGGTCAATGGGTTCTTAGAAACTAACTATATAAATAAGCATATAATAAACCAACTCATTGGATTAAATGGATTTCTTTGAGTGAGTGATGGTATAATACTTCCTATCACTCCACCATGATAGCACCATATAAAATAGTTTATGGACACCCTTCATCATCACTTTAATCATATATTTTGGGTAGTTCCATGATCCAAGCAGTGCATTTTAATATCATGGAGCATGCACAGGTACTCTAATTTTTCAAAGATAAATTGGCCATAGTACAAATTATGTGTGAAAACAAGTAGATCAACACCATTATGAGCATAGCATTGGAATTAAAAGAGATGTTATATTATTATTGAAGGATTAGTACATATATATATATAGCAAAATGCATTAGGGTTTGAAGAAAGGAAAAACCTAACCCTAACCCTAATAGGCAAAGTGCACATTAATATTCTAACATCCCCCCTTAATGTGCACTTTCCTAAATACAAAAATAAGTCAACATCCCAAATGATGTAATAAACCTAACACAAATTAAAAAAAAACTATGAGTTTCACTCTGGTCTAATGAATATGATCCCCCTTAGGGTGAAACTTGTTTAGAAGGTATCAAACTCTGTCGAAAATGCACCTTTATAAAATTAAAAAAAAGTGTCAAAAAAATTGTAGTCTTCAAATGGTGAAGAGATCTAAAGTGTCAAAGTCGCTATAGTCTTCAAATAGAGTCTAGTATGTCTTGATTTTATAGTCCCTAGGGTAATTTTAATGCAACGTTTCAAAGTTCTATAGTCTCTAATCAAAGAAGAGAAATTTAGTTTTATCTATTTTGGCTCATGATGTTGGTGTTGGTTTACATGGTTTGACTCATGATGTTGAAAATATTGGAGAACTTAGAAAACAAAATGGAGAGTAACTTTTCCCTCTAGTGAAATTAAATTTGGTTTCTCTTGTACTTCATCAACTTATCAAAGGTCATTACAATCCTTTGTTGTAGGCTATTAGAAAGGGATTATGTCCAATGTTCATTTATGTTGTTACCCCTCAACTTCTAGATATAAGTTCAACTTATTTTGATAATGAAAAAAAAGAATAGGTTGAAACCAAATGAAACTACTTTATACAGAGTTTATACAAGATGAGGATTTAAATAATGACTAATGTATTTCTTAATCGAATTACCATATTTTAGATTTATAAAACTGAAAGGTTGTCTATATTACATGGTTAAATCATTGCTTAATCTTGGGAAGAACTTTGATTTCTTGATATAGTAGTTTTCATATGGTGGATAAAATTTATTTTAAAAATATATAAATATTAAAATAATGAATTTATAAAATAAGAGTAGTCCATACCGTGTAGCATTCAATGTATGGATTTAACACATGAATGATTTATTTTTAAATTAAGCAAACATTAGTTATTATAACATTCAATTAAAAGAAGACAAATTCACTCTTGATACATGTATATAGGGGTTATTACCTAAAAAAGGGATACATAAATAAAATCAAGCAACTTTACTTTTAAAATACTAATATAGGTTGACTTAATAAAGTAAATCTATTAAGTTTTAGCTAGATTTCTTATTCATTTACTATAATAAAATTATGTTCTTTATTTAGAAAATATTATTAGCAAGTTTTTAAGTAGGTTTATTTTACTAGTTTAGGTCACATAAATAGATTATGATAAAAAAAATAAATGTATTAGAACCATTATCTCTTTACAGAGAGCACTTTGAGTTTTGTGAATCCTTTTTAGTACCTTTAATAAATCTAGATATACTTTAGCACTAATTCATCATGAAGTATGAATGACCATAAACACCCAAGACCAGTGGCACGAGTTAGTAACCAATGCAACTTAATAACGGTTGCTTCTGTATAATATGGGTCAATATGAGAAGGTGATGAGGGGTAGTATGGGATTTTTCCTCTAGTTCGTTGTGTGAGCAGTACAATGATAGGTCCTTACATCATTTTTGGCTAGAAGAGAACTAGTATGACAAGGGAACTAGTCTAGTCCATGATGATCGGTATGGTATAATCTATCGTGAGTCATAAATGGTCAAGTGGTACTAAGCCTAGAGTTAGGGTAATTACTTGGCTTTAGTTGATTCTAGTTGAATGGACAAATCATCTAGGTACTAGGTATATATATGCTAACCCCTTACATGCCTACTATGGAACAAGAGGGCTAAAACTAAGTTTAAGTTCCTCATGCTAAGGGATGGGGAAAGTATGTGTCTACCCTCTAGGTGTTGTGGGCCCTAGATGTAATAACCCTAACTCAATAAACTAGGGGTTAAATAAATAAAAATTAGATTTTGGAAAATAGATCAAATCTACAATTACTACTAAGAAATTACTCAAGAAACCCTAAAAAATGGATGTTCCAACCATACAAATTTTTTATTAATTTTTTGAAAGTGCAAATAGGCCAAACAACTATCCAAAAACACAAATCAACCCTCAAAACTAGCTATAAAAATCCCCAAAGTTGGGAAATCCTCCTATGAGGTAAAAACACATTTTATACATGCACAAATGGCCTCCCAAAGCTGGATGACCCACTCCTAGACTCCAACACACCAAAATATACACCACAATTATGAATCATGAGATAGATCCATCCAATACCCAATCAAGAACAAGGGCACATCACCTTGTCTACAAGATTGGTTGTTTCTGAAGACTTAGAGCACACCACCTAAGCAGTAAAAGGTGAGTAAGGATTCAACCCTCTCTTAAAATTCTAGAGGCCTCTAATTTTTCATTAAGTGAGGGTTACATCAGCATTAATTCCCAACACTTAATTTTTATTACATAAAACACCTATTAGCCTAGAAAAAAAAGGACGTCCCACTTCCTTATCCACAAATGATAAAAATAAAACATTACAATGTGTGGGGTCCACATAGTCTTCAAAATGGGACATTACAAGTCCTCCCTTCCCAAATTGGTTGTTCTCAAGCAATTCAGGGTTGGATGTGTAAGATTCTCTTTTCCCTCCCAAGTAGCATCTTCAACGGGAAAGCTCCTCCATTTCATCAAGTACTCTTTGATGATCCTATTTCTCAACTTCCTCTCTCTAGTCTCCATGATCATTTTAGGTTCTAAAATCAGCTTTCCCTCATCATAAAATGGGAGCAACTCAATGGAAGGAACAATTTGTTGTCCAAGTGCCTTTTTTAGGCATGAACATAAAATACATTGTGTATTTTACTATTATTTGGTAGCTCAAGGTGATATGCAACCTCCCCAATCCTATGTATGAACTTGTAAGGACCATAGAAACATGGCTTGAGCTTATTTTCTCCACTTCTCTTTATGGTGGACTATTTATAGGGTTGCAACCTCAAATGAACCATGACTCCAATCTCAAAATGACACTCAATAAGCTACTGATCAGCATACTTTTTATGCTGATTTTGTGCAATATAAATATTATCCTTCAATGTCTTCATAGTATCCTGATTTTCTTGCATATAATCCTTGGCTTTTGGCATCCTACTATCACTCAACAACAAATCAGTGAAGTTAGGAGCATCGTATCCATATAAATCCATAAAGGAGACATTTTAATAGACATATGATAGGAAGAATTATAATAGAATTCTCCCAAGTGCAGCCACTTAATCCATGCATTCTGCTACCCTGAAACATAGTTTCTCAAGTAGCCTTCAACCCATTTATTCACAATATCTATTTGACCATATTTTTGGGGGTGATATCTTGTACTTGGAGTCAAAAATGTACCACAAATATTGAACAACTCTTACCAAAACATATTCATAAATCTATTATCCTTGTCACTCACAATATTCTTTGGCATACAATGCAATTTAAACACTTCTCTAAAGAATAAATCAGTGACTTGTAGTGTTGTATATGAAGCTGAAATAGCATAAAAATGTGCAAATTTAGTTAACCTATCCACCACAACATATATAAAATCCTTACCATGCAATTTTGGTAGCCCTATGATGAAGTCCATTAATATACTTTCCCATTTTTATTGGGAATGGGCAAGGATTGAAGAAGACAAATAGGCAATGTATTTTCGATTTTATTTTCCTAACAAGTGGTGCACTCCCTCACATGCTTCAATACATCATATGTCAGTCCCTTACATGAAAACATTTCATGCAGTTTTCTATAGGTCTTAAAAAACCCTGAATGACTAGCCATGGGTGTGTCAGACATAGTGGTAATCAATTTTTCTTTAATCTTGGAATCTAACATAATAAAAATTTTGTTTTTGAAAAAAATAAGACCTTCCTTCATTTTGTACCTATCATATTTCAAGTGGCCATAACGAATGTTATATGCAAAAGTGTTCTTCACATACTCAACCATAATTACAGCCTTCCAATCAAATGCTATAATCGAAACAGAGTGAAATATGGACATTCTAGATAGTGCATCAATAGCTGAATTCTTTTTTCCTTTTATAAACTCAATCTCAAAATCATATGCCTGCACTTTAGTGACCCATTTCTACTACCCATCATTTAAATATTACTATCCAAGGAAATATTTAAGGCCATTATGATCAATCCTTACCACAAATTTACCACAAACAAGGTATTTATTAAACTTGGTCAAAGTGTACATAATGGCAAGCATCTCCTTGTCATATATGTTGAAATTTATCTCCATTGAACTAAGTTTCCTACTTTCAAATATAATTGGTTACCCTTTTTGGATTAGGAAAGCACCTACTCCAACACCTGAAGGATCATAATCAATGATAAATGGCAAATAAAAAATAGGAATTGCAAGTAGAGGGTAAGAAGACATTGCTTCCTTCAATTTCTCATAAGCCTTTTGGGCTTCATCACTACACACAAATGTTCCCTTCTTTTTTAATTCAGTCAAAGGTGCTACCATGGCTGAAAACCCTCTAATGAATATCATGTAATAGCTACAAAGTCTCAAAAACCCTCTCAATTGAGTTAAGGTAGTGGGAATAGGCCAATTTTAAATTACCTCTATCTTGTGTTGGTCTACATGCACTCCCTTATTGCTGATTATGTGCCCCAAATATAAAATTTTAGACATGCCAAATTCACACTTAGACTTCTTTGCATAAAATTGTTGTTGTCCCAAAATACTCAAAATAGAATCCAAATGCTTCAAGTGATTTTCCCATGAGCTGCTATAAACAATAATATCATCAAAGAAAACTAACATAAAATCCCTCAAATACACCCTAAAAATCTGATTCATGGTTTATTGGAAAGTGGGAGGGAAATTTATCGATCCAAAGGGCATCACAAAAAATTCAAAATGGCCAAAATGACATCTAAAGACTGTTTTATGCACATCCTCGTCTCTCACCCTGATTTTATCATATCCTGATATCAAATAAATCTTAGAAAAATACATAGCCCCATGAAATTGATCTATGATATCATCTACTCTAGGAATAGGGTATCTATTTTTTATTGTCTTTTTGTTCAAGATCCTATAATCAATACACATTCGCATAGCCCCATATTTCTTTTTCACTAACACTACGGGTGATGCAAATGGACTAGAGTTAGGTAAAATATGCCCCATGGCAAGTAGCTCTTTTATGGCCTTCTCTATATCATCCTTATACATTCTAGTATGCCTATAAGGGGTTATCATTATAGGTTTTGTTCCTTTTTCCAACCCAATCACATGTTGAAATCCCTTATGGGTTGGCAATCCCTTGGGTGTATCCCCAAAATAGCACTATGTTTTTCCAAAAATATGAATTTTAGGATTATAAGAGACATGATCATCAGATGAATAAGGCATACCTTTCATCATAAATATACCAACAACCCAAACTATCTCCTCTTTCTTGATAATCCTCTTCATTCTCTTGGATGTCACCTCTTGGACCACATTTTCCTTGATCCCTTGCAAAACTACCTCACACCCTTTAGCTTTAAATTTTAGCTACAATTTTTGGTGATTTGTGGTGTAGTCTCCCAATGAATACAACCATTGAACTCCTAGTATGAAATGAGGAATTTCTCCCAATGAAAACACATATAAGTCATCTACTATGAAATGATTCTCAAAATTTACCTTTATTTGCCTCACAAATCTATTGCAAGGCACAATGCACCCATTTCTAGTAGCAACATTAAACCCAAAAAATATTTCTATTTTTAGCCCTTTCTTGGCTACAAAACCCTCATCCACAAAATTTTGGGTTGCCCCACCATCTATCAATACTATCACCTTATTCCCCAATACCTCTCCTGGCACCTTGATTGTGAGATACCTGTTCACACTGCTCAACGTGACCAATGTGCCAACGTTTGAACTTTCATGAGACTCAATGGATGGATCCTCAAGCTCACGCTCCTTTGAAGACTCATAGTCACTTTTGGATGCCTCCTCATCAAAAATGACCTCAATGTAGTGAATCTTCCCCTTTTCCTAGTAGTGATGGCCTGGTACCCAAGGGATTTTACAAATGAAGCATAATTTTTTCCTCGTAAGATCATCATGCTCATCATTTATCCTCCTTCATGGTGGTGTAGGTTTTGAATACCTCTGTGGAGGAGGTGTTGGCTTCCCAAGAGCCTGATTCTTCCTTGGAGGTGTGTCTCTCTCTTTTGGAATAATTTCCCTCTTTAGAATGATCTTGACGGTCCTACTTGGCTAAACCTAGATGGTGGTGGTGCTGAAACCCTAGGTTTTGATGATGTTGTAGACTCAAGTGTAAAATCCCTTCTTATTTTAATATGCAATTAAGTAAGCTCAAAGGCTTTTAGCAAGCCTCTAAAGGAATCCACCAGATCCTCAATGAAAATAAAGGTAACTCTTTTCTCTGAAATGTTAGGCACCATGACTGAAATCTTTTGGAACTCCTTAATATATGCCTCCATTGTAGTTTTTTGCTTAATGGTGTGTTAAAGTAGGTTGTTTACCTTAGCTCATGTTCACCTAGGTAATTTATTTTCCTTTTATTTAGTTATTCCATGTGTTTTCCCCACCCACTTATGTGTGGATATTTCATTTATCTTATTTAGATATTATGAGATGTTACATATTTATTTCTTATATATTATGGGGATATTTTTAGGTTTGACTATTCCTAGGAGTTATGGGGATATCTTTAGGTATATTTTGAGGGTTGATATTCTTTCTCCCCATAGCGGTTACAGATCTATGGACCATATCACTTATTACTTTTGTACGGTGGATATTTATCCTTAGATTGATCCTATCATTATGGTTGATCATCCTTGCCTATATAAGCAGGGCACCTTCATTGTACTCATGTGTATAAGAGGAAGTTCATTATTCATGTATAATATATGATATTGTTGCTCATTATTTTGCATATCTATTTGTAAGCTTGTGCTATCAATTTGCTTTCAGATTCTTTTTTTGGTTGAATGTGATGTTCTATTAACACTTGAGATCCTTTCAGATTGGAATGATCTAATTATCATTCCTTTCATGGCATCAGAGCAATAGGTGTTGCAGTCATCCATTTGTGAGTGTTGTGCATTTGCTTCTCTTGCAGGTTCGAAGAATGATGTGGAAGCTTCAATTTTTGTGATCGGTTCCATGGTGGAGTTTTTTGGCCAGTTTGTGTCACTACTTCCATTTTAATATCATCAAAAACATCCTAAAATATCTTCTACCCATACTACAATAGCCTCATTCCCTTGGATCTGTCCTAAGCATTTTCTTCTTGAGCATTTCCTTTTTTGGCAGGGTCACCAACCCAGCCCGTTTTTATATTTTGCATGTATCTCCTTATAGAAATGTCATTTTTCCATGCAATTTTTTGAAGTTCTATATATGTATTCATTTGAGTTATGCCCAAAATTTAAGTTGATTTGGATCAATATTCTTCAATATATCTTGATTTTATGATAACCTGGAATGTTTTAGTAATCTGCATATATATTCATAAATTTTTTTGATTTTTTCCAGATTGTTTTACAGAATGTGTAAAATCATATTATAGACAGTCACATAACATTTTAGAGCATTTGGAGTTGTATTTTAACAGTTACAATGATTTTAATATTTTTAGTAAACTCATCATTTCAGGAGAAATTTTATGAGTTGCTCAACGAAATTTTTACCAGGCCTATAAAATCATTTTTCTGATACATCTGTAAAATTTCAGATTTTTTGGATCCGTATTTAGACATTTACAATGATTTTATGATTGAACTCTCAATATTACATTGTGAAAAAGGGTTTTTGCACTTGAACTGGTATATGGACTATTGTTATAAAGTCCCATCTTCCTTCATTTTTTGTTTGTCAACTTAGTTTGGAACTTTGTGATCATATTACTTGGTTTTCAGTATTGGTGGAGCCTACACATTGTTGTTCTTGAGAATTCCTTTGTCTTTGACTTCCCTTGCTTTGTTGTGGTGCATCCTCTTGTGTCAATCTTCCTCATTGAGGCACTTAGTTTGAAGAAAGGGATTCTTTTGGTAATTCCTTTAGAGACTTTTCAAAGTTTAGAGGCTTCATTTGTGCATTGATGTGATTTTTTGGTATTTTGCACCAACTTGTGACATCACACTAGACCTTTCACGTTATAATGATTTTTTTTTTAGGAGGGGGGGTTCTTCTACTTTTGAGGACATCTTTTTTTTTTTTTTTGAATTTACATGGTGGAATCGGCAGCCATCACGAATCTGGGTAGGATTTCTAGCTTTTATGGCCACCACAGTATTATGCATTGTCCGCCCTAGAAGCCGCCACACAGATCTTCGTGCAATCTGCCCCTATAACCACCATGCCACAATAATTTTAAACCTTTTACACCGCTGAAAGCACCAAGAAAGGGACAAGCGTTCAGTCCGATGAGGCCCAATATTTGAACCTTGGATTTGAGGACATCTTGGAAACTTCTTTTTTAAAACTTAGAATAGAGGCAAAAGCTGAAACTTTTGAAGCATGGTTTAAGGTAATTTGTTCATTATGTCAAAGTAAAGGTTTGGATCCTTTGTTCATAACTCCAAAACATAAACCAATGGTGAAGGATAAGGAGTATAGGACATGGTTCATGAATAATTAAAGGATCTCTGGCATGCTTTATTATTCAATTTGTGAGGAGCTTCAAAATTTTATTGGAGTTCACAAGAACACACCTCACCTTGCTTATAATATGTTGAAAAGAAAGTTTTTATCCAAGGCACCTTCTCGTACTATTTCTTGTATGGAGGACATCATTTGTGACATTGCATATTTGTTTTTGGAGTCACTATCTCATGATGTTTTGGATGATGATGTTGATGCTATAGTACCTACTTTAGATATTTTACAGGATACATCTCCACACTTGTCTTATGTGGATGATCATGTTGATGTTGCAACATATACAACAGAGATTTCATGGCATGTTACATCCTTACATACATATGACTTCTTGTATGGTGTTGCCTCTCTCTTCATTGAGAGTCATACATATGATTTTCTTAACATGTATGAGGAGATCACTCATTTTTTTTATGATGATGTATACATTGTATCTCCTCCATGTAATTCTTCCTTTGTGGATCCATTTTTGGTGTGACCTCCTTCTTTGAGTGAGACACCTTTTCCACCATTTTCTTCTCATGTTTCTTTCACATTGGATGATGTACTCCTATAGGAGTTGGATACAAATATTTTGACTTTGGTTGGACTCTCACTTGGAGATCCTGAAGACCATGTTGATTCTTTTGAGGTTTCTAAGCCTCCACTTCTTTCTCTTGTTGCTTCCATGGGCTCATCATCACTTATGCATCAGGATATTGGTGATTCGTCCTTGATGGATGCTCTTCAAACATCTCTTCCACTTTTGCACACTCATGGTTTTTGCATGTTGATCTTTTGGATGTTGATTAGGACTATATTCTACCCTATTTTGGTTTTGGTTTGAGCTTCTACATTCTTGGAGATTTATTTTATAATTCATTGGTGATATTTTCTTCACTTCAGCTTAGTTTGAAGGATTCTATGTCATCATTCTACATTTTGTTCCCATATTCTCACACTCACTTGGAGTGGAAATACATTCGACGGATGCTTCATGGCTACTTTCTTCCTCATGGGAGACACATTGTTCATTGCAAAGGCATCCACTTCTTCATAGGACTTTTTCATGGAGATCATCATCCTAGGGGGGTGTTGGAAGCACTCCTTGGCTCCATTCCTACTTTTTCTTCTCTCTTTCTAGTTGGATGGTTTTTTTCCACATGGTTTTCCACCTTCTAGTTTAGGAGCTTTTGGATACACATTGTACATGAGTACCTAATTAGGCCTTGTTGTCGAGACTCATATTGTGGATATGCCACTTTAATTTTTGGCACCTAGCTTCACTTGAGGGGGGGTGTTAGAGTAGGTTGTTTACCTTAGCTCATGTTCACCTAGGTAATTTATTTTCCTTTTATTTAGTTATTCCATGTGTTTTCCCCACCCACTTATGTGTGTATATTTTGTAATGTCCCCTCTTCGGTGATGGAGATGAGTTAGATAATGATAACCTATTCAGATTCCCTACAGATTGATCATTTAGTTGTTAAGGGTCTCATTATGCTATGGAGGTAATGATTTTGTGAGCTTCAGCATGGAGTTTTCAGTTGCAATGTCATATTCTTGTGTGGATGCATAATTTGGCTAAGTATGAGTTTATTTTCCCTTTATTATAATGTAAATTTATAATATTAAAATATAAAGAGAAATTATAATATAAAGTTTTTAAAAAAATGCCAAAATGTTTTAAAAAAACATTGTGGCTACTAGGACATGGTGGTCCACTTTTGGAGAGATAAGGATTAAAAATAAAATAAACCTTGGCCGACCTTGTGGAGCAAAAAAAGATAAATAGAGGTGAGATGGGACATTTGTAGCATCCAATTTTTATATCATTTGAGTCTATTTTCTGAATACATTGCAGGTCTTGTTGAATATTGCATTGTTGAGGCTTGTGGAGATGTACACCTTCATAATTAACAGTGGTTTCATGTGTGAAATATCACACCTAGCCATTATTGAGGAGATTTTACTTCAGAACTCTCATTTGTGCTTTAGATATTTCATCTAGGGTTTGCATATTTTGGAGGGTCAATCATTTGGCAAACCATTTCTGGTTTTTGTTGGCCTTTATCAGCCATACAAGAATCCATAGTTATTTTGGAGAACTAAGGACCTATTGACGTAATTTCAGACTTTCATTCATGATTGGTTTTCCTACAACTGATCCATATTTTCACTCATAACTTCAAATTTTAGAATCATATGATTGTGGGTATTTTTTCATTGGGTTCCTTGTGACTTGACAATCATTTCAAGCACCAATTTGGGATATTTTGGAGAAGGAATTATTTTCATTTGCAGGTCATAGGGTTTCTGGTCATATCTTGCCATGGTGACAATTTCATTCACAACTTTAGATTTTTGAGGTAGAATTTTGTGGGTACTTCACCAAATGAATTTCCTATTAAATACAAAGAGAACAAGTATAAATTTGAAGGGTTTTAGTTGAGATATTATTTATTGGAAGAGGAATAACTACCTATAGGTCCGCCACCCTTTTGAGACACTTTGGGCATGTTAGAAGGGGTGATTTGGAGGTCTTATGGTTGAAGATCATTTTGCATCCTTTTGATTGTCATTTATCCATCATTTGCTACACCTAACAATTCTTAAGTACACATAATAGTCCACAAACTTCTCAGATCAGACCTTGCATCTTCAACAGTTTGGCTTCACCGTGGTCTCCATTCATTGGCCATTGATAGTGGACTTCATATATAATACCTAGAGCGATTTTGGGAGTGTTTGAGCATTGTTTTCACACTCTTACAAGTCTGAAGACAAAGTATACCAAGTCTGAAAATTAAAAATTAGAACTTGTAATTATTTCATTTTGTGATTAATAAAGTGTTGCAGTTGCTCTATCTTGCCTTGTATATGTTTTACAATTAGTTTAGCGTTGTATTTCATGGTTTATGTTTCAAAAATCTATTGCAATTTATAAATACCAACAAGATATCATTTTCAAAACAAATCAAACAAACACATCAAACTCAAACCAATATACATCAAGGGGTGTATATTACATATTTCATTTATCTTATTTAGATATTATGAGATGTTACATATTTATTTCTTAGGTATTATGGGGATATTTTTAGGTTTGACTATTCCTAGGAGTTATGGAGATATCTTTAGGTATATTTGGAGGGTTGATATTCTTTCTCCCCATAGCGGTTACATATATATGGACCATATCACTTATTCCTTTTGTACGGTGGATATTTGTCCTTAGCTTGATCCTACCACTATGGTTGATCATCCTTGCCTATATAAGAAAGGAATATTCATTGTACTCATATGTAGAAGAAGAAGTTAATTATTCATGTATAATATATGATATTGTTGCTCATTATTTTACATGTCTATTTGTAATCTTATGTTATCAATTTGCTTTCAGATTCTTGTTTTGGTTGAATGTGATGTTTTCTTAACAGTTGAGATCCTTGCAGCTTGGAATGATATGATTATCATTCCCTTTAGGGTGGCCCACTCCTTAAAATACTCCTTTTCATCCCTCATCTCAAAGTTATTTAGGACTCTCTAACTAAACTCATCAAATGATGTGATCTCTCCATGGCCTTGTGTGTTACCATCAATTGTATGCAACATCCTCAAGATGCATGGTATCAAATTATATTGCATCCTCTTCATCCATAGGGTTGAGAGTAAATTAAGTCTACAATGTAGAATATATGCTATCATCTCCATTGAACACTGGTACTTGTATTTTTTACTATAAGTTCTTTCTTTCTCCATAATTGTTGCCTCTCCCAACTTTCTTCCTCGCAATATTTAGGTAACTCTATAAAGTGAATGTATTTCTAAATTATTCAGTCCTACACTGATATTCTGCAAATAGGGCATCCAATTCATTAGTCTCTTATCATACATTAGGTTCTTTCTTGGGAAAAAACATTGGTTTTTTTGGGTTGGGCAAAGAAGAATGAGTGTATCTCAAAGACCTCTCACTCCTTTGGTCTTGATTGGTCACCCTATTTGATGGCTCTCCTTTATCTGGTGGTGGCTGAGGGTTAGGTTTTGTTCCCTATTTTGGTGGTGGCTAATATACACCCTGATCCATCTTCGTCACCAAACGAGTTAGTAACTCAAGCATGGTATCAATTTTTTTCTCAGTATTATCTCTTTGCTCATCAGCCATCTCCACCAAATGCCTTTGTTCAACATCTAGTTCTAGAATTTCTTTCCCCTGGTTAAGGTTAGGCTTTGACTTATTTCTCCTCAGATAGGTCCAATTTGGCTACATAAATAGCTCTCACAAGCTAGCAAAAAACCAACTCTGATGCCACTATAATAATCCTAACTCAGCAAACTAAGGTTTAAACAAATAAAAATCATATTTCTACAAAATAGATCAGATCTATAATTACTACTCAAAAATTACTCCAAAACCCTAAAAAATAGATGTTCTATCCATACAAATATTTTATTAATTTTTTGAAAGTGCAAATAAGCCAAACAATTATCCAACAACACAAATCAACCCTTAAAACTGGCTAGAAAAATCTCCAAAGCTAGGTGATCCTCCTATGAGGGAAAAATAGGTCACAAAACATACACAAATGGCCTCCCAAAGCTGGATGACCTACTCCTAGACTCCAACACACCAAAATCTACAACACAATTATGAATCTTGAGATAGATCCGCCCAATCTCCAATCAAAAACAAGGGTACATCACCTTATCTAAGAGATTAGCTATTTTTGAAGACTTGGGGCACACCACCTAAGCAGCAGAGGGTGAGAAATATTTCAACCCTCTCTCTTGCAATTCACAAGATGAACATGACATAATAAAACCCTAAAAGTGACTTTCCAAACCTATATACCTAGTCGCCCCACTAGAGACTTCTAATTATTCACTAAGTGATGGTTACATCATCATTAATCCCCAATACTTAATTTGTATTACATAAAACACTTATTAGCCTAGAAAAAATGGGATGTCCCACTTCCTTACCCACGAATGATAAAAATAAAATATTACAATGCATAGGGTCCACATTGTCTTCAAAATGGGACATTACACTAGAGGATAACCCTAGTCATGGATCTCCACTCATGTTGGAACAAGAGGATGATAAATGAGAAGATAGACCGATAAAATAGTATCTTCTATGAGACTTGGTCAATATTGTCTCCTTGGAAATTATCTGCAATGATTTGACTATCTAAATGTTGTTGAATATGACTTATAATAAATGAAATATTGGGTGAACATTAAACTAGATAAATTGAAAACTTTTTCGTAGGGTGAACCATGAATGTAAATTAAAAAAAATACCTTGTGAACTAATGAGCTAGACTGAGTGGTACAACCAAGTGAGTAGACTTGGGTTGTTACACATTTTTCCTCAATGTAATTTGTAATGATTTAAAAACTCTTCTTCACTTGTTTTGGTTTTATGACATGGCTAAACAGTTTTGGGATGTCTTCTAATTTTTTTTTTCCTCTTTCACTAGATCTTGGAAGATTTCTCTATTTGGTTTTTCTTAGTTAGATTAGTGCCCCAAAATATCTGCTTGTTGTGGTGCAGTGGTAAATGCCCTGGGTGTTGGTAGAGGCCAACCTAGGTTCCATTCCCCTTGTCTCCATCCTGTAGATATATGGTATAGTTAGGAATGTCCTATGTGCTGGTTGAGGCCGACAAGGCTCCATTCCTCCTATGTCCAACCTGTTGAAAGTGGCACCTTGAAAGGGGTGTTTTCCACTATAAATTAGTTTATCTACTTATTGTGGTGCAGTGGTAAATGCCTTGGGTGATGGTAGAGGTCGACCCAGGTTCCATTCCCCTTGTCTCCATCCTACAAATATATGGTATAGTTAGGAATGTCCTATGTGCTGGTAGAGGTCGACAAGGCTCCATTACTCCTATGCCCAACCTTTTGAAAGTGGCACCTCGAAAGGGGTGTTTTCCACTATAAATTAGTTTTTATCTACTTGTTGTGGTGTAGTGGTAAATTCCCTGGGTGTTGGTAGAGGCTGACCCAGGTTCCATTCCCCTTGTCTCCATCTTGCAAATATATGGTATAGTTAGGAATGTCCTATGTGCTGGTAGAGGCCGACAAGGCTCCATTCCTCCTATGCCCAACTTGTTGAAAGTGGCACCTCGAAAGGGGTGTTTTCCACTATAAATTAGTTTTACCCAGGTGTTGTAGGTGAGTTGGAGAGGAGAGGGCAATCCTCAAAGGGAGATCCCAAGTTCGAATCTCCACCCTACCAAATATTTGAATTGGGTACCCAAAATCCAATTGATAATGTTGGTGCGGGCAGGGCTGGGTGCGACTCCTGGGTGACTTTGATAGTGTAGAACCCCCTGTTCGTGGTCTCTCAGACCAAGGCAACCCCATAAGTGGTTTTTGCTTTATATATATATATATATATATATATCAGTGCCCCAAAATTTGGGATGTTCGTAGACATATCCTTCTCAAGCACATTAAGAAGTGCAGATGCAAAAAGATGTTTACTAGATCTGATCCTCCAGGGGATATAGTTTTAGTAGACTTGACCTTTGATATTTTATTACATGTGGGACGCATTCATTCCCAAGTCTATGGGACTTTCAACACATCTCAAGATGTTATTGATAGACTTCATCAAATTTCTCTTATGGTTCAGGATCTTTAGAAGGTCCAACAGGAAAATTTAAAAGAAGGTAGTTAACAATGATGAGCAAGTTCACATTTTGATTACTTCTATTTCTTCTTTGAAGACTTCAAAAGATATCATGGAAGACACACCCATAATTTCTCCATATAACAGGCTCTCCCACATATTAGTAATGATGTTTGGTGCATTGTAACAAGATATAGCTATAGTTTTTTGTTGCTAATAGCTTCTATTCTTATGTATATTTAGCTATAGATGCTTTACTCCTTATCCACCTCATTTTGTTTTTTAGCTAGTGGATAGTTTTAGCTCCATAATATTGTAATGTTTTGGTTAATGAGTTAATATAATCTAGCTTTTTCTTATATATATATATAGTAATTATGTGAAATATTGAGGTGGCCCAAATGTTCAGTGGAATCATTTCTGAGTTTGAATCTTTGATGTAGAACCACCTCGGTTCACTCACAAGTCATATCGGGGTTTTTTTGGCATTGTTGGGCCCCTCTTCTCTTCTGTGTGTTCTATGTTTTTGTTGTTTGTTTTTTATGTACAAGGTTGAGGGGCCCCTTTCAAAACCCTTATTTCTCTTAAAATTACCAAAAAAATTATGTGAAACATTGAAATTTTTATATAATAAAAAATATTTCAAACTAATTATTTTTTCTATAATTAAATAATTGAAATTTTGATAATATAAATTATTATAATATCATAAAAAAACAATGATAAATATTGTAGACACCAAAATCCAGCCACTTGTAAGTCATCTATACCTTCCTGTTAGCCACGTGTCAGTCATCCATCCTTCCCGCCATTATTTGGCCCAAATCCACACCTTCCCGCCATTATTTGGCCCAATTTCACCTTTCTCGCCATTTTTCATTCCCAAATTTATTTAAATTAATATTTATATATATATTTTAATATTTTAATATATTTTAATATATATATAAATATACTTTAAGTGATTTAATCTGAGCCGTCCATCCTTCATTTAATCTCATCCGTCCATCCATCTTAATCCGTTTCACAACCTAGATTTATTCTCTACCCTTGGATCCACTTTAATCTTAGCCACACGTTCAAAGTGTCGTTAAAACCCTAAAGTGTGCCCTAAGAGTAGATTATAAATTGAGTCACCTTGATGGCTCAAGCCCTATCTCTTTTACTATCTCTCTTTTGTTATCTATCGCTATCTATCTCTTCTTCGGCTAAACCTACCCATCCATCGCCGTCCCTTTTTCGTCGCATCCATCGCCGCATCCATCGCCAACTTCACCGCCATCCCTTCTACAACATTCTGCAGAATCCCCCATTCTTGTCGCAAGTGCCCGTGGGCGTTTACCCGCAGCCACAAGACACGAGATCGGCATCTGCAACCCTGATCCAGAAGCACGCGGGCGTTCGAGCGATCGCACCGGGGCGCCTTTCGTAGCCGATTTGACGATTACATCACTTCCAGTGCCGCCTGGTCTCGCCGCGTTAACGAGAAAAAGAGGTATAGATGTCTAAAGCAAGTAATATTTTTATGTATTAATCCGCCGCTAGATTTTGCATTCTATTTATTTCATTTCTAGGGTTTTAGATTGTTTTTGAGGGCTCACACAGTGGAGCCCTCTTATTAGTTTCTAACCTCTTTGATAGTTTTAATGTGTGCAGGATTTTAATGGCAGATTTGATTGGTTGATAGCAGCTGCTTAAGCTGGAGTGGTCCGAGCCAAAGGATACAACGAAGCCCACTCATTCTGTTGAGGTTAAGGATACATTCTTCGGAGATGCCACCATATTGTGCCAGCTAGGGTTTCGGAGAACCCTAGCACAAATTGTAATCTTGTATCACGAAAAGGGTTACAGGCCCTGTTGTACTCAAAAGGAGTTTCTAAACTCCATTGATTAATAAAAATCGTTTATTTTGTACAACTGTGTTCTGCATTACTTTTTATCGTGATTTCTTTATCTTTTGTTTGGCGTTGTATCTTTAATCTACAAATGGCGATCACGGTGGGACCCCCTAGGGTTTCATGTTTTTAATACTTGCTTTACTGATCTATTCCTGTTTTCTGTTTTATTTTGCAGGTTCCAAAAATCGTGAAATTCGTTGTTCCAGTGAACTAGGGTTTTTGAGGAGTTTGCAGAAAACGCAGCAGACGCAGAGCGGCGTCTGGAAGTCCGATCCGAAACGCAGAGGTGCGTTTCAGCCTGCGAAGACTCCCTTGGGCGTTTGAAGGCAGTTTTACAGAAAAAGCGTAGGCTTCCGAGTAAGTGCGTTTTTTTTTTTTTGTTAAACTGTACTTTTTACGTTTTTGGTTTTTTCTTGTGTCTGTTTCTTTTTCGGATCATTGCTTTAAAATGAACAAAAACTAAGTAATCTGGAAAAGAACGTAAGTTGTATATACATTTTTTTTTGTTACATTTTTAGTTACATTTTTCTGCATTGCATTATTGGTTGTTGCTTGCATAAAAAAAAAAAAATTTGCATACCTAGCTGCATATTAGAATAGCTACGAATTATCTGTTTTAGTTATCTAAGTAGGACTATTGATTGGATGTCAATAGTACTCCTGCCATTGGGTGATTCCAGGCAGAGAAGTGGACGAACCTTCCGGTTGCTCCTTTGATATCCGATATCATTGGTAGGCGGGGGGTTTTAAACGGTGTACTCCACTTCTTCGGAGGAACTGGCATGTTTTCAGTGGCTTCTTGCTTAGATCATTAGAACTTTTGATTTATAGCTTTGTGTGTATACATTAGATAATTAAAACATTTAAAATAAAATTCATTGCATTTCATATTGCATTTAAAACAATAATATCTGGATTTCATCACCGGGTATTGCTTGAAGTTTAGTGACGGTGGAATTCATCTCCATCCATTAAACTTCGGCCTTAGACACCATAGGTCACCCCCGAGCAAACTTGTTGGATTTCATCACCGAGTAAGAATCTCGTTGTCCTTTCCTAGCCATAGTTTTTACCTTTTTTGTGAATAATTCAAGATTAGATCACATGCAAAACTCATAAATCGGACACTTAAAATTTACTGCAAATTAAGATCAGAAAATAATTAATTAACCGCGGGTAAGACATATTGGTTGAAACCTAGGTTGTGACTATTTTCTGATAATTTCTTTAGTGTAAATTTATCATTTAAGTTTTGCATTCTTCTTTTCTGAATTTGTTTAGATTTATTGCTTTATGGTCTTAACAAGGAATCAATCTAAAATGTTAAATCTAAATAATCAAATGAATAATTCACAAACATCCCCACCACCAACATGGCCACTTATCCTAGTGAATTTCAGGCGAGGTTCGCTCGCGGGTCTTTCACGTCCTTCTACCAGTCTATCGCATGGCCATGCCCATGGAGGAAGACAATTCCTGTCATATTACCCACATTGATATGGCCCAAGTGCAAACTCACTTAAGAGATGGCACTCGTTATGTCCTTGAGCCAATCCAAGATTCCCCTATGCAAGATTCTATTTTTCAGGCGAGGATATTGCATCAACCATACCCAATGGTTTCACTCAGGTCTACACTAACCCTTTTTTTGAGGCTAATGTTGTATCTGCTCAGCCGGATTCATCTCCAACATCTTCCCAGATGCTCAATTGTCCTCCTTTGGAGACAAATGTAGTGTCTTCCCGACCACTTTCTCCTCCATTTACCCGGGTGTACACCAATTCTCTCTATGAGGCTGGTGGAACCTCCTCTAGCCATGACCAATTTCAACCCTCTTCTTCCCAAACCATTTATGGTTTCACCCTACCTGGGGCACGGTCTACTGTTTCTTCCCAGGTACCGCCTACTTCAGACCACCTTCATTGCCCTCGCTACGCAGTCTCCACGTGACTACCATGGCAGCTTGCCCTCCACCTTCATCCAATCATCCCACCTCCCTTGGGTTAGAGATTAATAAGGTTAGGGAGTACCTCGACAAGTTGCTTCAGCAACAACAGCAACAAAATGCCCAACCATCCGTCGTAGTAAATCCTACACCCCAACCAATTTCTACCCGACCGACTTTTCTTAGCTCAGGCCCCACCTGGGTACCCCAATCTTCGGTGGTGTCCATTCCTACCCCACCTTTCTCCCAACCCAGTCCAGTTCATCATTCACCCCAATCACCTTCTTTTCGGTATCATCCATACCAACAACTTGTCCATTCCACACCGCCTAATCCAGGCAATTTCATCCCATCTCATCATTTTTCCACTCCTCCATTGCATCATCATAATCATCAAACGAATCAAAATTTTCATGAAGATTCTCGACTCCATGCTATGCAACAACAGATTGACAACCTTATGCTCAACATGCCTGGCTCATCTAGTCAAAAACCTACGCTAAGGTCGTTGATCAATCAACCAATTCATCCTTCGGTACCTTCACCGCCATATCCGACTGATTTCACATTACCGAAGTTTGACAAATTTCGAGGAACTGAGGATCCTCATGAACATGTGAGCTCATTCATGCATGCTTGCTTTAGAATCCAAAATAATGACGCTCTTATGCTCAGAAATTTTCCTCAGACATTAGGGGGAGATGTTGTACAATGGTACAATCATTTACCTCACCATAGCATTTATGCTTACGAGCAATTGATTAATCTATTTTTAGAACGATTCTCCCTAAATGTACAAAGGAAAGTTTCATTGTCCGACTTATACAAGCTCAAGCAACATGACGATGAGACTATTTATGACTTTGGAAACCGTTGGAGGGCTATCATTAATAAATTGCCATTCTCCCTACCAATGGAGGAGTTAACCAAAATGTTCACCCAGAGTTGTCTAAAACCTATCTCTTGGTTACTCCAATTACAACAATACAGGACTTTTGAAGAGGCTTTGGCCCAAGCAAGTATCATAGAAGACATTAAAGTCCAAGAGGGTGTTTTAAAACCCCGTAGAAAAGAATGGCAACAAAAGGGCCAACAACGAAATAATAATTATGGCCAAAACAAACAAGCACAAGCTAGTACAGCCTCAAATGTTAACCAAGTTAATCAAGTGGTGGCGAGCCAGCCCGTAATGGCTCAACAACAACAAGTAATGCAAAGTCAACCGCAACCAATTGCTTATCATGCGGTACCCGCCCCTCCTCAACCAGCTCACAATACTGGGCCAACCATGGAAACTCGACCTTGGCAAAAAAATCGTCCCAAGCGACAATTCACACCTTTAGATGAACCATATGCGGTCATATTCAACAAGTTATATAGCACAAATCAGTTAACTTTACCTGAGTTTAAACCTTTAGAACCATCTAGAAGGGGGAAGTATTACAAGGAGTACCTATTTTGTCCTTATCATAGGCAAAATGGACACGATATCAATAATTGTACAACTTTCAAACATGTGATCCAAGATCTTATTGAGATTGGAGCCATTAAATTGGATAACCCCTTAGCCCAACAAAATCAAAATCTTGGTATATTTCAAACACCCCTTCCACATCGGGAGGAAGCTCCAACAACTTCAGGGGGAGTAACTCAGGTAACTCCTCCTAATCAAGTCAACCATGTACAACAATACCAAGGTTTTGTGGGTACTATTAACGTAGTAACCCGGGGTCAAAGGGCGAACCAACCAAATCGAGTCGAACCACGACCACCTGTACAAACCCCCAGTCCACCTCGGGTAACGATGACCCAACGACGTGCTAGTACTTCTCAACAACCGCTAAATCATTCTACTCAACGCCAACGACCCATCATGTCATTGAGTAGCCGGTTAACTACCGATTTAAAAATGGCTTCGCCAAGTTATCGATCTATGACCTCATTCAACAATCTCCCCCGCATAGAGAGGCATTAATGGAAATTTTAAAGTCAATCGAGCTTCAAACTCAAGATACTAATGCCTTCAACAACTTTGTGGGGAGTATTCAAACATGCATGGAGCCCTCCATCACTTTCTATGATTTTGAAATCAAACCTATGTCAATAGAAAGTATAGATCCTCCACTGCATATCATGGCCAAGATCGATCACAAGCCATTCAAGAGAGTCTTAATTGACACCGGTTCCTCAATCAATATCATTACAACATCGGCGTTGAGTCATCTAAAGCTATCGCCATCCCTTATCACAAAGTCGACTTTTACTCTTAAAGCATTCAATGATGCTTTATCTTCCACTGTTGGCACGGTTATCTTGCCCATTGAGGTAGGGGCCCGAACTTTGCATACCTTGTTTCACATCTTGGAAGGGTCCATGGCATACAATGTATTGCTTGGACGGCCTTGGCTTAGGGAGATGAGATGTGTCCCTTCTATACTCGCATCAATGTCCGAAGTATGTATATGAGGGACAGGTTCATTGTGTACCTGCCGACATTGAACCCTTCAAACATTGCAACTATGTCTCAAATCCTTATGAGATTGTGTTGCCATCCACTCATCTTTTCTTGACCCCATCTACTTCTTCTATACCATCTTCTTCTAAAGCTCCCATTCCTGAGGAGCTACCCATCATATCGCAACCATCTTCCTCTTCCGCTATTCCATCTCATTCACCACTTTCTTCATCTCCTAATCTTCCTTCTTCTTCATCAGTGACCACATGCACATGTGGCCATGACCAATCATCTCTTTCCACGTCATTACCCCATTCTTCTACACCTTCTTCAACATCACCTATTATTCCTCCATCTTCCCAACCATCACCAGCTGATGTTTCACAAGTCAGTGAAGCATCAACCCAACCAAATCCTTCCAATTCTTCTATCCCACATTCTTCTATTCCATCATCTAGTCCATCTCCCTCCCAAGTCAAGGTCCATCTCACTGATGCAGGTATTGGTGAGTATGCCATCCAAGATGTCCACATCACACCGTTCAATGTGCAAACAGTTAAAGATTTTGGTCGTCCACATGACCAACATTTATCCATTGGATCGGTTTATAACATGGGTTCTATGCCAAATTCCATTAATTTTGTATATGGGGGAATAGAGTCATCTTCTAGTCCTACCACCATACTAGAACCCAAGCATCCAGTCCCTGCCAATATCGAAAGGATGGAGGGTTTTCCCTCTCGCTATTTCCACAGACATAATTGGCGGCAATTTGGCCTAGGTCGATACGAGCAAGGGGTAACTGAACGCATCGATATGCCATACCAGAGACCCACTGAGCGTTTTGGTCTGGGCTACCAACCACTTCCATCCCTTTCTTCTTTTGAACAAGCTTTTCAAAGCATTAATCTTAATTTAGAAGAAGAAATCCTCCACCCCGACGAATCCGAAGATGAAGCCTATGAAGAATTTGACGTCATGTCAAATGGTGATGAATCTGAAGAAGAGTCGGCGCCAATTGTTACCCTCACTGAACAAGACGAGTTTTATCTCCAATTGTTCCCTCTCCAAGAAGCCATCTTTCGCTTGCTTCTTCCACAAGAACGAGGTGAACCACCCCCTCCGCCACATCCATAAGCCATAATCCAAACCTGTATTATATGTATATACTAAAATAGTGGTTTTCACCACTACAAAAAAAAAAAAAAAAAAAACTCAAAAAACAAAAAAAAAAAAACTGAAAAACTATGTTGTTTTGCATCTCAGGTCTTCCGAGGTCTTCACCGGTTTTCCCTTCCATTCCGCCCATCCTTTCTTCCATAAGTCGACAATGAATTTCGAAGACTTATTCACCCCGCTCCATAATCCATATGATCCGGATAAGCCTAAGAAATGTGTCTTTGGTGTTACCTCAGGCAAACTCCTAGGTTTTATTATCTCTAAACGAGGTATTGAGGTGGACCCAAACAAGGTCAAAGCCATTATGGAAATGTGTCCCCCAACTAATTTGAAGGAGTTGCGTAGTTTACAAGGAAAGATTAATTCAATCCGTCGCTTTATTGCACAACTTTATGATAAATGTAGGCCATTTTGCCACCTACTACAAAAGGGGGTACAATTTTCATGGATAGATGAGTGTCAGAAAGCCTTTGATGACATCAAGCAGTACTTAGCGTCTCCGCCAGTCTTAGCTCCGCCTCGTCGAGATCCCTTCCTTGCGAATTTCTTTGCAGGAATTTATCGATGATGATATTGCTAGACAAGCACGTCTTGATCAACTCACACTCATAGATGAAAAACGAATCAATGCTTTAGAGCATTTGCGAGTTTATCAAGACCGATTGAAACGTGCTTACAATGCCAAAGTTCATCTAAGAGAATTTCAAGTAGGAGATCTTGTCCTTAAAGAGAATCAACAAAACACCAATGCATTGCCGCATCTTCGAGATAAATTCACGGCTAATTGGTTAGGTCCATATATGGTCACTGAAAGAGTGGGTAATGGAACTTATAGACTTGCCAGTTTAGAGGGAGAGGAAGAACCCGAACCACTTAATGTTATACACTTGAGGGCATTCTACGCATAGTTTGAATTTTATATGTACATATATACATGGCTTGTACAACAAAAAAAAAAAAACAAATAAAATAAAAAGAATTTGCATTTCATTGTTAGTTGCATACATCTCATTCAAAAACATTGCATTTCATGTGCATACATCTCATTGAAAACCATAACATTTCATTTTCAGCCATAGTTGCATATCATGTTAGAGACCATTCTATCTTTTGGATATAAAATTTGGTCAAGCAAAAGTCATGTTGCCTTAATCGGGGGCACCTTCATAAAATCCATCAAACCGAATTGTCATTCGTACACCCATTTTCCATTTGCACATATTTACATTGCCAAAATGTTTTCAGTCACTCAACCATTCCTAGTGTTTTAAGCAAACTTTGAAATGCATGTCAAAGTTCTCTAGGGCCATATCACAAATTACACTAAATAAAATCTTGAGTATTGGGAAATGATTTCAAAAGCGGTCTTGAACCTATCACATTTTCACATCTTAAAAACATCTTGTGTCAAAGAGAGATAACACCATCCTTGGGTTGTGCCTTGAAGTGAAAAGGGTAATCCTCGTTTGTCCTATCATGCAAACATAGTCCATAAAACAGTGGTTCTTACCACTATCACAAGCAATCACAAAATATAAATATAAACAGAGTAGTAAGGATAGGGTAAAATTCTCATCATACTTCGGTTGAGAATCCGATTCCCCAAAGCTCTAAGGAAATGAACATTTTTCACACACCACCGATCCCAAATAAGTTGTAAGGATCGTACTACTTGTCCGATCAGACGGATAGGTAGTCATCCCCAAGGCTTACAAAGGTCAAAAACAACATGGACTATGGAGTTAACCTTCACTGGGGCTATAGACGCTTGACTGGGAGTGGAGTATACTCATTGCGTGGCGACATGTCTCTCCTCAAAAAGAGACCTCTGAATGCTCATACGGACAAACTAGCTTCGGGGTCTTCTCCATAACAGGGTTACCTAATTTATGCAAGATGAGGTTAATGAACACACTTGCACACACACAGGTTTTTGATTGCCTAGAGTCACTACCATGCTTCGGATTTGGTTAATGAACTCGCATGCACACACATTTGGTCCTAGTTGAATTAGGCAGTGTTAGTAAGTTTGTTTGATACCACTAGCATGTTTGAGTCTTTGTAAAACAGTCTTCCATATACCTCCATATCGACCCTCCATATCTTCTTCCATATTCATGTCATTCCATACGTCATCCATTCACAAGCCACCAAGTTCGGTGCCCCTGATTAAACAATTATGATAACAGATGGCTAAATCTAACTATCTAAAAGTATGAGTGCTTCTTAGTGCATATTTCATTTACTTAGTCTTGCATATCATTTACTTAGTCTTGCATTAATCATCCATAGATTTGTATGTTATATACTTAGTCTCGCATTAATCATCTATAAGTTTGCATTCCATTCCATCACATATGCATCAAAAACATTAAAACATATAAAAACATGCATCACAAAAACATAGGCATTCACACAAAAGAGAGTAAAACACCAAATAAATAAAAGCCATGTATATATATATATGTATAAAGGACAAACTATACAATGAATGCCAAAAGGCTACAATATACAATAGAGCACCAAGGCTCATAAAGAGTGCATCTAAGCACTAAGCTAACCATCAAAAGAGGACCCCTGAGACCTAGTAGGAGCCCTAGACCTAGTGGTGTGCCTAGACTCACTACGCCTAGAGACAGAGGAGGATGGAGGATCGGGCAACACAATGTGATGCCTAAACAATGTGTCCTCCGGAGCCTCAATGTAACGAGTCCTAGACCTAAGCCTAGCTATGTCTATCCCGTGTCGTCGCTCCCGCTCCGCTAGCTCGCTCGGAGTCTCGTCACCCTGTCATCCTGGGGCACCCTGGTCGCTCCATCCAAGTCCGCCTGCAGTCGGGCCATCCTCTCCTCCTGAGCAACTAACAGGGCATCCCGCTCTACCGCTTGCTGCTCCAGCCGAGCTATCCTCTCGTCCCGGGCAGCTAGCATAGCATCGTGCTCCGCTATCTGCTGCTGCAGCTGCACCAGCTCGTTCTCGTGCCCGCTAGGGGGTACCTCCCTAGCCTCTCCTACGGCCTCTCCTAGGCCCTCTCCGCCATCCTCCCCGTCATCTCCGCTCCTCGAAGCCTGCCGTGCCATCTTCCCCTTTCGCCTTCGACTGTCAGATCGAAGGCGGGGACCCTCCCTACGCTTGGGAACCTCCGCGGTTCCCTCGCCCTCTCCATCCCCGACCTCGGGATCTCCGGTCTACCACCACCAATGGTGGCTCCCACCTCGGCTCTACGGCCATCCATGCCCATACTTACTCACCCCGACGTCTTCCATGTCGGGGATCTCCATGATCCTCATCGTCCTCTATCGCCTCCCTCCATGGCTCCACACAAAACCCCCGATCCGTGCCTCCGATAGCGCACCGCTCACCGGGGACATCCTTCGCCTCAATCCACCTGGCGAGTACTCGATACATCCGTATGTACTCCCCTCCCTGGCTCCCCCTACTACCCATCCCCTCACCCCTCTTTCTCGTCCATCCCCTCCACCCGCGCCCCTCCACGGGCACCTTGAGGATGCGGTATACATCCTCAAGCGTCACCGTCATCTCTCCAGTCGGGAGCTGGAACGTCCCCCGATCTGGATCCCACCTCTCGGCCAAAGCCGAGAGGTACCCCTCATCCGCCCGAACTACCTCCAACCGGGCTGCCTCCGCTAGCCCCACTGCATCCAATATCTCCCAGTCTGACTGGGACAATGACCTCCTCATCCTCGGAATGATAGGGGAGAATCGGTGTCGTGCCTCTAACACCCTAAGTTGCAAAACAACAAAACAAAAATTTGTTACAAATTTTTTCCAAAAAAAAAAAAAAAAAAAAAAAACACATAATAAGTACTTGCTTAAATGAACAAATACCTCAGCTGGTTGCACTGGCGCGTCCGCTCCCATCTCCGCCATAGCTCCCGCGTGCTTCACTCTCCCACACAACCTTTCACTCCACTCCCTCAGACGCACTTCTCTCAAGCTCGAACGCACAAATGAGCGAAATTCTCGCTGAAACTGTTTAAATAGCTGGTTTTGGTGCCCTGAAATGTAGTGGGGCGTTTCATGGCACATTTAGACGTAGTCCTGCGTTTGCAGAGCGCCTAAACACCGACGGGCGTCTCTGCCAACCACAAATGCAGACCGGCGTTTGGTGTCAGTATTGAATAAAGGAACAAAACTTGCAAAATTGAAGCTTACCTCCTCCAAATTTCATCAAATTGCATTCATCCATTCTTCTTATCATAATAAAACATTTTGTGAAGGTTACAACAGTTTTGGACACAAATTTTGTCATTTCGCTCAAAAAGCGCATCATTCATCATTGTTTTACAAATTGGGTTAAAAATATTCAAAACCTTCACAAAATTAACCACATTCATCAATTCTTCTGATCTATCGTCAATTTCATTCATTCTTCTTTCATCATGCATATTTTTGCCAAATCAAATTAAAGTAAACCTCGTATCTAGTGGTATATTCTATCACCTTGGCGATTGCAGCGATTTGAATCCATGCAATTCGATAAGAGGATTAAACCACCATAAGGACACCTACCATTTATCATAATCAACTATTTCACTGTTTGAAAATTGGAAATCAATTTTGGATATTCTACTTTTCAAGTGACCTCATACCAAGATTAATTTGCTCAACAGTTGTCATTGATGGCCTAGTTCATGGGGCCTTAAACATGGACAATCTTTAATATCATCATTATTTTGAGTCTTGCTAGAGATTGAGGCTACCTAGGTTGATTGGTTCCGACCCGAGGAATTATCCATACAGTCACTAGGAGCATCTCTGAGTTCTGGACTCTTTTCATGCATCTTTCATCTCTGCATATCAATGGCGCCAACAAGGCAATTTCATTAACAGTATGGACTCACACACAGGAGTTGGGGCATCCGTTATCAATTTCTAATTTTCCTATAGTGGAATTCATCTTACATGATCATGGAATTTACAATTTGGCAAAAATCCCTTTATAACCGTTGGGGCAGAAAACGGTCCATCTTTCACATCACTCATATCGTCTTCAATCATATTCTTTTCTGGTTTGTACACCAACCCCTTTCCTGTTGGGACATAAACAGATGGTTCATACACCAACCCCTTTTTTTCACCGTTGGGGCAAAAACGGTTCATTTTCTTCCAAATTTCTTCCAATTGGCTTGTGAGAACCATTCTCGCTCGCCAATTGAGGGGGTAAGCTGATAAAATTTTAAATATTCTTTTATTCTTTGGTCTTCAAAGTTGTGCTTTAGTCTTGAGAGAGAGTTGCGTCTGATCCAACTTTTCAGGTGTCTTAAGTTTTTGTGCTGCATTGTGTCTTCACACAAAGCAGCTCAAAAAGGGGCATCTGTAGACACCAAAATCCAGCCACTTGTAAGTCATCTATACCTTCCTGTTAGCCACGTGTCAGTCATCCATCCTTCCCGCCATTATTTGGCCCAAATCCACACCTTCCCGCCATTATTTGGCCCAATTTCACCTTTCCCGCCATTTTTCATTCCCAAATTTATTTAAATTAATATTTATATATATTTTAATATTTTAATATATTTTAATATATATATAAAGATACTTTAAGTGATTTAATCTGAGTCGTCCATCCTTCATTTAATCTCATCCGTCCATCCATCTTAATCCGTTTCACAACCTAGATTTATTCTCTACCCTTGGATCCACTTTAATCTTAGCCACACGTTCAAAGTGTCGTTAAAACCCTAAAGTGTGCCCTAAGAGTAGATTATAAATTGAGTCACCTTGATGGCTCAAGCCCTATCTCTTTTACTATCTCTCTTTTGTTATCTATCGCTATCTATCTCTTCTTCAGCTAAACCTACCCATCCATCGCCGTCCCTTTTCGTCGCATCCATCGCCGCATCCGTCGCCAACTTCGCCGCCATCCCTTCTACAGCATTCTGCAGAATCCCCCATTCTTGTCGCAAGTGCCCGCGGGCGTTTACCCGCAGCCATAGACGCAGACCGGCGTCTGCAACCCCGATCCAGAAGCACGCGGGCGTTCAGCGATCGCACCAGGGCGCCTTCCGCAGTCGATTTGACAGTTACATCACTTCCAGGTGCCGCCTGGTCTCGCCGCGTTAACAGAAAAAGAGGTATAGATTCTAAAGCAAGTAATATTTTTATGTATTAATCCACCGCTAGATTTTGCATTCTATTTATTTCATTTCTAGGGTTTTAGACTGTTTTTGAGGGCTCACACAGTGGAGCCCTCTTACTAGTTTCTAACCTTTTTGATAGTTTTAATGTGTGCAGGATTTTAATGGCAGATTTGATTGGATGATAGCAATTGCTTAAGTCGGAGTGGTCCGAGCCAAAGGATACAACGAAGCCCACTCATTCTGTTGAGGTTAAGGATACATTCTTCGGAGACGCCACCATATTGTGCCAGCTAGGGTTTCGGAGAACCCTAGCACAAATTGTAATCTTGTATCACGAAAAGGGTTACAGGCCTTGTTGTACTCAAAAGGAGTTTCTAAACTCCATTGATTAATAAAAATCGTTTGTTTTGTACAACTATGTTCTGCATTACTTTTTATCGTGATTTCTTTATCTTTTGTTTGGCGTTGTATCTTTAATCTACAAATATATTTAGTTTAATGCTTAATATTTTTTCAAATAATTTAATAATAACTAAAAAAATGTTTATAAAATAACATATTATATGACCAATCCTAAATTATCTATAAAAAAATAAGAAAATTTATAATGATTCTACCCTAAGCAAATATAGTCAAAATTTGGCCTCTACCCTACTGATAAAGTAGTGATTGTTTGGATCATTTCCATCACCTCCTAGGTGCCCCAACCTCTATCTTATCCACTAGAAACTAGTTCTCATTATACTCGATGGAAATGGTTTGGAAATCATGACTTCGAATAGCCAACCCTTAAGTTTTGGTACCAATCTCTGTTTCCTATGAATTATCAGCAATTTACAAATGTGCTCAATAAAAAATGAAACTTAGATCTAGGTTGGGCCACTTGGGCAAGAACCTTCAAGTTGATCAACTATGCCTCAATTCAAGGAAAATTCCATATTCTTCTTTGGAATCTAGTCCTTTAAGGCCTACCTACTCAAAGCAGGCTAAAACAGATGGGCCAAGGGTAAGGTGATTGCCCTTTTGTGGTTTGGAAGAGACAATACAACATTTGTTTTGTAACTATGCTTGTGCCCACCATATTTGGTGTGAAGCGCAACAATTGCTTTATCCCTTACCACTACCTATGACAAAGGATCAAGCCTTATTGGGGATCAATCTAATGCTTAATCAAAAATTTCTTATCCCCATTACCAGGGCAACCATCATCTGTCATATTTGGAAGACTCAGTGCAAATCCATTTTTCACACTAATCAAGAAGATATCTCTAATCTCTCAGTAGCTAACATCTTTGCTATTGTAAAATACCTATTGCAAGCTGAGTTAGCAAGTTGCACCTGTAATAAGAAAGCACTACAAGAAAAAATCATAACTCTAAAGAAATGTATTTGTGAGACTCAACTCATAACTCGATTGGAATATAGTATATACAGATTAAAGAACATGGTATGTGAATTAACCGAGCAACGTAGCTCAGTGATGCATAATTAGGCACACTCGATGAAGCATTTGAGTCAAGTGAAATTAGAAGCCAACAACACTCATTTCAATCATCATATTAGGCTCTCATCGTAACATGAGGTGCAGGAGGGTCACCTAGACTCTTCTCCTTAGCAGAAATTTTCTCAGCATGGCTACTCCCTTGAAGTTTTTTTTTGGGCAAAGTACACTAGTCTTTTCTCAATAGATAGTGTGTAGGCCACCCATTAGAGGGTGCAACCTGGTAGTCTTTAGTCATTTAGTTTTATATCAGCATATCATTTTAGAGTCCTCGTGATGACATGATTTTTCATCCCCATGACAACCACTAGGAATATCTCAGTTTTTGACATGGATCACCAAGGAATCACTTGTGTGGTTATTCACTTTCAATGCTTGTAATCGAGTGCCCTTAGTGTTATAATATATCTTAGTTTTTCACTTTGTTGGTCCTTCATAGCCTTATATTATAATACAATAATAGGGGTTTGAGTGTGTTATCCGTTGTGCTTGTGTTTATTTCTGGTAAAGCGTGCCTTACCTAACCCTATGAATGCACCAGTGTTTCCTTTGTCCCTGTTACAAGGATGTCTATTATATCTCCAATGGTTATTGGATGTTTAAGCTTGGATGTAAAAACCCAAACCGCAATTAACCTTTATATTATATTTGAATGCAAAACAAAAACATTCCTGATTAGCGAGAGCTGTACTGTAAATGTGTTTGTACAAATAGAGTGCGTTCAACAGTAAAGGTTTTGAAGTTTAAAAAATAAAAACAAGTTTCAGAAGTAAAATTGTATAAATGAAAAAACAACTTTCTCTGAAAAATTGTATCTATGTCAAACTCTACGGAGAATAAATCAACAAAAATAATCCGTACAAAATAGAGGCTATATGCATTAACAATTGGCATTTGAAAAGTAGAAAAAAGAAAAAGAAAATGAAAATGTAGGGACAATAGATAGGCTGGCATGGTCTATACGCTTCTCAACGGATCTGCGGCATTGTTTGCTTTTAAAAAAAACATGGGACGTATTTGAAATAATTGGTCCATGTGCCGCGTAACCGAAGAGAGCGACGAAAGCAAAGCGATTCTTCCTTGCTTTATAAAATATCACGACAGACAGACGTGTTAATTGCTCTTCTTTTCATGATGCAATTGCTTTTTAACTTTTCCGATGCTTCCGTACAACACTGCCAATCCAAATTACAATCTCACTGGCTTAACCGTGCAAATATTAGAACTTTCAATGGAGATTGGAACGCTAACAGCCAAATTACAATCTCACTGGCTTAACCGTGCAAATATTAGAACTTTCAATGGAGATTGGAACGCTAACAGCAAGGGTTAAGATTGCATATCATCTTTTGGCAATATGAGTACGGTTGGTTAGTAAAATAACACAGAAACTTATGATCGATGTATAGCAGGCTATACTTATCAATAGGAAATTACAAAGCCACCACATATCCACCCGTTTGAACCTTGGACCTCTCGAAGAAGAGCCAAAGCCCGTTGCGTGTGCAAAGTTATTTTACATTTTTAATTGTAATGTTTAGGTTGTCTCAGGTGGATTGGTAGTTGTTTATCAGGCACTTGTTAAGAAGAGACCTAGGTTCAAACCTTGGAGACATACCTGCCTGTTTAAAAAAGAAATAGTATTATCTGAATCCTCTAAGATTCTTGAGGGAAGAGAGGTCCCCTCCCTTTACCTTGAGTCAACAATAACAAGGTGGTATAGGTCCCTTTCCTTTACCCTGAGTCAATAATAATAAAGTGATATATGCTTGCTAAGAACATCCCCTATAATTTGAACCATACACTTAACAAAAACTTAAATGTTTGAGGCTAGACAATACTTTAACATGGATTTTAAAGGAGTTGGCATATAATCACTTTAATTCAACCAATTACACAATTATATTATAAAGTGTTTATTCATGTTTAAGCATAGTTTGTTTGTTTTTTTTTTTTCCTTTTTATCAATACTTTATCACCACTATTCATGGATTTTAAAGGAGTTGGCATATAATCACTTTAATTCAACCAATTACACAATTATTTTTTAAATTTTATTATAAAGTGTTTATTCATGTTTAAGCATAGTTTGTTTGTTTTTTTTTTTTCCTTTTTATCAATACTTTATCACCACTATATAATTATTTTATTTTATTATAAAAGAAATTTGTTTATGATCACTCTATTTTAGTCAACTATACAATGATTTATTATTATTATTATTTTATTTTAGTTAACTATACAATGTCTCTATTATTGTATCCCTATGTACCTCTGCCTTGCCTAGGTAAAATTTTACTCCACATGAGGGATTTTTTTTTTAATTCTTTCCATGGTTAGACGAGTATACCTCAATGGAGTTTGACCCTTTAGAACATTGACCTAGAGCAACCAACTGACAAACACTTACAACCCTACTTGGGTACCAGCCAATTGGAAAACACTCTTGACCCCTCTTGGGCATTGACCTAGAGCAGGCAACTGGCAAACACTCATGATCCCTCTTGGGCATTGAACTAGAGAATTTAAGTGGTAAACACTTGACCTCTACGATCTAGCCTATTTCCTTCTAGGTATGTTGTGGTTTGAATCTTAGACCTCTTCAAACAGAGTCCAAAGCTTTAATGATTGGGTTGGGTATGTTGTGGCTTGAACCTTAAACCTTCAAAGAGAGGCCACAACCCTGACGATTGGGTTGTCCTTGTAAGATGAAGAATGTGAGTTTAAATGTATTTTTATGAGGGGTTTTGGTCCCCTTTACCAAGGTTTGAACTTAAGTTTTCGTGATGAAAACCCAAGGAATTGCTCCTATGGTATCTCTCACGGATCAAAAAATTTAAGTTGATTTTATATGGTTTTTTTAAAGAGGGTTTTTGATCCTTCTTACTGGGATTTGAACTTGGCTCTCCTATGTGAAAATCCAAGGACTTACCATTATAGTATCCCTCATGGGTCTATGTTAGAGCATAGTTAATTATGTTATTTTCTAACAAATTTGAACCTTAGATTTTTTAATTTAGAATTTAAAAGTAGAATTATATTATTTTTTTTAAGATAACTAAATATTATCATGTTGATATTTATGTATGTGATTTTTATAGTTATATTTTGGTTATTATTTAATTATTTTTAGATATATTAAATATTAAATTGAAAATGTTTATTATTATTTTTTATGATATTATGATAATTAAATTATCAAAGTTTTAATTATTTAATTATGAAAAAATAATAATTTTAAACTATGTTTAATTATATAATAATTCTAATGTATTTTTTATTACGTGGAAGAAGAGGTTTTGAAAGGGACCCCAAACCTTTTACAAAAAGAGCCCAGCCAACCTCTCCTAGAACCTAAGAAGATAGAAATAGAACAACACCAACCAATAAACCTGCCATTTGAGAGCCAAGCATGCCCCAAGAATGAACCAAAAATCAACAACCCATAACATAATACTAAAAAAGTAAATAAATAGACAAAAATAAACTAGCCTCCTATGCAATTGAGGGCCAACCATCTAGATAAACCAAAACAAAATGACAGTAGACGAGCAGCTCAGGTAGAGAAGCCAAAATTCAATCATCTAGCCCACTAGACCTAGCTCCATTTTTATTGGTATTCTACTCTTTCATCTCCCACTATTCTCGACCCATTAGAACCATAATTTCTTCATCACATGAAATTATCGCTTACATGGAATTGATGAGAGACTTCTAGAGTTTTAGGAGCATCATCTTGAATTATTTGGGAGTTGTACCAAAATATTGGGCATGGAGATATAACTTCTTTTTCATATATGCTGACCCGAGAAGCAATTTGGACTTCTTTGATGGCTAAGAAAAGTCATCCAAACATGAGTGCTTGATGCATAGAGGGGATTTTCTACAGTTTGTCAACTTAGCAACTAGGTACTTAGAGCATCTAGTCCTTTATTCACTATTGCAAGTCCCTTTCAGAGAAGAATCTACCATCTTGATCCTAGACCCCAAAGCAAGGGTTGCATTGAAGGCTTCCCGATTAAGAGATTCACTCTATTTCAAATTAGAGGACTCTGGATAGTCCATGATAGGAGGTGGTACTATTGCGATGGAATTCAGGATCTCCTTCCTCGATAGGTTGACCACATGATCAAATATTAGCTTCACCAATCCCTAGTGGATTGGATCAAAAGCCACCCCTTTTTCACCCTACTCATCGACCTAGACATAAATTGGAATAAGAAAGAGGAAATGTTCATAAGCATTTTATGTCGTAGATGATTCAAAAACATAAAGTGAAATCTCTTGAGTATATCTTGATTCTCATTGAGTGTAAAGTATTTCATTATTACTAATGCAACTATGTCCTAGGGTGCTTTCAAAGAGGATCTCTTGAACCTATTTTGAATTCTCACCAACTTCTCTTCCTCACTCAAGAAAATTTGGGACTCCCTAGCAAGAGAATGTTTTTCTCTGTTATGCATGAATCTATTTGCAAGTAGACCTGTCACCTCAGCAATTAAGGGGATATTAAATTTAAATTTGAGGATCCCAAGCCTAACTGACCTGTTGCACTATGAGTAGGCCATATGCTTGGTTGTTTCTTTATGATGCCTGTTGAATTTCATCAAGCATTAGAGAATATTACCTTTTTTGAGTATTTTTCTTACATCCTTATCCACGACCAGTGAGCATGGTTCTAGAATAAGGGAGGTCATACTATCGAGAATGCTTCTAAAAAGAGGTTTAACACATAGAAATAAACACCCAACACAACCCAGAAAACCACCACAAACACAAGACACCCCATTGCTACCTTGAAAGGTGATTAAACCCATAGTGATTAAAGTTTTCTAATAGTGATTAAAAGATAAAATAAACCTGAAAACCCGTAGCCTTGGATACCTGCACAAAAACTTGAGAAGCGAATAAAAGGATCACTTTCCAAACCACATGGATAGTTAGAATATTAAGAGAAAAAAAAGATAATCTAATTGGCTACCTTATCATCACTACCATGCCAACTATCGTACTGGGATTTTGACCATGGATAAATACCAAGGTAATCATGTCAAATATCAACGTAATCTTCTTAAAATATGGATCAATCATTCTAGAGCCCTAGCACCCAATTCTAAGCAAAAATGTGGTTATACTTATGGTACAGGAATATGATTCTTTGCATGCTCTAACAAATATCTAGCTGGAAATATATGCATCACACATATTGAGCAACCATATCAACCCATGCATAACTATCATGCAAGGAAACCTCCACTCAAGCACAATCTTATTGGTCCACATCTTTCAAAAAAATAATATTTCCCTAACTTCTCTTGTCTCCAATGGGGGCTCATACCACAAGATAAACCTAACCAAAAACCATATAGGACTACCTCCAAATGCCACTCTAGATGGTGATTGTTGGCATATCTTGCTCCATATGTCACATTCATTCTAACTAGAAACCCAGACACATTAGTGCTCAAAACTACGATCCACCACAAGTGATGATGACTCTCTACTCACACCATGTAATCCAAAATAAATTCTTAAAATCTTGGAAACTTTGGTTTAACCCTTGAGGTGTAATAAATAACCTACTACCAATCATATCCTACTACCTATACCTTTGCCACATCAAGATTGAGCACCTCCTCCTAAAGGTATGAATCAAGGTAGAAATAAAATACGAATTTAGGTAGCTCGATTGAGATACTTGCCCATTATCCCTTATGAATCCCACATACTTAATACAAATCAAATCCTACCACCTATACCTCCACCATGTTGGGCCTAAGCACCCCCCTAAAGGTATGAACCAAGATAAAATTCAAATACAAATTATTTAGGTTGTTCAACTAAAGGCCTTGGCCATGCTCCCTTCTAATGTCCAAGCATAAAATAGTCCATTTTCCTCTTCCTAAGAAGAGTCCACAATCAAAATTACAAATATTTGGTCTCATTGTCAAAATTATTAAGCCCAACTAGGAAAATTTCATGTCAGATGATGATATCTTCCTGAGATAGGCACAAGTTGGTTTGAAAATCTATTGATTTGTTCCCCTACCTAAACACATGCTTGATTTGAACTACTTTGAGGTCTTGGATAATTACTTTAGATTATGATATTAGATTAGTGATGGTCCATGTGGGAGTTTGAGAACCATTAAACATGTTAATACTATTAACATTTTTACATTCCAAATATTCCAACTGAGAGATACCTTGGAAGAGTACTCTAGATTTCACAAAGTGGTTGATTTGGCATCGCAAATTTTTAGCATAGGCCAATAAAATCTCACCACTTCAGTTCCTAATGACATCATCAGCTCCTACCAAACTTGTATTACCTTTAGAGGTGCCATAAAAATTCAACTTTATCCATCCATAGGGGGTTCCCACACTATCATATCTCTCAAATTTGACTCTAGTTGGGTTGGGAGATCCAATTGATCTTTAAAAAAAAGGTCCAACTCCAACTCTTTCCTTTTGCAAAATAATAACCCTTTCGAAGAGGAGAGTAAAAACATTCTCAACCATGGCAGCAATGGCTCTAAGCTACTGATTCTATTGTACGTGAGAAGTTTTTGAAGACCCGTGAGTTTATTTCCTTCCAAATGCACCAAAGGAGATGATTCAAACCAAAGGACCAAAAGGCATGGAGTCAATGAGAGGAAAATGGGATACCCCACTACTCCATCAGATCAGATAATCCATTTGGAAAAACCTAACTGATTTCCACTGATAGAAAAAACTAGAAAAATTTCTCACAGGTGAAGGGACAACTAGATAATAAATGGACTAGGTATTCCTCTATGTGATCATAAAGGTAGCACCTAGTCAAAATAACCATGCATCTATTTTAGAGATTATCTATAGTGAGAACCTTACTCTAAACTGCCAGCTAGAAGAAGATGTTAATTTTAGGCATGAGTCTATTAATCCAAATCTTATGAACCAAAAACCAAGGATCAGGAGTAATTTCAATGAGAAAATATACCGATTTTATCAAGAATTGGCCATCACTCTCCAAGATCCAAACTAATTTATCCAAAAAATCCTTGTTCATAATAACTTGTAGTTGAAGAAGATTAGATATGATTTTTAAAGCTTCTTTCTCAACCTGAGATAATACAGGGAGAGCAAAATATTTCCACTACTTTTGACCATTAGTGGTCTCAATGATGTCACACACCTTTGGGCTAAATACTTGGTGGGTAAGAGACTCCATTAGAACCAGACTTGAAAAGGACTCCAACGATCATTCTGCCTGCCAAGTATCCCTTCAAAAATTGATATTTTAACCATTTCCTAGGATCCATATTCCTCATTTCAATATAGTTGTGTGACTCTTGACTATGTTTAACCAAAAATTAGGGCCATGAGAGGGCATCAGGTCATAGAGGAACTACGCAGAACTATTAATATTTAGCTTTCAAATTTTGCATCTAACCCACATTATTATTTTAAGCTAGTCTCCAACCTTGATTAGCGATGAGCACTTTTTTCATAATATTTAGTTTTCTCAAGTGAAGTTCCCCCAATTCTTTCTTGCTATAGAATTGATTCCAATCCACCAATGATAACCTCTTCTTCTCCTTCAATCTAGACCAAGGGTTGCTAGATTTATTCAATTTTTTAAGGATATTGCCTAGCAATTTAAAGAGAGATAAGAAATAAAATGATATGCTCTAAAGAGTGGACTTGACAAGCATAAATTTACCTACTTAAATAAAGAGAGCATGCTTCCAACCAACAAGCTTCCTTTGAACTCTTTCCACAATCAAGTACCAAAGAGATAACTCAACACCCTCTTTAAAAAGAAGCATTTCAAGGTACACCGAATGAAGAGAGGTAATCTTGTAGCCCAAAATATTAGCTATCCTTCTCTACCTTGTTGGGGGATTATTGAAGAAAAAAATCTTACTCTTTAGGAAGTTGACTTTTTGACTTGTTGCTTTCTCACAAGAAATAATAATATCTTTAACTACTTGATCTTAGGAAATTGAATTCAAGAAATACATAAGGGTGTCATCAGTGAATTGATGATGAAATATTGGGTCAAGAACTAGAGCTAGTTTAATACCCTCATCTTCCAGATCATCCTTGAGATATATCCCCTAAATGTTTGCCAAAAGAATGAATAGATAAGGGGATAGATGGTCATCTTGGTGAATGCCTCTACAACTTCAAAAGTAACCTACCAAAGATCCATTGATGATGATAGAGAACTTCACTAAATAAATGCACAACTTTATCAACCTTAACCAATTAGAACTAAAAATAAATTTACCAATGACTTTTAATAAGAAATCCCACAAAACTATTTCATATGCTTTATTCATGTTAATATTGAGGAATATCCTTGGTCTCCCGCTCTTATCCATATAATGAATGAGCTCTTGCACTACAATTATTTCATCCAATATCTGCCTACCTTCCACGAAGCCACTTTGTGCTTGATCTATAATTTTAGGAAGAAAAACTTTAATTTTGTGGATTGAAGATTTAGTCAATATTTTAAAAATAGTATTACATATACTAATGGGCATGTAATCTTTGAAATATTTGGCTCTCATAGATTTAGGGATGAGAACCAATAATGTGTAATTAACATCAGATATGATGATATTTGACCTTTGGATATCTCTCAATGCATCACAAATTTATTTTCCTATGATGTGCCAAAACTTCTAAAATAAAATGGGGGAAAACCATCAGGTCTAGGGGCATTCAACTCATCCATTGAAAAAATTGCATCCTTGATTTTTCATAACTAAAGGGGTTACACAAAGCTACATTTATCTCTTTGAAAACCAAGGAAGACATATTGAGGAGGAGCTTATCTTCAACCACCTGGTCCTCACCCTCTATAGTGCAAAGGAGAGATTTAGAGAACAAAACTACTTCAAATATAATCTCTTCAATATCCTGAGTAACAATGCCATCATATTTGATAATTTCTCTAATATTATTGTTTCTCCTATGTCTAAAAGTTAAGGTGTGGAAGAATTTTGTGTTTCTATTCCATTCTTTGATCCAAAGAGCTTTTGATTTTTGATGCCATAGAATTTCTTCACTGGAAAGAACATTATTTAATTCTACTAGAGTTTACTTCTCCTTGAATATGATATCCACAATGAGGTCTCCCACTTCTAGGGTAGATTCCAACTCCTTTAATTGAGCAATTAAATATTTCTTTCTCAAATTCATGTTCCCAAAACTATATTTATTCTAGATTTTGAGATTGGCTTTAATGAACCAGAGTTTAGAGGCAACTTGATAAATTGGAGGACTCAAAATATTGCACAACCACCATTCCTTGATTTTGGCTTCTAAATCAAAATATTGTAGCCACATTGTCTCGAATATGAAAGGTCTAGGAAATAAATAGTAACTATAAAAAAATTTAAGGACAAGTAGGTTATGGTCATAACCCACCTTAGGGAGAGAGCATAGAGATGCATCTCCAAAATAATGGAGGTCTTCCCTAGAAATAAACACCCAATATAGACTTATCTAAATGTGTGTGTTGCCTAAATGCATGTTACTCCATGTATATTTGGAGCCCTTCAAGTCGACATCCATAAGCTCCTAATTGTTTACAAAGGTTGCAAAATTTTCCATGCTTCTAGATACTAAGTCACTTCCCCCCTTTTTATTAAATCAATATAAAGGGTGTTGAATCTTTGGCTAACACCCAAACCTCATTCTTGAAAACCTCCCTCATAGAACTCAAAGAATACCAAAGAAGGTTTATATTAGGGATAGAATTGGGAGCATAGAAAAGAGAGTTGAACCACCCATCAGAAAGAAAGAATTCTGAAAGAATTCAAAAATAATTCATCTACACCCTTTATCTTTACAAAAAAAAGGATATTAATTACTCTATCCAAAATCAAGAGAGTTGAACCACTTAATTTTATAGGGTCCCATAGGCATAGTGGGCCCCTTGATGCCCCATTGGCAAAATTATATACAAAACCTACCTCTTTCTCTATGACTCTTTTGATTGCCTCTACATTATTGTAGTCCATTTTAGTTTCTTGGATAAGGATGATATCTAGCCAAACTTCTTTCTTGAGGGAACCCAACAATATCTACTTGGAAGGTCCATTAAGGCCTCTAATATTCCATGATAAGAGCTTCATTTTTGAGATTTGGGAAGCTTTCCCCCAATAGAAGATTGAGGAAAATGATAATATGCATCGAGATTTAGATGTTTTCCTTTGGAGTCCTTATCCTTCTCAAACTTCAATTGATCTTGGAATCCATTAACAACTTCTATCTCTACTTCACGATTCCTTAATACTTTGTTAGAAGGCTTTCCTACTTTACAAACCACCTCCACATCGATATGCTTTTTCTGATGGCTTCTCATTTTAGGCCTGAGAAGCACTTTAGCTAAATTCAATGAGCCTTTAATTAACAAAGGAATGGAAGACCCATAGCAGTGCATGGCTTCAAGGAACCCTTTGCTAAACAAATTAAAAATCCCTGAGTTGGTTTTGAGGAATAATTTTTTATCTAATATATCTTCTTATATATGTTTACTCTTATTCCTATCATTATTACATGGTTGTAAGAATTAACAATAAGAAAACTATTTATTTAAAAAAATGAAATTATTGTATAATTGAAAAGAGTTCATACTTATTGCTTTTAAAATTTTTAATTAAATAAAATTTTGATAATATAGTTATCATAATATAATGAAAAAACAATAATAAATATGTTTAGTTAATGTTTAATATATTTTTAAATAATTAAATAATAACTACAAAATAATTTATAAAATAACACATAAAAATATTAATACAATCAAATGGCACTAGCTCAATTGGTTAGATTCCTCATTTTAAGGAGGAGAACCAGGTGGTTAAGATGATGGTTGTTTCTTAAGTGATCTTGTGTTCAAACCTTTGAAGATGGTTGTTGATGTAATTTATAAACGTCCTAAAATATATATATATATAGTTAGTTAGTTGAAATAGAGTGACCATAAGCTAGACCATGGAAGTTGGAAACCTATTGCCAACCGGAAAAAATTTATAACTTAAAACGGTGAAGTAGATTGTTTAGTCTGAGAATAAATCATATTGTACTATACAGCCTTAACCATTTTATTTAAAATTCTAATATGTCTGCCCGTAAACCATTAAATTGTAACTTGGCTGGGCAATGTCGGAAGCATCTTTAAATTGTAACTTGGCTGGGCAATGTCGGAAGCATCTTGAAAAGTAGGGCAATCGCATCCTGAAAAGAAGAGCAATTAACACTTTAGCCGCGAGATTTTATATAGCAAGGAAGAAAAAGAGCACTTGCATTCTGAAAAGAAGAGCAATTAACACGTCTGCTGTGATATATTATAAGACAATGAAGAATCGCTTGCTTTCTTTGAAATCTTCGATTAGGCCGTAAATGGAACAACTTTTAATTTCAAATACGTCTC
Organism: Wollemia nobilis; assembly: GCA_028583015.1. Lineage (NCBI taxonomy): Eukaryota > Viridiplantae > Streptophyta > Pinopsida > Araucariales > Araucariaceae > Wollemia > Wollemia nobilis. Next base: position 3,184,842 of record JAQPPZ010000049.1, read on the forward strand.
ATGGTATTTGGAAAGCAAATAATGCCGCAAATCCTTTGGCGTTGAGGAGCCTAAACGACCAGTCCATCCGTTGTACGTACATTTTCATTTGTTATATAAGAGATTATAGTTTATATAAAACCTGTTATGAACTTCAAAACCTTTACTGTTGAACGCACTCAATTTGTACAAGCATATTAACCATATTTACAGTTTACAGTATCTATACGATTATGTCGTATGTTATGGTTTGATGCAGATGTCGATCTTTACATTGAATGGACTCCATCTCTTTTGGAAATTATGGGACCAAAGAGAAAGAAACAGAGTAATTAACTTTCCTTCACTTATGAACTGGAATGTTTACATCTTTACAAGTTCTTAAATAAACTAGAAAATGTGAATGCAAAACAAAAACACTGCTGATTAGCGAGAGTTGTGCTTCTGTAGAGAGGGTTGGAGAGGCAATGACATTGCATGTGGGCGATGTTGTTTTGACGCCCGCAGGCATAGCTCTCTTCATTGTATTAATCGCATGGGATTTATTGAGAGCCTACCAGAGAGAAGCATTTTGGGCTCCTGGAAACGGTTTAACTTTAAACCTGCTCCAGTATTTAGTGTTGGTTTTCAAAGAGGGAGGGTTAGAGAGGCAATGGCATTAATATAATGAAGATGCTCCGGCAGACGCTCAATAAATCCCATGCGATTAATACAATGAAGAGAGCTATGCCTGCGGGCGTCAAAACAACATCCTCCACATGCAATGTCATTGCCTCTCCAACCCTCTCTATAGAAGCACAACTCTCGCTAATCAGGAATGTTTTCGTTTTGCATTCAAATTTTCTGGAGTTTTTTTTTTTTTTTTTAAAGAAATTAAACTCTTATCTTCCAAATCCGATCGCTGTTAAAGAGTCCATAGTTATTGCCAGCAATTGCAGTTGTTCGATGATTGGATGGAATCCCTAGCTTTGTGCGTATCAGAAGGCTGGTAAGCCTTTCTCTCCAGTATCCGGCTATATAAGTTGATGATTATCTTTTTAAAAGCGTGGAGTAAGAGTAGAAGAGAACATAGCAGGAGAATAGTTGAGAAGCATAACAAAGCAGTGCAACAGAAAAAGCGTGAAGCAAAGTTAGGAGTTGAAATCGTAGCTTTCTGAAACTCCTTTGTGATTGTAACCAGCAAAATCTCCAAGTTGAAGATTTTTGTGGATGTATTTCAAGTTCATTTATGTAGATGTATTTCCAAGTTTATGCAATATATAATAATTCTGTGTATGTCTGCATTTGTGTAATATTCTGCGTGTTAATAATTTCAACTTAGCAAAGTTAGGATATATTTCATTTTTCATTATTTTGGTTTATGTTGTATACCGTTGAAGATACTTGGCAATTTCTAGTGGCGTAGAACAAACATGTTCTAACCTGCGCAATAATTATCTTGGTAAGTGTGCCCACAATTTAGGTTAGCGATGTAGGACACATTTTATTCTTGTTATAGCATGTGAGCTTTATTAAGTTAATTGTTGCAGTACGCAACATTTCCTTTTGCTCCATCCCATGGACTTATCTTGTAATTAAGTCTACGATTAATTTGTGCTCCACCTCGCACTATTTCCTTTGTTAGAAATAGCGAGGTATCTTCCGTGCTCCCACGCGCTAACCGAAATCATGGGCCAAAACATCCTGCTCTAGCCCGTGACTCTCGTCGTGTTTCTTCCCATGGGATACAACACGTGCTCTAGCTTGCGAACCTTAAGTTTGTTGAATTCCGCATCGTGTCGCATCCCATGATGTGTTGTATCCTCCGTGCTCCTACCAGTGACATGCTATGTCCCATTGGGTATTGTAAAAAATTTAAATAAACTTTCAAATTGGTATCAGAGCTAGCACCAACTCGTGGAAGATAAGAAACAATGGCTTCTAGTGGTAACTCTTTGCAGTTGTAGATTCCATGGTTTAATGACAAGAACTACGATTACTGGAGCATCCATATGAATATCCTATTTAGGTCTCAGGAGATATGGGACGGTGGAGAACAGTTATCCAAAACCAGCAGATGTAGTAGCATTGAGCGCTCTCTCCCAAGAAAATACAAATCTATTGAAAGAGAATCGAAAGAATGACTAGAAGGTATTATTTTATAAATTACAAGCAGTTGAGGAAACAATTTTCTCGAGAATTGCAGTAGCAACCAAAGCAAAACAGACATGGAAAATTCTAGCCAGCTCTTTCCAGGGAACCAACAAAGTGAAGTTTGTGAGATTGCAAATGCTGAGAAGAGAGTTTAAAAACTTGCATATGAGTTTGTCAGAGTCAATGGGTGACTTCTTTACCTAGACAATGGGTATCATTAACCATATGAGGTTTAATGGAGAAAATGTAGAGAACCAAAGAATAGTTGAGAAGATACTAAGGAGCCTACCAGCAAGGTTTGACTCAATGGTGATAGTAATTGAAGAATTGAGGGATTTAACAACCCTCTCAATAGATGAGCTCATGGATTCTCTACAAACACATGAGAAAAGGTTGAGTCGGTCATCTTAGTCATTACTAGAGCAAGGGTTTAAAATATAGGTCTCATTTCAATACAATAGTAGAAGAGAAGAATCCCACCAAGGTATCTCAAGTTATCAAGGAGGAAGAGGACAAAATAATTGAGACAAGCATGGAAGAGGCCATAAGCAAGGAGGAAGTTCAAAATCTAGTGAAGGAGAGACTAGCTGCAACTTCCATCAAGCGAGAGGAAGAGAAAATGGCAGAAATCATAAAGGAGGATCAAATCAAAGGTATGACAAATCAAAGATCCAATGTTATTACTACAAGAAATTTGGCCATTATAGTTATGAGTGTAGAAAGAATTTGGCCAAGGATAATAAGCAACAAGTCCATTATACAAATAAAATTAAAAATATAGAGTGTAGAGATGCTTGTGGGAATCTACTATTAAATTGTAGTACTAATGAGGAGATCCAGAATAATACCTAGTATCTTGACAGTGGTTACAGTAACCACATGTCTAGGAATAGAGATATGTTCTCACAGTTGGATGAAACCATCAAATCTGAGGTGAATATGGGGAACAATAGCAAGGTACCTATTATGGAAAAAGGGAATATCATAATCCATACCAGGCAAGATGAAAGGAAGCACATATCTGATGTGTATTATGTGTTTGGGTTGAAACATACCTTACTAAGCGTTGGAAAGCTTGTGCAAAAGGGGTACACTGTGCAATTTAAAAATTGAGTCTGTATCATCCAGGACAAGGAGAATGGGCTTGTTGCAACTGTATCCATGACAAAGAACAAGATATTTCCCCTACATATTCAAAATTAATTACTCCTTTCATTTAGTGTAGTGGTAAATGATGTTACATGGTTTTGGCACCTTAGATTTAGTCACCTAGGTTTCAGTGGTATGAACCTATTGTACAAGAAGCAAATGGTGAAGGATTTACCCCTTATAGAGCAACCTAATCAAGCATGTGAAGGATGTCAAGTCAATAAATAACACAAGGATGTGTTCCCTATAGGACAGTCATGGAGAGCTTCATAGCCATTGGAGCTAGTGCATTCAGATATTTGTGAATCTGTGCAAACTAGTACATTTGCTAGTAACAAGGATTTTTTTACTTTTATAGATGATTTCAATCGGAGGACATGGGTATATCCCATCAAGAAAAATTTAGAAGCTTTCAGTAAAGTTAAGGAGTTCAAGGCTCTGATTGAAAAATAAAATAGCTACTATGTGAAGACTATGAGAATAGAAGGAGGAGGTGAATACATCTCCAATGAATTCCATAATTTTTGCAAAGCAAATGGAATTTGAAGGTAGTTCACAACTAGATACACACCACAACAGAACGGTGTTGCAGAGAGGAAGAATAGAACCATAATGGAGATGGCATGAAGCATGTTGAAGGTGAAGGGATTGCCACATGAGTTTTGGGCAGAAGCTATAGTTTGTGTAGTTTATCTATTGAACAGGTGTCCCACAAAGAGTGTGAAGGATAAAATTCCTTAAGAGGCATCGAGCAGCCAGAAGCCCATGGTTCATTTAAAAGTTTTCAAGCGCATAGCATATGCACATATCCCAGATGAGAAGAGAAAAAAATTGGATGACAAAGTAGAAAAATGCATCTTCACTTGGTATAGTGAAGAATCGAAGGCTTACAAGTTGTATAACCCTGTAACAAAGAAGTTGATCATTAGACAAGATGTGAATTTCATGGAAGATGAAGCTTGAAACTGGAAATCCAAGACTGGTCAGCAAAAACTAGCAATCTTTGAGTCTAAGGACTTGGATGAAAATAAAGTGCATCTGCTTGTAGTCTCTAGCAATAATGCTGGTGCTAGTAGCAGAACTGCCTCATCATCACAATCACGTCCACTTGCAAGCAGGATCTCCAACTTGAAGACACCATCAAAGATAAGGAGCTTGCAAGATATATACAAGGTAACTAGAAATGAAAATGAAGAAGCAGAATATTCTAATTTTGCTTTATTTTCTAAGTGTGATCCATTTTCATTTGAATATGGAATTAAGAACATAACTTGGGTGAAAGCTATGGATGATAGATAGAAGCCATAGAGAAGAATCAGACCTGGCAGTTAATGGGTCTTCTAGTAGGCAAGAAGACCATTAGAGTAAAATGGGTATATAAAATTAAGTTTGATAAGTAGTCAATGGATCTTCCAGTAGGTAAGAAGACCTTTTGATAGGCATAAGGCCAGGCTAATGGCAAAAGACTACAAGAAGAAGTCGAGGATTGATTATCATGAGGTATATGCACATGTAGCAAGACTTGACACAGTCAGAATGATCCTACCATTGGTAGCTCATAAAGGTTGAAATGTATACCAGATGGATGTCAAGTCTGCCTTCCTTAATGGAGTGTTGGAAGAAGAGGTCTACATAGACCAACCACCTGACTATGAGCTAGAAGGGCAAGAAGATAATGCCCTAAAACTGAAGAAAGCACTGTATGGGTTGAAACAAGCATCCAAGGCTTGGTATAGCCGCATTGATGCTTACTTTTAGGAGAATGGGTTCATAAAATGACCATATGAGCACACTCGCTACATGAAGACAAATGCAGAGGGGGGGATGATAATAGTTTGCTTGTATGTAGACGATTTGATCTATACTGACAATAGCAATATGTTGTTTGGTAAAATTAGAAGTGCCATGAAGAAGGATCTCGAGATGGACTTAGACCTGATGAAATATTTTTTTGGCATTGAAGTTACCCAATATGTGGATGGTATCTTCATCTCTCAAGGAAAGTATGCAGTAGATGTCTTGAAGAGGTTTAGAATGAAGGACATAAAACCAACAATCACGTCGGTTACCACAGGCCTAAAATTGATCAAGATAGATTGCATAAGCAATATTGATCCAACATTCTATAAGACTTATTGGAAGTCTCATGTACTTGACAACAACTAGACTAGATTTGATGTTTACAATGAGTCTAATTAGAAAATTTATGGAAGCACTGAAGAACACTCACTTGCAGGTAGGGAAGAGGATTTTACGTTATGTCAATGGGACCAGAAACCATGGAAATTTTTATGCAAGAAAATAGTAGCTTGAATTTGTTGGCTACACAGATAGCGATTGGGTTGCAGTATAGATGATAGGAAGAGCACTTATGGTTATGCATTCCATCTTGGATCAGGTGCAGTTTCATGGTCATCAAAGAAGCAACCAATTGTTGCATTATCTACTATTGAGGCAGAGTATGTTACTGCCACTTAAGCCGCATGCCAGACAGTATGGCTACAAAGAATTTTCAGTGAGCTGAATCATCACTAGGAAATGACAACAACAATATACTGTGATAACGATTTAGCCATAACATTGTCGAAGTTAATTCTAGGTAAACAAATTAGTGATATTGCTTAAATATTTTCAAAAGAAAAGTGAAAAAGGAAGAGGCTTCCTAATTTGGCCACTAATACATGCATTCATATCATATTCACCAAATATGTAAAGGGAGAAAACTACCCTACCATGTACTATTCTCAACTGGATCTGGTGGAAGTTGAGGTGAACCGCGAGGGTATGTTATAACTCTACACTCAATGGTCAAAGAGGGAGGGTTCACCAGGAATGGTTTTAGGACTTGTTCCAAGTATAGGGTGGAATGTGTTTGAATGTGTTAATTAAGCATGCACCTATATTTACTCTTTCTAAAACTACACTATAAAAGGGAAAGAACAATGCAAGATACAATATGAAAGAAGACATGAGTGTGACCCTAGAATGATTATTTGCTTGAATGATCACTATCCCTAGGATTACAAAACAAAGTATGTACCAAAAATTTCACACCTCTTTCCTTCAGGCTAATGGATCTATGCCTTGAAGGGGTATGGGAAATCAAGGTTCCACACCTCAATGTGAGGGGCACCTAGTAGCATGCCTCCCTTGGTGATTGTCGATAAATTAGGTGGGTTCACCAAGAAAAAATTAAAGTGTATATTTTGATGTATTATTTTGATTTACATACATCTAGATTCGTGGAAAAATACAGCTAAGATTGAACTATATGAAATTTAGTTTTCTTTGCAAATAACACTTAAATAATTGATCTGAACTAAATGCAATGTAATTTGATTCTCATTTTTTTAGTTTTGTTTCTTATATTTTGATATTAATATATAAATGGAATTGATTTTAACTAACATAAAGCAAAAAATGAAATAAAAAAGATTAGACAAAAGACTTACCTAGATTGGATGGTTGAGTAGAGTGATTTCACTACTTGTGAATGATTTCACAGTATGTCTGTATCTCATCGAGCAGGAAGTGAATTTGTTTCTCTAAGCATGAATTTGTGAGAGACCTGCAATTGAAAATATAGAACACTAAAAATTATATTTAGCATTTGGGGATATGCTTAAGCCACTATAAATTTGTCCTTAGTGATGTAGCAGTCAGATCCCCTAGGTATATTTAACAAACCTTACATAAGAGATCGAAATCATAAACTATTTGCAAATAAATTTGAGAAAATACGATAAAACTATTGTGATAGGATCTTAGGTTAGTAACCAGGAAGAAAAAGTTAGGATAAAATAGAATAAACTTACATTAGGAATTAATCTGTGGTTACAAGGTTTAAATAGAAGGAAATAAACCACCAGTATCTACCGTCCAGGGAGGTAAAAGGTAAGGTCCAACCTTACTGTGGTAAAAATAAATTTTTACCATGCGTTATTTCCAACATTCTCCCCCTTAAAGTTGAGAGGACTGACTATACAGTCTCTCAGCTTTATAAATTGAGCTTTAGCCATGCCTTTGGTGAAGATGTCTGCTAGATTATCCAAAGTGTTGTAGTATTGAAGCTCAACTATCTGTTGTTCCACCATATCTCTTATGAAGTGATACTTCATATCAAAATGTTTTGACCTTTTGTGGTGGATCGGATTATATGCCAATTGTATGGCACTAATATTATCACAATTCAGTTTGGTTGGACCAATTTGATTTTCCCCAATCTCTTCAAGTATTTTCCTCAACTAGAGGATTTGAGTACTAGCATGGGTAATGGCTATATACTCAGCTTCTATAGATGATAATGCTACAACAGATTGCTTCTTGGAACTCCAAGTTATTAGTCCTGAACCTAGACTAAAACAGTTCCCTGATGTAGATTTTTTGTCATCTATATTAACTGCCCCAATCGCTGTCACTATAACCAACTAACTTCACATAGTTAGACTTGAGGTAATGGATTCCAAAATCTAATGTACCTTTTACATATCGTAAAATTCGTTTGGTTGCTTGGAGGTGCAGCTCGGATGGGCAAGCCATAAACCTTGATACTAGAGAAACATCATACTGTATATCTGGCCTAGTGTTGGTGAGAAAAATTAAACTCCCAACCATGCTTTTGAAATTGGTCATGTCAACTTTTGGTGCTCCATCATCTTTGCTTAGTTGGATTCCATGTCCCGTTGGTGTTGCAACTGATTTGCACTCATCGCATAGCAAATTTCTTGATCATGTCATGAGCATATTTCTGTTGACATATGAAGATCCCTTGCTTTGATTGATGTACTTCCATGCCTAGGAAGTATCTCATTAATCCGAGATCCTTCATCTCAAATTGATTCATCATGGAGTTTTTGAACTCCATATTCATCTTATTATTACTACCCATAAATATTAGATCATCCACATATAAACAAACTATGAGGATATCTACTCCATTCTTAAGGTAGTATAGAGTTGGTTCACTCTTGCTTTTTGTGAAACCATACTCGCTAAAATAGCCATCAATGTGTGAGTACCATGCTCGTGGTGCTTGCTTGAGGCCATAAAGTGCTTTTTTCAATTTATAAACAAGGTTCTCTTTTCCTTGTTCTTGGAAACCTTGAGGTTGTTGAACATACACCTCTTCTGTCAAGTATCCATTTAAAAATGCACTTTTCACATCCATGTGTTGAATGTTCCATCCTTTATGGGCTGCCAAGGAAATAACAGTTCTGATTGTTTCTTGTCGAGCAACTGGAGCAAAGGTTTCCTCATAATCTATGCCATATTTCTGAGTAAAACCCTTAGCTACTAATCGTGCCTTGTGCCTTTCAATGCTTCCATCAGCATTGAATTTGGTCTTATAGACCCATTTACATCCAACACATTTTTTTCCCTTGGGAAGCTTCACAAGCTCCCAAGTATCATTCTTTTTAATTGAGGATATTTCCTCTTCCATGGCATCTTGCCATATACTTTCAATACATGCTTTTTCATAGCTAGATGGTTCTAGCTATGCAGCAACCAACAAAGCATAATTGACTACATCACCCCTTGGTTCATGAGACTCATCATCTCCTGACATGTGAAGATTTTCAAGTCTTGACAAAATGTCGTCCATCTCACTAGCTTGACTCCTAGTGTATCTTTGTTGGAAATTCCTATCCAACATTTGAGAAGATGGATGACTCTGTAGTATGCGCTTTCCTTTATTTGTTTCTTTCCTTTGAGAAAATGGATCAATATCCATCATACTTGGAGCACTTACAGATCTCTGAAATCATTTCAGAGAGTTTGGGGGTGCCAACAAAGGAGTTCCTCTTGGACTTGATGTACTCGATGAAGATTCCTGATGTGGACTTTGTGGAGGGGAACTACTTCCACTACTTTTCTTGGGCTATACAAATGTGGAACTTTCAAAATTAGAGTCTATATCAACAAAGTTTTTATGACCCCATTCTCCCCCTTCATCAAAAATTACATCCCTGGAGATAACTATTTTATGTGTCTTGGGATTGTACAATCTATACCCTTTGGTAGATTCACAATACCCTACAAAAATACATGCTTGACTCTTGGGATCAAGCTTCTTTCTCTTCTCCTCAGGAATGTGTGCATAAGCTAAAGAACCAAAACTTGAAAATGTTTGACATTTGGTTTCTTACCATACCATCCTTCATAAGGAGTGATACCATCTAAACTAGAAGTCGGACTTCTATTTAGAATATATGCACTAGTTCTCACTACATCTTCCCAATAGTTGTATGTTAGATGCTTTGTTTGAAGCATCGTACGTGCCATTTCAACAAGGGTGCGGTTCTTTCTTTCGGCCACACCATTCTGCTGTGGGGTATAGGCAATGGTGAACTACCTTTTTATCCCATTTTGCTTACAATAATTTAAAAATTCATTTGAGGAGTACTCTCCTCCTCTATCAGTGTGAAGACATTTGACATAGTAGTCACATTGCTTTTCTACATTATTTCTAAAGTCTATGAAGCAATCAAATGCTTCATCTTTGTGTTTCAAAAAATAGATCTAGCACATTCTAGAATAATCATATATGAATGTTAGGAAATAAGAATTGTTTCCAAGGCTTTTTTTTTGCATTGGACCACAGATGTCCGAATGTACTAGCTGAAGAGGATAGCTTGCTCTCCATGCTTGCCCTTTTGGAAACTTTGTTTTGGAGTGCTTTCCCAAAGCACATGCTTCGCATACCTTCTTATGTTCTTGAATTTTTGGTAGTCCTGTCACCATAGCTTGTGAAGTTAACATTTTCAAGCTAGCGGAATTGAGGTGACTATATCTCAAGTGCCAAATACACTTGGATTTGAAATAGCAATATTTGCAAGTTGAGCTCCCCCTGGCTCACCAAATTTCAGAGGGAATAACCTATTCTTTGTCATAATTACTTCTGTGATGACTCTGTTACAATTGTTTTTATCAAGGATTGTACATTTTCCTTCATCAAAAACTAATTTGTAATGCTTCTCCATCATTTTGCCAACACTTAACAAATTGTGTTGTAGCTGTGGAGTATAGTATATGTCATTCACCTTTTTAAGGCCTTATTTTTTTGGAACTTCCATAGCTCCAATGACTTCAACTTGCAAAGATTTATTATCCCCTAACTTAACATGGGATTTATAATTTGAATCTAATGTAGCAAAGAGATTTTCTTTGCCACTCATGTGGTTGGAGCAACCAGTATCTAAAATCCATGTGTCTTTGAGATTTTGATCTAACTGTCCATATGAAAGAAAAATATTTGAGGTGCCTTCTTCTTCTCCATAAAATGAGCCATATTTACTGCTTTGATCTTTTGAAGACTTTGACCAGCAATCACGAGCGAAGTGTCCTTGTTTCCCACAATTGAAACAAGTTGTTTTAGTTTTGTTACTTCCTCGTCCTTGATTTCCATGGCCTGCATTTCTGCTTTGGTTCTGATTGGCTCCTCTGTTTTGATTTCCACCTTTGTTTTGATTTCCTCCTCTGTAGGAGTTGCTTTGGCCTTTGCCTATTTGTTGTTGTCTCTGCCTCGGCCTCTTCCTTTTCCTTGTCTTGCAGCTTCATTTGAAGTGAAGGCTTTGTCATCACCTCCATAGCTTGTTGAAGGTGTTCCTTGAAGGAACTCTTCATGTGATGTTAATGATCCAATCAAACTATCAAATGTAAGAGTAAAAAGGTCTTTTGATTCTTCAATTATGATGGCAATGTGATTCCACTTAGGAAGAAGTGTTCTCAATACTTTCTTCATAATTGTTTCAACTGTTGTGTTATCATCTAAAGTTTGCATCATATCAACTATTGCTTTGACTCGTACACAATAGTCACCAATTCTTTCATTTTCCTTCATTCTGAGATTTTCAAAATCTCTTTTTAAGGTCTGAATCCTGACTTGCTTCACTTTATCACTTCCTTGGAATCCTTCTTTCAAGGCATTCCATGCATCTTTGGCAGTTAAGAAAGATGCAATTCTAGGAAAGATACTTGGATCTAATGCTGATTGAAGATGGTATAAGGCAAAAGAGTTATTTTTCTATGCATCTTTGAAGGTCTTCTTGTCGGTTGCACTCAAAGTAGTCCAATCTGTTGGAGCAGTGTAACCGTCTTCAATACTATCCCATAGTCCTTTTCCTATGAGTAATGTCCTCATTTTGATGGACCAGTACTCATAATTATCCCCATTGAATTCGGGGATTGATAGATTGTTATTTGATCCCATTACAATCTATTAAAACAAGAAACCTTTCTTATATAGTCTTATTACAAAAATACTTTACAAACTATCAAGCCTTGCTTGATTTATCCTTCAAAAAACAACCTATTCTTGTTGTGATTCAGCAATTACAAAATTGTCAGCGACTTGTTCATCGTCATCACTGATCAATATAATTTTAGGTGAAGGAGGTTGTAGGATTTCAACTGAATTACTATAATGAGTATATTCAGATCCTTGTGGAGCAATCTCCATAGATTTGAATTGTTCAAATCTACTCCCAAAAGAGTTATCTTCTAAATCTGCTTCGTATCCTAGATCAGGATTTCTCTGTTGTGCAATAACTACTTTTTACAACTGTGAAAAGACTGAATTTATGCCTAGTGTTCTCACATGCTCATCAAATTTTTTGGCGTTCGTTCTTAGTAACAGTTTACAAAGAGCCTGATAACATCCATTCGATCTTATCATCTAAGAAAATTTCCCTGAAATTTTCTTTTACACAAAATTTCCTCTTAGGAAATGTTACTAAATTTTTACCTCTCAAAGCGTAAAAAAATGTTACAGCAATTTCCTCTTAGGAAATATCTTTTCTTCCACAATTTTGATAGATAGATTCCTTTTTTTTTTTTTTAACTTATTTTTAAATGCATAAAAATTTTAATTTTAATCAAAAAAAATTTATAAAATATATCTTCTATAGATAAGATTTAAAAAAAACTGTTAAAATAAAAAAAAAAATTAAATATCTATAAAAAATATAAATTTTTATAAAAAAATATGAAAAAAATAAAAAAAAATTAATTTTTATCGTGCAAAATATTATATATGGCGCACGTGGGGTTCGACCCCGCGACCTCCCGCGCCAAGCCTTAACGTTGGCCCGAATGGCCAGTCGGGCTAGCCTATCCGACGTGAATGGAAGGCACTTGCCTTCCTTCTATTCCGTCGGGCTAGCAAATATTTTAAAAAAAATACGAGACATTTGTCCCACATCCGCCCTGCGGATGAAACTTACAGGCTTTAAAAGCCTGTATTTTGCGGATGAGTTTCGATTGCCTACGTGAAATCAGGACCATGACTTTTTCCTCCTGCGTGTTGCCTGTCCAGTCGCCCGCCTATCTGCTTGCCACTTGTCGTGTCGTATCCTTGCCACATGTCGTGTTGTCGCATTCGCTCCCTGCCACGTGTTCGATCGTTGAGTCCGCTCCCTACCACGTGTCGTGTCCGCTCGCTCGCTATCTACCATGTGTCGCCTCTTGATTAGCTCCTCGGGATCCATGCCTCTTGCTACCTCAGTTTGCATGTTGTGGGCCTCTTGCCTCGGTTCGTGCATTGTGGGCCGACCTCCTCGAGATCCGTGCCTCGCTTGTTGTGCCTTCTAGCCAAACGTGAACCAGCTCTGATACCAGATATTGTGATAGGAGCTTAGGTTAGTAACTAGGAAGAAAAAGTTAGGAGAAAATAGAATAAACTTGCATTAGGAATTAATCTGCGGTTACAAGGTTTAAATAGAAGGAAATAAACCATAATCGCTAACTTAGGGGAAAGAGAAAAGGATGAAGGAAAATAGGGAGGAAAGAAGAAGAAAATTAGAATTTGTTCTCTCAGCCGCCCATGCCGTCAAACCTCTGTCGTCCAGTCTCTACCGTCCAGGGAGGTAAAAGGTAAGGTCCAACCTTACTGTGGTAAAAATAAATTTTTACCATGCGTTATTTCCAACAAAAACCATGTAAAAACTAGAATGCAATTGAAATGTAGAATGATCAATATATGATATGGACTGGAACAAATGGATCTGGAAGTAGATCTTTACCCCCAAGCTTGTGGATCTAAGAATTCGCAAATTATAGGTGAACTCACAATCTAGGAGCAGATTCATGATCTATCTGTGAACTCATGAAGTGTGCATAAGTATGAATTTGCCAAATAAAGATGATATATGAAGGGTTATGTATGATTCTATAAACCTGCTTATAGATGACAATATTGCAAATCTATATGCAAATGATGCCTAGATGGATAGAAATCATGGATATGTATGTAAATGAATAAAATATCTAAAATGCAAATAAAATAGCAAAAGGAATATAAGAAAAATAGAGTATGATTGAATGTAGGATGATCTATATGTGATATGCAAATGAAACCATAGATCTAAAAGCAAATATTTACTCCCAAATCTGTGTTTGTGTGAATTCATGACCTATGTGCAAATTCACATCTTGTGGGTGAAGTCGCGACTAGCCCATGAATTTGTTGAGTATGCAAGAAACATAAAATGCACAACAAGAAATGCAATAAAAATATCAAGCAAAGTATAATATAAATTACTCACAGTGATAAACATAGTAAATTTGATTGTTGGATGTCATAATGGTGACAATAGCAATATGGAATTTGTTCGCAGTAAGTCAGACTTCACAAGTGATCTCCAAACAGCAAGAAAGCCTTTTTTAGTCACTCCATCTACAACAAAGTAACATATTTGCAATTCTCTCAATTGGAATACTATTGATCTCCAATTTTACCAAAATCTCTTCAACTCACCATTAGCCCCATTTTGGGAGACAAGTTGTTATTTTGAATACTTCAATCAATGCAGGATCAGTTAGTGTTTGCAGGATTCAAGGTAAGAAATTGGGGTGGTTATCTAGATTAGGGAATCTCCAATCTAGGTGAATTTATGACCTAATATTTCAGACCGTAAATTCATGAAAAAATCCATGGTTGGTCAGATTTAGGGGAAGCCAAAGCTATTGTTTAGATGGATATGCAGGTGACCTATTTTTGAAGATCCATGACCTAAACATGTGGGCCACAAAATCATGAAAATATAGGAAAACATGTAATGTAAGTTGGCACATGCAGAAAGGAAGGTCATATTGATGAAGGGAGGTGACTTTATGTGTTAGAGGGAGGGAATTATGACCTCATGTCAAATATCCTTGTCTACATTTTGCCCCCTCTTTGGTGCATTTATGAGTAATAAATGCATCAAATAAAGATGTATACACTTGGGCGAAAGTGGCAAAAAGTCGACATGGGTGAAAGTGGATGAACGGTTTTGGGCAGAATGTTAGTGTGAAAAACTTGTTAAAGATTTTTTTATTATTATGGCATGCAAATCAAGGCATAAAATATCAAAATTAAAAATTTAATTTTTGGGTAGGATGTCCCCTCAAGTTTTGTGAGGAATGTGATATTCTTCACGAAACTCAAAATCCTAAATGGGGAAGACAAATTGCAACAAATTAAATGGGGTAGGGGGGTTAAAAAAAGGGGTTGAGGGTAAAACCCTAATTTATTTTTACTATGTGATTGTCTAATTTTGAGCTCTGGTGAAAATGGGGCTTCCAATACACCAAGCAGATTACGTGTGAATGGGCAACATAGACCTTGGCTTTTTATTATGGTAGTGATTCCATTCTTAATATCTTTCCATCATGTTGTTTGTTATTTTTCTAGGATATGAGGAATCTATTTATAAAAATTCATGGGATAGTCATCAAACGTATTGATATGATATAGCCAAAAACAATCTTTGTTTATTTTGATGTCAATATTTTTATACATATATTTATTTATATAGAGACCTATACAAGAGTAGATAACTAGTACTCTGAATTTTGTAAAGCTATGTGTCATAAATATTGAGCTAATACCAAGATATATTTCTACTCAACACTTGATCCACTAGTTTGATGAATCAACTAGTGAAGCTCATCTAAGAGATCTAGAGAAATTTACCCGAAGTTTATTTTATTACAGGGAATTAATTCTTAGATGATTAGGACACCTCCTACAACAAAAATCTAGGAGATTTCAACTTCATTTCTCGAAGGTCAGAGTGCCTTCATAGTGTAGAGATTAGTTTTTGCAAGAGAAGAACACTACAAAAGAGGCTTCCAGAGCAGAATTCTGGTGAATTTTGGAGATAGGAGATCTCCATTGCAATATTGAAAACTTTACAAAGAAAAGGCCATAGAAGCCTTGATTCAGAATAAATTGCCATAGAAGACTTGATTCATAAGAAAAGGCCACATAAGCATTGATCCTGAAGAAGACTCTAGAAGAGAGCATCTAATTTAGAAGCAAATTTTAGTACTTATACTTTATTACAGGAACAAGGAGATTAGTGAGTTGGGAAAGCTTCCTAAAAAAAGGATAGGAAGAGTATCTTCTTCAAAATTAATCCAGAACCTATATCAAAATATATCAGTAGAGGATCTTATTGATGAAGAAGGACTAGGAGAGTCCCCAAATATAGAGGTAGCAGAATCAGATATCCAGGAGAATATCTCACCACCAACACTTCCAAAAGCATAATATTGAAGATAAGGTCTCAAGGAAGACTAGAAGAAGATGCAAGGACTTGGAGAGGCCTCTACGAGCATCCAGTAAAATGCTTGGAGAGCCTTGCTAAATAAATCATCAAAGGAGTTCCAAGGAGAACTCATTGGATAAATTCACTATTGGAGATAGTGAAATATTTAGGACAATTAATGTCATCTGAAAACAAGCCCAAGAAGAAGAATTTGGCAAGAAGTACCAAATATTAGAAGACCTCAGGGTATTCAAAATCTTGAGAAGAAGATCTTGTTTGAAGTAATATTTAGACAAAATAAGCCTACCAAATCCAGGATATTTGGATATTACCTCTCACAAAAATAAGGCACCACTTCAAAATCAAAGATCTCTTCAAATATATAGCAAAAGGAGGAGGCTACAAGAGTAGAAAAAGCCACCAAAATCCTAGGCTCGTGAAAGAGAGTTAGAGACCGTATTTTGGTGAAGATTAAGTTGTTCAAGGTAGCCTACAGAGAGTTGCAAGATCTTACTTAAGACAACAACTTGGTGATATTGGACACCAAGATCTACACCCTCTACAACAGTGGTAAAAATAGATTTCAGAAAAATGTAAGCAACTATTGGTGTAAGTAAATTCAATAAGTGGATTACTTATCATATTTGTTTAAGCACCTTGATTGGAGTAAAGTTGTGAAAAGGAGAGTTGAAAATAAGAGTCTTCAAAAGTGCAAAAAGAAAGGATTCTTTAAGGTTTATTTGCACTTTAGGAGTTGATTAGATTTCAAAATATCGAACTATCTATCAACTACCTATCATCTACTTTGGAAATAAAAATAAGACTACCTCCTATTACCTTGCTTATAAATAAAATACAGAATAATTTTTGAAGATTCATTTCAGATTATTCTTGATTAGTTACAGTAAATTGATTAAGTGCATTATTTTTGAGAGTTGATTTATTGGAGTGATAAGGTGAAATTTTTAGTGTAGTTTAAGTAAAATATTATTAGATTCATTTGGACTATTATATTTCTCCCAAGATTATTTTTTGTGTTCATTAGAAGGGCATAAAAATATAATTTTTCAAAGTGTCTAAATACAATATCAATGCACTGATATCTGCAACTTTGAAGTGGACTAAGGAAGCCATAAAATAAGCTCAATACTCCAATAATTAGAGAAGAAAGTAACCACCAAAAGAGCATCAAAAGAAGACTCGAACGAGACTTTGTGAGACTCAAGTTCAAAGCACAAGAAATAGTGCAAAAAAAATATAGCAAACAAAGAGCTTCTATCATGTGGTTACAATATTGGATCCGTTTATAAAATATAGAAGCAAAAAGGGGAAGGTGTCTAATAAAAGAGACAACCTCAAAACCCCTATATTGCACTCAATATTCTGCCTCAAAACCAGAAATATAGATTTGTAAAGAGGAATGCAAAAGAAGGTGCAATAAGAAATATTTTTTATAAAAACTATTTTACATTATATTGCACTATCCTAATCTGGTTATATAAGGAGAGAAGGCAGATTTAAAGGTTCTTAAAAGGCACTACACTTGTTGGAAAAACTAGCTGAAAGTGGATGCATGCTAGCAACCATCTAATCTTAGCTCAAGGAGCCATTCAAAGAGCTCATTCTCCTCACATCCTAGATGATCGAACCTGCAAGATACAACTTATAAAAGCAAGGGAGAAACAACATCATTCAAGAGCAATGTCATCTATGGAAGGAGGACATAAAAAAGTAAGAAAGGAAGAGAAAATTGAAGTGTCATTGGAGTGTCACTTACTCCACATTTGTTAGATAAAATCAGTTCTCAAAGCCTCCAGATTGTTCCTCCATATCCTAGCAAAAATAGTGTGAGTGAATGAAATATAAGGTGGGAATTTGTGAAGCTAAAATGATATCCAAAGAGTCTGTTCTAACCAGTAATAGAGATGATGTCCATGCAGAGAATAAAGTGGCACTTGTCTCTAAAGGAAAAAACCCAACACTCAAATCAAGAGAGCACTCATCTTCAAGAGAGGAGTTACACAAACAGGCTGGTGCATTGATTGTATGGGATAAAATTGTCAATTGGGATACCAAATGTTTTGCTAAAGAATGTAACATTCTTACATTACAAGAAGGTAGACAAACATTTATTTTGCACAAAACTCTCCTCAAGTGCTCGAAGGGAAATGGACGTGCCACTTGGTACTTTATACAAGAATCTTCTCCATTTTAATGACATCAACGATCAAATTCAGCATAGCAATTCTTCATATTTGCATTTACTTCCTCATCGTCTATGCAAAAATGTTCGAGCTACAACATGTCAAGAAGGTGATAAAGCCTTTAATGCTCAAGGCAATAAAATTCAAGGGAAGAGTCTAAGTGATGCCATATTTGGAATGCTTTAACCTCTAAGCAATTCCATTGGAGGGTACAATCACAACATCCATAACATCTACATCAATACTGCAGCCCAAGCTTCTCTGAAAATAGCACCGAATATTACTTGGAGAAAGGTAAAATTTATTCCCATTTATAAGTGATATCTTTCCTTGGAGTTGTAAGGTCTAAATTGAAGGAATCTAATTACATTGAAAACCATACACCAAAGGGAATATTTTATCAAATAAATATAATATTTGCATTATAAAACCTAACAATAATTGCTACTTCATCAAAAGGATAGAAAGAATGGTACAATAGGTATTGTAAGATATGCAAGATAAAAGTCCATAGCACCAGTTACTGTAGGTTCAATCCCAAAAATCAAAATCAAGTAAATCATATGATCAATGGGAATCAATTTCAGGCACGTCAATATCAAAATCCTTGTCAACAACAATTTCAGTGTCCATCCAATTACCCTCAATTGGAGTATCAAAAAATAAATAAAAAATAACATCTAGCTTAGAGGATATAAGAAATTGAAGAACTGGAAGAATCGATAGATGATTTTGAAATAAAATCTCTCAGCAAGAATTACAAATTATGAAGACACTAATCACTTTCTTGAACAGGTTGCAAAAAATAGAGAATAAGATCCACATTGAAGACTACAATCTTCAATATCCAAATAATGTAATATAGGGGGGTGTTATAAATAGATTATATTACATCATCTGGATCATATAAATGTACCTTTCTTGGTACATACTTAGGACATTAGATTACTTTGGTAGGAAGTTATCTAGTTACTTCAAACAATGTAATAAATGTATAAGTGTCAAAGTGCAAGTTATACATGTGCAAAATATCCCCTGCACAGCTAGGTAGAGTGTTGGCCAAGGAACCTATCTCCAATATAAAATTTCATAGACATAGAGCAAGATATAGTAGTACAAAGTAGTGTAGAAGAGTGTGGTGTGATGTAGCAGTGTGATATAATGTGATGGAGTGTAATATGTTAAATTCCCATTCTTGAGTCATAGCTTTATTCATGCAGTGTTCATTTCCTCCATAGCTACTTTTGTAAACATCTCCATAATTTCTATTTATAGTATATTTTCAGTCATCTTGCAGATTTACTTTATTTCATATAATTTTGCATTTTGTGATTTCTATCTCCCATTACATGCTGCATCAAAAGCTAACAAAATGTTAATGGAGTAAATGTAAAGAGTAAATGTGATTAATATTGTTGTTATTTGATTTATTTATATGTACTTTGTTGCCTTGGAGTGTTGTTATATACATAGGTCATTTTTTAGTACTATGAAACATACTATAAAAATATCTACAACTATAGGCCTGTTCCAAAAATATGAAATTCTAATAAATCTAGTTATGCACTAAACTAACCTAGAAGCATAGGATGGGTTTCCTAGAAAATAAGAATTAAAACTTATTTAATTTTAGGTAACCATTCCTAGAAATAAGGGAGCTATATAAATGGAGGGTTACAACAATTATAGTTGGGCAGAACCTGTTAACAACAACAGTTACAGCAGGGTAGAATTTGTGTGGCAGTAATAAGAAAACTTAGGAAGTTAGGAAGTAGTTAGGAATAATTTGATACAATGCATACCTTCTTTTGGTTGGTAATATCCAGTAGAAGATATTTTGTCTCTCCTATAGTATAGCAACTGTAGACACCTAAAACGCGTCATGTCGAGGGCGACTACTCATATGGACATGCTACAAGACCATATGGAAGATCTTGGATAGACTCCAAGATAGAGCAGTGGTTCTAACCACTCAATTTGGGCTCCTTGGCCTAATCAGTCTGAACCGTAGCCCAGACCTACGGTTTACAGTCTGAACCATGGCTGAGACCTATGGTTTGCAGTCTAGACCACAGTTGTGACCTACGGTCTTAACTGAAGTTCAGTTGGCCTTCAATCCGAGCCAAATCGGTTGAAACGACCATTGGATCTAGAAGAAGGTGGTTAGAGGGTGGAAGCTTCCATTCCAACTATCCTAACCACCCCTTCTTGATCTTGGCTTCTCCAGGAAGCCACCCCTAGCCCTAGGGCATCCTATAAGTACCCCCTTCAAAATTAGGGAGATAGAAGCGATATAGATGATTTGTATAGCGAAGCGCTGATGAATTATCGAGTGAGTGTGAAGTGATCAAGTGAGCAGTGAAGCCCTATCAAATTGCATACTAAATTTGTGCATTAAAAGGCTACTTTGCTATTCATCCAATGATCAGATTGCATCATGGATGTCCTAGGAGCCTAGGAGGATCAAGAAATGCAAATCCGAGCAAATGAAGGCCCATCACAGTGATTTGACCACCAAACCTATCAGAAGGACATCGAAGGTGACCCTTGAACATCAATTGGACAAGGAGGTTAAGCCCACTACCCTTGGAATTGAGGGTAAGCCTATCAGAGTGCTAACCATGGCTATCAGCCATGGTTTATAGTGCAGACCATGCACCAGAGCTACGGTTTGCAGTAGAGGTATAACCGCCTTCCTATTTCCATTTATGTCTGGCTAATTAGGTTAGATTAGTTGTTTTTATGGTTTAATAGCATTTTAGAAGACTTTTGACCGTAGAACTAGGTTAGATTTACATTTTATGCTTATGCTTCAATTAGGACTTAAATGCTTTCTTTATGCATGTTTATGCTTCACTTTTCATATCTGATCCATGCATAGTGTAGCTGCTACTTTCCTTTATGCTATTACATGAATCTTGATTCACTTTGCATAGCTTAGAAGCATTCTTTATGTTTTCTTGATTATGCATGTTAATGGTGTCATTATGCAATTTACCTAAAAGGGCCTCATCATGAGAGGTTGCCTATATTTTTGACATTCTTGTGTTGTTTCTTGACCGTAGGGAATAGTTTCAAAGGAGAGCAAACCATCAAGTTCCTTCCCCATCATGAAGAAGAGGGCACCTCCACCCTAGAGCAGTTCGTGCCATTCTGAAAGGCATTTGGAAATCACACCTACCCTTAAGAGGGAAAACAATTGTGCACTCCTATTGTAATATTGTATCAAAATGAATATCCCTAAGAGGGACGTACTTGTAATTGGATTTTGGCTTTGAATACAATGGAATAAAGTGTTTTCTTTCTTGTTTCATTTGTTGTCAATTTCGTTTTCTTGTATGCATGCTATATCTTTACCATTTATCGCAATAGGAGCCGCCATCGGGTGTGACCCTTTCTGGTGGTTACAGAGGTGATCACGGTGGCACCCCATATTTTTAGGATCTGACTATGCTTTGTTGGCTTTTGTATTTGTAGGTACAGACCGTAGCTATCAACTATGGCCCAACAACTGAACCGTAGGTACAAGGCATGGTTTACAGTCAGAACCGTAGGTCAGACCTGTGGTTTCCTGCTGACAACATAGATAGACAATTTTAGAATTTCAGATAGTGCAGGACATGAGGTAGGTCCTTTTTCTAGACCTCTGTCACTTTTTTGTTCTCTGTGTTTTTATAGTAGGTCAAATTCGAATGCAAATTAGGAAAAGAACTAAAAAAAATGGTAAATCAATTGTCCTAGTTTGCTTTCGTACTTTGCTTTCAATAGAAAGGCGTTGCTGGGAACAACGGACCTCTGATTGTAGTCCACCCTAGGCTACAACATGCTTGATAGATATGTGTTGATGGTTTGCATGTGTGAGGCCCGATTAGTGGCCATTTAGCATCATAATGTGCATAGTCTTAAAGAGCATCTAGAGTAACTTGCATTTTCTGAATCTGAAACGTCTTTCATTTGCATAGCATTTAGAAAATGAGCATGTGTGCTATATGATGCATTTCTTTTATGTACATTAAAAGGAACCACACACACCATGAAACACTTAAACGCTAGTGAGTTGGGCTTGACATCCAACCACTAGTAGGGTTCAACGACGATGGGCGTAACTTCCATCCGTTGGCCCAAATCCTATGAACCCTTGATATATAGACCAATACCGGATCCAAGAACCATTCGTAGCCTAGAAAATTTGCATGTAATCCTCTTCGGAGGGTATAACGCTAACTGGGTGAGATTGGGTGAGGATCTGGGAGGACCTGTGCTCCTTGTCCGAGTGTGGGCTTCATTACCACACATGGGGGATTTACGTGACTTGGAGTTCATAGCCAAGTTGTCGAGCTGCGAGCATACAGGTGAAATCCATTAAACCAAGAATAAAATCCAACAAGTTTTGCAAAACACGATAAGAGTTTCTACAACTGATACAACAAATATTGAAAACACATCAAATAGTTTAGGGCTCAACTTTTAAAATGTAAAGGAGATAATCACATTGTTTACTTTGTATGCTTCTTTATTGCTTAATTCATCAAGATAAGGCCCTCCTTGAGGCCACAATTTTTAGTAAGAGAGGAAACCTCTCGAGTCTTGTTTAGTCGGTTCATCATGATGACTAGGCATGATAGAGCTCAATCACGAGCTAATGAGTCGAAGAGTTCATGGAGGGGCTCTGAACGCTCTCGATGTTCTCCTGAGGATATTTCAAACCTCGTACACCTCCTTGCTAGGCATCACACTCATTGTGCACCTGAGGATCCAATCCTCCAAGCGTGACCTTTTGAGAGTCATCGTGAGCTCCCTTCATCACATAGGGGGTTCACCCATACAGATCATGGGGTTTCTTCACATATGGTGAGAACCCAAGTCCCTAGGTCTCCATCTAAGGAGATAGAGAGTCATGGATCATACTCCATGAGTCAGTCCTATAGGGAATCTAAGTCTCATGTAGCCCATGAGAGGCAACTACTCCAAGACCAATTGGAGGAAGTGCACCGTCAGCGTAAGTGCCTAGAGCGTGAGTCCACAGAAAGAAAGAGAGCACATCAAAAAAGGTTGGATGAGCTCCAATGGTGTGAAGAGAGGATTTACCAATAGAAAGCACATGAAGAACAATCATGTGAGGTAATTCCTGAAAAGAAGCTCATACCTAGAGTGTTCAGGCAACAAGTCAATGCGACGCACCCAGTGCATCGTCAAGAGTTGCCACTTAAGCAAGTAGATAGCCATGCTTCTAGATAGATAGACATGCCTAGGGTTATCGAAGAGCAACAGAAAGAGACATCTAGGGATCCCATGCATAAGCGTGAGGTCGAGAGTAGTCAAGTTCGATAGGTGAGCAGTGTCAATGCTCGAAGGTCATCACAATCCTTGGGGCATATACAGTCTATTCCACCATATAAGGAACCTGTGATTACTTTCCATAAATAGGAAGTCAAACCTATCCCTATCCGAGAATCTGATCCTCCATTGCATATCATAGCGAGGATACAATAGATTGTGTATAAGCGAGTGTTGGTGGATACAGGATCATCGATTAATATCATTACCACCTCAACATTCAAGCATCTCAAAATTCCACTTTCTCACATCAAGGAAACAAATTTCATATTGCAAGCCTTTAATGATGTGGAATCCCCTACAGTAGGCACAATAGTCCTCCCCATCGAGGTGGGATAAAATATTATTCCTACATTGTGCTACATTTTAGAGGGATCAAGATAGTATAATCTACTACTTGGAAGACCATGGATAAGAGCCATGGAGTGCGTACCATCAATAGTGCATCAATGCATTAAGTACACCCATGGGGGTGAAGTTCATGTAGTTGAAGTGGACCCAGATCCCTTCAAGTATTATAAGCCTGAGGATAATCCACAGGAACCAGATGAGATGCCTATGCATCTGCAAGCTAAATTGGATGAGCCTATCCAAAGTGTGGATGCAGCTTCATAGACGGTGTTGGAATTGCCATCCCCACCGCTATCACCTATGGAGTCACCTACAACCCCTGCACTCTCGACACTGCTTAGCAGGGAAGGATTAATGAATGCCCTTACGGAGTTGCTCATAGCCACTTCGGAGGTATCATTAGAGGATCTTCACACTCCTATCAAGGAGGAAGAACCTAGCATGGTCATGGATGCACCCGAGTGTATCACACCCTCTTCATCCATCATGACACCAGATAGTTCTTACGAGGACTATGGTGAATATGAAGAGCTTATGGAGGCTAGTATTACGATGCTGCCCACCATAGAGTCCACTGAAGATTTAGGTCAGCTTTTCATCGAGTCTCCACCTACGGATCCTATCCCGGAGACATCGTGTGAGCATGAGGAAGGTTCAGTTATCACAACTAAAATAGAACAACCTCAGTATGTTGATGAAGTACCCATGATGCATGAAGTTGTGGAGTTTTCTCATGAGTTTGTGGGGATGGTCGACATTAGGCCAGATGATCAAGTGATTCTTAATCACATAAAGTAGGAGATGGGGCAACCCAGTGGTGTTTCCACATTGCTAGGGCCAAAACTTTTGAAATTAGTCACTCCTGACTCATTTCTCATGGCACCATCTCGAGAGCACAAACAAGTAGGTTCCTCACATCAGATTGGGGGTACTGAAAGTGACACAGTTCAACACAACGAAGTGAAACAAGAGCTTGAGCTGAGTCATATGCATGAGCATGTGGATAACATTGATGAAATGTATCATCAAGAAGCATCCACATCAACTCAAGTGAAGGAAATAGGTGATTTGCAATTACCTAATGGATCCATAGCATCCACTTTTCTATTTCCTTCAAATGACAAAGGTATTTCGAATCAGTCATTGGAAATACATATGAATTCTTTGTCAGTCTTGCGATCCATTTTAAGCCGTCTAGAATGGATGGAGCATCGAATGGATGAGCAAGATAAATCATTGCATTTTATCAAGAACTGGATTGAAAATCTAGAATTACAAAAGCAACCCTTGCCTGAGGATGAATCGCTTCCTATGCAAGTACAGGAAAAGCCTCGGTGAAAGCAAAAGCCCATGCGGCCAACTCAACCATTGGATTCTCAAAGCAAACCAATGTGGGGCAAGAGCCCAAAATAGTCACAACATAGTGGGACTCCATTACAAGAGTCTATGTCTGATATATTTTAGAAGCTGTAAGAGGCTAAGGTCATCACCTTGCCTAATGTCATCCCTTTAAACCCAAATAGAGTTAAACCTATGGGTTACAGGGAGCATCACTACTATCTCTACCATCGAATAGAGGGTCATGGCATTCGAGATTATCATGAATTTAAGAGTGTGGTGCAAAATTTGATAGATAAGGGGGTTTACCATGTAGATGGTTCTCTTAGAGTGCCCCAATATGATGAAGTGGAGGTCACGCCTCCTCATGAGTGACCTCGGAGTCGTCAGTCACCTCGTAGGCCCAATAGGCCAGTGCAATGAGTAGTTTCATTTCAGATGACTACTCTAACTTTGTTTCAAAAGTTACACGAGGCACAGGCATTCATATTACCTGAAGTTAAGTGTAGGGCATCCAAAACTGGGTCACCTAATAGAGGTCCCTTTTGTGTGTATCATCGAGTGCATGGACATGACATTCGGAGTTTCTAGTCATTTAAGAGGGTCATCGAAGACCTAGTCGAACGGGATGAGATCCATGAGGATGGCTCTCTCGTTCACCCATGTCAAAGCATAGGCACACCGATGAGGTCCAATCTTCACCTAGGGGAGTCGAGTTCTATCACTCTTCCTAAACAAGCTGATTACTTTTTAGTAAATAGCATGCATGCTAGGGGTCTTCAAGGTAGCATACCTTTCCCACCAGCCACACCAAATTCGATAAGGAAAAATGAGGAATCTAGAGGTATTGCACCTCCCTCACCATTGTCGAATGGCACACTCACTGGGGGTATATAGGGCAGCATGCCCTTCCCAAAAGGCTCCAAGGGTTCCTAAAACCGCTTGGTCAAGTCAGTCAAAAAGCTCCAAAGGCATCTGTAAGCCCTTTGGTCAACCTCAAAAGCTCCGAGGGTTTGGTCAAAACCGCTCGGTCATCCCAAAAGGCTCCAAGGGTCCCTAAAACCGCTTGGTCATGTCAGTTAAAAGCCCCGAGGATTTGCTTATAATCGCTCGGTCATCCTAAAAATCTCCAAAGGCATCTGTTAGCCCTTTGGTCAAATGCAAAAGGCACCAAGAGTTTCTGAAAAACTGCTTGGTCAACCCCAAAGGCTCCAAGGATTCTCAAAATCGCTTGGTCATCCCAAAACGCCCCAAAGGTACCCATAATCCCTTTGGTCAATCCTAAAAGCTCCAAGGATTCCTAAAAATTGCTTGGTCAATCTAAAGGCTCCAGAGGCATGTACTCATCGTTTGGTCAATTATGAGGCTCAAAACCCATAAAAATTATAAAATCAATAAAATCCAAAAAAAATTGGTAAAGCATAAAATCCAAAAACATTTGCATTTGCATTTGAATTTTGCATTTTCATTTTGCATTTACACATGCATTCGCTGCATTACTGCATTGCATATAGGCATTCGTCATCCGTTGCATTCCGTAATAGAAGGCATTGTGTTTGTCAATCTTACAAACGATGCCACGTTTGTGTTTAAATCATGCATCTCTGCATTTATCATGATCCATCATTCATGTGAGTAATTGTGTTTTTCAACACAACCTATAATGTTGCTATGGAGATATACTAGGGTTTTTCGGTCACTCAGCCATACCTAGTGGTCTTATCAAGAGTTGGTAGAAAGCTTGCTTTGCTTTTGTAGCTAAGGTTCAGTTAGTATAGCCCTTAGCATATCAGAAGCCTATCACTAATCAACAAATTTAAACAATCCTAACAAGGACTAGGGGAAGATGAAAGCCATGAAGCAGGACCGGGTATCCTAAAGCAAAAAGAGTTATTCTTGCTTATCCCTCTATGCGGACGGTATGGGAAATGTTGGCAGTTGGCAAAAGGACAGGTTAGTTCCCTATTCAGAATCCCTTGCTTACGATAAAATGAGCATATCCCAAAGAGATATCCCACATCAATCCTCATGATTGATACCCTAGATCGATATCATAGATCGACTCCCCAGAGTGATATCCCATATTGATATCATAAGATCGATATTCTCAATCGATATACCAAAAATAGTTTTTCCAAGTAAATCTCCCCAAAGGAAAGTTTCTGAAGAAAATTATCAAATGTAAATGCCAAAAAGTGAAGATCAAGTGAAGATCATAAAAATAGGCTTAAATCAAAGTTCAAAGTGAAGTTCAAAAGTGAAGATCAAATGAAGATCATAAATCAAAAGTTCGAGCGGAGATCAAATGAAGATCCAAAATCCAGTTCGAAGAGAGATCAAATGAAGATCCAAAGATAGTTCAAAAAGAAGATGGAATCGACTCCCTTGCTTCACTACATATGAGCAAGTATCCCAAAAATTGAAGGATAGAAAGGAATGAGCCTGAATCCCTGGAATTGTCAGCACTACTGTACCTTACGCATGATGATATGTCTGATGCATTAGCATCTCGCTTATGAACAAGACCAATGTTTGAATGTGGAAGAGCTAGCTTCAGGTGTCCTGCATTGCCTAGTGGCTTAGTCCAACTAAAATCTAAACTTGAGATTGGATAAGACATTTGTGGAACCCCTATCTTAGCAATGGGCTGAAAGAATCCCGCCTGACATCGGGGAACGCTCGTGTCTTATCTTAAAATAATCATTTGCACACACAGGGATAATGAACAGTTAGGGTCTATCCTAGCAAAAGCCTTTTATCTCAGAAGTCTAGTGTGGTTAGTATGCAACTTTTGATAAGTCTATTAGGGTGTTTGAGTCTCATGGAAAACCTCAAAAATTTCTCCCATAGCAACAAAGTGTCAAAAATTGCAACCATATAAATCATCAAATTGCAAAGTATCAAACCCATGATACATCATTATATAAAGCACAATCAACATATAGGATAGATACCGGATGGATATTAGCAATAATATTTAGATGGCCATTGACTATATCATGCACATTTTTCAAATTTGCAAAAAGAAAATCGAATGACACATTATATCATTCGCATCATAAACATTGCATACCATTGCATTTCATATATGGGTGATTAATTGATTACATTCTTATCTTAAGGATTTTCAATTACATTCATGATTTTTATACATTCTGTGGCGTCATCCATTAGATTGATAAACATATTTGCATTCATTCCTTATGTTTTAAGTGATTAAAGCATACAGGTTCATTTACATTAGATTAGCATCATGTAAATAAAGCATTACATACATTAATGCATGAAAAGAAAGCAATATCAAATATGCGTTAAGAGAAAAACATCGCATCCATATGCATCCATCAAAAAGCACATCTAAGCATCTAAGATCACTGCATATCATCATCATAAATCAAATAGCTATCTAGTGCATGTCATCCATACATCACATCATATAGCATCAGCATAACATAAGCATTGCATCCATGTGCATCACATAAACATAAAATTAAAAATAAATGAGTACACAATAATGAGCCATAATAATGATCATATCATATATATAATGTGTGTCTCAGAGTACATCGGGAGTACAAAAATACCCGTAGGCTACAAATGTGTAGGTCCTCGACCTTACACCAAAAATGAGATATATCAAAAATGTATCCTACAATAGTAGAGCTCTAGCTCTGATCTGCTCCCCCTATACCGGAGCTCTCACCACCTCCCTCAATACTGTGCTCAGGAGCCTACTCTGCCTGCTGCCCTACTAACTGTTGTGGATCCTATTGTGAGCCCTGAGTACCGCCTAGCCCGAAGAGGCCTAGCACTCGTCCAACTGCCCCCTGTGCGATGGGCACCTTGATGCACCAGGACCTATGACTGGATGCTGCAGTAGACTGCCCTACCTCCTTGGTCCTGGTATGACTACTATCGCCATGCGTACTAGAGGACCTATGTGTCCTCTCGCTCCGATGGGTGCGATGGCTAGAGCTAGTAGTGGACTATCCTGTAGTCCGAGATCTAGTCCGTTGGGACTCTACAGCATATGGATCCTCAGGAACCTCTGCACCTAGCATCTAAATGTAGCCAACTAGTTGGTCTACCCGAGCAACCCTGGATGCATGCCTCTCATTGGCACTCATCAGCAAACCCTGCAGGCATTGAATCTCTGCCATAGGATCCCGACCACCTAGTAGTACTATTGCTAGTGCTACCGGAGGCCCCATAATCACCTGAGAAGATGAGGGATCCCCCCTCTATGCCCTGAGTAGATCTCGCTCTGCCACTGCCGCATCCCTCTATGCTAGTGCCAAGTCACGAGCATGGGTGAGCTCGCCAACCTGGGTCTCTGTTGTAGTAGCCCGGGTTGTCAGGCTAGAAATCTATTGGTCTACCTATGTCAATCGATGATCTCTATCTATCAACTGTGCTTGTATAGTAGCGATAGTAGTGTCCCGCTCCCTCTACTGCATCTGGAATCACCCAAGATGACTCTACAAGTCAGCCACCTGTGCTAAGAGTAGCCCCTCTACATTGTCAGGAGGGACCTCACCCTCCTTGGGAGCATCCTCATCAGGGTCAACCTCAAGAGCCTCCCTAGTGGTAGCCTCTACACCCCATCTACCCTTTATCAATTGGGGCACGTTGCGCCCATCAGGATCCACCTCTGCCCCTGCTTGATCTGTAGCACGACCCAAAGGCCCTAGGAGCCGCCATTAGGTGTGACCCTTTCTGGTGGTTACAACAACAAACCTGATTTCATTTCTAAAATAGATTGTAACAAAACCTTTATTTTTGTAGCTAATTTCTAAATTTGTTTTCAAAATTAGTTAATATTTTTCTACAATAAGGAGCCTAGTACACTATAAATACTAGATTAGTAATTGTATTCAAGGTTAGAGATAATGTAAAAAATATCTATAAGTTTTACATTTTGATTTTTGTATGGACTATCATGACTGTAAATTTCCAATAATAATAAAATTTAACTTTATGAAGGAATAAAAGTTTTTTTTGGTTTATTTGATGTCTACAACTTTTGTATGATGGTGTATCATTAATGTAAGTGCTTTGAATTAAATTTAGAGACTGTGAAGGAAGATAATTTATGTTGTTGTAGGTTTATCAAGGGCCCACTAAACCTAGACAGTCCATAAACTCTCTCTCTTGTTAGATTTAGATTAAAGTAGGTGATTGATAAGTTAGTTTATTTTGAATTAATTATTTCCAACTATCAAGTAGGATTTAATTTTTTATATTTTCATGCACTAATTAGAAGTAATATGACTACAATCAACCTAGATAGTTGTTAAACTAGTTACATGCCTATGTAGTTTTAGGATTTGTTTTCATTGCACAAGCTTTGTTTTCCAGTTTTCCTACTTTCTTAGGAAGGAACCATCTAGTGTATGCAAGAAAATATATTGGCTCATATAGAGCAATACCCCTTTTAAATAAAACCTAGTAAAAAATTTAAGTTATTAGCACATACTCATTAGTATACCCCTTGTAATCCTAACCATATTGAACATCACACCCCACTCCCTCGAAGGCTCTATTTTCATCAACCTAAAAGGATGAAGTCAGTAATAACATCATGTATATTCCTCTATCACTTCAACATCATCCATAATCAAATCAATAATCTTGAAAACATTTGTATCTACCTCAATGAAAGAATATAATTTTTTAGGATCAAACCATCTCTCTCGTGTAACCCGTTGCAACCATATCCCACCTACTCTTGGTATCTCCTAAATATCCCAAATTGGCATAGCACTCGATCATACAAATATAACTCATAATATCATCCTTCATCATCCAACCATTAGATCCTCCTCATCCAATGCAACTCCTTACCATCATCTTCACACCTGAACCAACCCCTCCATGACCACCAATTAATCTATCTAGCCCTCAAACCATCAAAAAAATATTGAGCCTATGTCAAGATATAATGGTTGGGCCTAATGCTATTTTTAATTGATAAACTATGGGCTTATGTGGCCTAGGTATCTTGCCCTCTATCACCAATCGTCTAACTGTTATATTCTCCCAAGCCCACACCTAGAGAAGAGTATAGCACACTAGGCTCTTACCTCTCTAATACACCACTTGGTATAATGTTTAGTATAGCCTAGCCAAAATAGCTAGTCCCCATGCATATACAGTCTACCAATATTGCAATTCAACTATAATCACCCCTCATCCCTAGAGCATAGTCCACTTGCTAGTATCCACCATCAAAATCCTTGACATAATAGAGCACAACAACATCATTAGTGGATTTATTTTCTCTATTATATGTATAATTAATGTGTATACCCTTATCCACCCCTATGAACCTCTCCTTCCCTATCAAAGGTATCTTTCCAATACTATCATCTCTCCCAAGGTAGATCAAGACTCCCCAAATAGGAACCCATAGGATTCTCCAAACATCCTCTAGCATCACAATCATCTCTCCTATAGGTAACCTGAAAGTATTAGTTGATAGATACCATCTCTTTGCTAATACTTTCAAGAGTGGGTGATCAAACTCCAACTTAGGCATATACACAACATAGTTCAGTGTAGTATCCACCAATACTCCATAGTCATAATCATTAAGACCTCTAGTCATAATTTTGTCCATCACCTTTTGTTGATGTTATTGACTCACCAACACCTTCATTCCCTATCAAAACACAAACCCAAATAGTATCAACATCATCTTTAGGTCATTTTTCACATGTGGTAAAATCACCACAAGTGTAAAAACTACCATTGACAAATATTCCATAGCTAGTAAATTTACCACTATCATCAAAAATACAAAAAAAATAACCTTAAATATAAATTTTGGGCTTTTTTTTTATCCTACCTATACAACTCTAATTAGAACCAATACCATCCCTTGAACCATGTCAATACAATGAATAAGTCTCTTATTCTCTGTCATCAATCTCTAGCCTCCCTCACACAAGCTCTCCCACTTTCCAAATATGCAAAGTGAGAATGACCCTTATTGTCCTCCCTTTACCCTTTTAACCCATTGAACTTACCCTAAGTGTGCTGCACTCCCCATCAAATATTTCCCATCTCATCCTATCAAGACTTCTCCCCAAATCAAATTTGGTAAAAAAACTTGAGGGGACACCTATGGGGCATATGGACATATGAGGCATAACGTTTTTAGATACCAATACATCATCAAATTAAAGGTATGAATATAGTAAGGATAGTAAGCAACCAAAAAAAATCACAATTACAATTATGTTTTCAATACAACAACAAGAATCACAATGTCAAAATTGGATTCCTACAACTAATTTTTAATGCAATTTCATAAAAATCATGTCAAAATTGGGGTAAAATATAAACACATAATTTTGACATGCTATCAAAGAAAAAGACATCAAACATCAATATAAAATTAATTAGCTCAAACTTAGCAATTTGGGCATCATTTTCAACCTCTATCAAAATTACCACTCATTGTCAAAAATGCCAGTGGCAAATTTGACACTTAGTGGTATTTCTACCAAATGATATTTTTCAACCCCCACACCAGTCAAACTAATCATTGGTTAAAATCATCAATTAGTGTCACAATTTCCAATGGGGATTTTTACACATAGTGGAAAATTTATCAAAATGGCCAAATATTTTTGATACAAGTCTGAGGCATACAAATTTTTTTGTCCCACTACCTCATTTTTCCTTGCATGCTCTAGTAACGAACCAGGCTTGCAAATTAAAAAAAAACCTAAGGGTGTTGAAAATAATCGACAATATTTCATTATGCATATCTGTATAAATAATATAACGTTTGACTATTGTTATCCAATAACAAATATCCCAATAATAAATGAGTTGTTATAACAACGTAACAAATCGCTATATAGAGAATTAACCAAACAAGGGAATATACTCTAACACCCCCCCTTATTACATTATTTGGGTAATGTATATAACTGCCCCAATAAAGTGAATAAGAGAAATGAAATATATTGGTATGTTGGCTCTTGTTTTGGCTCGGGCTCTAGCTCATGGATCTAGCTCTGGCTCTAAGGTTACCTCTAGAATAGTACCTCTGGAACTATCTATGGATCTTCCTGTGAAACTACTTCTGGATCATTGCCTCTAGATCTATCTGTAGATCTGCCTTTGGAACTTTTTCACTGGGTCTGTCTCTCGATCATTGCCTCTAGGTTTTCCACTCGGACTGTCACTAGATTTGCCTCTGGGTCCACCATAGGTTTTAACTTTTCTATAGAAGCCATGCAACATTTCTTTCATCTTGGTCCATTGTGTGAGATTTGTCCATCCACAATCAATATGAACCTTGTTGTCCATTTTCACTTTGTAACAACAATTTGAAGAGGAGTGATTTGTACATCCACATAAGTCGCAAGGATGTAATTTCTAACACCTAGCTGCTACATGTCCTGTTCTACAACAATGACTGCAACAATGCTTTGTAGGAGTTGTAGGAGATTTAGGTTTTACAAACATGGTTTTACTAGTACTTGCTTGTCCATCATAGCCAAGGCCTTCATTCTTTGGCCTAACATTTGGCATTATAAAATTTTTAATGCCTTGTTCATGTTTACCTAATCTCTCACCATTGAATCTCATTTTCTTCATCATATTGGATCCAAATCCTTTGGTGTGTTTTTCAAAAAACCCTATTTCTTCATTTTCATAAATGCTTTTAACAATATGGCATTTGTCAAAATTGATGAGATTATGGAGCTTTTTTTTATTATTATCAGTCTTTAAGTCACTAGTGTCACAAGCAAAATCTGCTCTTGTGACAAGATCACCTATGCTACAATTGACATCTACCATTGAAGGTATAAGGTTGCTTGTATCACAACAAGCATTGGCCATCATGGGTTGAAGATCACTTGTGTCACAACAAGCATCGACCATTAGGAGCTTGACCTTTGATTCCTCACTTATATCCCTTTTCTATTTACATTGGGCAATGTCAAGAGCAACTAATGACATGTATATTGCCCTTACAATGCCAATAGGGATTAGAGCACCTTTGATTTGAAGGTCTTCAAAAGCTTCAAAATCACTGAGAATGGAGCTTACACCACTATGTAGTGTGAAAAAATTTTCATCCTCATAAAAATATAGTCCTTCCATATCTAGTGGAAAGTAAGGACCTTTAACTGATGTAGCAACACCATCAGTTGGTTTTGGGGCATTCTTTTTCTTTGATTTGCCCATTTTCTTAAGGTGTCGGTCTCTGCGGAAAATGCACCTCAAAAAATGCACCTCTTACAATATAATTTTGCAAAAAATTGATTAAGGTGGCTAAGGTGTCGGTCGCTGCTGAAAATGCACCTTTACAAGTTGTTCCCCCCTTTTTTTTGCAAAATTAGGCTTTGATGGAGAAGAAATGGATCCCCCCTTAGTGCAAAAAATATGGCTACTATGAAGCCTCTAAGGCTTTTTACAAATTTTGCCTCTTAGGCAATGTTCAAATTTTACCCAAATTTGCACAAATTTTGCATAAAGTGAATGATTACAATATTTGCACAAATTTTGAGTTGCTTAGGCTTTTGTCAAATCTGCCTCCCCTTAGGTAATTTTTCAAAATGCACCCAAATGGAGTGTTTGGAAGAAGAACTAAAAACTTTGCATAGTTTGGAAGCCACTTGGGCTGTTATATGAACTTGCAAAAATAATTGCAAGGACTTTGCAAAAATTTAATTTTAATTTAAATTAAATTAAAATAATTTAATTTAAATATGTGCAAAAAGTATTTTTACCAGGGTGCTACATGTAATTGAACCCTTGACTTCGAGGCAAACATCGCCTTAGCACTCTACAAATTACCAACTCGACTATTGGCCTTGGCAAACTAAAAACACAAGAACGGTCCTTTAGTTCCTTTGTGCTTCCCACTGAAAGGCGAGAATCGATTGGATGTAAACACTTCCGGTTGGCTATTTTTTTCGATGCTTCTCACCTGCAACAACTGGTTTTATCCTACAAATGCCAATCCATATTGCTAGTTGGAAACTACTGCCCTCTGCACTTCTTCTGCATGCTACACCAGATCTGGCTATCAACACCTCTGGATCTAATGTGGGAAGATCTTCCTTCTGCCCAATACAATGCTTGATGCATCCAGTCTGATTTCAGCAGCATACGATGTTTTTCATTGCTATTTCTTGCCTATGCAATGCGGTAAATTTTACCTACGTCCTTAAAAAACATTGAATCTGCTACATGCCTTTCCTTCAATAGACAATCATCTTCTGCCAATGCAGCAATCCGAGTCTGAGATCTGATCTGGCAGTCTTCCTACGGTGATCTTAGACGCTGTTTCGATGATTCTCCTCGATGATCACGCAAAACCAGCAGACAATTTTTTGTAGTTTCCAGCAAGCACGTAGAACTAGTAACCTAAAGGTTACGAAAATCATTCGCCATTGCACGTTTTTGCTAGCAAACATTGGGATCGTGCATGTTAGTTCTGCGGAGAGTGAATCAAAAACACCATGTGTCTACAAATTGCCAGATATTGTTTATGCGTCAATCAAATTCCATGGTTGCAGACGTATCTGCCCTCAGCGATCTGATTCTCGACGTGGTTTGCAACTACGCAAAACTGTGATTAACTCGATGTAGAGTGCACCATCGATGCAGGAGAAAAATCAATTGTAGCAGGTATATTATCTTTGTTTTAGTCCCACATGGGACGCACAGATGATATTTTATGGTTTAAAAATTAATCCACATATAGATTTTTGACTACCTTACGATAGTCTTTACCTTCCTTCGCGTGTATGCTTTTCCAGTTGGTAATCCTTCCTAGCACGTCGATTTTATAGCCTTCGCCCAAATTTTATTCAGTCTCTTCTTAGGTGTCATGTCTTCAGGTCCGCTTCAAATCCTGAATCCAGATCGCATGTCAGTCCAGATCGCCATAGTTTCTACCGGTCAGGTCCGCATTAGATCCTGCATCCAAATCGCATGTCAGGTTCAGATCACCATAATTTTTGATGACCAAGTTCACTTTTGATCATCGAATCACGTCTCAAGTCTCGAGTGCATCAAATCTTGGTCTAGTAAATCGTAGCGTTGGATCTGTCAATCGACTCAGTCCAAGCTGGTCAAGTTAGTCAAATCTCACCATACTGAGTGCGTCAAGTCTAGGTCTCATGTCAAGTCCAATTCAGATCTGACAGTGTGTTTGTTCTAAGCACGAATCAAGATAGTTGAGATCCACTATCCTCTACTTGATCACAGGTCGACTACTTCCACTCCTGAGACTCGAATCTACATGCAGTCAGATATATCTAGGGTTGGTCACAAACAACATCACCAAATGGTTTCAAATAAAATCCAGATGGAACGATTCAATCGGATCAAGGCCTACGACCATGATTCAATCGAAGCAAGACCTATGTCTGCCTACTTTGATACCATGTTGAACATAATCGATCATATTTCATTATGCATATCTGTATAAATAATATGTTTGGCTATTGTTAGCCAATATCAAATATCCCAATAATAAACGAGTTTTTATAAAAATGTAAAACTCGTTATATAGGAAATTAGCAAAATAAGGAAATATACTTTAACAAAGGGCATCCCAACCAATTTTCTGTCTCAATCCCCCCTTAAAAACCTTTAAATATAGCCTTTTTGATAAGCAATTTTGATCTAAGAATACTCTGCTAAACATTATCTTGTCTTCTCTCATTTGCATTCTTCCATCTTCTTGTTTGGAGTATTTTTCATGAAGCTACTTTAAGCAAGTCAAGCAAGGCAAGAAGAGCATCTTGGGGTAAGGAAGAGCTCTTGCTAGGTTGTATAACTTCTAGCTCCTTTTTTCTTCCATTTTCTTATTCTCATTCATGCATTTTTCTTCCATTTTTAGCCTTGCTAACTTTAATTTCATATTCATAGTTACTAATCTCTTTCTTTTATTATCCATTTTACATTTATGGCATACATTAGCCATGAGGTAGATGAAGTGCTTTCTAGTTGTTGCAGGATTGAATATGATGCAGGAGCATCCAACGAAATTGTCGGGGCCATAACTTCTCAACCGTAGCTTCGATTGACTTGAAATTTGACAGCGAGCTAGTTGGGAGAGTTCTAAACAAATATGACTCCTTAGAGTCTTATTTGTCCAAAAAAATCAGTTTTTAGGGCCAAATTCCATCATCAGTGCCCCGAAATTAGGTTTTAAAATTTCTTACCTACTTTTTTATGCTTTTTGAGTTGTTCGGAGGTTAATATCTCCTAATGTATTTAGATTTAGGACGTGAATCTTTATTTTTGGCTTGTCTATTGTAAGAGGGATGCACACCCCAATTTTGGGCCCCATCCGACTCATTTCAGTTTTTAGGGATTTTTGGCTATATAGCCACAGAATGAGGGTTTGTGAGGGATCTTTTCCAAGTTTTTGAATGA
The DNA here is from genome assembly GCA_028583015.1 of Wollemia nobilis. Classification (NCBI taxonomy): domain Eukaryota; kingdom Viridiplantae; phylum Streptophyta; class Pinopsida; order Araucariales; family Araucariaceae; genus Wollemia; species Wollemia nobilis. Next base: position 3,222,277 of record JAQPPZ010000049.1, read on the forward strand.
GATTTGGTTTGAGCAAGTTTGGCTCTCCATCAAGTGGTATTGAGAAATTTGGCTCTCCATCAAGTGGTATCAGAGCTTAGGGTTCCTGAGTGTGTGAGAAGATCGTCGAAAGTGAGGCAGTTTGCACCAGGATCTGTGGAAGGGTTGTGAGAAGAGAGTGAGGAAGAATGCCTCCACGAAGAAACCGTGGTGGTGGAATAAATGTGGTACCTTAAGGAGATTTTAGAGCTTTGCAGAGGCAAGTGCAAGCCCTACAAGAGGAGTTATGAAGAGGGGTTGAGCCAAGGAGAGAAGACCGTAGTGAAGATGAAGCTTGGGAGGTTGATGATCCATTAGATGAAGAAGAAGCAATGGATCCTGTAGAAGCTAGATTATTTAGGGCCATATCTTTGATCGGAAAGAGGCCAAAGTTTGATGTCTCCACGTATTCTGAGAATATCAATCCAGAGGAGTTGATTGATTGGATCAATGATATGGAGGAGTATTTTGAGTATGAGGAGGTTGTAGATCTAGATCGGATCAAGTTTGCAAAAACAAAGTTGAAAGGCCATGCTAGCATATGGTGGAAAGAAGTGTAGCTAGAAAGAAATAGAAGAGAAAATGAAAAGATAACCATATGGGATCGAATGGTAGAGAAGTTGAAGAGGCAGTTTATTCCTGTAGATTATGAATTGGATCTATTGAAAAAAATGCAGAGTTTGAGACAGTCAAGAAAATTTGTCAAAAAATATACAGAGGAGTTTTACAAGATCTCAATCAGAAGTGGCCATTCAGAGGCTAATAAGGAGAAAGTAGCTCGTTACATAAATGGGTTAAGAATCAATATCCAAGAAGAACTTAGTTTGGTCAGGATGACCACCATTGAGGATGCATATCAGTTTGCCTTGAAGTTTGAAGAGAAGTTGAACAGAAGATTTGAAAGCAAACAAGGAAGAAGAGGTCATGGTGAAAGAACTGGTGGAAGAACCTGTTGGTTATGAATCTGCCATGAGGAAAAGATTTGTTGTTATTGCGCCCAGATTTGCCCACCAGATTGAAAGGTCGAAAGGAAAGAATGCATCCCGTGCCAATATTCGAAGAAGGCCAGTTTCTTATGGGGGTTTTGTTTAGATAAGAGTGTAGGGAAAGAGATAAAAATGCAAAAAGAAATAAAAGTGCAAAAAGGAATTCCAAATGTGATTGGAGTTGGGTGGGGGGAATAAGCAACACGGCAATGAATCAATCACCACTACTAACAGCATTCATCTACAAGCACACATTGAAACTACAGCTATCATCTATCCTATGTATCCTTTATCTATGCATTCCAGGAATACTTGGTCACCAAATGTCAGAGTCCAGAGTTTAGTACAACAGCAAGCAATGACACAAGAAACATGAGGTAGAAATGACAAGGAGAGACAGCATCCAAGATAAAAGATAGTAAGCAGAGCCAAGTATATGCTTATATTTGAGGCAAACGCACAGCTACAATTGTCCCCTAGCAATATATTCCCCTTCCACCACTTTACAATGAGAATGTTGTGGGTATTTATAACCCAATATCCCCCCGATTACATTCATGGGCACGAAGTCCCAAACAAGATAGTAGCTGACATGAGCGACTGAGGAGCTGCTGATGCTAACTTCTGTCTGGCAGGACTGTCCTTGTAGCATGGTGTCCCTGAAGGCAGTACAGCTACGTGGCAACATGTTGGGTCAAATCTTTAGTCAGCAGGAATGCGGGTAGGTGCGGTAGATGGCACTTCACATCGGCTTAAATGGTGACAGTTGGCGCTGGTAGTGTAGCCCATGCTTTGTCCTTGCGCGGTAAAGTCTTAGCTTGAATCCCAAAGGTGGATACTTGTCGGATGCTGATGTATGACACGTGTCTGCCTTGAAAGGCAGTTTATCCAACTTCGCCCAGGATTCGAGTGCTACCGGGTTGCGCAGGTAGAAAACAGTGCAGTTGGAAGGGTCAATTTGCCTTAGCATTTTTTGAGTTAACTTCCCCAACTGCGCACCGGTCAAAGGGCGCACTCTGACTTCGCTGCGAAGTCAGGTTATGCACCAGCACTCGCTATCTTCCACCGTCATTCAAACTGTGTACAAAAAAAGGGGGGGCGCACCCTGACTTCGCTACAAAGTCGGGTTGCACACCAACACTTAGCTGATTTTTTGTTGCACTGCTTCCCTAGTGCGCCTAGAAAGAAGGGCGCACCCTGACTTCATTGCGAAGTCGGGTTGCGCCCCAGCACTTAGTCAATTTTCACTCATTTTCCTGTTTTGTCACACTTCGCACTATCCCTACTGCACTCCATTTGGAGGGCGAACTCCGACTTCCCCCCAAAGTCGGGTTGCGCCCTGACACTTAGTAATTTTCAAGGAAACTTGCTGGAAACTTACTGGGGGGAAAGTTCAAGGGGAAGAGGGAGGAATTAAACTGTAAGGAAGATTAAGAAAGGGAAAGAGAGGAAGGAAGGAAAAGAGCAGGTTACTTACAAAAATTGAAAACATGGCACCCTGTGCCAAATGTGGCAACATTTTTGGCAGCTTGCAGGGTGTCGAGCTCACCTCGACGCAAAGAACCATGCCTTTATCCATTGGGAAACAGAGTCACCCTTGCTATCTTCTTGATACTTACTGTCGGTAGCAACCTCTTTCTCAAACCCTTGGCACCCATGGCCCTCTTAGAACACTAAAAACAAAAATACTGCACAAACTAAACTAAGAAAATAACTAAAACTTTGCATACTTGCTGGATTATTTATATTATTTACACAAAATTTTGTGACATTATTGGCATGCCGCCAACACAAATCTAGCTTTGGTTGCCTATCTGGTGAACCTGCAGTGTCCGAACCAGATCTGATTGTACTTCAGATGATCTTTGAAGTTCGGTTGGCCTCCCAAATTTTGCCAGGTCATGAACATGGTGCAACGTGGTAGGTTGTCATCCATGTCGGTACCCATACAATTGATGAACCATGTGGCAAGGATATTTGTCATACGGGAGCCCTCTTCGGGTATCGATTGTGGTGATGGTTTGAGCCAATACCACCACTCTAGGGAGTCCACCACCTGTGGGCTCTCGAGCATGAGTTCTTCCAACTCCTTGCCCGTCTCCTGATGGAAACTGCAAGCAACCATACTATTCAACATTTGGGCAGTGTTTGCATATTTCCACCGTTGAATTTGGATGAGATCTGCCTCTTGAGCTCCACACATTTGCATTCTAGGGCTTTGCATAGTATGAGGGATTTGCCCTGGTGATTTTGTCAGATGAAGGCAAGCCAGAGATTCACTAACTTGGGCTTCCATATATTAGCTCAGTCAGAGTCGCCAGGTGATTTTGCCAGATGAAGGCAAGCCAAAGATTCACCAAACTCGGGCTTCCTGAAAATATGGATACTATAGGTGAACATTCATTTCTCTGCTTGTGAGGTCAAGGCTGCTCACCAAACCTTGATTCCTCTGGGGTGTCTTTTATTATCTTAAAAAAAAAATGCACCTGCGATCAAGAAATCTGGATCTTCAGCTCAGTTAGAGTCGCTAGGTGATTTTTCTAGATGAAGGCAAGCCAAAGATTCACCAACTCGGGCTTCCTAAAAATATGGAGACTGTTTGTCCCTTTTGGATTCATTTATGCGAGCTAGGTGGTTAGCCAGCCTGACGCGCTCTCCTGGAGCGACAATGTCAATCTCATAAAGGTCAGGCTGATCTCTCAGATTCCTTGCTTGCTACCTTCTCATTTGCATGAAGGCAATAGGACTGGTCTTCACGAACTCAGAGAGTGTTCAGGTACGTGCAGAGTCGCCAGGTGCTCTGATTTTTAACAGCAATGAAGCGAGCACTCATGCTTCGATTCTATTTGGGGGTGGGAAACTACCATGTCCCATCGAGCGTTCCAGAGAAACTGTTGGTTACGAATCTGCCATGAGAAAAGGATTTGTTGTTATTGCACCTAGATTCGCCCACCAGATTGAAAGGCTGAAAGGAAGGAATGCCTCTTGTGCCAATCTTCGAAGAAGGTCGGCTTCTTGTGGGGGTTTTGTTTAGATAAGAGTGCAGGGAAAGAGATAAAAATGCAGAAAGAAATAAAAGTGCAGAAAGGAATTCCAAATGTGATTGGAGTTGGGTGGGGGGAATAAGCAGCACGACAACGAATCAATCACCACTACTAATAGCATTCATCTACAAGCACACATTGAAACTAAAGCTATCAGCTATCCTATGTATCCTCTATCTATGCATTCCAAGAATACTTGGTCACCAAATGCCGGAGTCCAGAGTTCAGTACAACAGCAAGCAATGACATAAGAAACATGAGGCATAAATGACAAGGAGAGGCAGCATACAAGATAAAATACAGTAAGCAGATCCAAGTATATGCTTATATTTGAGGCAAACGCACAGCTACAATTGTCCCCTAGCAATATATTCCCCTTCCACCACTTTACAATGAGAATGTGGTGGGTATTTATAACCCAATATCCCCCCGATTACATTCATAGGCACGAAGTCCCAGACAAGACAGTAGCTGACACGAGTCTGAGGAGCTGTTGATGTTGACTTCTGTCGGGCAGGACTATCCTTGCAGCGTGGTGTCCTCGAAGGCGGTACAACTATGTGGCAACATGTTGGGTCAAATCTTTGGTCAGCAGGAATGCGTGTAGGTGCGGTAGATGGCACTTCACATTGGCTTAAATGGTGACAGTTGGCATCGATAGTGTAGCCCATGCTTTGTCCTTACGCGGTCAAGTCTTGGCTCGAATCCCAAAGGTGGATACTTGTCGGATGCTAATGTATGACACGTGTCTGCCTTGAAAGGCAGTTTATCCAACTTCACCCAGGATTCGAGTGCTATCAGGTTGCGCAGGTAGAAAACAGTGCAGTTGGAAGGGTAAATTTGCCTTAGCATTTTTTGAGTTAGCTTCCCCAACTGCGCACCGGTCAAAGGGCGCACTTCGACTTCGCTACAAAGTCAGGTTGCGCATCGGCACTCACTTTCTTCCACCGTCATTCGTACTATGCACAAAAAAAGGGGGTTGCACCCCGACTTCGTTGCGAAGTCGGGTTGCGCCCCAACACTTAGCTGATTTTTTGTTGCACTACTTCCCTAGTGCGCCCAGGAAGAAGGGCGCACCTCGACTTCGCTGTGAAGTTGGGTTGCATCCCAGCACTTAGTCAATTTTTGCTCATTTTCCTATTTTGTCACACTTCGCACTGTCCCTACTGCGCTCCATTTGGAGGGTGAACTCCGACTTCGCCCTGAAGTCGGGTTGCGCCTTGACACTTAGTCATTTTCAGGGAAACTTGCTGGAAACTTACTGGGGGGAAAGTTCAAGGGGAAGAGGGAGGAATTAAACTATAAGGAAGATGAAGAAATGGAAAGAGAGGAAGGAAAAGAGCAAGTTACTTACAAAAACTAAAAACATGGCACCCCGTGCCAAATGTGGCAACAAAACCAATGGAGAAAAATATGAATATCAGAAGAAGACTGGTGAAACAAGTAATAACCAAGATCAGAAAGAGGAGAATACCTACTGCCCTCATGATCAAAATAATGGTTACCAAAGAGGAAGAGGTAGATCTGGACGTGGGTATGGAAGAGGAGGATTTCATGGAACATGTTTCCATTTGTGTGAAAGAGGGATATCGGGCATATGAGTGTCCCCAACACCAAGAGAGGACGAATAAGAGACCTGAGGGTCATGCCAGAGCTGATGTAGCAGATGAAGGTGCTGAATCAGAATATGCTGAAGAAGCAGAAGGAGGAGAAGTGTTATGACAAGAAGAGTATTGATGAATGGAGGGAAAGATGTGGACCAGAGGAAGAGCTTATTTTGCACAAGATGCAAATGTGCAGGTAAGGTCTGTAATGTTATCATAGATAATGGTAGCACAGATAATTTAGCTTCAGGAGAAATGGTTGCTAAGTTTAAATTGGAGAAGAGGAAGCACCCGCATCCATATTGGATTGCGTGGTTGCAAAAATATCATAGAGCATTAGTCAATGAGCAGTGTTTAGTTAAATTTCATAGTGGAAATTATCAAGATGAGGTTATGTGTGATGTTTTGCCTATGGATGCTTGCCATTTATTGTTGGGGAGGCCATGGAAATTTGATAGACGTGCGGTGCATGATGGGCATGCGAATACTTACTCTCTGACGAAATATGGAGTGTGTCACAAGTTGAAGCCATTGAAGGAAGTGGATGAAAAGGTATGCAGTAGTGCTAGAATCTGTTTGGTATATGGTAGAAAATTTTTGGATGGCCTAAAAAGGGATTCTATGTGTTATGCATTAATTTCTACTGTTAAGAAGGAACAATGTATGGTTATTCCAGTAGAAGTTGAAATTGTATTAGAAGAGTTTCCTGATATTGTGTTAGATAATGTGCCTGAGGGTTTGCCACCAGTGAGAAATATTAGCCATCAAATTGATTTGATTCTAGGAGCTAGTTTACCCAATAAGGCAGCCCATAGAATGTCTCCCGTGGAGAGTGAAGAGTTGAACAGACAGGTTCAAGATTTGTTGAGGAAGGGGTTGATTAGAGAGAGTTTGAGTCTCTGTGTAGTACCTGCAGGACTAGCATCGAAGAAAGATGGAGAATGGAGAATGTGTACTAATTCTAGAGCCATAAATAAGATTACCATTAAGTATATATTTCCATTACCTAGAATGGACAATATAATGGATTGTTTGAGTGGAGCTAAATACTTCACAAAGATTGATTTAAAGAGTGGGTATCATCAGATTCGCATCAGAGAGGGTGATGAGTGGAAGACAACCTTCAAAACCAAAGAGAGTTTGTATGAGTGGTTGGTTATGCCGTTTGGGTTAACCAATGCACCTAGTACATTCATGAAGCTGATGAATGAGGTGTTGAGAGAATTCCTAGAGAAGTTTGTTATTGTTTATCTGGATGATATTCTAATTTTTAATAAGACATTGGAAGAGCATTTGATGCAAGTTCGGATAGTTTTTGAAAAGCTGAGGGAGGAGCAGTTGCTGATTAATTTGAAGAAGTGCAGTTTTGTGAAGGAGTTGGTGTATCTAGGATTTGTCATCTCATATGAGGGTCTAAAAATGGATCCAGAGAAGGTGAAGGCTATCATTGAGTGGCCTACTCCAAGGAACATAATGGAGGTAAGATCATTCCATGGTCTTGCAAGTTTCTATAGAAATTTCATTAGAAACTTTAGCAGTATTTGTGCACCCCTGATAGAAACCATGAGAGGGGATAAGAAGGAGTTTAAGTGGACTGCAAAGGCAAGTGCAAGTTTTGAGATGTTGAAAAAGAAGGTGATAGAACAACCCATTTTGGTACTTTCGAATTTTAATAAAGTATTTTAGTTTGATTGTAATGCTAGTGGCAGTGCCATTGGAGCTGTGTTGAGTCAGGAAGGTAAACCTATTGCATATTTTAGTGAGAAGTTAAATGATGCTAGGAAGAAATATTTTGTTTATGATCAGGAATTTTATGCTATAGTTCAGGCTCTTAAGAAATGGAGACACTATTTGTTAGCAAAAGAGTTTGTTTTATATACTGATCATCAAGCTTTGCAGTATATTAATAGTCAAGGAAAACTGAATCAGAGACATTTGAAGTGGGTTAAATTCCTACAGAGTTATACCTTTGTTTTGAAGCATAGGAGTGGGAAGTCTAATTGGGTTGCATATGCCTTGAGTAGAAGGCAAAATTTGTTGATAGAGATGAAAGTGGAAGTCGTTGGGTTTGAAGAACTCAAGAGTTTGTATCCAGAGGATCCGGATTTTGCAAAGGCTTGGAAGGCATGTTTGTCTCCTACTACTTTGGATAAAACTAAGTGGTTGAATTTTATAATCCAAGATGGGATGCTATTCAGAAGGAACCAATTGTGCATTCCTAGAAGTTCAATGAGGGAGAATCTGATAAATGAGAAGCATAGTGGAGGACTAGCTGGACATTTTGGTCGAGATAAGACCATTGCCCTTGTTAGTGAAAACTACCATTGGCCACAGTTGTAGCAGGATGTGAAGAAATTTGTGTAGGGTTGCAGAGTGTGTCATATGGCTAAGGGAGTGAGACAAAATACATGATTGTATCAGCCATTACCTGTGTCAGAGAGACCATGGGAGGACATCAGCATGGATTTTGTTCTTGGCCTACCACGGACCCAACGATGGAATGACTCCGTTTTTGTTGTGGTTGACAGGTTTTTGAAGATGGCTCATTTTATTCCATGTCAAAAAATGAGTGATGCAGTTCATATTGTAGGCTTGTTTTTCAAGGAGGTGGTACACCTTCATGGTCTACCCAAGAGTATCGTATCTGACAGAGATACCAAATTTGTGGGTTATTTCCGGAGGACTTTGTGGAAGAAGCTAAAAATGGATTTGAAGTTCAGTTCTACATACCACCCGCAGACTGATGGATAAACAGAGGTGGTGAACAGAAGTTTGGGTAATCTTCTAAGATGCCTGGTAGGAGATAAGCCCAAGGGATGGGATTTGATTTTTGCACAGGCAGAATTTGCTTACAACAATTCTATCAACAAAAGTACTGGTAAATCACCATTCCAGATTGTGTATGGGAACAACCCAAGGAATGCTTCTGAGTTGAGAATGATGGGTAAATGAGAAAAGAGCAGTGCTGAGGTCTGAAGATTTTTAGAGCACATAAAGAGTTTACATGAAGAGGTACAACAACATATTAGTAAGATGAATACTCAGTACAAGGTCAAAATAGATCAAAAGAGGTGTTTCAAGGAGTTCCAAGTGGGAGATGAGGTCATGGTTCATTTGAGAAAGGAAAGGTTTCCTAGAAAAACCTACAACAAGCTAAATATGAAGAGGTTTGGACCATGCAGGATCATAGGTAAAAGAGATTTAGGAAATGCCTATGAAGTGGAACTACCAAGTGAGCTGAATATATCACCTGTTTTTAATATTTTTGACTTGGCAGAATACCATGAAGGAGGTAGTAGTGAGACACCAAGAACAGATTTGTGGAGTATTCCAGCGTCTACTCTAGCCACAGATGAGATAGAGGAAATACTAGACACTTGAGAAGGCAGAAGTACCAAGAACAGGCAGTATTCAGAATATTTGGTCAAGTGGAAGGGCAGACCTGTAGAAGATGCAACTTGGTTGTCCAAAACAGAGGTTGACCGCCTGGGTTTTCCTCTAACAGTACAGAAGTGAAGGTCACTTCTCAATCCATCCCGGGTGTCTGATGCAGGAGCATCCAACGAAATTGTCGGGGCCATAACTTCTCAACCATAGCTCCGATTGACGTGAAATTTGACAAGGAGCTAGTTGGGAGAGTTCTAAACAAATAAGACTCCTTCGAGTCCTATTTGTCCAAAAAAATCAGTTTTCGGGGCCAAATTCCATCATCTAGTGCCCCAAAATTAGGTTTTAAAATTTCTTACCTACTTTTTTATGCTTTTTGAGTTGTTCGAAGGTTAATATCTCCTAATGTATTTAGAGTTAGGACGTGAAACTTTATTTTTGGCTTGTCTATTGTAAGAGGGATGTGCACCCCAATTTTGGGCCCCATCCGACTCATTTCATTTTTTAGGGTTTTTTGGCTATATAGCCATAGAATGAGGGTTTGTGAGGGATATTTTCCAAGTTTTTGAATGAGAATTGGTTTGAGCAAGTTTGGCTCTCCATAAAGTGGTATTGAGAAAGTTTGGCTCTCCATCGAAGACAAGATTGCTGCCCTAGGAGGGCCCAATGGGGACACCTCTGGATCCTCTTTTAGAGAGATAGAGTTCTTTTGCAGATTTGTTGAAGGAAAAATCTCCAGTAGAGACTGAAGAAGCACAAAAAACTGCATTAAAAATGCTTTTTACGGCTGTTGGAAAAAGATCAACATCTCAAAGAGTCAATGGATGCTTGCCACAGTTAGAATCAAGGCCAAATATTGTCATTGAGCAAAGGATGGTAGAAGAAATAGTCTTGTATAGAGCCAATCATGATCTGATCTATAAATTCATGGGTATTCGCCCTACCCTGAATTTTTTGCATTCTTGGGTTTGGCAAAATTGGGAGCCTCTTGGTGAGTATTCTTTGTGGTTTATTAGTAATGGATATTTTATTGTTAGTTTTTCCTCACTTGTCGATAGAAATAGGGCTTTCGAATCGAAAAAGAGGAATCATGGTCCGACAAGATTATTTGTTCAACCCTGGAGAGTGGGATTTGATCCTCGAATTGAACCCACTGTTGTCCTAGTTTGGATCCATTTGTATGCACTTCCAATGGAGTTCTAGAGTGAGCAGGTATTGGAAATCATTGGTAATTCCCTTGGAAGATATTTGGGTGTTTCTAGAGACACAATGGAAGGAAACACAATAGTTTATGCTAGATTATGCATGGAAATGGATCTCAGCCAACCTTTGTCGATAGAGGTTGAACTCGAACTTGCAGGTATATCTTGGATTCAACAACTAGATTATGAGGCGTTGCCCTTCAGGTGTAGAGTTTACCATAAATATGGGCATTTGGCTCGGTCTTGCCCAAACAATATGAACACAAAAATGGAGGCTCCTCTAGGAATGTCAAATCTTCCTAAGGAGGATAAGTCAACAGTCAATAAAGAAACAACCAACATTTCTTAGGGTGGAGAAGCACAAGGAGATGGTTTTGAACAACCCAAAAGAAGGAGAAGGCAAAAGAAAAATATTGGCAAAGAGCAAACCCAACTCAAGCCCTCAAATAGGTATGAGATCTTCAAGACACTAGTGGACCAAGAAGAAGAACAATTCATGGAAGGAGTGGATGGGAATAATGAAAACAATAACAACCATGTTCAAGCCCCTCTTTCACCTCCTCCTATCCTAGAGCAAGTAATAGAGTGCAGTGAGTTACCACAATCAGATATTGTAGGGGCATTGATAGTGCATAACCAAGAGCAATCGATAATTAAGGATGTCATCATGGGTATAGCAAAAAATAATAGAGAAAATCCAACTCTAGGGATAACTCAAGTGGAAAAGAGATCAAAGAATATCAACTCTCAAGGAGTGGGTAGAAAATCAAATAAGGAATTGATAGTAGTTCAAGGAGACAAACTGATCACTAGGGGATTGGTGAGGCCAATAGACTCTTACTAGTCTCAAGGTAACCAATGATTATACAATCATGGAATATTAGGGGTTTAAATAGTAGAACCCATCAATATGTTATTCGAAGACTCTTAGAAAAAAGTAAAATAATTTTTTTCTTATCCAGGAGACAAAAATATCATTGGATCTTATATGTAAAATAATAAATAGACTTTGGAGGGGTGTTGGTCATATGGAAGTGGCTACCCAAGGGGCCTCAAAGGGGATAGTTACCTTTTGGAACTCTCTTGAATGGATAACAATAGAACATATAGCTTGGAGGGGTGTCCTCACATCACATTTTAGGAACAATGTGATAATTGAGCAAGTTTTAATCATAAATTTTTATGGGGCTCAAAACCTAGATGGTCAGATTCATCAATGGAAAGTAGTGCATAATATGAGAGTCTCGAGGGAGGAGTTAGACTAGATTGTTGTTAGGGATTTTAATGCTAAATTATCATCTAGAGACCAGGAAGGGGGAACCCCAATTTTGGATCCAAGGGATCGAATTATGATTGCCCAAGTCCATGCATTACACTTGGTGGATATTAAATATCCTAGAACCAACTATACTTGGACTAATAAGAGGAGGGAGCCACATAGCAGGAAGGTGAAGTTAGACCATTTTTTGATTTCAGAGGAGGCATTTGTGAAATGGAATCTAAAATTTTAGATTTTGGAGGGTCTAGTTTTAGATCATTTCCCCATTCTATTGGAAGGGGGGATTAAGATAGGGCAACATCACAAACCATTCAGATTTGAAAACTATTGGTTACAAAAAGAGGAACTTCGAAAGAAAATTCCATAGTGGTGGGAAGAGGGATGCCCGACATATGGGACAACAATGTTTAGATTCCACAAACAACTTCATTATGTCAAGGATCAACTAAAACAATGGAGGTGAGCTAACAAGACAAACTTCTAGGTCCAAAGAGCTCCATTGGTGGCCAGATGGGATGAGGTTCAAAAACACTTCAAGGAAGGAACAATTACAGAGCAACTCAAAGAAGAGGATGATGCATTGCGTAAAGTAGTTGAGGACATTGACAACCAAGAGGAGATCTACTAGAAATAGAGAGCAAGAACCACTTGGTTATTAGAAGGTGATAAAAACACCAAATTTTTCCATCGGATTGCTTGTGCTAGGAGACAGATGAACAAGATGGAAGCTCTTCAAGATGAGAATGGGCACTCCTTTGATACAATCCTAGGTATGCATTTCCATTCAATGGATTATTTTGCTAAATTGTTTAAGGAAAGTATGGTGCAAGATGAAGAGGCTCAAAAATAAGTTCTTGTTGTCATACCCTCTATTATCTCTGAAGAAGAAAATTAGGCCCTACTTAAACCCATTGATAGAGAGGAACTAAAGAAAGTAGTCTTTGGAATGAGTACCAAAAAAACACCAGGTCCAGATGGCTTTCCAATTGAGTTTTTTTAGACCTTCTGGGACAACTTGGAGGAGGATGTAATGGTTGTTATAGAGGAGTCCAGAGGTAGTAAAATAATTCTTAAAGCATTAAATCATACATTCATTGCCTTAATTCCAAAAGGGGAGGAGGGGGTGCATATTTCAGATTATAGACCTATTGCCTTATGCAATGTCATATATAAAATAATCACAAAGGTAATGGTTGAGTGGCTAAAACCTCTCCTACATAGCATTATCTCCTCGGAGCAAGGGGGTTTTATAGAGGGTAGGCAGATCTTGGATGGTGTGGTTCTAGCTCAAGAGGCAATCCACTCAATGCAAAAATATGGCAATAGGGGAATGTTCATAAAATTGGATATGTCAAAGGCTTATGATAGGGTGGAGTGGAGCTTCTTGTCAAGGATGATGGCAACCTTCGGTTTCTCTCAAGATTGGATAGAATGGGTCATGAGTTGTGTTTCTACTCTGACATACTCAGTGTTAATCAAAGGCCTTCCCTCGCAACCATTTGGAGCTACTCGAGGCCTTCATCAAGGAGATCCTTGTTCCCCTTATATTTTTCTCATATTGGCTGAAGGCTTGGGTAGACTCATCTTGAGGAGAAGACAACAAGGTTTGCTAACAGGTATCAAGGTGGGTGAGGAAGTTTTGACTCACTTATAGTTTGTGGATGACACAGGATTGGTGGGAGTGGCCAACTTCAGGGAAGCAAGAATGATTAGAGATACTCTTAATGTTTACCTTAGGGCCACAAACCAAGTCATCAATGATAAAAAATCCAAAGTGGTCTTTTTCAATCTTGATCGAAGGCTTCAGGATAGAATTTTAGAGATCTTGGGATTCACGAGGACTTCTCTCCCAATGGTATATTTGGGGGTCCCTTTGCATTTTAAAAAACTAAAAATAGATATCTGGAGGAATATTTTGGATTGTATCAAAGAAATAATTAATCATTGGTCTCACAAATGGTTAAGCTATGGGGGTAGATTAACTTTTTTGTAGTCAATCATTCAGGCCATGTCAATTTATAAATTTTCTATCCTTGTTGCCCCACATACCATATGGAAAGAGTTAGACAAGATGGCTAGAAAATTTTTATGGGGAGGAGTAAAAGGAGAGAGGAAATGGGCCTTAGTAGGTTGGGAGAAAGTAAGTCAACCCAAGGTAAAGGGAGGTTTGGGACTGAGGAGATCAGAGTTAAATAATAAAGCTTTGGCTGGAAAGCTTTACTGGAGGTGGATTTCCCAACCAACTTCTTTATTCAGTAGAGTTTTAACTAGTAAATATTTGGGACAAGTGAACCCGAATGAGGTGAGTCATTTCCCTTTGGATGGTAATGGGTCCTTGGTGTGGTAGGCTCTAAAGTTAGGATCTCAGGTAGTGAAATATGGATTATTTTGGAAAGTGGGGAGAGGGGAGAAGGCACGATTTTGGATAGATTCATGGGATCAATACCCACCTATCATTGTTGAATTTCTAGAACTACAACTAGTAAAAACAACCATGGAAAGTAGGGGTTGGATCCAGATTGAAATTTATTTCAACACTAGTCAGCTGGGGGATTATAAGTTTAAGCAATTTAAGAAGTTGGATGAGTGGCCAATTCCAATCCCTCCAGAATTGACACCCATCATGACTAAAATCTTGGCAAAAATATTTCTCACAGGTAGAGATGAGGAGGATGAATTAGCTTGGGGCTATGGGAGCCTTGGAGTCTACACAATGAAGGATGGATATGATAAGATCCTTCTAGAACCTCCTCCTCATGCATATCAAGTTGAGGATTGGAGAAATATTTGGTAGTCCAAGGGTTGGCCGAAAGTAAACTTCTTTGCCTAGTAGTTCATGCATAATGGAATTCTTACTTTTGATAATCTGAGATGTAGGGGAATCATTGGTCCATCTCAATGTGTTTTATGCTACAAGAGTGAGGAAACATCTGACCACTTGATGTTTGAGTGCCCATTTATACACTAGATCTGGGAGCGATGGTTTTTATCTTATAAAATTTGAGCCAATGGTGATTTGAATCGGATTAATATTTGGGAAATATGGAAGAGGGGTAGATTTAAATCTAAAGCTCTTTGTATCAGTTGGAAGCTTGGATTAAACTTCATTTGGTGGTAAGTGTGGTTAGAGAGAAATGGTAGAATTTTTAGAGAAACCTTTTCATCCTTAGATGGCGTTTGGCAAGTCATTTGGAGCAAAGTCACAAAAATTGTGGTAGTGTATGCTAAAGAGGAAACTCAAGCTGATATAGGGATGATGGAGAAGGAAGCTGAAGTGCAAGAGGGGCAGGATAGAGCTAGTTGGAAACCACCCCTAGAAGGTTGGATTAAAATTAATACTGATGGAGCTACAAAAGGTAATCCGGGTAGAGCTGGAATTGGAGTGGTCTACAGGAATCATGTTGGGATAGTGCTCTATTGGGAACTGCAAGGCCTAGGAAGGGCCACGAACAATGAAGCAGAAGCCTTAGCTATCAAATTTGCTTCTATCTAGGTGGTAAGACAAGGTTACAGGAGGATAATCCTAGAATCAGATTCTCAAATATTGGTAGGAGCTCTAGATTGCATGAGGAACTTTGCTTTGAAGACATGGAGGTTGAGGATTCTTGTCACCCAAATTAAGGAATTGTGGAGGGAATTAGATGATGTGATTCCAGTTTATGTGAGTAGAGATCTAAATAAAGTGGTAGACTTCCTGGCTAAGATGGGTACTGAGAAGGAGGTAGGGGTTCAGTGGCACAGTGACATGGCTATTGAGGATGAGAGGATTAGGCAGGTTGGTGAGCAAATCCAATGTTTAGCTAATTTGGACAGCCATTGTAGAAATATGGTTTAGGAGATTTGGCTCCAATGCAGATCTTCTTTTACTATTGTAAACAGGTGTTCTTGTCGGCTAAGGCTGGGAGGAGTCTCATCCCAACTTGTAAATGATCTTTGTTTTAATATAAAATTTTCAAATTCTTTTTCAAAAAGCATACATTGGCAACTATTCCATGCTTAGCAGTCTCTTTTCATCTATAAGCATATTTCTTTTTATTTTGGGCATACTAACTTCATTTCCTCCTCTATCCATGCATCATATTCACTAATTCTTCCTATTTGCAAGTATATCAGCTAACATTGCTTTACTTGCAAGCTTGTGATATCATATTTTCACTTCCATGTTCATAACTATTCCATGTGTAGGCTTATATTCAATATCTAGCTATTTAATCTCACATTCCGTGATGCATTTACATTAAGCTTTTACTTTGTTTTCAAGCAATCCTTCTCTATATTTACTTTGGTATTAATACAAGACTAACATTCTCTTGCTTATCCTATCATAAACATTTTCATTTTACCATTCATGCTCTTATACTTCCATTTTATTCTTTGTTGTAGATTTTTAAGATTCTATCAGCAACATAAGCTTTCATTTTGCACTTTATTTTCATTGCATAGCATTTCCTTTATCATAACATAATCTTAATTTAGTTTTGTAATCCACTCCTCTTCTAGTTGTGGTCATTTTAAACATTTCTACAACATCTAAGCATCCATAGGTTCCAATCTTAGGCACTCTTTAGGAACTTTCCATTCCTTCTCAGACATATATAATTTGTTTCATAAGTTGTGGGAAATTTTGCAATCCATTTGGCTAAAACTCTAAATATTTTCAAGCAACAGGTCCTAGGAATTAAGGTCTTATACCTTTGCCTCTAAAATTGAACTCAATTTGACCAAAAAAATCCCAAAATTTGACCCAAAACTCAATTGGCCTCGTCTCAAAGCAAAATCACCACTACCTCTAGTCACTGGCAAATTTGACTCTATGGAAATACATAGAGAAAATATACCACTAGTGTTTTTGCCATTTAGTGGCAAATTTGACAGGCCCTGCGTCCATTTCAAAAGGAGGTCAAATCATACTTAATATTGTTTTAACAAGGGGTCTGATTAGTTGAGAAGATAGCTTATCATCTCTCTGCAATTAGATAAACCCCCAAAATCAAAAAACCTAATATTTTTCCTCTACTTTTGTAACTAGTCAGTGTCAAAAATGCCAATGGCAAATTTGACAAGTAGTGGAAAATTTGATCAGGCATCAGTTTAGATTTGCATGCCGTAAAGAAGAATGTCAAAAAAAAAACTATATGAAAGAGGAATGTCCGTCATATTTTATGTTTGCATACCCCTTAAGTGATACCCATTTTGACAAGTTAATCTGTCATGGAAAGAAAGTAACTATATCATTTTCACAATATATGACATAAGAGTGTATATCCAATCTCTTGCTTCTCTTTCTACTTTATAAGTAGATGCATCTTTATTAAGGGCCATTATCTTCAACGAACATATTTATGTGGAAAAATGTTGAAACATATACAAAACTGACCCAAAAGAGGACTACCATAATAAAAATATGTATGTTAGGAGTTCACAATGGCTCTCCAGAGCTCCATCGCTTGAACATCATGAATGATTGTCGTGGCTTATATTCTGGTGCTGTGTGTCCAGCTCCCTACAAAAAATTCACTTTAGCATTAACTCTTCATATCTGAGATTGATCAATCATCATTCAGTTCAGAAAAGAAATCGCCTACTGCCTTTCTGTTTAGCTGAAGGATATAATTCACTAAACATATGAAAACCTGTAAGTAGTATTAGAAGTAAGAATCTCCACCTTTACAGTTGCAAAAGTCAAATTGTTCTCATATGTTCTTGTGTATCTGTACAAAATGTTCCAGGCATTAGCGTTTCTTACTGAGTCAATAATAATATATTTCTGAAACTAGTGACAGACACATACATGAACTAAATTATTATTATTTACTTTATGTTTACTCAACATAGCAATTATACTCAAATGTCAAGATATAAGATTTATAAGTCAAGTTACTAAAGGTCAGCACTAAGAATCTCCCCTAAGACTCTTACCCAACAATTTGTCCATCCACAAACCAAGACCTCCATTCATCAACTATTGCATAACCCAATGATCTGATCCATGCTTGAGTTCCAACAAAAGGAACAAGCAAATCGTGATCACCACTGTTATGACATCACTGTTAAGTTAGAGTTAGTCTGATGTGATTATAAGAACTGGGCTCATATGTTCTTATAAAATCCTTGACGAATCATAGAGATGTAAGAAAAGATATTTAATTGATATAGTTGCAATTGACCTGTAGATCAAAGCATGATAACCTCTTTTTGTTAGATTTCGATGATATTCAATCACACTTGTAACATCAGGTTCATATTTAAAACGAGGAGTGCATCTTTTCCACTCTCCAGTTATGTTCTCCTACAAAGAAAAGAAGAGAGGACAAATGAATTAATACATTTTAACATGCAGCTATAACTTTAAAAACAAGCAAAGATAGAAAAACATTAAATTATTGGTTATTCTCTAAAACATGACCAAAATTTAATGTTATCTATGAATATAGCTATGTACATGTGTGCATTTATACACATTTCACCTTCTTCCTTTTCACCCATTTGTTGATGTGGTTCACATTGTTGCTTGTCTTCCTGTACAAATTATTATAAATTGTACTACATGCAAATAAGATAAAATGGAAACATTGATATGGTAATCGAATTAACAACTAATTGATTGCATCAAGATTATTATGTGCTAATAGATTGTATAGTGTGTAATTTCTTCAAGCTCCTTCACTTATATGGGTCCATCATATTCATATATAAAGAGGTGCATTGTACCGATAATTAGCCTTAGGAATGTGCTTGTCTATATTTACACAATACACAGAATTTTCAGTCATATATGAAATCATCAACATGCTTTGAATCTTTGTGATCAAATTTGTAGCAAAATGAGTATAGCATAAATATAATTTTCACAAGATCCATATTGGTCCTTCCTCAACTTAGAACATAGAGCTTAAAAATAAGAATAGTTGTAGAATAGCATGGATGCATACCTATTTGAATACTAAAGGATAGTCAAAGTAATAATCATTTGTTTGAAATGGTCAAATGATAGATCTCCACCTCTAGGGGTGTGCTGGATAGCCAACTCAAGACTCTCTGTGGGGCTTCTTCATGGACTGTTAGCATCATACAACCATAGGACACAACTGCCCATGCAAATGCCTCCTTCATGATTGTAACCCTGCACCATATAGAATTTGACACAGGAACCATTCATACTAATTATCAATGGTTTAAATGCATCAATTAAATTCTTAAGAGTGTGGGTCTCTTCCAGCCTGACTCCTACAATAGGGCTTTCATCTTGCTCAACTAGAGCATTTTTGCATTCCATGTACGATAACATTATAACCATGGTGAGACAACCTATCACAATTATTTGCATAGATAATATCAGTATTGGGCATGCATTCATTTATCTATAGATTCGTCTTCTCTTACAAAAACCTGTCTCATCAATTTTCAAAGTCAACACCTCACCTTAGGAATAATGATTATAAAGTCTACAATGTATAAATCACATCAGCGTTTATATATTACTCCAAAGCATATAGACATGAATAAGTTTACACTTCATGGACAAGGTATACATGATTTGGAAAGCTCCTGCTCATCCTTAAAATTCAGTCTATTCAGCATATGCATCTTGTTCTAAAACATAGTCAATACTAATATCCCTTGACATTCATTATCAATCTTGAATTAATATTCAGGATCACTATTTTGGGACCCCAATCAACTACATTATTTCTGACCATCTTTCTTAATCAAAAGTGACTTAACATTGAATTTCTGAGATGACCTCAGTTGTAAAAAAGAACTTAAACCAGGTTGAATAATAGCCGAACATTAGAATCTCAAAGAGACATCGGTCAATTACACAAAGTGGGTTGCCTAGTAAACCATGGCAAAAAAGGGCAATCATAGGAGAGTGGATGTTCTCCTTATTTTGAATTGATAATTACTTATATTCTTTTCTTGGAGTCCCCTTTTATACCTCCACCCCTATTTTTAGTAGCATACCAGTACAAAAGGTGTAAATAAACTATACCTCTTGTATTTATGCATGTAGTTTTTACTATCTGCTTGATTTATCATGAGCTTAATTGAAGGGTCGAAGCCCAAAAAGGTACAGTATTGAACTAATAATATAAGGTAAAGCAAAAAATTTCTCTTGCTTGCACAAGTGGTTCTCACATTTCTCCAAGCGGAGCAGGAGTCGCTTGAGTCCTCAACAAAAATGGCGCCAAGCTTGTCTTGAAGCACATGCAAAGACAAGCCCATACATGTCAGTGCCACTTGGACTTCTTAAGCAGGAACTGAGCGCTGTATTTTAACATAGTACCGACATTCTCAATGACACCAATGCCCATTCTAGGCAAGGCAGCAAGGTCTATGGGTTAAGCCCAAAATACAAAGTAATGCTAGAGGCCAACTCCAGACTCCAGCAGTCACCCAGCGAAATTACCACGCATTCAATGTCAGTAGCAGATCAACAACTAGAAGATAGGATTGTTGGACATTTTGCCACCTGATGCTACAGAAGAAGGCAGTGAAAGTTCTGTGACTGTTTTCCTGAACTGCTTCCTATACCTGCCTGGAAGGCGAACCATTTTTGTTTCTCATCAGTCCTTGTAACTATAATGTACCTGGTTGTACATGAGCCAGAGTCCGGCATAGTAAGATTCTTCTGAATCTCTGTTTTTTTTTGTTTTTAGGCTTCTTAGATGAGGCACCTCAGTGCCTAGCACCTGCAACCTATAATGTTGGAGTCGACTGTGCTACATGAGTGCTTTGTATTCTGCAGTTCATGTACATTTGCATTATCTGTAAATAACACTTTCCATTTATTTGCATATTTTTGGGTTTTCTTGCATTTTCCCTTTAGTTGTTTTCCTATGCCATCTAACATGTGGATGTTTGAAGATGTACTTTTTTGTGCCCTATTTTGCTGCAAAATTCCAAAGTATTACTCATCATGCCCAACTAGCTGAGTTGGGGAGTTGTTCTCCATGGTGCCTCCTAGGCCCTATAAATGCAGATCACATATGCCCAGAAGGAGTGTAAGTTGGTCGTGACCTAAAAAATGATGTCTAGCTTTGTACTATTTTTCTAATAATTCGGCAAATCCCTTTCGTTGTCCAAGGGTTGAAAACCAAGGATTGTATCATCATAGGGATTCCCAATCTACCAGCCACCTTGAGAATCAAAACTAAACTATGATAAACTCCTGCCCATTTACTATTAGACCACAGCCCAGGTAACAAGCAATATATATCTATTATAGGAGGGTATAATACCTCATGCTAAACACATAAGGAAGTACAGCTGGTAATTGCCCTGCAACATTACACATGCAGTGTACTTCATTGTATATTACATTGTTGACTTAGCAACCATGGGGTATGATATGGATGTTATTCAACTTGTTAACAAGGCTTCACACATACATTCATGCATGTTTTTATGCATGGATTGCATGTTTTTGACATGGTTAGTGCATTGATTTGGTGTGCACAAAATAAGCAAAGATACTTGCATGGCTAATGGAAATTGTAGGCATTATATATGACATGGCGTCACGTCATGCACCACCAAAACAATGAGTCATCTAGTACGTGTCATGAACATGTATGACCAATTGTCCTTGTACATGGTTTTGATATGTGAAGTTGTGTATAGGTTGTTACATGTGGGTGCGTGATGCCTTTTGTAAAAAAGTTAGTAAAGGGTTAATTTTCATTATTGGTGTATATGGATATCGACGGATAGGTGGTGGTGAGACAGACACCAACTGTACCCCTTGATGGTCCTATTGTACATATACATCCCTTGCTTTCCTAGAGAATAGTTTGAGACATTGGATATAGAAAACATTGTATGTTGTTACATGTTCTCTTGCTAATCTAATATACATATTGTTCGAGCATTGTCGCCCATACTTGATGGATTCTCTATGATTGATGCTAGCATACATGTTTTATAAGTTAATCTAGGTTATTTCTATTTCATGCAATTGTGCATTACTTTCATTTGATGTGTGGAACGCAAAATTGTTGTGCTATAGTTGGTATCATTGTCGTAACGAGTGCAGATGAAGAGAACATAGTGACAAGAAGTGAAAATAATTAATGAGTGCAGATGAAGAGAACACAGTGACAATTAGTGAAAATGATTATAGGATTGAATGAGCGATAACCCATGAAATATACACAAACATGGACACAAACAACAATGAATGAGAAGAGAGCCTGTGTGCAGGCCAAGTGAATTGTTCAGCATATGACACAATGGATAACAAACCTGAACATGGTGAAAATGATGTGCACTGAGATGCACAGTGAATTTTGACGGAACATTGTGAGCCCCTTCCATGGACAAAAGTGTAGAAGGCAAGCCTTTTGTAAATCCCCCTCGTGATGATGGAAGAGGTGTGTAAACACCTCTACTTTTTCTTTTTGAATGAAGACGCACAGATAATAACAACAATGCTTTCCCAACTATCTAGGTGATAGAGGAAGTCTTATCACTAGAACCCCAATGCATGTGGCCCCCTCAAGTGGAGGTAAGTCCTCAAATGAAAGATGTCTTTGCCAAGGAAGAATGTTTGGAACATACGGAGCAAATATAATGGGAGACATTGTTATTGTTGGTTGAAGACAAACAAACAAAGACACCAAACATGTTGATGAGGCATGTGTGTAGAGGACGTTTGTACAAACAAAGGAATTCACATAGAAGAGGTCACTCACACTAACAATGACAATCATGATAGAGCAGCTTGCACAAGTGAACAAGGCATACAAGTGACCTCAATAACAAGACAAGTGTGGGAGTGTCTGTAGGTGCATGGGATAGGAGTTTGGCATGAAGACAACTACAAAGGAGCATGTCGGGTAGTGGAAGAAGTTTCAACGCTCAACCAAAGACAACATTTGTATATTTGTGAAGATCACAAAATGTTAGCACAAACATCGAGAGATGTGTAAGTTCTACACAAGCATCAAAAGGGAGACTGTCAGTGGACGAAGATAGTCAACCAACGAGCACACTAGTAGTAGCTTTGAGAACAAACATAGGACCAACACAACCACCAAGGGCTGCAACAAAAGCAAGTAAGCAAAGGTGCCTGAAGTTGTCCATTATACTGTTATCTATGCAACAATGTAGCAAGAGAAAAGAGTCACGGATGAAGCAGTATGGATGAACTTGTAGACAACGATGAGGATTCCTCGAGATGAGGGAATGACAGTTAGTGGAAGGAGAAATAGCAATGTTTCCTAAAAGTGTATATTCATGACTGCATGACTTCAATGACTGTAGCACAGCTTCAACGGCAATGATATGACAGCGACTAGGATGCAGTCCAGCTTCAGACGACAGCTCCATATGACAGCATATCAATGACAACATCAATCCTAATGACGTCTCCCAAGATGGCATTCAACATTATGACATATGGTATGATAAAAACACTCATGACAGCTGTCAACATGACGGCATCACAATATGGTGGATGTCGAGAGTCAGAATGATGGCATGACAGCTCATACTGATGTCAGTAGCTGAGTTAGACGGCATTGGCTGGTATGTCAGCACTTACTCTATGATAGCGTTGGTTACTGCAACTCTGCTACTCATCTGAAGGTGGCATGAATCTGATCTCTTCCTAAGCAATCCTACCTACAACACTTACAACATAGAGACAAGAATCTAACATAAGACTAGCATCATTCAGAGACACAAATTGGCGCAAGTGAATGGATTTATATCATCAATGGCATCGTGTACAATTACAGTTTGTGACTACAACAATGCTACACCCAGCCCTACGTTGTAACAATTTGGCATCTCTCCCTGGTACATAGACTTGCTTATCAATGCAATAGGATACAAATTGAATTGTAAGGGGTCTATTTACACCTTAACCCTAGTAGTTATAAAAACCACTTCAGGAAACAAATACCAAAACTACCTATCCTAATAGTCGTAATCAATGAATTCTTAACATAATTGTTAATTGTTTACAATGACATCTGGATTTGAATTTTGTGTGAATTTCCCTTACATTTCATTTGGACCATATTACATTTCATTTAGATCATATTTCCATTACATTTCATTTAGTGCAAAAACGTGTAGACCTTTTTTCAAACATTTTCACTTTTTTTTAGTGTTGTTGTCTACATCTATCCTCTCCTTTTCATTATTCGATGTCCTCAGTGGCTTTCGGCGTTGTTCTACTATAGTTTTTGCCTCTTTGGGTTCTAACGCATTCAAAATTTCTAACTCTTGAACATGGAACTTGTAGGCTTCTCGTTCATCGTGTAGTTTCTTGGCATAGCTATAGTACTTGGCCCATTCCACACCAGAGGCATTGGCTTTACCTCCATTACTTGCAATTGTTGCAAGATATCTTGAAAGATCAATTGATTTCTTGCACTCGTCTTTGTAACCTTCTTACTCCTCTTCTTTGCCTTCTCAATTGTTTGTCTGCAATTCAATATTTTTGTACTTCTGGCCTTCCTTATGGTCCTCTTATTAGCTCATTGTCACTACTTGAGCTATTCTCTCTTCTTTCATCCTCCTGCTCCTGGGGAATTAGTGGTTCATTATTTTCAGCTTCTCGAACCATTTCAGAGAACCATACCCCCACTTGCTGACTTTGATCCTCATCCCTTTGCCTTCTTCTTGCGTGATTGGGACTTGGATATGGGGTATTAGGGTCTCTTTGAGTAGGAAGGTTTTCATCACTACTTGAATCTTCAATCCATCCTCCATTTCCAGGTTGTTTTGGCACTTCCCTAATATCTCTCCATAGAATTGCAGCAGTTTGTTCTGTAATGTCCCCATTTTTACGACATCTTGTTCTGAGAGTTTTGACCGGTTACAAGGTTTTCTAACATCCCTGCTATTTTTAGTAATTGCTATTTTTAGCAATACTATTCTTGGACGTTGGCAGACTAGCAGCATTATTAGTTCTGGTGAGAGACTTATTTCCAGTTTCAGAAGTGAGCGTTTATTTGGAAAAGGAGAAAATATTTCTAATGTTACTTAAGTTACTTTATTTTAATAAAGTGACTTATGTTTTATAAAGTTAAGTTGTGGACCCCTAGAAAAGTGGTGCTAGGTAAGAGGGGGACATTAAAAGAGAAATAAAATATTTAAATATAAGGTTTAAGGAGATAAAATTATTTTATTTAGAGAAAACCTAATTTCTCCTAGAAACCCTAATTTCTCATTGAGGTTCTATATATTGGGTTTCTGGCTCTCATTTTTGGATATTCAGAGTTTGGAAAAATTAGCAGAAGCTGCAGGATTGAACTGAGAGTTCTTCCAAAGGTTGTTAGAGGACGAAAACCCTCAGCAATGTCACTAATTTCGGTAGTGAAAGATCTACCCTAGCTGGTTGTTGGTATTTCCATCCGGGGAATACATTTGTGCTTCAAATATTTCAGTCATTAGGGTTTGAAGATTTTCAGGATTTGAAGATTTCATATTCTCAGGTATTTGATTGCAAGTTTTGGGTTTATGTTTTGAGGATTTGATGTGTTTGGAGCCTTTTTATTGTTGAATTGTTGGTGTCCAAACTGGCCGTACAGTTTGCCATATGCCCAGGCCGTACCATATTTCTGCAGACAACTTTGAAAATAATTCTTTCTTGATTATGGGTATTGACCCCAAAGAATTCTAATAGCTAGGCGATGTTTTTAAATATGTCATATTGCATATTTCATTAAGGAGAGAATTTATTTAAATTGTCGTACATTCAAAGAGCCGTACATTTCAATCTATGGGAGCCATACATTTTTGGTCATAGTTTCAGAAGAGTGCAGATATTGTTCTGGGTATTTTTCCATGCTGATTCTTTCTAATGGGCGACCCCTTCACAACATAGAGATTGCTGATTTCTGTTAGCATTGAATTTATTAAGTGGTCGTACAACTCTGTCAGGCCGTACCCTGTATTGCTGGTAATACTTGGTCAGAATCAGTTTATGGTGTTTTACAGCTGTTTTCATTTCTTAAATGGGCATCTATTCATGGAAGACTCTTGCTTGGTTCTGGATTTGTTGATCTAGCATTGGAAATCAATATTTTGAATTGCTAAAGGGCAGATCACCCATGTTTGTTGTGACTATTTGCTGGTGTTTAGACTGTCATTACATTGCTGACCCCTTGTCACTATTCGGAAACATTTGGTGACTTTAAGAATAAAGATATCTCAGTGTTTACTTATAGGAGATACATGACAGAACATGCAGTGTTTAGCTGAGCGTTATATGGAATCTCTTGTAGCTGCTTAGTTAGCAACAACAAGTACATTGTTCAATTTCAGATTTATATTAATCCCTTGACTGCTGTTTGAAAGGTAGTTTACATTATTGGCCTATGTATTGTCACTCTATTATGATTATGCTATGTTGGTGTTGATATAGCTGCAAAATATTTTATAGCATATTGAATGAATCCAAACATTCACATTAGAAATTGTAACAACAAAATCTCTTAGTTGTATTGAGTATGTTACCTTGGCACTGTCAAAACAAACAAAATTTTTTGAAACCGCAAACTAGGGTTATTACAGTGCTATCAGAGCACAAGTTAACTCTGCCAACTTGTTGGGGAGTTGAAAATTGATACATGATCTTCAGTTTCATGGACACAAAACGTAGTTGCAGCAGTTGTATGCCTATGTCTAGTGGTAGCTCCATGGAGCCACTCAGTGAAGAAGAGGTATTTTGGAGGGAACTATCAAGTTGATATGTCATTTGCAGATTTTATGGACTTCTTGATTAAATTTGACTTGAAGTTGAAAAGGAACCCCAAAAATTTGTATGTGAAGCTCTACATTGCAGGTAAGAATCTTGAACATCCATCTCAATCAAAAGAAACTCTTATCAGCACCTTGGAGGATGTGGAGAAATGTTTAAGCATGATTGATAAACCACTTTCTCACATAATGGAAATAGCTATGGAACCTTCAGTGTTTTCCTTGGTTGAGCGGAAGTTGTTGAGACACCCAAATAAGGAGGTAAGACTCAGGGTCACTTCTTGTTTGAGTGAAATTGTAAAAATTTCTGATCCTAAAACTCCTTATGGAAATGGCACATTGAGAAAGATAATGCAATTGTTTGTTAAAAGTTTTAAAGGGTTGGGTAAGGTTTCAAGTTCCCATTTTTCCAGGAGAGTTACCATACTAGAGTCTTTTGCACAAACTAGATTGGGCAACATCATGTTTGATTTGAATATGGATGAGCTGATCTACAAAATGTTCCATCATTTTGTTGCTACAGCCAGCGAAGAACATGCTGATAATGTTATTGCAGCCATGAGAGACATTATGGTTTTGATCATTTATGAAAGTGGTGAGTTTTTCCAGCCACACTTGACTATGCTATTGGGCGTTTGGAGGCAAAAATTAGTTGCTTCTACTGCTGCTCATGAATTGGTAAATAGTGTGGTCAAACAGTGTGAGAAGAAGTTTCAGCCTTTCTTGGTCAATGATGAACACATTGAGGAAGAGGAGCTCAAATCAGAAAATCCACATGAAGACAATGACACAACACTTGAGGTAAGTATGGTTGAGTCCCAGACTGATTCTATTGATATGCACGCTCCTACTCATGATGAAAAAGCACCTAATGATGACATTAAATCAGCAACATTGGATGTGACTGTGGAACAAATCAATGAAGACTTCAAGATTAATAGTTGCTTTGATGATACTAATGGAGATGATGCTAGTGATGACAAAATTGTTGAGTTCACTAACACCCTTGCTGAAAAGGAGCATGATGAGTTTGTTCCAGCAGCCTACTCTGATGAGTTCACCAATGCATTTTCAGATGTTAAGCATGTTGATTATGATGCAGATTTTCATTCAGCCTATAGTGATGAGAACACAAATGCTTTTTCAGATTTAGTGTATGTTGGCGGTAGGGATATTGAAGATTCCAAATCTGCATATAGTGACATTTTCTTATCACACTCTAGTAATGATAGCACCGGTGGTTGTGGGTTTAGTTTCCAAACTGAACCTAGGGAGGTGTGTGTTCTAGATAGCTTCACTAACTTGGGGCTGTAGAGTGATTTTATAGAGACAGTCATGCATGATGAGCTTAATGCTCATGATGGGACAAAATTAAGCGATCAACTTACAAAACCTTGGGATCCGTGTGTGTTGGCGCCCAGAGATGATGTAGAACCTGTATGGGATGATTATCCCTCTGATGGCATTGCTGCTCCCACTTCATACAGTGAGTTATGCACAAAGGATGGCATTGAGGGAGCTGATTTCGAGGGATTTAATCTTAAAAGCAAAATAGAAAATTTATTGCATATGGCTGATTATGATTGGGGGCCTAGTGAGCTACATAATTTGAAGAGTCAGATGAGAGTTACTGAAGACAAAGTTGTGGCGGCCCTAACGCATCTGGATAACATGCACAGTTTCATTGATGATCTCTTCTGGAAGGCTCAAAAGGAAGAGAGACAACAGGGATTTCAGGGAGGAGTCACACTTTCTAATCTGCACACCATCAGAGAAGCTTTACAGGTAATGAAATCAGATTATTTGCAATTACTCTCTGATAGGGATTTGGCTATTAAATTTGCAGAAGAGACCTTGGATGCATACCATGAGAAAGAGAATGAGGTTGATAAGCTTTGCTTGGATCTTAGCTTAGCCCATTACTCTTTGTATCAAACTGAAGGTCAATCATCAGATGCAGCTATAGTCAATGATCAAGGGGCTGATGCAAGATTTATGGAGATCAAGCAATTGGTTGAGGGCGTTGAAGAGCTCCATAAAGATTCTCACTTGGAGCCAAGTTGTTTTCATCATCATGAGCTTGAGAATGGTTGTGTTGGCAACATTCTTCCTAGTATGGAGGTAGAGCTATCACATCCTAACATTTCATTTGAGATGCATAATGACAACCCTTGTGTTGATTTACCCTCTATGTCAAATCATAATGATTCTGAGCACTATGGCATGGAGTTTAGCATTTTTGGTACACCACAAGGAGCGGAGTTGTGTGGTGACTCAGTTGCTAATGAGGTGGAGAGGCCTTGTATGTTTCCTGCATGCATTCCTAAGCCCTTTACAGTTGATATTCATATGATGTTTGGGAAAGTGCAGCTTCGACATGTTGGAGCCACTTGGGAGGTGAGTTACTCCACCCAGGATCAGGGGCATACGTTGCTTGATGATGAGAGAGGCATACATTGGGAGATAGCAAACTTGAGAAGCAAAAGTAATGTTGTTGTTTCCTTTCGTGATAGCCATGATATGAATCCATTTGTGTTCACACAAGTGGATTGGAGGGAAATTTTGAGAAAAAACTGGAGACCTACTGAGTTGATGACTTTTTGGAGCGGATTATCAAGCTGATATGTCATTTGCAGATTTTATAAAGTGACTTATGTTTTATAAAGTTAAGTTGTGGACCCCCAAAAATGTGGTTCTAGGTAAGAGGGGGACATTAAAAGAGAAATAAAATATTTAAATATAAGGTTTAAGGAGATAAAATTATTTTATTTAGAGAAAACCTAATTTCTCCTAGAAACCCTAATTTCTCATTGAGGTTCTATATATTGGGTTTCTGGCTCTCATTTTTGGATATTCAGAGTTTGGAAAAATTAGCAGAAGCTGCAGGATTGAATTGAGAATTCTTCCAAAGGTTGTTAGAGGATGAAAATCCTTAGCAATGTCACTGGTTTCGGTAGTGAAAGATCTACCCTAGCTGGTTGTTGGTATTTCCATCCGGGGAATACATCTGTGCTTCAAAGATTTCAGTCATTAGGGTTTGAAGATTTTCAGGATTTGAAGATTTCATATTCTCAGGTATTTGATTGCAAGTTTTGGGTTTATGTTTTGAGGATTTGATGTGTTTGGAGCCTTTTTATTGTTGAATTGTTGGTGTCCAAACTGGCTGTACAGTTTGCCATATGACTAGGCCGTACCATATTTCTGCAAACAACTTTGAAAATAACTCTTTCTTGATTATGGGTATTGACCCCAAAGAATTCTAATAGCTAGGAGATGTTTTTAAATATGTCATATTGCATATTTCATTAAGGAGAGAATTTATTTAAACTGTCGTACATTCAAAGAGCCGTACATTTCAGTCTATGGGAGCCGTACATTTTTTGTCATAGTTTCAGAAGAGTGCAGATACTGTTTTGGGTATTTTTCCATGCTGATTCTTTCTAATGGGCGACCCCTTCACAACATAGAGATTGATGATTTCTGTTAGCATTGAATTTATTAAGTGACCATACAACTCTGTCAGGCCGTACCCTGTATTGCTGGTAATACTTGGTTAGAATTAGTTTATGGTGTTTTACAACTGTTTTCATTTCTTAAATGGGCATCTATTCATGGAAGACTCTTGCCTGGTTCTAGATTTGTTGATCTAGCATTGGAAATCAATATTTTGAATTGCTAAAGGGCAAATCGCCCATGTTTGCTGTGACTATTTGTTGGTGTTTAGACTGTCATTACATTGCTGACCCCTTGTCACTATTTGAAAACATTTGGTGACTTTAAGAATAAATATATCTCAGTGTTTACTTATAGGAGATACATGATAGAACATGTAGTGTTTAGCTGAGCATTATATGGAGTCTCTTGTAGCTGCTCAGTCAACAACAACAAGTACATTGTTCAGTTTCAAATTTATATTAATCCCTTGACTGTTGTTTGAAAGGTATTTTACATTATTGGCCTATGTATTGTCACTCTATTATGATTATGCTATGTTGGTGTTGACATACCTGCAAAAATTGTTATAGCATCTTGAATGAATCCAAACATTCACATCAGAAATTGTAACAACAAGAAAATCTCTTAGTTGCATTGAGTATGTTACCTTGGCATTGTCAAAACAAACAAAAAAATTTGAAGCCCCAAACTAGGGTTATTACATGTTCTCTGCTTACTCGATTTTGTATGGAATCAACAAGACCTTGTTGTGGGCTATCCTCAATTCATCTTTGCAATTCGAACATCTCATCTTGCCCCTGTCTTTGAGGATTTGGTGGCATCATGTGTCTATGCCTTCTAGACCTTCTCGTCAATGGGGAAGTAGAACTAGTAGAACTCCTACTATGTAATTGAATTCTTAGTGTTTCTGAAGATGGACTGCTAGAGCTTATGGAGAATAGGCTGTTTTTTTATGGTGCTACTTTGTTGCCATTGGCACTTCCCCTTAACACCTCTATCTGTCTTGGTTCAAATTCATCTATATCCACCTGTCTTAACTCTTCCCTTTCATTGATACGTTGCATCATCTCATCCAATTAATGAACCACTTCTCTCTTGATCGCGTATCATACATCCTCAGTGTCTCATACTCTTCTTGTAGTTGATGTGTTTCCCTGATCATTTGTTGTAGAATCCTTGATTCTTCATTTTGAATTCCATCCCTTGTTTCTCTTGCACTAGATTTTATTTCTTGCAATGCTACATCAGTGAGGGTTTGAAGTTTATCTTCATCCTTGTTATTCGGAAATCTAACATGAACTTGTAATATTTTGCACTCCATTGGTTGAGGTTCCAATTCTATTTATTCAATTACAGGTTCTTTTTTTGTTCTGAATAGCTACTCTAGGTTCATTCATTCTTTTTCTCGAGTATTATGATCAAGAATTCTACTGGGCTTTCCTCGTTCGTAAAACAACATTCCTGGTTGTGTTACTTCCATTGTTCTCCCATAAGTTTCTCCTTGTGATGAATATAAGTTAATGACATTTACATGCACCTTTTCCTTATATACCTTCAACTTAGAACCATTCACTATTTTGAGACAAATTGTACCATGCAATTTCTTGAGACAGACAACCCCATTGTGCAATACTTCCTCTACTTGGAAGGGTCCAAGCCACAAGGTCTTCAATTTACCTGGCTTGATTTCTCTTTTCCCATTAAACTTAAGCACTAAATCTCCTGTCTTCAAGTCCATCTTCCATAAGTGCTTATCATGCCAAAATTTCCTTTGTCATTGGGCAATCTCCATTGCCCACTATGTTGTAACCCTTTTCTCTTCCATTTGTACTAGTGCTATAAGCCTTTCTTCTAGGCTTTCATCATCACTCAGGCAATTTTCCACTGCTATCTGCAGACTAGGTACTACGAATTCAACTGCCACTACTGCCTCTTACCCATACATTAACTGGAAGGGCATATGGTTTGTTGTTGGCTTAAAGGTTGTCTTGTATACCCATAGAACTACTGGCAATCATTCCTCCCAATCGGTGCCTTCCGCCACATGTTTTGTACATTATGGAAATTGTTGATGTCTAAAAATGTACGCTTACATCTACAATTGCACATAGCATCAACATGAGATTTTTCCTCTCATGTGGGACTGCCTAAGATGAAAATTCCTCCAAAGAGAGCTTGCTCTCGTAAAAATGAAACAAAAAAACTTGCAAGGGAAAAGGGAGAGAGGAAAATAAGAATACAACAAAACAACAAAACAAACTGGGAAATAAAGAGGAAAAAGAGGCGATAGTGCCAAAGGAAAAGGGGTTGATTGATCCACCTAAAACTCCATATGAGACACAATATAGCAAATACGAAATGTAAAACAAATCATGAATCAAATGCAAGAGGTAAGGTTAGTGTGAACCAAGGGCCAATGCCACATGCAATTCAACCAAACTAGAGATACACAAAATACAGTTAAAACGATCTTTGTATTATTCCCCGCAGTGTTACAAAGGTCAGCAAGTGAGAATGAACCAACCCACAAAAATACTTTGAAAAACTCTTTTATAGACAAGAGGCATTTTTTTTTTGGTCTTCTATTTTCCACCCGAATTAATTATCTCAGCAAGAATCTGCAGATTTTCCCGCCTACTTTCCAGATTTGCAAAAACTGCAAAAAATGTTCCTGTTGTTGATGTTTAAATCTGTAGAACTGCTAAATATTAATTCTCACCCACTTTTTGGATTTGCAGAACTGCAAAATATTTTCCTGTTGTTGACGTTCAAATCTGCAGAACTGCTAAATATTAATTCTCACCCACTTTTTGGATTTGCAGAACTGTAAATTATTTTCCTACTGTTGACGTTCAAATCTACAGAACTGTAAAATATTTTCCTTCTGTTGATGTTCAAATCTGTAGAACTGCAAAATAAATGCTCGTCTACTTTCTAGATTTGCAAAACTTTTTAATATTTTAGAGAATCTAGGCAGCTCGTAAAAGGAGGAGATTTAAATAAATTTTTAATAAAACTGCATAGTATTTTTCCTTTAAAAAAGTCTCCATCATTATAAACTATGTTGGCCTCTATGTACTTCCTAGGTGTGACATCGATCAAACTAGGAGTATGTGCCAGTCAAACTGGGAAGTAGGCACCATTCAGACTAGGAATTAGACACCCCTGAGTGTAGGCATCATTGGGTGTAGGTGCCCCTGGATGTAGGCACCCCTGGATGTAGGTGCCACTGGATATAGGCGCCCCTAGATGTAGGCACCACTGGATATAGGCACCCCTGGATGTAGGTGTTGCTAGATGTAGGCATCGTTGGATGTAGGCACCCTTAGATGTAGGTGTCGCTGGATGTAAGCACCCTTGGATGTAGGTTCCACTAGATGTAGGTGCCCTTGAATGTAGGCACCCATGGATGTAGGTGCCGCTGGATGTAGGTGCCCCTGGATGTAGGCGTCGTTGGATGTAGGCATCCTGGAGTGTAGGTGTCGTTGGACGTAGGCACCCTTTTTTGTCCTAGTTAACTTTGCCAGGCTGCCGGAAACTGACAGGCCTACCAACACTTACTGTTCAAAACTCCTTGCCAGTTACCAGCACAAATCTGTCCACCACATATCGACAGATGTTTTAATTGGCGCAACCATTAATGAATTTGAGTAGGAGGCTCAAAATTTATTAATAGTTTGGCGACTCACAGGGGACACATGCCTACAATGTGAAGAGAACCCAAAAGACCAGGTAGCCTTAGCATCCATTGGGCATAGAGTCATTGATCATCTTCAGATTTTCAAAAAGTACAGAATTCCACACTTGCTTTGTAAGATAGAACTGTTGGAAATAACCTCTACAATAGAACAAGAACTGCACAAAACAACCAATCACAAAACAAAACAAAACATGCTTCACAGGAAGCAAGGGGTGTGTCGAAACACTTAGGGAACTGTTGCCACATTTTGCACAGGGTGCCATGTTTTCAAAATTTGTAAGTGTGTTGCTCTTCCTTCCCTCCTCCTCTTTCTTCCCTTTCTCCGTCTTTCCTTTTGCCCTTTCCTGCAGTTTCATTCCCCCCTTTTTCCCTTATACTTCCCCCAGTCAAGTTCCCAAAACTGAGCAAGTGTTATCTGAAAAATTCTAAGTGTCAGGGCGCAACCCGACTTCACAAAGAAGTCGAGGTGCGCCTTCATATCAGTGCGCACTAGGGAATGCGAAGTGCGAAGGCAGACAGGAGGTGAGCAGAATTTGACTAAGTGTGGGAGCGCAACCCGACTTCGCAGCGAAGTCGGGGTGCGCTCTTCTTCCTGTGCGCACTTGGGAAAGCAGTGTGCAGAAAATCAGCTAAGTGCTGGGGCGCAACCCGACTTCGCAGCGAAGTCGGGGTGCGCTCCCCTTTTTGTGCATAGTTCGAACAGTGGGAAAATTAGCTAAGTGCCGGTGCGCAACCCGACTTCACAGCGAAGTCGGGGTGCCCAGTGGGCTGTTGGGCAAGATTCATCAAGCAAGCCAGAAATTGGCTAAGGCACGGAAGCCCTCCCCAACTGCGCTGTTTTCCGCCTGCGCTACCCGGTAGCGCTCTGACCCCGGGCGAAGTTGGACAAACTGCCTTTCAAGGCAGACAAGTGTCACTCATCAGAATTCGACAAGTGTCCAGCCTCGGGATTCGAGTCGAGATATGACGGGATAAAGGACAAGCATGGGCCGCATTGCCTACGCTAGCTGCCCCCATTTAAGCTGATGTGAAGTTTCATCTACCACAGCTACCTGCATTCCTGCTAACCAGAGGTTTGACCCAACGCGTTGCCATGCAGCCGTACAGCTTTCAGGAAGACCTTGCTGCAGGTATAGTCCTCGCCGACAGGAGTCAGCATCAGCAGCTCTTCTGCCGCTTTTGTCAACTAATGTTTGTTCTGGGACTTTGTGCCCGTAATTGTAATCGGGGGGAACTTGGGCTATAAATAGCCACATCATTTCATTGTAAAGGAGGAAGGGGAATATACTGCTAGGGAACCATTGTAGCTGTGTGTTTGCTTCTAAATACAAGATAAATACTTGGCTCTGCTTACTGTCTTCATTTTGTATGCTTCCTCTCCTTGTCATTTCTGCCTCATGTTTCTTATTTCATTGCTTACTTTTGTACTGAACTCTGGACTCCAGTATTTGATGATTAAGTATTCCTAAATGCATAGATAGAGGATAAATAGGATGAATGATAGTTGTAGTTTCTATGGTGTGTTTTGTGTTTAATTGCTGTTAGTAGTGGTGATTGATCGTTGTCGTGCTGCTTATTCCCCCCACCCAACTCCAATCACATTTGGATTCTCTTTTCGCAATTTATCTCTTTCCTGCACTCTTAGCTTACACACTAAAAACCCACAGGAAGCCGGCCTTCTCCGGAGATTGGCACAGAAGGCATTCCTTCCGGCCTTTCAATCTGGTGGGCGAATCTGGGGCGCATTATACCAAATCCTTTCCTCATGGTAGATTCGTAACCAACAGTTTCTCTGGCACGCCCGATGGGACATGGAAGTTTCCCACCCCAAGACAAAATCGAAGCACTGGTATTCACTTCATTGCTGTTAAAAATCAGAGCACCTGGCGACTCTGCAAGTACCTGAATACTCTCTGAGTCCGTGAAGACCGTTCTGAATGCCTTCATGCAAAGGAGAAGGTGGCGAGCAAGGAATCCGGGAAACCAACCTGACCTTTACGAAATTGACATTGCCGCTCCAGGAGAGCGCGTCAGGCTGGCTGATCACGAAGCTCACATAGAAGAGCCTGAAACCGAAATTGAAGAGGCTGAGGGTGAAGAGCAATCTACATCCTCGGACGATACCGATACCGAGTATACTACCGAAGGAGAAGAAGACATGGCTGCCCAGCAGAACGATGATGATCTCTTCCCGGCGGTGGATTCCACAGGGCCCTTGGCCCTAGTCGGACAGCAAGCTGTGCCCCCCGCAGCCTTAAAGTCCATCCCTACATACGATGGCTACGGCAAGACAGCGTACGAACACATCCAGGACATTCTGGCCCTGGCTGCGCTACATTCCATCACTAACGAGGGTGTGAAGACCCGTCTATTGGCCCTTTCCCTAGGGGGAAAGCTTCTCTACTGGTGGAGATCACTGCCAGAGGGATCTATTACTGGGTGGCGCCAGCTAGCCGGCAGGCTCGTAAAAGGATGCAACGAGTCTACTGATCCGTCTTCTTTGTTGCATCAATTCCAAAGCATCCAGCGACACCCCCAAGAGGAGGTGTCGGACTTCAACATCAGGTTTGCGAGGTCTTGGAAACGAGTACCTCGCGAACTGCGACCTTCGACAGGTCAGGCTGCGCACTACTACCTGAGGTCTTTCAACTCAGACATTTGCTTGCTGCTGAAGATAGCCAGAATCGACTCGTTCCCTGCTCTGTACGAGGCTGCCCAGCAAGCTGACTTTCCTCAGTCCCAGTACCCATCGGCTTCTGGTGTGATGCCGTCCACTTCAGGACAGCAACCCCAGCAGCAATGGAATCCGGTGCCGGTCGTAAACCCTTACGACCCGCCACAAATTCACTATCCGCCTCCTCCTCCTCCGCATTATCCAGCACTCCCAGCTCCCCCGCAGTATGCGCAGTATTCTACACCTCCTCCATTGGCTGCCTTACCTCCGCCAGCTCAGTTGCCGCCTCCGAAAAAAATCCTCCAGGAGGTGCAGGTTTTGGCCTCTGGATATCACACCATGTCCAACGACATGACTATACTCAAGAAGAAACAAGCCCAGATGGACCTTGTTCCAAGAAGGCCATATCCTCCTCCGGAACTGACTAAAGATCAAGCCCCAGAACGGCAAGATCAGAGGCGGCCCCGTGCAAGAAATGCTGCCATCGAGGACTAACCTGGCACTTCTGACTAGGTTAACTGGTGCACCACGTGCAACGACCCATATTCAGAAGATGATTGCACGCTGCACCAGCATTACCTCCAGACTCTGGCGGGCAGCGCCATAGAGGACGAAGAACTTTACATGATCTTGGACGATGAAGGAAACTTTGCCGTTCCAGAGGAAGATCTGGTGTTGCCCCCTGCCAAAGAAGACAGAAAAGCCTGCTGAAGCTACTGCAAAGCCCTTGAAGGTATACGCCAGAAGAGACAAGGCGCAACCTTTTGGGCTTCCGCCTGACAAGAGGCTGTGGCATTACGCAGCCAAGGAAAAAGCTCCCGCAGCAAAAGCAGCCCCTTCTCCAGCCAAAGATCCCGCTGCTCAGCCTCCAGCTGAAACAAAAGAACAAGCTCAGGAGAAGCTGAGGTACCCATCTCTGACAAAGAGACAGAGAGTAGAGGCCACGCAGCAATACCACACCAAGTATGAGCCTGCGAAAGAAGCGGAAGGAGCTAGCACTTCAGGCTACAACATAGTGGATGAGCTGAAAAGGACCCCCGCAAGGATAAGCATGTATGATGCTCTCCTGCTCCCGGGGCAAGTTGATCTGTTGCAGGAATCTCTGAAGAGCATGAAGTGTGGCAAGCAAATACAACCTGCTGTTTTGGTTCAACCCCTGACAATCTCAGCCACTGGGAAGAACAAACCACCTCCCTTCTATCTCTCATTACGGATGGTGGATTCTGGTGCCTCCATGACTGTAATGCCGAGAGCCATCTGCGATAAAATCGGGATGGAGTATACAAGGAGCAGCCAAGGTGTGTTGCAACTAGACGACACCCCTGTCAAGACAGTCGGTGTCATTAAAGACATCCCGATCCGGCTGCACAAAGCTCTCGACATAGTGGTCATTCAAGAAGTCGTGGTTGTCGACTTGGAACCCTACTTCGGCATGTGTCTCTCCAGGGAGTTCATTGCGAAGCTGGGAGGGTATCTGTCTCTGGATTACTCGCATATGGAAGTGCCCTTCAAAGGAAGGAGATTGAAGATCTACAACGAGAAGCCTTCCACATTTCTGGTGGAGAAGATACCCGGAGAAGAGTTGCAGGACTGCATGGTCCAGCTAACGGAGGAGGAACTGGTGGTGGTAGACATGACGGAGCAAGCTCTTGAGCTGCTGCAAGTAGAAGATGAGTTCTCCTTGCGGGACCTCAACGTCGTGATCGAGACTGAGCAAGGCTGCTACACCATCATTCAGCTTGAGAGGCTTGACAAGTTAGCCAAGAAGGAAGTGGGACCTGCACCAGAAAAGCTATGGCAGCTTTTCTTTGATGGCGCCCGATGCAAAAACGGCGCCGGTGCAGGTGTGCTCCTGGTTTCCCCGACCGGGATCCAGAAGGACTACACCTACAGGCTGGCCTGGAGCTGTACCAACAATGCGACGGAGTACAAAGCCCTGTGCTTGGGTTTGTGAAAAGCGGAGATGCTAGGGATTAAGCATCTACAGATCTTTGGCGACTCAGAGCTGGTGTGCAACCATATTACAAACAAGTGCGCCTCCAAGAATCACTATCTCAAGGCATACCGTAATCAAGTCTGGGACCTGATGGAGTCATTCGACTCATTGAATGTCTGTTGCATAACTTTTATTATTAAACATGAACCATTCACCAATATGCAGAAATATCAAATCATTCATCCACAATACATTATCCACAATAACAATCCACAAATGAGAGAGAGATAGATAATACCCTTAAGGTAGGGAAACACCAATAATAATCCTTAAGGAAGGAATAACTCCACAAGATCTCCCAAGATGAGAGGCCACTTCGTGGGCACGATGATTACATAAGATTCTTCTTCAATGATATGAATCATTACAATGACAAATATCTCTTCTTTATATATCCATATTCTTATTCTACTTTGGAGAGCCTACTACTAATATTATATTATATTATATTATAATATAATATAATATAATATTATAATACAATCAACCTTGGGTTATGTGTGGCCCATGCCAACCCTTATACAATATAATAATATATCCCCAAATATCTATTCCTAGGTACCCTACCATGCCACCCTCCTTACAAATGTTTCGTCCTCGAAACATATGAAGAAATCTGATAGTATGATTTGCTAAGCAATGTTAGCAATTGGTACCAATCTCGATCATCCATCCATCCAAGTGAAACCCGATGATGCTGGTACGCCATTTTGTTACTTGAGTATCCAAATCTGCTTCGTTGGCTCCACGCTTCTCTTGCTGTATTTTGATAACTTGAATGATGGGTCCACGTGTTCCTTGATGCTGATGAACCATGCTGAAAACCATGATCACTATGCTTTCTTTGCCAAACACTGCCATAGCTAGTGCCCTGCTGATTACATGTAGAACCATAATATTGTTGCCTTGAACCATGTCTCCAATATTGTTTCCGCTCATGGTGGTGTGGATGGCGATATGGTGCAACCTTTACTTGATGTTCTACCTTCTTTGACTTCTCAACATTTGGCTCCATTATTTTAAATTCCTCTACACATTGTTCTTTCATGTTCTCTTTGTTTGGTGTGTCCTTGTGCTCTTCTATCAAAGCTTCCTTGGACTCTGTTACTATTATTTCCACTGAATCAGTTTCTGCTACTTCTTCCATGGACTCTTTTGCTGCTACGACCACCTTCTTGGATTCTATTTCATGTTCTTCAATTTGTTCTTCTGCAACCGCTTCTTGATTTTCCTTGTATCCTTGCTCCTCAAGCTGAGAAATATCCTGCAATGTTATCTTCTTTTTCCTGTACCATAACTTCATAAACTTCTTTTGCACATTAATGTTAACAGTACCCAAAGAATCTAACCAAGGATAACCAAGAACAATATCCTCATCATCCATCTCAATAGCATAGAAATCTGAATGTAAAACATATTTATCCATGGTGATCTTCAAATCTTTAAAAATTTGAACATTCTCACCCTCTAGTTGTATGTCCTTAATTTTTGTTGCTTGAACTTGCAACTTCTTAGCCAAAGCAATATTAATAAAATTATATCTACTACCAGGGTCAATGGAAATAATAACCTGTTCCTTTTGAATGCTTCCATGAACCTGCAAAATAGACTTTTTAGATTTAAACAAATTCCTTTGTCCATTTTCTAATTTATCTTCCACCACAGGTATGGTTTCCTCTGTCTGCATACTGACATCTTTTTTATCTTCCCTGACCTTTTCCTCTTTCTTCTTGAGTAATTTTATTTCTTTTTCATAGTCGTCGATCAAATCCCTTAGGCGATCTACATAATATGGGTCCCATTTACTCAAGAATGCATGCTCTATTTCATCCCAAGTGTATTCATTATTCCTTTCTTCACGAAACTTTGCCAACCAAAGCAAAGCCTTCCCTTGAAGACATAAACCAAGCACGGATTTCCCCCATAAGACATTACAATACCGAGATCTAAAATTTTTCCACCATTCTCGAGCATCAATATCATCTTCTCCAGAAAAACGTTGGAGTACCATTGTTCATGCCCTAATGCAACTAGGGTTTTTTGATAATAAATATCATGCCCTAATGCAAACTAGGGTTTTATGGAAAAAAAATATCTTCCCACCAAGTTGAAGCTAAAAATCCCAAAGACAACTACATCTGCAATTTTTCTTCCAAACAAAATAAAGTGCAACTGATTTGCTTACCCGAACTAAACAAATTGTCTTTTGAAAAATTCGCGACTTGAAAATTCGTCACTTTCCTTGGTCCAGATGGCTGACTTCAAAAGGTCGTATCTCCCTCAATACTGCTCGGATTCCTTCATATGACCACTCATTTTAAAGCTCTTCAAATTCTGCACAATCTGATCCAAGAATCGCCTCAATCGGATTAACTGTCGCAAAGATATGGCTTCTGAAAGATGAGGCGTTTTTCCAAAAAAAATCTGCGAAATTCGTCACTATCCTTGTTTCGGATGACTAACTTCAAAAGGTCGTATCTCCCTCAATACTGCTCGGATTCCATCATATGACCACTCATTTTAAAGCTCTTCAAATTCTGCACAATCTGATCCAAGAATCGCCTGAATCGGATAAACTTGCGCAGAGATATGGCTCCTGAAATATGAGATGTTTTTCCAAAAAAAATTGCCCTAATTCTAGGGTTTCACACAAAAATCCCCACTTTGCCAAAATCGTTGCTCTGATACCACTTGTTGCATAACTTTTATTATTAAACATGAACCATTCACCAATATGCAGAAATATCAAATCATTCATCCACAATATATTATCCACAATAACAATCCACAAATGAGAGAGAGATAGATAATACCCTTAAGGTAGGGAAACACCAATAATAATCCTTAAGGAAGGAATAACTCCACAAGATCTCCCAAGATGAGAGGCCACTTCGTGGGCACGACGATTACATAAGATTCTTCTTCAATGATATGAATCATTACAATGACAAATATCTCTTCTTTATATATCCATATTCTTATTCTACTTTGGAGAGCCTACTACTAATATTATATTATATTATATTATAATATAATATAATATTATAATACAATCAACCTTGGGTTATGTGTGGCCCATGCCAACCCTTATACAATATAATAATATATCCCCAAATATCTATTCCTAGGTACCCTACCAATGTCAGAGCCATATCGCGTGAGAGAAACAAGCACGCTGACATTCTGGCGTCTATTGGAGCCAGGTACGTTTCGGCTGATGACACTGTCCAGAAGCCGAAGCCGATTCATACCATTTATAGGCCTTCTGTGCCTAATAAGGACACCCACTGGTAGGTGTTTTACTGTGACGAGGAAATCGTCACATTTATCGTTACCGAAGCGTGTTCAATCGAAGGTAGAGACCCTGATGACGAGCAATATGAGGGGTTGATACAGTTAAAAAATAATCATGTCCCGAAAGGACTGATTACATTAGAAAGTCTCTTTGATCAGAATGATAGAGCGATATCACATAGGATCAAAGTAGACCCCAAGCAGTACGTCGACCTGGAGCTTGAACCTGGAAAGACAATTAAGGTCGGAACGGACTGCACCGAAGAGGAACTCGAGCAGATCAGATCATTATGCCGAGAGTTCCCCGACATAGTAGCCTGGTGCTACCAGGACTTGAAGGGGTATGACAGACAGATAATCCAGCATACCATTGAGCTAGAAGATGGTGCAAAACCATTTCGGCAGAAGCAAAGGGCTGTAAATCCAAAGATCGAAGCCATGATGAAAGCCGAGCTCTTGAAGATGCTGGAAGCC
Source organism: Wollemia nobilis (assembly GCA_028583015.1). Taxonomy (NCBI): domain Eukaryota; kingdom Viridiplantae; phylum Streptophyta; class Pinopsida; order Araucariales; family Araucariaceae; genus Wollemia; species Wollemia nobilis. The sequence goes on from JAQPPZ010000049.1 coordinate 3,264,106, forward strand.
AAGATCATCTACCCCATCAAGCATTCATCCTGGGTTGCGAACTTGGTTCCCGTGAGGAAGAAAAACGGAGACATTCGTCTCTGTGTGGACTTCAGAAATCTGAATCAGGCCTCACTCAAGGACCATTATCCGCTTCCCCAAATCGATCAGATCCTCCATATAGTTGCTGGAGCCCAGAGATTCTCCCTCCTAGACGGCTTTTCTGGGTACAACCAGATCTGGGTCAAAGATGAGGACCAGCATAAGACAGCGTTCACCACCAAATGGGGAACGTTCGCCTATCAGCGCATGCCCTTCGGCTTATCCAATGCTGGCGCCACATTCCAGAGAGCCATGGACCTGGCCTTCCGAGAGCTGCTTAACAAGGTCATTGTCATCTATTTGGATGACATGACTGTATTCTCTCATAGGAGAGAGGACCATGTTTCCCACCTGCGGCAGATATTTGAGAGATGTCGTGAATTCGGCATTTCCATAAACCCGAAGAAATCAGTCTTCGCGGTAAGAGAAGGTAAGCTGGTTGGGACATGTCATCTCCGAGAAAGGCCTTGCAGTGGACCCTGACAGAGCGAAGCCCTCCTCCGCTTGCCCGCTCCGATTGACAAGAAAGGGCTACAGTCCTTCTTCGGCCAAATCAATTTCGTGCGGAAGTTCATACCGGACTTCGCACAGGTGATCAAGCCCATGGCCGAACTGCTGAAAAAGAATGCTGAATTCTTATGGACTGATGAGAGGAGACAGGCCTTCGAGGAAATCAAGGCCCGAATTGCGCAAGCCCCGGTGTTGATAAACCCGGATTACTCCAAGGACTTCATCCTGTACGCGGTGGGAGAACCCGAGAGTTACGCCGCGTTCTGACACAGAAGGGAGACGATGGCGAAGAGCGCCCCATAGCGTTCTTAAGCCAAGTGATTCAGCCGCACGAAGAGAAGTATAATTTTATTGAGCGGCAGGTTCACGCGGTCATGAAGTCTCTCCGAAAGTTCAGACACTTCGTCTCCCAGAGCCGGACAACTGTCTTCGTGATACACCCGGACGTCCGAAACTTCATCATACAAGGGGAGCCGGGTCACAAGAGAGCAGGATGGATTGCCAAGATCCAGGAGTTCGACATCGAGGTGCGGCCAACAAAGCTTATCAGAGGCCGAGCCTTGTGCCAAGAGCTGGCCCGAAGCGCTGCAACCGAGATATCTGCCTGTGAGTGGGAAGATCCGACAGCAACTACCAACCTAGCCAACTCCTTACCAGAGGAGAGTGACTGGACAGATGACCTGGTGAGGTATTTCTGCACCGGGAGATGTCCAGACCACCTAAATGCCTCACAAAGAAGGAGGTTTCGGCTAGGTGCATTGAAATACACTCTTCGCCCCGAGGGGCTTTACTTCAAGAACATTGACGGCATCCTGTTGCGGTGCGTCAAGAAAACCGACCAACCCAGGGTCCTCGGAGAATTTCACTCCGGGATGCCTGGAGGACACCATTCCGCAAGGCCTACGGCCTTGAAAATAATCAGAGCTGGGTACTATTGGCCCACTCTCTTCACAGACGCGCATGCGGTCTGTGCAAAATGTGACAAATGCCAGAGATTTGCGAAGGAGAAAAGCACCCCTGCCCCTCCAGCCAATCCAGTCCGAAGCTTCGTTTCAGCAATGGGGTTTGGACTTCATCGGTGTCATTACGCCGAACTCTGCAACGGGGCACAAGTTCATTCTTACCGCCACCGACTACTTTACGCGGTGGGCAGAGGCGATCCCCACCAAGAATGCGGACCAGGAGACGGTCATCGGGTTCCTCGAGAGCCTCATTACCCGTTTCGGGGTCCCTGAGTCAATAGTGACGGACAATGGTCCGGGGTTCGCAGGCGCTGTACTCACGGAGTACACCAGCAAGTACGACATTTATCACAAAATGTCTTCTAATTACTACCCGCAAGGGAACGGCCTGGCCGAGTCTACTAACAAGAATCTCACGAAAATCATCAGAAGGACGGTAGAGAAAAACAAGAGGACTTGGCACCTACTCCTGAATCGGGCGCGTGGGCGGATAGAATATCCTTCAAAAAGTCTATCAAGACATCCCCCTATGCGCTCGTGTATGGCAAGGAGGCAATCCTGCCAACCCACATAGAAATTCCCGCCCTCTGGATGTTGGATGAAGAGAGAGGCAGTGGGGATCCAGTGGACGACAAACTGTGCCAGCTGCTGCAGTTAGAGGAAGACAGAGAGAAAGCATACCAGGCCTTCACCAAGCATGCTGAAGCGACCCAAGGCTGGTTTGCAAAAGGCACCACCGCCCGAGTTTTCAAAATCGGGGACCTGGTGCTGAAGTGGGACTCACTGAAGGCAAAGCCGGGCAATCACGGCAAATTTGACGCCCTCTGGGAGGGTCCTTATCAGATTTCCCGGGTGAATCAGTTCAACGCATTCGTGCTCCGGGATATGGAGGGACAACTTCTCCCCATTCCCGTCAACGGGTTCCACCTCAAAGTTTATCACCACTGAAGGCACCCAATGGGTCCTTCCTTGTACAGTTTTCCTTTCTGTATTTTTAGTTTTCAGAATGTACATATTCAGCATTCAGTTTTTTAGTTTTCAAGAGCCCAAGTAGAACTTAAAGCAAACCCCGACTTCGCAGCGAAGTCGGGTATCGCTCCTTGGATTGTGCGAAGTTCGAAAGAAAGCAGCTGACCAAAGGGGCAAAAAATTTGGCTAAGTCTGGGTGCGCAACCCGACTTCGTAGCGAAGTCGGGCTGCGCACCGTCTTGGGAGCGCAGTCGGGAAGCAGGAAGCAAAAAAATGGCTAAGTGTCAAACCAGACTGCGCAACTTTTGGGAGCGAAGTCTGACTGCGCAGTCAAACATGGGCGAAGTCGGAGTGCGCTCATTTTTTGGGCGAAGTCCGAGTGCGCCCTCAATTTTGGGCGCAGCCTGAATAACCCATCACGAAAAACATAAAAAATTCTAAGTGTGGGCCCAGAGCGCAGTACGGCACAGTGCGAAGTTGGGTCGCGTCCCGGTTTAAAATCATGGGCCAGAAATTCTTCCTTGAAAGGTGTGCCCAGACGGCGGCGATGACGTCATCAAAGGCACGAAGTCCAAATGTTGTTTAATGATTGCACGACTTTCAAGAACGATGCCATTAAGAAAGCAAGGCGCATTTGGACCAACTGCAACTTGGGTGCGCTTTTCAAGATTAAACCCATGCATAGCCGCCAAAGAATTATAACGCTTCCACCAACTTCAAGTTAACCACCTTAACTTCCTCCCTCGCGCCATTAATGCTGAAATCCTTGCCTAGAAAAAGGACCCTGGCATACTCAGAAAATTCAGATTGTCAAGCTGACTCCGAGACTGCAAAGCGCAGAACTGAGAAGCCAGAAGCCGTAATTTCCTGTCTCTGCCCATTCTAACAGAGAAAATGGACAAGGGGAAAGCGCCCGTACAGGCGCAATCCAGTGACGCAGAGCCCGAAGCTGAGGAACAGACTGAGTCAAGCGCTCATGAGAGCGAAGTGCCGCAGGAGCCGAAAAGGAGAACCCGGACGAAGAGAAGTCGAGGGCAAATTCCGCCGCCGCCCGTCAATCACCTGGCCGGGTACAAAGACGGCTCTTTCTCCATCAGCCTCACCAAACTGCGGCCGAATATCGCAAAGTGGGCAGACAAGGTTTCGCCTTCACACCATGTCGGGGCTGCGTATAAATCGAACCTGTACTGGTTCTTGTGCCCTCCTACTCACCAGTGCCCGGAGCTGATTGAAGCAATTGTAGAATATTACAAGCCAGCTGCCCGGCAAGTCTGCGACAACAAGGGAAGAGTGTTGTTCACACTCTTCAGGGAGAGCGTCCAGCCAGCGTTCGCCCCAGGGCTTCAGTACGAACCCGGCGCAATTGTCAGAAGGATTAATCTGGATGAACAGACGGGCAGATTCACGCAGACCAAGCGGATGAGAGAGTTCCTCAACTCAGAGCTGAAGACTCCGCTGGCAGCCGGACAGTGGCCGTCAGGCCCCATACCCCTGGACAGGTTCGAGAACAAATACATATACATCATCCTGGCGTGGGTACTCGGCTGTGATTCTGACAGAGTGGTACGCCCGTACCAGCTGGCGTTGGTAGAATGTATCCTGCATGGGGAGTTTTACGACTCCACAGCGCAAAAGAGTGGGAAGCGCCCCATTTTCTTCGACTGGGCAGACTGGCTGGCGTACGCCATTCATTCGAGCCTAGTCAGACTGCAGCAGAAGCAGTCGACGGAATTCCGGTTCAGTTCGTTCCTCGCATGGCTGTGCCTTTACCACATGCACTACCGGATGAAAGTTCCTGACTTGAAAAGGGTAAATGAAAAAGGTGAGCCGCTGCCCGTGTACGAGTGGACCGAGATCCTGTACAGAAAAGGGTCATTCTATGAGTTTAATTTTAAATTTTTGTGCATGGTCATGGGGCTGTTCAATCGTAAGGCATCCCGCCCGCCGGAGGTCATGACAAGCATTCTAAGGAAGCACAATTACGGGGATACCTTCCGGCTGACGCAGGGCATCGTGGTCAGAATCTACGGATTCAAGGGGAAGCCGTTCCTGCTGCCCTACTTCTGCACTGACCACCAGTTCGGGATGGAGATTGCGCGACAGATGGACTATGTCGAAGAAGAGTTCGGCCAGGGCAAAAAGAGAGGCCATATCTTTCAGTATCCCATCACCTGGGCGAATACCCAAGTTTACGAGATCGGACAACACGTCTACCTCGAACGGGAACTCATCGACATGGGTCTAATAATGCTGTCGCAGCGCTGGAAGTATGACCCAATTGGGGTCAGGGGTAAATTCATGCACATCTGCCCCCGAGCAGAGATTATGCAGGAAAGAGGAAACAGAACAGGCACAGACCTGGAATGGCACATCGAGCAGATGCAATCATGGCCTCCATGGCATGATTTCTACTGCGAGGAGGTGGCATACGACCCAGAGCGGAACCCGGATCATCGGTTGGATTCTGCGGGCTTCAAAATATTTCTCGCCAAGGTGGCGCCCCTCAACTGGAAATAGGACAAAGTCGTCGAATCTTTGGAAGATGAGATGTCGCACGCAGCACGACAAATCCAACTGGAAAATGCTGGCCTTTCGAATTTCGAAATTGCGTTCCCCGAGGCGCAAGGAAAAGATATACAAGGAGGCCCCCGTCCCAGCAATCGTCAACTCCAGCAACTTCCAGCGCAACTCCGACAAGCAGTCAAGTGGGCCCGATGCAGCCTGTAGCTTCTGAAGCAGTACCCAAAAGGGCGCAAGGGTCAGAGAGGTCAACTCCTGAGGTGGCCCCCCAACCAGAAAAAGCGCCTGCGCTACCAGCTAGCAGACCGGCCACGGCAGGCATCCTTCCAGCTAGACCCAGGTACAAGTTTACCGTGGGGACATCACTGCCTGCCGCCCCAACCTCATCTCCTTCCTGCGAACCAGCCACAGCGCCGGAAGAAAAGAAGAAGAAGAAGAGTGAAAAGGCCAAGCGGCCTAAGGAACCTGTGCAACAGCCAGCCGCGGCGCAGACAGAGACAGCTGCGCCAGAAATTGTCTCACTGGACAGCCCTGAAGCGGAAGCAGAAACTCGGGCTGCAAGCGTCCCTCAAACAGCGGCTCAGGCGGAGCCCGCAGGTACGTCCACTTCCCCGCTCCCCCAAGTCCCAGTCGGCCCTGCCATAACGCCGTCCCCCATTTCATCAGGGCAAGCCGTAGCTGCATCTTCTTCTTCCCAAACTGTCCAACCATCCGCCCCCATTCTTTCGCTCAGGACCCTAACGCCTTCCAGTCCCTGAGCCAAACCCTAGAACCCTCACCCGCGGCCGGTCTGAAGCTGCACATATATCGCCGCGCTCCTCACCTCGATCTATTCAAAACCCCGCCAACGCTGTCCACTCAGCCGCTCGCCTCCCCTAGGACCCGGTCGCCCTTAAAAGCGGCCACTCCTGGAATCCCTCCTACTTCGCTGTTTGCAGGAAAGATGCCGCAACAGGACCAGATGCTGGAAGATCTCGACTTCATGCAGACCGCAGATGACCAGCCTCTGGCAGCAAGAGCCGCAGGAGGTTCCGCCTCTTTCCTTCAAGGCGTCAAACGGAGGAGAGCCGAGGAGATAGCTGCCCCGGTAAAGCGCACCAAGTATGACTTGGACAGGAGAGTGCTTACAACTGAGAAATTGATCCCAAAAGTGAAGAAGCCTCTCCGGGAAATGACCGAGGCGGACTATGAGCACCAAGTCAAGGAGAAGAGCTTCGATGACATAAATGAGGAGCAGGAAATCAACGGCATTCGCCGCAGAACCAATAATCTCCTTGTCAAGCGGCTTGAGACCCAGGAGGCGTTGTTTCAGCTGCAGAATAGCGCAAGGCAGCTGGAGGAAGATCTGGCTAGGGCCACCGCGCAGGTGGGATCTGCACGACAGGAGATAGACGAGCTGAAAGCCCAGCTGGCCGCCTCTCAGCAGGAAGCCGCAGCGCAGAAACAGACAGCCGAGCAGCTGTCAGAAGAGAAAAGGGCAGCGCTGGAGCAGGTTTCTCAGCTCCAGGATTCGTTGAAACAGGCGCAGTCGCAGCTTGAAGAGAAAACATCACAGACGACGGCCTTTTCAAAGAAAGAGTTAAGGAGATGCGGGCTGGCCTGCTGCAGGGTTGCAAGCCCAACGTTGTTAAATCCATATCGGTCCTAGATTTCGCGTCCAGGATCGAAGAAGTATCTGCCCAGGGAAAGCCTGTGGTAGAGGAGGCCGAACACCAGGCGAGGCAATGGCTAGACCTGGCTATGAAACTTGAGGAGTATGAGCGCAAAGGCCTCCAATTTCCCCCGATGTCCCAACTTGCCTCAGAGTGGGCAGATGCAAGGGTAACCTTGCATATTTATTTTGATAAGACAGAGAAGATAAGAACTGCCAGGAAGATGCTGGACGCATTAGAACATGAAATGAGCATTTTCCTGGCCCCCTTTCAAACTCTGTCTGAACACGGGTGCCCGAGCTACGTCAAGGATGGCGAGTTTCTGACCCTTGAGCAGGTAAAGCAGAATTGGCTGTCTTTCGAGGCAGACACAGCAGAAATTGATAGCTGGGCAGAACCAATCCAAGAAGCTCAGGTCACCCAGATGGTGTCAAAATACTGCAAGATCAACTCCTCCCTTAAGGAGTTGGGAAAAAGATACAACACCATCGACCTGCATGCAGTTGTTGCATTCCACGCAGCACTAAGAGAGGTCAGCGACCTAGGGCCCTTCCAAGCAGCAGTCTGGGACCAAGCCAAGGCTGCATATGAACGCATCCGCGAGCGGGAAGCTGACAGCGAAGAACCTTCAGGTTCAGGAGGAGAAACAGAAGAGGCAACGGCCGAAAGTGAACCTGAAGAAGAGCAGTTGCCCGGAAGGAAGCCGTCAGAGCAGCAGAAGGCAGGGGAAGGGAGTTCCTCTGCGCCCAAAGGATGAAGGCCTGGTTCTTTGCGTCGAGGCGAGCTCGACACCCCGCGAGCCGCCAGGAATGTTGCCACATTTTGCACGGGGTGCCATGTTTTCAAAATTTGTAAGTGTGCTGCTCTTCCTTCCCTCCTCCTCTTTCTTCCCTTTCTCCATCTTTCCTTTTCCCCTTTCCTGCAGTTTCATTCCCCCCTTTTTCCCTTGTACTTCCCCAGTCAAGTTCCCAAAACTGAGCAAGTGTTCCCTGAAAAATTCTAAGTGTCAGGGCGCAACCCGACTTCGCAGCGAAGTCGGGGTGCGCCCTCAAGTCGGTGCGCACTAGGGAATGCGAAGTGCGAAAGCAGACAGGAGGTGAGCAGAATTTGACTAAGTGTGGGAGCGCAACCCGACTTCGCAGCGAAGTCGGGGTGCGCTCTTCTTCCTGTGCGCACTTGGGAAAGCAGTGTGCAGAAAATCAGCTAAGTGTTGGGGCGCAACCCGACTTCGCAGCGAAGTCGGGGTGCGCTCCCCTTTTTGTGCGTAGTCCGAACAGCGGGAAAATCAGCTAAGTGCCGGTGCGCAACCCGACTTCGCAGCGAAGTCGGGGTGCGCCCTTTGACCGGTGCGCAGTTGGGCAAGATTCATCAAGCAAGCCAGAAATTGGCTAAGGCACGGAGGCCCTCCCCAACTGCGCTGTTTCCCACCTGCGCTACCATGTAGCGCTTTGATCCCGGGCGAAGTTGGACAAATTGCCTTTCAAGGCAGACATGTGTCACTCATCAGAATTCGACAAGTGTCCAGCCTCGGGATTCGAGCCGAGATATGACGGGATAAAGGACAAGCATGGGCCGCATTGCCTACGCCAGCTGCCCCCATTTAAGCTGATGTGAAGTTTCATCTACCGCAGCTACCCGCATTCCTGCTGACCAGAGGTTTGACCCGACGCACTGCCACGTAGTTGTACAGCTTTCAGGGAGACCTTGCTGCAAGTACAGTCCTCGCCGACAGGAGTCAGCATCAACAGCTCTTCTGCCGCTTTTGTCAGCTATTGTCTAGTCTGGGACTTTGTGCCCGTAATTGTAATCGGGGGGAACTTGGGCTATAAATAGCCACATCATTTCATTGTAAAGGGGGAAGGGGAATATACTGCTAGGGAACCATTGTAGCTGTGCGTTTGCTTCTAAATACAAGATACATACTTGGCTCTGCTTACTGTCTTCATTTTGTATGCTGCCTCTCCTTGTCATTTCTGCCTCATGTTTCTTATTTCATTGCTTACTGTTGTACTGAACTCTGGACTCCAGTATTTGATGATTAAGTATTCCTGGAATGCATAGATAGAGGATACATAGGATGAATGATAGCTGTAGTTTCTATGGTGTGTTTTGTGTTTAAATTGTTGTTAGTAGTGGTGATTGATCGTTGTCGTGTTGCTTATTCCCCCCACCCAACTCCAATCACATTTGGATTCTCTTTCCGCAATTTATCTCTTTCCTGCACTCTTAGCTTACACACTAAAAACCCACAGGAAGTCGGCCTTCTCCGGAGATTGGCACGGAAGGCATTCCTTCCTTCCGGCCTTTCAATCTGGTGGGCGAATGGGGCGCATTATACCAAATCCTTTCCTCATGGCAGATTCGTAACCAATAGGAACACAACAGAAAAGGAAACTAAAACTACAACAACCTACCCTTACTATTTCTAAAGCCCCTGCTCTAACCAACCCCAATTTTGAAAGGGATTTCATTTCGTAAGCTTTTGGGGGAGAACAAAGTATTGTTGTTGTTCTTACACAGGAAAACAATAGGTAGATCATATTGTGCCCCCATAGTTGCCATCATATCAGCTTCTTGATTGCTCTTCCTGGGGACTATTTGGATATTCAAGGCATCAAATCCTTCAAGTAGGTCTAGCACTCTGTGTTTGTATGCTTTCAGAAGCTTATTATTAACAACACACTAACCCTTCATTTGTTACACTACTAATTCTGAATCAGAAAAAATCTGCAGTAATTTCACACCTCTTTTCTCTGCTTGTAGGATTCCATTAATTAGAGCTTCATATTCTGCCATGTTGTTAGTGCAGCTGAACTGGAGGTTGAAGGAATGGAGGAATGTCTCCTCAGAAGGAGAGGTTAAAACTACACCGGCACCAACACCTTTCTTACACTTAGCTACATCAAAATACAGCGTCCACACACCTTCAGTTTGTTGTTCTATTTTCATGACCTCTGGCATCGTGCATTTTTCCTCCAATATATAGTAGGTCCCCATGCCCACCTCTTGAAAATTGTCATATGGATCAGATCCATATAACACATTTGTCCACTCATCGAGCTGAGTATCAGGAATAGAAGGAGGTTTGGTTTGTGCCTGTACATCATTAGATGCCATTTGCATCATATTTGTAGCCTCTTCAATAGTCTTTTTAGTCTCTTTAGGTGCTAAAGATATGTGACTTAGAGCTTCTTTGAGGAGATCCATCTATCCTGGCAATGCAAGAGCATCCCACATAGAAACTTGCAAGCTAGTATTCTTCATTTGCTCCACCAAGTTGATAGGTTGATTCTTCTGTGTTTGTTTGGCAATTTAATCATTCCTTGGCCTCTCAACAACTGGGTAAGTAGACCTGTTTTGCCATATTCTAACAGGCTACTGAATTTGAGCCTGCTGATTTCTCCAATCTGGAGTATCCTTGAGTGCGACTACAGGCTGTTGTCTGACATTGGTACTGGGAGGTTGAGGGGATGTGGTTGCTTATGATATAGAAGGACCATCAGTTACAACCTTCCCTTTAGACCTAGTATTATAGTCAAAGTGTACTTGCTTGTCAGGATGATTACCCACAGTCTAATTCACTGCACATTGCTCATTTTCTTGCCAATACATCAAAATGCTATCAAAAGTTGATGCAAAAGGATGTTGATATTTTTGTTTTGTTGTTTGATAGTTAGTATCCTATGCCACTAAAGCTTTGCTACTATTTCCATATGCACAGCCATTTGGATCATGAGGTAATTGACAAGGTGGACACCATATTTGTTGCTCAGATAAATTGTTTTGCATAGGCACTAGGGCCTGATTTGGATTGGTAATAGCAAGGAAATGATCTTGTAAAGGCCTAGCTGGGTGTGCATGATTTTGATATGGAGGTCTATGTTGATAAGGAGGGTAGTATGGTTGGAAATACCTCTGCTGAGGCTGATTTTGCTGCTTCTTTAGACTATTGAGCTTGTTGCCCATTGTTCTGACCAAATTCAATAGATCATTTATTTGGTCATTTGATTGACCAGAAATGCTAGGTGCATTCTCATTAATTGGTAATGGATTAACTATTGGAATATTAGTAGAAGCTTGAGAGGATAATGGGTTGGGTACAGTCACATATGGAAATAGAGGCATAGGAGGCCTAGGGGCAATCCTACCACACTGCACTAAATAATTTTCAGCTTGGACAGCCTTTTCATATGCATCAGGAAATGTATTGACTCCCATAGTTTGTATGCTCATACCTATTTCCGAACTCAAGGCTCGCAAGAAATACAAAAAAAGTAGATTGTGCACTTGGCCTTACCTCCATGGGTACTCTGTCCCATGTCCTTTGGAATCTGAAATTGAAATCTGTAATCTGCTCATTGGGAGCTCTTTTGATGGTAGTTAGCTACTCCATGAGTGACAAGCTATCTGATTTATCCTCGAATTGCTTAATCAGCTTTTCATCCAAGTCATCCTAGCTTGCAATGGTGTGAACAAGAAGGTTTCTAAACCATTGAAGGGTTTTATCCTTCTAAGAATATACCAACAATCTAACTGCCACATTATCTTTAGTCACATTATATACTGAGCATATATTTGCCATATCTTGGAGATGTTCCACAGGAGTGACTGAGTTTTCTCCAGTATAATAAGACAAAGCCTTAGGGGTTGATACTGGAATATCATCATGTGTTGTCAGGGCCAATGAACTACCTGATTGAAAGAAGGATAGGCTCTAGGTGGTTGTTGTGAATGGAATAGAACGATAGATCCTTTGAGTAAAGGGAGAGGAGCCAGCAGGAGGTGGTGTAGAAACTTGATCTTGAGTCCTTCCTCTTCTTTTTCTTGAGGTATTAAAATAGAGTTGCTAAAATTGGAATCTACCTTCTCTTCTTGAATTGCTTCTTGTAGACACACCCCTCATAAAAATGAGGATGCAATCATGGATCTAGTCCTTCTAACCAACAGAGTTGTCAGGTGATTTGAAATAAAAATGCTTGAACAAGCAAATAACAGGCGAAACAAACATCAAATCTTGACTGATTTAAAATATAAACAAGATTTGTGCAGATTTTTCACTGTAAAACTACAGATCGGTCCCACTGGGTGTGCCAAAACTATTGATGTCTAAAAATGTATGCTTACATCTGCACCTGCGTATAACATCAACATGGGATTTTTCCTCTTATGTGGAACTGCCTAAGAGGAAAAGTCCTCCAAAGAGAGCTGGCTCTCGTAAAAATAAAACAAAAAAACTTGCAAGGGAAAAGGGAGAGAGGAAAATAAGAACACAACAAAACAACAAAACAAACTGGGAAATAAAGAGGAAAATGAAGCGATAGTGCCAAAAGAAAAGGGGCTGATTGATCCACCTAAAACTCCATACGAGACACAATATAGCAAATATGAAACGTAAAACAAATCATGAATCAACTGCAAGAGGTAAGGTTGGTGTTAACAAAGGGCCAATTCCACATGCAATTCAACCAAACTAGAGATACACAAAGTATAGTTAAAACAATCTTTGTATTATTCCCCGCAGTGTTACAAAGGTCAGCAAGTGATAGAATGAACCAACCCACAGAAAGACTTTGAAAAACTCTTTTATAGATAAGAGACAATTTTTTTTTGGTCTTCTATTTTCCACCCGAATTAATTATCTCTCCAGGAATCTGCAGATTTTCCCACCTACTTTCCAGATTTGCAAAAACTGCAAAAAATCTTCCCGCTATTGACGTTAAAATCTGCAGAACTGCTAAAAATTAATTCTCACCCACTTTCCAGATTTGCAAAACTGCAAATTGTTTTCCTATTGTTGACGTTCAAATCTGTTGAATAGCTAAATATTAATTCTCACCCACTTTTTGGATTTGCAAAACTCTAAAATATTTTCCAGCTGTTGATGTTCAAATCTGTAGAACTGCAAAATAAATGCTCATCTACTTTTCAAATTTGCAAAACTTTTTAATATTTTAGAGAATCTAGGCAGCTCGTAAATGGAGGAGATTTATATAAATTTTTAATAAAATCCGCATAGTATTTTTACTTAAAAAAAGGCTCCATAATTGTAAATTGTGTTGGCCTCTATGTATTTTCTGGGTGTAGCTGTTGGCAATTTTTCCACATTAAAACTTTTGATAAATTTTGGCTTAAGTATGGAGCTTTCAAGCGGCAAAGAGCATGCTGAGGTGTTCGGGTTTTCGCGGGCCATAAACAGGGGCGATAAAATGGAAAAAATGAGCTATGGATATTTTATCATTGCAGATCTACTCGCCAGCTTTCCGACGATATATCATAATAGGCGATCGGGTCAGCGGATCAAAAGTTATGGAACCGGGAAGCAGAACCAGGAAACCCCAGTTTTGGTGCGAAGTTCGTACTTCGCGCGAAGTCCGACTTCTCCCAGTTTTGGTGCGAAGTTCGTACTTCTCGCGAAGTTCGTACTTCTCCCAGTTTTCGCATGAAGTTCGTACTTCTCGCGAAGTTCGTACTTCTCCCAGTTTTCGTGCGAAGTTCATACTTCTCCCAGTTTTGGTGCGAAGTTCGTACTTCTCCCAACTTTCTGAGCGCACCTTGTAGCAGGATGGCAGGAAAATGACTAAGTGTTGGGGCGAAGTCCGACTTCGTGGCGAAGTCCGAATTCGCGGCGAAGTCCGACTGCTCCCCCTTTCTAGGGCGAAGTCCGTACGACGGCAGAAATCAGCTTTCACCTGTGCGCAACCCGACTTCGCAGCGAAGCCGGAGTGCGCCCTTGACAGGTGCGCAGTAGGGAAATAAACTCAGAAATGCATCCAAGGCATGAAGGCCTCCCCGACTGCGCTGTTTTCTGCCTGCGCGACCCAATGACGCTCCTATCCCGAGAGAAGTTGGATAAACTGCCTTTCAAGGCAGACACGTGTCAAGCAGCATCATCCGACAAGTGTCCAGCTTTGGGATCTGAGCCAAGACATGCCGAGCAAAAGGACAAGCATGGGCTGCACTACTTATGCCAGCTGCCTCATTTAATGCTGATGTGAGTTTCCACCTACCTCAGCTACCCGCATTCCTGTCAATATAAAGTTCTACCCAACGCGCTGCCACGTGGCTGTTCAACCTTCAGGGAGACCATGCCGAGAGTATAGTCCAGCCTGACAGAAGTCAGCACCAGCAGTTCCGCGGCTGCTTTTGTCAGCTAATGTTTGTCTGGGACTTTGTGCCCATTAATGTAACGGGGGGACTTTGGGGCTATAAATACCCACCACATTCTCATTGTAAAGTGGTGGAAGGGGAATGTTTGTTAGGAAACCATTGTAACCGTGCTTCTGCTTATAAATATAAAGTATATGCCTGGCTTTGTTCTACTGCTTTTATTTTTTATGCTGCCTCTCCTTTGCATGTCTGCTTTACGTTTTCCTGTGCCACGGCTCGTTGATTCGTTTCAGCATTTGGTGGTCAGGTACACCTGAAGCGTTGCTTGTGTCATGGCTTGTTGATTTACTTTGGCATTTGGTGGCCAAGCACTTTTGAATTTAATAGATTAGAGGATACATAGAATAGATGTGGTAGCAGTTCCTTCAGTTGTGTGTTACGTTGCTGTCCGTAGTGGTGATTGATGCGTTGCCGTGCTGTTAGTTCTCCTTGTAGGGAGAATGTTTGCTAGGGGACCATTGTAGCTGTGCGTATAAATTCTCTGCATAACACATATACTTGGATCTGACATCTCTTGGTTGCTTTCTGTTTGAGTTACCGTACGTAGTGGTGATTGATGCATTGTCGTGCTGTTAGTTCTCCTTGTAGGGAGAATGTTTGCTAGGGGACCATTGTAGCTGTGCGTACACTGCTTTATACAGAGAGCATACTTAGGTTTTGCAGTTTCGGGTTATGCTTTGTATTTATGATGCAGTAAGTATCGGTGATTGATGTGTTGCTGTACTGTTAGTTCCCCCCACCCAACTCCACTCTCATTTGTAAATTCTTTCCGCAATTTTATCTCTTTCCTGCACTCTCATCTTACTAACCCCCGCAAGGAGCCGGCCTTCTCCGGAGATTGGCACGGAAGGCATCCCTTCCTTCCGGCCTTTCAATGTTGGTTTGCGGGTCCAGGGCGCAATAACGACAAATCCTTTCCTCATGGCGGATTCATGACCAACAGTAGCTATCGGTCAAACTAGGAGTACGTGCTAGTCAAACTGGGAGGTAGGGGCCAGTCAAACTATGAAGTAGACACCCCTGAGTGTAGGCAACATAGTTGAGAAAATCGGAATCGGATCAAAATTGGCATGGAAAATAATTGGGAAAAATCGGGAATCGACAAAAAATCAGGAGGAGAATCAGCAAAAAATCAGCATTTTTCATTGAAAAAACCGAAGAAAATGCAAATTTTCATTGAAAAAAAGCTTTTTTATGCATATCAGAAATTTTTTGGAAAAAATCGGCAAAAAATCGGCTAGCCTATGAATTGGGAAAAATCAGATCGAATCGGGATTTTTTGCAGATTTTCTCAACTATGGTAGGCACTGCTAGATGTAGGTGCCCCTGGATGTAGGCAACCCTAGATGTAGGCACCGCTAGTTATAGGTGCCCCTGGATGTAGGCACCACTAGATGTAGGTGTCCTTGGATGTAGGCGTCGCTAGATGGATGTGCCACTGGATGTAGGTGCCCCTAGATGTAGGCATAGCTGGATGTAGATGCCCTTGGATGTAGGCACCCTTGGTTGTAGGCATTGTTGGATGTAGGCACCCCTGGATGTAGGCGTCGTTGGATATAGGCGCCCCTGGATGTAGGCACCGCTGGATGTAGGCGCCCCTAGATGTAGGTGCCGCTGGATGTAGGCACCGCTGGATGTAGGTGCCGCTGGATGTAGGCACCCTTGGATGTAGGCGCCATTGGATATAGGCACCCCTGGATGAAGGTGCCTCTGGATGTAGGTGTTGCTGGATGTAGGCGCCCTTGAGTGTAGATGCCATTGGATGTAGGCACCCTCTTTTGTCCTAGTCAACTCTGCCAGGCTGCCAAAAACTAATAGGCCTACAAGCACTTACTGTTCAAAACTTAGTTACCAACACAAACTTGTCCACCACATATCGCCAAATTTTTTAATTGGTGCAATCGTTAATGAATTTGCATAGGAGGCTCAAAATTTATTAATAGAAACCAAGACCTTATTTGTTGCCTTTGCCTATCCATTTGTTCCAAGATAGTATGGACTAGACAAAGAATGGAAGATCCTGATTTCTGTAGTTAGGTTCTGAATGATTTCATTGACGAAATGACCTCCCCTATCACTTGTCAATTGTAGGGGAATCCCAAACCTTGTGATAACTTGTTCATATAAGAAACGAGTAGTGCTTCTTGCAAAGTTATCCGGTAGAGCCCTTGCTTCTACCCATTTTGTCAAGTACTCAGTAGCCACCACAATGTATCGACACTTCCTTTTTCAAATTGTTCGAAGTGGTCCCAAGAAATCCAACCCCCATCTTTCAAAAAGTTCTTGAGTTTGGGAGAGGTGTAATGGCATGAAGTCCCTCTTTAACGACTTTCCCATTCTTTGACATGTATCACATGCCTTAACATATTCTTTGGCATCACGATAGAGCGTGTGCTACCACAGTACTACTAATAGCATTTTCCTTGTTGTCGCATCAAGCCTCATATGACCTCTGACTATTCCCTCGTGTTCCTTTCTTAATGTTTTTTGCACTTCATCCTCCATGACACACCTCAAAATGTGGTCCTCTCCCATCTTGTACAATAACCCTGCGACCAATGAAGATGATGTCGCTTTTGTAATAATCTTGTGTTTTTTTGCTACCGTCATCTTCTTTGACAACTCTCCTATAGACAAATATTCCCCTATGTGTTTATACCATACTGGTACCACACTTATCATGAACAACTGTGCATCAGGGAATTCGTCCTATATACCTCCTTGTGCAAGTTCTCCAAAGTGAATCCTTGAAAATTTATTTGCTATTACGTGTTTCTTCCTTGGTCTTATACCACTTGAAACAAGAACTCTTGTAGTGTGACGAGTCACCTACTCACTCATCCACATATTGTCGATTTGTTGATTAAATATAGCAATGCCTGATGGTCTATGTAGAAGGCAAATGGGTTGGCTAGCAAGTAGTATCGAAACTTTTGTCTTGCATAGACCATTCCCAATGCTTCTTGTTCTGTGGTGCTATAGTTCTTCTCCACCTTAGACGACAACTGACTTGCAAAGTAGATGGGCTGATATGGCCCAAATTGCTTCTCCTGGGCTAAGGCACATCTAATCGCAAAGTTTGATGCATTGACATGAACAAGAAATTATTTTTCCCAGTCTAGACATACCAAAATGGGTGCCTTTACAAAATGTGTCTTGAGTCCTTCAAAATCCTCTTGGTGTTCCTCCACCCACTTAAAAGGAACACTTTTACGTGTAAAAGCATCTAGCGGGTAGGTAATCTATGTGTACTTTCTTATGAACCTTTTATAGTATCCCATGGTTTTGTAGACAGGCATATTGAGATATCCTTAATTGCAGAACCAGTTTTGATATTATGTGTTTTATTGTAAATGCACGCAAAGTGTTTGACGAAATGCCCGTGCATATATTTTAATGTTGTAAAGTGCAATTTAATATTGTACGTAAAGAATAAAGTCATGTAAAGTCATATTAAATCATGTAAGTCGTCTAAATAAGCTATTTCGTCCTGTAGTGCAAATGAAATATAAATGCAAAGCAAATGCACATAAAATGTAATTTGAGGGTAGTTGCAAGGTAGTTGGAGAAAGTAACTACTTGGTGGGTGTATAAATAAACCCCTCCTCATTCATTAGAGTTGCTCCAGATTGGTACGTGTGAGGATTGAAGTCTATGGGCAGAATGCAGTCTAGCATGATATGCAGCCATGAAGGATGTTCAGCCTAGGGTTGAATGGTGGATACCTAGAGGAGATATTGCAGGACATTCACGCAGATTGATGGAAAAGTGCAGTCTAGTCCTGTGTACAGCCATGGATATGATGGCTGTAGATTGTGTTGATGTAACTGTAATGCTGTATCACACATACCATTATTAATACAAACTGCTGTAATTATTGTTAACTGTTATTGCTATATTTTCTGCCATTACTGCTGTTATATAATGCTGTTGCAGAATTTCTGCGTATTATTATTGCTATACTACAATGCTTGCAGATTTGTAGATTACTTATGTGGAAAGGGAACTGTTGGGATATGTAAAAACCCTTTCTACAGGTTCCTAAGAAAGTTTTTACAGAACTCACATCATGGGGTTCTTCCATCAACAATATCATATGTATTTTGTTTGGTTCCAGCTTTAGACCTTTCTAATAGACAATGTCCCAAAAACTTCCTGTCAGGCACCAACAATACACATTTTCCTAGGTTTAGTGCTATTCAAGATTTTTGGCACAAACCCATAACATTGTCTAATGCCTTTAAATGGTCGATTGTTCATCCATATAAGGACCCATCATCAAGAAAAGGTTTGAACTTCCTTGTGGACATTTTATCAAAGATGTATAAGATGATTGTTTGGAATGTAGTAAGTGCATTACATAATCCAAATGTGTATATTCCATTTTCTACTATGAAGGTAGTTTTCAACTTATCTTCCTCTACTATATTGATTTGATTATAACTTGAAAATCCATCCAAAAATGAATAAATTTTGTTCGTGGCTACCTCTTCCAATATGGAGTCCGTGAATGGGATTGGAAAGGGGTCTTTTATAGTTACAGCATTCAAGCTCCAGAAATCTACACAAATCTGGATTTTGTTCGCCTCTCTTGTTAAGGTGATCACTATTGGTGACACCCATTTGCTTGTCCTAACTTTGAAAATGATGTTAGCCTCCAACTTTTTCTCAATTTCAGCATTCACCAGAGCTGCATACTTTGGGTTCATCCTATATGGTCATCTCCTTACTAGCTATGCACCCACAATCAACAGTATTTTGTGTACACATAATTTTTCTAGTATCCCTTTCAAATCCCTATAGGTCCATGCAAACACATCCTTATACTTCATAAATTTTTTAAACGATGCTACTTTTAGTACAAGATCCCACTCATATCCACATTTGATCATCTTTGCTTTGCCATCTTCGCCAAGGTTTACCTGCACCATCCTTGGTCCTTCGTATTTCACCAAATCTAGTTCTTCTATCACCTTAAGTACATCAGTGGGATGGGCCGGTTTATCTTCAATAACCACGTCACCCATAGTGTACTCTGCAAGGTTCTTTGGAAATGTCCACTTTTCATTCTCTTAGTCCTTCCTTATTGCTAATATTTTCTGACTGTTCTAGCCCTCTTCTGGTTCCTTCTTTTCTTCATCTTGGTTTTGCCTTCTACATGGATGCAATTGATATTTCTGCATGTAGTGAATAAGTTTTGGTATTCTAAGTTATTTTGTAGTTTTACACAAAAGTGTTTGACGAAATGTGCATACATATATTTAATAATGTTATAAAGTGGCAATGTAATATCGTACGTAATAATATAATTTTCAGTCATAAATTAATTTGTCCGGTAGTTTGGTATGCAAGTTAAATGCATATGAAATGTAATTTAGAAGAATGATAATGTGTTAGGTAGTTGGAGGGTGCAACTAATTTCTAGTTGTATAAATAAGACCCTCCCCTCATTAATTTGTTCATTATTGTTGGAGAAGCATTGGTATGTGTGAGAGAAGGCTAGTGCATATTTATGTAGGTCATGATGCAGTCAGATCATGGATGCAGTCATGAAGAGTACTCTGCATAGGGTATGAAAACTGTAATGCTATTATTGTATATGCCATTGCTAATACAAATTTGCTCATGTTATTTATCATCTGCTATGAATTATTATTGCTAAAGGACTGTAGATATGTAGATTTATTTAAGTAGAAATAGAATCGTGTGTATGTAAGTTAAGTTTCATTTCTACATTCTAGTGTCGTTGATTGTACAAAATTGGATCTAATCTAGTGAAATGGAGTTCTGAAAAGTAAAACCCTTGGAAGATGTGTCATGAGAGCAACAAAATGTAGCTAAAGAAGTAGGTGAAGATGAAACAAATTTGTTTGTTGATGCAGACGAAGGGCCATCTAATAAAACGTGCATAAAAAATGCACAAATAGGATGCAAGGTGATGAGTGTCACAAATCACATCATTTAATCATAATAATTGTCAATCCAGGGCGGTGTCCAATGGCTGTATACGAAAGCAGAAGTAGGCAGCCTGAAGATCAACTCATTCAGGAAATAGGCTTTATTGATGAGACAAGTCAGTTTTTGGGGGTTTTCTGGTGTCACTTCTGATCCTATGGACTGAATTAGAATCCTAACTACATTTTCTGAAGTAAAATTGCAGAAATGAAAATATTGCAACCCAATGAAACTAATTACTTTTGCAGAATCTGAAATAACAGGAATGAAACCTATTTATGCTTGCAGAATGAAAATGACAGAAATAACAGCTTCGCAAAAAGTAAGTCCTAATTATATCAACAGAATTACAAAGACAAGAATCAAAATGTAGCAAAAATAAAATAGCTAGAACACAAATGGAAATGACAAGAACTGGAAACAACTGCTGAAAACAGGGGAATCAACTGCTATAGGAAATACCAAGAACACAAAAGTGTTGTAAGATTTAAAAGCCTATGCTAGGTGATCAGCTACCATGCACATATATCTATAACACAAATACTACATGCATCTACACAAAACAACACAGTTAGCAAATGAAATAGAAATTGTCAAGTTTCTGCTAACCTGCTGCAGCAAGAAATAAACAAAAAACCTATCAAAAGTTGATCCTTCTCCTGACCCTGGAAGTGGCCCTTGCTCCCTGATCTAGAAGAAGGAAAGAAGACTGCTCTAAACTACCTAATGCTCACACATTCACTCAAGATATGAATTAAATGGAGAAACTGCACTTTTATTGATTCTGAAATGACATTACAATAATGCAGGAAAAATCCTGCAAAATTACTGTTCTGCTACAACTGAAAACAACTAATCTTGATATCTCCTGTATCTCTAGCTGCCCAACCAATATGGGAGATTGATTATTTATCCTACTCTATTACATATGCCGATTCGTTCTGTTGCTACTTTTCAGGGATTCAGCAACTGTTCTGGAGCAGTCTTCCTGAAATGCAGGAAACTGTTCTTCTGCAGCATATCCATTTTACTTGTTGGGCGCAATCCATTGGAAGAAATGCGTTGAAAGAGGTGAGAAAATCCCTCATACAGTTGTATCCATCCTCATGTCGCCATTTACCACCTTTCTGACCGTTCTGTTGATTGATTTGACCAAAAACTGATCGTGCTCCTTTTATTCCGGAGTTGCTTCGGAATATCAGGCAGTGTAACAGTTCTGACACTTATCCACGCATCAGATGCGCAGGAAAGTGGGTTTGACCAGCTAGATAGTCATCCTAAGTCCTTAGAAGACCTATTCCATAGATTTTATGTGCTGGAGTTGACAAACTCCAAGCCATGCTATTAATGCACAGCTGGCTGGAATTTGTATGGTCAGATTCTGTTTTCTGCAAAGTCAAACTAGTTTGAACAGGTTTTGGCGCATTTTTGCACCTTGAATCGGTTAGGAGGCAAGAGAACAAATGAGATGATCCCAGAACAGAATACATCAACATACATTATCACATATTCAAATAAATGTTTATTTTCTAAGTAAATCAGTTGAAACAGTAAAATAAATGTAGTAAAACAGTCAAAACAGAGTACCATGCTCCTGAACATTCAAACATGTCAATATCAATACATAATGCATAAAATCAACAAAATTAGCATAATAACATATCATAAGGTTTATAAAAGAGTCCAAATCAACCCATGCATGAGGCAATCCCTGGCCTCATCATTTCCCCCCCAACCTATTGTAATGCATGTCCTCATGCATTCTATGAAGCCACAATAGCACAAAGATCTATGTCCAGATTTTGTTCTTCATAACTCAGTTTTCGCCCTGGAACCTGATAGTATCCTCTGATCGCCTGTATTTTCTTGAGCCACTCCTGGAACTGCTCGTCTGGCTGAGGATCATTATCAAAGAAATATGGAACAGGGGTTATAACAATTGGCAACCTATATCTTAAACCTACCCAATGATCTTTTAATTTTTGGATGATCTGCACTATGCCCTCTGCTCTTCTCCTAGACCATAACAAGTTGTTGGGTGAGATAGGTTCCCTTTTCTGAAGTGATATTGACAATTCTCTCCACCTGTTCTTACAAGTTGATAGAACATTACTGAAATGCTGATTACAAAAGACTTGAAAACTCATTATACAATCAGTAAGACTGTTTGTATAAACTTCTTTGATTCTTTGCTCCCTCATCAGAGTGAAATGCTGGTTTATGGAGGTCCTATAATTGGCATGGGAAGGTCTTATTAGCAGTTCAACTTTGATCTCCATTTCTTTATTTGCCTTTTTCTCTTCCTCCTAATGCATCTGATTTTGCAATGTAGACATGAAATCCCTCAACTGGATATCTCCTGTGAAGATATGTGGCAAAAATGTCACATTCTCAGGTATGAAGAAGTTATGCAGAAACAAATCACAAAGTAAATTCCTCTGTTCCTCTGGACTATGCAAATATGTCTCTACAAATTCCTCAGCTGTGTCCAGTTTGTAAGGAAAATTGGAAATAATCCTCATTAACTGCCAGCGAAGATATTTTTCTTATAAGATCAAACTATAAAATCTTGCAGGTCTTCTGCATTGAACTAAATACTCTGCAATTTGGCAAACATCTTGTACCTGCCCCTGCAATTTTTCTATTTCTGCATGCTTGGTATCAACTTTTTGTTTCAAATATTTCAAAGATGCAATTTGTGACTGTTGCCACATTTTGCACGGGGTGCAATGTTTTCAATTTTGCAAGAGTGCTGCTCTTCCTTTTCCCTCTTCCTCTTTCTCCCTTTCTTCTTCCCTCCCTTTCTCTCTCTTCCCTGCATTCTCATTCTTTCCCCCCTTTCTTTTGAGCCCCTCAGTCTGATCTCAAATTTGACAGCAGTTGCCCTGAAAAATGGCTAAGTGTTAGGGCGAAGTCCGACTTCGCGTGAAGTCGGAGTGCGCCCTCCAGATGGAGCGCAGCAGGAACACAAAGTGCGAAGTTCGTACTTCTCCCAGTTTTGGTGCGAAGTTCGTACTTCTCCCAGTTTTGGTGCGAAGTCCGACTTCTCCCAACTTTCTGAGCGCACCTTGTAGCAGGCTGGCAGGCTGGCAGGAAAATGACTAAGTGCTGGGGCGAAGTCCGACTTCGCAGCGAAGTCGGACTGCTCCCCCTTTCCAGGGCGAAGTCCGTACGGCGGCAGACATCAGCTTTCACCTGTGCGCAACCCGACTTTGCAGTGAAGTCGGAGTGCGCCCTTGACAGGTGCGCAGTAGGGAAACAAACTCGGAAATGCACCCAAGGCATGAAGGCCTTCCCGACTGCGCTGTTTTCTGCCTGCACAACCCAATGACGCTCCTATCCCGAGAGAAGTTGGATAAACTGCCTTTCAAGGCAGACACATGTCAAACAGCATCATCCGACAAGTGTCCAGCTTCGGGATCTGAGCCAAGACGTGCCGAGCAAAAGGACGAGCATGGGCTGCACTACTTATGCCAGCTGCCTCATTTAAAGTTGATTAGAGGTTCTACCTGCTCCAGCTGCCCACATTCCTGCCAATGTGAAGATCTACCCAACGCGCTGCCACGTAGCTGTCCGGCCTTCAGGGGAACCATGCTGCAGGTACAGTCCTGTCCGACAAAGGTCAGCATCAGCAACTCCATAGCTGCTTTTTGTCAGCCAATGTTTGACTGGGACTTTGTGCCCATTAATGTAACGGGAGGGACTCGGGCTATAAATACCCACCATGTTTTCATTGTAAGTGGTGGAAGGGGAATGTTTGTTAGGGAACCATTGTAACCGTGCTTCGTTTATAAATATAAAGTATATGCCTGGTTCTGTTCTACTGCTTTTATTTTTTTATGCTGCCTCTACTTTACATGTCTGCTTTACGTTTTCCTGTGTCACGGCTCGTTGATTCGTTTCAGCATTTGGTGGTCAGGTACACCTAAGGCATTGCTTGTGTCATGGCTTGTTGATTCACCTCGGCATTTGGTGGCCAAGCACTCTTGAACTTAATAGATTAGAGGATACATAGAATAAATGTGGTAGAAGTTCCTTCAGTTGTGTGTTACGTTGTCCGTAGTGGTGATTGATGCATTGCCGTGCTGTTAGTTCTCCTTGTAGGGAGAATGTTTGCTAGGGGACCATTGTAGCTGTGCATATAAATTCTCTGCATAACACATATACTTGGGTCTGACATCTCTTGGTTGCTTTCTGTTTGTGTTACCGTACGTAGTGGTGATTGATGCATTGCCGTCGTCGTTAGTTCTCCTTGTAGGGAGAATGTTTGCTAGGGGACCATTGTAGCCGTGCGTACACCGCTCTATACAGAAAGTATACTAGACTTTGCAGTTTCTGGCTATGCTTTGTACTTATAATGCAGTAAGTAGTGGTGATTGGTGTGTTGCTGTACTGTTAGTTACCCCCACCCAACTCCAATCATATTCATAAATTCTTTCCGCATTTTTATCTCTTTCCTGCACTCTTAGCTTAAAACCAAAACCCACAAGGAGCCGGCCTTCTCCGGAGATTGGCTCGGAAGGCATTCCTTCCTTTCGGCCTTTCTAGCTGGTGGGCGAATCTGGGCGCATTAACACAAAATCCTTTCCTCATGGCAGATTCGTAACCAACAGTTTCTCTGGCACGCCCGGTGGGACCCGGAGTCCCACATTTGAAAAAACTCAGGCTCGTGTTCACTCGGGCTGACAGTTTATTCTGAGCACTCGGTGGGCCAAGGAAGTTTCCCACCCCCAAACAGAATCGAAGCACTGGTGTTCGCTTCATTGCTGTTCAAAATCAGAGCACCTGGCGACTCTGCACGAACATATCTTCTGAGTCTGAAAGACCGGTCCTAGCACCTTCATGCAAACAAGAAGGTGGCGAGCAAGGGATCCGAGAAACCCGCCTGACTTTTACGAACTGGACATCAACGCTCGAGGCGAAGTTGTCAGGCTGGCTGATCAACAAGCTCGTGTCGACGAAGCCGAGGCTGAAATTCAAGAAGAAGCCGAAGCTGAGGTCGGAGGAGCTGAGTACGAAGTAGAAGAGGCCGAGGAAGAAGAGGAATCTACATCCTCGGAAGGTACCAACACTGAGTACACAACCAACGGAGGAGAAGAAGAAGAAATGGCTGCCCAGCAACAAAATGACGATGATCTCTTCCCGACGGTGGACTCTATAGGGCCCTTGGCCCTGGTCGGACAGCAAGTTGTGCCTCCTGCTGCTTTGAAGTCCATCCCTACGTACGATGGCTACGGCAAGACGGCGTACGAGCACATCCAGGACATCCTTGCCCTGGCCGCATTGCATTCCATTACTGACGAGAGTGTGAAGACCCGTCTGCTGGCCCTTTCCCTAAGGGGAAAACTTCTCTACTGGTGGAGATCGCTGCCAGAGGGATCTATCACAGGATGGCCCCAGCTTGCCAGAAGGCTCGTGAAAGGATGCAACGAGTCTGCTGACCCTACTTCTCTGCTGCATCAGTTCCAAAGTATCCAGAGACATCCTCAAGAGGAGGTGTCTGACTTTAACATCAGGTTTGCGAGATCCTGGAAACGGGTACCTCGCGAACTTCGGCCTTCAGCCGGCATGGCTGCTCACTACTATCTGAGATCCTTCAACTCAGACATATGCCTGCTGCTGAAGATTGCCAAAATAGACGAGTTTCCTGCTCTGTACGAGGCTGCCCAACAAGCTGAAGCTGATATTATTTCTATCGGCAGACTCCCATCCAAGGTGCAGGAACCCATTCATCCCGACTTCCCCAGATCCCAGTATCCTCCTGCTTCTGGTGGTGCACCGTCCACATCAGGGCAGCAACCCCAGCAGCAATGGAATCCGGCGCCGGTCGTAACTCCTTACGGCCCGCCTCAATTGCATTATCCTCACCCGCCTCCTCCTGCTCCGCATTTTCCAGTGCTCCCTGCTCCTCCGCAGTACGCACCTTATTCCAATCCTCCTCCATTAGCCGCATTGCCTCCACCGGAACAATTGCCGCCTCCTGACAGTAACATTTAGAATACAATCCTCCAGGAGGTGTGGGCTTTGGCCTCAGGATATCATGCCATGTCCAACGACATGACCGCTCTGAAGAAGAAGCAGGCCCAGATGGACCTCGTTCCTAGGAGGCCATATCCGCCCCCGGCACTGACAAAAGACAAACCCCCAGAGCACCAACTGCAGAGGCGTCCGCCTCCGAGAAATGCTGCTATAGAAGACCCGCCTGGTCCTTCCGACCAGGTTAACTGGTGCACTACGTGCAATGACCCGCATTCGAAGGAAGACTGCACACTGCACCAGCACTACATCCAGACTTTGGCCGGCAACGCCATAGAGGACAATGAACTCTACATGATCCTGGACGGCGAAGCCAACTTTGCCCTCCCAGAGGAGAATCTAGTGCCGCCCGCCAAGGAAGAAAAGAAAACTGCAGATGCTGCCAAGCCTTTGCAAGTTTATGCCAGAAGAGAAAAACCGCAGCCCGGTGGGCTGCCACCGTACAAGCGGCTGTGGCCCTACACAGCCCAGGAGAAGGCATCCAAAGACAAAGCTCCAGCCAAGCCTCTTCCGGCAAAGGCAGCCCCTGTCCCAGCCAAGCCTCCTATAGCAAAAGTTCCAGTTCCGGCTAAAGCTCCCGTACCTCGGCCTCCAGCTGAAACCAAAGAACAAGCACAGGAGAAGCTGAAGTACCCGTCTCTGACCAAGAGACAGCGAGTTGAAGCTACCCAAGCAGTACCCGACAAAGTATGAGCCGACAAAAGAAGCAGAAGGAGCTAGCACCTCGGGCTACAGCATAGTAGACGAGTTGAAAAGAACACCTGCTAGAATCAGCATGTACAATGCTCTCCTGCTCCCAGGCCAGGTAGATCTGTTGCAGGAATCTCTGAAAAACATGAAGAACGGCAAGCAGATACAGCCTGCTGTCCTGGTTCAACCTCTGACAGTCTCAGCCACTGGGAAGAATCAGATCGCCTCCCTTTTATCTGTCTTTACGGACGCAAGGGCACATAGTACACAACCGCATGGTGGACTCTGGGGTTTCCACGACTGTGATGCCGAAGGCCGTCTGCGATGAGATCGGGATGGAGTACACACGGAGCATCCAAGGCGTGCTGCAATTAGACGGCACCCCTGTCAAGATAGTTGGTGTCATAAAGGACATCCCTATCCGGCTGCATAAAGCTCTCGACATTGTGGTCATCCAAGAGGTCGTGGTCGTTGACCTGGCTCCCTACTTCGGCATGTGTCTCTCTCGGGAGTTCACTGCGAAGCTGGGCGGGTACCTGTCTCTAGACTACTCACACATGGAAGTGCCCTTCAAAGGAAGGAGACTGAAAATTTTCAATGAGAAGCCTTCCACCTTCCTAGTAGAGAAGATACCCGGAGGAGAGTTGGACTGCATGGTCCAGCTGTCGGAGGAAGAACTGGTGATAGTTGAGCTGACGGAGCAAGCCCTCGAAGTGCTACAACTTGAAGATGAGTTTTCTTTACGGGATTTCAACGTCGTAATTGAGACAGAGCAGGGCTGTTACACTGTTGTACAGCCCGCGAGGCTTGACAAGGCAGCTGCAAAAGAAGTGGGACCTGCACCTGAGAAGCTGTGGAAGCTTTTCTTTGACGGTGCACGATGCAAAAATGGCGCCGGTGTAGGGGTGCTTCTGGTTTCTCCGACCGGGGTCCAGAAGGACTATACCTACAGGTTGGCCTGGAGCTGCACTAACAACTCGGCGGAGTACGAAGCCCTGTGCTTGGGTTTGCGAAAGGCGGAGAGGCTGGGGATCAAACACCTGCAAATCTTTGGAGATTCAGAGCTGGTGTGTCACCAAGTTACGAATAAGTGCGCCTCCAAACATCACTACCTCAAGGCATACCGCAACTGGGTGTGGGACCTGATGGAGTCGTTTGACTCGTTGAATGTCAAGGCGATATCACGTGATAAAAACAAACACGCTGACATTTTGGCATCTGTTGGAGCCAGGTACGTTCCGGCTGATGACGTTGTCCAGAAACCGAAGCCGGTTCACACTATTTACAGGCCTTCTGTGCCTGATAAAGACACCCACTGGCAGGTGTTTTATTGTGACGAGGAGATCGTCACATTTTTGGCTAATGAAGTTGGTTCAATCGAAGGTAGAGACCCTGATGACGAGCAATATGAGGGGTTAATACAGTAAAAAAATAATCATGTCCCAAAAGGACTGATTACATTGGAGAGTCTATTTGATCAGAATGACAGAGAAATATCTCACAGGATCAAGGTAGACCCGAAGCAGTATGCCGACCTGGAACTTGAACCTGGTAAAACTATCAAGGTCGGGACAGACCGCACTTCGGAGGAACTTGAGCGGATTAGATCACCGTGCCGAGAGTTCCCCGACATCGTGGCCTGGTGCTACGAGGATTTGAAGGGGTATGACAGAAATGTAATCCAGCATACCATTGAGCTAGAGGATGGTGCCAAGCCATTCCGACAGAAGCAGAGGGCCAAAATCATCTACCCCATCAAGCATTCTTCCTGGGTCGCGAATTTGGTGCCCGTGAGGAAAAAGAATGGCGACATTCGTCTCTGTGTCGACTTCAGAAACCTGAATCAGGCTTCCCTCAAGGACCACTATCCGCTTCCCCAAATTGACCAAATTCTACACATCGTTGCTGGAGCCCAGAGATTCTCACTTCTAGATGGATTTTTCGGCTACAACCAGATTTGGGTCAGGGATGAGGACCAGCATAAGATGGCGTTCACCACCAAATGGGGGACGTTCGCCTATCGCCGCATGCCTTTTGGCTTATCCAATGCTGGTGCCACATTCCAAAGGGCCATGGACCTGGCCTTCCGAGAGCTGCTCAATAAGATCATTGTCATCTACCTTGATGACATGACTGTTTTCTCTCACCAACGAGGGGATCATGTTTCCCACCTGCGGCAAATATTTGAGAGGTGTCGAGAATTCGGCATTTCTATAAACCCGAAGAAGTCTGTCTTCACGGTAAAAGAAGGAAAGCTGCTGGGACATGTCATCTCCGAGAAAGGCCTCGCCATTGACCCTGACAGAGCAGAAGCCCTCCTTCGCTTGCCAGCCCCAATCGATAAAAAAGGGCTGCAGTCCTTCTTCGGTCAGATTAACTTCGTGCGGAAGTTCATTCCGGACTTCGCGCAGGTGATCAAGCCTATGGCCGAACTGCTGAAAAAAGATACGACTTACGAATGGACTGATGAGAGACAACAAGCCTTCGAGGAAATCAAGGCTCGAATTGCGCAAGCTCCGGTGTTGATAAACCCGGACTACTCCAAAGACTTCATCCTGTATGCGGTGGGAGAACCGAAAAGTTACGCCGCAGTCCTAACTCAGAAGGGAGACGATGGCGAGGAGCGCCCCATAGCGTTCCTAAGCCAAGTGATTCAGCCGCATGAGGAAAAGTACAACTTTATAGAGCGGCAGGTTCACGCTGTTATGAAATCCCTCCGAAAGTTCAGGCATTTTGTCTCCCAGAGCAAAACGACTGTCTTCGTGATTCACCCGGACGTTCGAAGCTTCATCATACAAGGAGAGCCGGGTCACAAGAGAGCAGGATGGATTGCAAAAATCCAGGAGTTCGACATCGAAGTGTGGCCCACAAAGCTTATCAGAGGCCGAGCCTTGTGTCAGGAGCTAGCCCGAAGCGCTGTAGCCGGCATCTCCACCTGTAAGTGGGAGGACACAGCGACAAGCATCTACCTAGCCGACTCCTTATCGGAGGGGAGTGATTGGACAGATGAACTGGTGAGATATTTCTGCACCGGGAGATGTCCAAATCACCTGAACGCCTCACAACGAAGGAGATTTCGGCTAGGTGCACTTAAGTACACTCTTCGCCCCAAGGGGCTTTACTTCAAAAATATTGACGGCATCCTGTTGCGGTGCGTCATGAAATCAGATCAGCCCAGGGTCCTCGGAGATTTTCATTCCGGGATGCCTGGAGGTCATCATTCTGCAAGGCCTACGACCTTGAAAATAATTAGAGCTGGGTACTATTGGCCCACTCTATTTACAGACGCTTATGCGGTCTGTTCCAAGTGTGATCAATGCCAGAGGTTTGTTGGCAGAAACAGAAAAGCACCCTGCCCCTTCAACCGATTCAGGCCAAGACTCCGTTCCAGCAATGGGGTCTAGACTTCATTGGGGTGATTTCGCCTAGTTCCTCTGCCGGACACAAGTTTATTCTTACAGCAACCGATTACTTCACATGGTGGGCAGAGGCGATCTCGACCAAAAACGCGGACCAAGAAACGGTCATCAGGTTCCTCGAGAGCCTGATTACCCGGTTCAGGGTTCCAAAGTCAATTGTGACGGACAATGGTCCGGGATTCGCAGGCACTGTACTCACGGAGTACACTGGCAAACTTGGCATTTATCATAAGATGTCTTCTAATTACTACCCGCAGGGGAATGGCCTTGCCGAGTCTACTAATAAGAACCTCCTGAAGATCATCAGAAGGACCATTGACAGGAACAAGCGGACTTGGCATCTACTCCTGAACCGGGCGCTATGGGCGGACAGAGTTTCATTCAAGAAATCCATCAGAACGTCCCCTTATGCGCTCGTCTACGGTAAAGAGGCTGTCATGCCATCCCACATCGAAATCCCTGCCCTATGGATGTTGGACGAAGACAGGAGCAAGTGGAGACCCGGTGGATGACAGACTGTGCCAACTTCTGCAGTTGGAAGAAGACAGAGAAAAAGCATACCAGGCCTTCACCCAGCATATTGGAGCCACTCAAGGCTGGTTTGCAAAAGGCACCACTGCCCGAGTTTTTAAAATCGGGGACCTAGTGCTGAAGTGGGACTCATATAAGGCGAAGCCGGGCAACCACGGGAAGTTTGATGCTCTCTGGGAGGGCCCTTACCAGATTGCCCGGGTGAACCAGTTCAATGCCTATGTACTTCGGGATATGGAGGGTCAGCTCCTACCTATCCCCGTTAACGGGTTCCACTTAAAAGTTTACCGCTGCTGAAGGTGCCCAATGGGCCCTTCTGTGTAAAAATTTCCCTTATGCATTTTGCTTTTTCAGCATGTACAGTTTCCAGCTTTCAGTTTTTTATTTGTTTGAGCCAAACTGCGACATGGGAGAGAATACAGACTTCGCAACAAAGTCTGTTGTCGCCCCTCAGAAGGAGCGAAGTTCGTGAAGGGGCTGCTTGAGTGGAGAAAGCAAAAAAACGGCTAAGTGCTGGCTGCTGCCCGACTTCGCAGCGAAGTCGGGCTGCGCGCCAGCCAAAAGGCGAAGTTTGAAAGAAGAAAACTGCAAAGACACGAGTGTTCGGACTGCGCTCAGTTTTTGAGCGAAGTCCGACTTCGCGCGCAAAGTCCGAATACACCCGGCTTG
The DNA here is from genome assembly GCA_028583015.1 of Wollemia nobilis. NCBI lineage: Eukaryota > Viridiplantae > Streptophyta > Pinopsida > Araucariales > Araucariaceae > Wollemia > Wollemia nobilis. The sequence goes on from JAQPPZ010000049.1 coordinate 3,295,267, forward strand.
CGTGCGAAGTACGAACTGCGCCCAGCTTGCGCGCGAAGTGCGAACTTCGCGCACACATCGCGCGAAGTGCGAACTTCGCGCGAAGTACGAACTTCGCCCGAACTTCGGGCGAAGTCCGAACGCGCTCCATTTTATAAGCGCGGCTCGTGCACCCGATCCAAAAAGGCAATTGACTCTAAGTCCTCGCCAACTCTCTTCCGAAATTTGCAAAGGTCGGACTGCGCTCAATCCTCGGGCGCAGTAGGAAAAGAAAGGGAAACAGTCTCAATGCAAGTAGCAGTTCGGACTGCGCTCGATTTTGAAGCGAAGTCCGATTGCGCAGGCGAAGTCGGATCGCGCCCAACCTTCACGCGAAGTCCGACTTCTCCCTGTTTTCTGAGCGCGGCTTGGATGAGTTTAAAAAAAATGAATAAAAAATTCTAAAGATCCAAGCATGGGCCCAAGGCGCGTTGCGACGGTTTGAGTGGGTTTCCGAACCAAGGGGCTTTTTCTTGAGCAGTGTGCCCATATTGTGGCAGTGACGTCAGCCATGGCGCAACATTCGAAATTAAATTTAATGATTGCGCAGTCTTCAATGAAAGTGCAATCAAAGAAGCATGGCGCGGTGGCCAGGGTGCATCTTCCAAGACATTCTCCTGCGCGGCTACCCAAGAAACATAATGCCTTCACTTGCCGACCGACCTACCCCCTCCTGCGCGACATTAATGACGCTGTCATTATCTAGAAAAGGGGGACTGATGCATCCAGACATGCCAAATCGCGCAAATTATTCCTACGACTGTGAAATCTATTGCAGGCGTCCAGAAATCTTAATTATTGCTGTTTCAGAAGAATGGACAAAGGAAAGTTGACAATGTCAGCGCAATCCAGCGAAGGGCGCGAACTGGAGGATTTACCGCAGTCAAGTGTTTTCAGGAGAGAAACGCCGCCGGAGCAAAAGTCAAAATCCCGGCCAAAGAAAGTACAGCGTGGGCAAGCCCCACCACCGCCGGTCAATTACCTGTCGGGATACAAGGACGACTCGTTTTCCATGAGCCTTACTAAGCTGCGGATAAATGTGGAGAATTGGGCTGACAAGGTTTCTCCCTCTCACCATTTCGGAGCGGCGTACAAGTCTAACCTCTTCCGGTTCTTGTGCCCTCCTGTCCATCAATGCCCGGAGCTGGTAGACCTAATTGTCAGACATTACAGACCAGCTACCCGGCAGATTTGCAGCTCCAGCGGTAAACCCTTGTTCGCACTTCGCAGCGAGACTATCCAGCCGACCTTCGCCCCAGGGTTGGAGTATGACTCCAGCACGATTGTCAGAAAGATAAATCTTGGTGAGAAAGCGGGACGCTTCACGCACACAAAAAGGATGAGGGATTTCCTCAATTCAGAACTGAACGCCCCGCTTGCAACTGGACAATGGCCAACCGGCCCCATACCCCTGGAAAGGTTTCAGAGCAAATACCTATACACCATTCTAGCGTGGGTCCTCGGCTGCGACTCAGACGAGCTGGTACAGCCGTATCAGTTAGCGCTGGCAGAATGTCTCCTATGCGGAGAATCCTACGAACCAGCAGCACAGAGAAGCGGGAAGCGCCCTATCTTTTTTGATTGGGCGGACTGGCTGGCATATGCCATTCACTCCAGCCTGGTAAAGCTCCAGAAGAAGCAGTCGACTGAATTTCGGTTCAGTTCTTTCCTGGCTTGGCTATGTTTGTATCATTTGCACTCCCGGATGCCGATCCCGAACCTGAAGAAGGTAAATGAGAGGGGAGAGCCACAGCCCGTCTATGATTGGACGGATGACCTATATCGGAAAGGGTCCTACTACAAGTTCAACTTCAACTTTTTGGGCTTGGTCATGTCAGTCTTCAGCGAGGGTGAGATCCCTCGCCCCCTGCAAGAAATGACGAGCTATTTGCTGAATCATAAGCTCGGGGACGTTTTTAGACTGACGCAGGGGATTGTGGTCAGAATCTGCGAAATCAAAGGCAAGCCTCATCTGCTGCCCTACTAGTGTACGGATCATCAGTTTGGGATGGAGGTTGCCCGGCAGATGGATTATGTTGAAGACGAGTTCGGCCAGGGAAAGAGAAAGGGCCATATTTTTCCATACCCTCTTTCCTGGGCGAACGTTGAGATATCAGAGGTGGGACAACATGTCTATCTCGAGCAGGAGCTGTTTCGCATTGGCCTGATTCTGTTGCCGCAGTGCTAGAAGTACGACCCGTACGGGATAAGGGGAAAGTTCACGCATATCTGCCCCTGGGCAGATATAATCGAAGACAGATGTGATGTGGTCCATGTTGACCTCGACTGGGAGATTGACTCGATGGAAGCATGGCCTCCGTGGCAGGAATTTTACTGCGAGGCGGTAGCATATGACCCTGAGCGAAACCCGGACCACAAGTTCTCTTCTCCAAGATATAAAAAATTCATCTCCAAGATAGCAAGCCTTAACTGGCCAAAAGAAAATATTGTTGAATGCTGGAAGATGAGGTGCCGCACGCAGCACGATAAATCCGTCAGGAAGAATCTGGCCGTTGATGACGACTTTTCAGTTCTATATGACCAGCACCATGACAGCTGGCGGCCTTTCGCATTTCGAGATTACGTTCCCCGAGGCCCCTTTGAGGGTTATAAAGGAGGGTCTACCTCCCAACAGTTGTACACTTCGGAAATTGCCAGCGCGGGCCCAGCAGACATCCAAGTGGACCCAATGCAGCCCGTGGCTTCCAAGGCGGCGCCTGAAAAGGCGAAGAAATTAGTCAAGGCAACGCCCGAGGTGATTCCTCAAGCACAAAAGACGCCAACGCCGCCAGAGAGCAGACCGGTCGCGGAAGACCTTCTGCAAGTCAAACCCCGATACAAGTTTACCGTGGGAACATCAGCGCCCGCTGCACCTGCTCCATCTCCTTCCCCCGATCCAGCCATCGCTCCAGAAAATAAAAAGAGGAAGAGAGTTGAAAAAGTCAGGCGACCTAGTCTGACAAGCGAGCGAGTCGCAGGTCACGATCCACGTCCCGAGCTAGCCGTCGGAACCAGAATCGCAGGCATCCATCCAGCATCGGCTCAGTCAGAGCCCGCAGGTACGTTTGCTGCCCCACTCCCTCTGATCTCATCTAGCCCTACTCCTACTCCATCTCCCGCTCAATCCGAGCAAGTCATGGCCGCATCTTCCTCCCCATCTCCGCACCCTTCTAGCGGCCCCCATTCTTTCGACCAGTTTGCTCAGAACCCTAACGCCTCCCTATCCCTGAGTCAAACCCCAAACCCTTCACCTGTGGTTAGTGCTGAAGCCACGCGTTCACCGTTGCACCCATCGCCTCAGCCGCTTGAAACCCTTCCAGCACCAGCCGCTCCTATCTCCACTTCCCGGTCGCCCTCAGAAGCGGCCACCCCTTCCAAAGTCCGTCCGGTTTCTCCTCCTTCCCTTCCCGCAGGAGAGACGTCTCTACAGAACCCTAGGCTGGGGGAACCAGACTTTATGGACGACCTCCAGAACACGGATGATTTGCCTCTGGCAACGAGAGCTGTAGAATACCCTATCTCTTTCCTCCAAAACCTGAAGCGGAGGAGACCTAAAGAGATAGCCGCCCCAGAAAAACGCACCAAGTTTAACTTCGAGAGGAGAGTGCTTACAAAAGAGAAGATAATCCCAAAAGTGAAGAAGCCTCTCCGGGAAATGACCAGGGCGGACTACGAGCTCCAGACAAAGGAGAAGAGCTTCGATGACATTCACCCGCAATACGAGATTCAGGGGATCCTCCGTAAAGCGGATAATCTCCTTGTCAAGAATCCGGAGGAACAGGAAGAGCTTTTCCGGTTGCGAGGATAAGACAAGACAGCTTGAAGAGGACCTGTCCAGGTCCACTGAGCAGCTGGAAGCGGCGCAGCGAGAAATAGATGAACTAAAAGCCCAGCTGGCCGCTTCTCAGCAAGAAGCCGCAACGGAAAAGCAGGCAGCCCTGGAGCAGATTTCTCAGCTCCAGGAGTCTTTGAAACAGGCGCAGTCGCAATCTGCAGAGAAAGCATCTCAAGCGACGGTCTTTTCGAAGAGCAAAGTTAAGGAGATGCGGGCTGATCTGCTGCGGGGATGCAAGCCCCACACATATAAGGCTATGTCGGTCCTGGATTTCACACTCAGGATCCAAGAAGTTTCTGCCCAGGGAAAGCCTGTGGTAGAGGAGGCCGAACGCCAGGCGAAGCAATGGCTGGACCTGGCAATAAAACTTCAAGAGCGCGAGCGCGAAGGCCTCCAATTCTCCCCCATGTCCTCATTCGCTGCAGAATGGGCAGATGCAAGGGTAACCTTGCATAAATATTTCAAGAAAGCAGAAGAGGTGAGAGTTGCCAGACGAATGCTAGATGCATTCGAACATGAAAAAGACATTTTTCTGGATCCTTTTCACGCTCTCACTGAACTAGGGTGCCCCGGCTATGTTGAGAATGGTGAATTCCTCACCCACAAGCAAGTGAAAAAGAATTGGCTGTCCTTTGAAGCAGATACAGCTGAAATTGATAGCTGGACTGAGCCAATTCAAGAAAGTCAGGTCACCCAGATGGTGTCCAAGTGCTGCAGGATCAGTTCCTACTTCCAGGAGCTGGGAAAAAGATACCTCACCATCGACCTGCACGCGGTCGCTGCATTCCACGCAGCATTAGAAGAAGTTGCTGATCGCAAACCATTCGAAGCAGAAGCCTGGGGCCAAGCCCAGGCCGCATACAACCGCATCTGTGAGGCAGAAGCCAATGCTGGAGAGCATTCGAAAGGTGATTCTGAGGAGGCAACTGCTGAAAGTGGATCTGAAGAACAGTTGCCGCGGAGTGAATAGCTAGAGCAGCAGAAAGCAGGGGAAGCAAGTTCCTCTGCACCCAATGGATGAAGGCATGGATTCCTTGCGCCGAGGCGAGCTCGACACCTCGCGAGCCGCCAGAAATGTTGCCACATTTTGCACGGAGTGCAATGTTTTCAGTTTTACAAGAGTGCTGCTCTTCCTTTTCCCTCTTCCTCTTTCTCCCTTTCTTCTTCTCTCCCTTTCTCTCTCTTCCCTGCATTCTCATTCTTTCCCCCCTTTCTTTTGAGCCCCTCAGTCTGATCTCAAATTTGACAACAGTTGCCCTGAAAAATGGCTAAGTGTTAGGGCGAAGTCCGACTTCGCGCGAAGTCGGAGTGCGCCCTCCAGATGGAGCGCAGCAGGAACACAAAGTGCGAAGTTCATACTTCTCCCAATTTTGGTGCGAAATTCGTACTTCTCCCAGTTTTGGTGCGAAGTTCGTACTTCTCCCAGTTTTGGTGCGAAGTCCGACTTCTCCCAACTTTCTGAATGCACCTTGTAGCAGGCTGGCAGGCTGGCAGGAAAATGACTAAATGCTGGGGCGAAGTCCGACTTCGCAGCGAAGTCGGACTGCTCCCCATTTCCAGTGTGAAGTCCGTACGGCGGCAGACATCAGCTTTCACCTGTGCGCAACCCGACTTTGCAGTGAAGTCGGAGTGCGCCCTGACAAAGTGCAGTAGGGAAACAAACTCGGAAATGCACCCAAGGCATGAAGGCCTTCCCGACTGCGCTGTTTTCTGCTCGCACAACCCAATGACGCTCCTATCCCGAGAGAAGTTGGATAAACTGCCTTTCAAGGCAGACACATGTCAAACGAAGCATCATCCGACAAGTGTCCAGCTTCGGGATCTGAGCCAAGACGTGCCGAGCAAAAGGACGAGCATGGGCTGCACTACTTATGCCAGCTGCCTCATTTAAAGTTGATTAGAGGTTCTACCCGCTCCACCTGCCCACATTCCCGCCAATGTGAAGATCTACCCAACGCGCTGCCACGTAGCTGTCCGGCCTTCGGGGGAACCATGCTGCAGGTACAGTCCTGTCCGACAAAGGTCAGCATCAGCAACTCCATAGCTGCTTTTTGTCGGCCAATGTTTGACTGGGACTTTGTGCCCATTAATGTAACGGGAGGGACTCGGGCTATAAATACCCACCATGTTTTCATTGTAAGTGGTGGAAGGGGAATGTTTGTTAGGGAACCATTGTAACCGTGCTTCTGTTTATAAATATAAAGTATATGCCTGGTTCTGTTCTACTGCTTTTATTTTTTTATGCTGCCTCTACTTTACATGTCTGCTTTACGTTTTCCTGTGTCACGGCTCGTTGATTCGTTTCAGCATTTGGTGGTCAGGTACACCTAAGGCATTGCTTGTGTCATGGCTTGTTGATTCACCTCGGCATTTGGTGGCCAAGCACTCTTGAACTTAATAGATTAGAGGATACATAGAATAAATGTGGTAGCAGTTCCTTCAGTTGTGTGTTATGTTGCTGTCCGTAGTGGTGATTGATGTGTTGCCGTGCTGTTAGTTCTCCTTGTAGGGAGAATGTTTGCTAGGGGACCATTGTAGCTGTGCGTATAAATTATTTGCATAACACATATACTTGGGTCTGACATCTCTTGGTTGCTTTCTGTTTGTGTTACCGTACGTAGTGGTGATTGATGCATTGTCGTGCTGTTAATTCTCCTTGTAGGGAGAATGTTTGCTAGGGGACCATTGTAGCTATGCGTACACCGCTCTATACAGAAAGTATACTAGACTTTGCAGTTTCTAGCTATGCTTTGTACTTATAATGCAGTAAGTAGTGGTGATTGGTGTGTTGTTGTACTGTTAGTTCCCCCCACCCAACTCCAATCATATTTGTAAATTCTTTCCGCATTTTTATCTCTTTCCTGCACTCTTAGCTTAAAACCAAAACCCACAAGGAGCCGGCCTTCTCCGGAGATTGGCTTGGAAGGCATTCCTTCCTTCCGGCCTTTCTAGCTGGTGGGCGAATCTGGGCGCATTAACACAAAATCCTTTCCTCATGGCAGATTCGTAACCAACAATGCCTCCATTCCTTGACATTTAAGCACCCAGTGTGCTATGTCCTCATTATACTTTGTCAATGTAACTATTTGGGGAGGCCTAATTATCTGCTGCACCTTTTGAGGTAAATCCACTTGTATTCCCATTTCTTATGTTTCAACTGGAAGTAAATTCACTTGTACCCCACTTTCTCTTGTTTCAACTAGAGGTGAATTTGATGGTATTAGTTCAACAGAAGATATATGAAAAGGTATGGTTACCTGATCTTTGCATTTCACCTTTTTCCCTAACATCTCTTGTTTCCTGTGGTGTTTGTATCTCTTGCTGTTGCAAGTCATCAGAATGTACAGGTGCAGAATGTTCTGTAGCAGCCTTGGAAACGTTATATTCTGTCACACTTCCATCCTGCTGGAAGATTGGTGTTGTTTTTTCTTCTTCTCGGATGGGTGGTCCTCCTTCAAGTAGGGCTGCCTCCCTATGCTCCTCTGCTAATTCTAGCATAATTTGGGCCAACTCATCTTCAGAATCAGACTCTGTAGGCTGTTGCTTCAAAGTTGACAACCTAGCCCTTAGTTCATTTATCTCCTACTGCAAATCTGCTATAAGTTTGTCCTTCTCTGTGATAGAGGCTTCATTTCTTTCAATCCAACCCATTTGTGTCTTAATGACACTTCTAGCAGCACGCAACTATTCTTGTACATCTTCCTCTTCTTGCTCTATTATGGGATCTTCCTCAGAATCTGAATAATCAACAAGTGGGATATGCATTGTAGGCATTGTTGTACCTTTGCCTGTAATTGTTGTGCCTACCTCTGCATCCTCTGTGCCTATATATGCTTCTTCTGTACTTATCTCTGCAATCTCATCTACAAGCACTTCTTCCTACAACATAACTTTAGCAGATGTATCAATGTATTTTTCCTGCTCTGCACTTATTTGTTGGGACAGTGATACTGCTTCTACATCTACTACCTCTTCCATTGCTTTCTGCTTCCGAAGTCTAGAGGACCTTCGCAACCCAACAGTTGACTGATTGTGTTTGACCTTTTTAGGGGACTCTGGGACAACTTTTGATGATTCTGGAGCAGAGTTTGCTCCAAGTGTATCTTTTTCCATTTGCTCTTCCCTGCTTGAACTCCCAAGCTGCTCAGTGGGCTGTGCTGGAAAAACAGTTACATTTTCAAAAAATGTAACCTTCCTTCTTTTTCCTACAGGACCAGCCTTAGATTGTTTCTCTCTTTGCTTCCTGGTTCTAGAAGATGGAGGTCCTTCTGGTTCACTTCCAGAGGCCTTATCATCTTTGTCAGATTCAGGGCTTTCAACCTCTTCTTCAGGTTCAGGTCTTTCTGCCTCTTCTTCAGGTTCAGGATTTTCAACCTCCAGCTCACTCCATGCAGAGAAGAACCTGTAAAAACTTCTAGGGTTTCCCCTAAAATGATGTTTACAAATTAGTTTAATGAGCCCATGGTGTTTAGGAGTCCCTCTCCCTGCTTGGTATCGGTTGGCCATATTTTGTAACTCCTGATATAAATACAGAGGGAGATTTACTCTGAATTCTGGGTTTGAACCACCATGCCTCAAATGGTTTAAAATTTTAATGTTGTTTTCAGACAGAACGACAAATTGCCCATCACAAGTTAGAAATCTGATTACCCATACTGCTATGTCTTCCCAAGGATGCTGTAAATTGGTTCTTTTTACCCCTTTGCAGACATTATTGTTTATGACAAACTCAATTGGTCTATCCTCTTCCTCCTTAAACTGGTTAACTAGTTCAACTAGGGCATTTTTACCAGTTTTTACAATTTGCAACCCTTGCAGAGGTAATTCAGTAATATGGCTTAGGATTTCCGGTGTTACCTGGATCACCATGCCACTAATATGAGCCTAGTTGTTTTTGAATGTGCGTGCAAATTCGGCTGCCAGTACTTCCGAATGTCCATCAAATTTACACAGAAACGACATTAATCCTCCTTTTGTAAAGATGCGTAGGGACTCAGGATCTCTTTGCAGATATTCGGCATTTTCAGGCTCAATTTTATTCTTCTTGCCTCCCATCTTCAATTCCCTGTGCTCTGTTTTCTCTCAACCTTATGGAGTAGGACATTTTCGGGTTTATATCAAACAATTTTCGTCTGTGGGAGCTAAAATATCTTTGGCTACAAAATTTAATTTTTCACAGCGCAGGAACATGCTTTGGAACGTGTCGAAGCGTTTGGAAAATTAATTTCCCTTTACGCGTCACATGGCAGACTCCTATTCCCCATAGGAACATGATTTGTTGCTTTTGATTAAATAGTTACGGCTTGCTGAGGTGGAAGTTGAGGGTTGGTTACATTGTGTACAACGTGCAGAGTTTCCTTCTGCAGAAGTGTCTTGTTGAGTGTGTCAATGATTTTGTACATCGCGACACACGTGACGGTTCCCAACAATCTTTTTCCCACCACTGATTTTGGAAACCTGCATCTTGAAATCCGTGCCACGATTTTCTTCACTTTGAACGACAGAAAAATAATTTCTATGTCACTTGATGTTTTGTCTTTTTTCCACGTTCACTCTGGAGTTTATTCCGAAGCTCAAAAATTCTTCCTCATTCCGAAGCATAACCCCCCCCCCCCCTTTTCATTCTGAAGTTGTTTTCAACAATTTTTATTCCAGAGCTTCTGTCATTCCGAAGCCCTTCCTGGCACCGATTATAATTCCCAAAATTCCTTTGTTTCCAAATGGACATCTTATGGACCAAACCTTATGAATGCTTTATGTACTAATTAGTGACTTTATACACTACATATTAAATATCTACAATGTTTAAAATGTAAAGGGCACATACCTGATTTAACCACTTATCTACATTTGTGCAGATGGTTGTTCCTGTTGACTACCAGCTGGTTCTACTGAATAAAACATGTGCAGTTCTGAAAACAGGTGAAATAATGATTGTGAGATCAACAAGGCAAACATGCCATAAATCCAGTTTTCATGTAATCCAATTCAGAAGTGCCTCCTAAGAGGTTTTCACTTCTGAATTATTCATTTTTTTTTTGTTTTCCAATTTTTTCATTTTTTTCAGTTCTTTTTCAATTTTTTTCATCCTGCTGAATCGATTATGGAAGGAGTGGTTCCTTCCATCATGGTCACATCCAATTGCTCCATTTGCTTCATAAATTCATCCTTAGTCAGTGGTGCATGGTATATTCGGAGAAGATGCCCATTAACCACTAACTTTCTGCGTGAGTCATCAATAGGTGACAAAGAAACAGCTCCATTTTCGAATACTTCCTCAATCAGATAAGGTCCAAGCCATCTGGTTTGTAACTTCCCAGGAAATTCTTCATAGCGTGAATCAAATAACAAATCCCAATCGCCTTGCTGAAATTTCTGGTGCTGAATGTGACTGTCATGCCACAAATTCCGTTGTGCTTGAATCATCTCATTCTGGTGCAATGCATCCATTCGCAGTTCATCCAACGCGTTGAGCTGCATAATTCTATCTATTTGTGCCTGTGACAAATCAATACCAACTTCCAAAGCAGTTCGTAGTGTTAGTAATTCAAATTCAATAGGCAAAAGAGGCTGTTTACCATAAACCATTTCATAAGGTGTAAATCTGTGGTGGATTTCCATGTAGTGTTATAAACCCAAACTGCTTCAGGTAACTTATCCAACCAATTTCTCCTATGGGAAGCTACTGTTTTGGTTAAGATTCGTTTCAGTTCCCGATTTGTCACTTCAACTTGACCATTCGCCTGAGGGTGATAATGTGAGGATTTCCTATGCTTGATTTCATATAGTGTGGTGAAGGCTTCAACAACCTTTGATGTAAATTGAGGTCCCTGATCTGTGGTAATAGTGTGTGGGGCTCCAAAACGCATAAAAATTTGTCAATACATAAAATCAGCAACCTTTTCCTCTAGCGCATGCTTAAACGCACGCGCTTTTGCCCATTTAGTCACATAATCAGTACATACCAGAATATGCACCTTACCTTGAGAAGGTGGATCAATAGGTCCTACAAAATCTAACCCCCACATTTCAAATGGTTCTATACCTACTTGAGGTTGCAATGGCATTTCACTAGTATAGGTAGGCTTTCCCATTCTTTGGCATGCATCACAGTGTTTGACATATTTCTTCACATCCTTATGCAAGAATGGCCAGTAGTAACCAGTACCTAAGATCTTCCAAATTGTACTTTTTACTGAGTAATGCCCTCCAGATGGTTCATCATGACATGCACGCAAGATATCATATACCTCATCTTTGCGGATGCACCTGCATAAGACATGGTTAGGACTGCATTTAAAGAGTAGACCTCCTATCCATTTGAAAGAAGAGCTTTGCTTGATTAACTGCTTCTTTTGTTTTGGAGTGAAGTGAGGAGGAATTTTTCTTGTAGCCAAGTAATTAGCTATATCTGCAAACCAGGGAGATTGCACAGAAATAGAAAATAGTTTTTCATCAGGAAAAGCATCTTCAACCATCTCTCCTATGTCTGTGTTTGGCAATCTTGACAAAATATCTGCTACTACATTGGATTTCCCTGGTTTATTAATTATGGTGATATCAAATTCCTGCAATAATATTAACCAACGAATAATTCTTGCACTAACCAGAGGTTTATTCATTAGGTATTTAATGGCAACATGATCTATATGAATGAACACCTGATATCCTATGATATAGTGTCGGAATTTATTGATAGCATATACCACAGCTAGGAATTCTTTTTCAGTAGTAGTGTAGTTCTTTTCAGCTCCTGTCAAGTTTTTGCTAATGTAATAGATGGCATAATGCTCTCCATTATCAACCTGACCTAATGCAGCTCCAATTGCAGTGTTGGAGGCATCGGTCTGAATATGAAATGGCAGTTCCCAATTAGGTCCTGTTGGTTACGAATCTGCCACTAGGATAGGATTTTAATCTTATTGCGCCCTAGATTCGCCCAATAGATTGAAAGGCCGGAAGGAAGGGATGCCTTCCGTGCCAATCTCCGGAGAAGGCCGGCTCCTATGTTTTCTTAGTTGGGGGGTTTAGCTCAGAGTGCAGGAAAGAAATTATAAAATGCAGAAAGAAACATAAATATGCTTGTTTCGGGTGGGGAAGATAAGCAACACAACAACTAACCAATCACTATTACCAACAACAATCAAAACAATGTATGTAGCAGAAACTATTAGTGTTATTCTATCCTATGTATCCTTTACTTTAGTATTCCAGATATACTTAACTACCAATACTGATATCCAGAAGTGCAGAATAGCAGTAATCAGAAATATAAGCAACATGAGGCAGAAATACTTAATAAAGGCAGCATACAAGACAAAGACAGCTAATAGAGCCAAATATACTTTGCATTCAAAAGCAAGTGCACAGCTACAGAAGTTCCTTAGCAATATATCCCCCTTCCACCCTTGTACAATGAAATGAGGCTGCTATTTATAGCAGAATAAACCCCCCGATTACATTTTGGGCACAAAATCCCAGACCTGACAAAAGCTGACAAAAGCGGCGAAAAGCGGCTGATGTTCGACCTCTGCGGGCAAGGAGTGTACTTGCAACAAGGTCCACCTAGAAACGTAGCAGCTCCGTGGCAATCTGGCAGGTGAAAAGTCGAGTCTGGTTAAATGGTGGCAGGTGCGGCACGATCTGGCTCTTCACGCTCATCTACTCTGTACGTGGGTGGCACACCTTCTGTCACATCCCGACTCTAATCCCGAGATTGCACACTTGTCAGCATCTGAAACTGCTGATGAAAGAGGGGGGTATGAAACTTAGAAGTTCGTCCATTGTCTTCTTATCCCGCCCGACAACGCACAAAAATGAAGCGCAGTCGGACGGCGCAAGCTGAAAACAGCGAAGTTGGGCGGGTCATGCCTTAGAAATTTTCCTGCAGTTTATCTCTTTTCCGTCTGATGGCGCACCAAAACGGTTGCACAGTCGGGCAAGGCAGCGCACTCGGACGGGCCCTCATGCCTTAGTCATTTCTTCAATGCCTTCTTCTCTCCTTCCGCCCGAGTGCGCACCAAGACAGGCGCGCAGTCGGACGGAGTCCGACACTTAGAAATTTTCTTCCTTCAGAAAGGTCCTCCCAAGGCGCAAAATCGATGAGCGCCGCCCGACTTCTTGCGAAGTCGGGCGGCCTCATACTTAGAATTTTTGCTGCTTCTCACATTGACCGCCAAGGTGCGCACCGAACCCTGGGCCGTCCGACTTCGCTACGAAGTCGGGCAGCCCCAGTACTTAGCCAATTTTTTGGGCTCTTTCTCCATAAGACCGACCAGGTGCGCAAAAGATGATGAGCGCCGCCCAATGCGCTGCGCAGTCGGGCGGACTCCACACTTAGACAAATTTTTAGGCAGATTTTCCTTCTTGCAGAAAACACTAAAAACATGAAATGAAAGATGGGGAAACGAAATCTGACAGCTGAAGGGGAGAAAGGGCATGGAGAAGAATGGGAAAGAAGAAAGAGGGGAGGTAAAGCAACAAACTTACAAAATTTTCAAAATTTGGCACCCCGTGCAAAATGTGGCAACATTCCTGGCGGCTCGCGGGGTATCGAGCTCGCCTCGATGCAAGGAACCTAGCCTTTATCCTTTGGGCACAGAGTCCCTCCCGGACCCTGCATCACTCTGCTGCTGTTGCTCTTGGTCACTCTCAGCAGTCTCCTCTCCCGAATCTTCTTCTTCTTCACCCTCTGAGCCTGACTGCTCGGCGTCCTTGTCTTCCTCCTGTACAGCAGGCTCGACCCGCTCACGGACGTGCTCATAAGCAGTCTTAGCCTGAGCCCAGGCTGCTTCTTGGAAGGGCTCTAAGTCGCTGATATCCTTCAACGCTTTTCTGAATGCCGCAACCTTGTGCTCGTCAATGGTGTGGTACCTTTCTCCGACTTCGTGGAGGCAGGCGTTGATTTTGCAGAGCTTGGACACCATCTGGGTTACCTGTGCCTCCTGCACTGGATCAGTCCAGCCATCAATCTCTGAAGTATCTGCCTCATATGCCCGCCAGTTCTGCTTGACTTGCTCCAGAGGCAGAAATTCATCATCTTTTATAAAGCTCGGGAATCCGAGCGTTGAAAGGGAGTCAAAAGGGACCAGGCAGATGTTCTTCTCATGGATCAATGCATCTAGCATCTTCCTGGCAGCTCTGATCTTTTCAGATTTTTCAAAATAATTTTGCAAGGTTATCCTTGCATCAGCCCAGTCTAGGGCAATCTGTGACATAGGTGGGAATTGGAAGCCCTTGCGCTCATACCCTTCAAGTTTTATTGCCAAGTCCAGCCATTGTCGTGCTTGACGTTCGGCTTCCTCTACCGCAGGCTTTCCCTCGGCAGAAACTTCTTGTATCTTGGAGATGAAATTGAGGACGGGTAGTGACCTGGCAACATTAGTCCTGCAACCCTTCAGCAGGCTGGCTCTCATCTCTTTGATCCTGTCCTTGGAGAAAGCAGCAGCCTGCGATGCCTTCTCTTCTAGCAGCGCCTGAGTCTGCTGAAGCTGATTTTGCAATTGAGCAACATGGATCAGTGCTGCCTTTTTATCTTCTGTTAATTGATCAGCCACCGCCTTTTGATCCGTCGTTGCCTGTTGAGAGGCTGCAAGCTGATCCTTCAACTTCTTTACCTCTCCTTGAGCGGACTCCAGCTGAACCAGTGCCTTGGCCAGATCTTCCTCAAGCTGCCTCTTATCGTTCTGGAGCTCGTACAGCTGCTGCTTGGCCTCAAGGCGCTTGACCAGAAGGTTGTCAGCCTTTCTGCGGATTCCGCCTAGCTCATATTCTTCATTTATGTCATCAAAGCTCTTATCCTTGGAGTGGTACTCGTAATCTTCTTCTGTCATCTCCTGGATGGGCTTTTTGACCTTAGGCACTATTTTTTCTGTCCGGATAATCCTTTTCTCCAGGTCATATTTGACGCGCTTCTCCGGCATGGCGATTTCTTCCGCCCTCCTCTTTCTGACCTTCTGAAGAAAAGAAACAGAGCCCTGGGCGGCTTTCGCGGCTAGGGGCTGGTCATCAGTAACTTGCAGCTGTTTTTCGACCAGCTCTAGCTCTGCGAGCATGGGGTATGTCGAGACCAAATCCTGCTGCGGCATTTTTCCTGAAAATAATGAGGTGGGCGTTGCGCCAGAAGATACGGCCGCTCTTGAGGGTGACTGGGACTGAGGGGGAGTGGGCGACTGGTGAGGAGGCGGATGTGGGCTTTGGAGGGCAGGCGGCGGCGGGTGAGCGGCGTGGGGATAGGGAACCTTCCTCGGTGCTAGCCGTAGGGGACAGACCTAGGGCCTGGCCCAGGGTCTGAAAAACGTTAGGGTTTTGGGCGTAGCGGCCAAAGGACGGTGGACTATGCTGGGACTGCGTGACAGGAGACGGGGATGAAGCAGCCAGAATATGCCCGGATGTGGAAGATGAGGGCGTAACAGTAGGGGTTGCTAGGGTTTGTTGCAAAGGAGGAGAGGGCGTACCTGCGAGCTCCGCCTGAGCTGGCGTTCGAATGACTCCTGCAACCCAGGTGTCTGCTTCCCTCTGAGGGCTGTCCTCAATGGAGATTATGTTACTTGCAGCCGCGCCTGATCGTGGAGCCGTCACTGTCTGCTGCACAACCTCCTTCTTGTGCCGCCTTTCTTTGGTCTTTTCGGACCTTTTCCTCTTTTTTCCCTTAGGCGCGGCAGTTTGCTCGGGGGGAGCGGAGGCGGTTGACGCGTCAGGGGCCGGGGCTCCCAAAGTAAACTCGTATTCAGGCTTTGTTGGGTCTGCGCCCCTTGTTTCTGCCTCACTGGTTGATTTCTCGAGCTCCCTCTCCGACTGAGACGACTTTTCAGGCGCTGAGGACAACATTGGGTCCACCCTCTTGCCTTTTGACGCTTTGCTGCTGGACGTCCCTCGTACAATCAAATGTTGGGGTGGAGGCTTTCTTTTATACCTTTTTGGGGCGCCTTGGGGGACGATACCACGGAACACGAGCGGCTGCCACTTGTCGAAGTATTTATCATATAAGACGGAAAACTCATCATCAACGGACGTCTTTTTCTCTGATTTCTCGTGCCGCGTACGACACCTCATTATCCAACATTCCATGATTTTGTCTTTTGCCCAGCCAAGCGGCGCCACCTTCGCGAGCAGTCTTCTGAAGCCAGCTGATCCCACTTTGTGATCCTCATTGTGCTCGGGATCGTAGTCTGCTTCTACACAGTAAAAATCCTGCCATGGTGGCCACGACTGCATCTGCTCAATGTGCCATTCTAGATCCATTCCCGCCTTATTGCGCCTCTCTGACATGATCTCCTTCCGTGGGCAACTGTGCACGAACTTTCCCCTTACCCCAATAGGGTCATACTTCCAGCGTTGCGGCAACTGCACCAGGCCAAGGCTGAGGAGGGTTTGCTCTAGATATACATGCTGCCCAACCTCGTGAACCTCAACGTCTCCCCAGGTGAAAGGATAGTTGAAGATGGGGCTTTTCTTCTTCCCTTGGCCGTACTCTTCCTCCACGCAATCCATTTGCCGCGCTGCCTCGAGGCCAAAGTGATATTCTGTACAGAAATATGGCAGCAGAAATGGTTTTCCTTTAAATCCGAAAACCCTAATGACGACGCCCTGAGTCAACCGGAAAGTATCCCCAAATTTGCTCTTTACCAGGTGCTTCGTCATAGCATAAGGAGGGCGATGCGCCCGGCCATTGAAGAGAGCCAGGGTCATGCCCAAAAATTTGAAATTGAAGTCGTAATACGACTCCCTTCTGTACAACAGGTCCGTCCATTCATACACTGGCAGCGGCGCGCCCTTCTCATCCACCTTCCGAACTTCAACGGTATTCATCCTGTAGTGCATGTGATATAGGCACAACCATACGAGAAATGAACAGTGCCTGAATTCTGTTGTCTGCTTCTGCTGCAACTTCACAAGATTGGAATGGATGGCGTAGGCCACCCAGTCTGCCCAGTCGAAATAAATTGGGCGCCTCCCCCTTTTCAGGGCACTAGAGTCGTAGAACTCTCCATGCAGAATGCATTCGGCGAGGGCCAGCTGGTAGGGGTGCACCACCTCGTCAGTGCCGCAGCCCAGAACCCAGGCAAGTATGGTGTATATGTATTGGCTTTTGAACTGTGCCAAGGGTATCGGGCGCGACGGCCACCTTGAAGCTGGCAGTGGATGCTTTAGCTCTGAATTGAGGAAATCCCTCATCCACTTGGATTCGCCACCCCTAGCTGCCTGTTCGTCCAGGTTGATCTTCCTGAGTATGCCATTAGGGTCTGGCTCGATCCCTGGCGCGAAAGCTGGCTGGACGCTCTCCTTGAAGAGGGTAAACAACACTCTTCCCTGGCAGTCGCAGACCTGTCGGGTAGCCGGTTTGTAGTATACTACGATTGACTCAACCAGCTCCGGGCAGTGGTGGACAGGAGGGCACAAGAACCAGTAAAGGTTCGACTTATAGACAACGCCGAAATGGTGTGAGGGCGAAACCTTATCGGACCAATATTTTACGGTAGCCCGCAGCTCTGTGAGGCTAATTGAATAATTGTCGTCTCTGTACTCGGCTAGGCGGTCTACGGGCGGCGGGGGAGGACCTTGCCTCCTGGCGCTTCTCGCCCTGGTTCTTCCCTTTTTCTCCTTTTACGCTTCGCTCCCATGAGCGCTCGAGACAGTCTGCTCCTTGGATGCTTCTTCTGACGAGCTAGACTCCGCCTGCATGGGCGCTTTCCCTTTAGCTGCGCTCGGTTTCTCACTCATGGCGCTGAGAGTTACCAGAATTCACAGCTGAAACTTAGCAAAATTCGCAATTTCTCCTCTTTCACAGCGCAGCTCGAATTTCTTCAGCAACACTGATATTACTGAGTAAGTAAAATGCCTTTTCTACAAATGGGTAAAAGCAACATTAATGGCGTCCGGCGAATTTAAAGTTTGTTGCTCGAAGTGGGTGAGTAGCGCCGTTATTCCTCGGCGGCCGCGCGTGGGATCCTCTGTTGGAAAGCGCAAACTGTACATCATTGGGCCCGGGTGCGCTTTTTCATTTATGAAACCCGCTTCGAAAATTGCGCAATCATTCCTTAAACTTTTCAAAACTCGTGCCTTTAATGACGTCATTGCCGCCAACTGGGCACACGCTTCGAAGCATTTGACTCGACAAGCGTGCTGGGAAACCCTAGGTAAAACTTGTGATTTCTTTTATCTCCCCGACCAAGTGCGCCCAAAAAATGGGCGCCGTCCGACTTCGCACTATGAAACCCGCGCCCTTGGGAGGACGACACTTAGAAAAATTTCCAAATTATCACATGCCCCTGAGACGCGCCCGCCGGAGTGCGCAAATTTTAGTGTGCGCCGTCGGGCAGCGCGAGGAAAAATCGCGAAGTCGGGCGGGACACTTAGAAAAATTTTACACTTTTTTGCTTGTCCCCGTCCGCTGGCGCATTAAACAGGGCGCGCCGTCCGACTTCGCTGCGAAGTCGGGCGGCTTCCCAACACTTAGAAATTTTTTGACTTTTTTCCCTTGCTTGCTGTGGCCCTGGAACCTCCCGACGTCGCAAAAATTTGAGGGCGACGCCCGACTTCGGGGCAATTTTTTGCGCCTTCGGACGACATTCCCTGCCTTAGTCATTTTTTGAACTGCCATGCACCTTTTTCCAAAACACTCGGCTCTCTTTTCCGGATTAAAGCAGGAAACTAACTGAACTGAAAGCAATATTTACATTCAGAAAAATAAATTGACACAGCGGAAAACAAAATATGTACAAGGGAAAACCTTTGACAACTTTCAGTGGTAGTAGGCTTTCAGATGAAAGCCATTAACAGGTATCGGGAGGGTCTGGCCCTCCATGTCTCTTAGCACAAACGCGTTGAACTGGTTCACTCGGACGACTTGGAAGGGGCCGTCCCAGAAGGCATCAAACTTGTCATGATTGCCTGGTTTGGCCTTGTATGAGTCCCATTTCAGCACTAAGTCCCCGATCTTGAAGACTCGGGCAGTGGTTCCCTTTGAAAACCAGTTCTGCGTTTTCTCAGCGTGCTTGGTAAAGGCCTGATACGCCTTCTCTCTTTCTTCCTCCAGTTGCAGCAACTGAGCCAATCGGGCATCAACAGGGTCTTTGACGCCTTTCTCATCTTCTAACAGCCAAAGTGCGGGCATCTCAATGTGTGTGGGCAAGACAGCCTCTTTGCCGTACACGAGTGCATATGGCGACGTCTTGATGGACTTCTTGAAAGAGATACGGTCCGCCCATAGCGCTCGATCCAGAAGCAGATGCCACGATCTTTTGTTCCTTTCCACCGTCTTCTTTATAATCTTCAAAAGATTCTTGTTGGTGGACTCGGCTAGGCCGTTCCCCTGCGGATAGTAGTTCGAAGACATTTTGTGGTAAATGTCGTACTTGCTGGTGAACTCTGTGAGTACAGCGCCTGCAAACCCTGGACCATTGTCTGTGACAATTGCCTCTGGAATCCCGAAACGGGTGATGAGGCTCTCTAGGAAACCAATGACCGTTTCCTGGTCGGCATGCTTTGTAGGCACTGCCTCGGCCCATCGGGTAAAGTAATCCGTGGCTGTTAGGATAAACTTATGCCCCGCCGAAGAGTTGGGCGTTATCGTCCCGATGAAGTCCAGACCCCACTGCTGAAATGGAGTCTCAGCTTGAATTGGCTGAAGGGGCAAGGGTGCTTTCCGATTTCTGCCGGCGAACCTTTGGCATTTCTCACATTTTTGACAGACCGCATGCGCGTCTGTGAAGAGGGTGGGCCAATAATAGCCCGCTCTGATAATTTTCAAGGTCGTCGGCCTTCCCGAATGGTGTCCTCCTGGCATCCCAGAATGGAATTCGTCGAGGACCTTCGGTTTGTCTGATTCTTTGACGCACCGCAACAGGATGCCGTCAATATTTCTGAAATACAGCCCCTCGGGGCGTAGTACATACTTCAAGGCATTAAGCCTAAACCTCCTTCTTTGTGAGGCGTTGAGATGATCTGGACATCTCCCAGTGCTGAAATACCACACTAGGTCATTCGTCCAATCACTCTCCTCTGATAAGGAGTTGGCAAGGTTGATTCCTGTCATTGGATCCTCCCACTGACAAGCAGAGAGTTCAGCCGCAGCACTTCGGGCCAATTCCTGGCATAGAGCCCGACCTCGGATTAGCTTGGTGGGTCGTACCTCTATGTCGAACTCCTGGATTTTGGCAATCCATCCTGCCCTCTTGTGACCAGGCTCCCCTTGGATGATGAAATTTCTGACGTCGGGGTGTATCACGAAGACAGTAATCCGGCTCTGAGAGACGAAGTGCTTGAACTTTCTCAAGGACCTCATAACTGCATGAACTTGCCGCTCAATAAAATTATACCTCTCTTCGTGCGGCTGGATCACTTGGCTTAAGAATGCTATCGGTCTCTCCTCGCCGTCGTCTCCCTTCTGAGTCAGAACTGCAGCGTAGCTTTCGGGTTCTCCCACCGCGTAAAGGATGAAGTCCTTGGAGTAATCTGGATTTATCAATACTGGAGCCTGGGCAATCCTGGCCTTGATCTCCTCGAAGGCTTTCTTCCTCTCTTCAGTCCAGACAAAGTCAGCATCCTTCTTCAAGAGCTCGGCCATGGGCTTGATCACTTGGGCAAAGTCAGGGACAAACTTCCTTACAAAGTTGATCTGTCCAAAAAATGACTGCAGCCCTTTCTTGTTGACCGGGATGGGCAAACGAAGAAGAGCCTCTGCTCTGTCGGGGTCAACTGCAAGGCCCTTCTCAGAAATAACATGGCCTAGCAGTTTACCCTCCTTCACCGCAAAGACTGACTTCTTTGGGTTGATGGATATGCCGAATTCACGACATCTTTCAAATACTTGCCGCAGATGGGAGGTGTGGTCTTCTCTTCTGTGCGAAAACACAGTCATGTCATCCAAGTAGATAACAATGATTTTATTGAGCAACTCACGGAACGCCAAGTCCATAGCTCTCTGGAACGTAGCCCCCGCATTGGAAAGACCGAAGGGCATGCGCTGATAGGCGAACGTCCCCCATTTGGTGGTGAACGCCGTCTTGTGCTGGTCCTCATCTTTTACCCAGATCTGATTATAGCCGGAGAACCCATCTAGGAGAGAGAATCTCTGAGCCCCTGCAACCACGTGAAGGATTTGATCAATTTGCGGGAGTGGATAATGGTCCTTCAGCGAAGCCTGGTTGAGATTGCGGAAATCCACGCAGAGGCGAATGTCTCCATTCTTCTTCCTCACGGGAACCAGATTTGCGACCCAAGAGGAATGCTTGATAGGATAGATGATTTTTGCTTCCAGCATCTTCATGAGCTCGGCTTTCATCATGACCTCAATCTTTGGGTTCACCGCCCTTTGCTTCTGCCTGAAGGGCTTCACATGTTCTTCCAGCTCTATGGTGTGTTGGATCATCTCTCGGTCGTACCCCTTCAAGTCCTGGTAGCACCAGGCTACAATGTCTGGGTACTCCTTGCACAGGGCCCGAATCTGGTCCAGCTCCTCTGGAGTGCAATCTATGCCAACTTTAATCACTTTACCAGGTTCGAGCTCCAGGTCCATGTATTGCTTGGCATCCACCTTGATTCGGTGTGAGATAGCCCTATCGTTCTGATCAAACAGGCTCTCTAAGGTAATCAGTCCTTTTGGGACATGATTATTCTTTAACTGTATCAACCCCTCATATTGCTCGTCATCAGGGTCTCTACCTTCGATTGAACTAGCTTCATGTATCATAAAGGTGACGATATCCTCGTCACAATCGAACACCTGCCAGTGGGTGTCCTTATCAGGCACAGAAGGCCTGTAAATAGTACGAACCGGCTTCGGCTTCTGCATAGTGTCATCAGTCGGGACGTACCTGGCTCCAACAGACGCCAATATGTCAGCATGCTTATTCTTCTCGCGGGAGATGGCTTTGACATTCAAGGAGTCAAACGACTCCATCAGATCCCAGACACGGTTGCGGTACGCCTTGAGGTAATGCTTCTTGGAGGCGCACTTGTTCGTGATCTGGTTGCACACCAGCTCTGAGTCGCCAAAGATTTGCAGGTGCTTGATCCCGAGCCTCTCCGCCTTTTTTAAGCCTAAGCACAAGGCTTCGTACTCCGCCGCATTATTAGTGCAACTCCAGGCCAGCCTGTAACAGTAGTCTTTTTGGATACCAGATGGGGAGACCAGAAGGACTCCTGCCCCGACGCCATTCTTGCATCGGGCGCCATCAAAGTACAGCTTCCACAGCTTATCGGGGGCAGGACCTATGTCCTTTTTGGCCGTCTGGTCGTGTCTCTCAGGCTGAGTGACGGAGTAGCAGCCTAGTTCTGTCTCGATCATGGCGTTGAAATCCAGCAAGGAGAACTCGTCCTCCACTTGCAGCTGCTCTAGGGTTTCTCCCACCAGGTCCACTTCTACCAGCTCCTCGGTCGTCAGATGAACCATGTCATTTTGCTGCTCTTCCCCGGGTATCTTCTCGACCAGAAAAGTGGAAGGTTTCTCATTATAAATTTTCAACCTCCTTCCTTTGAAAGGTACCTCCATATGTGAATAGTCCAGCGACAAATATCCACCCAGCTTGGCAGTGAACTCCCTTGAGAGACACATGCCGAAGTAGGGTTCCAAGTCAACCACTACGACCTCTTGGATGACCACGATGTCAAGCGCTTTATGCAGCCGGATGGGGATGTCTTTGATGACGCCAACTGTCTTCACAGGAGTGTCGTCCAACTGTAGAACACCTTGGCTGCTCCTCGTGTATTCCATACCAATTTCCTCGCAGACAGCCCTTGGCATGACAGTAGTCGAAGCACCGGAGTCCACCATGCAGTTATGCACTATGTGGCCTTCCATCCGCAAAGATAGATAAAAAGGCGGCGGTCTGTTCTTTCCGGTAGCAGAAGTCGTCAAGGGCTGAGCTAACACAGCAGGCTGCGGTGGCTTTCCACCTTTTACATTCTTTAGGGATTCTTGCAACAAATCCACCTGACCTGGGAGCTGAAGGGCATCATACATGCTTATTTTTGCCGGGGTCTTCTTGAGCTCATCAACTATGTTGTAGGTTGAAGTACCGGCCCCTTCCGCTTCCTTTGCTGGCTCATACTTGGTGCGGTACTGCTGCGTGGCCTCAACCCTCTGTCTCTTTGTCAGCGACGGGTACCTCAACTTCTCCTGAGCTTGCTCTTTTGTTTCGGCCGGAGGTTGAGTCGCTGGAGCCTTGGCTACTGGAGCCTTGAGCGCCGGGGGCTTCTCTTTGGCAGTCGGAGGTAAAGGTGGCTTATCAGGAGCTGCCACAGCAGGCTGCGTCCTCTCCCTTCTTGTATACACCTTTAACGGCTTTATCTGGGCCGGGGTGGCCTCAATTGGCTTTTTCCCCTCCTTGGTCAAGAGTGACACAGGATCTTCTTCGGGAACTGCAAAGTTACTCTCCTCATCCCGGATCATGTATGCTTCGTCCTCTATGACGCTACCCGCAAGGGTCTGAATATAATGTTGATGTAGCGTGCAACTGTCTTCCCCATGGGGGTCATTGCAAGTGGAGCACCAGTTCACGCGGTCAGAAGTGCCAGTTTGAGCATTGCCGGCAGCATTTCTTGCTGGAGGCCTTTGCGCTTGAGCCGCTTGATCTCTTGTCAGTGCGGGAGGAGGATATGGCCTCCTCGGAACAAACTCCATCTGAGCCTGTTTCTTCTTCATGATTGTCATGTCATTAGAGATTGTCTGGTAACCAGAGGCAAGGGCCCGTACTTCCTGAAGGATCTTATTTTGTATATCATTATCAGCTGGAGCTGGCCGGGCCTGCGGAGGTAATGCAGCTAAAGGTGGTGGAGCAGGCAATGCCTGGTACTGAGGAGCAGGAAGTGCTGGATATTGCGGAGGAGGTGGATTAGGACGATGTATTTGAGGCGGACCATATGGGTCTATGACTGGTGCAGGATTCCACGGCTGATGGGGGTACGGATTGGATGAGGATGGCGCCCCACCAGACGCGGGCGGATATTGGGACTGAGGAAAATCCGGATAGATTGGGGGCTGCATTTTATGAGGGAGCCTGCCTATGGCAATCATATCCAGTTCTGCCTGTTGAGCAGCCTCATACAACGCGGGGAAAGTATTTACACGGGCCAACTTAATGACCAAGCAAATATCCGAATTGAAAGCTCTGAGGTAGTAGTGAGCAGCCTGTCCCTCAGGAGGACGTAGCTCCAGGGGTATTCTCTTCCAGGATCTTGCGAACCTCACGTTGAAGTCCGATATCTCCTCCTGCGGATGGCGCTGAATGCTTTGAAATTGGTGCAGCAATGAGGAGGGATCAGCGGATTCATTGAATCCCTTAACTAGCCTGCCGGCCAGCTGGGCCCATCCCGTGATAGTCCCCTCCGGCAAGGATCTCCACCAGTAGAGAAGTTTCCCTCGTAGGGAGAGAGCTAACAGCCGGGTTTTCACGCTCTCATTTGTGATAGAGTGCAGCGCAGCCAAGGCCAGAATGTCTTGGATATGCTCATATGTTGTCTTCCCGGTGCCGTCATATGTAGGAATGGATTTTAAGGCAGCAGGCGGAACAACCTCTTGTCCAGCTAGAGCGAGGGGTCCCGTGGAATTCACATCCGGGAAGAGGTCATTAGCATTGGCCATGTCTTCTTCCTCTTCTTCGAGCTGGTCGGTGGTGTAGTCGGTATCAGTACTGTCCGAAGTTGTAGGTTGTTCTTCAACTTCGGCCTCTTCAACTTCTTCGACTTCTTCCACCTCTTCAATTTCAGTTTCAGATTCGTGCTCGAATCTATCGTCCTGGTGAGCTTGATAATCAGCCAGCCTCGGGCGCTCTCCAGCAGCGTTGATGTCGATCTCGTAAAAATCAGGTTGTTGTCCCGAATTCCTAGCTCTCCATCTTCTTGTATGCATGAAGGCGCTCTTGATATTGGACCAGTCTTACAGACTCAGAGGATACTCAGGTTCAGCAGAGTCGCCAGGTGTTCTGATTTAACAGCAATGAAGCGAACACCGATGCTTCGATTCTGTTTTGGGGTGGGAAACTTTCGTGTCCCACCGGGCGTGCCAGAGAAACTGTTGGTTACGAATCTGCCACTAGGATAGGATTTTAATCTTATTGCGCCCTAGATTCGCCCAACAGATTGAAAGGCCGGAAGGAAGGGATGCCTTCCGTGCCAATCTCCGGAGAAGGCCGGCTCCTATGTTTTCTTAGTTGGGGGTTTTAGCTCAGAGTGCAGGAAAGAAATTATAAAATGCAGAAAGAAACATAAATATGCTTGTTTCGGGTGGGGAAGATAAGCAGCACAACAACTAACCAATCACTATTACCAACAACAATCAAAACAATGTATGCAGCAGAAACTATTAGTGTTATTCTATCCTATGTATCCTTTACTTCAGTATTCCAGATATACTCAATTACCAATACTGATATCCAGAAGTGCAGAATAGCAGTAATCAGAAATATAAGCAACATGAGGCAGAAATACTTAATAAAGGCAGCATACAAGACAAAGACAACTAATAGAGCCAAATATACTTTGCATTCAAAAGCAAGTGCACAGCTACAGAAGTTCCTTAGCAATATATCCCCCTTCCACCCTTGTACAATGAAATGAGGCTGCTATTTATAGCAGAATTAACCCCCCCGATTACATTTTGGGCACAAAATCCCAGACCTGACAAAAGCTGCAAAAGCTGACAAAAGCGGCGAAAAGCGGCTGATGTTCGACCTCTGCGGGCAAGGAGTGTACTTGCAGCAAGGTCCACCTAGAAACGTAGCAGCTCCGTGGCAATCCGGTAGGTGAGAAGTCGAGTCCGGTTAAATGGTGGTAGGTGCGGCACGATCTGGCACTTCACGCTCATCTACTCTGTACCCGGGTGGCACACCTTCTGTCACATCTTGACTCTTATCCCGAGACTGCACACTTGTCGGCATCTGAAACTGCTGATGAAAGAGGGGGAGAATCAAACTTAGAAGCTCATTCATTGTCTTCTTATCCCGCCCGACAGCGCACAAAAATGGAGCGCAGTCGGACGGCGCAAGCTGAAAACAGCGAAATCGGGCGGGTCATGCCTTAGAAACTTTCTGCAATTTATCTCCTTTCCAGTCTGATGGCGCAACAAAACGGTTGTGCAGTCGGGCGAGGCAGCGCACTCGGACGGACCCTCATGCCTTAGACACTTTTCAGCCTTTTCTTCTCCTTTCGCCCGAGTGCGCACCAAGATAGGCGCGCAGTCGGACGATGCGGCGCAGTCGGACGGAGTCCGACACTTAGTCATTTTTGCTGCCTTTTCATGAAAGGCCTCCCGATGGCGCACAAAAAGATGAGCGCCGCCCGACTTCGCTGCGAAGTCGGGCGGGCTCGATACTTAGAATATTTTGGGCTGTCTTCTCACATTGACCGCCAAGGTGCGCACCGAACCCCGGGCGTCGTCCGACTTCGCTGCGAAGTCGGGCGGCCCCAGTACTTAGCCAATTTTTCGGCCTTTTCTCCATAAGACCGACCAGGTGCGCAAAAGATGATGAGCGCCGCCCGACTGCGCTGCGCAGTCGGGCGGACTCCACACTTAGACAAATTTTAGGCAGATTTTCCCTCTTGCAGAAAACACTAAAAACATGAAATGAAAGATGGGGAAACGAAATCTGACAGCTGAAGGGGAGAAAGGGCATGGAGAAGAATGGGAAAGAAGAAAGAGGGGAGGTAAAGCAGCAAACTTACAAAATTTTCAAAATTTGGCACCCCGTGCAAAATGTGGCAACGAGTCCTCTCAACATTGGGGGAGTTGTTAACTTCTATTTCAATGCTTCAAATGACTCTTGACATTCTGTAGACCAGGTAAATTTAGAGTCGGTTAATAAGGCAAACATTGGATTGGCTATGGTGCTGAAATTTGCAATAAATCTAAGGTAGAAGCCAATATGTCCCAAGAAACTCCTTACATCCGTTTGAGTTTTTGGAGGAAGGTTTTTGATGACTTCCACCTTCTTGGGGTCAACCTTGATCCCATGAGAGGAAATATGATGACCAAGGACAATCCCCTCCTCCATCATTAGAAAACATTTTTCAAGATTTAAAGACAAATGGTATGTTTCACAACGTGTTAAAAACTTTTCAAGCTGTTCTAAGGTATAATCAAAAGTGTCTCCACACATTGTGAAATCATCCATATAGATTTCCACACTTTCATTTGTTAAATCAGAGAATATTGCCAAAACAACTCTTTGGAAAGTTGTTGGAGCATTACATAAACCAAAAGGTAAGACTCTATAAGCAAATGTTCCCCAATGGCATATGAAAGTATTTTTCTCTTGGTCCTCTGGTGCAACCTGTATCTGATTGTAACTGTTGGTTACGAATCTGCCATGAGGAAAGGATTTTGTGTTAATGTGCCCAGATTCGCCCACCAGCTAGAAAGGCCGGAAGGAAGGAATGCCTTCCGAGCCAATCTCCGGAGAAGGCCGACTCCTTGTGGGTTTTGGTTTTAATCTAAGAGTGCAGGAAAGAGATAAAAATGCGGAAAGAATTTACAAATATGATTGGAGTTGGGTGGGGGGAACTAACAGTACAGCAACACACCAATCACCACTACTTACTGCATTATAAGTACAAAGCATAGCCGGAAACTGCAAAGTCTAGTATACTTTCTGTATAGAGCGGTGTACGCACAGCTACAATGGTCCCCTAGCAAACATTCTCCCTACAAGGAGAACTAACAGCACGGCAATGCATCAATCACCACTACGTACGGTAACACAAACAGAAAGCAACCAAGAGATGTCAGACCCAAGTATATGTGTTATGCAGAGAATTTATACGCACAGCTACAATGGTCCCCTAGCAAACATTCTCCCTACAAGGAGAACTAACAGCACGACAACGCATCAATCACCACTACGGACAGCAACGTAACACACAACTGAAGGAACTGCTACCACATTTATTCTATGTATCCTCTAATCTATTAAGTTCAAGAGTGCTTGGCCACCAAATGCCGAAGTGAATCAACAAGCCATGACACAAGCAATGCCTTAGGTGTACCTGACCACCAAATGCTGAAACGAATCAACGAGCCGTGACACAGGAAAACGTAAAGCAGACATGTAAAGTAGAGGCAGCATAAAAAATAAAAGCAGTAGAACAGAGCCAGGCATATACTTTATATTTATAAACAGAAGCACGGTTACAATGGTTCCCTAACAAACATTCCCCTTCCACCACTTACAATGAAAACATGGTGGGTATTTATAGCCCGAGTCCCTCCCGTTACATTAATGGGCACAAAGTCCCAGTCAAAAAATGGCTGACAAAAAGCAGCTATGGAGTTGCTGATGCTGACCTTTGTCGGACAGGACTGTACCTGCAGCATGGTTCCCCTGAAGGCCGGACAGCTACGTGGCAGCGCGTTGGGTAGATCTTCACATTGGCAGGAATGCGGGCAGCTAGAGCAGGTAGAACCTCTAATCAACTTTAAATGAGGCAGCTGGCATAAGTAGTGCAGCCCATGCTCGTCCTTTTGCTCGGCACGTCTTGGCTCAGATCCTGAAGCTGGACACTTGTCGAATGATGCTGCTTGACACGTGTCTGCCTTGAAAGGCAGTTTATCCAACTTCTCTTAGGATAGGAGCGTCATTGGGTTGCGTAAGCAGAAAACAACGCAGTCGGGAAGGCCTTCATGCCTTGGGTGTATTTCTGAGTTTGTTTCCCTACTGCGCACCTGTCAAGGGCGCATTCCGACTTCGCTGCGAAGTCGGGTTGCGCACAGGTGAAAGCTGATGTCTTCCGCCGTACGGACTTCGCCCTGGAAAGGGGGAGCAGTCCGACTTCGCTGTGAAGTCGGACTTCGCCCCAGCACTTAGTCATTTTCCTGCCAGCCTGCCAGCCTGCTACAAGGTGCACTCAGAAAGTTGGGAGAAGTCGGACTTCGCACCAAAACTGGGAGAAGTACGCACTTCGCACCAAAACTGGGAGAAGTACAAACTTCGCACCAAAACTGGGAGAAGTACGAACTTCGCACTTTGTGTTCCTGCTGCGCTCCATCTGGAGGGCGCACTCCGACTTCGCGCAAAGTCGGACTTTGCCCTAACACTTAGCCATTTTTCAGGGCAACTGCTGTCAAATTTGAGATCAGACTGAGGGGCTCAAAAGAAAGGGGGGAAAGAATGAGAATGCAAGGAAGAGAGAGAAAGGGAGAGAAGAAGAAAGGGAGAAAGAGGAAGAGGGAAAAGGAAGAGCAGCACTCTTGCAAAACTGAAAATTGCACCCCGTGCAAAATGTGGCAACATTTCTGGCGGCTCGCGGGGTGTCGAGCTCGCCTCGGCACAAAGAATCCATGCCTTCATCCATTGGGTGTAGAGGAACTTGCTTCCCCTGCTTTCTGCGCAACTGTTCTTCAAATCCACTTTCAGCAGTTGCCTCCTCAGAATCGCCTTCCGAATGCTCTCCAGTATTGGCTTCTGCCTCGCAGATGCGGTTGTATGCGGCCTGGGCTTGGCCCCAGGCTTCTGCTTCGAATGGTCTGCGGTCAGCAACTTCTTCTAATGCTGCGTGGAATGCAGCGACCGCGTGCAGGTCGATGGTGAGGTATCTTTTTCCCAGCTCCTGGAAGTAGGAACTGATCCTGCAGCACTTGGACACCATCTGGGTGACCTGACTTTCTTGAATTGGCTCGATCCGACTATCAATTTCAGCTGTATCCGCTTCAAAGGACAGCCAATTCTTTTTCACCTGCTCGTGGGTGAGGAATTCACCATTCTCAACATAGCCGGGGCACCCTAGTTCAGTGAGAGCATGAAAAGGAGCCAGACAAATGTCTTTTTCATGTTCGAATGCATCTAGCATTCGTCTGGCAACTCTCACCTCTTCTGCTTTCTTGAAATATTTATGCAAGGTTACCCTTGCATCTGCCCATTCTGCAGCGAATGAGGACATGGGGGAGAATTGGAGGCATTTGCGCTCGCGCTCTTGAAGTTTTATTGCCAGGTCCAGCCATTGCTTCGCCTGGCGTTCGGCCTCCTCTACCACAGGCTTTCCCTGGGCAGAAACTTCTTGGATCCTGAGTGTGAAATCTAGGACCGACATAGCCTTATATGTGTGGGGCTTGCATCCCCGCAACAGATCAGCCCGCATCTCCTTAACTTTGCTCTTCGAAAAGACCGTCGCTTGAGATGCTTTCTCTGCAAATTGCGACTGCGCCTGTTTCAAAGACTCCTGGAGCTGAGAAATCTGCTCCAGGGCTGCCTACTTTTCCGTTGCGGCTTCTTGCTGAGAAGCGGCCAACTGGGCTTTTAGTTCATCTATTTCTCGTTGCGCCGCTTCCAGCTGCTCAGTGGACTTGGACAGGTCCTCTTCAAGCTGTCTTGTCTTATCCTGCAACAGGAAAAGCTCTTCCTGTTCCTCCAGATTCTTGACAAGGAGATTATCCTCTTTACGGAGGATTCCCTGAATCTCGTATTGCGGGTGAATGTCATCGAAGCTCTTCTCCTTTGTCTGGAGCTCGTAGTCCGCCCTGGTCATTTCCCGGAGACGCTTCTTCGGGATTGTCTTCTCTGTTGTAAGCACTCTCCTCTCGAAGTTAAACTTGGTGCGCTTTACCGAGGCGGCTATCACTTCAGGTCTCCTCCACTTCAGGTTTTGGAGGAAAGAGATAGGGTATTCTACAGCTCTCATTGCCAGAGGCAAATCATCCGTGTTTTGGAGGTCGTCCATGAAGTCTGGTTCCCCCAGCCTAGGGTTCTGCTGAGACGTCTCTCCTGCGGGAAGGGAAGGAGGAGAAACCGGACGGACTTCGAAAGGGGCGGCCGCTTCTGAGGGCGACCGAGAAGTGGAGATAGGAGCGGTTGGTGCTGGAAGGGTTTCAAGCGGTTGAGGCGATGGGTGCAACGGTGAACGCGCGGCTTCAGCACTAACCACAGGTGAAGGGTTTGGGGTTTGACTCAGGGATAGGGAGACGTTAGGGTTCTGAGCAAACTTGTCGAAAGAATGGGGGCCACTAGAAGGGTGCGAAGATGGGGAGGAAGATGCGGCCATGACTTGCTCGGATTGAGCAGGAGATGGAGTAGGAGTAGGGCTAGACGAGATCAGAGGGAGTGAGGTAGCAAACGTACCTACGGGCTCCGCCTGAGCCGATCTTTGGATGGATGTCTGCGATTCTGGTTCCGGCGGCTGGCTCGGGACTGTCCAGAGAAACAATCTCTGGAGCGGCTGAACGCGGTTGCGGCTCTGCAACTGGCTGCTGCACTGTCAGACTAGGTCGCCTGACTTTTTCAACTCTCTTCCTCTTTTTATTTTCTAGAGCGATGGCTGGATCGGGGGAAGGAGATGGAGCAGGTGCAGCGGGCGCTGATGTTCCCACGGTAAACTTGTACCGGGGTTTGACTTGCAGAAGGTCTGCCGCGACCGGTCTGCTCTCTGGCGGCGCTGGCGTCTTTTGTGCCTGAGGAATTACCTCGGGCGTTGCCTTGACTAATTTCTTCGCCTTTTCAGGCGCCGCCTTGGAAGCCACGGGCTGCATTGGGTCCACTTGGATGTCTGCTGGGCCTGCGCTGGCAGTTGCCGAAGTGTACAACTGTTGGGAGGAAGACCCTCCTTTATAACCCTCAAAGGGACCTCGGGGAACGTAATCTCGAAATGCGAAAGGCCGCCAGCTGTCATGGTGCTGGTCATATAGAACTGAAAAGTCGTCATCAACGGCCAGATTCTTCCTGACGGATTTATCGTGCTGCGTGCGGCACCTCATCTTCCAGCATTCAACAATATTTTCTTTTGGCCAGTTAAGGCCTGCTATCTTGGAGATGAATTTTTTAAATCCTGGAGAAGAGAACTTGTGGTCCGGGTTTTGCTCGGGGTCATATGCTACCTCCTCGCAGTAAAATTCCTGCCACGGAGGCCATGCTTCCATCGAGTCAATCTCCCAGTCGAGGTCAACATGGACCACATCGCATCTGTCTTCGATTATATCTACCCGGGGGCAGATATGCGTGAACTTTCCCATTATTCCATACGGGTCGTACTTCCAGCGCTGCGGCAACAGAATCAGGCCAATGCGAAAAAGCTCCTGCTCGAGATAGACATGCTGTCCCACCTCTGATATCTCAACGTTCGCCCAGGAAAGAGGGTATTAAAAAAGATGCCCCTTTCTCTTTCCCTGGCCGAACTCGTCTTCAACGTAATCCATCTGCCGGGCAACCTCCATCCCAAACTGATGATCCGTGCACCAGTAGGGCAGCAGATGAGGCTTGCCTATAATCCGTAGATTCTGACCACAACCCCCTGCGTCAGTCTAAAAACGTCCCCGAGCTTGTGATTCAGCAAATAGCTCGTCATTTCTTGCGGGGGGCGAGGGATCTCACCCTCGCTGAAGACTGACATGACCAAGCCCAGAAAGTTGAAGTTGAACTTGTAGTAGGACCCTTTCTAGTATAGGTCATCTGTCCAATCATAGACGGGTTGTGGCTCTCCCCTCTCATTTACCTTCTTCAGGTTCGGGATCGGCATCCGAGAGTGCAAATGATATAAACATAGCCAAGCCAGGAAAGAACTGAACCGAAATTCAGTTGATTGCTTCTTCTGGAGCTTTACG
This sequence comes from Wollemia nobilis, assembly GCA_028583015.1. Taxonomy (NCBI): domain Eukaryota; kingdom Viridiplantae; phylum Streptophyta; class Pinopsida; order Araucariales; family Araucariaceae; genus Wollemia; species Wollemia nobilis. Next base: position 3,327,642 of record JAQPPZ010000049.1, read on the forward strand.
AGGCTGGAGTGAATGCCATATGCCAGCCAGTCTGCCCAGTCAAAAAATATAGGGCGCCTCCCACTTCTCTGTGCTTCTGGTTGGTAGGATTCTCCGCATAGGACACATTCTGCCAGCGCTAACTGATACGGCTGTACCAGCTCGTCTAAGTCGCAGCCGAGGACCCACGCCAGAATGGTGTATAGGTATTTGTTCTGAAACCTTTCCAGGGGTATGGGGCCGGTTGGCCATTGTCCAGTTGCAAGCGGGGCGTTCAGTTCTGAATTGAGGAAATCCCTCATCCTTTTTGTGTGCGTGAAGCGTCCCGCTTGTTCGCCAAGATTTATCTTTCTGACAATCGTGCTGGAGTCATACTCCAACCCTGGGGCGAAGGCCGGCTGGACAGTCTCCCTGCGAAGTGCGAACAAGGGTTTACCGTTGGAGCTGCAAATCTGTCGGGTAGCTGGTCTGTAATGTCTGACAATCAGGTCTACCAGCTCCGGGCATTGATGGACAGGAGGGCACAAGAACCGGAAGAGGTTAGACTTGTACGCCGCTCCAAAATGGTGAGAGGGCGAAACCTTGTCAGTCCAATTCTCCACATTTATCCGCAGCTTAGTAAGGCTCATGGAAAACGAGCCATCCTTGTATCCCGACAGGTAATTGACCGACGGTGGTGGGGCTTGCCCACACTGTACTTTCTGTGGCCGGGATTTTGACTTTTGCTCCGGCGGCATTTCTCTCTTGAAAACACTTGACTGCGGTAAATCCTCCAGTTCACGCCCTTCGCTGGATTGCACTGACATTGTCAACTTTCCTTTGTCCATTCTTCTGAAACAGCAATAATTAAGATTTCTGGATGCCTGCAACAGATTTCACAGTCGTAGGAATAATTTGCTCGATTTGGCATGTCTGGATGCATCAGTCCCCCTTTTCTAGATAATGACAGCGTCATTAATGTCGCGCAGGAGGGGGTAGGTCGGCTGGCAAGTGAAGGCATTATGTTTCTTGGGTAGCCGCGTAGGAGAATGTCTTGGAAGATGCACCCCGGCCGCCGCGCCATGCTTCTTTGATTGCACTTTCATTGAAGACTGCGCAATCATTAAATTTAATTTCGAATGTTGCGCCATGGCTGACGTCACTGCCGCAATATGGGCACACTGCTCAAGAAAAATCCCCTTGGTTCAGAAACCCATCTCAAACCGTCGCAACGTGCCTTGGGCCCATGCTTGGAGCTTTAGAATTTTTTATTCATTTTTTTTAAACTCATCCAAGCCGCGCTCAGAAAACAGGGAGAAGTCGGACTTCGCGCGAAGGTTGGGCGCGATCCGACTTCGCCCGCGCAGTCGGACTTCGCTCCAAAATCGAGCGCGATCCGAAGCGCTACTTGCATTGAGACTGTTTCCCTTTCTTTTCCTACTGCGCCCGAGGATTGAGCGCAGTCCGACCTTTGCAAATTTCGGAAGAGAGTTGGCAAGGACTTAGAGTCAAGTGCCTTTTTGGATCGGGTGCACGAGCCGCGCTTAGAAAATGAAGCGCGTTCGGACTTCGCCCGAAGTTTGAGCGAAGTTCGTACTTCGTGCGAAGTTCGCACTTCGCGCGAAGTTTGCGCGAAGTTCGCACTTCGCGCAATGTGTGCGCGAAGTTCGCACTTCGCGCGCAAGCTGGGCACAGTTCGTACTTCGCGCGCAAGCCGGGTGTATTCGGACTTCGCGGGCGAAGTCGGACTTCGCTCAAAAACTGAGCGCAGTCCGAACACTCGTGTCTTTGCAGTTTTCTTCTTTCAAACTTCGCCTTTTGGCCGGCGCGCAGCCCGACTTCGCTGCGAAGTCGGGCAGCAGCCAGCACTTAGCCGTTTTTTTGCTTTCTCCACTCAAGCAGCCCCTTCACGAACTTCGCTCCTTCTGAGGGGCGACAACAGACTTCGCTGCGAAGTCTGTATTCTCTCCCATGTCGCAGTTTGGCTCAAACAAATAAAAAACTGAAAGCTGGAAACTGTACATGTTGAAAAAGCAAAATGCATAAGGGAAATTTTTACACAGAAGGGCCCATTGGGCACCTTCGATGACGGTAAACTTTTAAGTGGAACCCGTTAACGGGGATAGGTAGGAGCTGACCCTCCATATCTCGAAGTACATAGGCATTGAATTGGTTCACCCGGGAAATCTGGTAAGGGCCCTCCCAGAGGGCATCAAACTTCCCGTGGTTGCCCGGCTTTGCCTTATATGAGTCCCACTTCAGCACCAGGTCCCCGATTTTAAAAACTCGGGCAGTGGTGCCTTTTGCAAACCAGCCTTGAGTGGCTCCAATATGCTGGGTGAAGGCCTGGTATGCTTTTTCTCTGTCTTCTTCCAACTGCAGAAGTTGGCACAGTCTGTCATCCACCGGGTCTCCACTGCTCCTGTCTTCGTCCAACATCCATAGGGCAGGGATTTCGATGTGGGATGGCATGACAGCCTCTTTACCGTAGACGAGCGCATAAGGGGACGTTCTGATGGATTTCTTGAATGAAACTCTGTCCGCCCATAGCGCCCGGTTCAGGAGTAGATGCCAAGTCCGCTTGTTCCTGTCAATGGTCCTTCTGATAATCTTCAGGAGGTTCTTATTAGTAGACTCGGCAAGGCCATTCCCCTGCGGGTAGTAATTAGAAGACATCTTATGATAAATGCCAAGTTTTCCAGTGTACTCCGTGAGTACAGCGCCTGCGAATCCCGGACCATTGTCACAATTGACTTTGGAACCCTAAACCGGGTAATCAGGCTCTCGAGGAACCTGATGACCGTTTCTTGGTCCGCGTTTTTGGTCGGGATCGCCTCTGCCCACCATGTGAAGTAATCGGTGGCTGTAAGAATAAACTTGTGTCCGGCAGAGGAACTAGGCGAAATCACCCCAATGAAGTCTAGACCCCATTGCTGGAACGGAGTCTCGGCCTGAATCGGTTGAAGGGGCAGGGGTGCTTTTCTGTTTCTGCCAGCAAACCTCTGGCATTGATCACACTTGGAACAGACCGCATAAGCGTCTGTAAATAGAGTGGGCCAATAGTACCCAGCTCTAATTATTTTCAAGGTCGTAGGCCTTGCAGAATGATGACCTCCAGGCATCCCGAAATGAAAATCTCCGAGGACCCTGGACTGATCTGATTTCATGACGCACCGCAACAGGATGCCGTCAATATTTTTGAAGTAAAGCCCCTCGGGGCGAAGAGTGTACTTAAGTGCACCTAGCCGAAATCTCCTTCGTTGTGAGGCGTTCAGGTGATCTGGACATCTCCCGGTGCAGAAATATCTCACCAGTTCATCTGTCCAATCACTCCCCTCCGATAAGGAGTCGGCTAGGTAGATGCTTGTCGCTGTGTCCTCCCACTTACAGGCGGAGATGCCGGCTACAGCGCTTCGGGCCAGCTCCTGACACAAGGCTCGGCCTCTGATAAGCTTTGTGGGCCGCACTTCGATGTCGAACTCCTGGATTTTTGCAATCCATCCTGCTCTCTTGTGACCCGAATCTCCTTGTATGATGAAGCTTCAAACGTTCGGGTGAATCACGAAGACAGTTGTTTTGCTCTGGGAGACAAAATGCCTGAACTTTCGGAGGGATTTCATAACAGCGTGAACCTGCCGCTCTATAAAGTTGTACCTTTCCTCATGCGGCTGAATCACTTGGTTCAGGAACGCTATGGGGCGCTCCTCGCCATCATCTCCCTGCTGAGTTAGGACTGCGGCGTAACTTTCCGGTTCTCGCACTGCATACAGGATGAAGTCCTTGGAGTAGTCCGGGTTTATCAACACCGAAGCTTGCGCAATTCGAGCCTTGATTTCCTCGAAGGCTTGCTGTCTCTCATCAGTCCATTCGTAAGCTGTATATTTTTTCAGCAGTTTGGCCATAGGCTTGATCACCTGCACGAAGTCCGGAATGAACTTCCGCACGAAGTTAATCTGACCGAAGAAGGACTGCAGCCCTTTTTTATCGATTGGGGCTAGCAAGCGAAGGAGGGCTTCTGCTCTGTCAGGGTCAATGGCGAGGCCTTTCTCGGAGATGACATGTCCCAGCAGCTTTCCTTCTTTTACCGCGAAGACAGACTTCTTCGGGTTTATAGAAATGCCGAATTCTCGACACCTCTCAAATATTTGCCACAGGTGGGAAACATGATCCCCTCGTTGGTGAGAGAAAACAGTCATGTCATCAAGGTAGATGACAATGATCTTATTGAGCAGCTCTGGGAAGGCCAGGTCCATGGCCCTCTGGAATGTGGCACCAGAATTCGATAAGCCGAAAGGCATGCGGTGATAGGCGAACGTCCCCCATTTGGTGGTGAACGCCGTCTTATGCTTTGGTCCTCATCCCTGACCCAAATCTGGTTGTAGCCGGAAAATCCATCTAGAAGTGAGAATCTCTGGGCTCCAGCAACGATGTGTAGAATTTGGTCAATTTGGGGAAGCGGATAGTGGTCCTTGAGGGACGCCTGATTCAGGTTTCTGAAGTCGACACAGAGACGAATGTCGCCATTCTTTTTCCTCACAGGCACCAAATTCATGACCCAGGAAGAATGCTTGATGGGGTAGATGATTTTGGCCTCCAACATCTTCAAGAGCTCTGCTTTCATCATGGCCTCAATTTTTGGATTTACGGCCCTCTGCTTCTGTCGGAATGGCTTGGCGCCATCCTCTAGCTCAATGGTATGCTGGATTACATTTCTGTCATACCCCTTCAAATCCTCGTAGCACCAGGCCACGATGTCGGGGAACTCTCGGCACAGTGATCTAATCTGCTCAAGTTCCTCCGAAGTGCAGTCTGTCCCGACCTTGATAGTTTTACCAGGTTCAAGTTCCGGGTCGGCATATTGCTTCGGGTCTACCTTGATCCTGTGAGATATTGCTCTGTCATTCTGATCAAATAGACTCTCCAATGTAATCAGTCCTTTTGGGACATGATTATTTTTTAACTGTATTAACCCCTCATATTGCTCGTCATCAGGGTCTCTACCTTCGATTGAACCAACTTCGTTAACCAAAAATGTGACGATCTCCTCGTCACAATCGAACACCTGCCAGTGGGTGTCCTTATCAGGCACAGAAGGCTTGTAAATAGTGCGAACCGGCTTCGGTTTCTGGACAACGTCATCAGCCGGAACGTACTTGGCTCCAACAGACGCCAGAATGTCAGCGTGTTTGTTTTTATCGCGTGATATCGCCTTGACATTCAACGAGTCAAACGACTCCATTAGGTCCCACACCCGGTTGCGGTACGCCTTGAGGTAGTGATGTTTGGAGGCGCACTTATTTGTAACTTGGTGACACACCAAATCAGAATCTACAAAGATCTGTAGGTGTTTGATCCCCAGCCTCTCCGCCTTTTGCAAACCCAAGCACAGGGCTTCGTACTCCGCCGAGTTGTTAGTGCAGCTCCAGGCCAACCTATAGGTATAGTCCTTCTGGACCCCGGTCGGAGAAACCAGAAGCACCCTTGCACCGGCGCCATTTTTGCATCGTGCGCCGTCAAAGAAAAGCTTCCACAACTTCTCAGGTGCAGGTCCCACTTCTTTTGCAGCTGACTTGTCAAGCCTCTCGGGCTGTACAACGGTGTAACAACCCTGCTCTGTCTCAATTACGGCGTTGAAATCTTGCAAAGAGAACTCATCTTCAAGCTGTAGCACTTCGAGGGCTTGCTCAGTCAGCTCAACTGTCACCAGTTCTTCCTCCGACAGCTGGACCATGCAGTCCAACTCTCCTCCGGGTATCTTCTCTACTAGGAAGGTGGAAGGCTTCTCATTGAAAATTTTCAGTCTCCTTCCTTTGAAGGGCACTTCCATGTGTGAGTAGTCTAGAGACAGTGCCCGCCTGACTCGCAGGTGAACTCCCGAGAGAGACACATGCTGAAGTAGGGAGCCAGGTCAACGACCACGACCTCTTGGATGACCACAATGTTGAGAGCTTTATGCAGCCGGATAGGGATGTCTTTTATGACACCAACTGTCTTGACAGGGGTGCCGTCTAATTGCAGCACGCCTTGGCTGCTCCGTGTGTATTCCATCCCGATCTCATCGTAGACGGCCTTCGGCATCACAGTCATGGAAGCACCAGAGTCCCCCATGCAGTTGTGTACTATGTGCCCTTGCATCCGTAAAGACAGATAAAAGGGAGGCGGTCTGTTCTTCCCAGTGGCTGAGACTATCAGAGGTTGAACCAGGACAGCAGGCTGTATTTGCTTGCCGTTCTTCATGTTTTTCAGAGATTCCTGCAGCAGATCCACCTGGCCTGGGAGCAGAAGAGTATCGTACATGCTGATTCTAGCAGGTGTTCTTTTCAACTCGTCTACTATGCTGTAGCCCAAGGCGCTAGCTCCTTCTGCTTCTTTTGTCGGCTCATACTTCGTCCAGTACTGCTGGGTAGCTTCAACTCGCTGTCTCTTGGTCAGAGACGGGTACTTTAGCTTCTCCTGTGCTTGTTCTTTGGTTTCAGCTGGAGGCCGAGGTACGGGAGCTTTAGCCGAAACTGGAACTTTTGCTATAGGAGGCTTGGCTGGGACAGGGGCTGCCTTTGCCGGAAGAGGCTTGGCTGGAGCTTTGTCTTTGGACGCCTTCTCCTGGGCTGTGTAGGGCCACAGCCGCTTGTACGGTGGCAGCCCATCGGGCTGCGGTTTTTCTCTTCTGGCATAAACCTGCAAAGGCTTGGCAGCATCTGCGATTTTCTTTTCTTCCTTGGCGGGCGGCACTAGATTCTCCTCTGGGAGGGCAAAGTTGGCTTCGCCGTCCAGGATCATGTAGAGTTCATCGTCCTCTATGGCGCTACCGGCCAAAGTCTGGATGTAGTGCTGGTGCAGTGTGCAGTCTTCCTCCGAATGCGGGTCATTGCACGTAGTGCACCAGTTAACCTGGTCGGAAGGACCAGGCGGGTCTTCTATAGCAGCATTTCTCGGAGGCGGACGCCTCTGCGGCTGGTGCTCTGGGGGTTTGTCTTTTGTCAGTGCCGGGGGTGGATATGGCCTCCTAGGAACGAGGTCCATCTGGGCCTGCTTCTTCTTCAGAGCGGTCATGTCGTTGGACATGGCATGATATCTTGAGGCCAAAGCCCGCACCTCCTGGAGGATTGTATTCTGAATGTTACTGTCAGGAGGCGGCAACTGTGCCGGTGGAGGCAATGCGGCTAATGGAGGAGGATTGGAATAAGGTGCGTACTATGGAGGAGCAGGGAGCGCTGGAAAATGTGGAGCAGGAGGAGGCGGGTGAGGATAATGCAATTGAGGCGGACCGTAAGGAGTTACGACCGGCGCCGGATTCCATTGCTGCTGGGGTTGCTGCCCTGATGTGGACGGCGCACCACCAGAAGCAGGAGGATACTGGGATCTGGGGAAGTCGGGATGAATGGGTTCCTGCACCCTGGACGGGAGTCTGCCGATAGAAATAATATCAGCTTCAGCTTGCTAGGCAGCCTCATACAGAGCAGAAAACTCGTCTGTTCTGGCAATCTTCAGCAACAGGCATATGTCTGAGTTGAAGGATCTCAGATAGTAGTGAGCAGCCATGCCAGTTGAAGGCCGAAGTTCGCGAGGTACCCATTTCCAGGATCTCGCAAACCTGATGTTAAAGTCAGACACCTCCTCTTGAGGATGTCTTTAGATACTTTGGAACTGATGCAGCAGAGAAGTAGGGTCAGCAGACTCGTTGCATCCTTTCACGAGCCTTCTGGCAAGCTGGGGCCATCCTGTGATAGATCCCTCTTGCAGCGATCTCCACCAGTAGAGAAGTTTTCCCCTTAGGGAAAGGGCCAGCAGACGGGTCTTCACACTCTCGTCAGTAATGGTATACAATGCGGCCAGGGCAAGGATGTCTTGGATGTGCTCGTACGCTGTCTTGCCGTAGCCGTCGTACGTAGGGATGGACTTCAAAGCAGCAGGGGGCACAGCTTGCTGTCCGACCAGGGCCAAGGGCCCTGTAAAGTCCACCGCCGGGAAGAGATCATCATCATTTTGCTGTTGGGCAGCCATTTCTTCTTCTTCTCCTCCGTCGGTTGTGTACTCAGTGTCGGTACCTTCCGAGGATGTAGATTCCTCTTCTTCCTTGGCCTCTTCTACTTCGTACTCAGCTCCTCCGACCTCAGCTTCGGCTTCTTCTTGAATTTCAGCCTCGGCTTCGTCGACACGAGCTTGTTGATCAGCCAGCCTGACAACTTCACCTCGAGCGTTGATGTCCAGTTCGTAAAAGTCAGGCGGGTTTCTCGGATCCCTTGCTCGCCACCTTCTTGTTTGCATGAAGGTGCTAGGACCGGTCTTTCAAACTCAGAAGATATGTTCGTGCAGAGTCGCCAGGTGCTCTGATTTTGAACAACAATGAAGCGAACACCGGTGCTTCGATTCTGTTTGGGGGTGGGAAACTTCCTTGGCCCACCGAGTGCTCAGAATAAACTGTCAGCCCGAGTGAACACGAGCCTGAGTTTTTTCAAATGTGGGACTCCGGGTCCCACCGGGCGTGCCAGAGAAACTGTTGGTTACGAATCTGCCATGAGGAAAGGATTTTGTGTTAATGCGCCCAGATTCGCCCACCAGCTAGAAAGGCCGTAAGGAAGGAATTCCTTTCGAGCCAATCTCCGGAGAATGCCGGCTCCTTGTGGGTTTTGGTTTTAAGCTAAGAGTGCAGGAAAGAGATAAAAATGCGGAAAGAATTTACAAATATGATTGGAGTTGGGTGGGGGGAACTAACAGTACATCAACACACCAATCACCACTACTTACTGCATTATAAGTACAAAGCATAGCCAGAAACTGCAAAGTCTAGTATACTTTCTGTATAGAGCGGTGTACGCACAGCTACAATGGTCCCCTAGCAAACATTCTCCCTACAAGGAGAACTAACAGCACGGCAATGCATCAATCACCACTACGTACGGTAACACAAACAGAAAGCAACCAAGAGATGTCAGACCCAAGTATATGTGTTATGCAGAGAATTTATACGCACAGCTACAATGGTCCCCTAGCAAACATTCTCCCTACAAGGAGAACTAACAGCACGGCAACGCATCAATCACCACTACGGACAACAACGTAACACACAACTGAAGGAACTGCTACCACATTTATTCTATGTATCCTCTAATCTATTAAGTTCAAGAGTGCTTGGCCACCAAATGCCGAGGTGAATCAACAAGCCATGACACAAGCAATGCCTTAGGTGTACCTGACCACCAAATGCTGAAACGAATCAATGAGCCGTGACACAGGAAAACGTAAAGCAGACATGTAAAGTAGAGGCAGCATAAAAAATAAAAGCAGTAGAACAGAGCCAAGCATATAATTTATATTTATAAATAGAAGCACGGTTACAATGGTTCCCTAACAAACATTCCCCTTCCACCACTTACAATGAAAACATGGTGGGTATTTATAGCCCGAGTCCCTCCCGTTACATTAATGGGCAGAAAGTCCCAGTCAAACATTGGCTGACAAAAAGCAGCTATGGAGTTGCTGATGCTGACCTTTGTCGGACAGGACTGTACCTGCAGCATGGTTCCCCTGAAGGCCGGACAGCTACGTGATAGCGCGTTGGGTAGATCTTCACATTGGCAGGAATGCGGGCAGATGGAGCTGGTAGAACCTCTAATCAACTTTAAATGAGGCAGCTGGCATAAGTAGTGCAGCCCATGCTCGTCCTTTTGCTCGGCACGTCTTGGCTCAGATCCCGAAGCTGGACACTTGTCGGATGATGCTGCTTGACACGTGTCTGCCTTGAAAGGCAGTTTATCCAACTTCTCTCGGGATAGGAGCGTCATTGGGTTGCGCAGGCAAAAAACAGCGTAGTCGGGAAGGCCTTCATGCCTTGGGTGTATTTCTGAGTTTGTTTCCCTACTGCGCACCTGTCAAGGGCGCATTCCGACTTTGCTGCGAAGTCGGGTTGCGCACAGGTGAAATCTGATGTCTGCCGCCGTACGGACTTCGCCCTGGAAAGGGGGAGCAGTCCGACTTCGCTGCGAAGTCGGAGTTCGCCCCAACACTTAGTCATTTTCCTGCCAGCCTGCCAGCTTGCTACAAGGTGCGCTCAGAAAACTGGGAGAAGTTGGACTTCGCACCAAAACTGGGAGAAGTACGGACTTCGCACCAAAACTGGGAGAAGTACGAACTTCGCACCAAAACTGGGAGAAGTACGCACTTCGCACCAAAACTGGGAGAAGTACAAACTTCGCACCAAAACTGGGAGAAGTACAAACTTTGCACCAAAACTGGGAGAAGTACGAACTTCGCACTTTGTGTTCTTGCTGCGCTCCATCTGGAGGGCACACTCCGACTTCGCGCGAAGTCGGACTTCGCGCTAACACTTAGCCATTTTTCAGGGCAACTGCTGTCAAATTTTAGATCAGACTGAGGGGCTCAAAAGAAAGGGGGGAAAGAATGAGAATGCAGGGAAGAGAGAGAAAGGGAGAGAAGAAGAAAGGAAGAAAGAGGAAGAGGGAAAAGGAAGAGCAGCACTCTTGCAAAACTGAAAACTTTGCACCCCGTGCAAAATGTGGCAACAGTAACCACTGAAACCATCAAGAAAACAGAAGAATTTCTTGCTAGCAAGGGTATCTAACACTTGGTCTATGAAAGGTAATGGGAAATGGTCCTTATGTGTGACCTTGTTTAACTCTCTGTAGTCTACACACACTCTCATTTTCCCATTTTTCTTGGGGACAATAACCAATGGAGAACCCACCAACTGTCTGAAATTGGATAAATGAACCCTACATCTAAAAGTTTTTCAATTTCTTCCTTGACAATATATTTCAAAGCAAGATTCAAACGTCTTTGAGGTTGTCTCACAGGTTTAACATCTCCAGTGTATATCCTGTGTGTACACACATCAGGATGAATTCTAGTCATAGCGACAGTGCAACATGTCGCAATATCGCGACACTTTTTCTCTTTTGGCCGCGACGGTGCAACATGTCGCGATATCGTGACACTTTTTCTCTTTTGGCCGCGATGGTGCAACATGTCGCGATATCACGACACTTTTTCTCTTTTGCTCTCTCCCTTTGCCTTGGACCGCAAAACTGCAACATGTCGCGATATCGCGACACTTTTTATCCTTGTGGTATTTTTCTTTTTCTTTGATCTTTAGTATATGGGCCACTTCGTTCTTCTTGGAAAACATGCAAAAAAAATGTGGGTCCCCAATTTTGGGGTACGTTGTGGAGCAGCCACAACAAATGGCGACTCTACTGGGAAATGCCCCTGAGCATTTCGGTGAGAACTCAACCTAAAAACACACAGACTCAAATACAAGCGTCAGAAAATATCCCACGAATAAAACTAGTCGAGAAATACATGAAGCATTAGAATTATTAAGCATCAGCTCGGTGTGTGCAATGTGCTTCATTCCCTATCGTTTGAAACTCGTTCAACTTTCCATTGTCCGTTTCACTTATGACTCGTATGCAAGGCTCTGAAATATTTTGCAGGATTTGATGTATGACAACTATGCTAGAGATATAACGACCTGCTTTGCAAAGGCTCAGACCTTCCAGTATCATGAACAAACATATCAAAACTGTCAAACCCTCTTAGGACCAAATATATGCATACTGAATTAATTTATTAGATCCCAAATTTGGTTATGTGTCACTACCATCTTGAACCCATGTGCAAGTGTAAGTGAAATCAGAGCTTTGGGGAATAGGATTCCCAAACTAAGTGAGATGGGAATTTAAACCTATCCTTCCTACTATGATTTGGAGTTCATTACCTCATCTTGAACAAAATGATTTAACCTGTTATGGATGAAACTGTCAAGCTAGCATGTCCGTTTGAGCAGTCAGTGGTCTTGTTTTTAAACAAGACATGTTACTATTGGTCATCAAATCCGCACAGGAAAGGACTTTCGGTGGGTTTGCGCGCCCTGGACCTGCGACCAACATTGAAAGGCCGAGAGGAAGAGATGCCCCTCGTGCCAATCTCCGGAGAAAGGCCGGCTCCTATACTAATCTACTTTTGGGGTTTGAGATAAGAGTGCGGGAAAGAAATAAAAGGAGTTCGGGTTAGAGAAAGAAATAAAAAAGGATAAGGGTTAGAGATTGATGATTTAAGGTGGGGAAGAACAGGAAGCACGATCACTCACTAATAACTCAAATAGCAGCAGGAAACACCAAGAATGGAACGAAAGAAACGCAGTGCCGACCTTCCTATGTATCCTCTGGACGGGTTCGCAGGGTTCTCCTCTCTCTCTCGCTGAAATTCAGGGTTCAGAGTAACAACGATTAAGAAGAGGGAATAACAGAAACCTCGATCCACCAAGGCAGCATAAAAGAAAGCGACGACGTTTTTCCTCTCCTATGTATCCTTCGAGGGCGAATTTTAGGGTACGGTCCCCAATCGCACACCGGATTCAGGATTCGAGTCTCGGTATACGAGTGCAAACAAGACAAAAGAATTAAGCACAGAAGGCGGCATAAAAGAGAGAAATGGAGCACAAAAATCTTTAGTATTAGACGCGGGACATCAAGTTATAGCAGCTTTCTAGCAGAAAGTTCCCCCCTTTTACATTGCAAAGCCTGGGTTTTTATAGAGGACCCGACCCTCTGAATCATTATTACAAAACGGCGGAGTACGCCCTCGGGCCTTGAGAAATCGGCTCCTCGCTGCTGCTGCGGATGACTTCTCAAATCGGCTACCAAAGCTGGTAATGGTGACCGAGTCAACCGGGAAAGATGCATTAAATGAGCCACCCGGGTGTCCTCGGATTGCAGGTGCGGTGCTCGAGTGGCGGCCATGCTTGCCGGGCTCTCCTTCTCGGATTGATACTTCGCATCCAATTGCCAAAAATGAGCAGCGGGCTTATCGGGCAAGAAAATATGCATTTATGAGGCCCTTTGACTGCCTCGGGAAAATACCCAACTTGGGAAGCGTTCCTGGGAAGCGCCTCGCTGATTTTCGCTTCGCAAAATTACTTCGGGGGCGCGGAGTGCCGAAGCCGATCTCTTTCTATCCTTCGCTGCTTTGCTGGCAAAACTGCTTCGGCGATGGGTCGGGACAAACGCTTCAGGCCGATCTTCTTTTGAAACGGTGGTTCGGGGGAGTTTTGGCCGAAGCACTTTCTCGACTTATGCTGCTTCGGGAGAAATCTGGCCGAAGTGGATTTTAGAAATACTTCGGGCCCGAAGTATTTTCTTTGCCTTAGCCGATTCGGGCTATCTTTTCTTCTTCGGCGAAGTTACTTGGATGCCGCTTCGCAAAATTTTCACCCGAAGTAGCTGCTGGGAATGCTTCGGGTGCGAAGCGTTTCTTTTGCTTTCTCGGCAAACTTCTCGCCCGAAGTGATGATTTGAAGCGCTTCGGGCCCGAAACTCTTTTCTTTTCATTTTGTCCACCGGGGGCGATAGGGAAATCAAAATTGCTATAACTTATAAACAAAGAAAAACTTTCAACCAAACAAATATCATACAAAGTTTTAATTTTTTCGCCCCTTGGTGGAATGTGACAATATTGTCAACATTCTTGGCGGCTCGCGGGGCAACGAGCTCGTCTCGGTGATAGAACCCTCAGCTTTTATCCATTGGGCCAGAGTTACCTCCAGACCCTTCTCCTTGTTCCTTTTCTGGGGATGCTTCCACAGCTTGTCCTTCCTCTTCCCTCTCCTCTTCTTCCGCTACTGCTTCTTCTCCTATCGCCATTGCTTCTGCTACGTCTTCAGCCATTGGCAATGGGGCCAGACAGACGCGGATATTCTTCAAGGTTCGGCGAACCTGAGACCAGACGCTTTTCGTGAACAACTCTTGATTCTCCAAGGACCTGACCAAAGCGCGGAACCTATCGATCTGCCCAATTTTTGCATGCTGGGACCTAGTATGCAGATCGTTTAGGGAAGCGGCGATTCTATAGTATTTTAGTATGTAATCAGTAACCTGCTTCTCTATTATAGGTTCGGCCCACTCGTCTATCTCTGAGACGTTGTCTTCAAACTACTGCCACTTTGGCATGATTTCTTCCTTGGCTAAGGGCTTTCCATCATCATCCATGAAGCTCGGGAAGCCTAAGGAGAAGAGGTCCTCGAAGTAGCCCATTGACGTGTGCCTCTCACTTTCGAATGCGTCCAGTAGGATTTTTGCCTTTTGAGCTTTCTTGGCTATAGAGAAAAAGGCGCGAACTGTGGTCTGAGCTGCTGACCAATCCCTTGCCGTCCGACTCATCGCTGCGAGCTTCAAATCTTGATACCTTGCGCCTTGGATCTTGAGGGCCAGCTTGAGTCGGGCTCTGACATTCTGAATGACTTCCTCGATGATTGGCCCTCCTTCGGCGGTGGCAACCTGGGCTTCTATGGTGTAGACTAAAATTGAAAGAGCACTGGCAGCCCGAGACCTAAAACTCTTAAGCAGATGTGAACGAATCTCTTTGATTTTGCTCCTATCAAATAGCCCTAGGCTTTCCTTCTCGTGCAGCTGGATCTGAGCTTGCAAGATTCTACTTTCAAGCTCCTTGACCCTCAAATCATTTTTGACCTGCCTTTGTGCCTGATTCTCAGTTGTGCACTCCAGTTGTGCTATCTATAGCTTTAGGGCGTGTGCTTCTTTCCGCATCAGCTTGCACTGCTCTTCGGCCTCTGCCAATTTGGAGTGAGTCCTTGCTAGCTCCTCCTCCAGCTTGATGTTAGCACTCTCGGCTTCGAACCTGCGCTTGTTGGCAATGTTGGCATGCGCCTTGAAGGTCTCGATTCCAATGTGCATAGAGGCGGATTCCTTGTCCACGTTCAGATGCTCCAGGTCCTTTTCTTTATCTTGATATTCATAGTCCGTTGGAGTCATTTCATCCAGGGGCTTCTGGACTTTGGGTATCTTCTTTACTTTATGCACCTTTCCCGCCTCGAAGTCGAAGATGGCACATTTCTCAACTTGAGCGAGCGAGCGCCCTCTCTTCTTTCTTGCCTCTTTCAACATTCTCTCTGTGTTCTGTCGGGCTTGGAGGAGTTTTTGGCCAAGGGGGACTCCCGTATTGAGGACAGCTCGGAGTCGAATGCGGTTGGGTCTAAAGCCGAGGGGTTGAACAAATATAGGGAGTTGAAAGGGATAGCTTCACCCGAAGGTTCGGCAACAGGGGTGACGGGGGCTTCGGCGAGTGGGAGCACGTTATGTACAACAGAGGAATGAGCCTCGGGGTTCGGCACTGGACTATTAGCTTCACCCTGGTTGACGACTGGAGGATTGGCGGTGTGGCTGGGCGAAGTAACTTGGACGGGTTTGTCCTGGCCGGAAGACTCAGGGGGAGTAGTTAGGGAGACGGCGTGAGAAGGTGACTGATTTTGTGGAGGCAGGGGGGACGGGTGAGAGCTTTCGGCCAGGACCGGGGTAGACTTACGAGCAACCAGAGCGTAAGGCAAAGAAAACGTACCTGCGTGCCCTCCTGGCAGTGCGGCCATGGTGACCTCCTGGGTGATTGGTCTTTGTTCCTCCTGGGCCTCGGTACCCTCGGCTTCAATGACTTCCATGAGTTCCTCCACGTCAATGACATCTATGTTTGGGATCGTTTCGGCACTTGGTGGAGTTTCTCCGTTGTTTGCTTCGGTCGAGCCCGATACTGATCTTTCGGTAGGAGCGCTCGGAGCGCCTGTACGTGGTCGCTTTGGGAAGTTCGGGGGTGCCTGTGTAGGTTCCCGCTCCTTTCTTTTCCTCCTCTCGAGGGGTTGCTCTGATTCCTCTATCGTTGTCTCCAGATCTTCGGATGGGCTCTGTAGTAAAGCTTTTGGCGCGGCCCTGACTGTTCTTTCCTTGGGGACATTATCAGTCTTCCTGGGGCCTTCATCTGAACTTGGAGTGGCCGGTGGAACGAAATCGGTGAAGGACAAGGGTTTCCAAGACCCAATATTGGTCTGATACACAATTGCGAATTCCCTGTCCATTGTTAGAAGCCCGTAAGAATTCATCTTTCGACGATGGACTCTCATAATCCACCATTCTCTTAATTGCTCCTCGTCCCAGTCCTTCAACTCCTCTTTTAAATCGTCCTTTGCTTTTCTCCAGAAAGTGGAGTCGGGAGTTGGGAATGGGTACTGGTGTGGGTCGAATTCGACCTCCATAGGATAGAAGTCATGCCAAGGAGGCAACGTCCTCATCTCCTCTAAGTGCCACTCCAGGTCCGTACCATTGGGGTTATTTCTCTGCTCCAGAACTTTGGGGCGAGGACAGGCATGGAAGTTTTTGCTTTTCAAATGATCTCTCATCACCCCCAACGGGTCGTAGAGCCACCTCTGTGGTATTTGGAGCAGACCAAAATCAGCGAGTTTCTCCTCCAGGTATATGTTCTGCTTCAAGGCAAAAACTTCGATTACTCCCATCTTGAAAGGGAAATCGCAGGTGTGTGCCCACTTCCGCCCGTGACCATAAGTTTCGTCGGTCGCGTCACTTTGTCGAGCAACTTCCAGGGCAAATTGGTATTCCGAAGGGAAAAAAGGCAGCAAGAAGGGCTTCCCTGTGAAGCCGAAAAGGCGGATCACAAGCCCTTGCGTCAATTGAAACACATCCCCTTTTCTCTCCAGTACCACTTTATTTCTAAGGCCGAGAGGCACCCGAGGGCTAGACCCTGTCAGAATGTACATCGCAGGTCCCAAAAACTGCTGATTGAAAGGGTAATAGGACTCCGACCTCAGCAAGAGTCGGGTCCATTGATATACATGCAAAGGGATTCCATCCTTGTCAACTGGTGAAACATCACAATGGGGAAGGGCTTTATGTACATGAAAGAAGAAGAGCCAAACCAAGAAGGAACAGGGCTGGAAGTACGGCTCCTTGCTAGCATCCTTCATGGATGACAACCGCATATGCAGATTTTGGGCCACCCATTCTGCCCGATCGAAGAAAACTGGGTTGGTGTTCGGCCGCGAAGCGTCGGGAGCGTAGAACTCTCCTCTGGAAATGCATTCGGCTAGCGACACCTGCCATGGGCATACCGAAGTATCGCTTGACAAGCCCCCTACCCATGCAATGATAGAGAATATGTCTATGTTCTTAAAGGCCTCCAAGGGCAGGGGCATGCGGGGTCGCTTACCGGAAGGAAGTCCACTTTTGAGGCTTTCACGCAAAAAACTCAGAATGAAGGGATTAGCGGTGAACTTATCCGTTTGTTCGCTCAGGCTGACCTTGCGAATGGTATAGCCTTTTGGTGGCCTTTGTTGCGGTGCGAATGCCGCCTGCACATCCTCCTTCAGAATGGAAAATAATTTTTTACCCGAGGCATCCAACACCTGCCTGGTTTGCGGTTGATAGTTTTGAGCAATGGCGTATATGAGCTCGGGGCGGTGATGTGTAGGAAGGACCAGATACCAGTATATGTGGGAATAATATGCCATGGCCCTCTTGTTCTCCGTTGAGAGCCTACTTTTCATGAAATCGATAGTATACCGAAGCTCGGCCATAGTTTTTGAGAGCTCTGGGTCTCTGATTTTTGCCCACTTATCGACAGGTGGTTCTATACTGGGCTCGTCATCGGACTCTTCCCTTCCTTCCATCACATGTTTTCCTATGCGTGGGGGAGGATTGACCCTTTTGGGTGTCTGTTTCTTTTCTTTCGTGGCTCTCGCCTTCTCTGGAGTCGTCGCTTCGGTTCCTTTCCCTTCCGCGTGGGGTTCCTCCGTCGTTCACTTCCCATTGTGAACGATTGCAGCAGAATAACTTGTAGTGTAGAAGAGTTCAGCACCGCAAAACAAAGGACTGGGTAATCACGGCGAACAGTGGAGTCCTTGATGCAGAAGCTCTCCGAGGTGACAGAATGCAGACTCGACCCTCACACTTGCAAATGGTTTGTTCTTAACGGGCATCTGCATTTTATAGCTTCGGAGGGCAACCTCCGGCATTTATGGCAACCACCGTAATTACTTTGTTGGCCTGGCCCGAAAGTGTCGCTGCGGCATCTGATTGGCTATACGGCGGCGTCGTACACGGGGCCATGCAATTCGGCAGTTTGATTTTGTATCTAGAGCGCGGATCGCTGCCACCTGGAACCCTGGCGTGGCTTTTCGGTTAACGAACTGTCTTGGGAGGAGTGCCATTTCTTTCGCATTGATTTCATCTTCTTCGGCCCCCTTTTGAGGCTGCTATAGGCACGTTCCTCGAGGCACATCCTAAACATGTCCGCCTCGCATGCGCGGTTCGGTGATGTAGGGTTGGCGAAGAAAATACTTCGCCGCGAAGTGCTTCTTCGGGCTGATTTTCTTCATTTCGGGCCCGAAGTTCTCCTTCGCCACATTGTCGCTTTGGATTATGAACACCGCCGACCGAAATCCATTTCATCGAGGAGGGCCTCGCCAAGAACTGCTTCGGACAACGCCTTCGGCACATTGCTTTAGCGAAGCATTTTCCATGTCTTTGATTCGCATGTGGTTCGGTTCTACGAGGATGAACTGCTTCGCGGCGAACTTCCTTTCGTCGGCTACTTCGGACCGAAACCCCCCGAAGGCGATTCCGATCATGCTTTGTGAAGCCGAAGCCAGGAATCTAGCTTTTGCGGTTGAAGTGGCACTTGCTCTTCGTGATCTTTTGAACAGAGTATATACAAAGCATTGAAATCCTATATACAAAATACATGCAAGAGATTTTTTTTTTTTTGGATGTACATATCTTAGTGATTGAAGGCCTTCAGGTGAAGACCATTGACTGAGATTGGTAAAACTTGGCCATTCGCATCCTTGAGGATGAAGGAATTGGCCGAATTCACTTTTACTATTTCAAACGGTCCGTCCCAGAATGCATCCATTTTGTCATGATTCCCAGGCTTGGCCTTCCATGAATCCCACCTCCATACCAGGTCTCCTGCTTTGAATGTGCGATCGGATGATTTCCTTTTGAACCATTCTCGGGTGACCTCGGCATGCCGTGCGAAGTTCTGGTAGGCCCTTTCACGTTCCTCTTCTAGTTGTAGTAGTTGGACCGGGCGTTCCTCCATCGGGTTGGCTTCATCTTCTTCTAGCAACGCTGTAATGCGGGGATCTCGAGGTGAGTGGGCGAGGATGGCCTCCTTACCGTAGACCAGAGCATAAGGCGAAGTCTTAATTGACCTCTTAACAGAAACCCGATCGGCCCACAAGGCCCGATCCAGAAGGAGGTGCCAAGTTCTTTTGTTTTGATCGATCAGCTTTCTCAATATCCTCAACAGGGTTTTGTTGGTGGATTCTGCCAATCCATTTCCCTGAGGGTAATAGTTGGAAGACACCTTGTGATATATCCCATACTTATATAGGAACTCATTGATCTTTGCGCCTGTGAAACCAGGACCGTTATCTGTAATAATTGCTTCGGGGATGCCGAAGCGGGTAATCAATCCTTCCAGGAAGGTGACCACAGTATCTTGATCGGCATGTTTTGTGGGGACTGCCTCGGCCCACCTGGTGAAGTAATCGGTCGCGATCTAGATGAATTTGTGCCCAGCGGAGGAGTTTGGTGATATGGCCCCTACGAAATCTAGTCCCCATTGCTGAAAGGGGGCTTCCACTTGTATCGGTCGGAGTGGCATCGAAGCATTTCTGCTTCGGTCGGTGAATCTCTGGCATTGCTCGCACCTTCGACAAACGGAGAAGGCATCGGCAAAGAGGGTGGGCCAATAGTAACCCGCCTTGATTATTTTTAGCGTCGTCGCCCTTCCAGCAAAGTGTCCTCCAGATAGCCCTGAATGAAATTCGCCCAGGATTCTCCTCTTATCATCATCTTTTATGCATCTGAGGAGGACGCCATCGATGTTCCTGAAAAATAGGCCTTCTGGGCGCATAGCGTATCGGGCGGACCGCATCCTGAAATGTCTTCGCTGTGAAGCATTCAGATGTGAGGGGCATCTGCCGGTGTTGAAATATTCCACTATCTCGCCGACCCAATCTCTCTCGGCCTCTTCTTGATTAGCGAGGCATTCTCCTGTTGGCAAGTCCTCCGACTGACAGTCTGTTATTTCGGCCGTTGCGTTCTTCGCCAACTCTTGACATAGTGCGCGGCCGTGAACCAGCTTGGTGGGCTTGATCTCAATATCGAACTCTTGGATTTTGCTTACCCAACCAGCTCTCTTGCTTCCCAGTTCCCCTTGAATAATGAAACTATGCACGTCGGGGTGAATGACGAAGAGCGTGGTTCGGCTACGAGAAATGAACTGTTTGAATTTCCTGAGAGACTTCATTACTGCATGCACTTGACGCTCGATGAAATTGTACTTTTCTTCATGGGGATTGATTATCTGGCTGAGGAACGCGATGGGACGTTCCTCTCCATCTTCCCCCTTTTGCGTTAAAACCGCGGCATAGCTTTCAGGTTCTCCTATTGCATACAGGATAAAATCTCAGTTGTAGTCGGGGTTGATCAAGACTGGTGCCTGAACAATTCGGGCCTTGATTTCTTTGAATGCTTTCCTCCTCTCTTCTGTCCAGACAAATTCTGTGCCCTTCTTTAAAAGCTCAGACATCGGCTTAACGACCTGGGCGAAGTCTGGGACAAACTTCCTGACGAAGTTAATCGACCAAAGAAAGATTGAAGGCCCTTTTTATCTGCTAGGATTGGGAGCTTCATCAGAGCTTCGGCTCTGTCAGGATCCACGGTGAGACCCTTTTCTGAGATTGCATGTCCCAGTGACTTTCCTTCGGCTGACTGCGAAGATAGACTTTTTTGGATTGATTGAGATGCCGAACTCTCGGCATTTTTCAAAAACTTGTTGGAGATGTTTCGGGTGGTTTTCTCTCTTTTGGGAGAAGACGGTCATGTCATCCAAATAGATAACGATAACCTTGTTCGGGAAGCTCGCCAAAAGCTAGATCCATCGCCCTCCGGAAAGTAGCTCCCGCATTCGAGAGGCCAAAAGGCATTCGCTGGTAGGCGAATGTGCCCCACTTGGTTGTGAATGCGGTCTTATGCTGATCTTCGTCCCTAACCCAGATTTGATTATATCCGGAGAAACCATCAAGCAAGGAGAATCGTTGAGCTCCAGCCATCGAATGCAAGATCTGATCGATCTGCGGGAGAGGATAGTGGTCCTTGAGGGAAGCATGATTTAGGTTGCGGAAGTCCACGCATAACCGGATGTCTCCATTCTTTTTTTTGACAGGGACCAAGTTTGCTACCCAGGAAGAATGCTTGATAGGATAAATGATCTTTGCTTCGAGCATTTTTAGTAGTTCGGCCTTCATCAGGACCTCGATCTTTGGATTGACCGGCCTTTGCTTCTGTCGAAAAGGTTTGGCCCCTTCTTGTAATTCGATCGTATGTTGGATCAGTTGCCGATCATATCCCTTGAGGTCATGATAAGACCAAGCCACGATATCTGGGTATCTCTCACACAAACGTCGGATTCGCTCTATCTCTTTTGAAGTACAATCGGTCCCGACCTTTATTACTTTCCCAGGTTCCAGTTCTAAATCTTGATATTGCTGTGCGTTGATCTGAATCCTGTGAGAGAGCGATCGATCATTTTGATCGAAAAGGCTCTCAAGCATGATCAATCCCTTGGGAACGTGGTTGTTCTTCAACTGGACCAATCCTTCATATTCTTCCTCATCAGGGCTTCGGTCTTCGACTGTAGCGGCTTCTTGGATCATGAAATTGATGATCTGCTCATCGTTGTCAAAAACTTGCCAGTGTAAATCTCTGTCGGGGACAGAGGGTCTATAGATCATCCTTACAGCCTTCGGCTTATGCACCATATCATCCATTGGAGAATATCGGGCTGCGATGGATGCTAAGACATCTGCATGTCGATTCTTTTCTCGTGGAATAGACTGTAGATTGAGGGATTCAAACTGGTCAAACAGGTCCCATACCCTATTGCGGTATGATTTAAGATAATGCTTCTTTGAAGAGCATCTGTTGGTGACCTGGTTGCAAACTAGTTCAGAATCTCCGAAGATTTGAAGATGCCTTATGCCTAACTTGTCAGCTTTCTTGAGTCCCAAGCACAAGGCTTCATATTCTGCTGCATTGTTGGTGCAGCTCCATGTCAATCGGTAGCAATATTCCTTTTGCTCATCGGATGGCGAAATCAGAAGGATTCCTGCCTCGACGCCATTTTTGCATCGGGCACCGTCGAAGAACAATTTCCATAGTCCTTCTTGAGCAGAAACCTTTCCTTCCCTTTTAGCTGGTTTCTCGGACTTGGCGATGGTGTAGCACCCCACCTCAGTCTCTATCATGGCATTGAAATCTGCCAATGAAAATTCATCTTCACAACACAACTGTGCGAGGGATTCCTGGACCAAATCCACTTGCTCTAGTTCCTCCGCGATCGTATGCACAGGGCCATTGCTCTCTTCTTCGGACATCTTCTCAACCGAGGAACGTAGAAGGCTTTTCATTATAGATCTTCACCTTCTTCCCTTTGAAGGGGATCTCCAGGATGAGTGTAATCCATGGACAGATATCCGCCCAACTTTGCCATGAATTCTCTTGACAGGCACATGCTGAAGTAAGGCTCAAGGTCCACGACTACCACCTCTTGTATGACTATGATTTGAGGTGTCTTATGTAGTCGAATAGGAATATCTTTGATGACACCTACAGTCTTCACTGGGGTACCATCCAACTGGAGGACTCCATGACTACTTCGTGTGTATTCCATGCCTATCTCTTCGCATACCGCCTTCGGCATTACTGTCGTCGTAGCTCCAGAATCTATCATATAGTTATGCATGATATACCCTTCCATTTGTAAGGATAAGTAGAATGGTGGTGGTCTATTTTTTCCCGTGATGGACGTGGACAGGGTCTGTACCAGGGCGGGTGGCTCTGCCTTCTTTGTATTGATCCTCTTCAATGACTCTTGCAGCGAGGTCCACTTGTCCAGGAAGTTGCAGAGCATCATACAGATTGATTTTGGCTGGGATCCTCTTCAAATCTTCCACAATGTTGTAGGCTGAGGAGCTATGCACCTCGGGTTCCTTTCTCGGTTCGTACTTGGTGCGATATTGCTCTGTCGCTTCGACCCTTTGTCGCTTGGTGAGCGAGGGAAACTTGAGCTTCTCCTTAGCCTATTCTTTGGTCTCCACCTAAGGTGGTTCGACAGTGGCCTTTTGGGCCTTTTCTTTGACTGGAGTTGGCGGAGGAGCTTCGCTCGGGGCCGAAGAGGATGTTTGTCCCTTTTCAAATCGAGCATGTACCTTCAAGGGAGCCATCTGAGTAGCATCTACCTCTATCGATCTTTTACCTCCCCTGGTAAGGACCGCGACTGGCTCTTCCTCGTCGATGGACAAGTTCTGATCCAATTGTCTAATGACGTTGACTTGACCGCCTTGGCTGCTGCTTGTTAGCGTCTGCACGTAGTGTTGATGCAACATGCATGTATTTTCCTCGTGAGGATCATTACATGTAGAGCACCAGTATACATGATCGGAAGTGCTTGGGACTTCTTCTATCGCAGCATTTCTTGCCGAAGCTTTTCCTTGATGGACCGCTTGGTCTTTGGTAAGTGCAGGCATGGGATAAGACCTCCTTGGTAGGAACTCTTGTTGCGCTTGCTTCTTCTTGACAACGGTCATGTCGTTGGACAAAGTCTGCACTGTGGCATTTAACGATTGCATTTCTTGCAATATCTTGGCTTGCATATCATCGGCCTTGGGAACTGATGGTAAAGAAGCCATGGTCGGTATCGGAGGTAGGGCAGGATGTTGGAGGGGTGCTGGCAACATTGGAAATGTTGGAGTGATAGTGGGTGGCATAGTTGAAAATGTGGGGAAATGTATCTGTGGAGCCGTGATCTGCGACACAACGGGATTCGGGTTCCAAGATGAGATCGGATATGCAGGGGTTGCAGAAATCTGTGGAGTGACTACGCTCGCATACTGGGCTTGAAGGAACTCGGGGAGTATGGGCATTGGCATTCTTTGAGGGAGTTTACCTACGGCTATGAGGTCCGTTTCTGCTTTCTTAGCTAACCCATACAACTCTGGAAAAGTATTGACATTTGAGTACCTTATCATAAGACCGATATCAGGGTTGAAGGCCCGAAGGAAGTAGTATGCCGTGGCTTCGTCAGTTGGGTGAAGTCCAACTGGGACTCTTTGCCAGGTTCGAGCGAACCTAACATTGAAGTCTACAATCTCTTCTTGTGGATGTCTTTGGATTGAAGTGAATTGCTGTAGAAGAGAAGTTGGATCGGCGGACTCGTTGAAGCCTTGCATCAATTGCCCGGCTAACTGGTCCCATCCCGTAATAGTGTCGGATGGCAGAGATCTGTACCAATAGAGGAGCTTTCCTCTAAGGGAGAGAACCAGGAGCTTCACCATCACTCGCTCTTCCGTGATATCATGGATTGCCGCCAGGGAAATGATGTCCTGGATATGCTCTAGAGCAGTCTTTCCGGTTTCGTCGAACGTCGGGAGCTTTTTGATTGCAGCAGGTGGAACTTGCCCTTGGCCCGCAAGATTCAACGGTGACGAAGAATTCCATGCTAGAAATAATCTGGGCGGCGGTTGCTGCTGCATTTTGTTGTTGTTGTTGTTGTTGTGCCATATTTGTGCCTGGGTTATGTGGAACAGAAGTCCCCGAAGTCCCTCTTGGGTTGCTCGTCGGAAGGCCAAAGGGAACGGAGGCACTAGGATGCTTCGGTGAGTTGGGAGGATTTGGAGGAAAACTATCTGCTGAGCTATCGAAAGTTAGGCCTTGCTCGTCAACAGTAGCCTCTTGCGAGGATGTCCCGCGTAAGAGATATTCGGGGGTAACTAACCTAGAGCGTTCCCCAGAGGCGTCAATATCAAGCTCAAAGAAATCGGTTTCCTCGCCTCTATTCCTAACTCTCCATCTTGTTTGCATGAAGGCACAGGCTTTAGTATTGGTCTTTACGACTTGAAGATTCTCGGGTAAAACAGAGTCGCCAGATGCTAAGAGTCTCTTAGTAATGAGAGCATCGATTCTCACTACTACTCGGGGGATGAGACTGACCGGGTCTCACCGGGAACTTCGTTAGAACTACTGGCTCCGGTGAAGACGGGCTAGAAATTTTCTCAAATATGGGACCTTGAGTCCCATCGGGCGTGCCAGAAACTGTTGGTCATCAAATCCGCACAGGAAAGGACTTTCGGTGGGTTTGCGCGCCCTGGACCTGCGACCAACATTGAAAGGCCGAGAGGAAGAGATGCCCCTCGTGCCAATCTCCGGAGAAAGGCCGGCTCCTATACTAATCTACTTTTGGGGTTTGAGATAAGAGTGCGGGAAAGAAATAAAAGGAGTTCGGGTTAGAGAAAGAAATAAAAAAGGATAAGGGTTAGAGATTGATGATTTAAGGTGGGGAAGAACAGGAAGCACGATCACTCACTAATAACTCAAATAGCAGCAGGAAACACCAAGAATGGAACGAAAGAAACGCAGTGCCGACCTTCCTATGTATCCTCTGGACGGGTTCGCAGGGTTCTCCTCTCTCTCTCGCTGAAATTCGGGGTTCAGAGTAACAGACGATTAAGAAGAGGGAATAACAGAAACCTCGATCCACCGGGCAGCATAAAAGAAAGCGACAAGGACGTTTTTCCTCTCCTATGTATCCTTCGGGGCGAATTTCGGGGTTCGGTTCCCAATCGCACACCGGATTCGGGATTCAGAGTCTCGGTATACGAATGCAGAACAGACAAAAGAATTAAGCACGGAAGGTAGCATAAAAGAGAGAAATGGAGCACAAAATATCTTTAGTATTAGACGCATGACATCAAGTTATAGCAGCTTTCTAGCAGAAAGTTCCCCCCCCTTTTACATTGCAAAGCCTGGGTTTTTATAGAGGACCCGACCCTTTGAATCATTATTACAAAACGACGGAGTACGCCCTCGGGCCCTGAGAAATCGGCTCCTCGCTGCTGCTGCGGATGATTTTTCAAATCGGTTACCGAAACTGGTAATGGTGACCGAGTCAACCGGGGAAAGATGCATTAAATGAGCCACCTGGGTGTCCTCGGATTGCAGGTGCGGTGCTCGAGTGGCGGCCATGCTTGTCGGGCTCTCCTTCTCGGATTGATACTTCGCATCCAATTGCCAAAAATGAGCAGCGGGCTTATCGGGCAAGAAAATATGCATTTATGAGGCCCTTTGATTGCCTCGGGAAAATGCCCAACTTGGGAAGCGTTCTTGGGAAGCGCCTCGCTGATTTCCGCTTCGCAAAATTACTTCGGGGCGTGGAGTGCCGAAGCCGATCTCTTTCTATCCTTCGCTGCTTCGCTGGCAAAACTGCTTCGGCGATGGGTCGGGACAAACGCTTCGGGCCGATCTTCTTTTGAAACGGTGGTTCGGGGGAGTTTTGGCCGAAGCACTTTCTCGACTTATGCTGCTTCGGGAGAAATCTGGCCGAAGTGGATTTTAGAAATACTTCGGGCCCGAAGTATTTTCTTTGCCTTAGCCGATTCGGGCTATCTTTTCTTCTTCGACGAAGTTACTTGGATGCCGCTTCGCAAAATTTTCACCCGAAGTAGGCTGCTGGGAATGCTTCGGGTGCGAAGCGTTTCTTTTGCTTTCTCGGCAAACTTCTCGCCCGAAGTGATGATTTGAAGCGCTTCGGGCCCGAAACTCTTTTCTTTTCATTTTGTCCACCAAGGGGCGATAGGGAAATCAAAATTGCTATAACTTATAAACAAAGAAAAAACTTTCAACCAAACAAATATCATACAAAGTTTTAATTTTTTCGCCCCTTGGTGGAATGTGACAATATTGTCAACAGTTACCACGCATGAGCATACTCCACTGCTAGCCAGGCGTCTATAGCCCCGGTGGAGATTATACCCATAATCCATGATTTGGCTCTACTTTTGATTTCTTGGACCTTGGGTATGACTACCCATCCTTGCAAGGGACATGCAGTACGATCCTTTCAATCCAATATTAATAGAGAAATACAAAAATATTTGCTTTGGAATAAAATAGAAGCTTTGGGGAATCAGATTCTCAACCTAAGCGAGATGAGAATTAGACCCTATCCTTGCTACTCCATGAAGGTCAAATCAGAGCTTTGGGGAATTGGATCCTCAACCTAAGTTCGATGAGGATTTAACCCTATCCTTACTACTCCGATTTTAGGCTTTAAGCATTATGGGAGTGGTAAAAACCACTGTTTAAGGATTATGTTGCATGATGGGACAGACATGAAATATTCCTTTCACCTCACCATTTCTTCCAAGTATGGTTTTGACCATTTTGCTCAAGATTCTCTTTAATATGCGTAGAACGTGCTTGGTTCAAGATAGTTCGGGCATCAGTTCCCAACCTTAGGATCCTTTTAGTATATGTTATGTAATAACCCTAAGAGGATTCGACACCTTTTCAATGATTGTACATGAAATGAAGATGCAACTGAGATGAAATGTATATGCAATGCTGAATGTAATATGAGATATGAATGCATTGCTCCTTTTGAAATGCGGATGGAGTATATATCACCTACTTTGCCATAATTTATAAAACTGACAACTTCATGCATCACAAGTTCCAAATGATACTCTTTAATGTGTTTGTGATACTCGTGGAGCTTTCTGTAATACAATTCCGATGTTTCATATTCTCCTAGTCTTAGTCAACATTCATAAGGACTTAAGTTGACAAACCAAAAGTGTCCAAAGGACCAACACACAAAACTTAAAACCAAAATGAAATCCAATCCAAAACCAAAACACGAAAACCAAAAGTATATACAAATGTACAATATAATGCAAGATGGTGCAAAAGTTTGGATTATCATTTTCCCGTATCCCGAACCTGATTGGAATTCTTTAAAATATGTATGACGTGATATGCATACCAAGTTTTGTAGGAATCCAACAAAAACCAGATCAAACCAAAAAAAGAAACAAACGTCCACTTGGCCCTCTCACCATACCAATTTGATTTAGTTTCATTAATAATCCTATGGTGGAGTTTCCAGTTTTCAAATTTATTAGACAATGATTGATGTTCAATTACTTTATGTCTATTATTTAAGATGTCCATTCCGCACTTTGATTCATGGCGTAAAATAAGCTTTCATTTTCATTCAATAAAGCCATAACATTAATAATATTTGAATCAAACCATTCATTAGGCAAACCTTTATTCGAATTTTGCATGGTGAAACCAAAAAGGTGAGATTTTACCTTTGGCATGTTTTCATTTGACCTTACTTGAAGCGGATTTGAAAATTCCTCTTTTCTCTCATGACATTCATTATCATGTAGCACTTGTTCTTTTTCCATGTCTCATTTATCAAAGGCACCAAACTTAGGTACCCAATTGAAAATATGTCCATCCCTTTCAAACCATAAGTCTTGTCTATCTAGGGGTGGGTTAACTAACACATTTCCGTGATCAATCACTTGGATTGTTTTGGGTAACGTGAGATTTTCAATTGGATCATCAATGATATCAAACCCAAATAATTTAGGTTTTGTAATTTTCTCATTTTGATCAATCATTGTAGCACAAGTGGATCAAGATTTTCAATTTATTTTCCTTCCAAGGAATCTAAAGAAAATGACTCTCTTTCTTGATTCATGGTTGTAGAATCCTTATCATGTTCCAAAATTTGATGAGATTCTAATTCCTCTTGCAAAACTTTCTCAAATTGTACAGGATTTATAGTATCCTCATGTAAGGAAGCAATTGAGTTATCTTGCATTTAATTGACACAACAAGTTTATCAGAAGATTTAGATTGATAATGTTCTTCCCATTTCTTCCATGAATCATAGTAATCATCCTCCAAGTTCAAGTCATGACGCTCAAGTACTTCTTCTTCATCTTCTGATTCATCAACATGCTTCTCATCCCATCCTTATAACTCCAAGCAAAAGCCTGAACATGTTTCTACAGAACAATAAACAATTTTGCCTCCTGTTCATTTGTCAGCAAACTATTAATGTTCAAAACTTTACCTGGTTGTACTTCAATTTGTTTAATCCCTGGATGAACGGAGTTGACTGCTTCATACCTGCTGATTAAAGAATTTAATGGACAGTGGTGTGGTTGCAAAGTATGAAATACTCTGGATTCTGTTTCAAAAGTGATACCTGATGGAATCATTCCTTGCATAGGACACGTGAAAGAGGTCAAAAGATGATGATGCCATCCATGTGGCACTGTGAAAGAGCTTTC
Source organism: Wollemia nobilis (assembly GCA_028583015.1). NCBI lineage: Eukaryota > Viridiplantae > Streptophyta > Pinopsida > Araucariales > Araucariaceae > Wollemia > Wollemia nobilis. The sequence continues at coordinate 3,356,629 of JAQPPZ010000049.1, forward strand.
TTGTATTTGAATGGATGACAGATGTTATGAGGTCCGTTCTTCATCCTTCCACAGCAAGCAATGAACAAGGACTTGATCATATTTAAGTCCTTCTTCCTGTAATGTCTCCACTAGGACAGTTTCATCCTCAAAGATTTCTCTTTCTTGTGAGTTGATTTCTTCAATATGTTCCTTTACTATTATTGTAGCCAGGATGGAAACAATTTCTCCCTGTTCTTCATCGGATTCAGGATACCATATCTATCCAGAAAATTTGGTTGAAGGTTGGGCAGGTGGATAAAGGGAAATTTTTTTAAGATCAATGCCATTTGAAATAGTCATTTCCCCAGATCTGCAGTCTATAAAAGTAGCTGCAGTGGCAAGCCAAGGCCTTCCTAGGATGATGGGATAGCCATTAACTGAATTTCTAGGCTACAAGACTAGGAAATCTATAGGATATTCCCAAGAATAAACTTCAATGGAAATGTCTTCCAGTATTCCTTCTGGTTTGGCAACTGACCTATCTGCCATCTCCAAAACTGTAGTTGTAGGACTGAGATTATTGAGCTGCAGTTTTTGCATTGTTTCTTTAGTCATTACATTAATTTTAGCACCAAGATCAATCAACACATTTGGAATTTGAACTAAACCAATAGTGACTGTAACAACTAGACTTCCCGGGTCATTATACTTTGGAGGAACAAGTTTTTCAGACAACAGGTCAGCCAATTTTCCTTCTACTTGCACAGTTTTAGGGAAAGACTCCTTCTTTCTGCCCGGTTTCTTGATACACAACTTCTGAATGGTTTTCTTAATTAATGGCACATCCTTTATTTCTTGCAACAAAGTAAGGGATATAGTCATTTTATTTAATTCTGTGACTAATTCTGATTCAGGGATAACTACAGTCTGATCAAACCTTTTAGGGTATGGTATCACTCCTGTAGGGGGTACTTGTTTTTCCTGTTCATTTTTTGGTTTTTCTTTTTCTATTTGTACTTGTTCTAGACTTTGAGACTCTTGCTTTCCATCAATTTCTTCAATGGTGGGTGGAGCAGGGTCAAGTAAGACCTTCCCTGACCGCAATTGGATATTACTACAATCAATTGCATGAAATGTAGCAGTTTCTTCAAACTTAGCTCCATAAACAGGGGCTGCTTGTCTGGTAGTATTTGGGTTAGCCACAGACTGAGTTGGAAGTGGAAGTTGTTTTACCGGCTGTGCTTGTTGAGGTTGTATTCTTCTCTGAAAATTCTGATTAGGAGCAGGCAGCAGGTTTTGATTTTGTCCTTGATACCTTTGCTACCCTTGATATGATGGGTATTGCTGTCCCCATCTTTGCCCATGTTGTTGATTTTGTGTCCAAAATGGATTAACCAGATTCCATGGTGGATTTATCTATCCAGAGTGTGACCAATCTTGAGGAGCTGACCAAGATTGATTCCAAGGTTGTGAGGGTGGTTCTGCATATCCCCATGGCATATTCCAAGAATGTTGTCCCCAAAGAGGGGCATTTTGGTATTGTGAAAAGTTGCCTCCTGGTCTTTGCCCAATAACATTAAGTTCTTCAGTATGGGTTTCCAAAACACTTCTGAGGTGAGGCAATAGATGGCATTTATCAGTTATATGCTCTTTTGAACAAATACCACAAATAGTTGATATAGAAGTTTTGTTCAAAGGACAATCCTGAAAGGCATGCTTGTTTCTGCATCTAGGGAAATAGATTGCTAAGGGTGGTGTGCAGTTGGATTTACCATTTCTTTCCCCTAGTGCGGTATTTAATTGGACAAGAATATCAGTTTTCATGTTAGCCATTTCCTCAATTAATTCCTTCATGTTATTATTACCAGGATTCCTTTTCTTTCTTCTTTGCCTAGTGCGAGAATAATTTCTGCATAACCCTATGATTTCATCAATCTCAAGTTGGTTCACATCTCCTTTTCCCATTAAATCTAATACTTCCCTGGAATCATCCTGCAAACCTCTTAAAAATATGGTTTTTAACAAGTCTGGTTCTACAAGACCACATCTCTTTTGGATAAAGGCAAATCTATCAAGATAGTCCTCTAAGTTCTCATCCTCTTCTTGTTTAATCCAAAAAAATTCATCCTTTCTATTTCTCACTCTACAATATTCCTGATACTTATCCAAGAATGCAGTTTCCATTTGATCCCAAGTGCGGATTGAATCAGGTTCATGTTGCCACATTTTGCACAGGGGTGCCATGTTTTTAGTTTCTGCATGTATGCTGCTCTTTCCCTCCCCTTCTCCTCATTTTCCCCTTTCTTCATTTCTCCCTTTCTCCCTCTTCCTCGCAGCTTCATTCCCTCTTCTTCTTTTCCCCTTTTCTTCCCCCAGTAAAACTTCAGCAGGTGTGCCTTGAAAAATTTCTAAGTGTTGGGGCGACACCCGACTTCGCAGCGAAGTCGGAGTGCGCCCCTCAGTTGGAGCGTAGTAGGGAACCTGAAGTGCGTAGCAGGACAGGAAATAATTAAAAATGACAAGTGTCAAGAGCGACACCCGACTTCGCAGCGAAGTCGGAGTGCACCCTTCTTCCTGGGCGCACTAGGGGAACAGTCTGTCAGAAAATCAGCTAAGTGCTAGGGGCGACACCCGACTTCGCAGCCCCAGTGAAGTCGGAGTGCACCCTTCTTCCTGGGCGCACTAGTGGAACAGTCTGTCAGAAAATCAGCTAAGTGCTAGGGGCGACACCCGACTTCGCAGCTAGGGGCGACACCCGACTTCGCAGCCGCAGTGAAGTCGGAGTGCACCCTTCTTCCTGGGCGCACTAGTGGAACAGTCTGTCAGAAAATCAGCTAAGTGCTGGGGGCGACACCCGACTTCGCAGCGAAGTCGGAGTGCGCCCCTTTTTCAGTGCGAAGTCCGAACAAAGGAAGAAGACAAGCACCGGTGCGACACCCGACTTCGCAGCGAAGTAGGAGTGCGCCCTTTGACCGGTGCGCAGTTGGGTAAAGTTAACTCCAAAAAATTGCTAAGGCAAGAAGGCCCTCCAACTGCGCTGTTTTAATCCTGCGCAACCCGATAGCGCCCGAATTCCTGGCGAAGTTGGATAAACTGCCTTTCAAGGCAGACACGTGTCACGCATCAGCATCCGACAAGTATCCATCTCCGGGATTCGAGCCAAAACTTGACTGCACAAGGACAAAGCATGGGCTACACTACCGGCACCAACACTCTTTCCAATGTCTCTATGATGTTACAAATGAAAGAGGGTGGTTCTTTTTAATGCATGGCCTCGGCCATTGCCAACAATGGCCTCACATGATAGCTCATCCAACCGCCACCCTGAATCGGACGTATGTAAGTTTGTAATAGATGCAACTATTAACCTTTAATGCCTAAAGTCTAATTGTAATTTATTATTAAATTACATTACATTTCATTTTGAATACATTTTATGGCATTTATATTTTGCTTGCATTTCATTACAATTTCCAATACAAAATTCTATACATATTTTCTATTTCTTCTTTTTCTTTTGGCTTGTCATTGGCAGTTGTTTATGTATCTCTCCTTCACGCACACCATTGGGCGCAACACCCTACAACTGCTCTTGTGTCGTACTTTGTCTCACGCACCATGAAACGTGCCATCTTGCAGTTGCTCTGATGTCGGATTTTTGTCTTCCTCACCATCAAGCACAACAACCTGCAGTTGCTCTAGTGACGAAATCCAATCTCACACTCTATCTGACACACCTTGCCGCATTTGCATCAATGTTGGACTCCCATCCCACTCACCATCCGACAAATCAACTTGCAATCGTTTCAACACCAAATATTCTTTGTCGACATGCAATTCCTCATCGACACATTCTAACATTTACTATTGTAACTTGCTTGTACGACATCTACCATTTGTATTGTTGACTTGTACGACGACTACTATGTGCACCTTCAGCTTGTACAAGAATGTGCGTTATTGTTTGTACAACAATACGCACCACTACTTGTATAGTGTATGTTGTACACACTATTTCATTTGTACAACAATGTGTTGTACACATCACTTCCTTGTATGGCATCTCCTGCACATGATTTGTATGAAAACCTCCCATATGCTCCTTCCTCTTATGCACCTGTCGTATGCATGCCATTGTACGACCCTTCGTTATCATCAATAAATAAGTCTACGTCTTAATCTGCTTCTTTGGCGCATTCCATCACTGTCGTTGTGCACCTTCCCAAGTGACTTACTTCTCACAACTCCATGTCACCAAGCTTGACTCAAACTTGTACAGGAAACAATGCCAAAATGTAGAAATAAAATTTAACATAGTGAAACACAATTCCATTTCCACTTAAATGAATAAAGGATACAATGCAATTAATTTACATTATAATGCATTCACTATGCACAACATATAGCTGCCTGCAACAACAGTTTAGACTTGCTAGAACAACATTCAATCTGCCTGCAACAACACTCAATCTGCCTAGAACAGCATTCGATCTTCCTGTAGCAGCACTCAATCTACCTGGAATAGCATTCGATCTGCCTAGAAAAACCAGCTTCTACTACCACATGCAATGCCAATGTACAAGAGCCATATTCAAAACAAACCCTCAATATTATGCTAACAACATACTTCAGCTAACAATCCTCCTAATGAATGAGGGAAGGGTCCTTTTTATACAACTATGAGGTAGTTGCATCCTCCAACTACCTGACACATTATTTTCCTAACTTACATTTGACTTAAATTTACATTTCACTTCATAACTCACTTTATCACTTGTCCGTACATAAATTAACATTACACATTATCATATGAAATATTACATTATGACTTTATTAATTATACGTACACACATTTTGTCAAACACTTTGCGTACAAACTACAAAATAACACAAAATGACAAAACTTATTCACTAATTATGCAGACATATCAATTTGCTTGCCTACACTTACCATCTGAAGTTAAAAATAAGGAGCCAAAAGCAATTAAGTCCAAACCAATATCAAGCCCTGGTAAGAGAACACTATTTAGGGTGTGGAATTTGCAGTCTAACACTAGGATTTTGTCATCTAAGAACTAAACCAAATTGTTGAATCTCTGCATGTGGTTTGGAGATGGTTAGTCGTCAACTAAGTGAAACTAGGTATTGACAAAGAGTTGAAAGAGGTTGTCTACCTTGTTTTTACCCTTGAACACATTGTTTGTGTTGTCTAAGAAGCAAGAGAAACCATTCGTTGGCAATTGAGCCATGAACATAGTCTAAGTGAAAACAATTGTAGTCAAAGATCAAGTTTGGGTTAGCCATTGACTAAGTGAAACTAGTTGTCCATAGTGAGTTGGAGATTTTTTGCCTCATTTTTACCCTTGCACACACTATTCATGCTATCCAGAAAGCAAGAGCAATCACACAAGCCTACAGGTCTTGTGATAGAGATTTGAACAAAGTTCAAGTGAACATGACTACAATCAAAGATCAAATGTGGGCTATCCAAGACCTAGGGTACACAATTTGAGTGCGAGAAGTGTCGATTTTAGAGCAAAGAGAGTAATGTCAAGCAAGGGAAAATTGTCTGGATGGGCATGTCTTTCATCTAGGGTAGTGACTGTAGACACTAGTTCTGACTTGCCACCCAAGCAAAAGCAATAAAATAAGTGCGTTGGAAGTCATTGACATAGTTTTGATATAGTTTAATAAAGTTTGGATATAGTTGAAGTTTTGATAACATTGTAATATTTTATGCAATAATGTAATGATGAGTTAAGTGATAGTCATGTATGGATGAGTCATGAGAAGTTAGTTATCATGTAATTTTGTCTTATAGTTTGGAAATGAAATGAAATGCAAGAAAAATGTAATGAAAGAAGTGAGGTGTCATGGTTGGTAGTTGGCAATAACTACCTAAATAGACTCCCGAATCCATTTGAGCAAGAACATGGTACATTAGATATACAAAGGGTAGACATTGTACATGCAAAGAAGAGTACATTGTCTGCACAAAGAGAAAAGATAGTGCATTGGTTGTATTTTGTACATGCTACAAGCGATATGTTCATTGAAGAACCTATACACAAAGTTGATGCTTGAAGTGCATCCATATAGATGTATATGTAATGCAATATCTTGTTCATATAAATTCATAATTTAGCCATTGTTTAGTGTATGTTGTTTGCGTGTATTCACATCTATTGTTAGTATTGTAGATATAACTTCTAGACCATTTCTATTTATATTTTGGCTGTCATACTTTGTCCATACAAGGTCGTCTAAACTAGTGCTAGGCCGTCCCATGCAAGCCTAGGTCATATGACCCAAGGGAAAGCCATGTGATGTCTATGCCAAGCCATTTGGACCTCATACTAGGCTGCCTGACTGTTGTGTAGAGGAAATGATGTAGGTTGTCTGGATTGTATTCTATGAAGTTACTTGAGCAATTTAACTGTCATTCGTAATTGTTCCTCCAAGTGTCGAATACAATCATCGTGCTATAGTGAAAAGGTCATTAGAACGGTGTGGTGTGTCGTCTAGACCAAAGAACCACCATTCAAGGCAAGGGTGTTTTCGTCTACCTACGAAGAGACATCACCAACACAATTTAGTGTAGAATATCCATCATCTAAGGCCGTGTGGAAGGCATTTACCTTGGGTGACCCATTTGAGACCACTAGTCCACCATCTAGTAGGGGAAGCTAACTATCTGACATCACATGTGGTTCATTTAAGCCACAAAGGCCATATAGCATAGAGGGGATGTTGTCTAACATAACCATGAGACTATTTGAGCTTGTTCAAAGACCTTCTATAATCAACTAGAAGCCATGTGACCTAGGAACCGCAACCATCATAGTTGTCATGCAACTATTAGATGGAAAATTGTGCACATGACAAACCCGAAGGGATGAAGTACTGGTGGAATAGGTGCACAAAGGGTTTTGGGACATGGTCCTAAAGGAGGATCATGGGAATAGTTATGATGCTAGCACAAATCGAGAAGGCTCATCATAAAGGGAGCATTGCACAACCTATCAATTTGAACAAGAAGTTGTTACTAGAGTTGGGTGACCTCAACAAGGATCTTGAGTTGGAGTCTCCCCCAAAGCAGTTTGCAAAAGGGATCAGTCCACTCACAACATTCTCTACCTTTGATATGTCGATATAGGATGACAAACGAGTAAAAAAAGACCAAAGAAGATAGAATCTCTTCAAGAGATTGAGCAGCAGCCCTTTTAGTGGGATGAGCAAAAGGAGAAGCTTGTTGCTACTGAACAAGAGGAGGAGAAGGGTACAAAGGATGACATAGAGGAGGCAAATCGAGGGTCAAATGTTGAGCATCCTCCTTATGTACTCTACTTCGAGCAACCCCGATGTTTCAAGAGTGATAGCCAATGCAAGCATTGCTCGTTTTATGACTAGATGAATGAATTGATGGTAAGAACACATGATGACTTCTTGGCAAGTTCTTTAGATCAATGGCGCATATGGGCTATGTGTATGGCCAACAAGATAGCTAAGTTGTACAAGTTGTCTCACAATGACACTAGGCACAACCAGCTGGAGGATTTCACTACTAGTCGAGCATGGGATATAAGTTGACACATAGACTAGGACCTTGCTTGGATAGCTAGAGCTACTACTTGGGACACCCGTATTATGTAGACACCCTCCATGCAATTACTTATAGGATGCTTAGGCAGTTGAGTATTTGACTCCAACAACAGTCAAGAGGTGCACAATTCCAAAGGACCTTGAGGTGGCTTATAGGCAACTGAACTATTTGGTGTTCCTCATATAGTGGTTGTCAGCCAACACTCGATCCTTTAGTGAGCTATCTAAATATTTACAAGGGTTGGTCAACACCAAAGGTCTACGAGCTCAAAAGCTCGAGGAAGAGCTATGACTCTTGTGTGAGAGAGTTGAAGAAGAGGTGACTCTACAATGAACAAAGATTGAGCCTTTCCATTGCCAACATAGGAGCAGCTTAACAAAAAATATCATTGGATTAGCATTCCAAAAATCAACGTGAAGGAGAGAGATCAATTATCATGATCAAGATTTGCAAAAGTTCAGGAAACAATAGGCCAAGCACGTGGAATTCAAAAAGAAGATGCAACAGATGCATTGAATCAAGTGCCAATAGATTCAGCGCTTGAAGACCCTTCTTGTAGGTCGATCTGCACAACTAACACCAACTCTTGTTACTTAAACCACCCTCCAAGTAATAGTGTTGCAATTGGTGGGGATGCAAGCCAGTTTAGAGGTGGGTAGATGCAGGCCGCATATCTGACATAGCATCAACTCACACACCATTGTAACATTGAGTCACCTAGTATGTGTTGCAAAAATGTATGAGAATTTTGTCCTTGTACATGGTTTTGATATGAGTAGTTGTGTATAGGTTTTCACATGTGGGTATGCGACACCTTTTGTAATAAAATTAGTAAAGGGTTAAATTTTATTTCTAATGTATATGCTTATTGGCGGGTAGTGGTTAGATAGTTACCAACCGTCTCCCTTGATGGTCCTATTGTATATATATGTCTCTTGCTTTCCTATAGAGTTGTGAGTAGTTTGAGACATTGGATATACATTGTACATTGTTACATGTTGTCTTTCTAATCTAATGTGCATATCATTTGAGCATTGTATGAGAGTTGTTGTGTGTAATTTATAGATTGTCTTTATGATTGATGTTAGGATACATGTTTTGTAAGTTATTTCGCATTATCTCCATTTTATGCAGTTGTATGTTACTTTCGTTCTTTTTATGGAATACAAAACTGCTGTGCCACAGAAATCACTAGAGGTGCATAGAATGGCATAGAGTGCATGACTAGAACTTGAGAACAACTTTAACTCTGTTCCTAACTATTCATTTGTGGGATGAAAGGCACCAAGGCAAATCCTTGCATACATGAGAAGTTATGAAGTTGGGGTGAATCCATCCACGAGGCAGTACTTGACATCTATTGGAAAGCAATGTTAGTAGCATTGACTTTACATGTATGGCTCCTTTGAACTATTTGTGATGTTCACTGTTTTCACTACCAGGTTAGTTGAGTAGGGATGTCAAATCAATAGGTCACATTCCCATAGTCTCCATAAGGTTACATTGCATAATTTCCTTCTCATATTTATATTTCTTCTATAATTTTTGTCTATCTACACAAAGGCTTATTTCTAGAGAGGACCTGTTCAAATACAAAATGACAGCTATTTCTAGGTTGTGCTTTTTAGGTTAAGAGCACATAACGAGTCACACGATCATACAAACTGTTCATGAATGTGTGTTCATCCAAGTTTTTTAAGTCAATCCATGGCTAAGATAGAGCTTTCTAGCTGGACGATATAATATAAAACTTCATAAAAGAAAATGTCATATAGAGCAAAGAAGAATAAGAGAAAATTCAGCTCATCAGTTCCACTTTTGAGGAGGAGAGCTGTAGTTGTTGGTGTCCCTCCCAAATCAGTAGAGAATGTTGTTATCATTGATTGGGAGGCCAAAAACAAATCAGATGAGGTGACTAATTCAAACACATTTATACCAACAAAAATCCCACTATGTATCTTTTAATTTTCATTATTATTCTAAAAATTTAAATGAAACAGACTTTTACCAACCAAAACAAAAACGAAGCCTCACAAAATGTGTTGAATGCAAAGGATCTTATTATAAGGGGGGAATTTTGCAAGCTGTAGGACTCTAAACTAATTGAATCTAGAAGATCCCCAAAGGGCAATGCAAACCCTCCTCCAAAGAATCAAGCAGGAAAGGCAACATACGAAAAGGGGCCAAACTACTTCTAGGTTTGCTCAATAGGTTTAGGAGTACTAAAGTAGGCAATATTATGCCAAAACCATACCTGTCTCCCAGAGAAGCAACATAGCTTATTTGAGACAGATTGTAATTTGTATACTTTTAGCATCTATTTGAACAGATCATTAGTGAAATAAATACTTAATGAAACATGCATGTAATATTGTATATTTATATATGTCTAAGAAAATATAAACACACTGTTATTGTTGTTGCTGTCATCATAAAAATAGCAGCATTCTCCTGAACAGAGCTTGAGGCATTTCGGATTCATATACTTCTTATCTACTGAATTTTTTTTATGTTAAAGCATATTAATGGTGGCATACGTGGTCAATATATGCACCATGTAGATCTTGGAAACTGTAGTAAGAATAAGTTTATAACTCAGTTTGTGTGTGCATGTGTATATATATATATATATAGATAGATAAAATCAAAACTGTATTAGTATCCCATTAATCTAACAATATAGAAATAACAACAAAGATTATAGTAAATGCCCAAGTGTCAGTTGCTAAGAAGTCGGTTAAGGAGGGTACCGACTGGGCATGGATCGCTTTTTTGACAGAAGGATTTTTTGCCCAGATGACTGAAAGCTGATATTTGTCCTGTTTCACAATATGAAACATTTTATTAGGAGAATCCATACAATAATTCGGCTGAAGGAAAACAACTTCAGCAAAAAATCAACAACAAATGTCACTTGGGGGAAAACATCAAAACCCACCATTACTTATATCAAAAACCAGACAATACATTGTATTAATGACTTCTTTATCAAGTTCTGAAGGTTACATACATGGAAAAATGAAGTAGATGCAATGGCAATCCTCATCGTGTACTGGATTGCCATACAAGAAGCCTAAGAGAAAATGTGCAATTAAAATTTTCAAAATTGCGAATATAATATGCTTCAAATCTGTCCTCATTTGCAAAGGATGCCATGTGATGACTGGCTTTTGCAAGGATAAAATTTTCTTAGAGTTTCTAGTGCGTGTAGGCAATCCTTCTCTTGCATTGGATAGCTATACAAGAAGCCTAAAAGAAAATGTGCAAACAATGTTTTTGATATTGTAAATATAATATGCTTCAAATATATGCCCATTTGCAAAGGATGCCGTGTGATGAATTGCTTCTGCAAGAATAATGTTTTCTTAGAGTTTCTAGTTCATGTAGGAAATCCTCCTCTTGTACTGCATAACTATACAAGAAGCCTAAAAGAAAATGTGCAATCAATTTTTGCAAGATTGAAAATATAATGTGCTTCAAATCTATACCCATATGCAAAGGATGCCATGTGATGACCTGCTCCTACAAGGATAATGATTTCTTAAGAGTGTGTAATGCATGTATTATGAATAATTAAATGAACCTTGATATTAGATACTATTATGTAAATTTCCTAAAGTTTTGCATTCAATCAATATAGCAAACTCCAACATTATTGCAAGTTTGCATTTGGTATGAGAGAGCTACATGCAATTCATCTGATCAAGTGCAAATATTGAATTTCTAGCAACATATAACACCATATATAACTCTCAGAGCTATGGACAGCATGACCATTGTGGTGCAAACTGGCATTAGGAAACCTGCATCTGTTGTTCAACTCTTCAATTATCTAGATATAAAAAGATATATTTCAATTTACCACAGAAGGGCAAGGCCTGTCTAGGTAACCAAGTTGAAGCTGAATTGGCAGATATCCATCTTGAGATGTGAACCAACCCTGAGTTAACATTCTTGTCCTTGCTTCAAGAAGCTGATCAAATACTTCTAATTTCTCATATTTCCTTTGGAGCATATTGTAACTGCTTAAACGTTCTTGCTTCATTGCAATGGGGAAACAAATTGGATCAAGAATATTGGCAGTGTTGAGCGCAAAAAAACCCTGTTTTCCAAAATGGTATATTAGAAAACGTTTTTGAGAGAGCTTGAAACTTGCCTTTACTAAATGCAATTAGATTCGTAGAACTGAAGGGAGGTTAATGAACTTCACCTGCCATATCGGCACTAGTTTGGATAGACATGCAGCATCTAAGGGAAATGAATAGTTACCATTACAAGCCTCCTGTGCTGCCTGCAGCAACAAAAGTGCCATATCAAGCAGTTTCTAGGATGATGCGTAATATAAGACTTTGAAACATAGCATAAAATTACTATGCAAAAGACCCATTTCATTAATGTGGTACCACAATGTGTCCTTGGAACTAGCATCTGTGATATGAAGCATGCATAAATTGCATATAACAATTAAGCTTCTATTTGATCTCAGATATAGAGACCTCGTATTGTTCATCTGATATGAGACCCATTCCATGTCCAAAGGGCACCTGTGCACTGTCAAATATTCTATCTGTTGCCCCATTTCCAACCACATAACCCTGAAAAACTAGTGATTCCTAACATCAGGATATGAGACCATACAGTCATGAAAATTTTGGTAATGCAAGAAAAATATTGGTTCATGTCCAACAACATAGTTCAGAAGAAAAATGTGGATTTCACTTAGTTCGGACAGATAATCTGACCATAAGATTCATGGTTGGTTTCACACCAGCTTCAATGCCTGTCATAGAGAAGGAAAAACAACGCAGTAAGCAAACACAAAAATATCATTATAAGGATTGAATGGAACAACTTCCATGTTAGAGAAGCAGCCTACATGCACAATATTATAAGAAAACTTGCAGAATCAGAATCCTATACTGTCCCATAATGCAAGTTGTGGTGGGGGGAAGGGGGGGGAAGGGGGAGTGGAGGGGCTGCATTTCAGCCTAGAACTTCACACATTCATTTTTTGAACTAAATATTTTGCAAAAAAAATCATTTTGCCCATTAATCACCAATTTTTCATTCTTAAGCATTCTATAATAACATTAAAATATTATCAAAAAGTTGTCTTTCAAACATTTGTGATCATATAGAAAAGACTTCATTTACCCATTTTCATATGCCTTCAAAAATTCAAATAAATAAAGAAATATGTTTTTATTAAAGATTTAATGATAAACCGTATGTTTGTCATCATGTAGATGTAAAACGCTTCCCTTACCTTCTGAAACTTGGAGCTCCCCTCCCCTTCCCAACCCTCCAAAATAAAATAAAATAAAACTGTTTGTTTCCTTAAAATTTTAGCAAGTATTCGAGATTTTGTACATTATGTTTTATTGTTTCATATCTACATTGCAAAGCAAAATCAAAGTAAAAGTGGCATGAGCTCAACTAGTTAAATTCCTCAACTTTCAAGAAGGCCAAGGTTCAACATTTGCCAAAGATATATCCATAATTGTTAAAATGTTGTATTACTGTTATGATGTAATATGGGTGGGGACCATTTTCAATCCCATATAACCAATTAAAAATAATAATAATAAATAAAATAATACAATCTGTACCATTTGCAATTTCATGTGCCAATATTGGGACAGGAATGCCAGAATAAGAATCCCCTCCAATGTATAGTGGATTTGATAGAAACTCAGGGTATTCCTCAAACCACTGCATCATACATCATAAGCTATATTCAGCTTTGCAAAAAGTCTATATATCTTGAAACTCGTAAAGCACTTCTCTTATAAGATAAAGCTGAAGACCTTTTGAAGGAAAGTGTACATATCTGAGACAATTGTAAAATCTCCATACATATAATCTGATGTTGTATTCGAGTAGGAAAACCCAGTCCCAGCTGGGCAATCAAGAAAAATAATGTTGGACACCTGCAAGTGCAAAACTATTTAGATATTTTACCCAAAAAAAATTGATATGCTTCGTGAAATTCAATAGCATTCAAGAGAAATTCATGTTATATGACAATTGCAAACTCAAGCGATTATTCACAACTGAAAGAGTCAACTAGACAGGGAAAGTGATAACAGATAGATCAAAGACACAATCTGAAAGGATAAGACTACATTGCAGTCAAATAGGATTTATTGTCCTGAATGAACAATACAAAAGAGTATATGATTTTATTGAATGCTAATAGAAAGTTGTCATTAACACTTAAAAGTATTCTAACAGAACCAAGAATATTGAATTCATACCTTAGTCCAACCATTTGGATTGCGGATAAGCTTGGGCAAACCCCCAGTGTAGTTATCAAAATCAAAATACATTGGACCTGCAATAAGTGAAAAGTTATAAATTAAATATCCAAAAAAGGCAATAATTTTGAACTTTTATTTTTTTCCCAAAGGATATGGAAAAACACTGGCATTAATTTATATTGTCACCATAGGTACATCTAGAAGGCTGGGCCATAATTGTCAACCTCTTATTATGAGAACACAGCAGAGTACACAAACCTATATACATTCAGAGAGGTCATGCTATGGCACGGTTAACATCATACAAGAAAATAAGATTAAAAATAAGTATACAAGGCACCAGATTCTAACAGCTCTTAACCTGAACCCCTCACCACATAGAGAAATATAGAACATTGGAAATCGCTATGGGCAATCGGAACAAGTAGTCCTTTAACTGCATGCCTATTTCCCTAGATTGCTTAATCCTGATAAGAATTTATGCAAAATCATGAAACCATTTAAACAAATGCCAATGCTACAGCATTAAGCCAAACAAAAAAACTATATTGGCAATTCAAGATTCCAATTAGCTAACCAATCTCATAGACAAATCCAGTAAAGCTCGAGCAACCAGGACCACCAGTTAGCCAAAGAAGAATTGGGTCTTCTGCTGGATTTCTTTCCGACTCAACGAAATAATAGAAGAGAGCTTTTCCGTGATCTTCATTGATTGTCACATACCTGATGCAATATCAAGAAAGAACAAAATATCATAACCATTAATGGCTACTTATTTGAGAATTCACAAATTATAAGCTGCAAAGAGTCATATTTTTCAACTGTTTTTACTTCTGAATCTGAAGATGGCAAGTTTAATCTTTTAGCATTTGGATTCTACCATAAAACTCTTTGGTACTTATCATTAGTCCATTATGTAAATTTTCTAAAGATGAATGGCATACATTGCTAAAATGGAATCATATAATACTTGATTTCAACAATTTTCTCAAGGAGAAATATGGCACCATTCAGAGATACTGTTGACGCACATTTTCTAGATCAACAAAGTTTTCTAAGCAACCAAAAACAGTTTTATATTCAGAGACCACTGCTAGAAACATCCTTGTTTAACTTTGAACCAGGCTTTGCTCACTTAACTATCATGAAATTCTTCAATGGAAACATGTGTCTTATCAAACATTCAGTCATCTATTTATGTTTCATATATGCTTTAACTACTAACTTGACATGGGAATATTTGATTTTTACTATGACTTATCTATTGTCATTGTCCTCAATATGATACTTGTTGGTTACGAATCTGCCACTAGGAAAGGATTTAGTGAAATGCGCCCTAGATTCGCCCACCAGATTGAAAGGCCGGAAGGAAGGAATGCCTTCCGTGCCAATCTCCGGAGAAGGCCGGCTTCCTATGGGTTTTCTCAATTGGTTTTAAGCTCAGAGTACAGGAAAGGAATTAAAATGCGGAAAGCAATACAAATATGATTTGAGTTGGGTGGGGAAGATAAGCAACACGGCAACGATCGATCACCACTACTAACAACAATTAAATACAGAATACACTACGAAACTACAAGCTGTCACACATCCTATGTATCCTCTATCTATGCATTCCAGGAATACTTAATCATCAAATACCGATATCCGGATAGCAGAATAACAGTAAGCAATAAAATAAGCAACATGAGGCAGAAATGCTAAGTAAAGGCAGCATAAAGAATGATAACAACAAATAGAGCCAAGTGTATCTTGCATTCAGAAGCAAACGTATAGCTACAATGGTTCCCTAGCAGGATATCCCCCTTCCACCCTTTACAATGATGTGGTGCGGCTATTTATAGCGCAATTCCCCCCGATTACAATCCTGGGCACAAAATCCCAGACCCGACAATAGCTGACAAAAGCGGCAAAAGAGCTGCTGATGTTGACTCCTGCAGACAGGGACTGTACTTGCAGCAAGGTCCACCTGAAAACTTGGCAGCTACGTGGCAGTGCGGTTGATGAAACTTCGAGTCAGCTTGAATGCGGGTAGCTGCGGTAGATGGAACTTTGCGTCAGCTTAAATGAGGGTAGCTGCGGTAGATAATTTGGCCCACGCTTGTCCTTTTTCCCATCACATCTCGGCTCGGATCCCGAGGCTGGACACTTGTCAAATTCTGATGAGGGAGGGATCTGCATTGAAAGGCGATCTCTCTTTTGTGTCCTACTTCGCCTGGAATCAGAGCGCAATTGGACAGCGCAAGTGGGGAACAGCGCAGTTGGGGAGGCCTCCGTGCCTTAGACTGTTTTTGGGCTGCTTGAAAGATTTTGCCCAAGTGCGCACAAGCTAGAGGGCGCAGCCCGACTTCACTGCGAAGTCGGGTTGCGCACTCCGGCACTTAGTCAATTTGGCCGTTGTTCAGACTGCGCACAGGGAATCAGGGCGCAGCCCGACTTCGCTGCGAAGTCGGGTTGCGCTCTGGCACTTAGCTGATTTTCTGGATCCACTGCTTCCCAGGTGCGCGCAGGAAAGAGAGCGCAGCCCGACTTCGCTGCGAAGTCGGGTTGCGCTCCTGTACTTAGCCAAAATTTTGGTCCTTTTGGTCCTCTTCCGCACTTCGCATTCCCGAGTGCGCTCGAACTTAAGGGCGCACCCCGACTTCGCTGCGAAGTCGGGTTGCGCTCTTAGACTTAGAAATTTTCAGGGAATGTTTGCTCTGTTTTGGGAATCGACCAGAGAAAGTACAAAGGGGAAAAAGAGGGGAAATGAAGCTGATAGAAGGGGAGAAAGGGGACAGTGGAGAAAGGGAAAGGAGGAGGAGGGAAGGGAGAGCAACATACTTACAAAATTTGAAAACATGGCACCCCGTGCAAAATGTGGCAACATTCCTGGCGGCTCGCGGGGTGTCGAGCTCGCCTCGACGCAAAGAACCAGGCCTTCATCCTTTGGGCGCAGAGGAACTCCCTTCCCCTACACTTCGCTGCTCTGACGGCTTCTTCTTGGGCAACTGCTCCTCTTCGGATTCACTTTCGGCAGTTGCCTCTTCTGTTTCTCCTCCTCTTTCTGAATCTGAATGGTCACCACTGTCACCTTCTTGCTCGGCCGGCTGCTCCCGCTCACGGACATGATTGTATGCGGCCTTGGCCTGGTCCCAGGCCTCTGCACGAAAGGGCCCTAAGTCATCGACATCTCTCAGCGCTGCTCTGAATGCTGCAACCGCATGCACGTCGATGGTGTTGTATCTCTCTCCCAACTCCTGAAGGGAGGTGTTGATCTTGCAATACCTCGACACCATCTGAGTGACCTGAGCTTCCTGGACTGGCTCGGTCCAGCTGTCAATTTCTGACGTGTCTGCCTCAAAAGACAGCCAATTCAGCTTCACCTGCTCAAGGGGCAGAAACTCCCCATCCTTGACGAAGCTCGGGCAACCGAGCTCAGAAAGAGCGTTGAAGGGGGCCAGGCAAATGTTCATTTCGTGGTTCAATGCGTCCAGCATTTTCCTGGCGGCCCTTGTTTTCTCTGTTTTTTCAAAATAATTGTGCAAGGTTACCCTTGCATCTGCCCACTCTAAGGCAATTCGGGACATTGGGGGAAATCGGAGGCCTTTGCGCGCGAACTCCTCAATTTTTATTGCCAAGTCCAGCCACTGCTTCGCTTGGTGTTCGGCCTCCTCTACCACAGGCTTTCCCTGGGCAGATACTTCTTGGATCCTGGATGCGAAATCCAGGACGGATATGGACCTGACGACGTTAGCTCTGCAACCCTGCAGCAAACCAGCCCGCATCTCTTTGACCTTATTCTTCGAAAAGGCCGCCGTCTGGGACGTTTTCTCCTCGAGCTGAGATTGAGCCTGCCTTAACGAATCCTGCAGCTGAGAGACATGCTCCAACGCTGCCTTCTTCTCCTCTGACAACTGTTCGGCCGTCCTCTTTTGTGTTGCAGCCTCCTGCTGAGAGGCGGCGAGCTGTGCCTTCAGGTCATTGACTTCCTGCTGGGCAGACTCCAGCTACGCGGTGGCCCTAGCCAGATCTTCCTCCAGCTGCCTTGAGTCATTTTGCAGCCGAAACAGCGTTTCCTGATTCTCGAGCCGCTTGACAAGGAGATTGTCAGTTCTGCGACGAATACCGTTGATTTCGTATTCCTCGTTTATATCGTCAAAGTTCTTCTCCTTGACTCGGTGTTCATAGTCTGCCTCGGTCATTTCCCGGAGAGGCTTCTTCACTTTCGGGATCAGCTTCTCAGTTCGCAGCACTCTCCTGTCCAAGTCGAACTTGGTGCGCTTCACCGGGGCAGCTATCTCCTCGGCTCTTCTCCGTTTGACGCCCTGGAGGAAAGAGGCGGAACACCCTACGGCCTTCATTGCCAGAGGCTGATCATCTGTGATCTGCAGCTGTTCTCCCATGAAGTCAAGCTCTACCAGCATCGGATACGCCGAGACTAAGTCTTGTTGCGGCATTCTTCCTGCAAACAGTGAAGCAGGAGATATTCCAAAAGGCGTGGTCGCTTTTAAGGGCGACCGGGTCCTAGGGGAAGCGAGCGGCTTAGTGGAAGGTGTAGGCGGGGTTTTGAACAAGGGAGGTGAGCGGCGTGGCAATGTAGGCACGGCTTCGACACTGGCCGCGGGCGAGGGGTCTAGGGTTTGGCGAGGGTTTGGAAAACATTTGGGTCTTGGGCGAGCTGATCGAAGGAATGGGAACTGTGGGAGGGTTGGGTGGTTTGAGACAAAGAGGATGCAACTAGGGCTTGCCCTGATACGAGGGGGGACGGTGTTACGGCAGGGCCGACTAGGATTTGGGGAACCGGGGAAGAGGACGTACCTACGGGCTCCGCCTGAGCCGTTGATTGAAGGACGCCTACAGCCCAAGCTTCTGCTTCTATCCCAGGGCTGTCCAATGAGATGATTTTCGGCGCGGCTGTCCCCGTCCGTGCTGCGGCCGTTTGCTGCGCAGACTCCTTAGGCCGCTTGGCCTTTTCGCTCCTCTTCCTCTTCTTTTCTTCTGGAGCTGCAGCTGGTTCGAAGGAGGCGGAGGAGGTTGGGGCAGCAGGCAACGATGTTCCCACGGTAAACTTGTACCTGGGTTTTGACGGGAGAATGCTTGCTGCGGCCGTTCCACTGGCTGGCTCTTCGGCGCCTTTTCCTTTAGGGGGCCACCTTAGGAGTTGACTTTTCTAGCTCTTGTACCCTTTGAGGTAACGTTTCAGGAGCTGGAGGCAACATTGGGCCCACTTGGCTGCTTGTTGGTGTCACGCTGGAAGTCCCTGGAGTAGGCAATTGCTGGGACGGGGGCCTCCTTTTATACCTTTTTTGGCGCCCGGGGGAACGCAATCTCGAAATGCGAACGGCTGCCATTTGTCGGCGTATTGATCATATAAGGCCGAAAATTCATCATCTACGGCCAACGTCTTCCGGTTAGACTTATCGTGTTGCGTGCGGCACCTCATTTTCCAGCATTCAATGATTTTGTCTTTTTGCCAGTTGAGGGGCGCCACCTTGGAGAGGAATTTCTTGAAGCCCGCTGAGTCTAACCGGTGGTCCGGATTGCGCTCCGGATCAAACGCCACTTCTTCGCAGTAAAAATCATGCCATGGCGGCCATGATTGCATCCGCTCAATGTGCCATTCCAGGTCTGCACCCGTTCTATTGCACCTTTCTTGCATGATCTCCGCTCGGGGGCAGATGTGCACAAATTTTCCCCTGACCCCAATTGGGTCATACTTCCAGCACTGAGGTAGCTGTATCAGGCCCATGATGATGAGTTCTTGTTCGAGGTAGACATGTTGTCCAATCTCGTGCACTTGGATGTTCGACCAGGTAATAGGATACTGGAAAATATGACCTCTCTTCTTTCCCTGGCCGAATTCCTCCTCGACATAGTCCATCTGGCGTGATATCTCCATACCGAACTGATGGTCAGTGCAGAAATAGGGCAGCAGGAACGGCTTCCCCTTGAATCCGTAGATTCTGACCACAATGCCCTGCGTCAACCGGAAGGTATCCCCGCACTTGTACTTCCTCAGATAGTTCGTCATGGCCAGTGGCGGGCGGGATCCCTCGCCGTTGAACAGCGCCAGGGTCATACCTAGAAATTTGAAGTTGAACTCGTAGTATGACCCTTTCCTGTACAGGGCTTCAGTCCATTCGTACACAGGCAGCGGCTCTCCCTTTTCATTCACCTTCTTCAAGTCAGGCACTTTAATCCGGTAGTGCGTGTGGTACAGGCACAACCATGTGAGGAACGAGCAGAGTCGGAATTCTGTTGTCTACTTCTGCTGCAACCTGACCAGGTTCGAATGTATGGCGTACGCCACCCAATCTGCCCAGTCAAAGAAAATAGGGCGCCTCCCGCTTCTTTGCGCCGTGGAGTCATAAAACTCCCCATGTAAGATGCATTCTGCGAGCGCCAGCTGATACGGGCGCACCATTCTGTCGGAGTCGCAGCCGAGTACCCATGCCAGGATGATATATATGTACTTATTTTCGAACCTGTCCAGGGGTATAGGGCCTGTCGGCCACTGTCCGGCTGGTAGCGGAGTTTTCAGCTCTGAGTCGAGAAACTCTCTCATCCTTTTGGTCTGGGCGAATCTGCCCGCCTGTTCGTCCAGGTTAATTCTCCTGACAATTGCGTTGGGGTCGTACTGGAGCCCCGGGGCGAAGGCTGGCTGGACGCTCTCCCTGAAGAGTGTGAACAATACTCTTCCTTGGTTGTCACAGACTTGCCGGGCAGCTGGCTTGTAGTATGCCACAATGGATTCAACCAGCTCCGGGCATTGGTGGACAGGAGGGCACAAGAACCAGTACAGGTTCGATTTGTATGCAGCCCGACATGGTGCGAGGGTGAAACTTTGTCAGCCCACTTCGCTATATTTGGCCGCGGCTTGGTGAGGCTGATAGAGTACTCGCCGTCTCTATACCCGGCCAGGCGATTGATGGGCGGCGGTGGAGCTTGCCCTTGGCTTCTCCTCGACCTGGTTCTCCTTGTTCGCTCCCGTGGCACTTCGCTCTCATGAGCGCTGGATTCTGTCTATTCTTCAACTTCGCGTTCTGTGTCACTGGACTGTGCCGGCATTGGTGCTTTTCCCTTGTCCATTCTCTCTTTTTAGCTCGAGGTGGCAGAGACGGGGATTCTGGCTACTAATTCTTCAGTTCTGCGCCTTGCAGCTCAGACTTGACTTGACAATTTGGATGTTCCGAGTATGCCCGGGCCCCTTTTCTAGGCAAGAAATACAGCATTAATGGCGCAAGGGAGGGGGTTAAGGTGATTTACCCGAAGTAGGTGGAAGCGTTATAATTTTTTGGCGGCCGTGCGTGGGTTTTTCTTTGGAAAGCGTACCCTGGTTGCGGTTGGTCCTAATGCGCCTGCTCTTTTAATGACATTCGCTTTGAAAGACGCGCAATCATTATTTTTAAAAATTCTTCGGACCTCGTGCTTCCAATGACGTCATAGCCGCCGCCTGGGCACACACTTCGAGGGAGAACTTTTGGCCCAGGGTTTTAAGGAGGGACGCAACCCAACTTCGCACTATGCCACACTGCGTTGTCTGGGCCCACACTTAGAAATATTTTATCATTATGTCCCTCGTTTCCCGCGGCAAGTCGTTCAAGGTGCGCCCAGAATTGAGGGCGCACTCGGACTTCGCCCGAAAAACGTGCGCACTCCGACTTCGCCCGGAAACTTTGTGCGCAGTCTGACTTCGCCCAGAAAAGTTGCGCAGTCTGACTTCAACACTTAGCTGATTTTTGCTCTGCGCTCCCCGACTGCGCTCCCAAGACGGTGCGCAGTCCGACTTCGCTGCGAAGTCGGATTGCGCACCCAACACTTAGTCAATTTTTTGGCTTTTTTTGTCAGCTGCCTTCTCTCAAACTCCCGATGTCGCACTATTCAAGGAGCGATGCCCGACTTCACTGTGAAGTCGGGGTTTGCTCTAGGCTTCACTTAGGCTCTGAAAACTAAAAGCTGAATGCTGAAATAAATATGTACATTGTGATAAACTAAAATGCAGAAAAGAAATATGTACAAGGACCCCTTGGGTGCCTTCAGTGGTGGTAAATCTTCAGGTGGAACCCGTTGACGGGGAATGGGGAGAAGCTGTCCCGCCATGTCCCGGAGCACGAATGCATTAAATTGGTTCACCCGAGCAATCTGATAGGGACCTTCCCAGAGGGCATCAAATTTACCATGGTTGCCCGGCTTTGCTTTCAGTGAGTCCCACTTCAACACTAGGTCCCCGATTTTGAAAACTCGGGCGGTGGTGCCTTTCGCAAACCAGCCTTGGGTCGCCTCAGCATGTTTAGTAAAGGCCTGGTATGCCTTTTCTCTTTCTTCTTCTAACCGCAGTAGTTGGCAAAGTTTGGCGTCCACTGGATCCCCGTCGCCTTTTTCTTCATCTAGCATCCAGTGCGGGTATCTCTATGTGGGTAGGCAGAAGCGCCTCCTTGCCGTACACGAGCGCGTAGGGGGATGTCTTGATAGACTTCTTGAATGATATGCGATCCGCCCACAACGCCCGATTCAGGAGTAGGTGCCATGTCCTCTTGTTTCTCTCTATTGTCCTTTTGACGATCTTCAGTAGATTCTTGTTGGTGGACTCGGCCAGGCCATTCCCCTGCGGGTAGTAGTTCGAAGACATCTTGTGATAGATGCCGTATTTTTTGGTGTACTCCGTGAGTACAGCGCCTACGAACCCTGGACCATTGTCTGTCACTATTGCCTCCGGGACCCCGAAACGGGTGATGAGGCTCTCGAGGAACCCAATGACCGTCTCTTGGTCCGCATGCTTAGTGGGGATCGCCTCTGCCCACCGAGTGAAATAATCGGTGGCTGTAAGGATAAACTTGTGTCCCGCTGCAGAGTTAGGCGTGATGACCCCGATGAAGTCTAGACCCCATTGCTGAAACGGAGTCTCGGCTTGAATTGGCTGGAGGGGCAGGGGTGCTTTTCTGTTCCTGCCAGCGAACCTCTGGCATTTATCACATTTGACACAGACCGCATGAGCGTCTGTGAAGAGAGTGGGCCAATAGTACCCAGCTCTGATGATTTTTAAGGCCGTAGGCCTTCCAGAATGATGTCCCCCAGGCATCCCGGAGTGGAATTCTCCGAGGACCCTGGGTTTGTCTGTCTCTCTGACGCATCGCAACAGGATGCCGTCAATGTTTTTGAAATAAAGCCCCTCGGGGCGAAGTACGTATCTCAAGGCGTTTAGCCTAAACCTCCTTCTTTGTGAGGCATTGAGGTGATCTGGGCATCTCCCGGTGCTAAAATATCGCACCAGGTCATTTGTCCAATCACTTTCCTCTGATAAGGAGTTGGCTAGGTTGGTTTCTGCTATCGGATCTTCCCACTTGCAAGGCGAGAGATCTCAGTCGCGGCGCTTCGGGCCAGCTCTTGGCACA
Source organism: Wollemia nobilis (assembly GCA_028583015.1). Classification (NCBI taxonomy): domain Eukaryota; kingdom Viridiplantae; phylum Streptophyta; class Pinopsida; order Araucariales; family Araucariaceae; genus Wollemia; species Wollemia nobilis. The sequence goes on from JAQPPZ010000049.1 coordinate 3,379,827, forward strand.
AGGCTCGGCCTCTGATCAGCTTTGTTGGCCGTACCTCGATGTCAAATTCTTGGATTTTGGCAATCCATCCTGCCCTCTTGTGACCAGGCTCCCCTTGTATGATGAAATTCCTGACGTCCGGGTGTATCACGAAGACAGTTATCCGGCTCTGGGAGACGAAGTGCCTGAACTTCCTGAGAGATTTCATGACTGCGTGAACCTGCCGCTCAATAAAATTGTACTTCTCTTCATGCGGCTGAATCACCTGGCTTAAGAACGCTATGGGGCGTTCTTCGCCATCGTCTCCCTTCTGAGTCAGGACTGCGGCGTAACTCTCGGGTTCTCCCACCGCGTACAGGATGAAATCCTTGGAATAGTCTGGATTAATCAACACCGGAGCTTGCGCAATTCTAGCCTTGATCTCCTCGAAGGCCTGCTTTCTTTCGTCAGTCCACAAGAATTCGGCATTCTTCTTTAACAGTTCGGCCATGGGCTTGATTACTTGTGCGAAGTCCGGTATGAACTTCCTCACGAAGTTGATCTGGCCGAAGAATGACTGTAACCCTTTCTTGTCGACTGGGATGGGCAAGCGGAGGAGAGCTTCTGCTCTGTCGGGATCCACTGCAAGGCCTTTCTCGGAAATGACATGTCCCAGCAGCTTACCCTCTTTTACCGCGAAGACTGACTTCTTCGGGTTGATGGAAATGCCGAATTCACGACATCTCTCAAATATCTGCCGCAGGTGGGAAGCATGGTCCTCTCTCCTGTGAGAAAATACAGTCATGTCATCCAAGTAGATGACAATGACCTTGTTGAGCAGCTCTCGGAAGGCCAAGTCCATGGCTCTCTGGAATGTAGCGCCGGCGTTAGACAGGCCGAAGGGCATGCGCTGATATGCGAACGTTCCCCATTTGGTGGTGAACGTTGTCTTGTGCTGATCTTCGTCCTTTACCCATATCTGGTTGTATCCAGAGAATCCGTCCAAGAGAGAGAACCTCTGCGCTCCAGCAACTATGTGGAGGATCTGATCGATTTGGGGAAGCGGGTAATGATCCTTCGGCGAGGCTTGATTAAGATTTCTGAAATCCACGCAGAGACGGATGTCTCCATTCTTCTTCCTCACAGGAACCAAATTCGCGACCCAAGATGAATGCTTGATGGGGTAGATGATTTTGGCTTCCAGCATCTTCAAGAGCTCAGCTTTCATCATGGCTTCAATCTTCGGGTTTACTGCCCTTTGCTTTTGCCGGAAAGGTTTTGCATTATCTTCCAGCTCTATGGTATCTTTGGATCATCTGTCTATCATACCCCTTCAAGTCCTGGTAGCACCAGGCTACGATATCGGGGAACTCTCTGCATAATGATCTGATCTGCTCGAGTTCCTCTTCAGTGCAGTCCGTCCCGACCTTGATTGTTTTTCCGGGTTCCGAGCTCCGGGTCTACGTATTGCTTGGGGTCTACTTTGATCCTGTGTGATATTGCTCTATCGTTCTGGTCAAAGAGACTCTCTAAGGTAATCAGTCCTTTTGGGACATGATTGTTTTTCAACTGTATCAACCCCTCGTACTGCTCGTCATCAGGGTCTCTACCTTCTATTGTACATGCTTCGGTAATCAAAAAAGTGACGATATCCTCGTCACAATCAAACACATGCCAGTGGGTGTCTTTATCGAGCACAGAAGGCCTGTAGATAGTACGAACCGGCTTCGGCTTACGGACGGTGTCATCGGCCGGAACGTGCACTGGCTCCAACAGACGCCAGAATGTCAGCGTGTTTGTTCTTCTCACGTGATATGGCTTTGACATTCAACGAGTCGAATGACTCCATCAGGTCCCAGACACGATTACGATACGCCTTGAGGTAATGCTTCTTGGAGGCGCACTTATTCGTAATCTGGTTGCACACCAGCTCTGAGTCGCCAAAGATCTGCAAATGTTTCACCCCCAGTCTCTCTGCTTTTCTCAAACCCAAGCACAGGGCTTCATACTCCGCCGCGTTGTTAGTACAGCTCCAAGCCAGCCTGTAAGTATAGTCCTTCTGGATCCCGGACGGGGAAACCAGGAGTACCCCTGCACCGGCGCCATTTTTGCATCGGGCGCCATCAAAGAAGAGCTGCCATAGCTTTTATGGTGTAGGTCCTACCTCTTTCCTTGCTGACTGGTCAAGTCTCTCAGGCTGAGTGACGGAGTAGCAGCCTTGCTCAGTCTCGATCATGGCGTTGAAGTCCAGCAAGGAGAACTCATCCTCCACTTGTAACAGCTCCAGGGCTTGTTCTGTCATGTCCACCACCACCAGTTCCTCAGTTGTCAGCTGAACCATGCAGTTCTGTGACTCTTCTCCGGGTATCTTCTCTACTAGAAATGTGGAAGGCTTTTCATTGTAGATCTTCAGTCTCCTTCCTTTGAAGGGCACTTCCATATGTGAGTAATCCAGAGACAGATACCCACCCGGCTTTGCGGTGAACTCCCTGGAGAGGCACATGCCGAAGTAGGGTTCCAAGTCGACCACAACGACTTCTGTATGACCACTATGTCGAGGGCTTTGTGCGGCCGGATCGGGATATCCTTGATGACACCAGCTGTCTTGACAGGGGTGCCGTCTAGTTGCGACACACCTTGGCTGCTCCTTGTATACTCCATACCGATCTCGTCGCAGACGGCTCTCGGCATAACAGTCGTGGAGGCACCGAGAATCCACCATGCAGTTGTGCACTATATAGCCTTCCATCCGTAATGACAAATAGAAAGGAGGTGGCCTGTTTTTTTGGTGGTAGAGACTGTCAGGGGTTGAGCTAACACAGCGGGCTGCGTCGGCTTCCCGTATTTTATGTTCTTCAAAGATTCCTGCAGCAGATCAACTTGCCCGGGGAGCAGAAGAGCCTCGTACATACTTATCTTTGCGGGGGTCCTCTTTAGCTCGTCAACTATGCTGTAGCTTGAAGTGTTGGCTCCCTCCGTTTCTTTCGCAGGCTCATACTTAGTCCGGTATTGTTGCGTGGCTTCGACTCTCTGTCTCTTCGTCAGCGACGGATATCTCAGCTTCTCCTGAGCTTGTTCTTTTGTTTCGGTCGGAGACTGAGCTGCGGGAGCTTTCACCGCGGGAGCCTTGGGCGCAGGAAACTTTTCTTTGGCTGCATGAGGCCATAGTGACTTGTCAGGTGGTAGCCCAGCAGGTTGCGCCTTTTCTCTTCTGGCGTATACCTTTAATGGCTTTGCTTGGGCCGCGGCAACTTCAACGGGCTTTCTGCCTTCCTTGGTCAGGAGCAACGCGGGATCTTCTTCTGGGACGGCAAAGTTGCCTTCATCGCCCAGGATCATGTATAATTCTTCCTCTATGGCGCTGCCTGCCAGGGTCTGGAGGTAATGCTGATGCAGCGTGCACCCTTCTTCTGAGTGTGGATCGTTGCACGTGGAGCACCAGTTGACCTGGTCAGAAGTGCCAGGTTGATCCTCAATGGCAGCATTTCTTGCAGGGGGTTGCCTTTGAGCTTGTGCGGCTTGATCTTTTGTTAGCGTCGGAGGAGGATACGGTCTCCTTGGAAGGAACTCCATCTGGGCTTGCTTCTTCTTCATTATCGTCATGTCATTAGACATGGTATGATACCCAGAGGCCAGAGCCCGTACCTCTTGGAGGATTTTATTTTGAATATCATTGTCTGCGGGTGCCAAGCCGAGCCGGCGGAGGTAATGCGGCCAATGGCGGGGGCGCAGAATACGCCGCGTACTGAGGGGGAGCGGGGAGTGCGGGATACTGCGGAGGCGGAGGTGGCGGGTTAGGATAATGGATTTGAGGCGGGCCGTAGGGGTTTATAACTGGTGCCGGATTCCACGGCTGCTGGGGGTGCTGGCTTGAGGATGATGGCATCACACCAGAGGCCGATGGATACTGGGACTGAGGAAAATCAGGATAAATAGGGGGCTGCACTCTATGCGGGAGTCTGCCTATGGAGATTATATCTAATTCCGCTTGTTGGGCAGCTTCGTATAGGGCAGGGAAGGAATCGACTCGGGCTATCTTCAGAAGTAGGCAGATATCTGAGTTGAAAGACCTCAGGTAGTAGTGTGCAGCCTGACCTGCTGAAGGTCGCAGTTCGCGAGGTACTCTTTTCCAAGACCTCGCAAACCTTATGTTGAAGTCTGATACCTCCTCTTGTGGGTGTCGTTGGATGCTTTGGAACTGATGCAACAGCGAAGAGGGATCGGCAGACTCGTTGCATCCTTTTACAAGCACTGCTCGCCAGCTGAGGCCACCCCGTGATAGATCCTTTTGGCAAGGATCTCCACCAATAGAGAAGCTTCCCCCTTAGGGAAAGAGCCAGTAGACGGGTCTTGACACTCTCATCAGTAATAGAGTGTAGCGCAGCCAAGGCCAGAATGTCCTGGATGTGTTCATACGCCGTTTTGCCGTAGCCATCATAAGTAGGGATGGCCTTCAGGGCAGCGGGGGGTACAACCTCTTGTCCGACTAGGGCCAAGGGCCCCGTGGAGTCGACCGCCGGGAAGAGGTCGTCATCATTTTGCTGAGCAGCCATTTCTTCCTCTCCTCCGGTCGTGTACTCGGTATCGGTACCGTCCGAAGATGTAGATTGCTCTTCAACTTCGGCCTCTTCGATTTCGGTTTCGGATTCGTCTATGCGAGCTTGGTAGTCAGCCAGCCTGACGCGCTCTCCGGAGCGTTGATGTCAATTTCGTAAAGATCAGGCTGGTTTCCCGGATTCCTTGCTCTCCACCTTCTTGTATGCATGAAGGCGCTTGGACCGGTCTCACGGACTCAGAGAATATTCAGGTACTTGCAGAGTCGCCAGGTGTTCTGATTTTAACAGCAATGAAGCGAACACCGATGCTTCGATTCTGTTTTGGGTGGGAAACTTTCGGGTCCCATCGGGCGTGCCAGAGAAACTGTTGGTTACGAATCTGCCACTAGGAAAGGATTTAGTGAAATGCGCCCTAGATTCGCCCACCAGATTGAAAGGCCGGAAGGAAGGAATGCCTTCCGTGCCAATCTCCGGAGAAGGCCGGCTTCCTATGGGTTTTCTCAGATGGTTTTAAGCTCAGAGTGCAGGAAAGGAATTAAAAATGCGGAAAGAAATACAAATATGATTTGAGTTGGGTGGGGAGGATAAGCAGCACGACAACGATCAATCACCACTACTAACGACAATTAAATACAGAATACACTACAGAAACTACAACTGTCACACATCCTATGTATCCTCTATCTATGCATTCCAGGAATACTTAATCATCAAATACCGATATCCAGATAGCAGAATAACAGTAAGCAATAAAATAAGCAACATGAGGCAGAAATGCTAAGTAAAGGCAGCATAAAGAATGATAACAGCAAATAGAGCCAAGTGTATCTTGCATTTAGAAGCAAACGTATAGCTACAATGGTTCCCTAGCAGGATATCCCCCTTCCACCCCTTTACAATGATGTGGTGCGGCTATTTATAGCGCAATTCCCCCCGATTACAATCCTGGGCACAAAATCCCAGACCCGACAATAGCTGACAAAAGCTGACAAAAGCGGCAAAAGAGCTGCTGATGTTGACTCCTGCAGACAGGGATTGTACTTGCAGCAAGGTCCACCTGAAAACTTGGCAGCTACGTGGCAGTGCGGTTGATGAAACTTTGAGTCAGCATGAATGCGGGTAGCTGCGGTAGATGGAACTTTGCGTCAGCTTAAATGAGGGTAGCTGCGGTAGATAATTTGGCCCACGCTTGTCCTTTTTCCCATCACATCTCGGCTCGGATCCCGAGGCTGGACACTTGTCAAATTCGATGAGGGTCGCATCTGCCTTGAAAGGCAGTCTCTCTTTTGTGTCCTACTTCGCTTGGAATCAGAGCGCAATTGGACAGCGCAAGTGGGGAACAGCGCAGTTGGGGAGGCCTCCGTGCCTTAGACTGTTTTTGGGCTGCTTGAAAGATCTTGCCCAAGTGCGCACAAGCTAGAGGGCGCAGCCCGACCGCGCGGGGAGGCCCCGGCCAGAGGGAACACAAGTCAGAGGGCGCAGCCCGACTTCGCTGCGAAGTCGGGTTGCGCACTCCAGCACTTAGTCAATTTGGCCGTTGTTCAGACTGCGCACAGGAATCAGGGCGCAGCCCGACTTCGCTGCGAAGTCGGGTTGCGCTCTGGCACTTAGCTGATTTTCTGGATACACTGCTTCCCAAGTGCGCACAGGAAAGAGAGCGCACCCCGACTTCGCTGCGAAGTCGGGTTGCGCTCTATACTTAGCCAAATTTTGCTCCTTTTCGGTCCTCTTCCGCACTTCGCATTCCCGAGTGCGCTCGAACTTAAGGGCGCACCCCGACTTCGCTGCGAAGTCGGGTTGCGCTCTTAGACTTAGAAATTTTCAGGGGATGTTTGCTCTATTTTGGGAATCTGACCAGAGAGAGTACAAAGGGGAAAAAGAGGGGAAATGAAGCTGACAGAAGGGGAGAAAGGGGACAGTGGAGAAAGGGAAAGGAGGAGGAGGGAAGGGAGAGCAGCATACTTACAAAATTTGAAAACATGGCACCCCGTGCAAAATGTGGCAACAAATACCTCACAATTCTCATAGCTTGATATAAACGGCAATTTTTTATAACACACGTCTAGTTTTTGTGTTTAATGTTTTATTCAAAAAGGATCGACACACTTCAATGTGATACAATAAGTCCTAGAACTTGATACTGGTAAGAGATTATAATAGTTAGTGTAGCACTGTAGATATTCCGATTTGATGTTTCTTGACGTGGAAATAAGAGGCCTTTTGTGAAATGGTATTACAAATAGTTCACAATATTAAATGTTTTTACAGAAATACTGGTAAAATACTATGATGGCACCAATCTGTCATGGATTCTGTTCTCTTTGAATGTATGTATATTTATTTACCCTCTCTTTAAACACCATGCCTCCACGCCCCACCTTCCCACCTTCTTTTCATAAACTGGCAAACTTTAGGGCCTTGTACCAGAAGTACTTACCTTTAGAATGGATGTTGATTTGGACAGAATGCTCCCTAGAACTTATGCTTGTGTCTATTGATAAAATGCAATATGTGAAAATGTGATTACCCACAATGACAAACAACATCAATTTGGACTGCAAAAAGAAAGTATTGAATAAGGAGTTTCCACTCGTTGTCCAATACAAATACTTACAAGATAATTAATAACAAAATTGAAGAAAAACAAGGCTATTTCACGTAGGCAATAAGATGAGGAAATTAGCATAACCTTACAGATAAATACAATATGGCAGAATCCCTTGATAGTAGGGATGTCATTCATAATATATGAGAAAACTCCAACAATTATGCACTTTGATACCATCTAAGAGCTGGAAAAATTTACAAATGAATGTTATGTGCTGTATTAGCTTGCATCTCAATGACCTTTGTTCTCAGATTGATATCAAACAAGTAATCAACTTGTTGGGATGTTGGCATTGATACAGTCTTGGGACTGAAAATATGATGTAATGAGCTTGAAATATTAATGGAATAGACCTATTCTTAGGAACTTTTGCCTATAACGTAAGATAAATATTTTGCTTTCAAATAGGAGTAGGCATCTCTTCTTCATCCTGTATGAGTGTCTTTAATGAAACATCAGTGTCCCTAAACAAACAAAGGAACCTACCTTAAATATTCTCCTGAAATGGCATCTAAGAACAAAGGTAAAGTGTTAGTTTACAAGCACCTGTCTCTTTTGGAAGATGATGATCTGTCACTATATGTAATTGATTTGAGCAAACCCAAAGTTGGACCAAACAATGGGGTAACTGCTTTTGAATACAACCTCGAGCTATGAACAAGACCATCCCAAAAAAATGGACATAGAAGAGAAACTATTAAAAGTGTTTTAGCACAAGGTCCTCCTTTAATAAGATACATGTCATTTCAAATCTGTCTTAGAGATCTTTTGGTTTCTGTCTTTATTTGTGTCTCTCTTGATGAAGTCCAGAGCACTGGCAGAGAACTCCAAATGATGAAGCCACTATGTGAAGGTCAAGATATTAGACTAGGGAGGTTGTCTTAGAATTCCAACTTAAACCATGCCATAGATTAGCATACATTTTATGGCCTGATTAGGATTTGGCAGTAGATCAGAGTCCATAAGGGTACAAGTTCGATGGTTGTAAAGAATCCTTGTCCCATTGCACAAAGCTTCTTTGACTTCACCCATTTAAAAATATAATTGTCAGATATAAAATGTCCACATACGAGGGAAACCAAAAGAAACAATATAGTCAGAAAGATCAGCAGCGCATGGCTGTCAGCGTTAAAGTCTTCCACCCCCAGCCCTTGTTGGATCAGAGTCTAAACATGGTAAACATTATCATATGGCATGTGAAGTGAAAATAAGTGGGTCTATGCTCCACAATAAGAGGCAAAAATGGAAAATATGACCATACTGTTTGTGAAGAAGAGGGGTCTAACTCTTCTCATCTGCTCAACAATATCAGCAACATGTCACTTAGCCAAACTAAACATAGGGATTTATGATGCCAGGTAAAAGTGTTCTGTAGACAAGTTCAGTTTTGAGGTACGATGTTTAACCTGTTATTTACGAGATATTATTTTCTTTTCTCCTTGAGCAAACACCTCGTTTGGGTCTGCCTCCATGTTACAGGGCTGCTTAGCAAGACTATACATCTTAATTGTGGAAGTCATTTGGGTTAGGTTGGAAATCTAATTCTTGATTCTCCAAACATTCATGATGGTAGAAAATTCCTGAAGCTCCTAGGAGGGAAGCATCCATTTCCAAGCGTTTCTCAAAGTTTCCAATGTTGTGGCCAAGGGTTTTAATAAGTATATGCAGTTTGCAATGTCATTCAATTGCCCATTCCCTACTTCTTGTCAATTCCTTTGAAGTCCAACCCAAAGTTTCTGCCCTTTCCTAAATCAGCATCTCTGCTTCTAACACTTAAGTTTCAACAGTTTCCAAGAATCCATTTCAGATTCTTCATACAACTGAGGACTACGCTTAGGCAGGCGTCCCATGTGGGGGCTAAAGGATCTGAAAACGCAGAGCATGGGTTCCCATGGAATAAAATATCATACAGCTAGAGGAAATATTAGAATCTTTCCTTGAATTGCAGAGCACCACAAAAGTAGGCCGGGGGCTCTAGAGGATTAAAGCACCCGCAGAGATATTCTAAGGCCACGGGGCATTTAAAGCTTCGTCCAGCTCTCTCCATCTCCTATGCAATTATAAATTTCTCAATCTTAATATGGGATAAAGTTTTCGGGACCAAAATTTTGCCAAAACACTCTTACAAATTCTCTTCTGTGACCCGCTTGAAATGTTAGACGTTCCTGTGGCAAGAGACCCAATCCTTATTGGGCTACCTGGCAAGGATATACTTGCTCAAATGTAAAATTTTACAACCTTGAACACACCCAAAATCTTTGGAAGGCACTAGATATGTACCCTGCAGCCTGCAGAGATGGGACAGAGTGGTAGTATTGGGAAATGCATCCATAGCAGCTTTATAGATTGTCTTTGAGTTTAGTCTTCAAAATCATGGCATGGACCTCCAAAAGGTGACGAGACAAATTCTGATAAAAACAGATAAAACACACACTCTCTCACAGACACGCACCCCATCGAATCCAGTTTTGATTACAAACAACTAAATGGTAAATCTGAACCCAAACCATATAAAGTATTTATATATTCAATCTATATATACATGATACAGACCCAGACCCAGTTTTCATGCATACCATCCAAACTAACTTTGAATTTTGAGACATAAATGCAACATTTAAATGTTATTCCAAATATATCCATAGAATATATATAGATATAAAACTTATATATATAAAACAGATGAGTAAATGCTAAATTTAAACCCAAACCATATATATATGCACTGTATATATACATGACACGTACTTAGTGTCTATCATGCATACCGTCCAAACTAACTTCGATTCTTGATAATTAAATGCTACATTTGAATGTAAGCCACGCATATGGATGGCACTTACCCAGTGTGTATCTTGGAGTGTAGGCTTCCACTATAGCCAGGGAAGCACTCCACTCTTGCATCTGGTGGTGCTCCCTCGCTCAGCTGAACTGAACCCACGGACATAATCACAACAACAATGCATGAAATAAATTTAGTTGAATCCATTCTTGTGGAAGAATCCAGTTGCCTCTCTACGTCACCACAGAAATGAAATGGGTCAGTATCTTTCTTCACCCACTTCTGCAGAGGAGTAGCTTCCAGACAGATTAGAGAGATTAAAAAAAAAAATTAAGCAAAACTAATCACCCATTTCCTTGTGGGATGGTGTGTGTTTTCTTGAAGATTTTGCTTCAAAATTCACTGCATTTGATTCCCAATTCCTGCAAGTGAGTGTTTGGGATTCTGTTCAGAAATAATTTCCCCGACATTGGGTATCTATGGTTGTTTCTCGTACGGATGTTCAACTTTTTTCGCTAGCCTATCTTTTCTTTCGACCACTCATTTTTTTTGCGTTGTCTATTGGGATTTCGCTTGTTTGTCATCCATACTTTCTTGTATGTGGATTATCATTCTAGATGTCAAAACTGCAGAATTGTAAGTGCGAGGATCTTGTATGTCCAAAAAACGCTACCAACAAAGAACATTGTATCTTGAAAATTACAGGAGGATCTTGTATGTCCAATGCCACGCGCGTATTTGCTACCAACAAAGAACATTTTATCTTGAAAATTACAGGAGGATCTTGTATGTCCGATGCCACGGGCATTTTTGCTACCAACAAATAACATTTTATCTTGAAAATTGCACATGAGAGTAGAAGTTCACAGACAAGTTTTCTAATGAAGGGAAATTATGGCAAGCGTAACAGGCATTCTTTTTACCAGATATTGAATTATGGTAAAAATAAATCTTTTAGCAAATCTTTCCACAACACAGGAACGAAATTCCAAATTATAAAAGAATAGAAGGCTCTTAAAACCAGTGATACTTAATTTAATGTTATACTTTTGCCTAAATATTAAATGATTCCATTAGAATCTTTGACATTTTACAGCCAGCATCTTTAATTTTTAAAATTTTAAAATAATTTAAACGTAGAAATACATTGTTAGCATCTACGTATAGAATATAACACCTATATTATTATGCTTTAAATATATATTATTAAAATTAGCGATATCGCATGTTTCTTGAATTGAAAATATTTCACATATATTAATGATAAAAAAATAGTACATAATTACATCAAAAAAACTGTATAAAAAAACCTCCCGCAACCTACAACAACACTACCCAATATCCCAAACAACATTACATATTAAACTTTATCATGTTTTTCTGAAATAAATATGTACAAAAACTAATCATATCAACATATCTATCAATCCTGGAATAACTTGAAGTAGATGACGAACTGTTTGAAGCAAGAAAATCTTGAAAAGCTTGAAGAAGATTACTGAATCTTTCCCTGAAGCAAAACATAGTCTTCGCCACCTGTAGAGAGATAGAAACAACTATGAGTCTCCTATGAGACTCAGTAAGAGATCTCGGTAAATGCTGATAAAGTTCCTTATTCCTCGAAAGCCATATGTTCCATAAAATTTTCGTAGAAAGCAAAATCCAAAAATCATTAAAACATTTGCCCATTTTAGGCACATACCCAAAAATCACATAATGTCGAAAAGCAGTACTATCATTGTTACAACTCAGCATATCTTGAAAAAATATAAACCAGATTTCTTTCGCATACATACAATCAAAAAATATGTGCCCCACAGTATCATGAAGTCTGCATAAAGAGCATAGTAAATAAGAATGACAATCAACTGAGACAGGGAGCCTCTGAAGTAATAACAACCATCTAAACCAAGCCTTCTTAGGCTCAAGACACGTGGACCACACATTATGCAAGATGTTCGAACCAGAAGAGGGATTAATGTCCATATTCCAAACTCTGCTGATATGACCAAAAATATCATTGGTATCCATCAACATATTATACAACTGTCTGGGCTTCGTACTGAATAGTTTAGTACCATCCTTCCACTGAAGACCCTTGATCAAGGAGTGATCATCTGGTAAAATATCACAGCCAACAATCTGATCATAGGCAGCTCTTAGTAAACAATATGTCCTCCAATGAGAACGTGGAAGATTATATTGGTGACTAAGAAACTCCCAAGACTTGATAACTCCGTGATCAAGAATATCAGCAAAAGTATTAATACCTTTACCAACCCATTTCTTGGCTGAACATCCTTGAGTAAGGGCCAAAAATTTATTCTTATATTTAAGAGTCCACCAAATAGAACTCTGAAGACAAATAACATTGTCAACTCTATTATAAGCCACATACTCTCTTATCATTTCCCAAGCTTTCCACAGACATTTGAAAATAGGTGAGCCAGTAGGGGCAATAGAAAAACTGTCGAACAGGATATCACTCATGGGGAGGCCTTTCCAGGATCGAGCTTTTTTAGGAACAGATTGCAAAATGTTCTTTCTAATTAAAACCTTCCATGGCTCATCACCTTCAAAACACTGCACAATCCATTTAACAGCTAAAGCCAAACCTTGAACCCATAGATTTTTAAGACCAAGGCCACCTTTCAGCTTGTTAACAGAACACCAGTCCCACTTAACACAATGTCTTTTTGTGCCAAGAGTGTTACCAGCCCACAAAAAGTTCTTAATATGTTTATGGATATCATTGATCTGATATGAGAAAAAAAACCAAGCTGAAGCATAGTAGACTATATAAGAAGATAAATTTTTTTGACAAACCTGCAATTTACCAACACTAGACAAAAATTTATTATGCCACTTTTTGAATTTAGCAAAAATTTTCTCTTTCACCCATATCCACATGTCTTTTAAACACGGATCTATGGCAAAAGGTATTCCCAAGTATCTAACCTGCTTGGAAGAATTGCCCCATTGAATATCAAATTTAGATAACCAAGGAGGAGCAAGTTGATCCCAACTCAGAAGAATACACTTATGAGTAGCTATTTTTGCCCCAGAGGCATTACAGAAGCATTGGAGCTTGGCAAAAAGAGATTCAAAATTTGATTCCACAAGTTGAACAAAAATGGAAGTATCGTCTGCAAACTGTTGATTGACCAATTCTTTGCCATTAGGTAAAGTAATACCTTTAACATGAGGACTTAATAAACTGTCTCTTAGAATATAATGTAAAGCATCACTGGCTATAATGAATAAATAAGGGGCAAGGGGACAACCCTGCCTAATCGATCTCTGTAATTGAATAGGTTCAGACAATAAACCATTAATCTCAATATATGCTACAACATCTGATAACAAAACCTTAACCATTTTGCAAAAAGTCACTGGAAAACCAAAAGCTTCCAAAGCTGAAAGCACAAAATTCCATTCAATTCTATCATAGGCCTTTTCAAAATCTAGAAGAAGCATTCCAACATTTTGACCTGTTTTCTTGGACCAATACATTGCCTCCCATCCTGTGAGAAGATTCTCCAATATGTATCTGCCCTTCACAAAGCCTGTTTGTGAAGAATTAATAAATCTGGGAAGACAATTAGCAATGCGAAGCGCAAGGATCTTGGCTAGAATTTTATAAGACACATTAAGCAGTGTGATAGGTCTCCAATTTTTGACTAAAGTTTTATCTCCATATTTTGGAAGTAATCTAATAATACCCGAATTGATTTCTTTACCCAGAGAACCACTAGCCAAAGCCTCCTCATAGACTTGACGTAGATCCTCTGCAATCCAGTCAATATGTTTCTTATAAAATTCTATAGGCAGCCCATCAATACCTGGTGCTTTATCATTTTGAATAGCTCGAATAGCCTTCATTACTTCTTCTTTAGTAATACTACCACCTATAGTCAAGGAATCCTGCTCAGAATTTTTTTTAGGAATAAGAGAGCAACAGTATAATCGATCCTTAATTCTAGCAGCACTTTCTTCCGAGGTAAACAATTCTTTATAGAACTGAAAAAATATTTTCATAATGTCATTATCATCATACACAATAGAATTACCATCCCATATCCCCGAAATAGTCTCTTTAATCCCTTTTTCCTTAATATAACGGAAGAAAATTTTTGAACCCCTATCTCCTTCCTTAAGCCAGTTAAGTCTGGCTTGAGAACGTTGCCCCTGAATTTTCTTCACTTGAAACCTCTTGATCTCATTTTTAATCATAACTAATTCTTCTTGAAGGAAGATATTGTTCGGGTCATGTTGCAAAGCTGACTCAATATTATTTAGATTATTATGTAACTGAGTATACAACTTTTTAGCATCAAAGGCACGCTTTTGACCAATGGTCTGAAATAACTTTTTCCAGCCAACAATATTAATATTCCATCTTTCAATACATGTGTTGTTTCTATACAACCATTTATTAACTTCTTTTAAAGTGAATATAGCCTCATTGCAATCCCTGGATTCCAAGAGAGAAGTGTTTAAAACAAACTTCCAGGCAGATTTATTATGATGTGAATCCTATTTTTGGAATCTTAAACATGCAATGATAGGAAAATGATCGGATAAAGTATGAGGAAGGATCTGAACCCTCAAACCATTGGCAATGCCATCAAAGTGAAACCAAGAATTAGTGGCATAGAATCTGTCTAATCGGGAATAAATCATGTTGCCTCCTTTTTGCATATTACACCAAGTGAACCATAACCCATTGTGTTGATCTTGCATACCCTCTAAGGGATCAATTAATCTAAACTGAGATTTAAAGTTACCCCAGAAGCGTTGCTCTTCTCCTTTCCAATCAACTCCTAATCCGCCACATTTATCATAATGATGCTCCACCATATTAAAATCCCCACAAAAAATCCAGGGGATATTAGGGAGAGAAACTAACCATTGCCATAAAATGCAACGTTCAATATGGTCATTGGGAGCATATATAGAACAAAGACCAATTTTAAGAGTATCTTTTTCAAAAACTACCCAGACTGCTCTGTTGCATGGAGAACAACCTGAGCTGACCACCTTGGATGCCCAAAAAGGAGAAAGTAGAATAACAGAACCTCCTCGACCATGAGGATGATTTGTCATAAAAATAGAAGCTTCCTTCCAAATGACCCTTAGAGCCAAAAGCAAATTAAAACTGCTAGCTTTGACCTCTTGAAGACACATACAATCAAGCCTACCAATAGATCTCTTCAAATATTTAACAAAATACTTCCTTTCAGGGGATTCCAATCCCCGGACGTTCCAGCTCAAGAATTTAAGACTCATTGGCAGATTTCACTTTCCTATTCCTACTTCTAGCACTATTTTTCATAGATCTAACAGAATTACCACCTGATAAAGAGTCAGGGACTCTTCTTTTTTTCTTCTTCTTTTCAACCACTGACCATTCACCACTTAATTTATCAACATCTTCACCAGCAACACTATCACCTGCAGAGCTTGCAAGCTCGGTGTTGGCCAAGGACTCATCATCAGAGATATCGTTGTTCTCCATATTTTCAATTGCCCCTATTGACTCATTTTCACTAAGCCACTTAGCCTGTTTCATTTCCAAAGCTCTTCTATTAATAGTTTGAAGTGCCAATTGTTGAGCATTCAATTTGCCCACCTTCTCATGAGAATCTCTATTGTCAACCACATCACCCAAACCAGGTGGAGGGACAGAAGACCCAGGTTTATCAACTACTTCTTGAGCCTGAGCAATGCTCTCATAGAAAGTTTTCAATTTATTAATATTATTCTCTGATGAGGGTACAAAACTATTTTTAAGGACAAGAGACAGACCCCCAAAATTTTGGTTACAATCATCTTGCAATATTATGGTTTCATGAGCATGAGCAGAAGGTTCCTCAATAAAACTGGGAGCATCAAAAATATTAATATTTTCTTTATATGAATCAATCAACATATTATTATTATCCAAGGTGGAAACAAAAACAACATTATTAACTCCACTATAATCAGCCAGAGAGTCTGGAACAACAGTATTTACAGGATTCTTAGCAACAACACTCTTAACCAAATCATTTTTAACAACATTCAAAACCCTAGAAACCATTTTGGCCCCTTGAGAAGAAACCTCCACCCTGTTATTTGGGCGTGAAAGATTCATCTCAGTTTTAGAGCAATCATTTTGCCCCCCAACATGCACAGTACCCTTATCAACAGGAGCAACCACATAAAAATTAACAGTCTTTCTATTTAACAACAAAGGACAATTTTTACGAACATGCCCTTCCTTTTTACAAATAAAACAAGAGTTCATCCCTCCCAGTAGTTCAATCTTGCAAGACAAACAAATATTACCACAGTCAATCTCTAAATCCTCTGGTAAATCAATCCCAGGTTGCAAAGAAATAAGTAACCGGGCGTCCATATGAGGTAACACAGACTTTGCCTCTTCCACTTTTAAGACTTTACCAAATGGAGCCATAAGCTGAGGCAGGAAAGCCCAAATAATAGGATGGAGGTTCCTAATAACGACCCAACGAGGATAAGAGACAACCATCACCTCCTCAGTTAAAACATCGGGAGACCAAGCCAAAATACGAAACACAGATTTGCCAACATTCCAAAAGGGTTTTTGTAAAACCCTAGATTGCATATTATGATTCTAAAAAATAATCATGAAAAGCCCCCTTTGAATCATGCGACAGAATGAAACTTGAAACCCTAGATTTTTTCCCCAAATATTATTAATCCAGTCTGACATAAATTTTTGAGATGGCAGGGCATTAATATCCAAAGCAACAAAAAAAATAGCCACATTTTTAAGTCGTTCTTGTTCTACATTCATGGCATGCAACATATCATCATTAGGGATTAGGGTAACCTTATTAGCATTTGTCGAAGAATCCTTACATTGTTTGATGTTAAAAACGACTTTATCAGAAATCATAGGCTTTACTCATATCAAGTTTTAAGATCATTACTTTCTCTTTTATTGAAGTTGTTTAAAGTATAACATCATGAGATACTATGATCTCATATAAATTTCATATCCCTTTCACAAATATTCCTTGTTCTTTTAAAATAATTTTCTCTAGCAAAAGTCTTAACCAATTTGCCATCATTTTGGATATAATCTTATATGCCACATTGCATAGGTTTATGGATCTAGATGAATTGCCACAACCACATGAATGCTCGTAGAAATGAAAAGGTCTCATTATAAGATTATATAACTATGTTGTTATAGGTTGTAGAACATAATTATGTATATTATCACGAATTGCATGATGATGTGTTGTGTTATGTTTGAATTTTAAATTTTTGTTACAATCTATAGATAGATTTTGAGTTCATATTTAAATTTTTGAATATATAATCTTTTATTTGATGACATAAGATTGAAAAAATTTTATTTATATTATTTAAATATTAAACTACCATGTTTTATAATAAAAATAAAATAAATTGAAAAGAAAGTTAATATTTTTTTTAATAATAGTAAGGGGTTTTAGGCCCCCAAACCAAAATTCAGAAAAATATATAGTTCAGCATAAAAAAAATTGACAAAAAACTACTTGTCATATACATAATTTGTTGATCAATACATAACTGTCTTGTACAAACATAGACTGACAATGAACTGAACTAAAATTTAAGCTAAAAACAACCAAGTACAACTTAAACAATAATATCCATAAGAAACAGTCAAGACCATACCGCAACAACTTGCCTCAATCTGGTTAATTCCCATCATCTGTGAACATTATCCAATATGTTCATTCCTTACTGCTCCTCCAAAGGTACATTCCTTATTTTCTCTTTACCCCTATCTCTTGTAATGATTAGGGAAAATTATGTATCCAAGACTTATTCTCTTCCATTGAAACTCCAATGTTGGCCATAACATCTGCAACTCCATTCCTTTTTCTATAGATATGTTGAATTCTGACAGAATTCAGTTGTGATAAATTTACTCTACATTCATCAATCATATCTGTTTTTGTCCAACTCACTTCTTGTTCTTTTTTAGAGCTTTCACTAGATTTAAAGAATCCCCTTCAATAATGACATCCCTTCCCTTAATTTGTAGTAAAAAATGAGTGCCCAATAGGAGAGCTCTAGCTTCTGCAAAATTATTAGTTTGATTGCCAAGAGGTTCAACATATGCTAATAAAAAATTACATGTCTCATATCTTACTACCCTAGTTGCTCCAGCAGCACCCGGATTCCCTTTTGAAGCTCCATCAAAATTAAGATTAATCCAGTCTTTTTGGAGGCATTTCCCAAAATACATTAGCTCAAGAAGGCTTCAACAAAGAATGAGAAAAATTGGAAACTTGCCAATCTAGAAGAAAAGGGAATTCTATATTGAGATTTTCTTTTGGAAAATAATCTTTAAAGTTCTCCTCTAAAGAACTCCCAACCCTTAAACTGATAGAAGAAGAGAGCTAATAAATTTAAAAGAAGTGATAGAAGGAAAAAAAATATGTCAATGTGCAGACTAAAGGAATTACATGTTTGTTGATAAATAAGTTAAAAAGTAGATAAAAGGGATTTATTTGAATATAAAAATTCTATTTTACAAGTTCATGGTTGCATGTAGAAGGAAAAAGGTTATTATACATCTCATTGGCAACATTGGTAATAATACATCTCAAAATGGTAGTGGCTAAAAGGTTTACCAGTTGGAGCCAAACCCAATTGTTGGTTGAGGAGATACCATTCCCACGTGTTCAGTAACTCCAGCTAATGTGGTGGCTTGGGGTGTATCTGATGGCATTGAGAGCTGTGATACATGTGATAATGTTTGCACGTCTAGGGAGGATGGGTGGTTCATTTCCATTCCTTCTAATACTGGTTGGCAGCATATGGAGGGTGAGAGACATTCACCTCATGAGCATACCCCTCATGATTGACATGATTTAATGCATGCTTTTTGGTGATGTGGTTGGTGATGGGTTTAACTCTATTTTTGTTGTTTTGAGTAACTGCTTCCTAACTCAAGTTAGTGTGACTACCTATTGGGGTGTGCCCATCCACCCATTTTTTTTTGTTGTAAAGACTTGTATTTTTAAATTAATTAAAAGTTAGGCCTTTACATTTAAAAAAAAAGTTTATTATCTTCATAAACCTTAACAACATATATAATTTGATTAATATTGCTTTGGCGAAGAGATTGCAGTTTAGACAACAAAACTAACGACATACAACTTTAGGTGAAAATGTTCAAATTTTTGAATATTTGAAGCTCACCATAGATAAATATATTTTACATTCATGTTTTCATGCTATTGAGATGGATAATATGGATGTTGTTCTTAGTTATTCTTCGTTAGATTTTTTAGGTATTGTTAATATTAAAGTGCAAAAAAAATTATGAGATTATGGTACAAAAAAAAGAAGATAATGTTGCAGGATATTTCTCGACTTAAGGAGCAAGGACCTAAGGAGAATCAAGAAACAATTATAGTAAAGGAAGAAGTTAATGAACCAATAGAAGAATCAAAAGTTGACTCTATAATAACAAAAACAACATAGTCCATGAAATAATCACACAAGGACACACCAAAATAAGGGCTCAAGCGAGAAGAGCATTAAGAAGAATTTAAAATAGAGAAACAAAATGCTAAGAATCAAAAGAAATAGAATGTCAGATTAAGGTTGCAATATATCACCATCCACACCATCTTGAGTGACAACAATCTTGGAGACATGGCATAAGGCATCAATATTATTATGGATCTACTTAGAGTCAGAAAGGCATAAAGTAAAACACTATTTGGAAGAAAAAACATAGTGATTTTTGATTTCAAAGGGGTGTAGCAACATCAAGGAAAAAAAGACCAATCATTCAATATATTAGATTAGGATAGCAGAAGCATAGAGTCGAAGAGTAGTTATGGATATTTAAGTTGCACAATGGTAGATTGGCATCATCGAAGACCACCACCAATCAATATTTTACTTAGATGGATGGATGATCAAGATTAGTACCAATTATCAACATTGCTTAGAATATGATAGTTTTAATTTCTTCTCATGTTTTGAGGATGAACCATTTGTAAAGAAGGTGGGATGCTATGGTACCTAGGAATACATATATAGGGATATGATATTTTATTGCATATATGTATTATGGATAGTTGGCATGAGCCACACATAACCCAAGGTTGATTATATTACTATATTATAATAATGAGTGAGATAAATGTTTATACGATAGGTATATAAAGATGGTATATTGCCCTTGTAATCATTATGGAGATAATTCATATGAAGTATTGCTTGTAATCGTCTTTGGACACAAAGTATCTTATAAGACTTTTCCCTCTCTAAGTGGCACTCTCATATTGGAAGATCTTGAATTTTACTTATTTAAGGAGTATTATTGGCATTGCCCTACCCTAAATGTATTATCTATCTTGATGGATTTTTAAGCCTTAATAAAAATATAAAATCCATAAGATAAATTCCATAAAATCAAATATAATATAGCCACAATATAGTAAGATCAAGATGATGATGTAAACAAAATAATCAGAGTAAATTAATATGTAAATTAAGACTTATAATATATCAAATAACATTCATTAATAAACAACAATATGAATGTAAATAACCTAAATCATATATGTACAAAGCATGTAGCATAACTTACAATATTAATTGCTCAAAATGTATGTAATCTTTATTACTCTACTTTCTATTACAAATAAGACACTTAACTCTTTACACTTGATAATTGGATATGATCTTTGATGATTTAATGCTTCTCTATGGAGTAATGTATTACCATAGTAAAATGAATCTTTGCATACTTAACTATTCTTTTCGATATGCCAAGTTTTATGACTCTTGGCTTCTCTACTTGATACTTGCATACACATGACTCTATCTTGTATGCACATCTAGACATGACTCTTCACTTTGCACACTCTAATATAAATATAATTGTGCACTCTTACACATAAGACACTTGTGCACATAGACTCACATTATACTTACAAACATATTTACATGATACTTTCCATTTCCTATATATACACACATAATACGTGCACAATACAACATTACATAAAATATTACTCACACTTTAAACTAAGACTCAACCCTAATCTAATACTTACAATATGTACCATGAAGGTATATTAGCATGTACCAACTAATGTTATATACACCAACATATCTTTGACTCTTATATGGATTGTTATTGTGGATAGTTATTTGTTGATAAATGATTTGATATGTCTACATATTGTGAATGATTTCTGTTAACAAGAATAAAATTTCATAAAAAGGAAAGGCCCATTTTGTCATATATTACCTTGGGCATTACAATCATAGCTACCCCTAAATTGATTCTATAACTTTGTAACATATGCCCTTCAATTTTCAACGTGATGTAACATTTGCATCAGTTTTATTATTTTGGGTTTTGGTGTATTTAAGATACAAGACACATTCACTTCAATATCTAATAGATCTTCAATTATTAAATTTTGTTAGTCAAATAAGTTAGGCCAAGTTAGAGAGTATTTTTGTGTTGGTGGTTTAGTTTTAGCATAAATTCATTCTTGTTCTTTTAAATATTCCTATAGTGGATCTCTTTGTCTTAGTAATGATAATGATTCCAACATGTTTATGGGTGTCTTTTTAAATCATTTGTGACATTGATTTTTGGTTTTATAACATTATTTTCACCACATGGCACAAATTTCTAGAATTACTAAGTGATAAATATCTGGCTTTCACTAGTTAATGATGGGTATTTTAAATTTTTGTTGACAATTTTGTGCAACCTATCTCATTCCCCTAGTCTGGTCAGTTATCTAGTTCTTATTTTTTCTACTATAAAATCATTCATTCTTGATGTTTTGGGTTGTTGAGTTTGTGTTATTATTATTTGCTCATTATTTTGTGTTATAGGTGGGTTTGATGGCATCAACCCTTTGTCTTTGAGATGAAGAGTTGGTCAGCAACTTCTCAACATTGTACTACTTGTGCATGATTATAGTTGCTTTCATAGAGTTGATTGAGGTCACTCTTCATTTGATTCCTCTTCATTTGATTCCTTTACTTTACGTTGTAATACTTTGTTGTTGATTTGTTATTATTACTTGTTCATCAAAATAAAAATGGTTATTGTCTTCTATTATTCAAAAATTGGTAATAACTATATTATTGGTGTTATGTATGACAAGTACTAATTGTTTTACTATTACTTATTGGTCCATGATTGGTTGGTTTATTATTGGTGATTGGACCACTACTGATTGATCTACTATCATTATTTATTATGCTTGGTATTATTGGTTATAAATCATTGTATGAGCATTGCAAATAGCCACTACACACTTTACTAGATTATGCCCAACATTGTAGGAAAAGCACTATAACGTGTTCATTTCATAATTAACATCCGCCTTATTATTTTGTAATTGGTTTATTTTTTGACCACCTACCTAATGAAAACATGGTCCTTTGGGAGATAAGGGGTTCTCCTTTGTTTTTTATTTTTTTGTGGGGTTCTCCTTTGTTACCAACTTCTATTTATTACCATTCTCCATTTTTTCTTTGATTTATTTTTAGTTGATTATCCATGCTTCTTACTAATGAGTATAATTCCCTTATCTATGATTTTGACTGACTAGTAGCTCCTCTTGATTGATGTGTTAATTAACTCTGATTTTCTTGAGAAATTGGTGTAGTTGATGACTATTGTGTAGTAAGTAATGTTGACAATTAGGGTTGGAATGAAATAGTATTTAGGGTAATTTGACTTAATAATGTCATTTCTTAAGTGGAATTGGTTTGTAGAATCTTATTTTTAAATGATTATATGTGATTGAAACAAGGTCCATTTGTATTATATAATGACCACATAGTGGTATTACAACAACTTGGCAATTATGCATGTATAGCTCGACACAATATTTAAACCTAGGTCTCCTCTTTGAGTTAAATTAATGTCATTTGATGTTTGTAGATTCTTTTTATATAATATAAAAATAACTTTTTTGGTTTTAAAAAATTATTACTCTATTATTTTAAGTTAAATATAACTAATTTTTTAATATTATGTATTTATAGTATCTCACCTATAATTTATAACCTTTTGACTTTTTCATCAAGTCATTTGAATTATTTGTGATCATTTCTCTTAAATCATAGATGGTTAGATATTTTGACCAAGTTGCCAAGGAAAAAATCACTTTAATTAAACTAATAAGAAAATATGATATAAAAATAACTATATGCCATATAAGTGGTCTATGCATTAATTTTGCATGTAAGAAAAATTCAAAACTAATGATATACCT
The DNA here is from genome assembly GCA_028583015.1 of Wollemia nobilis. Lineage (NCBI taxonomy): Eukaryota > Viridiplantae > Streptophyta > Pinopsida > Araucariales > Araucariaceae > Wollemia > Wollemia nobilis. The sequence goes on from JAQPPZ010000049.1 coordinate 3,403,026, forward strand.
CAATACATGTAGGAAAAACTTTAGTTAAGGTAGGACATTCAATCTTACCTAAGATATGATACAAATATGTTTTGCTAATTAAAAAATTTACATTAGATCCTAAAAGTGCTCACTTGTTTCGTTCTTGTTATATGCAAAAATATCAGCAAAGAAAATACTTAAAACATTTTATCCATATTAAACTAATGTGTCCCAACCCTTTCTATATATAATTAGATTGATAGTTTCTTTGTTCATGAAATATAATCAAATAAGCATGTGAAAATGGATTGTTTTTAGATCATTCTATCCTATATTTATATCATAGCTTGAAGCTCTTTTATATAAATGTAATAAATATACAAAAATTAATCAAATTAGTAGATAACTAAAACAAGTATAACAATTTTACTTTGAAATATAGCATTAAAAATGTTATTTTATAAATAGGATTAATTTTTCTTAAATATTAGTGGCAAGGTAGTAATTATTTTTATATATTAAATCATAGACCAATAAAATGATCATTAAATTATAACATATTTAAGAAATAGATTATTAGAACAATTTGCCTCATAGGCCTATTTATTATTTTTCCATTGGTTTTATAAATACTTTGCAATTAATTTACATAATTCATTATTATTTTTAAGTGGAATGTTTGTTTCATATAAAGGTCATTCTAATAAGAAGAGGAATAATAGCATGAAACCCTTCATAAGAATAAGACTTACTCTTAATTGTGTAATAAAAATAAACATATATTTTTTAATATATATATTTAATTATAATTTTTTTTTAATAAGATTTAATTTTAAATTTAGTTATAAAGTTATAAATATTATTAAAGGTAAAAGGTAAAATAGGTTATAAGAAAAGACTTTTATAAAAGATGTTATTTACTTATTATATATTTTATCCAATTAAATTTTTGTGACCACTTTGGGGTGCAACTTTACTTTTATTGAATTTAAAGAACCTTTTATTTAAAGGTGTAAGCTCTAAGCTAAGGTTGAACTCATTAAATTTAACATTATTAAATATTTTATTGTAATAATGGACACCACATTTAATATAACTTCTTCTTTTTTTAAGCGCAAAACCCCTTTCGAAGCCGCCTTGGTCTGAGAGACCACGAACAGGGGGTTCTACACCATCAAAGTCACCCGGGGTCGCACCCGACCCTGCCCGCACCAACATTATCAATTGGATTTTGGATACCCAATTCAGCTTTTTGGTAGGGTGGAGATTTGAACCTGGGACCTCCCTTGGAGGATTGCTCTCTCCTCTCCAACTCACCTACAACACTTGGGTGTATTTAATATAACTTAACATTAAATTATAAGATGTCATTAATTCAGTTGATTAAATTTCTACAAGAAAATATTTATTATAATTATAATACCATAGTAATAATGTATTGTTTTATTCTATATAATTAATTGTAAAAAACATTAAAAAAAAATAATTTTAAATTAATAATGGATTTCTTCTATTTCATTCTAGAAAAGACAGCAAAAGAAGAAAGATTTCAATATCATATAATTAATTCAAATTATGTTAATTAAAAAAAGCATTTTTTTTTTTTAAAGTGTTTTTGAGGACCATGTTCTCTCACTCAACTCAAATATGCATGGAATTTCTTCTGTTTCATTCTAGACATGAAACAACAGGAGGAAAAATACAATGAAAAGGACATGCATTAAAACGATATATCGTGACACTTCATTTTCGTCCAACATGTACCTTGTCGAGAAAATGACTTACCTTGTGTTTTAGTGCTTGAAGAGCTATCTTTATACACAGAGAGGACAGAAACAATTTTGAAAAAGGAAACGCCATTGAATGGGTGGTGCATACGAGAGAAGATACTGTGTCAACTTTATCTCATCAATGTCATAATTAATGTCCTTTGCTATTTATTCAAATACCATCTTTTAAGAGATTGAAATAAATGAAATACATGTTGCGGTGCCATCAATGCCATTATTAATGATCTTGGATTTTTATTAAGAGACTGAACTAAATGAAATATAAGTTGCCGTGCCAATCTGACTGCAGTCACAATAATACAAAGAAAATGTTGAACGTACATCGAAACGATACGATAGTAACAAAGACAAAATGACATTTTTATTCTAAGCATAAGGCGCTTGTCAAGAGAGGGGATGTTATGTATTGTAGTCAACGTAAGTGCATGTATGGGAAGTATGCAATTGGTTAAAAATGAGTCACAATATGTCAGGCTAGTGGATGGGTAATTATATATTTGGTTAGGTATTTAGATTTAGCCTCATAAAAGTAATAGTTTATGTTGAATTTTTGAGTGGATGATACTTTTCAATTAATTGTGGTCTTCCTCATGTCAGATTATAAGAGACAAGGTGGTATAGGCTTGTTGGGGACAGCCCTTATGATTTGTACCATCTATTTAAGAGTCACTAAAAATAATATATAAAATATAAAAAAAATAAAACAATTTTTGAAGTTTGTGATAAATATTATATTATTATTTTTAATTTTATTTTATCTTTTAATATAAATTTTAATTTAAAATTTTAAAATTTTTATAATTTTTTAAATAATATTTTTATATAAAAACATGGTTAAAAACATATATCTCTTTAAAAAATATTTATTATATAAGATTTTTTTTCCTTAAAACATATAGTAAAGTGAAAGGGCTCTTCACTAAGAAAACTCAATGCTTTTGTTATTGTAGTTTTATGATAAAAAAATTTAATTATATATAAATTTAAAAAATAAGATTTTAAATATTTTTATTAGTTTTAAGTTTAAATATTTTTCTTAGTTTTACTTGTGTTATATTAAGATTATATGATATTATATTAACCTGACTTGATTTTATTTACACCAGGTACCTCATTGGAAAGTTCTTCCAATCATCTAAAAGAGGTCCAGGGTTCAAGCTTGACGGTGTGCACCAGATACAAAAAAAAACCTTGACTAGCTTGAGGGGTTCTCTCAAATGGGACAAACCCTATGGAACGAAAAGTCCTGGCCCCTAGGGGATACGATGAACGGTTTTCCTTAACAAAGGTTTAAAACACACCAAGAACCTCATTGAAAAGTTCCTCAATCCTTTAAAAGAGGTCTAGGGTTCAAGCTTGATGGCCTGCATCAGATACAAAAAAAAACCTCTTGGATAGCCTGAGGGGTTCACCCAGATGGGATATACCTTGTGGAACAAAAATTCCTGGCCCCTAAGGGATATGGGGAATGGTTTTCCTTAACAAATGTTTTTATCTGCACCAAATACCTCACCGACAAGTTCCCTCAATCCTCTAAAAGAGGTCTAGGGTTCAAGCCTGGTGGCCTACGCTGGATACATTAAAACCCCCTCAGCTAACCTAAGGGGTTCACCTGGATGGAACAGGCCTCGTGGAAAGGAAAGTCTTGGTCCCTAAGAGATACGGGGAACAATTTTCCTTAACAAAGGTTTCTACAAAATTTCTAAGGTTCAAACCGTGACATGGACGAGTGTGTGAGGGAGTGGGTGTGTGTTAAATTTCCTATTGATAAGCATAAATCTGGGCTTAACGAGGGGTCATGGTTGGAGGAGACTGCTAAGCCCTATGCATTGGTCATAGGGGTTTCTCACACTAACCAAACCTAAACAAATATTAACCTGACCTGACAATTTATGTCATGTCGTTGGATAAAATTTGAACTTGATTTTATTTTTAAAATTTAAAATAATAATTAATTAAATTTATATTACCTAGGGTTAATTTCATAAAAATACTAAAATAGATTAAACATATCGAAGAATAATATAGAAACCTAGGGTTTTGATTATTAATATTATCTCCAAACATGATGGACCATTGCACAACACTGGCGAAGGGAATACATGCAATAATGGCTCCTCTCAAATGACTATGCAAGTTTGTGCTAAGAATGATCCATAAGGTAACCCTTCTTTTCTTGATGTAATTCTTTCGTTGCCTGAATTTTATTCTACATGTCACTAATTGGAATCATTCACCCTTGTCGAGTATTTTGTTGGATGCATCACTAATGAGTCTTCCTCAAGCTGATAATGGTTCAAAACCTTACAAAGGGATTTTTTTGTTTTGCTTTCTAAAGTTTCAGGTTTTAAGTCTTCAAGAAAGTGCAAACGATAGTTCTTACAAGTTTAACCTACACATAAGAATTAGGAGTTAGATATATTTTGATAGGAAAATATCAACTTCCTATTATCTATTGGAAGCAAATAAGACATTACTCTTAAGTGAAAGTTGCATAGATTATAGTGCATAATACAAGTTACTTTTAAGAGTTCATTAAAAGGAGCAATAAGGAGAAATTAATAGTGCATTATACTAGTTATTCTTAAGATTTATTAAAGTGCATTAAGTATTAAGTGAGAAAGGAAAAAATAGTGCATAAAAAGGGATTCAAAAGACATTGAAGAGAAGCCATTATAAGGTGCATTATAACCACCAAGGAATAGGGAAGAAGTTGCCATATCAAGGTATCAAAACCCAGGTGCAACTAAGGTATTTTATCTTAGTCTATTACAGATTTAATTCAAGGTTTAATAGCTACATATTTGTCTTCTACAAAGCAATAAAAGGAAGACAACGTTCAAGTGTCTTTAAGACACAATGTAGCACATACTGTAGTCACCAAGTAGCTATATTACAAAGCTTAGAGAAGAAGCTTCAACACACAGAAGATAGATCCATATAAGGGCTCAATATTAGTCCATTCGAGGTGTCTAAAGATAAAATAGGGTTATGCATAGGGGTAAAAATTCGTTAATAAGTGAATATTAACATTTTTCAAATTGCAAATTGATGACTTTCGAGACCCTGGCCGTCAGCCCATTTTCTTGACATTTTTGGAAAAACATATTTTTTTGGGTCAGTTTGCTTAAAAATTATAATATTTTAACTTTTAAAATTTTAAATTGCAAGCTCTCTTGCCCAGATTTTGGACCGACTCGCCTATAAATTATATATAATTTTATTAACCTATACAAATTCACCCACTAGATATACCAAAATATACTATTACTTGTTATAGTTATACATTCAAAAAAAAAGGAGAAGCCAAAATTTGAGTAAAAAAAGAACAGAACCAGAGAAGCCAAAAAAGAGTGATTGGCAATAGACAAAGAATACAATACAAGACTACAAAGAAAATACTACAGGGATGAAATAAATTTCAATGCCTTGTTTTACTTTTTTTGTCACTACTTCCATCCATATAGACTCCTTGCTCGTCCCAACTTGGATGACTATATGCCCTTTGAGGTCATTCCTCACATGAGGTCTACAAACCCACCCAAGTAATCCCTTGTATGAGATCTACGAACTCATGTAGGTCATCCCTTGCATGATGTCTATGGACCTATGCAGGTCATCTCTCACATGATGTCTACAGACTTACCTAGGTCATCCCTCGTATGATGTCAATGGACTCATGTAGGTCATCTCTCACATGATATCTATGGAATCATGCATGCCATTCCGTATAGGTCATCCCTCGCATGATGTCTACGAACTCATGTAGGTCATCCCTCGTATGATGTCTATAGACTTACCCAGGTCATCCCTTGCGGACCATCCCTTAGAGGTCATTCCTCACATGATGTCTACAGACTTGCCTAGGTCATCCCTTGCATCCAGGTCATTCCTTACAAGTTTTCCCTCGCATGATGTCTATGGACTCATACAGGTCGTCCCACACATGATGTCCACAGACTTACCCAAGTCATATGCATGATGACTACAAACTTGCCTAGGTCATCCCTTGTAGGTTGTACCTCGCATGATGTCTATGAAATCATGAAGGGCATTCCTCACATGTTGTCTATGAATGCATGCAGGTCATCCATCGCATGATATATATAGACTTACCCAAGTTATCCCTTGCAGGTCATCCCTTGTAGGTCATCCCTTGCATGATGTCTACGAACTCATGCAAATTGTCTCTCACATGATGTCTATGGACTCATACAATAATCTCTTGCAGGTCGTACTTTGCATGATGTCTACGGACTCATATAGGTCATCCCTCACATGATGTCTATAGACTCATATAGGTCATCCCTCGCATGATGTCTAAAGACTTACCCAGATCATCTCTTGTAGGTTGTTCCTCACATGATATCTATAGACTTTCCCAGGTTATCCCTTGCACCCAGGTTATACCCTACAAGTCATACCTCTCATAATGTCTATGGACTCATGCATGTCATCCCTCACATGATGTCTATAGACTTACCCAAGTCATCCCTTGCATCCAGGTCATCCCTCATAGGTCATCCTCGCATGATGTCTACGGACTCATGCAGGTCATCCCTTGCATGATGTCTATAGACTTACCCAAGTCATCCCTTGTAGGTCATCCCTCACATGATGACTACAGACTTTCCTAGGTTATCCTTTGTACCCAAGTCATACCCTACGGGTTATCCCTCGCATGATGTCTATGAAATCATGTAGGTCATCCCTCGCATGATGTCTACAGACTTACCCAAGTCATCCCTTGCATGATGTATATATACTCACTCAAGTCGTCCCTCACATGATGTCTACAAACTTACCTAGGTCATCCCTTGCAGGTCATCCCAATTTTATTCCTATAGACTCTCTCTATCATCTCTTGAATGATGCCTACAGACTCTTCTAGGCTGTCTCTATTTACTGCACCCCGATCATCCCAAATTTATTGATTGCATTATCGTATTTGCTTCTTTTCCTACAAAATTTCTACTCAACTATTATTTTTCTAGCATTTCCCTTCATAGGTATAATGGATCCAACTCACAATGGAAACAAGGGAGAAAAATCTTTTAAAAAAATGAGTATCCTAGAATATTTTAGCAATATCTCAAAATCCAAGGAGGCATCAAAATCCATTGAGGCACCAAAACCTACACAGTTACAAGGTACATACCTGTTTTACCTACTTAATTAGTAATTTTAATAAATAATTTTAAAATATGATATAAAACATTTTTGAATGTAGAATACCCAATTGATCCTGATATGCCTCTAATAAAAGATATTCCCTATGATGAAATACATCACGAAAATTTCATCAACAAGGACATGCAATAGCTTAAGTAGTTACAAGGTACATACCTGTTTCCCCTACTTAATAGTAATTTTAATAAGTAATTTCAAAAATGATATAGAAAATACTCCACTAGAAGTTAATCCCCAATATGAAATACATCAAGAAAATTCAATTAACAATGACATGCAACAACTTGAACATAATTCTAAACTGGAATACAATGTCAAAATGAAAATGATCTTTCCAATGATATGTACACTATAGGGGAATCTTCGATTAATTCTAAGAAACATATATGTAGAAGCTCAACAAGATGAATTATTGGAAGGTCATTTCAGTTTGAATGGTCATCGAAGTATCCGTTTATTGAACCAGTGTTACAATAAGATAGTAATGCAGAACCAAAAGAAGCTAGGTGCATTATTTGTAGTTGGAAATTAGGAAAAGATAAGAGAATGCAACCTAAGATAGATAATATCAGGTGAATATTATGGAAAAGTTTATGTTAACTTAAAACAATCTGATGGAACATTTTAGAGAACCCACAGGTGAATGCATCAAAATGTGCACATGTGAGATATGCACTAGACTATGAAAAATGATGAAACAAAAACAAAGACTATCAGAGAATGGTGGAACGATTCCAAAACAGTTTAAAAAAATTCATAAAACCACATTAGCTACGAAAAGCTTGCATTTTACTGTCGTATTTACTATTCTTAAAAAAGGTAGAGCTATGTTAGACTTTATTGATTATAAGCATCTCTTTCGACTAGTTTATGTACAAAACCTCCCTAATGCTCATTGGTCAGATCGAAGTGGTTGGAAAATGGTAAAATATCTATATTTAGTTGAGGAGGACTTGAAAGAGAATGTTAAAAATTATAAATTCATTTCACTTTCTATTGATGAGGTAACTGCAGTTGACAATACATCTTGGATTTGCATGCATGTTTACACCTTTCAAAATCATGTAAGGCAACCTTATTTGCTAGCAATACATAATATGGTGGAAAACTGTAATGTTGAAAATATTTACAATGTTGTTGTTACTAGCTTAAAGGATATTTCTAGAATGGATGATGCAACAATAACCAGTAAATTAATGTGTTGGAGCTGATGGTGCTACTGTAATGCAAGGTAACATAAATGGTCTTTATGTTCGAATTCAAACATCTGTTACCCCATATTTGATCCTGATTCACTGCATGGATCATAGAATGAATATTGCATACAAAATTATGAGCACATTTCAAAATTTTGTAAGAGTTGAAGAACTCATCCAGGAAGTACATTCATATTTTTTGTGCAATACAAAAAGGTTTGTAGAGTTTCAACACTTCGCACTAGGGCTTATAGAAAGTAAAAAAATTGTTGCAAGATGTGGATACCAGGTGGATTTCATTGTTTCAACCCACAACAAAAGTTTTAAAACAATATAAATTCATAGTAGGCTTTATGTATGAAAATCGAAGGGTAGTTGATAAAGCGAAAGATTTGTTATATTGTATGAGAGACCTGGAAACACTACTTACTTTATGTGGTATTCTTTCAATGTTGCATGAAATGAATACATTGATAAAAATTGCACAACAAAGATTCATTTATATAGTTGATTTCATCAGAATTAGAAAACAAATTTGTGTGTATGGATACATTATACTTATCAAGTGGGAATTTTATGGATCTATTGTTTGATGATTGGAGAGCTTTAACAAATGTCAATGAACAAAACAATTTTTTGCAGTTCAACATTCACGATCATATCTGTAATAATATTCATAAAAAAGAGATACCTTTATATTATGTTGATAAGCAATTGGACATAGTTAGTGAAGATTTTGAACATATGCCAATCACATACAAAATATTTGAATAAGTTTTACAAAATACAAGGATTAAGTTGAGAAAAATAGTAGAATCATTGACAAAAGAAATTAGAAGTCATTTTCAAAGAGATGAGTTGCTAGAAGAAATGGGCATGGTTAACCCTACGTTTTGGGATTCAGGAACAAATAATAATAGCAAAATCTTGTTTATAAAATATATGGGTACACTTATCACTCATTTTTCTAAAAGTGTGGAAGTCAACGATACTAAGATCAATGATATTTTGAATAAATATATTTTGACCAAACAATCCTCATATTTTAGAAATACAATGCTTGATCAAATTCTACTTTTGACTAATTCTAGTGAACCAAGTTCTATTATACATTTGTGGAAATAGTTGTACCCTAGTAGTGTTTTACAGGAAACGATGAGCGAATATTTCTACTTATATGAATTGTGTTAAACAATGGTTTTGGTATCAGTAGAAGATGAAAAGTTTTTTAGTGTATTGTCTTTTGTGAAATCTAAATTTGTAACCGAATGGATAAAAAATTAGAAAATTGCTTGCGAATATATGTTTCATCTTATGATGTGCACAATTTTTCTTATGACAGAGCTGACATATTGATAATCTATAACAAGCAGAAGAGGTATCACAAATATTGATGATGATGAGGAAATTGAGAACACTGATCTGATTATTGAGACACAGAGATCAACTATGTCTACAAATGATGTTGAATAAGATGAGAATTATTCATTTCAACTTCCTCCAATGTAATATTTGCAACCTTTTTACAACATATGTCCCTTGGATATATGGAATTTATACAGATTGCATGATATTTATATAATCATGATGTGGGGAATTAGGATTATGAAGTTTTGCTTGGATTAATGTGTTTGCATATTTTGGCAACATATCAGATACACAATTACATTGCATGATTTTTTTTTGGATTGATGAGTTTGTAAAATAATGTCATAGATGTTAATTGTTTAAGATTATGAATTTTTACCGAATTGACTAGTTTTTCATATAATGTCAAATATTTTCCTTGGATGGATATAATGTCAAATATTTTGTTCAAAATTATAGGCTTTGCCCTCTTTGTATATGAATTTTACATGGGATGGATATAATGTTAAATATTTTGTTCAAAATTATAGGCTTGCTTTGCTGTATTTGCTTTGTAACATAGGATTGCTTTGCTGTATATGAATGTTTCCTAGGATGGATATAATGTCAAATATTTTTTTTTAAATTATAGGTTTGCTTTATTGTATTTGATTTGTAACAAAGGATTGCTTTGTTGTATATAAATTTTTCCTTGGAGGGATATAATGCCAAATATTTTTTTCAAAATTATATGTTTGCTTTACTATATGAGTATTTTACTATTGATAATGATGCCTATAAACCTACCTAAGTCATATATCGTATGATGTCAGTCGTGCCTCACATATCATCCCTCGTACGATGTCAACGGACTCACCCAAGTCGTTCCTCACATGATGTCGATAGACTCACTCGGGTCGTCCCTCGCATGATGTTGATAGACTCACTCGGGTCATACCTTGATGAGGGATGATCCAAGTGAGTCCATAGAAATCATGCAAAGGATGACAGACATGCTGATGATGCCACACATAATGTCTACAAGAAACGACCCAAGTGATTTTGTAGACTTCATTTGAGGGTCGTCCGTCAAGTGAATTTTTTTAATTTAGGTTTTATGTTTAGGTTTTTTGAACATATGTTAGACATCATTTTGTTATTTGTAATAGAAAATGTCAAGAAAAATGGTACCATTTTATGCCCTGCATTTGGATAATTTTCACATGATAAACATGTCAATTATTTGTAATAAGAATGATCTAAACAAAGATAAAGCAAAATGTAGACTTTAAATTTTCTCCAAGCACAAAATCATAAGACACCATTGCACAAAATTAATATTGAGCCACAGTAAAACTTCGAACATAGGCTCGTAGGGAGTTTAAAATATTCATTCAAACATAAGTTACAAAAAGTCCTTATTTATTTTGAACAAAATTTTATTACAAATAAAGTGAGTGTTTGTCCACTTTCAAACTATTGGGTTGAAGAGTATGTTTCAAGTATTTGTACAGATGAAGGACCTGACTACTTTTCTTCATGAAATTTCCTATATTCCACCTCTAATGATGTTTCTCCTAACAAGCCAACTATCCATAGGTTCTCTTCACCAGTATTCAAACTTTCTACCAATCCCCTCTCCTTTGTAGCTGGATTGTCTTTTGGAGGAATTTTGTTCTCTTGTTCTGCGAGCAAAATATTTGGATCAAATTTATGTTTGATGGTGATTCTTCTAAGGGTATTATTCTGTCTGATAATCTCATAGAATAATTCTTTGAATTCAATTACATTTTGTATACTTTCCTTTGCAGTGACCAAAAAGACATTCATGCTTTCCACTTGATTTTTGACATTCTCAAAAATGGACTACATATCAGAATATTTAAAATGTTAGTTAATAAAGATCAAAATATTATAAAAATAAATTAATATAGAAAAATATTGTTGACTTACCTCTGGAACTACCTGGGCAACCTTTGCCACTTTATATTTTTTCTGTTAATTTTCCACTTATTGAAATAGGCTTGAGCTTCAACATTTAGATTCTTGAGCCTATTTAAAATATGATCTATAATTTCATCACCATAAAGATTAGTCCCAACAGCCTTTACAATTCATCAGGTTGCTTCATATAACAAAGCATCCACATTTTCAGGGTGTTGTTGAATCAAAGAAAACAATTCTTCTCTTTTTGTAAAATTTTTGTATTGGGCATTAATTTCCTTGACTAGAACTTTTACCCGATACTCCCAAAATTTTAGTTCAAAAATATCCTAAAGCACAATATCCTTTACTATGGCTTCCAAATGTTTTGCTAGTAAATATGATTCTAAAAAATATAATATTTGATCCTCATTAAGAGGAGCATCTTGACCAGTTGGATCGGGGGAGGGGTGTTGTAAGCAGTGGTTGCTCTTCCACCAGTTTGCAATGTTTTATCAATGGTTGCTCCTCTTTGATTTTGAAACATATTAGATGCTTTTAAACGTTCAAGAAATAAACCTTGCGTAAGGAATTTCTTATCCAAAGGAGGAATAGATGACCTGGGACTATCATTGAAAATTTTTGAAATATTTTCTAGGTTAAAATTGGGAAAGCTTGAAATGCCAATGGATGGGCCTGCTGAATTCCTTTCAGCATGTAACTATTTTCCATTCATATGTTGAGGTCTCATGAACTGTTGTCTATGTGGAGGTGGTGGTGGTGGTATTGAATGCTGTGAGGGCCTTTGTGATCGACCTAAGGCCAAAATAAAAAAATTAATCAAATGTTTGAAGAATATATTTTCATAAAAAAAGTGGAAAACTCAAATTTTAATTATGTATACCGTGCTTTTATCTGGTCTGTTACCTAATTTCAATCGTTTGTTCATAAACTTGTATGTTCTCATTTTGTAGAGGATGTAGAGGTGTTGGTGGTGGATGTGCCATCATTTGTTGTCGGTGATGTTGACTTGAATATACAAAAAATAAAAATAATATTTATTGTAAAAACAATTTTATAATAAAATTTACTATGAAATTCTCAACTGTAATTTGCCCATACCAGACGTCGTTGTGCATTTTCAGGTCTAACTATTTTTTAAATATGTTTGGATCTAGATGATGCCCTAAAAACATTAAAAAAAATTAATTTAAAATAATGGGATGACTTGGGTGAGTCCATCAACATCATGTGAGGGACAACCTGGGTGAGTTCGTCGATATCATGTGAGGAATGACCCAGGTGAGTCCATATATATCATGCGAGGGACGATCACCATGGATGACTGAATGTGTTAGAATTAGTCAATGATGCAACTAACTTATTTTCTCCCATCAAATTAAATCTATTGAGACAATGGTTATATCTTGTACTCTCTCAATGACAACATTAAATCAAATTAGATTTAAAATAATGATAACTAAAATTAATTAAAGAGAGAAATTAATTACTTTTTCAATCCCAAGTGAAAAATAAACTATACCTGTCAAGGTGTGGCTTTCCTCCTCAACATCGATGAAATATGGACATGAAATAGAAGAGGGAGATGGACGAACAAAAGAATTCTTGAAGACCTAATGTATTTCACAGACCTTGTTAGCAGACGTTCTGGTGACAGTGTGTCAGAATCTGCACTACCCTCTAGGTTGATTCCCCTATTTAGAACTTCTCTTCTATTTGAAGCAAACATCACTCTTCTTTGTATTAAAGCAAATTTAAAAATTAAAAATATAAACACTAGAAAAAATTTACTATAAATTTTTATGTAAAAAAATTACCTGCATCTGGTTGGTGGTTCAGGTAAGTGATTTCAATGTTGTATGGAGGGAGGTGGACACGGTGGTATTGCTTATATTAAAATATGCTTCATAATAAAAACCAATCAAGTAATTTCTAGTAGCAACAAGGGTAGAAGTGGCCATAATATTTGTGTGCGCATTTTGAAGTTCATTTTTTTATTTTAGTGGAAACATACAAGAACCAGTCGTATTTTTTCTTTCTGAGATAACACACAATATACCCCATAGCCCACAAAGGTATGTATGATGTTCTTCCTTGCAAAACAATACATGATTGGAAGAAATCAATGACGACTTTAAGGAAGTTGTTGTAAACAGAAATTAAGGGAGGCCCCTTCTAGATGGAGCTGCATCCACTACAAAATCATTATAATAAAATGAAATGCTATGTTTAAGATATTTAATGTAGTTTGAGAAGTATTCAAGTCATGCAATGACAACATATATAGTGCAGTAATATAATAAATCAATAAAGTGCAATGAGATACTACACGATGGATTTAAAGACAACAAAAGATAAATTATATGCACTTCTGCTTGTTATAGATTGCCATACATGAGGGAATTGAGTCTATGAAATCATCAACATGTCCATCATCCATCAAATGAAGTCTATTGACTCACTTGGGTTGTCCCTCATTGAGGGATAACCCAGGTGAGTCCATCAACATCATGTAAGGTATGACTCGGGTGAGTACATCGATATCATGCGAGGGATGACCTCAAGGGATGACTAAATGTACGACTGAATGCAAGAGATGACTGATTATAAATATATCACATTAGTGTGGAAACCACATGGAGATGGGCTAGTGAATTACCCATCATACGATAAGCTACCTCTTTGAGCAACATTTTATTGGGAACACACTTTGGTAATAAATTTGACTTCCCTTTGAATCCTAATAATTTATGTATGTACAATGGGCTTGGGTAATAAATTTGACTTCCTTTTTAATCCCTTTGAAATGGCCCAATTGAGCATATAACATGTAGCCCTATGAGCAGAGGTTGGTAGAACGCAACCATTTTGATTTTACCTTTTCAACTACCTACACATTAACAAAACTTAAATTTACCCCTAAATTTACCTACACATAAAACCTAGTTTGTTTGGATAAAACAAAAATTAAAAATCACAATCTGGAAGACATACCTAATAATGCAATGGACAAGAGATTATAGTAAGTCTCCAGATAGATTTTTTCATCATCATTCATAAAAAACTTTGATGATATGCATTCACAATTTTGATGGGGAAGGTTTGTTAATCAATGCACATTAGACGATTTCATCAAGAAGGTAAGGATTTTATTGTCGACCATCATTGTAACAACCGACCCCTAATTTTTATAGTACTGAACAATTATAGTCAAAAAATGAACATTCGTGTCAAATTGGTGCATCAGTGCTAGCCCTAGAAGCCCAAATTCCCTCATTCATGTTGAATCATTGTTGGGATCATTAATAATTTGTGAGATGAACGGGAAAACCAGGTTTTTAAATGAAATTCTACCTTGAATAGAAGTTGTAGCCATTACTGGGACTTCAGAGGCTTGGAAGGGTTTCCAATGATTTATGAAGGTTTTTAGAGTTTTTTTTATTGTGCATTAAATGAAGTGAGTGGGTTTTGAAGGGTTTATATAAACGTTTGCATGTAGAGATAACGATATGGTGATACATGGCAATGAGAACGACATGTGGCACATAACCAAGCTATCACACCTCGAATGTTACCTGCTCATGGTCATCTCTTGTATGATTTTAGTCATCCTTGATTGTCATCCCTCGCATGATGTCGATGGACTCACTTGGGTCATCCCTCGCATGATATCGATGGACTCACCTGGGTCGTATCTCAATGAGGGATGACCCAAGTGAGTTTGTAGATTTCATTTGAGGGACAACAAACATGATGATGATACGACACATGATGTCTATGAGGGATGACCTAAGTGAGTCCGTAGACTTCATTCAAGGGTTGTCCCTCAAGTGAAGTCTACGGACTCACCTGGATCATCCCTTGAATGAAGCCTACTAACTCAATTGGGTCATCCATAAAAGTTCGTAGACATCATGCATGGGAATTAGAGCATGTTTAGTGATTATTTATATCTTATGGTATGTTTATCAAAAATTTTGGTGAATTCACCAATTTTTTTTTCTTGTGAAAAAAAAGGCAATTCGCCATGTCCTCTACATGACTTTGAACCATATTCGCCTTGGTTTTGAAACTGATTCACCTTTATATATATATATATATATATATATATATATATTTGGGCATACCCCTTATGCATAACCCTGATCTACACAATATAGTGCCATAATCCCAAGAAAACAACACCTACAATAGCTCAAAAGAAGAAACCTACAATATTGAAGGAGTCTACATAAGACAACATAGCACTCATTGCAAGGATAATGTAAAGCATATAGTGCAAGTTGCAAGAAGAATAACACAAGGGAATAATGTAATACAAGTGGTAAAGATAAGGTGCAAAGGAGGATAACTTCAAGTATTACCCAAACAATGTGGAGAGGATCTTGGATGAACCACCACCATGAAGAAATCATTGAAGCAAGAACCACCTACATTGGAGAGGAGCCACCTTGGTTGAAAGAGGAGCCACTAGATATTGAAGTTCAAGAACGCATGTTGCAAAGGAATCCAAACAGCTTGTAAAAGAATTGGAAATGCATTAAGGTGATAAGGATGTTGAAGAGGTAAGTTGCATGCAAAGAAGAGGCTTCCACTTGTCTCACCAAAGGTATCTTGTGCCATTTGGCACAATAGAAGAAGGTGCCTACATATTCTTGATAACGTCTAAGGTTATAATGCTTGTGCACATGAAGGGAGCGCCCAAGTTTGAAGTAATTCTCAACTCAAGCATTGAAGGCATCAATAATCATTGTGCAACATTCAAAGGTATGTGCCACCTAAAGTAATGCTCTTCAAAGAGTGTAACCTCCCAACACCACGTAGCAAAGTTAACCTATGAACCAGAGCAACATAACATGCCAAGTGGCTAGCATTCCAAGAAGAGACAATATATAATTATAGCCTAATTTGAGAAGAGCACGTAGATTAAGCACAAATATCTAGCATAGAGAGAGCTCAAAGCACATTGGAGGATTAGAAGACTGTCATACAACATAGATCAATAAATTCTCACAACCATATGTTGGAGTAAGAGAATACAATATGGAGAAGCTTTGAAAGCGAGGTCAAAGAAGATATTAATCAACTAGCAACATATCACAGTCCATGAAAGGTATACTTACAAGTTAATATTTGCTTTCCATTAATTACAAGGAGTTATAAGGTGCATTATATCTAAGGTTGAATTTGCTTTATTATTGCATTGAAGAAGCTAGATAAATTTACAACCTTAGTAGATTAGAAAGAAATTAAAGCAAGGAGATTATATCTTAAAAGATATTACAAATTACATTAGATTCAAATATTAAAATTTACAAATAATTAACTAGGAGATATAAGGTTTTCTACATTGGAAAATTGAAACATTAGTTTGCAAATATTATCATTTTCTAAATTTCTACATTAGGGAGATATAAGGAGTTCTACACCAAACATTAGACTATTGAAATTTAGAAAACTATACCATTGAGAATTGAAGGATAAAGGAAGCAAAATCATTGATTGCTTTAAAGTTGGAATTTATTACTTATACTTGTCTCATATACAAATTAAAGGGACAAAAGGAATCCAACCATAGAGTCTTGGAAAATAGAGAACATCATAAAATTAAAAGTGCATTAAATTATTTCTAGCTTTCATAAATAGGGAGAAATAAGGTGAAAAATAGGAGTTGAACAAAACATTAGAGAGTCAATTCAAAAGGAAATTTAAATCAAGCACTTTATCAAGACCATAGCATACTCTAAATACTTGGGAGATATAAGGGATACTACAAAACCTAAGATTTGAAAAGGTTTTATCAAGTTTGATCATAAAATCAAACTAGGGAGTCATAAGGTAGACAACTTTAAAGGATTTGAAATACAAAACTTCTATCAAAATTGTTCTAAATACTTAGGAATTAAAGGATATTCTGCCTAGAGATTTGGAAAAACTAAATTCTTATCAAAATCATTGATTCTCAAAACCTTAGGAGAAAAGGTAGAAGATAAGTTTCTTGTTCAAGTAACCTTGAGAGCACTTCCAAATAGCTACAAGCATTTAGTTACATATTTACAAATCCTAAGTAAAGATACATATTTTGATGAGTTAGTAAATATTCTTCAAGAATATGAAGCATAAATATAGTTAAATATGAAATGAATAATAATGCATTAGTTTCAAAAGATAATTTATAGGGAAATGTTTCTTCATCCTCCAAAGGACGAAGACCATGGAATAATAGATATTGTCAAGTATGCAGGAAGAAAATATATAGCACCAACTATTGCAGATTCAATCCTAGAAACTAGCATTTTGGAAATCAAAAAAATCATGGAAGCCAACCAAATAGGCCATTCCAACCAAGACAATATCAGATTCAATATAATCCACATCAACAACAATTTCAGCATCCATACACTTCTTATAATCAATACAATTATCCTCAATTGCAATATAGAGAAGAAAAACAAAAATGACACTTAGTCCAAGAGATTCAAGAAATTTAGGAACTGGAAGAACCTAAAAATAAACATGAAGTTAAAAATCTCATAGCAAGGATTGCATTTTATGAAGATACTAACTATTTACTTGATCAGGATACAGACAAGAAGTACAATGAAGGAAGCAAGAAAGAAGAGCTCAAATTCTAGAACCAAAGCGAAGACCATATTGAAGACTAAAGTCTTCAATACCCAAATAATGTAATACAAGGGGGTGTTAGAGTATATTACATTATTTGGTACATGCTAATGTACCACCTTGGGTACATAACTAGAGTAGGATTTTACCGTAGAGTAAGGTTTGAGTAGTTGCTTCATGCAATGTAATAAATGCACAAATGCTAGAATGTGCAATGATGTAAATGTGCATGTAGTCCACATGTACATGAGTCATAATTTAGGTAGATGAAAGGCCAAGGGACTTATCTTCCTATATATATATACCTTTGAGGTAGCATAAGAGAGAGGGAGAGTGATAGAAGATAGAATAGTGACTAGTTGCATTAGAGTGAGTACAATGTAGTTCCTACATGTATTTATGGAGTGTTCATGTCCTCCATTATATCACATTGTACTATTTTTAGTGAGCTTTCATTAATGATATATTTATGAGTTATTTCATAATTTTATCTTATAATTTTCCTGCATATTATAGTGCCATTATCATATAGTTATCATTTCTCACTCATTTTACATCTTGTGGTTGAATTTCCTTTGATATATATCATCAAAAGCTAACCTTTTTGGTGTGTTTTGTAAAATATAAAAGCAATTTGAGACATTTTTTAAAGTATCCAAAGTTATTTGGGGCTTTTAAAAATGCATTTGTGAAAGGTAATTACACTAAGAAAATAGTGAACATATGACCAAAGAAGTTTTTGGTGTGTTTTGTAAAGGAAACAAGCAAATTAAAGGCATTTTGTAAAGGACCCAAAGAGATTTAGGAATTTTGTAAGCAAACTAGATGGTTTTGAAAATGACCAAGCAATTTTGATGCCTTTTGAATTAAACCCAACAATTATTATTTGGTTTTGAAAATATATAAAGAAAATAAATTGCTAGAATTCCAGGTTTTTGAGTCACTACCTACGGTCTCTATGCTTTGGGTGTTGTCTAGAATCCTGATAGGCTTCATTCCATGTGATTTTTTTTTAAAATGTATGGGTCCTGACATTAAAAACTGAATGAACCTGCCCATACATTTTCTAGTAGGGTTGATATTTTTAGCATCTACATGACTATCAAGGACCTATGTGTCAGAAAAAGATATTTGTGTATTGTGCCTACAACCATAGAAATAGAGAAGTCAAATTTTCTTAAAAGCATATTTTTCAAGGAAAACAAAACTTATGAAGTTGAATGAAAAACTGCAATATGGTAAGCAATCAATTTTTGTGGGACAAAGGATGAACTCAACAGTGAGCGATTTCACCTAAGGGACATTTTATGAGGTGGTTTGGCCTAAGGAGGTGAGAGGGCAAGTGAGATAGCAATATCAATGGGGAAAACCCTTTCCCCAACTTACCTACAATGATGAAGTTGCTAAGTGTTGTGTAGAAAGCGACACCTACCTCGTGTAGGTGCATTTTTGAATAAATTTTGGACTTGAGGTGTGTTTTAAGGATTTGGAGAGTCCTGTGCTGGTTTTGTGACACTTGTAACACAAAAATATGACAAATATGTTAGTTATATATCTAAAAAGTTAGCTAACACATTAAACATGTGGGGGTCCCACCATGATTGCCAAAATAAACTCATAGAAAACATACCATATTTATTAATATTTAAAAAAGGTGTTACAAAAAGTGTCCTTTTCATAGATTTACCCCAAGGGCTAAAAATAGGGCCTTCAAGAGAAGGGAAACTTCACCAAACATCGTTACAACACCGCAACGACCTTCTACAAGATTTTCGAAGGGAGTGGGCTTACTACAAGTGGGTCATGTTAGCTACAATGATCCTCCAAGCTTGTGTAACCCTACAAAAATTATTAGCAATGTTTAGAGGTCTATCTCAATCAGACCTCTCATGATAATAGATAAAAATACTCATAAAGTTGATTAAAATGCATGAAATAAGTGTAGTAAAAGACTAAAAATGATGCAGATAAAAGTCTTTACCTAGATGCTGAATTTGGTAGAGTTTTGAAGAAAATGTACATGTCCATATGTTTTCCTACTTAATGGACCTATCTTGATGTTTTCCATGATTATACTTGGATTTACTAGCTTTCTATCCGAGGACCTTCCTAGTTCATATTGAGCTTTCACTATATGTTTAAGACACCGGATCTACACCTACAAACACAATAACACACAAAAGGAAAGCTGCAAGAGAGGACCGTTGGATGGTTGGATGTCCTAAATGATTGAGAACATAGTCTATAATTTTTTTTTGGCAATGTAACAAAATGAAAATCTCCTCCTTCCTAAGCGATAGAAATGGGATCCTTTTATAGAGTTTTTTCCTAGTTAAGAGGAGGGTGAGGTGAGGATTAAGTGGAAGGAGAGAGAAAACATCCTTTAATGGGTAGGGGGTTATGATAAGGCCTTCCAAACCCATGAGTATTAAGTGGGCATGGGTGTACCATGCCCTCTTAATACCTAGAAAAGAAAAAATATATTTTTATTAATTACTTTACCTTAAATGCCTTAAAAGGAGAGTGTGGGTGTTATAGGAAAGGGAGGGGTAGGTGTCTAGGGAAGTGTGAATGGAGTGTAAGTGGGGTGTAAGAAGGGTGTAGAGTGGGGCTAGTTGATCTAGGGATAGCTTTGCCTAGGGTTTAGAATAAACTATGGTTTAGATTAATATAAGGTTTAGGGAAATATACTGGTTTTAAAGATTTTGTGAATTGATCTTCAATTGGTATTGCATGAGGTTGAGTGTGATATTTTCAGGTTTTTATAGGTAGATAGAGATTGATAGAAAAAATAAACTGATATGGAGAAATTTAATAAATATATATGCTAGGTATAGTTGGATTAAATTCATAGTTAATTTAGATTGATGAAGAGATGGTTGGAAAAACTCCAATTTGTCTTACAAGTAGAATACTAGAAGGAACCACTAGCACTAGTCAACTAGTGAAATGCATGCATGTGAGCTATCCCTAAATAGGATCATAATTGCATCTATGAGGGATTTCCTAACTCGATATACAATAAGCAATCCAAATAGAAATAAACGCATTCATTCAAGCAAATTATGATAGCAAACAACCATGTAGACAAGCAAGCAATGCAAAAAATCATGAGTAGGGAATAAGTGCAGATTCAGTTGCAAATCTAAATGTAATATTTTATTAAGATGAATTATGGATAAGCTAAAATTGAGAAATTTATTAGGGTATGTAGATCAAAAGGTGTAATGATCTATAAGAAGCAAATGATTGTTAGTTATTTCAATAAAATCCAGTCTATATAATGGTACGACTATGGGACCCCAAAATATAGAAATTGGCTCCATCATCATGGCTTGAATAAAAGTGAAGAAAAGAAGAGGTATACTACAATAGGGAAAATACTCTATTCCACAACACCCATATCCTATCAAATCAATTGAGTTTATTACTCAATGTTAAAGGACCTTAATGCATCATAGACTTGCAAAGAAGCTAATGGACTAGGAGATAAACTATTTTATGGTAAAATATAATCAAAAGAATCATAGTATTCTCACCATATCTTAATATGGAGGTGGAACATTCATATAGTAAATGTAATTTCATACCCTTTGGCTGTGGTTGGGTGATGAATCTTGGAAAGTTCAAATATTTTGATCCATGAAAGGTTGAGAACTAGAATTACTAAAGACAAGGTAACTATTATCTCTCAAGTCTTTAATTGGTTGCATGACCAGTAATGCGGTGTAAAGCACAATTAAGAAAGAACAAATGAGATCTCCTTTTTGCAAGGTCAACAAGCTTGATAGGTGGAAGTACCACCATATTGGCTTTAAGAAGTTGTGCTAGGATTGTGTTAGGAGATTGATCTAATTTAGTGAATTTTCATTGTTATTTCTATTGTATAACCATCTTTTGAGGTTTTGTAGTAGCATTGATATTGTTGATCCCAAGAGAATCTGTGACTCCATTGCTTATAACATGCTTATTTTTAATTTATCCCTTTGGGTAATGGAAGTATTTATCCACTTCCCTTGGAGTCTTGGTTTTCAATTGCCCCCTTCTACAAAGGATAGTTTATACCCTCCTGGCCATTTCTATGGCATCTTCTAAGGAAGACACATTAGATGTTTTTAGGTGGAAGGATAGTTTTTCATTAATGTTTCTTATAAATATGTTTAAATGTATTTTCATGAGGGAAAAAATTCAATCCTCCCCATAAAGGCTCACCACCTTGCTTGGAAGTTGACAAAATTCTCATCTTGCAATTGTTCAAGTTTAAGAAGGTCATTAATTATGGGTCTCTCATTGATGTACATAGAGAACGTTTGAAAAACAACTCGACAATGTCTTTGAAGATTTTAAGCAAATTCCTTGGTATTTGGTAATACCACTCCATGGTAGGGTTACTAAGGATTTTAGAAAATGCCTTGAGCAATAATATTTCATCATGTGCAATGTTATGACAAATAATTTGGAAGAGCCGAAGATGAATGACAAGGTATTCATTTCCTTTGTATATTTTGAACTTAGGTGTTTTAAATTTAGGGGGGAAGATATGACTAACTATGATAGAATATATTGGTTTATTGTAAACATACTCATAAGAGTACTTGTGGTTGGAATATGATCCTTGGATGGAGGTCACTTGTTTCTCTAGTAGTTCCAATTTAGATTTTTGTCTTTCCAAATTGTTCTAATTTTAGTAATTCTAATTTTGATATTAAAGAGGAAGTGCGTTCAAAGGTGCATGGAGTAATACCCAAGGTGGTTGAAAATTACCTCATTGATAAGATTGAGATATTTTAAGGAATAGTACTATAGTCATCTCTAATTATCCCATCATACCTCACAAGGAGTAACACAACAATGCCATGATCAAGAGCATATGATTTGGCTCAATTAGGGGCATTTGATAGTTTTTACAAGGGAGGATACTTTCTATGATGTGATATTCAAGGCACAATTGGACTCAAAAAAGGAAAAATATATGCAAGAGATGAAAATAAAAAAACTTAACAAAATAAAAGGGGTGGTAATGTTCTAAGAGATTTGCTAATATCTTCCTACAAAAATATGCCTAAACACTGTGTGCCAATGATGAACACTTCCTCTCCTTGACATAGTGAAGCACAAATGAGATTTACTAGTTATATGCAAGAATGATAAGGCAAGTCCCATAGGAGAGCCAAATAAGTGACTAGTCCAAAAAATTGATCTAGGACCCTAATTCATACATACACTTAATAAAACCAAGAGAACAAACAAAGCACTACAACCAAACACATATACACAAAAAATAGTCAACAGGAGGCCATAGATGGCTATAAATTTTTTTTGACATATACAAGCAAAATTTTACAAAGATTGTACCAGAATTGGGGTTTGAAATTTCCCACAAGACACTCAAGAACTAAATATTTTTACAAAAATAAATGAATGGAAATTATACAAAAGAATACAATTGCAAATTTTTTATCCTGGTCAAAGTTAATTCCATCCCTATTTATAGATTTCAAGGGGAGGGTATTCCCTCCAAAATTCATGCAAATGTTCCTAGGTGGTTGCCACTTTTGATGTTGAGTCATGTCCTATATGATTTTTTGTCCCTATGAAGTTCTCTAGATTTGAAGTCATAAATATCAAATGGTCTTGAGCCCTTGGATGAGTAGGTATTGTCTTTATTACGATCTACCCATTTTTGGAAATTTCCATCATCTAGGCACAAAATGCTTTTTCTATTTATTTAATGCTCTATATATTTAAGTTGATTCTATCATGGTTTCCATAGATACGAGAAATTCCCTTATAGGAAAGGGTGATATTCCTTTAAAAATGTATAGTTCATTGGTTTAAATTTTGGGGCATCAATATTTTCTTCTTCGAGAGTTTTCTTCTTCGAGATTTTTCTTCATCGCTTGGGACTGCTTGACTTTAAATCTTTGAGAATTTTTATCTCAAGGATCTTTGTCAAAAATTTTGCTTCTTGTATTCAGATTATAACTAAATTTTTTTGATCTTTAGATATTTTTTCCATTGAGGCCTAACCTCCGATCATCAAACCTTTTTTTGTCCATGACTCAAACCTCACTTTTTCTACCTATCAAAATGTGTAGTTATTCATAACTATAGCTATAGCATACCTCAAGGATATTTAGCTTGCTAAATATAAGGAACCCAAAAAACCAATACCTTAGTCCATTGGGTATAGATTCAGGTGAGGTCTCCCTTGCAAGCAGAGGTTTCAGAGGGTAAGCCTCCTTTTGGAAAATTCTATAGATGGTTGATACTTTTGCTATCTCATAAATCCAAATCACCTATAGTACATATGTATAGGTTTTAAGTGAGTGGCATTTATCCATTAGGTATGGATACACAAGGCCTATCTACTAGTTGCTCAAGTCCTTTCTTATTTTTTATCCAGTTTCTTGGGTGAAGGATTGTCATCCCAATGAATTGGTACTTTCTTGTAGCTTCCTCACCTCAAGTAGGTAGGTACCAAAAATAATACTATGGTTCGCACCACTAAGGTGAGACCCCAACTTATTGATCAAACATTTTTATGTTCTTTCATGCTTATGGATGAAGAGGATATTTAGATACACTAGCTCAACCTCTTCAAAAATGGGGGTATCCCAAATAGGAGTTTCTCATTTTCCTACTTGGTGATCAAAAGGGTAGAGGAGGTATGACCCAAAATTTCCCTCCTCATCATGAGTCTCTTTAGCTTTTGGCTATTTTGTAGATTTATGCCCTATATAATTTGTGTGGAGATCCCAATTTGAGATCTGATCTTGTTGTTTATGTTTGGCACAATGTCCTTTTTATCATCCATAAGTTTGCTTTGATATATATTTGGAGGGAGTGTTTGGCTCAGGTTCCACTCTACTTACATCTTCTGTAAAATTGCTCATGATCAAAGTAGAAAGTTGATCCCAGTTGAATATTGAAAGTGGAGGAAGAGAAATATACTTTTGGCAAGCCTCACCTTTTAGTGAAGCCACCAATAGCTTAAGGTCCATATCCTACTTCATGATGTTGTGCATGTGATAAATAAAAATGATTTCTCGTAGGTTATCTAATGGGGATGTCGGGCCTTTACCAGTATATTCAAGAAAAAATTCTAGTAGTTATGCTTAGAATATTTCCCAAATAGTTGATGGTTTTGTTGGTTGTAGTAGGATTTTTCTACCTAGGCATGGGACTGCTCTTGAAATAGGACAACCATATTGGACCTATAGATACTTTGGATTGTAATGGAGTTGCTTGGTGAATGCAACTTATTAATTTTGGAAATCAAGTACATTGAGATCTTCACCCAAACCTCAGTTTGATATCTTTAGTAGTGGATTCTTCTATGTTCATTCCAAGTTGGATTCACCAAGTCATTAAAGAGGTTCTTCAACAAGAGATAATAGAAAAATACCCTCACCAAGTGTAAGCCTTAATCCTTGTGATTTTGGGACCAATGATGTGTCACTAGGATTCCATCAGGCATACCATTATACTATTGTCATATTTGATTATACCTAGTGGGGAAATCACACCTCATGAGGAGTGACACAACAAGACCACTAATGAGGACATATAGAACTTAGTCATATTATTATCATTGTAAAAACGTGAGACTTCACATTAAACTCATGTTGAATTATTATTTAAGTTTTTAGGCTAATTTAGGAAGTTGTTAGCTCAAGTTAGCTCATCGTTGGATTCTTGTTATGTAATTGTGTTATTTAAGCACTCACAAACAATGAAAATGTGATCAAAATTGAAGATCTATACCACTAGTATGAGAGTAGTAGATTATTCTTTTGTTTGGTTAGGCCACCATGTTACCTATCCAAGATATTTCTTAAAGAGATATCTCAATGAGCCAAAGAATTATTTATTAAAATCAAACACATTTGAGTTACCATGCTCGCAAAAATGAAAACAAAATAAATGGCATTTGCTGAATATGAAATTATTCTTGTTGAAATGGAATAAATTGCTGCAAATATTCATGAAGTAGCACCTAGAATCAAACCAAGGTCTATGGTCGAGATGCCCATCACATTCCCACTAGGATATATTGATATTAATAAAAAATATGAAGATCTATTTGAAAAAAACCCCCTTAATGAAATTGAAGAACTTGAAAAATTTGCAGAAGTTGGTAAAAATACTATTTTACATGATAGCAATTCTACTATTGCTAAAGATGACACTATTCAAATTGACAGTATGTCTAATGGCTAGCCTAGAAAAGAATTGAAAGTAGAAGATATATTTTTCTCTCTATTTTGGTTGCTTTATATATGGTAACAACATCTCCCATTATTCTCCCCTCATGACTTCTCATTTTAGTCATCTCACAAAGCTTCCTAGATGTCATGCAACAAATTCCCCATTGTGTATATCCTTTATCAATAGCAAATGAAGTCACACTTTCACACCCATGGATATGTCGATATCTTTTTTTTTTCTTGTGATCAACTTTGACGATAGCTCCCAACTCCACATGCCCATGTCTGCACTCAACCTTATTGCAACAATGTTATTCTAATTGTCTCACTACTTTTGTGGTACCTTCACCATTTTTAGATGTGGTATATTATTTGACTAGCCAATCCCTTAGCTACCACCAACATTGTATTACCCTCACTACACACATGGTTTTTGATAGCCAAATCATAATCCTCTAGTGCAACCACTAGTTTTTAGCAGTGTCTCTCTCTAAATCAACCCATTATCACCATCAACATTGGGTAAGATTTTTACTACCCTTATCTACTCCAAGATTCCATTGCATGATGTAAACACATTTTGAATTCCACTATGACACCACCTATACAAAACCTCTCTAAATTTCTGAGTCATTTTAGTTCAACATTATTTTTAGTTTTAGTTTAAAAAATAGGGGCCTAACCTCCTCTTTGGCCTATGCATGATAGTCCAAATGTGGTAGGTTGGGCACAATCCATATATAGTAGGTTGTGCATGGTATTTCATGTAGGTATTCATATGCTCATATCTATTACCCACCATGTGTGTGCTCCTAGCTAGAATGCACTGCATAGGTGCCAAATGTGTGCAACACATGTAGCCCGCATGATCCATGTGCATGGCCCGCATGGCTTGTGTATGTACCATGTATGTCCCACATGGCCTACATGTACACTATGCATGGCACACATGGATAACATGTACAACACATACCATTGTCAAAGCACCCTTCCCCTTATGGAAAATTTTGATTTAAACCAAAGAACAAAATATATGCTGATGGAATATTTTGAGAGAATATTCTTCGTAGTATATTCCATGAGAATATTTTCCATGTAATGGGCCTTTTTCATCCCTACTTTTGTTTTCCAAGAGCTCTTCTTTTAATGCCACATCAAAGCACCATCCAATTGTCCATATAGGTGTATTTACGTTCATCAAAAGCTCTTTCCAAGATTGACCTAGTGGAAACACTCTTTTTACATCGTGTGAATACCTACTCCAACTCCTAAAACAACAAGGTTTTTCTCATTGGTCTTCCAAATTTTGTGCTTTCCATATTTTTTTTCTTTGTGTTTGTATGAATCAAAGTCTAATGCTTCTCTAGTGGGGAGGAATGATGAG
Organism: Wollemia nobilis; assembly: GCA_028583015.1. NCBI lineage: Eukaryota > Viridiplantae > Streptophyta > Pinopsida > Araucariales > Araucariaceae > Wollemia > Wollemia nobilis. The sequence continues at coordinate 3,430,672 of JAQPPZ010000049.1, forward strand.
GACATATAGGACTTAGGCATATTATTATTATTATAAAAATGTGATACTTCACATTAAACTCATGTTGAATTATTTTTTAAGTTGTTAGGATAAGTTAGTAAGTTTTTAGCTCAAGTTAGCTCACTATTAGATTCTTGTTATGTAATTGTGTTATTTAAGCACTCATAAATAATGAAAATATGATTGAAATTGAAGATACACATTAACTACAATTGAGAGTATAGGGTTTGTCTCAATTAGCGGCCTCCAAGATTTTTTACAAGGTTAGATCCTTGTTATGATGTGATCTTCAAGGTACACTTGGAATCAACAAAGGGAAAGGGGTACGAGAGATGAAAATAAAACCTCAAAAAAAAGAAAAGGGGTGCGAGAGATGAAAATAAAACCTCAAAAAAAAGAAAATGGGTACGAGAGATGAAATAAAACCTCAAAAAAAAGAAAATGCGTGGTGATGCACCAAGATATTTGCTAATATCTTCTTGCAAAAATAGGCTTTAACATCGTCTTCTAGTAGTTAACACTCTCTCCCCTCGACACAATGAAGCATAAATGAGATTTACTAGTTATATGCAAGCATGATAAGACAAGTCCCATAGGAGAGAAAAACAAGTGACTAGTCCAAAAATTTGATGTAGGCCCATCACACATACATACACTTAATAAAAACCAAGGAATAGATAAAATATTAAACACAAACAACTATACACATAAACAGGTCAACAGGAGACCACAAATAGCTAACCAAAATTTTTACATAGGCTTCCATGTATATATATATACATGTAAAATTTTAAAAAGATTGCGCTAGAAGCAAGGGTTTGAAATTACCCATTAGCTACTTAGGAACCAATTTATTTACAAAAAAAAATGAAGAGAAAACCTACAAAAGAATACAATTGCAAAAGTTTTTATCCTTCACAAAGCTAATGTTATCTCTATTTATAGATTACAAGGGGAGGGTTTTCTTTCCAAAACTCATGCAAATATTCCTATGTGGGTACCACTTCTGATGTTGAGTCATATCCCATCTAATTTTTTATCCGTATAAATCTCTCTAGATTTGAAGTCATGAATGTCAAATAGCCTTGCGCCCTTGGATGAGTAGCTACTATATTTATTGCCATCAAGCCATTTTTAGAAATTTCCATCATCTTGGAATATAAGATTTTTATTTATTTAATGCTTTATATCTTTAAGTTACTTTTATCATGGCTCCCATATTGTTGTTGTCCTTTCATAGAGATATGAGACATTCCTTTGTAGGAAAGGATGATATTCCTTGAAGAATGTGTACCTCTTTGGTTTGAATTTTGGGGCATCGATGTTTTCTTCTTAAAAATTTATTTATTGCTTGACTCTAGATCTTCAAGATTTATTGTCTTGAGCATCGTTGAAAATTTTGCTTCTTGTCTTCTAATTGCTACTAAAAAACTTTTGATCTTCAAACATATTTTGCTCTTGATGCTTTACCTTCGATAATCAAACCTTTTTTTATTAGGATTTTCTTTTATGTTTGTCCACAACTCAAACCTTTGCTTTTCTTCACTAATCAAAAGGTGTAGTGATTCATCACTATAGGTACCAAAGGTGAGATCCTAAGGCTCAACCCTACATTATTTGGATTAAAATATCTGATGACTATAGAACAAGTGATAATAGAAATAGTGCTTTGAGAAAAATTCACATTTGCACTAAGGGTATTAGAAGAAGTTTTGATGAAAGGATAAGGGATTTAAAAATTATGAGATACACCCAATTTAGGGGTGCATACCAAGATAGCTTGTTAAAATTAGGGGTAGATTATGTCACCTCTCGATAGTCCATCATAAGGTGAATGATGGTGTACGAATGGTTGATTATCTTGGGTTCTAATATTTTCATAAATATTATTGATAAGATAAACATGATTAGGTTTCAAATCATTAAGGTTTATAACAACTTGTGAGTGATTAGTATTAGAGAGGAAACTATATACCTTAGGAGAATATTCCCTTAAGGGAGTGTTTTATTTAATATTAATATTATTAAGAAATTCATAAGTGATATCTTCACATTCTTTTGAAAGAGTTGTCATATTATTGAGGGAACTAGGAGTTGTTCTCTTTTTATCATTATTAAGGAATGCTTGGATGATATCCTCATGCTCTTGTAAAGATGATATCATATGATTAAGATCATCATGTGAGGGGAATATAGAAGATGAGGGTTTAGCACCCTCATATTCTTTCTCAGAATTAGGATTCCCAAGGGTGGAAGGATCTCCATGATCCTTCATAAGAATTCTAGGATGAGTGGCTAATTGATGGACTACCTTATGAGTTTCTTAGCATCTTTTGACCACTAGAAAGATTTACAAGGGAAAGACAATTAGTTTTGATAACTTTATAAGGTTTAGGAAGATGTACATTGGATAAAATTGAGAAGAGAGAATCTATTAATTATTTTAAAATGTTATTAGGAGGAAATACCAAACCAGTTGATATGCCTTAGGAGGGTATCTTGATATACCTACCGATATACCTGCAATCTTGAGATACTTATTAGTACATGGAAGAGGCTTGGTACCCTCAATATACATGGTTATACATTAGGTAAAAACTTGAGGTACATGAATAAGGAATGATACAAGGATAAACCACACCTAGATACATGACTCAATATTGATATGCAACAACACTGAATGAGCAAATTCTTAATATTATTATTATAGACTAATCTAATAAAATTATATTTTATGTTATTATTTAATTTTAAATTAATTTTTATATTTTAATTTAGTGATGATTAAAATTCAATGGAGTTTTTTGGACCCATGAGGTGTTTCACATCATGTTCACCAATGATGTAAATTGTGAGCTACACATGGGTTGGTTCCTAAAATCCCTTTCCAAAAGGGGATCTAATCACATGGTGATCTACCTTAATATGTTATATGTTCAAATACTAATCTATGTTGTATGTATAAGTTTACAAAACACCTAGGAATTTGATATCTATACCTAAGGCTCTTAAGGAGGGGTCTAAAACAAGGAATTAAAGGATGCAATATTACAACTATGCAAAAAAACGATATCCTAAACTATGTGGAATTTTTATTTCGATGATTACAAGAAAAGTAAAGAGTATTTTTATATAAAGGGAATAAAAGGGATTATGCAAGCATACAAATTTACCCTAAATTCAGCTATAATATCTTATGATTCCTTGCCTAAGATATTTTGATAAAGCAAATTGAAATAAACTTAATATTTTCCCTTATGATAAAATTATTATGAAATAGACAATAGAGTTCAAACACAAATATCTAAACAAAAAAACTAAGCTACACAAACTAGAAAAAGAGGGTATAGAAATTATGGTACTCAATTTTAGTGTTTTTGCAAAATCACAATCTTTTAGCAAAATCACTACCTTGATGCTATCACAAATATCTAGTGCTTTTGTGATAGTACCTACAAAATAGAGAAAATAATAATTGATGTTATAGTAAAGAGTTTTGTTTGATTGGGGAGAGGTAGAAAGCTTATTGGTTAAGATGATAAAACCTTTGTTCTCATATGATAAGATAAATAATTAAAAAAACAAGGAAAAATATATAGTCTAAGCAAAAATGCCATAGCTTGGCAAAACGGCTACAACAACGCTATCATGGATATTTGTCATTTTTTCTTTTGTTGAAAACAAAAAGAAGGGACATTGAAAAAACTATAGTTATTCAATAATTTTAATCCAAATGCCTAAAATTAGATGCTTGTGATGATAGAAGGTAAAGAAAAATTATGTCTAAGCCCAAATGCAATCCTGGGAGCAAGTATGTTGTGATAAGCAATATGATAATACAAGAATGAGCATAAAATAATTAAGTTAAATGACAAGATATTAAGATGGCATGAAAAATATAAGAAGGATAATAATGTGTGATGGTTAATAGAGTTATTAGGAGATTAAAAGTACAATAAAATGTATGATCTAGGTGATTATTAACCAAATAAGTGGACAAACAGTTTCTAATAGGATTTGAAAGGAATGTAACTATTAAAAACAATAACACATGAATATTATTGTTATTAGAAAATGCAATTACACAAAGGTAAAGAAAATATATGCTATAGCATGTATTATATGAATTAAAATAAGCAATTAGAGACACTATAAATAAAAATTAGAAAGAGGAAAGAGCTAAAGTGTTATTAGTGAATGTAAAATAACAAGATAAGAGAAGCAAAATATTGTTAGCAACTATAATAAAAGGTATAGAGAGCAAGGGATTTTTGATGAATGAAAGCTATAAAAATATATAAGAGTAATAAGGTAAGCAATGAGAGCAAGGTAGGAAGGAAACAATACAACAAAGCCTAATGAATGCCTCTCCTAAAGCTCAAAAGCCTCCTCAAAAGCTTGATTTTAGTTTAAGGAGATTTCTTTTCCCCTATGCCTTACCTTATGTGCTCCAAATGCTGACTGGTCATGCTTAAAATACAAGAGAGGATAAATTTCATGAGAGAGAGAAAGAAAACTTAGAGAGCTTAGAATTTTGGCAAGGTTTATATGCCTGAGAATTACTTATTGATTGCCATTCCATGGGTCTAATATCTAGATTTTAGAGAGGAATTCTTAGAAGGAAGAGTGGAATCAAATATACCTCAGGATAATGAGGACAATTTAAATTTATAGGATCAAGGGATGAAAGTTAGCATGCATAATAATGCCTGAGAGTAGTAGAGGGAATATCAGTGCTAGAGGTTCATATTGTAGAGTTTCTGCTTGTGCCATAAAAAATAGTATTTTCATGCAAAGAATTTGTGTAGCACTATCATTCTTGATTAACATCTTTGGATTTTGGTTATTTAATGGTCAAATTATTTATATATGGTCAAATTTAAAAAAGTGTAGCACATGGTCTAAAAGTGCTGCTAGCACTTTTGCTCATCTTTGGTGATTTTGATTTTGTCTTGTCTAGGTGTTGTTCACTTGTAGTTAGAGGTATTGATCATAATGCAATCATAGGCATATATATACTTGTTGGAAATATCTTTTTGAGCTCATTCTAATGGTGGTATTATTATGAAGTTTTGTTATAGAAATTAATGTCCCAAACATGACATTAATTTTGGAGCACTAATTGTTTCTATTTTGGGTCTGAAAAAGTTTGATTTAGTTTAATTTGTTAGAGGTATGATGCATGAATATTAATTGATGAATTTTGGTAGACTTAGAGGTTTGAAAAATGTGCCAAAATTAGGTGTCTACACTTAATTTTAAGTTTATCTTTGGTATTAGTATTTTTTGGATTCTCTTTGAGAACAATGATGAGCCACATAATTGATCATTTTTTGTACTCTTTTCCCCATATTGTGCGACATATATTCTTGTAGATATAGATATTTTATGGAAATCATATATATAATTAAAATTTAATTTTGCGTGTTTTCTAATATTTGTCTTTAAGTATAATTTATGTAGATTAAGTGGAAATTGTTGCATTTTGGCATGTTTTCATCGAGGTCCTACTCGGACCTGGAACTTGAAAATTAATGAGAGAAAAAAATCTATGAAATATCAATGAAGAGGTATGAAGTTAGGTGCCTAAATTTGTTTGAAGTGCCTGACTTTTGTTTGACACTTAACTGTTAGACACCTACTTCCTGTTATGAGAGAAGGTACCTACTTCCCATTGTACGATGGAAGGTACATGCTTCCTATTGTATGGCAGAAGGCACCTACTTCCCATTGTACGGTGAAAGGTGCTTGATTCCTGTTATACAATGGAAGGTGTATGCTTCCCGACTTATTCAACCATGGCACCTAATTTCCACTAACGCCAAACTTTAGCACGACTTTGTGGTCGATAGAACAAAACGAAAATTTGGAAACCAACATGAAAGGAATTCTAGCATTGAAACCAGACATGGGACAATGTCAAAGATGATACATAAATATTTTTTGTAAATCAGGCAAATAAATATCAAACATATTCTGGAAAAAAAATACATTGAAATATCATGACATTTTTCCCGATTCCTTTAATTAAGCAAATAGTTGTAACATCAAATCATTTTTTGATTCATACTAAAAATTGTAACAGGGCTGGCAGCATACCTTATAAATATGTAGGCCACTCGCGAAGAAGATCCCCCTAGACTTTTCTTATAATTTTCTCGCTGCAAATTTTAATAAAAACTCTAAGTATTTTCCTGTAAAACTCTTCTAAAGCATCTAGTTATCATTTTACCGTGGGAAGAACCTGTTGGAAGCTTAGGCCCAATTACAACAGAGTTCTTCCCTATTTCCTCTATTTTCTGTATTTATTTTAATAGATTAATTTATTTCTATGTTATTTCCCCTTTTTTCTATGATTTCTAGCAAGGTAGTAATTTCAATTTTAAATGTTTTCAGTCATGTTTTCTTAGACTGAGCATGAGATTATTGGTTTAAATATAAAATTCAATGAATACCAAACACCCCCCAAACCATAATCCAAGGGACTCATCTTTGAAGGAGAAATTATAAGCATATATTTTTCATAGCTACTCACAAGACTACGAGCTACCTCAGGCTGATAATTAAATGGAGGTAATTAATTGAACCATAGAAAAACTAACCAATGTTTTTCCCAACATTTTGATACCATTTTGGGGGATTAGCCATTGTAATTTCTTGTTCTAAAGGAAGCATAGTTACAGTAGTTTAGAGTTTTTTCTTCAGGAACCTTCATCTAAAACTTTGTATGAGTCCACCTAAGAATAGGGGGCAGATGGTCATTTTGTCAAAAATAAAGAAGTTTCTCAAAATCCTTCTGCTTTAGTAGAACCTGAACCTGATATTGAACTCTCACCAACAATCTCCACCTGTGCATTGGTGGGAACACCCACTATTTGCATATGATCCTTCTGAAATAATCTAGCAAAATCTTAAAGTAGGGTCAGATATAAGTAGAGTTCAATCTGAGTAAGATCTAATAAATGTTGAATGTTGGCAAATAGTATTAGACAAAAATATCTTGAATGCTAACTTATCCATCATTCTAAAGGATAAAAGAAATGAACTAGAAGCATTGACAACTACTTTTAACGAAGTAGGGGTAGAAATACCAATAGTAGGTAGAATGGCAAAAAATCTAGAGGAAACATCCACTAGTTTTAGTTTTCCAATAGGATAGGCAGGGGGATATCACAAGATGAAACACATATCTCCTACCCACCTTCCAACCTTTAGAGGACTACCAACAGAAGATATAGACCTATTTTTTTTTAAATTTCATGTTTTAGGTAGATCTATGGATTACACCATAGATGCTCAAAAATTGAAATTATTTCCTTCCACTCTTGATGATTCAAATTTGAGCTAGTTCATCAGCTTGGGGGATAAACGTATAACACCTAGGAATAGTTGAAGAAACTTTTCCTAGATCAGTATCAAGATTTTTTCAAAGAAAGATATGCAAGAGAGTAAGTCCTAGACATGACCTTAAAGGATGGGAAATCTATGGAAGAATACTGGGATATATTTAGCTTCAATTTGCAAAGATCACCCCATTCAAAACTAGGATATAGGTCCCTAAGAAGTATTTTTCTAAAAGGACTGAAAAATGAATCCTTGGAAGCTTTAAACATGATCTCTGGGGGAGACATTTACCAACACCAAATGGATGATATTTAGAAGTTGTGTTGAAAATTTTCAAGAAGAAAGGGTAATTTAACCCCTAGAAATATTAAGCAGTCATCCAATGTCACTAAAACAAAAATAGGTAACATGCTAGAAGACCTTAAGACCAAGATGTTTTTATCTCTGGCTCTTCAAATAGACACTCTTCTACTTCAGAGAAAGAAGAAGGATAATACAAAAGTATTGGCCTACTTCTATCCTAAATATAAAGGCAAAAACCCCAGAAATGAGTACCCAAAAAAAAAGTTCATGTATGTGCTAATTGTAAGAAGGGTCATAAAATGAAGCTGTGTACACAAATAATGAAGTCTAAAGAGGAACCTGAAGTAGAAGAGGCATACTTCATGGGTAATAGGAGGAATTGGCAACATTCTCCTATGGGTAACAATATGCAATCAGAAATATCATCCTATGGGGGCAAAAATTACCAAAACCAAGGTCAAGCCCAACCACCCAACATGGTTTGGTATGGTCAACAACCTTGGAATCCATTTCCCCAAGGATCAAATAATTATAACCCTTATCCTTGGAAACAATACCAGTAGCCTAGGCAGCAATGGAGAAATTAGAATACTTAGAATCAATATCCATAGCATACTGCTCCAACTCGACTACAACCAAGTCTGCCAATTATAGCTACTCCAATCACTCCTCAATTACGAGCAAAACCAATAGCAAACCCAAAAAACAAGCAGCAACCAACCTATCATATGGAAAATTAGATGTACCCTATGTATAATATTAAGATATATTACGATCCTATCCAATTAAGAACATAAAAGCAAGTAGGTGTGGAAGTCACTCCTCTTGAAGAAGAAGATGAACCAATAGAAATAGATAAAAGAGAATCACCTCTTATAGAAGAGGTAGAAGAAGAATTAAAACTTGTACATAACAAAGAGGAGGTTCTACCTTTTCCACAAAGGTTGCAGGAACCCAAGAAATCAATACAAACAGAGTTTGATATCCTATCTAGTTTAAATAACTTAACAGTCACAATCCCTCTCTTTCAAGCTATCAAAGACATACCTATTTATGGGAAGGCCATAAGAGAGTTGTGCCTTAAGAAATCGAGGAGGAAAATAGATAAATAAATTAGTTTGGTAGTTCAGTTAGCTAACATTATGTTCGGGAATACCTAAAACCATAATTATTCAGATCTAGGAAGCCTTGTGCTGACTGTAAAAATAAAAGGCTATGTTTTATCCAACACACTAGTATATTTGGGGGTTTCCATCAATGTCATGCCCCAAGAGACCATGCAAAAACTGAATTTGACTAACATGAAGACCACTAAAATTGTCTTGTAGTTTGTAGATAGATCTATAGTACTTATTGATGGAATACTGGAAGATATCACTATTATAGTAGATGTATGGGAGTATCCAACATATTTCTTAGTGTTACAATCTAAGTCTAGACTAGGTGGATACCCGTTAATATTGGGTAGAACTTGGATGGAAATAGATGATGCATACATAAGCTATAGATATAGGTAAATGACCATTTCATATGGTCATAATATAAAGAAACTAATCATACATCCACCTGCATAATCTACAAATTTATTGGGAGAACCTAAGGAAGAGAATTAAAACATTGGTGGTCTATCAATGATCCAACCTGTAATGACACTTGAGGAGTTGGAATATGAAAGTGATGAGGATAAGATGATATCTCATTTTTTTAGGGAGTACCCTCCGGTCCTCCTCCTGAGTTGCCATTAGTAGGAGGAAAAAACCACTATATTCAACAAATAAAAGTTGCACCTAGTAGAATGTTGAATGTAGATAACAAGTTGAAAACTAAACAACAAACCAAAATGAAACAAACATTGAAAAAACATCAAGATGCCTTTTCTTTGGAGTATTCTAACATGAGAGGAATAGCTCCTGAGACCTGTACTTATAGAATATATCTTAAAAACTAGGTTAAAATAGTAATACAACCACAAAGGAGAATGAACCCAGCCATGAAAGAAATTATCAAAACATATTTACAAAAACTCCTCACAGTTGGATTCATCTACCCTATTTCATATAGTGAGTGGGTATCACCATTACTGGTGGTGCCCAAGAAGAATGAAAAGTAAAGAATTTGTGTTAATTACAGGTTGTTGAATAAAGCAACTAAGAAGGACCACTTCCCTTTACCATTTGTAGATCAGGTCCTTGACACCTTAGCAGGCAAGAAGTAATTTTATTTCTTGGATGGGTTTAGTGGATAAAATTAGATCCAAATAGGGGAGGAATATTAAGATAAAACCACCTTCACTTGTTCATGGGGGACATTTGCTTACCAAGTTTTACTATTTATCCCATGTAATGCACCTACCACCTTTCAGAGGGTAGTTCTTAGAATTTTTTTAGATATGATTGGAGAGACCATGGAGGTATACATGGATGATTTCACTGTATATGGTAAAATTTTTGAAACTACCATAGAAAATCTAGAAAAGACACTTAAACATTGTGAGAAAACTAACCTGCCCTTGAGCAATGAGAAATGCTATATGCTGATGTAGGAAGGGATAGTTTTAGGACATAACCTTTCTACAGAAGGGATCAAATAAGACATAAAGAAAATTGAAGTCATCCAAACCCTACCTACTCCCAAAACACAAAAGGATATCTGAAGTTTTCTAGGATCAATCGATTATTATAGGAGGTTTATATCAGACTTCAGAAAAATTGCTAAACCTTTTACCACATTGTTTACTAAATATGCAAAGTTTTTCTGGACTAAAGAATATGAACAAGCATTCAACATCTTAAAGGAAAACTAATTACTGCTCAAGTGCTGAGAGGTCCAAATTAGACCATACCATTTCACATATATGCTAATGCATCTAACAATGCAATAGAATTAGTACTGGGACAAAAATATGGTGATGATTTTTATGCCATATATTATGTTAGTAAAAACCTCATAGGTGCTGAACTAAATTATACTATCATAGAGAAAGAGTTTATTGCAGTAATACATGCTCTTAACAAGTTTCATCATTAAATTATAGGTTATCAAGTATTTGTACACAATGACCACTCAACAATCAAATACTTGATAAATAAGCCTGGGATTAGTGGTAAAATTATCATATGGTTGTTGCTCTTACAGGAATTTGATGTGACAATAGTGGACAAGCCAGGGAAGGATAATGTGGTAGCTGATTTCCTGTCCAGATTGATACCTCTAGACTATGTAGCTATAGAGGACCAATTTCTAGATGAGCATTTGTTTGCTCTGAATGATTGGATACCTTGGTACGCAAATATGGATAATTATTTAGCCATTGGTAAAGTATCCCCTACACTTTTACCCTATGAAAAATAGACTTTAATTGAGAAAAGTGTAGATTTCTCATGGATTGATGGGTGCCTATTCAAAATAGGACCTGATCAAAACATGAGAAGATGTGTTTCTAAAGATGAAATAATTGAAATACTAAAAGCTTGCCATGATGAACCTTGTGGTGTCTATTTTGCAAGAAAAATGACGGCATATAAAGTGTTGCAGGTTGGTTATTACTAGCCTTCACTATTCAAGGATGCAACCAAGCATGTGAGCCAGTGTGATCAATGTCATAGGATGGGCAAACCTACTCTCAAAGATGAGATGCCACTCCAACCACATGTTCACATTAAACCATTTGATAAATGGAGGATGGACTTCGTAGGACCTATTAATCCATAGTCAGGATGTAAGTGGTATATCCTAGTTTGTATTGACTATGTGATAAAGTGGTTTGAAGTACAAGATTTGCATGATTCAAAGGAGAAAACTGTAGCATATTTCTTGTATTCATCAATTTTTACAAGACTTGGGATCACAAGGAATATCACAATAGATCAAGGACCTTAGTTTACTTTAAGGATGATACAAGAACTCATGCAACAATACAAAATCATACATAAAAAAACCACTCCCTACCATCCACAGGTGAATGGGCAAGTTGAGGTGACCAACCGAGATTTGGAAAATATCCCAACAAATAGAGTGCAACAACACAGGAAGTACTGGGCTACTAGATTACCAGAAGTAGTGTGGGCCTACAATACCACTTGGAAGACTACTACTAGTTTCACACCATTTTAGTTAGTCTATGGAAAAAGTGCCATGATGCCTATAGAATTTGAAGTCAACATACTTAAGATTGTTGTAGAATTAAATATCAACCTGGATGATGCACAAAAATAAATAATTCAGCAACTTAATAATCTATATGAATACCATCTTAAGGCTCTGCATAAAATAGAGATAATTTAGAAATAAAGGGCCAAGTGGCATGACCGCCACACCAGGCCAAAGTAGCTTAAAGTGGGAGAATGGGCATTACTCTATGGTTCTTGTTTCTAGGAAAGGAAGGGTAAGATCATGCAACATTGAATGGGGCCATATAAAGTAAATAAAGTCATCAACAATGGGGCTGTAAGGGTCAGAACAATATACGACAACAACATTACCTTAACAGTCAATGGCCATCGCATGTGCCAATACCATGTGTCTAAAGCATACATGATTGAGTCTAGATTAGTCATGGGGGAGACCCTAGTTTATTCTAATTTTATCTTGAGTTAGTGAGATGTGGACCTAGTCCACATAGTCCCAAAGATAATTATTCTTTCAAAGTTTTATTTTTTTAGTTGTGTTTTTGTTTTGTAGGAATAATGCCCTTTGTGTAGTTGTTAGGTATCTTGGGAAACCTAGGCCTAACAAGCACAGGATCCATGAACCTGCACTTTCCAAGATTTCTAGGAGAATTTTCTTGTAGTAGGAGTAGCTAGTCCCCATTCAGAGAGGGGAATACTAAACCTGAACCTGCATAAGAGTGTTTATATTGGTCTTTTTGGACAATAAAACACTCAACTGTTGGTTTAGGGGTGGATGCTGATTCTATTCCTATTTTTCAATCAAAAGCACTGAAGGGCCTGATCAACCTAATAGTGCATCTACAAGGACAAGTCAACACCCATTGAATAAAATAAAAGTACCATTTTTTTAATTTTATGGGAAGACATCTGCTTTCCATTATGAGAGAAGGTGTCTGCTTCCCATTGTATGGTAGAAGGCGCCTGCTTTCTGTTGTACGATAGAAGGTGTCTACTTCCCGTTATACGCTTTATGTCACCTAACTCCCAATATGTTATGAAAATGGCATATGCATCTCGCTTTTTTGCAGATCAATGCTTGACTCCCAATTTTTCAAGAGAACGGTTGAATTCTAGTTTTTGGGAAACTGACACAAAATCTTCTTAGCATATGTAAAAAAAAGTTGAGTTTGTATAAATTTTATTTTATAAGTATGACACCCAACAGTTAGCAAAAAAGAACCTGCTTCCCATGTTAAGCATAAGAACCTAATTGCTAAAGTGCTTACTTCCCGTGTTAAGTAGAGCGCTTGACTGCTAAGGTGTCTGCTTCCCATGTTAAGCAAAGCACCCAATTTCTAAGGTGCCTGTTTTCAATTTCCAAGGCACCTGCATGCCATAATTCAAAAAGAAGGCACTTGATTTCCATATGAAAAAGGTGGACTGAAGTAAGCACCTAGAGCATGGTACTCAAGAATTTATGGGTACTTCCAAGATTTTGGTTTTAAGAAAAGCAAGAATGACCCCACACCCTATTTCAAGAATTAAGGTGATGATATTCTTCTTATGTGTCTGTATGTTGATATTTTGATCTACATGGGAAGTAGTTCAAAGATGATGAATGATTTTAAGTATGTTATGATGCAAGAATTTTATATGAAATATTTAAGACTAATACAATACTTTCTTGGTGTGGAAGTACATCAAGGTGATGGCAATAATTTTATTTATCATCAAAAGATGCAAAGAATATGTTGAAGAAATATGACATGGAAAATTGTAAACTAGTTTGGACACCTATGGCACATGGAGAAGTTTTGTGTAGAGATTATGGAAAATATAAATTTGATGAAAAAAATTGTAGCCAAAAGAGGTAAACACAAATAATGTATGCAAAATAGAAAAGTGCAAAATTGATCTTTTTATATTAATACAAGGGAACCTGAATAGCCCAATTTTACACTGCTTTTTGAATTACACCAAATATCTTGGGAGTAATGTTACAATGATATCTCTTATGAATACACTGATTTGATAAGGAAAGGGGGAGTATTCAAACTCTTCAACAATCTGCACTATGTTCTTTGCTCCTCTACTATAGCTTCAAGGATGAGTGGGATTTTTGGTATCCAACAAGGGGACCACTCTATATTTAATAGACCTCCAAGTACCTATCTCCTACACACATGAAAGAGCAAATGAGATTTTAGTAGCACTTGTATATGACATTGAAAATAAAGCAATAAAATCCTTGAACTAATGTTGAAAAAAATACAAAAAATCAAACTAGATGCCTTGCTAAAATTAAACTTATTGATCTATACGTGTCGTAATTTTTTGGTTCTAGGAAACTACAGATGCATAATTTTGGCTGGTCAACCATGGAAGGGCAGTGAGGAAACCATACAAGAGTATTTTCAACTGTGTAACTGTGGATGGGTAGTTTTAACTGAATGGTATAAGGCTCCAAAAATAGACTTTGGGAGCTTCATATTTTGGTAGCCTGACAGTGTATGTTATTAGCCTCTGGTTTTTGAGGTGAAGGTGCTTTTATAGGTCCCTTAGGGTTTTGGAGGGAAAATGGAGGTAACAAGCTAGGATTACCAAGTGGCAATCTAGGGCTACCAAATGGAAGGGGCAGTTAGAGTGAGTCATCCAGGGTGTCTCACTTAACTAGGGTGATGTGGCTGCAAGTGGAGTGAGGTGTGAGAGATATCCCATGTAAATGGACAAAGGTAACATGAGTGTGTGAGATGTGGTAATGTGGGGTAGTGAGGTGGCTAGGACACATTTTTAGTGATTAGGCAGGGTATCCTCGACTTATTTTCTAGATTTATTAAAACCTAGAAAATAGGATAATGTGAAGGATTTTATAAGCCTAAGTTTAGAATTAGGTATATAATTTTATTATGTTAGGTTGTGGTGGTATGCAACATGTGATTTTGTGGATGCCTAAGTTTTGGTATCTACAAAAATTTTAGAAGCATTGTTGATAGCGTAATGTTCCTTACTACAACAAGGCCTAATATTTCATTTATAGTTTCACTTGTATTAAGGTGCATTAATGAATCTTCAAAAAAACACATGAGAGAAACTGAGATAATCTTGAGGTACGTCAAAAAAACCTTTAATTTTAGCATACATTATGATGCTAACAACAATATGAAGCATGTTGGATACAATGACTCAGATTGGGAAAGTTGCTTGGATGATAGAAAATCAACTTCTAGAAATTATTTTTTACTTGGTTTAGAAGTGATAGCATGAAGCTCAAAGAAGCAAAGTATCGTTGCTATATCTTCTACAAAGGTAGAATATGTTGCAGCTATCGTAGAAAGTACACAAGCACTTTGGTTGAGAAAGATGCTTGAAGATATTGGTGAAGTTCAAAATAGTCCAATAAAGTTTTTTTGTGATAACACAAGTGCAAAAGATTACAAAAAATATAGTCCATCATAGTAAAAATAAACATATTTTTGATGAAAAGCTAAATTATATTAATAATAAAGTTTAACATGAAAAAAGTGGCAGGTGGCAATGATCACACCCCTGGAAGAAACAAGCCAACCCTAACCACGGGTTGGGAAACCACAAACCAAAGCTCACTACAAGCTAGGCAACATCAATCAAACAGGCAGTGAAACTTACCTACAATCAGAAAGTTTGTGGCTGAACGTCTACGTTGGAGTCCCATGGAATGGCCAAGGTATGTGGTAATCCATCTGTGTGTCCCTGATCCTCATGAACATTTGAATCTCCCCAGCCCTGTCCTCGAGATCTATCAAGCTGGCGATTATGTGAACTTATATCCCCTGCATTCCAGGCACGATCCTGTGTGCCACCATTAACTTCCACCAGCTCATCCCCGGCACCTCTGGGTGGAGAGCATGATGGTGATTGAATTGGCTGTGACTTCCATCCATCATTGTAGGTAAAAATGTCATGTCCCAAACCTCCCTGTGCATGCACCAGACGTGGTAGTTGATGAGACCTCGAGCGGGAACAGGATGTCTGTTGTGCGTTGTTTGGAAAAACCCTGCTAACTAAGCAAGGTGCATTTTTCCAATCATCCAAAAGTGCCTTCATGTGCACTTGCTCAATGTCAAGTTTAGCCAGTTCATTGCAAATCTGGAACCATGTATCTTGAAACACCTCTATTTTGTCAGCTAGAGAAAATTCATCAGGAGTTTGATGCTGAAAAACTATCTTGTTTCTAGATTTCCACATGTGAAAAAGAAGACTAATTCGAAATATGTGCCACACTTTGGACAAGGGAAGAACAAATTTAATCTTTTGACGATTCATTTCATAAGAGACGTGGTGGAAAAAAAGGTCGTAGATTTGAAATATTGCCACACCAAAAAACAATTTGCAGACCTGTTTACCAAAGGTGTTAATAAAGAATATTTTTTTAGATTGAGAGATAAAATTGTCTCACCACTCAGCATCAAGATGGATTATGTTGGAGATTTATTCTAACCAATAAAAGGACAAAATCAAAAGTTCTCCCACAAATTTAAAGAAACCTAAATGTTTTTATAGGCCTTAAAGAGTCACTATGACTGTTGGACTTCCAAAATGAGAAATAAAGGGTTGTAACATCATTTTATATCTTGTAAATGTATGATAATATTAAAAAGTTGTATAATAACATGGATAAAGTATTGTGATACTTCTAAGTTTTTTTGGAATAAAAAAATAATACTCTATTCCATTTATTTTATGAAACGCATGTTTGTTGCCCCTATTTTTCTAAAACCTACAATCAATTTGCAAAGCTTATAACTTTTTTTTTTACAGCTCCATTTTCATGTGTCATACACCATTAGAAATTTTATTTTATTTAGAACCTACTCACAAAATTTCATCAAATTCGAAGTAGTTTGATCCCTCAAATTTTAACTATCCTATGTTGCTACAATTTTTGTTGCATTTTTTGTTGCACTTTTTTGCTCCTCGATTTTGGGTCAAATACTTCAATTGGTCCTATCATTATTTATTGAGATTTATGTCTAAGAGGGAATAATAAATTTTTTAAAAATAAATATCAAAATCATGCCCATGTTTGGAATCATATTATTACCTCTCTTCCATAATGTTTACAAATATGGTGCACATCATAAGAAGTCACAAGTTTTGATAAAGAAGTGCTAGCCTCTTGGTTATAGGATTTGAATATATATGGAAGGGTCATCTGTGAAAATAGAATTTACACAAAGTATTTTCTTTGATGTATGCTAAAATTAAAATTTCCTAAAATTGAGTTTATCGAAATTAATTTTGATGTTGCTTCCAAAGGAAATTGAAGAAAAGATGATGGAGGTTGTGCTTTTAACAATAATAAAGGAAATTCAACTAAAAACTATAGAGGTTAGAGTAATTTTTATAAGGATCAAAATCATAATTGAAAAAATGATGGAAATATATTTCAATTGAGGGAAATTCATAAATTACCATTAATTCTATTAATAAAAATAGATGTGAGGATTTGTTAAAAAATAACATTATTGTTGATATTTATCAACTATTGTTGGAGGAAATCACTTAGATATCTAAGCATATATATAGAAAAAGAAATAAAGTCATAGAAAATTTAACCAATCATGGTGTTGATATCTATCTTGGTAATATTCAAATTTTGGAAGGAAATTGGTCAAATGAGATTTTTTCTTGATAAAAACAATGTCAACGATCAAATTGCAAAAATGTATTAGCTTGAGGAAGATGAATAATATCTTTGATAAAAGGGCAAGTTGGATATGCTTTAATTTATCTGAAAATAAATATAGTATTTTGTTATTTAGATGGAAGTGGCCCCAATAGAATCCATATATAGCTTATTAAAAAAAAAAAAGTGTGTGGATAGACCTACTTGATCATGATACTCTTTACAATCTTTGTGATTTTGTTCCATAAATGTTTTGGACATTCAAGTTGTGTCAACATGAGCCCTCATACGGTATCAGTACATAGGTTAGAATATGACACATGGATTATATTAATATTATATTTTAAATACAAATTTCACTAATTAAAATATATTTAAAAAACAAGTCACGATCACAACCATGTTACACAAGAATTAAAAGGTGTATTAAGCATTCGATCCACTATTTTTTTAAAATAAGGTTATATGGGATTGAAGCAGGCCCACCCATATTACATCATGACCACGTAGTGTTCTTACAACAACTTAGCTATTATATATGTATCATCTAGCAAGATTCAAACTTGGGCTTCCTCCTTGAAAGTCAGTGAGTTTAATCATTTAACTAATACCATTTTAATTTTGACACATAATTATTAATGTTAAAATTATCTTAAATATTTTGTATTAAGTATACATAATAATAAATGTCATGAAATCAATATGTGTAAATCAATAAAAGAAAACTTATCTTTAAATTAAAATATATTTTAAAAGTAATGCACATGTGTATATCTAAAATACATAATAATAAAAAGTGTATTAAGTATTTAACATAAAATAATTAATATTAAAAGCATATTAATATTTTATAATAAGTTTAATGTAATGGCAAATATCAAGAAAATTAAATTATCATTGTGAAATATTATAGAAGTACATATCTTATAATTATTTTTAATAATATTTCCTGAACCTCTCCATGTAATAAAGTACTATTCACATCCATGTGGTGAACATTCCATATATATGAGGCAACGATAGAGAGAATCATAGTATTTAAGTTTGTCCTAGCCATAGGTGCGAATATTTAAGAATACTCTACTCTTTGTTGTTGAGATAATCCTTTAGCAATAAGTCATACCTTGTGCTTCTCCACTAGAGCATCCTACATATACTCAATCCTATGAGGTTTCTCCATCAAATATGACCTCGCCTTGTGCACAAGAGAGATCAATATTAATATCCCTCTTTCTTGCACGTAAGTTTGATAAAATCTACTTTGTGACCTTCCTTTTTACAAAAATCATATATAGGAAATTTTTAAGGGCTTCTTGGGATCCTTCTCATTATGTTTTGACTTCTTTTTAAAGGGCTTGATTGAAAATAGAATTTCCCTTATGCATTTTTATTTTAGCCTAATGATAAAAAAATCATTTTAATGCCTCATCAATTGGTGGTGTAGGAGAATTTGGGAAGTATACACAAAGCATATGAGAAACAACAACTATCTTATATCTCTTTGAAACATTATTGAAGACAATATTTATTAGTTCAATGTTATTTTTCTTTTCCAAAGCTTCTTGTCATTCTCTCTCCTTAGGTAGTCCTCTTGTAGTATGGATATATTATTATAGTTTATTAAAGCTAGTAATGTACTCATCAACAATGTTAAATGATTTCATGGACACGTTTTCAAGCTTAGCCTCCACCCAATTGATTTGTGTGGAATTCATATGATCTCTCAATCCCTAAAATTTATCAACAAACACTTTAGGTTCCATAATGTTGTTAATATGTGTGTTGTAGACATTATAAACATGAAGGTATATGATTCCATGAGCCTCATCCTTCTTATCCTTATATATTTGCTTCACTTATTTAGTATTGGTATCATAAGGATGATCATTCATATACTTTAGTAAACCCTCACTCTAGAGCAAAGCAACAATCTTGATTTTCTAGATAGCATAGTTTGGACCACTCAACAATACCACATGATGATCCATGATTACCTACCAAAATACAAAATCCTACATGCATTTTTGATAAGAAAGATACCACCTATGTAGATATCTTGGAAAGTGGTGTGATTTGGTAAAAATAGGCATGAAATACTTCTATATGTGAAAATTATGCCCCTTAAAATTTTAGCCCTAAAATTGTATAAAATACCTCTAATATATTTGAAAATTGAAAATTTTAAGTGCTTGTATTGAATTAGAGGTTGCCACATATCATTCTATGAATGGATCAAGTGCTGTAAGGTGTTCATTGTTTAGATAGCATATTGAAAAATTATGTGATGCCATTTATCATGATTAGAGAGTCTCTACCTATGTCTTGACTATGTAGGATACTAGACATGGTACCAATAATCTAGAATGCACCACTTTTGCTTTGATTCACTTTTAAATTTATGCTTTTCTAAGTATGTTGTTGAATTTATGGGCTACTTGTCAAGGTCAATGATTTGATAAAATTTGATTGAGCAATGCCATATTTATACATGTCAAGTGGCATATGACCTACCATGTCATCCATTGTATGACCTACCACATCATCTACCATATCATCCCTATGTTCTTATGCCATGTTAGTTGCCATATTTTTGTGCCATCTCATCTTCCATGTTAGTTATATAGACTTCCATGTTAGTTGTATTAAAGACCACCTCACGTATAATGCATTGCTTTACCTAACCTACCATGTCAATTATATGAACTATCACATCAATTATATAGAACATGACATATCATACCGTGTCAACTATATGGATTGTACAAAATGCCACATCATCAAGTACCACATAATTATGTGTAGTTTGAAAATTTATGATTTCATCAAGTGCCACATCACCATTTTCAACATATTAATATATTACATTATGATTACATCATCATCCATAAATCCTATATCATTTTCCTTCAAAAGAAAATGA
Source organism: Wollemia nobilis (assembly GCA_028583015.1). Lineage (NCBI taxonomy): Eukaryota > Viridiplantae > Streptophyta > Pinopsida > Araucariales > Araucariaceae > Wollemia > Wollemia nobilis. Next base: position 3,451,013 of record JAQPPZ010000049.1, read on the forward strand.
CCTTTGGGGCTCAAACCAAGGACCTCTCTTTTTCAAATTTTTGACATAAACTTGGATGGCCATCATCCCAAGTGATCTCCTTGGGAGACATAAGAGAGGCCAAAAGTTTAAACAAACAAAAAATTGCCCTCATTTTTATCTTTGAATTGAATACCTATGTCATTCTAATGCAAGCACACATCTATGCATGTTTGAAACCCCATCATATTGGGGAATATTCCCTAATATATTCCTTTTAAAATTTAATTTTTTCTTTGTGAAATGAAAAGTATAAGTGTAGCACCCTAAAATTGGCGCAGTAAAATTGCAATAATTACATTCACCTTAGTAAATAATTTAAAAATCAAATTTAACCTCCCAAACCGCCCGTTAACCGTCGGGAAATCCGTTTCCCCCTTTTTCGTGCCATTTTTAGAGGTTGTTTTGACCGTTTGACGATATCGTCGCCGATCAGACGATATCGCCCCAGATTTGACGATTTCGTCTGGACTAGGACGTCCAGACGATCTTATCGCAAAACTAAATTTGCAAAGTTGGAATCTGTTCCAACGGGTCTCCAATCTGGGTAGAAGCGTGTCTGCGCCGTTGGGACCCTTCCCCCGTTGGAGATCTCCCAAATTGGGATGATCTCCAACCTCCTAACTACTCCCCCTAAGCCTATTTAGTCTCTAGGATTTTCCCTCCCCAACCCCTGGCTGAAATTCTCTGCAAATTGATTCCCTCTATGTTAAAGCATCCCAATCTTGCATTTGCACTAGATCTATACCAATTTTGTTGTAGGTACATCACTGATTTGCAGCCGGAGCCAGCACCCATCGTCGCCGACGAACCTGTTCAGATCGGAGGTGAACTTGTCGAATTCGAGATGATTTCGTACTGATGCGAGACGATCTCGACTGTAGTCCACATTCAGGCAATCAGTGCCTAAAGTTTGCTTTTCTCAACTTTGTCCCTGTCATTTTATTCTGCAAATTAGATAATTTATTCATTGTTTTACACTATCTTGCATTTGGAGTTCACCCATTTAGCTTAGATTGCATACTAAGATCATGATTTGTCATCAAATTAGTAATTTTCTTGAATTTCTGTTCTTAATTATTGCTCAATATTGATACCTACCATTTTGTATCATTTCCCTCTGTTAGCATAGTATTATTTCTTATATTTTGCATCTGTTTTCTGTCTTGCAGGTCTCTGACAAATTCGTCTGACGAATTCGTCAGATCTCGGATGATTCTGTTAGTATCAGACGATTCTGTCAATCTCAGAAGATTCCATCATATTGCAGATGATTCTGTTGAATCTCAGACGATCCAGACCGCTTCAAACATCAGAATCTTCTTCAGACATCCGGATCAGGTATTCCTCAGTTGCATTCTATAAATTCTCTATTTTTTTGTCTTTAAATCTATTTTCTGTATTCATTGAACTTGCATTTTCATATAGATTAATCTAGATTCATTCGGCCAAACCTAGGATATGAATGCTTAAGGTTAAAACGAACACATTTAAACACATTCCAAAACCTAGGCGTGGAAACTGTCGCTAAATGTTTCCTGGTGAACCCACCATCCATCGAAAAATCACCAAAATACACCTCCCTTGAGAGGCGGGACCTTCGCAAAGTCCTCTCAGTCCGAGGTACCGCGACATCCTTTTCCCATCCTCCTTCCGGGCGCGGATCCAATAGCCTGAAGGTAGGGATGCGAAAAATTTGGAGCGATACATTTTGGTGAACCCGACGTGAATGCATCATAACCTTTTGAAAAAAAAAAAACAAAAAAAAAAATATATAGAACAACTAAAACATAGATGCATTTTAAAGCACTTAAAGTTTAAAATCATGTTTAGATGGTAGATCCTAAGAAAAGGTTAGCAGTTACTATAAACGTAGAAAACCAATTGGCAGCTATAGAAGTTAATTTTGTCCTTAGTGTGCCTGAAACAAGTAGAAATCAATTCCTGTGGGATGAACTTGATAGGAGACTTAGTCTCATCTCATCTAGGTCCACACAACTTAAGCAAATCAAGAGGCTAGTCCTAGATAGAATCTTGGATCCTCATCAATTAGTTTTTTATCATGAACTTCAGAGAGCCTGCCATAGATGGTTAGCCTATAGGAGAGCTTTAGTATCTTCAGAGTTGTTCACCTTCGAGGAATACCTCGAGAACGTAGCTATTGTGCACCAGTTCCTAGGTTGTGTAGAAGACCAAGAGGTTGTTCTTACAGATAGGGAAAGATGGAATAGAGTTCCACGAGCTGTGCTATATCGAGAGTATTGCCACGAGCTTTACTTTTATCAACCAACATCTGAAACAGACAACATCACTATAGCCCTTTTCATCAAATTTTTAAAAGAAAACTTTCAATTTGAAGAAGAACACTTCATGACCCCTGAACAACTTGAACCTATTAATGATATTCATAAATTGTTTATAGAAAACTAGATTATTACTTTAGTATTATTTCTTGCATTTATTGTGTTATTTGCTGTCTCTATTATATTGTTTCAAAAAACTAAAAAAAAAAAAAAAATCAAAAACATAGCAAAAACTTAAACATTTCATTTTCAAATATTATAGTAGGTATATAGTAAATATATACCTCTTAATTTGTTGCAATATATATATATATATATATATATATATATATATATATATATATTTGCTAAAATCAAAACTTAGCACCATGCCTAAACTTAGGAATGGCAAAGAAACTTTAGGGGAAGACGAAGATTGGGTACAAGATACAACTAAAGACCCAAATGTCCTTCTTGGAGATTCAAATCCGAAAGGAGAAACTCTAGGTCAATCAGATGAAGACTTAGGGGAAGATAAGGAACAAGAAGGAAGTGTTAAAGAGGATGGATCCTCATCCCCTAGAGTAGCTCCAAATGGAACTATTGCCTTTGACAATGTAGAGCATTTCCAAAAATTTCTCATGGATAACATTGATGATCTTAATGTGGCCATTCGTCTTGATAAAGGAAAAATTAGTAAAACTCAAGCAGCCATGGAATATATATGCAATATGCAGACTAATCCCTTGTCTTTCATTGATCAAGAAAGTGACAAGGGTGGACCATCCAATACGGATATGGTCACTATAGCCCAAAGCATGTCAAAACAACAGGTTACCCAACCTCCTAAGGAACCTGTTATTCAACCCAAAATCACTCCCACACAAAAGAAAATTCCCTTCACTACTTTATTCCGCCAAACTATTGAGCAAAATGCTTTAAGTAAACAGAAACCTAAAACAAAGCCAAATACAAACTTTCAACAATCTGGAATACAACATAATACAACTTCAAAATTCCTCCATAATACTTTTCCTACCAATAATTTACACAATAGTAACATGGCATCTAATCTGCATGTTCCTCCATCATATGCCCATAACACTTATGTCAATGCCCTACCAAACCAATATGGGGGGCAAACTAGTAATCTGGAAGCCATGGTGAAACAATTAGCTTCACGTATGGACCAGATAGATCCCTACCGTCCCTCGTATAATTATCGAGAGATCTGTAGTCAACCTTTGGATCCCATAGTTGTAGCTCAACCATACCCTAAACATTTTCCCATGCCCGTCCTGCCTATATATAAAGGAACCGAAGATCCCATAGAGCATCTTCGCATGTTTAGGATAGCATGTCACGACATATCGCATGACGACTTGCTATTACTAAAAATGTTCCCAAAAAGTTTAGGTGGAATGGCATTAGAGTGGTACTATCAATTGCCCACTCATTCTTTGAGAAACTTCGAAGAAACAGCTGAATCATTTGTCCATCAATTTAGTGCCTACATCGAGAGGCATGTAACTATTAAAGACCTATACAATTTAAAACAAGATAAGGATGAATGCTTTGCCGATTTCTTAGCTAGATGGAGGCAATTGACAGGAAAACTGCACTTTGTGCTGCCTTATAGGGAAATGTTGGACATTTTCATCAACAATTTACAAGAACAGATATCTTATGAGCTATCGACTGCTACCCTAACTACCTTCGATCAAGCTATAGATTTAGCTCGAAGAGTAGAAGATGCCCTCATTAGGAGAGGCCAACTTAGGAAGAAGGATGATGAGAAAACATCTAGAAATCAATATAAAAACAAACAGGTTGTTGGTGACGGAGTCACTGACAACAAAAATGTTGCTAATGTCAATGCAACGAAGACAACAGAAAAATTCATATTGAAACCTCCTGACAAGCCTCCTCGAGAATTCACTAGATTAAACCAACCCTTATCAACTATTTTACCTCAACTACTTGAAAGAGGTTTAATCCAATTACCAGCTATCCGGGAACTCGACCCAACTATACCCGGATATAGAGCTGACTTGCATTGTGATTTCCATAGAGGACCTGGACATTCTACCAACGCTTGTAAAAGGTTGAAACATAAAATACAAGATTTGATTGACAATAATGAAATGGAAGTGCAAGCCTTCCAACCTAAACAAAACCCTCCTAATAATACTCAAAAGACCGTTCCCCAAAATCAAAATCAAAATGCCAATCAAACTCTAGACATATTTCAACACCCTTTACCAAGACATGGTAAAGAGGTAGCCAATCAAATCGAACATCATAATGTTCCCCCTCCTACCCGATACGTAGGAACCATTAGCGGACAATTACCTGTTCAAGATCCTCAAATATTTGACACGACCTTATCCTTGGTTACGACCAGGACCTTACATAATTTTCAAACTTCTGATTCTAGTGATATAGAGTCAGATAGTGAAAGTGAAGTAGACATTACTTCAAACCAATCGAATAGTTCTGAAAATGAATCAGATCCTATTCAACTTGTCACAGATGCTATGGTTCCAGAAGAACCATTTCCTAGAAGAGTCACTACTCGACCTTCTTCTAATATATTCCTTTCAAATGAACAAGCCATTAATGCTCAACCGAGACCAGTTCAACGTCTTCACTATAACATTGTAGGTACCATTGGAGTCATTACTCGACAACAAGCTCAAAACTCTCAACAAGAACCAAACCAGAACGATGGATCGGCTCCATTCGTTTTGAAAAACCCCAATAAAGGGAATCATGCTCCTACTGTTCAACCTAAACCCCCTTACAACATTAATGAGCAATTGTCTAACACTACGGCCAGAATTTCCCTCTTAGATTTATTAAGATCCTCTCCCACCCATAGGGATGAGTTGATGCTTACATTGAGCCAAATGATGGTACCTCAAAACATTCAACCTGAAGCTATGGCCAATACTATCATCACTCGAGAGATTGATTGTATTGACTTTCGGGATAAAGACATCCCACAACACAGTTTACATAAGGACAATCCCTTATACATTACTCGCTTTAATTGGAGATGTAGTCGTCAAAAGAGTTTTGATTGATAATGGCTCATCTCTAAACATTTGCACCTTTGACTTCTACCAACGATTTGGCTTTAGAAGTGATGAAATGAAGAAAACTGATATGATTATCAAAGCTTTTAATGACGAAACACAAGAAACGTGTGGAGTTATTACCCTCCCATTGCAAGTTGGTCCTAGAACCCTAGAAACAACCGTGTTTATTGTACATTGCCCAACATCGTACAATATACTTTTGGGTCACCCTTGGATCAACGCCATGCGAGCGGTCCCATCAACTTTACACCAATGTGTTAAATTTGAGTTCAAAAATCAGTTGGTCACTATTCATGGTGACCCTAGACCTTTTGATATGTGTGCTTTGGCAGAACCAGTTGGAGTGCAATTTTGCCCTGCTCTGTCATCCACACATTCTAGTTCTTATTTTTCATCTAAAACTGTGAAACATAAACCCATAACTTCACCTATTTCCCCTCCATTAATTTCATCCTCCTATATAGATCAACAACCCTCTAAACAAATTATTTTAGAACCTCAAAAGGATCTTAAATCTACAACTAATCCTTCAACTATTACCCCTATAAATTCAAAACCTATAGACACATCTATCATACCTTCCACATCTCAAGACATAGGTAATAAGCCTTCTACATCTTATGCCCTTTCTGATGAACTTTTACCAGATTTATCTACAACCTTAATATCAAAAAAAATGAATGCTTTCATGCAAGATTCAAACCTTTTAAATAACTTGCCGCCATCTCCTCGTACTTTGGGCCTCCCACAACCTATGGGAAGTACTTACCAAGTCGGGAGTTGTGCCTTCATTTATAAAGGATATGACTGGGGAAGAATCCCTCGAAATATCAAAACTCATCATGAAGGATATGCTCGGTGTTATTTTACCAATGATTATATTAAAGCTAAACCCATGATGCTTAAAATGGGATATAAAGGGAAAGGCTTGGGACCTTTCCAAAATGGCATGAAAGAACCTTTCGAGGTAGAACCGTGGCCTGCCTGCTGTGGTGTGGGCCTATTTCCTAGTAAGGGTCAACCCTTTCCTTTTGAGGATGATGATCATCTCATATGCTATCAAGATTATTTGGATAGGCATGTTGATTTGCCTCTTAAAAATCAGTCGTTTTCATGCAACATGCTATCCATAGCATACCCTGAAATGATTGTCGACCCCGATGAAGAATTGGAAGGAGATATCTTCCATGATGTCTCTGTTGAAGAGATGTTACACAATGGGTTTTATTTTGATGGTTCTATACCAACTATAGCCCAACTTGAGGCCACTAATCCTCAAGATGAATTATCTAAATTAACCTTACAAGAATTACAAGAGTTGGGCGTTTCACCCGCCCCACCTAATTTTGAAAGAGATCTACACATGGAGGTAGAAAATGTCATTAAAATTAATATTGGAACTGAAGACAATCCTCACATGATCAATATTGGAGCAGAACTAAGTCAAGAAAAACAAGAACAATACATTGCATTCCTTAAAGAGTATGAAGATGTCTTCGCTTGGACATACGAAGATATGCCAGGTCTAGACCCTTCTGTCATCATGCACCATCTAGTGGTCCATCCGGATGCTAAACCTGTTAAACAAAAACTTAGAAAAATGCATCCCAAAGTGGCTCTTCTAGTCAAAGGGGAGTTAGAAAAACTCCTGAATGTTATCTTTATACAAGCTATTGATTATGCTGAATGGATCTCAAATGTAGTTCCAGTCACCAAGAAAGAAGCTACCAAAGTTAGGGTTTGCACAGATTTTAGAGATATTAACGCTGCATGCCCTAAAGATGACTTTCCTCTTCCAAACATGGATCAAATCATTGACTTCACTGTCGGGAGTGGGATGATGTCCTTAATGGATGGATTCTCCGGCTATAATCAGATCAGGATAGCTCCTGAAGACCAGGCTAAAACAACCTTTATTACCCCCTGGGGTACCTTTTGTTGGAAAGTGATGCCATTTGGCTTAAAGAACGCCGGTGCAACTTATCAACGAGCTATGACCTATATTTTTCATGATATGATGCATGATATCCTACATGATTATGTAGATGATATTATAGCTCGCTCTCTTATTGAAGATCATCATTTGGATGATTTAAGGAAAGTTTTTAATCGATTACGAGAATATCTCATTCGATTAAATCCAGTAAAATGTATATTCGGAGTTAAATCCGGCAAACTATTAGGGGTTTTAGTTTCTTTACGTGGTATTGAAATTGACCCTCTCAAGATTGCGGCTATCACTGATATGCCCGCACCTACTAATATATCTGAGTTACGAAGTTTACAAGGTAAACTTCAAGCCATCCGTCGCTTCATCGATAAGCTGGCGGATAAAACCGGTCCCTTTCTTAAACTCCTTAAGAAGGATGTCCCTTTTAATTGGGACATAGAATGTAGAGAAGCTTTTGAACTTCTCAAACAATACCTCCTTAATCCACCTATGCTTTCACCACCTAAATTCGATCGCCCATTTCTCCTCTATATTTTCGCTTCAGATTCTGCCTTAGGGGCTATGTTAGCTCAACTTGATGATGAAAAGCGAGAACGTGCTAATTATTATATTAGCCAAACCTTCATCAGTTATGAAACCCGCTATACAACGTTGGAAAAACTATGTCTAGCAGTCATTTTTGCTACGCAAAAATTACGACATTATATGCTTAGCCAAAAAACTTATGTCATTGCTAAATATGATCCCTTAAGGTATCTCATGAGTCGACCTTATTTATCGGGTCGCACAGCCAAGTGGGTTCTTGCTCTAAGCGAGTTTGATCTCACATTCATAGGACAGAAGTCTGTTAAGGGTCAAATCATAGCAGATCAATTAGCTGCTGCACCCTTAGAGTCTACCCATCCCCTCATCATCGAGTTTCCAGATGAATGCCTTCAATTAGAGGCAGACCATAATGAACAATGGTCCTTATACTTTGATGGAGCCCGATGCATGAGTGGGGCTGGTGCGGGTATTATTTTAATATCTCCACAAAAACATCTTATTCCTCTGTCCTTCAAACTGACCTTTGCTTGCACCAACAATACTGCTGAGTATGAAGCTCTAATCCTTGGATTACGAGCTGCTCTAGCACTAAAAATTAAACACCTTTTAGTTTTTGGTGATTCCCAATTGGTTATAAACCAAATTAATGAATTTTATCAAACCCGAGATGATAAACTGTGCCCATATAAGGCCTATGTTTTACAATTAATGTCTTTATTTGATCAAGTTACCTTGGAAGCCATTCCTCGAACTAGCAACCGTGTAGCTGATGCTATGGCCGCCGTTGCATCTCTCCTACCCTTGGAGTTAGATGACGAATATGCCACTATCATTATTCGTCGACTCCAGGAACCCGCTTCAAATAAGTCATGCTTAGAGCCTTTGGATGTGTTTCTAATCAATGAAACTACTCCTGAACCTTGGTATACGGACATATTTGATTTTCTCCAAAATGGGACTTTCCCTGCTAATTCTAATAGAAACCAGCGTCGGTTATTACGTCGACGAGCAAGTCGATTTGTAATAATTGGCAATACTTTATATAGGAGATATTTTGAAGGTATCCTATTAAGATGTTTAAACTTAGAAGAGTCTAAATCAGCCTTGAGTGAAGCCCACGATGGATCTTGTGGAGGACACTTTAGTGGTAGTGTCATTGCTAAAAAGCTCCTTCGGATAGGATACTTTTGGCCTACCATGGAAACGGATGCACATGAGTATGTGTGCCATTGTGACAAGTGTCAAAAACATGCTGACCTTGTCCATGCGCCTGCACAAGAGCTGCAGGCTATTTCATCTCCTTGGCCCTTTTCTAAATGGGGCTTGGATATTATTGGCAAAATCAATCCTGTGTCTTCTGATGGACACAAGTTCATCATAACTGCCACTGAGTATTTCATGAAGTGGGTCGAAGCTATGCCTTTAGCTTCTTGCACTGGCACACAAGTTTCTAAATTTATTTTTAATCAAATCATTTGCAGGTTCGGAATCCCTGCCAATCTCATCTCTGACAATGGCACTTGCTTCAAAAATAAAGATGTTAAAAAATTATGTCAAAAATATAAAATTCAACATCGCTGGTCCACCCCCTATTATCCTCAGGGTAATGGTCAAGCAGAAGCATCTAACAAAACCCTAATCAAAATTCTCAAAATATTAGTCAATAAAACTGGCCGTGGATCGGCATATTCAATTATATCCAGCCTTGTGGGCCTATCGAACTAGTGTTCGAACCCCCACTGGAACTTCACCATTTGTTTTGGTATATGGTGTTGAAGCAGTTTTTCCATTTGAATTGGAAGTTCCTTCTTTGGCTCTGCTACTTCAAGATACCGAAGTAGGAGATGAATATCGTGCTGGAAGACTCAGTCAGCTGGAACTCCTAGATGAAAAATGCATCAATGCTTTGGAGCATCTCCGTGCTTACCAAAACAAGCTTAAAATATCATATGCTAAGAAAGTTCGTCATCGATCCTTTGAGATTGGCGACCTTGTTTTAAAAGAAAATAAAAAAAATACAAATGCAACTAAGGAACTTAAAGGTAAATTTGAGCCCAACTGGCTTGGACCATATATTATTACTGCTAAATTTGAATCAGGAGCATATAAATTATCTACCTTAGATGGTAAAGAACTTAAAGAACCCATGAATATTTTGCATCTTAAACGTTACTATGCATAAATTTGGTCATTTCATCCATGTATATATTTGTTCAAAATTACTATCTTGTATTTCTTTCAATTTATTCAAAAACACCAAAAACATTCATAAATCTCCAAAAATCTTCAAAAATTATCTATTGCATTTATTTAAAGCACTTGTTAAAATTTTTTCTACTCAAAATCAAAAATCAAATCAAAATAATGATAAAAATATAAAAACAGCTATATGCTTGACTCTTTCGAAACCAAAATAAAATAAAGAAGAAAGAGAGAGTCAACATTCTCCAAACTTCTTAAAAATCATTTATATATATTTTCTTACAATTATTGCAGTTATATGTTTCAACTTATTTTGGATAAATTAGCATTTATTTGGCATCCCTCACTTGCACACTCACAACAAATAAATATCTTGATTTTATCTGGCATGATTACTAATCTCTCTTATATCAAAGTCCACAAAATTCAATTAAATAAAGTTTGAGCATAGAGAATTGATCTTGTTATTTACTTAAACCAAGCACATCTTTTCACAATAAAATGATTATATTTGTAATTTCCATGTTTTGCTACATAGTAGAAGTGATTTCTTGAGTGAAAAGTTTCCCCTGCTATCCTATCATGCACATGGTCTAGAATCTTTGAGAATTGGCAAAAGGACAAGCTCACCCCTACCCAGAATAAAAATCCCTTGCTCTACAGCTAATCCGAGCAAGTATCCCTAGCAAAGAAAAAGAAAAAGAAAAGAAAAATTCAAGAAAAAGAGAAAAGAAAAAAATGTTCTTTTATCATTACAGCAATGTTCCAAGCATTATCAAGCAAAAGAAATACAAAAAAAAAAATAAGCAAAGTTCAAAAGAAAGCAAGAAAGCAATAAAATCCCTTTCCCTACCCTTTGAAAAGAAAAGAAGGGTTGATGAGCTTGAATCCCTGGAATTCTCAATTATTCGAAAACGTGAGGTAAGCCCCATAACAGGTGGTTTGTGCCCAACCTGCTTGGCCTTGGGTAACTCCTAGCGTGGCGATATGTCTATCACATTAGCGACCTTCTTTTGTATAGACCTATGTCTGCTTATGGATTAGCTAGCTCTTGATAATCCGACCTACATAGTAGCCTAGTATGGTTATATGCATCTACATCATGGTTAATGAACACTTATTTGGTTTCTTCAAATCACTTGTATCATAGTATCTTGCTCAAAATTGGTAAATGAACAATGCAATTGCACACACATTTGTATTTGAGAGATTTTGTCTATCATTATGATAAATCAAGATTGGAAATGAATTCACATATGCACATGGGATTCCTTATAAATCTAACTTTTGTCTTCAAAATACTTTGAAATATTATTTTTGCAACTTGTTTGGAATAAATCAAGTACAGTTGTTTACCACAAAGACAACTATATAATAGAAAAATCAAAAATTTCTTTCAAAATATACAAAACATATACATATATATCTGATTGACTTTCACGACGATGGTATAGTTTCAAAACCAAAATTGGAATTTTATGCCTAGCGCAAGTCCTCATTTTCATATTTTCTGTTCATCAAAAATCAATCATGCAATAAAACTATCTTTTTTGGATTTTTGCGATGATGGTATAAGTCTATACCTACATATTCTATGCCTAGCGCAAACCATTGTAACAATTTTTATTCCCCATTTATTTAAAATCATAAAAACCATATGGCTTAATTCATTATGTTACACAAATTATGCTTTTCAAAAGCAAACACATTTTCATTATTTCATGTCATTATGTCAACCTTTAATTTTGCAATGATGGTATAATTCCTAAAGAATTATCCAAAAAATTTATCACCCTTAGGAATTTATGCCTAGCAAAAATCATTTGAACATCATTTCATGCACAATATTTTTTATGAAAATCTGAAAACAAACCATCATCATCATCATCATTTGCACTATTGCACCAAAGTCTTAAGACAGTCTCTTAAGCACTCTTTTACTTTTAACAATATTTCTATAAATGGGACTAGCTTGACGACCGAGTGAGCAACGACTCCATGAAATGGTCTATAATAGCGACAATGTCCTTTGAAATTATTGTTAGAAGTCTCTTTTTATTTTTCTCACATTTCATCACAACCAATCAATTTGTTACATCAGATTATTTCATTTAAAATATTACAAGCATGACATCAAAATTATAATATTTCCAACGACATAATTACATCCAATCATCAAATCAAATCAATCAAAACATAAAAGCATCATAAACATACACAAGACACAAGTCATATGATCAAAAATATCTCATCTATATATATCTCAACAATATATGTACATCATATCAAAAACAATTAAAAACATTTTAATTTTTTGCTTTTTCGCGTTTTTACCTCAAACGTTCGATTTGGGTAAAAACACGGAGGGGGCACCATAGTAAGCTGTCGTACGATTCGACCAAGAATCGTCGCCTAAAAATGGGAATAATTTTTGCTTTCTCGTAGATCGATAAGAACTCATCTTTAACGCATTTTCTTCGGAAAATTCGCTAAAGAGGGGGCAAAATGTAGCACCCTAAAATTGGCGCAGTAAAATTACAATAATTACATTCACCTTAGTAAATAATTTAAAAATCAAATTTAACCTCCCAAACCGCCCGTTAACCGTCGAGAAATCCGTTTCCCCCTTTTCCGTGCCATTTTTAGAGGTTGTTTTGACCGTTTGACGATATCGTCGCCGATCAGACGATATCGCCCCAGATTTGACGATTTCGTCTGGACTAGGACGTCCAGACGATCTTGTCGCAAAACTAAATTTGCAAAGTTGGAATCTATTCCAACGGGTCTCCAATCCGGGTAGAAGCGTGTCTGTGCCATTGGGACCCTTCCCTCATTGGAGATCTCCCAAATTGGGATGATCTCCAACCTCCTAACTACTCCCCCTAAGCCTATTTAGTCTCTAGGATTTTCCCTCCCCAATCCCTGGCTGAAATTCTCTGCAAGTTGATTCCCTCTATGTTAAAGCACCTCAATCTTGCATTTGCACTAGATCTATACCAATTTTTGTTGCAGGTACATCACTGATTTGCAGCTGGAGCCAGCACCCATCGTCATCGACGAACTTGTTAAGATCGAAGGCAAACCTGTCGAATTCGAGACGATTTCGTATTGATGCGAGACGATCTCGACTGCAGTCCACATTCAGGCAATCAGTGCCTGAAGTTTGCTTTTCTCAACTTTGTCCCTGTCATTTTATTCTGCAAATTAGATAATTTATTCATTTTTTTATACTATCTTGCATTTGGAGTTCACCCATTTAGATTAAGTGCATAATTAAATCTTAATTATCATCAAATTAGTACAATTTATTTTTGTTTTCGTGTTCTTAATTATTGCTCAATATTGATAACATTGCTACCATTTTATATAATTTCCCTCTGTTAGCACTAGTAGTATTTTTTGTATTTTGCATCTGTTTTCGGTTTTGCAGGTCTCTGATGAATTCGTCTGACGAATTCGTCAGATCTCGACGAATCTGTCGATCTCGATCGATTCATGATCTCGAAGATTCTGTCATATTGCAGATGATTCTGTTGAATTCCAGACGATCCAGACTGCTTCAAACATCAGAATCTTCTTCAGACATCCGGATCAGGTATTCCTCATTTGCATTCTATAAATTCTCTATTTTCTGTTTTTAAATCTATTTTTTGTATTCATTGAACTTGCATTTTCATATAGATTAATCTAGATTCATTCGGCCAAACCTAGGATATGAATGCTTAAGGTTAAAAATGAACACATTTAAACACATTCCAAAACCTAGGCGTGGAAACTACCGCTAAATGTTTCCTGGTGAACCCACCATCCGTCGAAAAATCACCAAACTACACCTCCCTTGAGAGGCGGGACCTTCGCAAAGTCCTCTCAGTCCGAGGTACCGTGACATCCTTTTCCCATCCTCCTTCCGGGCGTGGATCCAATAGCCTGAAGGTAGGGATGCAAAAAATTTGGAGCGATACAATAAGTTTTTAATCATAAAACTGAGGTACTTAGATATGAAATAAGCAAATCTGTTGAACTGTGATGCCTTTATAATTTTACAAAAAATAATATAGACATGCTAACAATTCATCTACGTGTATCATAGTTTTCCTTACATAACATTTTTCTCAAATGTAACCAACTAGGATAATCTCTCACACCTATGCAATAAAAAAAATTCAAACCATTTTAAGTGGCTCAGAGGCCTTTACAAAGGACAAAAGCCTACCCATGGCTTGTCAAACCACTTTAAGTGGCATAGATAAGAGGAAAAATTGCTTGTGTGGAAGAGGTATGGTGTGTATGAGTCTAGGCCCTAAAGTGTCATCATCACTGTTGAAGTTTAGTGCTTTAGAATATCATAGATATATCCTTCCACCTCTATTTACTTAATCAGTGGCAACCAATGCAAGAAGTTAACATCCAAAACAAGGAAATTTATTCTATTAATGATCAAGTCATAAAATATACACAAGATTATTACTACATCAATTATAGGCTCTACATAACATATGGACCAAATTATAGTATATTATGATGAATTTTTAGGTCATTGATTGGGGTGCCACTTAATTATGAAGTAAAGAATCCAATTAATTTAGTTCCTTGTTATCCCTTGTGTAATACACCTATTTATTGTAGATTAATCATTAAAAATGGTGAAATCATAAGGAAGATTCAAGAATTGATTCAAAAAGGGTATATTAGACCAAGTGCCTCACCATGTGGTAGCCAAAGTGTATTGGATACAAAGAAATATGGAACATGAAGACTCTATATTGACTATAGATATTTAAGTAAAATCACTAAGAAGCTCTATGATGCAAATTTCTTCACCAAAATTGAACTGCTATCCACATGCTTAAATAAATGACATGCTAGACTAGCTCTATGATGCAAATTTCTTCACCAAAATTGATCTTCAATTTGATTATTATCAAATTTTAATAGATCCCACTAATGTATGGAAGACTGTATTTAAATCCAAAGAGGGTTTATTTGAGTGGTTGGTTATGCCTATTGACTTGACCAATGCACCTACCATATTCATAAGGATTATGGATGACATATTGTGCCTACACCAACTCATTTGTGGTAATTTACTTAGATGGCATTCTTAAACATGTTTGACATGTACTTCAAACTCTTAGAAGACACAAGATCTATGTTAATTTGGAGAAATATTCATTTAGCATGAAAAAGATTTAGTACCTCAATTATATTGGTGAAAAATAGGGATTCCATTTTAATCCTAAGAAGATTTAGGCAAATAGAGATTGGCATATCCCAAGGACTCTACAAAGACCTTGCACCTATTTGGGTCTCACCAATTTCTATTGTTAATTTATATTGGGGTTCTCATGCATTGCTTGGCCACTACACCAAGTGACCAAAGGAGGTGTCAAAGTTCTATTGGGGAGATACATAATTATATTTAGATCCTACACTTTTTCTGACTAATCTATATTAAATTTTTGAGATAATGATTGATGCATCATAATATTCATTGGGAGCTATCCTCACACAATGTGGGTATCCAATTTTCTATCACAATAAAACATTTAATGAAGTAGTTAAAAAATACCCCACATATTATAAAAAATCTTGATACCATTATCTAAGAATGTAAATAGTGGAATCACTATATCTTGGAAAAGGAAACAAACATCCATATAGATCATAGATTTATCAAGTTTATTCAAACATAGAGTAGGTTAAGGAATGAAAGATATCAAAAGTGGGCCACACATATGTAGTAGTTTTATTTTTTCATCAAGCATAATAAATGGAGTACCTATTCGATAGGATATTATTTGAGTGGACCTCCAATCATAGGACTCACCATAATTATTTATTAATATTGCTATGAGACTTCCAATTAGTCCATCTTGTACGAATTGGATTATGATTTTGTAGATGCATACAAAGATCTTCATGTAAGGAAGCATGTTTATGATTTTTATTTACAATATAACCTCCTTTGTCACATGGGATATATTTGTGTACCATCTAGTGAGAATTAAAATATGAATTGGGAACAACACTTCAAGAAGGTAGTAGGTCACTTTGGGATGGAAACATTATTGGGAGTTCTTCAAAAGTACTTCTACTATGTCAAAATGAGGATTTATGTGAAGTACATCAAGTCATATATCCCTTGTTCTATTTCCAACAAACCAATGAGAAACATGGACTATATACACCATTTTTAGTACCCTCCAAGATATGGGAATCTATCTCCATGGATTTCCTCTTAGATTTTCCCACATCTGAGCTTGGTAAAGATTGTGTTTTTGTAGTAGTTAATCATTTAAAAAAAATGGTTACTATGATTCCTTGTAAGAAATCCATTTTATATGAGGAAAGTGCTAACCTTTATTTTAGTCATGTGTGACTGAGTTTTATATTTCCAAATTCTATTGTCTTTGATAGGGGTAATAGAGTTTTGAATATTATTTGGTCCACCCTATGGATCATCATGGACCCCAATTTGACCATGTCCATAGACTTTTGTCCTCATAAAGATGGATAGATAAAAGTTATGAAATAATTGATTGTACATATTCTTTGAATGTACAATTATAAGAATATACACACATAGGATGAGATCCTCCCATACATTCATGATGGATACAAATGAGTTTTGCATAGCTCTTCCAAACATAACCATTTCATGTCTATTTCAAGTTCCAATCTTTAGCATCCAATGATTTTGCTCTATCTAGTGGGTAATCACCTCATGGATAAAAATAAGTATAAAAGGTAACATTATTTATGGAGTAGATTCAACATATCTGATAATAGGTCCATGACCTCTTCGAAAAGGTGAATAAAATAATACAAGCAACACCATGACCAACATCAAGTCCCAAATCAATTCAAGGTTGGAGGTAAGGTATAATTATATATTCAAATATAGAGACTTGTGGAACCCCATAGGAATGTCATACCTCTTTTCTATGGACCATACACTATCACCAAGAAGGTGGGAGATAATACCTCTAAATTGAATATTTCATGTTATATTGGTTTGTATCTAATATTCAATGTTAAACTTTTGAATCCAATCACCTACCTTTGTTGAACACTTTTATAATAGTAGAATATATAGGCATTAAGGAACTCAATCCATATATTTTAGTTCTAGTGGATGAGGATCAAATTGTTGACACGTGGACTAATACCACCAAAAGGAAGTCTATTTAGATGTACAAAGTTGTTAAGGTATGACAACTTGGTCAACAAGGGAAATGGCTCACAAAAAATCAAATGAAGAAATAATTTATGCACTTGATATCAAAAGTTGATATTATAGGGACCATTCCTTTTGAAGGAGGGATTAATGATCTAAGCATGTGACCTTTCTAGGGCATGGCTTTATAAGGTTCTTACTTTGTTATTAAAAATTCTAATTTCCATGACGTACAAGAGAACATATAATGTTTTGTTCATATTTACATTCAATTGGTATGATCTAGAATATATTGTGTCCATATTAGAGTTATTTTATTTTATTTGCTTATACACAAACAAGGATAAAAAAGGTATAATTGAAGTGATATAATATAAATAGTGGTGAAAATTTAAGATTTAGTAAAGGTGAAAATAATAAATTGGCATGATCTCAAGTGGTTAAAAATGTGGGCTTCCACTATGAGAACTCATCTTCAATTTTTTTTAGATAAAATTTATATAATTGTTAAAATATTAAGTTGAAAATCGGTAAAATATTACATTTAGATTTTGGTGCAATGTATCTATATAAATGCAATTAGGTTTAAGTCCTAGATGGATTTAATAAAATATATACACATAGTCATGGTAGGTAAGATGAAGGTTATCCCATCAAAGGAATAATTTACCAATTAAAAATAAAGCTAAATATAATTAGATATGATATTTTCTCTCGACGTCTTATACAAATAAAATGTACTACTTTGTAAACTCATTTTTACTAAAGTTGTAAGCACTAGTGGAAATATTAACAAGCAAACTTTACAATGAAGAATAAAATGAATGCTTTGGTAAAGTCTATATATTATAGTGTAATAGGATCTATAGAAGGAGAAGAATGTGCTTAAGGGCACTTATTGTACCCTCATTGGATTCAATCCATTTTAGTACATTTTTGTCTTCCTAGAACTTTTCTTTTTTGTGCTTCAAATTTGTTATATGATCTAGGAGGATTTGTTGAATAAAACCATCCTTGTTATTAATATTTTTTACAAGCCCACATTGGGATTAATTTTGCAGTAAGATATCATGGCTTTACCTTATTGTTTTAGTATTTGATATGTTCTCATTTTTTCTCATTTTTGTGTCTTCTTAGTACTTTTCTTTTTGTGCTTGAAAATTATAATTGTATAATCTAATAAGATTTGTTAAGCATATCCATGCTTGTTTTCAATAATTTTTTCAAACCCACATAGGGTTTGAGGTTATAATACAAAATTGTAGCTAAGTTATCCCATTATTTTAACACTTGATTATCTTTTCAAAAAAAAATTTAAAGGTTATAAAATATTGAAATAAGTCTCATTGTATTATGTCATGATCATGTTACCACTATATTTCAAAAAACCATATAGTGGTATTGTAGACACCAAATTGCAGCCATTAATCCTCCATCCTAACCATTCCACCACCCACTTGTCCACCATACACCTTTCCTGCCAATTATTTGGCCCAATTACACCTTTCCTTATTTGGCCCAATTCCACATTTCCCACCATTTCCTAACCCAATTGGGCTTATTTTAATATTATTTTATATTTAATATAATATTTTATATTATATTATAATATATTTATTATAAAATATGTATTTATAAACCCAATTAACCACAACCATCCGATCTAATCTAATCTCCACCATCCATCTTCATTAATCCATGCCACATCTAAAAAGTAATCTCAACCTTAGGATCTAATTTAATCTTAGCCACACAATCAAAAGTGTAAGGCTAAAACCCTAAGAAAAACCTATGTTGGATTATAAATAACGGCATTTGCAGATGCTCAAACCCTAGAAAGTGAGCCTCACGATTCACTAAGAAAGCTATTTATAGCTTTCCCTAGAGCATTCATGTGCAGGTCTACACCTACAAATTTGCAGGCTTTCCTGGGCGCCTGCGAGCACACCTAGGTGCATCTACGCACCTGCGGGACACCACAGACGCAACCGTGCACCTGGAAAAAAAATGGCACAAAGACAAATTCGATCAAAATAGTATCTTACCTCCTCAAAATTTCACCAAATTTCATCCACACATCATGCACATCCTAAAATCAGGTTTTATAAAAATAGAAATCGTTTTGCAAGGATAATCTTTGAGAATAAACCAAATCTTCAAAATACGCTAATTGAGGCACAAAATATAGCAAAACAATTCAAATTTTCACAAAACTTACATCTAATCATTCTGCATTATATTCTTCATCATCACATACAATTATGCAAAAATCAAAGTTAAACGAACCTCGTATCTAGTAGGTTATTCTATAAACTTGGCGATCGCAGCGATGGTCATCCATGCAATTCAGTAAGATGAATAATCTACAATAATGACACTTGACAATGATCATCATCCATTATCACATCATCAAAGATCACAATAATATTTGGAACCTCACATTTTGAGTACAACTTTGCCAAGAACAATTTGCTCAAAGACGATCATTGATGCTCTTTTTCATGGGGCACAAAAACATAGATAATCAAAATCACAAACACTCATTCATTTTATAGTAGTCACCATACATGACATATCGGTAGGTTGATTGGTTCCATTATGGAATTGAAAAAGAAATTTCCACAATCACTACCCCACCCCTACGTTGACTTAGTCATCATGCATATTCATAAATTGCATACTCAATGATGCCATTGCGACATCTTATTCAACAACATCGAATCATACGAATTTTTGGGGCAACTACAATTTGATTATAATTTACCATGATAGGATACATCTTACAAACACATGGTATTATACACCAACCCCTTTCCCACCATTGGGGCATAAAAGGTATCACATTTGATATCATTCATATCTTCCACAATCACATGGTCTTATACACCAACCCCTTTCTTCCACCGTTGAGGCATAAACAGTATCACACTTTACATCATTCATACCATTCACAATCATATTATATTTCACATCATTCATTCATCAATGACACAAATTCACCACATCATTCATTATTAGCACAAAAACTTTTCAATTGGCTTGTGAGATACATTCGTAACTCATTCGCCAATTGAGGGGGTAAGCTATAAAATTCTATAAAAAAAATATTCTTTTATCTTCAACATCAATGCTCAAATCCACTGACAGAGAGAATCTACTTCTGTGCCCAAAGCCCAAGCAGGTGTCTTGTATTTTTGCACCATATTGTGTTTCACAGAACATGGTACAAAAAGGGGCATCTGTAGACACCAAATTGCAGCCATTAATCCTCCATCTTAACCATCCCACCACCCACTTGTCCACCATACACCTTTCTCGCCAATTATTTGGCCCAATTACACCTTTCCCGCCAATTATTTGGCCCAATTCCACCTTTCCCACCATTTCCCAACCCAATTGGGCTTATTTTAATATTATTTTATATTTAATATAATATTTTATATTATATTATAATATATTTATTATAAAATATGTATTTATAAACCCAATTAACCACATCCATTCGATCCAATCTAATCTCCACCGTCCCTCTTCATTAATCCATGCCACATCTAAAAAGTAATCTCAAGTATATTTTAACTATTATGCATATGATGCTCAACAAGATCTAAACCTAGACATCTAAATTAAAAGTTAGCATTTTTAAGAACTTAATCTCATGCCATTTGATAAAATGTTAAGGTTTACCTATGGGATTTAAATCTTGATTTGTAGTGTGAAACTATTTGTTTCCCACCACTTCCTCATACCCTATGGGAATCTTAAGGTTTACACATGCAATTGTAATCTTGGTCTATGGTGTAAAACTCTTCGTTCTTGAGTACTTGTCCTAGATTCCACAAGTTTTTTTAAAATATTTTTGCCCTTAAATTTTTACTACTAAAATATTTATAGATTTAGATTTTCAATTCTTGTTAATTTTGTCCACACATAGAATATGAAATTATTGTTTCAGTTTTATATATTCTTCTATTATCTTACATTGGAAGTCTAAAACAAGTTTTAAATATTTGTATCATTTGTGTAAGGTTTATAGTTAAGCAACAAAATGTTTTAGATATTTAAATTAGTTCAACATACCTTCTTAAAAGACAATTTTAAGTTGAGTTTTTAAAAGGTAAATTGTTTTCTTTTTTAATATATATTAACGATAAAAGAACATACAAAACATTAAAAATAGAAACTATAAATAAATCAAATATTAAAAAAAAAACTTAAGCTTATGTCAAGAAAGTTCCATACCTTAAAAAATTTATATATTTTTAATACAACTATTATTTTTATTTTCACATAAATAACTTTTAAAATTTACAAAAACACATTTATTTGAATCATTGTTAGTATGTTATCTAAAGAATATATATATCTACTAAAGTTTAAATCTTTAACCTTTGGAATAATAGTAAATATTTATATTTATATATATATATATATATATATATATATATATATATATATATAATTTATTTTTTTAATATATATAGAGATGATAACACCATTTTAAGGCTTCTAAACTATTATTTTTTTAGGTATGCTATGGTTTGAACTTTAAACATCTTCTAAAAACCATATATATAATTTATTTTTTAATATATATAGATTTTTTTGATTGGTTAAATTTAAATTTAAAGTGAGTTTTTATCAAGGGACCCAAAACCTGATTACAACAAGTCAAAATATAAAATAAACAAGGCCAAAAAAAGGCCGTAGGAAAGGACAACAAAAAACCATAGGAAAGGCAATGTCTTTCAGGACAAGCTAAAGGATAGCCTTATAGGATATATATATATATTTTAAATCTAAAATAGGACTACCCCACCCAAGTCATCCAAACACCACATGCAAAAATTATGGATAAGAGGAACAGGGTCATCTTGCCCAAACAACATGTGCAAAGAGAATTTAATACAGAGTAAACCTGCCCTGATCAATTTTGAAATAGGGCCATCTTGCCCACCACAATTTGAAAACACTTAAAGTGGGAAAATTAAACAAAATAGTCTTGCCTAAAAGGATGGAGAAATGAAATAGGGCCATCCTTCCCACATATAAAATTTAAAATTTAAACTTGAAAAAAGTAGGACAAAAGGCCATCCCGCCTAAGGAGGTCCAAAAATGAAGTTGTAGACCAAAACCAGAATCCGATAGGAAAACATTGGAAACCTAGAGCAAATTTACAAAAAACCACCCTAAACAATAGGATGGAGCAGAGGATCTACTAGAACAAGAAGATCCCACCCAAGGAAGGGCAGAAAATAAATAGGGATGCCAAAAAACTGCTAGAACAACATCCTGCATAGGCCTGGAAAGTGGAACAACAAGATAAGGATCTCCACAAGCCATGAAATCCTCTTACAAAAATTAAACCTCAAAAACTAGGAGAAGTGGCAAGCCCCAACTGGAAAACCACTAAGATATACCTCCAAAAATAAACCTGCAACAAAGGCCATCCTAGAAGCACCATAGGAAACTCAGGGAGGGACCCAAGGACATCCCATAATATAGGTACAGGAAGGACAACCTCAAAATGGTTGGGAAAAGGAAATATAAGTGAAGAAGTAACCTCCCATCCCAAGGAGATCATCTGCAACCAAAGATAGCCAAGATAAGGATCTAAGAATCACCAATGAACTGGGAGCTAAGCTGCACCATGAAGGAAACCTACAAAAATATAGGATAGGCAAAAGAGTAGAAGGGAAAAATCCTTGAATAATAGAAAGTAAACATTGGGATGGACCCAGGGATGTCCCAAAGGATAGAAGGGAAAATAATTCTCTAAAAATTAAAAAAAAACTAGGACAAACCCAAGGATGCTCTAGAAAATCCCAAGGATATCCCAGTTCACAAGAACCAAAAGAAACCCAGCCATAAGGTATGGATATGTACAGACAAGAGAATAAGTGACCTCCCAACCTAAGGAGATCATCTGCAACATATACCAGCCAAGAGGGAAGGGCAAAGAAATTTTTGGGGAGTTGGAATAGGACCAGGTATCTGGGATAGGGCCAAGGATGGGCTGCAGGGAAGTGGAGAAGGACTTCCCATGTAAGTCCCCTGCAACCCATCCTTTGCGAGAGCTTATCTTCTCTTCCTTTCTTAATATATAGAGATGATAACACCATTTTAAAGTTTTTAACCTAATTTTTTTTAAGTATACTATGGTTTGAACCTTAAACATCTTCGAAACCAAACTTTAACCACTATGCTTTCCTTATCAAATTTTGAGTATCAACTCTACCTAGGCCTATTGTTTAAAAATTTATTTTTGCTTTGTGAAAGGTAAGTTGAATCCTAAAACATGATGGACTTGAGTATTTCATTGACGCGTGGCACCAGTTATGGTTGGTAATTTCATCATAGAATTGTGTCATTTACTGTGGGCAACATACACCCTAAATTACCAAATTAGTTCTAAGAAAGGAAAAGATGAATCAAATACACAACAGTAGAATATGAATTTATATCAATTCAATACAGTAGGTGCAAAAGCATCCATTGCATTGAATGTTTGTTAAGCATGTCTCTGGATGTTAATACTTACGCAAAATGAAAATGGTTTATAGTTGTATCCTTTGAATTTTACATAGTTTTAAAGTATCAAGTGGTTATAATATTGTTTTTTTAATAGATCTAAACATTTTTTAATTTACTTTTATATATTTTTTAATTATTTATTTTTTTCAGTCAATTTAAAAATGTATTACCTTCATAAATGCCTCACTCGATCACAGAAAAAATATTTTAGAATTAGAGTATACAATATCTTAAAGAAAAAAGTTTAGACCTTTGAGTATTAGGTTTATTGCATTGAATGTTTGTTAAGCCTATTTTTGTGTGTTACAATACTTGCTCAAATAGAAAAAGGATGTATGAGTTGGCCATTAATGAAGTGTAGAGATGAGAAGCCACCATTTACAACAACTACAAGATAAAGAGCACAATATATGTAATGGATTTTATTATAATTTGTGAACTTTTACAATACGAAATAAACCCTTTACCTTTTCAAATTACAAATTAGCTTAAAAGGGCTTTTACAACAACAATGGTGTAGATGCTTCTATCCCATAATAGTTTGTGATCAGGAGAATATCATGAGGGCACATATGAGGGTGTAGGATCTTCCAAGGGATGCTATAGATGAATGATATACCTGCACACAACCAATAAGAAAGAGTTAATAAACAAGATGGGACCACCTAAGTTGGGCCTTTGTCAAAATGCAATGTAAACCATAGTAAAATAAACAAAGCTACTATTAAATGAAGCTGGAATGCATGCTATTAAATGAAGCTAGAATGCATGCTATTAAATAAATATAGAATGCATGAAACACAAAGTATATACCTATTATGCACTAAAATATCACATGGATCTTTGTTGTAGATGTTGTTTCTTGTCAGAGGCAAGATCATATCTGGGGAGGTGGTAAGTAGTGGTTGATATTTTCTCAAGGCGGGAGATCTCAAGACTATGACTGTAAAATTTAGAATTATCAAACTTGAGAGCTTGAAAATGGTGTTAATGGAATTACTAGGGTCTTGGAATGTGGTTAAGGACTACAAGTCGTGGTCAAGTAGGCTAAGGCAAGGATGAGTGAATATTTTGATAGCATATACTTAGCACAAAATGGGCTCCCCTCCCTTGGCCATGGCCAAGGGTATTTATAGGAATTTTAGGGATGGATGAGTGGGATGCCACATAGGCTCCACTTGGTCTCCACATGGGCAGGGTAGGCGAGGAAGAAGTGTATAAGGGGATGAGGTGGAGGGATTCATTTAAGTGCTTTGGGAAGGGGGAGTTTAGGGAAAGGGGAACTAATTTTAAATTAGTTTTCCAAGGCATACGGGGGAGTGTGGAGGTATTTTAAAAGTGCAAGAAATGGTTATGTAGCTATCCTATGACTAGGTGGTGTAAATGCTCTTGTTGACTTAGCATATTTTTAAATTTAAAATTGCTTTTTTTGTAGCTTGGGAAAAGTGCATGAGGGGTGCAACATTAATGTGGGGATTTCTAGAGATTTAGGAGAGCATTTTTAAATTTCAAAAATGGGTACATGGGAGGATGTGTGGATAATTTTAAATTGCCAAAAATGCAAGGTGGAGGATATGGAGGACAAATGGATTAAATAGGTGGGTTGACTAGGGGATGTGGGAGCAATTTTAAATTCATTAAAATTGCATGGGGATGTGTGGGAGGGTGTAGGAGAATTTAGGAATTAAATGAGGGGGCTTCCTAGGGATTTGATTTAGGATTTTTAAATTGGATAGGGAGCTTAGGATGGTATTAGGGATTAATTAAGGGTTAGATGAGGGGATTAGAGGGATAAACAAGGTAGGATAAAATTAGGGGAATATTAAGAAAATTGTAAAATTAATAATTTTAGGAAAGGGGAAAATTTAGAAGAAAATAAATATTTTAGGGAACCTTTGAAGAACCTAGGTAAAATTAAAGGGAAATAGAATAGAATTAGGAGAGCTAGAGAAATTTGGAAGAAATTAGGGAAATTACAAGGAATTTAGATATTAATTATAATTTTTTAAGGTGATAAAAGGCATATTTAGGTGTATTAATTTATAATTTATTATCCTATAAAAATACTAATTTTTGATGTCTATAGATACCCCTTTTTAAAATGCGTTATTTGTAAGAACAACCTAGTGTAAAAATATTTGTCAAAAATTTATTGTTTGATTGCCCTAGTAGAATGGTTATCTCCATGGGAGTATATTTAGCAACCCCCTAAAGTCGTGAGTGTGCAGGTGAGGGCACAAGGCCAAGGATGAGGCACTTGAAAAAGTTAGGAATGGTAAGGGGAAGTAAGGTTAAGGTAGGGGGTAATAATAAAGGGTTGGGTGAATGCAAAGGGAGACCATCACCTTAAAGATGATCAGGAGAGAGCACGTGAGGAGAGAAAATTAGGAGGATATGAGGGTGGGGGGATGGGGGTAGATGACGGAGACAAGGATGAAACCACAAAAAAATAATATCAAGATAAAACAAGAATCGAGCACATGGGCACTATGCAAAAGAAAGGTAGAAAAAAGTGTGTAGCCTAAGGAGGCTAAAAAGAGTGTAAATCCCAAGGGAGTAAGCATAAAGAAGGGTGCCCAAGGGGCAATGTGAAAAGTGCATGGCCGAAGGAGGTAATGCGAAAAGTGGATATCCCAAGGGGGTGAGTGTGAAAAGGGATGCCCTAGGAGGTAATGTGAAAAGAGGATAGCCCAAGGAGGTGAGTTTGAAAAATGGGTGCCCAAGGGGGTAATGTGAAAAGGAAACACTTAAGGAGGCAAGGAAGATGTAAAACAATGTCATGGGGATATAGAATCGAGTAAAAAAATATGCGATGACACATCTAGTGAGATCATAGAGGCTAAGTACAAGCCACTTGACAAAATCAGATAATATGAAGGGGAGGGGATAAGTTAGGGTGATTAGTTAGGGTAGGGTGGGGTAAGAAAATGAAAAAGGTAGGAGGTAATAGGGAGGAGGGTGGGGTGGAAGGGGAGTTTGTTAGGAAATAATAGAATGAGGTTCAAACTCCTAGGAAAGGAGGGTAGTGGATGGGAGTAGAAGAATATGGTGAGTGAAAAGGGGAATAATGCAACAATGGAAAAAGAGCAGACCCAAACAGTAAGGGACCACATGTGAATTATAAAAAAGTAAAAACAAATGTGTAGCCTAATGAGGCTAGTGAAAAGTGTGTAGCCCAAGGGGGTGAGTGTAAAAGGGTGCCCAAGGGGGAAATATGAAAAAGGGTACCCAAGGAGGCAAAGTGTAAAAAAGTGCCCAAGGAGGCAAAGTGTAAAAATATGCCCAAGAGGACAATGTATAAAATAAAAACAGTGCAATGTGGGAGTAATGCCAGGTCTGCAAAGTATCATGGTGCATTGAGTGTGGGGTAGTTTATGGAATTAAGGGCAGTTGGATGGGTCATGGGTGAGGCAATGTACCAGGATATTGATTTGGTCTCATAGTAGGAGTGTGGTTTCAGGAGCATGAGGAAGAGTGTGGTTTCAAGAGCACCATATGTTAGTGCTTGGGTGCTCCAGTTTCATGAGGGGGTAGGATTATAGTCTATTGGTGGGAACAAGAGTAATCAAGAGATATTAGGACCTCAAATAAAAGGAATTAGGGATGATTGCAAGCAATCATCGACAGGTAGTGGCTAGGCTACATGAGTACCTACAAGCCTGATTTTGTGTGAATGATTAATATATAGATAATGGATGATATAATGGGTTAATGTATATGGATAAGAATAAATATAAGTAAATAAGTACTTAATGGATTATAGGTAAGTATGTGATAGATAAAATTTATGATAAAAGGATAATAGATGGGTAATGAAAGCGCTTACCTCATTAATCAAAAATATTTCCTAAAATACATAGGGGTATATAATGTCCACGAGGAAAGAGGTAGAGAAAAGGATGGGAAAAAGGGAATGAGAGAAGAAAAAAGAGGATAGCATCCAAAGGATATTTTGCAATACTCAAGAACCCTAGTGCTCCTCTCAAGTGGTAAGATGTCCATTCTAGACCATTAGGATTAGAGGTCCCTTGAGACGTCAAAACATCCTAGAACTATTATGTGTGCAATGGGTTAATTAACCTGATTTTTGAGTAGGTTCAAACTTAACCAGTCATAGATCTAATGAGAAAAATATGGCTCATTTACATGGTCCTTCGATGTTGCTTTATTGTAATCCAGGCATCTATAGACCCGATGGAGTCATCTAATATGCCCAAGGATTTAGACTATATCATCATTATTTATTTATTTTCATTCATTTTCATCATTTTTTTAGAGTGTAAACCCTTGGGTTTTGGACCGTTGATGAGTTATGGTAGGCATTAGGACTAATCATGATGTCACCCTTGCCTAGTTAAAAATAATATTAATTATATGTGTAATGTGTTGGTTCTAGTTTTTCCCAATAAGTCACAAAATGAGGCTCCAAATCATCATGGATTTGAAGGGGATATATACGCGCTTGAGGAGGATACTAGGTATGGCTAAGTGATGAAAAGGTTCGTAGGATAAGAAGAAAAGGATAAGAAAAAAAAAGAGATGCAATAAGAAGGAAATGGTGAAGGACACGTGCATACCCCTACATAGGAAATGAAAGGTGAATGGTTAATGAGGTAAGCATCACCCATGATAAACAAAAGGTGATGGTGTGGAAGAATGAATGCAAAGAACATAGTCAAAGATAAAGGTTGAATAAAAAGGTGAGAATATGAAGATTAAGGAGGCTTGTGAGAGTGTTTAAAATAAAATCCCAAGGGCATAAGCTAAACTAAAAAGCATAAGGAGGTTTGTGTGTGGGTGTGAAAGGAAATCCCAAAGAGAGAAAGTTATGCTAAAAGAAATCCCAAGGAGACTTATAGGTGTGTAAGAAGGGAAGCCCAAGGGGGAAAAACTAAACTAAAAGCCCAATGAGGCTTGTGTGTGTGAAAGAGAGAAGCCCAAGGGGGGAAAGTTATGCTAAGAAAGCCTAAGTAGGCTTGTGTGTGGGTGTTAAAGGAAATGCCCAAGGAGTGGTGATACCCAATGAAAGGTCATGGTGTATGGAGGATGAGAGAATAGGATGGGGATGCAATCAGTGTAAGAGACAAAAAATAAGCATATACTTATCAATAGAAAGAAAGAAAATGTATGTACAAGGATTGTAGTGAATATATATATATATATATATATATATTTTATATATATATATATTATATATATATATATATATATTCTGCATAAAATCTTGTAAGCGAAGAAGTAGATGCAAAGGAAGGTATGATGCTCCCCAAACCAAGGGGAAGGTAGGAAGAAGACGTACTAGAGGGTGAAATCCCCTAGTCAAAATTTGTGGGGAATGGCAAACTAGTCCCCAAGCTAGTGGAGGAGGAAGGAGTGGGAAGGGTGAAATTGAGGAGCAATGGGACAAATGATGTGGTCGATGAGGGATGTATAAGGACAAAGTGACACTTGAGTGAGATGATCGAGGTGTACAAGGTGGACGAGGCTGATTGAAAGGGAGTGTAGTGGAAATTGGATTATGAGCAAGGTGATAAGGATAAGGATGAGAATATGAGGGAGATGGGGGAAAGAGATAGGATGAATGGTAGAGTTGTGAGTATTGGGCCATGTTAGGGGTATGGAATAATGAATAAGGTATTAGAAAAAGGAGTGGTAGAAAGGGTATTGGAAGAAGAGGCAGTAAAGAATATTTTGGAAGAAGAGGTGGGAGAGAAAGTGTTGGAAGAAGAGGTGGTAAACATGCATTGGAAGAAGAGGTAGAAGAGAAGGTGTTGGAAGAAGAGGTGGTAGAGAAGGTATTGGAATAAGAGGTGGTATACAGGGTTGGAAGAAGAGATAGTAGAGAAGGTGTTGGAAGAAGATATGGTAGACATGAGGAGGATTAACACACAAATTTGTTCATGAGATTTTTATGATAATGTATGGATGACATGGTTGGAGGTACTTGATGCGTTAGGCCTAAACATAAGTGCTCAAAATAATTCATCACATGAGGGGAGGGAGAATGGTGAGGTGTGGATGGGGTATGTGGTGAGGTAGGAGGAGTCTCCTTGAGACAAGTTGGAGGGATTTCAGGTGGGTGAGGCATTTTCTTGTCATATGAGATGTTAGGGGAAAGGGGATGGATGAGGGCATCTTGAAAAGAGTCAGTTATCAAAGGTTGAGGGTATTGAGGATCGGTAGTGATGGAAAATTATTCCAAAATAGGTGGAAGAGGGAATGGAGGCATATAGGGATCAGAAGAGATAAAAATTTGTTCAAATTTTGTGTCATCATCCTCCTCAAGGTCTAGAGTGAGAGATTCAAAATTAACAAAAGTATCAAGTCTCCCAGACACAAAATTGGTATGGGTAGATATAAGACCCAAAGGAACAACGACATTGATAGATAAAACAACAGTTTGATAATTCATCCGAGATGGATTAAATAATACATCTACAGGCTGAAATAGCCCGGAGGTTACGAAACCATCCGAGGCTGAAATAGCCCTTGTTGTAACTTAATAACAACATGCTAATAATAATGTAATAATAGAAAATATACGCTAACATCCCCCCTTATTACATTATTTGGGTAATAATATAACTACTAGCTATACTAACATCCCCCCTGATTACATCATTTTGCAATACAAAGAGAGCTGCAAAACAATTCAAATTTGACACGTGCAAGTGCCTTAGTGAAAATGTCTGCAACTTGAGCATCGGTGGGAATGTGCTGAAGCTGAATTCGGTGCCTCGAAACTTCATCTCGAATGAAATGACATTGTGTGTCAATGTGTTTTGTTCTTTCATGATGGACTGGATTCTTGACTAGGTTCAGAACACCCTGATTGTCGCAAAACAAGTGTATTGGAGATTTGGATGGATGACCCATACTTGTCAGAATGCGACGCAACCATATCACTTCGCACATAGCTTCACGTGCGGCGCGATACTCTGCCTCTGTTGATGAAATAGCAACCACCTGTTGCTTCTTGTTGTGCCAAGAGACAGGACCGGATCCAAGATGAAAAATATATCCTGAAGTTGACTTGCGATCATCAAATGATCCGGCATAGTCGGAGTCCGTGTATCCTTGCAAGAAGAATTTGTTGTTCCTCTTGTATTCTAGGCCATATTCTATTGTGCCACGGACATAGTGAAGAACACGTTTTGCTGCTTTCCAATGAGTGGTCTTAGGCTCCTGCATGAACCTCGAAAGATAGTTGATAGCAAATACGAGATCTGGCCTAGTATTGGTCAGATATATGAGACTCCCAATCAACTGTCGATAGAGAGTACCATCTACCTGAGGTGAATCATCATATCGTGATAACTGAAGTCCAGTCTCCATCGGAGTTGCCATTGGCTTGCAATCAGTCATGCGATATTTTTCTAGCAATGTCTTGGCATATTTTTTCTGAGACACTTTGATGGAGTGCTCCTTCTGGCTGAATTCCAGACCAAGACAGTAATGGAGAAGTCCGAGATCTGACATCTCAAAATATTGACACAAGTCTCTTTTGACAGTAGAGATCATAGTTTTTGAACTCCCTGTAATGAGCAGATCATCAACATAGAGTACAAGCAACACTATCTCGAACCCTAGTTTCTTGAAATAGAGGTTTGCATCTGACGGACATCTCTTAAAACCATGCTGCAGGAGGTGATTGTCCATTTTTATATACCAAGCTCGAGGAGCTTGTTTCAAGCCATATAAGGATTTGACCAATTTGCAAACTTTCTGCTGTTGGCCTTCCACTGCAAATCCTTTTGGCTGAGTCATATAGACTTCTTCTTGGAGATCACCATTCAGAAAGGCACTTTTGACATCCATCTGATGAACTTTCCACCCAAACTGTGCTGCCATAGCACAAATAACTCGAATTGTTGTCATCCGAGCAGTAGGTGCAAAATTTTCCTCGTAGTCAATGCCTTCCTTTTGAGCATAGCCCTTTGCAACAAGACGGGCCTTATGCTTATCAATTGTCCCATCTGCTTTGTACTTGACTTTATACACCCATTTGCAGCCAATGGGTTTCTTTCCATGCGGCAGATCGACAAGCTTCCAAGTTTTGTTTTTCATCAAAGACTTATACTCTGCATCCATAGCAGCCTTCCACTGAGGCTCACCGAGAGCAACTTGTACTGATGCAGGTTCAAGATCGTCTATGGAAGACATAAACACCTTATCACTATCAATATCCATATCTTTTGTATCTCTTGCTGGATCTACAGAAAGTTCTTCAAAAGACTGACACAGATCATCAACCCCAGTATTCTCTGTTGCAGCTTTCTCCTGTCGAGCCATGTTGTGAGTACGAGGCCTATCCAAAGTCAAATCTGGTGGAGTAGATAGCTTAGAGTCTTTGATTGTATTTGTATACCACTTTGGATTCTTCTTCTTAGGTGTTGAAGAAGATCCAGAAGAACCTCCAACCTTTGATGAAGGAGATTTAACAACCTGAGTTTCCACAAGGTCTAGGTATACATCTGATGTGTTTGTTGATGTGAAAGCCTCATCAAAAACAACATCTCTACTTATGTGAATCTTCTTGGTTAAGGGATCAATCAAACGATAACCCTTAGAGTGCTCATCATACCCAAGAAGAATACACTTCAATGACTTCTCATCTAGCTTCTTCCTTTTCTCTTTTGGTATGTGCATGAAAGCTTTACACCCAAAAATGCGTAGATGAGAAATGGAGGGTTTCCTACCACTCCATGCTTCCTGTGGAGTCATTCCTTGTAGGGCCTTTGTGGGTGCCCTATTCAACAGATATACTGCTGTGGTGACAGCTTCTGCCCAATATAGTTGCTCAAGTCTAGCTCCTGTGAGCATGCAACGAACCATTTCCATGATGGAACGATTCCTCCTTTCAACAACTCCATTTTGCTGAGGAGTATAAGCAGTAGTTAACTGTCTTGTGATCCCATTTTCTTTCAAGAATGCAAAAAATTCTTTAGAGGTGAACTCCCCCCCTCGATCTGAGCGGAGGGTCTTTATAGAAGTCCCTGACTCCTTCTCAACAGATTTCTTGAATTGCTGAAAGAAGCCAAATGCTTCAGATTTCAGTTGAAGAAAGAATACCCACATCTTTCGTGAGTAATCATCCACAAATAACTGAAAATACCTCTTACCCCCACAACTGTTGGGAGTGAAGGGACCGCACAGATCAGTATGAACCAACTCCGGAGGTTTCTTTGCTCTAGTAGAGCTCTTTTCAAAAGGCACTCTATGTCGCTTTCCGCCAAGCGATCGAGCAAACTGGTAAAGTGGTAGAAAGGGAAGGAAGACCCTTAACCATCTCATACTTACTTAGCTCAAGTAAGTAACCAAAACTCAAATGTCCATATCTCTTGTGCCATAGGGAAGTTGCCTCCTTTGTAGAGACTGTCATGGCAACATGTGGAGTAGAGATAGTATCTAAGGCAAATAAGCCATGCTTATATGAAGCGGTTGCAATGTTCTTACCCCTCCTGGTAATAGAACAACACTTCTTGCCTCCCTCAACACTAAAGTTCACAACCATATCTTTGTCCAGAATTTGTGTGACTGACAACAAATTGTTTGCCAATCCTAGAACATAGAGGACTTTATCAATCTGACACTTGCCATCAGGAAGAGTGACTGAAACAGTGCCTTCTCCCTGAACCTTGTAGGTTTTATCATCAGCAATAGTGACAGGTTTGCCCTCTTTGGCCTCAAAAGACTCAAACCACGATTTGTCACCGATCATGTGCTTATTGGCTCTAGAATCAACATACCATATAGGATCCGTCTGCTTGGACACTGTGGTAGTCATGAGAACTTTGTGAGCTCTCTCAGAATCCGTGTCAGATTCTTCAACAACAACATTCACTTGTTGTTTGTTCTTTTGTGGTTTGTTTCGGCCTTTCTGTTTTGATTGCTTATTCTTATGCCAACATCTGTTTGTATCATGACCTTCTTTGTCACAGATCTTGCAATATCTCTTTTTCTGTTGAGGTTGTTGAGTTTGTTTCCCTTTTGAATCCTTTTGTGAATTCCCTCCCTTCTAAAAATTACCCTTCTTCTGGTTCTGCCCTTTCCTGTTGATGTAGAGAGCAGTATTAGAAGAATCATCTCTCTGTAGTTGGCGTGCTTCCTCCTCTTGAAGCATATTAACCAATTCTACAAAAGTAACTTTCCGTTGTGATACATGAAGGGAAGTAATCAACACCCGATAAGAATCAGGTAAAGCTCTCAATACAACCGAAGTAAGGAGCTTGTCTTCAATCGAGTTCTCCCAAAGAATTCAACTTTGCTTTCAATTCAGAAACTCGCAAAGAAAGAATTCAACCTGTCTCACCCTGCTTCATGCTCAGATTGTGTAATTGAGATTGAAGAAATAGAATGGTGGAATCATTCTTTCCCTCATATATAGTATTAAGGGCATCCCATGCCGCTTTACTAGTTGCACAGTCAAGCAATATGGGGTTGGACTTCATCAGACACAGCAAGCAAGATGAGCACTTTTGCTTTACTGTCTAGCTTATCAAAGTCTCTTTGAGCATTAGATGGAGCTGTAGCACCAGCAATAGGTGAAGGTCTGGTTGTTGCTCTAGATACAACATCCCATAAATCATCCATTGCTAGGATGGCCTTCATCTTATTTTTCCATGGTGTGTAATTAGGACCTTTCAACAACTGATGAGAATCAGTCATTAGTTTTGCAGACATGATGAAGGTTCCTTATAACACCAATTGGTCCCCCTTTCGATATACCTTTTGCTAGGCCGTTATACCGTACAAAATACCCGCCCTTACGTGAGGGAAACTATAGGTATTTAGAAAGATCAACAAAAAATCACCCGCCCTTACGTGAGGGAAACTATAGGTGACCTTTAGAGATCATACGATACGTGGAACATAAGCAGTATGAAAGGGAATCGCCTTGTTGATGGCACCTACCATAGAAGATTCTTCTCATGCGTGGGGCGTAACTTCCCCTAAACACTATGAAGAATACTTCGTCAGGATTTACGCCTAAACACAAGAGCGATTAAGGGTAGTGGATGGAGTAAAAAAATGCAAAATGGCAAACTTATCTCTCCCCGACGATTTATAGAGAACAAGCTCAGACGTCGTTGTAGCAGCTATATTAGGCGGCGGATACAGTAGCGCAATCACGACAGCTTTACCTGTAAGTGCTAGCCAGAGGTATCACAAATACCGAACGCTGCAGTGCAATAAATTGCACGGATGGGTTTTAATTATTTCGGGGACTTAGGGAGTGAATTTGATTTTAATTTTTAATGTTATAGTGCAAAAAACAAATATGCAACATACAACAAAAAAAATGCCCACAGGAATAACCCACTAGGTGTCGGGCGCAGCCGAAAATGCACCTTTACAATAATGCCAAAATTGCTTTTCAGAAAATTACTCTCTTTCCCTAAAAAAATCCCTCCTTTTCAAGTTTGAAAAAAATAATTTTCTAATGTTTTAAGAAATCAAATTAAAGTTTAATTAAATAAATTATTTGTTTAAAAAAAAAAATATTTAATAAGCTTTTCTTTAAAAAAAATAATTCAATATTTAATTAAACTAAAAAATAATTAAAAAAAAACATTAAAAAAAAAAATCAAACTTAAAAAAAATAATTTTACCTTTCAGAGGGGGGTCGGCGGGTTTTGAACCCGCGACCTCGGGGCTCCCTGAGCCCTACCGCTCAGCCCACAACCAAGTGGGCTAGCGGGCTGATCTGAAAGGATCAGGGGAGCCCTCCTTCTTTCTACACCAGCTCTGCTCACCTCCACCCAGCTCGCCTTCAACGCGGTGTTCGCCTTCTTCATCGTACGGCAGAAATTCAGATCTTACTCCATCAACGCCGTCGTCCTGCTCAGCCTCGGGTCGACATTTCTGGCCTTCCACATGAGCGATGACAGGCCCAAGCACGTAACAAACGTGCAGTACGTCGTAGTGTTTCTGATCACGATCGCTTGCGCTGCCATGTACGGCCTGATACTGCCCCAGCGTCGCGCTGATGCGCGACGTCCTCCAACGTCGCGCGGACGCGCGACGGGAGCGTTGGGGGAGGGGGAAGGGGGGCCTCCCGTAGGCGCGTGTCGCGTCTACGCGGCACGCGACGTCCTCCAACGTCGTGCGGACGCACGACGGGAGCGTTGGGGGAGGGGGGCCTCCCGCAGGCGCGTGTCGCATCTGCGCGACATGCGACGGGAGCATTGGGGGGGGGCCGAACCTCCCAATGTCGCGCGTGGATGTGCGACTCGTGCGTCTGCGCACGACGTTAATAATTTTTTTTTTTTTTTTTAAATCTCGCTGCGACGCCGCGCGATTGCGCGCGACGTAAATTTAAAAAAAAATAAAAAATAAAACTTTGCGGAACGTCGCGCGATTGCGCGCGGGCCTTCCCAGTAGAGAAGAAAAAAAAATTACAGTCTGTAATTTACAGTCTGCGATTACGTCCTCCCAGCACAGAGAAAATGCGTCCTCCCAGCAACTGAGAAAAAAATGCGTCCTCCCAGCTGCCAGATGCTGTGTTCCCAGCAAACAAATTTACAGTCGCACGTCCCAGCAAGCGGCTGCAAAAAAAATCTGCACAAGCTCTGATACCATGATAGATAAAACAGCAGTTTGATAATTCATCCGAGATGGATTAAATAATACATCTACAGGCTGAAATAGCCCGGAGGTTACGAAACCATCCGAGGCTGAAATAGCCCTTGTTGTAACTTAATAACAACATGCTAATAATAATGTAATAATAGCAAATATACGCTAATAGACATCAATGGTTAAAGGGAATTCATGTGCCTAAGAAAAAGCGTGGGCTAACTCAAATTGGGGAGAGGGTGATAAAGAGTCAACATGATTATGGGAGGATGTTAACATGGGATGGTTTGTAATGTGAGATAGTGGCAAAGGTGAGGTAGTAGAGTGGTCTATCTTCTCCTCATTTTCTTCATGAATGGTAAGGGCTTTGGTTAAGGAGGTAAGGGAAAGCACAAGTAGAAGGATGTGGTGGGGAAAAGGGATATAATGCAACCATGGAAAAAGAGTAGACCCAGATAGGAAGGGACCACATGTGCATTGTATAAAAAAAGGGAAAAAGAGAAATAAAAGGTGTGTAGCCTAAGGAGGCTAGTGAAAAGTGCATAGTCCAAGGGGAAAAGTGTAAAAGGGGCACCCAAGGAGGTAATGTGATAAAGAAAATGCCTAAGGAGATGATGTGAAAAGGGTTTCAAAGGAGGCAATGTGAAAAAGTAAACTCCCTAGGAGGTGAGAAAAGCATAAAATAGTGCAATGTGGGATGAAAACCAAGTACGAAAGGTATTATGGTGCATCAGGTCATAGCACAAGAGAAATCATTGTTGGATGGGGTGTTGGGTGAGGTAGGGGGAGTGGAAAGGAGAGGTGGGAGACACTTTGGTGGGTGAGGTGAGGATGATTGGGCATTTTGAGGGGCTAGGTTTGGATTGGGTGGTGATATGGTTGCTTCAGTGGGTTGAGGTGAAACAATATTAATGAGTTCCAAGTACATGGGTTCAAGAGGGAGCTCAGAGAGTTCTAAACTTGAGGTGAGGTAGGTATTTATGGAAGATATTGAAGGATAGGGTGTACGAGGGGAAATTTGGTATTGATGATGAAGGGAGATAATTGTGCAAGGTAGAATGTGCAACAGAGGTAAGTATGGGTGTGGTGAATCAAGTGGAGGACAAGGATCAATATAATGGATATTGCAAGGCATTAGTGTCAATTGGGATGATGTGGGAATGTGTAGGTGGGCTATGTGGCAAGGTAAGAGGAGTGACCTTTTTAGAAGTTGAAGGGATTGTAGGTGCGTGTGAAGTTTAGGTGTCCTCCAAGGTGTTAGAGGAAAGGGGATGGGAAGGTGTGACTTGAAAAACATTTTCTAGAAAAGGCTGAGAGAGTGGAGGATCAATAAATTTATCATCACTTTCCTCCTCAAAATAAAAATGGATGTTGGGCAAAGGAGCTTCGAGGATGTTGATTGAGTGATATGGGGAGGACGAGCATGGTGGTGTACATTATGAGGGTGATAAAATGGAAGGGGGTTTAGATGAAATACGTGGATAAGGTGTCACGATAGTAGGTTGAGAAGGAGTAGGTGGAGTAGATGTCCTAGAAGATGAAGATGAAGGAGAAGGGGGTGTAATAAGTTGTGTAGTGGTAGATGTAGATTGGGATGGAGGATCTTCTAGTGTGGTAGAAAGGGTGGGTGAGGTAGGAGTAATGTGGTCATGACGGATCAAGCCCACAAAACCTTGGTGAGATGGAGCTTGATGATTTGCAAGATTTTGTTGAGCGAGGGTTGAAGTATGTTTGACAAGAAGGACCCCTTGGTCAATCATATCCTGTACAAGATTCTAAAATGATTGACAATGATTGATATCATGACCACATTGGTGATGGTAGACACAAAATTGATCGGTATGAGACCCTAGAGATTGAGGATGATTTATATCATACGGTCTTGGGTGGGGTAAGGAGAGTACTTGCACCTTGAGAAGTTTTCAAAAAATGGATGATAAGGGATTTGAAAGAGGCAAGAAGTGACGTTGGGACAGAGGAAGAATGTGTGTGGTAGGGAAAGCAAGTTGGTTTTGATATTGAGTGGGAGGAGGTGTAGCTTGATATGTTGGAGGTTGGGGTAAATATGAAGGTTGTTGTAAAGGGGGGTGAGGTTGCTGAGGTTGGTGCAAGGGACATGAATGTTGCAATGGAGATGGTTGATGTTGGGAACATGGGTAATATTGGTGTGAAGTGGTGAGAGGTGCTTGGGAGGCTTGTGGTAGAATGTGATGTGTGTGATATGATGTGGTAGGGGTGTGGGTAGGAGTGTAATATGGTTGGGAAGTGGATTGTGGATAATATGGAGGGGATGGTTGTGATGGATTAGGGGTATGTTGATATGGATGAGTTGGTGGGGGTTGATTTAAATTTGGGATGTGATGATATGGAGGTGATGATTGATTGTAAGTGGGATATGATTGAGTGTAAGTAGGTGGTGGTTGTGATGGATATGGTTGGGTGGGTGGTTGAGGTTGATAAGTTGGTTGAGGGGGTTGATGATACTATTGAATTGGTGGTTGATGATAGGTGGGTTGGGAGTGATGATATGTGGGGAGTGAGTGATGAGATGGTGGAGTTGATGGTTGGGGATATTGAGGTGGGGGTTGATGATGGATAGGATATTGGTGGTATTATGGGGTTGGTTGTGATTGATAAGTGGGAGGTAGTTGATAGGGTTGGTGGTGTACCGAAGGTTGGTTGTGATTGATAAGTGGGAGGTAGTTGATAGGGTTGGTGGTGTGCCAAGGTTGGTTTTTGGTATTGGGTGAAATGAGCCATGGGTGTGTGGAATGGAGGCAAAATGGTGAGGTTTGGAAAAAAATCCAAAATAAAATCACTACCTTACCAAAGCCAATAAAATTTGAAAAAAAGTAAACACAATCAATTTTATCAATTTTTTTGTGTGTTTTATGTAAAACCTACCCTAGACTACAAAATTTGGTGGCAAAATGGTACCTACAAAAGGTGTTTTGGAACCTTACCACTTTTTCAAATGGTAAAATACCAACAACTAAATTAGATTCCTAGGATGGAGGGTAGATGTGGGGTAGTCTAAGGGGACAAAAAAAACATATCTACGAGAGATGTCACACTGTCTAGCTCTTGCTACTTTCTTAATACATAAGGTAAGGCTCCATAGGATTTTGCTTTACTCTCGAGTGAGCTTGGACAAAAGCAATAGCTGCATTTTTTAATTGTTAAGCCCCGCAACTAAAGGGTGTCTATCCTTATGATTACCTCGAGATGGTCCCAAGGGTAACCAGCCTCCTGGTGATGAAATCTAGAAGACTATTGTACTAACTATGGTGATTCTAAGGGCTCCCAATGGTTGGTGGTGAAATCCAACATCACCAAGGAGGTTATCCTCACACTCAAATGTATATATGAATGTGGAGTGTCGCAAAATAGAGTGCAAGTGTGTGTGAAGTCTATTCTAAGAAAACAACAAGGAAAATTTATATGTTAAAACTAGAAATAATGATAATATAACAATTATGTAACTAAAAATGCTATTTTTTTTTCAAAATTAAGTTGTGTAAGGACAGTTTAACAGGTAGTATAAAGAAAAAAAACAATGCAAAAATAGGTAAAAGGCAATACCACCTTCAGGGAGGGGATTATAGGAAGGCAAGACCATCTTTGAGGAGATGGTATAGTAGGCAGTGAAAAAATAGAAAGTAGATAGTGCAAAAGTAAATAGCAGGCAAGACCATCTTTAGGGAGGCAGTAAAATAGTGTGAGACCATCTCTGGGGATGCGGTAAAACATAGGAAATACCAGGTTAGGTGATATCAAAACCATCTGATGTGGTATAGGTAAATACTAAAAAACAAGATAATGAAAGACCAACAACAGGTAGGACAGCCTTTGAGGAGGCGGTACAGGAAAGGCCATCTCTTGGGAGGCAATCTTGAGTAGGAACACTGTCGACATATATTTTATAGCCTATTTGTCAAATAACAAGTAAAAATAAAAGAGACTCAAGCTAATCACTATTGTTAATAGACCTATCTGCAACATAAATTAAAATCTAAGCTAAAATAAATATTAACTAAAAACTAAACTTATTTGAAGCTACAAAGTAAAAAAAATGCTAACAAGTAAAAGTGCAACTAAAATTTGCTATTCTAACTAAATAAAAGTGAGTCCAAGAGATGTTTTTGTGTGTGTTAAAGGGGAATCCCAAGGGGGAAAGTTGTGCTAAAAGGGAAGCCTAAGGAGGCTTATGGGTGTGTAAAATGTAAAGCCCAAGGGGGAAAAAACTAAACTAAAATCCCAAGGAGGCTTGTGTGTGTGTGAAAGGAAAGCCCAAGGGGGCAAAGTGTGGTAAAAGGGGTAGCCTAAGGAGGCTTGTAATTGTGTGTAAAATAAAAATCCCAAGGGGGTAAGCTATGCTAAGAAATCCTAAGGAGTCTTGTGAGTGTGTAAAAGGAAATCCCAAGGAGGCTTGTCAGTGAGTGAAAGGAAAGCCCAAGGGGGCAAGCTAGGATAAAGGAAAGAAAGCCTAAGGAGGCTTGTGAGTGTGTAAAGGTAAATCCTAAGGGGTAAAAACTAACCCAGAAGCCCAAGGGGGATTGTAAAGTGTGAAAGGACAAGCCCAAAGGGAGCAAGCTAAGCTAAAAAAAAGGAAAGGTCTAAGGAGGCTTATGATTGTGAAAAAATCCCAAGGGATAAAGTGTGCTAAAATGGGAGCCTAAGGAGGCTTGTGAAGTGTGAAAGAAGGAAAGCCCAAGGGGGTAAGCTATGATAAAGAAATAAAGTAGCCTAAGGAGGCTTGGTTATGCAAAAAGAATCCCAGGATTATGCTATTAAATAGTGATGGGAGTAGGTAAAGAAGAACTTACCTAAAAGCCTACGCAGGTGTTGTAGGTTTACATCCTTTGGGGTGAAACCATCTCTACCTAGGTGGTATAGTAGGGTGAGGCCATATTATCCTAGGTGGTCTCGATTGTTACCTGTAAAATAATAGAAAATAATAGCAGTTAGCAAAAATATGGAACTATGGTTGAAAAATAGTAGAAAAATGCATAAAAATTAGACTACACTTTATTTTTATTGCTGATATGAATTGAAATAAAGTAAAAATAAATTGTAAGTTAAGGGAATTGTCCCACTGGGCATGCCATTTTGTATAGATGAGAAGCCACCATTTACAAATGTTATTACAAGATAAAGAGCACAATATATGCAATCAATTTTATTACAATTTGTGAACTTTTACAATACAAAATAGACCCTTTATCTTTTCAAATTACAAATTAGCTCAAAAGGGTTTTTAAAACAACAATGGTGAGGATGCTTCTATTCCACAATAGTTTGTGATCAGGAGAATATCGTGAGGGCACATACGAGGGTGTATGATATTCCAAGGGCTGCTATAGATGACTAATATACCTGCACACAACTAACAAGAAATATTTAATAAACAATATGGGACCACCTAAGTTAGGCCTTTGTCAAGATATAATATAAACCATAGTAAAATAAATAAAGTTGTTAAATGAAGTTGGAATGCATGAAACACAAAGTATATACTTGTTATGCACTAAATTTTCACCAAGAACTTTGTTGTAGATTTTGTTTCCCGTTAGAGGTAAGACCTTCTCTGGAGAGGCAATAAGCAGTGGTCGAGACCATATCAGGTGAGGCGATCTCAAGACTATGGTTGTAAAACTTAGAATTATCAAACTTGAGAGCTTGAAAATGGTGTTACTAGAATTTTTGAGATCTTGGGATGTGGTTAAGGACTGCAAGTCATGGTCAAGTAGGCTAAGTCAAGGATGAGTGAATATTTTGGTAGCATATACTTAGCACAATATGAGCTCCCCTCCCTTGGCCATGGTCAAGGGTATTTATAGGAGTATTAGGGCTAGATGAATGGGATGCCACATAGGCTCTACTTGGTCTCCACATGGATAGGGTAGGTGAGCAAAAATTCTAGAAGGAGATGAGGTGGAGGGATTCATTTAAGTGCTTTGGGAAGGGGGAGTCTAGGGGAAGGTAAACTAATTTTAAATTAGTTTCCCAAGTAACTTGGGGGAGTGTGAAGATATTTTAAAATTGCAAAAAATGGTGATGGGGCTATCCTATGGCCAGGTGGTGTAAATGCTCTTGTTGACTTGGCATATTTTTAAATTTTAAATTGATTTTTTTTTAGCTTGGGAAAAGTGCATGAGGGGTGCAAAATTAATGCAAGGATTTCTAGAGATTTTGGAGGGCATTTTTAAATTCAAAAAAGGGGCACATGGGAGGATGTGTGGATAATTTTAAATTTCCAAGAATGGAAGGAGGAGGATATATAGGACAAATGGATTAAATAAGTAAGTTGACTAGGGGATGTGGGAGTAATTTTAAATTCATTAAAGTTGCATGGGGATGTGTGGGAGGGTGTAGAAGAATTTAGGATTTAAATGAGGGGCTTCCTAAGGATTTGATTTAGGTATTTTAAAATTGGATAGGGAGCTTAGAATGGGATTAGGGATTAATTGAGGGTTAGATGAGGGGATTAGAGGGATAAACAAGGTACGAGAAAATTAGGGGAATATTAAGGAAATTGCAGAATTAATGATTTTAGGAAAAGGAAAAAATTTAGAAGAAAATAAATATTTTAGGGAACCTTAGAAGAACCTAGGGAAAATTAAAGGGAAATAGAATAGAATTAGGAGAGCTAGGGAAATTTGGAATAAATTAGGAAAATTAGGGGTAATTTAGATATTAATTATAATTTTGTAAGGTGACAAAAGGCATATTTGGATGTATTAATTTATAATTTATTATGCTATCAAAAATGCTAATTATTGGTTAGTTGAAAATTTAAAATTAGGGTGTAATCTGAGGTCTGCATGTGTTCTTGTTGTTTCAAACCACCTCATTAATTCTAAGTCTACGGGTTTTTTTCCACACATCTGCATAAATTCCACCTTTGGGTGGGGTTTGGT
Organism: Wollemia nobilis; assembly: GCA_028583015.1. Lineage (NCBI taxonomy): Eukaryota > Viridiplantae > Streptophyta > Pinopsida > Araucariales > Araucariaceae > Wollemia > Wollemia nobilis. The sequence continues at coordinate 3,494,323 of JAQPPZ010000049.1, forward strand.
CCTTTTTAATGGATGTTGCTCATAAAGTAGCTTCAGTTGCTACTGGAAATGTTAGAGCACAAAATGGTGGTCGGGAAACGTCCTCGCAAGATGGTAGTGAAAGTGTACCATGAGGTAATGAATCTGTCCCTCATGTTATCATTCTTTATGTTGAGTTTAACAAAGCCTCTGAGTGGTATGAGAACGCCCATTTAGTGGGCTATTTACTTGGATGTATTCCTAGAAAATTCTTGATTCGTCAATAGGTCCAGCTTGTATGGCAAACCTATGGTATTCAATGTGCAGAACCTCACCAAGGGTTTCTTTCTTTTTCATTTTGTTGAAGCAAAGCATGCTAAGAAAGTGCTTAATAGAGGATCCTAGTATGTTCTTAGCTCCTTGTTAGTTCTGCAACAATATTACTGTAACTTCTCTATCATTGAGGAAGCCTCACTAGAAGTCTCGATTTGGGTTGAGTTTCCTGGTCTCCCCGTTCCATGTTGACATTTTTTGAAAACCCTAGCTGCTCCTTTGGAGAAATTTGTTTGCCTGGAATTTGATAGTTTTTTGTCCTCATCCTACTAAGTGAGTTTACATGAAAGTAAATTTTTTTAAGGATTTGGTTGAACATGTTGATATCACATTGGATGATAAAACCTATTGAAAACATGTTGTGTATATCAACTTACCCAATACCTACTATCGATGTCAGTCATATTCTCATAAAATCGAGGATTTCCTACTTATGACCAGTCGAGCTCAAAATCATACTTCGACACATCCTTATCCTACCACCACCCTGGAGATGTAGCCTGAAGGGGCTAAGAGTGAAGAAGAATGGGTTATTGTATTACATAATCAATGAAACAAGCACCCTAATAATCAGGTGCAACACGTAGTAGCTAGTTGTTCAGCTACAACTCAAGGTCCTCAAGAACCCATGATCATTCCATAACATCAACCTAATCCCACAACATGGACTAGGCCTTCCTTTACGGATGTAATTCTGGTTACATATTCCCCCTCAGCTCCTTGAAATTCTTACTCTCAAAAAGGTGCGGGTCTAGAAGGCTTTCATACTTACAAGGCACACCACTCATGCAACCCTCCTCACAAAAGGGAGAAGTATAATGTTGATAAGAGGCACCAGTGTTGGCAGTTAATCAAGGAGTATAATATTGATAAGAGGCACTAGATAGATGATGTGCATCGGTAGTTCATCGAGGCTCAGGGCCACCCAAAATGCTTTACCAAAAATACATTTGGGGCTCTTGGGAAGCTTGGGGACTCTGAGGTTATTGAGGATAGTATGCACCTCAACTGGGCTTAATGCTTTTTCTCTCATGGAATTTAAGAGGACTGATGAACCCAGTCTAAAAATACCTAGTCCATAATAAGCTGACTAAGGTCTCTCACACATTTGGTAATCTTGACTTCATTTATCTGCAAGAAGTTAAATTTTTTATTTTAATATAGATTGTACCTGTAATGTTTTGTGGCCACGTGGTTGCTTTCATGCAACCTATCATACTCCAGCTAAGGGAGGAGCTGTTACTTTTATCTCTTCCAAGTGGATGAGGAATGTGGTTTCTTTGGGGGTGGACCCCTCAAATAAAGTTGTCTGGACTTTGTTTGAGTTTCGAGGCCAACCTTTTGTAATAATTAATTTATATGCATCTAACGATGCTTTTTATTGGTGTAGTTTGTGGTGGTGGCTAGATTTTTCTCTACCACATGTTTTCTAGGTGCTTTGTGGTGAATTTAACATGATTGATAAGCCCCAAGATAAGGTTTGGTACATGTCAATGCGATGGAATGTTGGGGAAATAGGAGAGTGGTTTTTCATGAAGAATAAACTAGGGTTGTCAGATCCTAATTATTGTTTCTCTCAATCTGACTTCCCTAAGAATGTTTGGTTCACCTAGTCTAATTTCCAAATAGGATTTTAGAGGGTTTTAAAACACTTGGGCCGAAAAAATCTTATAGATTCCCACCACTTCTTATTTAACAGGCTTTCTTCATCCCGCCCTTTTGTTTATGCCATTCCAGACACTACCCTCTCTGATCACTCCCTAATTATTTTTGACATTGCCACCCAAGCCTCTCCTCCTCAAATATTTCAATCATAATTTTACCTAAATGTTTCCTTTCTTAAAAATGATGCTATTAGGGCTCATATTACCCGATGCTGGAATCTTATCTCAAGACCCTCTAGCTCGGTTGGCTAGATTGTTTGGATGTATTAATTTATAATTTATTATGCTATCAAAAATGCTAATTATTGGTTAGTTGAAAATTTAAAATTAGGGTGTAAGCTGAGGTCTGCATGCGTGCTTGCTGTTTCAAACTACCTCATTAATTCTAAGTCTATGGGTTATTTTCACGCATCTGCATAAATTCCAACTTCTGGTGGGGTTTGGTCATTTTTAATGGATGTTGCTCATAGGGTAGATTCATTTACTACTAGAAATGTCAGAGCACAAAATGGTGGTCGAGAAACATCCTCACATGATGTTAGTGAAAGTGTACCATGAGGTAATGACTTTGTCCCTCATGTTATCATTTCTGATGCTGAGTTTAACAAATCCTATGAGTGGTATGAGAATGCCTAATTAGTAGGCTATTTCCTTGAACGTATTCCTAGTAAATTCTTGATTTGTCACTATGTCCAGCTTGTATGGCAACCCTATGGTATTCAATATGTTAATGTGCAGAACCTCACCAAGGGTTTCTTATTTTTTTGTTTTGCTGAAGCAAAGCATGCTAAGAAAGTGTTTAATAGAGGACCCTAGTCTATCCTTAGCTCCTTGTTAGTCCTACAAAAATATTACTGTACCTTATCTATCATCGAGGAAGCCTCATTGGAAGTCTCAATTTGGGTTGAGTTTCCTGGTCTCCCCGTTCCATTTTGACCTTTTTTGAAAACCCAAGCCTCTCCTTTGGAGAAACTTGTTTGCCTAGAATTTGATAAGTTTTTTTGTCCTCATCATACTAAGTGAGTTTGCATGAAAGTAAACCTTTCCAAGGATTTGGTTGAACATGTTGATATCAACTTACCCAATACCTATTATCGATGTCAGTTATATTCTCATAAAATCAAGGATTGCCCGCTTATGATCGATCGAGATCAAAACCATACTTTGACACCTCCTTCTCCTACCACCACCCTGGCGATGTAGCCTAAAGAGGATAAGAGTGAAGAAGAATGGGTTTCTGTATTCCATAATCAGTGAAATAAGCACCCTAAGAATCAGGTGCAACATGCAGTAGCTAGTTATTTAGCTACAACTCAAGGTCCTCAAGAACCCATGGTCATTCCGTAACCTCAACCTAATCCAACAACATGGACTAGGACTTCCTTTATGGATGTGGTTTCGGTTACATATTCCCCCTTGGATCCTTGAAATTATTCCTCTCCAAAAGGTACGAGTCTAGAAGGTTTTTAGACTTACAAGGCACACTGTTCATGCAACCGTCCTCACAAAAGGGAGAAGTATAATGTTGATAAGAGGCACCAGATAGATGATGTGTGTCGATAGTTCATCAAGGAGTATAATATTGATAAGAGGCACTAGACAGATGATGTGCGTCGACAGTTCATCGAGGCTAAGGGCCACCCAAAATGCTTCACCAAAAATACATTTGGGGCTCTTTAGAAGCTTGGGGACTTTGAGGTTGTTGAGGATAGTAGGCACCTCAACCGGACTTAATGCTTTTTCTCTCATGGAATATAAGAGGACTGATGAACCCAGTCTAAAAATACCTGGTCCACGATGAGCTGACTAAGGTCTCTCACACATTTGGTAATCTTGACTTTGTTTATCTGCAAGAAGTTAATTTTTTTTATTTTAATCTAGATTGTACCTGTAATTTTTTGTGGCCACATGGTTGCTTTCATGCAACCCGTCATACTCATGGTAAGGGAGGAGTTGTTACTTTTATCTCTTCCAAGTGGATGAGGAATGTGGTTTCTTTGGGGATGGACCCCTCAAATCAAGTTGTCTGGACTCTGTTTGAGTTTTGAGGCCAATATTTTGGAATAATTAATTTGTATGCATCTAATGATGCTTTTTATTGGTGTAGTTTGTGGTGGTGGCTAGATTTTTCTCTACCGCATGCTGTCTAGGTGCTTTGTGGTGAATTTAACATGATTGATAAACCCCAGGATAAGTTTTGATACATGTTAATGCGATGGAATGTTGGGGAAAGAGAAGCATTGTTTTTCATGAAGAATAAACTAGGGTTTTCAGATCCTAATTACTATTTCTCTCAGTCTGACTTCCTTGAGAATGTTTGGTTCACCTGGTCTAATTTCCAAATAGGATTTTTGAGGGTTTTGAAGCACTTGGACCGAGCAATGCTTATAGATTCCCACCACTTCTTCTTTAATAGGCTTTCTCCATCCTACCCTTTTGTTCATGCCATTCCAGACACTACCCTCTTTGATCACTCCCCGATTATTTTTGACATTGCCACCCAAGCCTCTCCTCCTCGAAGCTTTCAATCACAATTTTACCTAAATGTTTTCTTTCTTCAAAATGATGCTATGAGGGCTCATATTACCCAATGCTGGAATCTTCTCCCAAGACCCTCTAGCTCGGTTGGCTGGATTGTTTTGTGGAATAAGGCCATTCAACGTACAACTTCTATGCTTCGATCTCTTGGGGTTGAAGTTGCAAAGTGTAGGAGGGTTGCAAATTCTACCCTCAAAAAAGAATTATCAGAGGCCTCTATGAGACTTGAGTCTTCCCCATTCAACCAATATTTGCAAGCTCATGTTGCTATCATTCATCATGAGCTAAAGAAAGCAGAGCTTTATGAGGCCAGAGGAGCCCAGATTCATGCCAGAATGCATTGGCTCAAGATTGGGGACAAGGTGTCTAAAGAATTCTTCAAACGGTTACGCCCCTCTTCTTCCAATGTGCAATTTCAAGCTCTTCAAATCAATGGGGGTAGACTCACTGAGCTTCCTGATATAATATCTACCTTTGTCCGCCATTATCAAAAAATTTTTCTTCTCAACCACTCACCCTCACCCGATAGTAGGCCTTGGTTGAGTGTTGTGCAGTGGTGCCAAAAAAGCTCTCTTCTGAGAAAAAAGCCAACTGTGAAGCCCCTCTGTCTCTTGACAACCTTACTCAGGATCTCTCTCAAATGAAGAATGATAAGGCCCCTGGGTTGGATGGATTCCCCTATGAATTCTTCAAAGAATTTTGGGATTTCATTGGCCCAGACTTGCTTAAGGTCTATCAAGAAGCAATGATCATAGGTTCCTTGGGTTCTCTAATAAATAAAGGTAATATTCGATTCATACCCAAGGTTGGGGACCCTAAAATTATTACCAATTGGAGGTTGATCACTCTTTTGAATGTCAGCTATAATATCATTGCCAAAGCTATGGCTTTAAAGTTACACCCCATTCTACCTTTAATTATCAGGCCTAAAAAAACTAGGTTTGTTCAAGGCCGATATATCCTGGATAATGTCCTGGCAGTATGGGAAGGTATGGAATGGGCTAGACAGTCTCAACAGGATGCTATATTCATAAAAATTGATTTTGAAAAAGCTTATGATAAAATTGAGTGGAATTTTATTCTTACCATGTTACAAGCACTTGGATTTGGTCTGAAACTTGTTAAGTCTGTTAGTATGCTCTTCTAGGATGCTTCAACTGTGCTCACTCTAAATAACACTCAGTATGATGTCTTGGGCCTATTCTTTTTGGTGAGGCAAGGCTGCCCACTTGCTCCTTCTCTATTTATCCTAGTTGCAGAAGCCTTTGGATACCTCCTAGCTACCCAAGTGTCTCAAGGAAACATTTGGGGAATTGCTCTTCCCAATTCGCCAGCTCAGTTGGTTAATGGGCACTTTGCTGATGATTCTTTCCTGACCATTAGGGAAGATCAACAATCTGTGTCCAATGCTTTGCATTGCCTTGATATATTTTGTGCAGCTTTAGGCTCTAGCATTCAGTGGCATAAGACTACCTACTTTCGATAGTCTGCTAATCCTTGCCCATATTGGCTTTCTCAATATCCCTAGCAATGGATTCAATCTGGTAAAGTTTTTAAGTTTTTGGGCATTCCTTTTACTTTTCAGAGTACCTCTTCTCAACTCTAGAATCATGTGCTCCAGAGAGTTGAGAAGAAGATTTCTTATTGGATTACCAAGAAACTCTCCCTTGCAGGAAAATTCCAAGTTTGCTCCAAGATTTTGGCTACCACTCATGTGTATTTTTCTTCCTACTGGACTCCATCCTGAGCCTGTTACCAAAAGCTAGAGAAGTTGTTGCGAGATTTTCTTTGGGCTAGCTCTTCCCAGAAGAAGGGATTTCATAGAGTAGCCTGGGAAATTTGTTGTCTTCCCAAGTCCTCTAGCGGGATGGGTCTGTTTGACTATCAATGCCAGGGATTTGCTCTATGTGCAAAGTGGGTTGTTAGAGCTATTGATGGCCCAGAAGCCTGGAAGGTCCTAATTCAACACTATATTTCTATAGGCCTTCCTTTGGGTAAGAAATTTTGGTGGGGGATGTCTCTCCCCTCTATTGTTATAGCCCCTATGTTTATTAAAATTCAAGGCTCCTTTGTGATGTAGAGCATTTGGCAAGCTTGGGAGGCTCTTAAACCCTAGCTCTGTTGGTCTGGTGATGGGTGAAAAAAAGGGGCTTCCATAGCCTCTCTTAATGTGTGGTGGTCATCTATCATTACTTACCAAGGCTCCCCTTTGGCCTCATTTCAATGGATTCATGCTCAATAGTTTTTCAAGAAGGGAATTGCTACCATTTCTGATTTCTTCTCTTCTCATACCAAAGATTGGATTCCTTGGGAGGTTTTCAGATGACTTCATAATTTAAAACTAGAATATAAGACCACGTATGATACTATGTTAGATAGCATTCCCTTCTCTTTTTGGCCAAAAATTACCAAGCATTTCCAAAAACCTTGGTGGTCGGACTGGACCTGGCCGAAGAACATCCCATTAATTCAGTACAAGGCCCATTTGGGATATTCCTGGCTTTCTCCACACTTGCCCATGGTGGGTAAGTTGAACGAGCATTGGGACTTAATCTCCAGGCCTTCATAGTGGAAATTGTATTTTAACATGGTCTGGGCCTCTTATCTTGAGCCAAAGCTGGCTTTTCTTGCTTGGAGTCTGCTTTTTCAAGGTTTGCCTATGGGGCAACAACTGAAATACTTGGGCATGGCTAATCCCAAATGCTATTTTTACAATGAACCTGAAGATTGCACTCATGTTTTCTGGTCGTGTCGTAAAGCTCAAATGGCTTGGAAGTGGCTGAAATATTTCTTTCGACCTTATATGGCCACTTCTTTTTCTTGGCACCATTCCCTGCTAGGCGATGCTCCTGATTTTTCTATTCCTCTTGTGCCTGTCTGGAATATTTTTAGAGTCAATATTCTTTTTCACTTATGGAAGACCAGAAACAATATAGCTTTTTCCAGAGACACAACTTTTGATTCCTTTTATTTAGCTGATAAGTATGTTGTATTTTTTAACTCTTGGCTTCAGATACAGGTTCAAGTGGAAAAAAATCATATTGACATTCAGTACCTGAGGACTCTCCTGGACCATTGGGCCAATGCACCATGCACTATCAGTCGGGTCCCCCTGGATTCGACGTCATAACATCATGTTGGATCTCATTCTTGATCTCATCGGGGATGCAGGGTATTGTCGCAGGCGGGGAGACACTGGTCTCAACCTCCATCGGTGACCAAACATCATTACTCTGATGGTGTTGGTAATTCGTGGCTAGTGAGTGGATGGGATGTTCATCCAGAACCTTCACACCAGGTTGCGGGTTGGGGAGATGCGATCGTGGCGGTACTAGTTAATGCTCTGGGCTAGCACGGTGATGGCCAAACCCCTTGCCCCCAAGATATAAATGCACAAGAGGTTAATGACGTTGTTGATATGGGTGGTACTGACACTGATGATAATGGTTGGGATGCTCTTGTTGCCGCCTCTCCCTAGCACCATGATGACAATGTGGATAATTTTATCCCCCCGATGTCTGGAAATGATTTATGTTCTACGGATGCATGCTTTTCTTTGATTTTTGGCTAAGAGGATGATTTTAATTCCCTCTTTTTTGTGTTAGCTAGCTAAAGTCTTTGTATTTGCTATTTGGTTTCTCCTAACCGTATGCGGTTAGTGTGATTTTTGGGACCCTACTGGGGTGTGCGTATCCACCCACTTTTTGTATGATTAAGTTGTATTTTTAATATAATATAACTTATTTCATTTAAAAAAAATTAAAAAATAAAACAATATGCTAATTTTGATGTCTACATGAAGGAATTTAAAATTGTTTAAATTAAGTAGAGATATGCTAATTATTTTATTGTTTCTTTGAAGATGAATTATTGACATTTATTAACATTTCGGTATTAAATTAAATAATCAATTGATAAGCATTTGATCACTTATTACCATTTAAATATATTTTCAACCTTTCAAATATCTAATTGAATAATCAATTAACAAACACTGGATCACTACCATTAACCTATCTTTTTGATGAATGTATTTATTGAAAAGCATAATGCAACTATATCAATTACTAACCCAAAATTGTCATCTCTTGATATGGAGATTAATTTTAATACACATACAAATGAAATCTATTGATTCAAGCGAAGGACACTATTTAAGAAACACAGGAAGGTGACTCAAGCGAAGGTGACTCAAGAGAATTTAATTCTCTTTTTGGTTTAGATCGATTAAGTTAACTTAGGATTCAAAAAGCATGGAAAGGGAAGAATATTCTCCAAGTGTACGAGTGTTATATCCATTGTTTTCCCTTCATGGATATGTCGTTCGACCTTGGGTCATATGAACATCCTTTTATACAGGGCTGGAAGGGGTAGGGAATGAATTTATCATGTAACAATAGAATTGAAAGGTACGAGAGAAAATTAAATGTTGACAGTTAGAAAGAGGAGACCTTGCATCAGATTGACTACTTGAGAAGCAGGTCATGAGGTCGCCCACACCGAGCAGTATGGTTTTAAAGCAAATTCCAAGCATTAAGAAAGGAGTCTCATTTTCTCAGACAACGTAAGCGTAGGGAGAGGCCAAAGTGAGTGGAATCAAAAAAGAGGGGTGGGGCCAAAAAGAAATGGTGGGTGGAGGGTTTGTGAGCATGAGTGGCCCTGTGAAGACACATGAGGGTGACATGATTTTTTTTTGTGCTTGTGACCTGCATCGATGCTTTTTTCATGATTAAATATTATCAAGAAATATATATTCCATAATAAATAAATTATGGATGATTACATAATACAACTAAAAAATAGTAAATAGTCAATCAAAAATATTTTATTATTTTAATGAGTTATGAGATGAGTCGTTTTCAAAATATAATGGCATTTTAATAAATTATAATAGTATTATTTTAATAAATAGTTTAACAGACTTAAAAAATTGAAAGTGCCAATTCATATTTTGTTTCATAATCCAACCAGCAACTTAAATAATCCATTCAACCATAAAGTTCATTTAATATCATCTTCTTTTGCTTCAACATATAAAACTTCTACTAGCTTTACAAAATCATAATCAACTTTACCAAATATGGATTGTTATTTTCCTCCAATGCATTGATCTATAAATGGATCCCCTGAAACATTTTTTAATTCTCATTAATATTATTTGATTTTGCTCCTTTTAGATTTTTCTTATTAGTGTCAACTAAACATACTACTTCCTCCAACCATGGAAAAGAGAATTTAACTTCACCATTCTCTATTAAAACCCCTCTATTAGCTAGCCTATCTACACATTTGTTATTTTCCTTTAATGTATGTGTAAACCTTATTTCTTCAAACTCTATAGCAAGGTCTTGTATTTCCACAATGATCTCTTGTATGTTCCATGAAGATTTTTCTTTCCTAAAAATTACATTTAATGTTACTAGTGAATTGCCTTCCATATATACTCTATTTCATTTCATTTGTCTACATATTTTGATTTCTTTCAAAGTTTTTCGAGCTTCAACTTCATTATTTATCTTAAATCCACTATTGAAAGTATAATGTGACAAAATTTCACGTCTATTTTTTTGTATTTTTCCCCCTCCTCTTGTTGGTCATAGATTTCCTTTAGAAGCTCCATCAAAATTCATTTTGACTAATTATGCTTTCAATGGTTTCCACTTTATATTTATGCCTTTTTTTGTTTCTCCTGTACCTACCATCATAATTCCATTTGACGACTTAAATCCATCTATCAAGGCTCTCTGCTTCAAGATTAGGTATAGGGTGAGTTGATAGGGTTGGTTTAGACCCCTATATGGATAAACAAATCTTCCTTTTCATTACCTCTAAATTGTTTTTTTTCCTTTAAATATAATTTTATTTCTTTTCAACCATACAATACAAAGCACTATATCTTTTGATGTATCCAAAATTATCTATAACGTCTCACTTTTAAAATTGATTTGCCCTTGCTTTAACCTTTGTTTAATTTTACCATTCATCATCATGCATTTAAAAAACATATTAAGAATCCATTTTCATAGTTCTCAGACTATTGAGCAGTGTTCCAAGAGATGGTCTATACTCTCCTCCTCCTTTTCATATCGAACTCATTGTGAGGGGACATTAAAATCCCTTTTCACTAGGTTATCCTAGATATAATTTTCCTATTAGTCATACAAATTTTAGGTTATCCCATATATATATCCATATTCTTACAATGTTCCTATTTTGTTGGTGCTTTATATTATATCTACTTCCTATTGTGTATTCTTCTAAGCTATTCAACTCCCAAATCAGCCTATCCTTAGCTCCCCTAAGAACAATAATTGTTGTTATATTTCTTCTCAACTACCTCCTAGAAACAATGTTCAATATACTTTAAAAGTCTTCCTTCCATTTTTATCTTCCTTCCTAATCCTTGTACATATTGTTTGAAACCTTACTTTTGAAGTAATCTCATCTATGTTTTCAAAATTGTAACTAGATTGAGTTATCTTTTATCACATCAAGTATCCATCCAAATAGATGTTTTTCTCTAGTTCCCATTGTTAGTGGATATTACATTATTTGGTACATGCTAATGTACCCCATGGTACCTATGGTATAGTGTAAATATTAAAATAAAGTTTGAATCTATAGTTTAGGAGTGTGATTTATATTTTCTCTTTGTGTAAGTATCTATGTGTAGGATATGGACAAGTGTTCTCTAAGTGTGCAAGTGTGTAATGAGAGAAAGTGCACAAGTATCATGTAATTAAGTGTGCAAATATGTAATGTGAGAAAACACACAAGTTTCATGTATACAATGTGCATGTAGAAGTGTATTGTTATGTAAAAGTGTGCAAGTGCCATAAAGTTAAGTGTGCAAGTAAATAGAGTCAAGATTCATGTATGCAAGTGGCAATATGAAAAGCCAAATGACATGAGAAGATTTATCTTACACATGGAATAAAAAATATGCATCTCTCATATATGTGAGGAGATCAATAGTCAAATAAATGACAATAGTATGATGTTTATGTAGTCTGATAATAATAATTGATAGAGAGTCTTGTGAGCTTTGAGGAAGGATGTTGAGAGGACGTGGAGCTCGAGGGCAAGGAAGGGCATCGATATTTACCGATAGAGGATCGCAAGGGGATGATGGCGCAGACGATGATTTTTTCTTTAATCGGGAGGGTGATGTGAGTTTTCTTCAAATTCAACGTGAAGGGAAGTCTAAGGAGATGAGCAATGTGCTTATAGGGTTCAAAAATCCTCTTTTTTTAGACAGTTTCTTTGACAAAAATAATGCAAATGCAATTGCGGGTAAAGTTAATGCTTCAAAACAGAAGATTTTACCTGTTATTAAAGACAATGAAGAGTTGAATAAAAAATTGTCGTCGTTGTAGTGGGGAGACTACAATGAATGAGGGTTTGCAGGAAGTACAAATCACGATTTCCATAACTGACGCAACTCCTAGAGCCGAGAACACTTCACTAGGGAAGAGGAATAAGGTACAAAGTATGGATACGAAGTCACCTGCAGAAGAGCATGAAAAATTGCCTTCATCGCCAAGCCAAATTTGTTTCAAACATCCCCAGCAAAACCCTTGATTAATAATGAATTGATTGAGGTTCTACATGGATATGTTGAGTCTAAAACCTTTATGACCACCTTAAAGAAGGACATGGGAGGCGATTTATTGATGAAGGGTATGGATTCTGAAGTTTATAACTTGGGTGGGGATAATCTTCTATTTTTTGGAGACCCGAATGAAGACCTAGCTTTAAAAATAGATCGCAATTTTAGCTGATGCGGAGGATGAGTTCATATTTTGTGCTATGAATTTTGAAGAATAAAGAAACACAAGAAGGGACTTGGAAGCTAACGAGATTATTTTATTCTTCTTACGTAAGGTTCCATTAGAGGAAAATTTCTAGAATTGGATCCGATTGAACTGGGATTCCAAGGGGTTGCATGTCAAATCATTTTGGGGCTTGGGAGGGAGGTATGTGTCAGTTTTGTTTGAACAAGAAGATGTCGCAAGACGTGTTACAATTTGGGACTTGGAATATTGCTGGCTCCATGACCTTTATGCAAACTTGGTGTCCAAATTGTGATCCCAGGGATGGTTCTCAGGCTCATTACCCCCTGTGGACCAAATTTGTCACCATGAAGTCGAAACTTAGGTGCATGTTAAGTTCTATGGCACAACGCTTTAGGAAAGTTTTGCTGGATCTAACAAGGAATAAATTTCTTAGATTTAGTCCATAGGTGTGTATGGAGGTGGATTTGAGCAAGAATCTCTCTTAGCATCTTAAGATTATCACATCCGATGGTTTGGTGTAACAAGAGGTAAGGTATCTAAACATCCATAATGCTTGTTTTGGTTGTCAATATTTAGATCATATGGTAAGGGATTGCCCTTTTAAAAAAGTTCAAAAATCTAAGGAGATCAAAAAAGACAATAAGAAAGAAGAGGAAGAGATAATTTTAGAGCAAGATGGTAAAGAGGAAATGGAGGTGGATGAAGGATCTCAAGCACGAGATCAACCTACCAATTCTTCCATTATGCAGTAGGAATGGAAGGTGGTTCAGAAGAGAAAGGATATTCGTGGCTCCCATTCTAAGCCTAGTAAAACCTAAAAAGGTTCAGTTTCAGGGGATGGTGTAAATCCCACTTAGCAAAGTTGCTTATCAACATCTGAGATTGAAGATGAAGGTAACAAGGCTATTGTTGTTGATCAGGGAGGATCTTTGCAGGTTTATCCTTTGCAGGGAAGGAGTGGAGGTATTGGTATTGATGGGAATTAGTTTCAGGTCCTTGGTTACTTAAGTTCTTAATGAAGTTCAACATTACATCTTGGAATGTGAGAGGGATGACTATCCCCACTCGTAAAAGGATGGTCAGTAGTTTTTTGAAGTCTATTTTTGCTGATGTTGTATGTCTTTAGGAAATTAAAGTTGATGGTTTTGAGTTACACAATTGCTTGAATAGTTCTTGGAAGAGAACTTGGTGGTGCTCATCTCACCACTAGGGGTCCAGAGGAGTTGTTCTTACGGTTAGACAGTGGCTTTCTTCACTTCTTCTTAACAGGGGTGAATATCCATAAGGTCATATTATTTGGGCTACTTTTATTGTAGTTGGGCTTGTGATTGGTGTGTGTTCTATTTATGGGCCTAATATTTCTTGTGATAGGGTTTTCTTGTGGGATTGGATGCAATGTAATATTCCAGAGGCGTGCTGGTTCCTTGGCGGGGATTTTAACATGGTGGAATGGGATGAACATAGAGAAGGTGGTTTGGGTTGTTGTCTTGCTGGAGCTAAAAAAGAGTCTTAGGTCAAAATGAAAGTGGCTCTACAAGTTTTTAATGTTAATTTCAAACAAAAACATTATGACTCTGGCAGGTGGTTTACTTGGTCTAACAGGAGGGCTGGCATGGATAGGATGTTTGCGAGGATTGACAAGTTCTATGCTGATCCTCTTTTCACTTGTGAAGGTAGATGAAAGAGATCTGTAGATGTGGATCTTGGAGTCATGGATTCTGATCATGTGACCATCCATACTTGTGTGCATATTGGAGCCATGCTTGTAGAGAAAAGGAATTTGCCATATAAACTAAATAACTCGCACTTGGATTCTGCTGACTGTAGGGAGTTGATCAGGTGTGTTTGGAATTTGGAGCCGAGACCTTTAGGGCATGGGTGGATTGCTTGGTGGGATGTTGTTGTTCGAAGGGTGGTCATTTTTTTAAGAGGATGGGGAAGATTGTTGGCTAAAGGGCAACGAAGGAAAATGAAATCTCTTTGGAAAAATTTGGATGTTGATAGAAAAAGGCTTGAGATTGACCCCTTCAAATCTTCTCTTCAGGAGAAGGTTTCTCTCTAAGAAGTAGAAATCATAAAATTAGAAGATTAAATTGGCAAGAGGGCTCAGATTAGGAGCATGCTTCACTAGTTGAAAGAAGGGGATGCACCTACGCAATATTTTCTTTAATTAAATTCATAGGAAAAATGCTACAAAAAATACTCTAACTCTGTAAAAGGAGGATTCCATTCATACTGAGGATGAGTCTGAAATAAGGAATTTGTTTGAAAATCATTTAAAGCAAATTTTTGCTATCTATGAGAACTCTCTTCCGGTCCAGTAGGCTAGATATCTGTTCCAAGAATGTTTGCCCAAAAAGATCGTCAATTTTGAAAATGATAGGATGGCAGCTGATTTTTCTAAGGAAGAGCTCTTTTATGCTTTATCGAGGATGAAGAATGGTAAGTCTCCCGGGCCTGATGGTCTCTCAACTAAATTTTATAAGTATATGTGGGAATGTATTGGAGATGATTATGTAAGAATGGTTCAGGAAGTGTTTGATGGATCTGGATTTTCTTTTTGGATGAATCAAGGGGTGATCAATTTAATTCCTAAAGGGAGTAATAAAGACAAAATTGGGGGTTGGAGGCCGATTACCCTTTTAAATGTCTCTTATAAAATAGTGGTTAAAGCTTTAGCCCTTTAGTTGCGAGATATTGCTTCTATAATTGTTCAAGAGGAACATAATGGGTTTGTTAAAGGTAGATTCATTCTAGATACAATACTTTTAGTTTAGGAAGCTATGGATTGGGCAGAGGAGTCGAATCAATAGGATTTGTTCTTAAAATTTGATTTTGATAAAGCTTATGATAGAATGGATTGGACCTTTATTTTTAAAATGTTGCAATGACTTGGATTTAATAGGATAACAGTTCATAAAATACAAATGCTTTTCTCCTCATCCTCGGATAGAGTGGTGGTTGATGGTAAAATATCATAAGACATTCAGCTGTTCAGATCTATCAGACAGGGCTGCCCATTGGCTCCTCTTATTTTTGTTCTTTCCACCGATGCTTTGGGTTATATGTTGGAACAAAGGATGCTGGCCGATCAAATTAGAGGAATTGCTATTCCTGGTGGTCATATTATGAACAAACACTTTGCAAATGATTCATTCTTTACTGTTAAAATAGATAAGGGCTCTATTATTGGTCTATAGGATTGTCTCAGTCAGTTTTATCTTGCTTCTAGTGCTGTGATTAGTGAGACTAAATATGACTACTGGTTGGTAGGAGTTGAGTCCTTTCCCAAAGAAATTCATACAGGTTGGCTGAAATTTTGGGATGGAGAGATTATTATATATTTGGGCATCCTATTTCATAGAAGGGTTTCCCTTAAATCTATGTGGGATTGGTGTATGAGCAGATTTGAGAAAAAAAATCAAATTTGGAAAAGTAAGATGATCTCTTTTGCATGGAAACTTACTATGGTAAGTAAGATTCTTCAGACATGCCACATGTACTATTCCTCCTATTGGCTTCCAAAACCTACTAAATATAGAAGACTAGAGACCTGTATCAGGAATTTTTTATGGGTAGATATGGATGGTTCTAGGCGGGTTCCTCTAGTTGCATGGAAGTATTGTACTGTTCCTAAGAATGAGGGTGGCCTTGGGTTGCTCAACATCCAGGTTCAAGGTAAGTTTATTGCTTCTAAGTGGGTTATTAGGTGTTTGGAGGGTGATTCTGGCTGGCAAAGGTTGTTTCGTAACCAGATTAAGAATTGTGTGAATATTGACAGAGTCAAGGGAAATTTTAGTTTTGAAGATATTGTTGGTCACCCTAGGAAATTTAAAATTAGAGGCTGCATCCTAATTAAAAGAATATGGGAGGCTTGGAAAGATGTATTCGGCTTGGTTAAATGGGACTTTTTGGATGATATACGAGGTTGGACGCTTTGCTCCAAAGCAATTTGCCTTTTGAAAAAATATGGGACATATGCAGCAGATATGCCTACCTTGCAGTGCAAGAGACTTGGTAAGAAGGGAATTTTCAAGTGGGCAGATATTTGGGATGGAAACCCTGGTATTTGGACTCTGTGGCAACAATTAGTTGTTAAATTTAAACTAAAGTCCTCCGATAGGTATGCAGTGTAGCAAATGCAAAGTCTTATTTCAATGGAGCAACTGTACAAGCTTTCCAATGGTCTTGTAGGTCCTATTTGGAAGGATTGGAGGTGGAAATATGGAAAACCAATTTTGTGTTTTAAATCCTCTAAGATTTATCAGTTGATGGTTCTTGGAATATCTTTTGGTGACATTCTGAACATCAGATGGGGTTTGAGTTGTTCTTGCCAAAAATGGAAGAAGTGTCTCGCTAGGGTGTGGATATTCTAGGTTTCTATGAAGTTGAAGGTGTTTTCCTGGTTAGTTATTATGCAGGGTCTCCATAGTAAGGCTCGTATAGAAAAATGGATGCTTGCATCGAATGCTTGTTCCAATTATGGAAAAATTGAAACAATTAAGAAATTTGTTTTGGGAATGTCCGAGAATGAGAAAGGTATGGAGAAAGGCAGTCCAGTTGTATGACAATGTTGTTCAGGGGAAGCTACGATGGAAGGCAATATTTTTTGGAGACTCCATTGACTGTGCGAGCCACATAAGGATATTTTGGACATTATCAGACTCTCTATCTTATTCAATATTTAGAAATATAGATGTAGTCTAATTTTTAAAAATGAGGAGGTGTCGGTTGCTATTACTATTAGAAAATTTACTAAGCTTGTTTCTAGCCAACTTAAGGTGTTTAGGTCTGAGATTATTTAGGATTGTATTAGAATTGATAAAAGTGTTAGATCTAATTGTTTGCTGCTCATTTTCAAACTACTGTAGTGTTTCTATGATGATGTATTCTCTGATTATTCATTAATATGAAGTATTTTTTCAATAAATAAAAATATATTTTGGTCATATAATATTTTGATTGCTCTTATATTTGAGTCTACTCAAGTTCTAAAATATTAGGACATGAGATAATCTAGCTTAAAATCCAATGATGGTATTAAAGCTACTTTGAGTACTTTATATTGCTATCATTGGAGGAAGTATTTGGTGTTAATTTATACTAAGAGTCATGTGAATAAAACATAGACTCATATTGCTACAAATTTCAAATTTGCATATTGATATATCCTAAAGGTTCTATTTAATTTGAAAATATTTGAAAAATATTTCATTATATTCTAGAGTCCATCCATTTAGTTCTAAAACAAATGAAGACATGGAATCAAGTTAGAAGCAACCTAGAAGGGCAAACTCTAAAGAAAGTTGGACATGAGATGACATTCAAAGTCACCCTAGTATTATTTGCTCTCTAGGAAATAGGAGAATCACATAAGATTATAGTAGTGCAAAAAACCATCATTGGAGGACAAGAAATGGTGATGAGGCTATCCTATGGCCAGGTGGTGTGCAAATAATTTAAAATTGCAAGAAATGGTGATGGGTCTATCCTATGGCGAGGTGGTGTAAATGCTCTTGTTGACTTGGTAAATTTTTAAATTTAAAATTGCTTTTTTTGTAGCTTAGGAAAAGTGCATGAGGGGTGCAACATTAATGTGAGGGATTTCTAGAGATTTGGGAGGGTATTTTTAAATTCCAAAAAGGGGCACATGGGAGGATGTGTGGATAATTTTAAATTTCCAAAAATGCAAGGTGGAGGATATGGAGGACAAATGGATTAAATAAGTGGGTTGACTAGGGGATGTGGGAGAAATTTTAAATTCATTAAAATTGCATGGGGATGTGTGGGAGGGTGTAGGAGAATTTAGGAATTAAATGAGGGGGCTTCCTAGGGATTTGATTTAGGATTTTTAAATTGTATAGGGAGATTAGGATGGGATTAGGGATTAATTAAGGGTTAGATGAGGGGATTAGGGGGATAAATAAAGTAGGAGAAAATTAGGGGAAGATTAAGGAAATTACAGAATTAATGATTTTAGGAAAAGGGAAAAATTTAGAAGAAAATAAAGATTTTAGGGAACCTTAGAAGAACCTAGGGAAAATTAAAATGAAATAGAATAAAATTAGGAGAGCTAGAGAAATTTGGAAGAAATTAGGAAAATTAGGGGGAATTTAGATATTAATTATAATTTTGTAAGGTGACAAAAGGCATATTTGGATGTATTAATTTGGATGTATTATTTTATAATTTATCATGCTATCAAAAATGCTAATTATTGGTTAGTTGAAAATTTCAAATTAGGGTGTAAGCCGAGGTCTGCATGTGTGCTTGCTATTTCAAACCACCTCATTTATTCTAAGTCTACGGGTTTTTTCCATACATCTACATAAATTCCATCTTCGGGTGGGGTTTGGTCCTTTTTAATGGATTTTTCTCATAGGGCAACTTCAGTTGTTGTTTGAACTGTCGGAGAGCAAAATGGTGATCGGGAAACATCCTCACAGGATGGTAGTGAAAGTGTACCATGATGTAATGACTCTATCCCTCATGTTATCATTCCTGATGCTGAGTTTAGCAAAGCCTGTGAGTGGTATGAGAACACCCATTTAGTGGGCTATTTCCTTGGACATATTCCTAGTGAATCCTTGATTCGTCACTACGTCTAGAAAGTCTAGAAACCCTATAGTATTCAATGTGTTAATGTGTAGAACCTCACCAAGGGTTTCTTCCTTTTTTGTTTTGCTAAAGCAAATCATGCTAAGAAAGTGCTTAATAGAGGACCCTGGACTGTCCTTAGCTCCCTATTAGTGCTGCAACAATATTATTGTACCTTCTTTATCATCGAGAAAGCCTCACTGGAAGTCTTGATTTGGGTTGAGTTTCCTAGTCTCCCCGTTCTGTGTTGGCCTTTTTTGAAAACCCTAACCGCCCCTTTGGAGAAATTTGTTTGCTTGGAATCTGATAAGTTTTTTTGTCCTCGTCCTACTAAGCGAGTTTGCATTAAAGTTGATATTTTCAAGGATTTGGTTGAACATATTGATATCATGTTGGATGGGAAAACCTATCAACAACATGTTATGTATATCAACTTGCCTAGTACCTACTATCAGTGTCATTCATCTTCTCATAAAATCGAGGATTGCTCGCTTATGACTGGTCGAGCTTAGAACCGTACTTTGGTACTTCATTCTCCCACCACCACCCTAATGATGTAGCCTAAAGGGGCTAAGAGTGAAGAAAAATGGGTTACTATATCCCATAATCAATAAAACAAGCACCCATAAAATCAAGTGCTACATGTAGTAGCTAGTTCTTCAACTACAGCTCAAAGTCCTCAAGAACCCATGGTCATTCCACAACCTCAACCTAATACCATAGCATGGATTGGGCCTCCTTTTATGGATGTAGTTTCGGTTACATATGCACCCTTGACTCCTCAAAACTCTTCCTCTCTAGAAGGTGCGGGTCCATAAGGCTCTCAAACTTACAAGGCACGCTACTCATTTAGCCCTCCTCATGAAAGGGAGGAGTATAATATTGATAAGAGGCACCAGATAGATGATGTGTGTCGACAGTTCACCAAGGAGTATAATGTAGAATAAGAGATACCAAACAAATGATATGTGTTGGTATTTCATCAAGGCTTAGGCCACCCAGAATGCTTCACCACAAATACATTTGGGGTTCTTGAGAATATTGGGGACTTTGAGGTTGTTAAGGATAGTATGCACCTCGACCGAGCTTAATGCTTTTTCTTCCATGGAATGTAAGAGGATTGACGAACCCAATCCAAAAATACCTGGTCCATAATGAGCTCACTAAGGTCTCTCACACGTTTGATAATCTTGAATTTGTCTACAAGAAGTTAATTTTTTTTATTTTAATCTAGATTGTACCTGTAATTTTTTGTGGCCACATGGTTGCTTTCATGCAACCTGTCATACTCTTGTTAAGGGAGGAGCTATTACTTTTTTCTCTTCCAAGTGGATGAGGAATGTGGTTTCTTGGGGGATGGACCCCTTAAATCATGTTGTCTCGACTTTGTTTGAGTTTTAAGGTCAACCTTTTGGAATAATTAATTTGTATGCATCTAACAATGCTTCTAATCGATGTATTTTGTGGTGGTGGCTAGATTTTTCTCTGCCGCATGTTGTATAGGTGCTTTGTGGTGACTTTAACATGATTGAGAAACCCCAGGATAAGGTTGGGCACATGCCAATGCGATGGAATGTTGGGGAAAGAGAAGCATGGTTTTTCATGAAGAATAAACTAGGGTTGTCAGATCCTAATTATTGTTTCTCTCAGTCTGACTTCCCTGAGAATGTTTGGTTCACCTGGTCTAATTTCCAAATAGGATTTTTGAGGGTTTTGAAACACTTGGACTAAGAAATGCTTATAGATTCCCACTACTTTTTCTTTAATAGGATTTCTTTGTACTGCCATTTTGTTCATGCCATTCTAGACACTACCCTTTCTGATAACTCCACAATTATTTTTAACATTACCACCCAGGCATCTCCTCCTCGAAGCTTTCAATAACAAGTTTGCCTAAATGTTTCCTTTCTTAAAAATGATGCTATGAGGGCTCATATTACCTGATGTTGGAATACTCTCTCAAGATCCTCTAGCTCGGTTGGCTGGATTGTTTGGTGGAATAAGGTCATTCGATGTACAAATTCTATGCTTCGATCTCTTGGGTTGAAGTTGCAAAGCGCAGGAGGGTTGCAAATTTTACCCTAAAAAAAATTATCAGAGGCCTCTATGAGACTTGAGTCTTCCCCTTTCAACCAATCTTTACAAGCTTATGTTGCTATCATTCTTCATGAGATAAATAAAGCAGAGCTTTATGAGACCATAGGAGCCCAAATTCTTTCCAAAATGCATTGGCTCAAGATTGGGGACAAGGTGTCTAAAGAATTCTTCAAATGGTTACGTCCCTCTTCGCCAAATGTGCAATTTAAAGTTCTTCAAATCGATCGGGGTACACTCACTGAGCTTCCTGATATAATATTTGCCTTTGTCTGCCATTATCATTTTTTTTTCTTCTCAACCACTCACCGTCACCCAATAGCAGACCTTGGCTAAGTGTTGTGCAGTGGTGCTAAAAAAGCTCTATTTTGAGCAAAAAGCCAATTGTGAAGCCCCTTTGTCTCTTGACAACCTTACTCAAGCTCTCTCTCAAATGAGGAATGATAAGGCCCTTGTATTGGATGGATTTCCCTATGAATTATTCAAAGAGTTTTGGGATTTCATTGGCCCAGACTTGCTTAAGGTCTATTAAGAAGCAATGATCACAGGTTCCTTGGGTTCTCTATTTGATTCATACTCAAGGTTGGGGACCCTAAAATTATTACCAATCAAAGGTTGATCACTCTTTTGAATGTCAGCTATAATATTATTGCAAAAGCTTTGGATTTAAAGTTACACCCCATTCTGCCTTTAATTATCAGGCCTGAACGAACTGGGTTTGTTCAAGACCAATATATCCTGGATAATGTCCTGGCAGTATGGGAAGGAATGAAATGGGCTAGACAGTCTCAACAAGATGCTATATTCATCAAAATTGATTTTGAAAAATCTTATGATAAAATTGAGTGGAATTTTATTCTTACCATGTTACAAGCACTTGGCTTTGGTATGAACTTTGTTAAGTTTGTTAGTATGGTCTTCCAGGATGCTTCAGATGTGCTTACTCTAAATAACACTCAGTATGATGTCTTGGGCCTGTTCTATTCGATGAGGTAAGGCTGACCACTTTCTCCTTCTCTATTTATCCTAGATGTAGAAGCCTTTGGATACCTCCTGGCTGCCCAAGTGTCTCAGGGAAACATTTGGAAAATTGCTCTTCCCAATTTGCCAGCTCATTTGGTTAATGGGAACTTTGTTGATGATTCTTTACTGACCATTAGGGAAGATCAGCAATTTGTGTCCAATGGTTTACATTGCCTTGATATTTTTTATGCAGCCTTAGGCTCTAGAATCCAGTGGAATAAGACTACCTACTTTCAATAGTCTCCTAATCCTTGCCCAGATTGGCTTTCCCTGGCAATGGATTCAATATAGCAAATTTTTTAAATTTATGGGAATTCCTTTTGCTTTTCAGAGTACCTCTGCTCAACTCTAGAATCATGTGCTATAGAGAGTTGAGAAGAATATTTCTTATTGGATTACTAAGAAACTTTCCCTTGTAGGAAAATTCCAAGTTTGCTCCAAGATTTTGGCCACCACTCATGTGTATTTTTCTTCCTACTAGACTCCATCTCGAGCCTATTACCAAAATCTAGATAAGCTGTTACGAAATTTTATTTGGACTATATCTTCCCAGAAGAAGGTATTTCATAGAGTAGCCTAGGAAATTTGTTGTCTTCACAAGTCCTCTTGGAGGATGGGTTTGTTTGATTGTCAACGCCAATGATTTGATTTGTGTGCAAAGTGGGTTGTTAGAGCTATTAACAGCCCAGATTCCTAGAAGGTCCTAATTTGACACTATATTTCTATAGGCCTTCCTTTGGGTAAGAAATTTTGGCGGGGATGTCTCTCCCCTCTATTGTTACAACCCCTGTGTTTATTAAAATTCAAGGCTCCTTTGTGATGCAGAGCATTTGGTGAGCTTAGGAGGCTCTTAAACCCTGGCTTTCTTGGTATGGTGATGGGCAAAAAAAAGGGGCTTCCATAGACTCTCTTAATGTGTGGTGGTCATCTTTCATTACTTACCAAGGCCCCCCTTTGTCCTCGTTTCAACGGATTCATGCTCAAATATTTTTTAAGAAGGGAATTGCTACCATTTTTTATTTCTTCTCTTCTCATACCAAAGATTGAATTCCTTGGAAGGTTTTCAGACAACTTCATAATTTATAACCAGAATATAAGACCACATATGATATTGTGTTAGATAGCATTCCCTTCTCGTTTTGGACAAAAATTACTAGGAATTTCCAAAAAACCTTGGTGATCGGACTAGACCTAGCTGAAGAACATCTCGTTAATTATGTACAAGGCCCATTTGGGATATTCCTAGCTTTCTCCATACTTGCCCATGGTGGGTAAGTTGAACGAGCATTGGGACTTAATCTCTAGGCCTTCATAGTGGAAATTATGTTTTATCATGGTCTGGGTCTCTTATCTTGAGCCAAATCTGGCTTTTCTTGCTTGGAGTCTACTTTTTCAATGTTTGCCTATGGGGCAATGGCTGCAAATGCTATTTTTTCAATGAACCTGAAGATTGCACTCATGTTTTATGGTCATTTTGTAAATATCAAATTGATTGGAAGTGGTTGGAATATTTCTTTCGACCTTATATGACCATTTTTTTTTCTTGGCACCATTCCTTGCTAGGCAATGCTCCTGATCCTTCTGTTTCTCTTCTGCCTGTCTAGAATATTTTTAGAGTCAATATTCTTTTTCACTTATGGAAAACCAGAAATGATATAGTTTTTTCTAGAGACACAACTTCTGATTCCTTTTCTTTAGCTGATAAGTATACTGTATTTTTTTATTCCTGACTTCAGATACAGGTTCAAGTGGAAAAAATTCATATTGAAATTCAGTACTTGAGGACTCTCCTAGACCATTGGACCAATATGTCGTGCACTATCAGTTAGGTCCCCCCCATATTTGACATCACAACGTCGTGCTGAATCTCATTCTCGATCGCATTGGGACGTAGGGCATTATCGCAGGCAAGGAGACACTGGTCTCAACCTCTTCTAGTGACCAAACACCATTAATTTGATGGTGTTGGTAATTCATGGCTAGTGAGTGGATGGGATGTCTGCCCAGAACCTTCACACCAGGTTGTGGGTTGGGGAGATGCGGTCGTGGCGACGCCAATTAATGCTTTGGGTTGGCATGGTGATGGTCAAACCCCTCGCCCCCAAGATATAAAATCACAAGAGGTTAATGATGTTGCTGATATGGGTGGTATTGACACTGATGATAATGGTTGAGATGCTTCTGTTGCTGCCTCTACCTAGCACCATGATGAAAATGTGGACAATTTTATCCCCCTGATGTCTGAAAATGATTTTTGTTCTACAAATGCATGCTTTTCTTTGATTTTTGGCTAAGAGAATGATTTTAATTCATTTATTTGTGTTAACCAGCTAAAATATTTGTATTTGCTATTTGGTTTCTCCTAACCGTATGCAGCAAAGTAATTTTGGGATCCTAATGGAGTGTGCATATCCACCCACTTTTTGTATGATTAAGTTATATTTTTAATATAATATAGTTTATTTCATTCAATATATATATATATATATGCTAATTTTCGATGTCTAAATGAAAGACTTTAAAATTGTTTAAATTAAGTAGTGATATGCTAATTATTTTATTGTTCCTTGAAGATGAATTATTGATATTTATTAACATTTCGGTATTAAATTGAATAATCAATTGATAAGCGTTCGATCGTTATTACCATTTAAATAGATTTTCAACATTTTCAAGAACGGTTTGATCTTTGGCTCTTCTTCGGGAGGTCCAAGGTTCAAACCGTGGCATAGGTGAGTGTGTGAGGGGGTGGGTGTGTGTTCATTAAAAAAATATATAAAATTAAATAATCAATTGACAAACACTGGATCACTATCATCAACCTATCTTAATACAACTATATCCATTACTAAATCAAAATTGACATCTCTTGATATGGAGATTAATTTTAATACACATACAAATGAAATATATTGACTCAAGCAAAGGCCACTATTTTAAAAACACAGGAAGGGACAACAACACTATTATTAAATTTTACCATTAAGTAGAATTTAAAAGAGAAAATTAAGTGTTGACAGTTAGAAAGAGGAGACCTTGCATTAGATTGTATTCAATGCTTGAGAAGCAGGTCGTGAGGTCGCCCACACCGAGCGGTATGATTTTTAAAGCAAATTCCAAGAATTAAGAAAGGAGTCTCATTTTCTCAGAGAGCGCAAGCGTAGGGAGAGGCCAAAGTGAGTGGAATCAACAAAGAGGGGTGGGGCCAAAAAGAAATGGTGGGTGGAGGGTTTGTGAGCATGAGTGGCCCTGTGAAGACACACGAGGGCGACATGACTGTTTTTGTGCTTGTGACCTGCATCGATGTTTATTTGATGATTAAATATTATTAAGATAGATAGATAGGTTTTAAGGAATATGTATGTCATAATAAATAAATTATGGATGATTATATAATACAACTAAAAAATAGTAAATAGTCAATCAAAAAATATTTTATTATTTTCATGAGTTATGAGATGAGTTGCTTTCAAAATATAATGGCATTTTAACAAATCATAATAGTATTATTTTAATAAATAGTTTAAGAGACTTAAAAAGTTGAAAGTGCTAATTCATATTTTGTCCCATAATCCAGCCAACAACTTAAATAATCCATTCAACCATAAAGTTCATTTAATATCATCTTCTTCTACTTCAACATATAAAACTTCTACTAGATTTACAAAATCATAATCAACTTTACTAAATATGGATTGTTATTTCCCTCCAATGCATTGATCTATAAATGGATCCCCTAAAACATTTTGTAATTCTCATTAATATTATTTGATTTTGCTCCTTTTAGATTTTTCTTATTAGTGTCAACTAAACATACTACTTCCTCCAGCCATGGAAAAGAGAATTTAACTTCACCATTCTCTATTAAAACCCATCTATTAGCTATCCTATCTACACATTTGTTCTTTTCCTTTAACGTATGTGTAAACCTGATTTCTTCAAACTCTATATCAAGGTCTTGTATTTCCACAATGATCTCTTGTATGTTCCATGAAGATATTTTTTCCTCAGAATTATATTTAATGCTATTAGTGAATTGCCTTCCATCTATACTCTATTCCATTTCATTTGTCTACATATTTTGAATTCTTTCAAAGTTTTTCAAGTTTCAACTTCATTAATTGTTTTAAGCCCATTATTGAAAGTATAATGTGACAAAGCTCACCTCTATTTCTTTTTTATTATTCCCCCTCCTCCTGTTGGTCATAGATTTCCTTTAGAAGCTTCATAAAAAAATATTTTGACTAAATATGCTTTCAATGGTTTCCAATTTATATTTTTATGCCTTTCTTTTATTTCTCCTGTACCTACCATCATAATTCCATTTGATGACTTAAATCCATTATCAAGGCTCTCTGCTTCAAGATTAGGGATAGGGTGAGTTGATAGGGTTGGTTTATACCCATCTATGGATAAACAAATATTCCTTTTCATTACCTCTAAATTACTTTTTTTCCTTTAAATATTATTCTATTCCTTTTCAACCCTACAATACAAAGCACTATATCTTTTGATGTATCCAAAATTATCTATAACGCCTCACTTTTAAAAGTTCTTTGCCCTTGCTTTAACCATTGTTTAATTTTACCATTCATCATCATGCATTTACCAAACATATTAAGAATCCATTTCCATAGTTTCGAGACTATTAAGCAATGTTCCAAGAGATGGCCTATACTTTCCTCCTCCTTTTCATATCGAACACATTGTGAGAGGACATTAAAATCCCTTTTCACTAGGTTATCCTAGATATAATTTTCCTATTAGCAATACAAAGATCAGGTTATCCCAAATATCTCTCCACATTCTTACAATATTCCCATTTTTTTGGTGCTTTATATTATATCTACTTCTTATTGTGTATTCGTATAAGCTATTCAACTCCCAAATTGGTTTATCCTTAGATTCCCTAAGAACAATAATTTTTGTTATCTTTCTGCTCAACTACCTCCTAGCAACAATGTTCAGTATACTTTAAAAAATTCTTCCTTCCATTTGTATCTTCCTTCATAATCCTTGTACATATTGTTTGAAACCTTACTTTTGAAGTAGTCTCATCCATATTTTCAAAATTAGATCTCGATTGACTTATCTTTTATCACATCAAGTATCCATCCAAATAGACATTTTTCTCTAGTTCCTATTGTTAGTGAATATTACATTATTTGGTACATGATAATGTACCCCTATGGTACCTATGGTATAGTGTAAATATTAAAATAGAGTTTGAATCTATAGTTTAGGAGTGTGATTTATATTTTCTTTTTATGTAAGTATCTATGTAGGATATGGACAAGTGTTCTCTAAGTGTGCAAGTGTGTAATGAGAGAAAGTGCACAAGTTTCATGTAATTTAAGTGTGAAAATATATAATGTGAGAAAGCACACAAGTTTCATGTATATAATGTGCATGTAGAAGTGTAAGTGTTATGTAAAAGTGTGCAAATGCCATAAAGTTAAGTGTGCAAGTAAATAAAGAGTCAAGAGTCATGTATGCAAGTGGCAAGATGAAAATCCAAATGACATGAGAGAATTTATCTTACACATGGAATAAAAAATATGCATCTCTCATATATGTGAGGAGAGCAATAGTAAAATAAATTAAGAGTCATGTTTGTAAGGCTATATTATGGAGATAAAGCTCCATGTATTGTATATGAAAATGATCTATGAAGTTCATATTCAAGAATCGATAATAATGAATTTTGTATGCATATTTTGAGCAATTCTACTATAATTTTTCTTCAAGTTATTACGTGAATCATTTTGGCCATTTATATTCATATTATTGTCATTTTAATAAATATCATTGTTAATTATTTTGTTCATATAATATTTTGATTGCTCTTATATTTGAGTCTACTCAAGTTCTAAAATATTAGGACATGAGATAATCTAGCTTAAAAGCCAATGATGGTATTAGAGCTACTTTGAGTACTTTATATTGCTATCATTGGAGGAAGTACTTGATGTGAATTATTCAAAGACTCATGTGAATTAAACATAGACTCATATTGCTACAAATTTCAAATTTGCATGTTGATATATGCAAAAGATTCTATTTAATTTGAAAATGTTTGAAAAATATTTCATTATATTCTAGAGTCCATCCATTTGGTTCTAAAATAAATGAAGATATGGAATCAAGTTAGAAGAAACTTAGAAGGGAAAACTCTAAAGAAAGTTGGACATGAGAGGACATTCAAAGTCACCCTAGTATTATTTGGTCTCTAGGAAAGAGGAGAATCACATAAGATTATAGTAGTGCAAAAAACCATCATTGGAGGACAAAAATTCCATAAATATTAAATTGGACTAAGTTTCCAATAGCTTGCAGATTATTAGATGTCTAAGAGTCCATAAATATTGTATTGGATGAAGTGTCCAATAGCTAACATATTGTTAGAGGATAAAAATTCCTCATACATAAAAAATGAAAGTTCATGACCAAGTTATTACAAATGTAGATGACATTAGTAAAGCAACATAAAAAGCTGAGTTGAATCAAGCTTTTTAGGCCATAGCAGAATGTGCTAAGCTATGTCATTAGATTCAAAATGAGCTAAGCCATGTCTTCAAAAATAGAACATCCTAAGCCAAGTCATTTGAGGAGGATTTCAGTGCCTATAACTTGGTAATGAGTTGAGTCCTGATGAACCTTTATTATTCACTATATTGGAATTAAGTATCTATTATTAAAAACGAAGAAGTATCTAGTGTTTTGGTGAAGGCAGAAGTAAAATATTTTCATCCATAATTAAAAGTACATCATTTGTATTCATCCAAATTTGAGACAAGTGTCGTTGTAATGTCTAGAAAACACTATTGGTAGGAGTGCAACAAAGAATGGTTTCTAAGAAGCTAAGCATCTTCATTGAGTGCCTTGGTAGGAAAATTAATCAAGGTTCCCTCAAAAAAATTACATTGGAATGCATTATATTTATGATGTGATATGGTCAAATAAAGATCTAATCCAATAGGAGAAATTAGAGGTAAGGAATCTTACCTTATTATTATTTGGTGCATGATTATGGTACTAAGGTTAATAATAACCATAAGAAGTTTAAAAATTAAAGTTCAAAGGAATTTTACCACATTGAATTGAAAATTTAGAAGGTGGGAGTCAAAAGGACTTCAACCTAAATATTTTGGAATATTGAAAATTTTTATATTTGCAATTTATTTCAAAAATTTATTTTTGGAAAAAATGATAAATATTGTGTTTTTTGAGAGAGAAGGATTTCTACTCCAAAAAGAAAATTTGAAATTTGAAAAATTCAGAAAATTTGCAAATTTAATTATTAGGTCGATAAAAGGATTTCTTCCTCCATTTTTTTTATTTGCAATTTTTTGAGTTCTCTTATATCAAATAACAAAAAAATTCTTTCCAAATCCCAACTTTGAAAGGCCCAAATTTTGCATCATGAAAAAACAAAATGAAATCAATTCTTAATGCAAAATATTTTTGGGAAATAGTAAATGGAACAAAGAAAAATCCTAGTGATGATGAAAGAGAGAAAAAATTGAAGAGAATGATGCAAAATTCGTTATGTTAATTATATTTGAGATAATTGATGAAATTCAACCATACTTAAGTGGAGCAAAAACTTCTATAGATTATTGGAATAAATTATGTAAAATATTTGAAGGAAAGAACAAGGCAACTATTTTGAATTTACAATCTCAATTATATTCCTTGAAGGTTAATAGTGGAGAGAGTATAGAACTCTTTCTTCAAAAAATTGTAAATATAAAAGCAAAATTATTGATTTTAGGAGAAAAAGAAGAAGACAAGTTTCTAGTTCAAGTTACATTAAGAGCACATCTAAAGAGTTATAAATATTTTGTGACTTCATTACAATTACTAAATAAGGAAATAATTTTTGATGACTTAGTTAATATTCATAAAGAATATGAGGTTGAAAATTTAGTCAATGATGAAATGAATAATAATGCTTTGGTATGTAAGGAAAATGTATCAAAAAATACAATAACAATATCAAAATCACAATCTATATGAAAGCCAATATTTAGTCAAATATGCAAAAAAGGGTCATAGAAAGTTTTGTAGCTATAAATATTTGAATCAAGGAAATCAAATGAATAGACCCTTTCAAAAATTTTATCCAAGGAGATAAAATAGGATGGAGGAGAGGGTTTTCAGGTTTTTGGATTTGAAAAAATGGTAGATGAATTATTGAAAGTTTTTTGGAAGTAGAAATTCATTTTTTTTGTGCAAGTGCAAGTATTCCCTTCGGGTGAAGTATTGTGTGTAGGTTGTGAAGTGGCCTATAGGTGCTAATGAGGGACCTTCTGGATCCCCTCCTAAGCCCCCCTCCCCTAAGAGATCATTTGCAGATATAGTTAAAGGAAAACAAGATATGGAGGACGTCTTGTTTAGAGACTTAGATCTTCATTCTATTTTCTCTATAGTGACCAAGAATCCAAAGCAACAATCATACAAGGAAAGGGTTAATGGCTGCCTTCCCCAAGTGACCCTTCATTATAAACTAGTGATAGATCAATTCTTGGAGGTCGATAAAATTCTCTATAGAAGCAAGCATGACCTAATTTTTAAGTTTATCAACATAATATCATATTTAGGATTTATATCCTCTTGGATCCAAAATAATTATGAACCCCTTGGGGATACCTCAATATCTCTTATTAGAAATGACTATTATATTATGAGTTTTTCTTATCAAGCAGACAAATACAAAGCCTTTGAGTCAGGGAGGAGAACATATGGTGTTACGAGCCTTTTTTTCATCCATGGAAGTTGGAATTTGACCCTTGGATGGAGCCCTCTACGGTGATTGTTTGGGTTCATATTTATGCCCTGCCCATGGAATACTGGTGTGAACTAATTTTTGAAAATCTGGGTAATTTCTTGGGTTTTTATTTAGGAGTTTCCAAGGACATGATGAGGTGTGAATCTGTTATTTATGCTCGAATCTGTATGGATATGGATCTCAACCAATCTATTCCAGTTGAAATAGAAATTAACATGGGGGACTTATCCTGGATATAATAGGTAGACTATGAGGCAATCCCATTTTGATGCAGGATCTACCAAAAACATGGTCATCTAGCCCAAATCTACCTAGAGGGAATTACAAAGAGTCCCATCCCTCCAAAGGAAACTATCATAAATAGCAAGTTTTCTGAGAAGAAAGAAGATAATATACCCACAACCTTAAATGTTAATCCCCTCTAGAGGGTTTTGAAGCTCCAAAAATAAAGAAGAATAAAAAGAGTACAATAACATGCTCTAACCAATTAGCAAAAAGAAATTTTAATAGTTATGAAATTCTTAATTCCCTCTTGGATATGGAGGAGGAGACCACCTTAATAGATGAACCACAAAAGGATAACCTTCCCCCTATAAGGGTTGAGGAAACTGCCTATCATGTTTCTTTGAATTCAGATTTTGGGGCTAATCACTTAGCACTGATAAATCCAAGGAACCAAACCCTTGCAATGGTTGTGGTCGATAATAATATTTTCATGAAATATAGAGAAAAGGATAGAGGTAAACCTAACCTTGGGATCCAACATGCAGAGAAAAGGTTAACAAATTCTCAAGCAAAGAATTGTTGGTCCAAAATCTGCCACAGGAAAGGATTTTTACAAGTGCGCCCTAGACCCGGCCAACA
Organism: Wollemia nobilis; assembly: GCA_028583015.1. Classification (NCBI taxonomy): domain Eukaryota; kingdom Viridiplantae; phylum Streptophyta; class Pinopsida; order Araucariales; family Araucariaceae; genus Wollemia; species Wollemia nobilis. The sequence continues at coordinate 3,525,981 of JAQPPZ010000049.1, forward strand.
TTGAAAGGCTGGAAGCAAGAAATGGCTCCCAGACCAATCTCCAGAGTGGGCTGGTTCCCTTTACTAATCTAAATTTCTGTTTGAAGATAAGGGTTGCTGGAAAGAAATTAAAAGTTGCAGAAAGAAATGGAAATATGGCCGCAAGCCGGCAGTTATGGGATCGGGAGAACAACAACAGAAAACTTAAAGTGCAACAACAACAAGCAACAGAAGATAATGAATCAACTCTCACACAACTGTATGCAGAAAATCTCTCCAAGATTACACTCCAGGAATCATATCCTTACAAGCAAGATTCAAATCCAATATGCAGAATTTGAATGTAACAGCACCTAAGGAATATAAATTCTATTAGAAATGCAAAAGGAACAGAAAAGACAATCACCCAAACAACTGCTTGAAAAATCTGAAGCCAATACTTTATTCTCGCAAATGTACTTCCAATTTTTAGCAAAAACTTCCAACCAACTGCAAATGAGGTTTACATTGGTTTTTATAGAGGGCCGTCCTCTTTGCAGCATTTAATATTTGCCACCGACCTTCTTGAGATCTACAATTATGCCATCGAAAATAAGCACATGATCCCCTTAATCGCAGCCTTGAAGCACCACAAAATTGAATGCAATTAGACGTCAGCGGTCACCTTCATTAAATTTGTCTTTGAACATGTGCATGAAACCGTTGAAACAACCCACGAACAGCAGCCTCGAACAAATAAAATCTTCAATTTTGGTGGCCTGGACGCTTCTTCAACCTTGACCGCATGGAAAATCCACAAAGCATTTAATTCGGGCGAGCATTTAATCATCGGAAAGTAAAAAACCTTATCGGCCGTTCATACTGCGCCTTGGCGGGAAACTGACGCAGGTCGCGAAAACGCGACGGGTCGCGAAATCGTGACATATTTTGATGCCGTACACTTTTGCTACCTTGGACCCGTGAAAATCCTCCCTGTCGCGATATCGCTGCCATTTTACCTTCCTTTTCAAAAAAAGGTGCAGCGCATCGCTGCATTTTTCGGAACTTAAGCCCTTGCCCCTTTTTTGTAGCGATTTCGCTACTTTTTAACTCCTTGGCCTTCTTCTCAACGAACTCCCCGTGGCTTCGAAACTTGCAGCGCATCACTGCAACTTTTTCTTTGAACTTCCCTTTGCACCAATCGTCTGGCTATTTTGGAACATCACCTGCTCAACCAACTCTTTGAAAGTGTAGCCTTTTCAACAAAACTTCGCACTTTTGAAAGATGCAGCGCATCGCTGCAACTTCGTCTTTAGACCTCCTTCTCGACCAATATGCAGCGAATCGCTGCACTTTTCAACTTTGGACTTCCCTTTCGCAAATGTGCAGCGAATCGCTGCAACTTTGAGCTTAAACTCTTTTGTCAACCAAACCCCCGCGACTTTGAGACATGCAGCGATTCGCTGCACTTTTGAGTACTTAGACTTTTTCAACCGCCTGCGTCGCGAAAATGAGACGTCAGCGAATCGCTGCAGCATTTAACTTTGTGTCTTCGGCTGAACTTTTTGTCGCGATTTCGCGACATTTTGTCGCTCTTCCTCCTTTGCTCATTTGAAGTCACGAAAATAGAACACGTCGCGATATCGCGATGGTTCTTCTTAGCTGCATGCGTTGACCGTGTTGACCGTGATTTCGCGACATGTCAGCGAATCGCTGCATTTTCTGGACTTAGTCTTTTTTTGCTCCTTTTTTGCTTCTTTTTGCTCCAAAGCTGCATCAAGGCTAGTATCAAAGTAAGATCTGCAACAATTTACGTGTTAATACTTCAATCAAAATCAAATGTGGCAAAAATGCCAACATTCTTGGTGGCTCGCGGGGTATACAGCTCGCTGTATGCAAGAATCCAGGCCTGAATCCATTGGGCACAGAGTCATGTTGAAACAGAAAGCTGGCCGCTGTGGTAGATCTCAGGGGACTGCTGTAATGATCTTCTACTGAAAAACTGAAAGAACCTGCATATAATGGATAATGAAATGGAACAAATGGAACAAATGGAATGAGGTGATGGAATGAGCTCCTGCGATTGCGTCGGCAGTGATTGCAAATGGAATGATATTAACAATGGGTTGATGTAATGAGAAAGCGATGTGGAAGATATAACAACAGAATGCTGTCATATTACCAACTGTAATGAAGATGGAAGGAAAGTATGGAATGGAAATGGAAATAGGAAGGCTGTGGAATGAGAATGAACTAAACTGTAAATAAATGCGTAAAATGACAGAACTTAGAGGAAAGGGATAAGAAGGAACGGGAACAATAAGAATGGGGAAAAGAAACAACAGCCGTGGCTCTTTTTTTTTTTTTTTATTGTAGAAGAAAAAGAAGGAAGAAGAAGATGAAGAAAGGAAAGAGGAAACAGGGAAGGGAAAAGAAGAATTTTCTAGAAAGCCACCAACTGCTGGGAAAAGAAAAACAAAAGAAAAACAAGCACCTACGGCTCGCATGCAAAAAGAGCCGAGATGAACAAATAAAAACAATACCTCTTTTTTTTTTTCTTCTCTTTTCTATTTTTTTTTTTTTTTTTTTTTTATACTATATACAATAGTTCACGACATGATTGGCATGTCGCCACCACAAACCCAGTCTCAGAAAGTTATCCGGTAAATCTGCAGTGTCCTGACCAGATCCGATCATACTTAAGTCGGTCCTTGAAATTGGGTCGGCTTCTTCCTGAAGTTCTCCATGTTTCAGACATGGGCAAGTTATCATGCATGCCAGTACCCACACAATTGACAAATAATGCAGCAAAGAAATTTACCATATGATGGGCTCCCGTAGGTACCAGTTGTAGTAATGACTGAAGCCAATCCCACCATCTTGAAGGGTTCTTTGATTGTGAACTAAGAATGGGTTCCTCCAACTCTTGGATCTGATCACAAAAATTGTCCAGCAACAGTCCTTTCTCCAGGATCTCTTCAGACTCTACCTGTTGATCTGACATATTTAACAGGTTTTGACTAAATGCTTGTATGTCGTGCACAACTATCCCTTCTTGGTGCTCAGGTTCTTGAACTTGAACCTCTTCTTCTTCTTCGCTTATATCCTCTGGATCCATCTCCTTATGAAAACTGCAAGCAACCATATTGTTCATTGCTAGGAAAGTTCTTGTATATTCCAATCCTTGGCTTTGGATGAGATCTGTCCCTTGAGCTCCACACAACTGCATCTCAGGTTTCTTCTCAGTATAAGGGATCTGGCATGAAAAATACTGCACGGGATAGTCAGGAGCAGCAACTACCGGAGAAAGTAATGGAGTTTCTCCCCACGGTAATTTTCCTGATAAGAGCAAAAGTTGTTCCGCTCGCACTGCTTCCTCAAAGATTTGCGGGAACCTTTGTTCACCTGATTGCAGCAAGAGGAGGCCTATGTCAGAATGGAAAGCTCGAACATAGAAGAGGTGGGCTTGGGTGGGTGATGGTCGGATCTTCTCTGGAATTCTCTTCCAGCTTCTCAAGAATCGGACATTGAAGTCCGTGATGCTCTCTAGAGGTGCTCGCTTGATGTACATTAAAAACTGATAGAGATCCAAAGAACTGTAAAAGGGATCTTCGTCAAATATTTTGATTAGTGCTCCCGCTAGATCATCCCATGAGCTGATGCTTTGACGCTTGAGCAGTCTGTACCACTGCAATGCCCTTCCTTCCAAAGACTGAACCAGAAGTCTGATCATGACATCCTCATGATTTATGACATGGATCATTGACAAAGTAGCAATATCTTCAACATGCGCCAGAGCCATGCCTTCGGTACCATCATATTTTTCTAGGGCCTTCAGGGCACCTTTGGGAATTTCATGCCGAATTTGAAGATTCAGAGGGCCAGGATCATCCCATCTAGGAAAAACCCTCGCCTTTGTGGCAGTGGTCTGCGGGATCACGGCTATCGCCATTAAGTCAGAGTCGCCAGATGAACATTCTTTTAACTTGAAAAAGGCAGGCGTCCACGATCAAAAAATTTGGATCTTCAACTCAGCAAAGTCGCCAGATGAACTTACAAATCTCCGCTATGAGGCCAAGACAGCTCATCAAATCTTGAGACCTCCGGGTGTTAAACAATAAAACTTATGGATCTTTTGAGACAGAAGAAGTCTGTCCCACCGAGCGTGCCAAAAACTGTTGGTCCAAAATCTGCCACAGGAAAGGATTTTTACAAGTGCGCCCTAGACCCGGCCAACATTGAAAGGCTGGAAGCAAGAAATGGCTCCCAGACCAATCTCCAGAGTGGGCTGGTTCCCTTTACTAATCTAAATTTCTGTTTGAAGATAAGGGTTGCTGGAAAGAAATTAAAAGTTGCAGAAAGAAATGGAAATATGGCCGCAGGTCGAAGTTATGGGATCGGAAGAACAACAGCAAAAAACTTAAAGTGCAGCAACAACAAGCAACAAAAGATAATGACTCAACTCTCACACAACTGTATGCAGAAAATCTCTCCAAGATTACACTCCAGGAATCATATCCTTACAAGCAAGATTCAAATCCAATATGCAGAATTTGAATGTAACAGCACTTAAGGAATATAAATTCTATTAGAAATGCAAAAGGAACAGAAAAGAAAATCACCCAAACAACTGCTTGAACAATTTGAAGCCAATACTTTATTCTCGCAAATGTACTTCCAGTTTTTAGCAAAAACTTCCAACAACTGCAAATGAGGTTTACATTGGTTTTTATAGAGGGCCGTCCTCTTTGCAGCATTTAATATTTGCCACCGACCTTCTTGAGATCTACAATTATGCCATCGAAAATAAGCACATGATCCCCTTAATCGCAGCCTTGAAGCACCACAAAATTGAATGCAATTAGACGTCAGTGGTCACCTTCATTAAATTTGTCTTTGAACATGTGCATGAAACCGTTGAAACAACCCACGAACAGTAGCCTCGAACAAATAAAATCTTCAATTTTGGTGGCCTGGACGCTTCTTCAACCTTGACCGCATGGAAAATCCACAAAGCATTTAATTCGGGCGAGCATTTAATCATCGGAAAGTAAAAAACCTTATCGGCCGTTCATACTGCGCCTTGGCGGGAAACTGACGCAGGTCGCGAAAACGCGACGGGTCGCGAAATCGTGACATATTTTGATGCCGTACACTTTTGCTACCTTGGACCCGCGAAAATCCTCCCTGTCGCGATATCGCTGCCATTTTACCTTCCTTTTCAAAAAAAGGTGCAGCGCATCGCTGCATTTTTCGGAACTCAAGCCCTTGCCCCTTTTTTGTAGCGATTTCGCTACTTTTTAACTCCTTGGCCTTCTTCTCAACGAACTCCCCGTGGCTTCGAAACTTGCAGCGCATCGCTGCAACTTTTTCTTTGAACTTCCCTTTGCACCAATCGTCTGGCGATTTTGGAACATCACCTGCTCAACCAACTCTTTGAAAGTGTAGCCTTTTCAACAAAACTTCCGCGCTTTCGAAAGATGCAGCGCATCGCTGCAACTTCGTCTTTAGACCTCCTTCTCGACCAATATGCAGCGAATCGCTGCACTTTTCAACTTTGGACTTCCCTTTCGCAAATGTGCAGCGAATCGCTGCAACTTTGAGCTTAAACTCTTTTGTCAACCAAACCCCGCGACTTTGAGACATGCAGTGATTCGCTGCACTTTTGAGTACTTAGACTTTTTCAACCGCCTGCGTCGCGAAAATGAGACGTCAGCGAATCGCTGCAGCATTTAACTTTGTGTCTTCGGCTGAACTTTTTGTCGCGATTTCGCGACATTTTGTCGCTCTTCCTCCTTTGCTCATTTGAAGTCACGAAAATAGAACACGTCGCGATATCGCGACGGTTCTTCTTAGCTGCATGCGTTGACCGTGTTGACCGCGATTTCGTGACATGTCAGCGAATCGCTGCATTTTCTGGACTTAGTCTTTTTTTGCTCCTTTTTTGCTTCTTTTTGCTCCAAAGCTGCATCAAGGCTAGTATCAAAGTAAGATCTGCAACAATTTACGTGTTAATACTTCAATCAAAATCAAATGTGGCAAAAATGCCAACAAGAATGTAGGAAGAAAATCAAACCAAGAGAAGTTGGCTAATAAGGGAGACCAACTAGTCATTCAGAGGAAGGTCAAGCAGATTGACACTTACTGGAACCCAAGTTCCTAATGATTTTCCAATCTTGGAATATAAGAGGCCTAAAAAACAAACCTCATCAAATTGATGTTTAGATTTTAATTAAAAATAATCATTATGAATTTATTCCCCTTCAAGAGACTAAATCTTCCATTCAAAATATGGATGTCATTGTTAAGAAAATTTGGAGATAGACTGAGTATATGGTGATTGGATCCCAAGAGGCTTTAGGGGGAGTTTTGAATCTATGGAATCCTATTATTTGGATGAATTTAGATCATTCTATTGGTCATGGTATCCTTAATTATCTCTTCAAGAGCAAGAAATTTGGGGAGATTTTATTGGTTTTCAATTTCTATGGTGTTACAATTTTTTTGGAGCAACAACACTAATGGTAAGTTTTACAAGATATAGTACTAGAAAAGAGGAAATGAATTATATAGTGGTAGGGTATTTTAATGCTAAAATTACTCTTAGGGATAAGAAAGGGAGAAATCCTTCTTTAGACCAGGGGATATATTTATGATGTACAAAATTAATAAGCTCAATTTAATTGATGTTCAACATGCGAGGTCTCCTTATACATGGACAAACAAACAAGTAGGGTCAGCAAGTAGGAAATTCAAGCATGATATAGTTTTTGTTTATGAAGTGGCATTTCTTCTTTGGTCTTTTAGGATGAATATTATTAATCACACCGACTCTAATCACTTTTCAATTCTTCTAGAATGACATTTGGGTCATAATTCGCCTCCAAGACCTTTTAATTTTGAGAATTGTTGGATAAAAAAAGGAGTATCTAAAGGAAAAATGTTCCATCTAGTGGGAGGAGGGTCATCCTTCCCATGGTAGAGCTATGTACATTTTTTCCAAACAAATCCATGAAGAACATAATATTATACTGATAGGGGGGGTGAACAGTATAAGATAAAAAATTTTACTTTTCAATCCATATGATAACATCAACAATATAAAAGCAGTAAAAATTCCACACATCATCACACACATGAGAGACATGATTTAATGTGGTTCATCCAATGTGGACTACTCCACGGAGAAAATATTCCTTATAAATTTTCTCAATGATTTTTTTTGGGAATCAATTCCCTATTACAATGTTTATGGACTTCTATACAAAGGAGACACCAATCCCCTTGATTTGGTTTGTAGACATCTATCCATAGGAGAACTCTATCCGCTCTACTCTAGCTAATGATATTCTAGAAGACTGTTGCCCCCACTACTCTGGCTTGTGGATATCTCTCCACTGAAGACCTCTATCCTCACTACCTGGCTAATGGATCTCTATCCATTGGAGATTGTTGTCCTTTGCTTTATCACCTCAAAATCTTGTTCTAAACTTTGTCTCAAATTTACACCAAAATTTATCTCAAATTTGTCTCCAAGCCTTAACACAAAGCTTGAACAAATCAATCCTACTCTTAATGTTGTTTCAAGTCTTCACAAGACTTGCTCAAATATGCCTTCAAGTCCTCTCAAGAACTTGCTCAATCTACTCTCAAGTCTTCACCAAGACTTGCTCAAATATTCCTTCAAGTCCTCTCAAGAACTTGCTCAATCTGCTCTCAAGTCTTCACTAAGACTTGCTCAAATCTGCTTTCAAGTCCACTCAAGAACTTGCTCTAACACATGCTCAAAATTTTCTCTAACACATGCTCAAAATTTGCTTTAACACATGCTCAAAATAGCTCACAAAATATCCTCAATCATTTAACCAATAAAACATATAGAACTCACTCAAATATTTTCAACAATGCTTATCAAACAGTCCTTTTCACTCCACCTTATATTTCACAATATTCAATTCAAAAAACACTTCAAACAAAGTATGATGTGCCCATACATTTTTTCTTTGATGGAGATATATCTTTAAAACATGTCTTATAACTAATCAATCCTCCTTGTGCAACTCCAACGGTTAGATAACAACAATCCACAAAATATTCCTTCAAAAATGTGATCAATGAAACCTTGAAAAATATACTCTAGAACCCTTCTTTTGATCTCAAGGATAATGCATTAAAGTTTCATCATAATCCCACAAATACTCTTCTTCATAATCCAAAAGGTACAATAAAATTCAAATCAATTTTACACCTTATAACTCCTAATCTTGCAAATTAAATGAACCCAAAAAAATCACAAATTACACAAATAATTTTTCTTTTACACCTTATATCTCCTACTTGTCATTAATGCATTTCCAAAATAAATATAACCACCATTCAAAATAATATTCCAAGGCACTTAACAATTTCACTAGATCAACAACCAAATTATTTCAAACCCTTCTTGATGGCAAAAATAAAAAAATATTTTAAAACCTTATACCTCCCAAGCTAAGTGCATACCTTGTAACATAGGACCTTAGGCATCAATTTAATTAAATAAAAAATTAATGCTTTACACAATGCCTCACGTAAGAATCGAAACCTTCCCACATCTATTGTTGCACCTTAGCCATGACTTAACCACCACGTGAGCTAAGCGCTCACACGAAACCACTATTGTGCCATTCTTTCTTTGTCCCTTTCGCTGACACCAAAACCTTTTTAAAACAAAGACTTTGCTCTCTGCTACCATCGCATCTCGAACCCAAGACCTCCCTATGGCTAAGACCTAGCACAAATGGAAACATCATCTGGGCTATCCACTCGAATGGAATCAAACTCTGAAGCCACTTATCCTTATCCCTTTCTTTCCTCAGAAACTAAACCAAAGGTTTTCTTTCCTCTTTCTCTACTGTGATTCGATCAATGAACAGGGCAAATGATCTATCAATTTTTTCACACCTTCCACCTTAGTCTTTGCACTATTAATATGCTCCTTCATGACATATACGACGTCGATGCCTTGGGGAATAAAATTGGGTGCTTCAAATTTAAATTATAAATAATTATAATTATTTAAATTCAATGAATTTAAATATTATAATTTTTATATCAAAATTCTTTCTGGGAATTTTCTTAAGGATAACCTTCTGCCACCATTTAATAAATATTTTAACCTTTGTCCCATATATTATAATGCAAATCATTATAATATTATTTCTTTTAAACTTGCTTTCTTTTCTTGTTGAAAGGCCCTGTTGGCCAGATATTATAATATTAAAATATTATTCTTTTTCACTTGCTCTCTTTTTGCACATAGTCTCAAAATTGGCCTTTAAACTTTTCTTTGCCATTTTGACATCAATGACAACCTAATATGCTCAAATTTCCAATAATCTCCCCCTTTTTCATTGATGGCAACCACTTTCCAAAACACTTGATTTCAAATCTGCTCCCCCTAAGAAACTGCTCCTCTTGACTGAATGCTCTCCTCCTAACTCAAATGTCTCCCCCTTTGTCATAAATTGCAAAGGGACTCCTTTGGGTCTAAATATAAGACTCTTAGCTTAGCCCCCTCCTCACCTCCTCTCCTTGAGGTGATTAATTTTGGGGTGGGAGTAAAATTACTCCCAATTTTCTTCTGAGATACTCAAAAGTTTCTTTTGGAAGTGGCTTAGTGAAAATATCCACAATTTGTTCCAATTTAGTAACATATTTCAACATGAATTGCTTATTTGTCACCTACTCTCTCAAAAAAGAGTATTTGATCAAAATATGCTTGGTCCTAGAGTGCATCACTTGATTCTTTGAAATGCTTATAGTACTTGTATTATCACATAGTATGGAGATAGGGTGATCATGTTCTATCTTGAAGTCCTTTAAATTTTTCTTCATCCATAACACCTGTGTACAACAACCAACTACTGCAATATACTTTACCTCTACTATGGATAAAGATATTGATGCCTATTTCTTGCTTAGCCAAAAGACTAAACAGTCTTCAAGAAAGAATGCCCCTCAACTTGTGTTTTTTCTGCCATCAATGCTGCCAACCCAATCTACATTTGTATATGCTATGAGAGTGAAATTGTCACTTTGGGATACCAAAGCCCAAAATCCAAAGTCCCTTTTAAATACCTGAAAATTCTTTTTACTGCCATAACATGTGTTTCCTTTGGTGCTGCTTGAAATCTTACCACTAATACCACTGCCTACATTATATCTGGTCTTGTAGTTGTGACATATAATAAGCTACCAATCATAGATCTATACAATTTTTTATTTACCTTAGGAGATTCATCATATTTACTTAACTTGCATCCTGTAACCATGGGGGTACTTACTGGTTTTCAATCTTCTAACTTTAATTTCTTAAGAATCTCTTTTATATACCTGGTTTTTGAGAGAATACACATTTCTCTGATTGTAAAATATGTAGTCCAAGAAATAAGGACAACTTACCAATAATTGACATTTCAAACTCATTTTTCATGCTCTTTGCGAATTTGACACATCTTATCATTGTTGCCTCCAAAAATTATATCATCCACATAAACAACCACAATTAGTAAGTCAATTCCTTAATTTTTTATGTATAAGTTACTGTCCACTATTCCTTTCCTAAAACCCTATTTTTGAATGTACTTATCCAATCTTGAATACCAAGCTCTAGGAGCTTGCTTTACCCCATAAAGTGCCTTCTTTAATCTGCATACATAGTCTAGTTTATCAATTAGGCTGAATTCCTCGGGTTTCTCAATGTAAACCTCTTCTTCCAAGACACCATTGAGAAAGGCTGATTTAACATCCATTTGATATACTTTGAAGTTTTTGAAGTTTGAGAAAGTTAAAAACATAATTATGGCCTCAAGTCATGCAACCTGAGCAAATGTCTCATCAAATTCAATCTCTTCAACCTGTGCATAACCTTTGCATACTAATCTTGCTTTATTTCTGACTACCTGACCATATTCATTTAACTTATTTTTGAAAATCCATTTAGTGCCAATCATATTCTTACCTTTTGGTCGTGGGACAAGTTACCAAGTCTCACTTTTTTCTATTTGATCTAGTTCCTCATCCATTGCCTTGATCCAAACTTATCTTCTCTTACCTCATTGAAATCTATGGGCTCAATTTTAGATAACAAGGAAAAATTTGCATGCTCACATGTTCCTATTATCTTCCTCCTTGTCTATCTCTCATTTGTATTTCCAATGATTAGATCTTCTAGATGATTTTTATGCACATACCTGGATGGAGTTTTGAATAGTGGTCTTTGTGTTTCTCCTTCTGATTCTTCACCTAACTCTTCTTGGCAACTTTCTTCTTCTTCATACACAATTTCTCTTGCTAATTCTTTTGACCCTATCTATTCATCAACTGTCACATTTATACTTTCTATAATAGTATGGGTCCTTTTATTATAACATATATAGGCTTTGCTCTTAGTGGAATAGCCAAGGAAAATACCCTCATCACATCTTGCATCAAACTTACCCAATTTTTTCTCTTCTCATCTTATGTAACATTTGCTTCTAAATATTTTGAAATATTTTACTATGGATGGTCTCCCTTTCTAGATCTCATATGGTGTTTTGTGGTGATTTAATCTCATTTGAGCTCTATTGATGATATACAATGTTGTATGTGCTACCTCTTTCTAAAAACCATATGAAATATTAGACTCATTTAACATGGCTCTAGCCATATTTTTAACAGTTCTATTTTTCCTTTCAACTACCCCATTTTTTTTAGGAGTTCTTGCTACTAAATATTATATTTTTATCCCATGTTGTTCACAAAAGTCTATAAATTCATTTGAGGTTAATTCTCCTCCTCTATATGATCTTAAATCCTTAATCCTTCTACCTGTTTCATGTTCTACTAATTCTTTAAAAGATTTGAACTTCTCAAGGGCTTCTAATTTTTCTTTTAGGAAGGTTACCCAAATCATTCTAGAATAATCATAAAATAATATAAAGTAACTTTCACCTTCTAGATTTTTTGTCCTTGTAGGACCACATAGGTCATTGTGCACTAGTTTCAATTGCTCAGATGACATAAATCCTTTTGTTGAAACTTGTTCTAGTTTTCTTCCCATGCTGAAATTGTGCACAAATTGTGTTTTGTGGCCTTTTTATCTTGGGTAAATCTTTGACTGCTTGGTTTTTGCTTATTTTTACTATGTTTTCAGAGTTCAAATGATCCATTCTTCTATGCCACAACCACCTCTCATATTCTTGCGATAGGAAGCACTTTTCTCCCTTAATATCATTTAGCATGTAAATTGTTTGTAGTTCTATTTGCATCTGCAACGAGCTTTCCAGTTTTAGATTTTTTGATCTCACATCTATTTGGATGAAAGCGAATTGTGTGTCCCTGATCACAAAGTTGACTTACACTTAGTAAATTATGCCTCAATCCCTTGACATAAAATATATTTTCTATCTTTATTTTTCCATTATCTAAACTTAATGTTCCTATCTGCCCATGTGGGGGAGTTGGAGAGGGGTGGGTAGTTGAAACTCTCGTGTTTGAGAGGCCCCAGGTTCAAATCTCTCCATCTCACATGTTTGCGGATATGCTATGTAATAGTTTACTAGGGACCCTACTGGTGGTGTGTTTATCCACCCGCTTGATGTAATAATGAGCTTAATGAAAGATAAGCCAACATTTAAAAATAAAAATAAATAAATAAACTGAATGTTCCTTTCCCACATATTTTTTCTGAACCATTGTCACAAAATTTAACTAATCCTCCATTGATTTCTTTAAGTACAAGAGATTTACTTTTTTCTCCTGTCATATGACTAGAACAACCACTATCAAGGAACCACTATTTTCCTTTATCTTGTACATAAAGATTTGTTTGTACTAATATTGAATTAACTTTTTTTAATATTTTCTCTCTCTCCTAATTGTTGAAGTTGTATTCTTTTTGCTTGATTAAGGAAATATTATTTTACACCATTTTGCCTTGTGCCCAAAATTATTGCATTTATAACATATGATATTGTCATCCATAAGAGGTGCAAAAGAATTAAAATTTCTATCAACATTATCTTTCACATAACTAGTGCAATGTACAACTCTATGACCATATTTTTTACATGAAAAACAATAGCCATGGAAGATATTTTGTAACATGTTGGTGTCCCTTGAATAATATGATCGTGTGATTTTTCTTCTGTTGTTCTTGTAATTTACTTTTATCCATGGATCTTCTTTTCCATCTTCTTTCTTGATTTTTTTCCTTTTAGTGCAATAGCATAAGTCATAGGCTCTTCTTAGTTTGATGTATTTGTTTCTTGGAAGCTTGAATCCTCTTTATGTTTTCCTAACTTTATGTCTTGCTGTAATTTACCCTTAGCCTTTTCAACTTCCTTCCTTAGAGAGAATTTTTTATTTCAATCTTTCACATTCTACTTCTCTTACCTTTAATAGTCTATCATATCTTGTTCAATTTTCTTTACCTCTTCAACTTTTACCTTGAGTTCCATGCGATTTTGTAGAAGTTCCACTCTTGCTTCCTCATCTTCTTGAATTTGATACTTCAAACTAGATTTCTTATTTCTAACCTTTTCCAAGTTTCTAAGAGCAACAAAAAAATCATCTTTTATGTTGAGCATGGCCTCTTCTCCATTTTTTGAGGTCATGTATATTCTTGTGGGATCTTCCCCTAAGCTGTTAGGCTTTTTTCAAAGGAGCCTACTCTGATACCAATTGAAAAACATAAAATTATACTGATGGGGGGGTTAACAGTATAAGAAAAAACCTTTTACTTTTTAATCCATATGATAACATCAACAATATCAAAGTAGTAAATATTGCACACATCATCAAACACATGAGAGACATGATTTAACGTGGTTCACCCAATGTGGGCTACTCCACGGAGAAAATATTCCTTATAATTTTTCTCAATGAATTCCTTTGGGAATCAATTCCCTATTATAATATTTATGGAATCATATCCAAAGGAGACACCAATCCCCTTTATATGGTTTGTGGATGTCTATCCACAGGAGAACTCTATCCCCTCTAATATGGGTGATGATATTCTAAAAGACTTTTTCCCCCACTGCTATGGCTTGTGGATCTCTCTCCACTGAAGACCTCTGTCCTCACTACCCTGGCTAATTGATATCTATCCACTGGAGATTGTTGTCCTTTGATTTATCAACTCCAAAGCTTGTTCTAAACTCTGTCTCAAATCTGCACCAAACTCTATCTCAAATCTATCCCCAAGCCTTAACACAAAGCTTAAACAAATCAATCATGTTATCAATGTTGTTTCAAGTCTTCACAAGACTTACTCAAATCTACCTTCAAGTCCTCTCAAAAAATTTCTCAATCTACTCTCAAGTCTTCACTAAGAATTTCTCAAATATACCTTCAAGTCCTCTCAAGAACTTGCTCAATATGCTCTCAAGGCTTCACCAAGACTTGTTCAAATCTGCCTTCAAGTCCACTCAAGAATTTGCTCTAACACATGCTCAAATTTTGCTTTAACACATTTCCAAAATAGCTCACAAAATATCCTTAATCATTTAACCAATAAAACATATAGAAATCACTCAGATATTTCCAACAATGCTTATAAAACAATCATTTTCACTCCATCTTATGTTTCACAATATTTAATTCAGAAAACACTTCAAACAAAGGATGATGTGTCCATACCTTTTTGCTTTGATGGAGATATATCTTCAAAACCTGTCTTATAACCAATCAATCCTCCTTGTGCCACTCCAAGGGTTAGATAGCAACAATCCACAAAATATTCCTTCCAAAATGTGCTCAATGAAATCTTGAAAAATATACTCTATAACCCTTCTTTTGATCTCAAGGATAATGCATTAAAGTTTCATCATAATCCCACAAATACTCTTCCTCATAATCCATAAGGTACAACAAAATTCAAACCAATTTTACACCTTATAACTCATAATATTGCAAATTAAATCAACTCAACAAGATCACAAACTACACAAACAATTTTTCTTTTACACCTTATATCTCCTACTTTTCATTAATTCATTTCCAAAAGAAATATAACCACCATTCAAAATAATCTTCCAAGACACTTAACAATTTTACTAGATCAAAAACCAAATTATTTCAAACCCTTCTTGATAGAAAAAATAAAAAAATATTTTAAAACCTTATGCCTCCCAAGCTAAGTGCATACCTTGTAACATAGGACCTTAGGCATCATTTTAATTACATAAAAATTAATGCCTTACGTGATGCCTACCACAAGAATCGAAACCTCGCTGCCTCTACCGTTATGCATTAGATATAGATTAACTGTCGTGTGAGATAAACACTCACACGAAACCACTATTGTGCCCTCCTTCCTTTGTCCCTTTCGCTGACACCAAAACCTTTTTAAAACAAAGACTTTTCTCTTTGTTGTCATCACATCTTGAACTTGAGAACTCCATGCTACTATGACCTAGCACCAAAGGAAATACCGTCTAGGATATCAACCCAGATGGAATCAAACTTTGAAGCTGCTTATCCTTATCCCTTTCCTACCTCAAAAATTGAACCAAAGGTTTTCTTTTCTCTCTCTATCGTAATTTGATCGACTAACAGGGCGAATGATCTATCAATTTTTTCACAACTTCGACCTTAGTCTTTGCATTATTAATATGCTCCTTCATGACATAAACGACGTTGGTGCCTTGGGGAATAAACTTAGACACTTCAAATTTAAATTAAGTTTAATTATAATTATTTAAATTCAATGAATTTAAATATTATAATTTAAATATCAAAATTGTTTTTGGGCCTTTTATTAAGGATAACCTTCTGCCACCATTTAATAAATATTTTAACCTTTGTTCCATATATTATAATGTAAATTATTATAATTTTATTTCTTTTAAACTTGCTTTCTTTTCTTGTTGAAAGACCACGTTGGCTAGATATTATAATATTAAAATGTTATAATATTATTATTTTTCACTTCTCTCTTTTTGCACATAGTCTCAAACTTGGCCTTTAAACTTTTCTTTGTCATTCTAACATCAATGACAACCTAACGTGCTCAAATTTCCAAAATTCCAACATGTCAAATTTTGTCTTAAATTTTGGAAAAGATGTAGCATATCTGAAATTCAATCCCTAAAGGCTTATTTGTTGGTAAATATGGAGGAGCTTGCCACCCACTTTAGGACTGGAACAATCATAGAGGATCTAAAATATGAATATGAACTAGTCAGCAATGAATAAGACTCCATTGAAAATAAGGAGGAAATCTATTGAAAACAAAAAGCAAGAACTGCTTGGCTATTGGAAGGAGATCGAAACACTAGTTTCTTTCATCACTTTGCATCGACAAGTAGACAAATAAATTCTTTAACTTGCCTTCAGGATTCCAATGGATAGGTGATGGACACCATACCAAGTATAAAATATGCAACATTTATTTTTTCCAAAATCTTTTTACTGCACTCGCTATCCTTAATATTGCAGCATTAAAAACAAGAAAAACTAACACCATACAAGAAATAAAGTTGTTGTGGCTCCTCCACAACGTACCCCAAAATTTGGGGACCCATCTTTTTGTTTTGGTCTTTGGGAAGTTTCCTTTATCTTTGAGTGATGTTTTCCATAAGATTGCAATAAAGGTATTAAGGTTTGCATGATTGATCAATGTCTCCTTTATTTGCTTACAAAACCAGTAATGAGGTTTGAAGAGTTTTGGTGTCCTTGGAGTGGTGATTTTGATATGACCCTACTCATGGATGCATTTTGTATCTTCCAAGGTCATGGGTTGAGTAGTTTCTCCTTGTTTTCTTTCATAGAGCTATGTTTGATTTAGTTAGGTTAGTGGGCTTGTTCTTTGGTTTAGTTCCCAAGTTTAATTGATTTAATATTATGTGTAATCTTAATATTTTGATTTAAATAAATCAACCTTTGGAATTAATAAAAACATTATGTATAAATAATAAAAAATAAAAATATTACTATTATTATTATTATATTTTTATATAATAATAATAATGAATATATATATATATATATATATATATAAACAATTTTTTTTTAATATATTATATATATAAATAAAACCAAATTAGTTTATATTAAAATAATAAAAAGAAAAAGAAAAATAACCCAATGTAATGTGCACCTTTTATTGCATAATAAGAGTTTTAGACATATATTATGTGTTCGTGACTATGCAATTTAATGCCTTTGGTTTTATATTCTTGCGATGTTTATGGACGATGGTTTCAATACTTGCAAAGGTCACACCCTAGCGGTCTTTGAACGTGGGCACCGGAACCAGGGCACGCTTGGTGATGCGAATGATCGGAGATGTCGGTGATGTGGACGAACTGGTGAGAGAGCCAAAAAGCGGACTACAGAGAATCTGGAAAATGCACGATTTTCAATGTGATGATGTGGCAGATTTAACGTGGATCACCGATGATTCGGAAGGACGAAGGCATCGAGTAAAGCAATGCACAAGGTGTTGATGTGGCAGGCGCATGTGGGGTCTGAAACGACCAGAACGGGCCCATGCGATGGAAGCATTGGTTATTCGATGAAAAGTGGTAATGAAGATGGATGAATGAGATAGGACATGCATTGGACATCCTAGTGTGGTCAGATTTGGAGGGTTTTGCATCACTGGTACACGAAAGGAAGCCCAAGGATGATGGAGACATAGAATATCAGTACAAAAATGGCAGAGGCACAGTGAAACACATATATCATGGCAACCTCGAAACTGTTATTTTAAACAACTCAAAATTGCCGACTACAACAATTCTAAAATCCCCGATGGAGAGCAGAGTTAAGTATGCATGGCCAACATTTGATTTGGTTTTAAGCATGGGAACACGTGTAAACAGGGAGTCCAACACAAAGTATCTTAGGTAGTTTCACAGCGAGATTCCACCAAGTAGAAGATATGTGGATACTGCACTTGGATAGTGCTTGAATTATGTCGATGATGGTAATTACGTAGACCCAGAGAATTGCATATAGCACGATGTTACAGGTGGTTGGTGGTCGTAGAAGGCTTGTAACCATTATACAAAATCCACATAGACCTGACGGGCAGAAAGAAGAGAGCAAAATGATGCAGTCTGTGAAGGAGATAATAATGGACGATGACGAAAACAAATGAGGACAGGTCCATCAACAGTGGACCCCATTGGACCAATCAAACTCTTGGTTTTGAATGTTTCACAGAGACGTCCATAGAAAGATGAGCAATAGACCACTAAAGCTCCGTATAGCTTCGATGAATTCATTTAATTATATATTAAACAAAAAAATTCAATACATCTCATAACCGTGTGGGCGATGAAAATAAAGTTTTATGTAAGGCCTAAAAGTTTAGGCAGGTCTTTGATTATAAGAATAAAGGTACCAATGGTGTAGCGTGTGGGCTACGTGGTTCACCTAGGGGCACAAGGAATATTGGATAAGCAATTCCCACAATATAAAATGGTAGCATTACGGTTACCAAGCCTATAGGGCAATTAAAAAAAAAAAAAAGCATTATCCATACGGGGAAGTAAATGCAAAACGTCACAAAATCCAACAGGAAAAGAAAACAAGGAACAAAGAAACCAAAAGCCAGGGAAGTGAAAGCGAAGAGTTGGAGAGATTTTTTTTAAATACACCATTGAAGTATGAAAGGGGGGCTAGTTATTTTTGAAAATACTAGAATGCTGCCGAAATATGATTGTAAAATGGAAACTTTATTTTAATGCAAATGCTGGATTTAGTTTGTCAAAAAAAGGAGGAGAAAATTTCTGCTTGTTTTAATTTTTCACGTTTTCATATTTTGAATTTATAAATGATGTTACTGAATGTTTGAAATCTGGAATTTATTTTCTGTGTCATTAGGAGCTACCACCTGAATGTTTGGAATCTGGAATTTATTTTCTGTGTCCTTAGGAGCTAGCACCTGATTTATTTTGATTGTGTGAATGCAGGTTGGAATAAAATAGGTTGCATGTAAGAGTTTCTCACATCTTCAGTTTTGCAGGACAAGATGTCATCAAACTGAAAAGGCTTTGCATGTTTTCATTTTCAGCATTCAAGTTATTTTCAGATTTTATTTTTCTGTTTTCTAACCCTTCATTTTGCATTTTTTTTTAAAACTTCGGACATAAAAATAAAAATTGAAAAAAAATAAAATGACAAAAATAATTACATGGGTGCGAAGCATGATATACAATCTATCATACGCAACAGATTCGGACTCATTCTAAGGCCATTTTGATTTTATAAATATTTTTGAAAACTGTTGTTTTTAAGGGTTTTTTATAATTTCGGAAATTCATTTTTTTTTACATTTTCAAGGCAAATCAGATGTTTTCTACTTTGTGTTTTTATTTGCAAACATAAATGAGATTTCCTTCATGAAAATATCAATTTCATTGAAGGGGGTTAATTTTATGACATTTCATAAGTTATCATTTTTGAGCAATAAATGCACCTTTCTTCATGAAAATTCTGATTTCATTGAAGAGGGGTAATTTATCATTACATCAAAGGTCTTGGTTTTAAAGCATGAAATTATTTCTTCTTAATGAAAATTAATTTCATTAAAGAGGGATAATTCATCATGACATTATGAGGCTATTATTTTCAAGCAATAAATTGGTGTCTCTTTATGAAAATTAATTTCATCAAAGAGGGACAATTTATTAATGATATCAAAGGCTATCTTTATCTTCATGATAAGAAGCTACATTCAATGATCCGATTCATCATTATAGATTCACATTCATAGATAGATTTTAATCTTTACTTTCATGTTTAAAGTAGGATTTAATGCAAGATAAAACTTGTTTAAAATCTACTTAATAAAGGAAGATAAAATCTACCTTAAAACATTCAAGATAAAAGGAATTAAGACACTACATAGTGGTCATATGAGGGCCAATTCACATTTGCTTTTATTTAAGTTTCATGAACAATCATTAACATAGCATGGTAAAATGAACCAACACATGCCCCTTGTTAACAATTACTTGCAATCACTAAGGTGTTCCTAGCATTGAATTGATATATCTTTATTGAGATTACTAATACACATGTGCAAATGCTAATATAACGACGACCTTGGAGGAGTTGCTTTATTTTAACTTCTTTGCAAGAGAGGGTTTTGAGATCAAAATCCTAAGGGAGAGTGTAATTTCACAATTGGGTAAAATTACCACTCAACATTTTGGAGCTAGAAGGAGGACTTGAATTGGTATTCATTGATCTAACGCTTTTGGATTGTTCATACAGGAAAGAATGTGATTTGGTATAATCATAAGGTTGTGAATTGCTAAATATTTCAAGTTCATTTGATTAGCATCTTTGGCCTCTTTAGCACTCAACACTTTGGGAGCTAGGAGGGCTCGAATTGATTTATTTTAATTGCTATTTAGATGCTAAATTGTTCATGTTACTTGAAATATTTATTCAAAGACATTGGTCTTGACTAATGAATTTTTATTGATCACTTTCATTGATTCTAACATTCTCTATTTGATGATGTGTTAATACTAACCTTTTGGAAAATTTGAGAATGTTCTTTCATGTCATGGTTTAATGGATGCATATCTTTTGGATGATGCTAACATGATGATCTTTATGATTTACTCATTTGAAAATTGTTAGTCATTTTATGCTTATTTGCAAGATATTTTTATTTGACTAACAAATTTGGTTTCAAAGTTATTCTTTGAGTTTCACCAATGGCGACATTTGAGAAGCAAGAGGTATCTTTAATAAAAGAAATGATATCTATGTTAGGAAAGTATTATGAGTGTTTTCCTATGTTTGGAACACCCCATCAAATTCCTAGAATGTTATTGGAGTTTCTACGATTGTTTAATCAAGAGGTGACATCAGAATACCTACATAAATTGCATGTTTACAAGAGCACTTTATTTCAATGCCAAGTTTTTCATGAGGCCATTGCTTGTATGTTATTCTCATACATTTTGGATGACAGATCATTCTTGTGGTATGGACAATTATTCATAGAGGTTAAGACTTCTTCGATCCGACTAGAAGTAGCTTATCTTTATCATTTTGGTAATCAGGTTGACTTAGATATGTTGTAAAATTAATTTACCTCTATTCGTAAAGAGCCTAATGAATCCTTGAGTCAATTCAATGGGAGATTCCATGAGTTGTACTCTCAAATATGGGAAAGTTTTGACATACAAGAAGAAGAAGCTATTAAAGTATACATGGGAGCCATACCCCCCACACTTGCTACACTTATTGAGGAAAATCTTGATGACTCATATTTTCCTAGAATCTATGAGGTTGCAATAATGGTAGAACAAGGGCAAGTGGAGGCACAACATGTTCCCATGAGAGATTGTCCTTCTGGAGCTATTGATGCCAACCTACACCAACCATCTAATATAGCACCCTCACTCCAATGATACCTAAGGTGAATGATCAAGGGGATGAAGTTGAATGTCCAAATGTTATAACCACCTTAGATATAGTCCAAGAGGAGGTGCAAGTTGCCAAGCCAACATCCATTAATGAGGATTGTGTAGAGATGGGTTCATTTTTAGAAGTGCATGAGTATTTAGATAATGGTGTCCTAAATCTAACTAGTTTGGAGATATGTGATAGGACAAAACCTACCATCAAATTGAATGAAGTGGTTGAAAGTGAAATTGGAAGAGAACCAATAAATGAATTTGAAGACATAATAGAATTTCACCACTGGTTCTCGAAAGACACTTTGGATGAGAGGCTTGAAACTGATGATCAAGAAATTCCTCACCCTCCAAATTACAATGAAATTGAATCATGGGTTACAAATGTAGATATTGATCTTGCAAACTTGAATACAAAAAGTAGCCCACTTTTGGAAATCATTGAACCATGTAAGGAAGGTGAAGGTGAATTTGATGAGAAACACGTTGATGAATTGGAATATGTTGAAGAAGTAGTTGAGCGTCACCACTTGATTTTGGAAGATGATTACTATGATTCTTGGAAGAAGTGGGAAGAATACACTCACTCCAAATCTTCTAATGAAAATTTTGTGTCAATTGATATGCAGGATGATACAATCACTTTCTTGCATGAGGATATTACAAGTCCTGTACAATATGAGGTTGTCTTGGAAGAGGGGTTGGAATCTCATAAAATTTTGGAAGATGATAACGATCCTACTACTAAGGACAAAGAAGAAAAAGAATTGATAGATGAATCAAAATATCATGTCACAAATGCAATAGAGTTTCATCCCATGAATTTGGATGATAATTTTTACAATGGTTGGGGAAGATATGAAGATGTGTTATTTTCTCACACCCCTATTGATGAAACTTCTACTTCATATGAAGATCTTACATTCACAAGATTTGAGAAGGTTACAAAATTTGATCATGTTGAACATGAATTCATTGAAAATTTTGTTGAAATAGAAAGGGAAGAAATGTTAAAAGTTTCTTATGACTCATCTATTTTGGATGAGGAAGAGGTAAAATCTGTTCTTTCATTTCAAGATATTGAAAATTCGGATACAAATTCGCATGATTGTATTGAGGATTCCAATGAAGAGATACCATGGATAGTGAACAAGGAGTTGGAACCAAATGACAAAGAGGTTGATCTATGTGAAGCAACTCAAATGATTGATCATGGTGATGTGTTATTTAACACCTCCCTAGATGAACAAGACCTATGGATTGAAAAGGATGGTCACACTTTTGATTGGGTGCCTAAATTTGGTATGTTTGAACAGGTGTTTGATAATGATAAAGATCATGAAGAGAAAGAAAAAGTCACAAACGCTCATCAAGTTTTGGTAAATTCTAACCATGATGTGTTGAGTATGGATGACAAGGTGAAATATTTCCCTCTGTTAGTGACTACAAAAATTTCAAGTAATGGATTACATGATGTTACTTTGGATACTAATGCTATTAATGATGAAATGCCATTAGAGGTGAATGAAGAAGTAAAGTTGATTTCTACTCACACCACTAATGATATTGCTTTGATGAATGAAAAATAAATTGATGTGCTTAAATTGCTAAATCAAATTCATCAACAATTAATAATGGAATCTAGGATAAAAACTTGTAATGATTCTCATTTAGTAGATATCCTAGGTGCTTGTAAATTTTTGCATGAGTTTGATTGGCCTACAAACATGAAAAGTGAATTGGTTTTAAAGTTTTTAGAAATAGGCTCTTGCTTGCAAAACTTTATTTTGGATAAGGATAGCCTAATTCTAAATCATAAATTGAGTTGTGAATTTGACATCTTAAGGAATAGACAAGATAAAATTGAAGATCATTTATTGTCTAATCAATTCAATGATTTGAAGCTCACCTATGGGATTGTTAATAGAACTAAATCAAATTGGTGGGGTGAGAGAGGCAAGATGAATATTGTTGTATTGTTTGGCCTAATCTCGTGTTTATTGGATTTCTGTAAAACTTGGCTTGCTTATCATGTTATAAATCTTTTTAAAATCTGCTAGTCATGTTTGGGATCCAAGGAAGTGATAGTTCAAGCTTCGCACCATCTTGTACCATATTGTACATTTGTATATAGTTTTGGTTTGTGTTTTGAGTTTGGTGTTTTGGGGTTGTTCCCTTGTTTTGAGGTGATGTTTCATGGTCGTAAAATTTTTTGTCTCTGGACTGCTTTGGTGTTCCTTTGTTTAGTAGGTTGGAGTCCATGAGCTAAAAACCGATGAACCTAGAAAAAAAAAACTCTACCGAGACTCTGGCCCTGTTTTGATGTTTCTTTGCTTAGTAGGTTGGAGTACCTAATTTGAAAACTGATGAACCCGAGAAAAGGGGGATGAGTTATTTGGTGATCATGCTCATATTTTGGGACTAAAATGGTGGAAAGTGGAACAATGAAAGATTTCGCTAGAGCTCCACATGTAACTCACACATGTTAAATGGTGTTTCTAGAATTAGGAAGGATGAAGTTATCTTGATCTGCAACCCTAGGTGAAAATCTAAAATGCTTCACTTGTAGGCTGCCTTACCCCAATGATGCTTGAAGCTTTGCAAGGTTTTTCTTTTGAAAAAGAAAAAAATTATAAAAAAAAAGAGAACAAAAAAAGAGAAAAAAGAGAACAAAAAAAAAGAGAAAAAAAGAGAGAGAATGAGCATCGAAAAGCTTGATAAAATTAGTCACAATGTCTAGATAAACTCTATCGAGGCTATGGATGCTTGATCGATAGTAGGGCACTATCTAGACATAGCTCGGATAAAAGGAAAGGCTTTGCAAAGCGTTAAGCAGACACAAGGGTGAGTTAGATAAACTCCATCGGGGCTATAGATGCCTGACTAGTAGTGGGGCTCTGTCTATAGCCATTTCATTTTAAGAGATACTTCATAGCCTAATGTAGAGAGGGATGATAGAATCTGGAGGATTTTTAGAAATCCAAGAATGAATCACTTTTGCACACACTGAGCAAATGTAGATGTATTAGTTGTTTTCATTTTGAAGCTGTTAACCTCATCTTTCTTGGGACGTTGCTAAATTATTATGTCTCGCTGATCTTGTGTGTTTTCATTTCATGTTGGGTTCTTCACCAAAATGCTCAGGAGCATTTCCTAGTAGAGTCACCATTTGTTGTGGCTGCTCCACAACATACCCCAAAATTTGGGGACCCACCTTTTTGTTTTGGTCTTTGAGAAGTTTCCTTTGTATTTAAGTAATGTTTTTCATAAGATTGCAATAAAGGTATTAAGGTTTGCATGATTGATCATTGATCAATACCTCCTTTATTTTCTTACAAAACCCATAATGAGCTTTGAAGAGTTTTGGTGTCCTTGGAGTGGTGATTTTGATATGACCCTACTCATGGATGCATTTTGTATTTTCCAAGGTCATGGGTTGAGTAGTTTCTCCTTGTTTTCTTTCATAGAGCTATGTTTGATTTAGTTAGGTTAGTAGGCTTGTTCTTTTGTTTAGTCCCTAAGGTTAATTGATTTAATATTATGTTTAATCTTAATATTTTGATTTAAATAAATTAACCTTTGGAATTAATGAAAATATTGTGTATAAATAATAAAAAAATTAAATAATATTATATTATTATTATTATATTTTATATAATAATAATAATGTATATATATAAACATAAAAAAATTAGTTATATATAATATTATATATATAAATAAAACAAAAAAAAATTATATTAAAATAATAAAAAGAAAAAGAAAAATAACCCAATGTAATGTACACCTTTTATTGTGTAATAAGAGTTTTAAACATTTATTATGTGTTCGTGATTATGCAATTTAATGCCTTTGGTTTTATATTCTTGTGATGTTTATAAGAACGGTGGTTTCAATACTTGCAGAGATCACACCCTAGCGGTCTTTGAAGATATAGACAACACAGGCACCGAAACCAGGGCACGCTTGGTGATGTGGATGATCGAAGATGTCAGTGATGTGGACGAACTAGTGAGAGAGACAAAAAGTGGACTACAAAGAATCTGATGAATGCACAATTTTCAATGCGATGATGTGGCAGATTTAACATGGATCATCGACGATTTGGAAGGACAAAGGCATCGAACGAAGCAACACAGAAGGTGTTGATGTGGCAGGTGCATGTGGGGTCTTAAATGGCTGGAATGGACCCACACGATGGAAGCATTGTTTTTTCAGTGAAAAGTGGTAATGAAGATGGAGGAATGAGATAGGACATGCATTGGACATCCTAGTATGGTCAAATTTGGAGGGTTTTGCAATTTGGTAGTGGAGGATTGCGGCATATGGGATCGTTGATGTGTATGTAAACCTGACTTGGATGTTGATATCATCTATGACGAATGAACAACGACAAGCCAAAGGGTCAAAACCATAGGTTTTGTGTAAATTATCTGGACCCGACTTTGATAACATCATTTTTGTAGCAATTGAGAAAGGTGATTCGTCTGGTAACCAAATACAAACAACTGTTAATGGACACATCATACAAAGGTCTAGAAATTAGATAAGGTGACAATAAACAAATCTTTAATTAAAAATTCTACAGAGCCATTACATCAATTAACATAACATAGGATAGAAAGACTAATTTATATGAAGAGGGGAGGGAGGAAGTTGACGGAGAGAAAAAGAAGGGAGGTTGGAGGAGAAGAGGGAAGGAAGGTGGAGTGATAAGGTAGAAGAGGGCATATAGGAGAGAATGGAGGGATAAGGAAAAGAAGAGATATCCAACTAAACTATATTGCCGACAATAAAAGAATTTGCCGACAACTAACCTAGCCTAGCCACTAAATTAACTAGGACTTAGAAGAGATGTTCACACTTGCTACATTCTCCCCCTTAAATTTGAGAGGACTGACAAGACAGTCTCTCAGCTTTACAAATTGAGCTTTGGCCAGCGCCTTAGTGAAGATATCCGCAACATTCTCCAAAGTGTGGCAATAGTGAAGATCAATAGTTTCAGTTTCCACCATATCTCTGATGAAGTGGTACTTCATATAAAAATTCTTTGATCTACTATGGTGGACAGGATTGTATGCCAACTAAATGGCACTAATATTGTCATAGAATATCCTTGTTGGACCACTTTGATGCTCTCCAATTTCTTCTAATACCTTTCATAGCCATAGAGCTTGAGTACTAGCATGAGTGACTACTATATACTCAGCTTCTGTTGAAGATATCAGCTTCTATTGAAGATAGTGCTACTACTGTCTGCTTCTTGGAACTCCAAGTTATTAGTCCCGATCCCAGACTAAAACAGTTCCCTGAGGTTGATTTTTTGTCATCAATGTTGCTACCCCAATCACTATCACTGAAGCCTACAAGCTTGATAGTGTTAAATTTATGGTAATGGATTCCAAAATCCCATGTACCCTTTACATATCTGAGAATTCTCTTAGTTGCCTGCAAATGCAACTCAAAAGGGTTAGACATAAATCGAGAGACAAGAGAAACAACATACTTGAATATCAAGTCTGGTGTTGGCGAGAAACATCAAACTCCCAACCATGCTTCTGAAAGTGGTCACGTCAACTATTGATGCTCCATCATCTTTGCTTAATTGGATCCCATGTCCAATCGGAGTTGCAACTGGTTTGCAATGTTCCATAGCAAACTTCTTAAGCATGTCCTGAGCATACTTATGTTGACAGATGAAGATCCCTCGTATCCGATTGATGAACCTCCATTCCAAGGAAGTAGTGCATTAAGCCAAGATCCTTCATCTCAAACTGCTTCATCATGGAGTGTTTGAACTCCATATTCATTTTTTCATTACTACCCATGAATATGAGATCATCTACATACAATTAAACTATAAGGATGTCATTTCCTTGCTGTAGGTAGTAAAGAGTGGGTTCATTTCTACTTCTAGTGAACCCAAATTCTTTGAAGTACCCATCAATGTGTGAGTACCAAGCTCGTGGTGCCTGCTTGAGGCCATAAAGTGCCTTCTTTAGTTTGTAAACAAGATGTTCCTTGTATTTTTCTTCAAATCCTTGTGGTTGCTCAACATACACTTCTTTTGTCAAGTAACCATTTAGAAATGCACTTTTCACATCCATGTGTTGGACTTTCCATCCCTTATTTGCAGCTAAGGCAAGAACTGTTCTAATAGTCTCCCTGTCTGGCTACAGGAGCAAAAGTCTCTTCATAATCAACTCCATATTTCTAAGTGAATCCCTTTGCAACTAGTCTTGCCTTGTGCCTTTTAATGCTACCATCAACATTAAACTTGGTCTTGTAGATCCACTTACATCCAACACATTTCTTGCCTTTAGGAAGCTTAACCAGCTCCCAATTGTCATTTTTTATAGAGGTTATCTCCTCTTTCATGGCATCTTGCCAAATTTGCTGAGTACATGCCTTCTCATAACTAGAAGGTTCAAGATGTGCACTAGTTAAAAAAGCATAGTTAACTTGATCTCCCCTAGGTTCCTACTGGGAGACATCATCACCATACAGGTGCATACTTTCTAATCTGTGTAAAACAGAATCCATTTCACTAGCTTGACTCCTAGTATATCTTCTTGAAAAAATTTTATCCAACATCTGAGATGATGGATGATGCTTTAGGGGTCTCTTACCTCTGGATGGAGAATCAATGTCCATTGGTGAGGAACATACAGATTGCTGTGGAGGACTTGGTGAAGAAGAGGAATCAAAAGATGAACTGGAATCGGGAGGATACTGCTTTCATTTCTGTGGTGTCTGTTGTTGCACCTGCTGAGAAACTACATCAGTGGATTCAACATCACTGAATATTTGGGGCTTACCCCATTCTCCCCCTTCATAAAAAATTACATCCCTGGAAATCACAAACTTTCTAGTCCGGGGATTATAGAGTCTGTAAGATTTTGTATTCTCACAGTATCCTACAAAGATACATGCCTGACTCTTTGGATCGAGCTTCTTCCTAAGCTCATCAGGAATGTGAGAATAGGCCAGCGAGCCAAACACTCTAAAATGCTTAACATTTGGCTTTTTACCATACCATGCTTGGTAAGGTGTCTGTCCTTCCAAACTTGAAGTAGGACTTCTGTTCAAGATATATACACTGGTCCTGGCTGCATCTGCCCAATATGAGTTAGTCAAATGCTTCGTCTGAAGCATAGACCTTGCCATCTCCACAATGGTGTGATTTTTCCACTCTACGACACCATTCTGTTGTGGAGTGTAGGCAGCAGTGTATTGCCTCTTAATGCCATGTTGCTTACAAAAATTCACAAACTCAGTAGAGGAGTATTCTCCTCCCTTATCTGATTGAAGACATTTTACAAAATATCTACTCTCACTTTCAACTCTTGTTTTGAAATCGATAAAGCATTCATATGCTTCATCCTTATGTTTCAAAAAATATATCCAGCACATTCTAGTATAATCATCAATAAAGAGTAGAAAGTAAGAGTTGTTACCCAGACTCTGTGTCTGCATCGGACCATAGATGTCGGTATGCACTAGCTGGAGTGGATAGCTGGCCCGCCATGCTTGTCCATGAGGAAAATTTGATCTGGCATGCTTTCCAAGAGCACACCCTTCATAGAATTCTTTACTATCCTAAACTTTAGGAAGTCCAGTGACCATGGCTTGGGAAGTTAGCATTTTCAAACTAGCAGAATTCAAATGGCCATATCTCAAGTGCCATAGAACACTTGGATTGGAAATAGCAACACCTGCTAACTTATCTCCCCCTGGCTGGCCAAACTTTAAAGGAAACAATCTATTCTTTGTCATTGGCACTTGAGTAATGATTCTATTATTGTTATTTTTTATCAAAAATAGTGCATTTACCCTCATCAAAAAGCAACTTGTAGTTCTTTTCTAACATTTGACCAACACTTAGAATATTATGTTGGAGATGGGGTGTATAATAGATATCACTTACTTGTTTGACTCCTTCTTTAGTTGGAACTGTCATAGCTCCAATACCTTCGACTGCAAATGATTTATCATCTCCCAATTTGATGTTGGATTTGTAGGAGGAGTTTAGAGTAGCAAAGAGCTCTTCTTTGCCACTCATATGGTTTGAACACCCAGTGTCCAAGATCCATGTATCATTCATGTTCTGATCTTCCTGACCATATGAGAGAAAGAGATTTGTGGCCTCTTCCTCTTCTCCAAAGTTTCCAAACTGACTGCTCTGGCTGCTACTAGCTCCTTGTGAAGTTTTAGTCCAACAGTCATGAGCATAATGGCCAAGTTTGCCACAATTGTAGCAATATTGTTTTGAATTATCTCCTCCTTTGCCTTTTCCTGATTGTTTCCCTCTATTTTGTTGTCCTCCTCTATTATGCTACTGTTTACTATTGTTTGAGAATCCACCTCTGTTCTAATTTCCTCCTTTGTTAGGAGTTCCACCTCTCTGATTATTTTTGCCTCTTCCTCTATTCTTTCCTTTGCCACGACCTCTACCTCTACCTTCTTGAGAAGCAAAGGCTTTATCATCTCCTCCATAATTTGTGGAAGGAGTTGGCTGTAATCTCTCCTCATGTGAGAGAAGTGAGCCAATGAGGGTTTCAAAATACAGAGAAGTTAGGTCTTTGGATTCTTCTATAATGATGGCTATTGAATTCCACTTAGGAAGAAGTGTTCTCAACACTTTCTTCACTATAACTTCAGGCTTTACATCTTCTCCTAAAGTGACCATCTTATCTACTACGGCTTTCACTCGCACGCAGTAATCACCAACCTTTTCATTTTCTTGCATTTTAAGAGTTTCAAACTCTCTTTTCAAGGTTTGGAGTTTAACTTGTTTGACTTGGTCACTACCCCTATAACTTTCTTTTAAAGCATTGCAAACAGATTCAGCAGTTATAAAAGAATCTATTCTAGGGAAAATACTTCTATCAAGGGCGGAGTGAATGTGATAAAGTGCAAAATAATTATTCTTCTGAGCTTCCTTTTTAGCCCTTTTATCAGCACCACTCAAAACTGCCCACTCAATAGCTGAAGGTTCAGTATATCCCTCTTCAATCACATCCCAAAGACCTTTGCCAATCAACAGAGTTTTCATTTTAATTAACCAATACTCGTAATCACCACCATTGAACTTAGGGATTGGTAAACTAGTATTGGAAGCCATTTTAGAAAGCAAATTTTATTTCAACTTCAAACAAGTTGTACAAAGAAGTACAAAATAGATCACTTATTTAAATCAAATCTAGCTTTCTTAAAATGCTCACTGATTTGGCATTCTTCTTCTTGAGGATTTCCCAAGACTGGAAAGGTGAAGTTGTCTGCTTCGTCGTCACTGATTATAATGAATTTTTTTGCTGCTGCTACTGGCTGAAGATGCCTTTTGAGAACAACTTGTTCTTCAATTGCAGGTTTCACCTCTACTGGTTCTTTTTCCTCTACTTCTGCTTCTGCTTCTTCTGGTTCTGAATCAATATAGCGAGGTGTATAGCTCTCACTCGTTTCAACTTTAGGCATTGTAGGAGTATAACTGTAACTTGATTGTCCTTCAGGTACTATTTAAATCGTCTCGAATTCAACTACGCTTTGCCCGAAGATATTATCTTTAGATCCACCTTGTATCTAGAATTTGGTTTTCTCTGATGTGCTATCACTTGGTTTTCTAACTGACAAAACACTGTATGAAGTCCACTCTGCTGGACTTTTCCTATCAAAGGAATCAGGAGTCTCTCTTCTCAACAGAGAGAGCAACGCATAATAGCATCTAGTTGATCTGATCATCTGCAAGTTCTAGCCGCTACACCACGTAGCTCTGGTGGTAAGAAGGCCAACCTCCACCTTCTTAAACCTTGCTTCCAGCGATTACAAACAAAAAATAAAAAACTTGTTTTATTTTCACCCCGACGAGATTCGACCCCGAGACCTCGCTTCCGCCAGTAATAGACTCAACTAACTGTGCTACACGCTTTGATGGATAGAAGAAAGAACTGCCTGTTCCTTATACCCTCTATCGCGTCTATTTTTTTTTTTTTAAATATTGTGGATTTATCCCACATTCAGTGGGAGGAAGACTGTGAAGTCTTCTTATATGCACGTGATCGCATATAACATCGATTGCCTTTGGGCAATCACTCCCCAACTCTATGCTTGCTTGGCCAATCTGCGTCCGCCATGTAAACTACTTCAGGCAAATCCACTTTTGCCACGTGGACAAACCAATTTTTGCCACATCACGGACACCCAATCTGCCACCTCGGCTCGCCACGTCAGTGTTCACCTCAGATCACCACATCAGTGTCCATGTCAGTGTGCCACATTAGCGTCCTCCTCAGATCGCCATGTCAGCTGTCCGCTCTGCCCTGTCAACAACTACTCTGTTACATGTCACCTCAAAAATCATGTAGTTCATGTCAGCTCTCAGCTCTGCCTTGAAATTTGTGCCTAGCTCTTCGCTCTGCCACCTCCTTGATCTTCTCACCCAGCTTGATCATGGTGCACCCTCGGGATTCATGCCTAGCATGCTCACTTGCTGGATCACCGTGTGACCTCGAGATTCATGCCCAGCACGCTTGCCCGGTTAGCTCTGATACCAAATCTAGAAATTGGATAAGGTGACAATAAACAAATCTTTAATTAAAAATTCTGCAGAGCCATTACATCAATTAACATAACATAGGATAGAAAGACTAATTTATATGAAGAGGGGAGGAAGGAAGTCGGCGGAGAGAAAAATAAGGGAGGTTGGAGGAGAAGAGGGAAGGAAGGTGGAGTGATAAGGTAGAAGAGGGCATATAGGAGAGAATGGAGGGATAAGGAAAAGAAGAGATATCCAACTAAACTATATTGCCGACAATAAAAGAATTTGCCGACAACTAACCTAGCCTAGCCACTAAATTAACTAGGACTTAGAAGAGATGTTCACACTTGCTACAAAAGGTACTTCGGGCAATCAGATCTGAAGGATCAGACATCGACGACATGTTGAAGGTTCAAAATTGGTAGGCTACGCTTGGGCGACAATGGGACATGTATCATACATTTTTAAAAATTCTTCTCCTCTTTTATCTTTGCAGAGGGTTGGCCGAGTAGTTCTGCACAGTGAATGGGATACACAACTCTCCATTTTGTCTACCATTATCTACTACATCCAGACGTTGACCACGAAGATGATAATTGATACATATTCATAGAAGTTAGGTCTCGAATAATGTGAGGTGTGATGAAGAAGCATGTTGGATAGCAATGGTGTGATTTTGTGAGGCAAGGCTTTGTTGCAAAGTGAGATACCTGCGATGGAGAATGAAAATTTGCACTGAAGAACCCAGCTTGGATTTGCTTAGGCATCGACACAGGCATAGGTTTATGGCATCAGTTGAATGCATGTGGTAGTTGGGAGTTTGATTCAAGGACAATCGAATGAAAAGAATGATAGATAATTATAAGCATGCATCGCTGGTACACGAAATGAAGCTCGAGGATGATGGAGACATAAAATGTCAGCATGAAAATGATGGAGGTACAGTGAAACACATATATCATGGAAATCTTGAAACTGTCATTTTAAACAACTCAAAATTACTAACTACAACACTTCTAAAGTTCATGATGGAGAGTAGAATTAAATATGCATGACCAAAATTTGATTTGGTTTTAATCATGGGAACACATGTAAATAGGGAGCCCAACGTAGAGTATCTAAGGTAGTTTGACAACAAGGTTCTGTCGGGTAGAAGATACGTGGATACCGCACTTGGACAATGCTTGACTTTTGCTGATGCCGATAATTATGCAAACTCGAAGAATTGCACATAGCATGACATTATAGGTAGTTGGTGGCCGTAGAAGGCTTGTAACCATTACATGAAATCAACATGGACCTGACGGGTAGAAAGAAGAGAGCAGACGATGCCATCTGTGAAGGAGATAATAATGGGCGACGACGAAAACAAATGAGAACAAGTCTATCAATAGTGGACCCAATTAGACCAATCAAAATCTTGGTTTTGAATGTTTCACAAAGACATCCATAGAAAGGCAAGCAATAGACCACTAAAGATCTGTATAGCTTCGATGAATTCATTTTATTATATAATAAAAATAAATCATACATCTCATAACTGCATGGGCGATGAAAATAAAGTTTTATGTAAGACCTAAAAGTTTAGGCAAGGCTTTAATTATAAGAATAAAGGTACCAATGGGGTAGTGTGTGGGCTACGTGGTTCAGCTAGGGACAAAAGGAATATTGGATAGCAATTCCCACAATATAAAATGGTAGCATTACAATTACCAAGCCTATAAGGCAATAAAGAAAAAAATAAGAAGTGTTATCCATACGGGGAAGGAAACGTAAAATGTCACAAAATCCAACAGGAAAAGAAAACAAGGAACAAAGAAACCAAAGCCAGGGAAGAAGTGAAAGTGAAGAGTTGGAGGGATTTTTTTTAAATACACCATTGAAGGATGAGAGGGGGGTTGGTTCTTTTTGCAAAGACTAGAATGCTGCCAAAATATGATTGTAAAATGGAAAATTTATTTTAATGCATATGCCTTTTCAGAAATTTGGATTTAGTTTGTCAAAAAAAAAAAGAGAAAATTTATGCATGCATGGATTTCATGTTTTACTTTTCCTGTTTTCAGATTTCAAATTTATAAATGATGTTTAATGCATTTTTAATGGTTACATCACTGAATTTTTAGAATACGGAATTTATTTTCTTTGTCCTTAGGAGCTAGCATCTGATTTATTTCGATTATGTGAATGCAGGTTGGAATAAAATAGGTTGCATATAAGAGTTTCTCACATCTTTGGTTTTGCAATACAAGATGCCATCAAACTGAAAAGGCTTTGCATGTTCTCTTTTTCAGCATTCAAGTTATTTTCAGATTTTATTTTTCTGTTTTTTAGCCCTTCATTTTGCATATTTTTTTAAACTTCGGACATAAAATAAAAATTGAAAAAAAAATAAAATGACAAAAATAATTACATGGGAGCGAAGCATGATATACAATCTATCATATGCAACATATTTGGATTAATTCTGAGGTTATTTCGATTTTATAAAAAAAATTGAAAATTACTATTTTTAAGG
Source organism: Wollemia nobilis (assembly GCA_028583015.1). NCBI lineage: Eukaryota > Viridiplantae > Streptophyta > Pinopsida > Araucariales > Araucariaceae > Wollemia > Wollemia nobilis. The sequence continues at coordinate 3,560,404 of JAQPPZ010000049.1, forward strand.
GTTTTTTATAATTTCGGAAATTCATTTTTTTTTACATAGGCAAATAAGATGTTTTCTACTTTGTGTTTTTATTTGCAAACATAAATGAGCTTTCCTTCATGAAAATATCAATTTCATTGAAGGGGGTTAATTTTATGGAGTTTCATAAGTTATCATTTTTGGAGCAATAAATGCACCTTTCTTCATGAAAATTTTGATTTCATTGAAGAGGGGTAATTTATCATTACATAAAAGGTCTTGGTTTTAAAGCATGAAATTATTTCTTCTTGATAAAAATTAATTTCATTAAAGAGGGATAATTCATCAAGAGATTATGAGGCTATTATTTTAAAGCAATAAATTGGTGTCTATTTATGAAAATTAATTTCATCAAAGAGGGACAATTTATTAATGATATCAAAGGTTATCTTTATCTTCATGATAAGAAGCTACATTCAATGAGTCGATTCATCATTACAGATTCACATTCATAGATAGATTTTAATCTTTACTTTCATGTTTAAAGTAGGATTTAATGCAAGATAAAACTTGATTAAAATCCACTTAATAAAGGAAGATAAAATCTACCTTAAAATATTTCAAGATAAAAGGAATTAAAGCACTACATCGTGGTCATATGAGGGCCAATTCACATTTTCTTTTATTTAAGTTTCATGAACAATCATTAACATAGCATGGTAGAATGAACTAACACATTCCCCTTGTTAACAGTTACTTGCAATCACTAAGGTGTTCCTAGCATTGAATTGATATATCTTTATTGAGATTACTAATACACATGTGCAAATGCTAATATGACGAAGACATTGGAGAAGTTGCAAGAGAGGGTTTTGAGATCAAAATCCTAAGGTAGGGTGTAATTTCACAATTGGGTAAAATTACCACTCAACAGAAGTGTAATATTATTGAACACTTTTTGAGTTACATAGGAACCCTCTTAGGGTTATTACAAATAGAGTCTCCAAAATGGAGAACTTCCATCATGATAATCAATGATTTTTTGTCTCTTCAAGAGTCTTTCTCAATCCTCTCGAGGTGATGATGGGTTTGTGCTTCAAGGGAAAACTTGCCATCCTATATTGCATATGCTCCAATTAGCTCCTATATACAAGGAAAACAAACAACAAATTAGCAACACCTATTACATGAAATGAGAAGCATTAACAAAACAACTTATAAAGACAAGATAAATAATTCGAAAGATAAGACTTAGAATTGAGGTAACATTTCTATATGTGCCAATGTGTCTTATCTCCTAGAATTATTTTGTGAGCATCTAGATATGTCTGGCATAGTAAACATGTCTCTTTTTATAAGCTTAATCTCGGTATAGGCCCCCATTAGTGGATGTAATATAAATTGCATTAGTGGAGGGTGGAGGAATAAAATATTCCTTAGTGGAGTATGACCTCCCTCCATATGCACATGATTAAAATATTATCCTTCCTTAGTGGAGGGAACATTAAATTCCTTAGTGGAGCCTAGACTCCTTTCCTATGCTAAGTGGAGGATATTAAAACTTATAAGTGTTGCATGTATTTTATGAGTGCGGGATGGGTTTTTCCTCCCATGGTGAGTGGAGAATTTTTTTATTCCTTGAATGCTTGAGTGGAGTGGAGGATGGATAATGCATTATTAAATGCTTCATACACGTTTTATTTGTGAGTAGAATGTATGATGGGTGTAGTTAAACTAGGGTTGGACTAACCTAGGGCAAGTAGAAATGGATGGTCACATTGTAACCAAGGCCCAATGTGGATGAGGTATTATATATGAATAATTAATGATGCATGGTAATTCTAGTGTAAATGACTAGAATTATGTGTTTATAAATTCCCCTTTTTGTATTGCATTGTATGAAAACACGATATAGTGTAAAAAAACATGACATCGTTTGATGATGATGGTTGGCAAGTGATTAGAATGATGTTGATTTATGTAAATTATCTTGAAGGGGAGTGGTGTAAGATGGTAAAAAATAAAAGCCAATGTGGGATGCCCCAATCATTGAAAAATATGCACATCATTGAATCATTACTTTCAACACATTGATGGATTTGGTCTTGGTTTCTCTTCAGATTTCGGGTAGGCTAAGAGGACTTAAAACCCTAGGCCTTGGATAATACCAAGTATTTTTGGTAAAATCCATGGAGGTATACCAAATAGGCATAGGTTACCTATTGTGTGTTTAGTTGAAATTTTTTCTTGTTATCTACCCCAAGCAAGAAGGGTGTGATTGGATTTGGCAATGATTCTTGAAAGAACATGATTTTTAATGTTGATTTTTTGAGTATTAAATTGATTTTAGATGATAATTTTGTAATTATATGACTACCCCCTCAAATGGTGAGTTTTTAGAAGTTAGAATGGATGATAACAATGAGCCAATTGACAAAAAGATGGATGAGTGAACAAGGAGAATTACGAGTAGCTGACTATTTCAAAGAGAGAAAAAGAACCTATGTATGATAAGGAAGGTGGCTATAAGGTGATCTGTGACATAAAAATTAAAAATAAGAAGAAAATGGACAGGATGCATGTGAGGGAATGATCTAGTATTTCAAGCCAATATGATGTCAAAGGCGAAGATCTTGTTGGGAATTATACTTGCCCTAGGGTTTTGGAGCATGTATGCAAACGAGCCAATATGGATGGTAGTAATTTTCATAGGGTTTTTTATATAATGGTCCATGCAATGTTTGATGCAATCATTTGAGGACAACAAATCCAATGATTTTGTGGTGGGAGACAGTGAAATTTTTGTAGATAAAGGTAGCGGATAGCTAGCGACAAAGGAATATGGAGGAATTCTAATGGATAAAATTGTAATAGATGGGTTGGAAGGGCCCATCAACATGGATATGTGGTAAATATGTAATGAAAAGTATATGCCCTTAGGTGATATGGCCTAGGGTTAATGTGAATGAAGCAAGATGAATATATATACACCTTTTTGTGTGGAATTGATGTGTATGAATGGATAGAATGTTATAGTGTGGATTATGTGTAGGATGATGTGTGTATGATGATTATATGGCATGGAGTGAATGGAGATGTTGTGGTATTTTGTTGTTTTTTTAAAATGTGACCAAAGGGATTTTTGGTTCCTTTGGAGCCTTTTGAAGTGATGTGGCCAAAGGGATTAAGTGCCTTTGGGGCGTTTTGAAGTGATGTGACCAAAAGGTTTAAGTGCTTTTAGATCCTTCTGAAGTGATATGACCAAAGGGCTTAAGTGCCTTTGGGGCATTTTGAAGTGATGTGACCAAAGGGCTTAAGTGCCTTTGGGGCATTTTGAAGTGATGTGACCAAAGGGCTTAAGTGCCTTTGGGGTATTTTTGAAGTGATGTGACCAAAGGGCTTAAGTGCCTTTGGAGAATTTTGAATTGATTTGACCAAAGGGCTTAAGTTCCTTTGGAGAATTCTGAATGAATTTGACCAAATGGCTTAAATGCCTTTGGAGCATTTTGAATGGATTTGACCAAAGGGCTTATGTACCTTTGGAGCATTTTGAATTGATTTGACCAAAGGACTTAATTACCTTTGGAGAATTTTGAATGTAGATCTGAATGCAATGATGGATGATAGATGAGTGTATGCCTAGACTTCATAACATGTATGCATAGATGTGATGTACTAATGAGTGTTTTTTTAAAATAGAATGAATGAATTTTAACATGCCTAACAAACTAAGTGTAAGAACCACAAACGCATAAAATTCATGAATCAAAATGTTAACATTTCCACAAAATTTATGCATTTGATGGGAGTGTATGCAATGAAATGTGATATGACAAGATATAAATGTGGAACAGTAGGATGCTATAGGGAAACAACATGGTTTTCATGAGACTCAATCACCCTAGTTGACCAGTCAAAATATGTAGACTAACTACACAAGACTCTTGAAAGATAAAAGTATGCTAGGAAGACCAATATATTCAATATCCATGTGTGTGCATAGTGATGTTCATTAATGATGCATAAGACTAACCCATTTCTAGACGAATTTCATTCAACCCGTTTATGTAATAAGGATCATCTCATGGCCATCATTATCCTGATTTTGGACATAGTTGGACTAAAATACTAGGCATTATAATCCACCAAAGGCTAGCTCATCCATAAGATGACATTGGTCTATAAAAAATAAGGTCATTAATGTGATATACATATCGCCACACATAAAATTACCCCATTGCTATGTAGGTTTCATTCAACCTATTGTTGTAATGGAGATCACCCCATGATTTTTGAATAACTGAGGATTCCAAGGATTCAAAATCATTACTACCTTTGTTTCTTTTGATTTAATTGGGAGACTTGCTTATTTTTTTGAGTAAGGGGATTTATTTGCTTAGTGGTGAGAACCACTTTTTTTAGGGATAATTACTTATTATTGATGGTATCAAGGGATTTTATTGCTTTGGGTAGGGGAAGTTTATGCTTTTGTCAATTCTCAGCATTTGAGACCATGTGCATAATAGGATGAGAAAGGGAAACCTTTTGCTCATGGGAGTAAGGATTACTTTGAAGTATCATCCTTCCTTTTTCAAACTTGGGTGTTAAATATTTAAAATATTATTGGGATTTTGAGATATACAAGGTATAATCAAAGCAAGACCCTACCTTCCAAAAATCAAGATAGCTTTCTATAAAATTTGAAAAGAAAACTAGGAATGATCGAATGATTGAAAACCCTATTGAACACCTTATAACAAAATACTGGATGAGGGAAAATACACAAAAACTAAGGATGGGAAATGTGGATGGAAATGATATATGTATGTGTGTATTTTCCTTATGAACTTTTGAAAACAAAGAGGTGTGTGTAAAATAATCAGTGGTCATCTAAAAATCATTGTTGATGGTTGTTGAGTGGTATTTTCACCCAGTTGTGAAAGTACAACTCTCCTTTAGGATTTGGGTTCCAAATCCCCTCTTGCAAAGAAGTCAAACAAACAACTTCTCCAAGGTCTCCGCTGTATTAGCATTTGCAATTGTGTATTGGTAATCTCAAATGAAGATAATCAATTTAAATGCTTGGAACACCTTAGTGATTGCAAGTAACTGTAAACAAGGGGCAATGTTGTTTTATTTCACCATGAAACTTTAGTGATTGTTCATTGATTTTTTTGGATTTTGTAATTTTTAAATGTTTATTTTAAATAAGTTAAACTTTTTGAAAAAAATAAAATGCAGAGAATGAAAAATGAAATGCAGAAAACAAACTGAAAATAAAATGCACTCAGTATGATGCTATCCTGTTTCGACAAAACCGAAGATGTGAGGTCTCCATGCATGCAACCTAACCTATTGGACTTGCAAAACATGCACAATCCCCATAGACTAAGTGCTGGTTCCTAGGGTACGAAATAACATTTCAGATTTCAAATATTCGCCTAATGTAACCCAAAAAGATGGCATTTAACATTATCTATAAATTCAAAATCTAAAAAATGAAAGAATAAACATTAAATCCATAGCATGCAAAGAATATCTCCTTCTTTCTTGCCCACAAGATGCAAATTTCTGAACACTTCTGCATTAAAAATATGTCATTTTACAATAGCAGAATCTCTGGTTTTTCCAAACCAGTCTGTGGAAGAGAAACAACTCAAACAGGTCCAGAATGGCTTCCTCACCTTCAGCTCTGCAACTCTGCTTGCAGCGGTTTTCAACCTCCCCCTTTTGGCCTCTTTGAATGGCGTATTTAAACTTCTGAAAACATTGTTTCTTCTTCCATGACGGTTCGCTTCATTTTTCGATGACTGCTCGTTTCACCTTCCCTTCTATGCATGTGCTTTGGTTTCCATTTTGTGGCCCTTCACTGCGTTTCTCCACATGGGCTTGCGTCCGTTTCCCTCTGTGTGTAACGACCATCTTAAATGATCATGTAACGCTTTGTCTTATTCATTAGATTTTGTCCTTATGTCCACGTTGATGCAGGTCCGTTACCTTGGCAAAACTGGAACATGTCGCGATATCGTGACACTTTTGCCTCCTTGCTCTCTTTTGTTGCTTGTAGCCACGAAAATGTAACATGTCGCGATATCGCGACACTTTTTCCCTTTTGGCCATGATAGTGCAACATGTCGCGATATCGTGACACTTTTTCCCTTTTGGCCATGACAGTGCAACATGTCGCGATATCGTGACACTTTTTCTCTTTTGCCTTCTCTCTATGCTTTGAATCGTGAAAATGCAACATGTCGTGATATCGTGACACCTTTTCTCCTTTGGCAGCGAAAATGCAACATGTCGCAATATCGCGACACTTTTTCTTGTTTGGTCACGAAAATGCAACATGTCGCGATATCACGACACTTTTCTCTTTGCTTTGTACGGTCGCAAAAATGCAACATGTCGCGATATCGCGACACTTTTCTTTTCTTGTTCTTTCTTGTCTTGTACGGTCATGAAAATGCAACATGTCGTGATATCGCGACACTTTTTCTTTCTAGCTCTCTCTTTGCTTTGAATCGCGAAAATGCAACATGTCGCGATATCGCGACACTTCTTCCTGTATGGTCGCAAAAATGCAACATGTCGCGATATCGTGACACTTTTTCTTTCTTTCTTCTTTTGGTCACGAAAATGCAACATGTCGCGATATCGCGACACTTTTTCTTTCTAGCTCTTTCTCTTTGCTTTGAATCGCGAAAATGCAACATGTCGCGATATCGCGACACTTTTCTTCTATGGCCATGAAAATGCAACATGTCGCGATATCGTGACACCTTTTCTCTTTTTGCCATGAAACTGCAACATGTCACGATATCACGACACTTTTCTATTTTGGCCATGATAATGCAACATGTCGCGATATCGTGACACCTTTTCTCCTTTGGCCGTGACAATGCAACATGTCACGATATCGTGACACTTTTTCTATTTTGCCAAAATGCAACATGTCGCGATATCACGACACTTTTTCTATTTTGGCCGTGATGGTGCAACATGTCGCGATATCGTGACACTTTTTCTATTTTGGCCGTGATGGTGCAACATGTCGCGATATCGTGACACTTTTTCTATTTTGGCCATGACAATGCAACATGTCGCGATATCATGACACTTTTTCTCCTTGTGGTATTTTGCTTTTTTCCTTGATCTTTAGCCTATGGGCCACTTCAGTCTTCTTGGAACACATGCAAAAAGGTGGGTCCCCAATTTTGGGGTACGTTGTGGAGCAGCCACAACAAATGGCGACTCTGTTGGGAAATGCTCCTGAGCATTTCGGTGAGAACTCAACCTGAAAACATAGACTCAAATACAAGCATCAAAAAATATCCCAAGAATGAAACTAGACGAGAAATACATGAAGCATTAGAATTATTAAGCATCAGCTCGGTGTGTGCAATGTGCTTCATTCCCTATCATTTGAAATTGATCAACATTCCATTGTCAGTTTCACTTATGATTCGTATGCAAGGCTATGAATGATTTGTGCAGGATTTGATGTATGATGAAGATGCTAGAGATATAACAACCTGCTTTGCAAAGGCTCAAACCTTCTAGTATCATGAACAAACATATCAAAACTGTCAAACCCTCTTAGGACCAAATATGTGCATACTGAATTAATTTATTAGATCCCAAAGTTGGTTATGTGTCACTACCATCTTGAACCCATGTGCAAGTGTAAGTGAAATCAGAGCTTTGGGGAATAGGATTCCCAACCTAAGCGAGATGGGAATTTAACCCTATCCTTACTACTCTGATCCGGAGTTCATTACCTCATCTTGAACAAAATGATTTAACCTGTTATGGATGAAACTGTCAAGCTAGCCTGTCCGTTTGAGCAGTCAGTGGTCTTGTTTTTAGACAAGACATGTTGCCACGCATGAGCATACTCCATTGCCATCCAGGGCGTCTATAGCCCCGGTGGAGATTAACCCCATAATCCATGATTTGGCTCTACTTTTGATTTCTTGGACCTTGGGGATGACTACCCATCCTTGCAAGGGACATGTAGTACGATCCTTCCAATCCAATATTAATAAAGAAATGAAAAATATTTTCTTTGGAATTTCAAGTTCTTGAATGGGCAAAATAGAAGCTTTGGGGAATCGGATTCTCAACCTAAGCGAGATGAGAATTAGACCCTATCCTTACTACTCCATGAAGGTCAAATCAGAGCTTTGGGGAATTGGATCCTCAACCTAAGTTCGATGAGGATTTAACCCTATCCTTACTACTCTGATTTTAGGCTTTAAGCATTATGGGAGTGGTAAAAACCACTATTTTAAGGATTATGTTGCATGATAGGACAGACACGAAATATTCCTTTCGCCTCACCTTTTCTTCCAAGTATGGTTTTGACCATTTTGCTCAAGATTCTCTTTAATATGCGTAGAACGTGCTTGGTTCAAGATAGTTCGGGCATCAGTTCCCAACCTTAGGATCCTTTTAATATATGTTATGTAATAACCCTAAGAGGATTCGACACCTTTTCAATGATTGTACATGAAATGAAGATGCAACTGAGATGAAATGTATATGCAATGCGGAATGTAATATGAGATATGAATGCATTGCTCCTTTTGAAATGCGGATGGAGTATATATCACCTACTTTACCATAATGTGAAAAACTGACAACTTCATGCATCACAAGTTCCAAACGATATTCTTTAATGTGTTTGCAATATTCGTGGAGCTTTCTGCAATACAATTTCGATGTTTCATATTCTCCAAGTCTTAGTCAACATTCATAAGGACCTAAGTTGACAAACCAAAAATGTCCAAAGGACCAACACACAAAACTTAAAACCAAAATGAGATCCATTCCGAAACCAAAACACGAAAACCAAAAGTATATACAAATGTACAAAAAGTTTGGATTATCATTTTCCTGGATCCCAAACCTGATTAGAATTCTTTAAAAGACATATGACGTGATACGCATACCAAGTTTTGCAGGAATCCAACAAAAACAAGATCAAACCAAACAAAGAACCAAACCTCCACTTGCCCCTCTCACCATACCAATTTGATTTAGTTTCATTAATAATCCTATGGTGGAGCTTCAAGTTTTCAAATTGATTAGACAATGATTGATGTTCAATTCTTTTATGTCTATTCTTTAAGATGTCCATTCCGCACTTTGATTCATGGTGTAGAAATAAGCTTTCATTTTCATTCAATAAAGCCATAACATTAATAATATTTGAATCAAACCATTCATTAGGCAAACCTTCATTCGAATTTTGCATGGTGAAACCAAAACGGTGAGATTTTACCTTTGGCCCGCTTTCATTTGACCTTACTTGAAGAGGATTTGAAAATTCCTCTTTTCTCTCATGACATTCATCATCCTGTAGCACTTGTTCTTTCTCCATGACTTGTTTATCAAAGGCACCAAACTTAGGTACCCAATCGAAAATACGTCCATCCCTTTCAAACCATAAGTCTTGTCTATCTAGGGGTGGGTTGACTAACACATTTCCGTGATCAATCACTTGGGTTGTTTTGGGTAACGTGAGATTTTCAATTGGATCATCAATGATATCAAACCCAAATGATTTAGGTTTTGTAATTTTCTCATTTTGAAATGGCATAATCATTGTAGCACAAGTAAGTGGATCAAGATTTTCAATTTCTTTTCCTCCCAAGGAATCTAAAGCAAATGACTCTCTTTCTTGATTCATGGTTGTAGAATCCTTATCATGTTCCAAAATTTGATGAGATTCTAATTCCTCTTCCAAAACTTTCTCAAATTGTACAGGATTTACAGTATCCTCATGTGAGGAAGCAATTGAGTTATCCTGCATATTAATTGGCACAACAAGTTTATTAGAAGATTTAGATTGATAATGTTCTTCCCATTTCTTCCATGAATCACAGTAATCATCCTCCAAGTTCAAGTCGTGATGCTCAAGTACCTCTTCTTCATCTTTTGATTCATCCACATGTTTCTCATCCCATTCATCTTCACCTTCCTCATTCTCACTCTCTTGACGATATAGAGTTTCCACCACCAAAACGTTGTCCTCTCCTTGATGATGTTGGGGTGGACCCTCATTTGGCACAAGTTCCAAATCATCCACTTGAGCTTGGAGACAATGGGTATACCTAGCAATTTCGGGACAATTCCTTTCATTATGCGCCTTTGTATTATGCAATCTACACCCATTTTCCCATGCAAAATCAGAAATATTAAGAATGGAACTAGAGTGACTTGGTCCTGCAGAAGTATCTATCTGATTAGCAATAGGGGAAGGCACACCCCCATTGTTTGGCTTCGTATTCCACTGTCTCCCTCTATTGTTGAAATTTTGATTTGGGTGAGGGGCATGGGATTCATACTTCTATTTTTGAACCAAATCATTACTCAATTTGTGAATCATATTTTTGAGTTCTTCAACCTCTGAATAAATCTCTTTTGGTTGAGCTATGTTATTGCTAGTTCCAATAGGATTTGCGTAATTGGTGAGATCTTGCTTAACATTTGAGTTGGTTTTGCCTTTTTTTGGATTCACACTTTGAATCGGAATTGGATTGGGGAAAGGAACTATAGCCTGAGAATTAACCGGAATAGCTCCTTGCATAGTCTACTGACTATTTTGCAAAAATGAAGGAATGGGGGGAATGGATGTGATTGGTTGAATTGGAATGGGTGCGTAAGCGGGTGTTGATGAATATGGTTGTTGATAAGGCAAAGCATTTATGCCTGATATTTGTGGTGCCATGATCTGATTCATCATAGGAGCTTGACCATATGGACCATATTGTCCTACCATAGGCATCTGGGAAAACCCATAACCCTGTGGTGTCATTTGTTGTTCAATGGTCATAGCTTCATTGTAGGCTAGAGCAAGCATGGTAACTTGAGGATTTTGCCTTGCAAACATTGCCATCATAGGATCCAATGCCCCAAAATATATTTGCAAAGCTACTGCGGGATCAATGGCAAAATGCCGAATTGCTCTATTATAGCACTTCTGAAATCTCTCGATTAAAAGTTCGGATTGGCTCACCCTGGCCTCTTTTGCATGTAATGAACTGATTATAGATGATTGTGGGATCTAATGGTGACCTGAATTGGTTGACAAAAGCATCCTCCATTTGCGTCCATGACGTAATGGAACCAGTAGGTAAGCAAATATACCATTCGTAAGCCACTTGGTCTAGGCTCATGGGGAAGAGTCTACAAGCCACATCTTCATGTTGAACGTGCAGTCTTATCAAAACATCCCTATAGGCCTGAATATGTTCTTCTGCGGTCCTTGGGCCATCCGGTTTGTATTTGGGCAAAAATCTCTCTATATTCCTAGGGATCTCGTGAATATCCCCTGCAATATTCAAAGGAATGTTATGGGCTCCGTACCAAGGAGGTGGTGGAGGTTGGGCCATTTGATTCAAAATCGATGATGATAACCCTACAAGAACCTGACAAAACTCTCAGTACCTCAAAGAAAACCTGACACAAAGAAAATCCTATAATTAATGAAATTCAAAGAATAACTTCAAAATCAATTTGTTAGTCATGAAAGAAGGAACCTTGACAAAGCAGTATTCTAAAACAATGCAGAATCAAAACACCTTATTCAAAACATCTTATTCCTGTATGAACAATCAAAAAGCGTTAGGACAATGAAATAAACCGATTCAGCCCTCCTTCTAGCGCCAATCTGTTGAGTGGTATTTTCACCCAGTTGTGAAAGTACAACTCTCCTTTAGGATTTGGGTTCCAAATCCCCTCTTGCAAAGAAGTCAAACAAACAACTTCTCCAAGGTCTCCGTTGTATTAGCATTTGCAACTGTGTATTGGTAATCTCAAATGAAGATAATCAATTTAAATGCTTGGAACACCTTAGTGATTGCAAGTAACTGTAAACAAGGGGCAATGTTGTTTTATTTCACCATGAAACTTTAGTGATTGTTCATTGATTTTTTTGGATTTTGTAATTTTTAAATGTTTATTTTAAATAAGTTAAACTTTCTGAAGAAAATAAAATGCAGAGAATGAAAATGAAATGCAAAAAAAAACTGAAAATAAAATGCACTCAGTATGATGCTATCCTGTTCGACAAAACCGAAGATGTGAGGTCTCCATGCATGCAACCTAACCTATTGGACTTGCAAAACATGCACAATCCCCATAGACTAAGTGTTGGTTCCTAGGGTACGAAATAACATTTCAGATTTCAAATATTCACCTAATGTAACCCAAAAAGATGGCATTTAACATTATCTATAAATTCAAAATCTAAAAAATGAAAGAATAAACATTAAATCCATAGCATGCAAAGAATATCTCCTTCTTTCTTGCCCACAAGATGCAAATTTCTGAACACTTTTGCATTAAAAATATGTCATTTTACAATAGCAGAATCTCTGGTTTTTCCAAACCAGTCTGTGGAAGAGAAACAACTCAAACAGGTCCAGAATGGCTTCCTCGCCTTCAGCTCTGCAACTCTGCTTGCAGCGGTTTCTGACCTCCCCTTTTGGCCTCTTTGAATGGCGTATTTAAACTTCTGAAAACATTGTTTCTTCTTCCATGATGGTTCGCTTCATTTTTCGATGACTGCTCGTTTCACCTTCCCTTCTATGCGTGTGCTTTGGTTTCCATTTTGTGGCCCTTCGCTGCGTTTCTCCACATGGGCTTGCATCTGTTTCCCTCCGTGTGTAACGACCATCTTAAATGATCATGTAACGCTTTGTCTTATTCATTAGATTTTGTCCTTATGTCCACGTTGATGCAGGTCCGTTACCTTGGCAAAACTGGAACATGTCGTGATATCGCGACACTTTTGCCTCCTTGCTCTCTTTTGTTGCTTGTAGCCGCGAAAATGTAACATGTCGCGATATCGCGACACTTTTTCCCTTTTGGCCATGATAGTGCAACATGTCGCGATATCGCGACACTTTTTCTCTTTTGGCCACGACAGTGCAACATGTCGCGATATCGTGACACTTTTTCTCTTTTGCCTTCTCTCTATGCTTTGAATCGTGAAAATGCAACATGTCGCGATATCGTGACACTTTTCTCCTTTGGCAGCGAAAACGCAACATGTCGCGATATCGCGACACTTTTTCTTGTTTGGCAACAATGACGTAACATGTCACGATATCGCGACACTTTTCTCTGCGCTTTTTCTCTTTGCTTTGTACGGTCACGAAAATGCAACATGTCGCGATATCGCGACACTTTTCTTTTCTTGTTCTTTCTTGTCTTGTACGATTGTGAAAATGCAACATGTCGCGATATCGCGACACTTTTTCTTTCTAGCTCTCTCTCTTTGCTTTGAATCGTGAAAATGCAACATGTCGCGATATCGTGACACTTCTTCTTGTAAGGTCGCAAAAATGCAACATGTCACGATATCGTGACACTTTTTCTCTTTTAGCTCTTTCTCTTTGCTTTGAATCATGAAAATGCAACATGTCGCGATATCGTGACACTTTTCTTCTTTTGCCACGAAAATGCAACATGTCGCGATATCGCGACACCTTTTCTCTTTTTGCCGCGAAAATGCAACATGTCGCGATATCATGACACTTTTCTATTTTGGTCATGAAAATGCAACATGTCGTGATATCGCGACACTTTTTCTCCTTTGGCCGTGAAACTGCAACATGTCGCGATATCGTGACACTTTTTCTATTTTGGCCGCGATGGTGCAACATGTCGCGATATCGTGACACTTTTTCTATTTTGGCCGTGATGGTGCAACATGTCGCGATATCGTGACACTTTTTCTATTTTGGCCGTGATGGTGCAACATGTCGCGATATCGTGACACTTTTTCTATTTTGGCCGCGATGGTGCAACATGTCGCGATATCGCGACACTTTTTCTCCTTGTGGTATTTTGCTTTTTTTCCTTGATCTTTAGCCTATGGGCCACTTCAGTCTTCTTGGAACACATGCAAAAAAGGTGGGTCCCCAATTTTGGGGTACGTTGTGGAGCAGCCACAACAATGGTCATATGATATCTACCCTATCATATGAGGACCCCTTAATAGTCAAAATATCACAAGAAAAAGTGAAAAATGATGATGATGGAAAATGTGTGATTAAGACTCATGATAGTCATACAAGCATGGTGCTCTATGAGATGCAAGAATAGACAAAGGCAAGTGCAATGAAGGAATATGCCTAATGTAATTAATCAATGAAATGCAGTAATGCACAATGATGTGAGCAATGAAATATTTTATTTTTATTTTTTTGTGATTATTTTATTGTTTTTGTTTTTGTGGCTTTTGTTTTAGAATGTAAAAGAATGGGTGAATTGTGGTTATGGTAAGGGTGGGCATAAAATTGGAGGAAGATGAACAAATTTATGTGGCAGTGGTTTTGGGTGCTCCTCTAGGAGAAGTACAAGAAGAATGGGTAGAAAACTGAGGAATAGGCAAAGGCAATCATATCCTTTGGTAGGTTGTTTGATGATGGGAATGATGGGAAATGACACATATTTAGAGCTATCAGAATTGACTAGGAGATTATCCAATTGTTTTTTAATCTGATCTTTAGAAGTGTCAAGGGACTCCAAGTGGATTATGGGATCCAGGAAGAAGTATGAAGGTATATCAATGATGTATTGAGAGGATTGCAAAGATGTGTCTATGATAGATTTTTGGTACAAAGCCATGTCATTGCTAGGTTGCTCATGAAAAACCATATTGATGCTAGGTTATTGGTATGGAGCCATGTTGATGCTAGGTTGCTTTGTTTGGATGTTTGGAGAGGAGATATGTACATTATGCACGACATACTCCCCCAATATTGAATTAGTCATGAGAACTAAGACAAATGATGTTTCTGATAATGTTGGAAGTATTGAAGATCTTGAGGTAGGAATGGATTGTTGAGAAGATGATTGATCATGTGCCTTGTAAGATGATACTTGGGTGTGCTCTTGTTGTTGTGGCACATGGTTGTATCCTTCATGATTTGTCATGTGTGTGGGCATAAGAGTATGTGTATGTTGTGGTGCTTGAGGGTACCAATCATGGTCGAGCACTCTTTTTTGGTGTGTTTGATTAAGTGGTGGTTAGATTGATGCTTTTTGAATAGATGGTTGGTTGTACCCTTGTTGCGGTAATCCTTCGATAAGCACTTATTGAGTGGGTGGTTGGGCATACATCAATTGTTGTGGTTTTCCTTTGAGGAGAATTTTCTTAGGAGGTACATGGGTGTGCACCTATTTTTATGGTGGTCCTTGTAGGACAATTTGTTGAGTAGGTGCATGGATGTGCACATGTGGTTGTGGTTTTCCTTTGAGGACAATTTGATGAGGGGATTCTTGGATGTACCTATTGTTGTTGTGGTGGTTGTTGTGGGGGCGAATGATGAGGTTGCGAATTATGAGGTTTAGAGGTGGTGAATATGATGTAGTTGACTAGAGAAGGCTTGGATCGGTTATTAACATGGCCTTTAGCATTATTGTTGGGCCACTATTTCTTTTGAAGTATGATTTCTCCTTCTTGTATTTTGATATCCTCGATAAGTCAGGCTTGTGCTAAAGCTTCCTCGAGTGTGCAATAATTTTGGAGTTGTAATATTAAATATATGTGTTTTGAAGAACTCATTATGAATATTCAAGTGAGCTCCATAGCAAGGATATTAAAGGGTAGTGCTGGTTAACATGACTCTCCATCATTCTTCATACTCCAAGACAGACCCATATTCAAATTGGTGAATATGGAAAATATTAGTTAGAGTGGTTTGCTTCTTGATATTAAAAGTGAAATGCTCTAAGAAAATATTGGCCAATTTCTCAAAAGTAAAGATGCTATGGTTGGGCAAGTGGTGGTACCAATCCAAGGTATCTCCCCCTAGGGTTTGGGAAAAGGTTTAGAGCATCAATGGGTCAATGTTTTGAATTCTAAAAAATGCATAGATGAATGCGCTTATGTTTTCATAAGGGTCCTCTTCCCATTTAAATTTATCCATCTCTGACACTTTGAAATTAGTCGGATATGGAAATGAGGGTACCAAAGGATGAATGGGGTGATTGATCAACTACATTAAAGTGGGTTTTTGATATATCGTGGCTAGGTTATTAATCTATTTTTGTAAAAATTAAAATTTTGGATTTTCAAATGGTGCTTGAAAACCATAATTTGTGTTTTGTGTATGTGTTGGATGTGTTTGTTGTGTAATGAATTGTTGATATTGGTTATGAAATGATTATTTTTTGTGATGTGGGGTTGTTGATGAGGAGATGGAGATATGATGGTATGCTATGTCGATGGAGTAGCATACTAATTTTGAAGTGGTGATGTAGGTATGTTGATAGTGGGTGACCATAGTACCCATGATGGATCTTGCATGGAGAATGTGTTTTGCATTGATGTTGTAGGATGATTTAAGTCCACCATATATGATTGGTGTTGTGACATGGGGTGAGTTACTTGATTACAACTATTGACAAGTAGCTACTATAGATGTCGTATAACTTGTTGGATAGTGATTGTAGAGGTAGGTGGATTGGTGAAATGAGGAGCAAAACATTGAATATGATGTGTGGCAGCAACATGGGTAGGTGTAGATGGAGGATATGGAACGAAGGATATAACAATAGAGTGAGGGATGGTATGTTGCATATACTCAATAAGAGTATGGTAATTTTGGGCATAGGACACTATTAATGAAGGGGTTTGGCTTTGACAATGGCTAGAGCTCTGGCTTAACATTGAGTTAATACCATAAGCTAGGTAGTTTGAAATGGAATTATGAATGTGTGGGTTATGTGTGTAGTGAGTGCAACGAATGTGAAATATACAATACAAACAAACACATAATCACTTTCTATTCATTTTGTAACTTGTTTTTATTTTTATTTTTAATTTTTGAAGATTTTTTTGTAATTGTGTAAAGCAAATCTAGTCTAACTTCACCAAAATGCCAAACTAGGGTGTGATTTAGATTCAATACCTAAAAATGTGTAACGACCCAAAAATCAAGAAATAAAACATACAAAAAAAGAATTTTTTTTTTACTAAGGAGAGGGATTCATAAACCCCTAACCAACATTAGATTGAGTTAATATTTAACAATCCCTAAGTTTCTTAAGAACTATACCACACAAGATTCCCCTCATGTAAGTCCATTCTACGTAGGCATATCTAATGTCATGAACATAAGTCCGTCCATATCATCATTATTGATGAGCTAGAATAACCACCTTAATCCTTAGAAGGTGTACACACATCTCCATATTTCACATAAACCATTATGTGTGGGTATGCTACGTGTACTACGAGTTAAGTTATCAATATTATCCTTTGAAAATCTATCTTAACTCTGGTGTTATCTTCTAAACCTAGTTATCAATTTTCCTAAGGGGGTCTTAAGCCCTTAGGTTAACCTCTAATTTCACCCTAGAACTTACTACTGAATTATATGAAAGTTAATCAAACAAGAATATAAAGAATGGGTCTAGATACTAAATCTAACAAAACATGAATCATTAAATAAGCAAAAGATAATTGAATCAATAAGCAATGAGTAAAGGATAACATGTGATAGAAAGATACAAATACAATCACATTCAATAATGAAATACAAGGTACATTAGTCACAATGTTCATTTATTACATGAGTAGGTATGGTAAGACCCATACCCTCAAAAAATACTCTACATCAAATCAATATGGGAAATCTCCCCACAAATATAATCTATTTCATAATTAAGCAATATGTAAGGTAGAGAGTAAACTTGTGCATCGGTCCATCTCATGACTTTGGTCCTCCTGCTCTTCCATCGATCAAGTGAGGATACAAGGGGACAAGGACACTCATGGTTCAGGATAGACATGCTTCTAAATGCATTTAATCATTTCAATACCAAATTGCAACTATACAATTAACTGAAGCAATTCAAATTTCCAAAGCATAGTGGATATTACAGAAACTACTCTTTATATTTCTCCTCTCACATCCCTATGAGAGTTATTAAACAATGCAGCAAGATCATTATATAACTTGCAATAAATTACTCAACCTTTTTCCAACATTTAAAGTCCCATACCTTTAATTACTAAATAATATAGGTTCTCAATTATTTACTCAAATTAAAGCCAACTACTTTAATCCATAAATAATATTTCCCTTCATTTCATGAACTAAAGACCCATACCCTTAATTCATAAACAACCATTTCCATATTTATTCAATCCATTAAAATCAACTACTTTAACTTATAAAGAAACCTTTTTTTTCATTTCATGAACTAAATTCCCATACCCTTAATTCATAAAACAATCCATTTCCATATTTATTTAACTCATTAAAGTTAACTACTTTAACTTATGAATAAATATTTTTCTTAATTTCATGAACTGAAGTCCTATACCCTTAATTCATAAAACAAAATATTGTCATATTTATTTAATCCATTAAAGTCAACTAATTTAACTTACAAATAAACCTTCTTCTTAATTTCATGAACTAAAGTCCCATACCCTTAATTAATAAAATAAACCATTTCCACATTTATTTAATACATTAAAGTCAACTAGTTTAAATTATAAATAAACTTTTTTCTTCATTCATAAACTAAAGTTCCATACCTTTAATTCATAAAACAAACCATTTCCATAATTTTTTAATCCATTAAAGTCAACTACTTTAACTTATACATAAAAAAATTTCTTCATTTCACAAACTGAAGTCCCATACCCTTAAATCATAAACAAACCATTTTCATAGTTATTTAATCTATTAAAGTCAACTAATTTAACTTATAAATAAACCTTCTTCTTCATTTCATGAACTAAAGTCCCATACCCTTAATTCATAAAACAAACCATTTCCATATTTATTTAATCCATTAAAGTCAACTACTTTAACTTATTGTAGACACCAAAAAGTCACACATTGCTACTTTTGGGTATCCATAGGTGATTCCAGACATCCCTAGGCTATTGTAGGCTATCATAGTCATGCATAGTCAGGCGTAGTCATGTGTAGTCATGCGTAGTAATACGTAGATTTCCATAATTTACCATAGTAATATGCAGACTTCCAAATATCATTCCTTCGACTTTCAGGTCCTAAACCCTCATAAGCCTTCCAAATCACATATGGTGCATTGGTATATCATTCGACAGTCTATTCGCACATAATTGAGGTCCCCACGAGGTATTAGTTGACCAAAAAAATTAATAAGTCAATTACAAAATTCTAATTTAATGTTGACTTCACTTAATTCACCTTTTTAGGGCAAATTTGATTAAAAGAACCCTTAATATTTATTAGCACTAATTACATCCTCCCACATGTGTGAAATTAGGGTTTTTTGAGATATTTATTTAATCATATCCTAAATTGACTTAAGCACCTCCTAATCAAGATTAGCCCTAATCCATCCTTACACGTGTGAGGATGGGATATTTCTCATAAGGAATGTGATGTTGCCACATTGAATTTCTTAACCTAACCCTAGTCAGAATCAAACCTAGGTTTACTCTATATAACCCCCCCTTGCACCTTGTCTTTGCCTATAAATAATGGGTCCCAAACCCCTAATTAGATTTGACTCAAAAATTCAACAAAGCATAGTTACTCTGCTGAAATGGAAAGCCAATATTGAACAGTCATTTCTCGACACACAAAATCATATTTCAACGGTACACAGAGGTACCCCAGCTGCCTAGGAGTCGACCCATCAGAAGGATTTTACATAAGGGGCATCATAGCTCATATCGCCCCTTGCCCCATGAATCCAGTGTCATTTCACCCCCCAAGTGGTGAATTGGGTCTACAGCCCCCAAATCACTCCAAATTCGGGTGGTAAGCTTTGTTTCATCTTATTATTACCTTTTGCACAATTTATTTCATGTTTTGTTCTATTTTTATGGTCATTTCATATTCATAAATATGGGGCCTAACTAAGGTAATCCCCCCATTGTACTAACATCCTTTTGTAGGTTATTCATAGGTCATGTAGCAAATTTGAAGAGGGAAAGCAACATCAAACCAACAACAACCCGACGGTGGCCCACATAAAAAGAAGCCCACCTACACTGAGGGACGACCAAAGAAGGCATAAAATTGATTGTAACATTGTTAGGAAGAGAAATGGAAAAGGGCATCATGTCCCTATTGTAATACGTATCTTTTAATATCAATGGAATCACAGTATCTTTGTTTAATGCATCATTTTGTTTTGTGTTATCAAATGTCATTTTATGATCATTTCATTATGGCATGCCCAATGGTACCCCCACAATGGATAGTGCTAGATTCATTTTCTTGGTAAATATGATATTATCCTCTATTTTTGTGTCTTGCAAGTACCAAAGATGTTTTCCATAGAGACCTCCAAAACCCTAGGAAACACCCTAGGTCATCAGAACTCTGATTTGTAGCCTCTGCAGTTGATTCCCCCCCCCCTTCCCCACAAAATATTTCTAATTTCACCCCTCGGGTGGATAAGTGCATTTCAAAACCCCAAAACCTAAAGATATTGCTATATCAGACCTCTTTGCAACCTAAGAAAGACCTCTGGACTGTCAAATATTAGATCTAAGCCTTCCAAACCTAATTCACCCCTCGGGTGGCGATTTGAGTGCAAAAGCCTCAAAAACCCCCAAATCAACTAGGGTGATCTTTTCAAGGGTCAAGCATCCCCCCCTTAGCATCATAATGTAGGTATGTTCACATTTTATACCTATGTTGCAAGTTTTGGAAACAAAAATTTCACAAACTAGTTAAATAATCATTGCTAGACATAGTTTTGTTTTCATTGCAAAGTTATCAAATCTTTAGGGTTTTTGAAATTATTAAGACCTACAACTTTCCAGCAAGTGTACAAAATTTATTTCTCAAATAAATTGGTATTCGTCTTTTATTTTTGCATAGGTCGTAAGCCTAAGTTTTTCTTCCTTCATTGATAGCTTCCATTGATAAAAGGAACTTTACATTCTAAAGTAAAATCATGGTTTCTAATCCCCTCTTACATTTCTGAAAGAATTTTACATTCTAAAAAGTTCAAGTTAGGGTTTCCTAATCCCCTCTATTCCAAACATATTTGGATTGCATGTTTCCATGCTTTGAAAAGTAGATTAATTTGTTTTATAAAGGCATTTAGGACTAGACCATTTCTTTGCAAATAATATAAGCTATCTAATCATTTGCTTTTGAAAAGGTATTAGGATTAGTTTTCTTTTAAAAAGGCAACTAGTTAGTTTCTTACCTTGTGTACATCAGTAAAAAAATACAAACCCACACACACTCACATGGTATTTAAACAAGTGGTGAGATTGGAATTCATCCCTAATCCATCGCTAGAGACTGGTGTGGATCGAGTTGCACTCTCCATAAGCTCACCCCCCTAGACACCTAGTAGCTATACGAGTGGTTTTCTGGATTTTATCATTGGAAAATCCTCCACTTTTGTGATTGGGCCCTGGATTTCATCACCAATGGTTACCTACGAAGTGGGACATGATTAGGCGCCTTAGTCCACAAGGAAAATATAATTTGTGGATACGATAATTGTCGCTATTGACTAAGCTCAATCGAGGGTGAAGCAAACGCATGGGGTTGTTGACCATCCCTAGCACGTTGTAGACATTACAACCTCTTTTCATGAGAGGATTCAGTAGACTCACTTCAGCACAGTGAGATCCACCTCTTTAGGATATCATTTTACTGCACCTTTCATATAGGCCACCATTCACACATTGCGGTACCATTCTATCCTATGCATATTTGGGTGTTGTAGGATGTTTGATATTGACAACACTCTCAACTTGCTAGAGTATTCACTCCATTACTTGTGATTCTACATAGGGAGTATCAACATTACAACACATAAACCAAACAAAATAATTTTATTTTCTTAGCATTTAGAATTGATTCTGGTCTACCATTGATTGTATGATCATAGACCAGTCTCAACACACTGCACTATATATTGTTTTGCTACACACAACATGTCATTTTCTTTACACTTACATTAAACATAGTTGAGTCTACATCACACAGGATTTATTCTTAAAAACCTCTTTTTCACATGCCACTATGCCTATGGTTACTCGTAGTAGAGCGTGTGAGAAAACATGCTCTATGGAGGAATGACCTCCCCCTTCCTCTAGTCAGTCCACTCTTACTCCTTCGATCATGAAGGAGAGGATCATAGACATATCTAATTCACGTATATAATCTAATGTACAATTCACACACATGATGCCTCATGAGGAGACATCAACTTTGAGTGAAATCCTCGCTACTTCACTCACAAAATATTACCCGCTCCTTTCAGTACCATCCTCACCTAATCCATTGACCAAGTTCTATGACCATGTGATCTACACAACACCAGGACAATATCCTCCATCCTTCACCATAGTTGAGGTGGCCATGCCTACTTCACCCACCTTTATACATCCCTTCTTCCAAAATCTATCTTAATTCCTATTTTATAATTATTCCTCTCTCCTAAATCGTACCTGTCATGAGGTCGCATCATTCACCTATACCATAGGAATGGTGTCTGACCCATCCTCCTCCACTATATGAAGCCAAAAAACATCCTTCAAAATTGCACAACAGATCCCTTCCCAGCAAGAACCACAAGCATTCCCTCAAGCCTCACACCCATATTCCCCATAAGAGTACCAACCATCCTCTTCCCAAGAGCCATTCTTCACCATATCTAAGGGTACCTCCAGTAGCCTCTTCAGGAGCAAGATGCACAAACCCAACCCAAGATGCAGAAGTGTACACCTATACTTTCCCCTCAACCCAAGCTCCTAACTCAATGGCCTATATCGCTTTTTCAACAACTTTTCCACCTATCTCCTAGGTATCTGGAGTGTATGAAACCCAACCCTTGGACTCACCTTTTCCTACAACAAATTTTAGGATACTGCCATCTATTCCTTTTTATGCTCCCACTACCCATATCCATCATACCTATGGACTGACACCGATAGCTTATCCACCCACTCAACCTAATCATTCCACATAGTTTAGCTTCCTTACTTCCTACCCTCCAGGGAAGAGATATATCCTATCTTTTGGTAACTCATCTCGACCACCCCTAGCACCAGTAGTACCAACACCTACATTACCACTAGCTACACCTAACTTCTTTATGCCTCCTCCAGTTTGGTCATCATCACCCATGGCTCAACCAGTACAGCAGTCTCTAAACTAACAAGTAACCTTGCCATAACTGTATGTTGCCCAGTCATAGTACTATTATCCTCAATAGACACCTACCCCACAACCTAGTGTGCCTATAGACACGACATCACATGTCGGCTAGTACCCACCTTATCATGATTAGGTGCAAAGTATTCCCAAAAATATTATGAAGAACAACAATACCGATATCTACCACATCCATAGGGTCATCCTACCATAGCCCAACCCTCAAATCCTATGACACCCAAACTTCAACTCTTGCGAGATGAAGTCAAAATGTTGAACCTACACACCTCTAGCTACGAGCCACAAAAGCCTTGCTATGATGAAATATGCAATGAGCCAGTTCATCCATCAGTCCTTATTCCTCATTGTCCCTATCATTTCAAAATAACAAAAATTAACAAGTATAGAGGTAAGGAAAATCCTAGATAACATGTGAGAAACTATCGCTCGTCCTACTACCAGCTTCACAATAGTAACCCCCTTATGTTACACACCTTCTTCCTATACCTCGTTGGGCCAGCATTGTATTGGTACAACATGCTACCATGCTATAGCCTTTATACCTTTGAGCAACTAACCAATTCATTCTTAGAGCACTTTTCGATCAACATCAAGAAAAAGACCACATTTTTTGATGTCTATGCTTTACAACAGGTGGACGATGAACCCATTACTAAGTTTCTTGCTAGATGGAGAGAAATTATCCATGACCTAACCCATAGCCTCCCCACATTGGAGCTTATGACACTATTTTCCAAGAGTTGTCATAAACACATTTCCACATCCCTCCAACTTAACCAAACTCATACTTTTGAAGATGATATCTCACAAGCAAAAGTGATCAAAGATATTAAGGTCTAGTCTAGGAAGATTAAGTTGAGAGCCAAATCCAACTATAAATCCAACTTCTGCTTTAATAGACCTAAACCAAATCAACCTTACCCATGGCCACCACAAACCAACCAAGTCATAGCTGCTACCCTAGCACTAGTACCTACTCCTCCATCCTATATACCGCAATGACAAGCACTCCAAGCTAATATTCTTGATCCATCTTGACCATAACAATACTGTGACATGTGCCCACAGGGTCCACCACGCAACTTTAGACCCTTATTTGAATCATTTCCAGCCCTATTCCATAGATTATACGAGGGCAAAAATCTCATTCTACCCAAGATCCACCCATTGGATCCAAATTCACCTAAGCCTCATGACTATAATGACAAGCTCTTCTATCCCTTTCATAGGCAGCATGGTTGTAATATTGATTCGTATCGCTCCTTTCGGGGGTAAGTTCAAGACCTAATCACTAGGGGCACTATTTAGGTAGCAAACCCTATAGCCCCATAGAACAAAAACCTAGGTATTTTCCAAAACCCTCTATCGGATCATAGAGGATCCAATACCCCTAGACCTCTAAATAATCCACCAATTCCACCTCACCAAGTCAACAATGTCTAATGTGATCCTCCATCATGTGGAGTAATAGGTATGATCAACCTTACTATGAGGAACCAACAGTACCCATCATGCCAAACAACACCTATTGTTTCTACCCCTGTCCAGTTTACATCCTCGTAAACATCCCAAATGTCTAATACCGTACCACCACCACCTCAAAATATGATTACCATCTGTGGTAGTCTAACCCATCAACTACGTAATGCCCCCACATGGTTATCCATATTTGATCTCCTACAGTAGTCTCAACCCCATCGCGAGGTGTTGAATGACATCCTACATTCCATTGACTTAGAGACACATGACACAAATACTTTTCTCAATTTCTTAGGGAACATCCCACGATGCCTTCAACCTTCAATTAGTTTCCATGACCACGAGATAACGAAACTAGTTGGTGAAGGAGCCGATCCTCCCCTCCACATACAAACTAATATCAATGATATTACCTACAAGTGGGTACTTGTTGACATAGGATCATCCATCAGCATCATATCCATAGCATCCTTGCATCACCTACACCTGCCTCCAGCCCATTTTGCCACACCTTCCCTGGACCTACATGCTTTCAATGGTTTTATGAGATCTACCATAGGATCCATAGTTTTGCCCATTCGTGTAGGCATCTGTATGATCCTCATCCTCTTTCACATCATCCAAGAAGAAATGTAATACAATATTCTCCTCGATCACCCTTGGGTTAGAGACATGCAGTGTGTCCCATATACATTGCACCATTACCTCAAGTACATCCAAAATGAAATTATTCACTATGTCCCAGTCGATGGATACCCCTTTAAGTTTTGTAATATTGTAGAACTTCCCCATGTGCCTTCATTCTCATCCTCCCAATTGTTCCTAGTATCCTCTCACCAGTCAGTAGAAGCATTGGTATCCTTCCCAATTTCCACCCCAACATCCCAGTGTTCATCAACAACACAAGCCTCAATATATATACCATTAGCATCATATTTTAGGGGACCTAAAACTGATACCATGCCTTCCACACAACTATTATTGTGGCCTACACAATCCTCCAAACCTTTATCATTTCAATTTCCACTGATGATGTCGCAACCACCATTGCCACCCATCACACAATCGATTACATTACCTCCTCCACCATTGCATATGGAAGCCTCTATCCTTCCTACACCACAAACACCTCCTCTTCCCTTTTGTCTAAAACCTAAGACATTCATGTCTCCACACATCCCTGCACCTGCATCAATGCCATCATCGACGTATAAAAAACATCCTTTTCAAGCCATAACAACTAAAAATCATGAAACCGAACAACCAAAACCCAGCTCGGATGAATCTCTACACCCTTTAGCTACCACCATTAGGGAATCCTAACTTTCTCCTTCCTCATCTGATTCATGTATGCCACACCAATCGTCAGATCATACCACACCATGCATATCCATCTCCATGAAAAACAATGGCTTAAGATATTATAACGTACGCGATACCCATGTATGCGATATCCCTATCCAATCTACCCAATATTTTAGCCATTCCTCAGCCTTGGTGTTGACTATCAGAACTGTTGTACAGTTAGGAAGTCTTGAAAACCACACCAACTTTGTGTATGCATGAGTAGACTCTTCGATACCCTCACCAACTTCTCCACCACCACAATCTAGATCTCGTGATGCAATTACATACCTAGACAACCTTCAATTTACCTTACACTACATATAACATTTTCATTGGCATGGGTTTGGGTTAGACTGTTATGACCAAGTGCTACGTACACCCATTAATCCTTGTGTTCGATCACCCATCGATAAAACTGGCCTAGGTTATTGCCCAACCATCGTATATACATTAGAATATGAGATCCAATATCTATACTTACACCCTTCTCTATGTCCAACACACACCTTGGAAGAGTATATTGATATGGACATGCTAGAAGATACACCTTCACCCACATCAACCATCACCATCCCCTATGGTTTCTTTCAAGAATATCCTACACCCGATACTTTCTCATTTTGTGATATGAATAGATTGTAAGAACACTTTACTACCTTATCTTTGGCTACACAATTGATAGAATCAGACCCAATCCCACCTGATCCACCATCGATATATTCAGACTTGATACCGCTTGACCCACCATTGATACGCTTGCCTTTATTCTTACCTATACATAGATAGCTATAGAGAGCAGCTTCTCATCCTCGTTCACCACTAGCTGTCCTGTGACCTCCCTTGAGTCTCTTAGGATGCGCATAACCTATCCAACCTCCCTCATCGGACTCTACCCCACCTACTTCACCTACAACATCAATTAACATGGTTGAGGTAGACTTACGCTCTCCCCTCTATTACAACCACTAGCGGATTCAAGATGATACCACAAGCCCAAAATTTATTGATCTTGCACACATCTCACACATACCAGTACCTGGAGACTATCTTCTCTCTCCTCATGTCTTATGGGTAGAAAATACTCCTTCCTCATCCACGTCATCCCAAACCCCTCAAGTCCATCACACGGGCATTTACATAGACAATGTGTATGATTTCAGTGAGGCCATTGATGACTTCAATATCATTTATGTCCCTGAATAGTTGCATGAGTAATTTCACATGATCATCGAGGACACTATCGATGTAGACATTGGTGATGATACAAAAAATCTACACATCCTCAAATTAGCCGCTAGCCTCTCACCCAAGGAATGCATCGCCTTCACGAACTTCCTATGCAAGTATATAAAAGTGTTTGCATGGTCTTATAAAGACATGCTGGGACTTGACCCTGTCGTATTAGTGCATAATATTATACTAGATCCCAATGCCAAACCAGTAAGACAGAAGCTACGACGCATGCATCCAACTATTGCATTGATAGTAAAATTTGAGCTCCAAAATCTCCTAGACGTTGATTTCATAGTACCCATCGAGTATACCGAGTGGGTATCTAGCATGGCCCCTGTCCCCAAACCATCTGTTGACATTTGTGTTTGCTTAGATTTTTGTGACCTAAACAAAGCTTGTCCTAAAGACAAATTCCCTTTACCCAATATTGACTCCCTCGTCGACTTCATCGCAGGTCATGAAATGATTTCCCTCATGGATGGATTTTCTAGATATAATCAAATTAGGATCAACCTAGCTGATCAACACAAAACTTCCTTCACAACACCCTAGGAGACCTTTTGCTACAAGTTCATGATCTTTGGCATTAAAAACATTGGGGCAACCTATCAATGAGCCATGACCTACATCTTTCATGATCTAAAGCACAAAAATGTGGAAGACTATATAGATGACCTCATAGCCAAATCAAAGAAACGTGTCGACCATCTCGAATACCTTCGTCAAATTTTTGATCGACTACTAGAACACAACGTGCAGCTGAATCCAAAAAAGTGCATGTTTGATGTTACATCAGGAAAAATACTAGGATTCATTGTCTCCAAATGAGGCATTGAAGTAGATCCTAGTAAGGTGAAATCCATCATCGAGATACCTCCTCCTACGACACTAAAGAAATTGCACAGCATCCAGGGCAAGATTGCCTTTATTCGTAGATTTATAGCACAATTATCAGACAAATACCAACCATTCAATCATCTCCTACAAAAAGGATTAAACTTCAAATGGGATGATAACTGTCAACCCACATTCGATGCTATCAAAACTTGCCTTACATCATCGCCGATCATGTCACCATCACACCCACAATTACCACTGACTTTATACATCTCAGCCACATAACTTGTGATAGGTACACTCCTAGCTCAAAAGAACACTCTCGAAAGAGAGTAGGCTATATACTACATCATCCATACACTATTTAGTTACAAAATGAGATACTGATACATGGATAAGCTATACCTAGTAGTAGTATTTGCTACTCAGAAGTTAAGACACTACATGTTAAACCACACAAATTTTGTCATCGCTCAAGATAATCCCCTTCACGCATAGTCAAATGCATCATACTCCTAACCGAGTTTGACCTAGAATTTGTATCTCAAAAATCCATCAAAGGACAAGTCATCGTCGACCAACTGGCTGAAGCTCCATTGACTAATAATCAACCCCTACTCATTCAACTCCCCAATGATTCCATCTTTCACATAACTAAAGATGAGGAATACGTCGAACCAAAATTCGTGGCTGACCTCACCATGTTCTTTGATGGTTCTATGTGTCTCCATGTTGGGGGTGCAGGCATTGTATTCTTTACACTTGAAGGATAACCACTCCCATTTTCATTCAAACTTGATTTCCCTTGTACCAAAACAACGCAAAATACGAAGCCCTAATCCTAAGACTAAAACAAGCACACTCTATGCACATCAAACACCTTCACATCATAGGCAATTCACTTCTAATAGTCAATCAAGTGTAGGAACTCTGGCTATGGAATTGCCCAATTCTCCAAAAATACAAGAAAATCACCCAATAAATCCTATCCCAATTTGAATAGTATTACCTCGAAGTAGCTCTACGATAATAAAACCATTTTACAGACACTATTGCCTCCTTAGGTTCCCTCATCCTACAAAATCTAACATTTGACATAACATCTATATCCATTCATACACTTACACAATCTGTTATATCACCCACACCTCCCATAGACGATGGTGGTGTGTATGTGGTAAACACCGAACCTCACGACCCATGGTTCTAGCAAATCAAAGAGTATATCAAACTAGATTTCCTACCATGTGATTTTCCCCACTCCCAATGCTGAACCTTTAAACAAAGAGTGATCCACTACACCTTGTTGGGGGACATCCTTTACCACCGTAGTTATGATGACATACTCTTGCGTTTCCTAGAACCACAAGAGTCACAATGGGTTGTACAAGAAACCCATGACGGTACTTGTGGTGGCCATTTCAGTGGCATGGCGATTATCAAATGCATCCTTCGTATGGGCTACTACATGCCCAAAATGGATCAAGACGGTTGTGAGTATGTCAAACGTTGATAAAATGCCAACAACATGCCAACCTAACACATTTACCATCCCAAGAACTTCAACCTATCTAGTCCATGTGGCCCTTCTTCCAATGGGGCCTGGATATAATTGGAAGAATTACACCTGCCTCCTCTAGCAATCATAAATTTATCATCACAACAACAAAATATTTTACCAAGTGTGTTGAAGCCATCCCATTGGTCCAAACTATAGGAGCCAAAATTGTAGCATTCATCATGGAGCATATCATATTTTGTTTTATAATTCCCTCCCAAATCATTTTTGATAATGAGAAATCCTTTAAAAATAAGACTGTCTGAGCCTTGTGTGATAGATTTCACATACAACATAGCTTTTTGACCCCATATTACCATCAAGGAAATGGCCAGGTAGAAGCCATAAAAAAAACCATCTGCTCTATTCTCCATAAAACTATAGCAAATTCTCATCATGAATGGCATAATAAAATGCCCCTAGCCTTGTGGGCATATTGTACCAACATTCGTACTCCTACTGGGGAAACACCTTTTTTACTTGTAGATGGGGTAGAAGCTATCATGCCCCTTGAGCTTGAGATACCCTATTTACGGATATCTATGAAATATTTTATTGATGATGACACTCCTCACCAAGCTCGTCTAGATCAACTAACACTCCTCGATGAGCGTCACATCCATTACATCGAGCACACACGAGTATATCAATATCGCCTTCACCGTGCCTACAATAGTAAGGTACATCAGTACGAGTTTAAGATTGGCAACTTGGTTATTAAATAGAACTAGCAAATCACAAGTCAACCTCACCAGCAACATGATAAATTCACCCTAAACTGGTTGGGCCCATTTATTATCACACACAAATATGGTTTAGGAACATATCATCTAGCCAATATTGAAGGCCTTAACGATCCTGAACCCATCAACATCTTGCACCTTCGTGCATTCAATGCATGATGCATAAACACAGTCACCATCATGAGTGTCACACAGTATTAGAAGTAAATCACTAAACACATCACTATGTGAATCTGTTATTTTTGCTCTATTATTTCTTTATACATGTACGTTTCACCTTTTTGCCATTTTTATGCTCAGAGTAATTTTTTTTCCTTTTGCAGGACTCACATCATCAGTAGAAGAGCTCTATAGCAGCCTCACCTACCACCATGCAGGACCATCCATAGCCACAGCAAAAATCCATTACACTGGTCGATCTCACCCGACCACCATACATCCTTCATACGAGGCGCTCCTTGCATTCATCCCATTTAGGTCATCATACCTCACCTCAACACCATTCTCTTCACCAACAAGGTTCATCTTATTCACCACACTCTAGCGATAACTAGATCACCATGTCCTCTTTTTATGAAAAGGAGGAATCAACCCAACCCCAAGCATAGGGGTCACCTTCCCACCGGTATGATGATCTTAGACATCGTAATTCACCCACAAATCACCCTTATCATCCCATAAGATCCTACCGCCCACCTTATAGGGAGTATACACTTCATCCACCTCACCCTGCATTTCTACCCACTCCACTTCC
Organism: Wollemia nobilis; assembly: GCA_028583015.1. Classification (NCBI taxonomy): domain Eukaryota; kingdom Viridiplantae; phylum Streptophyta; class Pinopsida; order Araucariales; family Araucariaceae; genus Wollemia; species Wollemia nobilis. Next base: position 3,591,490 of record JAQPPZ010000049.1, read on the forward strand.
CAATGGCGAGTCTACCTACGTCTAGGATTTGCAAGCTCACGCAGCCCAAGATGCTTAAGCTTGTCACACAAACATCCCCCCTTCCCATTCGCATCGTCGCTTAGAGCCATCGCCTATGCCACTAGTCCTCAAGACACCACATTTACCACTGTGAGGTATACTATTCGAGTAATACTTGTAATCACCATAGTAATTCTAATTTGCTGCTTCGTCATCACAGTTGCACCCATTTTCTACCATGCATCGGGTCATTCCATGCACATTGGAATCTCAATCGCCCCCTTCCCAAATACCATCATTGCCACACCATGAGATACAACATCTCATCTCTCGTATCAAAGCTCTAAAATTGTAGATGAGCCACTATTGTTGCCATGTCCACCCACAACCTGTCCATCATCACCGCCACGTAGACACCTTCTACGACCCCAGACTCAACCCATATAGGAACCTAGACCCATGCCTCTATTACCAGATCATCCTTCACCCAGGTCTCGCTCACCTCCAACAAACCCATACATTTATCCTATACCTATTCCATACATGTCATTTTCCTAAATATTCCATCATCTCATACATCAGGACCTTATTGAACTACCTGATATTCAGCCTGTTGATCCCTCACGTTCTAAACCATGCAACTACAATAAGCATAAATTTTATATTTACCATCACCATCTAGGTTACGATATCGAAGAGTGCATATCACTCAAAACCTTGGTGCACAACATGTTGCATGGTGAGCGTACCCCATCACCAGAGCATTCTCTCCCATTTAGCTGACTTGTCAGTCCTTCGTGTCGCACCACTCCTAGGACCTTGCCACCTTGTAGCACCCTGACAGTGCCCACCCACTACATTCATAATATTTCCAACTATAGATCTAGCCATAATCCTAAGCACGTCATTACTTCACCATCCCACTCCCACTCGGATCTACGCCATTTGGCCCAATAGTTTTTTCAGTTACTCTTCTTCTTATATCTCATTCTTCTACTTCTTACATATGTTTATTGGTTTCTTCCCTACTACATTTGTTGGCTTTTGGTGATCCTATTTTTCGGGATTGGTTACCAGTATCCACTTCTTCTCACTTCTTCCACCTGTAAATTCCACTCTCACATCTTCCTTCATTTTGTTGACTATTACATACACTTATACAACTCACAACTTATACATCTACTACACACACCCCACACGTTGGGGCAACCGTGATCCCAACATCGTACTTTTTGTCATCATTGCACACTTTACTCATTTGTAAATAGGTTCTTCTAAAATTCTTCTTCTACACAACGTAACTTTCCTCTTGTAAATATCGCATTCCTCCAATTGCATCATTTACATTTACATCCATTTCACATATTCATATGCTTTATAGTTAAAATTTTAATTCATGTTTGTACATTCTCCCCCAAAATGCGCCTCAACAGGAATAATACATGCATTTGTTAGCATCACTACCTGGATGTCCATTCCCCATTTTTAGCATCATGGTATACATAGGTGTCATGTTTAATTTTGACTATTCTATAGTTTAGGAAATCAAGTGTCACCCATAGCTACTGAGTCTTGTATATTCTTCTTATGGTCTTTTAGGTTGGTTCAACTTCTCTCATGGATCGCTCACAACAGGTTACACATTAACAATTTTGAGCCTAGGAAAGAGGACATCTTGAGTAGATATCGCCATCTAGAAAATGGTATCTCCTGCTCATAGTATCTCCTCCATGGTCAACATACGACCTGGGGATAAACAAAGGGATCAATCATAAGAAAAAATAAACGATTGGGTAGAAAAAAAACTTCATTGCCCATAAAAAAAGAGCACCATGAGAATACAAAAAAAAAAAGAGCACTACCAGAATCAGATAGGTTAACACTAGAACAGGGGCAGAAAACAAAAGGAAACACTCTTGATACCACCCATGTTATGCTTATCACCTTTGGTCCTTAGGTTAAAAATAACACCATGGGATGATCCCATCGCTAGCAATAGGCTCCAAGAGCCTGCCTACCAGTGGAATAGTCTTACAGGTGACAACACATCTCTCACATTAGCATCTCGCTTTTGTATATATCACTATTGTGGATGGATGAGCTAGCTAGTACGGTAGGATCTACAATGGCTTAATCCTACCTCCCTCAAAATGGATAAATGAACCTTACACATTCACATACATAGGTCCAAGACAGACTTTGAACTAGCCCAATTATGTTATAAATTGCCACAAAACTTGTATAGCTAAGGGTTTGAGATTTGATTGTCATAACTATGTTAGTCAAAATCATTACACATGCCTTACATTATCCACAGTCCCTAAAATCATGGAATGGATTGCATCCATATAGGTAAATGACACGATACAAGTTCTTCCTTGGCACATTTCAATAAGTCCATACATGCACCCATGCATCTATGTCCTATTTATTTGCTACACCTTATAGTTATGCATTTGTCTTACATACATTTATGAAATCAAATTACATTATGCATTCATGCTACACACATTCCAAGGTAAAATTATAACATTGCATTTATTCTATTTACATACATATACAACAACATCACATTCGATATCACATCACATTGCATTAGAAACACAATCGTGCATACTATTCTACAATTCATTCATATGAAAAAACGATAATATATCTAAACCATTCACACATATGTATCTATTAATCATACATACCTATGAACTATATTGTGGTATCTACGCAAATATAAACTCAATATATTCCAAACCATCAAAATCACAAATCATATATAATAGCCGAAATCAAGGTATATATATATCATCATCTAAAAATGCCTAAAGGCTAGAACTGGGACCATGCCCATCATATAGCATCCAAAATTCCCATAGGCTACAATCAAGTATATAACTCCTAACTATCACCACTGGTCTCCCCATGCCCCTCCTAGCTTGCTCGCCTATATGCAGCCTAGCTTGACTCTACAATGAACTCTGGAACTGGATCTACAACAAGCTTCTCCACAGCAAGCGAATCTTGCACCTCAACCATAGCACCAGCCTCTACTATCAAAGCAACACTATGCTGAATTTGATGTGAGGGCATTCACACTTGTGACTATGTCCCAGACTATGACACCACCTGCGCATAATTAGGAATAGGAATCATGTGCATTAATAGAGAAGTCTCACACAATAACTTCCTAGTAGTCTCACACAATAACTTCATAATCGTCTAAGCCTGCCTCAACATTGTGACCCTCAACTACTCCATCTTAGTCCCCTACCTAACCATATTAGCCCTCAAATTCTCCACCTCAGCCTCCAAATGATGAAATCTATCCTGTAGTGCATGTGCCTCATCCTTTACATCTCCCCTCATAGGCATATCGATAGGAAATTATTGTGTTGCATCCACGAATACACCAATATCAATGGTGTCATCCACGTCACCCATAACAATAGTAACACCTACCTCCTCCTCTCTCCTAATAGCCTACACCATATCCACATCAACATCCATAGGCACTTGGTCCACCCTCACATCTTGGGTGCTCGCTCCACCACCCAAGCGATGTCATGAGCACCATAGAGGAACATCCTCTACATCACCAATAGCATCCTCGTCCTGAGATCTCCTACCCATCCTCACCTCCTATGGAGGTACCCCAATATTAGGTGCCACCCATCGATCAATCACACCCTTGCCAGGCACCCAAATCTACCAAGACCACTAGGCCTCAAACTCAAGAGTCATCCTAACATCCACCACATCCGGAATGTCCATAGTAGGATCCCTCTCCCCAAACCATGGAGGCACCACAAGCCGCTCTCCTATGTCACCCTACCACCTAAAATAAATTACAGGAGTCCCAGGAACATCATATCGTAAGACAAATTTTTGTCTCACTCGATCAAACTGGAAATACTCGGTCTACCAAGTATATCTACCCACTATCCAGTGACCTCGTCTAATAGCTCATAACTGCTACTCATCCTACTCCCATACCACACCAGCCAACAAAGGCCTTCACCTAATATCATTAGGATTCACATCCTCAAACTTAGCCCTCCAAAATAGCGGGTCACCCTCATGTAGCCTCTTAATACCCTGCTCAGTTGTCGTGCTTCATCTCAAAGCATAGGGTAAATACTCCTTGCCCTCTACATGCACAAGCTAAGGAAATAGAGATGACATCTCAATATCTATGTGCTCTCATGCTCATACCTATAGCAAGGGAATTGAACTCAGCCTTGTCCTCATCCTGGGAATGACATCATGTAACTCTCGATATACTTGGGCTAACAGAGTAGGTGCCCAAAAAAACATAACCCTACACTCCACCATATCACTAACCAAGTCTAACATATTCTAGGTAAACAAAATCCTAGAACTATCAGGCAGCGCATATGTGGAGATCATAATCATGGATACACACTGTCGATCAGATATCTTCTTCTGCAGCCACAACCACTCATAGTCCATATTCAAGATATCTATTGATCTCCACTCTACCCCAAAGAATCGCCCCAACACCACATCCTTAATCTCATAAGCGACTGCTCTCACAAAAGCACCCTCAATCGATAGCCTATACATGCGGTACACAACTTCCAATGTAATAGTCATTTCCCTAGTGGGAAAATGAAAGGTATTCCTATCCGTATCCCACCACTCACACTATTCATATATGTAAGCCCTGTTGGTATGTATACTGGTGCACACCCATACACCTTGAAACCATATATCATCTAACCAATTAAGCTCCTCTTCCTGATTCATCATCTTGTCAAACACACCCTTCATATTTTGCACCCGATGATGGGGCGCGAGCATATCCACTTGTTCATCCACAACAAAACATAAGTTAGATATCCACAAGTGATGCAATCAAATCAAATTTTATAAACCAAAATTTACAAATTAAAATTTATTAATTTGACACGTATTTCAATGCTAAACAATGCACAAAACACGATAACAAACATCGACATAACAGTCACACATTTGGAAACCCATTTCGATATTTCATGGTAAAAGTTCAAACTGATGTGACAAACAACATCATTTGGACTCCCAACATCCCAGTTCAAATTTATAACTACCTATTAATTGGTACATAAACCAAACATAAGACAAAAAATAACATATACAAAAACAAATATCATTTTAGATACCCATTTTCCCACTTATTGGTAAATGTGTCGACAAAATTCAAAAACAACATACCAATCTACACAGATCTAAAAATCAAATTTATCATACATACACCAAAATTGAACACACATCAAAAGACATAATTAAAAAATAACAGTCATATTTTTGCATACCCATTTGCCCATTTAGAATTGAAATTTCAAACAGACGTTGAGTACAGTCTAAATCGGGCTCCCTATAGCTTATTTTCAGTTTAACATTAATCTACACCTTGGCACCCAAATAAAAGGTAGGCCAAACGAAGTCATTCACCAAAACAAACAACATTTTTGGACACCCATTTTGCCCTTCTACGATGAAAGTTTCATTGGTTTTCAAATTTTTTACCTCCAACATGTCAAATATAGCAGTCTAGGTTTGATAAATTACACCTAAAGTGATAAATTCCAAAATCACATCAAACAAAGTCAAAAAATATAACAGTCACAAAATGGGATACCCATTTCCCATTTTAGTAGATAAAATACAAAAATATATCAATGTTAGTACACCGTTACTTCCAAAAACGGATGGTAAAACCTCACACCTACTCTATCCTTTACCTGGTCAAATCAACGTTAAAACAATTCTAATTCAGAAACTGATCGCGCTTTTGGATACCCATTTGTCTTGTTTGTCCCTTTGTGATTAAATTTTAATTAAAAATTGCAAAAAAATTTAAATTGGGACAAAAATCTCCCCCCCCTCATTCACATTTTCCCAAAAAAATAAAACAAAAACAAAACAAGGCAAAAGAACACTTACCGGTGGCTCCCCATGCCTTCTACCAGCCACTCTGCATCCTATCGTCATTGTTGCCCTGACAATAGTCACCTGTGCTCCTCTTGTATCATCGAATGCCCTCACAAGTCACTTTCCACCATCGTGCATCGTCGAAATGAGCCTCCCACATGAAAATTAGGGCTTAAATATACCTTATCTACCAATTCACCCCTGAGGGGCTAATTGCAACCCAATTTGCCCCCCCGGGTGGTGATTTAGGTAAAAATCACCCTCGAGTAGCGAATTCAACCAAAACACCTCAAAATGTACCTAAAACCCTAGGAGAGAAGGCCAATGTCCCCTAAAACTCTAGGAACATTCCAAAATTACCTTTACCTTCATTTGAAATCATAATCATCATGCATTGATATTTTTTATCAATCATTGCATCATCAAATCACCGCATTCCATTTGCCTCATTACTGATTCCTCATTTGAGGGGGTATTCATATCAAAAGTCAGTTTTTCATGCAACCAAAACATCAAAAATACAAAAGTGCGATTAGCACATTTGTCTACAAAAATTTTTGCTGAAGATTATCATATGAAATAATCTTAATCACAATCAGACATGGGTTACATCAGGAGAGCTATGCATGATAATGGAGAAGTCAATCTAGCATTCTTGTACGTCGAGTACATAACGGATGATATGTTTGGCATGATCCTGGCGCAAAATTTAGAGTATTTATATCGGGCATTCATGGAGCATCATGAATGACACATTTGAATAAGCTAAATGTCAACTTAGTTCAAATGGTTTGACACTTGTCACCATGTTCTCATCAATCAATTGACAACAAAAATTTAGATAGGCTTTTGTCCTATTCATACTTTTAGACCACACTGATCTGGTTACAAATGCAAAACAATCAAAAGTTTCCATTCTCAAGAAACTAGTATGGCATTGTAAATGCCATACGGACTCAACAAAATCACTTCATTGCATCCGCAATCATCCATTTCCTTTTATCGATATTGTTTTTATTTCTTCCCACTTTTCTTTTCCTTGTCTCTTCTCCTTCTTGGCTATCGATCAATGTTGTATGGTCACGCTTTGATCGGCTACATACCTTTGATTATATCCCATTCTTTTCCCTTCTCCTTCTTGGCCATCGATAAATGTTGTATGGTCACACTTCAAGCGGCTACATACCTTTGATTAGATCCCATTATTTTCCCTTCTCCTTCTTGGCCATCGATCAATGTTGTGTGGTCACGCTTCGAATGACTACATACCTTTGATTGGATCCCATTCCCCTTCTATCCCTTTTCCTTATACATAAACCCTTCACATTTTTATATTAAACCGTGTTCCACACAGTATAGTACAAAAAGGGGTAAATATAGACACTCAAAATCTGCACATTGCTACTTTTGCACATCCATAGGTGATTCCAAATATCCCTAGGCTATTGTGGGCTATCATAGTCGTGCGTAGTCATGCGTAGTCAGGCATAGTCATGCATAGTAATACATGGATTGCCATAATTCGCCATAGTAATTTGTAGACTTCCAAATATCACTCCATCTACTTTCAGGTCCTAAAACCTCATAAGCCTTCCAAATCACATCCGGTACATTGACATATCATTCGACGGTCTATTCGCATGCAATTGAGGCCCCCACGGGGTATTAGTTGACGAAAATAATTAATAAGTCAATTACCAAATTCTAATTTAATGTTGACTTCACTTAAGTCATATTTTTAGGGTAAATTTGATTAAAAGAACCCTTAATCTTTATTAGCACTAATTACATCTTCCCACATGTGTGAAATTAGGGTTTGTTGAGATATTTCTTTAATCATGTCCTAAATTTACTTAAGCACATCCTAATCAGGATTAGCCCTAATCCATCCTCGCACATGTGTGAGGATGGGATATTTCTCATAAGGAATATGATTTTTCCACATTGCATTTCTTAACCTAACCCTAGTCAGAATCAAACCTAGGTTTAGTATATCTAACCCCCCTCTTGCACCTTGTCTTTGCCTATAAATAATGGGTCCCAAACTCCTAATTAGACCTGAATAAAAAATTCAACAAAGCACAGTTACTCTGTTGAAATGGAAAGCCAATATTGAACAATCATTTCTCGATGCACACAATCATATTTCAACGGTACATAGAGGCACCCCAACTACCTAGGAGTCGACCCATCAAAAGGATTTTATAGAAGGAGCATCACAAATCATATCGCCCCTTGTCCCATGAATCTAGCCTTAGTTCACCCCATCGAGTAGCGAATTGGGTCTATAAGCCCCAAATCACTCCAGATTTGGGTGGTAAGCTATATTTCATTATATTATTACTTTCTTCACAGTTTATTTCATGTTTTATTCTATTTTTATGGTCATTTCATCTTCATAAATATGGGGCCTGACTAAGGCAAGCCTCCCCATCATACTAACACCCTTTTGCAAGTTATTCACATGTTATGTAGCAAATATGAAGAGGGAAAGCAGCATCAAACCAACAACAACCCGCCGGTGGCCCACATACAAAGAAGCCCACCTACACTGAAGGACGACCGAAGAAGGCATCAAATTGATTGTAACATTGTTAGGAAGAGAAATAGAAAAAGGGCATCATTTTCCTCTTGTAACATGTATCTTTTAATATCAATGGAATCACAGTCTCTTTGTTTAATGCATCATTGTGTTGTGTGTTAAATTATCAAATATCGTTTTCTGACCGTTTCACTTATAAATAAACCTTTTTCTTTGTTTCATGAACTAAATTTCCATACCCTTAATTCATAAAACAAACCATTTCCATATTTATTTAATCCATTAAATTCAACTACTTTAACTTATAAATAAACCTTTTTCTTCATTTCATGAACTAAAGTCCCATACATTTAATTTATTAAAAAAAACCATTTTCATATTTATTTAATCCATTAAGGTCAACTACTTTAACTTATAAATAAAAAAATTTCTTCATTTCATGAACTAAAGTCCCATACCCTTAATTCATAAAACAAACCATTTCCATATTTATTTAATCCATTAAAGTCAACTACTTTAACTTATAAATAAACCTTTCTATTCATTTCATTAATTAAAGTCTCGTAGTTCCTATTCAAATGAAAGCACGCAATGTTTCTATTTTCATCATTTAAATTCACCATTTAAAATAATGAACCTTATGAGAAACCTTTCTTTTCATTAATCTACAACAACTAATTTAAATAATGGAATTCATATAAAAATTGTTTATTTTCATTAATCTAAACTACTATTTAGTTAATGAAACTATATAGAGGAAACCTCTTTTATCCCTTAATCTAAACTTCCTCATTCGATTAATGAACTAAACAAAGGTTTCCTACCTTAGCACCCTATGGCTTTTCATTTACAAGCCCACTACTAAATATGGTAATATAGGACCATAACACAAAGTCAAGCGTAGAATCAATGAGGGTGCGGCTTGAGCTGGTACACATCGCACAATCGGTACAACAATGTCGGAGTACTCGAGTGTCGTGGTCTAAATTTGGTGACAACAAAACATGGTTTTTGGTTCACCACAGGTTCCATCAACCTAAAGTGCAAGAGGGCTACGCAGACACAAAATATCCAAAGGACATCTCTTGGAACTTGACATATCAATGATCCCCTCATAGTGCCTAGCTTTATCGTTGCCTTCCCATCTACCTTGAGAAGTCTAATATAGAGGTATACATATATGATAAGGAGGTAGGGAATGGCACAAGCCAATGTCCTATAGCCAACAAAGCTCCAAAAAAGCAAAATCACTTCTAACAAAGGGAGCTACGAATTAACACAACCAATGAAGCTCTACATAGCAGCAACGCTTCTAACAAAGGGAGCTATGACTTAACATGGGTAGCGAAGCTCTACACAACAACATCTCTTCTAAAAAAAGGAGCTACGACTTAACATAACCAGCAAAGCTCTACATAGTAGCAATGATTCTAACAAATGGAACTATGGCTTAACACAACCAACAAAGATCTACATAGTAGCATAACTTCTAACAAAGGGAGTTATGGTTTAACATAGTCAACGAAGCTCTACACAACAGTAACACTTCTAACAAAGGGAGCTACAGCTTAACACAACCAATAAATCTCTACATAGTAGCAATGCTTCTAACAAAGGGAGCTAAAACTTAACACAACTAGCGAAGCTCTACACAACAATATTAAATAATTTATCTAAAGGATTTCGCTAACCAACCTGGTTATTTACGTGTAGGTAACTTCCTTAATTACGCTAATCGAGCATCGAAACCTTGTTTTCTCTTTTGCATAGTGCTTACCCCTCTATCTCTTGACTCTCTCCCTTGTCACTTTTAGTGTTCTCTCCTCTTCCCTCTCTCCACCTAACCTCTTTCCTTTTATCCTTGGAATCTATTTCTTTTCCTTGGCTTTCGTCTACCACCTACCCACCATTACTTCACATCTAATCATCAGGTGGTAGAGGGGACATATCTTCATCTCTGCCTTCCAAAGGCACTTCCAGAATTGAAGTTTATCTCTTAACGTTGATGAAACCATCCCTTCATACTAGTGAATACATCCTTAGCGTTAATGGAGCCATCCCTTCATATTTGCAAATCCATCCTTCACGCTAATGGAGCCATCCTTTCATGTCAGGGGGACTCTACTTGGGTGGCCCGATCCGATTCTGAAGGTAGGTTCCATACTTAATAGATTTTATTAAACTGATCATTCGATTATCACTTCATTATTCTAAATAAAATCTATTTATTGTTTCAAAATAAATCAACCATTTATTTAAAAATAAAATCTATTTATTATTTAAGATAAACCAACCATTCATTAAAGATGAGATCTATTTATCATTTCAAAATAAAACAACCATTTATTTAAAAAAGAAATCTATTTATCATTTAAGATAAATAAACCATTCATTAAAGATGGGATCTATTTATCATTTCAAAATAAATCAACCATTTATTTAAAAATGAAAACTATTTATCATTTAAGATAAACCAACTATTAAAGATGGGATCTATTTATTATTTCAAAATAAATCAACCATTTATATAAAAATAAAATCTATTTATCATTTAGGATAAATCAACCATTTATTAAATGTGGAATCTATTTATCATTTCAAAATAAATCAACCATTTATTTAAAAATAAAATCTATTTATCATTTAGGATAAATCAACCATTTATTAGAGATGAAATCTATCATTTTAAAATAAATCAACCTTTTATTTAAAAATGAAATATATTTATCATTTAAGATAAATCAACCATTTATTAAAGATGGAATCTATCTGTCATTTTAAAATAAACCAATCATTTATTAAAGATGGAATCTATTTGTCATTTTAAAATAAATCAAACATTTATTTAAAAATGAAATCTATTTATCATCCCTTTTTATCATAACACCCAATGAGTTATAAAGACAACTTATTCATTCATACTTTCCAAATTATTCAGGCAAAGTGTTGAAGTAAAATATAAACAAGCATGTGCAATAGACAAAAAGGGATATCTTTCCATCAATTTAGTCACTTATCTCAACCTCAAGAACTTATGATAACTACTAGGCCATCAGTCTGGGGCTCAATATGGCTATCTATTGACGATTATCCCTAACCGAATGCATGACTATATGAAGGTATTTATCCTTGTTACCTTCGAGATTACCTTATCATCATTTTACCAAAATCAAGTACCCTCATCTTCGGTGGATGACTCAACTTCTTCCACTTACGAGGGCACCTGATCCTACACATTGGTAGTTTATTTTTTATTAGATAGACGGAGGAGTTTTGAAGGGATCTTCAAACCTTATACAAAAGAGACTAAACCCTGTCCAAAAAGAGGGAGCTAAAATTACTTACATTTGATAATAATCAAGGAATGATCAATCAGAGAAGTTATCTCTTCTAAAGCCAAACCTGTATGTGGGGAGAGGGGAGAAGGCACAATTTTGGACAGAATCATGGGATCAATACCCACCTATTATTGTTGAATTTCCTGAATTGCAACCAATAAAAATAGCCATATAAACCAAGGGATGGGTCCAAATTGAAAGTTATTTCAACACTAGTCAGCTGGGGGATTATAAGTTTAAGCAGTTTAAGAAGTTAGATGAGTGGCCAATTTCAATCCCTTCGGATTTGACACCCATCATGACTAAAATCTTGGCAGAAAGATTTCTCACAGGTAGAGACGAGGAGGATGAATTAGCTTGGGGCTATGGGATCCTTGGTGTCTACACAGTGAAGGACGACTATGATAATATCCTTCCAGAGCCTCCTCCTCATACATATCAGGTTGAGGATTGGAGAAATATTTGGCAGTCCAAGGGTTGGCCGAAAGTAAACTTTTTTGCTTGGCAGTTCATGCATAATGGAATTCTTACTTTTGATAATCTCAGATGCAGGGGAATCATTGGTCCATCTCAATGTGTTTTATGCTACAGGAGTGAGGAAACAGCTGATCACTTGCTGTTTGAGTGCCCATTCATGCGCTATATTTGGGAGAGATGGTTTTTATATTATAAAATTCAAGTTAATGGTGATTTGAATCGAATTAATATTTGGGAAAGATGGAAGAGGGGTAGATTTAAATATAAAGCTCTTTGTATTGGTTGGGAGCTTGGATTAAAATTTATCTAGTGGCAAGTGTGGTTGGAGAGAAATGCTAGAATTTTTAGAGAAGCTTTTTCTTCTTTAGATGGATTTTTGCAGGTCATTTGGACCAAAGTCACAGAAATTGTGGCAGTCTATGCTAAAGAGGAAACTTAGGTTGTTATTGGGGCAATGGAGAAGGAAGTTGAAGTGCAAGAGGGACAGGACAGAGCTAGTTGGAAACCCCCCCCAGAAGGTTGGATTAAAATTAATACTGATGGAGCTACAAAAGGAAATCTGGGTAGAGCTGGAATTGGAGTGGTTTGTCGAAATCATGTTGGAACAATGCTCTATTGGGAACTGCAAGGCTTGGGAAGAGCCACAAATAATGAAGCAGAAACCTTAGATATCAAATAATGGTTGGAGCTCTAGATTGCATGAGGAACTTTGCTTTGAAAACATGGAGGTTGAGGATTCTTGTCACTCAAATTAAGGAATTATGGAGGGAATTAGATGATGTGATTCCGGTTTATATGAGTAGAGATCTAAATAAAGTGGCAGACTTCCGGCTAAGATGGGTACTGAGAAGGAGGTAGGGGTTCAGTGGCACAATGACATGGCTATTGAGGATGAGATGATTAGGCAGGTTGGTGAGAAGATTCAGTGCTTAGCTAATTTAGATAACCATTCTAGAAATACTGTTTAGGAGATTTATGTTTCAATGTAGATCTTTTTTTATAGTTGTAAACAGGTGAACAGTCATTGTAGAAATATGGTTTAAGAGATTTGGCTCCAATGCAAATCTTCTTTTACTGTTGTAAACATGTGTTCTCTCTGACTAAGGTTGGGAAAAGTCTCATCCCAACTTGTAAATGATCTTTGTTTTAATACAAGTTTTTTCAAATTATTTTTCAAAAAAAAAAAGTCAAACCTATACACATGTAAGACCATACATAAATTAAAACTTAAAACAAACTGAAATCAAATCAAGATGTTAGAGATAACCAATCGAACACAGATTAGTTGCAGGACCTGAACCACAAATCGAGCCATGCACTAGTCTCATTCTCCACCATGAGGTCATTGCTTTCCCAGGCTTGTCAATCCATCAAGGCAAGAATTTCTTTCGCATTGGAGATTGTGGCTTGCAGGGAGGAAACAATGGCTTGAAGATATGAAATTTGGTGCAAAAATACAAAATCAACATGCACCCCCAAGTTTTACAACCAAGTCATCAACAACAACTCTACCAGAGTTGCTAATTGTGTATGAGGTCATTATCAATAGAAGCAGTATTCATTGGTAAATTATCTTGCCACACCACTAAACCATTATGAATAACTCCTTTGTTAGCCAATAGATCGATCGCTCGATTACCTTCCTTGTATGTATGCTTCATTACAACCTCTTTCAAATTTTGGATTTATCTCTAAACTTCCAAAATAAAGTTCGAAATAATCCAAGTAGGAGATTGAGTCCCTCTTGCCATATTTATAATATTAAGGGAGTTCCCTTCAATGATTAGTTTCGTGCAACTTACAGAATCCAATAGAGAAATTCCTTGGAACAAGACCTTGGATTCGATGAAGTGACTCGTTTGATGGCCTAGATTATCAACAAAGTCTAAAATTATCAATCCATCATGGTTCCTTACAATCCCTCCAATACCTATAGGACTCGAATTTCCTTTAGATGCACCATTGAAATTCAACTTCAGCCAACCAATTAGAGGTGGCTCCCACTTAACCCTGGCTCTGTCTAGAGGTACAGTAGGTCTGAATGGTTGAGGATTGACATTGAATCCAAGAGATCTCTCCACTGATCGTTCCTGCTCTATAGTCACAATATTCAAATTTAGGGTTCTAATGTTCTCCACGAAAAAATAAATCACCTACAAAGCCACAACTTTAACCAAATGAAAAACCTTAATTAAGGAAAATCGTTCCCCATATCCCCTAGGGGCCAAGACTTTTGGTTCCATGGGGCCTGTCCCATCTAGGTATACCCCTCAGGCTAGCCGAGGGGGATTTTTTTGTATATGACGTAGGCCACTAGGCTTGAACCCTAGATCTCCTTCCGAGTATTGAGGGAACTTGCAAGAAAGGTACTTGGTGCGGATCAAATTGGCAATTTTTTAGCAGTATCATGTTCTCCAATATCTATTAATATCACGTAGCTGCTTAATTACATAAGATCGAGTATTAAAGCACCATTAGTTAATACATTGTTTCACATATTCAAAGGTCCATTTGGGAGGGTCATGACAAAATGCAATCAAAGCCATACAATTTTGGTTGTCAATTTTGTTGACAATTTTTTTGCAATATTTTGTTTGATGATTTATTTTGTTTTATTTTTATTGACGATTTTCAACAATTTTTGAACAACAATTTTTTATTTTTTGTTTTTGTTGACTATTTTTGAATGATTTTTTTTGGACAATTTTGTTTGTGAGAAGTTTTTGTGCAAAAACAAGTTTGACAATTTTGTAACAATTTTTTGTGTGATGACTTTTTGAAAACTTTTTTTTTTTTTTTTCTTGTTTTACAACTTTGTGACAACTTTTTTGACAAGTTTTTGGATGACATTTGTTTATTTTTTATTTTTTTTAAAATGAGTTTTGAACAACAATTTTTTTTTTTTTTGTGTGAAGTTTTTGTTGTTATTTTTTTAACAATTTATATTGTTGGGATGTTTGCTTTTTTGTGCATTGTTGTATTTTTTTTTTTTTTGGAAAAATGTAGCAATGGATAATTCGAGCTTTATGCGACACAAATGAGTTAAAAAGTGTTTGTAAGAATTGATTTGATAAGGTATATTATGGGGGTGAGTTAAAAAGTGTTTGTAAGAATTGATTTGATAAGGTATATTATGGGAATTGCTCCTTTATGGCTCATTCACGTAGTTTTCAAAAAGCTCTGTTATACCTCCATAAGGATATTGATGAAAATTGCTTTATGTGGATCGAGGGGAAGTTTACATCCACCTATTGAGCAATGTATTTCGTGGCCGGAGAACTTCACCAACATTAGGAAAGATGTGAAGAAAACAAACTTTGAAAAGTTGCTTAGGACCACATGGGGATAACACCTTTATATCAATGCCCTATGGAATGGATAGCACTAGTTGAAAGTGGAGAGCTGAAAACGATTTGGCTTCGGTGGGAGAGTGGAGAGCTGAAAACGATTTGGCTTCGGTGGGAAGCATGGCCACGCGGAGACGTGGTAAAACATGCCATCGACGAAGATTGTTTGGCAGGATAAATGCATCCGTGGTAAAATATCTGCAATTGCTTTTCTGCCATGGAGAGACCAGCCCTTTTGTTTGTCTTGGTGTTGCTACTCTTGGCTTCAAGTGGTATAATAATAATCATTCATGATTTTAAGGATGCACTCTATATGTTACTAGAAACAAGATAGGCTTATGTTCATCATTTATTTGTGATGGATTTCTAGAGTTGTATGTTAAGATTTTGATGCCTAGTTTGTGCTTTTTTACAATATCTCACTAAGGAGATTGTCTCTCTCCAATCAAGGCCATAAACTCAGGCGGGAATGGCCTCCAACGTTCAATCAGCATAATCGCATTGAAGAAAGGGGCACGAAGATGAGCACGAAGAGTTTTTTTTGTTCTTTTTTACAATGTGCATCAGTGGGGGACAAATGTTGAGATGTGGTTTAGTATTGAGGGCAAAATTTCAATGTGCTGTTTTGCACTGATAAATGTTATTGCAAAATAGGTCTATCTTTTCATATTTCCTAGACAAGCAATTTCATTATTAATATGGAATATTTTGCTTCAATTATTTCCAGACACGTTCAGCAGGTGCTTGCTTTATTCCAGAAAATCATGTTGTATTGCATGTTATTATAGTGAAGGGGGTACATTCAAAAATTTATTACATCAAAAAGAGAGTGGTGTATGCCAGAAACAATTGAATGGATTGTTTTCAGTAAGTCACCTCTACTTTAATGAATAAAAGTAGCTCCGAGCAGCTTGAGAAGTCTCGGCTTGCAGATTATATTAGAATGAAGAATATGGAAACTTAGGGCAGAATGATG
This sequence comes from Wollemia nobilis, assembly GCA_028583015.1. Classification (NCBI taxonomy): domain Eukaryota; kingdom Viridiplantae; phylum Streptophyta; class Pinopsida; order Araucariales; family Araucariaceae; genus Wollemia; species Wollemia nobilis. The sequence goes on from JAQPPZ010000049.1 coordinate 3,608,098, forward strand.
GGAATGAAGAAATCCAAGAGGCTCATAAGAGGTCTGACGGGGCCAAAGCATCCTCAGTGAAACACCAGTGACGAAGCTTAGATTTTCAGAGGCAAATTTGCAGAGTTGCTTTGTTTTTTATGTTTGATATAACAGAAAATAAATTTCGTTTTGTTTTTTTTTTCAGAGGCAAAGCAGGGAAATTTCAGAATGTAACGAAACAATACCAAAATGTTTTTTTTTGTTTTAATTTAGTGTTTTTTAATTACATCCAAATACAGATGGTTTGCAGTACGTATCTCGTTGAGACTCTGTTTCATACAGATGGTTTGCAGTACGTATCTCGTCGAGACTGTGTTTGGAGCGTTTGGAAGGTTGACAAACTTTAAAACACTTGTAACCACACACAAAACAGAGGATTAGTTTTCCTTACAAAGCTAACCAATCATTTTAAAAAAAAAAATGGGTAAGCGAAAACCGTAATCGCCATTAAAAACAAGAAAAGCTAACACCATACACGAATTAAAGTGTAATATTATTGAACACTTGAGTTGCATAGGAACCCTCTCGGGGTTATTACAAATGGAGTCCCCAATATAGAGAACTCTCATCATGGTAATCAATGATTTATGGTGTTTTCAAGAGTCTTTTCCGATCTTCTCGAGGTGTTGATGGGACTGTGTTTCAAGAAAAGACTTGACCATCGTGGGCTGCATGTGCTCCAATTAACTCTTGTATACAGGGGAAACAAACAACAAATCAATAGCACCTGCTACATGAAATGAGAAGCATTAACAAAACAAAGACTTAGAATTGAGGCAACATTTTTGTAGGGGCCAATGTGTCTTCTCTCCTATAATTATTTTGCGAGCATCTGGATATGTATGGTATGAGATATGTCTGGTATGGTAAACATGCCTCCTTTATAAGCCTTAGTCGTAATTAAGCCTCCCTTAGTGGAGGTAATATAATATTCATTAGTAGAGGGTGGAGGCAATATAATATGCATTAATGGAGGGTGGACGAGTAAAATATTTTCTAGTGGAGGATGGCCTCCCTCCATATGCACTTGATTAAAAGATTAGCCTTCCTTAGTGGAGGGAATATTAAATTCGTTAGTGGAGCCTAGGCTCCTTTCCCGTATTAAGTGGAGGATGCTAAGTGGAGGATATTAAAACTTATAAGTGTTGCATGTCTTGTTGGGTAAGGTGCAGCAATAGTATTGTCATTGTTGTGAACACAGTCAGATAGATCTGTTGATGCAGTGGATAGGAAGTTCAAAAGATATTCAGATACAAAAGACAGGAGTTCAAAGGGTACTCAGAGTTTGTACAGTGATTTTTCAAGAAGACCGAAGTGGCCCATATGAAAAAAATCAAAGAAAAAGACAAGCAAGAAAAGTGTCGCGATATCGCGACATATACAGCAGGCAAGAAAAATTGTCGCGATATCGCGACATATACAGCAGGTAAGAAAAATTGTCGCGATATCGCGACATGTTCGAAAAAAAAAGCGTAAGCAAGAAAAACTATCACGATTTCGCGACATGTTGGAAGAGAGAGAAGAAGCAGGAAAAATTGTCGTGATTTCGCGACATGTTGGCAGAGAAAAAGGCAAGTGGAAAAACTGTCGCGATTTCGCGACATGTTAGAAGAAAAAGAGAAAGCAAGAAGAAGTGTCGCGATTTCGCGACAAGTTCGAAGAAAGAGAGTAAAGTTTGAAAAGTGTCGCGATTTCGCGACATGTCGTATTTTCGCAACTAAAATAGGAGAAAGAAAGTAAAATTGAAAAGTGTCGCGATTTCGCAACATGTCGCATTTTTGCGACTCGAAAAGCGCAGGAAGGAAGAGAAAGAAAAAGTGTTGCGATTTTGCGACATATTGCAAGAGAGATTGTACGGACGAAAAAGTGTCACGATTTTGCGACATAGTGCAGGAGAGAGAGTTTGAAAGAAAAAGTGTCACGATTTCGCGACATATGGCAAGAAAGATTGTATGAAAGAAAAAGTGTCACGATTTCACGACATATTGCAAGAGAGATTGTACAGACGAAAAAGTGTCATGATTTCGCGACATATTGCAGGAGAGATTTTTTGAAAGAAAAAGTGTCGCGATTTCGTGACATATTACAAGAGAGAGAGTCCTAGAGAAAAAGTGTTGCGATATCGCGAAATGTCGGGTTTTCGCTACCCGAAGGCAAGAGAAAGAGCTAAGGAGAAAAAGTGTCGCGATATCGCGACATGTCACATTCTCGCGACTAAAGGAGGAGAGAGAAAGTAAGAAGGCAGAAGTGTCGCGATATCACGACAAAAGTAAAGAGGAAAGAGTACGAAGGCGAAAGTGTCACGATATCGCGACATGTTGCATTTTCATGGGCCAAAGCTAAGAGAAAGAGGAGAGAGAAAATAGTGTCGCGATATCGCGACATGTATTTTCGCGGTCCGATGCAAAGAGAAAGAGGAGAGAGAAAATAGTGTCACGATATTGCGACATGTATTTTCGTGGGTCAAAGCTAAGAGAAAGAGCAAAAAGAAAAAGTGTCACGATATTGCGACATGTTTTCTCATGGTTAAGTTGAAGCCGACGAAGACCGATGAACAACTGACTAAAATTAGGGTTTGCAGTCGACTAAGATTAGGGTTTGCAGCCGACTAAGATCAGGGTTTTACAGCCGACTAAGATTAGGATTTCATCATGAAAATGTTGTTATAAAAGGAGGGTTGTTTGGAGAATAGAAGTGAAGTCGGAGAAGTTGTCGAATGCGAGTCGAAGTGTGAGATGTGGTCGTAAGAGCGCAGATAGCACAAAAGCGGCGAGATGATGTCAAAGTATGCAAAGTGAGCGAAGAGTCGTGTCGAATTGTCCTAAGTGCGTCTATGATTGCATAGAGAAACTAGGAGTAGAGAGTGCAAAGGACGAAGACGAACGCAAAGTGGAGCTGTAACAAAGCAGAGTATGCAAAGTGATTGCATAAAGAGAGCAGAGTGTGCAGAGAGCGCAAAGGTGAAGTAGACCAGTCAGGGTCTTGCAAAAGCAAAGGTATCTTACAAACAAACTTATAGATTCTAATTCAAGTCCAGGTTGCAACTTGGCATCAGGGGTTGGTGCTCCTTCCAATGGGTACTGGTAAATCAGGGGTTCGTGCTCCTTTCTGTTGGTGCAGATAAACAAGTGGTTGGTGCTCCTTCTAGCGGGAGCTGGTAAATCAGGGGTTGGTGCTCCTTTCTGTTGGTGTAGATAAATAAGGGGTTGGTGCTTCTTTCTGTTGGTGTAGATAAATAAGGATTTGGTGCTCCTTCTAGTTGGTGCTGGTAAATTGATTGTAAAGTTGATGCTTTGCAAAGGCTGGATTTGGATGGTAGTCCAAGCAGTCATTCTTGAGGAGTAGCCAAATTGGTGAACCTCGTTAAAATCTTGTGTTGTGTGATGTTCTCTTGTGATACTTGCTTTATCTGGTTTTAAGGTTTCTTTATTTCAGTTTTAAGAGCTATAAATTCAAGTTTAATGAACTACACTGATTCACCCTCCCTATCAGTGCCATTGTAAGACTAACAATTGGTATCAAATCCAAGTTCCCTTCTCAGGCTAAATTATTCAGGGTTGATCTTGGATTAGTAAGCAATGGGTAAGAAGAATAGATCCTCCTCCAAAAGGGCATCTCAGTCAGTTTCAGTTTCTGTGGAAGAGAAAATTGAACCAAAAAAGGTTGAAGACTTTTCATCAAATAAAGCACCAGTGTTTGACAGTTCTAATTACGCATTCTAAAAAATCAGGATGCAGACATATCTCTGTGCTTTGGGATATGGTGTCTAAGATTCAGTAAAAAATGAATACACAATTCCCATCACTCCAACCGATGCTACCGATAAGAATCTGTTTGAAAATGACTCAAAAGCAATGAATGCTATCAGGTGCAGATTAGTAGACAGTGAACTGGTAAAGATCAAGAGTTGTAAAATGACAAAAGAAATATGAGACAAACTGAGGAGTATTCATGAAGGAGACGATGAGATCAAAGAGGTCAAGTTACAAACACATCAAGCTCAGGTTGAAGCTTTAAAGTTGAATAACGATGAGAACATAGAGGCATATATGCTGAAAGTTAATGAAGTCCTAGAGGATGATTCTAAAAGAGAAATAGAAAAAGAACATAAATGTGATGAAGAAGAAATTAATGCAAAAATAAATTTGAAAGAAGAACTAATTGCAGCTCTGGATGAATTGAAGATAGAAAGAAAAAGAAATAAGGAAATCTCAAGAAAGCTTGATGATGCAAATGAAATAATAACCAAGTTGAAAGTACAAGTAGAAGAATTCAAAAGGATTGAAGAAACTCTCAAGTCACAGATCAATGAGAAAGAAATTGGTTGCTGCAAACAAGAGGAAGAGATTGTTTTATTGAAAAAACAACTAGAAGAGGCCAATACAAATCTCAAATTCGAGAAGAGCACAGAGTTGCTAGATAAAATGATAAGCCAACAAAGAATCTCCATAGATAAGCATGGTCTTGGATATGAAGCTGAACAACTTTCATCTTCCAACTCTGCAAAGAAGAAGAAGTTCACCGTTGAAGGATCGAAGCAAGAAAAGTTTGAAGTTGAATATTCAAAAGGAAGAAAATATCAAAGGAGATCTACAAGAAAGCAACCACAACAAAAGAGGTTTTATCACTCTCACTCTATTCATAATAATACTTTTAATGGCTATTGTTCTGAATGCAACCAGTATGGTCACAAGGCAACTTATTGTGGATTGAATAAATCAAAGAGTTATGATGGTAGAAATACATCTGCGTTTTTGAGTAAACACTATGTACAATGTTTTCAATGTAATGGTCATGGGCACATAACAAGGTTTTGTCCAAACACTTTTGTATCTTATCTAAGGCAAAACAGTAGACTTCACCAGACGCAAAGAATGCAACACAGACAGGGAATAAATCATGTACATAAAAGAAAGAAAAATAATCATTCATCAAGGATGCACAAGAGACAACCACACAAGAGAAATGTTTGAGTTCACGAAAAGGTGCAAAATAGGGATGCAGCTAAAAAATCCAAGCCCGAGTTCAAGAAAGTTTGGATAAAGATAGAAGAAAGGAAATCGTGTCTCTTTGGACTGAAGGAGACTACTCCTCTATTGCACTAAGCAACTCCAGGTAGCACATCCTCAGGGGGAGCAATCTTAAAGTTTTACTTTAATGCTCCTATGTATTTGTTTGGGTTTTTGAGGATGAAAGGCAAGTAGTTAGGGGGAGTTGTCATATAGTTGTCGAAGCATGTTCTCAGTTCACGTAGTTGTTTGTGGAAGTGCCATGAAGGGTGGTGATTAAATTGAGAGTTCTCATTATTGGTAGTATTGATATATGTCATTGTTGTACTGGTGATGGTTCTTACTGCCATCATCCAAAGTTAAAGATTATAACAATTCAAATAAGTTGGTTAGTGAAAGAATGTTGCTCTAGCCGTATATATGTGTTTCGATAAAAGCAATGGGTATTTGAACTACACATTGATGTGAAGATTGTTAGATATATTTTGACATTGTGATGAAAAATATTGAAGTTTGATCATTGATTCATGTTTAACTCATCAAGATGAGCAACTTTGCTTTGTGAATCATACCTATCCGAGGTCCAGAAGTATGAGTTTGAGTAAGGTGCACTATAGTTGGCCGTGAAGTGGTTAACAAAATATTGTTTTCTGATTCGAACAGTTGAAAGTAAGGTGTGACCAGCAGTGACTGTAGAAAACATAGACCAAGCTAAAAATGTAAAAAAGGGATTTGGTTGGTGTTGTGGTACTGTGTTTTATGCTTGCACAGAGTTGACAGTAAAATTGCAGTGTTGGTAGAGTTTTGGACAAAAGTTGGTACAAGTGTGAGTCACTTTTCAATTTTGTTGACAGATGTGAAATTAGCATTTTTGAATGGGAAGCTTGAAGAAGAGGTTTATATTGAGCAGCCAGATGGTTCCCATCTTGGTGATGATCCCCACTTGGTTTGTAATTTGAAGATATATGGCTTGAAACAGGCACCCTGAGCATAGTATGCATGGTAGCACAATTTTAGGCTAATCCCAAGGAGACTAATGTGACAAGGGTAAAAAGGATTGATTGTGGTTTCTTTTTCGAAAATGATTGGTTTATTGCTTCAAGGTTTTCTGGTTTGAGAGTTGTTATTAAACCTTATTTTATAAGCATTGTTGTTGAAGCCAGTAGTTGTGTGAAAAACCTGAGTGAGGGTTTGATAAGAACATGAGTATCATTGTTATGTGAAGAATATTTTATAAGCATTGTTGTTGAAGCCCATTGGTTGTGCAAAGAACTTGAACTTGAGTTAGAGAAAAACATTTTGAGTTGGTTGATACATGCTTCAACTAGGGTTTGTGAAAGAGTTGTTCATTGAGGTGATTGGTTGAGTAGAGTTGATTGAGCCTAGTCAAGTGATTGGATGCATGTGGGTGTTCAAGTTCCATAAAATAATCTTTCCTTGATTTGAGTTGAGATTGAAATTTGAGAATAGAAGATATTAAGTCTCTAACAATTCTCTTTATGCTTCTATGAAGTGTATTTGATTTGAGACTGTCATTCATTATTGAGTTCATTTTGAGTACCACTTGAGCATGATTGATTGAGCTTTTGAAGAAGGCCTTTGGGAAATATTTGAGGACAATGTTGGGACAGATTTGAGGACAGTGTTGGGACAAATTTCTAGAGCAAATTTGGGCAAGTTCTTGGTGAGATTGCTAGAGAAGATTTGGGCAAGTTCTTGGTGAGCTTGCTAGACCAGATTTGGGCAAGTTCTTGGTGAGCTTGCTAAAGCAGATTTAGGCAAGTTCTTAGTGAGCTTGTTGGAGCAGATTTGGATAGGTTCTATGTGAACTTGTTAAGCAGGTGTTGTGTGAGCCTATTGAGTAGGTTCTTAATAAGCCCATTAACAGAGCTTTGGAGGTGACAGAGCAAAGAGACAGAGTCTTCTATAATATCAAGGGTACTATGGAGTATGGGTTATGGTATCCGAAAGGTAAAGACTTCACCCTTATTTCATATTCAAATGTAGATTGGGCAGGATGTGTCGATGACATAAAGAGTACTAGTGGAGGTACATTCTATCTTAGAGACAGATTGGTCGAGTGGTCAAACTTCCCAAGAATTGACTAGCCATAAGGATTACATTTTCAGGGGGAACATTTAAGTATTTGATTATCTTTTTGCTCATGATCTTGATTTTTGCTAAGTGTCATCAATTTTGCCTGAGAATGTTGTGCATGGACTCAAGGGGAGTCTACAGTAGCCCTTTGGTATTATTTTCAAAGGGGGAGAAGAGTTACAGGAAATTACACATGTGTTGCCAAAAATTCCAAAGGGGGAGATTGTTAAGCAAGGTGCAGCAACAGTATTGTCATTGTTGTCAACACGGTCAGATAGATCTGTTGATGCAGTGGACAGGAAGTTCAAAAGATATTCAGATGCAGAAGACAGAAGTTCAAAGGGTACTCAGAGTTTGTATAGTGATTTTTCAAGAAGATCGAAGTGGCCCATATGAAAAAAATCAAAGAAAAAGACAAGTAAGAAAAGTGTCACGATATCGCGACATATACAGCAAGCAAGAAAAATTGTCGCGATATCGCGACATGTTGAGAAGAAAGGAAAACTGTTACGATTTCGTGACATGTTCGAAAAGAAAAGCGCAAACAAGAAAAATTGTTGCGATTTCCTGACATGTTGGAAGAGAGAGAAGAAGCAGGAAAAACTGTCGCGATTTCGTGACATGTTGGAAGAGAGAGAAGAAGCAAGAAAAACTGTCGCAATTTCATGACATGTTGGCAAAGAAAAAGGCAAGTGGAAAAACTGTCGTAATTTCGCGACATGTTAGAAGAAAAAGAGAAAGCAGGAAGAAGTGTCGTGATTTCACGACAAGTTCGAAGAAAGAGAGTAAAGTTTGAAAAGTGTCACGATTTTGCGACATGTCGCATTTTCGTGACTCAAAAAGCGCAGGAAGGAAGAGAAAGAAAAAGTGTCACGGTTTTGCAACATATTGCAAGAGAGATTGTATAGATGAAAAAATGTTACAATTTCGCGACATAGTGCAGGAGAGAGAGTCCAAAAGAAAAAGTGTCACGATTTCGCGACATATGGCAAGAAAGATTGTACGGAAGAAAAAGTTTCACGATTTCACGACATATTGCAAGAGAGATTGTACGGACGAAAAAGTGTCACGATTTCGTGACATATTGCAGGAGAGAGAGTCCTAGAGAAAAAGTGTCGCGATATCGTGACATGTCGGGTTTTTATGACCCGAAGGCAAGAGAAAGAGCTAAGGAGAAAAAGTGTCGCGATATCGCAACATGTCACATTCTCGCGACTAAAGGAGGAGAGAGAAAGTAAGAAGGTAGAAGTGTCGCGATATCATGACAAAAGTAAAGAGGAAAGAGTACGAAGGCGAAAGTGTCACGATATCGCGACATGTTGCATTTTCATGGGCCAAAGCTAAGAGAAAGAGGAGAGAGAAAATAGTGTCGCGATATCGTGACATGTTTTATTTTCACGGTCCAATGCAAAGAGAAAAAGGAGAGAGAAAATAGTGTCGCAATATCGCGACATGTTGTATTTTCGTGGGTCAAATCTAAGAGAAAGAGCAAGGAGAAAAAGCGTCACGATATCGCGAGATGTTATTTTCTCGTGGTTAAGTTGAAGCTGAAGAAGACCTATGAACAGTCGACTAAAATTAGGGTTTACAGCTGACTAAGATTAGGGTTTGCAGTTGACTAAGATCAAGGTTTTATAGCCAACTAAGATTAGGATTTCATCATGAAAATATTGTTATAAAAGGAGGGCTAATTGGAGAATTGAAGTGAAGTCAAAGAAGTTGTCGAATGCGAGTCGAAGTGTGAGATGTGGTCGTAAGAGCGCAGATAGCGTAGAAGCGGCGAGATGATGGCAAAGTGAGCGAAGAGTCGTGTCGAATTGTCCTAAGTGCGTCTATGATTGCGTAGAGAAAGCAAAAGGAGCAAAGAGTGCAAAGGGCAAAGACGAATGCAAAGTGGAGCTGTAACGAAGCAGAGTGTGCGAAGTGATTACGTAGAGAGAACAAAGTGTGCAGAGAGCACAAATGTGAAGTAGACCAGTCAAGGTCTTGCAAAAGCGAAGGTATCTTAAAAACAAACTTATAGATTCTAATTCAAGTCCAACTTGCAGCTTGGCATCAGGGGTTGGTGCTCCTTCCAGTGGGTACTAGTAAATTAGGGGTTCATGCTGCTTTCTTTTGGTGCAGATAAACAAGGGGTTGGTGCTCCTTCCAGTGGGTGCTGGTAAATCAGGGGTTGGTGCTCCTTTTTGTTGGTGCAGATAAATAAGGAGTTGGTTCTCCTTTCTATTGGTGTAGATAAATAAGGAGTTGGTGCTGGTAAATTGATTATAAAGTTGATGCTTTGCAAAGGCTATATTTGGATGGTAGTCCAAATAGTCATTCTTTAGGAGTATCCAAATTGGTGAACCTCGTTAAAATCTTATGGTGTGTGATGTTCTCTTGTGATACTTGCTTTATCTGGTTTTAAGGTTTCTTTATTTCAATTTTAAGAGCTATAAATTCAATTTTAAAGAACTACAATGATTCACCCCCCCTCTTAGTGTCATTGTAAGACTAAAAATTGGTATTAGAACCAAGTTCCCTTCTCAGGCTAAATCAGTCAAGGTTGATCTTGGATTAGTTAGAAATGGGTAAGAAGAATAGATCCTCCTCCAAAAGGGCATCTCAGTCAGTTTTAGTTCCTATGGAAGAGAAAATTGAACCAGAAAAAGTTGAAGACTTCTCATCAAACAAAGCACCAGTGTTTGACGGATCTAATTACGCATTCTAAAAAATCAGGATGCAGACATATCTCTGTGCTTTGGGATACGATGTCTAGGATTCAGTAAAAAATGAATACATAATTCCCATCACTCCTCCAATTGATGCTGCTGGTAAGAATCTGTTTGAAAATGACTCAAAAGCAAGGAATGCTATCAGGTGCGGATTAGTAGACAATGAACTGGTAAAGATCAAGAGTTGTATAACGGTAAAAGAAATATGGGACAAACTAAGAAGTATTCATGAAGGAGACGATGAGATCAAGGAGGTCAAGTTACAAACACATCAAGCTCAGGTTGAAGCTTTAAAATTTAATAATGATGAGAACATAGAGGCATATATGCTAAAAGTTAATGAAGTCCTAGAGGATGATTCTAAAAGAGAAACAAAAAAAGAACAGAAATGTGATGAAGAAGAAATTGATGCAGAAATAAATTTGAAAGAGAAACTAATTGCAGCTTTGGTGAATTGAAGATAGAAAGAAAAATGAATAAGGAAATCTCAAGAAAGCTTGATGATGCAAATGAAATAATAACCAGGGTGAAATTACAGGTAGAAAAATTCAAAAGGATTGAAGAAACTCTCAGGTCACAAATCAATGAGAAAGAGATTGGTTGCTGCAAACAAGAGGAAGAGATTGTTTTATTGAAGAAACAACTAGAAGAGGCCAATACAAATCTAAAATTCGAGAAGAGCACAGAGTTGCTAGATAAAATGATAAGCCAACAAAGAAGCTCAACGGAGTTGCACAGATTCGAGTGGTCAAACTTCCCAAGAATTGACTAGCCATAGGGATTACATTTTCAGGGGGAGCATTTAAGTATTTGATTATCTTTTTGCTCATGATCTTGATTTTTGCTAAGTGTCATCAATTTTTTTTGAGAATGTTGTGCATGGACTCAGGGGGAGTCTGCAGTAGCCCTTTGGTATTATTGTCAAAGAGGGAGAAGAGTTACAGGAAATTGCACGTGTTGCCAATAATTCCAAAGGGGGAGATTGTTGAGCAAGGTGCAGCAACAGTATTGTCATTATTGTCAACACAGTCAAATAGATATGTTGATGCAGTGGACATGAAGTTCAAAATATATTCAGATGTAGAAGACAGGAGTTCAAAGGGTACTCAGAGTTTGTACAATGATTTTCCAAGAAGACCGAAGTGCCCATATGAAAAAAATCAAAGAAAAAGACAAGTAAAAAAAGTGTCGCATATCGCGACATATACAACAGGCAAGAAAAATTGTTGCGATATCATGACATGTTGAGAAGAAAGAAAAACTGTCGCGATTTCGTGACATGTTCGAAAAGAAAAGCACAAGCAAGAAAAACTGTCGCAATTTCGCGACATGTTGGAAGAGATAGAAGAAGCAGAAAAAACTGTCGCAATTTCGCGACATGTTGGAAGAGAGAGAAGAAGCAAGAAAAACTGTCGCAATTTCGTGACATGTAAGCAGAGAAAAATGCAAGTGGAAAAACTATCGCGATTTCACGACATGTTAGAAGAAAAAGAGAAAGTAGGAAGAAGTGTCACGATTTCGCGACAAGTTCGAAGAAAGAGAGTAAAGTTTGAAAAGTGTCATGATTTCATGACATGTCGTATTTTCATGACTAAAACAGGAGAGAGAAAGTAAAATTGAAAAGTGTCACGATTTCGCGACATGTCGCATTTTCGTGACTTGAAAAGCACAGGGAGGAAGAGAAAGAAAAAGTGTCGCGATTTTGCAACATATTGCAAGAGAGATTGTACGGACGAAAAAGTGTCGCAATTTCGTGACAATGCAGGAGAGAGGGTCCGAAAGAAAAAATGTCACGATTTCACGACATATGGTAAGAAATATTGTACAGAAGAAAAAGTGTCATGATTTCGTGACATATTGCAATAGAGATTGTACGGACAAAAAAGTGTCACGATTTTGCGACATATTGCAGGAGAGATTGTCCAAAAGAAAAAGTGTCACGATTTCGTGACATATTGCAAGAGAGAGAGTCCTAGAGAATAAGTGTCGTGATATCACGACATGTCGAGTTTTTGTGACCCGAAGGCAAGAGAAAGAGCTAAGGAGAAAAAGTGTCACGATAACGCGACATTTCACATTCTCATGACTAAAGGAGGAAAGAGAAAGTAAGAAGGCAGAAGTGTCGCGATATCGCGACAAAAGTAAAAATGAAAGAGTACGAAGGCAAAAGTGTCGTGATATTATGACATGTTGTATTTTTGCAGGCCAAAGCTTAGAGAAAGAGGAGAGAGAAAATAGTGTCGTGATATCGCGACATGTTGTATTTTCGCGGTCCAATGCAAAGAGAAAGAGGAGAGAGAAAATAGTGTCGCGATATCGCAACATGTTGTATTTTTGTGGGTCAAAGCTAAGAGAAAGAGCAAGGAGAAAAAGTGTCACGATATCGCGACATGTTGTTTTCTCGCGGTTAAGTTGAAGTCGACGAAGATAGATGAACAATCGACTAAAATTAGGGTTTGCAATCGATTAAGATTAGGGTTTATAGCTGACTAAGATCAGGGTTTTATAGCTGACTAAGATTAGGATTTCATCATGAAAATGTTGTTATAAAAGGAGGGTTGTTTGGAGAATTGAAGTGAAGTCAGAGAAGTTGTCGAATATGAGTCAAAGTGTGAGATGTGGTCGTAAGAGCGCAGATAGCATAGAAGTAGCGAGATGATGGCGAAGTGTGCAAAGTGAGCGAAGAGTCATGTCAAATTTTCCTAAGTGCATCTATGATTGCACAAAGAAAGCAAGAGTAGAGAGTGCAAAGGGTGAAGACGAATGCAAAGTGGAGCTGTAACAAAGTAGAGTGTGCGAAGTGATTGCACAGAGAGAGCAGAGTGTGCAGAGAGCACAAAGGTGAAGTAGACCAGTCAGGGTCTTGCAAAAGCGAAGGTATCTTACAAACAAACTTATAGATTCTAATTCAAGTCCAAGTTGCAGCTTGGCATTAGGGGTTGGTGCTCCTTCCAATGGGTACTGGTAAATCAAGGGTTGGTGCTCCTTTCTGTTGGTGTAGATAAACAAGGGGTTGGTGCTCCTTCCAGTGGGTGTTGGTAAATCAGGGGTTGGTGCTCCTTTCTATTGGTGCAGATAAATAAGGGGTTGGTGCTCCTTTCTGTTGGTGCAGATAAATAAGGAGTTGGTGCTCCTTCCAGTTGGTGCTGGTAAATTGATTGTAAAGTTGATGCTTTGCAAAGGTTGGATTTGGATGGTAGTCCAAGCAATCATTCTTGAGGAGTAGCCAAATTGGTGAACCTCGTTAAAATCTTGTGTTGTGTGATGTTCTTTTGTGATACTTGCTTTATCTGGTTTTAAGGTTTCTTTATTTCAGTTTTAAGAGCTATAAATTCAAGTTTAAAGAACTACACTGATTCATCCCCCCTCTCAGTGCCATTGTAAGACTAACATGTCTTTTATGAGTGCGGTATGGGTTTTTCCTCCCTTGGTGAGTGGAGGATTATTTTATTCCTTGAATGCTTGAGTGGAGTGGAGGATGGATAATGCATTATTAAATGCTTCATCCCTATTTTATTTGTGAGTGGAGTGTAATATGGGTGTGGTTAACCCAGAGTTGGACAAACCCAGGGTAAGTAGAAATGGATGGTTTAATGGTGACCAAGGGTCCAACGTGGATGAGGTCTTAGGTATGAATAATTAATGATGTATGGTAATGTTAGTGCAAATGACTAGAATTAGGTGTCTAAAGATACCCCTTTTTGTATTGCGTTGTGTGAAAATATGGTGTAGTGCAAAAATAGATGACACCGTTTGATGATGATGGTTGGTGAGTGATTATCATGGTATTGATTGATAGAAATGATCTTGAAGGGGAGTGTAAGATGGTAAAAAATAAAAGCCAATGTGGGATGCCCTAGTAATTAAAAAATATGCACATCATTGAATCGTTACTTTCAACACATTGATGGATTTGGTCTTGGTTTCTCTTCAGATTTTGGGTAGGCTCAAGGAAATTTTTGCTTGTTATCTGCCCCAAACAAGAAATGTGTGATTGTCTTTGGCAATAATTCTTGAACGAACATGATTTCCAATGTTGAGTGTTTGAGTATTGACTTGATTTAAGATGATAATTTTGTAATTATATGAGTGTTTGAGTATTATCCCACCATGATCATCGTTGAAAACAAGAAAAACTAACACCATACAAGAAAAAAAGTGTAATATTATTAAACACTTTTTGACTTACATAGGAACTCTCTTGGGGTTATTACAAATGGAGTCTCCAATATGGAGAACTCTCATCATGGTAATCAATGATTTATGGTGTCTTCAAAATTCTTTCCCAATCCTCTGAAGGTGTTGATGGGTTTGTGCTTCAAAGGAAGGCTTGACCATCTTGGATTGCATGTACTCCAATTAGATCATGTATACAAGGAAAACAAACAAAAAATCAATAGCACGTGTTAAATGAAATGAGAAGCATTAAAAAACAACTTAGAAAGACAAGATAAAGACTTAGAAAGATAAGAATAAGAATTGAGGCAACATTTATGTATGTATCAATGTGTCTTCTCTCCTAGTGTCTTCTCTCCTAGAATTATTTTGCGAGCATCTGGATATGTCTGGTATGGTAAACATGCCTCCTTTTAGAAGCCTAACCTCGGGATAAGCCTCCCTTATTGGAGGTAATATAATATGCATTAGTGGAGGGTGGAGGAATAAAATATTCCTTAGTGGAGGATGGCCTCCCTCCATATGCATGTGATTAAAATATTAGCCTTCTTTAGTGGAAGGAATATTAAATTCCTTAGTGGAGCCTAGGATCCTTTCCCTTGCTAAGTGGAGGATATTAAAACTTATAAGTGTTGCATGCCTTTTATGAGTGCCGCATGGGTTTTTCCTCCCATGGTGAGTAAAGGATTATTTTATTCCTTGAATGCTTGAGTGGAGTGGAAGATGGATAATGCATTATTAAATGCTTCATTGTTGTTTTATTTGTGAGTGGATTTTAAGATGGGTGTGGTTGACCCAGGGTTGGACTAACCCAGGGTAAGTAGAAATGGATGGTCACGTGGTGACAAAGGGCCCAATGTGGATGAGGTTTTAGGTATAAATAATGAATGATGTATGGTAATTCTAGTGCAAATCACTAGAATTATGTGTCTATAGATGCCCCCTTTTGTACTGCATTGTGTGAAAATATGTAGTGGAAAAATAGATGACTGTAGACACAAAAACCTAGGCATCCACAAAATCATAATTTGTACCCCACATCATAAATCTTGCATACTGAATTTATATAACTAAGTTTAGACTTAGGAGTATAAAATCCTACACATTATTCTTGAAAGCACGAGATTCCGGTCAAAGGAAACACCAAGTGCGATTGCATTCAAAATTAAGCACGCCTAAGTCCTAGAAATGTAAATTGCATGAAACGGAAAAGAGACACATTGGAAGAGACGCAATCAGATAAAGAAAACACAGCCCTTTCATTAATTTCCTTCGATCTCTGTTACAATAATGCCTCCTCCCTTTTCAGGGGCTAGGAGCGCAAATAGGGTTTGATTACAATCGCTGAATGATTCCTCCTTCCGCGTGCCCACGATTGCAATGGGCGGGCCAAGATGATGCCGCCGCTGATGTCGATGAGTTCTTCGCCTCTGCTGCTTCTCCTGCGAACAAAGAAATGATCAAGACGTTAGTAGCACCTGCTGCAAATGAAAAGCATTCTCTCTCTAAAACTAACAAAATATGCATACGAATATTTGCCTGAAACAGTGAAAACAAGTGAATCCAAATTGCTTCAAAACTCGACAGAAGGTAAGAAAAGTTACCAGAAGGCCACTGCCACTGAGGCAGCTGGCCAATCCACCTTAAACCGGAATTCGTCCCTGGGCAGGACGAATTCTGACTGTAATTCGTCCCTGGGTGGGACGAATTCTTTCGAGTAGGAGAAACCGACTCGTTCGCTGCTCCAATGTCGGATCCCGGGACCTGCAAAACTCTGCCAAACAGGGGGGTTAGGTAATTGGGGCCATTTTGGGACGACCCAGATGGTCGGATTTTCCCAATTTGGCCTCCACCCTCGGGAATTTGACCTTGACACCTGCAAGTTAGCGAAACGACAAAGCAATACAAAACACCCTAAACTCGACCAAAAGCTACAAAATTGCAATTATAGACTAATCAGACCTAGTAACACAGAATGCAATCTAAAAAATAATCTAAAGTGCTCAAAAACTAAAATTAGGACTTGGGAGGTGCGGGGGTGCCCAAGTGGGCCTCCCACCGTTGGCCCTCGATTTTGGAGCCAATCCACCAGGGATGGGCCCAAAACCTTTTAGGATTGGGGGGTCGGCGAATTGGTAGGTTCAGATGTCCATGCGTCGGATTTGAGTAAGGTTCGAGCTTCCAAAGGCCACCCAACAACCTCCCTTGCAAAAGAGATTGGTGGATGTAGGAAGGTGAACAAAGGGGGATGCAAGTGAGTCTTCGATTCGGCAGCACTTCGTTGCTTGAACACTCCTTCAACCTGTCTGTTTTGGGTGAGAAAAGTCCCACCTTTTATAGACCCAAGGGGTCTCTTTTGGGAGGGAAGCACAAAAGCCAAGTGTTGGCCATGGGCGCCATGTGGCGATCTTGTCTTCCCATGAGGGAGGGGAGTCCTCCATTGACTTGAACTTTGATAAATGCTTCTTGTAACAGTCCTCTAACGGCCCCTCTGTCCACTTACACATGCGTGCAAGGTAGGAGCCCTTAACTGACTGTTCCGGGCTGCCACTTGGCACCATTTGCCTTTTTGCCCGTTAAGCTTAGAATTCGTCCCACCCAGGGACGGATTCAGAATTCGTCCTGGGGTGGGACGGATTCTATTTTGAATTCGTCCCTGGGTGAGACGAATACTGGGCAAAGTGTCCAAGTGTGCCAAATTGCTTCTTGACCTTACAAAATTGCTATGAAAGTGGTTAAGACCACTAGTTTAACCTCTGAGGGCTGCCCTGGGGGCTGTGTTTGTCAAAGCGATCGGTGTTTGCAGTCACATAATCGGATTGGTGTTGTTTTGGTGTCTACGGATGCCCCTTTTTGGGAAGCGCTGCGGGTGACGCAGTGCTGAGCAAAAATAGATAACCAAAGCACTAATGATTAGGGTTTCTTGGTAACCTAACCAACTTTTGATGCCCCAAGTATGGAAAGGGCATGCATTCTTGAATCCTTGCTTCTGACGAGCTAAGGAATTTGATTTCAAGTATTAACCTGTTTTGGTGAGGTGTGACTTGAACTTAGACATTGATCAGTCATGAACAAGTGAAGGGCGTTTTTATCCTCAGGGGGAACCTTGTGTTCATGATTCACGAAATGCCAAGTGTTTGATTGATTTGATTGTTGCTTGTTTACTGCCCCAAGCGGGAGCGTGATTGTCTTTGTCAATGATTCTTTGAATGCATGTCGTTTTCCTTAATTGGGTGTGTGATTGTTGGTTGGTGACTAAGTGTGACTACCCCCTCAAGCGACGAATCGATGAGGGAATGACCTTCGTGAGAGAAGCGACGAGTCGCTTGACCCAAGATGACTTGTGCAAGGGTGCCTTTAGAGGGTTTACCGTTAAGCGTGTGCAATTTTTCCAACATATGGACCTATTTTTGGTGGGTGTTAACCCTTTTGGTGATGTCATAATGAGGTGAAATCATCGAAAACCTATTTCCCGTGGAGCGGTCCGGCTATGATAGCCTTCTTGGGGAACTAGGAGAGCGATAATTTGGACCTCGACATCGATTTTCTTTGCCTAGAGGTTAAGTGCGAGAGCACTTGTGTCCGGCATTATTTTTGCTTGTGTTTTTGTTGAATTTTGTACTATTTTTGTTGTTTTTGTGACACCATTTGGTGATTGAATTGTCGGCAATCCGTCCTCCCGTGGAGCGGTCCGGCTATGGTAGCCTTCTTCGGGAGTAGGATAGTGACAATGCAAACCCCGACATCAATTTTGCTATGCCAAGAGGTTAAGTGCAAGAGCACTTGTGTCTGGCAATGTTTATTGTTTGTTTTGTGTTGCATTTTTTGTTGTTTTGTTGTTTTTTGTGACATCATTTTGGGATTAAATTGTCAAAATCCGTCTTCCCGTGGAGCGGTCCGGCTATGGTAGCCTTCTTAGGGAGTAGGATAGTGATAATTTGTGACCCCGATGTCGATTTTCTATGCCAAGAGGTTAAGTGCAAGAGCACTTGTGTCTGGCAATGTTTATTGCTTTTTGTGTTGTTTTGATTTTCTTGTTGTTTTTGAGTGGGCTTTGACCCTTTTGTGATGTCATTTGGGGATGAAATTGTCAAAAATCCGTCTTCCCGTGGAGCGGTCCGGCTATGGTAGCCTTCTTAGGGAGTAGGATAGTGACAATGTAGACCCCGACATCAAATTTTCTATGCCAAGAGGTTAAGTGCAAGAGCACTTGTGTCTGGCAATGTTTATTCTTATTGTTTTTATGTTGCATTTTTTGTTGTTTTTGTTGTTTTGATTTTCTTATTGTTTTTGAGTGGGCTTTGACCATTTTGTGACGTCATTTGGGGATGAAATTATCAAAAATCCGTCTTCCCGTGGAGCGGTCCGGCTATGGTAGCCTTCTTAGGGAGTAGGATAGCGACAATGTAGACCCCGACATCAATTTTTCTATGCCAAGAGGTTAAGTGCAAGAGCACTTGTGTCTGGCAATGTTTATTGCTTTTTGTTTTTGTGTTGCATTTATTTGTTGTTTTTGTTGTTTTGATTTTCTTTGATCTTGTGCATGATGGTTGATGAATATGGATGTATGCATGTTGATTTATTTTGATGGATGCATATGCTATGATGAATGCAAATGGTTTTGATTTATATGTGATATGCAGATATGAAATGGATGAATGGGGTTTGTGATGTTTGGCTATGGCACCATAGACTGTTTAGAGCTTTGTTATTTTGTTTTTAGGTGATTGTTGTGATGTATGCCTCTACATGTATACATGGTTTTTCTGTTTTTGTATTTTTTTGATGGTATTTGCAAGGATGAAAAGTAGCGCAGTTGGTTTAGAAATGTAGCTAAGGTTTTCTGAGACTCAGACGGTTTTAGCTCACTAGCCACGACTGTACTTTATCTTACATGATTTTTGACCAAGGTATGAATCGGACTTGTTTTTGACCAAGTTATTTCACATCCCTGTGTGTGCAATTGAGTTCATTTAGTGGTATTTGTTAGGATACCGCCGAGTGCCGGATGGGCTTTCAACCGAACTCGTATCGAGGATCACCTAATTAGCTCCACGAATTCCTTTGTTGTATGTACTAAGATTAATCTGCGATGTAATCCAGGATGCCATAAGCTAGCTCATCCACATGCAAACATTGATCTGTACGCAAGTTAATGTGACAGATATATCGTCATGCGGGAGGTTTACTTTTGTTACCGAATTGGTATTGAAGCTTGCCTTATGACCTACAGAATGCTGAGAGTTCCAGGGATTCAAGGTCAACTCCCTTCTTTTTTTCAATTGTATTGGGATACTTGCTCTTTTGTAGTGATAAGATCACTGTTTATTTTGATTTGTTTTTCTTTTGAGCAAGGGATTGGGGATATGGAGTGACGAAAATCACTGTTGTTTGTGCCTTTTGATGTGTGCACTATAGTTTGTCAAATTTTTGAGTTTTGACATTTTGCAAATTTTTTTGTGTTTTGCAACTATTGAGAACTTTAGGGATTCTTAGGGAATTGGGTAGGGAGGAAGCTTGTCCTTTTGCCAACTCTCAGCATTCTAGGGGTCATTCGCACAGGGGGATGAGCAAGATAACCGTTTCGCTTGTGGTGACCTAGATTATTTTGCAGGTTTCATCTTTCGTTCACACAATTTTGGGAATTTTAGTGTTTTGATTTGTGTTGGGATGTTACGTAACAAGGTGTATTTCAAGTATGACTCTACCTTTATAAAATCCGTTCGACTTGGTACACTACATGGCTAAAGAGGAAAATGATGACTGAATTACTGAAACTCTTAGTACATTCCCAGACCACTGACTGTAGTGTGGTAAAATTTATGCATGGTGTTTTTGTTGATTTTGATGAATTCGAGTATGCCTAGAATTGAGATGCAAATCTTTGTTGATTTTGTTGATTTTTGTTGTTTTGTTTTTGTTGAATTTATTGATTTGTTTGACCAAGAGATTGCGATAATCCTTGGAGCTTTTTGGGTTGACCAAGAGATTGCGATAATCCTTGGAGCTTTTTGGGTTGACCAAGAGATTGCGATAATCCTTGGAGCTTTTTGTATTGACCAAGAGATTGCGATAATCCTTGGAGATTTTTGGGTGACCAAGAGATTGCGATAATCCTTGGAGCTTTTTAGGTTGACCAAGAGATTGCGATAATCCTTGGAGCTTTTTGGATTGACCAAGAGATTGCGATAATCCTTGGAGCTTTTTGGGTTGACCAAGAGATTGCGATAATCCTTGGAGCTTTTTGGTTGACCAAGAGATTGCGATAATCCTTGGAGCTTTTTGGTTGACCAAAGATTGCATAATCCTTGGAGCTTTTTGTACCAAAATTGCATAATCCTATTAAAAAAATTTTTGGATTGACCAAGAGATTGCGATAATCCTTGGAGCTTTTTGGGTGACCAAGAGATTGCGATAATCCTTGGAGCTTTTTGGGTTGACCAAGAGATTGCGATAATCCTTGGAGATTTTTGGGTTGACCAAGAGATTGCGATAATCCTTGGAGCTTTTTGGGTTGACCAAGAGATTGCGATAATCCTTGGAGCTTTTTGGGTGACCAAGAGATTGCGATAATCCTTGGAGCTTTTTGGGTTGACCAAGAGATTGCGATAATCCTTGGAGCTTTTTGGGTGACCAAGAGATTGCGATAATCCTTGGAGATTTTTGGGTGACCAAGAGATTGCGATAATCCTTGGAGCTTTTTGTTTGTTTGTTTTTGTTGAATTTTTTTTTTTTTTTTTTTGGTACATGGCTTTCTTAGATATGAAATGGTCGTAAATGACTGATATTCAAGGGTTCTGTTTCCTTGATACCGTCAAGAGAAGCTAGCCTGTACGTTCCTGGTCCTATTTTGCTATCAATGACATAAGGACCTAACCAATTTGCCGTGAATTTGTCCCTCATATGGGACGGCAAATTAGAGTTTTGTTGGTTTTCCTTCAGAACCAGATCACCAACCCGAAAGTCTCTTAGGTGAACTTTCATGTTGTAAGCTCTCTTAAGCCGCTCTTGATAGATACGTAAGTGCTCGAGAGCATTAACGCGTCTTTCATCAAGCAACGTAAGCTGGTCTAACCGGGCCTCCCGTGCAGTGTCATCATCGATGAATTCCTGCATTGATATGCGGAGGGAAGGAATTTCCAACTCGAGAGGCATTACTGCCTCTGAGCCATACACTAGTGAAAACGGAGTTGCCCCAGTGGGCGTCCGAATGCTAGTGCGATAGGCCCAAAGGGCAAGTGGGATTTGTATGTGCCAATCCTTATGACTGTCTGCGACGGTCTTTTTAAGGATGGCGACTAGCGTTTTGTTTGACGCCTCGCTTGCCCATTTGCTTGCGGATAATAGGGTGTTGAAAAGTCGTGCTGAATTTTGTACTTTGTGGTTAAAGCACGCACGTCTTTGTTCTTGAATGATGGCCCATTATCCGAGATTATTTTGGATGGAATACCAAAACGACATATGATGTAATGCAAAATGAACTCCGCAATGCGGGGTCCTGTCGTAGAGGTTAACGGAATTGCTTCCACCCATTTGGTAAAATATTCTGTGGTCGTTATGATAAACGTGTGACGGCCTGACGATGCAGGGGAGATCTTTCCGATTAGATCGAGGCCCCACTACGAAAATGGCCAAGCAGACTGGACTGTCTGTAGGGCCTAGGAAGGTGCGTGCATCAGATTGGCATGATGTTGACATTTTACACACCTCTTGACATACGCGCGACAATCTCGCTCTAAAGATGGCCAATAATAGCCCATGCGAAGAATGCGCTTTGCAATGGCCATACCACCGAAGTGGCCGCCACATGTACCGTCATGCGCTTGGGTGATCGCCCAAGTGGACTCTTGTCTGGTCCAAGCAACGAAGAAGAATTCCGTCGTAGTCTGCGACGATACAAAATGTCTCCTATCAAGACATATTTTGCCGCTTCTGTTTGAATGTTCGTTTTGCGGCTTGCGTCAATCCAAAGGGTAGATTACCTAACTTGAGGTAATCTCTTATGGGTAAATACCAGTCTCGTTGATCGGATACCTCGACAGTTTGAACAGCCAATCCCTTTTGGAGTTCTTCCCTAACAAATGCTGATTGGGATAGAACTTGTAAAAATAGCGTTGTGTTGCTATTAATGGGAGTGGGGGAGAACAAAGACCCCCAGTTGGCATGTTTCAAATAGTCTCGGATTCGAAAGAACTTATCCGAAGATGGTTCGATCTGGATCATGTGGATTCCTGGCGTCAAGTCTGAGCTTGCGCGCTCCATCGCGGGTTGCGATAAGGTTTTGACCTGAATGGTTGTTATATCACCGGAAAGGTCTTGCGGGATTAGTGACCCCAAGGAGGCCATTGTGTCCGCAAAACGATTCGATGATCGAGGGAGTGCCTCGATGTCATACCACTCAAGTTTTGCCAGGAATTTATCCACGAGGGCTTTATAGGCCTTCAAAATCGGGCATTTGCATTGATATACCCCTTTGACTTGATTGACGATTAACAGCGAATCGCCAAAGATGTTCGATCTTTTGATGTTCATGGCGATTGTTGTCTGAAGACCTAGGAGCAAGGCTTCATATTCGGCATTGTTGTTGGTGCACTGGAAGTTTAATTTAAATGACAGGGGCATTGGAGCGCCCTGCGGTGTGAAGAATACAATTCCTGCGCCACCACCTTGCTCGCATTTAGAACCATCAAAAAATAAGGTTATGTCGGCTTGAGACTCAGGCTCTTCAGAATCTGGCGATTCTGAGACATGGAAGACCTCATCATCGGGTAGTTCTATGACCAGAGGCTGATCGTCTTCAAGAGGAGCCTCTGCTAGTTGATCGGCTATGACTTGTCCTTTTATAGATTTTTGCCCAATAAACTCAATGTCAAATTCCGTCAACAACATGATCCATTTCGCCGTGCGGCTACTATGATAAGTACGACTCATCATGTATCGCAATGGATTCTCCTTAGACACAACATACGTCGTGTTGCTCAGCATGTAGTGGCGTAGCCTTTTGGTAGCAAACACCACTGCCAAGCAGAGTTTCTCAACGTATGCATAGTTAAGTTCGTAACTGACCGAGGTGCGGCTAAGATAGTAAGTAGCCTCGTTCTTTGTGAAGTTCATTCTTCCGGGCTAGCATTGCGCCCGATGCCACCTCGATAGGCTGAGATGTATAAGTAGAACGGCACACCTGGTCTAGGCGGTGCCACATCGGCGGCGAAGCCAAGTATTGTTTGATTTCGTCAAAGGCTGATTGGCACTCGTCATCCCAATGAAATGTGACCCCCTTGTGCAATAGTTTGTTCATTGGTCGGCATTTGTCAGATAATTGCGCTATGAAGCGTTTAATCGACGCGACCTTTCCTTGCGGACTTTCGAGCTGCTTGATAGTGGTTGGGGGAGCCATTTCAAGGATTGCCTTGACTTTGTTTGGGTCCACTTCGATGCCTCTTTTGGAGACTATAAAACCCAAGAGTTTTCCGGATGTGACGCCGAACACGCACTTCTTGGGATTCAATCTGACCTTATGCTCTATGAGGCGATCGAGAATCTTGCTTAAGTCACCGAGATGATCTGAGCGCAATTTAGACTTGGCTAACAAATCATCCATGTAATCTTCCAAAGTTTTGTGCATGTAATCGTGGAAGATATACGTCATAGCACGTTGGTATGTAGCGCCAGCATTTTTAAGGCCAAAAGGCATGACCTTATAACAAAATGTCCCCCAAGGCGTTGTGAATGCCGTTTTGAGTTGGTCTTCAGGATTGATACGAATTTGATTGTATCCCGAGAAACCGTCCATTAGGGAGAGCATTTCGTGACCTGTCGTAGCGTCTACCAATGCGTCGATGCTTGGCAAGGGGAAATCATCCTTAGGACTCGCTTTGTTTAGGTCTCGAAAGTCGGTGCATATGCGAATCCTCCCGTCGGGCTTCTTGACGGGAACCATGTTGGACAACCATGGCGGATAATCCACGCAGATGACAAATTGTGCATCCAACAACTTTTGCAATTCGTCTTTGACCATCAAGGCCACTGTTGGGTGCATCTTTCTTAGTTTTTGCTTTACAGGCTTGATTTTCGGATCAAGCGTTAAATTGTGCATGACTAGCTGCGGGTCTAGTCCTGGCATATCTTTGTATGACCATGCAAAAACTTCCTTCTTCTCTTTGAGAAGGGCAATGTAATCGGCTTGCTCTTCGGGGGAAAGGCTTACCCCCAGCTTGAGAATCCGTGGATTCATTGGATCTGTGCCGATGTCTACGTCAGTCGTCTCTTCGACTGACATGTGAGATCCGTCCTCCAACTGATGTGGAGTTGGGATTAAATGGATATCATCACTGAGTTAAGATCTGCGTTTGGGACCTCGGGTCCCTCTTCAACTTGAAAAATATCTTGAGTTGTCCTTGGGGTAAAATGAAGCATTTCACCGAAAGGCCGATACTCTGATGGTGACAATGGTGAATTGACGCGATCCCAGTCAATGGCATCCATGTTTAGATGCAATGACCGTGATGGATCGGTCGGATTGCGGATGGGTGTGGTCAAATCAATGGAGATCATGTGGATGGAATGAATTTGGTCTCCAGAACCACGGGTGTGATGACTTGATTCTTTCAGATGTTCCCTATACTCTGGATCTGGCTCTACGGGAACAGGCACGAATGGATCCTCTCTAGGTGCAAATTCGTCTCTATGTGCGAAAAGGAAGGCGGGGTCTTCCCTTGGTACTGTTGTCCCGATGGGATCTTGAGGTGGACGATGCTCATCTTGAATTTGGAGCCATAGGCCTAGCACTTGGTCCCACCTCGTTGGGTCTAAGTGCCATTCATGTCCTAACCGTATACCCATTTGTCCCATTAGATCTTCATGGGTTAGAGCGCGGTGATGTCGTCGCGCATGTCTGAGATAGTCCATCTCAGTCTCGTCTTCCGAATCGCTTTCATAGATCCAAAATTGTTCATCCTCTTCGACATCTGTTGCTTCCGACATTGAGGACTCTTCCTGTTCCGGTGAATTAATCTGGTCCCATTGCGGTTGTTCCACTCTTAGTGGAGGGACCCGATTCTTTTGAGACTGTGTTATTTCGTCTGGAACCTCTAAGGGGAACAGTTTCAAAAAAATGTCTGGAAGCCGTTGTTGTTCTCTTTGAGGATTGCTCTCTGAACTTTCACCTCTCTCTAGCAAAGGAGAGGGATTATTGTTGTTACCAGGGGTGTTTGTAGACCATGGGAGATAATCCCCCAATGTGTATTCTGTGTTTGGATTGGCGTATGGGTCTTGTGCCAATCCCCCCCTGTTGCCTATTTCTAGGCCTTGCATGTTTTCAACCAAGATGTCTAATGGCAGGGGATGGTTGAACCCTACCCCCGACTTGTCATATGGCATCTGATATCTTGGTTGGCAAAGGATCCGCATCCCTTGCTCATATCTGCCTAGCCCATACCCATGCCAATTGCATTGTTCGAGATATTTTAGGGCAAATTTTGGGTTCGACAGATAATTGATGTTTTCGACAAAAGGTTCTTCATCTCTTTCCTTTTGTTCGCATGGTTCGGAACCATGATCAAGGCCCCCATACACAAAATTCGTTTGGTTCGGTGGGTAGCCTAGAGGGACGATTGTTCCAATGGGAAGGCGAGGTCTTCCCATGTCTTGTACTGACTCCGATGTGGGGGTTGCCACAACATTTTGCACTATGTACTCTCCCGGGCTGTCACTGGCCATCTCAACGAGTGATTGTTGATGATTGGGTAGGAGGAAACGGTAGTCCTTCCCGAGTCCATTCCATGTTTGGTTGTTCGAGAATCTTGGTTTCCGTTGCGTTGGGCGCTTCCTCTGTTGATATTGCTGAGATCGTGGGCAACCCCTCTTCTAGAGGCTTAACCTCCTCCATGATTTGCTTTCCCTTGTCCTTCTGTTGGGCCACGATAGGTGGCGTTGATGATGAAGGAGCCAATGATGACGTCTCACCTGGCTGGGATTTTGCCTTATTGGCCACCAGTGGTGCCTGCGGTATCGGACCCTGTTTAGATGGATTTAATTGAAAATCCAAATGCGTTGATGGTAGGGTCGATTGAGGTATGAATTGTACCGCATTGCAATACTTGAAGGGCTCTAAGTCCATTGGGACTACATGTATTTGCCCTTCATAGGCATACTTCAAGCACTGGTGTGCGATCGAGGGGACACACTTCATGTCCCTGATCCAAGGCCGCCCTAGCAGTATGTTATAAGCCATTTCGCCTTCCAACACATGGCACAGTGTGGGTATTGACTTTTGTCCTACCTGTATAGGCAGAACGACTGTGCCGACTGTCGAGCATATTGCATCGTTAAAAGCTCGCAGTGTGTACGTGGAGGCGGTGATGTGAGAGGCTGGCAATTTTAAATGCTTTAACGCTGCAGTGGTTATGATGTTACTGGACGAGCCAGTATCTATCAGCACTCTCTTGTACGGGATCCCGTTGACCCGCGCGATAACGTGCGGGGGTGGATCCGGCATGTCATTCGATATTGTTTTGACCTCATTTTCTTTGAATGTGATGACAGGCTCCGTACATTGTTTCACATGTCCCACGAAGGCGTTGAAAGAATTAGCTTCGTGGGGTTGTACTTCAATGGCTTTTAAGATGTCCATAAGAGCTTCTCTATGTGGAGCTGATTGTTGAATAAGCTCGTAGATGGACAACCTAGCTGACGTGGTCCGCAAACTCTGCGTGAGTTTGGTTCGTATCGTGACCTCAGGTCTAGGCGGAGGTAACTGCGTTGGGCGTTGTTGAGGCTGCGATGTCGACGGAACTTCCCTCGTAGGTACCTCGGGGGCAACTGCTGGGTATTTTTTGTTCCTTGTTACAATGCTAATCATTCCCACAAATCCTTGCGCGGGAAGATCTTGTCGCACCTCGTTTATTTGGAGCGGTTTTGTCTGCGCCTCGTGGGCAGGCAAGGGGTCCTTGAATACCCCCATTTGTTGGTTGTTAGGTGCGATGGGGTTGTCCACGACCAATGTTCGGTTTTCGATCAAATCCTGGACTAGTTCTTTGAATTTCCAGCACCCATTTAGGTCATGTCCTCTGCGTCTATGAAATCTGCAATACAATTCCTCCCTATACCCCCTAGGCTTGGGAACGTTAGGGTCAAAAATTTGGATTTCTGGCAGAGTAACTAGATTCGCCGCTGACAAGCGGTCAAATAAGGAGTCCCTAGACTCCGCATACGGGGTGAATTGTCGCCTAGGGCGACGCTACTGATACTGTTCTTGTCTCCTGTTATCTCTTTCGTAAGCAGGAGGCACTGCCTGGTAGTTAGCCTTTTGAGGCTGCGTTTCTTGCACAGGCGCTGGGACATTTATCGCAACTTGGTTGATTGCAGCGTGTTGTGGTTGCGTTGTCCCAGTTTTAGTGGTTTTATTCCACTCTTTCTTCTTAGGCTTGGCAATTGCGCCTTCGCCTATCTTAATCTCTTCTATGACTATGGCTTGCGCCAAAGCTTCTTCTAAGTTGTCGTATTGTCGCAGCAACAATAGACCGGAGATTGATTTTAAACAACTTTTCACGAACATTTGCGTGAGGTCCGACATGGGAGGACGGTAGGGTAACTTAGAAAGCAAAGCTCTCCATCGGTTCCCGTACGCTGCCATTGTTTCCTCCTCAAATTGTTTAAGGCTAGCAAGATCACTAAGTGATGCCTTCTTCCTTGTGTTGAAGGCGAAGCGTTCAAGAAACGCATCTACTAGCTGATCTAAGCTGCTTATGCTGTGTTTGGGCAGCTGTGTGAACCAATCCGAGGCGGGGCCTGCGAATGTGGTTATGAATGTTCTAAGCAATAACGCGTCATTATCTTGAATGCCGAAGCATTGGCTTAGAAACCGTGTAACATGTTCCTGTGCGTCCTCTTCACCTTTAAAAACTGCCAATTGAGGCAACTTAAAGTGTTCGGGGTAAAGAGGTGTAGGCACTGAGGGATGCACCGGATTATTGCGGAGTAGACGTAATGTGGGTTTTTGATGCCCAGCAACTTTTGTCTCCACCGACTCTAAACGCTCCAATAGCGCTTGGTATGCATCGGAAGATTTTATTTCTTCCTCTCTTGTTCGCTCTTGTTGCAAGTTACGGTAAACTGGAGGCCTATGGAGGGGTGGCCGAATGGCATCCTTCCTGCCTTGATGGGGAGTTTCGATATACTCCTCTTCTGGTTCATACTCCTCGTAAAATTCTTGAGGAGTCTCAAGGCGAAACCTATGACCCTGATCAAGTTCTTGTTGAAGGTACCCATCATTGTTTCGGGGAGTTGCCTCCCTCTCGAATCTATGGGGTCTTGGAGGCAGAGCTTGACGAGGTCGTGGAGACCTGTCTTGCGCCAATGGATTACGCCTCTCATATTGTTCAGCTCTTTGGATGCGAGGGGTTGGCCCCCTCTCAGGTATTTCATAGCGTAACTCATCCGCTTCGCGTTGCATGCGTTCTTTATCCAAGCGGTATTGATACTCTATCTCTTGCTGACTTTGTTTAAGCCGCATGATTTGGGCTTGACGGGTGGTATATCTGGCGACAGCCGGATCAATTTGTTCTACCCTATTTTGTTCAGGAGGTTCAAATGTTCCTCCTATGGGTCTACCTCGATTTTGATGCTCTAAGGTTTCAATGGGTCGCTTCCCTCTGTCGAGGTAAGCGGTATGTGCTCGAGGTTCTGGCCTCAAGGGGTGATCATGATATCCTGCTGGTGCGAAAATGCAAGGTTCCCGCATTGTTTGTTGCTCTCGAGGAATGCGATGGTTTTCCTCATACTCCCTTTCATGAGTGTAAATGGGATGGGCGGAGTTAGGTCGCCCTATGTAAGGAGCCCTGCGCTCCGGATTTGGTCTCTCTGTTTTGATGATAGGTAAAGAAGGGACGCCATATCCACGTTGCCCCTCCAAATGGACAGTGTGCCTGTTTAGCGCTTCATTGCGCGGTGGCCACTCATGCCTACCTTCAAGAGGTGATTCTCTATTTATGTCAAGGTCTACATGTAAGGCATCTTCCCGAAAGGGGCTGCTTTGAATAGGCATACCCCACCGAGGATTCTGAATTGGATTCTTTTGTAGGTTTGACCTATAAGGCGGTATGACCAAATCCTCAGGACTGAAGTGAAGGCAACTTGCGCCTGCTTTTTGTGTACCTTTCGGAGCTTCTGCCCTTGATTGGGCTTGACT
This sequence comes from Wollemia nobilis, assembly GCA_028583015.1. NCBI lineage: Eukaryota > Viridiplantae > Streptophyta > Pinopsida > Araucariales > Araucariaceae > Wollemia > Wollemia nobilis. The sequence continues at coordinate 3,637,302 of JAQPPZ010000049.1, forward strand.
ACGGGTGTACACCATTGCGGTGCTTCTATGCTATCTAAATAAGTTTTTATCTCGTTTTTATGATTTTCTCTTTTTTTTTTTGTCTACACTAAGCAGAATTAAACACACACATTCACAAGACCGTGATTATCTCTTTTAAGGATTCTTGGTGTGCCCTAGACTGGTTTAGTGCATTTTGATGTTTTGTTTTGTTTTTGTAGATTTTGTAGAACGTTTAAATGCATCATGTAGGCTCTTATAACTCCAAAAAGGTCGCCCCTTCAATATACCAACCAGGCCGATATACCAACCTCTCTATATACCCGCCCTTACGAGAGGGAGACTATAGGTACGTGAGAGCGGAAGGTACGTGGTACATAGGCGGTACGGAAGGGGGATTGTCCTGTTAATGGCACCTACCATAGAAAACTTATCCTCGCGCGCATGGGAATCACCCCAGCTACGCTCGGTCTGTCTTCGTCAGGATTTACGCCTAACAACAGTTGACAATCGGGAAATGGATGCAAATCAAGCCAAGGTGGTGATTAAATCCACCAATGGTCTTGATCAAGGGCTGGGGTCTTACGACCAGCTCCTTGGTTTAAAATTGTTTCGTGATGTGTGTGGGATTCGTTTTATCCAACAAAATGAAACTAGCATACATGACTTTTCCTAATGCAATGCAGGATTAAATGAAAACAATTAACGAAACAGAAACAGAAACAAAAACAGAAAAATATAACAGAGATCATGAAAATCCCTACCTCTTCTCTGCCTGCTCCTGTTGTCTCTGAATTTTTGCTCTGAAAATCCGCAGACAGGAATTCGTCCCTCTGGGAGACGAATTGCAGAACAGGATTCGTCCCTCCCAGAGACGAATTTGAATTCGTCTCAGGGTCAGACGAATTGCAGAAAAGGATTCGTCCCTGTCAGAGACGAATAGCAGTCTGCAACAAAAAAAAGATGTACCTGTCAAGCACAAACACAAAACTTTGATCAGTTTCTGTGATTTCAAAAACCAGGGAACAGGGTCCCACCGTGATCGCCACTGAAAGCACGAGATTCCGGTCAAAGGAAACACCAAGTGCAATTGCATTCAAAGTTAAGCACGCCTAAGTCCTAGAAATGTAAATTGCATGAAACGAAAAAGAGACACATTGGAAGAGACGCAATCGGATAAAGAAAACACAGCCCTTTCATTAATTTCCTTCGATCTCTGTTACAATAATGCCTCCTCCCTTTTCAGGGGCTAGGAGCGCAAATAGGGTTTGATTACAATCGCTGAATGATTCCTCCTTCCGCGTGCCCACGATTGCAATGGGCGGGCCAAGATGATGCCGCCGGTGATGTCGATGAGTTCTTCACCTCTGCTTGCTTCTCCTGCGAACAAAGAAATGATCAAGACGTTAGTAGCACCTGCTTGCAAATGAAAAGCATTCTCTCTCTAAAACTAACAAAATATGCATACGAATATTTGCTCGGAGAAAAAAAAAAAAAAAAAAAAAAAAAAAACAAAAAAAACAAAAAAAACGAAAAAAAAAAAAAAAGAAAAAAACAAAAAAAAAAGATAAAAAAAAAAAAACAAACAAAAAAAAAAAAAAAAAAAAAAAAAAAAAAAAAAAAAAAAAAAAAAAAAAAAAAAAAAAAAAAAAAAAAAAAAAAAAAAAAAAAAAAAAAAAAAAAAAAAAAAAAAAAAAAAAAAAAAAAAAAAAAAAAAAAAAAAAAAAAAAAAAAAAAAATTAGGACTTGGGAGGTGCGGGGGTGCCCAAGTGGGCCTCCCACCGTTGGCCCTCGATTTTTGAGCCAATCCACCGGGGATGGGCCCAAAACCTTTTAGGATTGGGGGGTCGGCGAATTGGTAGGTTCAGATGTCCATGCGTCGGATTTGAGTAAGGTTCGAGCTTCCAAAGGCCACCCAACAACCTCCCTTGCAAAAGAGATTGATGGATGTAGGAAGGTGAACAAAGGGGGATGCAAGTGAGTCTTCGATTCGGTAGCACTTCGTTGGTGAACACTCCTTCCAAAAAAAAACCCCAAAGAGATTGGGGATGAGGAAGGTAACAAAGGGGATAAAGTGAGTCTTCGATTCGGCGAGCACTTCGTTGCTTGAACACTCCTTCAACTTCGTCTGTTTTGGGTGAGAAAAGTCCCACCTTTTATAGACCCAAGGGGTCTCTTTTGGGAGGGAAGCACAAAAGCCAAGTGTTGGCCATGGGCGCCATGTGGCGATCTTGTCTTCCCATGAGGGAGGGGAGTCCTCCATTGACTTGAAATTTGATAAATGCTTTTTGTAACGGTCCTCTAACGGCCCCTCTGTCCACTTACACATGCGTGCAAGGTAGGAGCCCTTAAGCGGCCGTTGCGGGCTGCCACTTGGCACCATTTGCCTTTTTTCCCGTTAAGCTTAGAATTCGTCCCACCCGGGGACGGATTCGAGATTCGTCATGGGGTGGGACGGATTCTATTTTGAATTCGTCCCGGGGTGAGACGAATACTGGGCAAAGTGTCCAAGTGTGCCAAATTGCTTCTTGACCTCACAAAATTGCTATGAAAGTGGTTAAGACCACTGTTTAACCTCTGAGGGCTGCCCTGGGGGCTGTGTTTGTCAAAGCGATCAGTGTTTGCAGTCACATAATCGGATTGGTGCTGTTTTGGTGTCTACAATTCTATTTTCCAAATTTATTAAATATGGAAAATTAAGCTAGGATACCCTTCCTACCCTCTAGACAGGTGTTCTAGCCACCTCACCCACATCATCTACCACATCTTACACACTCTTTTCCCCTTTGTCCCTTCACATGGGAAAACCCTTACACCCCACTCCACTTGCATCCACATCACCCCAGTTAAGTGAGACACGCTGGGTGACTCACTTTAACTACCCCCTCCATTTGGTAGCCCTGGATTGCCACTTGGAAATCCTAGATTTCCACCTCCCATTTCTCTCCAAAATCCTAAGGGGCCTATAAAGGTACCTTGACACCATAAAACAAAGGAGACTCAGAATTCATACCATCAGATTATCATAATTACACCAAAGGTTCGCACACATCCTGAGGAGACCCGAGATCTGAATCTCGGAGCCATCATTTGGAGTATTCTGCCACTCAGTCAAAACCACTTGTTTGTGGTTACACAATTGAAACCGCCCTTGCATAGTTTTCCCCCACCATCCATGCATAATTTATCAATCCACATCATGTGTTTGTGATTTCTCAAAAATAGAAAAACACAACAGATCATGATTAGTAAGTTTTGTTTCAACAAGGCATTTGGTTTAACTTTCTCTATTTTTTGTAACTTTTATTTGAGGGTTTGTATTGCATGTTTTTCACTATAGTATATAGGTGCTACTAAACTTTTGTTTGTCTTCTTATTGTGTGTGTAGAAAACAGTTAACTTGGAGAGTTGTTAAAGTTGGAGTGGTCCCCACATTGGATAGTAGAAGCCCACTCACCTCTTTGAAGCTATAGTTGAAGAACAGAGAACACAAAATTTGTTGAAGACTTGGAAGATCCCCCCCTTTCAATCATTGGAGTATTGTAATGAGAAGAAAGAAAAAAAACATTGTAATATTACCCCAACATATTTAGGGCAATTCAAAAGTCATTTTAACATTGGATCAAAATATCAATACAAAGACCATTTTTTGGCAATCCTCTCTTTTTTCTATGTTCATATTTATGTGTGTTTAGTTATTTTGCTACAAAAATAGTGTTAGGACCCTCCTAAACATAGATTACTAATTATATTATATTATATTTATAAAGGGACACATCCCTTCACTTTTTCATACCTTTTAGCTAGGTATATTAGGATAATGAAGATGATCCAAAAGATCATCGAAGAATATATTTAATTATTACTCCTTGTGAGCATTTGGTAGGGTTACCACCAATTGAAAAGCGATTTCATAAAAGGTGATTCATAAATTATTTTACATTACCTATTTAATAACTATAAATTTACAAGTAATAACCCCTAGGTTCCTTACATCTGGTATCAAAGCAGTTAAATTCCTATACCTGTGGTGTTTACAACCAAATAAAAACACATACTCTTCCTCTATTTGGCTTGGTGATAAAGCAATCATCTAATTTTTTTTTGTTCAGCTCGACGACAAACTATGTCAACATTTTTGTCATAATAAGGACCCAAGCCAGAAGGTAATAGAATTTGTTTTCCAAATGTAGTGATTTGGAAGGAAATCGTGTGCATATCCTGAATGTCGTGAACTAGACTAAATACTCCAATCAATGATTTTTGTAATTTCAATCGATCCACAACCTAAAAATCTAAGAAAATAGTGAAATAACAGTCGACAACATTTTTCGATAGACCTTGTAAATTATGGAGAGAGAAAAAAATTAAAGTTTTAAAGTTGGACAAAGGTATAGCGAATTATCGACGACGAAAAAGGCAAAACTCGATGACAAAAAAAATTTTGCAGTCATAAGTTGACGTTTTTTTTCAAGATAAAGTATTTATCCCACATTACTCCTACATAAGGAGCAACAAGGGTTTAAAACACTCGTGAGGCATATACTGAATTACCTAGCTTGCTAGGCACCACACCCGCGCGTGGCACCTTAGTGGATCGCGACCCTAAATTACCTCACCTGTCGTGTTTCCTCGGTTTTTATTCCTAACTTAACCTACCTCACCCTTGCTTCCTAGCCTGTTGTGCTAGCTTACTGTGTGGTCTCGTGCTGCCTCATACCCTCGCTTCCTAACCAGGGATGCTACCTCATGCTGACTTATCGTGTGGTCTCGGGTTGCCTTGGTTTTACCACCACTCCTTGCTTGATTAACACTCTACCTATTGTGCCTTACTGTTGCCTCCACCGCTCCGTTCTCGATTCCATTGCTGCTCCACTCTCACCACCCCACCTTCCTCTCAGGTCGTAGGTTCTCTCATAAAAAATTGACACCAATTTTTTTCACACTAAGAAAAAGTTGTCAACAAATTTGGAGCTCAAATAAATTGCCAAAAAAAAAAATTGTTTTACAACAAAAATCATCAATTTTGATAATAAAATTTTGAAAAAAACAATTTTGACAAATTGAAACACAAAATTGTTGCAAACACCCACCATGGTAGAAGGGAGGAGATCGCAAGATATCACGCTCGAGAAAATTTACCAAGACCTCCACCAATGCAAAGAAGAAAGCGTAGATACAAGAAAAGAATTGAAGCAAAGGATATCAACAATTGACTTAAATATGGATGCCTTCAATAAGAATATGGTGTTGGTTCAATCTAACAAAAAAATGGGGGGACCAACGCACCATACAACATTAGGAGGACCACATACATCCATCCTTCCCAAAACTACTAAATTGGATTTCCCAAAATTCGAAGGTGGTGACCCCAATAACTGGATTTATCGAGCAGAACAATATTAATATTTTAGAAGCACAAAAAGTGCATATTGCATCTTTTCACTTAGAGAATGAGGCTATCCAATGGTACCAGTGGTTCGAGAAAACCAACGACACCCCTACATGGAAAAACTTTACACAAAACCTATTAGTACAATTTGGCCCTAGCAAGCTCAAAAATTTCACCAGAGCCCTCACCAAACTGTGTCAAACCACATCGGTACATGAATATCAAGCAAAATTTGAGAGATTGGAAAACCGCACAACAGGGCTAGACACCTCATTTTTTCAGGATTGTTTCATCAATGGATTAAAGGAAGATATTCGACTAGAGGTACAAATGTTTAACCCCATGACCATGATACAGACTATTGGATTGGCCAAATTAGCCAAAGATAAATTCAACAACCAACATCGACTCGAAAACATATCTACAACAGATTCACAAAATACTTCCACCAATCAAAAACTAACTAAAGACATGCCAATTAAACGCATTAGCTCTAAAGAAATGAAGGAAAGAAGAGCAAAAGGCCTTTGTTTTCATTGTGATGAGAAATTCATCCTAAATCATAAATGTAGTACACCCCAATTTTATATTCTGGATACAACTATTCCTTGTCAATAAACACCAAAGGAAGAGGAAATTGAGGTCAAACTAGTGGAAGATATGCCTGACGATAAACCTCAAGGTCCGTTAGAAATTTTCTTCAACGCCCTCATCAAAAATTCATCCCCCCAAATGATGAAAGTTTTTGGTTCCTTTAAACAATAAAATCTTATTGTGCTTATTGACTTCAAAAGTACACATAATCTCATCGACCCACGTATGGCAAAACAAACTTACTACTTTATCCATCCTTGTAATGCTTTTGAAATCATAATCGGTAATGGGGAAATAATAACTCGTAACGAGAAATGACATAATATTAAGCTCACCTTAGGCAATTACACCATCAAACTTGACATGTATGCAATTCCATTAGGCGGTTGTGATATTGTTTTAGGTGTATAATGGCTATGAACGCTTGGTATAATTCAGTGGTACCTTGATGATTTATGGATGAATTTCACATAAAAGGATCACACCTATACGCTTAAAGGGATAAAATATGACCCTTCTCTACTAGCAAGCTCTCATCACATGGAGAAAGTTGTTCCTAGAGGAGGAAAGGCAAGGGTTACCCATTTATTTTCTCTCCAGGCCATGACAAAGCCACCAACACTTCCACCTTCCCAATATCCTTGCTTGAGGAAAAATGATATTAAAATAGTTGAAGAACATGAGCACATACTACTAGCAAAAAAGAGGATGAAGGTTTGTGCTACGCGCTTTGAGGACAATAATCCTTATAAGGAGGGTGGCATGTTAGGACCCTCCTAAACATAGCTTACTAATTATATTATATTATATTATATTTCTAAAGGGACACATCCCTTCACTTTTTCATACCTTTTAGCTAGGTATATTAGGATAATGAAGATGATCCAAAACATCATCAAAGAATATATTTAATTCTTACTCCTTGTGAGCATTTGGTCGGCTTACCACCAAATTGAAAAGCGATTTCATAAAAGGCGATTCATAAATTATTTTACATTACCTATTTAATAACTATCAATTTCTAAGTAAGAACCCCCAGGTTCCGTACAAATAGCAATCACGGTGGGATCCTAAGGGTTCTATTTTTTTTGCCTTGCATAAATTTGATTACTGATTTGTGTTTTTTCTGTGGTTGTAGGTTTTTGGAGTTCGATCACACCAAGATTCGATATTGGGACTTACAAATCTAAAGCCTATTTTGGTTTTTCCCTATGATTGATAAATTGCAAGCACGCAGTTATAAATCCGATGAACCATGCTTCAATGGTGGGGCATCTATAGAATCACACATCGATCATTGGAGCACTGTGGAACCATGGATCGGTGATTGAGCACATTGGAAGGAGCGATGAAAGGATAACAAGTGTGTAAACCTGGAATCCTCTCTCCTCTATTTTCATTTTTAGAATTGTATTTATATTAAATTAAGAGTCTCTATATTGTTTTCCCTTGTTTGCATTTACTTATTAGGATAGGCATACATTAATTTCTTTTCATAAAAAAAAATCAAAGAATCTACATTTTAATTTAGTTAGTAAAGCATATGCATAACCTGATTAGAAACAGGCTCATTTAGTGTTTTAGATCTACTTTGCTTATTTTTTGGCATACAACTAAAATCATGGGTCCATGGTTTGAAACTTCCAAATACGCATGTACGGTTGGCTAACCGCATAGTCACGGTTAACCATTCCTAACCATCCACCAATGGTTAACTCTGAATTTCAAAAATCTGGTAGATCTTATCTGAAATTAGCCATTTGGCCCCTGATCTGTTTCTATATGTTACTTTGTGCTTTCCCAATTTCTGCATTAGATAATAAATGGAATTGCATATTAGATTGCATCACACAACAGAAAACAAGTCCATCACACACTCACATCAACGTTGGACACCAACCGTCAACATATTTACCTTATTACTAAATATGTGCCAATTAAACGCATTAGCTCTAAAGAAATGAAGGAATGAAGAGCAAAAGGCCTTTGTTTTCATTATGATGAGAAATTCATCCTAAATCATAAATGTAGTACACCCCAATTTTATATTCCGGATATGGCTATTCCTTGTCAATAAACACCACAGAAAGAGGAAATTGAGGTCGAACTAGTGGAAGATATGCCTGACGATAAACCCCAATGTCCGTTAGAAATTTTCTTCAATGCCCTCATCAAAAATTCATTCCCCCAAATGAGGAAATTTTTTGGTTCCTTTAAACAATAAAATCTTATTGTGCTTATTGACTTCAAAAGTACACATAATCTCATCATCCCACGTATGGCAAAACAAACTTACTACTTTATCCATCCTTGTAATGCTTATGAAATCATAATCGGTAATGGGGAAATAATAACTTGTAACGAGAAATGACGTAATATTAAGCTCACCTTAGGCAGTTACACCATCAAACTTGACATGTATGCAATTCCATTAGACAGTTGTGATATTGTTTTAAGTGTATAATGGCTATGAACGCTTGGTATAATTCAGTGGTACCTTGATGATTTATGGATGAATTTCACATAAAAGGATCACACCTATACGCTTAAAGGGATAAAATATGACCCTTCTCTACTAACAAGCTCTCATCACATGGTTTTAGTTGTTCCTAGAGGAGGAAAGGCAAAGGTTACCCATTTATTTTCTCTCCAGGCCATGACAAAGCCACCAACACTTCCACCTTCCCAATATCCTTGCTTGAGGAAAAATGATATTAAAATAGTTGAAGAACATGAGCACATACTACTAGCAAAAAAGAGGATGAAGGTTCGTGCTACGCGCTTTGAGGGCAATGATCCTTATAAGGAGGGTGACATGTTAGGACCCTCCTAGACATAGCTTACTAATTATATTATATTTATAAATGGACACATCCCTTCACTTTTTCATACCTTTTAGCTAGGTATATTAGGATAACAAATATGATCCAAAACATCATCAAAGAATATATTTAAATCTTACTCCTTGTGAGCGTTTGGTCGGCTTACCACCAAATTGAAAAGTGATTTCATAAAAGGCGATTCATAAATTATTTTACATTACCTATTTAATAACTATCAATTTCTAAGTAAGAACCCCCAGGTTCCTTACAAATAGCAATCACGGTGGGACCCCTAAGGGTTCTATTTTTTTTGCCTTGCATAAATTTGATTACTGATTTGTGTTTTTTTGTGGTTGCAGGTTTTTGGAGTTCGATCACACCAAGATTCAATATTGGGACTTACGAATCTAAAGCATGTTCTGGTTTTTCACTATGATTGATAAATTGCAAGCACGCAGTTACAAATCCGATGAACCGTGCGTCGATGGTGGGGCATCTATAGAATCACACATCGATCATTGGAGCACTGTGGAACCATGGATCGATGATTGAGCACATTGAAGGAGCGATGAAAGGATAACAGGTGTGTAAACCTGGAATCCTCTCTCCTCTATTTTTAGTTTTAGAATTGTATTTAGATTAAATTAAGAGTCTCTATATTGTTTTCCCTTGTTTGCATTTACTTATTAGGATAGGCATACATTAATTTCTTTTCATAAAAAAAAATCAAAGAATCTACATTTTAATTTAGTTAGTAAAGCATATGCATAACCTGATTAGGAACAGGCTCATTTAGTGTTTTAGATCTACTTTGCTTATTTTTTGGCATACAACTGAAATCATGGGTCCACGGTTGAAAACTTCCAAATACGCGTGTATGGTTGGATAACCGCATAGTCACGGTTAACCATTCCTAACCATCCACCAATGGTTAACTCTAAATTTCAAAAATCTGGTAGATCTTATCTGAAATTAGCCATTTGGCCCCTGATCTGTTTCTATATGTTACTTTGTGCTTTCCCACTTTCTGCATTAGACAATAAATAAAATTGCATATTAGATTGCATCACACAACAGAAAACAAATCCATCACACACTCACATCAACGTTGGACACCAACCGTCAACATATTTACCTTATTACTTGGACAAGGCCAGCTCCAATAACTGTCTTAGCCATGGAAAATAGCATGCATTCCTCTACAAAGGGGGTATTGATGCCCATGGTGAATATGGATGAGGACTAGTAGGACCTAGGATCCCTCATCAATTTTGGATTTATCTCCAAGCCCTGGTGGGTTGCACAACTCGAAATTCATCATCGGGTTAATGTGTGAGAGCATTTAGGTGAAATATATAGACGCATTTTAGGGAAAAATATTTGCACATCGCTTTTTATTTTTTCCTAAAAACTCCAAAAAAAAATAAAAAACATATTTAAAATTAAAAATAAAAATAAAACACAAAATATCAAAATTTTTGCAAACTTAGGAACAAAAAAATTATTTGTTTATTTGATTTAAGTGTTGTCTTGCTTTGTAATTTCATCACACATCCACACACATACATTTGCATTTTACACCTCATCCCACCTTTAGCATATGGTAACAACCCGTGGTCAATCCAGAAGGTTAGCCCTAGTTCAGAGTCGGTTGCCTTCTTCCATTGATCCATCTCAGTCTAGTCAGGCCCATAACACTTCGGTGGTAGGGCAAGTTAGTGTAGATCCTACTATGTCCCTGAACATGAATTTTAGGCCCTCTAGTGGTGCCTCCATTTTAAACGTAGACATCATGCATAGGGCTACTCATACTACCATCCCTAAGACACCTAAGAGTGAGCTGCATACACCAACAGATAGTCGTGTTACACTTATGTACAAGGAGGCCATTAGATAATACCTTAATGCAATTGGTCTAGTTTTCCCACCATTACCTCTACTCACCATTCCACCCTACACCATCCCATCATTTCATCAGGAAGCCACCTTCCCACACCTGCAACAGTCCAACCAAACATTCATGAATCCACTTTTTGAATCGAATATTGCCACCATAGCCCATAACCATACATCATCATTTAACCAAAACCCTCTCATATTACCAAACCAAAATGTCATTTGCACCAACCCCCTCTACGAAGTTCTTGTTATATTTGCTTCATAGATCCCTATATCCATACCATCCACCACACCTATAGAGCCAAAGCATTATAACATTCCCCAATCAACGATAATATATTTTGCCACTTACCCTCCAGCAACATCTACTAATATGGTTTCTACCCAACCAGCCTCATCATCCACCACTTACAGAACCATACCATCCTCCTTTGTGATTGCCATACAACAAGCCTTCTTGAAATTACAACAAATTATCATGGATAATGCTAACCGCAATATTAATACCAACCCACATCAACAATCATAAGGAATCAACCAAAATCAAGCCTCCACATCTCAACCCACATCTTATTCACTCAAGATCCATCTTGAGTGTTGCATCCCCCAACCACCATGGCCACTAACCCACCTCACCACATGTATGCTAACCCTTCAAGTCAACATGCTATCATGCCCCTATCACCTCACTACCATCAAATCCCTCATCAACCATCTTACCATAATCCATTTCATTATAACACACCACATCATCCCAACCCTACCAATGGTACACAATTTTACCTACAACAATAAATAAACTAGGGTTTTAACCCTTTAGAGGATCCTAAGTTCCAATTTTTATAGAGTCGGATTGATAGCCTTATCATTCAAACGCTGGGTATATAGTACTAAAAACCCACCTTGAGGCATCTACTTAATCACATGATCCATGCTTCGGTACCATCACCACCCTATATGATAGATTTGTAGGTGTCAAAGTTTAACAAATTCAATGGGGACGAGGAACCCGATGAGCATGTAACTAGATTCATCAACGCGTGATTTAATATTAAGAATAATTATGCACTCATGCCTCACACCTTTCCTCAAAATTTTGGGGGAGATGCCCTAGATTGGTATAACCACCTACTTCATCAAAGTTTTTACGCTTTTGAGCAACTTGTGGGCCAATTCCTAGAGCGATTCACCCTAAATATCAGAAAGAATACCACATTGACCAATTGACTTAATTTGAGATAATATGATGACAAATCGGTCTATGATTTTGGTAATCATTGGAGGGTGATCATGATCAAATTGCCATTATCCCTTCCTATGACAAAGTTAACAATAATGTTTATAAGAGTTGCACCAAACCTATCTCTTTGTTGCTACAGTTGCAATAATACAAAATATTCAAAGAGGCACTCGACCAAGCCTGAGTGATTGAAGAGATAAAAATTCAAGAGGGTAAGATCAAGCCCAAAAAGAAAGAGTGGGAAAATAAGAATCAAAAGGGGAATAACCACAACCAGTCCAAGTCCACTTAGGTTAATCAAGTAGTCTTGGGACGACCTTCACAACCAATCCAACATGCCCAAATCTAAGTACAACAACCCCAACACCAACAACAGCAACCATAGAAACTAAAGTATCAAGAAATTCCACCCCCATAGTAGGTACAAACAGGATTACACCCCATTTCCTGAACCATATTCATCTATTTTCTAGAAGTTGTATGTAGCACAAGATTTCACATTATCAAAAATTAAGCCTAATGATCTAAATAAACCAAAACCAAAAATCCATAGAGAGAATCTATACTACATCTTTCACCGATAGAAATGACATGACATCAAAAATTGTAATGGGTTTAAAGGTATTGTGCAAGATTTATTAGAAGCAAAGAAGATTAACATTAATGAATACCCATTAGCCCAACCCAATAAAAGGGATATATCAGACACCTTTGCCTCATCTTTTGATGAACCAAAAAGTGGTGGGAGTGTCAACTTCTATAGTTTCTTCCAACCAAGTTAATCATGTGTCACAGTTGTACCAAGGTTTTGTGGGGGCTATCAGTGTAGTTACCCATGGGCAAAGAATAACAAATCAAACCCAATAAACACCCACTCATGTAGCACAACCTAGTGCACCCATATAACTAGGCCCATCCATTCCACCTCCATCCATACATAATCCAAACCATCCATCTCACACAATCATTACCATGAGAAGCCAATTGACACAAAGCCTAAGAATGACATCAACCAAACTATAAATATATGAACTAATCCAATAATCTCCCCCATATTGTGAGGCATTAATGGAGATACTAAAGTCCATTGAAATGCAAATAGAAGACCCTAACACCTTCACCACCTTTGTGGGGAGTGTTTAAAAATGCATGGAGCCCTCAATAGCATTCTATAACTTTAGAAAAAATAGCATATCATTGGATCTAACTGATACTCCATTGCTTGCATGTTATCGCACATATTGACATAAAACTATTTATAGAGTACTCATTGATACAAGTTCCTCCATCAACCTCATCACCACTCCATCCATCAAGTATTTAAACCTACCATCATCCCATATCACATCATCCACCTTCATCTTGAGGACCTTTAATGATGTTTTATGTTCCACTGTGGGAACGTAGTTCTACCTATGATCATGGGGGTGAAGACTATACATGTACTCTTCCACATCTTGGAAGGGTAAATGCAATATAACATACTTCTTGGATGCCCTTATATCAATGAGATGAAGTGTGTGCCCTCGATATTACACCAATTTCTAAAATATGTGCACGAGGGTAAATTTCATTACATCCAAGCAGATACTAAGCCATTTAAGTATTGCAAATTGATATCAAATCCCTATGAGCCATTCCTTCCATCCACCCACCTTTCAATTCAGCCCCTCATCATCCGAACTGCACCAACTAAAATCACATCATCCAAAGCACCCATCCCATAGGCCTTATCAATAGTGAATCCTGCTTTTAAATTCCAAACCGTCAAGTCAAATCAACCCTTATCCACCTAATTTTATTTTCAATCATACCTAAGCATTCCGCTAACCAACCATCAAATTCATTTTTCGTACATCCCACTTCTCAAACTCCATTCACCTTTTTAGCCCAACCCACTCCATCAACCACTAACAACCCCATCAATCCAAATCCACCCCAAGCCTCACCACCCATTATCTCACAAATAGGGTCACATATTCAAGAAGATTCATTGCCAAGTGAACCATTACCTCCATCTGAGCCACAATTCACCATCAAAACATCCACCTTATTACCTAAACCATCCACATCCTAACTAGCCCAAGTTGTAGTTCATCTCACCAATCCAAGTATTGGTGATTATATTGTTGAGAGTTTTACAGTTACACCACCTATCCAATTAATTAAAGAGTATGATTGCTTTTGCAAACCACCTTTATCTATAGGTGCAGTGTACACAATGGGTTCCCAACAAAATCAGATCAAATTTGTATATGAGGGAGTGGATTCCTCGTCCAATCTACCTCCAACTAATGAGGAACCTATACAAGATTTTTGTGCCAATCTAGAATATCTTTCTAAACCAAATTTCTCTTTGCAATATTTTTGTAGGGTTAACTGGCAGGGATACGGCCTTGGATGAAATTAACAGGGTCCACATCACATCATTGAGCCTCAATATAAAGAAGTCCATGATCGCTCTGTTCTAGGATATATGCCATCCACCTCAAACTCCTATTTTAAACATGCATTCCAACAACTCACTCTTGAGTACAAAGAGGAGGATGAGGAGAGTGATGATTGTGATGATGAATATAGATCCTAATTTTACACCTTATCTAAATGAGGCTTTTTGGGGATTACATTGCAAATATCCATGGTCAAATATATTTTTAATGATTATATCTTCAATGAGGATTTTGAGGAATTCCAATAGATGCAATCAAACCTAGATTGGATCATTCACATATTTGATGGTCCTCAAGAACATGTGACCCATATAGAGCCCATCGAGAGAGATGAGTGTTACACCTAAATGTTTCCCATAAGTCATACTATATTTCACTTTAATAAATATCATGAGCATCCTGAGCCAGATCCACCACCACCACCTTGGTTTTTCCCACAATATCACCATTCACCCATCATAGGTTATTTGCAACCTAGAAAGAGTGAGAATTCACTCCTCAAATCATATCCATCTCATTTCCACCAAGTTAACATGATTTATGTTGACTTGTTTTTCCCACTCCATAACCCATATGATTTAGCGAAGCCAATTTCGATCGACTCTAGCCTTTTCGTCATGGAAAATATTTCATCCTCGCCATCCATCGCTAAATTTATCCTGTCTGAAGAGTTGCTGAGAGATTCAAATGCTTACATCCCACATCAACCTTCACCTTTGTCTGCCTTAGTTTTTCAAACCAAAGTGGATGAGCGGTCACCTAAGTCATTTGAGCATGCAGAGGATGATATCCATCTCATACAAACTCCACATCAGTTGGAATAAGGTTCTCATATGTTTATTGAATAATCCATCAATGTGAAACTTAGTAAAGATGTGGATAATCCACAAATCGTGAAAATAACAAAATATTTATCCGCAAAAGAGAAAGAGAGTATGATCGATGTCTTAACAAGGAAGAAAGAGATATTCACATGGTCATACAAGGACATGCCTAGAATTGAACTCAATTTGGTGGTCCACAACCTTACCTTAGCTCTTGAAGCTAAGCCATTCAAATAAAAGCTAAGAAAACTTCATTCAACTGTAGCACTAATTTTCAAGGAAGAGCTACAAAAACTACTAGATGTGGGTTTTATAGTATCCATTGACTATCCAAAGTGGCTCTCCAACATGGTACCCATTTGCAAGCTGAATGAAGGGGTATGCATATGCACAAAATTTCAATAGTTAAACAAAGCATAGCCCAAGGATGATTTTTTACTACTAAACATCGATCAACTTGCAGATTCCTACGTAGGTCATGAAATGCTCTATTTAATGGATAGTTTCTCAAGATATAGCCAGATTTAAATTAATCCTAAGGACCAACACAAAACAACATTTACCACACCTTGGGAGACTTTATGTTACAAGGTGATGCCTTTTGGTCTTAAGAATGCAGGAACTACTTATCAACGTGCCATGATGTACATCTTCCACGAGTATATGCATACACTCATTGAAGATTATGTGGATGATCTAATTAAAAAATATAGAATACATCTTGAGCATATTTAAGTTCTAGAGCATGATTTTGATCGATTTCTTGAACATAAGGTCAGGTTAAATCATAAGAAGTACATATTTGGTGTCACATCAAGAAAAATTCTAGGATTCATTGTCTCCAACTAAGGCATTGAAGTGGACCTTGATAAGGTCAAGGTCATTATCAAGATTCCACCTCCAAAAAATATAAAAGAGTTGTGTTGTTTGCAAGGAAAAATTCAATCCATTCAATGATTCATTGCACAACTCTCAGACAATGCAGGCCTTTTAATCGCTTGCTACAGAAGGGCTGACTTTTCCTGGATAACCAAATGTCAAGAGGCTTTTGATGACATAAAGAAATATATGGTTTGACCACCATTTTTAACACCGCCTTGTCCAGGAGTCCCTTTTCACCTTTTTTTCTTTGTAATAGAATTTGCACTAGGGATAAAGTTTACGCAAAAAAATGAAAATAACAAGGAGCAAGCAATTTATTACATTATTCAAACATTGGTGAGTTATGAGATGATATATGCTTACATTGAGAAGTTGTGATTAGAAGTGGTTTTACCACTAAGAAACTCAGATATTACATGCTAAGTAGCACTACCTATGTCATAGCTAGAGAAAATCCTTTGCGTTATATGATGACTCACACATACAACAACAACTAAACCGTGAAATGGATAATGATCCTAACGAAATTTGATCTTGAATTCATTAGCCAAAAATCCATCAAAGGTTAGGTGATATTTGATCAACTCACAAAAGCTCCACTTCCAACTGATCAACCACTTCTTATAGAGATTTTAGATGATTCAGTATTTTTTATCATTAAATAATAACTAGTCCCTCCTAAGAACAATGTTGACATCACTATTTTCTCTGATGGATCAAAGTGCAAAAATTGACAAGGTGTTAGAGTTGTATTTTATACACTTGAAGGAATACCAATTCCTTTATCATTTAAACTTGACTTTCCATGCACAAATAACAATATAGAGTACAAAGCCTTAATCATGGGGCTTCAATCAACACTATCTATAGGCATTAAACATATAATAATATTTGGTGATTCCCATATTGTCGTTTGCCAAGTGAAAGGAACTTACTAATGCAAAGAACCAATATTAAAATAGTATCATGAAATAGCAACGAAATTGCTAGAAAAAATTAACTGGTATGAGATTGACAACTTGCCTTGTTTAAAAAATATATTTGTGAATGCAATGGCTTCTTTGGGATCCTTAATTCCTAAGAATATACATGGAGAAGTCCAATCGCTTATCATAACAACAATGTCCAAATCAGCAAACAAACGAGCAGAATTTGAAGGTGAGAAGAGTGTTTGTTTGGTCCATGCAAAGCCATAAAATTCTTGCCTTGATGAAATAAGACACTTTCTCAAGTTTGGGACCCTCCCATTAGATTGGATGTGAACTACAAAGAGAATTTTCAAACAAAAATCAGCTTGTTACACTCTCTTGGTGGACGTGTTGTGACGTGGCTATGATGAAGTCTTAATTTGATGTCTAGACCCTATAAAGCCACAAAGAGCTATAACTAAAGCCCATTATGGTACTTGTGGTGGCCACTTTAGTGGAATAACTATTGTAAAGAACATTTTGTGCAAGCGTTATTATTGGCCCATCATGGAAAGTGATTGTTATCACTATGTCAAAAAATATCAAAACTGTCAACATCATGCCAATTTGACTCATTTACCATCATAAGCATTATATCCCATTCAAAGCCTTTGGCCTTTTTCACAATGGGGCCTAGATTTTATTGGTAAAATTTCATCTACCTCTTTGGTAAAACACAATTTCATCATAACTGCCATTGAATACTTCACCAAATGGGTCGAAGCAATTCCAATGACCACTACAACTGGACCTCGAATAGCAAAGTTTATACTTTAGCATATTATCTGTCATTTTGGGATTCCTTCCAAGATCATTTTTGACAATGGTAAAACTTTTTAAAACAAGTATTTGTCAGCCTTATGCAAAAAGTATAATATCCAACATAATTTCTTGACTCCTTATTACCCATAAGCAAATGGACAAGCTGAAGCAACCAATAAGACCTTGATACCCATTCTCAAGAAACTTATCAAATAAAATCATAGAGATTGGCACACTCAACTCCCCTTGGAATTATGGGCTTATCTAACAAGCATTTGAATTCCAATCAGGGCAACACCTTTTTCATTGGTCTATGGCACAAAAGAAATCATGCCTCTTGGACTACCTAACAAGAGAACATATCTATTGATGGTGGAATCCATTAGCATTCTAAGCTTGTACTCCTACACTCGATACAATGGACGTCTAAAGGAGATAACCTACGTGGTTGTGACTGTTGGACCCATAAATCAAGATTAGGACATGACGTAAACATTGATGATCATGGAGGATCAGCATTAGCAGTATCCTAGACCTAGCGACACCTTGCTAGTGACCTAGATAAGTGAATCTAGCCTATAGGTGTGGATGGACTAGATGAACTATTCTTGACTGACTCGATCCATGATAACACGGTGGATCTGGGAGACACCATTAGACTGAAGTAGCGGCTAGACTTCCTAGCTAAGGACAGGTACTGATTTTGCGCACAACCCAGTCTAACTGGAAGAGAGACCATCATAGTGAAGAACACAATCTTATATTGAGAAGGGGAAGTGAACAATATAAGACCACTTTTTCCTTTCTTTCCAAATCAATATCATTTAATGTTCTTCATTGTAATAACCAAATATAGCAGTGTGCATTAATAACTTAGATAGAAGTACTAAGTAAGAGCACAAGTCACCACACACAATTGATACACAAGATTTAACGTGGTTCCCCCAATGTGGGGTACTCCACTAGCTGGTC
This sequence comes from Wollemia nobilis, assembly GCA_028583015.1. Lineage (NCBI taxonomy): Eukaryota > Viridiplantae > Streptophyta > Pinopsida > Araucariales > Araucariaceae > Wollemia > Wollemia nobilis. The sequence continues at coordinate 3,656,086 of JAQPPZ010000049.1, forward strand.
TCCTTATAATATTTCACATAGAAATATCCAATACTATGATTTCTTTTATCTGCTCAAATCTAGGCAATAACAAATTCACACAGAACTTGTCCAAATCTGAATAACAATATCACACAGAACTTGTCCAAAGATGAATAACAAGCTCACACATAACTTGTCCAAATATGAGTAACAAGCTCACACAGAACTTGTCCAAAACTAAATAACAAGCTCACACAGAACTTGTCCAAATTTGAATAACAAGCTCACACAAAACTTGTCCAAAGCTGCTCTAGCAAGCTCACCAAGAACTTGGCCAAACCTACTCCGACAAGATCACTAAGAACTTGTCCAAATCTGCTCTAGCAAGCTCACCAAGAACTTGCCCAAAACTGTCCCAAATTTGTCCACAAATCTGCCCACAAATCTTCTCCAAAACTGTCCACAAAGCTTTCTCAAAATTGTCCATAAATGCTTTCTCAAAGGCTCAATCAATCATGCTCAAGTAGCACTCAAATCTCATCCACAAATCTATCAAGGCAAAGCTCAAAGATAAACTCAACAATGAATGGCAATGTACTCTTCAATGGATGACAACAATGATCCACAATGATCTCAACTCATAGAAGCATAAAGAGAATTGTTAGAGACTCAATATGTTCTAGGCTCAATCTCAACTCAACTCAACTCAACTCATAGAAGCATAAAGAGAATTGTTAGAGACTCAATATGTTCTAAACTCAATCTCAACTAATCACCACAAGGGACAATTCTTCCTCACACAACCCTAGTCCAAGTATGTATCAACCAACTCAAATGTTTCCAACAATGCTCAACCACACATCTCACATAACAATGATACTCATGTTCTTTCACAACCAATGGGATTCAACAACTATGCTTATAAAACAAGGTTTAAACACAACTCTCAATTCAGAAAATCTTGAAGCATTCAACCAACCACTTTTGAAAAGGAAACCACAAATAATCATTTTCCCTCCAATGATATTTCAGAAATCAACCACCATAGACAATCAATAGGAGAATGTGCCCATACCTTTTATGAATATGAAGAAACCCCTTTAGAAAATCTGTCACATTCAACACACTTTGAAAAGAACAAAACAACCTTCACTTGAACCCTTTTACAAAAATATAAATATCTCTTTATGTACACCTTATTTCTCCTTCTAAACAAAATAATCAAATAGCCCTCGAAATAAGCTTTCCAACAATATATAATATGATATACTTCTAAAAGGAAAATCACCATAAATCTTTCTTTTTCACCACAAACCTTATCTTTCCTAGGGCAACTTTAGAAAAATAAAATATTTGGAAAAATTAATAACTTGCTTTTAACCTCAACGGGATTAGATTCCCTGTCGCTACCCCTGCACCACTCAAACTACGGTGCCAACAACCACGTGAGCCAACTGCTCACATAGAAACCAAGAGCGCAAGACCTCCTTCTTTGCTTCCTCCGAACTTACCCTCAAAAACCACGTGCGCAAAATGTTCTCCTTTTTTACCTTGCAAAAACTAGCGCCGACGAGATTCGAATTCAGATCTGCTGGCGCTTAAACACCTTACGCGCCTTCCTCTTGCCGCTAGGCCACAAGTGCCTACAATGATAGGGTAAAGAACCTCCCTTACCTTTGTTCCCTCTTCTCTTCGCTGGTTTTCGAACGAATACGACACTTCTGCTCCTTAAGCATTTCGAACAAAAAGTCAATGTGATCAATGACAACATCAATTGCCTTAAACAATTAAGTCGTATTCATGTGGACGTCCTCAAGAAACCAATTTATTCGTCTTCGTGTGGACGTGGTCCTATGACCTAGCTAAGCTAGGTGGACAACACGTAGGTGTGACACTGATTTCGTGTGGACGTCCTCAAGAAACCAATTTATTCGTCTTCGTGTGGACGTGGTCCTATGACCTAAGCTAGGCGAGGGCCACACGTGTCCATTCAGCCAAGATGAGTGGACGTGGTCCTATGACCTAAGCTAGGCGAGGTGGACCACACGTAGGTGTGACACTGATTTCGATGTGGACCTGAAGATGAGTGGACGTGGTCCTATGACCTAAGCTAGGCGAGGTGGACCACACGTAGGTGTGACACTGATTTCGATGTGGACCTGAAGATGAGTCATGGGACTGACGTAACTACGACGTAATACCATGGCGGACACGGAACGTAATACCATGAATACCATGGCGGACACGGAATCGTAGGTATAACTACGACGTCGGACACGGAATCGTAGGCACGGAATCGTAGGCAACTACGACGTAACCATCATGGACAGCAAACTAACGTGGACCGAAGACATTTAGTTTTTTAGGTGACAGCAAACTAACGTGGACCGAAGACATTTAGTTTTTTAGGTGACACGTGAACTGCGAGCCTGAGCGCTTGCGAGGTGGTGGGTTAGAATACTCATACTCAAGGAAGGTATGACCACCAATTAGTCGTTATTAACTTTTTTATGAGCGTCTTTGTTTTTATATCCGCGTAATCCACCTGTGGTCACCATGTGGGATAAACGGCCAACGCTCCAAAAGCCATAGGTGATGCTGTAATTTGATGGACGACTAGCCTCCTGCGGATTAGAAGCCTTCTACAACGAATTTGCAGACGACGAAGAGCAAACAACCACAGATGGTTGATCGTGGGGAACTGGATCTGGTTTCAATAAAGCACAGCTGAAGACGGACTTTGAGTTCGTGGACATAAACATCACACAAAGGCAGATCATTATTTTCAATCCTCATCACACAAAGGCAGATCATTATTTTCAATCCTCATCACACAAAGCAGATGAACGAAGATCTGCAGATAAGAGCGCCAGTTTGTGAATGGAGTTGCTGAAAATGTTTTGATGCGTCAACTTGTGATGTCATCCGTCTGGGAGAAATGTTGGCGTGGCTAAGGAGTAGCCAAAATATTTCCAGCATTTGCGTAGATAAAGGTGATTTCACTCCTAATCTAAGTGAAAAAGGTAGATGTAGGAAGAAAATTATGAAAATCTACAGGCGCTTCGATTTGATCGATTGGATTGAAGACGTAGTTTTGCAGACGATCACCTAGATAAATGCGATTGAACTGCATCACTAGACTGCTGAAGATCGATCATTTTAGGTCGAGCTATGCAAGGGCGGTCTAAGACGTCCACACGACTGGTTTCACGGACAATTTTCGGGATAGGTGTAATGGAGAACGAGCGAGGCCATAGGAAATATTATTTTGTTTTATTATTTTAAAATTGCCCAGATCATTTGTAGGCAGACCGATCTCGAGGCTCACGGTGAAATATGTGTTTGAGTGACGATGCAGAAATTGGCAGTTGTTTCGTGATTGAAATCAATGCCAAAGCATTTGCATGCGAAGATTTACGCGACGAGCTAAGGTGTGGAGTTCTGTAAAAACCTTCACCTTCATTTGGAGGTAGATCCAACAATTGATGAGCGTGTTGCAACTCAAATTTACAGTGACCACATAAGTTGCAGCCTGAAGCAGAAAATTTTCCCAGGACTCAAAACATTGCCTCGAAAAGTTACATTTTTTAATCTCAACCAGAACGAATTCAGCTTTGTTCTAATAGCCATTAGAGGAATCCAGATTGGAGACAACACAGGAGACACATTTGTCAGCTGATATTGATTGGATTCGCTTTCGATAGCAAGGTGAAACATATAGCTTTCCTGGAGAGAGACATTCACAGGGCTTAATATCAAGTTGATAAAGCTCGTCAGATAGTCATTACAACCTAAGATTGGGGTCCATGTGGTGGAGCAACTATGGAACTATTCCGTGCAGTAAAGGACGAAGGACTGTTACATTCACTGTCGATGAGTGGATAATCATTTTTTGATTCTAAGATAAAACAGACATGCCGAGCAAGAGTTGAAAGAAATGTGAAGCACTTTAGGTGGAAAGCGGGGCCACGTGCGAAAGCTTCAAGAGAAAGGAGTTTTCATCTCATAGAACCATTGTTGAGAAATGTCACTGTATCTAGATGTGTAGTATAGTAGAGTGATAAAAAATCACACTCATTGGAGCCATTACAAGCACGGGAGGAGCAAGGTTGAAATAATGGATTATTAATAGGTGGAAGGAACTTGTGAATCATTGAAGACACAAATTGGGCATCAATATGAGACTGCACATCATTCATATTGGAAGGATACAACAATTAGAATATTATTTAAATATGTTAGCTGACTATTGAAACCGGAATAGCACTCAACTCCATGCGAAAGTTAATACAACGAACGAAGGATGGTTTTAATTGTTGTTTCAAAGTTGTCGTTGAAGAGACATGCATTATTGTTGAAGAGCTATTAGGAGGACGGAGATTGAACAACACTTAAAATAGAAGATCTTCAATCCATGGAGACCTCTGTTCTACCATAGTTGCACAATTTTTCGTACACCATGACAAACATTTTTATGGGTATCAAGTTTAAAGGCTTGGAGCTGCCCAAATTTTATGGGTGCCACTATTATTTTTGGAGTAGTAAAATGAAGCATTGGCTCATTGCAAAAGGACTTTGGGAGATCATTGAAGAAGGATATGAAGAACCTGCAAATTGGAGCTCTCTTGAAGAAGAGGAGAAAATATTGAAGAAGAAAGAGCAACAATATCAAAATTTCTTGGCTCTCATGGATTTGAGGAGAGGCATGAAAGAGAAAGCTTTTCCTCTTATTGCAAAATGTAGAATAGTCCAAATGGCTTGGAGAGCATTGCAAGATGCTTATGGAGGAGATATGTGTAGCAATCTCCAAAGCAAGGAGGAGCCTTGTTTCTTTGAAGGTATTTTTGAAGAGTCTTATTGTGAAGACACATGTGAAGACATGTCTTATGAAGAAGGCATGCATGATGAATTCTTCCTTATGGAGGAAGATGATGGAGAAATTCTTCTTGAAGAGAAGAGAGAAGAAGGTGAAAATGTAGCATGTTTATCAAGCATGTATATGGATGAAAAATACCTCATGGAGAAAGCATATGTTGATGATTTTTGTGATGAAAAGAAAAGAAGAGGTGTGTATTCCTCAAGAGGAAGAGGAGGAAGAAGAGGATTTGTCACTGATAGAAGAAAAAGTAATGAAGAATGTCTCATGGAGGAGACAAATGAAGAGTGTATTATGGAGAATGCACCTAAAATTCTCATGGAAAATGGGACCAACCAAAAGTGTTGGCATGATGATGGAGGAGCAATGTTCATGGAAGACCATTGGCTCACTTATGATGAAGACCATTCACTTGGAATGGATGTATGCTCTCTTGACAGAGCAAATGAAGATCTCCTACAAGGAGAAGATAAAATTGTTAGAGTTCCTCTAAAGGGGGAGAAGAATGTGACAAATAGAGATACTTCTTGTTCATCAGCCCAAGGCGTTTGTGTGAAGAGAGATTTTGTGAATCTCAAAGAAGAAAAAGACTTGTGTGAAGAAAATAGCACAAATGATTATCTCATTTGGGAGGTGGAAAGTGAGAGAGCAAATAAGATAGAAACAGGAAATGAAAATGAGATTGCTCATTTTATTGTTGTAATGGCAAAGGAAACATCAATCATGAATGAATATCACTCACTTGGAGTGTCTACATTGAAGGAAAAGAGTTGTCTTGAAAAAAAAACAATGTATCATTGTTTGCACGATTGGTGTTTCAACACACCAACATGGATTGAACAAAGGAGGAGAACTCTTAGTGAAGAGTTGATGGTTGCTCTTGAAGAAACATACAATGAAGGAGATATGCCACAAAATAGCTTTATGGGGAGCACCAAATCTAATCACATTGGAGGTAATATTTTTGTGATTAATGATTTGTTTTTTGTGAACAGGTATTTGAAGAAAGGAGGAGAATGTCTTAAAAAGGCATTATTGAGAGATGATTGTCTTGTAGAGACATCATTGGATGAAGTTCTTTCATTTGCAAAGAACATGGACAACATGATGATGAAAACCATGGATATGTGTTGCTTGTATTTTGTGTTTAAAATTATTTAGAAGGAATTATGTGAATTCATAGTAAAGAGTGAAACATTGTGTGAGGAGCAACAATTTGTTGTTGCATTTGTAACTAGCTATTGCATAGCTATATTTTGTTTGAAGATCTGTGTAGAGGTATGTGAAATTGTAATATGGAAAAACCATCTACATAAGATGATGCATTGTACATACTCAGGAGGAGTATTAGGAGTTGAAATATGGTTTGAAGACCATAGAATGAATGATGAAAGAAATGTGCTAGATTGGTTAGTGAGAATCAATACTTGTGACATTCTGGAAATGCCATCATTTGAAAGAGCTTTTGATGAAGGGGGAGTAGCCCATCAAAAGGAGGCACTCGATTACTTGCAGGAAAAAGGAACAACTAAAATAGAGGAGATCCCACACCAAAAATGGAAGGAGTGCCTAAGACAAAATTTTACAAAACTAGGGGAGACGAAAAAGATTGAGTTTCTTCCAATGTTGTGATGTTGATGAACTTTTGGAAGAAGTCCCATCAACATCAAGGAGGAGAATGTTGGAATATTTAACATTTCCTAAGTTCTAAAGTATTAAGTCATGATCCATGTTTGACCAAAAAACCTTAGCATGTTTGATGTAATAACTACCAAGGATTCCTAGGAGTCTTCTAAACTATATTTAGTGTGTATTAGATAGGATTTAATATCTATTTATTAGCATCTAATTCGGATTAGATAAAGGCTTAGGAATATTATTCTCAACAAATTTGTCTATTCTAGTTCACTCCATGAACTATATATACATGTACTGATTTCATTTTTTACATGGATCAATAAAGCTATTGTTCTCAGCCCACACCGGACGGTATGGGTTTTACACTGAATACAAGCGTTAAGTAAGAAAGGAGACTGCGAATTCCAAGCGTTAAACAAGAAAACAGTCTCCTTTCTTTAGAGAGCGCGAGCGCAGTGAGAGGCCAAAGCGAGTGGAATCAACAAAGAGGGCCTGGGCCGAAAAGAAATGGCGGGTGGAGGGTTTGTGAGCACAAATAGCCCTGTGAAGACGTATGAGGGCGGCATGACTGTTTTCGTGCTTGTGACCTGCATCGTTGCTGCCACCGGTGGACTCGTCTTTGGCTATGACATCGGAATTTCAGGTGCGTTGTAACTATTTCTTTACCTATTTTTCCTTTGAACATAAATAAATTCTGACTTGTGTGGTCGTCACAGGGGGAGTCACATCTATGCCGGATTTCCTGAAGAAATTCTTTCCCGACGTGTATAGAAAGGCGGCTGCAGCCAAGCCCAACGATTACTGCAGGTTCTATAGCCAGATACTGACTTCCTTCACGTCTTCACTGTATATTGCCGGACTGGTTTCTTCGCTTTCGGCATCGGCCGTTACGAGGGCCTTCGGGCGGAAAGTGTCGATGCTGTTGGGCAGCATAACTTTTCTGATCGGTGCAGCCCTCAACGGCACCGCTGTCAATGTAGCCATGCTAATTATTGGACGCATTATGCTCGGCATCGGAGTTGGATTCACTACTCAAGTAAGGAAGCCCTTCTTAATCCCTCTCCTTTCCTTACCGACTGAAAAATTATAAAAAAAATAAAAATTCTCTACTGACAAGCGTGAAGGCATTTTCAGGCGATTCCAATATATTTATCAGAAATGGCGCCGCCCAAGTGGAGGGGAGCTCTCAACATTGGATTCCCACTACTCCTCGGAATAGGGGTGCTTACTGCCAATTTGATCAACTATGGGACTGCGAAGATCGCCGGGTGGGGGTGGCGTCTGTCGCTGGGGTTGGCAGCGGTTCCTGCGGTAATAATGCTGGTGGGATCTCTCAATCTGCCGGATACACCAAACAGTTTGATTGAGCGGGGGAGGCGCGAGAAAGCTAAGGCCATGCTGGAGAGGATCCGTGGCACCCCCAACGTGGACGCCGAATTCGATGATTTGATCGAGGCGAGCAAGAATTCCGAGATTGTGCAGCACCCCTTCCGCAACATTCTCACAAGAAAATACAGACCTCAATTTGTCATGGCTATACTCATTCCGTTTTTCCAGCAGATGACGGGTATCAATGTTATTGCCTTTTATGCTCCCGTGCTGTTTAAGACCATTGGATTCGCCTCCAACGCTGCTCTCATGTCAGCGGTTATTCTTGGAGCTGTCAACTTGTTTTCTATTGTTGTCTCCATTTTCGTTGTCGATAAATATGGGAGAAGATTTCTCTTCATAGAGGGTGGAATTCAGATTTTTATTTGTCAGGTAACATTATTGGCTCTACCCATCTAGCTTACGAATTTAGTTTAATGCATTATTAATTTATGATTGAACTTGCTATAACATGTTAAGAATCATGCCAATGCTACTTGGCTTACTACAATCTCTGAATATTTTTAATCCAGGCAATAATCAAGAAAAGCTTTGTACAATCTCTGAATATTTTTAATCCAGGCAATAATCAAGAAAAGCTTTGTCATTTAAGTAAATACCTTTAGACACAAGTGAATTTTATTTTATTAGTTACAGACATTGGAATCTTGGATACTGCAGGTTGTCATTGCGGCTATATTGGGTGATAAACTGGGAACATCAGGGGAAGGAGGACTGACTCAGGGGTACTCATCGTTTGTAGTGTTCACGTTCTGCGTGTATGCTGCGGGGTTTGGCTGGTCATGGGGCCCGCTAAGTTGGCTGGTCCCCAGCGAAATTTTTCCTCTGGAGATCCGCTCCGCGGGGCAGAGTATTAACGTCGCAGTGAATTTGCTTACAACATTCATTTTTGCTCAGGTTTTCCTGTCGATGCTGTGTCACTTCAAATATGGTGTGTTTCTTTTCTATGACGGTTGGGTGCTTTTGATGACTCTCTTCGTCGTCTTCTTTGTCCCCGAAACCAAAAACGTACCCATCGAAGAGATGACAGGCGTGTGGAAGGATCATTGGTTTTGGCGCAGATGGGATGATCACTTCCCACAGTGACCACAGACACACTGCACCCAAAGTCCTCCGATGTTAAAATGGTAAGTGCAAAAAAATTAGTAGGACCTTAATTTACTGGCAAACATTCACCGCAACAATCTACAACCTAAAACCAAAAGCTTAACTACCTAAAACCAAAAGCTTAACTACTACTATGGGACCAAAACCTGAAGCCATGTTGGGAGTCAGAATTAGGACTTGCCACTCAGCATTTATTTATATCTTGCCATCATCATCCAGACAAAGTCGATCAAAGAGCCGAACAAGTAGGTGTGAAGCAATTATTTTACCATTATGAAGAAACCTCACTTCACCTGCTCTGCCACTAGTATCTAGTATATAAAATGTAAAATTAATTAACAACCATTGTTGTTTGTCTAGATTTTTTTGTTGTTTGTCTATATTAGTTCTGGCGTGCAAATAAGGTGCACGGGGTTTTGGTACATTCATTATGGTGACTTTGTTTAAATGAATATAGTAATTAATGCCCATAGAAAGTTATAGTATTATTAAGAGTGAAAGTTATAGTATTTTTAAATGTGCTTAAGAAGGATGAATCTACAAACATTTAATCAAGTAGAGAAAGCTTTCAATAGAGAAATTAGATATAGTTTTGGCAGACTTGACCTTTGATCTTTTGCTACATGTGGGACACATTCATTCCCAAGTTTATGGTCATTCCAACACGCCTCGAGATGTTATTGGCAGACTTCATCAACTTTTTCATATGATTCAAGATCTTCAGAAAGTCCAACAGGAAGCTAAGAAGAAGACAGTTAACAATGATAAACAGGTTCAGGGTTTGATTACTTCTTTTTCTTCTCTGAAGATTGCAAAAGATAGCACAGAAGACATACCTTTTTTCGCTGGTGGATAGTATTAACACCAAAATATTGTAATGTTCTGGTTAATAATATAATATAATCTAGTTTAAAAAAAAAAATTATAATATTATTGAGAGTGTGACTTTAATTTTGTTTTAATTATTTATATAAGTTTAAATGATCTTATTCATTTGTTATGGTTATATTATAATGTTTTTAATAAATTACATAGTGATGTTATAACAATAAATTTATAATATTTGACTAACATGTTTAGGTTAATTTATGGATTGAATCTTTTTAATCCTTATCACTTGTTCTCAATTTCATGGATTTATAACAATAAACTTATATTATTTGACTAACATGTTGAGGTTAACTTATGGTGTGAAACTTTTCAATCCTTGCCACTAGTTTTCAATTTCATGGATTTTAAGTCAGGTTTTTTTTAATAATATGACTATCTTTTGTTTAATATTATTATTATTTTTTATTTTTTATTTATATTTTCATATTTTTGAAAAAAATATTAAAATATTTCAGCATTTCCTTTAATGTATATTTTAAGTTAGAATTGAATCCAAAATTACATTACAACATCAAGAAAATTGGAATTATTATGTACAATCATCTTCTATTACAACACTATGAATATTTAATATATTTTGAATTTTAAGAAATTTTATGAATGGTAATGTTTGAGGGATTATGTTTACTCATTGATTTTATGTTTTGCAATACTTACAACTCAACCATGCTATTCTCAATTAAATCTCCAACAAAGTAATGGTAAATTTTGACATGTTTAAATTAATTGTGATAAAATAAAGTAATTGCAATCAAGCATCATAAATTTCATCAACACATTTGAAGCATTTGCTTCTTTTCCTACAAAACTTGCATGCCCAAAAAATAATGCATCAAATCCTTATTGATCATGTCAAATACTTTCTTCAAATGCAGGTATTATTAATGTATTGAAAATGACTACAAGTAATGATCAAATTATCAATTTACAACACAAGAAGAATTATGTGCACATTACACTTATTCATATACATGTTTGTATAAACTTTACCTCTTTTAATACTTGCATCCAAAAAGAATTTATTTATTTTACCATACCAAAATTTGAAAAACTTGTTTGAGACCATATAAAGACTTATTCAGCCAATACATCATATTTCTTCTCTAGGTTATTCAATCTATAGAATTTCTATGAAAATAAAAACCAAGTCTAGAAAAGAGATACGGTAGTTGGGTGATTTCACTTGCTTTTATAATTAAAATAGTTTGATTAAAAATTATCACTTCCTTTCATATATATATAAGGGGTTGTGCTTGGGTCACCCACCCTTGACAAATCACAACTCTCTCCTTGAGAGTTTGACAGTTTACAAACAGATTCAGTTGTCATCTCAATTGAGTTGCTAGAGCTAGATACCTACATATTTTTCACAAGAATTTTGAATTATTAATTTTTATTTTTTGAATCTTCTTCAATTTGTTTTGTAAATACAAATATTTCATAATTTAGCACCCTTCTTAAAATTTTCTTGTAGTAGTCTTTACATAACCAAAACTCCATCTCTATTGTCTATTCCTTGCATCTTAGTAGAGTAATATTTCTAAAACTTTGTGTTATCATAGTCTACTTTACCAGCTCTAAACTATTAGTTTTCTTCTTAAAGCATAAGTGCAACCACAAGAATTGTGATTAGCAGATTCAAAATATTGAAAGTTCATTATTAAACCTTATCAAGGAATATAGCATAATAAGTAAACTATGAGTCATTATATAATACAAATGGAATTCATTTTAATCGTAAATAGCCATTTAAAAAATATTTTATCATTTTAATGAGTTATGAAATGAGTCACATTCATATTAAAATAACATTTTAACAAATCATAATGGTTTTATTTTTAATAAATAGTTTAGTAGACTTTAAAAAATGAAATCTTGAATCCATACTCTATCCCATAATCTAACCAACAACCAACAATTAAAATAATCCATTCGGTCATGAAGTCCATATGATATCATATTCTTCTACTTCAACATACACAACTTCTACTCGCTTTATACAATCATAGTCCACTTTACCAAATCTAGATTTTTAGTTTCCTCTAATGCATTGATCTATAAATGGATCCCCTAAAATATTTTGTAATCCTCTCGAATATTAGAGTCAACTAAATTTAATTCTTTCAAAAGAGCAATATCTTCAGTCATTGGAAGCATATTTGGAAGGACATTTTTTGCAGGACTGCCCAAACTGCCAAACTTGTTTCGGCCATATTTCACTCATCCGGACTCGGATTGAGCTGAAATTTTGAGGGTAGATGCCTGACAAACCCTAGAACATCTCCACCAATTTTTAGATCATTTGGAGCAACACAGATCCTAGCGCATCCCTATGTGTGAACGAGATTTTTGGCAAGCGATTGTGCGAGGGTTTCATCTGGGTTAAGTGCAAGCAGCTCCAGAGGTTGGTTTTCGGGGCCTTCGGGCCCTAGCGGCCAATATTTTTGTGGTTTTTGCTCAATATTTTAGCAGGAAATATTGTAGGGGATCCAATATGGGTTAGAAATCTATCTTTCAATAGATCTTCATGTTGTGAACTTGAGTGACAATGACTTCCAATTTGTTGCACAAAAGAAAAGTGAAAATCATACCTTTCCACGACATCTAGGGCATGGATTAAAGAGATCACGAAACAAGTTTCAAGAAGCTGATCAAAAAATGGCTCAGATCTCAAGTGAATCTGGTGCTAAGGTGCACCCACAAAATAAATCTACTATGGAAACCCCTATCAAGGGTAAGAATTTCGAAGAATCAACCCCAAAAATGAATTTTAGGGATGCCCTCCATGGTGGACAACCTCAGCCTAATGCTAATATTAATCTTAGGGCTTCCCGTAAACCTCTAAGAATGCCTAAGATTGATCCCAAGAAAATGGAGTCAGGATGTCTTAAAGCAATTGATGGAACTCCTATTGTTAAGCTTGATATGGGCAACATTCAGACTGGCATTGAAGATCTGGAAAAAAGAGGACTAATTTGTCGTTTCGTGGGTTTTCATCCGAGCCTATCTGCTTTCAAAGTTTGGGCTACAAAAAGCTGGAAAACTAAAGGTGAGTTACAAATCTCTATTTATCCAAATGGTTATTTTCTTGTTTTATTTGCTAATAATGAAGATAGAGAGAAAAATTTTCAAGGGGGTCCCTGGTTCTTTGGAAGGGCAGGGCTTTTCATGAAGCCCTAGCATACTAAATTTAAAGCCGAAGAAGAGATGCCTTCTACAGGTCCTGTGTGGGTTAGACTCTTTGGCCTCCCAATTGAATTTTGGAATCCGACTATTTTTTCTTCAATTGGAAACTCTTTAGGAACATTTATGATGATTGTTGATTGTACTAAAAAATTTGAACATATTATTTATGCTCGGATTTGTGTTTTAATGGATTTTGACAAACCCCTACCTAAAAATATCACTTTACAATTTGGGGAGGACACTTGGGAGCAAGTAGTGGACTATGAGAACATTCCTTTTCATTGTAGAATTTGCCATGAATATGGTCATTTGGCTAGTGTTTGCCCAAATAAAATTCTAGATCAAAAGAAAGAAGATATAAATTCAACAGGTTTCCAAATGCCTAAGAAGAAGAACACTCAGAAAAAACCAGTTATGAAGGATCAATCAAAGTTATCTGCTAATATGTTTGAAATTCTTTCCACAAATGAGGTCCCAAGTGAGGAAGAGGAAATAATGGAAACAAAAATCTTAGAAACACAATTTAAAGATAAAGGGAAGAACTCAGAGACAAACCAACAAATCAAAGGTTTTCAACAGAAAAAAGGGAGAAAATATTCACAAGAAAAACAATATTTTAAATGTTAAAACTTCAAATAATACAGGTCCCAATATAGACTCTGTTGAACCTTCTGGTAACATTTTGACTGTGTACAAGCATTCTTCAAGGCTAGAAGCCATCTCAGATTCAATTGGAGTAAGTCAAGAAATAGGAAAAAAAATTGAAGATGGATTCTAATCAAAAGGTAGGTCGCAAGACTAATCAATATCATATGGTAAAAGAAGGTGAAAAGCTTGTAGAGGAAGGTAAGATTAATGCCCTTCCCAAATTTTTTAGCCCTGGTATTAATGAAGATCATCACTTGGAATATTAGAGGACTCAAAGGGAGTCTTTCAAAACAAAATGAAATTAGAAGAATGATTCAGATAAATCATCCACATCTTGTTTTCCTTCAAGAAACGAAGATGTCAATAGAGGATATGGAATCAATTGCTAGTAAAATTTGGCCAGCTGGAAAAGTGGTTTCCCTCAGTTCCCAGGGGACTTCTGGTGGCATTGCTTGCCTTTGGGACCCAAAAGAGGTAGTTATTCACCATATGGTTGGTAGTTGGGGTCTTTTGGCTATAGCTATTCAAAGCAGACATTCCAACCAAATTATGCTCTGCATTACTGTTTATGCTTCGACTAATTTGGAGGAAAAAAGAAGACAGTGGAAGAATATTACTTATATTATCTCTCATTTTCCTGAAGCTTGGATCTTGATCGGAGGAGATTTCAATACCATCCTCTCTCTAGATGAGAAAATGGGGGGAAATAGAAATTTGGACAGGAGCACTGACCTCATGAGCGAATATATTACAAACCTCCATCTTGTGGACATCCAACCAGATAATGGCCTTATGACTTGGTCTAACAGAAGGCAAGGCTTAGCTTGTATAATGGAGAGATTGGATAGGTTCTTGCTCTCTGACAATTTCTTAATCCATGGTCACATTCCTAAAGTGAAGACTCTTAACAATGTTGGTTCGGATCACTGGCCTATCATGGTGGAAATGTGGAAAACCAATGTGAGTTTCTCTCCTTTTCGATTTTAGTTAATGTGGCTTAGAGATAGTTCCTTTAAACCTCGAGTGCAACAATGGTGGAAGGAAGGTAAACCTAGGTATGGGACTAAGATGTTCTATTTTGCCAAAATATTGCAATACATTAAATCCAAAATCAAGACTTGGAACTGGAAGGAGTTTGGGGATGTTCATAAAAAAACATGAAGTTATTGCTCAGCTTGAAAATTTGAATAAGAAAATCCATTTAGATGGCCTCACAGAGAGTACAAGTGCAGATGAAATTAAACTCACAACTCAGTTAGAGGAATGGGAAAAAAGAGAACTCTTATGGAAGCAAAAATCTAGAATTCAATGGCTCAAAGAAGGTGATCGAAACACAAATTTCTTCCACAAATCTCTTCTAGCTCGAAGATCTCACAACTTTATTTCTTCCCTGAAATCAGATTCTGGAGATGTTGTCTACACTTGGGATGGCATGAACTCTATTGTTGTCAATTACTTTTCCAATATTTTTACTGCTACTCCTCTTGACTCGGCTTCTCAACAAAATGTTCTTCAAGCAATCCCTTCTCTTATCACTTCGAGGAGAACTCTATTTTGACTGCTCCTGTTACTATCAATGAGCTTCAACAGGTAGTTTTTAAAATGCAAAAAGGGAAAACCCCAGGTCCTGATGGTTTTCCCATTGAGTTCTACCAAGAGTTTTGGGATATCCTTCATGCTGATTTATTAGAGGTGGTGGAAGAAGCTAGGAAAGCCAAAGAAATTTTGAAGGTTATCAATAAAACTTATATTACTCTTGTTCCAAAAGCTCAAGAGGCTGAACATATCTCAACTTTTAGACCTATTGCTTTATGTAATGTTCTTCTCAAAATCATTACTAAGATCATGGTAGAAAGGTTGAAGCCTCTTTTGCATAAGATTATTTCCCCTGAACAAGGGGGTTATGTGGAAGGGCATCAAATAGTTGATGAGATAGTTCTTGCTCAAGAAGCCATCCATTCCATGGATATGCAAAAATCTCCTTCCATGTTCATTCGGTTAGACTTATCCAAAGCTTATGATAGAGTGGATTGGCACTTCCTTATCAAAGTTTTGAGGCAATTTGGTTTCTCTCAGGATTGGATGGATTGGATTATGGGATGTATCTCTTCAGTTTCCTACTTAGTTCTTATCAATGGTAGGCCTTCTCAATTGTTCCCAGCTTCCAGAGGTATTAGGCAAGGTGACCCCCTATC
The DNA here is from genome assembly GCA_028583015.1 of Wollemia nobilis. Taxonomy (NCBI): domain Eukaryota; kingdom Viridiplantae; phylum Streptophyta; class Pinopsida; order Araucariales; family Araucariaceae; genus Wollemia; species Wollemia nobilis. The sequence goes on from JAQPPZ010000049.1 coordinate 3,671,977, forward strand.
CCCTTATTTATTCATCATTATTGTTGAATGCTTAGGTAGGGCTATAACCAAAAAGAGAGAAGACAAAACCCTTGAGGGAGTTACCATTGCTCATGGAGCTAGACCTATCTCTCATCTTCAATTTGTTGATGACTCTACTCTTTTAGGTAAAGCTACAATTAAGGAAGCTTCTACTATTAAGCAAATCATTAGCTATTTTTCTAAGGCTACTGGGCAATTGATCAATGAAGATAAATCTAAAGTCATTTTCTTTCACTGCTCTGCTAGACAGGAATCCATGGTCTTGGATAAATTAAGATATAAGAAGACCTCCCTTCCAATCACTTATTTAGGTATTCCCATCAATATTCGAAGACAAAAAAAAAATATTGGAATTGGTTGTTGGACAAAGTCAAGAAGAAAATTGGAAAGTGGACCAATAGGTGGCTTTCTTCTAGGGGTAGAATCACCTTGGTAAAATCAGTCCTTCAGGCTATTCCTATTTATGTTTCTACCATGTTGAATATCCCAAAGGTTGTTCTTCGAGAACTAGATCAAATCAGTCATCGGTTCCTCTGGAGTGGTACTAAGGAGAAAATAAAATGGGCCTTGGTGAAATGGGACACTTTATGTCTTCCTAAGAATGAAGGGGGTTAGGATTTCGGTATGCTATTAATAACAACAAAGCTTTAGCTGCTAAATTATATTGGAGGATTTTGCATAACCCCAATGCTCTTTGGGCCAAGAATCTTTATGCTAAATATGTTGAGAACAAAAGTCCTGAAGACCTTGTTCGCTATCAATTGCCTTCCAAAGGTTCTCCCATTTTAGCAATTCTTAAGACTGGTGAGGATTTGATAAAGAAAAAATTATTTTGGATCATTCATAATGGTCAATAGGTAAATTTTTGGATAGATTCTTGGGATGGTCACAAGCCTTTGATAACTCAGTTTCCCGATTGGAGGCCTTGGATGGAGGAGCTTCACCGAGCTAACTGGATAAAGGTGGCTAATTATTATCGGTACCATACTGGTAATTCAAAGGTTGGTAGATATTGGATCCCTATTGAGGACTGGCCTATTCAAATCCTAGAAAGGCAAAGACAAGATATCCAGTGCATCCTTCATATGAGATCTCTCTCTTGGTCCCATGATAAAGATTGTTTTGGATGGAACAACACTACTAAGGGTGAGTATTCAGTTGCTCAAGGTTATTTGGCCTTATGCCATAATAATCCCAACCAATCATCTGACATATTTTCTTAGTTGTGGGCTCAAAAGCTCTAGCCTAAGGTGAGGTTCTTTACTTGGCTTTTATTGCATCACAGGGTGCTTACTAGGGAGCATCTTATGAAGCGTGGTTTTCATGGCCCTTTTAGATGTGAAATGTGTGGAGAGAATGTGGAAACTCTCAACCATATTTTTATTGAGTGTACTTTAGCCTCTGAGCTTTGGAGGAGAATGGCCACTTTACTTGGCTTACAGTGGTCCAATTTTTTTACTTTTGAACAACTTTGGAGGGATTGGCCTAATCAAGAGGGTGTTGATCATTTTATTAGGCAGTTAGTTTGGATGGGTTCTACCATTCTTCTTTGGAATATCTGGAATGAAAGGAACAACCAAATTTTTAATCAAGAAAGGAAGGATATTCACTATATCTGGAAAAATACCATTGCCAACTTAGTTGAATCAGTCCATCAACTCCTTAATCACCCCCAAAACTCCCACCAAATATGGGATCAAGTGATGCAAATATTGAAGATTAACTCTTCTAAGAGAAACTAGCTTAAAGGGAATGTGAGTAATTGCAAGATGGATAGAACAAGGAATTGGCAACCTCCTCCTAAGGATTTTGGAAAAGTCAATACTGATGGAGCCTCTAGAGGGAACCCTAGAAAAGCTAGTGCGGGAGGAATTGGTAGACTTTCAGATGGCTCCCTGGTTTTTACTTTTGCTGAGAATTTGGGTATTCTATCCAATAACCTTGTTGAGGGGTATGGTATCCTTAGAGGCCTTCAAGAGGCTACTAAGGTTGGATGGGAAAAGGTACTAGTTGAGTCTGACTCTCAACTCATGATTAATATTTTGAAGACTCCTTCTAAGAATCATAAGGTTGATTGGAGAATAAAAAGAATTATTGAGAAGATTCAGTTAATCCAGATGGGATTTTTGAAAGTTGATTACAATCATGTGGTCGAGAGATCAGAACAAGAGTGTTGATGCTTTAGCTAATTGGGCTTTGGACAAAGGTGATCTTACTTGCTACGACCACCCTCCTAGATGGTGGGCTTCACAAATAAGGGAAGCTCTTCTTTCTATCATTTCTTTGGATGCCTCCAGTTCTGAAGGTACCTAGTTTCTTCTTGCTTTATTTTTGCTTCTCTTTAGTTCGGTCAGGGTATTTTAGTTCCCTAGCTCAAACTAATATTTCTTTTGTTTCCTCTGTTGATTCTTGCCTTAATAGTATTTTGGTCTAGAAAGGTCATTGTTGTGTTCTATTTTTTTCTTTTTTCTTTTCTATTTATGTGTGTTTTTTTTTGTGTTTTTTGTGTTGTTTTTTGTTGTTCTTGTGTTTTTGTTGTTTTGTGTTTTTTGTTGTTGTTCTTGTGTTTTTTATGTTCTTGTGCTTGTGTTTATGTATGTTTGTGTTAATTGGTGTTTTTGTGTTTTGGTGTGTGAGTGTTTTCTATATTTTTATTTTTCTCTGTTGTTTGTTGTTGGTTGTTTATTTTATTTTATTTTATTATTTTTTAGGTTTTGGTTGTTTTTGTTTTTCATGTTTTTGTTGGTTGTGTCTTTGTAGCGTTCTATTATTTTTTGTTATGTTTGTGTTTTGTTATGTTGTTCTTGTGTTTTTCTGTGTGGTTCGTGTTGTGTTTTTTAATCTTATTGTGTGTGTGTTTGGTTGTGCTTTATCTTTTTGACACACTCAAGGAGCATATTTTTTTATTTTTTTATTTTTTTTATATATTTTTGTGTGTTTGTGTTTGTGTGTTCTTGTTTTTTGTTGTTTCATGTTTGCTCCTTGAGTATGTCAAAGGTGGTAGGCCAGGTGCGAGCCTTGGGCAATTTTGGTGGAAGAGATACCCCTACCTCCTTGGGTCTTACCCGAAAGTGGCATCCCTTCTGGGATGTTTTCCACAAAAAAATACTTCTTCCTATAATCATGGAAAAGAGAATTTAACTTCACGATCCTTTATTAAAACTCTTCTATTGCCTAACCTATCTACACATTTGTTCCCTTCCTTTAACTTATGTGTAAACTTGATTTCTTCAAACTTTATAGCAAGGGCTTGTATTTCCACAATGACCTCTTGTATGTTCCATGGATATTTTGCTTTCCTCAAATTTGCATTTATTGCTATTAGTGAATCACCTTTCATCCATACTATTCCATTTCATTTGTTTACATATTTTGAATCCTTCCAAAGATGCCCAAGCTTCAACTTCATTATTTGTCTTAAATCCACTATTGAAAGTATAATGTGATAAAATATCACCTATGTTATTTCTAATTATTTTCCCTCCTACTAGTCCTATATTTCCTTTAGAAGGTCCATCAAGATTCAATTTGACTAATTCTACTTTTGGTGGTTTCCACCTTATATTTTTTGCCTTTCTTTTGCTTCTCCATACCCACCATAATAATTCTATTTGATGACTTGACTCCATCTAGCAAGGTTCTCTGCTTCAAGATTAGGGATTGGATGAGTTGATAGGGTTGGTTTAAATATGGCTAAACAAATCTTCCTTTTCATTAACTCTAAATTGCTTTTCTTTCCTTTAGATATTCTTTTAATCCTTTCTAATTGTACAATCCAAAGCATTGTATCTTTTGATGTATCCAAAATTATCTATAACGCAACATTTTTAAAAGTACTTTGCCATTGCTTTAACCATTCTTTAATTTTTCCATTCATCACCATGCATTTACCAAACATATTAAGAATCAATTTCCATAGTTTTTATACTATTGAGCAGTGTATCAAGATATGGTCTATGTTCTCTTCCTTTTTACACATAAAAAATCTTCCTTTTCATTAACTCTAAATTGTTTTTCTTTCCTTTAAATATTCTTTTACTCCTTTCTAATTGTACAATCCAAATCATTGTATCTTTTGATGTATCCAAAATGATCTACAACGCAAAATTTTTAAAAGTACTTTGCCATTGCTTTAACCATTCTTTAATTTTGCCATTCATCGTCATGCATTTTCCAAACATATTAAGAATCATTGACATAGTTTCTAGACTATTGAGCAGTGTATCAAGATATGGTCTATGTTATCTTCATTTTTACACATAACATATTATGAGGGGCCATTAAAATCCCTTTTCATTAGGTTATCCCAGATATAATTTTCTTATGACCTACTAGCCATACAAATATTTTGAATTTTGAAATACTTGAGTTATCCCAAATATCTCCCCATATTATTACGATATTCATATTTTTTTGGCACTTTACATTATATTTACTTCTTGCTATATATTCTCCTGAGCTATTTAATTTCCAAATCAACTTTTCCTCAACTCCCCTCAGAATAATTTATGTTGTTATCTTTTTACTCAACTACATCCTAGAAACAATGCTCAATATACTTGTAAAAGACTATTCTTTCTAATTGTATCTTCCTTCCTGATCCTTGTACATGATGTTTGAAACCCTACTTTTAAAGTAATCTCATCCTTGGTTTCAAAATTGGATCTAGATTGAGTGGTATTTTATCACACTAAGTATCCATCCAAATAGATTTATTTCTTGATTTCCCACCACCCATCTTAGACCTTTAATCACTAGATCAATTAATTTTTTAAATCGTTCCATAGTGCAAAACCATATGGTTATGTGAATGCAATAAATATTAATCTTAGGTAATTGTGCTCAACATACTTAGAAAAATTCTTACCCATTGTCTTTGACTCTCTTTGTAAAATATCCAAATTACTTTTCCCCTCACAATTAAGTTTGCATTCATAATAACTCTTAAGCCAAGACCCCCACTAGTTTTGTCATCACACACCTTGCTCCATTTCAGCAAAGGAATATTCCTTTTATTATGTAATGTTGACCACAAAAGGATCGCATAATATATATTAAACTATTTTTGGCATAATATATAAGGATATATAATATGTTTGAATGGTCTGTAAGACTGATTTAATTAGTTGCACTCTTCTTGGTAACAATAACCATGTACCTTTCCATTCTAGTATTTTATTCTAAATATTATTTACAATTGGATTTCACAATTATGTCCTCATTCCTTGCTCAACTAAGGGTATCCCTAGCTATGTTGTCAAATTTGCCTCAATTTGAAATAACCTACATATCCTTGCTTTGATTCTAGTTGGAGTGTTTAGGAAGTAAAATTTGAATTTTGTCCTATTAAATTTCTACCCAAACACTCTTTTATGTTCCTTTAATAAGTTATTCAAAGCTTTGGTTTTGTTTTTCTTTGTCCTTCCCAAAAGGGGTGTATTATCTACAAATTGTTGATGGGTGATATTGTCAATATTATTACTAGCCTTAAGTATGTTTATTAGCCCATCCTTGTATACCTTATTTAGATTCCCTTCCCAATACCTCTACCATAATAATGAACATATATGGTAATAGAGGGTCTCTCTGTCTAAGACCCCTCTTGGCTTTAAATGATTCTATTACTAGCCCATTGACTAGAACTAAATATGATACTATAGAGACAAATCTTTAATCCATCAAACCCATTTCTTTCCAAATATAAAATTCTCATACTAAAAAAATAAAATCTCATTAAACCCTATCATAATATTTACTCATATCAAATTTTATGATCATTACTCCCTCTTTTCTATAAGCTATTGAATGCATTACTTCATGAGCTACTATGATATCATCCATAATTTATCTCCTTTTCACAAATCCTCCTTGCTCTTATAAATTAATTTGTTCTAGTATTGGTCTTAACTAATTTTTCATCACTTTGAATATAATCTTATATGTGATATTATATAAGCTTATAGGCCTGAATGAATCAAAACATTATACATCCTTTTTTTTGGAGTCAAGGTAAGATATGTTGCATTTATTTTTATGAGGTATATATTATGCTACCCTAGACTGTTCCAGTGCCACCAATAAATAATACTTCGTTATTTTCCAATTATTCTAATATAATGATATATAGATTCTATTTGGACCATGGATTTATCCTTATCAAAAGATAAAATAGATGAATGTACTTCTTCTAGAGTAATAGGCTCCATAATTTTGTTATTGTCCTCATTTGTTATAACTAAAGGTACTTCTTACAGTAGCTTATCATTAAGAACTTATTTCTCCTCAAATCCTAGAATATTTTGGTAAAAAATCCTTTTCTCCTTTCTAATTTTGCTTTGGTATTTAATCCAAACCCTTTCTACTGATTTAATTATATTGCAAAATATGAATATTACATCATTTGGTTATTTACTAATGTACCTTCATGGGTACATATTTAGGTTAGGAGTATATTAGAAGATAAATACTTTATTAGAGATATTCAATAAATACATAAGTGTTAGAATGTGCAATTATGTAAATATGCATGTAGTCCACATGTACATGAGTCTTAGGGTTGAGTGAGAGGTAAGTAATCTATCTTTCTATATAAAGGCCTCATTGTGAGTGATTGTATGAGAATTTTAGTAGTTCATACGTGAGAGTAGTAATAGGCATAATGTAGCTCCATTTTGCTATCATGGAGGAGTTGCAAACTCCATGAGAGGAGCATTGTAATTTTTGTGAGCTTTCTATATGAGCATTTCTAGAGCTTTGTATCAAGTTTTCTATCATATTTTCATGCATGATTTTTTTCTATTATCATAGTTCTATCATTGCATGTTTATTTATATACTTGTGAATGCATTTCCTTTATGTTTAAGGTTGCAAAAACTAAAAGTGGTATCAGAGCCATGGTAGATCAAAGGAAATCCACAAGTTATCACCAATACTATTGTTGATTATTTGCAAACCGTATCAACCATAGTGCGTTGTTGCATGTAAATACCATCACAATATATTTTTTTATAGAACTAGCTCTAGGTAGAAGTATAGAAAATAGAGAAAGCCACATGAGAAATTAAGCTAGAGTTTTTCCACAAGAGTTGTAATGCTTGTGAAGACTAGAACTCAGCATTGTATCCACTAGGTTGGAAATCCAAATACTGAAGAGTATTTCACATAGATTCAGAGGAATTTTTATTATATTTAACATTTCAAGATAGTAAACGAAGTTTTTAGGAGAACCATTTGGTTACTATTATCTAAGTTTTTATTGTTGTAAAAAATTAACTCTCATGAGGTGGGAAGCTTCCTACAAAAGACAGATAAGAACTTCATCTTTTTTGCCTGAAAGATAAAGTTACTTTCCTCATGCATGTATTGATTCTTTGTTGCAAAAAATAAGGATTGAAGATTTGGGGACCTAAGGAGAAAGGTCCCATTGAGATATTTGCAAATTGAATACTTTTAGTTGAAATATTGAGGAGAGATTGAGTGGCCAAGGAATCCACATTGAAGATTGTAAATTTAGGAAGGAGTTCCTAGAAAGAAGATCCCATTGAAGATCGAAGAAACTTAAGGAGAATAGTCCTAGTAAAATATTGGATATTGGTGATCTCCATTGAAGACTGAAAACTTCCAAGTGAAGAAAAGGTCCATTGAAGGTCTGATTGAAGAAGAGTTCCATTTAAGGTCCTATTGAAGAAAAGGTCCTTTGAAGACTCTATTTAAGAAGAGGTCCATTAACGACCCTATTGAAGAAGATATTTCTACAGTAGCAGATTCAGGAGATCCTAGAAGAAGATTTCATATCCATATTTGAAGATTGAAGAGGCCAATGAAGGTTTCATTGAAGAGTTAGAAGCTGCAATATTGAGACCCTTAGAGAGGTCTCATGGAGAAACAATAAGGCTTGGTGAGTCTCATTGAAAGAGTTCATAGAAGTAATCATTGGAGAAATTACTACCAAAGAAGAAGCTAAGGAATTGGGACAATTGTTGTCATGCAACAAGCCAAAGGAGAAAATTTGGCAAGAATTTTGTCAAATAAAAAAGGTAGTTTTGAATAGATATTAATATTGATAGATTATTTGAGGAGATCTAAGTTGAATATAGAATTCGACAAGAAAAAAGAGAAAGAAGAACCACCAAATATATGAGATTTTGGGGCCATCATTGAATGAGGTTCTTGAGCTACATCTCAGTTGTGATTTGGGGAGGATCCTACCACATTTTTGGGATTTAAGGACAAAATTTTAGTGATGGTATTGACTACCTTACAATTTGGAAAATTTTCATATTTGAAGACAAAGGAAGGGCATCACATTAAACAACACTCAATGCTACAAAATACTGAGTTCATGGATAGTAAAAAAGGTAGCAAATCAAAGGAATTAGAAGCAATAGATAAGATTACTTAGTGCTAAAAATTTTAGAAAGTTTGGGCAGCATTAGCAACTACTAAAAATCAGATTCCAGATTCACATTCAGAAGAAGGTTTGAAACCACCAAATCAGAGTTTAGAGTAGCAATTTGATATGGTATTGAAGCTACAGAAAGGTGAGAAAAGAGCTATTTTTGGACGGCATAGGAGAGTTGCAAAAATCATCCACAAAAGGCAAACATTGAGGTGACTTGGATCACCACTATATTCATCATCTTCAAGAGAAAAAAGGTATGTAATAATAAGATGCAAAAGTTCATTAGTTGGGATTTTATATTTGGTTTCATATTAAGTTTTATAAAGCACCATTTTCAAAGGATCAAATAGTTGCATAGAATAATTTCATTTCAAGTCTTCAAAATAGTGCATAAGTTATAGTGTACAAGGAGCAAACCTACATAGAAGAAAATAGAAGTTAGGTAAATTTTGAGAAAAATATACATATGAAAATTTTATTGCTAATTCTAATCAAAAGGAGACTACAGAATTGCATAAGATAAAGTGCAAAGTTTTACAATGAAAATATTGGATTCATAAGTAAATAATAGACAAGTAAGGAAGATATTGTCAAGAGTTAAAGCCAATATTCTATTTCAGCCAAACCATTGATCAAAGGCAGGTTTATTGAGAGCTCTTTTGAGGAAGTAAATGGCAGAATTTTGCTGCAAGTAATAGCCACCAAAAAATATAGCAATACCTCCAAAATATGGAGAAGAGAAACCAACATATTATAGTTAGGAAAATAGCTTGAAAGGAAGAAGGAATTCCTAGTTTTAAGTGCATATCTCCAAATGTATTTTGTAGATAGTCTTGGAGAAGATTAAAATCATTTTTAGAGAGCAAGATTGTACCATACAATCAATCAACCAGATCAAAAAATGAAGCTCACATTTTGAGCAGAATAAAGATAATATTATCAAGCATAGGGGGCCAGTTGTAATCTACGTTGGAGAGTCATTTAACGGACTCTATAAGAACTGGAAAAGACAAGTTTCAAAGTGCCTTCAAAAAGTAAAATACACCCCATGGAGCGCCATGATCGTTGAAGTTGCTTCACAGAGGACAAAATCATATCTAAAAATATTGAAGGGGTGAAAATACAAGCATAAATGTTGAAGTCATAGTGCAAGTCCTTTTTCATAAAAAAAAGAGGCATCATTACCATTGGTGCTAGCTAGAAATCAACATGTTTGCATGTCTAACAGAACCTTGGAAGATAGTTTATTCATTCTACTGATAAAAATGTAGACAATATGATTTGGGCATTGGAAATCACTGAAGAGGTTCAAAGAAGAGTGAGAAACCTAGTTGCCAAGTGGTAGAATATTATTCCATGCAAATTACCACATTGAAGAGTGAAGGTAAGAGCCCAACAGTATAGTATAATGTTTAAAAATCTAGAAGTACCAAGCATCATAGTGTAATGTTCCACATTACAAGGTTAAGATAAGTTCCCAACATAGGTGGAAAAGACAAAATAATGTTGATGAATCCTCCATATACGAGCGCCTAGCATGGAGGTTTCAAGAAGACAAGTGCCACTTGGCACTCCCATATAATTTTACTTCCAGTTAAGAAGTCGTCCATCATACATAGATGCAAAGGAGGAGAGTTGAAGTATTGGTGAAAGCAAGTGAAAGGCTACTATTTCAAAGAGTACGTAGAAACCAGCATCAAAGTGATTTCTACAGAACAATGTAAGATCATTTTTTGAAGAGGATTTCAAGCCTCATATAGTGCATGTATCCATCCAGCATTTGGTTGAAGAAAGGAAGACCAAACAATCCAGATTCAAAGGGGAATATGTTGGCAAGCAAGGTGAAGGAAAATAAGTGAAATATAGTCCTTGCAAACTACATCTAACCAACTTGCAAATCTAAACTAAAAATATGAGAAATATTTATTATACTGCAAGTTTGATATCAAAGTCCATTTCAGATTCTAGAGATATTAGTAGGAGTAATAAGGTGTTGAAAGGATCTCTAGAAAAGGATATTGGTTATATAGAAAATGTTGAAGTGTCTATATCATTTCCATTGCTTCGAAAGTCTAATTGCAAACTCTTAACATAGAGAGATGTAAGGAGTAGTAAACAAAATTTATTTTACAAACATTTAATATTTCTAAAACTTCTAATTAGGGAGATATAAGGAATTATACTTCAAATTGAATTTTAAGAAATTTAGAAACCTATCATTGCATCAAAATTGTACTTGTAATATTAGTTTTGAAGGACCTACCCAACTAAATAGATTGAATTCTTATTATTGAATATTGCATTTCTAATAACTTTCCAAAATTAATTGATTGCAAGTCATATAGCATTACTAGGGAGTTATAAGGTATACAACTACAACGGTTAATTCTATAAGATCCAAACCAAAGGAAATATAAAGATGTCAACCTCAAAGAGTGAAATAAACAATGATACAAACAACACCATTAGAAGGGAAATATTAATGTTATTAAATCAAGAATCAAGAATATACTGAGTAAAACCAATAATTTAGATCTTGGTTCAAGATTAATCTATAGCGAGGTGTTAAAATAATATTTCACTACTATGGAATATTATCTTCATGCTAGGCTTACTAAAGCATTTGAGAATGAAAATATAGATATTTCAGTACCTTTAGAGCATGGGAGCATTTTATACATGCCATTACTTTCACTTCAAAGTCACAAGAAGTGGTTGCAAAGCAAAAATAACTAATTGAGCTACTCAAAGTAAAAACAAAGAAGAATCGTTCCTTGAAAGAGTGTTTCAAGCATCAGTAGCACTAATACTTCAAGTTTATCATGATACTTGTTCATATGTTTCTATACACAACAATAATAGTAGTGGAAAGGACAAAGGCAAAAGAAAAATACTATTGCAGGAATCAAGTGATAGTGCAACCACATATGAAAGTACCATAACTGAAACCAAAGACAAGGAAGAAGAAGAGGAGGCATCAGAAAATGGAGGAATACAATGCAAGGTAAACTAAAATAGCAAAAAGGAACCTCATAAAAAATGAAGACTACTTAAAAGTCAAAGATTCATATTGAAGACTAAAGTCTTCAAAAATAAATAATGTAATACAGGGGGTCTTGGAAAATATGGCTATTACATCATTTGGTTATTTACTAATGTACCTTCATGGGTACATACTTAGGTTAGGAGTATATTAGAATATAAATAGTTTATTAAAGATATTCAATAAATGTACAAGTGTTAGAATGTGCAATGATGTAAATGTGCATGTAGTCCACATGTACATGAGTCTTAGGGTTGAGTGAGAGGCAAGTAATTTATATTTCTATATAAAGGACTCATTGTGAGTGATTGTGTGAGAAGTTGAGCAGTGCATAGGTGAGATTAGTAGTAGGAATAATGTAGCTCCATTTTGCTATCATAGAGGAGTTGCAAACTCCATGAGAGAAGCATTGTAATTTTTGTGAGCTTTCTATATGAACATTTCTAGAGTTTTGTATCAAGTTTTCTATCATATTTTCATGCATGGTTTTTTACTATTATCATAGTTATATCATTGCATGTTTATTTCTATACTTGCGAATGCATTTCCTTTATATTTAAGGCTCCAAAAGCTAACAACTTCTACTAATTATAGATTCTAATATTTGTACTATTGTCATCCTATGAAAAACTTTGTGTTTTTCTCTCTTTATTTTAACCAAGTTTATCTTTATTTTAAACTCTAAAATTTCTCTTCCTTACTCAAAATATTATGATATTCACTAAGTAATTTCCTTTCCTCCGAGCTTGGATTATTGTACTCATATTTTTAGAAATTTTAAAGTTCTCTTTTAGTTCATTCTTCTCAAAAATATTTTTTGAAAGTGTTCTTGTTCCATTATTTTAATCTAGATTTCATTGGTTTAATTTATTTTGGAAATACATATAGCGCAGTATTTCTTTAAGAATTCCATGTTTGCGCTATCATATATAAAAATTGAGGGTGCTCTTCCCACACCTAATCATATTTAAAATATATATTTTTTTAATTCACTTACCACCATTTTAAGTCTTATTGGTAAGTGATCTGAAGCAATCCTTATCAAGGTATTGATTTTAGAACAATTCCCTTCATCTAGCCAATGGCATGAGAGTACCCATCTATCCAAATTGTTTGCTATTAGGTTTTGGTTTATCTTTTTGTTGGTCCATGTATATATTTCCTCTTCAAACTCAACCTACTATAGAATATTGTTTTGAATGAAAGCTAAAAAATATCTCATGCTTTGGGTTATTTTTCTAATTCCCTTAAAATTTTCAACTAGCTTTGTTATGGTATTAAAATATCTTATGATCATAAATTGGGTTTCTTGGTATTTACTTCTCATAATGGCTTCAATACCACTCCATATTTTTAATATCTACAAAGTAGCATGTAACTAATGAAGCCATCCAATACCTAGTTTTATGAATGGTTTGATAGGAGGTTCTAATTGGATTCCAACACATTATAATTCCATTTTTAATCCACAACATCTCATTCACATCTTGCCCATATTGCTTTCATATTTTTCAAAACTTTTTCTTTTGTCATTTTAGTTTTCTAGTTGCAAAGAATATCAAGCTTATTACTTAAACAAAGGTATATGATATAGCTTTGTTATGAGATACCTTATATTCTATTATATGGTAATCATGTATCATTAGGGGTTGTTGGCCCCTCCTATGATTTACCAATGTCATTTTGTTTTTTGGTAAAGAGATGTTTAACCAACTTAGATTGTGTTCTTTTCTCAATGTTTGCTCTTGCTTAATAATTTGAAGGTTTTCCTCTTTTTTTCTTACTAGTATTAGGGATAGGTCTTATTATTTTATTCCTCAATGTTCTTTCACAACTTTCATTTTCATTATATATGCCCTCTCTTAGCTCTACTAAGAAAATATTTTGACTTATCTTGCTCATTTTTAGGTATTTCCTTGTTAATGGTAGAGGTACTAACATTTAACACCGTGTATTCTTGACCACTTCCTTCTCATGAATGGTGCATTATACTTCAAGAGTATTTAAAATATGATGAGGTACTTTCTTAGGTTTAACAAGGATTATTATCCCTAAATAGGGTTTAGACTAAATAGATAGTTCCTTATTAATATTTTGATCCTATTATACTATATCCTCTAAGTTATGGTCTACTTTTTCTTCATAGGCTAAAGCCTCAAAAATTTAAGTTTCTTCCAATATCTTTTACTTGTTGGTCTCCACTATTTATTTACTTTCATATGTGTGGACCTATTTTTTAGAAATTTAAAACCTTCATAATTCATATCCATTTGTAAGTTTCTCTTGTAGTTTTCTACATATTTTTTTGCTAGATTATTCTTAGGGCATGATCTCTAAAAGGTATATTTTCATGACATCTTCTACATCTAAAAGGTATATTTTCATAATATATGGTTTGGATCCACAACTTATCCCCATACTTAGAAATGATTGATTCTAGTAAAAGTTTATTGATATCAATCATGTCCAATACTTAGGCATAAATAACCAAGACTTTGTCTTTTGTAGTTTTTGAAATATCAAGGAATTATCCCATTATTGCATATTGCCTTGAAGGTACCCATTTCCTAGAATTCAATGGGTAACCCATACTTCCTAACCTAGAATGGTACTAAGGATAGGTTTACATTTTTAGGTACAAAGCCTTCAAACTAGAAAGTAAAGAAGAGTCTTGCTCTTCCCATAAACCAAGCACCCCATTTTAGGATTCTTTCTCTTTCCTCCCTAGTACATAAAATGGCTAAGAAGAAACCTTTAGGAAGAAATGATAGACTCACTCATGGAGAATTCCATATTCTAGCAATCCATTTTCTTAGCCCCTAGACAAGACACATTAATTTACCAATTATTTCCTTACCTTTGAGTGACGAGGATCATTTTTTTATGAGGTCCTCCCTAACCTCTACTACTAGGGATGATTCTAAGGATTTGGTTGTGAATAAGTTTATTTTAAGGACACTATAAGTCAATAGCTATTAAATTTTACTAGTATATCCTATAGTGATTATATTATTTAAAAATAAACCTATAATAGTTTACATGCAAAAATTTGAAGAAAATGAAGGGATAAATGAAACTTAGCTAAAAAAATTCAATGTCCAAATGAAATGTGTTGCCTTGTTGATGCTCTCACCTTTCATTGCTCCTCACATCATCTGAACCTTGGTTGACAGATATTTGCATTTTTTTTATTTATTGAAAAATACTTCATATTGATGAATAATCAGAGAATACATCATATTAGCAACACTATAGTAGTTTTTGAATGATCATTAAACAAACAGATCTAACACTTTTATCAATTATAATATAGTCCTGAATAATCTCATACCTAAACACCTTAAGTTGACTAGAAACAAGCTCAACAACTTTGCTAATAGTAACAACAACCGACACCTCCTCATTTTTAAAAATTAGACTACATTTATCTTTCCAAATACTGAACAAGATAGAGAGTCTGATAATGTGCCAAAATATCCTTTTGTGGCTCAAAAAGTCAATGGAGTATCCAAATAACATTGCCTTCCACCTTAGCTGCCCCTGAACAACATTGTAATACAACCAGACTGCCTTTCTCTATACCTTTCTCGTTCTCAAACATTCCCAAAAAATATGCTTAATTGTTTCACTTTTTCCACAATTGGAAAAAGCATCTAATGCAAGCATCCATTTGGCTAGACAATCCTTACTATGAAGACCCTGCATAATAACTAACCATGCAAACACCTTCATCTGCATAGAAACCTGAAACATCCACACCTCAGTGAGATGCTTCTTCCATTTTTTGCAAGAAAAACTCAAACCCCATTTGATGTTCAGAATATCACCAAACGGGATTCCAAAAACCATCAACTAATAAATTTTAGAGGCTTTAAAACACCAAATTGGTTTTCCATATTTCCACTTCCAATCCTTCCATATAGGACCTACAAGACCATTGGAAAGCTTGTACAGTTTCTCCATCGGAAGAAGACTTTCCATTTGTTGTACTACATACCTATCGAAGGAATTTAGTTTAAATTTAACAACCAATTGTTGCCACGGAGTCCAAATACCAGTGTTTCCATCCCAAAGATCCGCCCACTTGAAAATTCCCTTCTTACCAAGTCTCTTACACTGCAAGGTAGGCATATATGCTGCATACGTCCCATTTTTTTTCCAAAGGCAAATTGCTTTAACCAACCCCCTCTATCATCCAAAAAGTCCCATTTAACCAAGCCAACTACATATTTCCAAGCCTCCCATATTCTTTTAATTAGGATGCAACCTCTAATTTTAAATTTCCGGGGTGACCAATAATATCTTCGAAACTAAAATTTCCCTTGACTCCATAAATATTCACACAGTTCTTAATCTGGTGATGCAACAATCTTTGCCAGCCAAAATATTTCTCCAAACACCTAATGACTCACTTAGAAGCAATAACCTTACCTTGAACCTAGATGTTGAGCAACCCAAGGCCACCCTCCTTCTTATGAATAGTATAATACTTCCATGCAACTAGAGGAACCCGCCTGGAACCATCCATATTTACCCATAAAAAATTCCTGATACAGGTCTCTAGTATTCTATATTGAGTAGGGTTTGGAAGCCAACAGGAGGAATAGTACATGTGGCACGTCTAAAGATTATTACTTACCATAGTAAGTTTCCTTACAAAGGAGACCATCTTACTTTTCTAAATTTGGATTTTCTCTTAAATCTACTCATACACCAATCCTACACAGATTTAAGGGATACCCTTCTACCAAATGGGATGCCCAAATATCTAACAATCTCTCCATCCCCAACTTTCTGCCAACCTATATGAATTTCTTCAGGCAAGGACTCAGCTCCTACCAAACAGTAGTCAGATTTAGTCTCACTAACCACAACACCAGAAGCAAGACAAAACTAACTAAATCATCTGCAAAGTGGTTGTTCATAATATGACCACCAGGAATAGCAATTCCTATAATTTGATTGGCCAACCTCCTTTGTTCCAGCATATAACCCAAAGCATCAACGGAAAGAACAAAAATAATAGGAGCCAATGGGCATCCCTGTCTGATAGATCTAAACAAATGAATTTCTTCTGATAATTTGCCATTAACCACCACTCTAGTCGAGGTTGAGGAGAAAAGCATTTTTATTTTATAATTACTGTGCTATTAAATCCAAGTCATTACAACATATTAAAAATAAAGGTCCAATCCATTCTATTATAAGATTTATCAAAATCAATTTTTAAGAACAAATTCTATTGATTCGACTCCTCTGCCAAATCCATAGCTTCCCAGACTGAAAGCACCGTATCTAGAATGAATCTACCTTTAAAAAACTCAGTCTGTTCCTCTCGAACAATTCTAGCAGCAATGTCTCGCAACCGAAGGGCTAAAGCTTTAGCCACTATTTTATAAGAGAAATTTAAAAGGGTAATCGACCTCCAACCCCCAATTTTGTCTTTATTACTCCCTTTAGGAATTAACTTGATCACCCCTTGATTCATCCAAGAAGAAAAACAAGCCCCATCAAACAGTTCCTGAACCATTCTTACATAATCATATCCAATACAGTCCCACATATACTTATAAAATTCAGTTGGGAGACCATCAGGCCCAGGAGACTTACCATTCTTCATCCTCGATAAAGCATAAAAGAGCTCTTAGAAAAATCAGTTGCCATCCTATCATTTTCAAAACTAACGATATTTTGGGGCACACATTCTTTGAACAAACCTCTACTATTAGGGATGATTCTAAGGATTTAGTTGTAAATACGTTTATGTGAAGGACACTATATGTTAATAGCTATTAAATTTTACAAGTATATCCTATAATGATTATATTATCTGAAAATAAACATATAACAGTTTACATACAAAACTTTGAAGAAAATGAAGTGGTAAATGAAACTTAGGTAAACAAATTCTATGCCCAAACAAAATGTGCTACCTTGTTGATGCTCTAGCCTTTCATTGCTCCTCCCATCATCTGAACCTTGGTTGACAGATATTTGCAATTTTGTGACTTGAAAAATTGTCACTGCCCTTATTTCATATGGTTGACTTTATGGTTGACTTCACACTGTCATATTTCCCTTAATAATACTTTGATTTCTTCATATAACCTCTCATTGTAAAGCTTCTCAAATTCCGCATAAATTGGTCCAAGAATCTTCTGAATCATACAACCCTTCCCAAATATATGGTTCTTGAAAGATGAGATATTATTTTCTAGAAAAATTTTCCCTAATATTACCCTTGCTCCAAATGACTATATTCACATGAATGTATTTTCCTTAATACTAGTTAGATTCTTTCATATGACCACTCATTTCAAGCTCTTCAAATTTCACACAAAATAACACAATAATAGTTTGAATCACACAAATCACACAATTCTATGTAGAGATATGAATCCTGAACAATGAATTGTTTTTCCAAAAAAAAAAACAATTATCCGAGATGTTGAGCTTATCACATTATCAAGTGTGTAAAAAAACAATTGTTTAACCCTTAAGTTACAATATTTTTAAAAGTACAATTATAAATTTTTTTAACTAATTTTTGTTTTTACTTTAATTTTTTTTATTATTTTTATGAAATAAACATTAAAAATAATTTGATATTAAAAAATAAAAACAATTCACACACCAGTTTCTTAATATTCGATTAAAAAAACAAAAACTACTTAAAGATTTAAACTTCAAGCAAACATTTACAAAAGAAGATAATCCAATATTGTTATACACAAACGAACTTTTATTTAATGTTTGTAAGATTTTTTTTTTCCCCTAACTGAACAAGCTACTCAGTAATGAACTTCATGTTGGTTTTCTTAAATAAGGCCTTTTTGTTTGTACTAAACAGGTCAATTATAGAAAAAAAACAGTGCTGCTACGTTCATGAAGGTGATTGCTAGTTGCTGTGATTTCGTTTTCCGTTTTATATCATCTACAATTTAAAAAAAAATTACAATTTTGTTTGCATCTATTTCAAATCAACTTAAAATTACAATTACTATCGTGTCGTTTCAACAGACGTACAATTTTTTTTTTTTTTTTAATTTCTGTGACTGCAGTCAGATTGGTACGGTAACATGTATTCCATTTATTTGTCTTAAAAGAATGTTTTTTTTTAATATATATTTCTGTGACTGCACTTAGACTGGTACGGTAACCTGTATTCCATTTATTTCTCTTAAAAGATTGTATGTAAATAAATATCAAAGAACATTGATGACATAAAGTTGATACATTATCTTCTGTATTCACCATCCATTCTGCGACGTTTCCTTTTTCAAAAGTGTTTCTATCATGTGTATCTAACGATAGCTTTTCACTATATCGCAAGGTAACGCCATTTTCTCCACAAGGTACATGTTTAACTAAAATGAATTGTCACATTACATTGTTTTAATGTCTGTCCTTTTCCTCGTTATTTTAACTCCTGTTGTTTCTTTTCTAGAATAAAACAGAAGAAATCCATTCACAATCGAGTTGAGTGAGAGAAGATAACATAGTTCCCAAAAAAAAAATTGCTTTCTGTTTCTCTTCTTCACAGGTTTTATATTGGCCTTTTTATGAGGCAATCATTCCACCTAAAAATGATAAGAGTTATATAAGCTACTTGTATTGGCCTTTTTAATGAGGCAATCATTCTACCTAAAAATGATAATATAAGCTTATTGTAAAGCGTCTATAAAACCATGGGATAATAATCCACAGACCTACTATCTAACAAATTATTCTAATAATCTAATGGAATGATCATTTTATTGGTCTATGATTCAATATAAAAGTATTTATTACCTTGGGTAGTATTTTAAAAAATATATCATTATATTTTTTTTATAAAAATAAGATTTTTGAAGGGTTATTTTTTTTCCTTTTACATTTATTCAGTTATTTAGTTGCATTGAGCTATTTGATGTCGTGGAGATTTGAACTTTGGTGTGGGCTACATCAATTATTTGTCCTGACAGTGGAACCAAGGACCCAAAACCCTAGGCAAAAAAAATGGTTAAAAATATTAAGCTTAAGAATATAAAAAATCATACCAAAATTTTAAATCTCCTAAATAAAAATCAAACATTATTTTTAAAATAATATTTTTAATCTTATTTTGAATTAAAATTTATTATTTACATATCCAATTTTATAAAGAGAGCTTTAAGCTATGATATAAACATAGGAAAAAATTATCCAAAAAAACCCAATTTCATATGCTTCTTTGATTATATCTCGTTTGAAACTATCTATCTAGCTATATAGAGGGGGTTAGGGCACATTAGTTTATTATAGATAAAATGTTTAAATCTTTTAATAAAAAATAAGCACTTTTAAGATCTAATGGGTATTTTCTAATCTGCAAAACATATTTATATCATATCCTGGGTGAGATTGAATGTCCTACCTTAAACAAAATTTTTCCAACAGGGTTATACTTAGTTTGATTTTTTCTTAAGTGCCAAGTTGATACATAGACCACTTATATGGCATAAGTTTATTTTGTTTATAACATACAAGTGGAAAGGAATATTCTTATGAATTTATCAATAACTATATGCAAAGTTATTTTCTCCTCACATCTCTGGCCAAGATAACTAACCGTACATTATTTTAGAGAAAATATCACAAGTAATTCAAATGACTTGATGAAAAAGTCAACAAATTTAAAATTACAAGTGAGATATCATAAATACATAATATTAAAAAACTAGTTATTTAACTTAAAATAATAGAGTATAAAAAATTATTAGCAAGTAGAATATAAATTTAAAAAGGGAAAAAAATATTATTTTTATATTATATTAAAAGAGTTTATAAGTATCTAGGTATATGGCATCTCGGGAGTACCATCGGTCCGACGTGTTTTCTCTAGTTTCCTTATTTCGTGTCTCCACAAGGATTTGTCTTTCCCTTCGTGTTGTCATCGGGACTGGTTATGGTGAGGTGGCGTGGCTTGTGAGATCCTCTCTCCCTCCTCACGTGCCCCCTGGTGTGTGCTTCGGGGTTGGGTATGTTGACATGGTGGCCTTTCTTCACCCTGTTTGTGTCTTGTGTTTCTCTCTGCTGGCTATTAGGGCCAAGGTTTCTGTGTCTGCTCCCAAAGTTCTGTTTTGCTTTGGGCCTATGTTTTTGTTACTCCTTTTCGAGTCCTGGCGGAGCTTGTTTGTCAGCCATAAGGGTCACATGTTGACTATCTTTTTTTGTAGTCATTTTGACTTCGCTACGGTGGTGAGGTTCGATGTTGATGGTGTTGTTGTTTTATCCATAGGAGGGATCTGGTTGTCGTGGAGGTCTGAAAGGGTCTAGGAGTCCTCTGTTATGTTCCTTTGTTTTGGTGACTGTTGCGTCAGTATGGGCAAGTCCAAATCCTGCAAACGTAAGTCTGTCCTCCCCAAGTCGAGGATTGAACCAATGTCTCTTTCTACTGATGAGGAGGTAATCAGTATTCTTAAGAATGGGGGTTTGCTAGAGTGCATCAAGAAATTTCATGGTCATAACCCTATTCTTTCAAATTGGATGGCGGCCTCTTGGAAGGATGGTTGTGTCCAAGTGGGTTCTTGGACTTTTGAAGTTTTAGTTGAGCTAGTGGGTCATGCTACGGGTCTACGGGTGGATGGCGTTGTGCATAGTGACGGATGATGATGTCATATCTGAGGAAGAGTTTGGACCTCCCCCTTCTCAGGATTCCTATATGGGGAAGTTGGTTAAAGGTGTTGAGTCTGTGTTGGGTGTCTGGGGCTCCCCGATTGAGCGAATTTTTGATGAGGGTGGTGAGACACAGCTGGTTTCTCTAGCTTCACCCCCTTTTAAGGAAGGGGATGATGTTCCCTTGAATAATTTGGGGATTCGTAGGTCCACTCATATTAGTGATAAGAAATGTATTTCTGGGCAGTCTTCCCCGAGCTCCAAGTCACAGGCATTTAATGAGGGGACTGAGGTCCTTCCTAGGACTATGTCAAAGGACAAATTGTTGTGTGAAATGTATGTTACAGATAATTCTGCGACTAAAAAGAGCAATATTCTTCATAAACTTCAATTATTGAAGATTAAACAACAAGCGGTCTGGAGCTCCATTAGGATGACGTTGGATTTTGAGGAGGAGACGACTCAAATGTCTAGTGGGATCATTTCTGAGGTGGATGCTCTGCTGTAGAACCATCTCGGTTCTTCGCTTGGTCTACTTGGATTCTCTGGATGTTTCGGCTCTCCTGGTTGGTGGTGTCTTCATTTTGTTGTTTGCCTTGCTTTTGGATTTCTAAGTGCTTGTGAGCACTGGTCTCGTTACTATTTTTCTTTGTTGTAAAAGGTTTAGGGGCCCCTTTCAAAACCCTTTTCCTTAATATTATCAAAAAAGAGTTTATAAGTATCAAATAGTATTAACTTATTTCAACGAGGAGATCTTGGTTTAAATCTTGTCAAGGGATACATGTTTAATTGTCGAGTTATTGTAATACCACTATATGATCATGATGTAATATAAATGAGGTTCATTTCAATCCCATATAAACAATTAAAAATTAAGAATCTACAAACCAATTTCCCTTACATTGTGACATTCTTAGATCAAGTTACCCCAAGTACTATTCTATTCCAACCCTAATTGTCAACATTACCTACTCCATAATAGTCATAAAGTACACCCTTTTCTTAAGTAAGAGTTAATTAACACAACAATCAAGAGGAGCTAGTGGTTAGTCAAACCCACAAATAGGGGAATTATGCTTATTAATAAGAAGCATAAATAATCAATTAATACTAAATCAAAGACAAAGTGGAGCATGGTAACTATTGACAATTTTGTCAAATTTCTTAAGGGGTAGAAAAGGAAAACAAATTTTGTACAGTGTTGTGTAAAGTTTTTTGCTTTGTTTTTATTTTGAAAAGATGCAGCAATTTTGGCTTCCAATGCCACCCCTTTGTATATAAAAATAGAAAAGAAAGAACTTCGCTGCCAAACAAGCTAGGGAAAAGAGCTTCGTCGAAGGAAAATGAAAAGAGCTTCGCACCCGAAGCATTTCCAGCACTACTTCGGGTAAAAGTTTTGCGAAGTAGTTTTCGTCGAAGAAAAATACAAGGAAAAGAGAATGAAACTACTTCGCGCCCGAAGCGTTTCCAGCAGCTACTTCGGGCGAAAGTTGAGCGAAGCGGCGTTCAGAAGAAAAGAAAGCTTCGCACCCGAAGCATTTTCAACACTGCTTTGGGTGGAGTTTTTTGCGAAGTAATATCACCGAAGTAGAATACAAAAGCAGCGTTCGAAAGAACAACTTTGCCGAAAAGCAAAGGCAAGAAATCTACTTCGGGCCCGAAGCATTTTCAGAAGCTACTTCGGGTAAGATTTCTGCGAAGCGGTGTGCCGAAGTGAAATACAAAGAAAAGGGGGTAAAACTACTTCGCATCCGAAGTATTTCCATCAGTCACTTCGGTCGGGAAATCAGCGAAGCGAAACTCAAGGAGCATTGAAAGTACTTCGCCAGAAAGTTGTCGAAGTACTCACTTCGGGCCCCTCCATCAGCGAACCACTTTTACTTCGCCAAAAGCTCATTGCGAAGCATTTGCTTTGGCTAATTTTATGCGAAGTACTTCTACCCGAAGTAAAAGGATGCAATGTCTTTTGAAGACAATTGCTTCGGCCGAAATCTTCCCGAACCACATTTTAGAAAGAGGATCGTAGCGAAGCATTTCTCGAAGGCGTCAGCGAAGTAATTTAGTCAGTGAAGCGGCAAAGACGAAGAGGCCCATTTTGTGAAGTGAATATGCTTCGGCACTCCTCACCCCGAAGCAGTTTTGCGAAGCTCAATTTTGTGAAGTACATACCAAAGAGGAGTTTTTGCTTCGGCCCAGAACCATTGCAAAGTGAAGTTGTGAATGAAAACTTAGCGAAGCGCTTCACGGGCATGCGTTCCAAGCCGGGTATTTTCCCGAGGTGATCAAGTGCCTCATAAATGCAATTTTTCATGCCCAGCAAGCCCGTTGCTCATTTTTGGCAATCAAAAATGAAGTATCAAGCCATGATGGAGAGCCCGACGAGCATGGCGGCCACTCGAGCACCGCACCCGGAGACCAAGGACGTCCAGACGGCTCATCAATGCACCTTTCCATGGTTGACCCGGTTGCAGTTGCCAGTTTTGGTAACAGATTTGAAAACTCGGTCACGAGAGCCTCGGGGAGCCGAATTCTCAGGGCTCGAGGGCGTACTCTTCTTTGCTATGTAATTATGACTCAGAGGCCCGGGTCCTCTATAAAAACCCAGGCATTGTAATAAGGAAAATGGGGGGGGAACTATCTGCTAGAAAGCTACTGTAACTTGATGTCCTACGATTAATACTAAAAAGCTTTGAGCTCAATTCTTCTCTTTTATGCTGCCTTCTGTGCTTGATTCTTTTGTCTTTCTTCATTTATATATCGAGATGCTGAACCCTACGTCCGGTGTGTGATCGGGGACTGTACCCTAAAACTCGTTCTGAAGGATACATAGGAGTTGAAAGACGTCGTGTTGGCTTTCTTTTATGCTGCCTTCTGTGCTTGATTCTTTTGTCTTTCTTCATTTGTATGTTGGATGTTGAACCCTGCGTCCGAGGTGCGATCGGGGAATGTACCCTGAAACTCGCCCGAAGGATACATAGGAAAATCTACATTGCATTTCTTCCATTTATCTTTGGTATTCTTTGCTTCTATTCAAGTTGCTAGTTGGTGATCGTGCTTCCTGTTCTCTCCCACCTTACATCACCAATTTCTCTAACCCTAACTCCTTTTATCTCTTTCCTGCACCCTTATCTTCAAACACCCAAGTAGTTTAGCATAGGAGCCGGCCTTTCTCCGAAGATTGGCACGAAGGGCATTCCTTCCCTTCGGCCTTTCAATGTTGGTCCAGGTCTAAGGCGCATACACTAACTCAAAATCCTTTCCTAGGCAGATTTGATGACCAATAGTTTTTGGCACGCTCGGTGGGACCGACTGTATCTATCTTAGAAAGATCCATAACCAGTCAAGGTCCCATATTTTAATGCAAAACCCATCTTCACCGGGGCCCATAGTTCTAACCAGTTCTCGGTGTGACCCGGTCAGTCTCACCTGACTAGTGGTAGTGAGGACTGATGCCCTCATTACTGAAAGACTCTTAGCATCTGGCGACTCTGTTTACCCAAGAATATTTAAGTCGAAAAGACCAGTACCAAAAGTTTGTGCCTTCATGCAAACAAGATGGAGAGTTAAGAATAGAGGAGAGGAAACCGAGTTCTTTGAGCTAGATATTGATGCCTTCGGGGAACAATCAAGGTTGATCACCCCCGAGTCACTATTACAAGGAACATCCTCTGTTGGAAGACAAGGCTCAACTTATGATAGTACAACATCTAGTTTTCCTCCCAATCCTCCCAACTCTTCGAAGCATCCTAGTCCCTCCATTCCTATTAGTTGTCCCATTATTAGTCAAGGGGGAGCTTCGGGAATTCCTATTTCTCAAAATCTAGGAGCAAGTATGGCACAACAACAACAACAACAACAACAAATGCAGTAGCCACAACCACCCAGGTTGTGCCCAACATGGGATTCCTTGTCACCACTGAATTTAGCAGGACAAGGGCAAGTGCCGCCTACTGCCATAAAGAAGATCCCAACGTTCGATGGAACTGGGAAGACTGCTCTAGAGCATATCCAGGACATAATATCTCTGGCGGTGATCCATGACATTACAGAAGAACAAATTATGGTAAAGCTTCTGGTTCTTTCCCTTAGAGGAAAACTCCTCTACTGGTACAGATCTCTACCACCCGGTAGCATTACGGGATGGGACCAGTTAGCTGGGCAAATGATGGGAAACTTTAACGAGTCTTCCGATCCTACTTCTCTTCTGCATCAGTTCACTTCGATCAAGAGACATCCACAAGAAGAAATCATAGATTTCAATGTTAGGTTCGCTCGAACCTGGCAGAGAGTGCCAGTTGGCCTTCGGCCAACCGACGAAGCAGCAGCACTCTATTTCCTTCGGGCTTTCAATCCCGATATCAGTCTCATGGTAAGATATTCTAACGTTAATACTTTTCCCGAGTTGTATGAGTTAGCCAAGAGAGCAAAAATGGATTTGATAGCTATGGGCAAGCTTCCCCAAAGGATGTCGATGCCCATACTTCCCGAATTCTTACAATTCCAGTATGCAAGCGCAGCCGCTTCGCAAATCTCCACAACCCCTGCACTCCCGATTTCATCTTGGAATCCGAATCCTATCGTGTCTCAAATCACCGCCCCACAAATTCATTTCCCTACATTTTCAACTCCACAACCCACTATCTCTTCGGCATTTCCTGTGCTGCCAGCACCACCTCAACACCCCGCCCTTCCTCCAATACCGACGATGGCTTCATTGCCACTCGTCCTAAAAGTCGATGATATACAAACTAAAATTCTACAAGAGATGCAGTCTCTGAACTCTACAGTTCAGATGTTGTCCAATGACATGACAATTGTGAAGAAGAAGCAAGCGCAACAGGAATTCCTACCGAGAAGATCTTATCCTGCGCTTGCGCTTACCAAGGACCAAGCAGTCCAGCAAGGGAAGGCTTCGACGAGAAATGCTGCAATTGATGAAGCTCCGAGCACTTTCGATTATGTATATTGGTGCTCTACGTGCAATGATCCGCATGAAGAGAATACCTGCACCTTGCACCAACACTATGTACAAACACTGGCAAATAGTAGTCATAATGGTCAAGTGAACGTCATTAGGCAGATGAGTCAAAACCTGCAATTGGCGAGGAGGAGCCTGTTGCAGTACTTACCCGAGGAGGAAGGAAGGCAATAGAAGTGGATGCTACTCAGCTGGCTCCTGCAAAAGAGCAAGTTCGACCCGAGAAAGGACAATCATCTACTTCGGCCCCGAGCGAAGCTCCTCCGCCTGCACCAATCAAAGAAAAGGCTCAAAAGGCCTCTATCGAACCGCCTCAGGCAGAAACCAAGGAACAGGCTAAGGAAAAGCTCAAGTTTCCTTCGCTGACTAAGCGACAAAGAGTGGAAGCTACAGAGCAGTATCGCACAAGATATGAGCCCAAAAAGGAGCCCGAAGCACTCAAATCCTTGGCGTATAACATTGTAGAAGAGTTGAAGAAGATTTCAGCCAAGATCAGCCTGTACGATGCACTGCAACTACCTGGACAGGTGGACCTGCTGCAAGAATCATTGAAGACAATTAAAGCAAAAAAGGTGGCACCGCTTGCTCTTGTACAGACCTTATCCACATCCATCACGGGGAAGAACAGACCACCTCCATTCTACTTATCTCTACAAATGGAAGGGTATATTGTGCATAATTGCATGATCGACTCTGGGGCCGCTACAACAGTAATGCCAAGAGCAGTCTACGAAGAAATAGGGATGGAATATATGCGAAGCAGCCAAGGTGTACTCCAGTTGGATGGTACTCCAGTGAAGACTGTAGGGGTGATCAAGGACATTCCTATCCGACTACATAAGATGCCTCAGATCACAGTCATACAAGAGGTAGTGGTAGTCGACTTGGAGCCATATTTCAGTATGTGCTTGTCGAGGGAATTCACGACAAAGCTGGGCGGATATCTGTCTATGGATTACTCCCATCTAGAGATTCCATTCAAAGGAAAGAAGGTGAAGATCTACAATGAAAAGCCTTCTTCCTTTCTTGTGCAGAAGATGTCCGAAGAAGAAAGTAGCGAACCAGTGAATGCAATGGTGGAGGAGATAGAGCAGGTAGACCTGGTCGAGGAGTCTCTTGCGCAATTAAGTTATGAAGATGAGTTTTCATTGGCAGACTTCAACGCCATGGTGGAGACCGAGATAGGATGTTATGCGATCGCCAAGCCTAAAAATCACTCCCAACCAGGGAATAGAACAAGTGCCCAGGAAGAACTATGGAAGTTGTTCTTCGACGGCGCCCGATGTAAAAATGGTGTTGGGGCAGGGATTCTTCTAATTTCACCCTCTAGAGAGCAAAAGGAATATTGCTACCGGTTGACATGGAGCTGCACTAACAATGCAGCAGAATACGAAGCATTGTGCCTAGGACTCAAGAAAGCTGACAAGTTAGGCATAAAGCATCTCCAAATCTTCGGAGATTTCGAACTGGTTTGCAACCAGGTCACAAATAAGTGTACTTCAAAGAAGCATTATCTAAAATCATACCGCAACAGGGTATGGGACCTGTTCGACCAGTTCGAATCTCTCAATCTGTAGTCAATCCCACGAGAAAAGAACCGACATGCCGATGTTCTGGCATCCATCGCAACCAAGTATTCTCCAGCAGAAGACATGGTGCACAAGCCTAGAGCTGTGAGGATGATCTATAGACCCTCTATCCCAGACAAAGATCTGCATTGGCAAGTGTTTGACAACGATGAGCAGATTATAAATTTCATGATCCAAGAAGCCGCCACAGTCGAAGACCGAAGCTCTGATGAAGGAGAATATGAAGGGCTGATTCAATTGAAGAATAACCATGTTCCCAAGGGACTAATCACCCTTGAAAGCCTCTTTGATCGGAATGACCGAGCTCTTTCTCACATGATCAAAGTCAATGAAAAATAGTATCAAGATTTAGAGCTTGAACCTGGAAAAGCAATAAAGGTTGGGACCGACTGCACTCCAGAGGAGATAGAACAGATACAGAATCTGTGCAGAAATTTTTTTGATATAATTGCTTGGTCTTATCAAGATCTCCGGGGATACAATCGGTAGCTGGTTCAACACACAATCGAATTGCAGGAAGGGGTCAAACCCTTTCGACAAAAGCAAAGACCGGTTAATCCCAAGATCGAGGTCCTAATGAAGGCCGAACTCTTGAAGATGCTCGAGGCAAAGATCATATATCCCATCAAGCACTCTTCATGGGTAGCGAACCTGGTCCCAGTCAAAAAAAGAATGGAGATATCAGGTTATGCATGGACTTTCGCAATCTAAATCAGGCATCCCTCAAGGACCACTATCCTCTCCCACAAATCGATCAAATTTTGCACTCGATGGCTGGAGCTCAACGCTTCTCTCTGCTCGATGGTTTTTCTGGATACAATCAGATTTGGGTCAGGGACGAAGACCAACACAAGACGACATTCACCACCAAGTGGGGGACATTCGCTTACCAGCGAATGCCATTTGGCCTTTCGAATGCTGGTGCTACTTTCCAGAGAGCGATGGATCTTGCTTTTGGCGAGCTTCTAAATAAGGTTATCATCATCTATCTGGATGACATGACCATTTTCTCCCAAAGAAGGGAAGATCATCCACTACATATACAACAAGTTTTCGAAAAGTGTCGAGAGTTCGGCATCTCAATCAATCCAAAGAAGTCCATATTCGTAGTCAGCGAAGGAAAGTTGCTGGGACATGCGATATCAAAAAAGGGCTCGTTGTAGATCCTGACAGAGCCGAGGCTCTAATGAAGCTCCCACTCCCAGCAGACAAGAAAGGACTTCAATCTTTCTTCGGCCAGATTAACTTCGTGAGGAAGTTCGTCCCCGACTTCGCCCAAGTCATCAAGCCAATGTCCCAACTCCTGAAGAAGGGCATCGAATTTAGCTGGACGAAAGAAAGAAAGGAAGCATTCGAAGAGATTAAGGCTCGAATCGCTCAGGCACCGGTCTTGATCAATCCAGATTACAATCGAGATTTTATCATATATGCTATAGGGGAGCCCGAGAGCTATGTTGTTGTCCTGACACAAAAGGGGGAAGATGGCGAGGAGTGCCCCATCGCGTTTCTGAGCCAAGTGATCAATCCCCATGAAGAGAAATATAATTTCATAGAACGTCAGGTGCATGCGGTAATGAAATCCCTCAGAAAATTCAAACAGTTCATCTCTCAAAGTAGGGTCACAGTCTTTGTCATTCACCCCGACGTGCGCAATTTCATTATCCAAGGAGAATTGGGAAGCAAAAGGGCTGGTTGGGTGAACAAGATACAGGAGTTTGACATTGAGATCAAGCCCACAAAATTGGTTCGCGATCATGCATTGTGTCAAGAATTAGCAAAGAGCGCAGTGGCCGAAGCTGCAGAATCTCAGTGGGATGACTTACCGACTGAAGGATGCTTCGCTAACCAGGAAGAGGACGAGAAAGATTGGGTCAGTGAAATAGTTGAATATTTCAACACTGGCAGTTGTCCTTCGCATCTAAATGCTTCACAGTGAAGACATTTCAGGATGCGGTCCTCCCGCTATACTCTACGCCCCGAAGGCCTATTTTTTAGGAATATTGATGGAGTCCTTCTCAAATGCATCAAAGACGATGATAAAAGAAAAGTCCTAGGAGAGTTCCATTCGAGGCTATCTGGAGGTCACTTCGTAGGAAGGACAATGACACTAAAGATTATCAAAGCAGGTTATTATTGGCCCACACTCTTCGCCGATGCCTTCGTCGTTTGCCGTAGATGCGAGCAGTGTCAGAAGTTCACCGGTCGAAGCAGAAATGCTTCGATGCCCCTTCACCCGATACAAGTAGAAACTCCCTTTCAGCAATGGGGGTTGGATTTTATAGGGGTCGTATCACCGAACTCCTCCACGGGACATAAGTTCATCCTGACCGCAACTGACTACTTCACCAGGTGGGCCGAAGCGATTCCCACCAAGCATGCAGATCAAGAGACTGTAATCACCTTCCTAGAAGGATTGATCACCGAGTTCGGCATCCCCGAAGCAATCATCACGGACAATGGCCCTGGCTTCACAAGTGCCAAAATCAATGAATTCCTCTACAGATATGGGATATATCATAAAGTATCCTCCAATTATTATCCACAAGGCAACGGCTTGGCAGAATCCACCAATAAGACTCTGTTGAGGATGCTAAGAAAGCTCATAGAGACAAACAAAAGGACTTGGCATCTCCTTCTAGATCGGGCCTTGTGGGCCGATCGAATCTCTATCAAAAGGTCAATCAAGACTTCGCCTTATGCCCTGGTCTACGGCAAGGAGGCCATCTTACCCATCCATGTGGAGATCCCTGCACGACAGTTGTTAGAAGGAGAAGATGGAATTAGTCCGATGGAAAGTAGGTTAGCTCAGCTGCTGCGACTAGAGGAAGATCGCGAAGAAGCATACCAAAACTTCGCCAAGCATACTCAGGTCACCCGAGACTGGTTCAAGAAAAAGTCATCCGATCGCACATTCAACGTGGGAGATCTGGTATTGAAGTGGGACTCTTGGAAGGCCAAGCCTGGGAATCACGACAAGATGGATGCCTTTTGGGATGGGCCGTTCGAAATTATGAAGGTGAACTCAGCCAATTCATTCATCCTCAAAGATGCAGATGGTCAAGTCCTGCCGATCTCCGTCAATGGTCTTCATCTGAAGACTTTTCACCACTAAAATACAATTTCTTCTCTTTAAAAAAAAAATGAGTGTATATATACTTTTGTATATAATTTGCATCGATACATCCTCTTCCAAGATCACAAAATCCAAGTACTACACTTCATAATCTCCTTCGAAGACCTTTACATCGAAGTAGCAGTTGCAAGGAGGTTCACCGCAAGCATGTCCAAACTCCAAAAGTTTGAACAAAGGCATGAAAAGAGCTTCACACCCAAGCATTTCTATACTACTTCGGGAAAAATTTTGCAAAGTAGTTTTCAAAAAGAGGAAGCTTTGGTGACCTTCATAAGATAGAATGACATCAGGTCAAAGGAAAAGTACTTCAGGCTCGAAGCATCGAAAAGTAGTCCAAACCAAAGGTTCATCGTGAAGCATTTTCAACATTGAAGTTCAACTTCGTCGAACCGAACACGTGCGAGGTGGAGAATTCAAAACATGCCTCGAAGAACGTGCCAACAACGGCCTTGAAAGGAGTACAAAGTGGATGAATTTAAGGAAAAAGGGTGGTGGAGCATTTCTCGAGATGATCGAGTCAAAAAAAGGGAAAGGAAAAGCTCGCACCAAGGTACGAGGTGGCAGCAGGTGGCATCCCCAGTACGAAGTGTAATCATCGAAACATGCAGCCCTGTGTACCACGTCGCTGTAGAGTCAATTTAAGAATACGACAATCTCTTTCATCCGAAGTACAAATTTAATTTTAGTAGGTGCCATAAATTCAGGTGGTTGCCTTTTTAGGCTATAAAAGTGAATTCCTAGCAAGAGGGAAGTTATTTGTCCATCAGTTAGAACTAGACTAAGAGCCTTCAGATACTCTGCAACCCTCCCATCCTTTGCATCTGGCCATTCACATTAAAGCCCTCTGTATCAAGAACTCTGCTGCTATCAATAACAACATGGGAAAGAAAAACTCTAAGGAGAAGGGGAAAGAGCCCGAAGTTGCAGGCCCCAAAAAGACAAAGAAGGGGAAAGAAGAGAAAAAGCGTACTCCGAAGAAGCTAAATCTTCCCCTTCGACCCAAAAAGTAGCCAATGGAAGAGGGGGACGACTCGGAAGAAGAACAACTTGTGGAGCCACCAATTGATGGGTGGGAGAAGATCCGAGACACACAGCTCTCTAAGGGTGTATCCGATCTTCGACACACCATAGAGTTCATGACGAGCAGGCTCACACCAGAAAATAAGAGAGCTATCGCATATTACTCCCAGATTTACTAGTTTTTAACCCCGCCTGCTCACCATTGTCCTGAGCTGATCTACGCTATCGCACAGAATTACCAACCTGCATCCAGGCAGGTGTTAGATGCTTCGGGACACAAACTATTCTCCATCCTGAAGGAAGATGTACAAGCAGCCTTCGCACCACAGTAGGGCCCGCCCAAGGGCTATTCTATTCGCAATGTCCTCCTAAATGAACAAATGGAGAGATTCACCTCCAACAACTACATATTGAAGTTCCTGTAGGAGAATCTCAAGAGTGGGCTACCTTCAAACAAGCTGCCCCAGATGCCCTTACCCTTGGAGGCTTTCAAAAACATCGATATTTTCTCCATCATTGCATGGGTGGCGGGATTGTCAACAGATGCTTCAGTACAACCCTGGCAGGTGTCTTTGGCCAAATGCATTTCAAGAGGGGAGTTTTATGCCCCTGACGCTTCAAGGCCGAACACCAACCCAGTTTTCTTTGATTGGGCGGAATGGGTGGCCCGAACCCTGCATACAAGGCTCGCTAGCATGAAGAATTCAGCAGTAGGCCAGTACTTCGCACCCTATTCCTTTCTTGTCTGGTTGTACTTCTACCAGGTTCATAAGCGGTTTCCCCATATCGCCATCTCTCCAAGCGGCAAGGATGGAAATCCTCTGCTAGTGTATCAATGGACTCCCCTCTTATTGAAGGAAGAGTCCTATTATTCTTTTAATCAACAATTTTTGGGACCCGCCATGCACCTGTTAAAAGGTTCTTGTCCTCGGGTACCACTCAGTTTGAGAGATAGAGTGGTGTTGGGAAAAAAGGGGGACGTTTTCCAATTAACACAAGGACTGGTGATTCGCCTGTTCGGCTTCATAGGGAAGCCCTTCCTGTTACCAGTCTACCCCTCTGAATATCAGTTCGCATTGGAAGTCGCTCGGCAGAGTGACTCTACAAATGTAGTATACGGCCACGGTCGAAAGTGGGCACATACCTGTGACTTCCCCTTCAGAATGGGTGTAATCGAAGTCTTTGCCCTTAAACAGAATGTTTTCCTGGAGGAAAAGCTTGCCGATTTTGGCCTACTCTAGATTCCTCAACAATGGCTCTATGATCCTTTGGGCGTGATGAGGGATCATTTGAAATTCAAGAACTTCCACATCTGCCCTCACCCCGAGGTTGTGGAACAAAGGAATAACCCCAATGGAAAAGACCTGGAGTGGCATTTGGAAAGAATGAGGACATTGCCTCCATGGCATGAATTCTATCCTATGGAGGTCGAGTTCGACCCTGATCAGTACCCCCTCCCGACTCCAAGCTCCACATTTTGGAAGAAGGCAAGGGACGATTTGAAGGAGGAAGTAAAATACTGGAGTGAGGAAAAGCTTCGGGAATGGTGGATAATGAGAGTCCATCATCAAAAAGTGAATTCTTATGGACTCTTAGCATCAGATAAAGACTTCACGATTCTCTATGACACCAATGTCGAAACCTGGAAGTCTATATCCTTTGCGGATTTTGTTCCCCCAGCTACCCCAGGGTCAGGCGAAAGCCCAAGAGGCGCTAAGGATGCTTCGGAGAAAGAAAAGGAAGTAGGGGCCAAAGCTACCCTCAAAACACCCACAGGGCATCGGGGGTTTTGTGCAAGCATCGAAGAAGCAGAGCAACCATTGGAGAGAAAGAAAAGGAAAAGGCAGGAGCAAATTCAAGTGCCTCCGAGCCACCCAAAGCGCCCTCGCACAAAGCCTACAAGTACTTCTATTGGATCCCCTGCATCAGGCCCGGTTGAAGCAAACATTGAAGATGCAGGGGCACCAAGTGCTGAGACGGTCCCCGAAATAGATATCATTGATGTGGAGGAACTCCTCCAACAAGAGAAAGACCCCGAAGCAGAAGTTGTGGAGGTCGAGAGTGATGAAGCCCAAGAGGAACAAGAGCCGACCACGCAAGAAGTTACCACAACCGCTTTTCCAAGAGGGCACGTAGGTACGCACTCTCTTCCCTTCGCTTCGGTCTCTGACACATCCACGATAGTCCCGAGTGGAAGCCCTCATCAATCTCTCCATCCCCCATAGGGTCAATCCCCCACTCAAAAACTGCCCATTGCCAGTCCAATCCTGCATAGCCCCACTCCTCCCGAGTCATCTGACCAGGATAAGCCCGTTGAAACCACTTCGCCTACACCAAGCCCCGTAGCCCACTCTCCCATAGCTCAAAGCATAGTCCCGCTCATCGAAGTCCCTGCTACACCAGTCCTCGAGCCGTCAGGGGAATCTTTCCCTGTTAGTTCTTTATATTTGTTCACACCTTTGGTTGGAGATTCAACCTTCTCTGAAATAGATTTATCCTCAATAAAGGAGCGCCCCCTGGCTGAAAAACTACTCCTAGCTCGACAGAATACAGAGAAGATGCTAAAGGAGGCAAGAAAGAAAAGAGGGAAATCTCTGGCCCAAGTTGAAAAATGTGCGGTTTTTGACTTGAAGGGCGGAAAGTTGCATAAGGTGAGGAAGGTCCCTAAGGTCCAGAAGCCTCTGGATGAAATGACTCCAGCTGACTACGACTACCAGGAGAAGACCAAGGACCTGGAGCATTTAAACATAGATGACGAATCCGCATCCATGCATGTCAGGGTTGAAACTTTTTGAGCACATGCAAATATTGCCAACCAACGCAGGTTTGAAGCAGAAAATGCCAACATCAAGTTGGAAGAAGAGTTGGCTAGGATTCGCTCTGAGCTGGAGGATTCGTAGAAGCAGGGCAAATTGCTCAAAAGGGAAACACATGCCCTCAAACAACAAATTCTACAATTGCAGACTTCGGCCGAGCAACAAGCACAAAAATAGGCCAAAAATGAGCTAAAAGCCAAAGAGCTCGAGAGCAAGATCTTGCAGTCCCAACAACAATTGTACGAAAAGGCAAACCTGGAGCTGTTCGACAAAGGTAGGATCAAGGAGATCCGCTCTCACCTACTCAAAGGTTTCAGATCTCGGGCCTCCAATGCCTTGTCAATTTTGATTTATGTCACCGAAGCTCAGCATGCCATTGCTAAGAAGGGACCAATAGTGGATGAGGTGATCCAAAAAATCAAGAGGCGACTCAAGCTTGCCTTTGAAGTTCAAAGCATTAGATATCAAGACCTACAGGTCGCTGCTATGAGTCGAACGGCTAGGGATTGGTCTACTGCCCAAGCCATTGTTCGTGCTTTCTTCTCCAAGGTGAAGAAAGCGCAAAAGGTGAAAGACCTCCTTGATATATTTGAGCAAGAGCAACGCACATCAATGAGCTACTTTGAAGACCTTTCTTCTTTGGGTTTCCCGAGTTTCACAGACGATGATGGGAACCTTCTCACCAGGGAAGAACTTAAGCCGGCATGGCTCCATTTTGAAAGTGATGTCTCCAAAATTGATGAGTGGGAAGAGCCAGTCACGGAGGGACAGGTCACTGACTTCATCCTGAGACATTGCAAAATCGTAGCCTGTCTGAATGACCTAGGTGCAAGAATCAAACACGTCGACATAGGGCAGATTGATCGGTTCCATGTTTTGGTCAAGGCACTCGAAGACCAAGAACCATTTCAGAAAGGGGTTTGGGCTCATGTTCGCCGAACTATGAAGAGAATCCATGACCGCCTTGTCCCATCACCACAGCAGGAGGCCACGCCAACAGATGAAGGAGCAGAGGAGGAAGAAGAAGCAGAAGAAGAGGGAGAACAAGAACCAGCTGCAGAAGCACTCCCAGAGGAAGAAGGAGGAGAAGGATCGGGAAAGGACTCTGGCCCAATGGATCAAAGTTAAAGGGTTCTCCCATCGAGACGAGCTCGTTGCCCCGCGAGCCGCCAAGAATGTTGACAATTTTGTCAAATTTCTTAAGGGGTAGAAAAGGAAAACAAATTTTGTACAGTGTTGTGTAAAGTTTTTTTGCTTTGTTTTTATTTTGAAAAGATGCAGCAATTTTGGCTTCCAATGCCACCCCTTTGTATATAAAAATAGAAAAGAAAGAACTTCGCTGCCAAACAAGCTAGGGAAAAGAGCTTCACCGAATGAAAATGAAAAGAGCTTCGCACCCGAAGCATTTCCAACACTACTTCGGGTAAAAGTTTTGCGAAGTAGTTTTCGTCGAAGAAAAATACAAGGAAAAGAGAATGAAACTACTTCGCGCCCGAAGCGTTTCAGCAACTACTTCGAGCGAAAGTTGAGCGAAGCGGCATTCAGAAGAAAAGAAAGCTTCGCACCCGAAGCATTTTCAACACTGCTTTGGGTGGAGTTTTTGCGAAGTAATATCACCGAAGTAGAATACAAAAGCAACGTTCGAAAGAACAACTTTGCCGAAAAGCAAAGGCAAGAAATCTACTTCGGGCCCGAAGCATTTTTAGAAGCTACTTCGGGTAAGATTTCTACGAAGCGGTGTGCCAAAGTGAAATACAAAGAAAAGGGGGTAAAACTACTTCGCATCCGAAGTATTTCCATCAGTCACTTCGATCGGGAAATCAGCGAAGCGAAACTCAAGGAGCATTGAAAGTACTTCGCCAGAAAGTTGCCGAAGTACTCACTTCGGGCCCCTCCATCAGTGAACCACTTTTACTTCGCCAAAAGCTCATTGCGAAGCATTTGCTTCAGCTAATTTTATGCGAAGTACTTCTGCCCGAAGTAAAAGGATGCAATGTCTTTTGAAGACAATTGCTTCGACCGAAATCTTCCCGAACCACAGTTTAGAAAGAGGATCGCAGCGAAGCATTTCTCGAGGGCGTCAGCGAAGTAATTTGGTCAGCGAAGCGGCAAAGACGAAGAGGCCCATTTTGTGAAGTGAATATGCTTCGACACTCCTCACCCCCGAAGCAGTTTTGCGAAGCTCAATTTTGTGAAGTACATACCAAAGAGGAGTTTTTGCTTCGGCCCAAAACCATTGCGAAGCGAAGTTGTGAATGAAAACTTAGCGAAGCGCTTCACGAGCACGCGTTCCAAGCCGGGTATTTTCTCGAGGTGATCAAGTGCCTCATAAATGCAATTTTTTGTGCCCAGCAAGCTCCGTTGCTCATTTTTGGCAATCAAAAATGAAGTATCAAGCCATGATGGAGAGCCCGACGAGCATGGCGGCCACTCGAGCACCGCACCCGGAGACCAAGGACGTCCAGACGGCTCATCAATGCACCTTTCCATGGTTGACCCGGTTGCGGTTGCCGTTTTGGTAACAGATTTGAAAACTCGGTCACGAGAGCCTCGGGGAGCCGAATTCTCAGGGCTCGAGGGCGTACTCTTCTTTGCTATGTAATTATGACTCAGAGGCCCGGGTCCTCTATAAAAACCCAGGCATTGTAATAAGAAAAGGGGGGGAACTATCTGCTAGAAAGCTGCTGTAACTTGATGTCCTGCGATTAATACTAAAAAGCTTTGAGCTCAATTCTTCTCTTTTATGCTGCCTTCTGTGCTTGATTCTTTTGTCTTTCTTCGTTTGTATATCGAGATGTTGAACCTTGCGTCCGGTGTGTGATCGGGGACTGTACCCTGAAACTCGTTCTGAAGGATACATAGGAGTTGAAAGACGTCGTGTTGGCTTTCTTTTATGCTGCCTTCTATGCTTGATTCTTTTGTCTTTCTTCGTTTGTATGTTGGATGTTGAACCCTGCGTCCGAGGTGCGATCGGGGAATGTACCCTGAAACTCGCCTGAAGGATACATAGGAAAATCTACATTGCGTTTCTTCCGTTTATCTTTGGTGTTCTTTGCTTCTATTCAAGTTGCTAGTTGGTGATCGTGCTTCCTGTTCTCTCCCACCTTACATCACCAATTTCTCTAACCCTAACTCCTTTTATCTCTTTCCTGCACCCTTATCTTCAAACACCCAAGTAGTTTAGCATAGGAGCCGGCCTTTCTCCGGAGATTGGCACGAAGGGCATCTCTTCCCTTCGGCCTTTCAATGTTGGTCCAGGTCTAGGGCGCATACACTAACTCAAAATCCTTTCCTAGGCAGATTTGATGACCAACGAGTAACAAACATAGCTAGTAACAAAAGATAACTCCTTATCTCACAAAGCACCAAGTTTTTCACCAGGTAGTTGGTCAAACAACAAACAAAGTGCAAAATAATAAGGTGAATGTTAGTTATGAAATAAAAGCACCATGGTTCTTTGCCTACAATGTTGGACATAATATAGTAGAGTGTGTAGTGGCTATCTACAATACTTAAACCATTATTTATAATCAATAGTGGTAAGCATAACAAGTAATGATGGCAGGTCCATCAATAATGGTCCAATCACTAGTAATAAATCAACCAATGATGGACCAATCAGTAATATGACAACAAACAATACTTGTCATACATAACACCAATAATATAGTTTTTTCCTATTTTGGGATAACAAAATACAATAATAATTTTCCTTTTGAAATTTAAGTTGTAATTATAAATCAACAATGCATTGCAACTTAGAGATAAAGAAATCAACTGAAGAGTAACTTTAATCAGCTTTGTGAAAGCAACTAGAGTCATGAACAAATATTATAATTTTGAGAATAGTATGATCAACTCTTCATCTCAAAGATAAAGGGTTTATGCCATCAAACCAACTTGCAACACAAAATAATGAACAAATAATAATAACACAAACTCAACAACCTAAAACATCAATGATGAGTGACCCTATATTAGAGAAAACAAGAACTAGAGAATTGAGTAAACAAGGTAAACAAGATAGGTTGCACAAAACTATAAAAAAAAACTCAAAATACCCATCATTAACTAGTGAAAGTCAAATACGTATCACAAAGTAATTCTAGAAATTTGTGTCATGTACTGAAATTTTTTATAGAATCAAAATTCTATGTCACAAGTACATTAAAAATACACCTATGAAGATAAACATATTGGAAGCATTATAATTACTAGGACAAAGAGATCCAGTATAGAAATCTTTAAAAGAACAAGAATGAAGTTATGCTAAAACTAAACCAACACAAATATAGTCTCTAACTTAGCCCAACCTAGTCGACCAACAGAATATAATGACTGAAGGCCCATCATATATTGAAGTAAATGTGTATTATATTTTAAATATACCAAAATAAAAAATAATAAAATTTATTCCATGTTACATCACATTGACATTTGAAGGGTATATGTTACAAATCTATATAATAAATTTAGGGGTAGCTATGATTGTAATGCCCAAGGCAATATATGAGGAAATATACTGAGACTTCAAGAGAGTTGATCCAAATGGATGGAACAATGGTGAATGTTATTGGAATCCTAAGAGATCTAGTAATGATTGTAGCTAAGCACATTGAACTTACAGTGGTTAAATAAGTCATCATGGGGGGTCTTCATCTTATTTCAAGATATTGTTATCATGGGAATGGATGAAAAATATTTTAGGATGCATATATTTAGCCATAGATCGTATGCACATGAAGGTGTGAAAATATGGCAATACTAGAAAATTTGAAAAGGAACCACCTATAACTACCTCCTTCATAAACTAGATGACGATGGGAGTGTTGATTAGAACAAGTCCCCCAAGTTTATAGATGAAAAATTAGAGGAAAAAACTCATTTATATATAAAAAATATTATTATAGGGATCCTTTAAGAGGACTAAGGAGATGATATGGGCATGATATTTGAAGAAACCAAGTTGGATAACTATCTAGTGTTTGAGAAACCATTGAAAATGCTAGACCTATCCAATAAATAAGCTCAAAGGTCTGGAAACCCATAGACCATGCATTTTGATGGATCTAGAACCAGGAATGGCATAGAATTGGGCATACAATTCATACACTCATAGGGAGAGTATATTGATTATGCATGTGCATTACATTTTAAGTACACAAATAATATTGCCAAACATGAAGCATTATGTTGGATTGAGGAAGCTAGATAAGCTTCGTAGAAGTTTGTCTATGTGTGTCATAGTTTTCCCTACATAATATTTTTCCCAAATGTAACCAATAAATACATTCTCTCACACTTATGCAACAAAAAATTGTCAAACCATTTTATGTGGCTCAAAGGCCTATGCCAAGCACAAAAGCCTACCCATTAATTCTCTAGCACTAGGGGTCTATTCAAAGATATTTAGGATATTATTATCTTATTTTATAATGACCGAGCAATTTTTCCTCTCATTTGTGTTGCTATTAGACACAAGAAGCTATGGAAATAAGGAAATATTTTTTTTTGAAAAATCTATAAAAGATAAAAGAGGATTTTAAAAAACCTTAAAAATCGCAATCCTAAAACCAAGGAACCCACCTAGTCAAAAATTAAAATAAAAAAGGATTGAGTGCTAATGATATGAACAAAGGAACCTCTTAGAAAATATTTCTTCTAGAGAAAATCTACTAATCCCAATGAGATCCTCACGATCCAAAATTCACCTAGGATTTGAACAAAAAACTCTTTTCCAAACACATTGTAAGTTTTAAAAAATAAAATAGCTACTCGAAATAGAGTTGCCCATGGGATAAGCTATAGAATATAAACTATCAATAGAAGCAATAAAATAATGGAGATTTACACTTGATCTAACCATTTTAGATTTCACACCAGCTTCCAAAAATAAATGGAATCAACACATTACCTAATATTGCTTAAAATAAGTAAACATAAAATAAAGAACATAGAATATATGGGTGTTCATGAACACCTAATAAGCTCACTATAAATGAATAAAAATAAACTCCAACCAATGACCAAATGGTTGGTATGATGTTATTTATACCCAAATAAAAACCTTTAGTTCAAGGTTGTGAGACTGGCCTTTAGGATTAAATTAAGAAAACAATATAAAATACCTTTTTCAAGGTTTATAATGGCCCAAAGGGATAATATGAACAATATAATGCAAAATTTGATTGTGGCCTTGAGAGAAGCTTAACCACCACATATTTAATAAGTTCCCTTGGATGTTTGTGATATGATTTTGGACCAACCACTCATGTGGAAGACACATGATGTGTATGAGTCTAGGCCTAAAGTACCATCATCATTATTGAAGGTTAGTGCTTTACAATACCATAGGTATTTCCTTCCACCTCTATTTACTTAATTAGTGGTAAACAATGTAGGAAGTTTATAGCCAAAACAAGGAAATTCATTCTATTGATGATCAAGTCATAAAGCAGATAGAGGATTATTACTACATCAATTGTAGACTCTACATAACATATGGACCAAATTATAGTATAATATGATGAATTGTTTAGGTCATTGATTTGGGTTTCACTTCATTATAAAGTACAACATCTAATTATTTTAGTTCCTAGTTCTCCTTTGTCTAATACACCTATTTATTATAGATCAATCATTGAAAATGATGAAATCATAAGGAAGATCCAAAAACTAATTCATAAAGGGTACATTAGACCAAGTGCTTAACCATGTGGTAGTCAAATTGTCTTGGATCCAAAGAAAGATGGAACATGAAGAATCTTTATTGATTATAGATATTTGAATAAAATCACTAAGAAGAACCGCTATCCACATACTTAGATAAATAACATGCTAGACTAGCCCCATGATGCAAATTTCTTCAACAAATTGATATTGAATGTGATTATTATCAAATATCAATAGATCCCACTAATGTATGAAAGACTATTCAACAAATACAAGGATCATTTATTTGAGTGGATGGTTATGCCTATTAACTTGACCAATGCATCTACAACATTCATGAGGATGATGAATGGCATCTTGTCCCTACATGAATTCATTTATGGTAATTTACTAAGATGGCATTCTTCAACATGTTTAACACATACTTTAGACTCCTTGAAAACACAAGCTATATATCAATTTGGAGAAATATTCATTTAGCATGATGAATATTTTGTACCTCATTGGTCAAAAATAGAGTGTCCATGTTAATCCTAAGAATATTTGGGCAAATAGAGATTAGCCTATCCCAAGGACTCTAGCAGAGCCTTGCATCGTTTTGGGTCTCACCAATTTCTATTGAAGATTTATATTGGGGTTCTCAGACATTGCTTGGCCACTACAAGTGACCAAAGGATGTGCCAAATCAAAGTTACACTAGGGAGATGCATAATGATATTTACCTGCTACACTTTTCCTACCTAACCTATATTAACCTTTTAAGATAATGATTGGTGCATCACAATATGCATTGGGAACTATCCTCACACAATGTAGGTATCCAATTTCTTATCACAATAAAACACTCAATGAAGTAGTGTTGTGGCTGCTCCACAACTAGCCCCAAAACTTGGGTCCCACATTTTTTATTTGTGTTTTTGAGAATCTTAGTAAAGCTGAGATATCTATGCCCTTGGGTTACAATGTGAATATCAAGGTCCTTGACTGGATAGCATCCACTGGGGCGTATTGTGGTGTGCTTTGTCTCTATTTGAAGAGATGAGTATGATAAGGAAAAGATTCATTTGTATGCTTGGAGTGTGTTGTTTGGGGTTGGTATATCTTTCTTTGTCTTAAGTTGAGTGTCTTTGGTAAGCGATCTGATTTATTGGCTAGTCTTCATTTGTTTCTTTTGGTTTTGATCGATTTTTGAGGTTTAAACTAAATTAATTTCATTTAAGCTTAAAAAAAAAGCGATTTAAAGGGTGTAGGTGTTCACAAAATAAAATATACATATATATTTATATATAATTTATATTATATGTAAATATATGTATATGAAAACAAAATTTATAAAAATAATATAATATTAATATATATATATATATAGAAATTCCATATATATATATATATGACAAAAAATAATGAATAGAGCTTAATGAATAATATGTATAAAAGCAATTGCTTTGTTTCTCTTATTATAAAATACAAAGCTTTTGCTTTGTTTTGGGCATAGTAAACTTAGAATCATCATTTAAAGATTTTATTTACAATGTAATGATCATTTTAACCTTATCACTTATCTGATGTGCAGGTCCCAGAGCATAAAAAGAACGTGGACCCCACTTTGGAGCCGTACAAGCTTATATGGTAAGTGGACCTCGTGTGACAACATCGAGATAGCTGCATGGTTGTTGGTTTTGATGGCGTCGAAGGACAGCGGGACCCGCG
This sequence comes from Wollemia nobilis, assembly GCA_028583015.1. Lineage (NCBI taxonomy): Eukaryota > Viridiplantae > Streptophyta > Pinopsida > Araucariales > Araucariaceae > Wollemia > Wollemia nobilis. The sequence goes on from JAQPPZ010000049.1 coordinate 3,714,996, forward strand.
GGAAACGAACGTGGTTCGCTGACGAATAACTCGGAGGGGTTCGAATGGCGGAGCATGATAAAAGACAAGACAATCGAAGGCAGTCAAAGGGGATATCTTGGACCAGCAAAAACGTCGATAAACTTGTGGAAGGGTAGACGTGGAATTGCCCGACGTAACAATTAATGAGGACCCGGGTCAAACAAATGACGTGGTCGGGACCGTACTCCTTGGTTGGTTTGAAATGCAATGAGCAGGGTTTTCAATCGCGTTGGTGGGATATGCATAGAGAAACACGACAGGGACGGGTTGGACTTTGAATTGGAATGGACGAATAACCTGGCGCGGGATGGTAGTGACGACGTCGAGCTAGTTGAAGGCCTCCGAAGTCGCAAACGAACTCATAGCAGCAGTTTTCAAACCCTCCCCATGATGGAATGATCAACGTCACACAGAGGTATGGCATTCGATGTGAGTTTCAGGGGCCACATGCCCTAAACAACGTTGAAAGTAACCATGCAGGGCTAACATGTCGAGCTGCGGAGCGAGCAGTAAATACGGGTGATAGCAATCGAAAGACGGGAATCACAACAACATTAACGGTAGTTCTCGGATGCACCTCCGTGAAACACAGTTCGTGATACCCAGAATGATATGTCGTTAGCTGAACGGTATGGATACGTGGCTGTGATCTGGTCATGGATAGCAAGTTCGACTGTAAAAATGAAGGCCAGAAACCATCAAAAAACAACAGTATGGGCCAACTCTGAGGACGTGAATCATTGTAGTAGAGATGAGAGGGTGGCGCAACCTTTGGAGTTTGTCCAGTAGGGAAGGGATAGGAAATTTTAATGACTCACCATATGAAGATGCCCAACTTGTCCTCTCACCCAAAATCTATCGACACGTATTGGAGTGCTTTCACGTAAAAGGAGTTTTCATCAAACCCTATTAAAATGTTGTTGGACTAAGAGTTTAATAAGATATGTGGTAATGTATGATTATTTTAAACATGAGACAAAAAGGGTAGCCTTAATGAATTTACCATGGTGGTAAATAAAAAGGGCTCTTTTTGTTTTATTATGAAAAGAGTAACCAACACATGTAATAAAGTGACGGTTACGAGTTACGAAATAGAAAACTCAGAAAAATGAAATGAAGAGTTCCATGGAGGGAAAATGGAGAAATGAAAAGTCTGCACAGAAAGCTTTAAAAACAGATTTGAATGCATGCACAAGGATTGGATTTTTGGGAGACCGCATGCTGCTGAAATTTTAGGGCTGCCACTTTTAGGAGAGGCCAGATTTTGTTGGAAGAAAGGTAGAAACGGGGATGTTTTGAATGGAGAAAATCTCTGAGTGTTCCCATTTTATTGCCTATCTTTCATTTTTCTGCTTTTTGGATTTCTAGACATTGTTATTGCATTTGAGGGTTTCATTGTTGAATATCCAGGAGTAGGGATTTCATTTTATTTCCTTAGAGTCTTGCACCCGCTTTGTTTCGGGATGTGCAAATGCAGTTCCGACGGAGTTGGGTTATGCTCAAAAAAATCTCATGTCTCGAATTTTGCATGCTAGGGTAGCATAAAACTGCATTTTCTAGTTTTCTGCATTTTATTTCAGTTTTCAGATTTTATTTTTATTTTTGAACTTTTTATTTTAAAATTTTTTAAATTTTTTGGACATTAAAATAAAAATGAAAAAAAATTCAAAATCCAAAAATAATTGCATGGTTACGTAGAGTATACTTCGGAGTTCCATTTTGCACTTAGATGTTTTTGCTTCGGAGTCATTTCGTATTTTTTAAAATTAGTCAAAGTTGTTGTTTTTATTGCAGATTTTGAAAATATGAAATTTCAGAATTTGCATTTTGGGGCCAAATTTAATTTTTTTAGTCTTATATTTCATTCATGAGCCTATGATGACATTTCCTTCATGAAAATTTCAATTTCATTGAAGGGGCTATGTTTATGGCATTCCACAAATTAGCATATTGGGAGCAATAAATGCACCTTTCTTTATAAAAATTCTGATTTTATGAAAGAGGGGTCATTTGTGCACTACATTGAAGGTCATTATTTCAAAGCACTAAATTATTCATCTTTGTGAAAATTTGATTTCATTTAAGAGGGATAATTTGAAGTGATATTTTAAAGCCTCTATTTTAAGGCTATAAATTATCATCTCTTTATGAAAAATAATTTTACCAAATAAGGATAATTATTAATTATATTAAAGGCTATCTTAATCTTCATGATAAGAAGCTACATTTAGGATACCCTTGCCTCCTTGGGTCTTACCCGAAAGTGGCATCCCTTTTGGGATGTTTTCCACAAATAAAAAAAAAGATAAGAAGCTACATTTGAGGAGCCCATTCATCATTTCAGATTTATATTCATAGATAGATTTTAATCTTTATTTTCATGCTTAAAGTAGGATTTAATGCAAGATAAAACTTGTTTAAAACCTACTTAATAAGGAAGATAAAATCTACCTTAAAATCCTCAAGATAAAAGGAATTAAGGCACTACATCGTGGTCATATGAGGGTCAATTCACATTACTTTATTTTGGTTTCATGAACAATCATTAAAGTAGCATGGTAAAATAAACCAACACATGCCCCTTGTTTACATCTACTTGCAATCACTAAGGTGTTCCTAGCATTGAATTGATATATCTTTATTGAGATTACTAATACACATATGCAAATGTTAATATAGCAGAGACCTTAGAGAAGTTTTTTGTTTAACTCCTTTGCAAGAGAGGGTTTGGGATCCAAACCCTAAGGGAGAGTGTAATTTCACAATTGGGTAAAATTACCACTCAACAAGTAGTTCAAAAATAGCCCACATATTACAAAAGAGTCTGATGCCATTATCCAAGCATGTAAATAGTGGAAGCAATACATCTTGGAAAATGAAACTATCATCCATTCAGATTGTAAACCTCTCAAATTCATTTAGAAATAGAGTAATCCAAAGAATGAAAGACATCAAAAGTGGGCCACATATATGTAGTAGTTTTATTTTATCATCAAGCACAAGAAAAGGAGTGTCTATTTAGTAGGATATTGTTCGAATGGACCTCCAATCATAGGATTTACCACCATTCCTTATTACTATGGGTATGAGACTTCCAATTAGTCCATCTTATATGGAGTAGATTATGATTTTGTATATGCATATCAATATCTTTATGAAAGGAAGCATGCCTGATTTTTATTTGCAAGATAACCTCATTTGTCACATGGGATATATTTGTGTACTAGCTAGTGAGCATTCAAAGATGAATTGGGAAGAGCACTTTAGAAAAGTTGTAGGTCACTTAGGAATGAATTGTTTTAGGGTTCTTCAAAAGTACTATTATGCCAAAATGAGGAGTTATGTAAATTATGTCAAGTCATGTATCCCTTGTGTTATTTCCATATAAACCAATGAGAAACATGGACTATATACACCATTTTTAGTGTCATCCAAGCTATGGGAATCTATATATATGGACTTCCTCTTAGGTTTACCCACATCTAAGCCTAGTAAATATTGTATTGTTGTAGTAGTTGATCATTTAAAAAAAAATGATTATTATGATTCCTTGTAATAAAACCTTTTTAGTTGAGGAGAGTGCTAATATTTATTTTAGCCATGTGTGGCTAAGTTTTAGATTGCCAAAGTCTATTGTCTCTATTAGGGATAATAGAGTTTTGAATACTATTTGGTCCACCCTATGGAGCATCATGGATACCAAGTTGACCATGTCCATAGCCTCATGTCCTTAGATTAGTGGATAGGCAAAAGTTGTGAAAGGATTGATTGTACTTCTTCTTTGAATGTACAATTCTAAGCATCTACACACATAGGATGATGTCCTCACCTACATTCGTAATGGGTACAATTGAGCTCTGCAAAATTCTTCCAAATATAACCTATTTCATGTCTATTTTAGGTTCCAACCCTTAGCACCCAGTGATGCAACTCTACCTATACAACAAATGGGTACTCACCTCTTAGAAAAAAATATGTATAAAAGGCAACATGATTTGTGCAACAAACTTTGTTAAGGGAAATGGATCATAAAAAATCAAATGAAGAAATAACTTTTGCACTTGATATAAAAAATTTATGTGATAGAGACCATTGCTTTTGAAGGAAGGACAAATGATCTAGGCATGCGATCTTTCTAGGGCATGGTTTTATAAGGTTATTAATTTGTTATTAAAAAATCATATTTCAATTACTTACAAGAGAACATATAATGTTTTGTTCATCTTTACATTCAATTGGTAAGATCTAGAATATATTGAGTCTATATTAGAGTTCTTTTATCTTATATGTTTATATGCAAACAAGGACAATAAATGTACAATTCAAGTGATATGATATAAATAGTGGTAAAAATTTAAGATTTAGTAAAGGTGCAAATAATTAAATGGCATAATCTCAAGTGATTAAAAATGCGAGATTCCACTACGAGAACTCCTCTTCAAATATTTTTAGATGAAATATCTACAATTGTTAAAATGTTAAGTTGAAAATGGGTAAAATATTATGTCTAGATTTTGGTGCAATGTATCCAAATACATGTAACTAGGTGTAAGTCCTATATGAATTTAACAAAAGACATACACATAGTCATGGTAGCTAAGATAAAGGTTATCCCATTAAAGGAAGAATCTATCAATAAAAAATAAAGATATATATAATTGGATATGATATTTGTTCTCTACGTCTTATCCAAATAAAATTTAATGCTTTGTAAACTCATTTTTATTAAAGAAAAAGAAAATGGATAAAGTTATAAGACACCAATATAGGGTTATGCATAAGGGGTCAGCCCCAAAATGTATTTATAAAAATTTGACGAATTAGTTTCAAAATCTAGGCAAATAGTGTGCAAACGCATGTAGAAGGTTCACTATTATTAGAGGAAATGTTGGAAATTTAAACTTTAAATGGTCAAATTATTATAAAATTAGGGTGAATCGACTAAAAAAAAATTGAACCTAAATTTTTTTGGCTAATGGACCTTGGTCAAGGGTCCTAACTATTAGCCAATTCTAAAATTTGAAAATCCTAATTTTAGCTAATTTAGCAATAAATAGCCGCTATTCTAACCCTACACCAATAGAAATATTAACAAACAAACCTAACAACTAAGGATAAAAATGAATGGTATGGCAAAGCCTATAAATTATAGTGTAATAGGACCTATAGAAGGAGAAGAATGTGCTTAAGGGCACCCATTGCATCCTCATTGGATTCATTCCATTTTAGTACTTTTTTGTATTTCTAGAACTTTTTCTTTTTATGCTTCAAATTTAGAGTTATATGATCTAGGAGGATTTGTTGAGTAAAACCATGTTTGTCATTTATACTTTTTACAAAACCATATTAATTTTATAATAAAATATTGATTGTTTTAGTATTTGATATATTCTCATTTTTGTGTCTTCTTCATACTTTTATTTTCGTGCTTTAAAATTATAATTATATGATCTAAGAATATTTGTTGAGCATATACATGTTGCTTGTCCATAATTTTTACAAGCCCACATAAGGATGTAGCTAGGTTGTTCCGTTATTTTAACATTTGATTATGTTTTCAAAAAATATTTTAATAGGTTATATGATAAAAAAGTCTCATTGTATTACATTATGATCATGTTACCACAGTATTTCAACAAACTACATAGTGATATTTTTTAACTATTATGCATATAATGTTTGGTTTTTAACCACTTAAGTTCATGCCTAAAATGTTAAGGTTTACCTATGGGATTTAAATCTTGTTTTGTGGTGTGAAACTATTTGTTTCCCACCACTTTCTCATACTCTACGGGAATCTTAAGGTTTACACATTGAATTGTAATCTTGGTCTATGGTGTGAAAATCATCATTCTTGACTACTTGTCCTAGACCCCATAATTTTTTAAAAAATATTTTTGCCTTTAAATTTCTACTACTAAAATCTTTATAGATTTAGATTTTCAATCCTTGTTAATTTTGTGCATACACACAATATGAAATTAGTATTAGAAGTTTGAAATTATTGTTTTAGTTTTATATATTCTTTTATTCTCTATATTGAAAGTCTAATTTTTTTTTAAATATCTATATCCTTTGTGTAATGTTTATAGTTAGTCTACAAAATATTTTGGATATTTGAATTAGTTCAACATGCCTTTTTAAGATAATATTAAGTTAACATTTTTTATAAGTATATTGTTTTTTTAATTAATATATTAAGGATAGAAGAGTGTAGAAAACCCTACAAATAAAAATTATAAAGGAAAAAAATTAAAAAAAAAAAAAAAACTTAAGCTTTTGTCAAAACAATTCCATAACTTATAATTTTTATATATTTTTAATATAATTATTATTTTATTTTCACATTAAAAACTTTTAAAATTTACAAAACTACATTTATTTAGAACATTTTTATTGTGTTATTGTGTTATATAAGGAATATATATATCTATTACTTAAATTTAAATCTTGAACTTATGAAATAATAATAAATATCACTTATTTATTTATTTTCTTAATACATAGAAAAATTGTTAACACCATTTCAGGGCTTCAAACCTATCCTACTACATCTCTTTGGATTATTGTTATTTTCTTATCTAGGGAATTATATATATATATATATATATATATATATATATATATATATATATATATATATATATATATATATATTACTTAAATTTAAATCATCAACCTCTAGAATAATAGTAAATCTCACTTTTTTTTTATAATTTATTTTCTTAATATTTGGATCTTTGTTATTGTGTTATCTACGGAATATATATTTACTACTTAAGTTTAAATTGCAAATAATCTTTCATGTTATCTTGGTTTGCATATAATCTTCAATGTTGAATGTCTAAAGCTCTATCACCAACCACTATTGGAAACTTTTATAATAGTAGAATAGCTTGACATTGAAAAATGCAATCCAAATAGTTAAGCACTAGTGGAAGAGGATTAAGTTATTGACACATGGACTAAGACCACCAAAAGAAATTTGTTTAGATGTAGAAAGTGGTCAAGGTAGGACAACTTCGTCACTAAGGGAAATGGATCATAAAAAATCAAATGAAGAAATTTTTCTTGTACTTGATATCAAAATTTGATATGATAGGTGTTAACTCTAGCCAGTCACAAAGACACACAAACTGAAGACTGTTTGTAGATCAAGAGAAAACAGAACAAATACAGAGCATGGTATTCAGAGAGAAATAAAACCAGAAAGAACAAAGCCAGAACACACACCGAATGCGGGAGAACAACGTTTTCCTTGTATTATTACACAACTTATTACAAGTATTAAATAATACATCATGCAACCGAAAGCAACCAATATTTACAATGTTATATTTAATAAAAGGCACAAATACAACTGTGGATAACTATCCACGTCATCCACCGTAACCATCCACCGTTGTTGTCATTTCCAACAATTAATCGTTGTCATTTCCAACAATCTCCCACTTGGCAACTACGGTGGCACAATACTTATGCCACTGTGTTCTTGACACCATTTGAACTTTTGGGAACTCACTACTTTTGTCAAAGCATCAGTTGTGTTCAGCTCAGTCTTCACCTTCTTCAGTTTTATTTCACCTTCCTCAATCATTTCTCTGATGAAGTGAAATCGTACCCTGATGTGCTTGGTCCTGTTGTGGAATTTGGGATTGACAACAAGATCAATTGCACTCTTGTTGTCACACCACAATGGAATTGAATCCTGTTGCACACCAACATCTGAACACAATTGTTTGAGCCATACTGCTTCCTTGCAAGCCTCTGCTACTGCAATATATTCAGCTTTCGTTGTTGATTGAGCAACAACATCTTGTTTCTTGCTTCTCCAACTAACAACTCCCCCAACAAGTTCAAACACATACGCACTTGTGGACTTTCCACCATCCACATCTCCTGCAAAATCTGCATCAACATAACCTATTAACTGACTATCACCTGCAGCCCCATAACATATCCCAACATCCTTTGTTGATTGAAGATATCATAAAATTCTCTTCACAACTGTCCAATGTTGCCATCCTGGATTTGACATGAACCGGCTTACCATTCCTACTGCATGAGCCAAGTCCAACCGTGTACACACCATAGCGTACATCAACTTGCCAACTGCACTTGCATATGGCACTTTTGCCATTTTCTCCTTCTCAACTGTTGTCTTTGGGCATTGATCCATTGACAATGTTGTACCCAATGCAAATGGAGTGCTCACTGGTTTACACTTCTCCATCCCAAACTGTTTCAATACATCAGCCACATATTTCTTCTGACTGATCCACAACTTTCTTTGTGCTCGGTCTCTCTTGACCTCAATGCCAAGAAAGTAGTGAAGTGGTCCCAAGTCCTTCATGCTGAACTCCTTTGACAACTTAGCCTTCACCTTTTGAACCGATTGTTGAGAATTGCTAAGAAGAAGTATATCATCAACATACAGTGCAAGAATGACAAATCTATCTGAATCCTTCAAATAATAAATGCAATGGTCAACATTACTTCTTACAAATCCAAGTCTAATCACATATTGATCAAACTTCTTGTACCATTCTCTCGATGATTGTTTCAGTCCATAGATGGACTTCTTGAGTTTGCAAACCAGATCACTCCCACTGATTTCAAACCCCTCTGGCTGCTCCATGAAGATTTCCTCCTTTAACTCGCCATGAAGAAATGTAGTCTTCACGTCCATTTGTTCCACTTCCCAATCATTTGTTGTTGCTATTGCCAACAACAACCTAATTGAAGCTATTTTTGCTACTGGTGAGAACGTTTCTATGTAATCAACTCCTTCAGTCTATGTATATCCCTTGGCAACTAATCTTACCTTATACCACTCCACTGTACCATCTGGATTATATTTTTTCTTAAAAATCCATTTACACCCAACCAAATTTCTCCCTTTTGGTCTAGGATGCAAATCCCATGTCTGATTACACTTGAGGGACTCTATCTCCTCTTGCATTGCCATCCTCCATTCCTTAGCCTCACTACTGCTCAAAGCCTCCTTCACACTAACAGGTTCATCACACAGAGTTGTCAGTGTTGAGTACTTGAAGTCACTCGGATTATACCCGAATCTATCAAGAACTTGCCTTTGGCGCTGACTTCTCCTTGGCTGTTGATCGACTTCATTGCCCTGCACATCTTCATGAAAAATTTCTTCAATATCATGCGTTGTTCCCTGGGCACTCGGGCCTATTATTTCACCCATAATTTCTTGAGGATCATGCGACCCTGCTACCTCACGTGGCCCTGCTACCTGGTCTTTGACTCCCTGTTGACCACGTGGGCTTAGAACTTCTTCATCATTTGCGACACCCTGTTGTTGACCTTCATCGTGGTTTGAGGACAATGGACTAGGCTGAATGCGTGACTGTGCGGTTCTATGACTGCCAGATTGGGGCGTAGGCTACTGTGTAGACATTCGTTGGTTGTCTTGCATAGCATTGTAAGGCAGAATATGACCGAGTAAAGGTTCATGGTCAGTAGACAATTCGCCGCCATCCTTAATGTCTCCTGCTACATTCTCCATGAAAATTACATCGTAGCTGAATGTGTGGTGATTTTATGATGGAATGAACAGTCTGTAACCTTTCACCCCTTCCTTGTAACCCACAAAAATGCACTTAACTGATTTGGTATCCAACTTCTATCATTTTTCTTTGGGCACATGCATATAGGCTTTGCAACCGAACACTCGTAGATGCTCAACAGTGGGTTTCTTACCGCTCCACTTTTCCTGTGGAGTCACTCCTCCCAAAACTGAACTTGAAGACAAATTGTTCACATAATTGGCAGTATGAACTACCTCAGCCCAAAAATGTTTGTCCAAAGATGCATCTTCCAACATACTTCGTGCTTTCTCCATGAGAGTCCTATTCAACCTCTCAGCCACACCGTTCTGTTGAGGCGTATATGGTGTGGTCTTTTGCCTTGCAATTCCATGCATCCTGCAGAAAGCATCAAATTCACCTGAGCAATACTCACCTCCATTGTCTATTCTTAGTGCCTTGACCTTTTTACCGCTTTGTCTCTCTACTTCAGCAACAAAGGTCTTAAACTTCTCCAGGGCTTCATATTTCTTTTTCATAAAAAACACCCATGACTTTCGAGAGAAATCATCAATGAAAGTAATAAAATATTTGGACCCTATTAAAGAAGGCACTTCCATTGGTCCACAAATATCTGAGTGTACCAATTCTAAAACATCTTCACTCCTATATGTACTTGATGAAAAATACACTTTCTTTTGTTTTCCCATAACACATGACTCACAGAAATCTAATGAATCAAGTTTCATACCTTCCAAACCACGCACCAGCTATTTGGAGCACATCTCCTTCAGGCTCCGCTCACCTACATGCGCCAATATCTTATGCCATAGCATCATTTTTGAAGAATTTTTACTTGTTGCTGCACCTGCAAAACTCACTGGTTCTGCATCCAAATCATAGAGAGACCCTTTTATGATCCCTTGAATCAACACCATCTCACCATTCATCACCTTGCAGCTATTTCTATTAAAAATAGTATGAAATCCATCATCTAAAAATTGGCTTACCGAGAGTAGATTGTGTGTTAGTCCAGGAACATGACTAACATTAGTGATGGTCAACAATCTACCATCCTTTGTCTTGACTCTCACTGTGCCTTTGCCTATCACATCATAGTGATAGCTATCTCCAAGAAATACCTTCTCATAATGACCCTCATGATAGGTCTCAAACCAATCTCGGTGAGATGTCATATGAAATGAAGCACCTGAGTCAATCAACCATGACTCATCTTGAACATCAACAGTCAAGCCTGCAACAAGACCTACCACTCCTTCTTCAACAACAGCAGCGGTAGAGATGCCCTCATTCTCTTTTTGAGATTCTTCTTTGCACTCCCTTTTGATGTGTCCTTTTTTATGACATTTCTAGCACTCAACTTCTTGCTTCCAGCCTTTCCTCGATTTTGACCTATGGCCTTTGCCATGTGGCTTCTCATTGCTTTTGCGTTCTCTACTCCTCCCTCTCACAGACAATGCTTCAACATTCTTTGTGGGTTCAACAGTCTTCCTTCTCAACTCTTCTTGCAAGAGCTGCCCCACAATATTGTCCATCTTAAGGTCAGGTATTTTTGTGCTCCCACTGATTGCAATAATCATATTATCCCATGAATCGGGAAGACTGCACAACAGACAAATACACTGCTCCTCATATTTGATGTTATCACCCATTGATGCCAACTGATTTATGAGGGTGTTGAAAGTATTAAGGTGCTCAACCACATTCCCACCATCTGCCATCTTCAACCCATACAATTTCTTCCTCAACAAAATCAGATTCATCATGGACTTGGACTCATACAGTTGTCCAAGCTTGTCCCACATGTCTTTGGCTGTCTTGGCAATGAGAACATTGGACAACACCGAATCTCCAAGATTCAAACCAATGAGAGCCATTGCCTTCTCATTCTTCTTGTCCCAATCCTCCTGAGTGATGGCAAGTGGGCTTTGATCATGTTGGATTGCCTCCCTGAGTTCTCTCTCAACCAGAAGATATTCCATCTTCCATTTCCACATGTTAAAATTTTGGCCCCTGAATTTCTCAATTGTAGACTTCTCCATGCTGGCTCTTCCACAAAACACAGACTACACACTGACAAATCCTTGCCCCAAGATCAAAGTCCAAGGTTTCTTGAAGCAGCTCTGATACCACTTGTTAACTCTAGCCAGTCACAAAGACACACAAACTGAAGACTATTTGCAGATCAAGAGAAAATAGAACAAATACAGAGCACGGTATTCAGAGAGAAATAAAACCAGAAAGAACAAAGCCAGAACACACACCGAATGCGGGAGAACAATTTTTCCTTGTATTATTACACAACTTATTACAAGTATTAAATAATACATCATGCAACCGAAAGCAACCAATAATTAATAAAGTTACATTTAATAAAAGACACAAATACGACTGTGGATAACTATCCACATCCTCCACCGTAACCATCCACCATTGTTGTCATTTCCAACAATTAACCGTTGTCATTTCCAACAATTAATCGTTGTCATTTCCAATAATAGGGACCATTGCTTTTGAAGGAAGGTCAAATGATTTAGACATGTGACCTTTCTAGGGCATGGCTTTATAGAGTTATTAATTTGTTATTAAAAATTCAAATTTTGATGACTTACAAGATAACATATAATGTTTTGTTCATCTTTGCATTCAATTGGTATGATCTAGAATGTACTGTGTCCATATTAAAGTCCTTTTATCTTATATGCTTATACACAAACAAGGACAAAAAAGGGATAATTTAAGTGATATAATATAAATAGTGGTAAACATTTAAAATTTAGTAAATGTGTAAATAATTAAATGGCATAATCTCAAGTGGTTAAAAAAGTGGGCTTCCGCTACTCATCTTCAAATATTTTTAGATAAAGTATCTCTAATTGTTAAAATTTGTTAAAATCTTAAGTTGAAAATGGATAAAATATTACAACTAAATTTTAGTTCAATGTATCCAAATAAATGTAATTAGGTGTAAGTCCTAGATGAATTTAACAAAAGACATACACATAGTCATGGTAGCTAAGATAAAAGTCATCCCATAAAAAAAATTACCAATAAAAAATAAAGGTATATATAATTGATATGATATTTGTTCTCAATGTTTTATCCAAATAAAATTTAATAAAACAAATAAAATTTAATGCTTTGTAAACTATTTTTATTAAAGAAAAAAAAATGGACAAAGTTATAAGACACTAGTAGAAATATTAACAAGTAAACTTTACAACTAAGAATAAAAATGAATGGTTTGGTAAAGCCTATAAATTATAGTGTAATAGGACCTATATAAAGAGAAAAATGTGCTTAAGGACACTCATTGTACCTCATTGGGTTCATTCCATTTTAGTACTTTTTTAATCTTTCAAGAACTTTTCTTTTTTATGCTTCAAATTTATAGTCATATGATCTAGGATTGTTGAGTAAAACCATGCTTGTCATTGATACTTTTTACAAGACTATATCTATTTTTGTGTGTCAGATACTTGAATAGAAAAAGGATGTATGGGTTGGTCATTATCGAAGGAATTTAAAATAGTTTTTTTTTGTAATATTAAGGGAGGTTTTGGTTAGGAATCTCCCAACTTGTTACAACAACTTTACCAGGGAGACACACACCCACTCCCTCATACATGCCACGGTTTGAACCTTGGACCTCCCGAAGAAGAGCCAAAGCCCAAACCCTTAATTTTTTTTTTGGTAATATTAAGTAATGGGGGTTTGGACCAGGAATCTCTCAACCTATTACAACAACTCCACTAGGGAGACACATACCCACCCCCTCACACACTCACCCACGCCACGGTTTGAACCTTGGACCTCCCGAAGAAGAGCCAAAACCCAAATCGTTGCACTACACCACAGGTGCAAACCTTTATATTAAGGAAAACCGTTCCTCGGCTAGCCAGGAGGGGTTTTTTTTATCCAGCATAAGTCGCCAAGCTTGAACCTTGGACCTCCTTCCGAGGATTGAGAGAACTTGCCAGTAAGGTACCTAGTGCGGATTAATTTATCTAATATTAAGAAGTGAGGGTTTTTGACCAGGAATCCTCCAACCTATTACAACAACTCCACCAGGGAGTTTTTCTTTGGGTTTTAATCCAACCGTATATTCCCTATTGTATCGCCGAGGTTTGAACCGTGGACCTCATGTTCAACAGGGCTCCTCACCACTTGCGCTACAAATGCGGATAAAATATGCTAATTATTTTATTGTTCTTTTCAAGATAAGTATTGATTTTTGGTTTTTCGTTTGACAGTAGAGTTGTTTATAATTTGATATTTTTTTTGTTTTTTTTTATTATATTTTTTTAATAGTTAACAAAATTAGGGTTCAAATCATAAATGTTTCATTCACCATACTTATTCCATATCATTATTATTTAACCGGAAGTAAAATGAACCACCAAGTGCTAGGGATTCGTACAACACTCATCTAGGTTGAACTACTACTTTTGTTGTTGACTTCCCCAAAGTTTGAACCTAAGTTTCTTCTTGGTAAGTGCCCAACCACACAGGCACTTACTAATCCACCGAACCTAAAATATAAATGATTGACATTTACTAATATTTTGATTCTTTACCTTTTAAATCGAATTAAATAATCAATCAACAAATACTCTAAGGTGTGTGATGAAGCAAAGTGCAACAATCTTAAATACTAACCCAGATTTGAAATAAACTGAATTGACATGTCTTGATATGGAGATTAATTTTTATACACAGGAAGCGACAACAGCACTATTATTAAATTTTCATTAAGTAGAATTTAATTTTCTTTCTGGTTTAGATCGACTATGTTAAATCAGGAGGAAATGTTCAAAAAACATGGAAGGGAAGAATCTTCCCAGAGTGTACGAGTGTTATAATTCCACCGTTTTCCCTTCACAGATATGCTGTTGGGCCTCGGGTCACACAGACGTCCTTTTAATACAGGGCCGGAAGGGGGAGAGAATGGATTTATTATGTAGCAATAGAATTCAAAGGTCGGAGAGAAAATTTAACGTTGACAGGCAGGTAGAGGAGACCTTGCGTGAGACTGTATTCAACGCTTCAGAAGAAGCAGGTCGCGAGGTCGCCCACACCGGACGGTATTTCTTTACTTATTTTTCCTTTGAATATAAATAAATTCTGACTTGTGGGTTCACAGGGGGAGTCACTTCTATGCCGGATTGCCTGAAGAAATTCTTTCCCGATGTGTATAGAAAGGCAGCTGCAGCCAAGCCCAACGATTACTGCAGGTTCGACAGCCAGATACTGACTTCCTTCACGTCTTCACTGTATATTGCCGGGCTGGTTTCTTCGCTTTCGGCATCGGCCGTTACGAGGGCTTTCGGCCGGAAAGTGTCGATGCTGTTGGGCAGCATAACTTTTCTGATCGGTGCAGCCCTCAACGGCACCGCTGTCAATGTAGCCATGCTAATTATTGGACGCATTATGCTCGGCATCGGAGTTGGATTCGCTAATCAAGTAAGGAAGCCCTTCTTAATCCCTCTCCTTTCTTAGCCAATGAATTTGAAAAAAAAAAACACTCTACTGACAAGCGTGAAGGCGTTTCCAGTCGATTCCAATATATTTATCGGAAATGGCGCCGCCGAAGTGGAGGGGAGCTCTGAACATTGGATTCCAGCTATTCCTCAGAATAGGGGTGCTTACTGCTAACTTGATCAACTATGAGACTGCAGTGATAATGCTGGTGGGTTCTCTCACTCTGCCGGATACACCAAACAGTTTGATTGAGCGTGGGAGGTGCGAGAAAGCTAAGGCCATGTTGGAGAGGATCCGTGGCACCCCCAACGTGGAAGCCGAATTCGATGATTTGATCGAGGCGAGCAAGAATTCTGAGACTGTGCAGCACCCCTTCCGCAACATTTTCAAAAGAAAATACAGACCTCAATTTGTCATGGCTATACTCATTCCGTTTTTCCAGCAGATGACGGGTATCAATATCATCGCCTTTTATGATATTGATACCATTCATTCAACACATATATTCATCATTGTACAATCATGTCAGAAAGAGAGAACAAATTGTTTTCAATTTATGCAGGTATTGTTAGAAATATTAATCCAGATTTCACGTCTCTGCCCAACTGCCCTTCGAACTTGGGTGAAGCCGGATTGCGCTCCAAACTTGGGCGAAGTCGGACTGCACTCGCGCAGTCGGGGATCCCGACAAAAGTTTGACTTGACGTCGCACGTGCCCTCTGATAGATGTAACGTCTGACAGATCCGATCGCCGCAGAAGTTAATGCCAGTTCGACGATTTAATGTCAGTTCGACGATTGGTCAGAAACCCTAGTTGAGGGTCTGTCAGAGGACAACCCCTATCTTCCTCTCCCCGCGGCTATATAAGACAGTTCGGGTCTTTAGACAAGTGTGTGGAAAGAGAGCAGAGAGAGAGGAGAGTGGGGGAAACTTGGAAAAACAGTCATTCGCAGAGTAGCGAACGAGATTGTTTTAGTGAGCAGTGCAACTCATCTGTTTAATGTTCGAGCAGCAGACTCGACATTTGTTTTCTCTTTCAGTTTATCTTGCAGCTTTAGTCTGCAGATGTTAATTTTTCCTCAATTGAGGACTTTTGTAACCCTCGTCTTATAAAAATTAAAACTACAAATTGGTATCAGAGCCACTGATCCCTTGACGCAGAGACCGAAGCAGAATGACTTCTAGTAGCAACAACTTGCAATTGCAGATCCCACGCTTCAACGAGAAGAATTACGATTACTGGAGCATCCAAATGAAGATCTTGTTCGGATCTCAGGAGCTGTGGGAGTTAGTTGATAATGACTACCCAAAACCGAGAGATGCAGCAGCACTGGCCGCCCTCTCTCAAGTAGACAAGGACCTGTTGAAAGAGAAAACGAAGGACCAAAAGGCCCTCTTCTACATCATGCAAGCGGTCGAGGAGTCAATCTTCTCGCGAATCACATCAGCCACCAAGGCGAAGCAGGCCTGGGAGATTCTGGCCAGCTCGTAACAGGGCACCAATAAGGTAAAGTTGGTGAAGCTACAGATGCTCAGGAGGGAGTTTGAAAATCTGCAGATGAGTGAGTCCGAGTCCATGAGTGATTTCTTCACCCGGATGATAGACATTATCAACCAGATGCGATTGAATGGAGAAATCGTGCAGAGCCAGAGAATCGTGGAGAAAATTCTCAGAAGTTTGCCTCCCAAGTTTGACTCGGTTGTTTAGCAATCGAAGAGTCGAGGGATCTGACAACCCTCTCGATAGAGGAGCTCATGGATTCGTTGCAGACACATGAACAAAGGCTGAGCCGTTCATCTCAGACCTCTCTAGAGCAAGCATTCAAGGCTCAGGTCTCATTTCGAGACAACGACAAACAAGATTCCCACCATGGTGTCTCTAGTTCTCAAGGTGGAAGAGGCAAAGGTAGGCGTGGAAAAGACAACAAGTGAGAAGGACGGTCAAACCCTAGCAAAGGAGAGACCAACTGTAATTTCCATCAGCAAGGTGGAAGAGGCAGTTCAAAAAATCAGCAAGCTAGATCTGGTCATAAGGACATGTCAAAGGTCCAGTGCTATTTCTACAAGAAGTTTAGCCATTACATCTCACAGTGCAGAAAACGGATGGCCAAGGAGAACCAGCAGCAAGCCCATTACACGGATGAAACCGGAAATGCGGCAGGAGGAAACGTGTTGTTGACTTGCAACATTGAGGAGTGCCAAAAGAATGTCTGGTATTTAGACAATGGGTGCAGCAACCACATGACGGGGAATAAGGAGATGTTCTCCCAACTGGATGAAACAGTCCAATCCGAGGTGAAGATGGGGAACAACAATAAGGTTCCCGTAATGGGGAAATTAAAGATCCTCATCCACACCAGGTACAGCAAACGAAAGCAGATCTGTGACGTTTACTATGTGCCTAGCCTGAAGCATAACCTTTTGAGCGTTGGACAACTCGTGCAGAAGGGACATACGGTCCAATTCAAATACGGAGCTTGCACCATCAGAGACAAATCGCATGGGCAGATTGCTACAGTGTCCATGACGAAGAATAAAATGTTTTCGCTGTAGATTCAAAATGAATCATTGATGTCTCTGAGTGTAGTTGTGAAAGATGCTACCTGACTATGGCATCTTAGATTTGGTCATCCCGAACTTCAGTGGCCTAAATCAACTGCACAAGAAGTAGATGGTGAAGGGTTTACCCCTGATAGAGCAGCAAAATCAAGTTTGTGAGGGCTACTTAGTCGACAAACAACATAGGGATTCGTTCCCTTTTGGTCAGTCTAGGAGAGCATCACAACCACTGGAGCTGGTGCACTCAGACATTTGTGGTCCGATGCAGACCAGCACGTTTGTCGATAATAAATACTTCTTAACATTCATAGATCACTTTAGCTAGAAGACTTGGATCTATGCCATCAAGCTGAAGTCAGAAGCATTTGCCAGATTCAAGGAGTTCAAGGCTCTGGTGGAGAAACAGAGCGGATATCGGATCAAGACTCTCAGGATAGATGGCGAAGGTGAATACATCTCCAACGAATTCCATAACTACTACAAGCAGAACGAAATTCGAAGGTAGTTCACTGCCAGATACACGCCACAGCAAAACGACATAGCTGAGACGAAGAACCAGACCATCATGGAGATGGCATGAAGCATGATGAAGGCGAAGGGATTACCACACAAATTTTGGGCAGAGGCTGTGACATGTACAGTCTACCTGCTGAACAGATGTCCCACCAAAAGCGTGAAGGACAAAATCCCTCAAGAGGCTTGGAGCGGTGTGAAGCCAAGTGTGGCTCACTTGCGTGTGTTTGGGTACATTGCATATGCACATGTTCCAGAAGAGAAGCGACAAAAGTTGGATGATAGAGCTAAGAAGTGCATTTTCACAGGATACGGTGAGTAGGCAAATGCATATAGGTTGTACAAACCTATGACGAAGAAGCTCATCATCAGCCGTGATGTGAAGTTTCTTGAAGATGAAGCCTAGAACTGGAAGTCAGAGACTGGCCGGTCAAAGCCAGCAGTGGTAGAGTCTGTTTACTTGGAAGAAGGAGGTGTGCAGCCACCTACAACCTCCAGCAGTAGCAGCAATGCTAGCAGTTGCACAACCACTCCATCTCGATCGCCTCCATGTGCAAGTAGAATCCAGAACCTGGTGATGCCAACAAAGACAAGGAGCTTGCAAGAAATCTATGAGGTAACCCAAACCCATGTAGATGAAGAGTACTTTGACTTTGCATTCTTTACTGAAGTTGATCCAGTAGAGTTTGAAGATGCAAGTCAGAATCGAAAGTGGGTGCAGGCTATGGACGAGGAGATTGAAGCCATTGAAAAGAATGATACAAGGCAACTGACAGATCTTCTAGTAGGGAAGAAGACCATCGGGGTCAAGTGGGTGTATAAGACAAAGTTCAACGCCCAAGGAGACATTGACAAACATAAGGCCAGACTAGTGGCGAAGGGTTACAAGCAGAAGTCAGACATCGATTACCATGAGGTTTATGCACCTATAGCTCGACTTGACACAGTTAGGATGATCCTGGCATTGGTAACCCAATAGGGTTGGAAGATGTACCAGATGGATGTCAAGTCAGCCTTCCTCAACGGAGTGTTGGAGGAAGAGGTCTACATAGACCAGCCACCAGGTTACGAAATTGAAGGCCAGGAGGGCAAAGTCCTGAAGCTGAAGAAGGCCCTGTATGGTTTGAAGTAGGTGCCCCGGGATTGGTATAGTCGGATTGACAGTTATTTTCAGCAAAATGGGTTTGTAAAATGCCCATATGAGCACACCCTGTACATGAAGACAAATGATGTAGGTGAGTTCATAATCGTCTACCTGTATGTGGACGATTTAATTTACACTGGAAACAACACAACACTATTTGCCCAGTGTAGAACAACCATGAAGAAGGAGTTCGAGATGACGAACTTAGGCTGATGAAGTATTTTATCGGCATTGAAGTTGACCAATCGGAAGATGGCATCTTCATTTCTCAGGGCAAGTATGCGAATGATGTCCTAAAGCGGTTCAAGATGGAGGACAACAAACCTGCCATCACACCTGTAGCCACAGGTTTGAAGCTGAGTAAGGTGGATCCAAGGAGGAATGTAGATCCAACCTTGTTCAAGAGGCTAGTTGGCAGTCTGATGTATTTTACTGCAACTCGGCCAGATCTGATATTTGGATTCAGTCTGATCAGCCGTTTTATGGAGACTTCGAAGGACACGCACTGACAAGCAGGCAAGAGGATCTTGCGCTATGTCAATGGGACACGAAACAATGGCCTATTTTACGCCAGACAGGACTAGTTAGAACTGGTGGGCTTCACAGATAGTGATTGGGTTGGTAGCATCGACGATCGAAAGAGCACCTCCACGTATGCTTTCCATCTCGAATCAGGGGTAGTCTCATGGGCGTCCAAGAAGCAACCCATCGTTGCGTTGTCCACAACTGAAGCAAAATATGTCATCGCCACGTTAGTCGCATGCCAGGTAGTTTGGCTACGAAGAGTTCTGAGTGAACTGAACTATCCTCCGGAAGGTGCGACAACAATTTTTTGTGATAACAATTCAACCATTGCACTATCAAAGGATCCCATGTTCCATGGTCGAACGAAGCACATCGATATTTGTTATCACTTCATCAGAGAGTTGGTGAAGTCCAGAGAAATTCAACTACAGTTTTGTAGATCCAAGGAGAAGTTGGCGAATATTTTCACGAAGCCTTTGAAGTAGGAAGATTTTAGTAGATTGCGAGATAAGCTTGGAGTCAAAGTGCTCATGAAATCAGGTTTAAAGGAGGGTGTTAGAAATATTAATCCAGATTTCATGCCTCCACCCAACTACGCTCTGAACTTGGGCAAAGTCGGACTGCGCTCCGAACTTGGGCGAAGTCGGACTACACTCCGAACTTGGGCGAAGTCAGACTGCGCTCGCATAGTCGAGGATCTCGACAAAAGTTTGACTTGACGTCACACGTGCCCTCTGACAGATGTGATGTCTGATAGATCCAATCATCGCAAAAGTTAAAGTCAGTTCGACGATTTAATGCCAATTCGACGATTGGTCAGAAACCCTAGTTGAGGGTTTGTCAGAACCTGTTAGAGGACAACCCCTATCTTCCTCTTCCTACGGCTATATAAGGCAATTTGGGTCTTCAAAAAAGTGTGTGTTAAGAGAGTGGAGAGAGAGGAGAGGGGGGGAAACTTGGAAAAAACAGTCATTCACAGAGTTGCGAATGAGATTGTTTTAGTGAGCAGTGCAACTCATCTGTTTAATGTCCGAGCAACAGACTCGACATTTGTTTTCTCTTTTAGTTTATCCTGTAGCTTTAGTCTGCAGATGCTAGTTTTTCCTCGGTTGAGGACTTTTGTAACCCTCGTCTTATAAAAATTAAAACTATAGGTATGTGAAGCCATTATTGGCGGCTAGAAGTCATTGGGATTACAATCAGAGTGGCTAGCTTTGCTCCCTTGGACGGTGCTGCATTAAGACTTCAATGCTCCAATTTCTCACCTCTCAAATGTGTATTGTTGTTTCTTTATTTCACTGTGTGCTCTCTTCACTACATGCTTTTTTTTGACAAGTTTTTCTAGTCTTCTCTCTATGACCAGTGCTTTCAACGATGCAAGTGGTAACATCTCTTTCCTTCAGAAAGTGCACAGTCTCAAGAATCAACAACACTCCTGAACAAAATAGATAGTGTTAGATCTCCTAAAGTTTTGATGTACTCACAATATTCCTTGATAACGCTTGTAATGGTTGTTCTATGTATACAGTATCCTTCGCGTCAGCTACGTGGTTTATTCTCAACCTGGGTCGTAATTCCTATTCCAGCAAACTTCAGATAAGCACTCTGTATCACTTGTGCCACTTGTTAGCTCCTTCAAGATGTTTAAACAAAACTCCTTTTCTTTGAACGTGCGTATATGCATTTGCAACTATGTTCAACCTAATCTTGCACTCCAAAAATTTTCTTCAACTGTACTATTTGTAACTCTTGCTCCATTGTGAATATTTATGTTTGAACCTTATTAATGTGAATATCGCCATTCCTCGAACAATCTGTATCCAGTTTGTATGGGCATCCGATGATGTACACCTCAAGGGATATAAGATTTTGGAATTTCCTAGATGAGAGCATTATTATTGATTCTTGGAACTGCAATCATAGTCTCACCCAATGCTACCAGCAACTGGATATTCTATCAGATTTCCAACAATATTTTGCTCTCAAAATTCAGAATGTGTTTCTTTTGGGCGAAAATTTAACAGTTCACAGTGGTGAAGTGAACAATTTTTGGAAACAAAATAATGACAGTAAACACGTATGTAGTCCTATTTTTCCCATCTCTGAACATAAGACTTGGATTTAAAAGGAATAATTGAGAGACAAGTTTGAGAGGTTGTAACTTTGTGATCAAATCCTGTAATTGATAATTGCTCGCAGGGGAGATTTGAGACCAAAGTTTGTGGTTGGTTAGTTATAAACAATGTTAGCCTATTATGCTGCTCCTGCTCTGTTGAATGTTTATTTGAGGAGAGATTCTTTATTTACATGGTGGTGGCCAAGGAAGAGGGTGCTTACATGAAAGCAATATGCATGATATATCTTCTCTAATCGCTTTACTTAAAATGTATCCTTCCTGCAAACCATGCATTGTTGTCCCTTGAAAACCTAAATTTTTCATTTTTTGAGCAATGTTACCAGCCTGGAATTCTTTTATTTGGCCTCAGAAGATTTTTACTCGGTCTGAATTATTCTAAGTTTGGAGGACCCGGTCTGAATTGTTTTAAATTTGGAGGATTGCCAAGTTTTGCTAGTATTTCTTCTTCAAAGATATTATTTGTCAAATCCAAGTTTATATAAAAGCCTGATGTAATCATAGGATGTATCCTTTTTTGCACATATATAATTTTAGGGTTTTCATAGGAGTAGTATTTTTTCTTTGCTTGAATTTTTATAGTGAATTTATACCTTGGAAGATCTTCCTTTTTTGAAATTGTATTTTTTTTTCAAAAGTGTATTTTGAGTAGTGTGTAAATGGCAATTGCAGGAAGGACACTCTCACAACTGTAACCGAGTTAGGCTTTCCCACAATGTCATCTGGTTCTTGCTATGTTTTTCTGCATGTATTTGGCTCGTTTACCAAGCTCACTAAAGCATTTGATGTTGGTATTAAAAAATTGCATTTTTAGGGTTTGAATAGAAATTTTGCATTGTGGAAGTTGTGCTTTCACTAGATTTTAGTTAAAAAATTTTATTGTTTGAAATACTTTTTTATGTCAGGAAGTGCAATAGGTACCTCTTGGAATTTCATGGCTACAAGATCCTCCGTAGTAAAAACATTTTTAGGGTTAGGAACAACTTGTTCACTTGCAACCTTAATTATCAAGTTCAAGTTCATATTAGATTTCGAGTTCGACACTCTTAAAGTTTGAAAAAAAATCGACATGAAAAAAATTTGACATGTTTAAAAATTCAACATAAAATTCGATTATTATAAATGCACATATATTTTTTGAAATAATTTTATTTTTTATTTTTATATAAAATTTAAAAATGAAAGATACAAAATTATAATATTTGATTTTAATATTTTTTTTTCAAATATATACTTTAAAATATATAAAAAAATTATTAAAATATATATTTTAAAATATTTTAAAAAATATAAACAATTTTTTAACAAGTGAGAAACAACGTCATGGGTAATGAAACATCATCATGGGTAACGTCTCTAATAAGCACTCTGTATCACTTGTGCCACTTGTTAGCTCCTTCAAGATGTTTAAACAAAACTCCTTTTCTTTGAACGTGCATATATGCATTTGCAACTATGTTCAACCTAATCTTGCACTCCAAAACTTCTCTTCAACTGTACTATTTGTAACTCTTGCTCCATTGTGAATATTTATGTTTGAATCTTATTAATGTGAATATCGCCATTCCCCGAACAATCTGTATCCAGTTTGTATGGGCATCCGATGATGTACACCTCAAGGGATATAAGATTTTGGAATTTCCTAGATGAGAGCATTATTATTGATTCTTGGAACTGCAATCATAGTCTCACCCAATGCTACAAGCAACTGGATATTCTATCAGATTTTCAACAATAGTTTGCTCTCACAATTCAAAATGTGTTTCTTTTGGGCAAAAATTTTAATAGTTCAAATTAGTTGAACAACTTATGGATACCCATAGTTTGGAAAGCGTGTTCTTCTCACTGACCAATCAAGTCCAAAAATCTCGTGAATCAAAACATGTGGCTTATGATTGAAACCTTTAGCGATGTCGTTGAGTGGGGTCGTGAGCAGAGCGCAGTTGTGAAATTCACTCATCTCCTGAAGCAACTCGTCCACATTATTCATGTAAAGAAATTCAACTTCAATCACCTTACACTGGACTGCCATAAATGCACGAGCTCCTTCGCGTGGTGGATCTATGGTTTTATGATTTTTAATATTTTTTTATGTTTAGTTTTTTCTGGCAAATTTAGGGTTTATTCGTCGAATTTATTCGTAAGAGTTTTGAATTCTATGAATTCATATTTTTATTTAAAAAGGTCGACAAATTTGATAACTAAGCTTGCAACTTCATTCCCTATTTCTTCTTCTTCTTCATTGGTAATTTTTTCACTTGCATTTGCTTCTGTTTGGATTTTTATTAGATACTCCAACTTAATACAAATACTACAAAAATAATTTCCAAACTTTTGCGTTGATACTCCAACTTACTCCAAATATTGTCAAAAAGAATTTCCATGCTTTTGTTTTTATAATCTTGTTCATTCCTTCTTATTCCAGGTTAGTCCCACATGGCTCTAATACCAAATGGTAGAACCCTAAAGGTTCTAGCTTATATTTAATAAAATAAATAAATAAAATAACATTAATTAAAAGAATCACCTTTGAGAAAGAATCACTATTGCATTAGTTCGGGGTCCCTCCAATGGATTTCATATATATATGTTTTATTATTCAATTCATGGATCTTTGCGAACGATAGATTGTACAATGTTTTATATGTACCCTAACCCTACGTCACTTCATAATGACTATTCATAAAAATTAATATACTTAATTATTATGACTATCTAACCTAATCCTAATAATATAATAATTAATTTATAATTAATTATTATATACTAACCTTAGTATATGAAATGTATTATATTTTTATTAATAATGAGGGTTAGGATAATATCCTAACATAATGTTTTTTCATATTTAAATTAAATTGGTAAGATCTAGAATATATTGTGTCCATATTAAATTTTTTTTATCTTATATGTTTATACGCAAACAAGGACAAAAAAGGGACAACTCAAGTGATATGATATAAATAGTAGTAAAAATTTAAGATTTAGTAAAGGTGCAAATAATTAAATGACATAATCTCAAGTGGTTAAAAATGCGAGACTACGAGAACTAATCTTCAAATATTTTTAGATGAAAAGTTTGCAATTGTTAAAATGTTAAGTTAAAAATGGGTAAAATATTAAGTCTAGATTTTTGTGCAATGTATCCAAATAAATGTAATTAGGCGTAAGTCCTAGATGAATTTAACAAAAGATATACACATAGTCATGGTAGCTAAGATAAAGGTTATCCAATCAAAGGAAGAATTTACCAATATATATATCTATATGATATTTGCTCTCAACGTCTTATCCAAATAAAATTTAATGCTTTGTAAACTCGTTTTTATAAAATAAAAAATATGGACAAATTTATAAGACACTAGTATATGGTTATGCGTAAGGGGTTGGCCCCAAAATGTATTTATAAAAATTTGGAAAATAAGTTTCAAAATCCAGGCGAATAGTGTCCAAATGCATGTAGAAGGTTCACTATTATTAGGGGTAATGTTGGAAATTTAAACTTAAAATTATCAAATTATTATAAAATTAGGGCGAATTGATCCAAAAAAAATTCACCTAGAAATTTTTGGCTAATGGGCCTTGGTCAAGGGTCCCAAATATTAGCCAATTCCAAAATTTGAAAATCCTAATTTTAGCTAATTTAGTGATAAATAACCGCTATGCTAACCCTACACCAATAGAAAGATTGACAAGCAAACTTTACAACTAAGAATAAAAATGAATGGTATGGCAAAGCCTATAAATTATAGTGTAATAGGACCTATAGAAGGAGAAGTATGTGCTTAAGGGCACCCATTGTATCCTAGTTGTATTCATTCCATTTTAGTACTTTTTTTGTATTTCTAGAACTTTTCCTTCTTATGCTTCAAATTTAAAGTTATATGATCTAGGAGGATTTGTTGAGTACAACCATGTTTTTCATTTATACTTTTTACAAAAACATATTAATTTTATAATAAAATATCTATTGTTTTAGTATTTGATATGTTCTCATTTTTGCGTCTTCTTCGTATTTTTATTTTAATGATGTAAAATTATAATTGTATGATCTAAGAATCTTTGTTGAGTATATACATGTTGCTTTTCCATATTTTTTACAAGCCTGCATAAGGATGTAGCTAGGTTGTTCCATTATTTTAATATTTGATTATGTTTTCAAAATATATTTTAATAAGTTATATGATATTGAAACAAGTCTCATTGTATTACATTATGATCATGTTACCACAATATTTCAACAAACTACATAGTGATATTTTTAACTATTATGCATATAATGTTTGGTAAGTTCTAAACTTGGACATCTAAATTTTAACCACTTAAGTTCATGCCTAAAATGTTAAGGTTTACCTATGGTATTTAAATCTTGTTTGTGGTGTGAAACTATTTGTTTCCCACAACTTCCTCATACTCTATGGGAATCTTAAGGTATACACATTGAATTGTAATCTTGGTTTATGGTGTGAAACTCATCATTCTTGACTACTTGTCCTAAGCCCATAAGTTTTTTAAAAATATTTTTGCCTTTAAATTTTTACTACTAAAATCTTTATAGATTTATATTTTCAATCCTTGTTAATCTTGTACACATAGAATATGAAATTATGATTAGAAGTTTGAAATTATTTTTTTAGTTTTATATATTCTTCTATTCTCTATATCAGAAGTCTAAAAAAGTTTTAAATATTTATATCCTTTGTGTAATGTTTATAATTAGTCTGCAAAATATTTTGGATATTTGAATTAGTTCAACATGCCTTTGTAAGATAATAAGTATATTGTTTTTTTTTTTTAAATTAATATATTAAGGATAGAAGAGCGTAGAAAACCTTACAAATAAAAATTATAAAGAAATCAAATATTTAAAAAAAAAAATTTAAGCTTTTGTCAAAACAATTCCATAATTTATAATTTATATATATTTTTAATATGATTATTATTATTATTTAAAATGGTGGTTAATCTTTTATTAAGCTCAGAAATAAAATATTAAAAAAAAAAACTTAAGCTTTTGTCAAAACAGTTCCATAATTTTTAATTTTTAATATAATAATAATAATTATTTTTTTTAAATGATGGTTAATCTTTCATTAAGCTCATTATTACATCAAGCACGTGGATAAACACAAACACACCACCAACAGGGTCCCTAGTAAACTATTAGGTAGCATATATGCAAACATGTGAGATGGAGAGATTTGAACCTGGGGCCTCTCAACACGAGAGTTTCAACTACCCACTCCTCTCCAACTCTCCAACATGGACGTATATTATTTTTATTTTCATATGAATAAATTTTAAAATTTATACAACTACATTTATTTAGAACATTGTTATTGTGTTATATAAGGAATATATATCTATTACTTAAATTTAAATAATTTTAAAAATAATAATAAATCTCACTTATTTATTTATTTTCTTAATACATAGAAAAATTGTTAACACCATTTCAGGGCTTCAAACCTATCCTACTACATCTCTTTGGATTATTGTTATTTTCTTATCTAAAGAATATATATATCTACTACTTAAATTTAAATCATCAACCTCTAGAATAATAGTAAATCTCACTTTTTTATAATTTATTTTCTTAATATTTGAATCTTTGTTTTTTTTTTTTTTTTTATCTACAATATATATACTATTTAAATTTAAATCTTCGATGTTAACCTTATACCTCTCCAAAATTTTAACCACTGAAATATCCTTTTGTTTGTGTTATGTAGGGCGCCACCTCTGCATAGGCTTATTGTTTAAAAAATCATTTTCGAGAGGTAAGTTGAATCCTAAAACATGATGGACATAGAGTAGATTTCTTTGCCGTGTGGCACCAGCTTTGGTTGGTAATTTCATCGTCGAATTGTGCCATTTACCGTGGGCAACTTACACCCTAAATTACCAAATTAGATCTAAGAAAGGAAAAGATGAACGGCTACACCAGAAGAATATGAAATTTATATCAATTAAATAGAGTTGGTGCAAAAGCGTTCAATGCGGATGTTTGTTGAGCTTGTCTTTGCGTGTCAATACTTGCTGAAAATGAAAAGGTAAATAGTTGTATCTTTAGAATTTTACATATCTTTTAGGTTTCAAGTTGATATAGTAAATTTTGTTTTAATATTTTCAAACATTTTTTATTTTTAATTAATTTTTTAAATGTATTACCTTCATACGTGCCTCAATTGCCTAAAGACAAAATATCTTAAAATTAAACGAAAAAAGTTTAGTCCTAGTATTAGGTCCATTGCGTTGAAATGTTTGTTAACCCTGTTTTTGCGTGTCACGATACTTGCTCAAATAGAAAAAGGATGTATGAGTTGGCCATTAAGGAAGGACTCTAAAATAGTTTAAATTAAATAGTGATATATTAATTATTTCATGGTTCCTTTGAAAATGAATTATTGATTTTATTGTTTTTTTTTGTTTGATAGAGTTGTTTATAATTTGACATTTTTTTGTTTGACAGGAGAGTTGTTTACAATTACATTATTTTTAGTAGTTGGCAAGTGGAGGGTTCAAATCACAAAGATTGTAATCCTATTCCATCTCATTATTATTTAGCCTGAAGTAAAATGGATCAAATAGACCACAAGATGCTAAGGATTGTACCACATTCAAAGAATTCAGATTGGACTTTTACCTTTATTGTTGGCTTCCTCAAGGTTTGAACCTAGGTCTCTTCTTAGTGAGTACCCAGCCACACCTACACTTACTAATCCACCTAATCCTTGGAGTATAAATTATTAACATAAATTAACATTTCGAATTCTCTACTTTTAAATCGAACTAAATAATCAATCGTCAAATATTGGACCACTACGATCATAAAAAAGCAAAGTGCAACAATCTCAAATACTAACTCGGATTTAAAATAAACTGAATTGACATGTCTTGATGTGGAGATTAATTTTAATACACAGGAAGCGACAGCAGCACTATAATTAAATTTTACCATTAAGTAGAATTTAATTTTCTTTCTGGTTTAGATCGACTAATTTAAATCAGGAGGAAATGTTCGAAAAACATGCAAGGGAAGAATCTTCCCCAGAGTGTACGAGTGTTATAATTCCACCGTTTTCCCTTGACAGATATGCTGTTGGGCCTCGGGTCATACGAACGTCCTTTTCATACGGACCGGAAGGGGAAGAGAATGGATTTATTATGTAGCAATAAAAGTGAAGGTGGGAGAGAAAATTAAATGTTGAGAGGCAGGTAGAGGAGACCTGAGACTGTATTCAACGCTTGAGAAGCAGACCTTGAATGAGACTGTATTCAACCCTTGAGAAGCAGGTCGCGAGGTCGCCCGGTCCGGTATGCGTTTTACAGTGAATTTCAGGCGTTAAGTAAGAAAGGAGTCTCCTTTGCTCAGAGAACCAGAGGGCAGTGAGAGGCCCAAGCGAGTGGAATCAACAAAGAGGGCCTGGGCCGAAAAGAAATGGCGGGTGGAGGGTTTGTGAGCACAAGTAGCCCTGTGAAGACGTATGAGGGCGGCATGACTGTTTTCGTGCTTGTGACCTGCATCTTTGCTGCCACCGGTGGACTCATCTTTGGCTATGACATCGGAATTTCAGGTACGTTGTAACTATTTCTTTACTTATTTTCCCTTTGAATATAAATAAATTCAGACTTGTGTGGTCGTCACAGGGGGAGTCACTTCTATGCCGAATTTCCTGAAGAAATTCTTTCCCGATGTGTATAGAAAGGCAGCTGCAGCCAAGCCCAACGATTACTGCAGGTTCGACAGCCAGATACTGACTTCCTTCACGTCTTCACTGTATATTGCCGGGCTGGTTTCTTCGCTTTCGGCATCGGCCGTTACGAGGGCTTTCGGCCGGAAAGTGTCGATGCTGTTGGGCAGCATAACTTTTCTGATCGGTGCAGCCCTCAACGGCACCGCTGTCAATGTAGCCATGCTAATTATTGGACGCATTATGCTCGGCATCGGAGTTGGATTCGCTAATCAAGTAAGGAAGCCCTTCTTAATCCCTCTCCTTTCCTTACCCACTGAAAAAAAAAAAAAAAAAACAGAGCTCTCTACTGACAAGCGTGAAGGCATTTTCAGTCGATTCCAATATATTTATCGGAAATGGCGCCTCCGAAGTGGAGGGGAGCTCTGAACATTGGATTCCAACTATTCCTCGGAATAGGGGTGCTTACTGCCAACTTGATCAACTATGGGACTGCGAAGATCGCCGGGTGGGGGTGGCGTCTGTCGCTGGGGTTGGCAGCGGTTCCTGCTGTGATAATGCTGGTGGGATCTCTCACTCTGCCGGATACACCAAACAGTTTGATTGAGCGGGGGAGGCGCGACAAAGCTAAGGCCATGTTGGAGAGGATCCGTGGCACCCCCAACGTGGACGCCGAATTCGATGATTTGATCGAGGCGAGCAAGAGTTCCGAGACTGTGCAGCACCCGTTCCGGAATATTCTCACAAGAAAA
Organism: Wollemia nobilis; assembly: GCA_028583015.1. Taxonomy (NCBI): domain Eukaryota; kingdom Viridiplantae; phylum Streptophyta; class Pinopsida; order Araucariales; family Araucariaceae; genus Wollemia; species Wollemia nobilis. Next base: position 3,745,391 of record JAQPPZ010000049.1, read on the forward strand.
TACAGACCTCAATTTGTCATGGCTATACTCATTCCGTTTTTCCAGCAGATGACGGGTATCAATATCATCGCCTTTTATGCTCCCGTGCTGTTTAAGACCATTGGATTCGCCTCCAACGCTGCTCTCATGTCCGCGGTTATTCTCGGAGCTGTCAACTTGTTTTCCATAGTTGTCTCCATTTTCGTTGTCGATAAATATGGGAGAAGATTCCTCTTCATAGAGGGTGGAATTCAGATGTTTATTTGTCAGGTAACATTATTGGCTCTACCCATCTCATTTCCACACTTGTACTAGTTTACGAATTTAATTTATTTTATGACTGTACTTGCTATAACATGTTAAGAATAATGCCCATGTTACTTGGCTTAATACAATATCTGAATATTTCCAATCCAGGCAATAATCAAGAGTAGCCTTCTCAATTAAGCAAACACCTTTAGACACTGCAGGAATTTTATTTTATTTGATTAGTTACAAATACTGGAATCTTGGATACTGCAGGTTGTCATTGCGGCTATATTGGGTGATAAACTTGGAACATCAGGGGAGGGAGGACTGACTCAGGGGTACTCATCGTTTGTAGTGTTCACGTTCTGCATGTATGCTGCGGGGTTTGGTTGGTCATGGGGCCCGCTAAGTTGGCTGGTCCCCAGCGAAATTTTTCCTCTGGAGATCCGCTCCGCGGGACAGAGTATTAACGTCGCAGTGAATTTGCTTACAACATTCATTTTTGCTCAGGTTTTCCTGTCGATGCTGTGTCACTTCAAATATGGTGTGTTTCTTTTCTATGCCGGTTGGGTGCTTTTGATGACTATTTTCGTCGTCTTCTTTGTACCCGAAACCAAAAACGTACCCATGGAAGAGATGACACGCGTGTGGAAGGAGCATTGGTTTTGGCGCAGATGGTCTTCTTACCAGGATGATCACCTTTCCGAAGTGACCACAAACACGCTGCACCCAAAGTCCTCCGATGTTGAAATGGTAAGTGCAAACGGTTCTGTAACTGTAAACCCTTAGCTCAGGTTAGAAGAAATCAGTCATGTCGGGAGTCAGAATTAGGACTTACCACTTAGCATTTATTTGTATCTTGTCATCATTATCCACACAAAGTTTATCAGATGGCCGAACAAGTAGGTGCGAAGCAATTATTTTATCTTGCCATCATTATCCAGACAAAGTTGAGCAGAGGGCCGAACAAGTAGGTGTGAAGCAATTATTTTATCATTATGACGAAACCCCACCTCACCTGCTCCGCCACTAGTATCTAGTATTTAAAATGTAAAATTAATTAAAAACCATTGTTGTTTGTCGAGATTTTTTTGTAGTTTGTCTATTTTAGTTCTGGCGTGCAAATAATGTTCAAAGGGGTTTGGTACATTCATTATGGTGACTTTATTGTTTAAATGAATATTGTAATTAATGCCGATAGAAAGTTACAGTATTATTAAGAGTGAAAGATACAGTATTATTAAGAGTGTGACTTTAATTTTGTTTTAATTATTTATATGGGTTGAAATGATCTTCTCTTGTTTGTTATGGTTATGTTACTATAATATTTTTAATAAATTATACAGTAATATTATAATAATAAATTTATATCATTTGATTAATATGTTGAGATTAATTTATGATGTGAATCTTTTCAATCCTTACCACTTGTTTTAATTTTATGGATTTATAACAATAAACTTATATCATTTGACTAACATTTTGACTAGCATGTTGAGGTTAACTTATAGTGTGAATCTTTTCAATCGTTGCCACTAGTTCTCACTCTCATGGATTTGAAGTCATGAGATTTGAAGTCATGTTTTTTAAAAAATATGACTATTTTTTTTTTAAAATTATTATTATTATTTTTTATTTTTTATTTATATATTTATATATATTTTTAAATAAAGATTAAAATATTTCAGTATTTTTTTAATGTATATTTAAGTTAGGATTGAACCCAAAATCACATTGCAACATCAAGAAAAATGGAATTATAATGTACAATCGTCTTGAGTTACAACACTATGAATATTAAATATATTTTGAATTTTAGGAAATTTTATGAATGGTAATGTTTGAGGGATCATGTTTACTCAGTGATTTCATGTTTTGCAATACTTACAACTCAGCTTTATTATCCTCAATCAAATCTTGAACAAAGTAATGGTAAATTTCGACATGTTTAAATTGAGTGTAATAAAATAAATTCTTTGTCAATTGAATTATATTTTTACTATCACAAATGGCGAATATTAGATGTCATTGATGAAGATTCACTTTTTGAGTAATGTTTTAAGTCATATTGCGTATTGAGATGACTTTCATGAACATATATATTGATTTTATAGATAAAAGACACATTGTGAATTACCTTTTGCTACTCTATGAAATTGGACATGAACCAAGATCAAAGATATAATCTAAAACATATTTTCTATCATTAATATCTTCATATCTATCCTACAAGTTTAGGATCTCCATCACATTTGTAGTTGAACCCAAGATGATATGTGCCTTGAAAATACCTCAATTCTTTTGCTGCATTCTAATGGTCTTCATAAGGATCCACCTTATCAATTGCATATGCAAAAATTGATTTTAAAATGATGACATAGAAAAGACTATAATCAAGTCATCTATTTATGATGTCATGAATCTTAAGTGAGTTAGACTTTGCACTTAACTTCAATCCAAGCTCAAATGGTAAATCAACATAATTGTAATCAAGCATCATAAATTTCATCAACATATTATTTTATCAACACATTTGAAGCATTTGCCTTTTTTCCTACAAAACATGCATGCCCAAAAAATAATGCATCAAATCCATATTGATCATGTCAAATGCTTTCTTCAATTGTAGGTATCATTAATGTATTGAATATGACTACAAGTGATGATCAAAACATCAATTTACAACACAAGAAGAATTATGTGCATATTACACCACTTCATATACATGTTTGTATAAAATTTTCTTCTTTTAATACTTGCATCCAAAAAGAATTTATTTTAGCTTACCAAATTTTGAAAAATTTGTTTGATACCATATAAAGATTTATACCAATACATCAAATTTCTTCTCTAGGTTATTCAATATATACATGAGAACACATTTATCACCAACATAAGCTTTTCTTTCATTTTTTATTCATTTTTTTCTTCTTGAACCAACTTGGGATACAAATCCTCAAATGTAATATTGTTCAATTTGTTTTTTTTTTTTTTTTTTTGAATTTACATGGTGGAATCGGTAGTTGCCACAAATCCGGGCAGGTTGTCTAGATTTTATGGCCGCCACATTATTCTGCGTTGTCCACCTTAGAAGCCGCCACACAGATCTTCGCGCAGTCCGCCCCTATAACCACCATGCCACAATCATTTTAAACCTTTTACGCCGAATATTGTTCAATTTGTTAGTAGTGTCAAGATCTCTAATAAATGTTTGGTAGGATCCTAAAAGATTTTGAAAAAACATATAAATTTATTTTTCTTAATTTTCTAATTAAATTAGACAAAATCTTTTTTTTCTCCTTCATTTTAATAATATGAGATTATTTCTTGAGAATCCATAGCAACTCCATAGTAAGATTAAGAATCCATATATCACTTGAGTTTTCATACAACTTGAAAGTTTCCATTTAATTTGATTTAGGGAAGAGGAATGCCACTTACATACATATTGAAGCTCTTTTAAAGTTAAAACCAAAAAAGAAATATTTACACCTTAATAAATTTATATTGCTCTCTCTCTCTAATGCTTTTATATCATGATAAAATTTCTATGAAAAATATATATCAAGACTAGAAAAGAGATATGGTAGTTGGGTGATTTCACTTGCTTTTATAATTAACGTAGATTTATTAAAAATTATCACTTCCTTTCAAAATATATATATATATATATATATATATATATATATATATATATATATATATATATTGCACTTGAGAAAAAGGGGTTGTGCTTGGGTCACCCACCGTTGACAAATCATAACTCTCTCCTTTAGAGCTTGAGAGTTTAGAAAAATATTCAATTCTCATCTAAATTGAGTTGGTAGAGCTAGATACCTACATATTTTCACAAGAAGTTTGATTTATTTATTTTCATTTTTGAATCTTCTTCAAATATTTTTGTAAATACAAATATTTCATAATTTAGCACCCTTCTTAACATTTTCTCGTAGTAGCCTTTACAAAACCAAAACTTCATCTCTTTTTTCTATGCCTTGCATCTTAGTAGAGTAATATTTCTAAAAATTTGTGTTATCATAGTCTACTTTACCATCTCTAGACTATTAGTTTTCTTCTTAAAGCATAAGTGCAACCACAAGAATTGTGATTAGCAGTCTCAAAATGTTGAAAGTTCATGATTAAACCTTATCAAGGAATATATGCATAATAAGTAAATTATGGGTCATTATATAATACAATCAAAATTCATTTTAACCGTAAATAGCCAGTTAAAAAATATTTTATCATTTTACTGAGTTATGAAATGAGTCGCATTCATATTATAATGAAATTTAAACAAATCAGAATGGTTTGATTTTAATAAATACTTTAGCAGACTTTAAAAAGTGAAAGTTTGAATTCATACTGTATCTTATAATCTAATCAACAACCAACAATTAAAATAATCCATTCGGCCATGAAGTCCATTTGATAGCATCTTCTTCTACTCCATTATACAAAACTTCTACTCCCTTCATAAAATCATAGTCCACTTTACCAAATCTAGATTGTTAGTTTCTTCCAATGCATTGATCTATAAATGGACATCCTAAAACATTTGTAATCCTCTCGAATATAATTTTGAATTTGCTTCATTCAATTTTTTATTAATAGTGTCAACTAAAATTAATTCTTCCTCTAACCATGGAAAAGAGAATTTAACTTCACGATCCTCTATTAAAACTCCTCTATTGTCTAACCTATCTACACATTTGTTCCCTTCCTTTAACTTATTTGTAAACTTTATTGCAAGGGCTAGTATTTCCACAATGACCTCTTGTATGTTCCATGGAGATTTTGCTTTCCTCAAAATTGTATTTATTGCTATTAGTGAATCATCTTCTATCCATACTCTATTCCATTTCATTTGTCTGCATATTTTGAATCCTTCCAAAGTTACCCAAGCTTCAACTTCATTATTTATCTTAAATCCACTATTGAAAGGATAATGTGATAAAATATCACCTATGTTATTTCTAATTATTCCCCCTCCTACTAGTCCTATATTTCCTTTAGAAGCTCCATAAAGATTCAATTTGACTAACTTTGCTTTTGATGGTTTTCACCTTATATTTTTTGCCTTTATTTTGTTTCTACGTACCCACCATCATAATTATATTTGATGACTTGACTCCATCTAGCAAGGATCTATGCTTCAATATTAGGGATTGGGTGAGTTGATAGGGTTGGTTTAGGTCCTTCTATGGCTAAACAAATCTTCCTTTTTATTAAATCTTAATTGTTTTTCTTTCCTTTAAATATTCTTTTATTCCTTTCTAATTGTACAATCCAAAGCATTGTATCTTTTGATGTATCCAAAATTATCTATAACGTAACATTTTTAAAAGTGCTTTTCCATTGCTTTAACCATTCTTTAATTTTGCCATTCATCACCATGCATTTTCCAAACATATTAAGAATTAATTGCCATAGTTTCTAGACTATTGAGTAGTATCCCAAGAGATGGTCTATACTCTCTTCCTTTTAACACAACACATTATGAGGGGCCATTAGAATACCTTTTCATTACGTTATACCAGATATAATTTTCTTATGGCCTACTAGCCATACAAACATTTTGAATTTTGAAATGCTTGAGTTATCCCAAATATCTCTCCATATTCTTACGATATTCATATTTTGTTGGTGATTTACATTATATTTACTTCTTGTTGTATATTCTCCTAAGCTATTTAATTCCCAAATTAACTTATACTTAGCTCCTCTCAAAATAATTTATGTTATATTTTTACTCAACTACATCCTAGCAGTAATGCTCAATATACTTGTAAAATACTCTTCTTTCCATTTGTATCTTCCTTCCCGATCCTTGTAAATGATGTTTGAAACCCTAATTTTGAATTAATCTCATCCATGGTTTCAAAATTGGATCTAGATTGAGTGGTCTTTTATCACACCAAGTATCCATCCAAATAGATTTTTTTCTTGAGTTCCCACCACCCATATTAGACCTTTAATCGCTAGATCAATTAATTTTTTAAATCGTTCTATAGTGCAGAACCATATGGTTATGTGAATGCAATAAAGATTAAGCATAGGTAATTATGCTCAACATACTTAGAAAAATTATTACCCATTTTATTTGACTCTCTTTGTAAAATATTCAAATTACTTTTCCCCTTACAACCAAGTTTGCATTCATAAGAACTCTTTAGCCAAGACCTCCACTAGTTTTGTCATCACACACCTTGCTCCATTTCACCAAAGAAAAATTCCTTTTATCATATAATGTTGACCATTAAAGGATCACATAATATATATTAACATTTTTTTTATTGTTTTTGGCATAATATATAAGGACATATAATATGTTGGAATGGCCAACAAGATTGATTTAATTAGTTTCACTCTTCTTGGTAACGATAACCATGTACCTTTATGTGCTAGTAGTTTATTCTAAATATTATTTACAATTGGATTTCACAATTATGTCCTCATTCCTCCCTAATAAGGGCATCCCTAGGTATGTTGTCAAATTTACCTCCATTTGAAGAAACCTACATATCCTTATTTTGATTCTAGCTGGAGTGTTTAGGAAGTAAAATTTCAATTTTGTCCTATTAAATTTCTACCCAAACACTCTTTTATATTCCTTTAATAAGATATTAAAATCTTTGGTTTTGTTTTTCTCTGCCCTCGCAAAAAGGGTTATATTATCTACAAATTGTTGATGGGTGATGTTGTCAATATTATTACTAGCCTTAAGTTTACTTATTAGCCCATATTTGTATGTCTTCTTTAGGTTCTCTTCCCAATACATCTACCATAATAATGAACATATATGGTGATAGAAGGTCTCCCTGTCTAAGACCCATCTTGGATTTAAATGATTATATTACAAGCCCATTGACTAGCGTTGAATATGATACCATAGAGACAAAGATTTAATCCATCAAACCCATTTCTTCCCAAATCCAAAATTTTCTCATACTACAAAACGAAAATCTCATTAAACCCTATCATAAGCTTTACTCATATCAAATGTTAATATCATTACGCCCTCTTATCTAGAAGCTATTGAATGAATTACTTCATGAGCTACTATGATCCCATCCATAATTTATCTCTATTTCACAAATCATCCTTGCTCTTATAAAATAATTTTGTCTAGTAGTGGTATTAACTGATTTTCCATCATTTTGAAGATTATCTTATATGTCATATTACATAAGCTTATAGGCCTGAATTAATCAAAACATTATGCATCCTTTTTTTGAATCAAGGTAAGATATGTCACATTTATTTTATAAGGTATATATTGTTTTATCTTAGATTGTTTCACTGCCACCAATAAAGAATACATCATTATTTCCCAATTATGTTAATATAATGCTATATAGATTCTATTTAGACTGGGGATTTATCCTTATCAAAAGAGAATAGAGATGAATGTACTTCTTCTAGAGTAATAAGCTTCATCAGTTTTCTATTATCCTCATTTATTATAACTAAAGGTACTTCTTACCGTAGCTTATCATTAAAAACTTCTTTCTCCTCCGATCCTAGAATATTTTGGTAAAAAATTCTTTCCTCTATGATTTTGCTTTGGTACTTAATCAAAATCATTTCTACTGATTTACTTCTGTTGGAAAATATGGCTATTACATCATTTGGTTATTTAATAATGTATCTTCATGGGTATATATTTAGGTTAGGAGTATATTAGAAGATAAATAGTTTATTAGAGTTATTCAATAAATGCACAAGTGTTATAATGTACAATGATGTAAATGTGCATGTAGTCCACATGTACACAAGTATTAGGGTTGAGTGAGAGGCAAGTAATCTATATTTCTATATAAAGGCCTCATTGTGAGTGATTGTGTGAGACGTTGAGTAGTGCATAGGTGAGAGTAGTAGTATGCACAATGTAGATCATTTTGCAATCATGAAGGAGTTGCAAACTCCATGAGAGAAGCATTGTAATTTTAGTGAGCTTTCTATATGAGCATTTCTAGAGCTTTGTATCAAGTTTTATATCATATTTTCATGTATGGTTTTTTTTTATTATCATAGTTATATCATTGCATGTTTATTTTTATACATGTGAATACATTTCCTTTATGTTTAAGGCTCCAAAAGTTAACAGTGATATCAGAGCCACAGTGGATCAAAGGAAAGCCACAAGTTAGCACCAATACTATTATTGAGTATTTGTAAATCGAATCAGCCATAGTGCGATGATGCATGCAAATACCATCACAAAAGATTTTTCATAGAAGTATCTCTGGGTAGAAGTATATAAAATAGAGAAATACACATGAGAGATTTAGCTAAAGTTTTTCCACAAGAGTTGTAACGCTTATGAAGACCATAACACAACATTGTATCCACTAGGTTGACAACCCAACTAGTGAGGAGTATTTCTCATAGAGTCAGGATTTTTTATTATCTTTAACATTTCAAGAGAGGAAAATAAGTTTTCAGGAGAAACATTTGGTACTATCATCTAAGTTTTTTTTGTCGCAAAAAATTAACTCTCAGAAGGTAGGAAGCTTCCTACAACAGATAGAGAAGAACTTTGTCTTTGTTTCCTGAAAGTCAAAGTTACTTTCCTCGTGTAGGGATTGATTATTTGTTGTATAAAAATAAGGATTGAATATTTGGAGGCCTAAGGATAAATATCCCATTGAGAGATTTACAAATTGAATACTCCTAGTTGAAATATTGAGGAGATATTGAGTGGCCAAGGAAGCCACATTGAATATTGTAAATCTAGGAAGGAGGTCCTAGAAAGAAGACCCATTGAAGATTGAAGAGACTCAAGGAGAAGAGTCCTAGAAAAATATTGGATATTGGTGATCTCCATTGAATAATTAAAACTTTTTATTGAAGAAAAGGTCCATTGAAGGCCCGATTGAAGAAGAGTTCCATTGAAGGCCCTATTGAAGAAAAGATCCATTGAAGACTCTATTGAAGAAGAGGTTCATTTAAGGCCCTATTGAAGAAAATATCCATTGAAGACTCTACTGAAGAAGAGGTCCATTGAAGGCCCTACTGAAGAAGATATTTCAGTAGCAGTATATTTAGGGTATCCTATAAGAAGATATCATATCCATAGTTGAAGATTGAAGAGGCCAATGAAGGTCTCATTAAAGATTTAGAAGTTGCAATATTGAGAACCTTGGAGAGGTCTCATGGAGAAACAATAAGAAAGGCTTGGTGAACCTCATTGAAGGAGTTCATAGAAAGACTCATTGGATAAATTACTACCAAATAAGAAGCTAAGGAATTAGGATAATTATTGCCATTTGACAACAAGCCCAAAGGAGAAAGTTTGGCAAGTTGTTTGTCAAATAAAAAATATAGTATTGAATAGATCTCAAGATTGTTTGAGGAGGAGATATACTTTGAAGACAAAATTTGATAAGGGAAAAGGGAAAGAAGAACCACCAAATCTACGAGATTTTGAGGCCATCATTGAAAGAGGGTCTTGAGCTACATCTTAGCTACAATTTGAGTAGAATCCTACCAAATGTTTTGGATTAAAAGATAACATTTCAGTGATGGTATTGTCTACCTTACAATATGGAAAATTTTCAGATTTGAAGATAAAGGATGGGCAGTACATTAAACAAAACTCAAAGCTACAAAATGTAGAGTTCATGGACAGTAAAAAGCGTAGCAAATAAAAGGAATTAGAAGCAACAGATAAGATTGCTTAGTGCTAAAATTTTTAGAAATTTTGGTCAGCATTAACAACTACTAAAAATCAGATTCCATAAGCACATTCTAAAGAAGGTTTGAAGCCACCAAATCAAAGTTTAGAGTAGCAGGTTGATAAGGTATTGAAGCTTCAAAAAGGTGAGAAAAGAGTTTTTTTTGGATAACATAGGAGAGCTACAAAATCATCGACAAAAGGTAGCCATTGAGGTGACTTAGATCACCACTATCTTCATCATCTTCGAGAGAAAAATACATGCAAAAATAAGGTGCAAATGTTTATTAGTTGAGTTTTTATATTCGGTTTCATATTAATGTTTATCAAGCACAATTTTCAAAGGATCAAAGAGTTGCATAGAATAGTTTCATTTCAAGTATTTCAAAATAGTGTAGAAGTTATAGTATACAAGGACCGAACTTGCACATAGAAGAAAATAGAAGTTAGTTATATTTTGAGAAAAATAAACATATCAACATTATGTTGCTAATTCTAATAAAAAGGATACTACATACTTATATAAGATAGAGTGCAAATTTTTATAGTGAAAATATTTGATTTATAAGTAAAGAATAGCCAAGCAAAGAAGATATTGTCAGGAGTTAAAGGTAATATTCTATTTCAGCCAAACCAGTGATCAAAGGCAGGTTTATTGAGAGGTTTTTTGAGGAAGTAAATGGAAGAATTATATGGCAAGGAATAGCCACCAAAAAGGATAGCAATACCTCTAAAATATGGAGAAGAGAAGCCAACACATTATAGTTAGGAAAAGATCTTTAAAGGAAGAAGGAATTCATAGTTTTAAGTGTGCATATCCAAACGTATTTTGTGAACAGTATTGAAGAATATTAAAATCAGTTTCTGAGAGCAAGCTTGGACCTTACAATCAAAAAACTAGATCAACAAAATGAAACCCACATTTCGATCAGAATAAAGATAATATTTCAAGCATAGAGGAGCAGTTATAATATACGTTGGATATTCATTTAATTAACTCCATAAGAATTGGAAAAGACAAGTTTCAGAGTGCCTTCAAAAATCAAAAGCAAGGACAATTTATGAGGTCCAGATGTGAAGTATTTGAGGTGGTAAAATACATCCCATGGAGCGCCATGATCATTGAAGTTGTTGCATAGAGGATAAAATTTGATCTGAAAAAATATTAAAGGAATAAAAAGACAAGCATAAACATTGAATTCATAGTGCAAGTCCTCTGTCATAAAAATGGAGATGTCATTACCATTGGTGCTAGCTGGAAATCAACATGTATCCACATCCAAAAAAGCCTTGGAATATAGTTTATTCATTCTGCTGAGAAAAATGTAGACAACGTGAGTTGGGTATTGGAAAGCGCTAAAGAGGTTCAAAGAAGAGTGAGAAACCTAGTTACCAAGTGGTAGAAGATTATTCCATGCAAATTACCATGTTTAAGAGTGAAGATAAACATCTAGAAGTACAATATAACATTAAAAAATTCAGCAGTGCCAAGCATCATAGTGTAACATTCCACATTATAAGGTTAAGATGAGTGTCCAACGTAGGTGGAAAAGATAAAATAATGTTGAAGAATCCTCCATATACGAGAGTACAACATGGAGGTAAAAGGTAAAAGAAATCATCAACCACCAATATGTAAGAAATCAAGAAAAACTTGTCACAAACATTGAAAAAAGGATCTACGTCAAACGTTTCCAAGAAGTGAGCAGAATACAAGCACCACATGTCATATGTGCTACACGAAGCTATAGGATGAACACTTTCAAGAAAACAAGTACCACTTGGCACTCCCATATAATTTTGCTTCTAGTTAAGAAGTTGCCCAACATATGTAGATGCAAAGGAGGAGAGCTGAAGTAGTGGTGAAAGCAAATGATGTTGGAAATTTTGAGTTAGTTGTGTTGTCATTAATGTCAAGAGTCAATGTCAGTGATCAGTGCAGGACTTATAAAAAGAAGGGTTAAAATATTTATATTTTAAGTCCAAGAGATTTGGTTTAAGAGCTTCATATGATTGGTCAAAAGGATGGTTAAATTCCCTGAAGGAAAGGCCTAAAGGAAATAATATTATAATTTTTATTATTATAATATTAAAGGAGGTAAAAAAAGGTCTAAGGGTGAAAGGGATAAATACCTAGGCCCAAAGGATATAATATTATAATATTTTTATTATAATATTAAAGGTTAAAATTTAAGTCTAAGGTAATTTATAAATTATTTATAATATTCACATTATAAATTAATTTATAAAACAATATTATTTAAACCCTAAAGTTAGGGTGGGTGCAAAATCGTTTTAAATAATTAATCCTCCCCGTCGATGTTCGATGATGTTTGGCATATGGTATAAATACCATAGGGCTTGCCAAACCAAAGATAAGACTTCAATTTTGATGCATGTGCGAGAAAGGACAAAAGGTTAATGCGAAAATTCATGAGCATAAGAAGAGGATTTTAATTTTTTAAAGGGGCAATAGAAAACATGATAAATAAATTAGTCAAGGCATAGAGCCTTGTCACCAACCGGTTGGTTGGGCTAGTGGCAAGTGATTGGTGTGTAAAGCGCTAGGAGAGTGGAGGTTTTGAGTTCAAGTCTCAATAGCTACGAAAGGGCAAAGTCTAGCTCAAGGTGCTTTTCCCTCCCAAGTGAGCACCTAGCTCACGCGGTAGTTGATCCATGACTAGGATGTTGGCGGTTGTGCGACCTGGGATCGAATCCTACCGAGCGACACACAAAGGTATTTAATTTTTAATTTGTTTTTGAAGTGTGTGTCTAAGGTTGCATAGTGAGCACTATTTGAGCGCGTGGTCTAAAGGTTGTTAAGTGAGCGCCTAGGGAGATATAAGGAGGTTAAGGTAAATTTTATTTTTACCTTGGTTAAAGTTGGAAAATCATTTATTTTTATTTAAAATGTGAATTGCATTATTTATGATTTGTGATGGTTAATTATTTTTGAAATGCAATTTTGAGTAGGGAGACATAAGTAAGAAATTTGGATTAACCTATGTATTAAATTTTTGAAGAAGGTTATAGTGAAAGTGAGTTTTTGGAATCTTTGTTTGAGAAGTTTGGAGATTATAAGGTGTACTTGAGACTTGATAATTTTTGTATAGGGAATTAATTTTGAGAAAAATATTTGTGGATATTTTGAGATAGATTATTTCTATCTAACCTTGATATTGGCAAATAAGGTTTTGATTGTGATTAAGATAGGTTTTGAAGGCATATCTCCATCAAAACAAAAGGTATGGGCACATCTTCCTTATGAGTGAAATGTTGTTGGATTGAGTGTTGTGAAATGTAAAGTTGGAGTGAAAATAATTGTTTGATAAGCATTGTTGGAAATGTTTGAGTGAGTCTTCATGTACATGATTAGGGTTTGTGGAAGAACATGAGTATCATTGTTATGTGAGATTTTTTGATAAGCATTGTTGAAAATATTTGAGTAAGCTTTCATGTGCATTATTAGGGTTTGTGAAAATATCATGAGTATCATTGCTATGTGAAGTTGAGAACTATCTTGAGCTAGGGTTTGTGAAATATCATGAGTATAATTGTTATGTGAAGTTGAGAACTATCTTGAACTAGGGTTTGTGAAAGATCATGAGTATCATTGTTATGTGAAAACTAGAATCATCTTGAGTCAAGGTTTGAGTTCCATAGTGTGAGTTGTTGGAAGTCTAGTGAAACACTTGGTTAGGATTTATAAGCAAGTTGTGTTTCATTGAGTGAATGTTTGAATGAAGTTTATTGAGCATTACATATTGAAATCATTGGAGTGATAGCTCAAGTTCTATGAAACAAATTATTCTTTATTCTAAATTGATTTGAAAGAGAGTTTGGAAGTGATTGAGTGTTTCTGTGAGTGTGAAACATATCGAGTCTTTAATAATTATCTATATGTTTCTGAGTGAAGCTTGTTTGTGATATTGAAGAGGTTTTTCTAAAAGAGATTAAGTTGAGTTTTGTATGCAAGTTTACAATTGATATGAATAAGCTTTTGTAAAATCTAGTGGACTGTTTTGAGTAAGTCCTAGAGAGGACTTAAGGAAAAAGTTAAGCAATATTTTGTGAGATCTTGTGAGCGGATTTGAGTAAGTCCTAAAGGGGACTTAAGGAAAAATTTGTGTGAGATTTTGTGGAAGCTTACAATCAGATTGGACAAGTATTAGTGAGGACTTGTTGAGTAGATTTCAGGTAAGACTTGGTGAGGACAAGGAATTAATTCAATTTTAGTGAAGATAAATATGAAGATGCTCTTGAAGGACAAGAATAATAAAGTCTTCTTATGGCAATAGAAGAAGAAGGAAGTGCTCTTATTGAAGAAAATAATAAGGATGATCTAGAAGACAAAGAATAAAAATCAGAGGAAGGAGAAGTTGATCTTGAGTGTGAGCTTATTTCTGCTCTTAAGGAATTAAGGAAGGTAAGAAAGCAAAACTCAAAACTCAAGATTCAATTTTAAGAATGTGATGAAGAGAAAGGAAAGCTTATAGAAGATCTAACCAACTCAATATCTAAGACAATAATATATAAAGGTAATCTAGAGGCAAAGGCCTTAGAATGTGAAATATTAGATCATGAGGTAGATTCACTAAGGAAGGAATTAGAAGAGTCTAAATACAAGCTACACAGGTTTGGGAGAAGCTCAAAGACCTTGGATAATATTATCAAGGTACAAAGGTCTTCATAAAACAAGACAGAACTTGGTTTTGAAGAAGAACATAGAGGACAAGGAAAGGAGTCAATCTCAAGCTCCAAAGAAGAAGAAGCTTTAGAATAAGAGAGTGAAAGAGAAAGTGATAATTCTAAGGATGAGTTGGAAAATAGAAAGTTCAACAAGAAAAGGAACAATGCACAAATGAACATATGGAACAAGAAACATCATAGGGAAGAAGATACTAAGAGACCAATGGGGTCAAGACAAGGTTTCTTCAATGGACATTGCTTCTCATATCACAGGTTTGGACACAAGGCTACACAGTGCAGGACACATGAAAGACAAGGATATGGTTTCACCAATAGAAATTTTAGAAGTGGACATCTCTTTCAAGGGTATTTCTACTCTTGTAATCAGTTTGGTCATAAGGCAATAAATAATAGGGTAAATGATAGGAATGGATATGTCTTCACCAGGAGGAACTACAAGATATTTAAACCTTCAAGGAATCACAAAATTAAGTGCTATAAGTGCAATAATATTGGGTACATAGCTAAGTGATGTAGAGCAAAACTTCCAGAGATAAGCATGAATGGAAATATTTAGAGGAATCAAAAGGATTAGTTGAGGAAGGTGGAAAAAGGTAAAGATCAGCGTATACTGGGAGTAGAGATACTCCCACCCCAAAATCAACCACCTCAAGAGAGGAGGTGGGAGAGGGGCTAAGCTAAGAGTCTCACTCTTAGCCCCAAGCCCCAAAGGTGGCCCTTTGCCATTGATGTCAAAGGGGGATATATTTGAGCTAGATGGAGAGCATTAGTTAGGGGGAATAGTTTCTTACGGGGGGTAATTTTGAAAAAAGAAAAATAAATAGTTACATAGAAATGGTTGACATCAATGACAAAGGGGGAGATTGTTGGAAATTTTGAGTTAGTTGTGTTGTCATTGATGTCAAGAGTCAGTGTCAGTGATCAGTGCAGGACTTGGAAAATAAGGGTTAAAATATTTATATTTTAACCCCAAGATATTTGGTTTAAGAGCTTCATATGATTGATAAAAAAGATGATTAAATACCCTGAAGGAAATGCCTAAAGGAAATAATATTATAATTTTTATTATTATAATATTAAAGGAGGTCAAAAAAGGTCTAAGGGTGAAAGGGAAAATACCTAGGCCCAAAGGATATAATATTATAATATTTTTATTATAATATTAAAGGTTAAACTTTAAGCCTAAGGTAATTTATAAATTATTTATAATATTCACATTATAAATTAATTTATAAAATAATATTATTTAAACCTGAAAGCACGAGGATACGGAAGCAAAACAGAAGGGGAAATGCAACGCTAAGTCCTACGAACGAGAATGCATGAAAAGAAGGAAAACCAACGAACTGAAACGAGATTAAAAGCAAGTGTAAAAGTGCGGCCCTTTATTTTATTAATTTGCTCCAAATCGGGTTACAATACGTCTCCTCCCTTTTCAGGGGCTAGGAGCGTCGGACATATTTTGATTACACCATGAATGATATATTCCCCTTTGAGATCTTCCGCGTGCCCACATTGAAAATGGGCGGACCAAACGTCACCGTCGCTTGCGTGAATATGTCTATGGTTCCTTGCTGCCCCTCTGGTGTCGAGATCCTACATTCAGAGAAATAGTAAACGGTTAGTAGCACCTGCGGATGGAGAGAAACATGCGATCCCCAAGGCCTGCGGTCAGTGCATGCATAAAATGATTAAAACGATAACTGAAACATATCAGAATGAGCTAAAAATTTGACAGAAGCAATAAAACATTACCAGGAACCCACTGCAAAAGGAACAGTTGAGAAATCTGCCACAGATTTCTAATCGCTCCGGGGTGGGACGATTAGGACTGTCATAAGTTGTCAGAAGGCCACCTCCTAAATGTCTGGTCCAGAGGCCTCCAAAATGCCTACAAAGTTGGGGTTAGACAAAACGGGGCATTTTGGGATGACCCAGAAGGTTAGATTCTGCAAATTTGGCCTCGATTGCCCTGTATCCGATGATGCTCCCTGTATGTTAGCGAAAGCGAGAAATGATAAAATCATAGCCAAAACTTGTCAGAATCACATGAAACTTGAATAGCAGCATATGTAAGTAACCTAGAATCAAATGCAAAAGAAAAATCAGGGAAATCTACCATAGATTTCTAATCGCTCTGGGGTGGGGCGATTAGAACTGCAATAGTGCGGGGGCGCCCAGGGGCAGGACGCCCATCGTTTGGGACTTGGTTTCAGCACCAATCCACTTGGGATGGGTCCAAAACCTCTTATGGGGTTGTGTCGAAAAATTTGGTGGGGTATTGTGGCCAAATGTTTGGGTTTGGGTCCGGATTGCGCTTCCAATAATCACCCAATAACCTCCCTTCCAAAAGAGAGATCAAGGATGTAAAAGCACAAACGATGGGTGAGGATGTAATTCGGCAGCACTCCATTGCTCCAAATGCTCCTCTCTGTCCCTTTTTTGGGGTGAGAAGACTCACCAATTTATAGACCTAGGGTCTCTCTCTTTGAATGCGCATGCGAGGGCGCCACTTGACTTGCTTGCCCTATTTTGGGAGAAAAGATTATTCCCTGATTTAGAGTCTCCTTGCATGAGGCCTCCATAATCAAGGCATGCATGACTGAAGTCTCTCTCTGATTTGAAGTCGTTCCTCACAATTGCATGCCCTGAAGGTGCAGTTAAGTGGCGGACCTATCGAGGTTTGAATTTTTCCAGTCAAACCTGCTATTCGCCCCACCCTGGGATGAATGTTGATAATCATCCCGAGGTGGGACGAATACCAGTTTGTAATCGTCCCAAGGTGGGACGAGTAGAGAGCAAAGTGCTAAAAAGGTGCCAAATTGACCTCTGACCTTCCAAACTACTGTGGGAGTGGTTAGGACCACTTTTTAACCTCTAGGGGCTGCCCTAGGGGCTATGTATGTCAATTCGATCAGTGCTTGTCATCACATAATCGGATTGGTGTTGTTTTGGTGTCTATAGATGCCCCTTTTTGGGATGCGTTGTGCGTGGCGCGATGCTTGAGCAAAAATAGATAACCAAAGCACTAATGATTAGGGTTTCTCAGTAACCTAACCAACTCTTGATGCCCCAAGTATGGAAAGGGCACGCATTCTTGAATCCTTGCTTCGACGAGCTAAGGAGCTTAATTCAAGTGTTAACCTTTTTTAGTGAGGTGTTACTTGATCTTGGACATTGTTCAATCATGAATAGGCAAAGGGCGCAACCTTTTGTCTATGGGAACCTTGAGTTCATGATTCTAGAATGCCAAGTGTTTGATCAGCTTGTGATTATTGCTTGTTTGCTGCCCCAAGCAGGAGCATGATTGTCTTTGTCAATGATCCTTTGAATGCGTGCCATTTCCTTGATTGGGTGTGTTTTTGTTGATTGGTGACTAAGTGTGACTACCCCCTCAAGCGACGAATCGATGAGGGAATGACCGACATGAGAAAAGCGATGAGTCGCTTGACCCAAGATGACTTGTGTAAGGGTGCCTTCAGTTGTTTTTCGTTGAATGCTTATGCAGTTTCCGAACATTTTGACCTATTTTTGGTGGGTTTGAACCCTTTTTGTGACGTATTTTGGAGCTAAAATTGTCAAAAATCCATCCTCCATGGAGCGGTCCGGCTATGGTAGCCTTATTAGGGAGTAGGATAATGACAATTTGTGACCCCAACGTCTATTTTGGATGCCAATAATGTCAGGCACAAAGGCGCCTTCGTTCGGCAATTTTATTGCTATTTTTGGGTGGGTTTTGACCCTTTTTGTGACGCCATTTGGGGATGAAATTCTCAAAAATTCATCCTCCCATGGAGCGGTCCAGCTATGGTAGCCTTCTTAGGGAGTAGGATAGTGAGGATTTGTGACCCCAACATCAATTTTGCATGCCAAGAATCGCAGGCGCAAAGGCCCCTTTGTTCGGCAAGTTTATTGCTATTTTTTGTGCATTTTGGTGCAGTTTTTGTTGTTTTTGAAATTTTTGCTCTGTAATCATCCCTGGGTGGGATGAATACCAGTTTAGTAATCATCCCAGGGTGGGACGAGTGCTAACTAGAGTGCTCATCCCAGGGGGAACGATTACAGGCCTAAAAGCCTATTTAAGGGCCAAAACTAGGTTTTGGGCTCATTTGCATTTGTTTTTCCTGGCGTTTGGGAGCTGTGAGGAGGAGGAGGTCGAGTTCGCGTAGCGGAGCGCTATCAAATTTCTTGGACACCATGAGTTCATGGACCGGATCATCAAGTGGCGGAGCCGAAGCGAGACCGGTAAGTGATCCTCCTCTATATTTTGCTTGGTTTGTGTTACAGTTTAAAACCGCAATTTGTTTTCTTTTGTATTTTGTTTTTCAATTTAAAAATGAAAACCCTAGTTAAATGTTTGTTGTGTGTGTGAATTTGTGTTTTGTTGTAAGCTAAAAAAGAAACCCTAGTTTAAACTAAGATTGAAAACTTAGCTTAAAAAATGTTTTTATGTTGTTTTCTATTTTTTATCAGTTTTAGACGAATGTTAAACCCTAGGAACTAAAAACTTTTATTGTGTGTTGTATTTTTTAGTTTGATAGTAAAATGAAAACCCTAGGTTAAATTTTTATTTTTGTTTAACTAGAGTTAGAAACCCTAGTTGTTATTTTGTTTTATTTTTTTGTAGTTTAAACCCTAGGTTAAAATTTGATTTTTGTAAACTAAGGTAAAAAACCCTAGAGTTGTTTGTAATGATTTTTTTGTTTTAAACTAGAGTTAAAAACCCTAGGTTAGATTTGATTTTGTGTAAACTAAGGTAAAAAACCCTAGTTTAAACGAAGGTCAAAAACTTAGCTTTGTTTTTATTTTGTTTGTTGTTGTTCATCAGTTTAGACTAAGGTCAAACCCTAGGTTAACTGTTTAATTTTGTTTTTATTTTTGTTATTTAACTAGTAAAACCCTAGGTTACTTTTTTTTTGTCATTTAGACTAGGATGAAAACCCTAGGTTAACTTTTTATTTTTTTTTTGTCAGTTTAGACTAGGATGAAAACCCTAGGTTAACTATTTTTTTATTTTTTTGTCAGTTTAGACTAGGATGAAAACCCTAGGTTAACTTTTTTTTTGTATTTTTTTTGTCAGTTTAGACTAGGATGAAAACCCTAGGTTAACTGTTTATTTTTGTTTTTTGTTTTTTGTCAGTTTAGACTAGGATGAAAACCCTAGGTTAACTATTTTTTGTTTTTTTTTTTGTTAGTTTAGACTAGGATGAAAACCCTAGGTTAACATTTTATTTTTGTATTTTGTTTTTTATCAGTTTAGACTAGGATGAAAACCCTAGGTTAACTGTTTATTTTTGTTTTTTTTTATCTTTAAAGATACCTAATTTTTTTTTGTTTTTTTATCATTTAGACTAGGATAAAAACCCTAGGTTAACTAATTTGTTTTTGATTTTTTGTTTTTTTTATTTATCAGTTTGAACTTAGAGTTAAAAACCCTAGGAACTGACAAATGTGTTTTTGAATTTTTTTGTTTGTTTATTTATCAGTTTGATACTTAGAGTTAAAAACCCTAGGAACTGACAAAGTGTTATTTGAATTTTTTATTTTTTTATTAATGTATATACTTGCATTTTGCTAATGTGTATGTTGTACATTTATTAAATGTTTTTGTGTTTAGACATTGTGTATGTTTGTTTTAGTGTTGTACTATTTTTTTTGTTTTGTTTTTTTTTTTATTTTGTCATGTTTTAATGTTTTTGTTTTGTTTTCTTTTGCAGGTTGTGAAGAGCCGGTACCGTGTGCCGACGGTGTTCTCTGAAGCACGGGAGGCGCTGACTATGGTGGACTGGGAGTGGCTTGATGCCCTTGGGCTCAAGCAAGTGACTCGATTAGAGCCTGTGGTGGGGGATCGAGCCTATCTGATGGCCCTGATCAACTTGTGGGATCCTCGGACTAATACCTTTCATCTCCCAACAAGGGAGATGATGATGACTCTTGAGGATGTCTATCGGATTCTATGGATTTTGATAGACGGGCTTCCTATTCGGACTACTCCGTGTGATCAACGGACAGCAGTGTTGACATGGTGCTTCGGGCATGGGGTGGAGATGGGGGTGGATAGTCCGGTGGAGAGGGCAGAGGGGATTGCCTGATTGGCGGTATCTTGGTGCGATGGTGGCTAGAGAGGGGCGTGTTGGGGGTGAGGCATGCATTACTGATGACCCTCATCTCCAACATGCTGCTGCCTGACTCATCAGGTGCGAGGTTCCCTTGGAACCTGCTAGAGGTAGTGTTCAGATTGGTCGAGTGTCCGATGGAGGCACCCTTGATTATGAGATGGGGACAGATGCTTCTAGCATAGCTTTATGATGAGTTGTACGAGGTCCGCTATCGAAGGCAGAAGGGGATTGGGTGCAGCTACCTATTGTAGTGTTGGGGGTGGCAGCACATAGTTGTGGAGCGGCCACAGGGTTTGCCATGGACTACTCGGGCAGAGATGGTGGACAGAGAGATAGGATATGCGGCTCTGTGGTGGTCTGAGGAGCAGGGGCAGAGTCGATGGTGGGCAAGTGTCGTAGGGCACTATGTCGATGCCTTCACTCGGCTTGCTCTAGGGGAGGTGTTCTAGCACCCATATCGAGACTATCCAACCTAGCCTAAGGCTGGAGAGTGGCTTCGATGGGTGCGTAGGGGGAGATGGCTGATCGAGTGGCATGGGACCGAGCAGGAGTACTTCCTGTACGTCCGAGTGATATGATAGTTTGGGGTGCACCAGGGGTTTCCTGGTGAGCCCTTGATCTATCGATATTAGGGTGACGAGAGGACTATGGCCTGGCCGATCATCGAGCCACTGGGTGAGGAGTCGGATCCTGTGATCGATGTCCCTGACATGGACAACGTTGGGGCGACCATTGAGTATGACCAGTGGTGGACGTTGTGGTGGTGGTGAGGTGAGGGGCCTCTAGGGGGTCTAGAGGTGGTAGTAGTAGGTGGTGAGGGTGTAGAGGCATCAGGAGAGGGTTGGGGGGCTCCGCTCGAGGATGCGGACATGGTGGAGGTTGACATCTTTGGGGGGATGATTTTGGGGTTCCAGAGCAATCGGATACGTAGGACGTCCCGGAGCAGTGGGAGCTGGAGCAACCTACCATCTCGGATATGCCTATGCCTCAGGTAGTCCCAGAGGGTGTGGAGGTGAGGCATCATGCTGAGATAGCATGATTGGAGGATCTACTTTGAAGATGGGATGAGGAGCTTGGGGATGCTCTGCAGGAGAGGGATCTCCTATGAACTCAGTTGGCACAACATGATGACGTAGTGGCTACGTACCATCGATGGGAGATGGATCTATTTCATCATCGGATGGAGTTGGAGGCAGAGATTATCCACCTCGATGGGTGGTTACCTGAGCTCCCTAGAGGTGGGTCTTCACGTCGGATGAGAGACAGCGATACTGAGCAGTCAGCATCTTCTCATCGCAGGTGGCTGGATGAGGGGGCGCTAGTGGGCATGATGCGGGGGCTAGCAACAGCCACCCTGAGAGGTCCCATAGGACCCACACCATGGGGGTAGTTCCTGTCGCACCGATCCTGCATGATCATGGTGGCCGATGCCCTAGGCTTGGGGGTTTTTGAGTTTTTGCTTTGTTTTGTGAGGTCAGAGGACCGACTTATTGTAGCCTACGGGCATTTTGATGATATATATATACATGAATTTTCTTTTTGGTTATACACTTGTCATGATTTATTTTTTTTTTTATGCACATTTATTTATGATGATGTATGCATGTGTTATTATGAATGTGATGTTTCTAATTATATGATGTATGCATATGGAATGAATGAAATGATTTGTTGATAACTTGTCGATGGCACCATAGACTGTACAAGATTTACTAGCTTTCTGTACTTATGTGATGGCTTTGTGGAATGACTTTGCATGTGTGAATTTTGTTTTGGTATTTTTCATATTTTTTGATGTTGATGTAAGTAATGAAATGTACCAGTTGTTTTAAAATGTAGTTAAGGTTTTCTGAGATTCAGATGTTTTAACTAACTAGCCAAGACTGTACATTTATCTCACAAGATTTTTTGAACAAGGTACGAATCAGACTTGAGTTTGACCAAGTTATTTCACATCCCTGTGTGTGCAATTGAATTCGTTTATGTGGTATTTGTCAGGATACCGCTAGTGCCAGATAGGATGTCAACCAAACCTGTATTGAGGATCACCTAATTAGCTCCACTAACTCCATTGTTGTATTTAGTAAGATTAATCCATGGGACAATCTAAGGTACCATAAGCTAGCTCATCCACATGCAAACATTGGTCTGCTCACACGCAAAGCTAATGTGATAGACATATCGTCATGCATTTAGGATACCACCATTGTCAAGTAGGTTGTCCACCAAACCCGTAATGAGGATCACCTAGATGGTTTTTCGAATGCTGAGAATTCCAAGGATTCAAGCTCAGGCATCTTTCGGTTGCTCAACTTATTGGGATACTTGCTCGCATATATAGTGATGAAAATCACTATTTATTTTTTGCTTTTGTTTTTCTTTTTGAGCAAGGACTTTGAATAGTGGTGATAACCACTGTTATTTGATTTTGCATTTATAGGTTGTAAAGTTGAGCTCGTAGGTTTTTGGCTTGTGAATGGCATTGATCCTTTTGGTCTTGGGGATGACTACCCATCCTGTTCAGGGACGTGTAGTACGAATCCTTATGACCTTTGGGAATCAAAGGTGATTGGGGATGTTATTATGTAAGGGCATTGATCTTTAGGCCTTGGGGATGACTACCCATCCTTGTCAGGGGTGTGTAGTACGAATCCTTACGACTTTGGGGACCAAAGGTGTTTTGGAAGTTTGTGATGATGGATTTTTGGAATTTTGTTTGTAAATGGCATTGATCCTTTTAGGCCTTGGGGATGACTACCCATCCTTGTCAGGGGCATGTAGTACGAATCCTTATGACTTTGGGGATCAAAGGTGTTTTGGGATTTTTGTTAGTGGTGAAAACCACTATTTATTATGGGAAATTAGATGGGGAAGAGCTTGTCCTTTTGTCAATTCTCAGCATTCTTGAACCATTCGCATAGGGGGATGAACAGGCTAACCTTTCACCTATGGTACCCTAGACTGCTTTGTAGGTTTCTCTTGCATTCACACAACTTGGGAATTATTTTATGTGTGTTAACTTGTGTAGGGATATTATGTAACGAAGTATTATCCAAGTAAAACTCTCCCTTTGTAAAATCTATCTGACTTTGTACAGTTTTTGGCTAGAAATTTAAATACAGCTGAATGGCGAAAACCCTAAATACATTAGGAGACAACTGACTATGCTAAAAATGTGGATGGTGTTATTCTGGATGGATGTGTTTATAAAATGGAAAAATGTGGAAAATGATGGAATTGCCTAGCAATTATAGTCTATGGTGCTTGTGACATGTATGACCAGCAAATATGCAATGTATGGATGCGATGCCTAATGCAGTTTATTATATTTTTGTATTTTGATTTTTATGAGTATGCATGAAATTGAGATGCAATTTTTTTGTTATTTTTGATTATTTTATTGTTTTTGTTTGTTTTTGAATATTTGTTTTTGACCAAGCGATTGTGGGAACCCTTGGAGCTTTTGGTTTGACCAAAGGGTTTATGGATACCTTTGGGGCATTTTAGGTTGACCAAGCGATTGTGAGAATCCTTGGAGCTTTTGGTTTGACCAAAGGGATTATTGATACCTTTGGGGCATTTTGGGGTTGACCAAGCGATTGTGGGAATCCTTGTTGGACGTTTTAGGTTTTACCAAAGGGATTATTGATACCTTTGGGGCATTTTAGGTTGACCAAGCGATTGTGGAATCCTTGGAGCTTTGCCAACAATTGTAGGAATCCTTGGAGCTTTTGGGGTGGGCTATGGCTCTCTAAATGTGGAATGGCCTCAAATGACTGATGTTCAAGGGTTCTGGTTCCTTGATTCCTTCAAGAGAGGTGAGCCGGTATGTTCCAGGTCCTATTTTACTATCAATTACATAGGGACCTAACCAATTTGCCATGAATTTGTCCCTGAGATGGGTCGGCAAGTTAGAGTTTTGTTGGTTCTCTTTTAAGACCAAGTCACCAACCTGAAAGTCCCTCAGGTGAACTTTCATGTTGTATGCTCTCCTAAGTCGCTCTTGATAGATACGTAAATGCTCGAGAGCATTGATGCGTCGTTCATCGAGCAACGTAAGTTGGTCTAACCGGGCCTACCATGCAGTGTCATCATCGATGAACTCTTGCATTGATATGCGTAGGGAAGGTATTTCCAACTCGAGAGGCATGACTGCCTCGGAGCCATACACCAACGAAAATGGAGTTGCCCCAGTGGGCATCCGAATGCTAGTGCGATAAGCCCACAGGGCAAGCGAGATTTGAATGTGCCAATCCTTATGACTATCTATGACCATATTTTTGAGGATAGCAACTAGCATTTTGTTTGATGCCTCTGCTTGCCCATTTGCTTACGGATAATAAGGTGTTGAAAAACTATGCTGAATTTTGTACTTTGTTGTCAAAGCACGCACATCTTTATTCTTGAATGACGTCCCATTATCCGAGATGATCTTGGATGGAATACCAAAATGACATATGATGTTATGCAAAATAAACTCCGCAATGCGGGGTCCAGTCATAGAGGTTAGCGAAATTGCTTCCACCCACTTGGTGAAGTACTCTATGGCCGTTATGATGAACGTGTGATGACTCGACGATGCAGGGGAGATCTTTTCGATTAGATCTAAGCCCCACTATGAAAATGGCCAAGCCGATTGGATCGGTTGCAAGGCCTGAGAAGGTACGTGTGTCAAATTAGCATGGTGTTGACACTTCATGCACTTCTTTACATATGTGCAACAATCTCGCTCTAAATATGGCCAATAATAGCCCATGCGGAGAATGCGCTTTGCGATGGCCATACCGCTGAAGTGGCCACCGCATGTACCATCGTGCGCTTGGGTGATCACCCAAGCGGACTCCTGCTGGTCCAAGCAATGGAGGAGGATTCCTTCATAGCTTCGATGATACAAAATGTCTCCTAACAAGACATGTTTTGCCGCTTTCTATTTAAATGATCTTTTTACGGTATGCATCAATCCAAGTGGGAGGTTACCTAGCTTGAGGTAGTCTCTTATGGGTGTGTACCAATCCTGCTGATCAGAAACCTCGATGGTATGAATGGCCAATCCCTCTTGTAGTTCATCCCTAGCAAAAGCTGAGCGGGAAAGAACTTGTAAGAATAGTATTGTGTTGCTATTAAGAGGGGTCGGGGAGAACAAGGACCCCCAGTCGACATGATTCAGACAATCATGGATTCGAGAGAACTTATCCTGAGATGGTTCAATCTGGATCAGGTGGATTCCTAGCATTAGGTCAGAGCTTGCATGCTCCATCATGGATTGTGATAATGTTTTAACTTGAATGGTTGTCATTTCACTAGAAGGGTCTTGCGGGATTAGTGACCCCAAGGAGGCCATAGTATCCGCAAAATGATTCGATGATCGAGGGAGTGCCTCGATGTCATACCATTCAAGCTTTGCCAAGAATTTGTCCACAAGGGCTTTGTAGGCCTACAGAACTGGGCATTTACATTGGAATACCCCTTTTACTTGGTTGACAATTAACAACGAATCACCAAAGATGTTCAAGCATTTGATGTTCATGGTGATTGTTGTTTGAAGACCTATGAGCAAGGCTTCATATTCTGCATTGTTGTTGGTGCATGGGAAATCTAATTTAAATGATAGAGGCATTGGAGCCCCTTGCGGTGTGAAGAATACAATTCCCATGCCACCCCCTTGCTCACATTTAGAACCATCGAAGAATAGGGTCATGTCGGCTTGTGACTCAGGCTCATTAGAATCTAGCGATTCTGAAACATGGAAGACCCCATCATCAGGTAGCTCTATGGTCAGAGGCTGATCATCTTCAAGAGGAGCCTCTGCTAGTTGATCGGTGATGACTTGACCTTTGATGGACTTTTGTCCAATGAATTCGATGTCAAACTCCATCAACAACATGATCCATTTTATCATGCGGCTACTATGATAAGTATGACTCATCATGTATCGCAATGGATTCTCCTTAGACACAACATACGTCATATTGCTCAGCATGTAGTGGCATAGCTTTTTGGTAGCAAACACCACTGCCAAGCATAGCTTCTCGACGTATGCATAGTTAAGTTCATAACTGACCAGGGTGCGGCTAAGATAGTAATTAGCCTGTTCTTTGTGTAGTTCATTTTTTTGGGCTAGCATGGCACCCAGTGCCACCTCAGTAGCTGAGATGTATAAGTAGAATGACACTCCTGGTCTAGGTGGTGCCAATACTAGCGGTGAAGCCAAGTATTGTTTGATGTCATCGAAGGCTGACTGGCACTCGTCATCCCAGTGAAATGCTACCCCCTTGTGCAATAATTTATTCATGGGTCGGCACTTGTCAGATAGCTGCGCTATGAAGCGCTTGATTGATGTGACCTTTCCCTGTAGGCTTCTGAGCTGCTTGATGGTGGTTGGGGGAAGCATTTCAAGGATTGCCTTGACTTTGTTTGGATCTACCTCGATTCCTCATTTTGAGACTATGAAACCCAAGAGTTTTCCAGATGTGATGCCAAATACGCACTTCTTGGGGTTTAGTCCGACTTTATGTTCAATGAGGTGATCGAGGATCTTGCTTAAGTCATCGAGATGATCTGGGCGCAAAAGAGATTTGGCCAACAAATCATCCATGTAATCTTCCAAAGTTTTATGCATGTGATCATGGAAGATGTATGTCATGGCACGTTGGTAGGTGGCGCCAGCATTTTTAAGGCCAAAGGGCATGACCTTATAACAAAATGTCCCCCAAGGCATTGTGAACGCCATTTTTAGTTGGTCCTCGAGATTGATACGAATCTGATTGTATCCCGAGAAACCATCCATGAGGGAAAGCATTTCATGGCCCGTTGTAGCGTCTACCAATGCGTCGATGCTAGGCAAGGGGAAATCATCCTTAGGACTCGCTTTGTTTAGGTCTCAAAAATTGGTGCATATGCGAATCCTCCCATCTGGCTTTTTGATGGGCACCATGTTAGACAACCATGGTGGGTAATCCACGCAGATGACAAACTATGCATCCAACAACTTTTGTAACTCATCTTTGACCATTAAGGCTACTATTGGGTGCATCTTACATAGTTTTTGCTTGACTGGCTTGACTATCGGATCAAGCGTTAGATTATGCATGACTAGCTATGGGTCTAGCCCCGACATGTCTTTGTAGGACCATGCAAAAACCTCCTTCTTCTCTTTGAGAAGGGCAATGTAATCGGCTTGCTCTTCGGGGGATAGACTTACCCCTAACTTGATGATTTGTGAATTCATTGGATCAGAGCCGATGTCTACGTCAGTCATCTCTTCAACTGACATGTGGGACCCATCCTCCAACTGGTGTGGAGTTGGGATCAGGTGGATATCATTTGCTGAATTTAGATCTACATTCAGAACGTCGGGTTCCTCTTCAGCATGGAAGACATCCTGAGTCTATCCTAGGGTGAAATGGAACATCCCACCACAAGGCCAGTACTCCGATGGGGATGGTGGTGTGTCAGCGTGATCCCAGTCTATAGCATCTAAGTCTAGATACAATGACCGTGTTGGGTCGGCTAGGTTATGGATGGGGGTGGTTAAGTCAATGGAGATCATGTTGATGAAATGATTTTGGTCTCCATTACCGTGGGTGTGGTGACTCGGACATCCTAGGTGATCTTTGTGCTTCGGATCTGGCTCTGTGGGTATTGGCACAAATGGATCGGCCCTATGTGCGGATAAAAGGATAGGATCTACCCTTGGCACTAATGGCTCTATAGGGTCTCCGGGCGGAAGATGTTCTCTATATACCTGAAGTGGTGGGTGCAGTAGTTGGTCCAACTGCGCCTGGTTTAGGTGCCACCTATGCCTTGGCCCTATGTGTAGCTATTCAAACATGTCATCAATGTCCATGGGGTATTGTTGTTGTCGCATATGATTGAGATATGCCATCTCAGTCTCATCTTCATAATCGCTATCAGAGATCCATAGGCCTTCATTGGCTCCAATAGCTATTTGTGACATGTGAGGCTCGTCTTGCTCGAGCAAATTGATCTGGTCCCATCGGGGTTGTTCCGCTCTCTACGGGGGGACCTGATTCTCTTGAGGTGGCATATGCTCGATTGGAGCATCCAAAGGGAACATTGTCATGAAGCTCTCCTGATAATCATCTATGGGGGTCACTTGTGAATGATTGCTATCAGATTCGAAAGGGTCCCAAGGTGCTACCTCATACTCTGACTCATCTTCTGAAGACCCTTCTTGGCCTTGTCTATATCCCTCTTGTAGGTGAGTCCTCAAACTTTCTCCTTTCTCGATCGAAGGGAAAGGGTTGTTAAGGTCAACAAGGTTGGTTGTTAGCAATGGGAGGTAATCCCCCAATGTATATGTTGTGTTAGGATTGGCATATGGATCTAATGCCAACCCATCCTTGTTGCCTATCCCTAGGCCTTGCATGTTCTCTACCAAGATGTCAAGGGGTAGGGGGTGGTTGAACCCTACTCCTGACTTGTCGTATGGCATTTGATATCTTGGTTGGCAAAGAACGTGCACTCCTTGCTCATACCTGCCCAACCCATATCCATGCCAATTACATTGGCCAAGATATCTCAAAGTGAAGTATGGGTTGGAAAAATAGTTGATGTCCTCAGCAAAGGGCTCTTCATCTTCTTCTTCTTGCATGTAAGGTTCAATGCCATTATCGAGGCCCCCATAAACAAAGTTTGTCTGATTTGGTGGGTAGCCTAGAGGAACCACAGTGTCGATGGGGAGGCGAGGTCTCCCCATGTCCTGCATGGACTCAAGTGCGGGTGTTGCTACAATATTCCACACTAGATACTCCCCTAGGCCCGTATTGGCCATCTCAACGGTGATCATTGGTGGTGGAGGGGAGGGAATGGGAGTTCTTCTTGGGTCCACTCCATGTAGGGTGAACTAGGCATCTCGACTTCCATTCGGCTAGGCATCTCTTCGGTAGAGATGGTTGAGACTAGTGGTGGTGCCTCTTCTAGGGGTTTCTTCCCCTTGTCCTTTGGTGTGGCCACCGTAGGTGGCATTGTTGGTGAAGGACCAGATGATGAAGATGGACCCGACTGGTGATTTGATGGACTTAACAATGGGGATGCATGCGGAATCGGACCTTGTTTAGATGGATTCAACTAAAAATCCAAATGTGTCGATGGAAGGGTCGATTGCGGCATTAGTTGCACCATATTGCAATACTTGAAGGGCTCTAAGTCTACCGGGACTACATGCACCTGCCCTTCGAATGTGTACTTTAGGCACTGATGAGCTATCGAAGGGACACACTTCATGTCCCTCGATCCAAGGCCGGCCCAACAAGATATTATAGGCCATCTCACCTTCCAAGATGTGGCACAATGTAGGAATAGTCTTTTGTCCCACTTGGATGGGCAGGACAATTGTGCCAACCATCGAGCATATCGCATCATTGAATGCTCGAAGAGTATAGGTGGAGGCCACGATGTGAGATGCTGGCAACTTGAGGTGTTTCAATGCCGTTGTTGTAATTATATTACTGGACGAGCCAGTGTCCACCAACACCCTCTTGTACGGAATCCCGTTGACCCATGCAATGACGTGCAGGGGTGGATCCACCATATCACCAGTCACCGATTTTAGTTCATCTTCTCTAAAGGTGATGACTGGTTCTGTACATTGTTTTACATGTCCCACAAAGTTGTTGAAAGAGTTTGCTTCATGGGGCTGCAGCTCGATGGCTTTTAATATCTCCATTAGAGCCTCCCGATGGGGCGATGATTGTTGAATGAGCTCATAAATGGAGAGCCTAGCCGACGTGGTCCTTAAACTTTGGGTAAGTCTAGTCCGAATCGTGGCCATTGGTCTAGGCGGGGGAGGTTGTGTAGGGTGTTGTTGAGGTTGTGACGTTGATGGAACCTCTCCTGTGGCCGTCGCGAGGGCAGCTCCTGGGTACCTCTTGTTCCTAGTCACTATGCTTATCATCCCTACATACCCCTGCATGGGGCAGTTCTATGTCACCTCATTGACTTGAAGGGTTTTTGCCTGTGCATCATGGGCAGGCAGGGGGTCTTTGAAGACTCCCATCTGTTGGTTGTTTGGTGCTACAGGGTTGTCCACTACCAACGTCTTGTTGTCTATTAGGTCTTGCATGAAGCTCTTGAACTTCCAACATGCGTAAAGGTCATGTCCTTTCTGCCTATGAAATCTATAGTACAAGTCTTCCCTATAGCCCTTAGGTTTTGGTGTGTTGGGGTCTATGGGTCGACTTTCTGGTAGGTGTATCAAGTTTGCCATGGACAAATGGTCAAACAAGGAGTCTTTGGACTCTGTGAAGGGTGTGAACTATCGCCTAGGGTGACGTTGCTAATTTTTCTCTTGTCGATGATTCTCCTTCTCATAGCTATCAAGAGGAACTGCCTGATAGTTAGCCTATGAGGGTTGTGTTGCTTGTGCAGGCTTCGGCATGTTTATAGCAACCTGATTGACCGCAGCGGGTTTCGGTTGTGTGGTCCCTATTTTGGCATTTTTAGGCCACTCTTTCTTCTTTGGCTTGGCAATCTCGCCATCCTGTATCTTGATCTCCTCAATGATTCTGGCTTGCGCCAGGGCTTCCTCAAGAGTGGCATATTGCTGCAGCTACAATAGCATGGAGATCGATCTCAAACAACTTTTTGAGAACATTTGGGTTAGGTCGGCCATAGGAGGGAGGTAGGGCAGCTTTGAAAGCAATGTCCTCCATCGATTTCCATAGGCCGCCATGGTTTCTTCCTCATACTGCCTGAGGCTAGCTAGGTCGCTTAGTGATGCCTTCTTCTTGGTGTTGAAGGTGAAGCATTCGAGGAACGCGTCCACTAGCTGATCCAAGTTACTGATGCTATGCTTTGGTAACTGAGTGAACCAATCCGAGGTAGGGCCTACGAACATGGTTATAAATGTTCTTAGCAGCAAAGCATCATTGTCCTGAATGCCAAAGCATTGGCTCAGGAATCTAGTCACGTGCTCTTGGGCATCCTCCTCCCCTCTAAATATTGCCAACTGGGGCAGTTTAAAGTGTTCAGGGTATGGGGGTGCCGGCACTGACGGATGCACAGGGTGACTACGGAGCTGGCATAAAGTGGGCTTTTGGGGCCCAGAAGTCTTGGTCTCCATAGACTCTAAGCGCTCTAGCAGCGCTTTGTATGCATCGAAAGATTTGATTTCTTCCTCCTTGGTTTGTTCCCATTGTGGGTTGTGGGGAACTTGAGGCCTATGGAGGGGTAGCCGAACAACATCCCCCCTGCCTTGGTAGGGCATTTCAGCCCGCTCTTCTTCTTGCTCATACTCCTCATAGGCTTCTTGAGGAGTTCTTGGGTGAGACCTATAAACATGGGTGGGTGCCCGTAGAGGGTGCCCATCATTGTTTCTGGGAGTGGCCTCCCGCTCAGGTCTAGGAGGTCTTGGAGGTAATATTTGATAAGGTCATGGAGACCTGTCTCGCACCAAGGGGTTGTGCCTCTCATATAACTCTATCTTATGCGCGCGAGGGGTTGGGACCCTCTCAGGCATAGTGTTCTAGAGCAATTCATCTAGTTGACATCGAATGCGCTCTTTGCTAAGGTGATACAGGTGCTCTAACTATTGTTGGTCTTGCTCGAGCTGCATGATTTGCGCTTGGTGGGTGGCATGTTTGGCAAATGCCAAGTCAATTTGTTTCATCATCTTGTGTTTAGGAAGCCTAGATGCCTCTCCTACATGTCTATCTCGGTCATGGTGATCCGAGATCTCTATGGGTCACTTTCCTCTATCGAGGTTAGCGGCATTCACCCGAGGCTCTGGCCTCAGTGGGTGATCTTGATACATAGCAGGTGTGGAGGTGCATTGCTCCCATGTTATGTATTGCTCTTGAGGAATGTAGTGGTCTTCCTCATGCTCCCTTTCATATGTGTGAAAGGGGCGGGCAGAATTGGCTTGCCCTGTCTGAAGAGCCTTGTGCTCTGGATTTGGCCTATTGTTTTTGATAGTAATAAGGGGTAAAGGAGGGATGACGTAATCATGTGGCCCCTCCTTATGGACCCTATGTTGTTCTAGCACTTCATCGCATGGTGGCCACTCATAACGAGCATCTAAGGGAGCCCTCCCATCTATGTTGAGTGCCACGTGTATGGCCTCCTCCTGAAAGGGTCTATGCTGAGTGGGAGTGCCCCTCAAAGGGGTGCCTCTATAGTCCCATTATGTAATGGCATGATGTGGACTATCTTGTGGGTCAGGCCACCAAGGCGGTATGACCAAGTCCTCGGGACTATATCGGAGGTGACTTGTGCCCCTTTGTACACTTTTCGTAGCTTCTACCCGTGATTGGGCTCGACTACGGGTGTACACCATGGTGATGTTTCTCTAAATATGTGTACATTTTTATCTTCTTTATGATTTTTTATGCTACACTAAACAAAATGGAAACACACAATCAAAGCAATGATTATCTTGATTATGGATTAGAAGTGTGCCCTAAATCTGGTTCAGTGTGTTTTGATTTTTTGTTTTGAAAACCTTGTAAAGAAATTTTTGTTTGTATATGCAATATGAGGGCTCTTATATCTCCCAAAATGGTCGCCCCTTCAATATACCACTGCCAGGCCATTATACCGAACCTCTCTATATACCCGCCCTTACGTGAGGGAGACTATTGGTACGTGAGAGCAGAAAAGTACGTGGAACATAGGCGGTACGGAAGGGGAATCACTCTATTTTGACACCTACCATAGAAGACTTATCCTCATGCACTGGGAATCACCCCAGCTACACTTGGTCAGCTTTCGTCAGGATTTACGTCTAGCAACAATAGCGATCAGGGTTATGTATGCAAGTTTCAAGCCAAGGTGGTGATGAAATCCACCGTTGGTCTTGATCAAGTGTTGGGGTTTTACGACCAATGCCTTGATGTTCAGATTATCTCGTGGTGTGTGGGATTCTTTTTATTTGTGAAAAGAAAGAAATCATGCAGTAAACTTTCCTATGCAAGCAAAGAAATAGAAAATGATAGAGACAAAAAATAGAAAATGACAGAGGATGCTCAGAACCCCTACCTCTTCTCTGCCCAAACCGGATGCCTCTGAGTTTCTGCTCTGAAACTACACAGAGAGCTAATCATCCCGGGGTGGGATGAATAACAGATCTATATTCGTCACAGGGTGAGATGAATTCCTATTCGTCCCAGGGTGGCATGAATTCCAGCTCTGTATTCATTCCAGGATGGAACGAGCAGTAGTCCAGTGCTTGAAATATTGATACCTGCAAGCAAAAACACACAACTTTTGATCAAAAATTTGATCTCAAAATCAAGGGACAGATGGTCCCACCATGATCGCCACTGAAAGCACGAGGATACGGAAGCAAAACAGAAGGGAAATGCAATGCTAAGTCCTACGAACGAGAATGCATGAAAAGAAGGAAAAC
Organism: Wollemia nobilis; assembly: GCA_028583015.1. Classification (NCBI taxonomy): domain Eukaryota; kingdom Viridiplantae; phylum Streptophyta; class Pinopsida; order Araucariales; family Araucariaceae; genus Wollemia; species Wollemia nobilis. Next base: position 3,779,493 of record JAQPPZ010000049.1, read on the forward strand.
CAATGAACTGAAATGAGATTAAAAGCAAGTGTAAAAGTGTGGCCCTTTATTTTATTAATTTTCTCAAAATCAGGTTACAATACGTCTCCTCCATTTTCAGGGGCTAGGAGCGTCGGACATATTTTGATTACACCATGAATGATATATTCCCCTTTGAGATCTTTCGCGTGCCCACATTGAAAATGGGCGGACCAAACATCATCGCCGCTTGCATGAATATGTCTATGGTTCCTTGCTGCCCCTCTGGTGTCGAGATCCTACATTCAGAGAAATAGTAAATGGTTAGTAGCACCTGCGGATGGAGAGAAACATGCGATCCCCAAGGCCTGCGGTCAGTGCATGCATAAAATGATTAAAATGATAACTGAAACATATCAGAATGAGCTAAAAATTTGATAGAAGCAATAAAACATTACCAGGAACCCACTGCAAAAGGAACAGTTGAGAAATCTGCCACAGATTTCTAATCGCTCCGGGGTGGGACGATTAGGACTATCATAAGTTGTCAGAAGGTGACCTCCTAAATGTCTAGTCTAGAGGCCTCCAAAATACCTACAAAGTTGGGGTTAGACAAAATGGGGCATTTTGGGATGACCCAGAAGGTTAGATTCTGCAAATTCGGCCTCGATTGCCCTGTATCCGATGATGCTCCTTGTATGTTAGCGAAAGCGAGAAATGATAAAATCATAGCCAAAACTTGTCAGAATCACATGAAACTTGAATAGCAGCATATGTAAGTAACCTAGAATCAAATGCAAAAGAAAAATTAGGGAAATCTACCACATATTTCTAATCACTCTAGGGTGGGGCGATTAGAACTGCAATAGTGCGGGGCGCCCGGGGGCAGGACGCCCACCGTTTGGGACTTGGTTTCAGCACCAATCCACTTGGGATGGGTCCAAAACCTCTTATGGGGTTGTGTCAGAAAATTTGGTGGGGTATTGTGGCCAAATGTTTGGGTTTGGGTCCGGATTGCGCTTCCAATAATCACCCAATAACCTCCCTTCCAAAAGAGAGATCAAGGATGTAAAAGCACAAATGATGGGTGAGGATGTAATTCGGTAGCACTCCATTGCTCCAAATGCTCCTCTATATCCTTTTTTTGGGGTGAGAAGACTCACCAATTTATAGACCTAGGGTCTCTCTCTTTGAATGCGCATGCGAGGGCGCCACTTGACTTGCTTGCCCTATTTTGGGAGAAAATATTATTCCCTGATTTAGAGTCTCCTTGCATGAGGCCTCCATAATCAAGGCATGCATGACTGAAGTCTCTCTCTCTGATTTGAAGTCGTTCCTCGCAATTGCATGCCCTGAAGGTGCAGTTAAGTGGCGGACCTATCGAGGTTTGAATTTTTGCCAGTCAAACCTGCTATTCGCCCCACCCTGGGACGAATGTTGATAATCATCCCGGGGTGGGATGAATACCAGTTTGTAATCATCCCGGGGTGGGACGAGTAGAGAGCAAAGTGCTAAAAAGGTGCCAAATTGACCTCTGACCTTCCAAACTATTGTGGGAGTGGTTAGGACCACTGTTTAACCTCTGGGGGCTGCCCTAGGGGCTATGCATGTCAATTCGATCAGTGCTTGTCGTCACATAATCGGATTGGTGTTGTTTTGGTGTCTACAAAACCCTAAAGTTAGGGTGGGCGTAAAATAATTTTAAATAATTAATCCTCCCCGTAAATATTTGATGATGTTTGGCATATGGTATAAATACCATAGGTCTTGCCAAAGACTTCGATTTTGATGCATGTGCGAGAAAGGAAAAAAGTTTAATGCAAAAATTCGTGAGCATAAGAAGAGGATTTTAATTTTTTAAAGGGGCAATAAAAAACATGAAAAATAAATTAGTCAAGGAATAGAGCCTTGTCACCAAACGACTAGTTGGACTAGTGGCAAGTGATTGGTGTGTAAGGCGTTGGGAGAGCGGATATTTTGAGTTCGAGTCTCGATGACTGTGGAAGGGCAAATTATTTTAAATTTTTTTGGCACCGAACGAAGGTACTAAGTGCACAAGGTGCTTTTCCCTCCCAAGTGAGAGTCTAGCTCATGCGGCAGTTGAGTCGCGGCTAGGGCACTTGCGGCTGTGCGACTTGGGATCGAATCCCACCAAGCAACGTGCAAACGTATTTAATTTTTAATTTGTTTTTGAAGTGTGTGTCTAAGGTTGCATAGTGAGCGCTCTTTGAGCGCATGATCTAAAGGTTGTTAAGTGATTGCCTAGGGAGATATAAGGAGGTTAAGGTAAATTTTATTTTTACCTTGGTTAAAGTTGGAAAATCATTTATTTTTTATTTAAAAGGTGAATTGCATTATTTCTGATTTGTGATGGTTAATTATCTTTGAAATGCAATTTTGAGTAGGGAGACATAAGTAAGAAATTTGGATTAACCTATGTATTAAATTTCTGAAGAAGGTTATAGGAAAAGTAAGTTTTTGGAATCTTTGTTTGAGAAGTTTGGATATTATAAGGTGTACTTGAGACTTGATAAATTTTGTATAGGGAATTAATTTTGAGGAAATTATTTGTGGAGATTTTGAGATAGATTATTGCTATCTAACCTTGATATTGGTAAAGAAGGTTTTGATTGTGATTAAGACAGGTTTTGAAGGTATATCTCCATCAAAACAAAAGGTATGGGCACATCTTCCTTATGAGTGAACTATTGTTGGATTGAGTGTTGTGAAATGCAAAGTTGGAGTGAAAAGGATTATTTGAAGTGCATTTTTGAGCCTTCATGTGCATGATTAGGGTTTGTGTAAGAACATGAGTATCATTGTTATATGAGATTTTTTGATAAGCATTGTTGGAAATATTTGAGTAATCTTTTATGTGCATGATTAGGGTTTGTGAAAAAATCATGAGTATAATTGCTATGTAAAGTTGATAACTATCTTGAGCTAGGGTTTGTGAAATATCATAAGTATCATTGTTATGTGAAGTTGAGAACTATCTTGAACTAGTGGTTGTGAAATATCATGAGTATCATTGTTATGTGAAAACTGAAATCATCTTAAGTCAAGGTTTGAGTTCCATAGTGTGAGTTGTTGTAAGTATAGTGAAACACTTGGTTAGGGCTTGTAAGCAATTTGTGTTTCATTGATTGAATGGTTGAATGAAGTTGAATGAGCATTAGTGATTGAAAGCATTGGAGTGATAGCTCAAGTTTTGTGAAATAAATTGTTCTTTATTCTGAATTGATTTGAAAGAGAGTTTGGAAGTGATTGAGTATTTTTGTGAGTGTGAAACATATTGAGTCTCTAATCATTCTCTATATGTTTTTGTGGTTAAACAAGATTCTGAGTGAAACTTGTTTGTGGTATTGAAGAGGTTTTTCTAAAATAGATTAAGTTGAGTTTTGTATGCAAGTTTGCAATTGATTTGAATAAGCTTTTGTAAAAGCTAGTGGATTGTTTTGAGTAAGTCCTAAAGAGGACTTAAGGACATAGTTAAGCAAGATTTTGTGAGAGCTTATGAGAATATTTGAGTAAGTACTAAATGGGACTTAAGGACATATTTGTGTGAGATTTTATGGAAGATTACAATCATATTGGACAAGTCTTAGTGAGGACTTGTTGAGCAGATTTGAGGTAAGATTTGGTGAAGACTTGCTGAGAAGATTTGAGGTAAGACTTGGTGAAGACTTGTTGAGCAGATTGGACATGTTCTAAATAGGACTTGTGAGCAGATTTGAGGTAAGTATTAGTGAAGACTTGAGAGAAGATTAGTTCTTGAGAGGACTTTTGGATAGATTTGAGGTAAGTCTTAGTAAAGACTTGAGAGAAAATTGAGCAAGTTATTGAGAGGAATTGTGGATAGATTTGAGGTAAGTCTTTGATAAGACTTGAGAGAAGATTTTATTGATTGATTTGTTCAAGCTTTGTGTTAAGGCTTGGGGTAGATCTAGAAGAGTTTATTTGTGATTAGAACAAGCTTTGTGTTAAGGCTTGAGGACATATTTGAGACAAAGATTGAGTATATTTGTGCTAGACCGAAGTATAGTGTTTAGTGCAGGTTTATGCTAGACTGAAGGATATTGTTTAGTGTAGATTTGAGATAGGGATTGAGAAGATTTGTGTTAGACTAAAGGATAGTTTTTAGTGCATATTTGAGATAGAGATTGAGCAAATTTGTGCTAGATCTAAAGATAGTATTTAGTGCAGATTTGAGATAGATATTGAGCAAATTTGTGCTAATCAAAGGATAGTGTTTAGTGCAGATTCGAGCAGATCCTATAGTAATATTTGGAGGTGACAGAGTAGAGGATAATAGTCTCTAGTGGATAGATATCCATAAGTTGGGGCAGTGAGGATAGAGGTCTTCTAAGTGAAGACAGAGGTCTTGAGTGAAGAGAGATCCACAAGCTAGTGCAGTGGAGGCAGTAGTATTCTAGAGGATCACCAGCCAGAGCAGAGGAGAAGGAGTTCTCCTGTGGATAGGCATCCACAAACTTGATTAGGGGATTGGTATCTCATTTGGATAAAGGTCCATAAATATTGTAATAGGGAAGGATTCCCAAGATATTTGTTGAGAAAATTTTAGTGAAATATTTTCTCCCTAGAGTAGCCCACATTGGGTGAACCACGTTAAATTGGTATCTCTATTGTGTGTGGTTATTTATGCATTGCTTTTATTACTATTGTTGATATTGCCATTGATATATTATATAATTTTTTTTAGGAAAGAAATGTAAAAAGTGATCTTATAATTTTCACCCCCCTCTCAGTATAAGCTTGTGTTCTTCAAGTGAAAGGCTGTTATTTGAAAGAGTATGCAAAAATCAACATCAAAGTGATTGCTACATACTAGTGTAAGATCATTTTTTGAAGAGGATTTCAAACCTCATATAGTGCATGTATCCATCCAGTATTCGGCTGAATAAATGAAGACCAAACAATTGAGCTTCAAGGGGGAATATGCTAAAAAACAAGGTGAAGGAAAACAAGTGAAATACAATCCTTGCAAACCGCATTTGACCAACTTGAAAATCCAAACTAAAAAGGTGAGAAATATTTATTATGCTGCAAGTTTGATATCAAAGTTCATTTTAGATTCTAGAGATATTAGTAGGAGTAATAAGGTGTTGAAAGGGTCTCTAGAAAAGGATATTGGTTATATGGAAAATGTTGAAGCATCTATATCATTTGTGTTGCTTCAAAAGTATAATTGCAAACTCTTAACATAGGGAGATATAAGGAGTAGTAAACAAAATTTAGTTTGCAAACATTTAATATTTCTAAAACTTGTAACTAGGGAGATATAAAGAATTCTACTTCAAAGTAAATGTTAAGAAATTTAGAAACCTATCATTACATCAAAATTTTAGCTGGAAGATCAATTTTTAAGGACATACCCAACTAAATATATTGAGTTCTTATTGTTGAAGATTGCATTTCTAATAGCTTTCCAAAATTAATTGATTGCAAGTGATATAGAATTACTAGGGAGTTATAAGGTATACAACTACAATGATTAATTCTATAAGATCCAAACCAAAGGAAATATAAAGATGTCAACCTCAAAGAGTGAAATAAACAATGATACAAACAACACCATTAGAAGGGAAAATATTAATGTTATTAAATCAGGAATAAAAAATATACTAAGTAAAACCAAAAACTTAGATCTTGGTTCAAGATTAATCTATAGTGAGGTTTTAAAAGAAGATTTCACTACTATGGAATATTATCTTCATGCTAGTCTTACTGAAGCAATTGAGAATGAAAAGAAATATATTTCAGTATCTTTAGAGCATGGGAGCATTCTATACATGGCATTACTTTCACTTCAAAGTCACAAAGAAGTGGTTGCAAAGAAAAAATAACTAATTGAGCTACTCAAAGTAAAAATAAAGTTAGAAGAATCATTCCTAGAGAAAGTGTTTCAAGCATCATGTAGCACTAATACTTCAAGTTTTACTAATACAAAAGTTTATCATGATGCTTGTTCAGAAGTTTCTATACACATCAAGAATAGTAGTGAAAAGGACAAATGCAAAAGAAAAATATTATTGCAGGAATCAGGTGATAGTGCAACGACACATGAAAGTACCATAACTGAAACCAAATACAAGGAAGAAGAAGAGGAGGCATTAGACAAAGGAGGAATACAATGCAAGGAAAACTAAAAAAGCAAAAAGGAACCTCATCAAAAATGAAGACTACTTAAAAGTCAAAGATCCATATTGAAGACTAAAGTCTTCAAAACCAAATAATGTAATACATGGGGGTGTTGGAAAATATGGCTATTACATCATTTGGTTATTTACTAATGTACCTTCATGGGTACATATCTAGGTTAGGAGTATATTAGAAGATAAATAGTTTATTAGAGTTATTTAATAAATGCACAAGTGTTAAAATGTGCAATGATGTAAATGTGCATGTAGTCCACATGTACATGAGTCTTAGGGTTGAGTGAGAGGTAAGTAATCTATATTTCTATATAAAGGCCTCATTGTGAGTGATTGTGTGAGAATTTGAGTAGTGCATAGGTGAGAGTAGTAGTAGGCACAATGTAGCTCCATTTTGCTATCATAGATGAGTTGCAAAATCTATGAGAGGAGCATTGTAATTTTCGTGATCTTTCTATATGAGTATTTCTAGAGCTTTGTATCAAGTTTTGTATCATATTTTCATGCATGGGTTTTTGCTATTATCATAGTTATATCATTGCATGTTTATTTCTATAATTGAGAATACATTTTCTTTATGTTGAAGGCTCCAAACACTAACAAATTATACTAATTCTAGATGCTAATATTTGTACTATTTTCATCCTATGAAAAACTTAGTGTTTTTCTCTCTTTCTTTTAACCAAGTCTATCTTGATTTTAATCTCCAAAATTTCTCTTCCTTACTCAAAATATTATGATATTCATTAACTTCCTTTCCTTTGAGCTTGGTTTATTATACTCATATTTTTTAAAATTTTTAAAGTTCTCTTTTAGTTTATTTTTCTCAAAAATAATTTTCGAAAGTGTTCTTGTTCCATTATTTTAATCTAGATGTAATTGGTTTGATTTATTTTGGAAATGTATATAGCCCAGTATTTCTTGAAGAATTCCATGTTTGTGCTATCATATCAACAAATTGAGGATGCTCTTCCCACATCTAATCATATTTAAAATATAATTTTTTATTCACTTACCACTATTTTAAGTCTCATTGGCCAGTGAGCTAAAGCAATCCTTACCAAGGTATTGGTTTCAGCACAATTCCCTTCATCTAGGCAATGCCCTGAGAGTACCCATCTATCCAACTTTCTTGATATTAGGTTTTGGCTTATCTTGTTGTTGGTCCATGTATATATTTCCTCTTCAAACTCAACCTCCTATAGATTATTGTTTTGAATGAACGCTGAGAAATCTCTCATTCTTTGGGTTATTTTCCCAATTCCCCTAAAATTTTCATATGGCTTGGTTATGGCATTAAAATATCTTATGATCATGAATTAAGTTTCTTGGTATTTACTTCTCATAAAGGTTTAAATCCCACTCCATATTTCTAATATGCCTGATTTATTTGTAGGTCCATAAGCATTTATAAGGATGAAATGAATATCTACAAAATAGCATATGAATAACGAGGTCATCCAAATGACTATTTTAATGAATGGTTTGTGAAGAACACAAGCTTATACTGAGAGGGGGTGAATAGTATAAGACCACTTTTTACTTTTATTTACCAATCAATATTATGCAATGTATAGATAAAAATATCAATAGTAGTAATCAAAGTAATGCACAAATCACCACACACAATAGAGACACCAATTTAATGTGGTTCACCCAATGTGGGCTACTCCACGGAGAAAATCTTTCACTAAAATTTTCTCAATCAATCTCTTGGGAATCCTTTCCCTATTAAAATGTTTATGGACCTTTGTCCAAATGAGACACCAATCCCCTATTCAAGTTCATGGATATCTATCCATAGGAGAACTCCTTTCTCCTTAGCTTTGATTGGTGATATTATAGAAGAACTACTGCCCACACTACTCTGGATAATGGATATTTATCCATTGAAGACACCTATCCTCACTTCCCTGGCTAATGGATCTCTATCCATTGGAGACTATCATCTTCTATACTTTGTCACATTCAAAGCTCTGTCTCAAATTTGTACTAAACACAATCCTTTGGTCTAGCACAAATCTGCTCAATCTCTGTCTATGGTCTGGCATAAACTTATCCTTAAATTTGCACCAAAATTTATCCTCAAATATTTACTAAACATAGTATTTTGATATAGCATAAATCTATCCTCAATATATGTCCTCTGACCTACACTAAACACAGTCCTTCGATCTAGTACAAATTTATCCTCAATCTCTATCCTTAAGCCTTAACACAAAGCTTGAATTATTCTCAAATCAACTCTACTAGATCTACCCAAAAACTTAACCCAAGGTTTGAACAAATTAATCAATCAACTCTCCTCTCAAGTCTACTTAAATACTTATCACAAATTTTTCTTGTAAGCTTCCATGAAATCTCACACTAATATGTGTACAAGTCCTCTCTATAACTTGCCTAATATGCTCTCAAGTCTTCACTAAGACTTACCTCAAATCTGCTCAACAAGTCCTCACTAGAACTTATCCAAACTCATAGAAACATAAAGAGAATTGTTAGAGACTCAATATGCTTCACACTTATCACAATGCTCAATTACTTTCAATCACTCTTTTAGAAACATATAGAGAATTGTTATAGACTCAATATGCTTCACACTCACAAACTCTCAATCACTTTCAATATTTCTTTTATCACAAAAACATATAGATAATTGTTAGAGACTCAATATATTTCACACTCATCAACACTCAATCTCTTTCTCAAATCAATTTAGAATATAAAATAATTTGTTTCATAGAACTTGAACTATCACATCAGCACATCCACTTGACTAGGCTCAACCAAATCTTCTCAACCAATCACTCAATGAATTAACATTTTCTTACAAACCCTAATCCAAGCATATGAACACTCACTCAAATATTTCCAACATTGTTTATCAATAAATCTCACTTAACAATCATGCTCACGATCTTTGCAAACCCTAGTTCAAGTTCACTCAATTTAATCACTTCAACAACAATGCTTATCAAACAATGTTTTAACAACTCTTTATCCCAAAAAACCTTGAAGCATTAATTCAAAAACACTCAATAATTCTAACCAAACAATAATTTTCACTCCAAATTTGCATTCACAACTATCAACAATCACTCACTAGGAATATGTGCCCATACCTTTTGATTTATGTAAAAGTGACCTTGGAAAACCTCTCAATCACAATTTTCTTATTTCCAATGTCAATGATTAGATGATAAAATATCACACTAACTCTCTTTCACAATATTTCTCAAACACAAAAATAATCAATCCCAAATACACCTTATTACTCTTTCTTGAAATTAGCAATCATCAATTTACACATAAAAATAATCACTCAAAATGCTCCTTATAATCTCCAATTTAATAAATCAAGCTTTCAAAAATAACCCTCTAGAATAATAATTGCCTAACCTTTTATCTCCCTAAAAAATACTTAATAACCAATTTTAATTTAGGCAAAAATTAAATCTTATAACCAATCAAAACAATTATTTTTCAACCTTAGGCACATAAAAATATATATATTTTTTTCAACCTTAGCACATCCAAATTAAGCGATAGGGTTATGCATAGTAGCGAATATTCGCAAATTGCACAAATATTAGGATTTTCAAAATTGGAAATTGGCGAATATGAGGACCCTCGACGTTGGCCCATTCGCCTAAATTTTTTAGGACCAATTTATTATTATGGTCAATTTGCCATTATATATCCAAACATAGGCATATTTATACTCGTTGGAAAGCTCTTTTCAAGCTTGATCTAATAGTGGTGTTTTTATGAAGTTATAAGATGATTTAATAGGTCAAAAGTGGCTCCAAATATGAACTTACATTTTAGGGCTTCAAATACCCCAAATTTTGGTATGAAGATGCTCGATTTGATTTGCTTAGTATTCTCCATGATTCACCTTGATTTTTATTAGGATTCACCATTTTTTTACAAAAACATTTTGAGTCCAACCCCTTATGCATAACCCTGTTAAGCGACAAACCCAACAATCATCAGCGCATACCTTTCTCTCGACCACTAAAAGGCATCTTTGGATTTTGACTTTGAAACCTCTCCTTCAAGCGCCTTACAAATGCGCTAGCCCACCATGTGGGCTAGGCACTCCCACCAATAAGGGGAAGGCGCTAGCATCCCTTTGTTCCCTGTGCTAGGCGTTGTTCGCAAAATGCCAACATTCTTCTTTGTAAAACACGAACCCCATGGGATTTGAACCTACGCCCTTCCTGCCAACAAACCTCTTAACACCTTTCATCGTCGCTAGCTGCGCTACGTGGTGCGTGTGCAAAGTGAAAGGAGCCTTGCTCATTTTTTTTCCTTTTCTTTCGCCAAAGACTTTTCAAACTTGAAAATCATTGTTTTCTCTCTGCACATTAATAAAAGCATAGGCATTCGAATAAATCATGATGGGAGACTTAAGGTAAAGGTTTTGCCTTTATATATATGATACCTTGATGTTATAACATGTCAGTGCTTCAAATTGAATTTTAAATTTTATTTATAAACTTTGCTTTATAACCTTTTTTAGGGTTTATTAAATTAATAAAATTAATTTATAATAAAATTAAAATTAACTTAAGTAACATGAAATTTAATTATATTAATTTATAAATTAATTTATAATAAAATTATATTAATTAATTTATAATTAATTTAAATTTATTTTTTAATATTATAATAAACTATTATAATATTATTTGCTCGGACCTCTTCTTTACCCTTTGGAACTCATCTGACTTCCTGGAACCGAGTCTTGATCAACTAAAGACGGACTATCCTTTTGCATTTATTGGAGAACCTGAAACTGATGTTGCCCACTGAAACTGCCACTAACTGGTGTTGAAGCTTGACATCAATGACCACTCACTCTTGACATCAATGACAACTCATTTACCTAAAATATCCAACAATATCCCCCTTTTTCATTGATTGCAACCCAAATTATTTTTACCAAAACTTGACCTTTTTCCTGTTTTGCTCCCCCTAGGAAATTGCTCCCCCTTACTCAATGCTCTCATTAAACCAAATCTCTCCCCCTTACTCAAATCTCTCCCCATTTAACATCAATGGCAAAGGGTCACCTTTGGGGCTCGGGGCTAAGAATGAGTCTCTTATCTTAGCCCCTCCCCAAAATCCTCTTGAGGTGGTTAATTATAGGGTGGGAGTATTTCTACTCCCAACAAGCACTATTCTTTACCTTTGTCGTCTTTCCTTCTCATCTGATCCTTCTGATTCCTTTGACTATTTTTGTTCATGTCCATGTTCTTGTTCCTATCCATATTCCTGTTCCTACTCATTTCCATATCAGGGTTATGCATAGTGGTGAATATTCACAAATTGGGCAAATATTAGGATTTCTAAAATTTGAAATTGGCGAATATGAGGACCCTTGACGTCGGCCCATTCGCCTAAAATTTTCAGGACCAATTTTTTCTTAGGGTCAATTTGTCGTACTATATATCCAAACATAGGCATATTTATACTCGTTGGAAAGCATTTTTTGATCGTGATCTAATGGTGGTGTTTTTATAAAGTTATAAGGTCATGTAATAGTCAAAATTTACCCCAAAGATGAATTTATATTTTAGGGATTCAAATACCCCAAATTTTGGTGTGAAGATGATTGATTTTATTTGCTTAGGATTCGCCATGATTCACCTTGATTTCTATTAGGATTCACCATTTTTTTACAAGTAAATTTTGAGTCCAACCCCTTATGCATAACCCTAGTCCATATTCTTATTCCTGTTCCTGTTCCTATTCATGTCCATATTCCTGTTCATGTTCCTATTCATGCTTGATTCTAGAATGTCTTCTCTACACCACTTTTTTGTATGTCCATAATTATTGCACTTATAACACTTAATGTTATTATTCCTTAGAGGTGCAAATATCTTAGGATTTCTCCTAGTGAAGCCATCTCTGTTCCTATCATGTACCTTGCAATTCATTGCCTTGTGACCAAACTAATTACATGAGTAGCAATACCCATGGAAAATCTACCTGTTCTTGAAGTTCCCATATTCTTTTATTTCATGTGTCCTACACTGTGAAGCCATGTGCCCAAATCTGTGACATGAGAAACATCGTCCATTGAATTTTTCTTGCCTTGACTTCATTGGTATCTAAGTCTCTTTTTCTCTATGTTGGTTCATGTTCCATTTGTTTCTTCTTTGTGCATTACTTCTTTCCTTGTTGAACTTCCTGTTGTCCAACTCATCTTTAGAGGTCTCATTTGCTCTTACATTGTATTATTTTGAAGTTTCTTCTTCTTTAGAACTTGAGGATAACTCTATTTCTTGTTTCCTTTGATCCTGTTCAAAACCAAGACCTCTTTTATTTGTTGACCTTCTTTGTACCTTGATCATCTTATCTACAATATTTGAACTTTTTCTAAACTTGTGTAGCTTATACTTGGACTTTTCTAAATCTTCCCTTAGTAGTAGAGCTACTTCTTGTTCTAAATTTTCACATTCTAAGACCTTTGCTTCTAGCTTATCTTTGAACTTCTTTGTCTTATCCATTGACTTGTTTAGATCATCTATAAACTTTCCTCTCTCTTCATCACATTCTTGAAACTAGATCTCAAGTTGGGAGTTTTGCTTTATTACCTTCTTTAAAGTTTTAAGAGCATAAATAAGCTCTCCCTCAAGATCAACTCCTCCTTTTTATGATTCTTCCTCTATTTGTTTACCTTTGATAACATCTTCATTATTTTTTGAATTGTCTTCTATAGGATCACATTCTTCTTCTAGTGCCATTAGAATATTCTCTTCTGGTCCTTCAAATGCATCATCATATTCATCATTACTAAAACTGAAACCATTCCTTGTACAACTATCTTCAAGATGTCCAAAATTACCACATCTAAAACACTTGATAATTATTGGTGACCTTTTCTTAACTTCTTCTTTTTCCTCAATCAAAAATAGAACTTCATCTTTATCATTACTTGAATAACTAGCATCACTATCACTTGAGTACTTACTTGCCTTGTCTGCATAGTAACTCCTCTTCTATATTTGAAAGAACTTCTTTCCTTTTTTGCATTTTCCATTCTTGTCTTTCTTTTGGTACCTATATATTTCTAATTCCTTGTTCCTGTGATCCTATTTTTCTTTATCATTGTTATTTTTAGCTTCTTGACAATCGATTGCATAGTGGCCATACTTTCTACAATTGAAATATCTAACATATTTTGCATCTTTAAATATTCTTGAATCCTTATTCCTTCTACCATAATTAGCTTCTTCATCACTGGATGACTCATTGTTTGAATCTAACTTTTTACCCTTTGTCTTATTAGTAGCTTTGAATGTTGCTTCCTTTCGGAAATAAGGTTCCTCTTTTGTTCTTAACTCAAAAGTTGTAAGAATACCAAGTAACATATATCTTGTCAAATAATCACCATATTTTGATTCTTCTATAGCAAAAATATTTTCACTAAATATTTTTGGAAGAGATCTTAAGACCTTATCACAAACATCTGATTCTTAAACATTAAGTCCAATTCCTTGCATGGCATTAACAACCTCATATACCCGAAGTAGATAAGTACTAATGTTTTCCTCATCCTTCATTCTTAACTCTTCAAATTACCCTTTGAGATTTCGTATCTTTACCTTTGTGACACTTTTATCTCATTCATATATGCTTTGCAACTTATCCCAAATTTCTTTTGCATATTTACAATGCATAAATTTTATTGATTATGGTCTATGTAAACCTCTCAAAATTACATTCATTGCTTTTGAATTTTAATGATGTAGAATCTTACCTTCTTTATCTGTAGGTGGATTAGCTGGTGGTATGTATCCATTTTCAACTACTTCTCAAATTTCATTGCCAAGTGCCATTAGGTGAATATTCATTCTCATACTCCAAAATATATAATCACTTTCATCAAATATTGGTATTGAATTATCTGAGGACACATTCTTACAATCCATTGTGTTCTTGAAATCTTTTCCTTCAAGTTGTTAAACTCTTTTGAATAAACCCGCTCTGATACCAATTGAAGAACACAAGCTTATACTGAGAGGGGGGTGAACAGTATAAGACCACTTTTTACTTTTATTTTCTAATTAATATTATACAATGTATAGATAGAAAAATCAACAGTAGTAATCAAAGTAATACACAAATAACCACACACAATAGAGACAACAATTTAACATGGTTCACCCAATGTAGGCTACTCCATGGAGAAAAGCTTTCACTAAAATTTTCTCAATCAATGTCTTGGGAATCCTTTCCCTATTATAATGTTTATGGATCTCATTCCAAAGAAGACACTAATCCCCTAATCAATTTTGTGGATATCTATCCACAAGAGAACTCCTTTCTCCTTAGCTCTAACTAGTGATTTTCTAGAAGAACTACTACCCCCACTACTCTAGCTAATGGATCTCCATCCACTTAAGACACCTATCCTCACTACCCTGGCTAATGGATCTCTATCCACTGGAGACTATCATCCTCTATACTTTGTCACCTTCAAAGATCTATCTCAAATTTGTACTAAACACAGTCCTTCAATCCAACACAAATCTGCTCAATATTTGTCTCTAGTCTGGCACAAACTTATCCTTCAATTTACATCAAACTTTGTCCTCAAATATGTACTAAACACAGTCCTTCGATCTAGCAAAAATATGTCCTCAATATCTATCCTATGACTTGCACTAAACACAATCATTCAGTCTAGTACAAATATTTTCTCATTCTCTGTACTTAAGCCCTAAAACAAAGCTTAACTTATTCTCAAATTAACTCACTTAGATATGCCCCAAAACTTAACCCATGGTTTGAACAAATAAATAAATCAACTCTGCTCTCAAGTCTACTCAAAGACTTATCACAAATTTGTCTTGTAAGCTTCCACAAAAGCTCACACTAACATGTCCATAAGTTCTCTCTAGAACTTGCCTAATCTGCTCTCAAGTCTTCACTAAGACTTACCTCAAATCTGCTCAACAAGTCCTCACTATAACTTATCCAAACTCATAGAAACATAAAGAGAATTTTTAGACTCAATATGCTTCATACTTATCACAATGCTCAATTACTTTCAATCACTCTTTTAGAAACATATAGAGAATTGTTAGAGACTCAATATGCTTCACACTTATAAAATCTCAATCACTTTCAATCTCACTTTTATCATAGAAACATATAGAGAATTTTTAGAGACTCAATATGTTTCACACTCAATCTCTTTCTCAAATCAATTTAGAATATAAAATAATTTATTTCATAGAACTTGAACTATCACATCAACACATCCACTTGACTAGGCTCAACCAACTCTTCTCAACCAATCACTCAATGAATTAACCTTTTCTTACAAACCCTAGTCCAAGCATATGAACACTCACTCAAATATTTCCAACAATGCTTATCAATCAATCTCACATAACAATGATACTCACGATCTTTACAAACCCTAGTTAAAGTTCACTCAACTTAATCACTTCAACAACAATGCTTATCAAACAATGTTTTAACAACTCTTTATTCTAGAAAACCTTAAAGCATTAATTCAAAACAAACTCAACAATGCTAACCAAACAATCCTTTTCACTCCAACTTTGCATTCACAAATATCAATAATCACTCACTAGGAAGATGTGTCCATACTTTTTGTTTGATGTAAAAGTTCCCTTGGAAAACCTGTCTCAATCACAATTTTCTTCTTTCCAATTTCAATTATTAGATGACAAAATATCATACTAACTCTCTTTCAAAATATTTCTCAAACGCAAAAATAATTAATCCCAAATACACCTTATTACTTCTTCTTGAAATTAGCAATCATCAATTTACACATAAAAATAATCACTCAAAATGCTCCTTATAATCTACAATTTAATAAATCAAACTTTCAAAATAATCCGTCAGAAATAATAAATGCCTACCCTTTTATCTCCCTCAAAAACACTTAATAACCAATTTTAATTTAGGCAAAAATTAAATCTTATAACCAATCAAAATAATTATTTTTCAACGTTGGCACATAAAAATATTTATTTTTCTTCAACCTTAGCACATCCAAAATAAGCGACAAACCCTACAATCATCAACGCATACCTTTATCTCAACCACTAAAAGGCCTTGGTGGGTTTTGACCTCGAAACCTCTCCACCGATCGCCTTACCAAGGTGCCAGCCCACCACATGGGATAGGCGCTCCCATGAGAAGGCGAAGGCACTAACCTCTCTTTGTTCCCTGTGCTAGGTGATGTTCGCAAAACACAAACCTTCTTCCTTGCAAAACATGAACCCTGTGAGATTCGAACCTACGCCCTTCTTGCCAGCAAACGTATTAACACCTTTCACAGTCGCTAGCTGCGCTACGCGATGCATGTGCAAAGTGAAAGGAGCCTTGATCCTTTTTATTCCTTTTCTTCTGTTAAAAACTTTTCAAACTCAAAAATCATTGCTTTCTCTCTACGTATTAATAAAAGCATAGGCATTCGAAGAAATCATGAGGGGAGACTTAAGGCAAAGATTTTGCCTTTATATATATGATGCCTTGATGTTATAACATGTCGACACTTCAAATCGAATTTTAAATTCGATTTATAAACTTTACTTTATAACCCTTTTTAGGGTTTATTAAATTAATAAAAAATATTTTATAACTAAATTAAAATTAACTTAAAATTAACTTAAGTAACATGAAAGTTAATTAAATTAATTTATAATAAAATTATATTAATTAATTTATAATTAATTTAAATTTCCTTTTTAATATTATAATAAACTATTATAATATTATTTGCCTAGGCCTCTTCTTTTCCGTTTGGACCTCATATGAATTCTTGGAATCGGGTCTTGATCAACTAAAGACGAACTATCCTTTTGCATTTATTGGAGAACCTGAAACTGATGTTGCCCACTAAAACTTCCACTGATTGGTGCTGAAGCTTGACATCAATTACCACTCACTCTTGACATCAATGACAACTCATTTACCCAAAATATCCAATAGTTTGATAGGGAGTTCTAATTGGATTCCAACACATTATAATTCCATTTTAAATCCACAACATCTCATTCACATATTGCCCATATTGCTTTCATAGTTTTAAAAAAAAATTCTTTTGTCATTTTAGTTTCCTAGTTACAAAGAATATCAGGTTTATTACTTAAACAAAGGTCCCTAATATAGCTTTATTGTGAGATCCATTATATTCTATGATATGGTAATCATGTCTCGTTAGGGGTTGTTGGACCCTCCTATGAATTACCAATATAATTTTATTGTTTGGTAAAGAGATGTTTAACCAACTTAGATTGTGTTCTTTTCTCTATGTTTGCTCTTGTTTCCCTGGCTCTTGCTTAATAATTTAAAGGTTTTCCTCTTTTTTCCTTGCTAGTATTAGGGATAGGTCTTATTATTTTATTCCTCAATGTTCTTTCACAACTTTTCTTTTTATTATATATCTCCTCTCTAAGATCTACTAAGGAAAGATTTTGACTTATCTTGCTCATTTTTAGGTATTTCCTTGTTAATAGTAGAGGTACTAACATTTAACACTACGTATTCTATACCACTTCCTTCTCATGAATGGTGCATTGTACTTCATGAGTTTTTAAAATCTGATGAGGTACATTCTTAGGTTTAACAAGGATATTTATCCCCAAACTGGGTTCAAACTAAGTAGATAGTACCTTATTAATATTTTGATGTTGTTGTACTATGTCCTTTAAGCTATGGTCAATTTTTTCTTCATAGGCTAAAGCCTCAACAAATTGGTGTTTCTTCAAATATCTTTTACTTATTGGTCTCCACTATTTATTTACTTTCATATGTCTGGATCTATTTTTAAGAAAATGAAAACCTTCATAATCCATATCCATTTGTAAGTTTTTCTTGTGGTTTACTACATATGATTTTTCTAGATTCTTCTTAGGGCATGATATCTCAATATGTCCCACCTCATGACATATTCTACAACTAAAAGGTATATTTTCATAATCTATGGTTTGGATCCACAACTTATCCCCATACTTAAAAATTATTGACTCTAGTAAAGGTTTACTAATATCAATCATGACCAATACATAGGCATAAATAACCAAGACTTCATCTTTTGTAATTTTTGAAATCTCAAGAGATTATCCCATTGTTACATATTGCCTTGAAGGTACCCATTTCCTAAAATTCAAAGGGTAACCTATACATTTTAACCTAGACTGGTACTAAGGATAGATTTACATTTTTAGGTGCAAAGCCTTCAAACTAGAAAGTAAGGAAGAGTCTTGCTCTTCCCATAAATAAAGCACCCCCTTTCAGGATTCTATCTCTTTCCTCCATAGAACATAAAATGGCTAGGAAGAAAGGATAGACTCACTCATGGAGAATCCCATCTTCTAGAAATCCATTTTCTTAGAGTCGAAGCCCCTGGCCAAGACGCATTAATTTACCAATGGCTGCCTTACCTTTGAGCGGTGAGGATAATTATTTTATGAGGTCCTCCCTAACCTCTACTATTAGGAATGATTATAAGAATTTAGTTGTAAATACGTTTATGTGAATGATACTATAAGTCAATAGCTATTAAATTTTACTAGTATATCCTATAATGATTATATTATCTGAAAATAAACCTATAATAGTTTATATGCAAAACTTTGAAGAAAATGAAGTGGTAAATGAAACTTAGCTAAACAAATTCTATGCCCAAAAAGAATGTGCTACCTTGTTAATGCTCTAGCCTTTCATTGCTCCTCACATCATCTGAATCTTGGTTGACAAATATCTGCAATTTTGTTTTTCCATGACTTGAAAAATCGTCACTGCCTTTATTTCAAATGGTTTACTTCACAATGTCGTATTTCCCTTAATACTGTTTGGATTCCTTCATATGACCTCTCATCATAAAGCTCCTCAAATTCCATATAAATTGGTCCAAAAAACTTCTGAATCATACTACCCTTCGCAAATATATGGTTCTCGAAAGATGAGATTTTTTTTTTTGAAAACATTTGCCCTAACACTACCCTTGCTCCAAATGACCATCTTCACACTGACGTATTTCCCATAGTACTAGTTGGATTCTTTCATATGACTACTCATTTCAAGGCTCTTCAAATTTCACACAAAATGGCACAAGTATCGTTTGAATCACACAATTCTATGTAGAGATATGATTCCTAAAAGATGAGACGTTTTTCCAAAAAAAAATTGTCCTAGTTGAAACTCGGATGGTGAGCTTATCACATTATCAAGAGTGTAAAAAAAAAAATTGTTTAATCCTTAAGTTATAATTTTTTATAAAGTACAATTATAAATTTTGTATGGCTATGGATGGGTTTATATTCCCGGTACTTCTGGATAGGGGAGGGACTCGTCAAAGTCTCTGGGTGAGAAAGGGGTGGCTAAGCTTATTTTTTTGTAATAAGTTTATTCTGTTGTCCATCAATTCTGTAAACTGTAAATTGTTCGCTTGGGTTCCTGCTCTATTTTGACGAGGATGGTTTTTTTTGGCTGATGGTGTTAGCCATTTGACATGTTTATTCGCCTCTTTTTTTTTGTTTGTAAAAATGTTCATTTTGTAATCAATGTATTCTACTGTCCATCAGTTCTGTAAACTGTAAATTGTTCGCTTGGGTTCCTGCTCTATTTTGATGGGGATGGTTTTTTTTGGCTGATGGCGTTAGCCACGTGACGTGTTTATCCGCCCTTTTTTTTTGTTTGTAAAAATGTTCATTTTGTAATCAATGTATTCTATTGTCCATCAGTTCTGTAAACTATAAATTGTTCGCTTGAGTTCCTGCTCTATTTTGATGGGGATGGTTTTTTTGGGCTATGGTGTTAGCCACGTGACGTGTTTATCCGCCTCTGTTCTGTTTTTTGTTTGTAAAAATATATTTTGTTAATTCTTTAATATAATACTTTTTACATTAACAAAAATTAATATAATTTTTATTTTTACTTTTAAATTTTTTTATTAAAAATATTTTGATATTAAAAAATAAAAACAATTTAAACACCAGTTTTTGAATATTCGATTAAAAAAAAACTACTTAAATAGGAACAAAGATTTAAACTTCAAGCAAAAAATTACAAAAGAAAATAATCCAATAATTGTTATACACAAACGAACTTTTATTAAATCTTTGTAAGTTTTTTTTTTCCAACAAGCGACTCAGTAATGAACTTCATGTTGGTTTTCTTAGATAAGACCTTTTTGTATGTACTAAACAGGTCAATTATAGGAAAAACCAGTGCTGCTACGTTCATGAAGGTGATTGCTAGTTGCTGTGAGTTCGTTTTTGGTTTTATATCATCTAAAATTAAAAAAAAAAATTACAATTTTGTTTGCATCTATTTCAAATCAACTTAAAATTACAATTACTATCGTGTCGTTTCAACAGACGTTCAGTTTTTTTTTTAAATTGCAGTCAGATTGGCACGGTAACATGTATTTCATTTATTTCTCTTAAAAGAATATTTTTTTTTAACTGCACTTATACTGGTACGGTAACAAGTATTCCATTTATTTCTCTTAACAGATTGTATGTAAATAAATATCAAAGAACATTAATGACATTGATGATAGTTGTTGAAACATTATCTTCTCTAGTATTTACCACCCATTCTACGACGTTTTTTTCAAAAGTGTTTCTGTCGTCTGTGTATATAACGGTAGCTGTTCAGGCACTATAACGCAAGGTACGCCATTTTCTCCACAAGGTACATTTTTGACTAAAATGAATTGTCACATTATAAGGTTTTAATGTCTGTCCTTTTCCTTGTTATAACTCCTATTGTTTCTTTTCTAGAATAAAACAGAAGAAATCCATTCGCAATCGAGTTGAGTGAGAGAAGATAAGATGCCCCACCCAACAACAATAATAATAATTATTATTATTTTGTTTCCATGCTCCTATTCCTCTTCTTCACGGGTTTTATATCGGCCTTTTTATGAGCCAGTCATTCCACCTAAAAATGATAGAGTTGTATAAGGTAATTGTATAGGCTTTTTAATGAGGCAATCATTCCACCTAAAAATGATAAAATTTATATAAGCTTATTGTAAAGTGTTTATAAAACCATGGGAGAATAATCCAAAGACCTACAATTTATAGTAGAAGACAAATTATTCTAGTAATCTATTGCTTTTTAAAAGATGTTAGAGTGTAATCATCATTTTATTGGTTTATGACTCACTATATAAAAGTATTTGCTACCTTTAGTATTTAAAAAAAAAAAAAAAAATTATAACTTTTTAAAAATAAGGTTTTTGAAAGGGCTACTTTTTTTCTTTCACATTTATTTAGTCACATTGAATTATTTGTTGTGGCCGAGATTTAAATCTTGGTGTAGGCTACATCAATTATTTGTCCAACGTTGAACCAGAGATAGTTGGCAAAAAAAAGTTACAAATGTTAATCTTAAAAATATGAAGGATTTTACCAAAGTTTTGAGTCTCCTAAATAAAACATCAAAGATTATTATTAAAATTATATTTTTAATCTTATTTTAAATTAAAATTACTATATTTGTTTTTGTTATCCACTATTTTGATTTATTTTTTACATATCCACTAAAGTTCATAAAGAGAGCTTTAAACTATGATATAAACATAGGAAAGAATTATCTAAAAAAATCCAATTTCATATGCTTCTTTGATTATATCTCATAAACAAATAAACTATCTATCTAGCTATATATAGGGGGTTAGGTTACATTAGTTTATTTATTTTTATTAGATGGACGGAGGCGTTTTGAAAGGATATCCAAACCTTTTACAAAAGAGGCTAAGTCTCGTCCAAAAAGAGGGAGCCAGAATTACTTACATCCGGTAATAATCGAGAAATGACCAATCAGAGGAGTTACCCCTTCCAAAGCCAAACCAGTACATAAGTAAGACAATACATAATTTAAAACTTAAAACAAATTGAAACCAAATCAAGATGTCAGAGATAACCAGTCGAACATATATTAGTAGTAGGACCTGAACCACGAACCAAGCCATGCACCAGTCTCATTCTCCTCCATGAGGTCGTTTCTTTCCTAGGTTTGCCAACCCATCAGGGCAATAATTTCTTTCACATTGGAGATTGTGGCTTGTAGGGAGGAAACAATAGCTTGGAGATATGAAATTTGGTGCAAAAATCTAAAATCAACAAGTGCCCCCAAGTTTTGAAGCCAAGTCATCAAAAACTCGACCAGAATGGTGATGCACCCGCAACATCCAGTGACACTTTCCTGATTTAGCCGAATAAAAGTTCCAACTTCCCGGGGTCATAACTTTTGATCCAGGTTTAACGCACATAATTGAGTTGACCTCACTGTGTTCAACGATGTTGTCATTGAAATGGTCATTTTGACATGTTTTCGGGCCCTGAAACATCACTTAGTGGCCAAAAATGGGCTCAAAAGTTTTTATTCCAGTTATTTTCAGTTTTTCGGTATTTAATATCTTTTGTTGCATGAGTTAGTCTAGGGAGATATTTTAGGAAAGTCTTAATTTTGGAATAACGGATGCATGATATATTTTTTGGATCCATCTGCGTGATAGTTTAGAGTTACTAAACATAGTCAGTCCTGATACTTACTAAAAATAGTAAGTTCGTTTTAGGTTAGGGTTTTTGGTGGATATTATATGTAGGAAGTGATTTCATTGTAAGGGGATGGATATCTAATAAAATAATAAAATTCGAGTTGCAAAATTGTTGTTTTCCCATTGATTTTACTTGTGTGTTTGAGAATCAATACGAATCTACATCATTTGGTATCAAAGCGGGTAAGATATCGCTAGTGGAGATATCATATCGCCTGGAGAGGTCGAGCTAACTATGCTTAGATGAATAGACATATAGAAGATCTACACGGGGAAGTAGCACGACTAACCAATGCGATTGACTACATGATGGAGAGACGCCCCAACTTGCATTCAGATCTAGGATCTACTGACGAGGGTGTGGTAGAAGAGGACAGATCTGAAGCAGGCTCAGAACATCCAAGAGAGGAGCCATATTTTGAAGAAAAATTACTCCTAGCCTTGGATGGAATCCGAGGGAACCGAGATAGTATCAAGATCAAGGTTTTTGAATATGCTGGTGGGTTAAAACCAGAGGAGCTCAATAATTGGGTGAATAGTATGGAAAAATATTTTGAATGGAGTAATATCACTGAGGAGAAGAGGGTGAGGCTTGCATGTACAAATCTGAAGGGACATGCGTTGATTTGGTGGGACCATCTACAGAAGGAGCGACAAAATAATGGAACAAAGAAGATTAGGACCTGGGATAAGATGAAGAAGAAGCTTCAAGATAAGTTTTGTAGACACCAAAACAGCACCAATCCGATTATGTGACAACAAGCGCTGATCGCATTGACACACACAGCCCCTAGGGCAGCCCCCGGAGGTTAAACAGTGGTCCTAACCACTCCCAAAAGCAGTTTTAGAGGTCAGAGGTCAATTTGGCACCTTTTTGGCACCTTTTTCTCTGTTCGTCCCACCCCGGGACGAATACAAATTGTCATTCGTCCCACCCAGGGACGAATAGCGAGCATTCGCCCTGGGGTGAGGCGAATAGCAAGTTTGACTGGCAAAAAAAGTCAAACCTCGGTAACTCCGCTAGTTAACTGAGGCTTCAGGTCATGCAATTGCGAGGAATAGCTTTTATTCAAGAAGAGAGACTTCAGTCATGAGTGTATTTATTTTAGAAACCTCATGCAAGGAGATTCTAAATCAGGGAATTAGCTTTTCTCTAAAAATAGGACAGTTAACTCAAGTGGCGCCCTCGCATGCGCAATTCAAACAGGGAGACCCTAAGGTCTATAAATTGGGGAGTTTTCCCACCCAAAAGATATACAGAGAAGGAGCATTTGAGCAACGAAGTGCTGCCAATTTACATACCTACTTGCGATTTGTGCTTTTACATCCTTAATCTCTCATTCGAAAGGGAGGTTATTGGGCGACTATTAGAAGCGCGAATCCGGACCCAAAACCCGATTTTTGGCCACAACGATTCCCAAAATTTGTCGACAACACCCCATAACCAGTTTTGGACCCATCCCAAGTGGATTGGTGCCGAAACAGTGCCTCAAACGGTGGGCGTCCTGCCCTCGGGCGCTCCCCAATCTGTCACAATGCTAATCGCCCCACCCCGGGATGAATAGAAATATGTGATATATTTCTTTGGTTTTTCTTTTGCATTTGATTCTAGATAGGTTAAATAGGTTACAGTTCAAATTTCATTTCATTCTGAGCAATTTTGACCAGGTTTCTGTCATTTCCCGCTTTCACTAACTTGTAGATGGCACTAGCAAAATATGGGTTCTAGAGGCAAAATTGGAGAAATATGACCATCTGGGTCTTCCCAAAACACCCCCAATTAGCTAACCCCAAGTTTGCAGGTCTTTTGGAGCTTCCTAAGTAGGACATTGAAGAGGGTGCTTTCTGGCAAATTATCACAGTCCAATTCGTCCCACCCTGGAGCGAATACAAATCTGTGAGGAATTTTTAGACTGTTCTTTTTGCAGTGGTCTTCTATTGACATATTTATGCTACTATGAAATTTTCAGGTCGATCCGAGGTCATTTCATTATCGTTTTAATATTTTCATGCATTTATTGACAGTAGGCCTTGGGAAATACATGCTTCATTCTGTCCGCAGGTGCTACTAATATTTTCTGTTTCTTTGAACGCAGGTTTCTGACAGCAGAGGAGCAGGAAAGAGCAAAGAATCATATACAAAAGCGGTGGCGACGTTTTGGTCCGCCCATATTACATGTGGGCACGCGGAAGAAGGATTGTGATCCATGGATGTTGTGACAAGAAACACATTTGACGCTCCTATCCCCTAAAAAGGAAGGAGACGTATTGTAACACATTTTGAAAAGCGTATCAATAAAGATATTACGATATTTCATATTGCTTTTATCTTGTGTCAATTTGCATATGTCCTTTCTTGTTCTTTCTTGTGGCATATTCCTTTTTGTTTTCGTATCCTCGTGCTTTCAGTGGCGATCACGGTGGGACCTCTGTCCCTTGATTTTTAAGATTAAAATTCTGATTAAAGTTGCTTGTTTTGTTGCTTACAGGTACCAAGATTTCAAACGCTAGACTATTTCAGAGCAGAAATTCAGAGACATCCGATTTAGGCAGAGAAGAGGTAGGGGTTTTAAACACCCTTTGTCAATTTTCTGTTTTCTATTTTTTTGTTCTTTGATTTTTGCTTGCATAGGAGAGTTTAGAGGCTTGCTTGTTTCAATTTTGCAACTTAAAAAGAACCCCACACACCACGTGGTATTTTAAACACAAGGAGTTGGTCGTAAAACCCCAACCCTTGAGCAAGACCAACGGTGGATTTCATCATCACCTTGGCTTGAGATATTGCATCCATAACCCCGATCGCGACTATTGCTAGACGTAAATCCTGACGAAAGCTGACCAAGTGTAGTTTGGGGTGATTCCCAACGCATGAGGATAAGTCTTCTATGGTAGGTGTCATAAACAGAGCGATTCCCCTTCCGTACCGCCTATGTTCCATGTATCATCTGCTCTCACGTACCTATAGTCTCCCTCACGTAAGGGCGGGTATATAGAGAGGTTGGTATATCGGTCCAGCAATGGTATATTGAAGGGGCGACCATTTTGGGAGTCATAAGAGCCTTCATAATTGCATTTAAACGGTTTTCACAAAAAGCTTTCAAAAACAAACATCAAAATACACTAAACCAGATTTTAGGGCACACTTTTAAATCTTTAAACGAGATAATCATTGCATTGATTGTGTGTTTTCTATTTTCTGTTTAAGTGTAGCAAAAAAATCATAAAAAGAAAGATAAAAATCTATTCATCTTTAGGAGCACATCACCATGGTGTTTACTCGTAGCCGAGCCCAATCACGGGCAAGTGCTCCAGAGAGTGCACCAAGGGGGACAAGTCGCCTCCGATATAGTCCTCAGGACTTAGCCATCCCGCCTTGGTGGCAAGGCACCCAAGAGAGTCCCCATCATGCCATAACGTAACAGGACTTAGAGGATCTGAGGGATTGATAGAGGGGATGGGGAATAACATAGAGGCACCTCCTTGAGGGGCACCCCCACTCAAACATAGGTCCTTTCAAGAGGAGAACCTACACATAGATCTTAACATAGACAGGAGACCTCCCTTAGAAACTTGTTATGAGTGGCCTAGTGATGAAGTGTTAGAGCAACGGAGGGTCCACAAGGAGAGGCCACATGATTTCTTCATCCCTCCTCTGCCCCGTATTACTGTTAGAGACACTAGGCAATATCTAGAGTATCAGGCTCTCCAAGCGGGGCAAGACAATTATGCCTGCACCTTTTACCCATACGAAAGAGAGTACGAGGGAGATCACTACGTTCCTCAAGAGCAATACACAACACGGGAGTGATGTACCTCCACGCTTGCATTGTATCAGGATCGCCCATTGAGGCCGGAGCCTCAAGTGAATGCCGCTAACCTCGATAGAGGGAAGCAACCCATAGGGATCTCGGATCACCATGACCGAGAAAGACATGTAGGGGAGGCATCTAGGCTTCCTAAACAAGAGACGATGGAACAAATTGACTTGGCGATTGCCAAACATGCCGCCCACCAAGCGCAAATCGCACAGCTTAGGCAAGATCAAGAACAGTTAGAGCATCTTTGTCGGCTTAACAAAGAGCGCATTCAACGTCAGACGACCGAATTGCTTCATAACAAGGTGCCTGCGAAGGGTCCAATCCCTCGCACGCATAAAGAAGAAGTGTATGAGAGGCAGGACCCCTTGGTATGAGAGAGGTCCACGCGACCTTATCAAGTACTGCCTCCGAGACCTCCTAGACCTGAGCGGGAGGCCACTCCCAGAAACAATGATGGGCACCCTCCGCGGGCACCCACCTATGCTTATAGGACTCGGCCAGCCACTCCTCAAGAAGCCTATGAGGAGTATGAACAAGAAGAAGAGTGGGCTGAAATGCTCTATCAAGGCAGAAGGGGTGCTACCCAGCTACCCCTCCAAAGGCCTCAAGTTCCCCATAATCCACAACGGGAGCAAACTAAGGAGGAAGAAATTAAATCCTCTTATGCATATAAAGTGTTGTTAGAGCGCTTAGAATCTATGGAGATCAAGACTTCGGGCCCCAAAAGCCCACTTTACGCCAACTCCGTAGTCATCCTGTGCATCCGTCAGTGCCGACACCTCCATACCCCGAACACTTTAAGCTGCCCCAGTTGGCACTCTTTAGAGGGGAGGAAGATGCCCAAGAGCATGTGACTCGATTCCTGAGCCAATGCTTTGGCATTCAGGACAACGATGCTTTGCTATTAAGAACATTTATAACCACATTCGTAGGCCCTGCCTCGGATTGGTTTACTCAATTACCAAAGCACAACATCTGTAACTTAGATCAGCTAGTGGACGCGTTCCTAGAACGTTTCACTTTCAACACAAAGAAAAAGGCATCACTAAGCGATCTAGCTAGCCTCAAGTAGTATGAGGAGGAATCTATGGTGGCATATGGGAACCGGTGGAGGACGTTGCTTTCAAAGCTACCCTACCTCCCTCCTATGTCTGACTTGACCCAAATGTTCTCCAAAAGCTGTTTGAGATCAATCTCCGTGCTATTGCAGCTGCAACAATATGCCAGTTTAGAAGAAGCACTGGCGCAAGCCAGAATCATCGAGGAGATTAAGATACAGGATGGCGAGATCGCCAAACCTAAGAAGAAAGAATGGACAAAGAACACTAAACCAGGGACCACGCAACCGAAACCTGCTACGGTTAATCAGGTTGCCATCAACGTCCCTAAGCCGACACAAGCAACACAACCTCAAAAGGCTAACTATCGAGCGGTGCCTCCTAACAACTATGAGAGAGAAAACCAAAGGCAGGAGCAAAATCAGCAGCGTCACCCTAGGCGACAATTTACTCCTTACACAGAGTCCAGGGATTCTCTGTTTGACCGCTTGTCAGCGGCAAACTTGATCAACCTTCCAGAGATTCAAACTATAGACCCCAATGCACCGAAGCCTAAGGGGTACCGAGAGGATTTGTACTGTAGGTTCCACGGGCGTAAGGGACATGATCTTAACGCATGTTGGAAGTTCAAAGGTTTGGTACAAGATCTCATTGACGACAAGACATTGGCGGTGGACAACCCCGTAGCGCCAAACAACCAACATATGGGAGTATTCAGAGACCCCTTGCCTGCCCATGAGGCACCGACAAAACCTCTTCAAGTTAATGAGGTGCAACAGAATTGTCCTATGCAGGGATATGTAGGGATGATAAGCATAGTGACTAGGAACAAGAGATACCCAGGAGCTGCCCCTACGACAGCCACAAGAGAGGTTCCATCGACGTCACAACCGCAACAACCCCCTACGCAGCTTCCCTCGCCTAGACCAGTGGCCACGATTCGGACTAGACTTACCCAAAGTCTAAGGACCACGTCGGCTAGGCTCTCCATATATGAGCTAATTCAACAATCAGCGCCCCATCGGGAAGCTCTAATGGAGATTTTAAAAGCTATCGAGCTGCCACCCCATGAAGCGAACTCTTTCAACAATTTTGTGGGGCATGTCAAACAATGTACAGAACCAGTCATCACCTTTAGAGAAGATGAATTGAAAGCAGTGACTGGTGATGTGGCGGATCCACCCCTGCACGTTATCGCATGGGTCAACGGGATTCCGTATAAGAGAGTGTTGGTGGACACTGGCTCGTCCAGTAATATCATCACTACAACAGCACTGAAACATTTGAAGTTGCCAGCATCTCACATTGTGGCCTCTACTTACACACTGCGAGCATTCAACGATGCAATCTGCTCGACAGTTGGCACAATTGTCCTACCCATCCAAGTGGGACAAAAGACCATTCATACATTGTGCCACATTTTAGAAGGTGAGATGGCTTATAATATCTTGCTAGGCCGACCTTGGATCAGGGACATGAAGTGTGTCCCTTCAATAGCTCATCAGTGCCTAAAGTATACATTTGAAGGACAGGTGCATGTAGTCCCAGCGGACTTGGAGCCCTTCAAATACTGCAATACAGTGCAATTCATGCCGCAATCGAACCTTCCCTCAACACATGTGGATTTTTAGTTGAATCCATCTCAACAGGGTCCGATTCCGTAGGCATCTCCAGTGATTAATCCATCGAGCCCTCAGCCGGGTCCATCTTCTTTCGCTAGTCCTTCAACAACGATGCCACCTACGGTGGCCACATCCAAGGACAAGGGAAAGAAACCCATAGAAGAGGAGCCACCTCTAGTCTCAACCATCTCGATAGAAGAGATGCCTAGTAGAATGGAAGTCGAGACGCCTAGTTCGCCCCACATGGAGTGGACTCAGGAAGGACTCCCATTCGCTTCCCCTCAACCGCCAACGGTCACCGTTGAAATGGCCAGCACGGGCCTGGGGGAGTATCTAGTGAGGAACATTGTAGCAATGCCCACGCTTGAGTCCATGCAGGATATGGGGTGACCTCGACTCCCCATTGGCTCTGTGGTTCCTCTAGGCTACCCACCCAATCAGACAAACTTTGTTTATGGGGGCCTGGATAATGGCATTGAGATTTGTATGCAAGAAGACGAAGATGAAGAACCCTTTGCTGAGGATGTCAACTATCTGTCCAACCCAAACTTTGCTTTGAGGTATCTTGGCCAATGCAATTGGCACGGATATGGGTTGGGCCGGTATGAGCAAGGAGTGCGTGTTCTTTGCCAACCAAGATACCAAATGCCATATGACAAGTCAAGAGTAGGGTTCAACCACCCCCTGCCCCTAGACATCTTGGTGGAGAACATGCAAGGCCTAGGGATAGGCAACAAGGATGGGTTGGCATTAGATCCATATGCCAATCCTCACACAACATATACATTGGGGGATTATCACCCATTGTTAACAACCAACCTTGTTGACCATAACAACCCCTTCCCTTCGGCCGAACAAGGAGAAAATTCATGGACTCCCCTACAAGAGGGATATGGACAAGACCAAGAAGGGTCTTCGAAAGATGAGTCGAAATACGAGGTAGCACCTTGGGATCCTTTCGAGTCGACATACAATCATTCACAAGTACATCCCATGGATGATTATCAGGAAAGCTTCATGACAATGTTCCCTTTAGGTGCTCCAATTGAGCATATGCCCTTTCAAGAGAATCAGGTCCCCCCGTAGAGAGCGGAACAACCTCGATGGGACCACATTAATTTGCTCGAACAAGATGAGCCTCCTATGTCGCAAGCAGCTGTTGGAGCCAACGAAGGCCTTTGGATCTCTGACAGTGACTACGAAGATGAAACTGAGATGGCCTATCTCAACCATATGCGACAGATGCAACAACGATACCCTTTGGACATAGATGACATGTTTGAACATTTACACATAGGGCCAAGACATAGGTGGCACCTCAACCCGGCGTAGTTATAGCAATTATAGCACCCGCCACTCTAGGTACACAGAGAGCATCTTTCGCCTGGAGACCCTATCAAACCATCAGTGCCTAGGGTGGACCCTGTCTTCATCTCCATGCATAGGGCTGACCCATTTGTGCCAGTGCCCACAGAGCCAGATCCAAAGCACCAAGGTTATCTAGGATGTCCAAGTCATCACACCTATGGTAATGGAGGTTACAATCATTTCATCAACATGATCTCCATTGACTTAACCGCCCCCATTCATGATCCAACCGACCCGACACGGTCATTGTATCTAGATCTAGATGCTATCGACTGGGATCACGCTGACACACCACCATCCCCATCAGAGTACTGGCCTTGCGGTGGGATGTTCCATTTCACCCCAGGATAGACTCAGGATGTCTTCCATGTCGAAGAGGAACCCGACGTTCCAAACGATGATCTAAATTCAGCAAACGATATCCATTTGATCCCAACTCCACACCAGTTGGAGGATGGGTCCCACATGTCGATCGAGGAGACGACTGACGTAGACATCGGCTCAGATCCAATGAATTTGCAAATCATCAAGCTGGGGGTAAGTCTCTCCCCCGAAGAGCAAGCCGACTACATTGCCCTTCTCAAAGAGAAGAAGGAGGTTTTTGCATGGTCATACAAAGACATGCCGGGACTAGACCCATAGCTAGTCACGCATAATCTGATGCTTGATCCGACAGTCAAGCCAGTGAAGCAAAAACTACGTAAGATGCACCCAACAGTGGCCTTAATGGTCAAATACGAGCTACAAAAGCTGTTGGATGCATAGTTTGTCATCTGCATGGATTACCCGCCATGGTTGTCTAACATGGTTCCCGTCAAAAAGCCCGACGGGAGGATTCGCATATGCACTAATTTTCGAGATCTCAACAAAGCGAGTCCTAAGGATGATTTCCCCTTGCCGAGCATCGATGCATTGGTAGACGCTACAACGGGCCACGAAATGCTTTCCCTCATGGATGGTTTCTCAGGATACAATCAAATTCGTATCAATCTTGAGGACCAACTAAAAATGGCGTTCACAATGCCTTGGGGGACATTTTGTTATAAGGTCATGCCTTTTGGCCTTAAAAATGCTGGCGCCACCTACCAACGTGCCATGACGTACATCTTTCATGATTACATGCACAAAAATTTGGAAGATTACATGGATGATTTGTTGGCCAAATCTCTTTTGCGCCCAGATCATCTCGATGACTTAAGCAAGATCCTCGATCGCCTCATGGAACATAAAGTCAGACTAAACCCCAAGAAGTGCGTCTTTGGCGTCACATCTGGAAAGCTCTTGGGTTACATAGTCTCCAAATGAGGAATTGAGGTAGACCCACACAAAGTCAAGGCAATCCTTGAAATGCTTCCCCCAACTACCATCAAGCAGCTCAAGAGTCTGCAGGGAAAGGTCGCGTCGATCAAGCGCTTCATAGCGCAGTTATCTGACAAGTGCCGACCCATGAATAAATTATTGCACAAGGGGGTAACA
This sequence comes from Wollemia nobilis, assembly GCA_028583015.1. Taxonomy (NCBI): domain Eukaryota; kingdom Viridiplantae; phylum Streptophyta; class Pinopsida; order Araucariales; family Araucariaceae; genus Wollemia; species Wollemia nobilis. The sequence goes on from JAQPPZ010000049.1 coordinate 3,811,542, forward strand.
TTTCACTGGGATGACGAGTGCCAGTCAGCCTTTGATGACATTAAACAATACTTGGCTTCGCCGCCAGTATTGGCACCACCTAGACCAGGAGTGTCGTTCTACTTATACATCTCAGCTATTGAGGTGGCACTGGGTGCCATGCTGTCCCAAAAAAATGAACTACACAAAGAACAGGCTACATACTATCTTAGCCGCACCCTGGTCAGTTATGAACTTAACTATGCATACGTTGAGAAGCTCTGCTTGGCCGTGGTGTTTGCTACCAAAAAGCTACGCCACTACATGCTCAACAATACGACGTATGTTGTGTCTAAGGAGAATCCATTGCGATACATGATGAGTCGTACTTATCATAGTAGCCGCACGATGAAATGGATCATGTTGTTGACGGAGTTTGACATAGAATTCATTGGACAAAAATCCATAAAAGGTCAAGTCATCGTCGATCAACTGGCAGAGGCTCCTCTTGAAGACGATCAACCTCTGACCGTAGAATTATCGGATGATGGGGTTTTTCATGTTTCAGAATCGCCAGATTCTGATGAGCCTGAGTCACAGGCTGACATGACCCTATTCTTCGATGGTTCTAAGTGTGAGCAAGGAGGTGGCACGAGAATTGTATTCTTCACTCCACAAGGGGCTCCAATGCCTCTGTCATTTAAATTAGACTTCCCGTGCACCAACAACAATGCAGAATACGAAGCCTTGCTCATAGGTCTTCAGACAACAATCACCATGAACATTAAACATTTAAACATCTTTGGTGATTCATTGTTAATTGTCAATCAAGTAAAGGGGATATTCCAATGTAGATGTCCAGTTCTGCAGGCCTACAAAGCCCTTGTGGACAAATTCCTGGCACAACTTGAATGGTATGACATCGAGGCACTCCCTCGATCATCGAATCATTTTGTGGATACTATGGCCTCCTTGGGGTCACTAATCCCGCAAGACCCTTCTCGGTGAAATGACAACCATTCAGGTTAAAACATTATCGCAATCCATGATGGAGCATGCAAGCTCTGATCTAACGCCAGGAATCCACCTGATCCAGATTGAACCATCTTCGGATAGGTTCTCTCGAATCCATGATTGTCTGACTCGAGCCAACTGGGGGTCCTTGTTCTCCTCGACCCCTCTTAATAGCAACACAACACTATTTTTACAAGTTCTTTCCCGCTCAACTTTTGCTAGGGATGAACTTCAAGAGGGATTGGTCGTTCATACCATCGAGGTTTCTGATCAGCAGGATTGGTACACACCCATTAGGGATTACCTCAAGCTAGGTAACCTCCCACTTGGATTGACACAAGCCATGAAAAGATCATTCAAATAGAAAGCGGCAAAACATGTCTTGCTAGGAGACATTTTGTATCGTCGAAGCTATGAAGGAATCCTCCTCCGTTGCTTGGACCAGCAAGAGTCCGCTTGGGCGATCACCCAAGCACACGATGGTACATGTGGTGGCCACTTCAACGGTATGGCCATCGCAAAGCGCATTCTTTGCATGGGCTATTATTGGCCATCTTTAGAGCGAGATTGTTGTGCATATGTGAAGAAGTGCGTGAAGTGTCAACACCATGCTAATTTGACACACGTACCTTCTCAGGCCTTGCAATCGATCCAATCGGCTTGGCCTTTTTCATAGTGGGGCTTCGATCTAATCGAAAAGATCTCCCCTGCATCGTCGGGTCATCACACATTCATCATCACGGCCACAGAGTACTTCACCAAGTGGGTGGAAGCAATTTCGCTAACCTCTACGACTGGATCCCGCATTGCGGAGTTTATTTTGCATAACATCATATGTCATTTTGGTATTCCATCCAAGATCCTGTCGGATAATGGGACACCATTCAAGAATAAATATGTGCATGCTTTGACCACAAAGTACAAAATTCAGCATAGTTTTTCAACACCCTATTATCCGTAGGCAAATGGGCAAGCAGAGGCGTCAAACAAAATGCTAGTCGCCATCCTCAAAAATACTGTCATAGATAATCATAAGGATTGGCACATTCAGATCCCGCTTGCCCTATGGGCTTATCGCACTAGCATTCGGACGCCCACTGGGGCAACTCCATTTTCACTGGTGTATGGCTCCGAGGCTGTCATGCCTCTTGAGTTGGAAATCCCTTCCCTACGCATTTCAATGCAAGAGTTCATCGATGATGACACTGCGCGGCAGGCCCGGTTAGACCAACTTACGTTGCTCGATGAACGACGCGTTAATGCTCTCGAGCATTTGCGTATCTATCAAGAGCGACTTAAGAAAGCATACAACATGAAGGTCCACTTGAGGGAATTTCAGGTTGGTGACTTGGTCTTAAAAGAGAACCAACAGAATTCTAATTTACCATCCCATCTAAGGGACAAGTTCATAGCAAACTGGTTAGGTCCTTATGTGATTGATAGTCGAATAGGACCTGGAACATACCGGCTTGCCTCTCTTGAAGGAATCAAGGAACTTGAACCCTTGAACATCATTCATTTGAGGCCATTCCACATTTAGAGAGCCATAGTCCAACCAAAAGCTCCAAGGATTCCCACAATCACTTGGTCAACCCTAAAAATGCCCCAAAGGTATCTATAAACCCTTTGGTCAACCCAAAAGCTCCAAGGATTCCCACAATCGCTTGGTCAACCCCAAAATGCCCCAAAGGTATCTATAAACCCTTTGGTCAAGCCAAAAGCTCCAAGGATTCCCACAATCGCTTGGTCAACCCCAAAAATGCCCCAAAGGTATCCATAAACCCTTTGGTCAAACCAAAAGCTCCAAGGGTTACCATAACCGCTTGGTCAACCAATATTAAAAAAAAAACAAACAAAAACTTAAAAAATCAAAAATCCAAAAAAAACATTTCAATCAAACTCCAAGGATTCTAAATATCAAAAAATAAAAGGATATAAATTTAAACCAAAACTCAAGGGTTACCATAACTTCAAAATAAATATTCAAAAACAAACAAAAACAATAAAATCATCAAAAATTACAAAAAAATTGCATTTCAATTCCATGCATACTCATAAAAACATCAAAAATACAAAAATATAAGTTGCATTAGGCATCGCATCCATACATTGCATATTTGCTAAGTCATCCAAGTCACAAGCACCATAGAATGTCATTACTTGGCAATTCCATCATTTTCCACATCAAATCCATTTTACAAATGTATACATCCCGAAATCACACCATCACCATCTTTAGCATTAGTCGGTTGTCTCCTAATGTATATAGGGTTTTCGTCATTCAAATTGTCTTTAAATTTCTAGCCAAAAATTGTACAAAGTTAAACAGATTTTACACGGGAAAGTTTTACTTGGATCAAACCTTGTTACGTAGCATCCCAACACAATTAAAACACATAAAATAATTCCTAAGTTGTGTGAATGCGAGAGAAACCTACAACATAGTCTAGGGTACCATAGGTGAAAGATTAGCTTATTCATCCCCCTGTGCGAATGGTTCAAGAGTGCTGAGAATTGACAAAAGGACAAGCTCTTCCCCATCAATTCCCCCTAATCAACAATGGTTTTCACCACTACCAAAAATCCCAATCACTATTGGTCCCTAAGGTTGTAAGGATTCATACTACACGTCCCTGCCAAGGATGGGTAGTCATCCCCAAGGCCTAAAAGGATCAATGATCATTCAAAAACAACATTTCCACAAGCCATCATCACAATCACCTTTGGTCTCCAAAGTCGTAAGGATTCATACTACACGTCCCTGCCAAGGATGGGTAGTCATCCCCAAGGCCTAAAATATCAATGCCCTTACTTCATAATCTCCATCATCCACTTTGGTTCCCAAAGTCGTAAGGATTCGTACTACACGTCCCTGCCAAGGATGGGTAGTCATCCCCAAGGCCTAAAAGAATCAATGCCCTTCACAAGATCAACCTTACAAAGCTCAAAATACAAAATCAAATAAACAGTGGTTCTCACCACTATTCAAAATCCTTGCTCAAAAAAAAAAAAAAAGAAAAAAAAAACAAAAACAATAAACGGTGATTTTCATCACTTTGTATACGAGCAAGTATCCTAAACCATTGAGCCAATAAAAAGCCCGAACTTGAATCCCTGGAATTCTCAGCATTCGAAAACCATCTAGGTGATCCTCATTACGGGTTTGGTGGACAACCTACCTGGCAATGGCGGTATCCTACCCGCATGACGATATGTCTATCACATTAGCTTTGCGTGTGAGCAGACCAATGTTTGCATGTGGATGAGCTAGCTTATGGTACTTTAGATTGTCCCGTGGATTAATCTTGCTAAATACAACAACGGAGTTAGTGGAGCTAATTAGGTGATCCTCAGTATAGGTTTGGTTGATAGCCTATCTGGCACTGGCGGTATCCTGACAAATACCACATAAACGAACTCAATTGCACACACAGGGATGTGAAATAACTTGGTTAAAATTCAAGTCAGATTTATACCTTGTTCAAAAATCTTGCGAGATAAATGTACAGTTTTGGCTAGTTAGGTAAAATATCTGAGTCTCAGAAAAGCTTAATTACATTTTAAAACAACTGGTACATTTCATTACATCCATCATCATCAAAAAATATGTAAAATACAAAAACAAGTTCTCACATGCAAAGTCATTCCACAAAGCCATCCCATAAGTACAACAAGCCAGTCAATCTTGTACAGTCTATGGTGCCATCGACAAGTTATCAACAACTCATTTCATTCATTCCATATGCATACATCATATAATTAGACACATCGCATTCATCATACCACATGCATACATCATCCTAAATAACAATGTATAAACACAAAGACAGTCATCTGTCTATATCAAAAATACCCGCAAAACTTTTAAAAACATCAAAAAACTGCACAAAATGCACCAAAAACAAGCAATAAAACTGTCCAATGAGAGTGCTTTTGCACTTGACATTTCGGGCATGCAAAATAGATGTCGGGGTCACAAATCCTCGCTATCCTACTCCCTAAGAAGGCTACCATAGCCGGACCGCTCCACGGGAGGACGAATTTTTGAGAATTTCATCCCCAAATGGCATCCCAAAATGGGTCAAAACCCAACCAAAAATAGCAATAACATTGCCGAACGAAGGCGCTTTTGCGCCTGACATTCTTGGCATCCAAAATAGACGTTGGGGTCACAAATTGTCACTATCCTACTCCCTAAGAAGGCTACCATAGCCGGACCGCTCCACGGGAGGATGGATTTTTGACAATTTTAGCTCCAAAATGCGTCACAAAAAGGGTTCAAACCCACCAAAAATAGGTCAGAATGTTCGGAAACCGCTTTCGCATTCAATGGTAAACAACTGAAGGCACCCTTACCTAAGTCATCTTGGGTCAAGCGACTCATCGCTTTTCTCATGTCGGTCATTCCCTCATCGATTCGTCGCTTGAGGGGGTAGTCACACTTAGTCGCCAATCAACAACAACATACCCAATCATGGAAATGACACGCATTCAAAGGATCATTGACAAAGACAATCACGCCCCTGCTTGGGGCAGCAAACAAGCAATAATCACAAGCTGATCAAACACTTGGCATTCATGAATCATGAACTCAAGGTTCCCATAGACAAAAGGTTGCGCCCTTTGCCTATTCATGACTGATCAATGTCCAAGTTCAAGTAACACCTCACTGAACAAGGTTAACACTTGAATGAAGTTCCTTAGCTCGTCAGAAGCAAGGATTCAAGAATGCGTGCCCTTTCCATACTTGGGGCATCAAGAGTTGGTTAGGTTACTGAGAAACCCTAATCATTAGTGCTTTGGTTATCTATTTTTGCTCGGCGCTGCGCCTTGCACAACGCTTCCCAAAAAGGGGCATCTGTAGACACCAAAACAGCACCAATCCGATTATGTGACAACAAGCGCTGATCGCATTGACACACACAGCCCCTAGGGCAGCCCCCAGAGGTTAAACAGTGGTCCTAACCACTTCCAAAAGTAGTTTTAGAGGTCAGAGGTCAATTTGGCACCTTTTTGGCACTTTTCTCTCTGTTCGTCCCACCCCGGGATGAATACAAACTGTCATTCGTCCCACCCAGGGACGAATAGCAGCATTCGCCCCAGGGTGAGGCGAATAGCAAGTTTGATTGGAAAAAAGTCAAACCTCGGTAACTCCGCCAGTTAACTGAGGCTTCAGGTCATGCAATTGTGAGGAATAGCTTTTATTCAAGAAGAGAGACTTCAGTTATGAGTGTTTTTATTTTAGAAACCTCATGCAAGGAGATTCCAAATCAGGGAATTAGCTTTTCTCTGAAAATAGGACAGTTAACTCAAGTAGCGCCCTCGCATGCGCAATTCAAACAAGGAGACCCTAAGGTCTATAAATTGGGGAGTTTTCCCACCCAAAAGATATACAGAGAAGGAGCATTTGAGCAACGAAGTGCTGCCAATTTACATACCTACTTGCGATTTGTGCTTTTACATCCTTAATCTCTCATTCGAAAGGGAGGTTATTGGGCGACTATTAGAAGCGCGAATCCGGACCCAAAACCCAATTTTTGGCCACAAAAATTCCCAAAATTTGTCGACAACACCCCATAACCAGTTTTGGACCCATCCCAAGTGGATTGGTGCCGAAACAGTGCCTCAAACGGTGGGCGTCCTGCCCCCGGGCGCTCCCCAATCTATCATAGTCAAATTCGCCCCACCCCGGGATGAATAGAAATCTGTGATATATTTCTTTGGTTTTTCTTTTGCATTTGATTCTAGATAGGTTAAATAGGTTACAGTTCAAATTTCATTTCATTCTGAGCAATTTTGACCAGGTTATTGTCATTTCTCGCTTTCACTAACTTGCAGATGGCACTAGCAAAATCTGGGTTCTAGAGGCAAAATTGGAGAAATATGACCATCTGGGTCTTCCCAAAACACCCCCAATTAGCTAACCCCAACTTTGCAGGTCATTTGGAGCTTCCTAAGCAGGACATTGAAGAGGGTGCTTTCTGACAATTTATTACAGGTGAATTCGTCCCACCCTGGAGCGAATACAAATATGTGAGGAATTTCCAGACTGTTCTTTTTGCAGTGGTCTTCTGATAACATATTTATGCTACTGTGAAATTTTCAGGTCGATCCGAGGTCATTTCATTATCGTTTTAATATTTTCATGCATTTATTGACAGTAGGCCTTGGGAAATACATGCTTCATTCTGTCCGCAGGTGCTACTAATATTTTCTGTTTCTTTGAACGCAGGTTTCTGATAGCAGAGGAGCAGGAAAGAGCAAAGAATCATATACGCAAGCGGTGGCGACGTTTTGGTCCGCCCATCTTACATGTGGGCACGCGGAAGAAGGATTGTGATCCATGGATGTTGTGACAAGAAACACATTTGACGCTCCTATCCCCTAAAAAGGAAGGAGACGTATTGTAACACATTTTGAAAAGCGTATCAATAAAGAGATTACGATATTTCATATTGCTTTTATCTTGTGTCAATTTGCATATGTCCTTTCTTGTTCTTTCTTGTGGCATATTCCTTTTTGTTTTCGTATCCTCGTGCTTTCAAGTTTATACCTGTTGATTATACCAAAAATTTATTTCGTAGGTCTCAGAACCTTCTATATAGGGATCTTAGTGTGGAGGACTACACCAATGAGTTATACAAGTTATCTATATGGGTAGCACTTAATGAGACAGAATATCAGAAGGTTGGGAGGTATGTGAATGGTCTAAGCTATGGTATTCAAGATGAGTTGCACATGCATCACACTCCTAAAGTAGATGCAACATATGAGTTAGTCATGAGAGCTGAAGATAAGATAAATAGCAGGTTGAGAAATCAAAAGAGGGGATCTATATCTTCCTCAAGTCGTGGGCTTGGTGGATCTAATTTTTCCAAGGATGAATCTTCTATGCATGTATAAAAATCACAACAAATTAGACTGGAGCGTGATGTCTACCAAGGAGGTAGAGGAATCTTGAGAGGTAGAGATAATGGGGGAGATCACACTGGGAGAGGACCACGCAGGCCCTTTATCTGCTACAGCTGTGGTGAGGAAGGTCATTGATCATCTGAATGCCCCCACTATGATGCTAAAGAGCGAGGAGGCTGAGCTAGATTTAATCTGGTTGAGGAAGAGGAGGAATATGAAACATAAGTTTTTGTTGATATGGGTGAAAGTCTCATGATATGAAGGAAATTGATTGCTCCAAATAAGGGAAAGATATGAACAAAAAATGGCGGTGAATCATGGTTGCGTATAAATATTTTTCGAACAAGATGCACCTCAGGAGGAAAGGTATGTAAAGTGATTATTGATCCTGGTAGTTGTGAGAACATGGTGTCAAATTTTATGGTTGAGAAAATAAATCTATCATGTGAGAAGCACCCAACCCCCTATCGAGTTTCATGGGTTAAAAAGAGGAATGAGGTGACTATTGATAAGAGGTGTCTGGTGAAATTCTTAGTTGGGAGTACCTATAAGGATGAAGTGTGGTACGATGTGATTCCTATGGATGCATGCCATATTTTTTTGGATATGTCATGGGAATATGATAGGAAGACCTCCCATGATGGATTTCGAAACACATACACATTTTGGAAGGAGGGGGTAAAGGTGGTTTTGTTACCCCTGAAGGAAGATGGACAAAGCGAAACTTTGCTTATTGCAAAGATTTTTTTTATAGAAGTGAAAGAAGTTGGTTGGTGTTATGCCTTAACAACTAAGAAGGTCGCAGATGAAGAAACTATCATACCACCAGTGGTGTCCAGGTTGCTGCAAGAATATGTTGATGTTATACCTAATGAATTACCAGTTGGGCTACCATCGAACAGGGACATCCAATATCATATTGACTTGATCCCCAGGTCAGATCTTCCAAATCAAGCAACCTATCGATTGAATCCAACATAGAATGCCAAGTTGAGAAAACAAGTGACAAAACTGATACAAAAGGGTTTGGTCAGGGAGATTATGAGTCCTTGCGTGACTCCTACACTTTTAATCCTAAAGAAAGATGTATCATGGCGGATGTGCATGGATAGCAGGACCATAAATAAGATTACTATAAGATACAAGTTCCCAATGCCAAGGATTGATGATATGATGGATGCTTTAGTAGGGGCTAATTATTTCAGTAATATTGGCCTATGAAGTGGCTATTACCATATTAGGATCAGAGAAGGGGATGAGTGGAAGATAACTTTCAAGACTCAAGATGGATTTTATGAATGGTTGGTGATGCCATTCGGGTTATCTAATGCTCCTAGTACCTTTATGCGATTGATGAACATAGTGTTGCAGGAATATAATGGTAAGTTTGTGGTTGTTTATTTTGATGATATTTTAGTTTTCCTAAAGCAGAGCATGTACACCATTTGAGGTTGGTGCTAGATCTATTAAGAAAAGAGAAACTATATGCCAATTTGAAGAAATGTAGTTTTCTTCAAGAGATTTTAGTATTTTTGGGGTTTGTAGTTTCAAGGGAAGGCCTCAGGATGGATGAGGAAAAGGTAAAAACAATTGTTGAATGGTCCATCCCGAGAAATGTAACAGAGGTTAGAAATTTCCTTGGCTTGGAATTTTTTTACAGGAAGTTCATTAGGAATTTCAGTAGCATTGTGGCTCCCATCACAGAATGCAACAAGGGGAAGGAATTTGTATGGACAAAAGAAGCAAGAGAGGGCTTTGAGCTTCTGAAGAAAAAGGTAACCACCACACCTATTTTAGTATTACCTAATTTTAGAAAATTATTTGAGGTTGATTGTGATGCATCACATATTGGAATTGGAGATGTGTTGAGCCAAGGAGGGCGTCCAGTAGCATTCTTCAATGAGAAGTTGAATGAAGTCAGGAAAAATTACTCCACCTATGATGTTAAATTATATGCTATTGTGCAAGCATTAAGATACTGGAGACATTACCTATTATCCAAAGAGTTTGTACTCTTCACGGACCATGAAGCATTAAGGTATGTTAATTCCCAAAAAAAATTGAATAGTAGACATGCAAAGTGGGTATCATATTTACAATAGTATGAGTTTAATTTGAAGCATAAATCAAGAAAACAAAATAAGGTGGCATATGCCTTAAGTAGGAAGGTAATGTTGCTGAATACCATGGAGAATACTGTGGTAGGATTGAGAGTATCAAGAATTTATATGAGGCAGATGCTGACTTTGGACAGGTTGTGGCGCAGTATAAGAATCTAGTAGGAGGTGTGTCTAGTAATATTTTTGTAGAATATGTTATGCAAGATGGTTACCTGTTTAGAGGTAAACAGTTATGCATTCCTGTTGGTTCCATGATGGAGAACATCTTGAGAGAGCTACATAATGGAGGTTTAGTTGGACACTTTAGGGTGGATAAAACTATTGCTCTTGTGGTGATAAAGCAACTTCTGCTACTAGTTTGATGGGGGATCCTTCGAAGGAATCATCCTTTGAGACTGTAGCTCCCCAAAGCTTACCTTTATTCATATTCTTAGGTATGCCCTCATATTTTTATTTCTAATCATTTTTCTTCTTTGTTAGTTGATTAACCTCTTCCTTTTGATGAGAAAACTATATTTGGCCTTCTACAAAGCCCTTATCAATCACCCAAAGGCCTCCTAGGCCCTTCCCCTTGAAAAATACTTCCCAAAAACCTCTCGTCAAACCCTCCTTTTACAAGGAACCAAAACAAGCTCTATGTTGATGTAGGATTTGAGAAGAAAATAGGTCACCATTATTTCCAAGATATCAAAAACAAAGAATGTATAGAGGAGATTTCTAATGCCACCCAAATCACATTACACCTCTCTTCAAAAAAAACCTCTCAACAAATCTACACAAAATGATAACATATCCAAATTCCTCTCTTCACAAGGAAGAGGGAAGAGATCCTCTTATAGAAGTAACAAATGAAGATCCTCTCATGGAATGTGAGAGGCGTTAATGGACGTAACAAACAATGTTTGGTTAATTCCATTAGGAAATACCTAAAGCCTACCATATTCCTTCTGCAAGAATCTAAGTTGGACATCCAAAATACTTTCTACATATCTAAATACATATAGAAAAATTCTGATTTCCTCATAAGTCTTGCAGATTGGACTTCTAGTGGATTTTTATTTTTATGGGATCTAAATATTGTTGAAGGTAGACTCCTATTTGTTGTATATAATTTCATGAATATTATATTTTTCAATAAATATCATAACTACAAATGGGTTTTTTTAAATATCTATTCACTAAATTCTCCTTCTGGGAGATCTCGTCTCTAGAACACCCTAATCCAAGTGAAGGAGGTTTTTTTCTAACAAGGGATGGATGCTGGATGGAGATATTAACTCTCTGCTGTTCCCCACTCATAATAAAGGAGGTTATAAAATTATAGCTAATTCCTATGAAGACTTTGCTTCTTTTGTGGATGATAATCAACTCATGGATATCCAGTTGAGAGGGCCCAAATATACATGGAGTAATCGTAGAAGGGGTGATCAAATCATCCAAATTAGGCTTGATAGATTCCTTGTATACCTTAATATCATATTTCATTTTGGTGATGTTGTCCTTCGCTCCCTTCCTAGAATTGGATTTGACCATAATCCTCTATTTCTTGATTGATCGCTCTAGGCCTTCCCACTCAAAACCCTCTTCAATTTGATGCAATGTGGCTCCAATATTTTAACCTCAAGACCCTTATCTCTTCTTGGTGGCCTCATAACTTCTTTGTATCCCTTACCTCTTAGGCAAGGTTATGCATAAGGGATCGACCTCAAAATGTATTAATAAAAAATTGGTGATACAGTTTCAAAATCTAGGTGAATAGTGTCCAAATGCATGTAGCAGGTTCACTATTATTAGGGGTAATGTTAGAAATTTAAACTTAAAATGGTCAAATTATTATAAAAATGGGGCAAATCGACCCAAAAAAAAATTCACCTAGAACTTTTTGGCTAATGGTCCCTGGTCAAGGGTCCCAAATATTAACCAATTTCAAATTTCAAAATTCCTAGCCAATTTGGTGATAAATATTTGTTATGCATAACCCTGCTCTCAAGTTAGCAATAAACTTTGATTTGTGAAAGCAAATCTGAAGCAATGAAACAAATATGTTTTTGACAATATTTTCTCTAGAATGTAGGACATTAAATCTCAGCTCATGAACTTTGAGATATCTACCCAAGAAGGAGATCTTGATCCTAGTCTTTAGACTATTGAGAAGATCCTCTTGATCGATTACCACAATATTTTCAAAACTGAGGAAATATTTTGGAAGTAAAAATCTAGGGCAACTTGGCTAAATTAGGGTGATTTCAACACCAAAATTTTCCACACCACAACGATGAGGCACGAGGGATAAAAAAATTAGGGAACTCACCAAGGTGTATGGGATTGTTATAAGAGATAATTCTAATATCAGGAGTGAAGTAGTAACTTTCTTCGAAGATCTGCTTGGACCCAATCCATATTGTGATCAATAAATGTTTGAGACTCTTTTGGATAATATTTCTTGGTTGGTCACTCAAGAAAAATAATCTCTTGCTTAAACCATTCTGTATCGATGAAATTTGTGTTGTTGTATTCTCCATGAAAGGTGGGAAAGCCCCAGGTCATGATGGATTTCCTACCATATTTTTTCAATGCTTTTGGGACATGTGGGACCTAACATTGTTTAAGCCATTTAGAAGATGCAATGGGATAAAATTATTTCCAAAGATGTAAATTCCACATTTTTGGACCACATTACCAAGAATGGTAATGCCAAAACCCTTGCTAATTTTTCATTTGATTAGCCTTGGAAATGTCTTCTAAAAAATCCTCACTAAAGTGATGACCACCAGACTCAAGCTAATTCTTCCCCACATCATTGATCCTAATCAAGGAAACTCTATCCAAGGGAGACTCATTACTAATAGCATCATCACCATCCATGAACTTATTCATTTGGTTTTTAAAAGTGGCAAGGCTGGTCTCTTCCTTAAATTAGACATGAATAAGGCTTTTTATGGAGTGTCCTAGAAGTTTCTCTTCTCTTCCCTTTCCATATTTAGGTTTCACTCTAAATTTATTGACCTAATCAAAGAATGCATTACCAGCATGTTGGATATTTTGAGTCCCTAAGTAAAAGTTGTCATTGATGTCGCCATTGATGCCACCATATGGAGTCATAATTAAAACCAAATATTTTAGAAGGAAATAAAGGCAACAAATATGGTCATTTTATATTCAACAAGAAGGCAGAAGTTTGAGTGAAACAATGCAAAAGACAAAAGTTAAAAGGAGTTATAATATTTATTTTATAAACTATTTAAATTCGGGATGAATTTAAATTTTATAAATAAATATTAAAAGGTACTTTATCAAAGGTGAAATATTATAATGGTTAGAAGTGCCATGGTGAAAACCCAAAATAAAATATTTGTAATTTTCATTACAAAAGTGGGTTTATAAAGTCTAAAAATATCTTAATAAACCCAAAGGTTGGGTTTAAAGTTTTAAGACCAAAGATATTTTAATAAATCAAAAGGTTGGATTTAAAGTTTTAAACAAGGCAAAGTTTATTTTCGTCAACGTAATAGAAGCCAAAGGGAAGCACCGACGTTTTTGAATTAATGGAAATGCATATAAATACCATGGCCAAAGTTTATTTCTGAATTATCCTTGCTCAAACTAGAAAGAGAAAGCATACAAATTAAATGCAAAGCTCGTGAGATAGAATTACAAAATTCATGTTTGACTTGATGGTGAAAGGAAACAAAAGCAAACACATTGATTAGTTGGAAGCCAACAAGGCACCTTGGCCTAGTGGCAAGTGGGCTGCAAGCTTACGTTTTGGTGTGCATGGTGGATAGTTTTTGAATCCCACGAAAGATTTTGGTGAACGTTTTGAAGGCGCCAATCGTTAGGAATATATGTTTTGCAAGGCAAGGAAGGGGTGTTTGAATCACGTAGTGCTTCTTCCTTCCCAATGAGCTTGTAGCTCATGTGATGGTTTGTATCGTGGGCAAAGACGTTTGTGTGGGCTGCGTTGAGAGTTTGAAGCCTTCAAAGCCAAAGGTACATTTTTATGTTTTATTTTATTGATGCCTAAGTTGGAGGTATAAGGTATTTGGTGGTTGAAGTCTTTGCATTGTGATAAAGGTTGGTAGTTGAGAAATACCATTAGGAGTTATAAGGAGAATTCTATTTTTATTTTTCAAGTCTTAAATTTTGCTATTGTGGAATATTGAAAGGTTAAGACTTTGTGGGTTGTATGTTAAGGGTTTTGTGATTATTGTGAGGATATTTTTTATTGTTTATTGTTGGAGTGATAAGGTGTAATTGTGATATAAAAATTATCCTCTAACCCTTATTGAGTTTGTCAAAGAAGTAATTGTGAGTGTGGCAGATTTGCAAGGACAACTACTCTTCAAAGGTATGGGTAAAATTCTTCTTTGTTGAGTTAGGTGATATGTTTTTTTATTGAATATTAAGTTTGGAGTGAAAAGGATTTTATTAGGGTTTCCTGATTGGATTAATTGAAAATTAAGTTTGGAGTGAAAAGGATTTGATTAGGGTTTCCTTTTTAAAAGTGATTGAGTGAATGCTCAAAGTTTTTTTTGATTTGAGAGTTGTGATTAAGACCTTGTCTTATTAGCATTGTTTTTGAAACCAATGGGTTATGCAAAGAACTTGAACTTGAGTTAGAAAAGAATATGAGTATCATTGTTATGTGAGATTTGTTATTGAGCATTTTTGGAAACATTTTGATTTGGTTGATATATTCTTGGACTAGGGTTTGTGAGAAAGGGTTGTTCCTTGAGGTGATTGGTTGAGTAGAGTTGATTGAGCCTAGTCAAGTGAATGTGTGAGTTGATTGTTCAAGTTCCATAAAAAAACTATTCTATATTCTGATTTGAGTTGAGATTGAGTTTTTGAGTATAGAACATATTGAGTCTCTAACAATTCTCTTTATGATTCTATGAGATTGGACAAGTTCTATGTGAGCTTGTTGAGTAGATTTGGACAAGTTCTGTGTGAGCTTGTTGAGAAAATTTAGACAGGTTCTGAGTGGACCTATTGAGCATATTTGAGCAGGTTCTGAGTGGACCTGTTGAGTAGATTTGATTAGGTTCTAAGTGGACCTGTTGAGCAGATTTGAGCAAGTTCTGAGTGGACCTGTTGAGCAGATTTGAGAAGGTTCTGAGTGAACCTATTGAGCAGAGCTTTGAGAGTGATAGAGCAGAGAGGATAGAGTCTCTAGTGGATAGATATCCATCAACCAGGACATTGAGGATAGGTTTTCTGAGTGAGGACAAGAGTCTTCAAGTGGATATAGATCCATAGTCAGTGTAGTGGAGGTAGTATATTCTAGAGGTTCACCAGCCAGATCAGAGGAGAAGGAGTTCTCTTGTGGATAGAGATCCACAAACCAAATTTAGGGGATCAACATATCCTTTGGACGGAGGTCCGTAAACATTGTAATTGGGAAGGATTCCCAAAAGATTTTTTGAGAAAATTTAGAAGAAATATTTTTCTGTGGAGGTAGCCCACATTGGGTGAACCACGTTAAAAATGATGTCTCTCATGTGTGTGATTATTTGTACGATGTTTACTATTTTATTAATATTGATGCTACTATTTGGATTAAAAGGAAAAAAGTTTTACTGTATATTGTTCACCCCCACTCTCAGTATAAGCACATGTTCTTCACAGTGCTAGTTTCTTAGTTTTGATTAATGAATATGTTGTTGGATACTTTCAGAATTTCAAATATGTGAGACATAGTGACCCTTTATCCCTATTTTTGTTCATTATCCTTTCTAGAACTTTAGGTCATACATTAAGGTATTCTTATTCCAAGGGAGAAATCTTAGGTATTAATTCAGACTCTTCTCTTAACCCTATCGCTCATTAGAGATTTTTTTATGACACTATTCTTGCCACCTCTACCTTTGTTCCCCAAGCCAAAGTCATCAAGTTGATTTTGCTCTTATTTGAGTCAGCTGTTGGCCAAAAGGTCAATTTCTCCAAGAGAAAAATTTATTTTATCAATACTCCCATCAGACGGTAAGCTCATATAGCCAACATACTTGGTTGTGCTATTGTAATCTTCCAGTTATTTATCTTGGTTTTCCTCTCTTTAATGGACCTGCTAAAAAGACTTTATGGAATCCCGTCATTGAAAGGATAAAAATAATCTGGCTAGGTGGAAAGGAGGGCTTCTTAGCCAAGCTAGAAAGGCTACTTTAGTCAAAGCTACCCTTTAGAGCATCCCTATTTTCTTTCTTTCCATTTTTTATATTTTGATCAAAGTGTGCAAAAATATTGAATAGATCCAAAGGAACTTCTTATGATCAAGCTCTTAAGACAAGCAACTATTCCATCTAATTGCCTAGGACCAAGTCTGCTCCAGGAAAGACTATGGAGACATCAAACTTAGGAAGGTCAAAAACATGAATACTGCTCTCATAGCCAAACAAGGGTGGAGAGTCCTTCAGAATGAAAATACTCTTTGGATTGATATTATCAAGGTTAAGTATCTCTGGAACCAAATAAATTTTATTGATGACCCTTTACCCATTTTAGGTTCTGTAGTTTGGAATTTCATTATAAAGATAAGGTTTCTTATCAAGAAAGGCATCTGATGGAAGCTCAACAACGGGAAAAATATTAATTTCTAGGAGGAGAAACGGTTGAGTGACAGTCCCCTTCAAGACCATTATGATCCTATTTGCTTAAGATCGGTACCTAATATCTCGTTTGCTTCAAAGGTGTGTAATTTTATTGACACCAACAAGAAGTCTTGGAAATACCTCCTTTTTGGTAATTTGAATGATGATAAAAGAATATCTACCTTTATTTTATTCAATATGTTGTGTCTTTGTGTCATCCCCAGCTCTTTTGTGGAATACAAGCTCCTTTGGGTGTCCAACGAGAATGGGGTTCTTTCTATCAAAACCACATACGTCCTTACTGAAAGTCTAGGACAACCCTAGTTCCCTTTGAAGATTATCTAGAATAAGCACCTAACACCTAAGTTAGTTTCTTTTTTTGGCTTGTTGTACAAGACAAGATCATTTCCATTCCTAATATTTAGCTATGTGGACTCCTTATCCCACATGTTGTTACCTCTACAACCACGCTTGCAAATCCACCCAACACATCTTTCTATCTTGCAGCTTTTCTCTCAATATTTTATCCTCCTTATTTTCCATCATAGAAATTGCTTGGGCTGCCCCTTTTCTCCTGAATGAGTTGTGCTTATAGTAGCCCAACCATTTCAGAAGCTTTTGCCTGAAAATACTTTGGAATTTTTATCTCCTTCATTTCTTATCGTAAATTTGGCATGAGTGTAACTCCATAGCTTTCAACAACTCCATCCATGACTATCATTTTATGCTCTCTTGAATTCTCCATGTAGCTATTGAGAACCTCTCTATTACTCTAGGCTTTGGGTCCCCTGAACCTTCAGATGAAGCTTGGTTGTCCAGGTCCCTTAAGCCTTCTTCTTTTCATGTTTCTTCCTCTAAGTGAATGATTGATCGTTTTCTCATCATATGGACTCCTTCACCCTCGAGTTGGATAAAATTCCATTTTGATGGTACAACCAAGGGCAACCCTGGCCCTATTGGTGCTAGAGGTATTTTCAAAAATCATGCAGAGGAGATCATTCTAGCCTTTGCAGAAGACTTTGGGGTTCAAACCAATCACTTCACTGAAGCTCAAGCACTCTTTCAAGGTATGTCTCTTCTATCTTGTCTTCATTGTCCTAACCTCATTGTTGAAGGTGATAAATTAAACATCATTAAAAGCCTTAAAGAGACCCAATCTATCTTGGAACATCTCCAACTTGATCTCTAAAGCCAATACCTTTCTTAGTGCCTCCACTAATGTTACTATCCAACATGTCTACATAGATAAGGTAACCAAGTTGTTGACCTCTTAGCTAACTTGGGTGTTCATGCACCCAACCTTACCATCTAGATTGATAGCTTCCCTCCTTTACTCGATGTTAATTATCGGTCCTCATATTCCTTGTGAACTCATCTTGAGAGTCTAGTGGTATTGGAAATCATTTTCTAACACCCTGGTCGTTACCTTCCTTTTATGGAGCTTTATCAGTTTTATCCTTATCCACTTCTGGTTTCCCTCTTCTCTAGCAGCTGAGTTGGCTCAAACACTCCTTTGTGGTGATAGTCATAACTTTGTTGTGACACATGTACCTCATCCTTTGGGATATGCTAAGTTTCTCATGGTGTATGTCTAGCATGATGATGACAGTGGTGATTAGAGGCTTTCTCTATGCATGATTGGATACCTCCTTACTCTTGGCCACATATGGAGGATTTACTATAGTGTGAAATTCACTGACATCATTATGTGTTATGCATGGATTTTTTGCTACAAGATAGATTTTAGAGGCACATGGAGTACTTGTTACAAGGTGGATTTTAGAGGTATGTGGAGTTTTTGTTCCAGAGTGGAATCTAGAGTCATTATCCTAAGACACGCATGGAGAATTTACTTCAAGGCTGATTCTAGGGGTATCATCCATGGTTACACATGGAGGATTGGTTACATGGTGGAACCTGAGTTGGCTCAAACACTTCGTGGTAGTGACAATCATAACTTGTTGATTTTCTCATGGAGTATGTCCAATATGATGTAATAGTGGTGATCAGAGGCTTTTTCTATGTATGATTGGATACCTCCTTCTTACTTTTGGCCAAGTATGGAAGATATGCTACAATGTGGAATTCATTGATATCAGTCCCTACTAACTCAAGTGGATGCTCTCTTGGAGGAGTACAAATACGAGTATGAAATTACAAATAAATTCAAAAGTCTAGTGGGTGATGATGAGCGGACTAATGCAAGTCGTGATACCGACAACACTGGTAATTAGCTTCGTTGTCCATCCTTGCAAGGTTTTTGGTTTTTTTTGAGGAGGTTTTTGGGTTGTAGTTACTCTTCTCTCCTCCTCGTCCATCCCTACAAGAGCTTCTCTTCTTGCCTTTAAAGGCTTCCTCTTTTGCCCTTGCGTGGGCCCTTTGTTGATTTTTGTAGCTCCTCTTTGTTGGCCCGTAGAGGGTTTCTTGCTTTTGCTTTGGTTCGATCAGGAGACCATCTCCTAACTCTCATATTTTTGTAAAATTTTATGGGAACCTTTCAAAACCCCTTATATATATATATATATATATATATATATATATATATATATATATATATATATATATATCGAAGTTTATCATCACTTTGTTCGAGATTTAATTAAATCTAGCAGGGCTGAGTTGTAAGTAGTACAACACATAAAATCAATAAGTAAATATAATCCCTCAAATATTATTATTCATAAATTTTTTTAAAATTCAAAATATGTTAAATATTCATAGTATTGTAACTCAAGAATGTTACACATAATAATTCCAATTTTCTCAATGTTTTAATATGATTTTAGGTTCAATTCTAACTTAAATATACATTAAAGGAAATACTCAAATATTTTAATTATTATTATTTTTTAATTATAAAAAAATGTTATTAAACACAATATAGTCATTTGAAAAAAAAATTGACTTGAAATCCATGGGATTGGGATAAGTAGCAAATTGAGAAAATTCACACCATAAGTTAACCTCCATATATTAGTCAAATAATATGAATTAATTATTATAACATAATTTAATTTACTAAAAATATTATAAAAGTATAACCAATGTAATATACATTAGATCTATTTCAACCCATATAAATAATTAAAACAAAATCAAAGTCGAAATCTTAATAATACTAACACTTTCCATCTTCATTTATTAATATTCATTTAAACAAAGTTAACATAAAAAAAACCAAACCCCTTTGTGCCTTATTTGAACGCTACAAATAAAATAGACAAACAACAATGGTTGTTAATTAATTTCACATTTTAAATACTAAATACTAGTAGCAGAGCAGGTGAGGTGGGGTTTTCTCAAACAATAGATAATGATAAAATGAGTGCTTCACACCTGCTTGTTCGGCCCTCTGCTCGACTTTGTCTGAATAATGATGGCAACATATAAAAAAAATGCTGAGTGGTAAGTCCTAATGCATATCTGACTCCGGACATGGCTTCACTTTAGTATGTAATGGATGTGGGCAGAGGTTGGACAAGGACAGCCTAGAAATCGTTGGATGTGAGCAGAGGTTGAACAAGGACAGTCTAAAATCGTTAATGAATGTCTGGATAAAAATAACATAGTGGTCAAGGTTTTACATTAAAAAAATATAAACTAAATTATAACTTTCAAAATATTTATAAATTAGCTGCCTTTGATTATCCATCCGCATTAGAACCGTTTGCACTCGCGATTTCAACATCTGAGGACTTTGGTTGCAGTGTTTTTGTGGTCACTTTAGAAAGGTGATCATCCTGGTAAGGTGCCCATCTGCGCCAAAACCAGTGCTCCTTCCACACGCCTGTCATCTCTTCCATGGGGACGTTTTTGGTTTCCGGGACAAAGAAGAAGACGAATAGAGTCATCACAAGCACCCAACCGCCATAGAAAAGAAATACACCATATTTGAAGTGACACAGCATCGACAGGAAAACCTGAGCAAAAATGAACGATGTAATCAAATTCACTGCAACGCAAATACTCTGCCCCGCGGAGCGGATCTCCAGAGGAAAAATTTCACTGGGAACCAGCCAACTTAGTGGGCCCCATGACCAGCCAAACCCCGCAGCATACAAGCACAATGTGAACACTACCAACGATGAGTACCCCTTACTCAGTCCTCCCTCCCCTGATGTTCCCAGTTTATCCCCCAATATAGCCGCAATGACAACCTGCAGTATCAAAGATTCCAGTATTTGTAACTAATCAAATAAAATTCCTGCAGTGTCTAAAGGTCTTTTTACTTAAATGACAAGGCTTTTCTCGATTATTGTCCGGATTAAAAATACCCAGAGATTGTATTAAGCCAATCAACATTCGCATGATTTTTAACATGTTATAGCAAGTTATGTAATAAATTAATAATACATTAAATTAAATTCGGCACAAGCGTGGAAATGACGCAGGTTGAGCCAATCATGTTACCTGACAAATGACCATCTGAATTCCACCCTCTATGAAGAGGAATCTTCTCCCATATTTATCGACAACGAAAATGGAGACAACTATGGAAAACAAGTTGACAGCTCCGAGAATAACCGCGGACATGAGAGCAGCGTCGGAGGCGAATCCAATGGTCGTAAACAGCACGGGAGCATAAAAGGCAATAACATTGATACCCGTCATCTGCTGGAAAAACGGAATGAGTATAGCCATGACAAATTGAGGTCTGTATTTTCTTGTGAGAATGTTGCGGAAGGGGTGCTGCACACTCTTGGAATTCTTGCTCGCCTCGATCAAATCATCGAACTCGGCATCCACATTGGGGGTGCCACGGATCCTCTCCAGCATGGCTCTAGATTTCTCGCACCTCCCCCGCTCAATCAAACTGTTTGGTGTATCCGGCAGAGTGAGAGAACCCACCAGCATTATCACCGCAGGAACCCCTGCCAACCCCAGCGACAGACGCCACCCCCACCCGTTAATCTTCGCAGTCCCATAGTTGATCAAGTTGGCAGTAAGCACCCCTGTTCCGAGGAAGAGCTGGAATCCAATGTTGAGAGCTCCCCTCCACTTCGGCGGTGCCATTTCCGATAAATATATTGGAATTGCCTGAAAATGCCTTCACGCTTGTCAGTAGAGAGCTTTTTTATATAAAAATTTTCAGTTTGTAAGGAAAGGAGAGGGAATAAGAAGGGCTTCCTTACTTGATTAGCGAATCCAACGCCGATGCCGAGCATAATGCGTCCAATTATTAGCATGACTACATTGACAGCGGTGCCGTTGAGGGCTGCACCGATCAGAAAAGTTATGCTGCCGAACAGCATCGACACTTTCCGGCCGAAGGCCCTCGTAACGGCCGATGCCGAAAGCGAAGAAACCAGCCCGGCAATATACAGTGAAGACGTGAAGGAAGTCAGTATCTGGCTGTCGAACCTGCAGTAATCGTTGGGCTTGGCTGCAGCTGCCTTTCTATACACATCGGGAAAGAATTTCTTCAGGAAATCCGGCATAGATGTGACTCCCCCTGTGACGACCACACAAGTCTGAATTTATTTATATTCAAAGGAAAAATAAGTAAAGAAATAGTTACGACGTACCTGAAATTCCGATGTCATAGCCAAAGATGAGTCCACCGGTGGCAGCAACGATGCAGGTCACAAGCACGAAAACAGTCATGCCGCCCTCATACTTCTTCACGGGGCCACTTGTGCTCACAAACCCTCCACCCGCCATTTTTTTTCGGCCCCGCCCCTCTTTGCTGATTCCACTCGCTTTGGTCTCTCACTGCCCTCGCGCTCTCTGAGCAAAGGAGACTCCTTTCTTACTTAACGCTTGGAATTCGCTGAAAAAGCCATACTGTCCGGTGTGTGCGACCTGCTTCTCAACTGTTGAATACTACAATCTCACGCAAGGTCTCCTCTGCCTAACCGTCAACGCTTGATTTTCTCTCCTACCTTTCAATTCTATTGCTACATAATAGATCCATTCTCTCCCCCTTCCGGCCTTGTATGAAAAGACGTACGCCATTGTTCTTTATTTTAGTAGCATACGAATTTGGTTTCATTTTAATATTGTGCCTGTTTAATAATCTCACATTATTTGAGTGGTTTATAACCAACACTTCTAAAATTCTTTAATAACAAACTTAAAAATGAAAATCCTTTTTAACATTACCTCCTGATTTAACTTAGTCGATCCAAACCAAAAACAAAATTAAATTATACTTGATGGTCAAATTTAATAATAGTGCTGTTGTCGGTTCGTGTGTTTTAAAATAGTGGCCTTCGCTTGAGTCAACAGATTTCATTTGTATAAGTATAAAAAATGATCTCCATATCACGACACGTCAATTCAGTTTATTTCACATGTCGGTGAGAATCATGTACCGGCGGTTTCCATGTCACGCTGGTTACCATTAACGAGACAGTGGATGTGTTCAACTTACGCCGGTTACCATTAACGAGATGGTCCTAATGACTAAATTTTGTGATTGTAATGTAAAAAAAAAAAAAAAAATTGATGATAGCCCTCGAGAATCCAAAGTGTTCGTAAATGTCAACTCATCTTCGAAGGAACAATAATTATCACTACTTAATTTAAGGATTTTAAAGTCAGTCCTTAGTGGCCAACTCATACATCCTTTTTCTATTTGAGCAACTATCGTGACACGCAAAAAACAGTCTTAACAAACATTCAACGCAATGGACCTAATACTCATAGCGCTAAACTTTTTTCTTTAAGACATTGTATCCTTTAAATTTAATATATTTTTTCTTTGACCAAGGCATTTATGAAAGTAAGTGTAAAAAAATGGAATTAAATTAAAAATATATTTTTAAAAATAAATAACACTTTTTTATTGGTAAAAAGGGTTTTGAAAGGATACCGCGACTTTTTACAAGGAAAAGAAGGTTGGGAGAAAAGTTCCCAACGAAAAAATAGTTGAAGAAACAGACCCTATGTAGGTTATTGGAGAAAAACTGCTAAAACGGTAAAATTTGAATCAGGGCCATCTCGCCCAAAACCATACAGAGAATCAAAATTTTGAATCAAAGTCATTCCTCTTAAGATCATACAAAGGATGGCAAATTTGAAACATGCCATCCCACCCAAAACCATACAAAGGATGGAAATTTTGAAATAGGACCATTTAATCAAAATTTAAGATTGAACTTTGAAAATAATGCGGGAAAAACAAAAAAAATTGAAGTTTGAAAATCGTTCATGCCCATGGGCGGCTAGGGACGCAGTTGTAGGACACAGACCAGGAAGCATCTATAGGACGCAAACCAGGACATCGACTGGAATGAAATCCATGAAACAACTAGCCAGGATGTCGATCATGATGCAAACTAGGAAGTAGCGACAGGAAAGCGAATAGGATGCAGCAGCAGGGCACGGTCCAAGAACCAGCAGGAACCTAGAGACGCCACAACACAAGCCTAAAAAGTGCAATAGCAATCCTGAGGATCTCCTTAGGCTAGGAAATCCTCTTGCACACAAAGGTGAACTTCAAGGAAGCCAAAAGACCTAAGGAAATGAAGGCCCGCAAAACCTAGGCGAAGAGCAGAGATGGGAAGGAAGATTCCAAGGATCCAGATCTGGAGGAGTCAGGATAAACCAAAGCTGCCGACAAAGCACAGGTTCACTCCCCAAAGACCGAAGGATGCAATATGGTACCCCGAGCAACCAAAAAGGATCTGGAACCCTCCATCCCTACAGATGAATAGCTTCAAGGACTGAACCTGGGAAGCTAATGGATCCACTCAATAGCATTCAAAACGCAAGGCCACCCTCGAAGCCAAGAAGAAAGATCTGAGTGTACACCAAAAGGATCAAGTCCAACAGCAAGAATCCCTTGAACATGAGTCCGAAAATGAAGCCCACCCACCAGAGCGAGATCCAGCCAAGGGATCAACAACCAAAATTTTAGACAAAGTCAAAGGCAGCTAAAGGAATACCCTCAGATAGCTACAACAAAACACCATTCCACTGCATGTGTTCTCACAAATTCACCCCAACGGTTTTGGATCAGTAGATGGTCCTTTCCCCTCTTTGGAAAGCCAAAACATGAAACTACTAAACCCAAAAGAAGTGTTGCACCATCCAACCAAGTCCTCGAAACTGACAACGACCCATGAACGCAACTAGCAAGACCTCCAACAAGCAAAACACCCTGGACACGGGCCACAACAGAGAACTAAGCATGACTAGCAGCCAGATCCAAGATAGGCTAACTTTTATTTTGTCTATATTGGATCCTGGTTGCAATCTAAAGCGTTCTCCTTAGCTCACGATGTCGCGCTGCAAATACAAAGCACAGAGGTCACAAATAGAGCTTTAGTTGTCTACGTGGTCTTACAAGTTCGTGCAGTTAAGCTGCACATAATGGAACCTGATATGGGCTTGCGCGGCTTGAACTGCCAGCACTACCACACCTACTTGTAGCGGCCTAGCCGCAGATCTAACCCGGGCCCGACCTGGCCTGCGCGGTTTGGGCTGTCCGCCTTGCTCTAAAAAATAAATAACATTAATTAAATTATAAGGATAAAATAATAATTTAAAAATAAATTTATTATATTATGGTGGGACTTAAAAACTTATAAAATTCTAAAGATACAACAATTAACCTTTTTCATTTTGAGCAAGTATTGACAGGCAAAGGCAAGGCTTAACAAAGATTCAACGCAATGGACGCTTTTGCAACTACTCTGTTGATTTGATATAAATTTCATACTCTACTGTTGTGTAGTTGTTCATCTTTTCCTTTCTTAGAACTAATTTGGTAATTTAGGGTGTATGTTGTTGCCTACGGTAAATGGCACAATTCTACGATGAAATTACCAACCAAAGCTGGTGCCACAAGGCAATGAATTCTACTCATGTTCACCATGCTTTAGGATTCAACTTACCTTCCGCGAAGCGAAAATGGTTTTTTAAATAATAAGCCCATGTAGAGGTGGCGCCGTAGACAAATGATAAGGGCACTTATTTTTGGAAAGTTTAAGATTGAAACCACAATATTGATATATAAAAAGCATTGAAATGACTTTAACAGTTTTTATGTATTACATTTATATGAAAAAGAAATTAACTATTATTTTAGAGATTAAAGATTTAAATTTTAATAATAATAAAAAAATTAAAAGGAAAAAAACAAGAAATTTACTATTATTTTAGAGGTTGAAGATTTAAATATAAATAATAAAAAAAAAAATTAAAAAAAAAAAGATTTACTATTATTTTAGAGGTTGAAGATTTAAATTTAAGTAGTAGATATATATTTCTTATATAACTCTAACAATAATCCAAATATTAAAAAAAAAAATACTATTGTTAGAGAGTTTGAAGATTAAATTTTATGTATATATATTAGATAACACAATATAAATAATCCAAAGAAATGAAAATACATAGTGAGATAGGTTGGAAGCCTTAAATGGTGTTATCAATTTCTCTATGTCCTAAGAAAATAAATAAATAGGTGAAATTTATTATTATTTCAAAAGTTAAGATTTAAATTTAAGTTATATATATATATATATATATATATATATATATATATATATATATATATATCCAGTATTTTGTTGGTGTTTGACATGTCTAGGTTTTTTGTTGGGCAAGAATTTTTAAGTGCTTGAGAAATTTTTTAATTTGAAATCTGAGTATCAAAATTTTAAAGTGAAATTCGGTGGAAAATATTCAAATGGATGGGATAATTTCAAATATCAAACATGAGCGCCTAGTTTTTAAATTGTATCTTGGTGGGATCTCTATCGGATGCTCGATCATTTTTGTCATATGAATGATTCAAAGCGGAAATGTTTTTTTAAACAATAAGCCTATGTAGAGGTGGCTCCCTACATAACACAACACAAATGGTAGTGGTTAAGGTTTTGGATTCTTTTTGGAGAGTTCTAAGGTTGAAACCATAACATACCTAAAAAATGATATATATATATATATATAAATGGTAGTGGTTAAGGTTTTGGATTCTTTTTGGAGAGTTCTAAGGTTGAAACCATAACATACCTAAAAAATGATATATATATATATATATATATATATATATATATATATATATATATATATATTCAAATCCGTATTTTGTTGGTGTTTGACATGTTTGGGTTTTTTGTTGGGCAAGACTTTTTAAATGCGTGAGAAATTTTTTAATTTTAAATCTAAGTATCAAATTTTTTTATTTCAAAGTAAAATTGGGTGGAAAATATTCAAATGGGTGAGATAATTTTAAATTTCAAATATGAGTGCCTAGTTTATAAATTGTATCTTGGTGGGATCTCTATCGGATGCTCGATCATTTTTGTCATATGAATGATTCAAAGCGAAAATATTTTTTTAAACAATAAGCCTATGTAGAGGTGGCTCCCTACATAACACAACACAAATGGTAGTGGTTAAGGTTTTGGATTCTTTTTGGAGAGATCTAAGGTTGAAACCATAACATACCTAGAAAATGATAGGTTAGAAGCATCGAAATAACTTATCAATTTCTTTGTATTAAAATAAATAAAAATTTACTATTATTTTAAAGGTTGAAGATTAAATTTAATTAGTATATATATTTCTTAGATAAAATGATGAGGATTGATGTTTAATCTTTCATATGACCCCTCTAGTAGTTCCTAGCTAGGTTTGCATAGTTTATTTCTTGCAAATTAATAATTGTAAGTGAGTCTCCTTCTCACATGCACTTGTGGGCACTAGTTATCTTCTAGTTGTCATTTAGAGTGTTAGTTAGTAAGTGTGAACTCAAAGTAGGAAGTGTGTACTTCAAGATAGCTAAAATGGATCTTCTAGTTAGCAATATTCCTTTCTCTTAACTTAGAAGTTTACGTGCATTCTCCTTTGCACCTTTGTAGCTTATGGTTAAGCATATTGGATCAAATCCATGATTTGATGGGTTGGTTATGTATTTTGGGCCATTAGTGCCTATATATTGAATTGTAAATAATAGAACACTTAGTTGGATTTTCAATCCTTTTCATTGGTATCAGAGCCTAGTTCATGTTTGCACTAGGGCTTGTGAGGTGAGAGGATAGGAGATAGTTTTATTATGAGAAATATTTTCTCATTGAGGACTCGGTTTAAGCCCAAAGGGAGCTTGAAAACCATTCGGAGAAGGAAGTTCCTTCGTCGACAAACTCCTCGTTCCAACTTTTTGCTTATGCTCAAGAGGTATAGGAAAATTTTGCCCCAGAGTTCTTCGTATTGTGATCCTTGGAAGGGATTGGATCGTAGCTACGGTCCAATTAGGATTAGGGAGCCATTTGACCCTGCTGCCCCCCCCATTTTCGAGTACTGAAGAGCTCCAGGAGGACATCAAAGCTAGGTCATGTGTCGACTTAGATCTGGTTGCCTTTCAAACGCTGGTCGTGTGTCGACCGGATCTTGAAAGGAGAGCTACTGGTGGGAGCTGGTTGCTTGCATTTTTGCAAATTAAGTTTCTTCAAATTTTAGAATTAACCCCCCTGGTTAATTTTTAAATTTTTTTAGTTTGTAATTGAAAAGCTTAGTTTTTCTTAATATATTATTTTCTTTAATATATTAATTGGCTGCCATTGTAAAAAAAAAAAAAAATTATATCTTTTTTTTTCCCGCAGCCGAAGCCTTGTAGCAGGTTCGGCTACATTCGACAGCCCGACAAGGCCACGATGGATTTCGACAGCCCACAGTGCCTATCCGCTGTTGCCTTTCGACCGCCTATCATCGGGCAGCCAGCCAACGACAATCGTTGTCCGCAGTGACAGTGATTGCAGCTGTCGCCTGACGCGTTCATCAGGTCTGACAGTAGATCTGACCCTGTTGTCAGCCTGACAACGCCAGGCGCGCCAGTGGGCCATCGCTGTCCGTTGACCACGTAGCGCCCGGAGCCGAGCCGATGATAGTTTACGCTGTATGCCAGCCTGACAGCCTGATAGCTAGTCAGGCTGCAGCTCTGATGTGGCAGGTATAGCCGCCGCAGCGCTTAACAACATTGTCAGGATTCTGTAGGCTTGGCTGCCTATGACGCAACGCCTGACAGCTTTTCAGGCGACTATCGTGCTGCGGTCCGTAGAGCCACCCACGGCAGCGTCTGACAGTGATGTCAGACGTCTATCAGGCCTGCGATCGACAGCGTCAGGGCCAGCACCAGCCTGGCCAGGGGCGGCTACGTGCTTGGATCCCTTTGCTTTGTGCATGAAATTTTGTGCACAGTAATTTGTGCAGGAAAATTGTGCACGACAGTTTGAGCAGGAGACTTGTGGCACGAAAATTTGTGCCAACTTAACTTCTTCTGCAACTGTATTTGTTGTTGGATTTTTTGCTCGGGAAGCGTGCATTGGAGGATTTGGAAGTTTGCAAATTGCATGCAAAAATTTCATGTAAAGTGCAGTGCATTTCCAGTTTCAACAGCAACTTGAAGGGTAATTTTATTGTAAATTTTTAAATTTTTACTATTTAGGGTTGCATGTTAAAATTTTATTTTTTATTAATTTAATTTTTAATAACTTGATTAAATTCATTAATCTTGGATTAATTGAAATTTAATTTTTAATTAAGTTATTTTTAAATTAATAAATTGTAAATTGCACCTTAAATTAGTTTCAAATTTCACAATTTTGAGCCTTAGGAGTAAAATTTCAATTTGCAGAAGCACTCCATTGTAACAAGGAAAATTTTCATTGTATTTCCTTGATTTAGTGCTTTCTCATCTTTACTCCTGGCTTATACCCGGGAACACATGGCTTCTGACTTGGCTGCCCAAGTGGCAGAATTGGCCCATGTTGTAAATGCTTTGGCAGATAAAGCTAATGACACTACCATGGCAGAAGTCCTTGGCAATCTTGCCATGAAGGTAAATGACATTTCTTTGCATAATGCTTCAACTTCTGCTCATGATTCTCGTCTGAGAGTTCGTTGTGAAGTTCCATTGTATGATGGATCCAGGAACCCTGATGTCTTGAATAGTTGGATTCTTGACATGAGTTCTTGGTTTTCTTTCTCTCAACTTTCAGAAGATGATATAGTGCCTTATGCTAAGCTAAAACTTTCTGGCTTAGCCAAAGTACTTGTTGAACGAAAAAGAGGACACGATGTACTCACTACATGGGATGAGCTTGTACAATGTCTTAAGACCAATTTCTATCCTTCAAATTATTCTAGGGAATTGGTTATTAAATGGTTTCGTTTTCGACAAGGTACTAATATGTCTGTACAAGAATATATTTTCCAATTTAACAGGTTCAGAATACTTGTAAATGTGGAGGATGATGTTCCAGGTTTGATTCTCAAATTTCAAAGTGGCTTGTTGGAGCATTTGTACGGGGAACTAATGTTTGTTTCTATGGAAACGTTGGATTCAGTTTTCAACCGGAGCAGCTTGCGGAGGACAAGTTTAAGGCGCAATCGCAGGCATTCCGCACACTTGTTACTCAAGTGGTTGCAAACTCATCAAAAGGGAATAATTCTTTCTCACAAAAGAAGAATTTTGCTCAAAAGAAGAATGTGTCTTCTCCATCTCCTTCTTCTCCTTCCCCTTTCGCTTCTACTCCTTCTTCTTCTTCTTCTTCTTCTCTTCTTCTTCTAAGAAATTTTGCAATTATTGTAAGAAGAAAGGCCATGAGAAAGCTGATTGCTTTAAGCTTAAAAAGAAGAGTTTAGTAATTACTACTCAAGAGGAGGATGCTTCCAAGGGTCCCCTTGAGTCCGTAGGAGAGAGTAGAGTATATACGAAATTACGAGGTAAGCTTAATGAAGTTACCTTGGTAAATGTAAGTTCATCAGAAGGGGCTCGTGATGCTTTGTTCATCACTCGAGCCCATTTGCTTCATAATTTTGCAACCGATTGTATAGTGGATAATGGCTCGCAGAAAAATCTAATTGCGAGGTCCATTGTCGAGCGTTTGAAGTTACCTATGGAGCCTCATCCTCAACCTTATTCTTTGGGTTGGAAGGATAGTGGAAGAGGCTCAGAAATCACTCACACTTGCACTTTAAAATTTGCACTTGGCCCACATTTCATAGATCAAGTCACTTGTGATGTGACTCCTATGGATTGTTGTGGGATTTTGCTTGGGCAACCTTTTCAGTATGATAGGAGAGCTGTTTATGATGCTTTCAAAAGAACCTACACACTTCAAAAATATGGTAAGGTCTTTCTCATTAAAAGCACCAACACTCCTAATATCATTCTAAGTTCCAAGCAAACGAAAAGAGTAATTAAGAAAGGTGGTGATGTTGCTCTAATTTTCATTCGCTCTCAAAACACTTCTACATCTACATCCATTACAAAGCAACACTCTTCAATGGATAAAATATTGCAAAGTTATTCACACATATTTCAGGAGCCAAAGTCTCTTCCTCCAATTCGCACAATTAATCACAGCATTGAAATAATTCCTGGTTCTTCTCTTCCTAATGCTCCCATGTATAGACAATCTATTTTGCAAAATGAAGAAATAAAAAGGCAAATAGAAGATTTGTTGTCTAAGGGTTTCATTAAGGAAAGTACTTCTGCTTGTGCTTCACCTATTTTGTTAGTTCTTAAAAAATATGGCACTTGGAGATTATGCATTGATTTTCGTGCTTTGAACAGAATTTCTGTGAAGAATAGATATCCCTTACCCCGCATTGATGATTTATTAGATCAGCTTCAAGGAGCTAAGTTCTTTTCAAAAATAGATCTCAAAAGTGGATATCATCAAGTGCGTATCCAAGCTGAGGATACATGGAAGACAACTTTTAAGACGAAGATGGGTCTCTTTGAATGGTTAGTCATGCCCTTCGGTCTTACTAATGCTCCTGCAACCTTCATGAGGTTGATGAATGATGTATTTCGTGATGTACTTGACAAATTTGTCATAATATATCTTGATGATATATTGATTTTCTCAAAAACTTGGGAGGAACACCTTAGGCATATCCAAGCAAACCCTTGATCTTCTTGCGAAGAATCAATTATATGCCAATTCTTCCAAGTGTTCTTTTGGCAATACTTCAGTTTCTTACCTTGGCTATGTGATTAGTGAGAGTGGAATTCAGGTAGATCCCATAAAAGTTGATGTTTTACTTAAGTGGTCCCCTCCTACAACTCTCACTGAGTTAAGGAGTTTCCTAGGACTTGCGAATTTTTATCGCAAGTTCATTCCTCAATATTCCACCCTTGCAGCTCCATTGCATTATCTCACTAAGTCCAAAACTCCATTTCATTGGGAGAAAAGCCAAGAAGTTGCCTTTGAGAAACTCAAAAAGAAACTTTGTACAACACCTGTGTTAACTTTACCTGACCTCTCTCAACCTTTTGAGATTGAAACGGATGCCTCTAAAGTTGCCTTAGGAGTCGTGCTCAAACAGAATGGTCATCCAGATTGCTTATCATTCGAAAACCTTTTCTCGCTGCTAAGTTGAACTATTCAACATATGACAAGGAGTTGTATGCTTTAGTTCAAGCTATTAAGTATTGGAGACACTATCTTTTGGGAAAAGAAACCATTGTACACACTGATCATATGCCCCTCAAGTTTTTACAATCTCAAAGTAAAATTGAAGAATCAAGACATATGAAGTGGGCCTCTTACCTCCAACAATTTCACTTGGTGATCAAGTACAAAAAGGGGAAGAGTAATACTCGTTGTCGATTGTTTGAGTAGGCCTCCGACCGCTCTTGCCTTAATAGTTATGTCCACTTCGCACTTGGGATTTCAGACTTGGCCTAATCAGTATTCTCAGGATCCTGATTTTGGAAAAATATTTGAGCAAGTGAGTAAGCCTTCTTCTTCCAATTTGCGTCCTTTCCAAGATTTCTACATCAAAGAAGGACTTCTTTACAAATTGGACAAGGTTTGTGTTCCTTGTGAGCCTAGAGTGTCACTTCTTAAGGAAGCTCATTCTACACTTTATGGTGGTCACTTTGGGAAGCATAAAACACTTCATCATTTGCAACGATTTTTCTATTGGCCTAAAATGCGGAGGGATGTGTTGAGATTTCTCAAACGAGTGTGCGCTTTGTTGTCGCTCAAAACCAACTAATAGGAAGTTTGGCTTAGGCATGCCTTTGCCCATTCCTTCCCGTCCTTGGGAAAGCATTTCCATGGATTTGGTTAGTGGTTTTCCTATGACGGTGCGCCAACATGATTGTGTGTTCGTGGTGGTTGACAGATTCAGCAAAATGGCTAAGTTTATTCCATGCCGCAAGACAAGTTCTCCATCAGACTTAGCCCAATTTTTCTTTGACAACATTTGGCGTTCCTTTGGTCTACCTACCAACATTATCTCGGATCGTGATTCACGCTTTGTGGGTCACTTTTGGCATTCTTTGTGGAAGATTTTGGGAGTTTCCCTTAACTTTTCCATCGCCTATCATCCGCAGTCCGATGGGCAGATTGAAGTGGTAAACCGTACACTTGTGCAAAGTTTACGAATCTATCATCACGCTTCACCAAGAAAGTGGGACTTGAGTCTCACTCATATTGAACATGCCTATAATAGGGCCCTACATTCTTCTACAGGTCATTCATCCTTTGAAGTTTGTATGGGATTTCAGCCCTTGGCACCTTATGAGTTACCTTTGTCTTTGCCTTCTCCTGTCACTTCACATCTTCAGAAGGAGCAAGACAAGGCACACTCATTTGTTCAACACTTGCACAATCTTCAATCAAAGGTGGTTGAGATTTTGCAAAAGACACAGCAGCAGCAGAAAAAGGCCATGGATCGACATCGAATTCCTCATCCATTTCAGGTTGGTGACAAAGTTTGGTTGCATCTTGACAAGCGGCGTTTCATTGATAAGACTCATAGCAAAATCAAACCAATTCGCTATGGGCCTTATACTATTCTTCAGTAGGTGTTCGAGAATGCTTTTCGCCTTGATCTTCCTGCACACTTGGGAATTCATGACGTCGTCAATGTAGATCTTTTGAAGTTGTACTTTGACTCTACATTGGAGACTGCACCAGCTATCAGTCATCCTATGGACGTGGTTCCTGAAGCTCAGTTACCATTGGATGCAGATCAGATCTATGACACGAAGACTCGACAGACTCGCCAGGGGTCTACCACCTCATATCTTGTGGCTCGGCGAGGACAGCTGCCGCATCAGGCTCGTTGGATTTCTTTTCATCAGATGTCCCGTGACTTTCCTATTCTTTTGAAAGCATTGGAGTCCAATGCTTCTATTGTGGGGAGGCATGATGAGGATTGATGTTTAATCTTTCATATGACCCCTCTAGTAGTTCCTAGCTAGGTTTGCATAGTTTATTTCTAGCAAATTAATAATTGTAAGTGAGTCTCCTTCTCACATGCACTTGTGGGCACTAGTTATCTTCTAGTTGTCATTTAGAGTGTTAGTTAGTAAGTGTGAACTCAAAGTAGGAAGTGTGTACTTCAAGATAGCTAAAATGGATCTTCTAGTTAGCAATATTCCTTTCTCTTAACTTAGAAGTTTACGTGCATTCTCCTTTGCACCTTTGTAGCTTATGGTTAAGCATATTGGATCAAATCCATGATTTGATGGGTTGGTTATGTATTTTGGGCCATTAGTGCCTATATATTGAATTGTAAATAATAGAACACTTAGTTGGATTTTCAATCCTTTTCATAAAACAATAACAAATATCCAAATATTAATAAAATAAATTTAATTTTTTTTGGATTATATATATATATATATATATATATATATATATATATATATATATATATATATATATATATATATATATATATATATATATTCCCTAGATAATACAATATCAATAATCCTGAAATGGTGTTATCAATTTATATAGGTATTAAGAAAACAAATAAATAAATATGTGAGATTTACTATTATTTTAGAGGTTGAAGATTTAATTTTTTTTTTCATTTCTGTAAAACATCCCATTTGGGATGCCACTTTAAGGTAAGTCCCAAGGAGACAGGGGTATCTATTTCGCCAAAAATACCTAGGGCTCGCACATAGCCTACGCCACTTGGCACACTTAAAGACCATGCCTAAAACAACAAAAATACAAAACAAATCAACACAAAAACATAAAGACAACAAAAGATCTCAAAAAACATAAAAACATGAAAAATAATGAACAACAAAAAAATCACACACAAAAAAAAAGACCAAAAATGCAAAACACAAAAAACACCAAAAACAAGACAATAAACACAAAAATAAAACATAATGAAAACAATACAAAAAAACACACATAATGAAAAAAAAGACAAAGAAGAAAAGTAGAATACAAGTTTGATCTATCTTGGCTAAAAGGCTATTTAGAAAAGAATCAAAAAATGAAACATAAGAATGATCAGTCTGAGCAAGGGAACTAAAATACCCTAACTGAACCAAAGAGAAGCAAAAACAAAGAAAAAAAAAACTAGTTACCTCTAGTACTCGAGTCATCTAGAGAAAGGATAGAAAGAAGAGATTCCCTTATCTGTGAATCCCACCATTTGGGAGGGTGGTCATAGTAAGTAAGATCACCTTTGTCCAATGCAAAATTAGCTAAAGCATCAACACTCCTATTATGTCTCACCACATGATTGTATTCAAATTTAAAAAAGCCCATTTGGATTAATTGAATCTTCTCAACAATTCTTTTAGTTTTTATTCTCCAATAAACCTTATGATTCTTAGAAGAAGTCTTCAGCAAATTAATCATAACTTGAGATTCAGATTCAACCAACACCTTTTTATAGTTGACATTATTAGCCTCTTGATGGCCTCTAAGGATAACATACTCCTAAATAAGGTTATTGGAAAGGATACCCAAATTCTTAGCAAAAGTGATTACTAGGGAACCATATGAAAGTCTACCAATTCCTCCCGCACTACCTTTTCCAAGATTCCCCCTAGAGGCTCCATTGGTATTGACTTTTTAAAAATACTTAGGAGGGGGTTGTCAATTCCTTGTTCTATCCTTCTTTCAATTACTCACATTCCCTTTAAGTTGGTTTCCCTTAAAAGAGTTAATATTCAATATTTGCATCACTTGATCTCATCTTTAGTGGGAGTTTTGGGGTTGTTTAAGGACCCATTTTACTGATTCAACTAAGTTGGCAATGGTATTTTACTAGATATAGTGAGTATCCTTCCTTGTTTTATTAAAAATATGGTTGTTTCTTTCTTTCTATACATTCCAAGGTAGGATGGTAGAACCCATCCAAACTAACTACCTCATAAAGTGTTCAACACCCTCTTGATTAGGCCAATACCTCCAAATTTGTTTAGAAGTAAAAATAATTGGACCATTGTAATCCAAGCAAGATGACCATTCTCCTCCATAGCTTAGAGGCTAAGGTACACTTAGTAGAAATATGATTGAGAGTTTCCACATTCTCTCCACATATTTCGCATCTAAGTGGGCCATGAAAACCATGTTTCATAAGTTACTCACCAGTAAGCACCCCATGATGCAATAAAAACCATTTAAGTACCTCACCTTCATCCAAAGCATTTTAGCCTACAACTAAGTAAATATGTCATATGATTGGTTGGGATTATTATAGAATAAGGCCAAATAACCTTGAGCAATTGAATACTCACCCTTAATAGTGTTGTTCCATCCAAAATAGTCTTTATCATGGGACCAAGAGATAGATATCATATGAAGAATGCTTTGGATGTCATTTCTTTGTATTTTTAGAATTTGAATATGCTAGTCCTCAATAGGGATCCAATATCTACCAACCTCTGAATTACCAATATGGTGCCAATAGTAATTAGTAACCTTTATCTAGTTAGCTTGATGGAGCTCCTCCATCCAAGATATTCATTTAGGAAACTGAGTTATCAAAGGCCAGTGACCATCATAAGAATCTATCCAAACATTTACCTATTGACCATTAAGAACGATCTAAAATAATGTTTGCTTAATCAAATCCCCACTAGTCTTAAGAACAACTAAAATGAGAGAACCTTTGGTAGGTAATTGATAGCGAACAAGGTCTTCAGGAATTTTATTCTCAGTAAATTTAACATGAAGGTTCTTGGTCCAAAGAGTATTGGGGTTATGCAAAATCCTCTAATACAATTTAGTAGCTAAAGCCTTATTGTTATTAATAGCAAATCAAAAACCTAACCCCCCTTCATTCATGGGAAGGCATAAAGTATCTCATTTCATCAAGGCCCATTTTCTTTTCTCCTTAGTACCACTCCAGACGAACCGATGATTGATTTAATCTAATTCTCAAAGAAAAACCTTTGGGATATTCAACACAACAAAAAAATATATAGGTATAGCTTGAATGACTGATTTTACCAAGGTAATTCTACCCCTAAATTAAATTCACCTATTGGTCTAGTTTCCAATTTTCTTCTTAACTCTATCCAAAAACCAATTCCAAATTTTTTTGGTCTTTGAATATTACGAGGATTGCCTAAATAAGTGATTGTAAATATGATCTTCTTATATATTAATTTATCGAAGACCATGGATTCTTGTCTAGGAGAGCAATGGAAAAAAATGACTTTAGATTTATCTTTATTGATCAATGTTTCGGTTGCATTAGCAAAATAACTGATGATTTGCTTAATTTTAGAAGCTTCCTTAACTATAGCTTCACCTAACACAATAGATTCATCAACAAAGTGAAGATTAGAAATAGGTCTAGCTCCATGAGCAATGGTAACTCCCTTAAGGGTTTTATTTTATCTATTTTTGGTTATAGTCCTGCCCAAGAATTCAACACTAATGATGAATAAATAAGGGGAGAGGGGGTCACCTTGCATAATACCTCTTAAATCAATGAATAACCCACCTCTAATAAATCAGCATGAAGGATATCCCAAAATGCTTGATAATAATCAATAAGAAAACCATCAGGATCTCAGATTTTTCCTTTTTGTACTTTAAAAACCACCTATTGAAGCTCATTGATATTAACTAGAGCAATCAAAATAGAGTTCTCCTCAGAAGTGATAAGACCAGGGATGAGTTGAAAATATTCTATTGAGAAGTTGATTCAAGAGGTGCAACAACAAATAGATTGGAAAATTAATTGACAACAACAAAGTTCATGCCATCCCAAGTGTAGAAAACTTAATTATAATCAAATTTCAGAGAAAATGAAGAAATATAGTTGTGATATCTTCAAGCCAGAAGATATTTGTGGAAGAAACATGTGTTTCAATCCCCTTCTTTAAGCCATTGGATCCTAGATTTTTGCTTCCATAAGAGTTATGTTTTTTCCCATTCATCTAATTGAGCAATGAGTCTAATTTAATTTGTACTTCTACTCTTTGTGAGGTCATATAAATGGATTTTATTATTCAAACTTTCAATCTAAGCAATAACTTCATGTTTTCTTTGTTGGACATCTCCAAACTTCTTCCTGTTCCAAATCTTGATTTTGGATTTAATGTACTACAACCTTTTGGCAAAAAAAAAAATCTTAGTCCCATACCTTAGTTTACCTTCCTTCCACCATTGTTCACTCAGGATCTTAAGGAACTATCTCTAAGCCACATCAACTAAAATTGAAAAGGTGAGAAACTCACATCGGTTTTCCAAATTTCCATCATGACTAGCTAGTGATTTGAACCAACATTGTTAAGAGTCTTCACCTTGGGAATGTGACCATGGATTAAGAAATTGTTAGAGAACAAGAACCTATACAATATCTCCATAATACAAGATAAGCCTTACCTTCTGTTAGACGAAGTCATAAGGCTATTATCTGGCTAGTTGTCCACAAGATGAAGATTTTTAATATATTCACTCATGAGGTCAGTGCTTTTGTCCAAATTTCTATTTCTCTCCATTTTTATCATCCAAAGAGACAATGGGATTGAAATATCCTTCGATCTAGATCCAAGCTTTACGAAAATGAGAGATAATATAAGTTATATCCTTTCACTATCTTCTCTTTTCCTCCAAAGTAGTCGAGGCATAAACAGTTATGCAAAACAAAATTTGATTAGAATGTCTAATTTGAATAGCTATAGCCAAAAGACCCCAACTACCAACCATATGGTGAATAACAACCTCTTTTGGGTCCCAAAGGCAAGCAATGCCACCAAAAGTCCCTTGGAAACTGATGAAAACAAATTTTCTAGTTGGCCATATTTTACTAGCAATTGAATCCATTTCCTTTGTTAAAATATTTATTTCCTAAAGGAAAAAAAATATGTGGATGGTTTGTCTAAATCATTTTTCTAATTTAATTTTGTTTTGAAAGCCTCCCTTTGAGTCCTCTAATATTCCAAGTGATGATCTTCATTAAAACCAAGGCTAAAAAAATTGGTATGTGTAGTAATCTTACCTTCCTTTAAAATTTTTTCACCTTCTTTCACCATATGATGTTGATTGGTCTTGTGACCTACCTTTTGGTTGGAATCCATATTTAGTTTTTTTTCCTATTTTTGACTTACCCCAATTGAATTTGGGATGGCTTCTAACCTCGAATATTGCATGTATAAAGCCAAAGGGTTACTGGAAGGTTCAACATAGTCTATCTTAGGACTTGTATTATCTGAAGTATCAGCATTCAAAAGATTATTTTTCTTGTTTATATTTCCTCTTCTTTTTTTCTATTGAAAACCTTTAATTTGTTGGTTTGTCTCTAAGTCCTTCCCTACATCTTTAAATTGTGTTTCTAATATTTTTGTCTCCATTTTCCTCTTCCTCGCTTAAGACATAAGTGGAAATAATTTCAAACATATTAGTTGATAACTTTGATTGATCCTTTATAACTATATTTTAGTGTTATTCTTCTTATGCATTTGAAAACCTACTAAATTTATATCCTCTTTATTTTGATTTGTAATTTTATTTGGGAAGACACTAGCCAAATGACCATATTTGTGGCAAATTCAACAATGAAAAATAATGTTCTCATAGTCCACGACTTGCTCCCAAGTGTTCTCCCCAAATTGTAATGAGATATTTTAAGGTAAGGTTTTTTTAAAATCCATTAAAACATAAATCCAAGCATAACCCATATGTTCAAAATTTTGAGTACAATCAACAATCATCATAAAAGTTCCCAAAGAGTTTCCAATTGAAGAAAAAAATAACCGAATTCCAAAATTCAATTGAGAGGCCAAAGAGTCTAACCCACATAGGACCTATATAAGGCATATCTTCTTTGGATTTAAATTTAGTATGCCAAGGCTTCATGAAAAGCCCCACCCTTCCAAAGAACCAAGGACTCCCTTGAAATATTTTCTCTTTATCTTCATTATTAACAAATAAAACAAGAAAATAACCATTTGGATGAATAGATATTTGTAACTCACCTTTGTTTTCCAGTTTTTTGCAACCTAAACTTTAAAAGAAGATAGAATCAGATAAAAACACAAGAACGAAAAATTAGTCCTCTTTTTCTAGATCTTCTATACTAGTCTGAATGACGCTCATATCTAGCTTAACAAGCGACTTCCATCAGCAACCCTAAGATATCCTGACTCATTTTTCCTAGGATCAATCTTAGGCATAAGATTTATGGGAAAGCCTAAGATTAATATTAGCATTAGGTTGAGGCTATCCACCATGGAGGGTATCCCTAAAATATACTTTTGGGGTCGAGTCTTTGAAATCCTTTCCCTTGAAACGAGTTTCCATAGTGAATTGTTTTTTGGGGTTCTCCTTAGCACTGAATTCAATTGATATCTAAACCATTTTTTGATCTCTTTAATCTATACCTTGGATGCCGATAAAATGTATGATTTTCACTTTTGTTTTGTGCAGCAAATTGGAAGCCATTGTCAATTAAGTTTGCAGCATGAAGATCTATTGAAAGACATATTTCTAAATAATTTTGAAAAACAACCTTTGGAACCGCTAGCACTCAACA
This sequence comes from Wollemia nobilis, assembly GCA_028583015.1. NCBI lineage: Eukaryota > Viridiplantae > Streptophyta > Pinopsida > Araucariales > Araucariaceae > Wollemia > Wollemia nobilis. Next base: position 3,851,854 of record JAQPPZ010000049.1, read on the forward strand.
CAGATAAAACCCTTGTACAATCACTTACTTTCAAAAACCCGTCGTTTAAGATTTATGAGGAACATAAGCTTATACTAAGAGGGGGGTGAACAGTATAAGACCACTTTTTACTTTTATTTTTAATTCAATATTATGCAGTGTATAGATAGCAGTATCAATAGCAGTAATCAAAGCAATGCACAAAACTCCATACACAATAGAGACACAAAAATTTACGTGGTTCACCCAATGTGGGCTACTCCACGAAGAAAACATTTTACTAAAAATTTCTCAATCAATCTCTTTGGGAATCCCTCCCAATTACAATGTTTATGGACCTTTGTCCAAAGGAGATGTTGATCCCCTAATCTCAAGTTTTTGGATCTCTTCCATAGAAGAACTCTTTCCCCTTATGATCTGGCTAGTAATCTTCTAGAAGACTATGTCTCTCTGCTGCACTGATTGGTGGATATCTCTCCACTTTAAGACTCATCACTCAGATCTGTCTTCAATTGTCCTGGCTGTTGGATCTCTATCCACTAAGACTTTGTCCTCTGTACTCTATCACCTCTAAAGCTTTGTCAATAGGCTCACTCAAAACCTGCTTAATAGGCTCACTCAAAATTTTCTCAACAAGCTCACACATAACTTGTCCAAATATTCTCAAAAAGCTCACACAGAACTTGTCCAGATCTGATCAACAAGCTCACAAAAAACTTGTCCAAATATTCTCAACAAGCTCACACAGAACTTGTCTAAATATGCTCAACAAGATCACACAGAACTTGTCCAAATCTGCTCAAAAAGCTCACATATAACTTGTCCAAATCTGCTCAATAAGCTCACATAGTACTTGTCCAAATATGCTCAAAAATCTCACCAAAAACTTGCCCAAATCTGCTCTAGCAAGCTCACCAAGAACTTGCCCAAATCTACTCTAGCAAGCTCACCAAGAACTTGCTCAAATTTATCCACAAGTATGTCCCAAAAGCCTTCTCAAAGGCTTAATCAATAATGCTCAACAAGCTCATAGAAGCATAAAGAGAATTGTTAGAGACTCAATATGTTCTATACTCAAATCACAATCTCAACTTAAATCAATCTTATGAAAGCATAAGGAGAATTGTTTGAGACTCAATACGTTCTATCCTCAAATCTCAATCTCAACTCAAATCCAGAATATAGAATAGTTTGTTTCATGGAACTTGAACAACCACAACATTCACTTGACTAGGCTCAAACAACTCTTCTCAAAAAATTACCACAAGGAACAACTCTTTCTCACAAACCCTAGTCCAAGAATGTATCAACCAACTAAAATATTTCCAACAATGCTCAACCATAAATATCACATAACAATGATACTCATATTTTTCTCAAGTTCAAGTTCTTTGCATAACCAATGGGCTTCAACAACAATGCTATTAAAACATCTTTCACATAACAATGATACTCATGTTCTTCTCAAGTTCATTTTCTTTGCATGACCAATGGGCTTCAACAACAATGCTAATAAAACATCCTTCACATAACAATGATACTCATGTTCTTATCAAATCCTTTCTGAGTTTTTTCACACAACTAATGGCTTCAACAACAATGCTTATAAAACAAGGTTTAATAACAACTCTCAACCCAAAAAACCTTGAAGCATTCAACCAACCACTTTCGAAAATGAAACCACAATCAATCCTTTTCTCTCCAATAATATTTTAGAAATCAACCACCATAAACAATCAATAGGAAAATGTGCCCATACCTTTTATGATGATGAAGAAGCCTTTTGTAGTCCACAAAATTTGTCTCACTCAACACACTCTCTTTTTCAACTTTCAACAAGGGTTAGAAAACTTTGATTAGTAACACAACAATAACATCCAAATAACACCTTATTACTCCTACTCAATAAAATACATCATGTCCTATCATGAAATAATTAATCCCCTTTGAAAAATATCAAAGCAACCTTCATTTTTGAACCTCTTTACAAAATCAAAAATATCTCTTTACACACACCTTATTTCTCCCTCTAAGAAAGTTAATCAAATAGCCCTCAGAATAATCTTTCCAACGATATATAATATGATATACTTTCAAAAATAAATCACCAGAAATATCTCTTTTTCCTAAGGTGCATCATAACCCTTATTCCTCCTAGGCAACTTTAGAAAAGATAAAATATTAAAAAAATATTTTACTTGCCTATGTCCCCAATGGGATTCGATCTCTTGACGCCTCCTTGCTCAAGGCCTTAACCACGACCAAGCCGTCGTTGGGCCACACGCCTTCACATGCTCACAAGAAGCACGAACCAAAACATATGCCACAAATATTACGTCCTCCAAAAGCACAAACGTGCTTCACGCGTTTCAATACAACAAAACACCTCCGATGAGAATGGAACGCAGGACATTCTCCTTCACACACAACACACAAACCACTAGGCCAAAGAGGCGTATACGTTTGGATTAATTCCATGAAGGTCTCTTCAATAGCCTCGAAAATCGTAAACCCTTCAAACCCTTTTCACACACACTTCAATACACAATGCATATGCTCTTCTTTTTCGAATGCAATTGAGATCGAGGACTTAGGGAATTAATCAAAACGTTTGTTGGCATATTTATATATGCCTTCCTCTTTTCTTTTGATGTCGGCGCTATAAATTAAATTTTAATATATGCTTCCTCCTTTCTTTTGACGTCGACGTATAAATTAAATTTAAATTTAAATTTTAAATAATTTAAAATTTAAACTTAAATATTTAAAATTAAATATCTCCATCATCGGAGCACCTTTTTCGACTAAACGAAAAGCCAACCTAGGTTTTAAGAAAAACTCATTTCAAATATGCCATCCATGGTTTTAAATAAAACCTTTTATTTTGCCTGCCTTGGTTTTCACAAAAACCCTATATATATCTATGCTCTTCAAAATATCATAAATGCTTATTTATGAAATGTTTTGACCAGCAAAACTCGTGATATCAATACAATATAAAATAACTCAAATTACCAACAATTTAAATTTAATATATATATATATATATATATTTATTTATTTATGTGAAAATAAAAATATATAATATTTTTATGTTATGAACTGTCTTGACATAAGCTTAAGTTTTTTTTAAATATTTGATTCCTTTGTAATTTTTATTTTTAAGGTTTTCTACGCTCTTCTATCCTTAATATATTAAAAAAAAAAAACACCTATGAAAAAACTCTAACTTAATATTTGCTTTTTTAAAAGGCATGGTGAACTATTCACATATCTAAAAAATATATATATTTGTGACTTCCAATGAACTAATTCTATTGCTACATAATAAATCCATTGTCTCCCCCTTCCGGCCCTGTATGAAAAGACGTCAGAATGACCCGAGTGCCGAACGGCACATCCGTCAAGGGAAAACGGTGGACTTATAACACTCGTACACTCCGGGATGTTTTTTGAACATCTCCTCCTGATTTAACTTAGTCGATCCAAACCAAAAAGAAAATTAAATTATGCTTAATGGTCAAATTTGATAATAGTGCTGTTGTCGCTTTCTGTGTTTTAAAATAGTGGCCTTCGCTTGAGTCAATAGATTTCATTTGTATGTGTATACAAATTAATCTCCATATCAAGACATGTCAATTCAGTTTATTTCAAATCTCGGTTAGTAATTGAGATTGTTGCATTATGATTTTCAATAAACACATTCATCACAGTTTACCTAAAAGTAAGTTGATGGTAGCCTCGAGAATCCAAAATGTTAATAAATTTCAACTCATCTTCGAAGGAATAATAAAATAATTAGCATATCACTACTTAATTTAACAATTTTAAAGCCCTTCCTTAATGGCCAACGCATACATCTACATCCTTTTTCTATTTGAGCAACCATCGTGACACGCAAAAAGAGGCTTAACAAACATTCAACGCAATGGACTTAATACTCATAGCACTAAATTTTTTTCTTTTATGACATTGTATCCTTTAGTTTTAATATATTTTTTCTTTGAGCAAGTGAGGCATTTATAAAAGTAATATAAAAAACAATTAAATTTAATTTTAAATATATTTTTAAAAATAGATAAAAAATTGTTTGAAAATATTAAAAATTATATTTATTACATTAACATGGCACTTAAAAATTTATAAAATTTTAAAGATACAACTATTAACCTTTTTCATTTTGAGCAAAGTATTGACACGCAAAGACAGGCTTAACAAACATTCAACGCAATGGACGCTTTTGCACCTACTCTGTTTATTTGATATAAATTTCATATTCTACTGTTGTGTAGTGGTTCATCTTTTCTTAGAACTAATTTGGTAAGTTAGGGTGTATGTTACCCACGGTAAATGGCACAATTCTACGATGAAATTACCAACCAAAGCTGGTGCCACACGGCAATGAAAACTACTCAAGTTCACCATGCTTTATACATAGATATGTTATTCCCGAAAATGACTTTTTTAAAATAAGCCTATGTAGAGGTGGCGCCTTACGTAACACAAATGATAAGGCCACTCCAGTCGCTAAGGTTTTTGCGTTAGTAATTGAGATTGTTACGTGATGATTTTCAATAAACTCATTCATCGCAGTTTACCTAAAATTAAGTTGATGGTAGCCCACAAGAATCCAAAATGTTGGTAAATGTCAACTCATCTTCCAAGGGACAATAACATAATTAGCATATCACTATTTAATTTAAACTATTTTAGAGTCCTTCCTTAATGGCCAACTCATACATCCTTTTTCTATTTGAGCAACTATCGTGGCACGCAAAAACAGGCTTAACAAACATTCAACGCAATGGACCTAATACTCATAGCACTAAACTTTTTTCTTTAAGACATTGTATCCTTTAATTTTAGTATATTTTTTCTTTAAGCAAGTGAGACATTCGTGAAAGTGATAAAAAAATAAAATAATTTTAAAAATGTTTTTCAAAAATAAATAATATTAGTTAAAATATAAGGATAAAATAATTGTTAAAAATATTAAAAAAAAATTATTATATTAATTGGGATTTAAAAATTAATAGAATTTTAAAGATACACTATTAACCTTTTTCATTTTGAGCAAGTACTGACACGCAAAGACAGGCTTAACAAACATTCAACGCAATGAACGCATTTGCACCTACTCTGTTGAGTTGATATAAATTTCATATTCTACTGTTGTGTAGTGGTTCATCTTTTCCTTTCTTAGAACAAGGGTGTATGTTGCCACCGTAAATTGCAGAATTCTACGAGGAAATTACCAACCATAGCTGGTGCCACACGGCAATGAAATCTACTCAAGTCCATCATGTTTTAGGATTCAACTTAGCTCTATGATTTTTTAAACAATAAGCCTGCGGAGCTTTGGTTTTTTAAAGAAAAATTGAAGGTTGAAATTATAATATACTTAGAAAATGATAATTTATAACAGAAATGGTTAGAAGAGAAATGACACTATCAATTTATCTGTTTTAAAGGTCGAAGATTTAAATTTAAGTAGTAGATATATATAATCTTTGAATAACACAAAAACAATGATCTAAATATTAAAAAATAAATAAATAAAAAAGAAGAGATTTACTATTATTCGAAAGTTTGAAGATTTAAATTTAAGTAGCAGATATATATATGCCTTAGATAACAAAATAACAATAATACAAAGAGATATAGTGGGAAAGATTAGAAGCTTTGAAATTGTGTTATTAAGTTCTCTATGTATTAAGAAAATGAATGTATACTTTTTAACATGTATGAAAGAGGTTTTTATTGGGTCTAGAGGAGTTTGAGAAACCGAGCTGCATGCGTTAGGGTTTCGAATTCTTGGTGTCATACTGTCTCTCCACTTTAAAGTGTGTGCAGGATGCCTTTTAGATCATTTTTTTGTTGTTTTCGCTGACTTTCCTTCGTCGTTTTGCGAATTGAACCTCTTTTTTATGGACGAAGCTCAATCAACAACTCTAACTTCTGTTGATGTTGTAGAATGAAGCAATAGCACCAAAGGTGAACAAGAAACCACGAACGTTCCTTTTCAAAGTTTATCACGAGGTAATATTTCTCCTTTAAATGTTGTTCTTGGCTAGAAAGCCATACGTTGGTAGGCTATTTTCTAGGTCACATTCTTGGCGAGACCCTCCTTCAAAGCTGAATTCAACAACCTTGGCATGGCGTCAAAGTTGATGGTATCCAGCACCTCACCAAAGGGTTTTTTTGTTGCATTTTGTTGACCCTGCTCAAGCTAAAGTGGTCCTCAGTCGTGGGACTTGGTTTATTCATAGCTCCTTGTTGATTTTTTAGCCTTGGACCAAGGATGTTTTGGTCACTAATGATGTTTCCTTATGGGTTTCGGTTTGCTTTGAATTCCTTTGTCTTCCTTTACCGCATTGGCCTTACTATAAAAATCTTGTGGCATCCATTGGTGAATTTGTCTGTTGTGAAATGGATAAATTTTATGCCTCACACCCTCAAAAGTATTTTATGTCAAATTTAATCTTTCTAAAGTCCTTAGGGGGACTGTTGAAATCCAGGTTGGTGACTATAGGTTGAAGCAACATGTTGTTTGCATAAACCTACCTAACACATGTTACTGTTGCCAATCAGTTGTCCGTAAGATAAAATATTATCCTTTAAAGATAGACAATATTATAGCTAAGGAGATGATTGTGGCTCATGTTACTACTAGCTCTATCCCGACTTCCAAAGGGGGCAAGATGAATGGAAGGTAGTCTAGAAGAAGGATAAAAATAGGAAAAATGTAAACCCTATAGTTGCTCCCAGTAACTCCCTCAATCCCTTGTGTCTTCTACACCATCTAGGCATGGTGTGGTTATAGAGCAACATATCACGCAATCAATGACACCTAGTATTAAGGATTCATAGATGGTTGCTAATGTACCACCGACTAGTGCTTACTTTGCTGAAATTATTACTTCTTTTTCTTCTACTCAATCTTCAGATTCTTTAGTTATTCATGTCAATGGGTAGTATTCCTCAAGCTTCATGGAACCTAAATGGGCTTATGTCAATGGCCAAAGATCCTGTATCCCACTCTAGGGAGACTCCCTGGTTCACCAGGATAAAAGGCATCAGATAAAGTTTTGGAAAGTAGGTCAGAAGCATTTTCTTAGTAATATTTATGATTTTCTTTCAAACCTCGAAGACACTGAAGATGTAACTGAACATATGAGTCTTGATCAATTTCCATAATTTGTTTTATCGTGGAATGTTAGAGGGCTGGCGGATCCAGTCCACAAATACTTGGTTCGAAATGAGATTGATTTTTGGTCCATGTTTTATGGTAATAATGACTTTATTTATCTTAGGAGATTAATATTTTTGACTTTATTCTGCAATGCACTTGCCATTTTCTTTGGCCAGGTCGCTTTATTTATGCAACCAATCATTCCCTTGGTAGAGGGGGAGCTATCATTATTTTGGTAGCTAGGTGAAAATATAGTTTTGTCTCATGGGATGTGGACCCCTCCAATCATGAAGTTTGGGTTTTACTTGAGGTTGGTGGGTTGTCTTTTGACATTATTAATGTCTATGCCTCCAATGAATCTCAAGACGCCTTTGGTGGTGGTGTGCTTTTTATTTACCACCTATTATTTGGGTTATGTATGAAGATTTTAATATGACTAAAAAGCTCGTAGATAAGATAGGATAACTTCCCATGCGATGGGATAGTGGGATAAAAGAGGCTTGGTACTTCATGAAAAACAAATTGGGTTTGTTAGACCCAAATTCTTGTTTTTCTCCAAAGGATTTTTCTAAAAAATTGTGGTATATGTGGTCCAATTTCCAAGCTGGCCATGTAAGAATTTTGAGAAGTCTAGAAAGAGCCATGCTTTCAGATCATGTGTAGTTTTTCTTTCATAGGAGAATTGCATCAACTATGTTTGTGGAAACCATTCCTGGTACCACTACTTCTGACCATTCACCAATCATGTTTAATGTGTTGATAAAATTCCTACCTCAGAGACACTACAAGTCATAATTTTTTTAACACTTCCTTTCTTCAGCACCCTTCCATGGTCTGTCATATTCGTAGAGTCTAGAATTTAGTTCCTAGACCTACTAGATAATTGGGTTGGATAGAATGGTGGAATGATGCCATTTTTATTACAACTATCTTTCTCCATACTTTGGGAAAAAAGGTGGTCCAGTTTAGAAGATATTTCAATGTTGTCCTTCATGATGAGCTTGCCAAAGCTTCTCTCAGGCTTGAGGTCTATTTTTTTAATATTGAACTTCAATCTCATGTTGCCCAATAGAGGCACACACTTAAACTTATTAAACTTTATGAGGCTCAGGGAGCTTGAATTAAAACCCATATTTTAATACACAAACAAATGAAATATATTGAATCAAAAAAAGGCCATTATTTTAAAACACGGGAAGCGATAACAATACTATTATTAAATTTTACCATTATGTTGGCTTAAAGTCTTTCTTCATTGGTTTAAATTTGGTGATAGGGTTACCATTGAATTTTTTTAAAGGCTTCACCCTCCCAAGAAAGCTAATCAATTCAAGACCATTCAAGACAATGGAGTAAGGCTTAACTCTCTTCTTGAGATGATTGATGCTTTTATCAAGCACTATCCTAATGTTTTTGCCACTCAAGACTATTTCCATGAGTGGGAGCAAGCACTGGTAGCTTGTATGATAGTTGTACCAGTTAATGTTTCAGAGTCTCAAAGAGCAGGGTGTGATAAACTACTCTCCCTTAAATATTTGGAGGATGCATTATCTCAAATAGAAAATGAAAAAGTGCTTGGATGGCTTTCCTTATGAGTTCTATAAAGGTCTTTGGGACTTAGTTGGTCTAATCTGCATAAAGTTTATCTGGAGGCTCTTCGAGTAGGCTCTTTGGGAGTAATTATTAACAAGAGTAATATCAAATTCATACCCAAGCAAGGGGATCTAGAGTTGATAACTAATTGGAGGCCTACTACTTTGTTGAATGTTAGTTACAAGATCATTTCCAAAGCTTTGGCTCTTCGCCTTATGCCTATTATTTTTTTGATAGTCAGATCTAAGAAAACTAGATTTATTCAAGGAAGGTACATCCTTAATAATATTTTGGTTATCTGGGAGGGCATGGAATAGTCTCAGATATCAAACTAGAACATGCTTTTTATTAAGATTGATTTTGATAAAGATTATGATCGCATTGAATGGAGATCCATTCTTGCTATGCTCAAAGCTTTAGTATTTGTGCCAGTTTTCATTTAGAATATTGCTATGCTATTTAGAGATGCTTCGACTATTCTCAATTTGAACAATTCATAGTTTGAAGCAATGGGTATTTTTAGGTCTGTTTGAAAAGGGTGTCCTATTGCTCCCTCTTTATATGTGCTTGCTATTGAAGCCTTCAACTATATTTTAGCTACTCAAGCTTCTTTAGGTCTTATTAAAGTAATTGCTCTTTTGAATTATCAGGGACAACTTATTAATGATCACTTTGCTGATGACTCCTTTCTTACTATAAGGGAAGCGATAACAATACTCTTATTAAATTTTACCATTATGTTGGCTTAAAGCCTATCTTCATTGGCTTAAATTTGGTGATAAGGTTACTAATGAATTTTTTTAAAGGCTTCACCCTCCCAAGAAAGCTAATCAATTCAAGACCATTCAAGACAATGGAGTAAGGCTTAACTCTCTTCTTGAGATGATTGATGCTTTTATCAAGCACTATACTAATGTTTTTGCCACTCAAGACTATTTCCATGAGTGGGAGCAAGCACTGGTAGCTTGTATGATAGTTGTACCAGTTAAGGTTTCAGAGTCTCAAAGAGTAGGGTGTGATAAACTACTCTCCCTTAAATATTTGGAGGATGCATTATCTCAAACAGAAAATGAAAAAGTGCTTGGATGGCTTTCCTTATGAGTTCTATAAAGGTCTTTGGGACTTAGTTGGTCCTAATCTGCATAAAGTTTATCTGGAGGCTCTTCGAGTAGGCTCTTTGGGAGTAATTATTAATAGGGGTAATATCAAATTCATACCCAAGCAAGGGGATCTAGAGTTGATCACTAATTGGAGGCCTATTACTTTGTTGAATTTTAGTTACAAGATCATTTCCAAAGCTTTGGCTCTTCGCATTATGCCTCTTATTTGTTTGATAGTCAGAACTAAGAAAACTAGATTTATTCAAGGAAGGTACATCCTCAATAATATTTTGGTTATCTGGGAGGGCATGGAATAGGCTCAGATATCAAACTAGAACATGCTTTTTATTAAGATTGATTTTGAGAAATATTATGATCGCATTGAATGGATATTCATTCTTGCTATGCTCAAAGCTTTAGTATTTGTGCTAGTTTTCATTTAGACTATTGCTATGCTATTTAGAGATGCTTCGACTATTCTCAATTTGAACAATTCATAGTTTGAAGCAGTGGGTATTTTTTGGTCTTTTTGAAAGGGTGTCCTATTGCTCCCTCTTTATATGTGCTTGCTACTAAAGCCTTCAACTATATTTTAGCTACTCAAGATTCTTTAGGTCTTATTAAAGTAATTGCTCTTTTGAATTATCAGGGACAACTTATTAATGATCACTTTGCTGATGACTCCTTTCTTACTATAAGGGAAGAGGAGTAATCTATTTCTAATGCTCTATTTTGTTTGAACACCTATTGCACAGCCTCTAGTTCTAGCATACAATGGAGGAAGACCTCCTGCTCTAGACAGTCTCCCTTTCCTATGCCACCTTGGATTCCAGGGTATCATTGGAATTGGATCCATCCTAGAGAAGTTTTTAAGTTTTTTGGTATTCCTTTTGCCTTTCAAAGTTCCCTTGGTTAGCTTTGGAATTATATGCTTCAAAGTGTTGAAAATAAACTTTATTTTTGGTATTCTAAGAAGCTGTCATTAGCAAGTAAATTTCAGATTTGCTCTAAAGTTTTAGTTGTCACTCATGTATACTCTTCCTCTTGTTGGGTTCCTTCACAAGCTTGCTATAAGAAGCTTGAGAAACTCATTTGAGATTTTCTTTGAAATAATTCTTCTAAAAAAAAGGGATTTTATATAACTGTCTGGGATATTTATTGTCTTCCCAAAGAATCTAGTAGAATGGATCTATTGGATTGTAGATGACAAGGTATTGCTCTATGTGCTAAGTGGGTGGTTAGGTCTCTAAGGGAAGTTGAAGCTTGGAAATTTCTAGTTCAACATTTTTTCCCTCTAGTATTCCCTTAAACCGTAGAGCATGGATAGGGTTGGATTTTCCCTCTCTCATTGTTGCTCTAGTTTTTGTTAATATTTGTGGCTCCTTTGTTATTAACAGCTCACTCCTTGGATCTATTGGAAAGGAGATGGCTTTTGTAAAGGCTTATCCATAAATTATATGAATGTTTTATGTCCCCCATGTTTCTTCATCAAGGTTCTCCCTTAGATCGGGTGCAATGGATTCATGGTCAATGATTTTTCAAAAAGGGTATGTTACAATAGTTGATTTCTTTTCTTGGTAGACTAGGAATTGGATCCCATGGAATGAGTTCAAACACACCTTCAGGATGAATGGTACGAAAAAATATACTTATAATGTTGTTATTACTCTCACCCCTTTTTCTATGTTGCACAAGATTGGTGTGCACTCACAATGTCCTTGGTGGTCAAACTGGAGATGGCATGTTGAAACTTCTTTGCTTAATTATAAGGATCATTTTGGGTATAAATGGTTATCTCCTCATCTTCCTCTAGTTCCTAAGCTCATAAAACATTGGGACTTATTTTCTACAAGGGCTAGATGAAATTCTAGATTTCAGAATGTTTGGGCTATTTATGTTGAGCCAAAAAAATATTTTTTTTGTGTGGAGTTTGTGGTGTACCCAAGTCTTGTAGTCACCTCTTTTGGAATTATAAAATATCTAGGTAAGCTTGGGAATGGGTTCTTTTGTTTTTTCCCATCTACAACTGCAAGAGTTTCTTGGCCCCAAGCCCTTCTTGCAAACTCTTTTACTTTGTCCCTCCCATGTTTTGAAGCAAGGTAGGTTTTAAGGATTAACATACACGTTCATACTTGGAAGACCCGTAACAAAATTATTTTTAAAAAGTATACACATTCTATCACATTTAATCTTGCTGAAAAATTAGAAATTTTTAATGACATATGGCTATAAATATGTACTCAAGCCAACAAAGTTGCTATGGATTTGGATCACTTGCAATTGTTTCTAGCGCACTAGGCCAATACTATGTGTACAATTAATCAAATATTCCCAGAGCACTCTTCTCAAGAGTATTTTTGATCCCACTCTCACCATCGGTATCCATCATATGCAAGAAGTGCTCCTACAAATATGCTTTAGTCCCATCCCTTGCCAGTTAGGAAGCAGCCTAATGTTGACATTGCTTGTTCATCCCGCCATGTTGGGGTTGGGATGATGTTCAACCAATCTCACCTAGGCCAATTTTTGGTTGGAGAGATGAGGATAATTGCGATGCAGAGGGATGGTTTCCCATCCCATAATCACTAGTAGTTTATGTAGGACAACACGCCAGGGCACATTACTCCATATGATATGCTTTCTTTGATGTAATGATCATCAATGACCATGATTGCTAAACTTGTGTTTTATTGATGGATTTTTTTCCTAACCCTTGTCCTCGAGGGTTAGTTTTATTCCCCATGGGGTGTGTTAAACCACCCACTTTTTTAATTTATTGTAAAGGCTTTTATTTTAATTTATTATAGTTTTCTTTTTCATCATCATATATATATATATATATATATATATATATATATATATATATATATAATATATATATATAAAATATATATAAGTGATATCTATTATTATTTCAGAGGTTGAAGATTTAAATTTTAACTAATGTAAATATCTAAAATATTTTATAGACTAACTATAAACATCACACAAAGGATATAAATATTTAAAACTTTTTGTAGACTTCCAATATAGAGAATACAAGAATATATAAAACTAAAAAAATAATTTCAAACTTCTAATACTAATTTCATATTCTATGTGTGCACAATATTAACAAGGATTGAAAATCTAAATCTATAAATATTTTAGTAGTAAAAATTTAAGGGCAAAACTATTTTTAAAAAACTCATGGGATCTAGGGCAAGTAATCAAGAATGATGAGTTTCACGACTAGACCACGATTAAAATTCAATGTGCAAACCTTAATATTCCCATAGAGTGTGAGGAAGTGGTGGGAAAAAAATAGTTTTATACTAAAAACCATGATTTAAATCCCATAGGTAAACCTTAACATTTATCAAATCACACGAGCTTAAGTGGTTAAAAATGTGGACTTTCAATTAAGATATATAGGTTTAGATCTTGCCAAGCATTATATGTATAATAGTTAAAAAACACCACTATGTTGCTTGTTGAAATATTGAGCTTAAGTGGTTAAAAATGTGGACTTTCAATTTAGATGTCTAGGTTTAGATCTTGCCAAGCATTATATGCATAATAATTAAAAAATACCACTATGTTGCTTATTGAAATATTGTGGAAACATGATCATAATGTAATACAATGAGACTTATTTAAATATCATATAGCCTATTAAAATATCTTTTGAAAACATAATAAAATGTTAAATAATATGACAACTTAGCTATAGTCTTGTATTATAACCTCAAACCCTATGTGTTGGTTATGGAGCCTGATTAATTTAGAGGTATTGTTTTTAGCCGCACTTGGACCCACTCCACGAAGGAGGGGGGGTGTAGGGGGGATATCAACCCTCCCTAATTATGTCACCATGGGATTTCTGGGGCAGCACCCCTGAAGCTAAAAATAGATGTTTTTTCCTCTATGTAAATCTAGACCATTTGTTATTAGGTCACAGATCGGACGATGGATTTTAGGTGGGTTATTTACCCTAAAATTGTAATGCACTTTTATAAGAGGATGATGTATGGTGGCTTATTGTAATTTTTGGTGTGTGTGGCTGTGTAGAGAAGGGTTTTCTGGAAGGAATAAAAGGCCTGGTTATTTTCTCTGTGGATGTAGCCCATATTGGGTGAACCATGTTAAATCTGTGTCTCTTATGTATTGCATTATTCTTCTATATTTTATTTCCACATTTAATTATTGATCGTGTTTTGCTATTTAATCCTAACACTATGTGGACTTGTAAAAATTATTGACAAGTAGAATGGATATTCTCAACAAAGATTCTTAGATCATACAATTATAATTTTAAAGCACAAAAATAAAAGTACTAAGAAGACACAAAAATGAGAACATATCAATTACTAAAACAACATGACAAAGCCACGATAATTTATTATATACTCAATCTCAATATAGGCTTGTAAAAAGTAATAATGACAATCATGGTTTTACTCAAAAAATCATCCTAAATTGTATAACTCTAAATTTGAAGCATAAAAAAGAAAAGTTATAGAAACACAAAAAAAGTACTATAATGGAATGAATCCAATGAGGGTACAATGGGTGCCCTTAAGCACATTATTCTCCTTCTATAGGTCCTATTACACTATAATTTATAGGCTTTACCAAACCATTCATTTTTATTCTTAGTTGTAAAGTTTGCTTGTTAATATTTCTATTAGTGTCTTATAACATTTTCGATATATATATATTATTTATATCATATCATATCCAATATTTATATCTTTATTTTTTATTGGGAACTTCTTTCTTTGATGGAATAACCTTTATCTTAGCTACCGTGACTATGTAAATATCTTTTGTTAAATTCATTTAGGACTTACACCTAATTACACTTATTTGGGTACATTGCACCAAAATCTATATGCAATATTTTACCCATTTTCAACTTAACATTTTAACAAATTATAGACATTTAATCTAAAAATATTTGAATATGAGTTCTCGTAGTGGAAGCCCGCATTTTTAACCACCTGAGATTATGCCATTTAATTATTTGCACCTTTACTAAGTCTTAAATGTTCACCACTATTTACATTATGTCACTTGAATTATCCATTTTTTGTCCTTGTTTGTGTATAAGAATATAAGATAAAATAACTCTAGTATGGACACAATATATTCTAGATCATACCAATTGAATGTAAAGATGAACAAAATATTATATGTTTTTTTGTAAGTCATAAAAATTTGAATTTTTAATAAGAAATTAATAACCTATTGGAAATTTTGAGTAATTATGTTATCATTGATGTCATGTGTTTTATGCAAGGAAAAGTTCATTTTGATATAAGAAAATTGGTAAAAATAAATGGTTATAATATTTTATATTATAAGCCAAAGTGGTTGATTAAAAGGTTGAAGACAAAATTTTAGGCCAAGTTTTTACAAGAAAAGAGAAAATATTATAATATTTTAATATTATAATAATTAAGCCAAAAGAGCTTATTAAAAGGAAAATAAAAAGTTGACAAAGGACTCCATGTAAAAGTATTGGTTAAATACTAAAGTTAATAATACAATATGTAAACAAAGTTAAATATTATATTAAATATAAAATTAAATTTGAAATTGGCAAAGGGCACCAAAATTCAAATTTAAATAAAGGTAAATGAAGGTTTTCACCAATGTCATAAAGTTACTTCGAATGCATATTAAAGGGAGGAGCTAAATTATTTTCCATGTCACCAAGGCAAAAGTGCACGAATTAATCGATCGAGGAGTGCAGAGAAAAGCGTTCGAAATCCATTCATCGAACAAGCGAAAACAAATAAGGATAAGGCAACAAAATTGTTGTTTTAATGAGGGCTAGTAGTCCAAGTGGCAGGTGGGTCCTACGTAATGTGTTGGAAGAGGAAAGGTGTGCGGTTTGATTCTCCCTAGCACCATTTTTTAAGTCTTTGGTTTCATTTCGTCGAAGGTAGCAAGAGATAAAACATTGAGGCCAAGGGTTAGGTCTTAACCGCTTAGCTAGCACAAGTGGTCGAGTGCTACATTTGGAAGGTAGATGTTGGAGGATCGATTACCATATGTGATAGCAAGGAATAATGTTTTTTATAACGTATGCTCAAGTTTTATTAAATGTTGGCTATAGTGTATGTTTGGTGGATGTGATTTGTGTTGAGCAAGGTGTAGCAACAATATTGTCATTGTTGTTATCACAGTCAGATAGATCTGTTGATCCAGTGGATAGGAAGTTCAAAAGCTATTCAGATGCAGAAGTCAGGAGTTCAAAGGTTATTCAGAGTATGTACAGTGATTTTCCAAGAAGACCGAAGTGGCCCATTTGCAAAAGATCAAAGAAAAAGACAAGTAAGAAAAGTGTCGCGATATCGCGACATATACAGCAGGCAAGAAAAACTGTCATGATTTCGCGACATGTTGGAAGAGAGAGAAAAAGCAAGAAAAACTATCGTGATTTCGTGACATGTTGGAAGAGAGAGAAAAAGCAGGAAAAACTGTCACGATTTTGCGACATGTTGGAAGAGAGAGAAAAAGCAGGAAAAACTGTCACGATTTCGCGACATGTTGGAAGAGAAAAAGGCAAGTGGAAAAATTGTCGCGATTTCGTGACATGTTGGAAGAGAAAAAAGGCAAGTGGAAAAACTATCGCGATTTCGCGACATGTTGGAAGAGAAAAAGGCAAGTGGAAAAACTATCGCGATTTCACGACATGTTGGAAGAGAAAAAGGCAAGTGGAAAAACTGTCATGATTTCGCGACATGTTGGAAGAAAAAGAGAAAGCAAGAAGAAGTGTCGCGATTTCGTGACAAGTTCGAAGAAAGAGAACAAGTAAGAAAAGTGTCACGATTTCGTGACATGTTGCATTTTCACGACTAAAATAGGAGAGAGAAAGTAAGTTGGAAAAGTGTCACGATTTCGTGACATGTCGCATTTTTGTGACTAAAATAGGAGAGAGAAAGTAAGTTGGAAAAGTGTCACGATTTTGCGACATGTCGCATTTTTGTGACTAAAATAGGAGAGAGAAAGTAAGTTGGAAAAGTGTCACGATTTTGTGACATGTCGCATTTTTGTGACTAAAATAGGAGAGAGAAAGTAAGTTGGAAAAGTGTCGCGATTTCGTGACATGTCGCATTTTCGTGACTCGAAAAGGGTAGGAAGGAAGAAAAAGAAAAAGTGTCGCGATATCGCGACATGTCGCATTTTCACGACAAAAGAAAGAGAGGAAGCGTACGGAAGTAGAAGTGTCATGATTTCGTGACAAAAGCAAAAAGTAAGACTTCGAAAGCAGAAGTGTCACGATTTCACGACAAAAGCAGAGAAGAAGACTTCGAAGGTAGAAGTGTCACGATTTCGTGACAAAAGCAGGGAAGAAGAGTTTGAAGGTAGAAGTGTCACGATTTCATGACAAAAGCAAATAAGCTAAGTACGGAAGCAGAAGTGTCATGATTTCATGACAAAAGCAAAGTCGAAGTCTATGGAAGCAGAAGTGTCACGATATCATGACAAAAGCAAAGACGAAGTATACGGAGGCGAAAGTGTCGCGATATCGTGACATGTATTTTTGTGGGCCTAAGCAAAGAAAAAGAGCAAGGAGAAAAAGTGTCGCGATATCGTGACATGTTGTATTTTCGCGGGCCAAGGCAAAGAGAAAGAGGAGAGAGAAAAAAGTGTCATGATATCACGACATGTTGCATTTTTGCGGGCCAAGGCAAAGAGAAAGAGGAGAGAGAAAAAAGTGTCACGATATCGCGACATGTTGTAGTTTCGTGGCAACAACAACAAAAGAAGCTATAGAGGCAGAAATGTCATGATTTCATGATAGGTCGTAAATGCGCAAGTCAAGAAGGAGAACCCGACAGAAATGAGAAGGATGATAGCTGACTAAAATTAGGGTTTACAGTTGTTATGAAAGCCGACCAAGATTAGGGTTTACAACCAACTAAGATTAGGATTTTCATCATGAAAATATTGTTATAAAAGGAGGGTTGTTTGGAGAATTGTGGTGTGGTTGCATAAGTCATCGAATGCGTGTCGAAGTGTGAAATGTGGTCGTAAGAGTGCAAAAAGCATAGAAGTGGTGAGATGATGGCGAAGTGCGCAAAGTGAGTGAAGAGTCGTGTCGAATTTTCCTAAGTGCATCTGTGAGTGCATAGATAGAGCAAAGTGCATAGAAAGCAAAAAGGTTGAAATTTGACCAAGTGCGACTATGATTGCATAGAGAAAGCAGAAGGTGCAGAGAGTGCAAAGGGTGAAGATGAACGCAAAGTGTAGCTGTAACGAAGCAGAGTGTGTGAAGTGATTATGTAAAGAGAGCAAAGGTGAAGAAGACCAGTCAAGGTCTTGCAAAAGCAAAGGTATCTTACTATCAATCTTCTAGTTTCAGAATTGAAGTCCAAGTTGGTGCTTGGCATCAGGGGTTGGTGCTCCTTCCAGTTGGTGCTGGTAAATCAGGGGTTGGTGCTCCTTCTAGTTGGTGCTGGTAAATCAGGGGTTGGTGCTCCTTTCTATTGGTGCAGATAAATAAGGGGTTGGTGCTCCTTCCAGTGGGTGCTGGTAAATTGATTGTAAAGTTGGTGCTTTGCAAAGGTTGGATTTGGATGGTAGTCCAAGCAATCATTCTTGAGGAGTAGCCAAATTGGTGAACCTCATTAAATCTTGTGTTGTGTGATGTTCTCTTGTGATACTTGCTTTATCTCGTTTTAAGGTTTCATTATTTTAGTTTTAAGAGCTATGAATTTAAGTTTAAAGAACTACACTGATTCACCCCCCCTCTCAGTGCCATTGTAAGACTAACAATTGGTATCAGAGCCAAGTTTCCTTCTCAGGCTAAATCAGTCAAGGTTGATCTTGGATTAGTACGCAATGGGTAAGAAGAATAGATCCTCCTCCAAAAGGGTATCTCAGTCAGTTTCAGTTCCTATGGAAGAGAAAATTGAACTAGAAAAGGTTGAAGGAGTGAATTCTGAAGTATGTGATGAAGGTGAGTTGATCGCTGCACTTAAAGAGTTGAATATAAGACTGTCCAAGAAGTTGGAAGAATATGGGGATAATATTGAAGATCTCCTCTTACAAATTTAGAAAGCCAAGAAAATAGAAGAAGCCTTGAAGTCACGCCTGGATGATAAAGACGATGTATGTAGCAAACGTGAAGAGGAATCTAACAAAGTTATTAGTGATCTAAAGTTGCAAGTAGAAGAGTCCAAAAGGATTGAAGAAACACTCAGGTCACAGATCAATGAGAAAGAGATTGGTTGCTACAAACAAGAGGAAGAGATTGTTTTATTGAAGAAACAACTAGAAGAGGCCAATACAAATCTCAAATTCGAGAAGAGCACAGAGTTGCTAGATAAAATGATAAGCCAACAAAGAAGCTCCATGGATAAGCGTGGTCTTGGATATGAAGTTGAACAACCTTCATCTTCCAACTCTACAGAGAAGAAGAAGTTCACTGTTGAAGGATCGAAGCAAGAAAAGTTTGAAGTTGAATCTTCAAAAGGAAGAAAATATCAAAGGAGATCTACAACAAAGCAACCACAACAAAAGAGGTTCTATCACTCTCACTCTATTCATAATAATACTTTTAATGGCTATTGTTTCAGATGCAACCAGTATGGTCACAAGGCAATTTATTGTGGATTGAATAATAAATCAAAGAGTTATGCTGGTAGAAATACATCTACGTTTCTGAGTGAACACTATGTACAATGTTTTCAATGTAATGGTCATGGGCACATAGCAAGGTTTTGTCCAAGAACTTCTGTATCTAATCTAAGGCAAGACAGTAGATTTCATCAGACACAAAGAATGCAACACAGACAGGGAAGAAATCATGTGCATCAAAGAAAGGAAAATAATCATCCATCAAGGATGCACAAGAGACAACCACCCAGTAGAAATGGTTTTCACCTTTGATGGATTATGTAGTAGAATGTTATAACTATCATAATTTTGGGCACACTGCTAGAAATTGTCGAAGTACATTTGCATCAAATCAATTTCAGGGAAGAAAATTTCAACCAAATGGAATGAGACAAAATATAAGATTTCTCAAAAAACATGCACAAGCTACTGAAAAAGAAAAGTCAAAACAAGAGCCCAAAAATGTAATCAAACCAGAGTGGAGAAAGAAAGAAGAAAGGAAATCGTGTCTCCTTGGACTGAAGGAGACTACTCCTCTATTGCACTAAGCAACTCTAGGTAGCACATCCTTAGGGGGAGCAATCTTAAAGTTTTATTTTAATGCTCCTATGTATTTTTTTGGTTACCCGAGGATGAAAGGCAAGTAGTCAGGGAAGTTGTCGCATAGTTGTCGAAGTGTGTTTTCAGTTCATGTAGTTGTTTGTGGAAGTGTCGTGAAGGGTTGTGATTAAATTGAGAGTTGTCATTATTGGTAGTATTGCTATATGTCATTGTTGTACTGGTGATGGTTCTTACTGCCACTGTCCAAAGTTAAGGATTATAATAGTTCAGATAATTTGGTTAGTGAAAGAATGTTGCCCTAGCCGCATATATGTGTTTCGATAAAAGCAGTATGTACTTGAACTACACATTGACGTGAAGATTGTTAGATCTATTATGACGCTGTGGTGAAAAATATTGAAGTCTGATTATTGATTCATGTTTAGCTCATCAAGATGAGCAACTTTGCTTTGTGAATCATACCTATCCGAGGTCCAGAAGTATGAGTTTGAGTAAGGTGCACTATAGTTGGCCGTGAAGTGTTTGACAAAATGTTGTCTCCTGATTCGATCAGTTGAAAGTAAGGTGTGACCAGCGATGACTGTTGAAAACATTTTGAGTTGGTTGATACATGCTTCGACTAGGGTTTGTGATAAAGGGTTGTTCATTGAGGTGATTGGTTGAGTAGAGTTGATTGAGCCTAGTCAAGTGATTGGATGCATGTGGTTGTTCAAGTTCCATAAAATAAACTATTCTATATTCTTGATTTGAGTTGAGATTGAGATTTGAGAATAGAACATATAGAGTCTCTAACAATTCTCTTTATGCTTCTATGAGATTGATTTGAGTTGAGATTGTATTTGAGTATAGAACATATTGAGTCTCTAACAATTCTCTTTATGCTTCTATGAGATTGATTTGAGTTGAGATTGGGATTTGAGTATAGAACATATTGAGTCTCTAACAATTCTCTTTATGCTTCTATGAGATTTAGTTGATATATTGATTGAGCATTAAGTATAGAACATATTGAGTCTCTAACAATTCTCTTTATGATTCTATGAGATTGGATAAGTTCTGTGTGATCTTGTTAAGCAAATTTGAAACAAGCCTTTTCACCCTTATGTACCTCAAGGCTACTATGGAATATGGGTTATGGTATCCGAAAGGTAAAGACTTCACCCTTATTTCATATTCAGATGCAGATTGGGTAGGAGGTTTCGATGACAGAAAGAGTACCAATGGAAGTGCATTCTATCTTGGAGACAGATTGGTCGCATGGCACAGTAAGAAACGAGAGTCGGTTTCTTTATCGACAGCAGAGGTAGAATATATTGCAGCGACAACATGTTGTATGCAAGTATCACTTTTTGAAGGAGAAAGTTGCGGAAGGTGAGGTTAAGTTGGATTTTGTTCCAACTACAGAGCAAGTAGCAAATATCTTCACAAAACCATTGCCTAAGGAAGTTTTTGAGTACCTTCGCAATAAATTGGGAGTGGTCACACTTCCCAAGAATTGACTAGCTACAAGGATCACATTCTCAGGGGGAGCATTTAAGTATTTGATTATCTTTTTTGCTCATGTTCATGATTTTTTCTAAGTGTAATAAATTGTGCCTGAGAATGTTGTGCATGGACTCAGGGGGAGTCTGCAGTAGCCCTTTGGTATTATTGTCAAAGGGGGAGAAGAGTTATAGGAAATTGCACATGTGTTGCCAACAATTCCAAAGGGGGAGATTGTTGAGCAAGGTGCAGCAACAATATTGTCATTGTTGTCAACACAGTCAGATAGATCTATTGATGCAGTGGATCGGAAGTTCAAAAGCTATTCAGATGTAGAAGTCAGGAGTTCAAAGGTTATTCGTAGTATGTACAGTGATTTTCCAAGAAGACCGAAGTGGCCCATTTGCAAAAGATCAAAGAAAAAGACAAGTAAGAAAAGTGTCGCGATATCGCGACATATACAGCAGGCAAGAAAAACTATCGCGATTTCGTGACATGTTGGAAGAGAGAGAAAAAGCAGGAAAAACTGTCGCGATTTCGTGACATGTTGGAAGAGAGAGAAAAACAGGAAAAAATGTCGCGATTTAGTGACATGTTGGAAGAGAGAGAAGAAGCAGGAAAAACTGTCGTGATTTCGCGACATGTTGGAAGAGAAAAAGGCAAGTGGAAAAACTGTCGCGATTTCGTGACATGTTGGAAGAGAAAAAGACAAGTGGAAAAACTGTCGCGATTTCGTGACATGTTGGAAGAGAAAAAGGCAAGTGGAAAAACTGTCACGATTTCGTGACATGTTGGAAGAGAAAAAGGCAAGTGGAAAAACTATCATGATTTCGTGACATGTTGGAAGAGAAAAAGGCAAGTGGAAAAACTGTCGTGATTTCACGACATGTTGGAAGAAAAAGAGAAAGCAGGAAGAAGTGTCACGATTTCACGACAAGTTCGAAGAAAGAGAACAAGTAAGAAAAGTGTCACGATTTCGACATGTCGCATTTTCGCGACTAAAATAGGAGAGAGAAAGTAAGTTGGAAAAGTGTCACGATTTCGTGACATGTCGCATTTTTGCAACTAAAATAGGAGAGAGAAAGTAAGTTGGA
Source organism: Wollemia nobilis (assembly GCA_028583015.1). Taxonomy (NCBI): domain Eukaryota; kingdom Viridiplantae; phylum Streptophyta; class Pinopsida; order Araucariales; family Araucariaceae; genus Wollemia; species Wollemia nobilis. Next base: position 3,874,467 of record JAQPPZ010000049.1, read on the forward strand.
AAAGTGTCATGATTTTATGACATGTCGCATTTTCACGACTAAAATAGGAGAGAGAAAGTAAGTTGGAAAAGTGTCATGATTTCGCGACATGTCGCATTTTTGCGACTAAAATAGGAGAGAGAAAGTAAGTTGGAAAAGTGTCACGATTTCACGACATGTCGCATTTTCGTGACTCAAAAAGGGCAGGAAGGAAGAGAAAGAAAAAGTGTCGCGATATCGTGACATGTCGCATTTTCATGACAAAAGAAAGAGAGGAAGCGTACAGAAGCAGAACTGTCACGATTTCATGACAAAAGCAGAAAGCAAGACTTCAGAAGCAGAAGTGTCACGATTTTGTGACAAAAGCAGAGAAGAAGACTTCGAAGGCAGAAGTGTCATGATTTCGTGACAAAAGCAGAGAAGAAGACTTCGAAGGCAGAAGTGTCACGATTTTGCGACAAAAGCAAAGAAGCTAAGTACGAAAGCAGAAGTGTCACGATTTCGCGACAAAAGCAAAGTTGAAGTCTATGAAAGCAGAAGTGTCGCGATATCGCGACAAAAGCAAAGATGAAGTATACGGAGGTGAAAGTGTCGCGATATCGCGACATGTATTTTCGTGGGCCTAAGAAAAGAAAAGGAGCAAGGAGAAAAAGTGTCGCGATATCGCGACATGTTGCATTTTCATGGGCCAAAGCAAAGAGAAAGAGGAGAAAGAGAAAAAGTGTCGCGATATCACGACATGTTGCATTTTCGTGGGCCAAGGCAAAGAGAAAGAGGAGAGAGAAAAAAGTGTCACGATATCGCGACATGTTGTGGTTTCATGGCAACAACAACAAAAGAAGCTTTAGAGGCAAAAATGTCATGATTTCACGACAGGTCGTAAATGCGCAAGTCAAGAAGGAGAACCCGACTAAAATGAGAAGGATGACAACCGACTAAAATTAGGGTTTATAGTTGTTATGAAAGCCGACCAATATTAGGGTTTACAACCGACTAAGATTAGGATTTTCATCATGAAAATATTGTTATAAAAGGAGGGCTGTTTGGAGAATTGTGGTGTGGTTGCATAAGTCGTCGAATGCGTGTCGAAGTGTGAAATGTGGTCGTAAGAGCGCAAAAAGCATAGAAGCGGTGAGATGATGGCGAAGTGCACAAAGTGAGCGAAGAGTCGTGTCGAATTGTCCTAAGTGCATCTGTGAGTGCGTAGATAGAGCAAAGTGCATAGAGAGCAAAAAGGTTGAAATTCGACCAAGTGTGGCTGTGATTGCATAGAGAAAGTAGAAGGCGCAGAGAGTGCAAAGGGCGAAGACGAACGCAAAGTGCAGCTGTAACAAAGTAGAGTGTGCAAAGTGATTATGCAGAGAGAGCAGAGTGCATAGAGAGTGCAAAGGTGAAGAAGACCAGTCAGGGTCTTGCAAAAGCAAAGGTATCTTACTATCAATCTTCTAGTTTTAGAATTGAAGTCCAAGTTGGTGCTTGGCATCAGGGGTTGGTGCTCCTTCCAGTTGGTGCTGGTAAATCAGGGGTTGGTGCTCCTTCCAGTTGGTGTTGGTAAATCAGGGGTTGGTGCTCCTTTCTGTTGGTGCAGATAAATAAGGGGTTGGTGCTCCTTCCAGTGGGTGCTGGTAAATTGATTGTAAAGTTGGTGCTTTGCAAAGGTTGGATTTGGATGGTAGTCCAAGCAGTCATTCTTGAGGAGTAGCCAAATTGGTGAACCTCGTTAAATCTTGTGTTGTGTGATGTTCTCTTGTGATACTTGCTTTATCTGGTTTTAAGGTTTCATTATTTCAGTTTTAAGAGCTATGAATTTAAGTTTAAATAACTACACTGATTCACCCCCCTCTCAGTGCCATTGTAAGACTAACAATTTGATATATGGTTTCGCATATAGGAGGTATAAGGAGAAATAATTTTTTTGCATAATATTTAAATAGTATTGTTGCTAGTTATCTTAAATGCAAATATTGGAGTGATAAGTTTGTAAATGGTTTATTTAAAATTGTAATTTTTGGTTCTTGGACATTAAAATAAATTGAAAATTATTTTATGATAGACGGAGATAAATGGTGTAAAGAGTGATGTTATTCTTACTTTATAAAAAGGAAAATTTTGAGAGAATTTTGTTGAGGTTTAATGCACTTTCCTTAAGAACAAAAGAAGAGTCCTAGAACATTATTTTCAGGATTCATTGACCACCTTATTGAGGAAAAATTCATTTGAATACTTTGAGATAGAATATTGCTATTTAAATTTGAAGTGGCACAAAAGGAATTGGTTGTTGGTGAGACATGTTTTGAAGACATATCTCCATCAAAGAAAAAAGGTATGGGCACATCAGTATTTGTTTAAATTTTTTTGTTGAAGTGAATGTTTTGGAATATAAGGTGGAGAGAAAAGGATTGTTTGATAAGCATTGTTGGAAATATTTGAATATTGGTTTTGAGTAATATTGAAAGTGAATGTACAAATATTATAAATCATATTTGTGAAAGCAAGTGTGTGCATAAATAAGATAGGTGTCATATGCTAGACTAGATCTATCTTTAAAAAGAAATAAATGTGAGACATGTGAGAGCGACAGACTTAATGATTGGGTAGAATATATTGAGCTATATGTTCTAGAGGTTAAATAAATTCTGAGCAGAATATATTTTGTTTGAAGAAAGTATTTCTGAAAAAGATATGAGCTTTGCTTGTGTGCAAGGTTTGGAAATATTTGGTATAGTTTTGTGAGTAGTATTGAGGATAAATTTGAGCAAGTCTTTTGAGAATACTTGAAGGTAGATTTGAGCAAGTCTTTTGAGAAGAATTGAAGGCATATTTGAGCAAGTTTTTTGAGAAGACTTGAATACAGATTTGAGAAAGTCTTTTGAGAAGACTTGAATGCATATTTGATCAAGTCTTTTGAGAAAACTTGAAGGTAAATTTGAGCAAGTATTTTCATAAGACTTGAAGGAAGATTTAAGCAAGACTTTTGAGAAGACTTGAGAGAAGGTTTAATTGTTGATTTGATAAATCTTTGTGTTAAGGCTCAGGAACAAATTTGAGATAGAGTTTGATGTAGATTCATGAGCAGAGTTAGAGCAGATTTGTGCTAGACTTGGGATAGAATTTGGTACAAATTTGAGATAGAGTTTGGTGCAGATTTGAGATAAAATTAAGAATAAGCTTTGGAGGTGATGTATTAAAGAGTACAATAGTCTCTAATGTATAGATATCCATTAGCCAATTCAGTGCGAATAGAGGTCTCCTATGGAGAGATATCCATAAGCTAGAGCAGTGAGGTCATAAGTATTCTAGAAGATTACTAGCCAGAGCAGAGGAGAAAGAGTTCTCCTATGGAGAGATATCCACAATATAGAGAAAGGGGAAAGAGTTCTCCTGTGGAGAGATATCCATAAGCCAAAGCAAAGGAAAAGATTTATCCTATGGAGTGTGATCCATGAAACAACTAGGAAGATATAGTTCTTCTACGGAGAGAGATCCAAAAACCAATTGAGGATATAGAGTTCTCCTAGATCAAGTTCCATGAACCAAAGAAAGGGGGAAAAAATTATCCTATGGAGAGAGATCCACAAACCGGATCAAGGAGAAAGAGTTCTCCTATAGAGTGTGATATGTGAACCAGTTGGGAAGATAGAGTTCTTTTATGGAGAGAGATCCAAGAACCATTTGAGGAGATATATTTCTCCTGGATCAAGTTCCACAAACTAGAGAAAAGGGGAAAGAGTTCTCCTATGGAGAGAGATCCACAAATCATAGCATAGGGTATTGGTGTATCCTTTGGATAGAGGTCCATAAATATTGTAATAGGAAATTTATTTTCAAGAGATTTTTTGAGAAAATTTAGTGGAAATATTTTCATTATGGAGTAGCCCATATTGGATAAACCACGTTAAATTTGAATCTCTCTTGTGTGTGATGATTTATGAATTGCTTTGATTACTACTATTGATATTGCCATCGATAATATTGGTTTAGAAAGAAAAGTAAAAGTTGATCTTATACTGTTCATCCCCCTCTTAGTATAAGCATGTGTTATTCATAACATTATAAAGCCATGTCCTAGAAAGGTCACATGCATAGATCATCCATATTTCCTTTAAAAAAACGGTCCCTATCATATCAACTTTTGATACCGAGTGCAAAACTTATTTCTTCATTTGATTTTTTATGATCCATTTCCCTTAGTGACCAATTTTTCCTACCTTGACCACTTTATACATCTAAATGGGCTACTTTTTTGTGGTTTTAGTCCATATGTAAACAACTTAATCCTCTTCCACTAGTGCTAAACTATTTTGATTTCTTTTTTAATTCTTATCTATTCTACTATTATAAAAGTATCCAACAAATGTAGGTGATAGGGCTTTAGACGTTCAACATTCAATATTATATGCAAAACAAGATAACATGAAATATTTAATTCAAAGGTATTGCCTCCCACTTTCTTGGTGATAGTGTATTGTTCATAGAAAAGAGGTACAATATTCCTATGAGGTTCTACATATATCTATTTTTGAAGATATAACTATACCTCACCTCCAACATTGAATTTATGTGGGACTTGATGTTGGTCATGGTGTTGTTTGTATTGTTTTATTCACCCATTCCAAGAGGTCATCACCCTATTTTTAGATATGTTGAATTTGTTGCACAAATTATGTTACCTTTTATAGTTATTTTTATTAATGAGGTGAGTATGCATTGGTTGCATAGATAGAGCTACATCAGTGAGTGCTAAGGATTGGAACCTAAAATAGACATGAAATAGATTATATTTGGAAGAATTATGTAGAGCTCAACTTTACCCATTATAAATGTAAAGGAGGATCTCATCCTATGTGTGTATATGCTTAGAATTGTACAGTCAAAGAAGAAGTGTAATTAATCCCTCCATAAATTTTGCCTATCCACTAGTATAAGGACAAAAGGCTATGGACATGATCATCTTGGTGTCCATGATGCTCTATAGGGTGGATCAAATAATATTCAAAACTTTATTATCCCTATTAGAGATAATAGACTTTGGCAATATAAAACTTAGCCACACATGACTAAAATAAATCTTAGGACTTAGTAGAAAGAATTATTTTTGATGAATATATCCAAGATGTTATACCAAAAAAAAGGAAAATACACTTGGACCAGTATGAGATATGGAACACATTTTATAGCTAAAAGACTTGAAAAATTCCTAGTGAAAGAAGATCTATTGGTTCATTTTCCACTCCTCTCAAGACACATAGTCCAAAGTTCCATATCATATCATAAACCCATCATATTGGATAGTGGATAAAATATTTTACAACCAAGTATAATCCCCTTCAAATATAATCTAGACTGGACAACTCACAAATAATTCATCACTTTGGTTGAAAATACTTGGTAACAACAAGTCTTGACAAACAATCCCCAAGATATATGGAAAAGGAAAAATTCATGACCTCAAAACAACTATGCAAAAATGGTTATTAAATAAAAGTAAATTAAATATAGAAAAAACCATGATGCTTCAACAGGCTAAACAATTGGAAGCAAAAATTGGAGACTTTCCTCCTCTGCCACACCAAGAGGATGCAAATAGAGATTTGCAATAAAAGCTCTACAAGATATATGTAGAAGAAGGAGTGTAGTGGAGGCTCTGCTCAATAATGAATTGGCTAAAAAAAGGTGATAAAAACACCAATTATTTCCATCTCAAGACAATGCAAAACTCTTAGAGGAACTTAATTAAAAAAATTGAGTATGAAGGGATGAAATATATAGGGAAAGAGCAAATCAAAGAGTTGGCAAGTAAGAATTTTTCTAACCTGTTGACCAAAGAACATGGGAATCTTCAAGCTCAAGAGTTTCTTTTGCTAAATATTCCAATAGTTATCAATGAGGACAAACAGGAAATGAGCAAACCACTCACAATGGATGAGTTAGAAGAAGTTGTCAACTCTCTTTCGAAAGATAAAGCTCTAGGTCCATATGGGTTCACCAATAACTTCTACCAACAATTTTTCATCTTATTCACAAATATCTATTAAATATGATTGAATATGTTAGACTAAATGGAAGCTCTTGGGTGCTATCAACTACATTTTTTTGGTTTTAATCCTTAAAGAGAAAAATATTGTAATATTTTCTAGATCTAGACTAATCTCACTCTGCAATTCTTCTTATAAAATTATCTCCAAAATCATATCCAACTGGATAAAAAATAAAATTGGTAAATTAATTGCTGAAGAGCAAGGAGGATTCATCCCTATTAATGAATTTTGAGCCTCTTGCTCAAATTAATTAATGATTTCATCAATTTAAAAAAATCTGGTAGTACATGGTGGATAAGTTTGTACTTGTAATTGACAAATATTTTTAATTAACAAGTGCTAGTAGGATTTTCAATTTTTGGTAGCCTGGTAGAGTTGGTTGGTACACAGATAATATCTATATCATGTTTTGTGGTTCCTATATCCCACATATGGTGCTTATATCCTGTTTGTTGGTGCTTATATCCCATAGATTGTGTCTATATCCCATTTTGTAGTGCTTATATCCCATTTTTTGGCACCTATATCTCATTTTTTGGTGCCTATATCCCATTTTTTTATGCCTATATCCCATTTGGTTGGTGCCTACTTCCCAGTTTGAGCACATGGAGACTATTTTTACTAGAGATATTTACAGTTTTCAATGATGAAGACTATTTTAAAAATACATCTCATGACTTTTATTCAAAAAATTATTATTTAAGCCTTCTCTTTTTATGAGTTGTCCAAATTCTCTGACATGTAGAACCTTATGAATATGGAAATACAATAGAGAATATTTGTAAAATTTGACAAGTAGGTAGGAAAATATGTAAAGCCTTGCTATGTTAATTAATCCACATGGAAAGAGGGCTCTAGCTGCATGGTAGTGTCAATAGGTTGGTTTTATTCCAACTATATTAAAGAGGATTTGTAATGTAAAGTGTAGTATTATCTGTACATGGGTTCTTCGAAGGCTTTAAGACTGTTGGCATCGAAGACAAAATGTTTAGTTTACGAGATGCATGGTCAAGTACTAGAAGAACCTGTAGGTAGTTTTAATTATGGATATCTACCATTTTAAAATTTAAATTGTACGTTGTGTGTATTCTATATAATATTGCTCCATGCACCTTGTAATCTTAGCTTTTGGTCTTGGGGCTTTTTTAGCTCAGGCTTTTGGTCCTGATGGGTTGATTCACCTCCATATTTTGGCTAGCTTTATAACACTACATATTTAATATAGAAATGACTTCACCTATATATATTTAGTTTCAGATAATTTCATGTGGCATTGGCCCTTGGTTCACACCAACCTTATCTCTTGCAGTTGTTGTGGGATCTATTTTGTTTTCTTGTGTGTTGCACTACGTCTAGGCAGATCTAATATCGAGGGACAATTATGGTTCTATTTTGTGTATATTTAGCCTTGGTTGGATTGCATGTGACATTGGTCCTTGGTTCACCTTACCTTACCTCTTCCAGTTGTTTTAGGATTTGTGTTACATTCCCCCATCATGTTTCTCATGTAGTTTTGGTGGATCAATCAACCATTTTTCCATTTGGAGAAATTGCCTCTTCTTTTTTATTTTTATTTTTGTATTTTTTGTTGTGTTTTATTTTTTTCCTCTCTCCCTTTTTCCCTATAATTTTTTACTTTTGTTTATGAGAGCTAGTTCTATCTAGACATATTTTATTCTTGTGTAGTACCACACGAGAGGAAAATTCCAATGTTGATGTTTTGCATGGGTGCAGATGTAAGAGTACATTTTTAGACATCAAAAATCCCTATGAAATAAATTTATGATAATATTATAATGGTGCATGAAGCTCTCCAAACTAGTAGTAAATATAGAAAGAAGCATATACCCATTAATCTTGATATGGCTAATACCTTTGATAGGTTAGATATTCAATTTCTTGAACAAGTGTTAATTAAGTTTGGATTTTCCCTTCAACTTATGATATGGATTGGAGCATGCATCACTAACCCTTGGATCTCCCCATTAATAAATGAAGAACCTTCAATATTTTTCAAGGCTTCTAGGGGAATCATACAAGGCTACCCTTTATCCCCATAACTTTACATCCTACTAGCAAAGACTTTAGGGAGATCTCTCAACAAGCTAAGAAGGGACCAAAAGATCATAGGTATTAATGTAGCTACATGATACACACAAGTTACTAATTCTCAATTAATTGATGACACCATTCTTATGGAAGAAACATCAAGAAAAAATGTGAGGTAAATTAAAGAATGCTTAGATGGGTTCACACAAGCCATCGGAGCATTAATTAACACAAAAAAAAAACAAATTTTTACCCAAAACACCTCAAAAGCTAAAAACAAAATCTTTAGTATAATCCTTGGATTAAAAAAATAAAATGAATAACAATTTGGGTATCTTCTAGTGCCAATGGGTTTCCATCTAAAGCCTAAGGATAGTTGGAGTCCAATGCTGAAAACATTGATTAAGAGAATTCAAAAATTTAGCAATGGTTGGTTGAGTCTAGCATATATTATAGTGTTGATTAAATCCATTCTATCCACTCTCCCAATATATTTTCTTCTTTTTTATCATTCTCCTAAAATAATTCTTCATATGATTGATTTCATAATAAAAAAGGAACAAATTCATTCCATTTAGTAAATTGAGATGTGATCACCAAAGCTAAGGAGAATGGTGACTTTGGAATAAAAAAAATGAAAAATTTAAGTAGTGAACTAGATGCCAAACCCTTGTGGAACATGCTAAATTCGCCCCAAAATCCTTGCAACAATATCTTGATCAGAAAATACACAAATAAATATACAAGCATGCAATTATTAAGAAACATATAAAACCAACCAAGTGCATCATTAATATTGAAGCATATAGTTTAGGCCAAGGCAATAATTGTAAAAAAAGCCTCTTAGATCCCTGGAGATGGCAACAAGATCAATTTTTGGGAGGATTCAATACTTGACAATTATCTATTACAAGAAATATGCAACCCTAATCTCCAAAACCAACTTCAAGGTTTGGGAATTGAGAAGCTTAGTGACCATATAGAATTAATAGAAGAGGAATCTATATGGAAATATCTTCCTCTCTCTATGCATCTCCAAGATTAATGTGATTGTTTTAGGAGGTAGAATACTAGTATAAGATCCATCAAGATCAACTTATGTGGGAGATATAAGAAATATGGGAGAGTATACAATTAAAAACTTGGAGTTCACTCCCAACTAGTTGGAACAATCAACAAACAATTATCTTTAGTTTGAGAAAATAGGATTCCACCTAAGTTTCAAACCTTCACTTGGTTGTGTTGCAAGTGTGAATAGGGTTTCTACTTAAGTAGCTTAGAAAAATCTAGTTTGTTTTTCTAGTCCTAAGTGTGAAAACTCCAAGATTTGTCGGCAAGTTGTTTTTTCGATTTGTTGGCATAATTTGTATTTTTCCTCCCTCCTATTTTCCCTCCTATATTCTTTCCCCTTATTCCTCCACGCCTTTCATTCCCCTTATCTCTCCAACCACCTTATCCCTCCAACGTATTATTCCCTTATCCCTCCATCCTTCCTCTTCCTCTTCCCTATATAAATATTGGTACATATCATATAAGTGTAAGGTTGATGGGTGCAATTTAATAATAATTATTTTTCCGCTGCGTTAATTATTTAATTTTAAATTTTTGTTTGTTTCGTGCTGCGTCAAAGTTTGCACCCGGTCGATCACTGGTATCAGAGCCGAGGTGAAGCCAGTCGGGCACGGTTCCCGAGGCAGGTGTCAGGCACGAAGGTCGAGGCATCGCCAGCAAGGCTCGGATCCCGAGGCGGATCGTGAGCAGGTTTGGGCATGGATCCCGAGACGGATCATGCATAGGTGGATCGTGCGTAGGTGTCAGGCGGACATCAGGCTCGACACGCATCCCGAGGTGACACGTGGCAGCAGACGGCTCGACATGAATCTCGAGGTGACACATGGCAACAGGAAAGGTAACACATGGCAGCACACGGATCGAGGTGGCTGACGTGGCGACGATGAGGTAGCAGCTGACGTGGCAACACGCGGATCGAAGCAACTGAGGTGGCAGTTGACGTGGCGGCAAGTGGTTGGTCGAAAAGTGTGCCACATGGCGACGAGTGGCGGATTTGCATTGGTCAACGTGGCATTGTTTGATTGGCTGCGTTTGCGGCAAAAGAGCGGGATCTGACTGCCCGAAGGCAGTCGAATATCCCTGTGCGCCTTCGGGTATAAAAATCCCACCTGCGCCTCCGCGCAGTGCATGTGGGATAAACAAAAGCAAATTTTTTTTTTTTAAATTTTGCCCCGCCGTGCTTGAATACTGCCCCCGGTGCCTTTTACGACACGTCCAAGGGGCGTGGTGCAGCGGACAGGGCGGTCCGCTAGCGGGGAGACGACCCGGGGTCGAATCCCGCCGAGGGTTGAGAAATTTTTTTTTTTTTTTGTTTGCTTATCGCCGCCGCCGAGGGTAAAAGGGAGGAAGTCCCTTTGTTTCCAGCGGAGCCGCGTGGTGCAGCGGCTAAGACCGCCCGCCGGTGTTTGGGAGGTCGCGGGTTCGAATTCGCCCGCGTGAAAAAGGTAAATTTTTTTTATTAAATTTTAAAGGTTTTAAATTTTTTAAAAGTTTTTCAAATTATTTAATAATTTTAAATTATATTTTTTAAAATTATCTTTTTAATAATTTATTTAAAAGGTAATTTAAAAAATATAAAAATTTATTAAATTTTTTTTAAAGACTTTATAAAAATTTTAAAAACCTTGTTTGATGAGCATTTGAAAAAGGAGAAATAATGTGCCCTTGAAATGTTAGATGATCCGGTCAGTGGGGTGCTATAATGCACTTCTCTCGATTTTGAGAAGAGAGACACCGGAATCCTTTGATGAAAGGGTTCAACGATCAGGTCTCCATACAGTCTTTTGTCAGCTGGAAAATCAGGTGATTGCTCATCTGAGGAAACCGGATTCAGGGTACGAGGGAGATTCTGAAGACAACATCTTCGAACAAAGGATTGAAGAGTCCGAGACCATGGAAGTTGTACCAGAGGACCAAGCAAGTGCCAGTCATACACCTGGTGTACTGGTAGCAGAATCAAGTGAGAGCTATTCACCACGCTCTCCTGAACTAGAAGCAAGAAGAAGAAGACGAAGAAGAAGAAGAAGAAGAAGAAGATCCAGAGGAAGTGGATCCTGAAGAACCTGAGGTCATAGTCATCAGCAGTAGTTTCGAAGCAGAACCTGAATGTTCTAAAAAGGCGAGATTTGATTTGAATCATTAATCTCTTTGTACTGCTTTATATTGCTTGTTTGCTTCAAATAAAGTTTGTTTTCTGAAATGGCGTCCAATACTAGTCTACCGATTCCTGAATTCAATGGAGGAGACTATGAGTATTGGTCAATTAAAATGAAAACTCTTTTGATAGGAAAAGGTTTATGGGATGTAGTCGAAGAGGGCTATACTGAACCTACTGCTGCTGAATGGGCAGCTTTCACTAATGCTGATAAAAAGGCTAAAAAGGAAGCTCAGAAAAATAATTCTTTTGCCCTTTATCACATACATGCTGCCCTAGATAAAAGTATCTTCCCTAGGATTGCCTCTTATGTAATTGCACAAGATGCCTGGAATGCCCTGAAAGAAAGTTATAGAGGTAGTGACCAAGTAAAGTAGGTAAAGCTGCAAACATTGAAACGAGATTTTGAAAATCTCAAGATGCAAGAAAATGAAAAAGTGGGAGATTACTGCGTGCGAGTGAAAGCCGTAGTTGATAAAATGGTCACACTAGGGGAAGATATTAAGCCAGAGGTTATGGTGAAGAAAGTGTTGAGAACACTTCTTCCTAAGTGGAATTCAGTTGCAATAATTATTGAAGAATCCAAAGACTTAACCTCGTTGTCTTTTGATGCCCTAACTGGTTCACTTCTCTCACATGAAGAGAGGTTACAGGAAACTCCTACCACCAGTTATGGAGGAGATGATAAAGCTTTTGCCTCACATGAAGGAAGAGGTAGAGGCCATGGCAGAGGACAACAAAGAGGCAGAGGAAGGAATAATCAAAGAGGAGGAACTCCTAACAGAGGAGGATCATCCAACAGAGGAGGAAATCAGAATAGAGGAGGACAACAACAATATAGAGGGAAACAATCAGGCAAAGGAAAAGGAGGAGATAAATCAAAACAAGTTTGCTACAATTGTGGCAAACCTGGCCATTATGCTCGAGATTGTTGGTCAAAGTCTTCGCAAGGAAGCAGCAACAAATCAAGCAATTTGGAAATTTTGGAGAAGAGGAAGAGTCCACAAATCTCTTTCTTTCTTATGGCCAGACAGAGCAAAATATGAATGATACATGGATTTTGGACACAGGGTGTTCAAATCACATGAGTGGCAAAGAAGAACTCTTTGCTACTTTAGACTCCTCATACAAATCCAGCATCCGATTGGGAGATGACAAATCATTGGCGGTTGAAGGCATTGGAGCCATGGAGGTTCCAACGAAAGAAGGCGTCAAGCAAGTAAGTGATATCTATTACACACCCCATCTTCAACACAATCTTTTAAGTGTTGGTCAAATGCTAGAAAAGAATTACAAGTTGATTTTTGATGAGGGTAAATGCACCATTTTTGACAAGAACAATAGTAATAGAATCATTACACAAGTGCCAATGTCAAAGAATAGATTATTCCCTTTAAAGTTTGGCCAGCCAGGGGGAGATAAGTTAGTAAATGTTGCTATTACCAATCCAAGTGTCCTATGGCACTTGAGATATGGTCATTTGAATTCAGCAAGTTTGAAAATGCTAACTTCACAAGCAATGGTAACTGGACTTCCCAAAATTCAAGATAGTAAGGAAGTCTGTGAAGGGTGTGCCTTGGGCAAGCATGCCAGATCAAAATTTCCTCATGGACAAGCATGGCGGGCCAACTATCCACTCCAGTTAGTGCATTCAGATATCTGTGGTCCGATGCAGACCAAGAGTCTAGGTAACCACTCTTACTTCCTACTTTTTATTGATGATTGCACAAGAATGTGTTGGATATATTTTTTGAAGCATAAGGATGAAGCATTTGCATGCTTTGTTGATTTTAAAGCAAAATTTGAAAGTGAGAGTGGATATTCTGTAAAATGTCTTAGATCAGATAAAGGAGGAGAATACTCCTCTAATCAGTTTTTGAATTTTTGTAAACATCATGGCATCAAGAGGCAGTTCACAATTGCCTACACTCCACAGCAAAATGGTGTAGCAGAAAGGAAGAATCGCACCATTGTGGAGATGGCAAGATCAATGCTTCAGACAAAGCATTTGAGTAATTCATATTGGGGAGATGCAACAAGGACTAGTGTTCACATCTTGAACAGAAGTCCTACTTCAAGTTTGAAAGGGAAGACACCTTACCAAGCCTGGTATGGTAAGAAACCAAATGTGAAGTATTTCAGAGTATTTGGTTCATTGGCATATGCTCACATTCCCGATGAGCTGAGAAAGAAGCTTGATCCAAAGAGTCAGGCATGCATTTTTGTAGGATACTGTGAAAACACAAAAGGTTATAGACTCTACAATCCTACGACTCGAAAGATAGTGATTTCAAGGGATGTGATTTTTGATGAAGGAGGAGAATGGGGTAAGCCCCAAATATTCAGTGATGTTGAGGCCACTGATGTAATTTCTCAGCAGGTGCAACCACAGACACCACAGAAAGGAAAGCAACAACCACCACAGAAAGGAAAGCAGTCTCCTCCAGATCCAGATCCAAGTTCATCTTCTGATTCTTCTTCTTCACCAAGTCCTTCTCCACAGCGATCTGTACGTTCCTCACCAATGGACATTGATTCTCCATCCAAAGGTAAGAGAACTCTACAGTATCATCCATCATCTCAGATGTTGGATAAAAATTTTTCAAGAAGATACACTAGGAGTCAAGCTAGTGAAATGGAATCTGTTTTACACAGATTAGAAAGTATGCACTTGTATGGTGATGATGACTCCCAGCAGGAACCTAGGGGAGATCAAGTTAACTATGCTTTGTTAACTAGTGCACAACTTGAACCTTCTAGTTATGAGAAGGCTTGTACTCAAAAGATTTGGCAAGATGCCATGAAAGAGGAGATAACCTCTATAAAAAACAATGACACTTGGGAGCTCGTGAAGCTTCCTAAAGGAAAGAAATGTGTTGGCTGTAAATGGGTCTTCAAGACCAAGTTTAATGCTGATGGAAGCATTGAGAGGCACAAGGCAAGATTAGTAGCAAAGGGTTTTACTCAGAAATATGGAATTGATTATGAAGAGACTTTTGCTCCTGTAGCCAGACAGGAGACTATCAGAACAGTTCTTGCCTTAGCTGCACACAAAGGATGGAAAGTCCAACACATGGATGTAAAGAGTGCATTTCTCAATGGTTACTTGATAGAAGAAGTGTACGTTGAGCAACCACAGGGATTTGAAGAGCAAGGTAAGGAACACCTTGTTTACAGATTGAAGAAGGCACTCTATGGTCTTAAACAGGCACCAAGAGCTTGGTACTCACGCATTGATGGGTACTTCAAAGATTATGGGTTCACCAGGAGCAAAAATGAACCCACACTCTACTACCTAAAGCAAGGTAATGACATCCTCATAGTTTGCTTGTATGTGGATGATCTCATTTTTATGGGTAGTAATGAAAAAATGAATATGGAGTTCAAACACTCCATGATGACGCAGTTTGAGATGAAGGATCTTGGCTTAATGCACTACTACCTTGGAATGGAGGTTCATCGATCAGATACAGGGATCTTCATCTGTCAACATAAGTATGCTCAGGATATGATCAAGAAGTTTGCTATGGAGCATTGCAAACCAGTTGCAACTCCAGTTGGACATGGGATCCAATTAAGCAAAGATGATGGAGCACCAAAAGTTGACGTGACCACTTTCAGAAGCATGGTTGGGAGTTTGATGTTTCTCGCCAACACCAGACCAGATATTCAGTATGTTGTATCTCTTGTTTCTAGATTTATGTCTAACCCATCTGAGCTGCATTTGCAGGCAGCTAAAAGAATTTTGAGATATGTGAAAGGTACATTGGATTTTGGAATCCAATACCATAAATGTAACACTATCAAGCTTGTAGGCTTCAGCGATAGTGATTGGGGTAGCAATATTGATGACAGGAAGTCAACATCAGGAAACTGTTTTAGTCTGGGATCAGGACTAATAACTTGGAGTTCCAAAAAGCAGACAGTAGTAGCGCTATCTTCAACAGAAGTTGAGTATATAGCAGTTACTTATGCAAGTACTCAAGCCTTATGGCTAAGGAAAGTACTAGAAGAGATTGGAGAACAGCAAAGTGGTCCGACCAGAGTCTACTACGACAACATCAGTGCCATTCAGTTGGCATATAATCCTGTCCACCATAGCAGAACGAAGCATTTTGATATGAAGTATCACTTCATCAGAGATATGGTGGAACATGAAATTGTTGAGCTTCAATACTGTCACACTTTGGAGAACGTCGCGGACATCTTCACCAAGGCGATGACTAAAGCTCAATTTATAAAGCTGAGAGACTGTGTTGTCAGTCCTCTCAACTTTAAGGGGGAGAATGTTGCAAGTGTGAATAGGGTTTCTACTTAAGTGGCTTAGAAAAATCTAGTTTGTTTTTCTAGTCCTAAGTGTGAAAACTCCAAGATTTGTCGGCAAGTTGTTTTTCGATTTGTTGGCATAATTTGTATTTTTTCTCCCTCCTATTTTCCCTCCTATATTCTTTCCCCTTATTCCTCCACGCCTTTCATTTCCCTTATCTCTCCAACCACCTTATCCCTCCAACGTATTATTCCCTTATCCCTCCATCTTTCCTCTTCCTCTTCCCTATATAAATATTGGTACATATCAGTGTAAGGTTGATGGGTGCAATTTAATAATAATTATTTTTCTGCTGCGTTAATTATTTTTTTTTAAATTTTTGTTTGTTTCGTGTTGCGTCAAAGTTTGCACCCGGTCGATCAAGGTTGGTGCAGTAGAATAAAATCTTAACTGGGGATAACTTGCAAAGGAGGAACATAGTGGGGCATTATGTCTGCTTGAGGTGTTTAAGGAAGAGTGAGACCATAAATCACCTCCTATTTGAATGCCCAAAAGTGATAGCTATCTGGTTGGAAATTACTAATAGATTTGGTTTGGTATTTTCATGGAGATTAAACATTGATAGTTATTTAAAAAATTAGAGTGAAAAGTATAGAGGAGGCCTAAAAAAAAAGCCTCTAGTGAAATTTATATGGGAATCAATACCACACACTATAATTTAGCACATTTATCTAGATAGAAACCAATGAATCTTTGAAATAAAAGGAAATAAAACAGGTGCAATAATAGGGAGAATCATTTGGGATATCACAAGTAATGTCAAAGTAAATTTTACTCAAAAGAAAAATCAAGAAAAAATTACTCCAAAAGAGTATCATATGATTAAAAGTCATGATCTCCATGCATTCTTGGAAATAAGGTGCCACCCTATTGACCTGGAAGCTCCTATCATCCACCTCCCTACATTGTTCTTTGATGGAGCATCAAAGTCCAATCCAGGACAAGTGATAGTAGGAAATGTGTTAATTAAATTCAAGCAATCCTTGCAAGGATTAGTCCAATCCAGGACTAATCCTTGCAAGCCCAAGAAATGTGTTAATTAAATTCAAAATCAATTTGGAAATTACATCCAACAATATGGCTAACATTCTTGGATGTCAAATGAGGATAAGGCTCATTGTGATAAAGGGAATTACACTTGTTGATGTATGAATATTAAAAATTGGTCATGATAGCACTCTTCAAAAACAAAGATATTCAATATTTACAATTGAGTATTGTCCAAGATATTATTAGAAGTTGAGAAAAAATATGACTAGTATCAAATATTCCCATATCACGCAGGAATTTAACAAGGATGAAAATTTCTTGGCTAATGAGGTAATTAATACCACTCATCTCCAGTGTAGAGTCACAAATATTATATATATTTGAAATATATAAGTAGGGTTTCCTGTCATGGAGTGAAGAATTGCTCTAATGTCTAATACCCCCTGTCTATGTGCTCAATTTGCTTTATCTTATTTCTATTGTTTGTTTGCTTTTTATGCTTAGGGTTGCTACTCATAGTATGTTATATAGTCATTTTGTTATGTTTCTTGTTAGGCATTCTTGCCTACTACTGTATTTGTTTTATTATAATCTCTAGCTTTGGATTCCTTGCCTACTGGGAGACTTTGTTTCTATTTTTCATGATTATTAATACAACTATTTTTAAATATGTGGGGAATTTTTGAACTATTTTATTGAGTGTTTTGTTGTGATAGGAAATTAAATGCATATATTGTTTGAGGATAGTTCCCAATGCATACTATGATGCATCAATAATTATCTTAAAGGTTAATACATGTTAGGGAGGAAAACTGTAAGAGCTAAATATAATTATGCATCTCCCTAGTGGAACTTTGATTTGGTACCTCCTTTGGTCACTTGTTGTAGTGGCCAAGAAATATATGATAACCCCAATACAAATTTTCAATAGAAACTGGTGAGACCCAAAAATGTGCAAGGATCTGCTAGAGTCCTTGGGACAGACTAATCTCTATTTGCCCAAATATTCTTGGGATTAAAATGGACTACCTATTTTCACCAGTATAATTGAGGTACTAAAACTTCATGATGCTAAATGAATATTTCTCCAAATTAACCTTGTATTTTCAAAGAGTCTAAAGTATGTGCTAAACATGTTGGAGAATGCCATATAAGTAAATTATGACAAATAAATTCGTGTAGGGACAAGATGTCATTCATCATCCTCATGAATGTTGTAGGTGCATTGGTCAATTTAATAGGCATAACCATCCACTCAAATAAATGCCCCTTGGATTTGAATAGTCTTCCATACATTAGTGGGATCTATTGGCATTTGATACTGATCATATTTAATATCAATTTTTGTGAAGACATTTGCATATTGGAGCTAGTCTAGCATACCATTTATCCAGGAATTTGGATAGTGGTTCTTCATAGTGATTTTATTCAAATATCTATAGTCAATAAATAGTATCCATGTTCCATATTTCTTTGAAGCCAAGACAATTTGGATGCCACATGACGAAGCACTTGGTCTAATGTGCCCTTTTTAAATTTTTTGTTAGATCTTACTTATGATTTCATAGCTTTAAATGATTGATATATAATAAATAGGTGTACTAGACAAAGGATAACTAGGAACTAAAATAATTAGATGCTTTACTTTATAATGAAGTGAATCTCTAATCAATGATCTAAAAAATGCATCATATTATACTATAGTTTGGTCCATATGTTTTTAAGAGTCTACAATTGATGTACTAATAATCCTCTATCTACTTTATGACTTGGTCATCGATAGAATGAATTTTCTTATTTTTTCTATCAAATTCCTAAATTTTTTACCACTAATTAAGTAAATAGAGGTGGTAGGAAATACCTATGGTATTGTAAAGAATTGACCTTGAATAGTGATGATGGCCCTTTAGACCTAGACTCATACACATCATGCCTCTTCCACATGAATGGTTGGCCCAAAATCATATTACAAACATCCAAGGGAACATATGAAATATGTGGTGGTTAAGCTTCTCATAAGGCCACAATAAACTTTTGCATTATATTTTTCATACTATCTCTTTGGGCCATTATAAACCTTGAAAAATGTATCTTATAATATTTTATTAATTTAATCCTAAAGTCCAATCTCACAACCTTGAACTAAAGGTAACTTTTGTTTGGGTATGAATAACATCATACCAACCATTTGGTTGTTGGTTGGATATTATTTGTAATCATTGATAGTGAGCTTATTAGGTGTCCATGGACAACCATATATTCTATGTTCTTTGTTTTATGTTTACTTCTTTTAAGCAATCTTAGGTAATGTGTTGATTCAATTAATATTTGGAAGCTGGCATGAAATTTAAGATGGTATCAGATCAAGTGTAAATATCTATTATCTGATTTTTCCCATAGATAGTTTGGATTATATAACTTCCCCCAAGGGTAAATCTATTTGGAGTGGGTATTTAATTTTTTAAAACTTAAAATGTGTTTTTTAAAAAGTTTTTTGATCAAATCCTATGTGAATTTTGTATCATAAGTATCTCATTGGGATTAGTAGATTTTCTCTAGAAGAAATATTTGCTAAGAGGTTCCTTTGTTCATATAATTAGAACTCAATCCATTTTTCTTTTAATTTTTGACTAGGTGGATTCCTTGGTTCCAGGATTGATATTTTTGAGGTTTTTTAAAATCCTCGTTTATCTTTTATAGACTTTTCAAAAAATAAAATTCCTTATTTCCTTTAGCTTCTTGTGTCTAATAGCAACACAAATGAGAGGACAAATTGTTTGGCCATTGTAAAAGAAGAGAATAATAGCCTAAGTATCTTTTAATAGACCCCTAGTTCTAGAGAAGTTATGGGTATATTGGAATATATTACATTATTTGGTACATGCCAATGTACCACCATGGGTACATATTTAGATTAGGATTTCGTCTTCGAATATTGTTTGAGTATTTACTTTATGTAATGTAATAAATGAACAAGGAATATTAGAATGTGCAAAGTATTCAATAATGTAAAGGTGCAACATAGTCTGTGTGCACATGAGTCCATAGAATAGGAAGGTAAAGATTCATAGGAATATGGAAGGCTAAGAGTCACATCCCACTATTTATTGGCCTTGGTGTGAGAAAGTAGAATAAATATTCCCATATCAAGTAGAGTAGATTAGAATAGAAGTTTGAGATAATGAAGAACTTGTATGAAGCAAGAAGTCTTTGAGATCTCCACATTTTGTATGAAGATCCTATTTTCATGAGCTTTCATTAATGGTAGTTTTATGAGTTATTTCAGATGTTTCTTATGAGTTTTACATGCTTAGCATATTACAATTATCATAGATTAAATATTGCATGCTCTTATTATATCTTATGGTTTATTTCTCATTAAGTATCTAACATCAAAAGGTAATAGTGGTATCAGAGCACAAGGGAGATCGATGTGAGATAGAGAGATCCACAAGAGAGATTGAAAGAAGATAGGGAATTCTCATTTTTAGAATTTTTAGAATTGCTTTTTGGCTAGAGTCTTTCCACAAACAGGAAAACTCATGAAGACTAGGACTAAGCATAGATATATTTTCCACTAGATTTAAGGATAACTAGTAATGTTTATTTACTTATAGATATCTAGATATTTGTATGGATTTTCTTACTACTCCATAATTTTTTTGCTGCTGAAAATTAGTTCCTAGAAGTTGAGAAGCTTCTTACAGCAGATAGAGAAGAATTTCATCTTTGATTACCTGAAAGTCTATGTGCTTTCCTTGCGTAGGGATTAGTTCTTTTGCAGAAAAAATAGACATTGAAGAAATAAGAGACTTAAGAGAATAATTCCTCATTAAATATTCTAGATTGAAGATTGAGAAGAGAGAAAGAGGACAAATGAGTCCTATTTAAAATTAAATAAATAGGAGACTCGAGGAAAAGGTCCTCATTAGAGATTGGATATCGAATATTGATAAGACCCAAGAAGGAGATCTCCATAGAAGTTTGAAGACTACCATTAAAGTCTTGAAGGCTAGTTTGCAAAGGATAATATTGCTAATTTTTGAAGTAAAAGTTGAAGAGTCATAGAACAAAAAATTTAAGTAGGAATTGGCTGTATTAGAAGCTAAATATTATAGAGTTTATGACAGTAAGATGGCAACATTTGGGTATCACTAATAGCTGCAAATTTTATATTATAAGAGAAAACGTTGGGGGAAAATTGGATCCACAAAAATTAGATTTCTAGACAGCAAATTAAAGGCTAAAAAGCAAACAATTTGGGCAGAAATTAGAGCTACACAATTTGCGAGTTTGAGGAATCAATATAGTAAAAAGAGAGCTGCAAAATTTACAAATCTGAGGTATAAAATAGACGAACCAAATCATCAAGAAATATTAGTACAAACGAAGCCAAAATAAGGTTTGAAAATTGGTGTTATTAAAGTTGTTTATCCAAGTATTGTTTAAGTTTTTTGAAAACACCATATTTGAGTAGCAAAAGGAAAAGTCTCAAGATTATATCTTCAAATATTAGAGGATAAATAGATACAAAAGGTAAGCCATATTTTTTCTATAAAGGTTATTATTTAAGCATTTAAACCATTTTAATTTAAGGTTATAAGGGCACCAATTAGAGCCATTAAATTTAGCAAAATAGAGCTCTAAATTTTAGTTGATTCAAGGTAAGAAAGGAGCCATCTTGGTTATCTTCAAACCTGAAAATGTTAACAACATAAAGAAAATTAGATATTCCATAAAAGGATTTATAAGGGAATAAAGCATTAGTTTTAAATATTTTAATAGAGTCAGTGAAGTGCAACTTTTTGAAGACTAGTAAGAGGTGATTTTACAAAGAGAAACGTCACCCAAAGAACAAGGTATATTACCTTGATTTTCTAAACATAAAAGTATTGCAATATTAGGCTAAATAATACTTGAATAAAAGGCATAACTTATAAGGAAATCAACATAAAGTTTTTCTACTTGAAAGAAGAAGCCACGGCTTGGTATTTAGAGTATCTACGATTGATGAAGGTAGTGCATACTTCTTTGTGGAGTATCAAGCCAAGTGAAGATATGAGTCAAACAAGTCAACCATCAAAGCACCACCCATGTATCCTAAGATAGCAACCAATGAAGTTCCAGCAAGATATCCATAGGATAGCATCATTAGAGTTTTGTCAATATAGTGCTACAAATAGATAAAATTAAGCACCATTAGCACCACCGTAATGCCACCAAGAACTTGAAGTACCACCACCTTGAAGGACCCACCAAAGCCAAGAACAGGCATCATTTACAAGAAGTGGAGAATACCTAAATTTATAAGGTATTGAAAGAAAACCTAATACCATTTGCTATTACAAAGGTGTAGAAGAATCATGTAGAGATATTTTAGGAGAAGAATTAGATTACTATCACATGTAGAAGATAAAAAATATGTTATCAAGCTAAAGGAATTTTAAAAATTAAAGGAATCATGCTACATAAAGGTGTACTAGAGCATTATTGAGCAAATAAGATTTTAGAAAGTATTATGAGGAAAGAAAGTAGATGTTAATTGGAACAAGAGTGCCACCATTTGGAAAGACTAAATACAATAATTAGACGAGTGAAGATTTTCATTGCCAAGTGTTACAATGCAAAAGATAAGTGAAACATCTTTGTTGCATGTACGACAAGTCATACAAGTTGACTCTTAAGATAAGAGTGTAATATAGGTGAAGGGATCATAGCATATATGTAAGTTAGTGAAACCAACCAACATAAAAATGATAGTCAACATATTAGAAGGTGCTAAAAGGAGGAGCATTAAATATTGTAAGAAAGGTGTCATGTTGCATTAAATTCAGTGACGAGAAAAATGACTTAATCGTAGTGCAATTTTTAGAATAGATAAGTCAAAGATAGGCAAACCACATACACCAATGCACCATAATCAAGAAGGTACTAAAAGAATTTAAATTAACTTGCATTGTCTTATAAAGGTAAAGGAGAAATAAGGAATATTAATGCTAAGGTGAAACTTAGTTAATATTTTATGCTTGAGATTAATTAAATAAATGGAGGTATAAGGAATTGCATTGATATACTAAAACCTTAGATGCTTTATTGAAATATTTGAAATATTTTTGAAACAAGAATGATTTAATTGGAAATAATTTGGAAGTAATTTATTTAAGCATAAGAAATATTTGCAAATAACTTAATTTATAGGAATAAGGAATTCTACATAGAAAATTGAAACATTAAATTTGCATGTATCCATATTTTCTAAATTTCTAATTTGAGGAGTTATAAGAAGTTCAACACCAACATAGATTTTGAAATTTAGAAACTATATTATTAAGAATTTAAAGATACAATAAATAAAACATAGATCTATTGAAAATTTGGAAAACTAAATTGGAATTGAAGAATACAAGCTTATACTGAGAGGGGGGTGAACAGTATAAGATACAAATTTTACTTTTCTTTCCAAAGCAATAACTTTAGATATTATTAATTGTAATAATGAAACAATGCACAATTAACCACACACATAAGAGACACATATTTAATGTGCTTTACCCAATATGGGCTACATCCACAAATAAATATTGCTTATAAATTTCTTAACAAATTTTATGGGCACCAACCAACATGAGACACCAATATCCTATTACAATGTTTGTGGACACCAATCCAAAAGATACACCAATACCCTTGCTCAAGTTCATGGACACTAATCCACAAGAGACACCAATCCCCTCTATTATTTTGTGGGCACCAACCCAAAGGAGACACTAATTCCCTTTGCTTTGGTTCATGGATACTAATCCACATGATACACCAATCCCCTATGCTCTGGTTCATGGACACAAATCCACAAGAGACACCAATCCCATCTCACTGGTTCTTGTCCTCAACTTTTATCAAACTTTGTCCTCAACTTTGCTCAAACTATGTCTTCAACTCTACTAAAACTTTATCTTCAATTCTGCACAAACTCTATCCTTAACTCTGCTAAAAAATCTACTTACAAACCTTGCTCAATTTTACTCCAAATCTGTTCACAAAACCTGCTCAAATCTTCTCCAAAGCTCCTCATAGACCCTGCTCAATTCTACTTCAAAATCCACTCATCTATTCCCTTTTATTCAAAACAAATCACTTTTCCTTTTGCCTTACACATCCACTTAATATTTCATTATTTTATCAAATGCATATTGTTTGCCTATACTTATAGGATCAACACTTAACCTTATACCTCCTACCTTATAACATAAAAAACAATTTTATAATTTCAACCTTATAAAATGAAAAATGATTTTATGACTCCAACCTTATAATATTAAAAATAATCTTATAACTTCAACCTTATAAAATGAAAAATAATTTTATGACTCCAACCTTATAAAAAAATATTTTATATAGCACACCTTATTTCTCCAAAACAGAATACAAAAAGTTTAATATGAGATCTTACTACTTATCTCATGAATTGCTATCCTGCATCTTATTTATCATGAACAACGATGGATTTTGCTTGTGACACTTCAGTTCTTTTATTCCGAATGGTCTGTCATCACTCTTCCTTTTTATTCATACGATATCTTCATAGAATGCCTCTTACATCTCGTTGTTCTGGTGCTTTCCCTAACATAAATACTGATGTCTTTTACTGTGACACTTCCACTACTCTATTCAAAATTCCCTACCATCTCTTTTTGTACTGACTTCGTTGATTTACTTCTTATGTCTTGTTGTTCTAGTGCTTTCTTTGGCATAAAAACTAACGTATTTTACTATGAATTTCTATCACAAATCACTGCTTGTATTTTTGTGTAAATCAAACTTCTTAGGGTTACACTTATAACATATTCTTTCTTCATTCATGTGCGCCTTCAAAACCTTTCGCTTGCCTTGTTCTTTAGTTGTGCATTTTGTGAACCCTAACTTCCTACCAAAGGCCCATGCAATAGTTTACTCTTCCCTTAGATATCAATAGTATACACTATCTTTTCTTTGCTCCATTAATGTCACCGTTGGAAATTTGAGCAAGTTGTGTTGTCATTGATGTCAATAATTTTAATGTCCAGTTTCATCGTCATTGATGTCATAAGGTGGTTTTTCCAAAATGCAAGGAAGTGGTTAAAAGAAATAGGATATAATATTTATTTTAAATATTATATGCCTAAAGAGGCCTAAAATATTGAAGACCCAAGGAAAGAGAAGCAAGTTTAAAAATAAATAATAATATTATAATATTTCGGGCAAAAGGATGAGGTGAAGAAAATGAGGTCCAAGGAATCATTAAAAATAATCTATCCTTGAAAAGACCCAGTGAGCAGATTATAAAGGATTTAATTTAATTTATTTAAATTAAAATATTTTAACCTATGGTTAAAATTTTAATTTAAATAAACAAAAGGTGCCAAAGTTTTCAAAGTTTAAAAATTAAATTTAAATTCGAAAATCAAATTTTGAAATAGGCTGACGTGTTAAGCGCAAAGGACAAAGTGTATAAAAAGGGGAAATGATTTTCATTTCCATTACCAATGCTATTTGAATGCTAATGTTGTTAAAATATTTCATGCACTGCTTAGTTAAGGGAGAAGAGAATATTTGTGTGTTTTAAAATTTAAAGTGGCAGGCATTGGTTGAAATTGGAGCAACATGACTAATCCATCCCAAAGCGTTGGGTAGCACAAATGGTGGTCAAATACTTGCTAAGATGCTCGTGAAGAAGAGGTCATGGTTTCAAATCCTGCGTGATATATTTTGTAAATGAGGGAGAAGCATTTTGGTTTTCACCGAATTCATGTGAAGGTATTAGAGAGAGAGCACGGATATTGTTTCACATGTGGACGTGTCGTCCAAGCAGCAAAATAGCCTTGGTCTAAGCTCTACGGTGGAAGTTGGTCATGGGTTCGAGTTTGGGCGCATCCAAGATGTGCGCAATAGTTTTTGAGATGTGGGCCAATGATTATAAGGTAAGTTCTTTTTATTTTTATTCCCCAAAGTTTGGAAGGCACAAGTATTATAAAGGCCACGTGATAATTATAAAGTGCATTGGTTGAATGCATAGGGAGTCATAAGGTTAATTAAAAATATTTTATATTTTTTTTGCTTAGGAAAATAAATAAAGAATTGGAGTTATAAGGGTTAACAAAGGAATTTGATTTTTATATGTTGAATGTTATTTTGAAAAGGTTGGAGTTTATAAGGTGTTAGTAAAGGAACTTGATTTTTATATGTTGAATGTTATTTTGAAAAGGTTGGAGTTTATAAGGTGTTAACAAAGGAATTTGATTTTTATATTTTTAATGTTATTTTGAAAATTTTGGAGTTTATAAGGTGTTAACAAACAAACTTCATTTTTATGTATTGAGTATTACTTTGAGGAGTTTGGATATTATAAGGTGTTAACAAAGGAACTTTTTTTTATGTTTTGGATGTTATTTTAAGAGTATTGGAGATAATAAGGTGTATTTGAGACTTGATATTTCATTGTATATTTATGTGGGGATTTTGAGATAGACTGTTGCTATCTAACCTTGAAATTGACAAAGAGGATTTGATTGTGATTAAAATAGGTTTCGAAGACATATCTCCATCAAAACAAAAGGTATGGGCACATCATACTTATGATTAAAATGTTGTTTGATTGAATGTTGTGAAATGCAAAGGTGGAGTGAAAAGGATTTTTTGATAAGCATTTTTGGAAATGTTTGAGTGAGTTTTCATATGCATGATTGGTGAATGTTTAAGAGAATGTTTGAGATAGTGAAAGTTTTAAGTGAGGGTTTGAGACCCACATTATGCACATTGTATGAAGAAGTATGAAAATAATTGTTTAGGGTTTGTAAGCAAGCTGTGATTCATTGGTTGAAATAATTGAATGTTGGGTTGAGTATGTTTATGATTGAGCATATCTTGTGAGCTGCATTGAGCATGTGTTTGAGCAGATTTGAGTAATATTTTGTTAAATATTAAGGACAGGTTTGAGCAAGCTTTTGTGAAAGCTTGTGGGTAGATTTAAGATAAGTCTTGGTGAAGACTTGAGAACATATTGAGCAAGTTATTGAGAGGACTTGGGGATAGATTTGAGCTTTGTGTTAAGGCTTGAGGATATATTTGAGGATAAATTTTGGTGCAAATTTAAGAGTATATTTGTGCTAGACCTTAGATAGAGTCAAAGAAAAATTATAATAGATTGAGGATCAATTTTGGTGCAGATATAAGATAAAGTCAATATTTGGAGGTGACAGAGTAGAGGATATTAGTCTCCAGTGGATAGAGATACATTAGCTAGGGCAGTGATGATAGAGGTCTTTTGAGTGAGGATAGAGGTATTATGTGGAGAGAGATCTACAAGCTAGTATAGTGGGGGTAGTAGTCTTCTAGAAGATCACCAGTTAGAGCAGAGGAGAAAGAGTTCTCCTATGGATAGAGTTCTATAATTCAAAGCATAGGGGATTGGTGTCTCATTTGGATAGATATCCATAAAAATTGTAATAGGGAAGTGGTTCCCAAAATATTTTTTTGAGAAAATTTAGTAGAAATATTTTCTTCGTGGAGTAGCCCACATCAGGTGAACCACATTAAATCATGTCTCTCATGTGTGTGATGATTTATGCAATGTTTACTACTTTGATATTGTTAATGCTATTGATTGTATTAAAAAGTAAAAAAAAATATATTATACTATTCACCCCCCTCAGTATAAGCATATGTTATTTAGTCACACAAATCACTTTGCAATTTTAACCACACAGATCATGTAATGAAAGCAATGCAAATTCTAAATCTGAGATAACAAACCTTCCCTTGATTTATCTTTAGCACTTTCTCGAGCTATTAATTGTTGAAGACATATGCCGCAAAGCTTTTATCTATGCCTTTGTGAAATCTACCTTTTGTTAAAACATCAAAACACCCTTCTACGCCTTCATGGAAGGAATTTCAATCTGCTTCTTTTGTGTATGCTGCAATATTCTCTTCCATTTTGCTCTTGAATGTACTTGTTGGATAGTCCTCCAAACACCGTCGAAAGCTCTCTCTCTACGAACGTAAAATTAAAGGCTCTTAGTTTTCAAATGCAAAACAAAAGGCTCTCACTCTTCGAACACAAAAATGAAAGGCTCTCATTCTCCACTCTTCAAATGCAAAATCGAAAGGATCTCACTCTCTGAACTCTGAATGTAAAACAAACTCTCTCTCTTTGTAGGCTCTTCTTCCTCCGAACATAAACTTAGGCACACAAAAATCACACTCCACCATAATGTTTGGATCATATATATGAAGAATAATTTTTGAATTTCAAACATAAGAGTCGGCCCTTACATATACTTTTCAATTTATATTTAAATCCTTTGATTTAAATACATCACACTTTTAAAACATTACTTTAATATTTAAATATTTAATTTAAATATTAAAGTATACATCACCTTAGAATATCCTTTATAATATTTAAATTTGATATTTAAATATTATAATACTTTTTATTGAAATATCTTTGCCTTGCTTCACTTGAAATATATTTCATTTTCTTCTCATATAGTATTTACCTTGCTTCCCTTGAACTTATATTTGCCTTGCTTCTCATATATTATTTGCCTTGCTTCACTGTGTGCTATTCACCAAAGTCAACCTTTGACATCAATGACAACTCATTAAATTAATAATTCCAAAAATCTCCTCCATTGTCATTAATGGCAACCCTACAATTTTTTTTTTCTTTTACTGCAATTGGATTCACAATCTGCTCCCCCTGACAAGCTACTCCCCCTTACTGAATTATCCCCATTTGAAATCAATGGAAAAGGGCTCCTTGGGGCTAAAATATAAGACACTAAACATAGCCCCCTCACCACCTCCTTGTCTTGAGGTGATCAATTTTAAGATGGAAGTAAAACTACTTCCAACTTACTTCTGAGATACTCAAAAGTCTTCTTTGATAGTGGTTTGGTAAAGATGTCAGCAATTTGTTCCTTTATAGCAACATATTCCAACTTAACTTGTTGATCAACCACTTGCTCTCTCAAAAAATGATATTTGATTGAAATATGCTTGGTCCTTGAATGCATCACCGAATATTTGAAATATTGATGGCACTTGTATTATGCCAAAGTATGGATATCGAATGTTCTTGCTTAGTTTTGAAATCATTTAAAGTTTATTTCATCCATAAAACTTGTGTGTAACAGATAAGTACTGCAATATAATCTGCCTCTATAGTAGATAATGAAATTTATGCTTTTTTCTTACTTAGCCAAGAGACCAAACAATATCAAAGAAAAAATGCTCCTCCACATGTTTTTTTTATCATAAATATTGCCTTCCCAATCCACATATGTATATGCAATGAGAGTGAAATTATTGAATCTAGGATACCATAGTCCAAACTCCATAGTTCCTTAAAAATACTTAAAGATCATTTTTACTACCTATACATGTGTTTCTTTTGGTGCAGCTTGAAATCTTGCCACCAATATGACTGCCTGTATTATATCTGGCCTTGTAGCTGTGACATACAGTAAAATTCCAATCATGGATCTATACAATTTTTGATTTACCTCAGGAGACTCATCATATTTACTTAACTTACATCCTGTAATCATGGGGGTACTCACAGGATTGCAATCCTCCATTCTAAATTTTTTCAACATTTCTTTTACATACTTGGTTTGAGAGAGAAATATACGTTTTATCTAATTGTGAAATTTGCAAACCAAGAAATAAAGACAAGTCACCAAGAATTTACATCTCAAATTCATTTTTCATACATTGTAAATTTTTGACACTTCTTATCATTACTGCCTCTAAAAATTATATCATCCACATAGACTACTACAATCAACAAGTCATTTCCTTCATTTTTGATGTACATATTGCTATTTGATATACCCTTTTTGAAACCCTGTTATTGAAGATATTTATCCAACCTTGAGTACCAAGCCCTAGGGGCTTACTTTAGTCCATAGAAAGCCTTATTTAATTTGCATACATAGTCCATTTTATCTGTCATGATGAATCCATCTGGTTGCTCAATTTAGACCTCTTCTTCTAAGTAACCATTAAGAAATGTTGATTTTACATCCATTTGGTACACTTTAAAGTTTTTGAAACTTGATAAAGCCAAGAACATTCTTATGGCCTCAATATGTTCAACAGGAGCAAATGTCTCTTCAAAATCAATCCCCTCAAATTGTGCATAGCCTTTGCACACAAGTCTTGCTTTGTTTCTGACAACCTGACTATCTTCATTCAACTTATTTTTGTAGACACATTTGGTTCCAATTATATTCTTGTCTTTTGGATGTGGAACAAGTTTCCAAGTATCACTTTTTTCTATTTGGTATAACTCTTCTTCCATTTTCTTAATCTAATATTTATCTTCACTTGCATCATTGAAATTCTTGGGCTCAACTTTAGATAGCAAAGAAAAATTTGCATATTCACCTATTCTTGTTATCTTCCTCATTTTTTGTATATCATCTAGATTCCCAATAATAAGTTCTATTGGATGGTTATTTTTCACATACCTAGATGGTGTCTTAGGAGATGCCTTTATTGAGAGTGTATCATCTTCTTCAATTTCTTCACCTTCTTATTCTTTGCAAATTTCTCCTTCTTGATACACAATATCTTGAGTTGGTTCTCTTGGATCTATTTATTCATTAACTCTTGCATTTGTACTTTTCACAATTGTATGTGATTTATTGTAGCATCTATAGGCTTTGCTCTTAGTGGAGTATCCAAGGAAGATACCCTCATCACACCTGGAATAAAACTTACCCAAATGTTTTTCTTCTCATTTAATGTAGCATTTACTTTCAAAACATTTGAAGTACTTCACAATAGCTAGTCTTCCCTTCCAAAGCTCATACAAGGTTTTGTGGTTATTTACTCTTATTTGAGCTCTATTGATGATATAAACAGTTGTATGAATTGCATTTCTCCAAAAGGCATCAGAAATCTTAGACTCATTTAGCATATCCCTAGCTATACCTTGAACAATTATGTTTTTCCTTTCAACTACTCTATTTTGTTGTGGAGTTCTTGCTTTTGGGTATTGTATTTTGATTCCATATTGTTCATAGAATTCTACAAATTCACTTAAAGTGAATTCACCTCATCTATTTGATCTTAGACACTTGATATTTTTGCTTGTTTCATTTTTTACAAGTGCCTTGAATTCCTTGAACTTTTCAAATGCTTCTAATTTTTCTTTTAAGAAACTTACCCAAGTCATTCTAGAGAAATTATCAATAAATAACATGAAGTAATTTTCACGTTGTAAAATATTTTTACTTGTAGGACCACACAGATTGGTGTGAACTAGATCTAAAGGATTGGATGAAAAAACTCCTTTGATTTGAAACTTGATCTTTTTTGCCTACCATGCTGGCATTGTGCACAAATCGTTCTTGGGAGTTTTTCTATTTTAGGCAAATATCTAACTTCCTATTTGTTGCTTATTTTCACTATGTTGTCAAATTTTAGGTGATCCATTCTTCTATGCCATAACCAAATCTCATCTTCTTGTGATAAAAATTATTTTTCTCCCTTAATTTCTCTCAACATGTAGAGATTGTTTGCAGTTCTACTGGCATTTGCAATAAGCTTTCTTGTCTTGGATTTCCTGATCTCACATCCATTTGGATGAAATGTGAGTATATTACCTTGATAACATAGTTGACTTACACTTAGTATATTGTGCTTCAATCCTTCAACATATAATACATTTTATGTCCTTGATATTCCATTATCCAAACTCAAGGTCCCTTTTCTAACAATTTTGGTAGAAGAATTATCACCAAATTTCACTGTTCCTCCATTTATTTCCTTGAGAGAGAGACATTTGCTTTTTTCACCTATCATATGGCTTGAACAACCACCATCAATGTACCACTGATTTTCTTCATTTTGCACATAAAGAGTCATTTGTACTATAATGGATTTTTCTTTTTCTTGTTCCATTTTCCTTTTCCAAATTTTTGAGGACATCTCTTTCTAAACTATTTGACTTTCTTCCTTCTTGCTTGATTCAAGAAACATTGTTCTACACCATTTAGCTTTATGCCCATTGCAAATAAATTGAAATTTCTATTTATGAAGCCAACATTATTTTTCACATGGACCATGCAATGTACAACTTTATGACCATATTTTTTACACAAAAAACAATAAACATGGAAGAAATATCAAAACTTGTTTGATTGCCTTGAATGATATGGTTGCATGGTTATTTAATTGCGGGTTCTATGATTGACTTCCATCCATGATGATTCTTTGTTGTTTTCCTCCTTGATGCTTTCACTTTTAAATACATCAGTGTAGGTCATGGGCTCTTCTTTACTTATTTTCTTTGATGTATTTGTTCCTTTTGATCTTGACTCCTCTTTTTGTTTATTTTGACCTTAAAACCAAGTCTAGTCTTTATACCTGAAAGTCTCTGTTATTTGATAATATAATCTAATATTTCTATGCTTTTCTCAAACCTCATACATTGTTGTAACTTATCCTTATATTTTTACAATTTTTTTCTTAGAGAGACAACCTCATATTATAATTTTTCACATTCTAGCTCCTTTGCCTTTAATTCCTCAACCATAACTTCTTCAATTCTCTTTTCCTCTTCAAAATTCACTTTTAAATTGATGATATCTAGTAGAAGCTTTGTCTTTGTTTCCTCATCCTCTTGTACTTGAGCCTTCAATATTGAATTCTTCTTTCTAACCCTTTTCAAATATTCAAGAGCAACAATAAGTTCTTCTTCTATGTCAACCATGGCTTCCTCCATTTTCTGGATCTCTCTCTTTGACTTCAACCATAGGGACATTGTTGGCAATTTTGGGTACTTTGGGTACATTGCCTTTGCTCAAGTGTATAAGTTGTCATTGATGTCAAAAGGCATTTTTGTGTTGATATCAAAAAGAGTGTGATGTCAAAAATATCTTGAGAAGCTTCATAATGTTAAAGGGTTTTTATTAAAACCATGGTGACAAGGTTAAAGGTTTTTCTTAAAACCATTTGGACTCATTAAGGGTTTTTATTAAAACCAAGCTTAACTTAATGCAAAGGTTTTTACTTCTTGAAAAACCTTGAAGGTCCATGTTTATTATTAATAATTAAATTAACTCAAACCTTTGACAAGGGTCTAAGTTTAATTTATTATTAATAAAATAATAATTATTATTATTTTAATTATTATTAAAGGGTCTTTCAACCCTTAAGCGACGGAGAAAAAAAGAATTCTTTCGCCGATGTGTTGCCATCGTTGGAGGAGCGCCGACGTCAAACAGTTAAGGAGAAATGGCTATATAAGTGGGGATGATTTTCTAAAGTGATTGTAACTCCGAGTAATGAAAATCGTAGCTCTGTGATCTTCGAGAAAGCGTTGTATTTCATTGAGAGTTGATTATCGATATTGAGTTGCCCAAGTAATTTCTTGCATTTTCAGTTTGCGCTTTGACATCCGACAGATTGCGCTTCACCTACAATTGTTGGGACTGCACTCGAATTACGTTTTCAGTTTGCGCTTTGACATCCGACAGATTGCTTTCACCTACGATTGTTGGATCTGCACGAAGGATAATAGTTTTATGTTTGCACTTGTGTGGATGATTATTTTTGTTGCCCAGTAAGTTACGTTTTGGACAGCGCTCACCAGTTTGCATGTGGCTTGAGGAAGACATTTACGTTTTCTAGATTCTTGGCATCAAAGGAAGATAAAATATAGGGCAACATTGTATTTCTTCATTGGGCACTTGTGACCCAACGACGGTGGCATTTAAGCGAAGGCGCTAGAAGGCAGAGGTGCCGAGTTCGATTCTCTTCGTGGGTAATTTTCTTTTGGTCGCGGTGTGCAAAGGATAGTGGTTGTGAATGCGTTGGAGGTATAAGGTTAAGTTATCATATTTGCTTTGACATTGTTTTATTGATGCTTAATGTTTATGTGGAGTAATAAGGTGTAAAGAGGTTTTACTTTGTATGTATATTATACTTTTGGTGGTTTTTATTAAGTTGGAGAAATAAGGTGTTAATTTGGATCTTTATTATTGTTTATTATTGTATAGTTGCTAACTCTAATTGGTGGCAAATTGAGAGTTAGTGTTGTGACAGATTTTGAGTTCTCCTTCTTCATCAAAGTAAAGGTATGGGCAACTTCTTCCATGTATATTGTTGATGGTATATTTTCTGAAATTGAGTTTGGAGTGAAAAGGTTGTCTACTAGGTATTTTTGGTGTAAATCTTATTTTTTGGATATTGAAGATTGTTTATGCATTAAAATCATTGATGAGTTTTTGGGTGAATGCATAATTCTGGTTGAGGAAGAGGAAGCATTTTTTGCACTAGGGTTTATGTTAGTAAGTCTTGCTACTTGCATTGAGATGATGAAACCCTAGTTGTTGGTGAAAAGAATATGAGTATCATTGTTATATGAGATATTGCATAGTTGGCAATTGTTGGGTTGTGTTTCATATTCTTGAGAAAAGCATACTACATCTATCTTATTCTTTTGAGATTGAGATTGAGTTGAGATTGATATTGGGAGTTAAGTATAGAACATATTGGGTCTCTAACAATTCTCTTTATGTTTCTATGAGATTTGAGATTGAGATTGGGAGTTAAGTATAGAACATATTGAGTCTCTAACAATTCTCTTTATGCTTCTATGAGGTTTATGAATCACATTGGGTCTCTAACAATTCTCTTTGTGGGTTCATGCTAAGCAAGTTTTTCTTGGTGAGCTTGCTGAGGTTTTGGACAGGTTTCGGTGGGGACTTGTGAGCAGGTTTTGGACAGGTTCCGGTGGGGACTTGTGAGCAGATTTGGACAGGTCCTAGCGAGAGGACTTGTGAGCTGAGTTTTTGAGAGTTCTATCGAGAGGACTTGAGGAACAGAGGGTGCATTGGTTCTTTGAGAAGAACCTCGAGGATAGATTTGGCAAGTCTTTGAGAAGGCTTGTGTGCAGAGGATTGATTTGTTCAAGTGTTGGACAGATCGACGAGACAGAGGAAGACTTGTACTAGACCGACTGACTGTGTTTGGTACAGGTAGCTGAGCTACTTGTGGACGTGATCATAGAAGGCGAAGGTCTCTTAGGCTAAGCATTGAGGACAGGAGGTCTTCGGTGGAAAGGAGTTCCACGTGCTGGCAAGAGGTAGAGGCGAGTTGATCTTCGAGGGATCATTTCCAGAGCGAGAGGGAAGGTATCTCCTTTGAGCAGAGGCTCATAAATTCAGATTGGGGGAAGGTGTCTCCTTTGGGCCGAGGCTCATAAACATTGTAATTGGGAAGGATTCCCAAAGAACTTTGAGATAACTTTTAGAGAAAAGTTTTGTGGACGTAGCCCAACCATTCTGGGTGAACCACGTTAAAAATGGGCTTTCAATGTGTGATGCTTTCTGTCTTGATTAATGTTGTGTTGATGCCACTGCTATCTAAAGTTAAAAATATTAATTGGTTAAGTCTTATACTGTTCACCCCCCCTCTCAGTATAAGTCCATGTTCTTCAATTGGTATCAGAGCGGGTCTCTCCAGAAAGAGCCTAACAGCTTGGAGAAGGATCTATCAGAGGATCATACAGATTCAGAAAGAGATGAAGAGGTTGAGTTCGATCTCAAAGGTGAATTCTTCTTGGCTTTGAGAAAGCTTGAGAAATTCAGGGAAGAGAATTTTGTTCTCAAGCATCAATATCAGGAAGAAAAGATAGCAAGATCAGAATTGTCTCAAAGTGTTATAGACTTCAAAATTCTAGCTGAAGAAGGGAAGAAGGTTGAACAGGTTCTAACAGAGGTTCTCAAAGGAAAGGAAGCTGATTGCGAGAAACTAGAAGAAGAAGTTATGTCTCTTAGAGTGAAGTTGGAACAGTTGGCTCTCAGATAGAATACTCCGTGTGAAAAGCAAAAGAAGGATGGTATCACCATTCAAGAAATAGGGTCTTCGAGCAAGATCAATCTTCATCCTGAAGAGCGGTGGATTCCAAGTTGGTCACAAGAAGAACAATCATCCAAGGCATCAAAACAGGTTACATAATACTTTCCATGGCTATTGTTTTTCCTGCAAGAAATTTGGTCACAAAGCTATGCATTGCAATAAGTCCGTGAATAGACATAGTAAGGAAAATGGTAACTCTTTTGCACCTCTTATGAATAAAGATGTCATGTGTTACAAGTGCAATAATTTTGGGCATATTGCTAGGATGTGCAGTTTGGATAGATCTAGCCTTGAGTTCACTAAAAAGAAAAATGAGATCAAATCTAAGTCAATGATAGCTCAAACTGCTTTTCATGCTCTAGACAAAGTAGAAAAATGGTATCTTGATAGTGGTTGTTCAAAACATATGACTGGTGAAAAGGAAAAGTTTTTGGTCTTAAAAGAAACAAACAGAGGAACAATCAGTTTTGGAGATAACAGGTCAGCTAAAATCTGTGGTAAAGGGACTCTTAGTTTGGATGGGAAATCCAAAACAGAAAATGTGCTTTATGTAGAAGGCCTAAGACATAATCTTCTAAGTGTGAGTCAACTTTGTGATCAAGGGCACATAGTATCTTTCTTTTCAGATAGATGTGAGATAAGTAAAGAAAAAAATGGAAAACTCATTGCTAGTGCTACAAGGACTCCAAACAATCTTTACATGCTAAGTGAGATAAAAAAGGAAAAATGTTTTCTAACTCAAGAAGATGAGAGTTGGTTATGGCATAAAATATTGGGGCATTTGAGCTTTGATAATCTTGTCAATATTAGTAACAAGGAAGCAGTTAGAGACTTGCCCAAAATAAAAAGGCCCCATAACATCATTTGCGGTCCTTGTCAACATGGAAAACGGACCAGAACCAGTTTCAAATCAAAAGGGTATACTTCTTCAAAACCATTGGATCTTATTCATACTGATTTATGTGGCCCTACCAGAACTCAGAGCATTCGGGGAGAAAGCTACTTCATGCTTTTTATAGATGATTATTCTAGAATGACTTGGGTTACTTTTCTCAAAGAAAAATCTGAAGCTTTTGAAAAATTTAAAGCTTTCAAAGAAATGGTTGAAAATGAGACTGACAAGAGAATCAAATGTTTAAGATCAGATAGAGGAGGAGAGTTCACTTCAAATGAATTTGTGGAATACTGTGAGCAACAAGGAATCAAAAGAGAATATTCAGCAACAAGAACTCCTCAACAAAATGGAGTAGTTGAAAGGAAAAATAGAACTATTGAAAATATGGCTAGAGCTATGTTGAATGAGTCAAAACTTTCAGATGGCTTTTGGAAAGAGGCAATCAGTACAACAGTCTACATTATCACCAGGGCCCAACTTAGAGTCAATCATCATAAAACTCCTTATGAGTTGTGGAAAGGAAGACCAGCTACAGTAAAATACTTCAAAGTGTTTGGGAGTAAGTGCTTCATCAGAAGGGAAGATCAGAATTTGGGTAAGTTTGATCCTAGATGTGATGAGGGAATCTTTCTTGGGTATTCCAGCAGAAGCAAGGCCTACAGATGCTTCAACAAAAGAACTCATACAGTTGTAGAGAGCATAAATGTAACTGTTGATGAAAAGACAGGGATAAGAGAACCAATCCAGGAACTCAGTGATGAAATTTGTCAAGAAGAATTCGAGAGAGGTTTCGAGATGAAGAAGAGGAAAGACAACAACTGCTTCCCAAAACTCCTTCACGATATGTTCAGAAACATCATCCCAAATATTTGATCATTGGTGATCCAAATAGGAGGCAAACAAGAAGAAGAGTCATTCCCTCACATGATTCTACAAATGTTTCATTATTATCTCAAATTGAGCCAAAATATTTCGGTGAAGCATGTGCAGATAAGTTTTGGGTAAAAGCAATGGATGAAGAGCTAAATCAAATAGAGAAAAGTGAAACTTGGGAATTGGTTCCAAGACCTAAGGACAAGAATGTCATTGGCACAAAATGGATATTCAGAAATAAACTCAATGAGGATGGAAAGATTGTCAGAAACAAAGCTAGGTTAGTCTGCAAAGGTTATGCTCAAGTAGAAGGTGTTGATTTCGAAGAGACGTTTGCTCCTGTTGCTCGTCTTGAAGCTATCAGAATGTTTTTGGCCCTTTCAAGCTTCAAATCATTCAAGGTGTATCAAATGGATGTAAAGTCAGCTTTTCTAAATGGGGTGTTGGAAGAAGAAGTCTACATAGAACAGCCAGAAGGAGTGTCTCTCTCAGAACAGTCAGACTATGTGTGTAAACTAAAAAAGGCCTTGTATGGGTTAAAGCAAGCACCTAGGGCTTGGTACTCAAGACTTGACAGGTATCTTCATGAGCAAGGCTTCAGGAAAGGTGTGGCAGATAGCAATTTGTATATTAAGGATGAAGGTGATGATATGCTGATTATGGTTGTCTATGTTGATGATATTATTTTTGGGGGAAATAATACTCAGATGTGCAAAGATTTTGCTAACACCATGCAGAAGGAATTTGAGATGTCTATGATTGGAGAGTCGTCATTCTTTTTAGGTCTTCAGATTTCTCAATCAAAAGATGGTGTATTTCTCTCTCAAGGAAAGTATATCAAAGAAATGTTGAAGAAATTTGGGATGATGGACAACAAACCAGTATGTACTCCAATGATTACGAGGATGCAAGATGAGTAAAGATGATGAATCTCCAGTGGCAGATCAGAGGTTGTACAGATCAATGATTGGCAGTTTATTATATGTTACAGCTACCAGACCAGATATCATGTAGGCAGTTGGGTTGGTAGCAAGATTTCAAGTAGCTCCTAAAGATTCTCATGTTATGGCAGTTAAGAGGATATTCAGATATCTGAAGGGCACTATGGACTTTGGGCTTTGGTATCCCAAAGGTGATGATTTCACCCTCACAGCTTATACAGATGCAGATTGGGCAGGCGGTATTGATGACAGGAAAAGCACTAGTGGTGGAGCATTCTTTCTGGGAAAGAGTTTGGTTTCTTGGCTAAGTAAGAAACAACCTTCGGTTTCCTTATCTACAACAGAGGCTGAATACATAGCAGCAGTGGCTGGGTGTACACAAGTTTTATGGATGAAAACCACCTTAGAGGATTTCAAAGTCAAACATGAACAACCCATCTCCATACTTTGTGATAATACAAGTGCCATAAGTATTTCCAAAAATCTGGTAATGCACTCAAGGACAAAGCATATTTCCATCAAGTATCACTTTCTAAGGGAGAAAGTGCAAGACAAACAGGTCAAGGTAGAGTATGTGTCTACTAAAGAGCAGATTGCAGATATCTTCACCAAACCTCTTCCAAGAGATACGTTTGAGTATCTAAGGGAGAAATTGGGAGTTGTACTCCCACCCCAAAATTAATCACCTCATCAAGAGGTGGGGGAGGGACTAAGCTAAGAGGCTCATTCTTAGTCCCGAGCCCCAAAGGTGGCCCTTTGCCATTGATGACAAAGGGGGAGAGATATGAGTAAGGGGGAGAGCTTCAAAGTGAAGAGGAAAGCTTCAAGTCGGGGGAGCAAAACTTCAAAGGAAGATTCTCGGTTGTGGGCACAGTTGGTCGGTTGTTAGCACAGATTGGTTTCAGTTTTGGCTCTTGAGAAGTGTTTTCAGTAAAGGTTTGCCATCAATGACAAAGGGGGAGATTGTTGGCAATTTTGGGTACTTTGGGTACATTGCCTTTGCTCAAGTGTATAAGTTGTCATTGATGTCAAAAGGCATTTTTGTGTTGATATCAAAAAGAGTGTGATGTCAAAAATATCTTGAGAAGCTTCATAATGTTAAAGGGTTTTTATTAAAACCATGGTGACAAGGTTAAAGGTTTTTCTTAAAACCATTTGGACTCATTAAGGGTTTTTATTAAAACCAAGCTTAACTTAATGCAAAGGTTTTTACTTCT
This sequence comes from Wollemia nobilis, assembly GCA_028583015.1. Lineage (NCBI taxonomy): Eukaryota > Viridiplantae > Streptophyta > Pinopsida > Araucariales > Araucariaceae > Wollemia > Wollemia nobilis. The sequence goes on from JAQPPZ010000049.1 coordinate 3,913,917, forward strand.
TGAAAAACCTTGAAGGTCCATGTTTATTATTAATAATTAAATTAACTCAAACCTTTGACAAGGGTCTAAGTTTAATTTATTATTAATAAAATAATAATTATTATTATTTTAATTATTATTAAAGGGTCTTTCAACCCTTAAGCGACGGAGAAAAAAAGAATTCTTTCGCCGATGTGTTGCCATCGTTGGAGGAGCGCCGACGTCAAACAGTTAAGGAGAAATGGCTATATAAGTGGGGATGATTTTCTAAAGTGATTGTAACTCCGAGTAATGAAAATCGTAGCTCTGTGATCTTCGAGAAAGCGTTGTATTTCATTGAGAGTTGATTATCGATATTGAGTTGCCCAAGTAATTTCTTGCATTTTCAGTTTGCGCTTTGACATCCGACGCATTGCGCTTCACCTACAATTGTTGGGACTGCACTCGAATTACGTTTTCAGTTTGCGCTTTGACATCCGACAGTTTGCTTTCACCTACGATTGATTGGATTGCACGAAGGATAACAGTTTTCTGTTTGCACTGTGTGGATGATTATTTTTGTTGCCCAGTAAGTTACGTTTTGGACAGCGCTCACCGGTTTGCATGTGGCTTGTGGAAGACATTTACGTTTTCCAGATTCTTGGCGTCAAAGGAAGATAAAATATAGGGCAACACTGTATTTCTTCATTGGGCACTTGTGACCCAACGACGGTGGCATTTAAGCGAAGGCGCTAGAAGGCAGAGGTGCCGAGTTCGATTCTCTTCATGGGTAATTTTCTTTTGGTCGCGGTGTGCAAAGGATAGTGGCTGTGAATGCACTGGAGGTATAAGGTTAAGTTATCATATTTGCTTTGACATTGTTTTATTGATGCTTAATGTTTATGTGGAGTAATAAGGTGTAAAGAGGTTTTACTTTGTATGTATATTATACTTCTGGTGGTTTTTATTAAGTTGGAGAAATAAGGTGTTAATTTGGATCTTTATTATTGTATATTATTGTATAGTTGCTAACTCTAATTGGTGGCAAATTGAGAGTTAGTGTTGTGACAGATTTTGAGTTCTCCTTCTTCATCAAAGTAAAGGTATGGGCAACTTCTTCCATGTATATTGTTGATGGTATATTTTCTGAAATTGAGTTTGGAGTGAAAAGGTTGTCTACTAGGTATTTTTGGTGTAAATCCTATTTTCTGGATATTGAAGATTGTTTATGCATTAAAATCATTGATGAGTTTTTGGGTGAATGCATAATTCTGGTTGAGGAAGAGGAAGCATTTTTTGCACTAGGGTTTATGTTAGTAAGTCTTGCTACTTGCATTGAGATGATGAAACCCTAGTTGTTGGTGAAAAGAATATGAGTATCATTGTTATATGAGATATTGCATAGTTGGCAATTGTTGGGTTGTGTTTCATATTCTTGAGAAAAGCATACTACATCTATCTTATTCTTTTGAGATTGAGATTGAGTTGAGATTGATATTGGGAGTTAAGTATAGAACATATTGGGTCTCTAACAATTCTCTTTATGTTTCTATGAGATTTGAGATTGAGATTGGGAGTTAAGTATAGAACATATTGAGTCTCTAACAATTCTCTTTATGCTTCTATGAGGTTTATGAATCACATTGGGTCTCTAACAATTCTCTTTGTGGGTTCATGCTAAGCAAGTTTTTCTTGGTGAGCTTGCTGAGGTTTTGGACAGGTTCTGGTGGGGACTTGTGAGCAGTTTTGGACAGGTTCTGGTGGGGACTTGTGAGCAGATTTGGACAGGTCCTAGCAGAGGACTTGTGAGCTGAGTTTTTGAGAGTTCTATCAGAGGACTTGAGGACAGAGGTGCATTGGTTCTTTGAGAAGAACCTGAGGACAGATTTGGCAAGTCTTTGAGAAGGCTTGTGTGCAGAGGATTGATTTGTTCAAGTGTTGGACAGATCTACGAGATAGAGGAAGACTTGTACTAGACCGACTGACTGTGTTTGGTACAGGTAGTTGAGCTGCTGTGGACGTGATCATAGAAGGCAGAGGTCTCTTAGGCTAAGCATTGAGGACAGGAGGTCTTCGGTGGAAAGGAGTTCCACGTGCTGGCAAGAGGTAGAGGCGGTTGATCTTCTGAGGGATCATTTCCAGAGCGAGAGGGAAGGTATCTCCTTTGAGCAGAGGCTCATAAATTCAGATTGGGGGAAGGTGTCTCCTTTGGGCCGAGGCTCATAAACATTGTAATTGGGAAGGATTCCCAAAGAACTTTGAGATAACTTTTAGAGAAAATTTTTGTGGACGTAGCCCAACCATTCTGGGTGAACCACGTTAAAAATGGGCTTTCAATGTGTGATGCTTTCTGTCTTGATTAATGTTGTGTTGATGCCACTGCTATCTAAAGTTAAAAATATTAATTGGTTAAGTCTTATACTGTTCACCCCCCATCTCAGTATAATTCCATGTTCTTCAGACATCTTTCTCCTTAGTGGCCATGTGTGTTCATGTAAGATATTACTTCAAGCTTTTAGATTTTCATGAAGGAACCTGCTCTGATACTAATTGAAGACATAAGCTTATACTGAGATAGGGGTGAACAATATAAGATAATTTTTTTAATTTTATTTCCAAAGTAATAACTTCAAATATTATCAATTGTAATAATAAAACAATGCACAAATCACAACATACATAAAAGATACATATTTAATGTGGTTCACCCAATATGGGCTACATCCATGGAGAAATACTGCTTATAAATTTCTCAAAAAATTTCATGGTCACCAACCCACAGGAGACACTAATATCACATTTCAATGTTAATGGACACCACTCCATAAGAGACACCAATCCCCTTGCTCAAGTTTGTGGACACTAATCCATAGGATACACCAATCCCCTCTGCTAGTTCATGGGCATCAACCCACAAGAGACACCAATCCCCTCCACTCTAGTTCGTGGACACCAATTCATAGGAGACACTAATCCCATTTGATTTAGTTCATGGATATCAATCCACAGGAGACATCCATCCCATCTCACTAGTTCTTGTACTTAAATCTATTAGAATTAAAGTGCACTATGCCTCTTTAGTTTGAAACTTATCAGTTTCATTGACATTTGTCATGTTCATCATATAGACTTATGCCTATATATTGTACTCATTTGTTGTATAATATTATCTCATTAGTTTTCACTACCAAAATTTGGTATCAGAGCTTCAGGATTTCTTTGGCCTTATGAGATTGAGGGGGGTGAAAATCCCTCCCCTCATGCTTTCCTACCCATTTTTCATTTTTTCCTCTCATTTTTTTCAAAATAGGGAGTATGCTCTCCATCATTTGATTGATGGATTAGAAAATAGAATTTTGAGAAATCATGGCTACCAAATCTATAATTTCTTAGAATGGTTAGGGAGGTTAAGTTTATCTCATCAATTTTCCTGCACTTGACATTCTTGGTGTTGAAGACGGATCCGCTGAAGACACGGCTGGATCTGCTATACAAGCAAGCGAACGATCACCTAGTGCTTGTGAACGTGTACCTGCACTGTTGTTGACTTTCAAATTTTCTATGTTGTTGATATATGCCTTTCAGTTACAGCCTTCTAGAATCTCTGCCAGTTCGTGGGTATAGTCTATCAAATGACAAAATCTAATGCACAGTAGATCTTGGATTCAAACATAATATGGAAAAAAATGGATCTGATAGCTGTAATGTTGATGTCAAACACCGTCTCGTCCATGATCATAGGACTGCAACATAGGTACAAGTGTTTGGACTGGAACCATTCCCTAAAGAATTTAAAAAACAAATTGGAGCAGCAAGAAAATTTGAAGAGAGCACCGACATTTTTGCGAGCATTTGCAAGAAGCCGCACACGATGAGCAATGATGCGCAGTGGGAGGCCATACAAGCGGTGAAGTGGCACGATGGTGGCGCCCTAGGTTCTAAATCACTTTTAGCTTCTGAAGCAACTCGATCGTAGTGACATCGAGAGCGTGTATTTCATGGAGTTCAAGGGGACGGAGTGTTACTTTGTGATGAAATTCATGGACAAGGGGTCGTTGGTTAGCCAGAAGAAGATGCTGCATGCCAAGACACAGAGAGATATCCTCAGCTCATTGGATCATCCATTTATGCCTACTATGTACTCGCATTTTGAGACATAGAAGTTCTTGTGTCTCGTCATGGAATATTGCAGTGGTGGTGACCTCCACACCTTTATGCAGTGCTAGGCAGCCAAGCATTCTCATGTCTCATGATGGAGTATTGCAGCGATGGTGACCTCTACACCTTCAGGCAACGCCAGGCAGCCAAGTATTTTTCTAAAATTGCCATGCGATTTTATGCATCAGAAGTCCTACTTGCCCTCGAGTATCTACATATGATGGGAGTTGTATATAGATACTTGAAGCCTAAAAATGTTCTCATCAAATAAGACAGATATATTAAGCTCTCTAATCCAAGGTCGGACATATGGGGCTACTTGGCGGTGGTGAAGCGGCTTGAGGAGGCGTTGAAGTTTTTGGTGGGAACTTTCAGTGTGCAATCATGAATAGATGGCATAAATTGAAGTGACCATTGGAAACATTTTGTGCAATGAAGACAGTGGAGTGAAGGTAAGAGAATAGTGTAAATTGTTAGTACCAGTTTGATAATTATTTAATCAATCTACCTGATTTGCAGCGTATTATGGAGTTGATATGAAGTTTTCTCTCGACATGCTGGTAGAGCGCATTCATCTTGGCATGATTTGAGAAGAGCCCATGAAGCGACGCATGGTGCTTGGAGATGTCAACATCAATAGATGTGTGTGAGAATAGAGGTTGTTCCCATTAGAGCTCAAATGCGGGACACAGATGATTTTGAGCAAAATTTCTCTATTGTTAAAAAAGTCCTCTATTGTTTGTCAAAAGCCGAAGCAACCACATCGGATTTCCCCCTTGCTGGCATCAACGATCTTCATTTTTCATCAAATCAAATTTTGAATTGGTGTGAAATTTGGACCGTTACTCTGGGGCTTTAGAGCAGCATTCCTATTCAGTGTTTAGATCTCATCTCTATCTTTAGCCAACATATTACGGTTTCATTTCTTTTCATTATTCCCCACCGTGAGGGGCGTAACCCCTGGGAGGGTGGGTAATGAGGAGGTGTGAGAAATAGAGAGGAGGAAAGTTGAACCGTTGAGGAAGGCTCCATTGAAATTGTAATATAGGAGTATTTATAGTCGTCGGAAATATTTTTTCGTGATGGACACATTGGTGGTGTCCATTTGTAATTTTGAGGTTGTTTCATTTGAGTTTTTAAGCCTCAAATTTTTCTACCTTGGAGTGCACTCTCGGTTGAACCCGACACTCCCAAAGGCACTTGTAAGTGAACCTAGTATCTAGTATTATCCTCTTTCTACTTGGCGGATGCAGCAGCTGGTTATTCATGCATTTTGGTAAGATAAGGAGAATACCATAAGGACACTTATTCTAGGGACTACAGACATAGACACCCTAGACTCTATCCGAGTTTTTATTTTTGGATCTACTTCTAAAGACTATAGACGAAGACACTTTAGAAGATTCTCTTATTCTCTTCTTTTTCTCCTCCATATTTGGATCTATGGCTCAATTTTATTGTATTTCATGGCTCATTTTTACTTATGTATTAAGGTGCATTTTCGACAGAGACCGACACCTTCTAGATTGAGTTCACCATGAGGAGGGATTTGATATTCATGGTGGATCTAGTCAGTGACCTACGAAAGGTAACATCCTTTGATGATGACCTATAGAGGCAACATACCCATAAGTGGCTAACCCTGAGGCACCCATGATGACCCTGAGGCACTTAGAAGACTGACCCAGTGGAAAAAGACCATGGAAGTGGATGACCCTGAGGCAACAGACCAAGATGTATACACAGTTGATCTAGCATTATTCATATTTGGAGAGCCAAGCAAGGAGCACAAGCCTAGACCAAATCAACAATAAAAGAGGATGATAGGTTTCTTTTATAAAAGTCAACATTAAGGGGGAATGTTGACTTGTTTTTTTCTTTAGTTAGGATAGTGCACTTTAAGGGGGAATGTTAGAATTAAAGTGCACTATGCCTCTTTAGTTTGACACTTGTCAGTTTCATTGACATTTGTCATGTTCATCATATAGGCTTATGCCTATATATTGTACTCATTTGTTGTATAATATTATCTCATTAGTTTTCACTCCTAACAGAGATAACACATAAATTTTCTGTCTATAGCATGGATTCTAAAATTAGCCCGTAGCTTGTATGCCATATTTTGACTTTCTCATGCCATAGTTTAGTGTTAGAATACTTTGTGCCTAACTAGGTTACCACCTTCCATGGATCCAATTAGGGCCCACCACTTCTCTAGTTTAGGGGCTAGATATATCTGCTCATGCAATAAATGATTATGTGTTGTCCCATTTCAACACTCACTAGACCTTTTAGCATTGGAATCCAGCTACCCCTGTACACTCTGGTAGATTTTTTAATGATTTCCCATTTAAGCATGAGTCAAGGGATACCATCACGTACCACTTGCATATCAGTTGAGAGGATGTGTCCCATTTCACCCCTTATCACATGTTCATGCAATAAAACCTTACCCGCCTTGGGTTGAGTTGCTTGAAAGTGATTTTATACGATTCACAATATTTGCCTTTCTTGCAAATATCGATATTGGGTAATATAGTTTATTATTAAAGCAAATTTTGGTTTTTCTTGTACATTCCATTGTTTACTCTTAAATGTTTACTATGGTTGATTCATTATTATCATAAGCTATTTTTTTTTTGTTATGTAATTTTTTTATTAAAATGGGTTTTGAAAAGATCCCAAAACCTTGTTACAAAAGCAACACTCAATCATGTTGGGAAGAGGAACTAGAAAAAGAAAAGGGCAAATTGCCCACACAATAAAAAACCCACAAGATAAACAAACACCTGTATTTCACGGGCTTACAAAAAATCCCAAGACCCATCCTAAAACCCATTCTCAACAACATCCCCATTGGCAGCAACTACACTACGTCCTTGAATCCATCCTTGGCTGCATATTTACATCCATATTTTACCACAATAGACGCATTAGGTTTTTTAGATGCCATAGGTTCTTCCGTGGTCATACCCACGAATGCCTTATGAAAACAAATTAGGTTTAGGGTGTTACACATCTCTTTCAGAGTAGACAAGAATTCCTTAGACTAGGAAATCACCATGGAAAATATCTAGATTACAAGATTCTAGAGAGCCTCTATCATGTGGTCATCACCATCATCATTAGAGACCACTTCCAATTACAAGTCCTAGCTTTGGCACATATTCTTCCTGAGGAAGATGGAAGACCTGGTCTTACTCACCAGTTCCTCTATCTTAATATTCTTTCTTTTTGAAGCCTTAGCTCCCCTATCAAAACCAACAAATTTCCTTTTCCTGGATAGCAGAGTCGAGACAAGGCTTATGGATATGTCATCCTCAATAATAACATTAAGTGAAGTAGTATTATCCCGGGGAAGATCCTCAAAAGGAGTGATTTTGGCTAGGGTAATTTCAAAGCTATGGCTCATAAGGTGGCTATAAATAATATTAAAAAGTTTTGGTGGAATGGGAACTCAACATTCTTTTTTTTCCTACAATTCTCAATTGAATAGTTTATTGAATGAAATAAAAATTTAAGGATAGTCATGACATTAATATCCTTACAATGTTAAACAATGGAACAGGAATTTAAGGATAATCATAAAATATGTTACTACAATATTTACCATAATGTTTACCCAATACCCAAAACATACTCATCCATAATCAATTTCACATTTATATGCTATAACAAGGATTATTTTGGTGTAAACTTTTAATATACAAACTTCTTGTCCAATACACCTTATCATAAAAGTTTCATATATTTAATTAAAAACTATTACCCGAGATGATCCAAATTTTGTTCTAATTTGGAACTTTATTAATGGTAAACAATACTTCTAAACTAACTTGGTGTAAACTTTTAATGTACAAAACTTCTTGTCCAATACACCTTATCATAAAAGTTTCATATATTTAATTAAAAACTATTACCCGAGATGATCCAAATTTTGTTCTAATTTGGAACTTTATTAATGGTAAACAAAACTTCTAAACTAACTTTAGTGTACTTGGTATAAGAAGTATTATTATAGAGTTCAATCAGTCTAATTGTACATAAGGGATAAAAACATATTTGATTCATCAAGTCGTTACTTACGAGATAAGCAAAACATTTAGTGAATTCAAATATACCATATGTATATCAATTAACCAAAACACAAAGAGAATTACCTAATTAATATTACCCAGTAATTTTTTAAATTCTTCGGCCATCCTTATAACATGGTAAAGAGATTTCGTAAGAATGTCTTCTTTTGTAAAGCTATCCAAAAACATTACTCTCTACACATGAGATACTATCGTTCGTCAATCCTCCATATAAAATACTATTTATAAAATACTATTTGACCAATCCAAGTATCAAGTCAAAACAAAACTTATTAAATAAGTTCATGGTGCACTAAGCTTAATATTTTTATGTTATCCTTTTAAATCTTTCAATGTGATAAATTAGGTAAACTTATTTTTTTTAATCCTTTCAAACTTCTAAACGACTCTAACGCTATACATAGTTTTTCATAGCAGCTGAAGGTTGATCGTTTTACACTGAAGCCAAAAACGTATCTCAATACAAGCTACACATGTCCAGGTGAAATTGTATGTCTTCTCTTTGTTTCTAGGTGAAGATTCTATTGTTTAAATCACACTTATTGTGGCTTGAATTTTTACACGAAACTACCTACAACATTTAATCTATATTCCATAATATTTTCTTGGAATTTCATTATCAGAAGCCTATTTAAATATTTTACTTCTTTTTTAATCTACGATAGTTTTAAACATGAAATAATGTATTCAATGTTTACTTTACCCTACATTAGATGTTACATTATCTATGTCTTTGTTGTAAAATCTACATTTGAAATTCACGTCATCGCTTGTTGGTGGTCTAACGATGGTGTTTTAGATGACCGTCTCCATCCTTTGGTAACACAAACTGATGGAAGTCTTCAAGATTTTCAAAGCCATCATTCTTGTAAGTCTACATGGTTTTGGTTGCAGACAACAAAAGATATTTTATTGAAACTATAAAATATCTCAGGCTTGACTAGGGACAAGGGACAGTGGTCCATTCCCTACATGTTTGGTGGTCCTTATCTTCTATCGTATGTTGACCCAGACTAATGACGTCGGTATGGCCTCTATGCATCTGGTGGTCCCTATTTCGCGCCGAGTTACCATTAAATGGAAGTAGATAGGTTTGTTGGATGCAATCGTCGATGCTTGGAACCCTACCTTAAAAATTACTACAAATTATAATTGTAACCAATTAATTTATGAAAAAAAAAAATTTTTATAGAAACTATATTATCAACCACATTTCTCTATGGAAGATTATCATTCCCTTTATTGGATTAAACTAAGTTTGTCTACATTATAAATTACTTTATTCCTCTTGGTTTTTGGCAGTGACACAATTATTCCAATTCAACCCTAAGGAGAATGACTACGGGTCATCATATTTGTTTCTGCAATATACCAGTAGTTTCCTCTTCTAATGATGCTACGATCAGACTAAAAATTATAAATTCAAATACTTGTCATGAAATTACATTAATCTAATAAATACAATTTATTATTGCAACCTTAAGTACGATCCTATATAAATTTTCCCTTTTCTAATTACATGAAACTACAATCCTTCCAAATTATAACAAAAACTAATATATGATAGAACATTATTCCAAAGGAGTAAATAGAGATGAAATTCTAGTTATAAATCAAATTTTCTCTTATGAAAATTACCATACCATCATTATTATACAAATCATGAACTAATTCTTTATTATGGAACTTGTTTTATAGATATTTCATTTGCCTTTCATCGATGCTTCATAATTTTTTACCAAGATAGCCTAGTTACTATAAAAAAGTCATAGCTAGAGATTTTAAAAAGTACATTTGCTCATACATTATTTAGCTGTGGTTACACAAATATGAGTTTAGGTTATAACTTATTGTAGACACTATACATCATAGTGGGGCTGTAATTCTAAAAATTATGGCATTCATTAAATACTAAGGTTATTTTTTGGAGCATCCAAACTCATATTACAATAAGAAACCTGCCATATTAGACATAGCAGATAGCCAAATTTATATTGGTAGAGGTAAACAAGCTATGGGATTTTATTTGGTGAGTCAGAGCTGTCAATTACTATATGAATGCATACTATTCTAGATTGTAGACAAATAATGCATAGCACAAACACATCCAATTATTCATTCTTTCATATTCAAACTCTTAAATTTAGCATCCATCCGTAGCTAATATAGAAATGATTTAAATTATACTACAATCATACAAAGGCTTTTCAACATTCACACTTTCTCAACTCAAAAACAAAATACTTACAAATAACCAACCTGATAGAGTGCATGACTCCTTCAATTTTAGTATCACTCCTATGCTTTCCCAACATTCAACGATGATGAAGATGAAGCTCACATCTCTCAAAATTATTTATTGGTTTTATAGATGAAGGAATCAACATTTTTTTTAACACATGTAAGGGGCCATGGAAATGTCCTATCTTTTTATTCAGCCAAGTGGTCTACCAAGTGCATTGGAGGTATTTTATATTTTCTCTCTTATATATATATAATTTTTGGTAATTATTATAATAGATTAACAGTGGGTTTTTATAGAGGATCCCAAAACCTTATATACAAAATCAGCCTTGCTAAATAGTGCTTCATGCCTCTTGGCTGGAAGAATAAACCTGTATGCAAAAAAAAAAAAAAAAACAAAAAGCTGCTAATTTCCCGAGGGCTACAAGTAAGGCATTTTTTCCTGATTATCCTAGAAACCATGGCCATTATAACTGGGAAAACAAAAACTAGCTGGAGAAGCTGGACCATCGAAAAGCAGAAGAAGACAGCCAAGAAAACTACAAAAAATTCTCCCATACCTGGGAAATAACTTTCCACATTTCTGCTTTCCCGGAGGCAGAATTCGAAGCATACATGTTGGATAGGATCCAAGAAAAATGATTGGACTGAAACAAACCTTTGAAAATCCTGCTGGAAAATTTTACCCTGGCCCAAATGGCCACTCTGTTTAGTCTTCTCACATCCAGGATTTCATCCGTACGATTTGAGGTTCTTCTTACTTCCCTTTCCCTGCTGGAAGGGAGGTTTTGGGATAAGCGCGTCACCCATCAGAGAATCGGAGTCATCCTGAAACAGCAACCGTTGGGTTCCATTTGCAACATCAGCCGCAGTTTCTTTGTCTCTCTTTTCCTTGTTGGGGGGACGACCCTGCTTCCTTTCACTACCAAAATCCACCCCTCGCTTTTGACTCCTCGTAATTCGAGGGCTAATATTACCAGGCTGGTAACCTCTTCTTCCTAGCAGGTAGTCTTCCAATATATTTTATGCCTTGGGAGAGTTTCGGTCATAAATTTTGGGTGAATATGCTTGTGTGGTGATAAGGGGGGGGCCTGTTCATTTTCCTCCTGTGGTCCTAGTTGGGGGCTCCCACCACACTGCTCGGAGTCCGGATGGGTGGTGATTTCCTCTTTTGGTAAGGAGGATTCGAGATGGTCCTTGGATGGACCTGGAGATTCATGGCCTTTCGCAAAAGGGTGCTTCGTCTGACCTTCACCGTGCTCTAGAGGGTTGCAGGGATCTCGCTCCTTCTTCCTCGGCTTTTGGAGAGGACAATTGGACTGAAGATGCCCTTGAGAACTACATTGAGGGCAGAAAGCTGGCCTGTTCTCATAAACAATAGCTTGCTTGTGTAGAAAAGTACCCCCAGACCACAGAGTAATGGAGGATGGGAGGTCCTTCTCCAAGTCTGCCAAAACACAGAACCGAGCTTGGACAAATCTAGTTCGAGCTCTGGTGGGAGGGTCTAAAGTGATCAGCTCCCCGATGGACCGAGCAATACCTCTGATTACATTTTCATGCCAGCCAAAAAGGGGAAGACTCGGGAGCCTAACCCATATTGGAGCAATGTTGATATTCTGGGTATCGGGGTTAAAGTCCAAACCCCACTTCCTTAGAAAGAGACTCCTACGGCCCAAGAACCAAGGCCCTCCAGCCAAGATTTTATAGTAGTGCTCCTTGTTGCTCAGCCTAATCGCAAAAAAACCTCGGGTTAGGGCAGCCAACTCTAAGTGACCAGAGGTCCGCCATTTGCCAGACGCCCACTTGCAAATGGTCTCCATGTTGGGACGACCACCAATAAACTTATCGATGAGGGTAAATTTTTTGAAATCCACAAAGCTTGAGAGAATTTCCGCCGGGATGTCCAACTCGTCCCCAGACGGAAATAACTCCTTGGAGAAGAGCCCGCTAAGGGTTTCAGATGCCACTGCCAAAGCATATGACTTTCGAGGTCCATCGCCCCATTTGTCTGGCGGATCCTTGCTGCGACTTGGCAAGGACTCCTCGGCGTCCCCAGACTCTGTTTGCCCTCCCTCCACCCTGTCGAGCCCCTGATTCGACCTGCCGACTCTCCCGTGCTCTCCCAAAGCAGCCTTCCCGCCCACCGCCATCCCCACCCTCCCAAGAAACCCTAATTTCATATGTTTTTATATATATATATATGATTTTTTATTATTTACTATTATTATTATTATTTTACTTTTATTTGTTATATTTTATTTTATTAAATAAACAAATATTTTAAAGAATTATTTCTGCATAGCTCAACCAAAATACAAAACACATATCACTATATTCATCTACATGAATGCACCTATATGGACCATTGAACTTGTGTATTGCTAACAGGATCTTTCACCCTATAATTGCAAATACCCTATCACTCATCATATTTTCCATATTACCTTTTACCTCTGTCCTTCATTTACCATCTTAAAGAGGTACCTGATTAGCTTGATTATTTATTTAGTAAGATTTACCTATTCATGCACCCATCGATCAATTAGTAGTACCTCATTCTTGTAAATAAATTAAACAAACTAGTAGATAGATTTAGGAAGGATGTTACATTCTCCCCCTCTAGAGTTAAAAATAATCCCTGTGTTTGAGTTAGCAATCACATTATGAAAATTTTCATGTAACATAATATTTATACATATATTCAAGGGTAAAATTATAGTATAGATCATCAATCTCAATATGTATATACATGAACTAAAAACAATATTTATATCCATGAGTAATATTAATCATGCATGTGAATTCAAAATTAAATATATTCAAGCAATTGTCTCTTTTATGTCCATCCATATAGTATTTTTCAAACAAGTAGGGAAATTATTTTTCCATAGAAGCCACATATTCCCATGTGGTATTATTGTGAGAGTAGTGGTCCCATTGGACCCTACATTGCTCTAGTTTCCTTTTTCTCTATTTTTTCATTTGAAAACCAAGGATCCGGATAGGATGGACTTCAATACACTCTGGGTTTGATATCTACAAGTGAGACATATTCCAGATATGAGAAGGATTAACTACATATCTACGAAGGAGAGACACATGGAAAGTATCATGGAGTTTTGAAAATTTTGGTGGTAGGGCCAATTTATAGGTGATAGTACTGACTTTATAAATGATTTTAGATGGTCCTACGAATCCAATGTTGCATTTAGTGTACTTAATCAAGATTTTAGTAGGTTTAAATCACATGAATACTCTATCTCCCATAGATAATTATGTAAGACTTTTTTTTAAAATCAACATAGCTCTTTTGCCTATCTGAGGCCTCTTTGAGCCTTTGGTGAATTTCTCTTAATTGATCCTTCATTTGTAGTGCAGTGTTTAGACCGATCATAACTTGATCCTTCGGATTATCCCATGATAAGGGTGTTCAACACCTATTCCAATACATAGACTCAAATGGGGCCATGCCTAGAGAGACGTGATAGCCATTGTTATAAGTAAACTCAACCAAGAATAAATAGTTCTCCCATTTATTTTGTTGATACATGCAATACATCCTTAACATATCTTCAAGAACTTGATTGACCCTTTCAATTTGGCCATCCTTCTTGTGGTAATAGATAGTGTTAATATTGAGATTTGTTCCCCAAGCCTGATGTAATACTTACCATAATTCCAACGTGAACTTGGAATCCTTATCATATATTATTACTTCTAGAAAAACATACAACCATACTACTTCCTTGGAAAATTTTTGAGCCAGAGCAGGTGTGTCATCTTGTGTATTATTAGGAATAAAATGAGCTACTTTAGTTATATTATCATCTACAACTAACATAGCATCATGCCTAAACCAATTTTTAGGTAGGACAACTATGAAATCCATGCAAATAACTTACAACTTTCACGTAGGGATTTCATAGGAATATATTTGACCAACTAGATGTTTATTATTAGCCTTAACTTTTTGACATTCAAAGAATTTAGCAACAAAATTTGTGATATCCCTCTTCATACTCGGACAATAGTATTCCCTCCTAAAATTATCTCGCATCTTCACCCCTCTCAAGTGTGTAGAGTGTGGAGCATAATGAGCTTCCTGAAGAATCACTTTTCAATTTTCCTTTATCAAGAATGACTACTTAATTTTTGAATTATAGCATATCCTATTGAATTCTGAATTATTTGTCTCTATTAGATCCTTGCTCAATTTGTGACTGATGCTGAAGATAAAATTCATCAATTTTCTACAAGTCTTTAATTTGACTACTTAGTCCAAATGGACATCAATTCATAGTTGTTATATACTTTTTTCTGCTTAAAGCATCTGCTAACTTATTTTCTTTATCCTTTATGTACTCAATCCCAGAGCCATATTTAGCAAGATATTCCATCCATTGTCATTTCAAAGACTCTAATGATCAATTTTGAACTCAAAGGAATTTCCAAGAAAATTAATGTCTCCAGATTTTATATGTGCTCACCACAACGACTAATTCTAAATCATGAGTTGCATATTTTACTTCATGCTTTTTGAGTTTTTTGGATTCATAAGCAATGATTGCTTCTTCTTGCATCAGAATACCACCTAGCCCTTCTATTGAAGCATCTGTACAAAGTATAAATAGCTTGTGGTGCAACTCTACCTGATTTAATTTATTTTCCACAAAATACCCATTTTGAGAAAATTATATATATTTTATCCTTTATGAGTCTTTTCCAGTGCCTTTATATTTATGCGTTATCAATAAAGGAGGCTAAAAATCATGACTAAAACAATTTTGTTCAAATTTACTAGTTTCCATTAAATGACCCTTTTCAGTGACTTTGCAATTTTCAGCAAATATGGTCAAATTGACAAATTTAGCACTTCTCCTTGACACTTAGCTAATTTTACAAAATAAATTGGGCTAAGTGGGATGTGGTCATTTTTTGGTCTACACTAGAGTTTTCCAATTAGCTACTCCTATTTTGTATGACATTATTGCACTTCTAATAGTTATTAGATAAGTCTTTCACATTGTCTTCCATATTTGTTACCATTGTATTGTTGATAATGGGTGTGTTAATAATACTATGCCTCTTTCCAATTTTAGTGAATATAGAAAATGGAAACTATTCAAAGCACAAGATTACAAATGAGAACTTGAACACTCAACTAATTCAAAATAAAAAACCTGAAGCAAAAATATTAATCCTCTAGCTATGTAAATTAAATGCATGACCATTTCAACTTGAACTCACATAATTTGAAGTAATTTAATTATTAAAAAGTGAGTTAGCCATGATAAAATATCATGCATAATCCTCATACTAAAATCTACCATGACATGGCCATTAAATGCAAATCAAAGTGGTTACCAAAAGTAATTAAGATACAAAAGTGACATGTCATTATGGCATATAAATGGATGTATCAAATATGTCACAAATCCTTATACATTCATGGTGCAAAACAAAAAATAAATAAGGCTACAATCTAATTAAAGTGTTAACTCCATCCATGTATACAAGATAAGAAGATGGATAAATAAATATTTAAATGGGAATGTAGATCCTCAATATTTTTCACCTCTATGCATGTAAATTTAATCCTTTATAAAATATTCAAAATGACCTCAAGGTTATTAAGAAAAATAAAACAATGAAACATAAATAAAAAATCATAAAAGAATAAATTGAGAGAAAAAAATGGTAATATGAATCCTATTATACCAAAAACAATATAATGGGTTTAATGTGACAAAATGTGTTGGAATATATTACATTATTTGGTACATGCTAATGTACCACCTTGGGTACATCTTAGTTTAGAAAAGAGAGTCCTAGATTAAAGTGTGAGTATTTAATTTATGTAATGTAATAAATTCACAAGTATTATTAAAGTGTGCAAAGTATTTTGGTATTGTAAATGTGCATAATATTCCATGTGCACATGAGTCCATAGAATAGGAAGTTTAAGAGTCTCTAGAAGAGTGAAGGTCAAGAGTGCTCCATATGAAGAGTCACATTCCATTATATGTGTCTATGAGTGTGTGAGAGAGATATATAAAGATATAGAGTGACATATACAATGGTAGAATGAGAGTGTGAAGAAATATGGTTTATTTGAGATCTTTATTCAATTGAAATCCAATTTTCATGAGCATTTGTTAATGGTATTTATATTAGTTATTTTTGAAGTTGTTTATGATTTTTATATGTTTAGTATTTTTCATTATCATATATTTCGTATTGTAAATTTATTTAGATCTTGTGGTTATTTTGTGTTAAGCTTTTAGCTTCAAAATCTATCAATGATATTAGAGCCAAAATAAGGTTTTATCTTGAACAAGTTTTTAATTTGCAAAGGAGATTTCCATTGGTTAAGGATAAATTAATGAATTTTAAGACATTACATTTAGAAAATAAAATCAGAGAAGATAGTACTTTTCACTACGTTGAAGGAAAACTAGAGAAGGTTGAAGATTTACCCATTCCAAGAGCAAATTCAAAATAGAAGGAAATTTACAAGTTTTGAAGATAGACCTTGACATTGATGAGATTAAGAGGCCCTAGAAGGATGTTCTATTGAAAATTTGGATAGGGAGAAGAAGATTCTAAAATAATATTTGGTTAGAGTCTTTCCATAGGGTTGAAGGAAAACTTGTGAAGACTAGGACTTAGCATACATTTCTTTCCACTAGTTTTAAGAATAACTAGTGAAGTTTATTGTTTTTAGAATTCTAGAAATTTGAATGTATTTGGTTAATATTGTCTAATTTTTTACTGCATAAAATTAGTTCTTAGAAGTTGAGAAGCTTCCTACAATAGATAGAGAAGAATATCACCTTCAATTGCCTAGCTCAAGAAATTCAAGAACTAAAAGAAACTACATAAGAAAATGAAGTCAAAACTATTTCAGCAAAATTAGTATTTTATGAAAATAATTTTTTTTAAGAATACTAATTATGCACTTGATCAGAATACAAACAGGGAGTAAATTGAAGAAAGCAATAATGTAAAGTACATGTCCCAAGAAGATAAAGACTATATATTAAAGACTAAAGTCTTCAATAACCAATAATATAATACAAAGGGTGTTGGAGAATATTACATTATTTGATACATGCCAATGTACCACCTTAATACATTATTAAATTGGATGTTTGTCTTAGATTTGAGTGGGAGTTAATATTTCATGTAATGTAATAATGTGCAAGAAATGCACAAGTGTCATGTATTTATGTGTGCAAGTGTTGTGAGTGTAAATGTGTACAAGTGTTCATTATGTAAGAGTGCACATGTGTCCTTAGAATAGGAAAGTGAAGAGTTACAAAGAATATTGAAGGTAAATAATGCATTATATTATGAGTCACATTCAATTATATATTTTTGACAAAGCATTGTAATTTGTATCAAAAGTGCATAGCTTATTGTATGTATTAGTAGACATTTATTCTATGAGCATTCTGAGTTATTCTTGTGTTATTCTATTTTATATTATATTTTGAGTTATTATATTAATTTCATGATATTGAAACTTTATTATATTTTATAGTGTTATTATATTCCTATGAGTTTCATTTTAAGTATAAGGCTTCAAAAACTGTCAATCCTTGGTTGTATTATTTCACAAAATTCATATCATTTATAGTTATTTTTACATCTAACATTATCACCAAAATGATGAGAGAAATACTTGTAAAAATTTATGCAAGAAAGACAATAATACAAATCTTAATTTTGATATACCATGAGAGTTATGGAAGATAAAACTAGGGCATGAGTTGGGTAGCAGAAGAGATTTTTGGTTACTGTGGATTTGAAGATAAGATTGTGACCCCAGGAGGGCCCAATGGGGACACCTCTGGATCCTATTTTAGAGAGACAGATATTTTATAGATTTGTTAAAGGATAAATATCCATCAGAGACTAAAGAAGCATAAAAAACTGCATTAAAAATACTATTTACAGCTGCTAGAAATAGATCAACATCTCAATGAGTTAATGGATGCTTGCCACAATCAGGATCAAGGCCAAAGATTGTCATTTAGCAAAGGATGGTCGAAGAGATAGTTTTATATAGATCCAATCATGATTTGATCTGTAAATTCATGGGTATTCACCCTACCCTAAATTTTTTCATTCCTAGATCCTGCAAAACTAGGAGTCTCTTGGTGAGTATTCTTTGTGGTTTATTAGCAATGGATATTTTATTGTTATTTTGTATTCACTTATCAATAAAAATAGGGCTTTCGAATAAGAAAAGAGAAATCATGTTCTGGTAGGACTATTTGTTCAACCCTGGAGGGTGGGATTTAATCCTCGAATGGAACCCACTATTGTCCCAGTTTGGATCCATTTGTATGCACTTCCAATGGAGTTTTGGAGTGAGCAGGTATTGGAAATTATAAACAATTCCCTTGGAAGACATTTGGGTGTTTCCAAAGACACAATGGAAGGAAACACAATTATTTATGCAATATTATTTGTGTAAATGGATCTTAGAAAACATTTTTTGGAAGAGGTGGAACTCAAAATTGTAGAACTATCTTGGATTCAACAACTGGATTATGAGACATTCCCATTTAGATGCAAATTTTACCACAAATATGGGCATTTGTCCCGATATTGCCCAAATAATATGAACATAAAAATGGAGGCTCCTCTAAGAATGTCAAATCTTTATAAGAAGGGTAAGTCAACAATCAATAAAGAAAAAACCAATATTTCTTAGGGAAAAGAAGCATAGGGAGATGGTTTTGAACAACCCAAAAGAAGGAGAAGGAAAAGGAAAAAATATGGTAAAGAGCAAACCCAAATCAAGCCCTCCAATAGGTATGAGATCTTTAATATACTAATGAACCAAGAAGAAGAACAATTCATGGAAGGAGTGGATGAGAATAATGAAAATAATAACAACCATGTTCAAGCCCCTCTTTCATCTCCTCCCATCATAGAGCAGGTAATTGAGTGTAGTGAGTTACCACAATCAGAAAGTGTAGGGGCATTAATAGTGCATAACCAAGAGCAACCAATAATTAAGGATGTCATCATGGGCATAGCAAAAAATAATAGATAAAGGCCAAATCTAGGGATAACTCAGGTGGAAAAGAGATCAAAAAATAGTAGCTCTCAAGGAGTGGGTAGAAAATCAAATAAGGAATTGATAGAAGTTCAAGGAGATAAACTAATCATTGAAGGATTGGTGAGACCAATAGATTTTTACTACTCTCAAGGTAACCAATGATTATAGAATCATGGAATGTTAGGGGTTTAAATAGTAGAACCCATCAATATATTGTTAGAAGACTCTTAGAAAAATGTAAAATAATTTTTTTACTTATTCAGGAGACAAAAATGTTGTTGGATATTGTGTAAAATAGTAAATATACTTTTGAGAGGTGCTAGTCATATGGAAGTGGTTGCCCAAGGGGCCTCAGGAGGGATAGTTGATTTTTGGAACTCTCTTGAATGGACTACAATAGAACATATAGCTTGGAGGGGTGTTATCACATCACATTTTAGGAACAATATCACAACTAAACATGTTTTAATCATAAATTTTTATGCGGTTCAAAACCTAGATGGTGAGATGCATCAATGGAAAGTTGTACATAACATGAGAGTCTCAAGGGAAGAGTTAGATTGGATTATTTCTAGGTATTTTAATGCTTAATTATCCTATAGAGATTATGAAGGGGGAACCCCAATTTTGTACCTAGGGGATTGACTTATGATTTCCCAAGTCCAAGTATTACACTTAGTGGATATTAAATGCCCTAGAACCAACTATACTTGGACTAATAATAGGAGGGATCCACATAGTAGGAAGGTGAAGTTAGACCATTTTTTGGTTTCTTAGGAGGTATTTGTAAAATGGAATATAAAATTTCAGATTTTTTCAGGGCCCAATTTCATATCACTTTTCCATTTTGTTGGAAGGGGGGATCAAGACATTGCAGCATCACAAACCATTTAAATTCGAAAACTTTTGGTTAAAAAATAGGAACTTTGAAATAAAATTCCATAGTGGTAGGAGGAAGGTCACCCAACATATGGGACAATAATGTTTAGATTCCACAAATAGATTCATTATGTCAAAGATCAACTGAATAAATGGAAGTGAGCTAACAAGACAGAATTCCAGGTCCAAAGAACTACGTTGGTGGCCATATGATATGAGGTTAAAAAATACTTTAGGGGAGGAACAATTATAGAGAATCTCAAAGAAGACCATTGCATAAAGTGGTTGAGGACATTGAAAACCAAGGGGAGACCTATTGGAAATAGAGAGCAAGAACCACTTGGTTATTAGGTGATAAAAATACCAAATTTTTCCATCAGGTTGCCTATGCTAGGATATAGACGAACAACATGGAAGATCTTCAAGATGAGAATGGACACTCCTTTGATACAATTCTAGGTATGCATTTCCATTCAATGGATTATTTTTCTAAACTATTTAAGGAAAGTATGGTGCAATATGAAGAGGCTCAAAAATAAGTTCTTGATATCATACCCTCTATTATCTATTAGTAAGAAAAATAGGCCCTACTTAAACCCATTGATAGAGAAGAACTAAATAATGTAGTATTTGGAATAAGCACTAAAAAACACTAGGTCCATATGGCTTTTAAATTGAGTTTTTTAAGGCCTTTTGGGACAACTTGGAGGAGACTATAATGGCTATTATAGAGGATTCCAAAGGTATTAAAAGAATACCTAAAGCATTAAATCATACTTTCATTGCCTTAAATCCAAAAGGGGAGGAGGGGGTGCATATTTTAGATTATAGACCTATTGCCTTATGCAATGTCATATATAAAATAATAACAAAGGTAATGGTTGAGTGGATAAAACATATTCCACATAGCATTATCTCCTTGAAGCAAGGGGGTTTTGGTAGGTAGATCTTGGATGGTGTGGTTCTATCTCAAGAGGTAATCCATTCAATGCAAAAATCTGGTAATAGAGGAATGTTCATAAAATTGGATATGTCAAAGGCTTATGATAGGGTGGAGTGGATATTCTTGTCAAATATGATGGCAGCCTTTGGTTTCTCTTAGGATTGGATAGAATGGGTCATGAGTTGTATTTCTACTCCGAAATACTCAGTGTTAATAAAGGGTCTTCCCTCATAAATGTTTGGAGCTACTCGAGGCCTTCATAAAGGAGATCTTTGTTGGATTAAGGCTTGGGTAGAATCATCTTGAGGATAAGACAACAAGGTTTTATAAAAGGTATCAAGGTGGGTGAGGAAGTTTTGACTCACCTACAATTTGTGGATGACACAATATTTGTGGTAGTGGCCAGCTTCAGGGAAGCAAGAATGATTGGAGATACACTTAATGTATACCTTAGGGCTAGAAACCAAGTCATCAATTATAAAAAAATCCAAAGTGGTATTTTTTAATCTTGATCAAAGGCTTTAGGATAGAATTTTAGAGATCTTGGGATTCACAAGGACCAAAGTGGTATTTTTTAATCTTGATCAAAGGCTTCAGGATAGAATTTTAGAGATCTTGGGATTCACAAGGACTTCTCTCCTAGTGGTATACTTGGGGGTCCCTTTGCATTTTAAAAAACTAAAAATAGATATTTGGAGGAATATTTTGGACTATATCAAGGAAATAATTAATCATTGGTCTCACAAATGGTTAATCTATGGGGGTAGATTAACATTTTTACAATCAATCATTGAGGCCATGCCAATTTATAAATTTTCTATCCTTGTTACCCCACATACCATATGGAAAGAGTTGGAAAAGATGGCTAGAAAATTTTTATGGGAAGGAGTAAAATGGGAGAGGAAATGGGCCTTAGTAGGTTGGGAGAAAGTAATCCAACCCAAGGTAAAAGGAGGTTGGGACTGAGAAGATAAAAGTTAAATAATAAATATTTGGCTAGAAAGCTTTACTGGAGGTGGATTTCCCAACCAACTTCTTTATTTAGTAGAATATTAACTAGTATTGTGACAAGAAAATTCAAATGAGGTGGGTCATTTCTCTTTGGATGGTAATGTATCCTTAGTGTGGCAGGCTCTTAAGTTAGGATCTTAGGTAGTAAAATATAGATTATTTTAGAAATTTGGGAGAGGGAAGAAGGCACGATTTTGTACATATTCATGGGATCAATACCCACATATCATTGTTGAATTTCCTAAACTTCAACCAATAAAAATAGCCATGGAAACTAGGGATTAGGTCCAAATTAAAAATTATTTCAACACTAGTTAGCTGGGGGATTATAAGTTTAACTAGTTTAATAAGTTGGATGGGTGGCCAATTTAAATCCCTTCGGATTTGATACCCATCATGACTAAAATCTTGGTAGAAATATTTCTCACAGGTAGAGATAAGGAGGATGAATTAGCTTGGGGATATGGTAGAGTTGGTGTCTACATAGTGAAGTATGGATATAATAACATCCTTCCAAAGCCTGCTCCTCATGCATATTAGGTTGATGATTGGAGAAATATTTGGCAATCCAAGGGTTGGCCAAAAGTAAACTTTTTTGCATGGTAGTTCATGCATAATGTAATTATTACTTTTGATAATCTCATATGTAGGGTAATAATTGATCCATATCAATGTGTTCTATTCTAAAAGAGTGAGGAAACATCTAATCACTTGATGTTTGAGTGCCCATTCACATGCCAGATTTGGCAGAGATGGTTTTTATATTATAAAAATTGATTTAATGGTGATTTGAATTGGATTAATATTTGGGAAATATGGAAGAGGGGTAGATTTAAATATAAAGCTCTTTGTATTGGTTGGGGTCTTGGATTAAAATTCATTTTGTGGTAATTTTTATTGGAGAGAAATCGTAGAATATTTAGAGAAAATTTTTCTTCTTTAGATGGATTTTGGCAAGTCATTTGGAGCAAAGTCACGGAAATTGTGGTAGTGTATGCTAAAGATGAAACTCGAGCTATTATAGGGGAAATGGAGAAGGAAGTTGAAATGCAAGACGGGTAAGACAAACCTAGTTGAAAATGACCTCTAAAAGGTTGGATTAAAATTAATACTAATGGAGCTATAAAAGGCAATCTGAATACAGCTGGAATTGGAGTGGTTTGTCAGAATCATGTTGGAATAGTGCTCTATTGGTAACTACAAGGCTTGGGAAGAGCTACAAAAAATGAAGTGAAAGCCTTAGCTATCAAATATGCTTCTATTGGGGCAATAAAACAAGGTTACAGGAGGATAATCCTAGAATCAAATTCTCAAATAATGGTTGGAGCTCTATATTGCATGAGGAAATTTGCTTTCAAGACATGGAGGTTGATTATTCTTGTCACTTAAATTAAGGAATTGTGGAGGGAATTAGATTATGTGATTCCAGTTTATGTGAGTAGAGATCTAAATAAAGTGGTAGACTTCCTGGCTAAGATAGGCACTTAGAAGGAGATAGGGGTTCAGTGGCACAATCATTGAGGATGATATGATTAGGTAGGTTGGTGAGCAAAACACATGTTTATCTAATTTGGACAACCATTCCAGGAATATAGTTTAGAATATTTGTGCTCCAATGTATATCTTCTATTATAGTTGAAACAAGTGAACAACCATTGTAGAAATATGGTTTAAGATATTTGGCTCCAATGCAAATCTTATTTTACTATTGTAAACATGTGTTCTCTTTGGCTAAGGTTGGGAGAAGTCTCATCCCAACTTGTATGAAGAACACAAGCTTATACTAAGAAGGGGGTGAGCATTATAAAACCACCTTTTACTTTTCTTTCCCAAACAATATTATGTAATATATCAATGGAAATATCAATAGCAGTAATCAAAGCAATGCACAAATCACCACACACAATAGAGACACCAATTTAACATGGTTCACCCAATGTGGGCTACTCCACCAAAAAAAAAAAATCACTAAAATTTTCTCAAAAAATATCTTGGGAAACCTTTCCCTATTACAATGTTTATGGACCTCTATCCAAAGGAGACACCAATACCCTAATCAATTTTGTGGATCTCTATCCATAGGAGACACCAATATCCTTAGATGGTTCATGGATATCTATCCACAAGAAAACTCCTTCTCCTCTACTCTAGTTGGTGAACCTTTAGATAACTACTACCTCCATTGATCTAGATTATGAATCTCTCTCCACTGAATACCTCTGCTCTGTCACCTCCAAATATATTCTCAATATCTATCTCAAATATGTACTAAACACAATCCTTTGGTCTAGCACATATCTAATCGATCTATGTATTTTTATGTACTAAACTCAGTCCTTCAATCTAGCACAAAACTTGCTCAATATTTGTCTTTGGTCTGGTATAAAGCTATCCTTATATCTGCAACAAACATTGTCCCCAATCTATCTTCAAGATTTACCACAAATCTTGATAAATCATAAATCACCTCTGCTAGATCTATCCCAAACTTTAACTCAAGGTTTTAACAAGTCAATCACTCAACTCAACTCTCTAGTATTCACAAAGAATTTTCTCAAATCTATCCATAAGTCCTCTCAAGAACTTGTCCAATATGCTCTTAAATATTCTCTAATACTTACCTCAAATCTACTCAACAAGTCATCACTAGAACTTTTCCAATTTTCTCTTAAGTATTCTCTAAGACTTACCTCAAATTAGCTCAATCTAATTGTAAGCTTCCACAAAAGCTCACACAAATCTGTACACAAGTCTTCACAAATACTTGCCTTAAATCTATCCAATCCAATTGTAATCTTCCACAAAATATCACACAAATCTATCCAATTTTTTTTTACCAAGACTTGCCTTAACTCTACCCAATCTAATTGTAAGATTCCACCAAATCTCACACAAATTTGTCCAAAAAGTCTTCACCAAGACTTGCCTTAACTTTGCTCAATATGATTGTAAGATTCCACAAAAATCTCATGCAAATCCATCCTTAAGATTTTATAAAAGCTTTCTCAATTTTCTCATAAGATTTAACAAAATCTTGCTTCACTCTGTCCTCAAGTCCACTCCAGGACTCACTCAAATTAGCCACTAGATTTCACAAAAGTTTTTTAAATAACATGTAAACTTACACATAAAATTTCAACTCAATATCTTACTGAAAACCTCTTTCAATCACACAAACAAGTTTCACATAGAATCTTGTTTGAATCTCAAAAACATATAGATAATGGTTAGATACCCAATATGTTTCCCTCTCATAATTACTCAAGCACTTTCTACATTTCTTGCATAACCTCAGAAATATATAGAGAATGGTTAGAGACTCAATATGTTTCACACTCACAATTACTCAATATCTTTCAATCTCTTTCTCAAATCAATTTAGAATATAGAACAATTTGTTTCACAAAACTTGAACTATCACTTCAACACTCTTCAATAAACCATGCTCAATCAACTCAACCAATGAAATAAAACTTACTTGCAAAACCCTAATCAAATGTTGCATCCAATGCTCTCAACAACTCTCACAATGGAACTCAAAATCAACTCAATATGATTCCAAAATCACATAACAATGATACTCATGATCTTTGCATAAACCCTAGTTCAATATAGTTTTCAAGTTCTCACTCAAGCATTCACCAATCATGCATATAAAGGCTTACTCAACAATGCTTATAAAAAAAGGTTTCTAGTATCAACTTTCATTCCAAAAAAATCACATCAATCAATATTGGATATCTCAAAACCAAACTTCAACTATGCTAACCAAACAATCCTTTTCACTCCAACTTAGCATTCATAACATCCAACAATAACTCTCAAGGTTAATGTGCCATTACCTCTTATTTGAAGAATATATGACCTCAAACACCTATTTTAATCACAACCACTCTCTTTGCCAATCTCAAGGGTTAGATAGCAAATATATGTCCTTAATATTTTCTTTCAAAAATATTTCACCAAGTCAAAATATCAAAAACTAACTATACCTTATTTCTCCTTTCAATACAATTTTTATAAACTTTCTTCAACAAAAAATATCTAACTCCCTTTGCATACCTTATTACTCTTATAAAATCTAAGTACTCAAAAATCAACACCCAAAAATAGAAATATGCATATCCTTTTATCTTCCTTGTATTAATTTAAAACCCTTTTAAAATATGCAATATTCAATTTATAAAACCTTAGGAAATAAAAAATTATTTCCACCTTTGCAATTTTTGGATGCAGCATTAAACCTTAGCAACGTGAGTGCATACCTTAGACCATTCACCAAAAGGGCCTCAATAGATTTTGAACACACAATCCCTTCCTTCCAAGTGCCTTTGCATAGTACACGCCCACCACATGGACTACGTGCCTCCATTCAAAGGGAAAGGCAAGTGCCTTCCATTTTTTCCTCTCTCAATGTGCATACCTCAATGAAAAAGCTTCTTCACTTGCAAAAAAAAAGACCATAGGAATTAACCCCTTAACCTTGCACCTGCGAACGTTCTAGCATAGCCTTTGGCTACCAACCACACTACCCAATGCCTTGCAATGTGAAGTGGGCTCTCCACTTATTTGTCCTTTGTTCTGCCTCTTAAATATTTTAAACACACGCGATTATTCTTCCTTGCTTTGCGCATGATATTCTCTTACATCAAATGGATCGGATGGATAATGTTTGAAATAATATTTACCCCTTCTTATATGCAATGTGCCATGTGCTCAAAGATGTGAGCTATTCGATTTAATTTGAATAATTTTGAATTAATTAAAACTTTGTGCCCTAACCTTTAGGGTTATTTAAATTAAATAATAAATTAATTTATAATTAAATTATTATAACTAATTTATAATTAGCTTAATAACTCTTAGAGTTAATCAAATTAAGTTATAAATTAATTTAAAATGAAATTATTATAATTAATTTAAATCTCTAGGTCTTGATGTTAGACCTTTATTATTATAATAAAATATTATAATTTTATATTTCTTGCACCTTCCTATTGCCCTTTGGACCTCAAATGACCACCTAGAGGTAATATTTCTTTTACACTTCTTGCGAAAACTAATTCTTGACATCCTTCGTCTTGCACTGCTCACTGAAACTGATGCTGCTTACTGAAACTGACTCTTGACATCAATGACAAAAAAACTTGCTCATATTTCCAACAATCTACCTCTTTGTCATTTATGGCAACCTAATTACCTTTTAACATTTCCTTAACCTTTTTTCTTTCTGCTCTCCCTGAGGATTTGCTCCCCCTGAGGAATTGCTCCCCCTGACTGAATGCTCTCCACCTAACTCAAATATCTTCCCCTTTGACATCAATGGCAAAGGGTCACCTTTGGGGCTTGAGGCTAAGAATAATTCTCTTATTTTAGCCCCTCCTCCACCTCCTCTTGAGGTGGTTAATTATGTTATGGGAGTATCTCTACTCCTAGAAAGCATTGATCTTTACCTTTTTTCACTTTCTTCCTAACCGATTCTTCTGATTCCTTTGACTATTCCTATTCCTGCTTGTCTCTAGAATTTTTTCTCTACACCACTTTGTTGTATGCCCATAATTATTGCACTTATAACACTTAATATTTTTATTCCTTGGATATGCAAATGTCTTGGGATTTATTTTGGTGAAGCCATATCTATTCCTATAATGAACCCTGTAATTCACTGCCTTGTGACCAAACTGATTACAAGAGTAGCAATACCTTTGAAAAAGCATCCTGTTTTTGAAATTTCCATTTTTCTATCTTTCATGTGTTCTGCATTGTGTAGCTTTATGCCCAAAACTATAGCATGAGAAGCATCATTCATTGATATTATCTTGCCTTGACCTCATTGGTATCTTAGTCTCTTCTACCCTGTGCTACCTCCTATTCCATTTGTTCCTCATTTGTGCATTGTTCCTCTTCCTATTGAACTTTCTATTGTCCAACTCATCCTTAGAAGTCTCACTCTATTCTTATAAATCTTCCTCTTCTTCAGAGCTTGATATTGACTCCTCTTCTTGTTTTATTTGTTCCTATTCAAATCCAAGTCTTGTTTTGTTTGTTGACCATCTTTGTACCTTGATAATATTGTCTATGGTTTTTGAGATTTTCCCAAACCTGTGTAGCTTATATCTAGACCCTTTTAATTCATTCCTTAGTGAATCTACTTCATGCTCTAGTTTTTTATATTCTAAAACCTTAGCTTCTAACTTATATTTGAATATCCTTGTATTAGCCATTGACTTATTTATATGCTCTATAAGCTTTCCGTTCTCTTCATTACATTCTTGAAACTGAAGCTTAAGTTTGGAGTTTTGCTTTCTCACCTCCTTTAATGCATTAAGGGTATAAATAAGTTCACCTTCAATATCAAATTCTCCTATTTCTGATTCTTCCTCTATTTATTTACATTTTTAATCATCTTCATTCCATTATAATTTATCTTCTATAGGATCACCACCTTCTTCCTCTATATCCATGAATAGATTCTCTTTTGGTCCTTCAAGTCTATCTTTATATTCATCATCACTGAAACTAAAACCACTCCTTGTACAACTATATTCAATATGACCAAAATTATGACATCTAAAATACTTGAGGATTATTGGTGATATTTTCTTAACCACTTCTTTTTATTTTGCTAGAAATAGTACTTCATCATTTTATGAGAAAATTTCATTACTATCACTTGAATACTTACTTGCTTAGTCTGCATAAAAACTCTTCTTCTTTCTTTGGAAGAATTTTTGTCCTTAATTGTCTTGTTCATTCCTGATTTTCTTTTGGTACCTATGTTTTCACGTTTCCCTATTCTTATGATCCTATTTTTCTTCATCATTGCTATTTCTAGCTTCTTGATAATCAGATGCATAGTGACCATAATTTCCACAATTGAAATATCTAACTGATTTCATACCTTTAAAATTTCTTAGATCCTTGTCTCTTCTGCCATAATTTGCTTCTTCATCACTGGATAATTCATTGCTTGAATCTAAATTCTTACCCTTTGTCTTCTTAGTAGCTTTGAAGGTTGCTTCTTTCCAAGGATTAGGTTCCTCTTTTGTTCTCATATCAAAAGTTGTAAGAATGCCATGTTTTCCATCCCTTGTCAAAATATCACTATCTTTTGATTCCTCTATAGCTGTTATATTTTCATTAAACCTTTTTGGAAGTGACCTTAGAATATTATCACAAACATAATATTCTTGAACTTCAAGTCCAAGTCCTTGCATGGAGTTAAAAATCTTGTCTACACAAAGTAGATAAGCATTAATGTTTTTCTAATCCTTCATTTTTAGTTCTTCAAATTATCCCTTGATATTTTGTAACTTTACCTTTTTTACCTTTTTATCTCCTTCATATATGTCTTGCAACTTATCCAAAATTTCTTTTTTTTATTTGTAGTGGATAACCTTTATAAATTCCTGGTGGTGTGTATCCATTTTCAACTACTTCCCATATATAATTTCCAAGTGCCATCAGGTGAATCTTCATTCTCATACTCCAAAATACATAATCACTCCCACCAAAAACTAGTGCTAAATCATTTGAGGATCCACTCTTATAATCCATCTATGTTATTGTGAGCTTTTTCTTCAAACTATTAAACTCTTCTGAAAAAACCTGCTCTGATACCAATTGAAGAAAATAAGCTTATAATAAGAGGGGGGGGGTGAACTTGTACAATTACTATTAACAGTTGTAATCATGGTTGAATTAGGTCTTTCCAAGTAACACAAAGTGCTAAACCTCAAATCATTCAAATCAATCATCATGGTCAAGTGACTCATCACTTTATTCATTGTCATTAACCTCATCGACTCATTGCTTGAGGGGGTAGTCATAACATTAACAATCATAATCAAAATTAATAAAATATCACTTGATCTTGTCAAATTGCATTCATCTTATGAATCATTGCCAACAACTAGCATAAGCGTACCATTTTTTGGGGAAAAAAGCAAATATGATAGTTATGTTTGTAGATCTCCTTATTTTGGATCTATAGGATCGAAAACCTATAGTAAGCATGAAAGCTCTGATTAACAGTGGTAACAGGTGTAAAATTTTAAAAATTTAATCATTTCCTCCATTGGAAGTAATGATTCTAATAAGCACATCCTTTTGTAGAACTGGGGTATCTAATGTTGATCAAATCAATGATCATCATTCAACCTATGGCATGGTTTTAGGAGTTCTATTTTTTCTTAGTGTTGTTTGATATCACAATGCATCACAAAAGGGGCATATGTAGACACATAAAATATGTCATGTAAAGGCGACTACTCATATGATACATGCTAATAAACTATTTGAAGGATATTGGATAATTCCAAGGTGAAGTAGTCATTTTAACCACTCAATTTATATATATTTGGCCTAATCAATGTTAATCATGACTGACACCCATAGCTAACAGAGCTAGTTGTACCTTAGAGCTATAGCTAGCATCAAAACTATTTTGAATCCTGGGCCAAGCCAAATTATGTTACAACAACCTAGGCATTGAAGTTCAAACAGTTTTGGGTAGGGAAAATTTGAGAACCTTTCCTCCAACTGTAGGTTTTTTGTTCTTGGATTCTCCATGAAGCTATACCAAGGCCTTTAGAGTGCTATAATACCCCCTCAAAATTTGGGAAGACACCAAGAGGAAGTGTCAAATTTGAAGTAGTGAAGCTCTACCTAAATACCAACTCAATTGCTACCTTTGAGAAGAGCTAAGTTTTCCAATTGAACAACCATGCAAGCATTCCAAGCCATGGAGGGCTAAGGAGATCAAGAACTTAGAATTGAGCTTCTTTCACCGTGAATTCATATGATTCAAAATGCCAATCCATCAAAGGACATCAAGGTGATACTTGACCATCAATTCAATAGAGTGAATTGAGGATGCAATACCTAGTTTCAAGAGCAACGACACTTTCACCTTAGTCATAGCTATCAACCATGGCTAATAGTTCCAGCTACACCACATACTTGCTGTGAGGGTTTTATCTTCATTTTACTTAGTTTTAGCCATATAGTTATAGTTTTATGCATTTATTTTTGTGGATTTACCTTATATTAATATCCTTTGATGCATTTGCATGGTTAGAATTAGGATTTAGGAGCAAATTTCCTTTATTTCCTTGTTCTCATCATTTAGACTAGTTTTCTTGCTATTTCATGTTTTGCAAGTTTTCTTATGGTTAATTAGATTTTTTCATAGCTAGATTTATGTTTCTTTTACATTTTTTATTTCAATTTACTGATTTCATGCATAGATTCATATATTTACATGTTTTCTTACTTTCTATATCATTATTTATGCAATATTACATCAAAATCCTCATCAAGAGAGGCTACCTTTGCTTTTAATCATTGCTTGTTGTTTCTTGAATGTAGGGTTTACAACACCTATCACTTTGCAAGGCATTCAAGGTAGCAAATACATCTTTCTAAGGGAGAAGAAGGTCACCATTGATCTTGAGCAGTTGTGTCCATTTTGGAGAGCCTATGGATTACACCAAACCCCTTTTTGGGGCCTTCAAATTGTAACAATTGTATCAACATTGAGTATCTCTTAGAGGGATTTATTTGTAACCGATATTTGAAGCAAGATTAATAAAAGAAATATTCATTTTATTTTTATATTAATTCTTGTCTATATTTTCATGCATTAATGTTTGATTTCAATTGTTACTTTAGTTAGGTTTATGCTTTCTAGATAGGTACAAATTGTATTAAGAGAGTGTAAGTGATCCATAAACACATGATCATTCAAATAACATCAACGTTATCCAATTTATTAAGTATGAAATTGATAAAAAAAAAGGACAATATGGGAAAAATGACAATGCCTTAATCATCGTGCACTTTGTAAACTAAGAGGGTGGTGCCACTGATGGAATGTATAAGGACTTTCCAATTTATCAAAAATCTCATGAGGTCAAACTACAATGTAGGTTTCATAGAGAGTAGATCTAGATTCTCATCACCAAAAGATGAATACAATGGAACCCTAGACTCCTATTTATAGAGATTTTACCATTGATTTTCTTGGATTGAGAAACAATTACTCTTAGTAAACACAAAAATTTGGGAGCATATTTAACAAAATGATGTACTACCAATAAAATGGCATTAGCTCAACCAATTAGATTGCTTAGCATTAAAGAAGACATAGGTTCAAATATTTCCAAGAAATACACAAATAATATCTAAATTTTGTTATAATACCACTATACCATGATGATATAATATGGGTGGGGTTCATTTTGATCCCATATAAAAAATTTGAAAATGATGTATCGCCAAATGTTACATGCCTCTAATTATAATCCAACAAGCTTAGAAGGCTTTTAAAATGATTTTATGCACCACTACATGCTAAAATATTTCTCTCAAAATATTTTCCTTTGGATATATACCTTTAGTTTTACCCCTCTATTCGTTTTCAAGCTATTAATTGCAGTTATCGATAAAACTACTCACTTTTACAAGTAAATCATTATCCTTGAGCAGTTCAGTCCCTAGATCCAATCAAACCACTTTGCATGTGAAATGCTTTTGAACCAATTTGTACATTGTGCAAGTAAATTGATCTTGAGTCAATTGGCAACTGTACTAGAATTAGACAAATTTTATAGGGTTTTGTAAGGTGTATATTGCTCTATTCCGTTGTCTCATGCTCCTTCAAAATTATTAATCCAAAGTTAGTGCCAAGGAACTACATCAAGACAAAAAGTAGTGACATATAAAAAATTTAATTAATTGTTATTTTATCTAAAATAAATTATTATGTAATTCTCATTCACTCTAACATATAACATATAGTTTTAGTTTATATCTACCAAGATAAGTGACAACAAGAAACTATATGCATCATTTGTACACCTTCAAAAAATGCATTGCAATTAGTCCCATCTCAACGTGTTGCACCCCTTTTATGTGATGGACTGTATTTTTTCTTGTTAGAGTATATTACATTATTTAGGTACATGTCAATGTACGACCTTAGGTACATTATTAGATTAGCATTTACATAATAAATGCACAAGTTTTAGAATGTGCAATGATGTAAAAGGAAATGTGTCAATGTAGTTAGGAAGAGTAAGGACCAAGTAACTTATCTTCTTATATATAGG
Source organism: Wollemia nobilis (assembly GCA_028583015.1). Lineage (NCBI taxonomy): Eukaryota > Viridiplantae > Streptophyta > Pinopsida > Araucariales > Araucariaceae > Wollemia > Wollemia nobilis. The sequence goes on from JAQPPZ010000049.1 coordinate 3,947,391, forward strand.
TCTCATTGTATTGAAGCATGCATCCTCTACATCATGCACTAGTAGAGTGACCTCCATATGTTGTAGCAAGTTTTATTTTATTGAAATTACACTACTAGCTATTTTATGTGTATTTTTAGAAGTCTCTTGTCATACTCTCATGCATATTAGTTAGTCATTATCATAGTTATATCATTTCAAGATTATTTATTTACTTGTGGTCGTATTTCCTTTTTATTTTATATCTTCAAAAGCTAACACGGTATCATAGAACATGGTAGATCAATATAAAATAGGGAGAGCCACAAGGGAGGTGTAAAAACTAAAACTTCCTAGAAGATCGCCCATTCTAGAACTACTCCAACTGAATTTGCTTAACTATGGAGTTTTTTGATGGGTTGAAAATACTAAGTCACTAGGGATTGTAGACATCGAAAATTAGCATTTTTGATAACATAATAAATTATAAAATTAATATCCTTAAACATACCTTTTTTCACTTTACAAAAATATAATTAATCTCTATGTGCCTAAATTACCTAATATTTCCCTAGCAAAACCTTAGTAACACCCCACAAATAATAAATATTAATAATAAATCAAATTTTGAATATATCTCCTACATCCACTATATATATATATATATATATATATATATATATATATATAAAAAAAAAAAAAAAAATGTATATAATAATAAATCCCTACCCATATCTCTACACTATTAATATTCAGTTAGATCTAAATTATGCTAATTAAATATAATTAACATCACCATCATAAGTCTCATTTATGACCTCTCCTACATAGAAAATGATAAAATTAATAAAATAATAACAATACTAATTAACATTAATTAAATACACTATTAAAGCCCCTTAATCAAGGTTAACAATATTCAAGGCAAAGCATTTAATAAAAAATCTCTAGAAGCCTAAAATTATTTGCCCCTCTAAAATATCTAAAATCCTTTCAACATTAATATTGTACCCCTCTCATGCCATAAAAATAAATTTTAATTTTAAAATAATTACAACTCAAAAGTACATTTAATTCACTTGGCCCTAGGACAAGCCACATCAACATTTTTGCAATTTTTAATACCCTCCAGACTCCCCTATGACCCTTGGGAAACTAATTTAAAATTAGTTTCCCTCCCCTAGGATTTCCTCTTCCAAGGCAATTTAATATGCCAACCCAACCCCCTCCACCTCACCACTTTCTAGACTTTTCCCTCACCTACCTTGCACATGTGGAAGCCAAGTGGAGCCCATGTGGCATCCCACTCACCTAGCCCCAAAAATTCTATAAATACCCTTGGCCATGGACAAAGGGAGGGGACCCATTTTGAGCTAAAGTTATGCTACCAAATCCTAACCCAACACTTGACTTAGGTTACTTTCCATCATATGTAGCCTCTACTACCCTCATGAGACCTCATGAATCCATTAACCCTATCACAAGGTGTTCTAGGTTTGTAATTTCTAATTTACATTAATCACTTCGAAACCACCTCCCTTGAGATGCTCTCACCTACTGCCTACCACCTCCCTAAAGACGGTCTCGCATCTAACATAGAGTAGCATCTACAAAAAGTTTCTCGATGATAGTTCAGTGTGTGTAATAGGTATATTCAATGTTTTTATTGCATTTTGGTTTTATTTAATAGCAGTTCCTTTATTTTTATACTATGCTTTATACTTTGTTTGTACTAAGGCCCAATCTAGGTGGACCCATTTATCTACTAATTTGTCCTTGTTGGCTATGTGCAAGTCCTTTATTTTTTAACAAAAACCCTTGTAAGATTTTACATATACATACACACATACATAATATCTCCTAATTGCATATGTCAACACCATCTTCCTTGTAAAAGCACCCTTTGGGTTTATTTGTAAATTGTAAAATATAGAGTTGTATTTTGTGTTGAAAAAGCCTATTCTTGTACTAAAATTTATCATATATTACTCTCTTTGTCTTGGTATTTTTTCTTATAGATGGTGGTTTCACCTCTCTAAAAAATGGCACGCCCGATGGGACCATTCCCTTGACGAGCACCTTATCTTCACTTTATCTCAATTTATATCAGTAAAAAGATAAAATGCAATCTTTTGTCTATGTAGTATCGGTGTTGTTTTCCAACCATAGTTGTATATTTCACTAACTGATGTCATTTTTATTTTTCATAGGTGATAGCTTGGAATGCCTAACCCGATATAGTTTTAACCTGACTGCCTAACCAGATATGATCTCACACTATTGTACTGCCTGTGTAGAGATAGTTTTACCCCATATACATGGACCTACAAATTCTCATATAGGATTTTAGGTAAGTCCTCCTTATTTTCTCTTAGATCTATTTTATAGTATAATTTAGAGCTCTTTCACACACCCACAAGACTCCGTATGCTCCCCTTTTATCACAACTCACCCCTTGGACTTCCTCTTTCACACACACACAACAACAACCCCTTTTGGACTTACTTTTCTTTAGCTAGAATAGTAAGTTTTAGTTGCACTTTTATTTTTTAGCACTTTTATTTACTTTGTAGCTTCAAATAAGTTTAGTTTTTAGTTGATATATATATTTTAGCTTATATTTTAATTTCATGTTGCAAATAATCCAGGTAACAATATTGATTAGATCGAATCTCTTTTATGTTTGCTTGTTATTTTATAAATAGGCTATTAAATTTTAAGGACTATTTGTGTTCTTCCTTTAAACTATCTACTTGAGGATGGTATTGCACTCTATTAGTGTATCTATGTTCTATTGTCAGTTTTCTCAAACTTGGCCGCTTCGCCAGATATGGTCTAGCATCCACAGTCTCCTCACAGATAGTATAGCACATCTACACATTGTACAGATATAATCAAAACCTATTTTTCCTGTTAAGCCTACTGGTGAACTACCTCCCTAGAGACGATCTCACATTGCTCTACCACCTCCTTGAAGGTGATATTTCCTACTGAGTGTTTTGCCACTATGTGTTGTACTACCTCCTAAGAGATAATATTGCCTACCTGTAATCACCTCCATCAATATGGTCTAGTTAGCTACCTATTTTTGCATTTCTTATTTATTGCTTTCCACTATCTTCTGAACCATATCCTTAGAGATGATCTTGACTATAATATTATCCCTATTGATAGTCTCCCCTACATACAAAATTTTGATAGATAATTACATTTTTAGTTATATAGTTGTTATATTAGCATTAGTTCTAGCCTGAGTATATACATTTTGTTTGTTTTCTATTTTAAAATAGATTTTTTGCACACTTGCACCCTATTTTTCCATAATCCATTATCACATATACACATTTGAGTGCGAGGACAACCTCCTTGGCAATGTTGGATTTCACCACCAATCATCAGGAGCCCTAGAATTGCCATAGTTAGATGATAGTCTTCTATATTCATCACCGAGAGGTTTTTTACCCTTGGAACTAGCTCGAGGTGATAATTAGGGTAGAAACCCTTTAGCCATGAGGCTTAATTATTTGTGGAGCATAATTGTCATCTTTTTCCAAGCTCACCTGAGAGTGAAGTGAAAGCCTATAGGACCCATCGTAGGTATTAGGCAAGTAGTAGGACCTAGATAGTGTGATCTCTCTCGTAGAGGTATTTTTGTGCCCTTAGGCTACACCACATCTACCCTCCATCCTAGGAGGCCATTTTAGCCATTGGTAGAGTGCCAACACATATTTTTTAGATAACACTTCGCCACCACATTTTGTTGTATAGGGCAGGTTTTCACATAAAACACATGAAAAATCCTATATATATATTTGTATGACTATACAAATACTTGGTGTGGTTTGTATTATTGATTTCAAATTTTGTATATATATATATATATAATTTCTTGTTTAAAGTGATTATTATTACCCTTTATATTCATGATGTATTAATCTAACTTTTTGTGTGAGTAACCTTTGGCAATTTTGTTTATTCTATGGTTTTGACGCAAAGCCAAGCACGAGCTCTAAGCCAACCCATTATGTATTCTACCCAACCCTCTACCATACTTAACGTACCATATTTGAGATGGAGACTTATTCACTCAATATACACATTTTCCACAACACACCTCATTTCCCAAAGATACCCACCACCATTATAATTCTTACAACATTATTAATCTCACTACTCCTCTCGAGACCTTTAGTCAGGCTAGTCCAACTCTAACCCAACAAAACCCATCACTGTTCCACAACCTTTACAATCCACCTTACCCTTGATCATTGTTCCAAAAACTTCACTCACCTTTACCACCACTTTTGACCTCGTATCTCAACCCCTCATTGATTATTATACAACCCAAAACCTTATCCAACTCTCTACTTGTATATCATCTCCACTCCAAAAATTAATGGCCCAACCCAAAATCAATGTATTCACCCATTCCCTTACACCACCCTCTACCTTCTCCTTTATATCCATAACTTTTGGACCCTCCCAACCGTATTCTTCTAAAATCCCTCCTAAATCTAATGTTTCCACTACCCCACATTATACTTCAATATATAGTATGCCAATTCATGAATCCAATATTTTTATGCCTACCATTCCACCTACAACCAATCCCATTTTAACTTTAGCCTCATAACAACTACTAGCACCAATATTCCACTTCAATATAATTTTATCTATGTCCAACCACCATCCCAAATTCAACTACCATCTAATCCTCCTATTCCTTATCAAACCACTCATTTTACCCAAGGATGTATAACTTCACCCCATTTCTAAAAATAATCATCCCCTCCACCTCAAAAATCCTCATCCTCTTGTCCAACCCTCTTACCCCTAACACCAAACTCTCTCTAAAAAACTACCCCAATCTTATCAATTTTCTCAACAACAACCTCAACCTACACCATCCCAAATATCTCAATACACTCTCACACCAACCCCTCAACCTTCTCCTCAACCTCAACATACACCATCCCAAATACCTCAATACACTTTTCCACAAGTCCCTCAACCTCAACATACACCATCTCAAATCCATCACTCCATCCTTCCACAAGTCCTTCAATATCCTACTCAACCTCAACCTACACCATCTCAAATTCCTCACTCCACCCTTCCACAAGTCCCTCAATCTCCTCCTCAATATTAATCTACACCATCTCAAATCCCTCAATACACTTTTCCACAAGTCCCTCAACCTCCTCCCCAGCCTTAACCCACATCATCCCAAATATCTCAACCCACTATTTCACTAGTCCCTCAACCCCCTCCCCAACCACAACCAAATCCTTATCATATAACTCTCTCTTTCCAAACACCCCCTAATTTATTCCAATATTATCCCCAATACCCATCCTACACCCCTTACCCTTCACAACTATTACCACCTCAACCCAACACCTAAACCTATACCTCCCAACCTCCCAATTATACCCCTACACCTCCCAATCCCACTTACAATCCCACATCTTCTCTATCTATGTTGTAATCATCTTCACAAGATGAGATGTAATGACTTATTAGTCATATTAATGCACTTGAACTTCAAACTACGTGGATAGGATACCAAAATATAACCCTTAGATAAATTTACACCCAACCCATCCATCCATATGTACCTACCTCGGTTTACCCTTATAAATTAGAGTTTCCTAAACTTGAGCCTTTAACTGGACATGGGGATATAAAAGACTTCTTGAGTAAATATCTTAATTCTTGCTTATTAATTAGTAGTAGTGACCACTTCCTTATCTATACCTTTGGCATTTACCTAAGTGGTATAACTTTTGAATGGTATAATGCTCTACGATAACATAGTATTTATACCTTTGAGCAATTACACAACCTTTTTCTTGAGAGACTTGCCCTCTTAATAAAAAAATTATAACCTTAAAAAAATTGAATATAAATCTATTTTAGATTATGGAGCTTGATTACAAGCAATTATCAATGAATTATCCTTTTACTTTCTCATCACTAAGATAACTCACCTCTTCACCCATATTTGTAATAAAAACATCTCCTTAATCCTCAAATTACAATAATATAGGACCTTTGAAGAGGCATTTGCCCAAGATAAGGTCATTTAGAACATCAAAATTCAAGAGGGTGTCATAAAACTCAAGAAGAAAGAGTGGACAAATACGAACAAAAAGAGTAATGCCACTTCTTCCAAATCACCCAAATTCAATCCAATTGTTCATACCACACCATCTCCTACCATCACTATCCAATATCTCACACAATATCAATCTCAACGAACACCTCAACCATATTCAACTCAACCCCTAGCTTCTTCTTACACATCCCAACCTTCAAGAAAGCGTCATTGGATGTCAATATATGAGTTCAATTCCCTTGTTGAGCCTTTAGCCAATATATTCCATCACCTCATTGAATCCCAAGCCATTACCCTACCCAAAATTAAACCCCTTTATGATCCCAATAGGCCACTACCCCAATATTATAAACCACATATTTATTGTGTCTATCATCATCAATCAGATCATGATATTGAATATTACATGTAATTTAAAAACATGGTCCAAGACATGATAGAATAGGAAGAAATTTATGTTGACAACCCTATGGTCCCACAATACAAATCTTAGGATCTATCAAAATCCCCTACCCAAAACACCACAACCTCTATGTCCTCCATGCCACCTAACAAAGTAAACAATATTGATCATAAACCCAACTTTGTTAGGATGGTGCATTTTACCACTAGAGGTCAGTGCCAAGACAATTGACAAAACCAATCCCAAGCTCAATCCCAAATCTAACCCTCAAATTCTTCATCTAATACCCAAAAAATACCAACCCTCATTATCATCACATCCCCAAACCATTCTCACCTAAACTTGTCATCACTATCACCCAAAAACTAACTAATTGTCTTAAAATTTACCCCACCAAATTATTAGTTTATGACCTTATGTAGAAATCCCATGCTCACCGAGAGGTCCTAATGTATATCCTAAAAACCATTGATTTTCATTCCCAAAACCCACAAGTCTTTACAAATTTTATAGGCCATATTTGTACCTACACTAAATCATCCATTTCTTTATATGACTATGATATTAAGAAAATTCCTATAGGAGCACTCAATCCCCCTATGCACATTATATTTTACATTAATTACCTATCCTTTAATATGGTATTGGTTAGTACAAGATCTTCCATTAGTATCATTACATCAGTGGCCCTTAAACACCTTGATATCCCTCGTCATATATAGTCTATTATGATTTCATCCTTTGAGCAGTTACTTATGCTCTTTGCCCAACCATAGGTACTATCATCTTGCTCATCCAAGTTGGTCCCAAAACCATCCAAAATTTTTTGTACATTCTTGAGTAAGAGATGAAATATAACATTCTATTGGGATGACCATGGATCCAAGAGATACAATGTGTTCCATTTACTCTACATCATTGTATAAAGTATGTACATGATATCCTTATCCATTGCATACTGATTTATGATGAACCATTTAATTACTACAATTTTATCATCGATCCCTCATACACTTCACTCCCCACTAAATATTTTTCTCTTACACTAATACCAATATATTTATCCCTTCACCCAGACCCCACACTATTTTCCATGTCTTGGCATTGGTAGTGGCCCAATCCCATGATTATATCCCTACCCAAAATTCTCTTCCATTACTTGAAACCATGGGCCATCATCTTAATCCTATCATTGATCCTATCCCTCGCACTACCACTCTTACCTCTCAAGAATAAGAGGATCCCCATGTATTACCCAACACCTTAACTAACCATTTCTCCTCATCACAAGATATTTTTCTAAACACTATCTCCCAATCAGTCTCATCCGAATCTACTCCAATTCCCTTATCCAAAGACATCCCTACCACCTCCATAAGCCTTCCTCACCTTCCACCATAATCCTACATGTTAATGTACATATTACTAACCTAGCCATAGGTGAGTATCTTATACATAATATAACTATTAAAAACTTACCATATGTAGAGTCCATCAAATATTTTGGTAGACCCCAAGATATACTTTTAGTTATAGGCACTATTGTGTCCTTAGGCTCATCATATAACCATACCAATTTTTTTTATGGAGAATTCACCACATCCACATCATCATATTCCTCCATCCCTTTTAAAGATAATTTTTGTGCTAACATTGACTATCTCTCCAAACCATCTTTTGTTATACATTATTTAAAAAAATACCATTGGTAGGATTTTGGCTTAGGACACTATGAGAAAGGCATCCATACCCCTATTGACCTTACATATCATTTACCCAATACTTGAGTAGGTCTTAGCTATACCGATATGCCTTCCCTTACCTACTTAACCAAAGCCTTTTCCATCCACAAGAAAAATGAGAAGGAGATAAACCACCATAATATCACACCTTCATCATACCCCCACATTGTCATGATATTTTTTGACCTCTTCACTCCTTACCAAATTCCTATTGAGTCTCATCACTTATTACCTATCCAACCTGATGCCATTGATATGAGCCTTATTTCCACACCCCCAAATATAGATGACATTTTATCCATCCAATAGATTATCCCATATACCCCTAACCATATCTCATCCTCTTCCTCTACCATATGCACTACAAATATAGTAGATACTCCTCCTACACTTGCACCTGCCAATTCATCACTCCTAATACCTATACCATACCGATTGGGGGAGGGTTATCACATTTTAATTGAACGAAACCTAGACATAAACCTTATATCTAATTCCACTAATGCATAAATAGTTAAAATAGGAAAAGGCCTCTTTGAAGAGGAGAAAAACCAATTTACTACATTCCTAAAAGAATATAAGTAATTTTTTGCTTAGTCTTACAAAGATATGCTTGGATTAGATCCCAATTTTATGGTCCACAACCTGATGGTCACGAATCCACCTAGTTACAAAGTCTATGCCTTATGGGCCCTAAACCTTACCAACATTGAAAGGTCAAAGGAGATAAATATCCTCTGAACCAATATCCAGAGAGGACTGAATCCCTTACTAAATCCTACATTGGGTATAAGTTTAGAGAAATATGAAAGAAATAAGAAATTATAGAAATATATGGCAAATATGGCTATAAGCTGGCTAAACAAGATGGAGATAGACTACCAGTAGAGCTTCCACCAAGAAATTAAGCAAAATCCAATAGAAAACACAAGCGTAGAGACTTGTAATGACTATGCAAGAGAATAGCCTTTAGAATGCATTCCAATATTCACTCACATATAAGCAAAGACTAAATTCAATAACAAAATTCACTCACAACAAATAATAGGAATAAAATCTTAAGAAATCACACACAAATAACTATCAAGTGTAAAATCATTCTAGGAACCAGAAGCCAAATTGTTTTGATTAATGCAGAGAAATTGGAGTATATTTCTATAGAGTGTCCACCCTTCAATTATTTACAATGAAAAATGATTAGTATTTTATAGAGGTATTCCACCTGTAACATTTAATGTATGTTGGTGTTTCAAAAACTAGCGTGCATATTTTCCTCCTTGGTATTAGTGGCATTCTGGTCAAAACATTCTATGAGGGAACCATGATACAACTTTGATGGATGAAAATTACCCAAAGAAGTCAATAGAAGTAAATGCTTAGAATAACCTTGGGAATTGGAGCATTGGGACACAACAAAATCGCTCGAAGATCGAGCATGAATTTGATTCACCTTGTGCCTTGGAAATTCACTACTACTAGGAAAGTTCATCGAGTATTAAATTTGCTTCAAAAATCATCATGGTTGATAGTCAATGTGTTGGGAATAAGCAAGAATTGCCTCTGATATCTCAACATTGAAGTGAATATTCTAGAAATACTACCCTACATCGCTCCTAGAATTAAATGTTATTATTCCTTACTTTATTTCTAGAAAACTACAAAAGCATGTACCCAAAAACTAAATCACTATTGAGGAGTTAATTTCACCCAAATAAGGGGTGAAATAGCCTTGTTAGAGCAAAAATAGGTGACAATGTAGCCATTATTTATGTTTGAATAATTTCATCTTTCAATCCTTTTCTTATAACTATCTTTTTCACTGTCACCTCAAAAAATGATGACATAGACATGAAAGCACTTTTTAAAACTCCTTTGGGCCATAGGCATGTGATAAAAACCTTGTATTATGCATCACCCCAAAGAGGGGTGCCAAGGATTTTTGCCCCTCTATTGGGGTGACAACACTTTCAAACTTTTCACAATTTAATCAGACTTTGATACATTCAACATATGAAACAACTTTCGTCCCAAAGAGGGGTGACAAGAGGTTTTACCCCTCACTTGGGGTGACAACGCTTGATTAATTTATTTTTCTTTGAAGCCCCTTCTCATTTCGATTGAGTGAATCCATTTCTCAAGTTTTGTTTCACCTCCAAGAGGGGTGAAAATATTTTGTCCACTCTTTTATTAAAAATTCGAACCCAATTTTACCATTTTTTAAAAAGAAATCCCTTGGGGTGAAAGTGTTCAACTTCGTTACTCTGAAGTGCTTCTCCTTTGACAACAAACTTCTTGTAGGAACTTGTGTTCCTTAGCAGTTTTAAGAAAAAATTTACACATTGCTTACAAGATTTGGATGTTATTTATAGTCATACACTATTACAAGAATAAAGGGGCAAAAAATAAAAACTACATTAAAACTGAATGTATTAAAATTGCCATGCTTTCATTGGCATATTCATCAGAATTTTACAATCAATTATCAAAACAAAATTAAAATGTGGTAAAGTTGCAAAACTGCCAATATTCTTAGTGGCTCGTAGGGTATCCAGCTTGCATTGATGCAATTTTTAGCATATTAATTACATCATTGTTCATTAAATGTTTTGGGCAGGTAGTTCACCAACCGTTGGTTGGTTAGATGGTTGGTTTGCCGAACCAAACCCTGCAATGTGTTTAAATCAACCATCAATACAATTTTATTTATTTCCTGCATTATTAACTTGCTTCGTGTTTTCAATATGGTATCAGAGCATAGGTTCGAATACCATGGTACCTAAAATGTAAGAGGGATCGAATCTCAAGGAGGTATGAGACAAAGGACACAGGTGTTGGGCTTAGATCCCGAGGAGGTACAAGATGAAGGGGATGTAGGTTTTCATTTTTTTTGGACGTGATATCACGTCGATTGAGATTTTGGAGCATGTAGATCATTTTTTTTTTGTTTTTGTAGGTGATATCATGTAGACACGTAGACCGAGGCTAGCCATGTGTACCACATGTAGCATGCAAACCGATGTATAACACGCATATCGAGGTTGGCCATGTGGACCATGTGTAGCATGTAGACCGAGGTAGACCACGTGACAATTGGTGACCATGTTTCAATTGGAGGTGTGATCTGGTGGTTGAAAATAATAACTACGTGGTGGCTGACTAGGCTGACTACATGGCAACTGATGGTTGACTAGACTAATAACATGGCATCTGACTAGACTGACTATGTGGTGGTTGGTAAAGTGACGTGGCGGCTGACAAGATTGGTTATGTGGCAAGGGTGACTGGTGACACATGGTAGTTTGAAAAATGTTGGTTGGGCAAATGGATTGCTCTAAGGCAATCAATGTTCTTACTATGCTTTGCTCCTAATATAGCATAGATCTCCCACAACATGAATTATGTGGGACAAATAATTCACACACGTTTAATTTTCTTTCACATGTCGACTATGGTTTAAAAAGGAGGTCACCCTCATTTATTCCCATTCATCGAATAGATGGAGTGGTTTTTAAACTGCTTAGCCCAGTGCTGGTTCTAGGATCAAATCCCATGGGTGCCACTTAATGTTGCACGAATCTGTTTTATTTGCAACAAAGAAAAACAAACAAAAATTGTTTATTTTGACAAAGCAATTTTTTTTTTTGAAAAAAAAAAATGATGACAATTTTTTGGAGAAAGAATTTGATAATTTTTTGGAGTAAGAATTTGACAATTTTTGGAGCAAGGATTTGACAATTTTGGATCAAGAATTTGACATTTTTTTCAGAGCAAGAAATTGATTATTTTTTTTCAAGCAAGATATTGCCATTTTTTTGTGCACAAGACATTTTTTTTTCTCTCAAAGGGCACGAAATATTTTTCCATAATACGCGGAGATGATTTAAAGTTTTTTTCAAAAATATTCTATTTTTTCTTGCCATTTTGGAGGGATAAGTTTTTGGAGTTTGGAAGAGACCAAATACAATTTTTTCCTTGTTTTTTTTGCACAAGCAAAGGGGGGGATCTTCAGCATTCCTTGTTGCAAAAATTCTAAGACACAGGGGGAAGAAAAATTGTTATAAGAAACCTTCACAATGTCGTTTGTTCACAAATATCTATCAGATTCACAATTGTTGAAAGGTTCTAACTTCACACCATGTAAGACAAAGATGTGTGCTATTCTTCAAGTGGAAGATCTGTGGGATGTAGTGATTGGCACTACAAATTGTCCTACAACAAGAGCATATTAGGAAGCTTTTGATAAAAAGACAAGAAATATCTCATGTTCATTCTACTTGCTACTACATATGAGGTCCAACCTAATATCTATGATTCTAAAACTAGTAAGGAAGTTTGGGATGCTTTGATTACTATTTATGAAAGTAAGAATCAGTCCACTATTCTACATCTTCAAAATCAACTACATACACTTAGTATGAAATCTGGTGAGATGGTAGATCTATTTCTATGTAGAGTGGCAGAAATGAAATCCAAATTGAATGCTATGGTAAAACCAGTGGATGATACTCTCTTGACCTCTGTCATATTGAGAGCATTGCTAGAGTCTTATAAGATGTTGATAACCTCTCTTAATGTATCTGGTAGACAAGTGTCTTTTGTGGAATTGGTAAATTTGATTCAAGATGAGAAGGAAAATCATATTTAGAAGGATGAAATGCTAGATAATACCCTCTACACCAAACAAGGGGGTAAGAAACATGGTCAATTTCAAAAATGAGGATCTTCCTCCAAGGGACAAGGGAAACAACATTAGTAAAAATACAAAAAATATTACAATATTTGTGATATGAATAACCATGACACCAATAGGTGTTGGTTTAAGAACAAGAAAAAAAATGACCAAGATTATAAGAAGGGCAAAGGAAAATACAAACCCCAAAAAAAGAATAAGCAACCCAAGGGGCATGTTGTTTATGTTGAATCAGACTCAAACTCAGATTTTTCAGGATCAGACTTGGACTCAGAATCTAAGAGAGCACACAAAGTGCTCATGAATCATACTTCATCTCCACAGATAGATGTTGTATGGTATATTGATTCAGGGTCTGGTACACACATGACTGGCAATAAATCATGGTTTGAAACTTTTGAGGAGAAAGAACGTAAGCTAGTCACAATTGCTGACAATCAAGTCTACCAAGTGAAGGGTGAGGGTGATATTTCTGTTACTCTTCCAAATCATAAATGTTAGATTAAAAAGGTACTCTATGTACCTAAATTGTATAATATTTTTTTTTCGGTCCCTCAGATGTTGGATAAAAATATGGATGTTGTGTTCCATGTTGAAAAATGGAAAAAAAGATGTTTATATCCAAAAAGGGGAAACATGTAGCAACCGGATCATACAAGCATGGCTTGTTCATCGTAGATGCCATTTCAATGCCTCATGTTGCACTGGAAGCAACTAAAAAATAGGACACTTCTCTGTGGCATAAGAGATATGGGCATATGAGTTCAGGATATTTGCTTGAGTTGAGAAAATATGATATGGTGAGAGGACTTCCTAATATCTCCATATTTCTAGTTTTCTCAGATTGCTTGGAAGGTAAGCAACATCGAGTACCATTTGAAACAAGATCTTCCATAGCTAAGAAACCTTTGGAGTTGGTAAATGCCAATTTGTGTGGTCCTATGAGAACCAACTATGGTGGAAATAAGTATTTTCAATTTTTCATTTATGATTACTCACGAAAGATGTGGGTTTTCTTCCTTAAATTGAAGTTAGAGGTATTTTCGTATTTCAACAATTCAAGAAGCTTGTTGAGGAGTCTGGATGTTTCATAAAAACCCTCCGCTCATATCGAGGGGGGGAATATACTTCTAAATAATTTTCATCATTTCTAAAATAACATGGGATTAAGAGACAACTTACTATAGCCTATACTCCATAGCAAAATGGAGTTGCAGAAAGAAGAAATCGTTCCATTATGGAAATGGTTCGATGTAAGCTAAAGGAAGAAAATATTAAGAATGAGTATTTGGGTAGAAGCTATAAACACAACATCATACCTTCTAAATAGAGCACCCATAAGAGCTCTATAGGGTAAAACTCCACAAGAAACATGGAGTGGTAAGAAACCCTCCATTTCTCATCTAAGGGTTTTTGGATGCAAGGCATTCATGCATATACCAAAACAAAAGAGGAAGAAGTTAGATGATAAGACTTTGCAATGTATCTTTCTTGGTTATGATGATAATTCAAAAGGATATCGACTGATAGATCCTATGACCAAGAAGACACATATAAGTAGATATGTGGTATTTGATGAAGCTTTCACATCAAATAACACTTCTACAACAATATACCTTGAGGAAGATGAGCCTAATAAAGAGACTTCACCTCCTTAGAATAAGATTCTAAAGTGGTATACCAGTACATTGAGAGATTTCAAGTTGGCATCGGTTCCATATCTAACTCTAAATTGACCTTGTACTCGTAGTATGACTTAGTAGAAGAGAGTAGAGGCATCTACATAAGTGGTCTATGAGTTGTGTCAACAATTTGATGAACTATCTATAGATGCAAAGGAATATGGAAGATGAGAGGGTTTATATGATAGGATTGGATTAAAATTAACCCACAATAGTTTAGGATGCACTTAGTCAGCCTCAATGGAAGACTGCTATGAAAGCAAAATATACTTCTCTCATGAAAAATCATACATGAAAGCTAGTAAATCTGCCTTCAGGAAAGAAGCCTTTTGGTTGTAAATGGGTGTTCAAAGTGAAGTATAAGGCAGATGGTACTATTGATAAGCATAAAGTCTATATTTTTGCAAAGGACTATGCTAAAAAATAAGGCATATATTATGAAGAGACTTTTACCCCTACTACAAAAATGACTACCATTCAAGTACTTTGTGCCATGGTAGCCCAGTTTGGGTGGAAGTTGCATCAGAAGGATGTAAAAAATACCTTTATGAATGGTGACCTACAAGAAGAAATGTACATGATCCAAACAGAAGGATTTGTTGTTGAAGGGCAAGAACAAAAAGTTTGTAAGTTGATCAATTCCTTGTATGGGCTGAAACAAGATCCTCAAGCTTAGTACATCAAAATTGATAGTCACCTAACGCAACATGGATTCCAAAGAAGTCCATTAGATATGAATCTCTATATAAAGAACAATGGTTCTAACATAGCGATTTTGGTGCTATATGTAGATGATCTAATCATAACACATAGTTCAAAGAGTATGATTGATATAGTGAAAAATGATCTAAAATCATCTTTTGAAATGACAGATCTCAGAATTCTTCACTATTGTCTTGGTTTAGAAGTAACTCAAAAGAAACATCATATTGGAGTTACCCAAAAGAAATATGCCAAGACATTGATTGAAAAATATCGGATGACTGACTGTAAGTCTAAAGCTACTCCAATGGAGGTTGGACTTAAGCTATCTCGATATGATCAATCCCCACAGGTATATGGCACTCTCTATAATAAACTAATTTGGAGTCTCATATATCTAACCAATACTGGGCCTAATATTAGTTTTTCTATTGGTTATCTTTCATGATTCATGCAGGACCCAAAAGTGAGCCATTGGAAATAAGAAAAAAGAGTTCTTCAGTATGTTCGTGGTACAACAGATTTTGGCTTGGAATACACAAGGAATAACAATTTCTATCTACAAGGATACATGAACTCCTAATATGCTAGATCCATTGACGATCAAAAGTAAAATTTTGGGTACATTTTTTACCTTGGATCTGGTCCTATCTCTTGGCATAGTAAGAAACAGTAGGTGGTTGCTATCTCTTCTACAGAGGTAGAATATTGTGCAGCCAATGGAGCAGTCTGCAAGATAATATGGTTATGTCACATTATTAAAAATATGGGCCTTCCAAAGAACCTTCCTCTTCATTTTTTTTATGATAATCAAGGTGTTTTGAATCTTATCAAGAACCCCATATTCCATGATCACACCAAACACATTGACACTAAATGTAATTTCATTTGATATGAAGTTCCAAAGCACCGTATACAACTCAAATACATTCCCATGAAGAGCAAGTTACACATATTTTTACCAAGGCACTTGCACGTGTCAAATTTGACTTATTTCGTAATGCTTTTTGTATTTTCCAATAAGGTAATAATGGGGGATGTTAGCATATTAATTACATCATTGTTCATTAAATGTTTTGGGTGGGTAGTTCACCAACCGTTGGTTGGTTCACTGAATCAAACCTTGTAGTGTATTTAAATCAACTATCAATACAATTTTATTTGTTGCCTGCATTATTAAATTACTCCATGTTTCTAATAGAAATTGATCCCTGGCCTTCATCCATTGGGCTTCAATAATCAGCTTTACCAGGTGCATCAAGATGCTTGCTACCTACTTTCGCATTTTTCTCCTTCGCCCCATTTTTACAGCTTCTTATTTGAGAAATTCAACTATAGCCACGTACACTATAGTGACATCTGATCAAATATTATATGGTGATTATCTCCAGGCCATTGAAGGAATCAACCAAGTATCTAAAAATCTTTACTTGCCCCATATAAATGTAGTTCATTAGTTGACTAAGCTCTAATAAACCAAAACCGATGCGCATGAGCTTTCTCATCAACAACAACACATGATATTTAGGAAGTGGCTCCTCCCAATCATAAAATTTGGAGGCATCATCAATAAAGACCACCCAAGTAGCTTCCAAGTCTACTTTCAGTGGAATGTTTCCCCTATCATCAGTAAAATTGGGGAAGTCATTTCTTGAGCACTACATTAAAATATGTCATGGAAATTTGTTTCTCTTTCTTAAATATGTCAAGCAAATTATGAGCCTCTTTCTCTTGGTCCATCCTAAAGAAAAACTAATGCAATACAACTTTGGCATTCACCCAAGATCGGGCCATATCACTCATTTAGAAAAATCAAACGCTAGATCTTGCCAGTGTTTGCATTTGTGTTGCTTTTACTAGTAGAGGTTCTAGGTGCTCCTAACCAAGATCCACTATACACCAGTACATGAGGACCTATGTCACCCTAGCCACCTAGTTATTATAGTGATAAATCAACTGGTTGTGTGCCCTCTTGAATTTTTCTTTTTAGGACTATGGCTTGTGTTGTTCTTACTACTACTTGATCCTACAGTTGGCTCTTTAGTGCCTCAATCCGTTTCTCTGCTCCTCCCTTCATCTGCTGGTTCTTTTGAAGTATGATCTCCAAATATTTTGTTTTTTTTTCCACCAAGTTATCTCTGACTGTGCATATTGCAAATGCACCCAAAATTTTTCCAAAGACTCCTCCAAATCAGTGATCTTAGTTTCAACTTCAAAGAATATAGTGTTCACCATGTAAGAACAAAGAGCTTGTATATACTTGAATATTTCCCACTATCTTCATGGTTTCAAGCATGGTGAGGTCCTTAGTGATGATCTCATAACTATAATCCTCCAAAGTCATCTCACCTTGAGGCTTTCAAACTTGGGAAATCATATTCATAGTGTGAGCCTCCATGGTGGTGGGATCAAAGGTGACCTACTTCGAGAGCTTTGCTAGCACCATAGATTCTCTCCTATTCTTACTCTTTAGCCATTATGATGAGCTCAACTAATCCTGGCTGATTTTTATGGTAATAGGTTTCATGGGTACAATTGCTATCATCGATTTAGGTACTACCTACAACTTCAAAAACAGGGTAAATGGAAAACAAGTTGTCTATGGATTGGGCTTGATAGAAGTGGAAACAACCATAGTGGAAATGGTGGTGTAAATGGAACTGGTGGTGGAAATGAATGCATGGGGTTCGACAATAGTTACACTCACTCAAGGAGGAGATTGCATACTTAAAGTCATAGTAGTTAGTACTTGGGCGGATGATGCAGGAAGTGAAAATGAATTCAAAGTGGAAGTGAAAGAACTAAAAGAAAGGGAAATCAAAGAAGTGATAATAGAAGGAGTGGGAGTGGTGGTGACCATAGACTGGAAAATGGGAAGTAAAATTGAAGTAGAGGGTATACCAAATGGAGGGACTATGAAAGTGGAAATCCAAGGAAGGGAAGTGATAGTCACCACTCGCTTAGGGAGAGAAGAGATAGAATAAAATGTACCTTCAAGATCTATCACCTTCAAATCTAGCGGGGATACAGGTAGCTATGACATCGGGTCTTCCTCCATTTTGTCCCTTGGTTCTACTGCAACATCCTCCTCAATATTGATAAAAGAAATGCCTTGAACAAACAGATTCATCTAAACCAAAGGGACAACTTCTAGTAATTTTGTGTGCTCAAATGAAACTATAGGAGGAGGGTTTGACAAAACTACTCCAATTATTTGCTTCTTCGTAATTTAATAACTGGAAAATTTTATTGCCTTTTCTCCTTTCAATGTAACGACACTTCTAACACGTGTTCCTCTTCCTCAAACATAAGTGACACTCTTGGACCATGGGATGCTGCTCCTCGACCACATATTCTTCACTACTTGATATTTGCAAACTTCGAGGCACTATGCAAGTGAACATAATCGACTGGTAACTATATTAAAACCCATCATATCTCCAAAAATGTTTCGTCTATTACAAATCCATACGGTGACCCAATGTTGGCAATTTTGGGTACCTTGGGTACATTGCCTTTACTCTAAGTGTAGATGTTGTCATTGATGTCAAGAAGGTCTTGAAGCAATTTGGTTTGATGTCAAAGAATGTGTCTTGATGAAGGTTTCAGCATGGACAATGATTTTCCAAGAAGATTAGGGTAGCCCAGTTGCAAAAGATCAAGAAAAAGACAAGTAAGAAAAAGTGTGTAGGTGCCTGGAAAAACTGTTGTGATTTCGTGACATGTTTTAGGAGAGAGAAAGCGTTGGCAAAACTGTCGCGATTTCATGACATGTTTGAGGAGAGAGAAAGTGTTGGAAAAAATGTCACGATTTCGTGACATGTTTGAGGAGAGATAAAGTTTGGGCAAAAGTGTCACGATTTCGCGACATGCTGGAAGACAGAGACAAAGCAGGCAAAACTGTCATGATTTCGTGACATGTTGGTAGGGAAGAAGAGCAGATGGAAAGTGTCACGATTTCGTGACATGTTGCATTTTTGTGACTCAAAAAGTGCAAGAAGGCAAAGAAGGAAAAGTGTCATGATTTCGTGACATTCTGCAAAGTAAGTTGTTCGGACGAAAAAGTGTCGCGATTTCGTGACATGATGCTAAAGAGAGAGTCTGCAAAAAGAACTGTCACGATTTCATGATAAGTTCGAAGAGAGAGAAAGTTACATGTAAAAGGTCATGATTTCGTGACATGCTGCAGAGGTCAAGTTGAGTACTGTCGTGATTTCATAGCATACTGAAAATCTCGAAGTGAGAACTGTCACGATTTCGCGACATGCAGCAAAGGGAAGAGCCTGAAAGGAGAAGCATCGCGATTTCGTGACAAGCTACAAAAGAAATCGTACGAAATCCAGAAGTGTCGTGATTTTGTGATAGGCAGTAAAGAAAACGTATAGAAGCCAGAAGTGTCGTGATTTTGTGATAGGCAGTAGAGAAAGCGTACGAAAGCCAAAAGCATCACGATTTCACGACAGGTTGCAGGAAATGCTTTCGAAAGCTAAAAGCATCACGATTTCATGACAGGATGAAAGAAAAATGTATGGATGCAGAAAGTGTCATGATTTCACGATATGCAGAAGTGAATTAGCCAACAGGATGAATATGTTGCGATTTTGTGACATGTCACAGTTTCGCGACCAAAAGGCAAGTGCAGACTCTAGAGTAGGAAGATGTCACGATTTCACGACATGTTGCAGTTTCGTGACTCTAAGAGGAGAGAGACTGTACAACATCAGTAATGTCATGATTTCATGACAAAAGCAAAGAAGTAGGCCATGAAGTCAGAAGGGTCATGATTTTGCGATAGAAGTGAGATGACATCAGCAAGAGGCAAAGGTGTCACGATTTCGCAACAGAAGCACAAAGGAAGTCGACAAAGGTCAAGGTGTCACGATTTTGTGACAACAAGCTATAGAAGGTGTATGGTTGTAAAAGTGTCACGATATCGCAACATGTTGTAGTTTCACAAGAAAAGCTACAAAACAGCAGAGGCGGTTGAAGCCGACAGAGTTAACCTTGAGCCGACGAAGTGTAGGGTTGTGCAATCGACGTTGTTTTAGGGATATACAGTCGACTAAGACCAAGAATCTAATCTTGAGATTGTTAGTATAAAAGGAGGGTTGTTTGGAGAGTTTGATCATTGATCGAAGTGTGCATTCGAAGTGCGACTTTCAAAGAAGCAGAGTGCGGGGAGAAGTTCGATCGTCGAAGAGTAGAGTGTGCGAAGACATTGCTACTGTGTTTGCACAAAGGTGCATAAGTGGATATTTGATCGAGTGTTGTAATTGCGCAGAGGTGCAAGTTCGAGGACAATAGTGCCAGACCGAAGGACTATGTTTTGGTGCAGATAAGAGGACCGACTATGCGGTGATAGAGTTGAGGACAAAGGTCTCCAGCCAGAGTAGGGAAGACAGGTGTCTTCTATGGATAGAGTTCCACTTGCTAAGGGCTGTAGAGGTAGAGGTCTTCTAGAGGATCACCATATTGAGCAGAGCTAGGGGAAGGTATCTCCTTTGGGTTGGTGCCCATAAACTTTGTAATCGGGACATGTTTCCCAAAATTTGAGGTGATAAAATTTAGTAAAATTTTTATCCGTGGAGTAGCCCGCGTTGGGTGAACCACATAATTTGCTGTGTCTCTATTATGGATGATATTATGTGCATTGATTTGATTTTTGTTTTTGATACGATTATATATTCACTGCATAATATTGAACTGCAAGTTGAATCGAAAGAAAAAGTAGAAAGCGGTCTTATACTGTTCACCCCCCTCTCAGTATAAGCTTGTGTTCTTCAATTGGTATTAGAGCTAGTACCTTCGAAAATTTTAACAGCTTGAAGGAAAAGTTTGCAAAGAACACAATGGATTATTCAAGCGGCAATGCAACACCTATCCTTGATGGATCAGATTTCGGTCTGTGGAGTGCAAGAATGAAAGTCTATCTAATGGCACTTGGTAATGAGGTATGGGAAGTAATTGAAGATGGGTACACTATCCCTATAAATGGTCCATACACTAAAGAAGACAGGCTCTTACATCACAACAACTCAAAAGCCATGAATGCAATCTTGAAGGGTTTACAGAAAGTTGATCTTACCAAAGTGATTCACTGCAAGATAGCTAGTGAAATGTGGAAACAGTTGCAGGTGGTTCATACAAGTGATGCTAATGTTCGAAAGGCCAAATTGAGACACTTTAAAGGTATGTTTGAACAACTCAAAATGAATTATGATGAAAATATTAGTGACTACATGCTTCGTATGGATGATATTGTTAACTCCATGAAAGACTTAGGTCTTAAGCTTGCTGAAAATGATGTGTGTGATAAGATTTTAAGATCTCTTCCTAATAGATTTAGTGAAAATATTTCTGCTATTGAGGAAGCTAAAGATTTAGATAAGTTGAAAAAGGATGAGCTCCATAGTATTCTTGTAGCATTTGAGCTGAGAACTCAAGTGAAAGTTGATGTCAAGAAAGAGGCAGCTTTCAAAGCTTCCAAGAAATCAAAGGGCAAACAAATTCAAGAAAGTGATGAGTCTTCTAGTGAGGAAGAGGCATACTACAACAAGAAAGGCAAGTTTTCTAGAAAGCACAAAAGCAAGAAAAATATAAGATGTTTCAACTGTGGAAAGTTTGGTCATTATGCTACTGATCAGTACTGTCTCCAAGAATGAAAGTGATGAAGATATACAGGATGTTAAGAGCAAGGATTCTGAAAAGCACAGGTATTACAGAAAGAACAAATATGAGCACAACAATCAAGGAAAGAGGTATTCACACAAGAACAAGAAGAGATTCTACCTGGACAAAGCAAGTAAGTGTTCTAGCAGTGATAGTGAAAGTTCTTCTAGTGATGATGAAAATGAGATGCTGTTCATTTCAAAAAAGGAAGAAGAACCGAAACATAAATTCATTATCATGAAATGTTTTAGATGTGGAAATTTTGGGCACCTTGAGGATGATTGTACAAATAATGAATTGGTTTCTAGTATGTATGAGGATGCTTCAGAAAATGATAAGGAAAATGCATGTATGGTTTTTGAAAAGGGTAGCACCTCTAGTGATAAGAAATCTGAAAAAGGGTTTGATATTTCAAAATGCAATCAAATAGAGGATCTTGAAAGTGAACTTACTAATTCTCTTAGTGTTTTGAAAAAGGAAAGAAAGAAGAATGCTAGACTCAAGGATAAGTTAGATGAATGTTGTATGGAGAGAGATGAACTTATAGAAAGTCTTAACATCTCTATGGCTAAGACACAAGAACTCAAGAATGAGTTAGATGCTAAAATTCTGGAGTATAGTGAGTTAGAATAGGAAATGGCTTATTTGGAAGAGGAAACTAAAAAATACAAGGATAAACTATACAGGTTTCAAGAAAGCTCCAAAAAGGTTAAATCTCTCATCAAAGGTCAAAGAAAACCAAAAGATAAAATAGGTATCGATTTTGTTGAGCCACATAAGAAACAGGTTGGGGAATCTAGCAAGAGATTACAAAAGGAAGAAAGTTCTGACGTAAAAAGTACTTCAGATCAAGAGTCCGTGAGTGATAAATTCATAGAAATAGACAATAGAATTCTGAATGTGAAGAAGAAGTTTACCTGACCTAGAAGGTCATTTATAGGAAAGTTTAATGGCAGATGTTTTGCATATCACAGGTTTGGCCACATGGCTTCGCATTGCATGACTCAAGTAAGGAAGATAAATGACAGTTTTAGGGGCCATAACTTATTTCAAGGATATTGCTACTCTTGTAATCAATTCGGGCATAAGGCAATGTTCTGAAAAACTAACAACAGGAACACGGTTACTCATAACAGACGAATTCAAAAAGGAGGTATGCCGAACAGAAATAACTTTGTTACGTGCTATAAGTGCAACAATGAAGGACACACATCTAGACAGTGTAGAGCTAATTTTCCAAGGTACAGGAACAAAAAAAGTGATATAAATAGGTCCAAGGATCAAGGTATGAGTAAAAATAGGAATGATAAAAGAAACAGGAACAGTATTATGAATAGGTCTGAGGATCAGAACAGTGACAGGAATAAAAATACAGTCAACAAATTCAAGAGAAGGCTCGGCAAGGAAATTGTAGACACTGATGATGATGAGTGTCTAATGGGAGTGTCACTCCCAAACTTGTTTTAAATCACCTCATAATGAGGTGGGGGAGGGACTAAGCTAAGAGGCTCATTCTTAGTCCCGAGCCCCAAAGGTGACCCATTGCCATTGATGACAAAGGGGGAGAGATATGAGTAAGGGGGAGAGCTTCATAGTGAAGAAGAGAGCTTCAAGTCAGGGGGAGCATAACTTCAAAGGCAGATTCTCAGTTGTTGGATCAGTTGATTTCAGTTTTGGCTCTTGACTAGTGTTTTTAGTTAAGGTTTGCCATCAATGACAAAGGGGGAGATTGTTGGCAATTTGGGTACCTTGGGTACATTGCCTTTACTCTAAGTGTAGATGTTGTCATTGATGTCAAGAAGGTCTTGAAGCAATTTGGTTTGATGTCAAAGAATGTGTCTTGATGAAGGTTTCAGCATGGACAGTGAGTTTCCAAGAAGATCAAGGTAGCCCAGTTGCAAAAGATCAAGAAAAATACAAGTAAGAAAAAGTATGCAGGCGACTGGAAAAACTGTCACGATTTCGTGACATGTTTCAAGAGAGAGAAAGCGCTAGCAAAACTATCACGATTTTGCGACATGTTTGAGGAGAGAGAAAGTGCTGGCAAAACTGTCATAATTTTGTGACATGTTTGAGGAGAGAGAAAGTTCGGGCAAAAGTATCACGATTTCATGACATGCTGGAAGACAGAGACAAAGCAGGCAAAACTATCACGATTTCGTGACATGTTGGTAGGGAAGAAGAGCAGATGGAAAGTGTCACGATTTTGCGACATGTCGCATTTTTGTGACTTAGAAAGTGCAGGAAGGCAGAGAAGGAAAAGTGTCACGATTTCGTGACATTCTACAAAGTAAGTTGTTTGGACGAAAAAATGTCATGATTTCGCGACATGATGCTGAAGAGAGAGTCCGCAAAAAGAACTATCACGATTTCATGACAAGTTCGAAGAGAGAGAAAGTTACATGTAAAATGTCATGATTTCGTGACATGCTGCAGAGGTCAAGTTGAGGACTGTCACGATTTTGTAGCATACTAAAAAGCTCGAAGTGAGAACTGTCACGATTTTGCGACATGCAGCAAAGGGAAGATCCTGAAAGGAGAAGCGTCGTAATTTCGTGACAAGCTACAAAAGAAATTGTACGAAAGCCAGAAGTGTCGCGATTTCATGACAGGCAGTAAAGAAAATGTACAGAAGCTAGAAGTGTCGTGATTTCACGACAGGCAGTAGAGAAAGCGTACGGAAGCCAAAAGCATCGTGATTTCGCGACAGGTTGCAGGAAAATATTTCGAAAGCTGAAAGCGTCGTGATTTTACAATAGGATGAAATAAAAATGTACGGATGTAGAAAGTGTCACGATTTTGCGACAGGAAGAAGTGAAGAAGCTAGCAGGATGAAGATGTCGCGATTTCGTGACATGTCACAGTTTCGTGACCAAAAGGCAAGTGCAGACTCTAGAGTAGGAAGATGTCACGATTTTGCGACATGTCGCAGTTTCATGACTCTAAGAGGAGAGAGACTGTACGACATCAGTAATGTCACGATTTCATGACAAAAGCAAAGAAGTAGGCCATGAAGTCAGAAGGGTCACGATTTCATGACAAAAGTGAGATGACGTCAGCAAGAGGCAAAGGTGTCGCGATTTCGCGACAGAAGCACAAAGGAAGTCGACAAAGGCCAAGGTGTCACGATTTCACGACAATAGGCTATAGAAGGTGTACGACTATAAAAGTGTTGTGATATCATGACATGTTGTAGTTTCACAAGAAAAGCTACAGAACAGTAGAGGCGGTTGAAGCCGACAAAGTTAACTTTGAGCCGACGAAGTGTAGGGTTGTGTAGTCGACGTTGTTTTAGGGATATACAACCGACTATGACCAAGAATATAATATTGAGATTGTCAGTATAAAATGAGGGCTTTTCAGAGAGTTTTATCATCAATAAAAGTGTGCATTCAAAGTGTGAATTTTGAAGAAGCAGAGTGCGGGGAGAAGTTCGATCGTCGAAGAGCAGAGTGTGTGAAGACATTACTATTGTGTTTGCACAAAGGTGCATAAGTGGATATTTGATCGAGTGTTGTAATTTTGCAGAGGTGCAAGTTCGAGGACAATAGTGCCAGACCGAAGGACTATGTTTTGGTGAAAATAAGAGGACCAATTGTGCAGTGATAGAGTTGAGGATAGAGGTCTCCAACCAGAGCAGGGAAGACAGGTGTCTTCTGTGGGTAGAGTTCCACTTGCTAAGGGCTGCAGAGGCAGAGGTCTTCTAGAGGATCACCAGATTGAGTAGAGCTAGGGGAAGGTATCTCCTTTGGGATGGTGCCCATAAACTTTGTAATCAAGACATTTTTCCCAAAATTTGAGGTTATAAAATTTAGTAAAAAATTTATCTGTGGAGTAGCCCGTGTTGGGTGAACCATGTAATTTGTTGTGTCTCTATTGTGGATGATATTCTGTGCATTGCTTTGATTTTTGTTTTTGATACTGTTAGATATTCACTGCATAATATTGAACTGCAAGTTGAATCAAAAGAAAAAGTAGAAAGCGGTCTTATACTGTTCACCCCCCCTCTCAGTATAAGCTTGTGTTCTTCACCCAATTCTTCTCTGGTGAGGTTGAATGATCCACAAGTTTATAATTTTCTATTTGGACTTACTTGGAAGTTGCTACTTCATCTGGTTGAACAACCTTGATGGAAGAATTTGATTTTTATGCAAAGCAGGGTCATATTCAGCTTTCATCTTGTAGAAACTGTGCAAGGGTGAAAGAGACATCATGTTCTCCATGTGCCACTCCAAGTCATGCCCCTCTAGATTATTTCAATGCTTCTCAATAAATGGCATCAAAAAATAATGGAAGCTTTTGATCTTGATGTGCTAAAAAAAAATACCCAAAGGGTCATACTTCCATCACTGCAGTAGCTCCACCATTTCAATATCGTAAAATGCCTTAGTTATCAACCGATTCTAGCCCACCTAACTCACCTTGATGCCTACAAAGTGAAAATTCATCTCACACATGGTTTTATTTTGACACCCTTCTCCATACACATCATTAATATAATCATGCTATCAAATGATCTCCATAGCAAATAAATACCCTATGGCAAAATATAGAAGCAAAATTGGCTTACCAGTAAAGTCAAAAATATGGAGCACCACACCTTGTGTCGAGAAAATTATATCACCTCTTTATTTTAAGATGATTTCTTCCCTAATTTCCCTTGGTAATATCTCAATTTTATAGTAAATTATTTCAAGGGCAAGATCAACAAAAAAATAATTAAAATTATAGGTTGTGACAAACTAGAAATCCACATATACACATGCAATTTTTTATTTTATTTATTAAAATTCTTACTTGAAATAAAAGAAAACTTCTCATGTAGGTGGAATAATAAATACCAAACCAAAAAGGACATGTGCCTAAACACCTTGTTTTTCTCACTCTGCATCTTCTCTAGTTGGGAATTCATTCTTCTAGAAATATGATCAGCCCAATCAAATAAAATAGGGTTCATCCTTTCTGTCATTGTTGAAGGAGTGTAAAATTCAACTTGAGATATGCATTGCACTAACATCACATTCCATTTGCATGGTTGAATATTATGGGAGGCCCACAACCCAAGCCACCATAGAAAAAAAATCACGACTCTTAAAATCTGACAGTGATTTCGGCAACGTTGGTAGTTCACCATGTTGGGATGTTTTTATTTATTATGTCTCCATAAACCAACATAATGTCACAATTGTTTAATATCTTTCCTCTTGATTCCAAAAATGTATTTTATTGAAAATTAAATCTATGGGTGACTTTATTCCACAAGAGTACACCTCTCAGACGTCTTCAACAATAATAGCAAACAATGTTTCTCCTTTTGCATTCTGCACCATCCTCGTCTTTGGATTATAAAATTTTAAAATTGCATCAACCAATTTTGGGTAGTAGTAAACCGAAGTGCACAAGAACCAAAATATATGAGCATGGTATGCTATCATGAGATAAATTTGCAGCGATAACCCTTGTTGCACTACAACATCCACATATTAGTGCAATTTTTTGATACCCTTGTTTGTAATTACATAATCTCCCATCTGAGCAAGAGTATCCAAGTCATCATTCTCATGATGTCTTGTTTTTTGTATTTATTTCTATATTCTACCTTATTCTTTACCTTCTTCAGCTCTTCAATAGCAATAGGTTCAATAGTTATCTTCCCCATTTTCAATAATATTTGAACCTCCTGTATTTTCTACAACAATATCACCTCAATGCAGCAATCCTCTAGAAAAATAAATAAAGCTTTTTACCTTTGCTTCATGGGGAGATGCAATTTATAATTGCACCTCATTGGTTGAATTAAATTCACATGGTAATTTTCAAGGGAATGGAGTGAATGTGCATCTTGATACTTGCACCAGGCATAATTTTTAATGATTTAACTACCTTCAAATTTCATCAACCCACAATATTTCATGATTGCTATTCTTTAGTTGTCTTTAGATTCAAAAAACACTTAGTGGAGATCAACAGGAAACCTTAGGAATAAATGCTACTAGGTGTTTATGTAGGGTGCACCTCAGAAAATAATAAAATCATTCCTCCTACTTTCAATATTCAAAATTCCACTTCGAAGCAAAATGGGAAAAATTTTAAAATTCCTCGAGTGCCATTAATTTTGAAATGATGTCAAACTATTCCTAAAATTATTTCCTTGTGGAAAGGATATTCCATGAACGTACTTTTCTTTCCATAATGCCTTTGGTTTAAATTAAATTTTGCTTTCCTCCTTCCCAATTAGCTACACTCTCAAAGTTCTCTACTTTGTGGCTTGGAGAAAACAATAGCGTAGTGCTTTCTTTAAAACATATTTATTCCTCTATTTGGATTCAAAAAGCACTTTTCTTTGAAAGATCAGCTTTTTGCTTTTTCTTTCTTTAGAAAAATCAGTTTCACCCTTTTGGAGAACTAAGCCTTTTTAAATGATGCATATGCATGAGATTTTTTTTTTCTTTTTCAAAATAAAATGTTTTCGCTCCATTTTTAGAAAAGTTGCATGATAAAAATCTCAATACAAACCTCACTACTTTTCTCTCTTTTTTTATACTATATATTAAAAAACTGGATAGAAATTTTACATATATACATACTTGAACTCTGATATTTTCACTGGAGGTAAATCTTCAAATGAAGATCATTCACTAGGATCGGTATCTCTCGACCATACATATCCCAAAGATAATAAGCATTAACAACATTTAACCTTGAGATCTAAAATGGGCCTTCCCAAATTACCTCAAGCTTGTGGTGTTTTCCAAGCTTAGCTTTATCTAAATTCCACTTCAACACCAAGTCACCAAATTTAAATGCCCTTTTGGACATATTTTTTCTGAACCACTTATGTGTTTTTCTCATGTGTTCCATGAAGGCGTTATATGTTTTTTCTCTTTCCTCTTCAAGCTACAAGAGTTGCACTAGCCTCGCACTCATGGGATCAATTTCATCATCTTCACTGCTAAGAAACTACAAAGTTTGAAGGACCAAAAGTTCAATATGAGTCGATAAGACTACATCTTTTCCATACACTAGATAATATGGAGAATTTTTAATTGACTTCTTCATAGATATGTGATCTGCCCATAGAGCCTAGTCTAGCAGTAGATGCCAAATTCTCTTATTTCTCCCAAGTGTTCTTTTTAGTATCCAAATTAGGTTCTTATTTGTAGACTCAGCTAAGCCATTTCCCTGTGAGTAATAATTGGAGGATGCTTTCAAATAAATTCCATGCCTTCTTGCAAACCCAATGATATTTTCTCTAATGAAAGAAGTTATGTTATCAGTCACAATGGCATTGGGTACTCCAAAAATTGTAGCTTGGTCTACTTTTTCATTAGAATAGCCCCTACCCATCAAGTAAAATAGTCTATCATTGTCAAAGTATACTTATACTCAGCATAATATTTTGGATTGATGATCCCAATAAAGTCTAATCCCCATTGTTGAAACAAAACTTCTACCTGGATTGGATGTAAAGCAAATGAAGCCTTTTTTACTCCTACCAACATATATTTGACAATTATCACAGCTCTGACTCACCTTATGCGTATCTAAAAATAGGGTGGGCCATAAATACTCATATCGAATAATTTTTAATACCATGGGCTTTCCTACATAATGTCCACAGAATAAACCATAATGGAATTCCTCTAGTATTTTTTGCTTTTCATATTCTTTCACACATTTGAGGAGTACTTATTGGTCATTTTTTACCACACCCAAGGAAATAAAGGGTCTTCTCCTCAAGTTTTTGTTAAGTATAGAAAACAATCACAACAACACGACATTCAGGAGAGCAAGGAACAATGAAAGGCCATAAGTCATGATTTCATGATATTTTGACCATCAGAGCTAAGGTAGAAACAAAAAAACATGATTTTGTGACATTTTTAAGAATTAAGGACAAGCTGGGACAAAAGTCATGATTTCACGATATTTTGAAGCGAAGGGCAAGCAAAGGCATAACAATCATGAAATAATGACATTTTGAGTAAAAGGAGCTCAGTAAGGCAAAAAGTCATGACAACGCAATATTTTGAAGGATGAAGGCTAAAGCAAAGGCAAAAGTCACAATTTCACGACATTTTGAAGGACGAATGGCAAAAAAAGGTATAAAAGTCAAGATTTCATGACATTTTGAAGCGAAGGGCAAGCAAAGGCATAAAATTCATAAAATCATGACATTTTCAATAAAAGGAACTCAACAAGGAGAAAAGTCGCAACAACACAACATTTTGAAGGACAAAGGCTAAAATGAAGGAAAAAGTCATTATTTCATAATATTTTTAAGGACAGGCTAAAGCGAAGGAAAAATTCTTGATTTCGTAAAATTTTGAAGAGCAAGTGGACTACAACATCTAAAAGAGGTTGAGAAGATCCCTGCAACAAGAATATCTCAACCTTTTCCAGTTAGAGGCTCCATGATTCAAAGAAGATCTCCGTAATAAGAAAGATTTCAATCTTCAACCACTCCTTAACCAGAATGAGCCTATGAGCAATATTGTTGTAACAAATTTTAGTTTTTTGTTATGTATAACTCTATATATAGAATGAGTGACCTGAGCAAATGGTCGGCTTTACAAGGCTATGTATTCAGACTTCTTAAAGATTAATAGAAATCATCCATTCTGGTTCTAAGCTCATTTGGTGTACAAGTATGTATGTGATTGTATATTGCTAGTTTAGTCTATGATGAATGTATTGTGAATTAATTCTTAATCTAAATTTATATATTAAACATTCTATTCGATCTACAATTTACTTCATGAATAAGTTGCTGATAAAATAGATATACATCAAGTGATCTTGGTTGCTATGTTTGTGGTATTATTATGCTTTTCTGTTAAAAGGTTGAGATAGTATTGTGTTGTTGTTTAATTTGTACCACATTATTCTACTAGCATTGGCTATATTTCCCTCCATTTAAAAATTTATTTCTTCCTACCCTTTTCCCATAAAAAAGCAAGGAACCAACCTTCTCTGGAGATTGAACCAGACAAACTCTATTTGAGCTAGTCTTTCAATTTTGGCAAAGTCTTGGGTGCAATCATAACCAAAGGTAGATTTTTCTCCAATAGTTTTTGGAATGCTTGATGGGACCTAAATCCCATGCACAACATAGATTAAATACCTGATGAAAGGTTTGCCCTGAAAATCCTTTTATATAACCTGGTGACTCCACACTGGGAAGAAACCTTAGAACAATCCTTACCCAACTTCTGGTTATGATCTGTCTTTTATGATAACCAGATCAAAAGAAAAAAATTTAGAAGAGTGCATAGAGTTCTTTGAACTACATCTTGGTATCCTCTGAGATAATATTGTCTTAGTTTCTCAAACTACTTCCAATTATCCTAGCAACACAAGAGGTACCAATACTCCACCTGCAATCCTCCCTAGCTCTACAACTAGCGGAACCTCAACTCCATATATCGGCATCACTGCAATGGCCCAAAATCTGGCCCAAAAAATCCTTGCAATAAACTACCCACTATGGGATCATGCTAGAATCCTTAATTTGGTAGCCTAACATCTAATTCCACTAGAAGCTTTGAAAGCTTTACCCTAGCATGACAGTACTGGAAATACAACATATGAACATTATCAGGATGTGGCCACACTAGCACATATCCATAACATTACTAAAGAGGACATAATGATTAGATTGTTGGTTATTTCCATGAAAGAAAAAATGCTCCACTAGTTTATATCTCTTGATAACCAGACTATCTCCACTTGGCCCCAACTAGTTGGTAAACTAGTGGAGGAGTTCAACGAGCAAGTGGATCCTTTATCACTATTTAATAATTTCATGTCAATACAAAATCATCCATAAGAGGATATTGTAGAATTTAACATCTAATTCGGACAGACATGGTAGAGAGTACCCGACAGTTTGAGGCCCACTCATGATCAGTCAATGTATTATTATCTAAGAGCTTTCAACTTAGATATAAGTATGGCCATTGGGTAGTCTCACGTAACTACCTTTCCAAAAAATTTCCAATAAGCATCTAAAGCAGAAAAATACGTGATCGCCATCGAGACGTTCCCAACAAAAATAGTAATGCCTATCTTCCTAGAACTATCACAAATGCCTCAAGTACCCAATGCCACTTTGCAAAAACCTACTGCATTTCCTAATGCCAATCTCCCAAAATGGCCTGGATAGCAAAATATCCTAGCAATACAATCACCTCCTACCCCTCCAATTTTTCTTGCTATTCTCGCACTTCCCCTTGTAGTTGTCTCGTCAACACAAGATGCTTAGCTGGAAATCCTACAAGATTTGGAATCGTCTTATAAGACCCTAGAAAATAAATTCATATGCATTGAATGTAGAGAAGCATAAAGGAAATCCCAACCAAGGAACTTCCAACAAGTAACTAGGGATCAAGCTTCTACAAGTGACTGAAATTATGAAAAATCAAGCACTATTTACGTAAATGAAGGAGGTGAGCCGGAAAATGCTACAACAGAATCAAATTTTTTATGTTCCACATGCAATGACCCTTATGGTGATATTACTTGCATGATTCACCAACATCAGGTCCAAAAGGTAGCCCTTGAAAAGGCTGAGAGAAACCTCAAGGGGTATGTAAACATGATCAGATATGTAAATCAAAACTGCATGATGCCTAGTATTGAACAAGTAGTAGTCTTGACCTGTTCAGGAAAGAAACCTCTATAGGTTGATCTCAAAGAACTTCATCCTCTTAAGTTTCCCTTACCTCCAAGAAACCCGATTGAGAAGAGAACCGTCTATGAAATTTTTTAGCAAAACCTAGGCCCCAGGACAACATAAGTATATAAAGAAGTTCCTCGGCAAGAAGACATAGAAACTCAAGAATAGGCTAGAGATAAGTTGAGATACCCCTCACTGACTAAGCATCAAAGAGTTGACACAACTCAGGGGTACATTAATAAATATGATACATCAGTAAAATAAAAGAGTACAAAGCCCCTCCATTTTAACATAGTTGAAGAGATGAAGAAAACTACATCCAAGGCAACTATGTATGAAGCTCTACAACTCTTGGGTAGATAGACTTACTTCAAGAATAATTAATATCCATGAAGAAAAAAAGTAATATTCCAAGTTAAATGGATTCTGTGCAAGCTAGTCTTACATCTACCTCGGGAAAAAATAGGCCTCCTCCTTTTTATCTATCTCTGTATATGGAAGGTTGGGTGGTTCATAATTACATGATTGAATTTGGAGCTGCAATCACTGTAATGCCAAAATAAATGTGTGACATCATGGGTATGGAGTACACAAGAAGTAGTCTAGGAGTATTGTTATTATATGTAACCCCTATAAAAATAGTGGGGGTAGTTAAGGACATCCCTATAGTCCTTCACAGACTACCTCAACTTATTGTCATACAAGAGGTAGTAGTAGTTGACCTAGAACCATACTTTGATATGTGTCTTTCTAGGGAATAAACCACTAAAATAGGAGGGTACCTATCTATGGATTTTTCACACCTTGAAATTCCATTCAAAGGCAAAAGGGTGAAAATATTCAATGAAAAGCCTTCTACCTTTCACATTGAAAAACTTGGTGAAGAAGATAAGAGCACCAATACTATAAATATGATGATAGAAGAACTAGCAGATTTAAATATTATGGAAGAGGCTTTGAATGGGATCTAGGAAGAAGACCAATTATCCCTCCAGGATTTTAATGTATCAATAGACACATGCATGGGAAGCTATACCATTTTGAATCCTGAGAAAATCAAATTTGTTCCTTCCCCATCGGTTGATCAATCTGCTGACTAGTTGTGGAAAATCTTCTTCAACAATGCTAGATGCAAAAATGGAGTAGGGGCGGGCATCATAATTATCTCCCTATCAGGTGAGCAGAAATTTTTCTATTACAGATTAACTTGGAGCTGTACAAATAATACAACAGAGTATGAAGCACTCTGTTTAGGTCTTAAAAAGATCGAGAATATGGGTATCAATCAAGTCCAAATATTTGGCAACTCTGAGTTGATAGTGAAATAGGTCACAAAAAAATGTGTAAGAAAATAGCATTACCTAAAGGCTAACCGAAATAAATTCTAGGACTTACTGGAATCCTTCTAATATCTAAATATGAAGGCAATTCCTAGGAATATAAACACACATGTAGACCTATTCGGCTCAATATAGGTAAATTTTTTCCCTATAGACAATATCATCCAGAAGTCAAGAATGGTTAGACTGATTTACTAGCCCTCAATGCCAGATAGAGATATCTTCTAGCAAGTTTTTGAAAATGATCAACAAATAGTGGATTTCATGGTTCA
Organism: Wollemia nobilis; assembly: GCA_028583015.1. Lineage (NCBI taxonomy): Eukaryota > Viridiplantae > Streptophyta > Pinopsida > Araucariales > Araucariaceae > Wollemia > Wollemia nobilis. The sequence goes on from JAQPPZ010000049.1 coordinate 3,981,645, forward strand.
AGAAATGAATTGCTCCAGTGATAGGATGACCAAAGATGAAGACATGAGCATCATCCAGTTGAAGAATAACCACATCCTAAAAGGATTGGTCACCCTAGAAATTATATTTGATAATAATGATAGGTCAACTAGACATAATATGAAGGTCAAAAAATATAGATACAAAGAAAATCAGATGGTACTTGACCAAGCCATCAAAGTAGGAGTGAATTCTACTGAAGTAGAAATGGAAGAGATCAGGGAGCTATGCAAAGAATTTTTGGAAATCATTGCTTGGACCTACCGTGATCTAAATTTTTATTCCAAAGAGATAATTCAATACACAATTGATCTCAAAGAAGGTGCAAAGACATTTTGGCAAAATTAAAGGCTGGTGAATCCCAAAATCAAGGCCTTAATAAAGCAGGAGCTGCTAAAACTACTCGAAGCCAAAATCATCTACCCAATAAAGCATTCAACGTGGGTTGCCAATCTGGTCCCAATGAGAAATAATAAAGGGGACATATGGTTGTGTGTTGACTTCTAAAATCTTAACAAGGCTTCTCTAAAGGATCATTACCCCCTCCCACATATCGATCAGATTTTGCACACAGTGGCAGGAGGAGGAAGATATTTGCTCCTAGATGGTTTTTTTGGGTATAATCAGGTATGGTTCAAAGATGAAGATAAATTTAAGATCGTGTTCACAAAAAAGTGGGGAATTTTCACATACCAAAGAATACATTTTGGGTTATCCAACACCAGAGTGACCTTCCAAAGAGCTATGGATGTGGTTTTTTGGAAACTTGTAAATAAAATCATAGTAATATATCTTGATGACATGGTGGTGTTTCCTCACCAAAAGAGGGATCATATAACACAACTCAGAAGCATGTTTGATAAGTACAAGGATTTTGGTATCTCCATAAATCCTAGGAAATGCATTTTTGCTATAGAAGAAGGACTACTACTTGGTCATGTTGTCTCCAAGTATGGTCTAGCCATTGACCCCAACAGAGTGAAAGCTCTGTTAGATCTCCCCCTCCCTCTAAACAAGAAAGGTATATAGTCATTTTTTGGTTAGATCAATTTTGTATGCAAATTCATAGCTGACTTTGCACAAATCATCAAACCAATGACAAATATTTTAAATAAGTATGTAGTGTTCAAATGGATTGATATACGAAAATATGCTTTTTAGTAGATAAAGGAGAAAATAGCCCAAGCCCTTATCTTGGTGAATCTGGACTACTCCAAATATTTCATCCTTTATGTTGTGGGTGAACAAGAAAGCTATGCCATAGTACTCACATAGAAGGGAGATGACAATGAAGAAAGGCCCATTACTTTTCTAAGCCAAATAGTGTAGGAGCATGAAGAAAAATATAACTTCATTGAAAATAAAATATATGCTATAATGAAGTCTCTTAAAATTTTAAGCACTTCTTATCACAAAGCAAAATCATTGTCTATACAATCGATACTAGCGTGAAAATTTTTATCACACAAGGAGAGTTGGGTGATATGAGATTGGTTGGGTAACCAAAATACAAGAGTACAATGTAGAAATACACCTAGCCAATCTAGTTAGAGGCAAAGTACTATGCTAGGAGCTTGCAAAACAAGATTCATCAGAATATGTAGTCTGCTAGGCTCAAGAAGCAACAAAATATGAAGATCACCCTTCAAAATAGCTTGATTAGGTAGATGAGATGATTCAGTACTTTCAAACCGGTAAATGCCCAGTAGGCTTGAATGCCTCTCAATGAAGGAGGTATCAAATCCAGGTCTTAAAATACACTTTATTTATGGAGGTATTATACAAGAAAAACTTGGATGGAGTACTACTTCGATGTGTATCAGAGGAGCAAAAGGAAATGATCCTAGAAGAGTTTCACAGAGGTCTATCTGGAGGACACCACTTCGAGAGGACCATTACCCTAAATATTATTAGGATTGATTTCTACTAGCTGACTATCTTTGTCAACTCTTTCAAAATCACAAGGAACTATGATGAATGTCAGAGATATGTGGGAATATATAATAATGCCCCATTGCCCTTAAAATCCATTCAAGTTGAAGAACCGTTCCAACAATGGGGATTAGATTGCATAGGCATCATAAAGCCAAATTCATCTACAAGACACAAGTATATCCTCACGGTCACTGATTATTTCACGAAGTGGTCAGAAGCAATACCTACCAAAAAGAATTACCAAGAGGTGGTGATAGAGTTTTTAGAAAGCCTGATCACAAGGTTTGGCATCCGAGATGCCTTAGTTATAGATAATAGTTCACACTTCGTAGGAGCCAAAATGATCGACTTTCCATGTAAGTATGGGATATACTTAAAGACCTCTTAAAACTATTATCCTTAGGGGAATGGACTAGTCGAGTCCACTAATAAAAATCTACTCAAGATCTTGAATAGAACCATAAAATAAAATAAAATGAGTTGGCACTCTTTGATAAACCAGGTGCTTTGGGCTGATAGGATCACAATCAAGAAATCTATCAGAACATCCCCCTATTCTCTAGTCTATGGCAAAGAAGTTGTACTCCCAATACACATTGACATACCAACTCTAAAATTGTTGAATCTAGCCAGTACTGAGGAGGCAAAACCAATGGAAAATAGGTTGATCCAGCTCCTACAGTTGGAAGAACAGAAGGAACAAGCCTATGATCACTACCAAAAGCATGCAGTTGCAACAAAGGGATGGTTTGACAAGAAGACCACTCTAAGGAACTTCAAGGTAGGAGACTTAGTCTTGAAATGGAATGAGAAGAGGTCAAAGCCAGGAAATTATGACAATTTTGACACATTCTAGGATGGTCCTTTTGAAATTATTGAAGAGAAGCAATACGATTTCTTCTACCTAAAATATGAACAAGGACAGATCCAACCCATCCCCATCAATAACTTCCACCTGAAGCTATATTATAAGTAACTAGTTTTGGCCTATCCTTGTATATTTTTCTTTCCTTGTAAATTGTTATGTAAATATGTTCACTCTGATTTTGTCATAGTTTCATGAATTTTTGGCTCTCCATGGTCCCTTAAAAGGAAATTATCGTTATTTCATGACTTTTGGGCAAAAGAGTGCATTGATAAGGTATTTAGTCATAGTTTTGTGACCTTTTGGCACTCCATCATCCCTTCAAAAGAAATTGTTATGATTTCATGACTTTTGGGTAAAAGAGTGCACTTCTGAGGCATTTTCTTGTGGTTTCATCACTTTTTGGCACTCCATGCCCCCTTTCAAAGGAAATTATCATGATTTCACAACTTTTGGGCAAAAGAGTGCACTTCTAAGGCATTTTGTCATGGTTTCGTGACTTTTTGGCACTCCATAGCCCCTTTCAAAGAAAATTGTCATGATTTTGTGACTTTTGGGTAAAAAAGTGCCATGTTGGGCCTGATATTTTGGGCAGCAAGGCACCACATAGTACTTCTCTCTTGTACTAATAGGGGACTTCTAGAAGAAAGAATTAATGCCTTGGTATCATGAAAAACACTTTTCTTAAGATATTATCATGCTCATGATTGGCTCAAAGTGGAGGTGGTTTCAATTTACTGGTCTAGTACTGCAGCATAGAATATTATTGGCCCATAAAGGAAATGACAACTCAAAGTAGTTGGCCTCTTTAAAAGCTGGTATACAAACCAAGACTCCCACCAACATTCAAAATCAATGTTGGAATGTGTGCTACCAACCGCAATCACTCCACATAAGCTTTACAGTTATTGCTTGCCATTTTGGCACGAGTGCAAAATAGGCAGTTATATTGCCAACTTCCCATCTTCCTCTTCATTTTTTGCATGTTTATCTTCCCTGCTCATGACATTCCAGAGCTCTCCAACTAAAAAGAACCCATAAAATCTTGTAATGATAAAAGGGCACCCCACTTTCTTATCTGAGTCCCTGAGCTGTTAGCAATGCCACCATGACTACAACTCCTCCAATTACTGCTTCTTTGTATGCATCTACAAAAATTAAAAGAAGTTCAAGCAAGAAAACCAGTATCTTTGTGGATCTATACACCCATATTTCAGATACAAAGCTAACATGGAAGGATCCAAGGCAAATATGCAAAGGCATAGCTACCAGGATGACCAAGGACATATCTCCTTCAATTCCAAGTACCTTCGCATACCACTCCATGCTCTACTGGTATGTTGTACTGCAGGTTCACCCCTACCCAAAGTTAATTAGAGCAATTGCATTATTTTATGATGTTAAAAATAGAGCGACAAAAAATTATCAAGGAGATACTCTTTTCATGCTTGACCCAGACACAATAATGGTTGTTTTTGCACAGGGATACAAATCTCCAATTCCTCCAATATTATTTGACCCAGTCAATTCTATGAAATACTACCTAAATACCCCAAACATCAGGGTATTCTTACAGTAGAACCTCTCAGATACTCTCTCTAATAATTCCATCCCATAGTCCTCCCATTCCCATATCAAGGTTCAAAAACAAATAATTGTTCTCTATGTTGGCCATGGTGGTAGGATTAAAAGTTGACACTCAGGTCTACGGATGGCAAGTAGCGGTGTTGTAGTGCATATCAAACCCTAAATTCAATGATAGGATGTGCCTGGACCTGAATAGAGTTCTACTTTTCTTCTACTGGCCAACATACCTAGCCTAACAACTGCATACTGGTATCTCAAAGTTGCAAAAGGAGAGCCCAGATGATTTTAGGTACTCTTCATATCTAGTTTGGATATTTTTCTTTTTCCAAGAAAAGCATTTGAATTTCATCTCCATCACTCAAAAGGATGAGAAGGGAGTATCTGTTTGTGAAAGGACATCACTTCTCTCTAATGCGGGTTCATACTACCAGTTTAACATGGAATTCCTAGGCCTTGCTCTAAAAATTATGTTGGGCCCTATGATAAGTATTCCCAAGCATATGGAAGAGACCTTGATGCACCCCCACGCAAAGGAAGGAGACTAGTTTGTCTTAACACAAGGGGTGGACATCAGGCTCTATGGCTTCACTGAGAAGTCTTTCTTGTTATCTTACTACATCACCAAATGTCTCTTCATCCTAGATTACATAAGGCAACAAGAATACATCAATTGTACATTTAATATAGGCACCCAGAAGACCCACACCTGCCTTATGCCCTTCCAATATGAAGGGATAACTATGTCAAATAAAGGAGATCATGAGAAGATCGTTTGATTACTAAAAAGTATGAAGTTGGTGGAACTCCCACACAAGTGGTCATATGATATTGAAAACATATTTGCAAAGAGGTAAACAACTCTGAATAAATTTTATTTCCAACAATTTCATATCTCCAATAGGAATATTGACAAACAGGGCATAAATAATAGGGAAGATCAGCCACTTGAACGAAATGTAGAAATAATGAACCCACTACCTTCGTGGCATGATTTTTATGAACATCTAGTAGATTACAGCCCAAGTATGAACCCCAATAAGGGTTATGCATAAGGGGTTGGACTCAAAATGTACTTGTAAAAAAATGGCAAATCCTAATCAAAATCAAGTTGAATCATGGTGAATCCAAAGCAATTCAAATCAATCATCTTCACACCAAAATTTGGGGCATTTGAAGCCATAAAAAGTAAGGTCATCTTTGGGAAACTTTTTGACCTATTAAATCACCTTATAACTTCATAAAAACACCACCATTAGATCAGGATCAAAAAGAGCTTTCCAATGAGTACAAATATGCCTATGTTTGGATATATATTTTGGTGAATTGATCCTAAGAAAAAATTGGTCCTAAAAATTTTAGGCAAATGGGCCAATGTTGAGGGTCCTCATATTTGCCGATTTTCAATTTTGAAAATCCTAATATTCACCCAATTAGTGAATATTAACCACTATGCATAACCCTGGCCCCAAGCATAAGCTTCTTAGCAAGACTAAACAAAATGAAGAAATAGGGTGATGATTGGGACAGTGCTAAAATACTTGTATGGTGGAAGATGCGGTGCCACATTAAAAAATTCACCAGATTTGAGCTTAATATAGACCACAAGTTATGTTCCAAATATGATGATCACCACGAGAACTGGTCTGAGACTCTAGCAGATAAATTTTTGGCTACAATAGATGAAATCTCCACTAAGCACCCTATGAAAGATGCTATAAAGGTAAAAGGAAAGGAGATTACCATCGAAAAACCTAAATTTCCCCAAAAGAGGCATCGATAGTTTATCCCCCCTTCTAGATCAGACAGACTCTAATAATAGTGCACAACTGGAGTGCAAAAGGCCAGCTCCAAAATCAAAGAAAAGAAAATTGAGCCAAAAAATGGTGGAAGATGAAAGAAGAGGAAAATAGACCAATCATCCTCTACAAAATCTAAATAGGAGGAGGAGCAGTATAAATTAGAGGAGCAACATGAAGAATAAGAGGAGTAGCATGAGGAAGATGAGGAACAACATGAAGAAGAAGAAGAAAAAGAGAAAATAGAAGAAATATAGGAGACCGTGGAAAGCTCTAAAGAAAATTTTGATCACAAGAAGACAAAGGAGCAAATGGCAAAAGTAGTAGAAGAGCCTCTACAAAAATAATTCCTAAGCAGGGAGCAAACCCCACCACTAGTGACCATTGGTGCAAATGTCTCAATTCTGAAGCATATAGCAGAGACTTACATAGAAAGGTATCAGGATACAGGGACCACCAATCCATAAAAGGGTGTAGAAATATCTCCAATTAATCTGGATACTCCCTCTTATTCTCCTTATTCCCAAAGAAGTTCCCCTTCCCACACCAAGGATCAAGGTGATCTGATGCCATCATATTACCCTAAATCCCACCACATTCTCCCAAATCCCCTCCAATAATTCAAAAAATCCTACCATATTCACCTCACTATACTCCAATAGGGTCTCCATATTAGCTAATAATCATGGAATCCTCTATGCCCACCACTCCATTCCCCTATTCCATAATTTTTTTGAGTTTCTAATCCCTGTAAAGTACCTCTTTGACTAGTAAGTCTACTGTTGCAAAATTCCAAAAGCTAAAGAAGGCTACTGTGAATGCTGTTACATGGATAAAGTTGTGGAGCTCCCCAAGTGCTACTAATATAGCCCACATTTGGGAAGGAACTACGATTCACCCGATTAGCATGTAGCGGTCAACTATGAAAATGACTTCCTTGGTGCAGAAGCCTGAAAACTAGATGACTCTGGATGATTATCAGGCCAAAATAACTATAGAGGATATGATCCAACTGTCGATGGAGGATGAGTGGAGCAAGGCTCAGACTCACATGGGAACAATATATCTAAATGTAGATCATTATAAAGAGAAGTTACTATGAGAAGAGTAGGCCAGAAAGTGGCTAGAAGAGGCCTTCAATTAGAAAAAAAATATAGAGAAGGCTCTCAAGAACGAGGCCAAGAGGTGGAAGCAAAAGTTCAATGAGGCTGCTCCCTACCAAGATAAGACATCAAAAGTAGAATAATAGGTCTAGATACTGCAATAGCAAATAGAGGACCTGAAGAAGTAGTTGTTAAATGCCTTTGATCAAAACCCAAGTATATCAAAAGAAAAGGCAAGATCGGTCAAGAAAGAGAAGCTTGCGAAGGTTAGCAAGCTGGTGCTAAAAGTTAGACCCACTCTAGCTTCCTTCTCCAAAGAAAATAACACCCTCAGCTAGGTAGAAAAATACTTTGAAGCTTTGATAAAGCTCTTGATGCCAAGGGTATCTGTAGCCAAAAAGATTCAAGTTCTAGAAAATAGTACACAAGCAATAGCTGGCTACAGAGCCCAAGATAAAAAATGGTCACTAGGAACTTCTTTAAGTGGCATAAGTAGGTAATAGTAGCGGCTAAGATCATCCAAGAGCTAAGGGCCCAAGTAAAATATATCTCAAAACATGCTAATATGGTTGAATATTGTGGCATGTCTAGCTTCTAGGACTCAAATTCCAATCTCCTGGCCGAGGACCAAATAAAGACCATCTAGAAAAATGTGTACGATGATGAATCAAAGCTTGATAGCTAGGAAGAGCCAGTCTAAGAAGACCACATTTTCAGCATGGCTCAAGACATCACCCAGATGAATTCTAGCTTGAATGAGCTGTATCTCAAGTACAAAAATTTATCTTATGATAAAGTGGAGGAATTGGAGTACCTCTATTCTACTTTCAAAGAAAATATAGATATAGACGAAGAGACCTGGAAGAAGGTCTGCGCCACCTATAATGAATTTGTCCAATCAAAATACAAGTAGGATAAGGAAAAACAAGAAAAATCCAAGAAGGTCGCATTCAACAACACTGCACCTCTAGGCTAGGAAGAAGCTACTCAGTATTATGAAGAGTCCCTAGAAGAATGAACTCTTCAAGTCCCATTTTTGTATTTATGTACTTGATATCATTCCCCTTAATTCCCCTTATATTTTATTTTTATTCTCTCTTTTATTCACTTCATTTCCCAATGGATAAAGGCTCTAAGTTCTAACATTCAATTAATAGAATTACCCTAGTAAGTGCCAAGAATGTTGGTCATTTTGACCACACTCGAGGAAATAAAGGGTATTCTCATCAAGTTTTTGTTAAGTATAGAAAAAGGTCGTGATTGCACGACATTATGGAGAGTTAGGAGCAATGAAAGGCCAAAAGTCACGATTTCATGATATTTTGACCATCAAAGCTAAGGTAGAAATAAAAAGTTATGATTTCATGACATTTTGAAGAATGAAGGACAAGCGAGGATAAAAGTCATGATTTCATGAAATTTTGAACAAAAGGGCAAAAAAAGGCATAAAAGTCATGATTTCATAACATTTTGAAGCGAAGGGCAAGCAAAGGCATAAAAGTCACGAAATCATGTCATTTGAATAAAAGGAACTCAACAAGGAGAAATTTCATGAGAGCGCAACATTTTTAAGTATGAAGGCTAAAGCAAAGGCAAAAGTCACGATTTCATAATATTTTGAAGGACGAATGGCAAACAAAGGCATAAAAGTCACGATTTTATTACATTTTGAAGCAAAGGGCAATCAAAGGCATAAAAGTCATGAAATCATGATATTTTGAATAAAAGGAACTCAGCAAGGAGAAAAGTTGTGACAACACAATATTTTGAAGGACGAAGGCTAAAGTGAAGGCAAAAGTCATGATTTCATGACATTTTAAAGGACGAAGGCTAAAATGAAGGCAAAAGTCATGATTTTGTGACATTTTGAAGAGTAAGTGGACCATGACGTCTAAAAGAAGTTGAGAAGATCCCTGCAACAAGAAGATCTCAAAATTTTCTAGTTAGAGGCTCCATGATTCAAAGAAGATCTTCGTAACAAGAAAGATTTCAATCTTCAACCACTCCTTTACTAGAATGAGCCTATGGGTATTATTGTTATAACAAATTTTAGTTTTCTATTATGTATAACTCTATATATGGAATGAGCGACCCAAGCAAATGGTTAACTCTTAGGAATTTACAAGGCTATATATTTAGACTTCTGAAATATTAATAGAAATCATCCATTCTGGTTCTGAGCTCATTTAGTGTACAAGGATGTATGTTATTATCTATTGCTAGTTTAGTCTATGATGAATATATCATGCATTAATTATTAAGCTGAATTTTTGTATTAAAAATTCTATTAGATCTGTAATTCACTTCATGAATAAGCTGCTGATAAAATAGATATACATCAACCTATCTTGGTTGCTACGTTTGTGGTCTTATTTTGCTTTTCTGCTAAAAGGTTGAAATAGTACAATGTTGTTGTTTAATCTGTACTACATTATTCTACTAGCATTGCCTATATTTCCCTCTCTTTAAGCATTTCTTTCTCCCTACCTTTTTTTCCATAAAAAGGAAGGAACCAACATTCTCTGGAGATTGAACCAGACAAACTCTGTTTGAGCTGGTATTTCAATGTTGGCAAAGTCTTGGGTGCAATCATAACCAAAGCCAGATTTTGCTCCAAAGTACTCCATCTATATATTTTTAAAATAATCCACTTAGAAATAGGACATATTTGAGCACCTGAAATATAAATATTCTCTTCTGAGAGGGGTTGAGGTGAGAGGAACATATTATAGAAGTGAAGAACTCAACAAGATCTTCTATCCAGTTGTGATTGCTTGCATCTTAGTTGGAAAGATTACTCTTACCAATAGCTTCATATTGTAGTGGTACTAGCAACTGGGAAGTTGTGCTCTTAGCCAACTCTTGACAGAATGTCCAATCGTGAACCAAATTGGTTTGCTGAATCTCCACATCATACTCTTGAATCTTCAAAATCAAACCTACTCTTTTATTACCAAGTTCTCCTTGTATAATAAAAATCCTGACATTTGGATGAATGACATAGATAATATTTTTGCTTTAAGATATGATAAGTGTCAACATTTTATAAGAGATTTCATTACTGCATACACCTATTTTTTAATAAAATTATAATTTTCTTGGTGTGGTTGAATACCTTGATTTAGGAAAGTGATAGGTTGTTCCTCTCCATTATCTTGCTTCTATGTAAGAACAAAAAAATAACTCTCCTATTCACCCACTGCATAAAGGATAAAATCCTTGGAGAAATATGGATTAATCAATACAGGTGCTTAGACTATCCTTTCTTTAATTTCTTGGAATGCCTACTTTTTTTTGGTCCATTTGAAATCCACATTTTCCTTGAGGAGCTCCATCATCAGTTTCACCACTTGAACAAAATCAATGATGAATTTTTGGATAAAGTTAATTTGGCCAAAAAATGAATGTAGGTCATTTTTGTTAGCTGGTAGTGGTAATTTTAGGAGAAATTCAACTCTTGTAGAGTTAATGGCTAGTCCTTCCTTTGATATCACATGTCCCAAGAGCTTTCCCTCTCTGATGACAAAAATAAATTTCTTTGGGTTAATGGAAATGCCAAATTCCTGGTATTTTTTAAACACTTGTTTAAGATGAGAGACATGCTCTTTCCTAAAATGCAAGAAAATAGTCATATCATCAAGATAAATTACAATAATATGATTCAAAAACTCACCAAATATGACATCCATGGCTCTTTGAAAGGTGGCACCAACATTTGAAAGACCGAAAGGCATTCTTTGATATGCAAAAGTGCCCCACTTAGTAGTAAACATTATCTTGTATTGATCTTCATCCTTCACCTAGATCTAGTTGTAGCTAGAGAAACCATCAAGTAATGAAAATATCTACGCTCCAGCGACAATGTGAAGAATATGATCAATCTACGACAAGGAGTAATGATATTTCAAAGATGCTTGGTTTAGATTGTTAAAGTCTACCCAAAAGTGAATATCTCCATTCTTCTTCCAAACTAAAACTGAGTTTGCCACCCAGGTTGAGTGTTTGATAGTATAAATGATTTTTGCCTCTAGAATTTTTAGTAGATCTACTTTCATGAGCACCTTAAATTTTGGATTGATAGGACTCTAATTCTATAAAAAATGCTTTACTCCTTCCTACACTCAATGGTATGCTGAATTACATCTTTGTCATATCCTTCCAGGTCATGGTAGCTCCATGACACGATATCGAGGAACTCATGACATAGTTATTTGATTCCTTCAAGCTCACCAAGAGAACAATTCATCCAAATTTGATGAATTTTTCAAGTTCCAAATTTAACTCATTGTATTCATTTTCATCCACCTTGATTCGATGCTTCTCTACTCTATCATTTTTATCAAAGAGACTTTCTAACATAATCAATCCTTTTGGGATATGATTATTTTTTAGTTGGATCAAACTTTCAACTTCCTCTCTATCTAATGTTATTCCTTCCACACCACTGGCTTCTTTAATCAGAAAGTTTACAATCTGATCATCATTATCAAAAAAATTCCAGTATATATTCTTGTTGGGGATTAAAGGTCTCTAAATCAGCCTCACATTCTTGGGCTTCCACACCACACTATAAATAGGGGAGAAATTTACACCAAGGTATGCCAAAAGATCCACATGCTTATTTCATTATGGTGAAATTGCTTAAACATTTAATGCATCAAATGATTCAAAAATGTTCCATACCTTATTACGATATTCTTTTAGGTAGTGTTGCTTTGAAATGCACTTACAGGTCACCTGGTTTATAATCAACTTGAAATAATAAAAAATATGCAATTGTTTAATCCCAAGTTTCTTTGCTTTCTTTAGGCCCAAGAATAGTGCTTTGTACTTTGTGGCATTATTTGTGCAACTCCATGTCAGTTGGTATGAATAGTTTTTTGTTTTCCTGAAGGAGAGATGAATACTACTCTAGCTCCAATGCAATTCTTGCATTGGTCACCTTCGAAATACATTTTCCACAACTGGTCCAGGGTAGAACCAAGATTGTCAACCATTTTATCTTCGCCCTTATTAGGTTTAGTGATGGTATAGCAGTAGATCTTGATTTTTATCATTGTATTGAAATCAAGTATAGAAAACTCATCCTCTAACCAGAGTTTGTCCAAAGTTTCCTCCATCAGGTTTGTCTCTTCTAGCTCTTCAATCACCAGATACACTAAGTTTACAACCTTTCCTTCGATATTTTTAATATGTTATGTGGAGGGTTTTTCATTATAGATTTGTATTCTCTTCCCCTTGAATGGAATCTCTAGGTGAGAATAATCCAATGATAAGTAACCCCCTAGCTTGGCTATAAATTTTCTAAATAAATACATACTAAAGTATGATTCTAGGTCTACCACAATAACTTCTTGTATGATAGTTATCTGTAGCATGCTATACAAAAAAATTGGGATATCCTTGATTACTCCTACTATCTTGATAGGAGTTCCATCCAGCTATAAGATACCTGGGCTACTTCTCATATACTCTATTCCCATGAATTCGTACATCGCCTTTGGTATGACAGTCATTGCTACACCAGATTCAATAATGCAATTGTTTACTATCCATACCTCCATTATAAGAGATAGATAGAATGGAGGAGGTCTATTTTTCCTAGTTGCTAAAGTGGGCAATGTCTAGGACAACACTATTTGAGTAGGATTTTTCTTTTTATCGTTCACAAATTTTAATGATTCCTACAATAGATCTATTTGTCTAGGAAATTGTAGCACATCATAGAGGTTCACCTTAGTGGGAATCCTCTTTATTTCCTCAATGATATTATACAATTATGTGTTGGTCTTATTTAATTCACCATCATATTCATATCTAGTCTGATATTGTTGTGTTGCTTTCACCCTTTGGTGCTTGGTTAAATATGGGTATTTGATATTTTCCTTTGCTTGTCCTTTTGTTTTGGTCTACATTTATGTAGTGGTAGGTTGTGAAGTTGAATATTTCACTTGCACTCTATATTTTTCTTGACTAGGCAATAAATCCTTCAATAAAAAAAGCCCATTTGCTTTGGGTGCTAGCACAGACACTTTCACTTCAGGCTATTGCTTTTAATTTTGTGTCTTCTATCTGGTAGGTACCTTCAATGGATCCATTTAAACTAGATCTACTATGACAGGTTTCTTTCCTAACCTTGCAAGGATAGAAAATTGTTCAATAGATGGAACCATAAAATTATGACCAATTTTTGAGATCATATTGACTTGATCATCGGTAGCGCTTTCGAACAACATATGCACATAGTTCAAATGAACCATAAAACTATGTCCACTCTGATATACATTCTTCTTCATTAACCAAAACGGTTGTATTCTTCTCAGCACCTCTTCTATTTGAAGTTGCTTGTTCTCTAGTAATTGGAGTTTGAAATTTTTTGATCAAAACTCAACCTTAGCTTACTTCTTTTTAACTATTGTTATTTCATTCGACATTGTCCTCATTTCCGACTTGACATATTGCATCTCTTGTAATAACTTTATGTAGGGGTCAAAATTTTTAGGCATTGGAGGTGCTGGTAAAGGTAAAGACATTGGTGGGGAAGACAATGTTGGGAAATAACGAGGACCAGGGAATTGCATAATAATGAGATTTGTTAATTGTGGGATAGTAGGAGTGGGTAATTGCAAGACTAGAATCGATGCTATTTGAGGTGGACTTGAGCTCCATGAAAGGACTTGATACATAGGAGGCATAGGATATGAAAATGCACTAGAATACAATTGTTATGGAAGATCAGGGAGGATAGGTATTGTTACCTTTAGGGGCCATTTACCTATAACAATAAGATCCACTTTGGTCTTTTGAGCTTGTGTATATAGATCTAAAAAAATGTGGACATTGGATTGTTAGACCACCATACCAATATCAGAATTGAATGCTCAGATATAGTAAAAAATAGGTTGTTCATGGGTTGGCCAAAGACCGTCAAGGGGTCTTTGCCAACTTTGAGTGAATCTAACATTGAAATCGACTATTTCCTCCTACATATGTCTTTGTATGTTTGTGAATTGATGCAGTAAGGAAAAAGGATCTACTTGCTCATGAAATTTTTTTATCAACAACTCTACCAACTTGTACCATGTGGTGATGGTAGTGAGCAGCAAGGATAGATACAAGTACAACAACTTTTCTCTAAGATACAAAACCAATAATCATACCATAATATGCTCATATGCAATATCATGTATTATCACCAAGGATGCCACATCTTGGATGTGCTTGTAAGTAGTCTTACCCATACCATCATAAGTAGGAAAAGCCTTCAATGCTTCTTGAGGTACTGGATTTTGAGATTGTATATTTAATGCTCCAAAGCTATTCCATACCAAAAATTGCCTTGGTGGTGGCTGCTGTGGTGGAAGATTTTGAGTCATATGGACCGGTGTGTGTGGTTGGTGAGGTAGAAAACTAGTAGTTGTACTAACATAACTTGTAGGAATAGAAAACATACCAGCGAACTGAGAGGATATTGTAGTGTATGGGATAGTTAGAGAAACTAACCAAGGGTGTTCTCCTAATTCTTGGATATCAAGTTCATAAAACTCAACAGAATCTTCAAAATTCTTGGCCTTCGATCTTGTAATCATGAAGAAATATTTTGATTACTTCATATTCAGAAACTTCTTGGTAGAGTTGAGTCACAAAATGTTCTAATCCTATAGTACAAGGTGAACATCAAACCTTTATACTATTAATAGTTGAACATTTTGAAAGTCCCATAAGGCGTGCCAAAAATTGTTGGTCATGAACCCACCTAGTTACAAAGTATATCCCTTGTGCACCCTAGACCCAGCCAACATTAAAAGGTTGAAGGAAAGAAATATTATTTGGACTAATATCTAGAGAGGGTTGGCTCCCTTACTAAATACTACACTAGGTATAAGTTTAGAGAAATAGGAAAAAAATGGGAAATTGCATAAAGATATGGGAAATATGGCTATAAGCTAGCTAAATAGGATGGATATATACTAGCAGTAGAGCTTCCACCAAGCAATTAAGTAGCATCCAATAGAAAACACAAGTGTAGAGACTTGTAATGACTATGAAAGAGAATAGCCTTAATAATACATTCAAATGTTCACTCCCATACAAGCAAACACTAAATTTGGTAGCAAAATTCACTCACAGTAAATAATGGGAATAAAATCTTAAGAAATCATACACAAATAACTATCAAGTGCAAAATCATTCCAAGAACTAGAAGCCAATTTTTTTTTATTAATGCAAAAAACTTGGATCATATTTTTGTAGAGTGTCCACCTTTCCATGCTTTACAATGAAAATTAATTAGTATTTTATAGCAGGATTCCACCTCTAACATTTAATGCATGTACAACAAAATGTTGGTGGATCAAAAACCAACATGCATATTTCCTCCTTAGCATCAGGGGCATTCTGGTCAAAATATTCTACAAGGGAACCATGATCCAACTTTGATGGGTGAAAATTATCCAAGGAAGTCAACAAAAGTAAATTCTCAAAATAACTTTGGGCGTCGGTTCATTGGAACACAACAAAATAGCCCGAAGATCAAGCATGAATTTGATTCACTTTATGCCTTAGAAATTCACTACCGCCAGGAAATTTCACTAAGTATTTTGCCCTGCTCTGTCATCCACACATCCTAATTCTTATTTTTCATCTAAACAATCTTCTAAACAAACCACACTAGAACCTCAAAAAGATCTTAAATCCACAACCAATCCTTCATGTTCCATCCCTATAATTTCAAAACCTATAGACCCATCTATTAACACCTCCACATTATCTACATCTATCATACCTTCCACATCTAAAGATATAGGGAATGATCCTTCTACATCTTATGCTCTTTTTGATGAACTCTTACCTGATTTATCTAACATTCTTATATCAGAAAAAACAAATGCTTCTATGCAAAATTCCATTATCTTAAGTAATTTTCTGCCATCTCCTCATACTTTGGGCCTCCCACAACCTATGGGAAGTACTTACCAAGTCGGGAGTTGTGCCTTCATTTATAAGGGATATGACTGGGGAAGAATACCCAAGAACATCAAAACTCATCATGAGGGATATGCTCGATGTTATTTTACTAATGAGTATATTAAAGCTAAACCTATAATGCTTAAAATGGGATATAAAGGGAAAGGCTTGGGACCTCTCCAAAATGGTATGAAAGAACCCTTTGAGGTAGAACCATGGCCCACCCGATGTGGTGTGGGCCTATTTCCTAGTAAGGGTCAACCCTTCCCTTTTGAAGATGATGATCAACTCATATGTTATCAAGATTATTTGGATGGGCATGATGATTTGCCTCTAAAAAATCAGCCATTTACATGCAATATGCTATCCATAGCTTATCCCGAAATGATTGTTGAATCCGATGATGAGTTGGAAGGAGATATTTTCCATGATGTCTCCATTGAAGAGATGTTACACAATGGTTTTTATTTTGATGGTTCTATACCTACTATAGCCCAGACTTGAGGCCACGACTCCTCAAGATGAATTATCCAAGTTAACCTTAAAAGAATTACAAGAATTGGGCGTTTCACCCGCCCCACCTAATTTTGAAAGAGATCTACACATGGAAGTAGAAAACGTCATTAAAGTTAACATTGGAACCGAGGATAATCCCCACATAATCAATATTGGATCAGAATTAAGTCAAGAAAAACAAGAGCAATACATTGCATTCCTTAAAGAATATGAAGATGTCTTCGCTTGGACATATGAAGATATGCCAGGTTTAGACCCTTCTGTAGTCATGCATCACCTAGTAGTCCATCCGGATGCTAAACCTGTTAAACAGAAACTTAGAAAAATGCATCCCAAAGTGGCCTTGCTAGTCAAAGGGGAGTTAGAAAAACTCCTGAATGTTGTTTTTATACAAGCTATTGATTATGTTGAATGGATCTCGAATGTAGTTCCAGTCACCAAGAAAGAAGCTACCAAAGTTAGGGTTTGCACAGACTTTAGAGATATTAACGTTGCATGCCCTAAAGATGATTTTCCTCTTCCAAACATGGATCAAATCATTGATTTTACTGCTGGGAGTGGAATGATGTCCCTAATGGATGGATTTTCTGGTTATAATCAGATCAGGATAGCTCCTGAAGATCAGGCTAAAACAACCTTTATTACCCCTTGGGGAACCTTTTGTTGGAAAGTGATGCCATTTGGCCTAAAGAATGCAGGTGCAACCTATCAACGAGCTATGACTTATATTTTTCATGACATGATGCATGATATCCTACATGATTACGTAGATGATATCATAGCTCATTCCATCAAAGAAGATGATCATTTAAATGACTTAAGGACAATGTTTGATCGGTTAAGGGAATATCTTATCCGACTAAATCCTGCTAAATGCATATTCGGAGTTAAGTTCGGTAAACTATTAGGGGTTATAGTTTCTTTACGTGGCATCAAAATCGACCCTCTCAAGATTGTGGCTATCACTGATATGCCCGCACCTACCAATATATCTGAGTTACGAAGTTTACAAGGTAAGCTTCAAGCTATCCGTCGCTTCATCGATAAGCTGGCGGACAAAACCGGTCCCTTTCTTAAGCTTCTTAAGAAGGATGTCCCTTTTAATTGGGATGACGAATGTAAGGAAGCTTTTGAACTTCTCAAACAATACCTCCTTAACCCACCTGTGCTTTCACCGCCTAGACCTGATCGCCCATTTATCCTGTATATTTTAGCTTCAGATTTTGCTTTAGGAGCTATGTTAGCTCAACTTGATGATGAGAAAAGAGAACGTGCTAATTATTATATTAGCCAAACTTTAATTAGTTATGAAACCCGCTACACAGCATTAGAAAAACTATGTCTAGCAGTCGTATTTTCTACGCAAAAATTACGCCATTATATGCTCAGTCAGAAAACATATGTCATTGCTAAATATGATCCCTTGCGGTATCTCATGAGTCGACCTTATTTATCGGGTCGCACAGCAAAGTGGGTTCTTGCTCTAAGCGAGTTTGAACTCACGTTTATAGGACAGAAGTCTGTTAAGGGTCAAATCATAGCAGATCAATTAGCTTCTGCACCCTTAGAGTCTACCCATCCCCTCATCATTGAGTTTCCTGATGAATGCCTTCAATTAGAGGTAGACCATGTTGAACAATGGTCCTTATACTTTGATGGAGCCCGATGCATGAGTGGGGCTGGTGCAGGTATTATTTTAATATCTCCACAAAAACACATTATACCTTTGTCCTTTAAATTAACATTTGCTTGCACCAATAATACTGCTGAATATGAAGCTCTAATCCTTGGATTACGAGCTGCCTTGGCGCTAAAAATTAAACATCTGCTAGTTTTTGGTGATTCTCAACTTGTTATAAACCAAATTAATGAAGTTTATCAGACCAGAGATGATAAATTGTGCCCATATAAAGCATATGTTTTACAATTAATATCTCTATTTGATCAAGTTACCTTGGAAGCTATTCCTCGAACTAGCAACCGTGCGGCTGACGCTATGGCCGCAGCTGCATCTCTTCTGCCCTTGGAGTTAGATGACGAATATGCCACCATCATTATTCGTCGACTCCAGGAACCCGCTTCAAATAAGTCATGCTTAGAACCTTTGGATGTGTTTCTAATCAATGAAACTACTCCTGAACCTTGGTATACGGATATATTTGATTTTCTTCACAATGGGACTTTCCCTGCCAGTTCTAATAGAAACCAACGTCGGTTATTACGTAGACGAGCAAGTCGATTTGTAATAATTGGCAATACTTTATATAGGAGATCTTTTGAAGGTATCCTATTGAGATGTTTGAATTTAGAAGAATCCAGATCAGCTTTGAGTGAAGCCCACGATGGATCTTGTGGAGGACACTTCAGTGGTAGTGTCATTGCTAAAAAGCTCCTTAGGATAGGATACTTTTGGCCTACCATGGAGAATGATGCACATGATTATGTGCGCCATTGCGACAAGTGCCAGAAACATGCTGACCTTGTCCATGCCCCTGCACAAGAACTGCAGGCTATTTCATCTCCTTGGCCCTTTTCAAAATGGGGCTTAGACATTATTGGCAAAATTAATCCTGTGTCATCTGATGGACACAAATTCATCATAACCGCCACTGAGTATTTCACGAAGTGGGTTGAAGCTATGCCTTTAGCTTCCTGCACTGGAACACAAGTCTCTAAATTTATTTTTAATCAAATCATTTGTAGGTTCGAAATTCCTGCAAATCTCATCTCGGACAATGGAACTTGTTTCAAAAATAAAGATGTTAAGAAATTATGCCAAAAATATAAGATTCAACATCGTTGGTCCACTCCCTATTATCCTCAGGGTAATGGCCAAGCAGAAGCTTCTAACAAAACCTTAATCAAAATTCTCAAAAAATTGGTCAATAAATCTGGTCGCGACTGGCACATTCAATTATATCCAGCTTTGTGGGCATATCGCACTAGCGTTCGTACTCCCACAGGTACTTCACCTTTTGTTTTGGTTTATGGCGCTGAAGCTATTTTTCCCTTTGAATTAGAAGTTCCTTCTTTGGCTCTACTACTTCAAGATACCGAAGTAGGAGATGAATATCGAGTTGGCAGACTCAATCAGCTGGAACTCCTAGATGAAAAGTGCATCAATGCTTTGGAGCATCTTCGTGCCTACCAAAACAAGCTTAAAAGATCATATGCTAAGAAAGTTCGTCATCGATCCTTTGAGGTCGACGACCTTGTTTTAAAAGAAAATCAAAAAAATACTAATGCAACTAAAGACCTTAAAGGTAAATTTGAGCCCAACTGGCTTGGACCATATATTATCACTGCTAAATTTGAATCGGGAGCATACAAATTATCTACCTTAGATGGTAAAGAACTTAAAGAACCCATGAATATTTTGCATCTTAAACGTTACTATGCATAAAAAATTGGTCATTTCATCATTGTATATATTTGTTTAAAATATTTCAAAAAAACCACTATCTTGTATTTCTTTCAATTTATAAACTTAAAAATATAAAAACACCAAAAACATCCAAATCATCAAAATCTTCAAAAACATCTTTTATCTTTGTACTTCTCAAATTGTGACGTATTGCAGTTATATTTTCAAATTATTTTGGATAAATTAGCATTTATTTGGAATCCCGCACTTTCACATTCACATGAATAAATATCTTGATTTATTTGGCATGATTACTAATCTCTCTTATATCAAAGTCCACAAAATTCAATTAAATAAAGTTTTGAGCACAGAGAATTGATCTTGTTATTTACTTAAACCAAGCATATCCTTTCACAATAAAATGATTATATTTGTAATGTCCATGCTATGCTACATAGTAGAAGTGGTTTCTTGAGCGAAAAGTTTCCCCTGCTATCCTATCATGCACATGGTCTAGAATCTTTGAGAATTGACAAAAGGACAAGCTCACCCCTACCCAGAATAAAAATCCCTTGCTCTACAACTAATCCGAGCAAGTATCCCTAGCATAGGAAGAAAAGAAAAGTTCAAGAAAAAGAGAAAAAGAAAAAGGTTATTTCAGCATTATCTCAAATATCAAAGCAAAAGATACGAAAAAGAAAAATACAAAAAAAAAAGAAAAGAAAGAAAAAAGCAAAGAAAGCAAAACAAGCAAAAGCAAAAGCAATAAAATCCCTTTCCCTACCCATTGAAAAGAAAAGAAGGGTTGATGAGCTTGAATCCCTGGAATTCTCAATTATTCGAAAACTGTGAGGTAAGCCCCATAACAGGTGGTTTGTGCCCAACCCGCTTGGCCTTGGGTAACTCCTAGCGTGGTGATATGTCCGTCACATTAGCGACCTTCTTTTGTATAGACCTATGTCTGCTTATGGATTAGCTAGCTCTTGATAACCCGACTTACATAGTAGTCCGGTATGGTTATATGCATCTAAATCATGGTTAATGAACACTTATTTGGTTAATTCAAATCACTTGTATCAAATTATCTTGCTCAAAACTGGTAAATGCACAAAGCAATTGCACACACATTTGTATTTGAGAGATTTTGTGTATCATTATGATAAATCAAGATCGGAAATGAACTCACATACGCACATGGGATTCCTTATAAATCTAACTTTTGTCTTTAAGATACTTTGAAATATTTTTGCAAATTGTCTGGAATAATTTCATTTTCTTCTCTGAGAACAGTTGTTTAGTATAAAGACAACTACATGCATTACCAAAAAAAAATCAAAATCATTTTTAAAAACATGCAATAAAGTTACATTTATATATAACTTTTGACTTTCGCGACGATGGTATAGTTCCAAAACCAAAATTGGAATTTTATGCCTAGCACAAGTCCTCATCTTCATATTTTCTGTTTATTTTCAAAAATTAAAAATCAACCATGCAATAAAACTATTATTTTCTTCTTTGGATTTCGCGATGATGGTATAAGTTTATATCTATAATTCTATGCCTAGCGCAAACCATCGAACTAATTTTATTTTCCCATTTATTTCAAATCATAAAAACATATGACTTAAATCATTATGTTACACAATTATGCTTTACAAACAAACGAACACTTATTCTATTTCATGTCATTATGTTCAAATTCAATATTGCAACCATGGTATAAATTCTAAGGAATTGTTCAAAATTTTATCACACTTAGGAATTTATGCCTAGCAAAAATCATTTTAAAATATTTCATGCATACTATTTTTATGAAAATCTGAAAACAAATCATCAAACCATCATCATCTCCATCATCACAACAAAGTCTTAAGACAGTCTCTTAAGCACTCTTTTACTTTTAACAATATTTCTATACTGGGATTAGCTTGACGACCTAGTGAGCGGCGACTCCATGAAATGGTCTATAATAGCGACAATGTCCTTTGAAATTATTGTTAGAAGTCCCTTTTATTTTTATCAAATTATCCCACAAACAACCAATTTGTTTACATCAGATTATTTCATTTAAATTTTAAAAGCATGACATTCAAACCATAATATTTCCAAACGACATAATTACATGAATCATCAAATCAATCACACCAAAACATTAAAGCATCATACAAACACATAAGACAAGTCATATGATCAAAAATATCTCATCTATATATATATCAACAATATATACATCATCTCAAAACTGGATCGGTATGCCACAATCTGTACCTCGGCATACTCAATCCTCTATCAAAAATAATAAACACTATGTATCAATCTATGCAGTGTAGTCTGTAGTAGCTAGCCTCGAGAACCCCTCGAGCTCTCAGCCTCATCTCCTCCCCCACCCTGAGGTGGACGAGGTGGCCCCATCATAGTCCGTGTGGTGCTATGAGTCCTGGACTCTGATCGTGATGATGTCCTCGATGACCTCATCATGACAGGCTCCGCAATGGGGGCCGACAATGGTAACCTCTGCCCCTCTGGCACCATCTGGTAGTATAGCATCTGATAGAATGTGATCTGGGCAATAGCCCATGCTAGGTCCCGAGTGCTCGCCCCTCCGCTCCGTGCTCTGAGGCGTGCGACCTCATCTCTGAGCTGTGTGGCCTCCTCTCGGTGTCGTGCAGCCTCATCCTGCAAGGACTGCACCTGAGCCTGGAGACGAATAGTCTCCGCCCGGAGAGTAGCCATCTCGCTACTCTCTCCTACCTCGACACCCTTGCCCTTATCGGGCGATGGTGGCCTCTCTCTCCATGGAGAAGGGGGTCTCTCCTCCCTCCTCTCCCACTGCCGTGGCCTCTACCGAGCCTGTGGCCTCCTCTGCTCTCTCCCACCGTGACCCTGTGTCGCCTCCATGGTTTCCTGGCATCGCCTCCCCATCCGATGCACAACTACATGAATCGGACCCTGAGCCCTCATCATCCGAGGAGGGCGGATGCCTGCGTACCAAGCATCATAGCCGTCGACAACCCTAGCATCGTCACCATCCACTGGCTGGATGGGGGCATCGTCCGCGTCCTGACTCCAGAAGCACTGCATATCTGGAGCCCCGCTAACTGTAGTGTTATCCCGGATGGTCCAGGAAAACTCGTAGTCCCTGAGAGATGGGATCCCCTGCTGTAGACCGAACTGCCTCAAAACTCGGTCATAGCGATGGAGCTCCACCTCTCCCCTCTCCATCCTCAGCCAGTAGGTTCGCCTGATGCGAGCCAGCTCCTGTCCATCCTCGGCCCACCCTGGATGATCTCTCCAAGGCCTCCAGGTGATCTGGTCGGAGACAAGGTCATCAAGTAGTCTCCGGGACATTGGCAGATCTATCCACCGCTGTGACCCTCTTCGGAGCCACCAGTAGAAAACTCGGGGCCTCTCCCTGTCAATCCCTATTAGTGGGAGCCCTATCGGCCTCCGCACCGTGATGTGCTCCCAGCACCAAACCTGTAGTAGTGATGTCATGACCAGACATCGGCCGCCCTTGTATACGACCCCATGCAGGATCCTATACAATCGGCATAGTACAAAGCTCCCCCAAGCAAACCTATACCCATGGTCTCTCATGTCGTAGACCACATCTATCAGTAGCCATGGTAGTCTGCATCCACTCTGATGGCATAGTAGCAGACCACCTACCACCCCAGCCAAAACCTGTGTCAGTCTAGATGCCCCAGGCATCTGGCGTAGTGACTCGATGTTCACTCCGCCCTTCTCCAGGGTGAAGCTCGGATCTCCGCACAATCGCATCATCACGTGGCCCTGATTGGCCATGGGAGTTATTAGCCATCCTTGTATGGGGATCCTCAAAATCCTCCATACATCCTCCAATGTGGGAGTCATCTCCCCTATCGGTAACCGAAAACAAGAAGAACCCGGATACCACCTCTCCGCTAGGGATGTCAATAGCCCCATATCTGTAGAAACCTGTGGCATATCTGCCATGTGCTGCAAGTCGACTTGAGCCAACTGATCTCGCTCTGCCTGAGATAGAGTGGCCAAGTCATCCCTTAGCCCACCGTATTTCCATTCTCGGCTCTTTAGGAATCCTCTCTGCAACATAAACAACAAAACAATAAAAATCATTAATAAAACAGTGATTAAAAATGCAAGTAAAATAAGTTCACTTTCATACAAATGATGATATCGTCCACTATTGGACGATATCGTCCAAAATTTGAGCAAATTCGTCTCCGATTTTGCAAGAGGGAATCGTCCCTTATTGGACGAAATCGTCCCCATATCGTCGATTTCGCCCTTGGACGAAATCGGCGATATCGAGACGATTTCGATGAAATTGAGACGATTTCGTCCCAACGACGTCGACGGCCCAAAAATGGCCGCGATGCTCAACAATCATTCAAAATTAATCTAAAAAGCATGAAATTCAAAATTAAAGCATTCTAAATTAAGTTTGGACCCTTACCCGTAGCCCGCGTCGGACCTCTGTCGATCTATGCGCTGTCTCGACCATCTTGTCTGCAGAGCTCTAGAAACCAAGAAAATGAACAGTAACAATGAATTAGGGTTTTACCCTATTTTTCTTAATTTTATTCAAAAACACTTAAAAACATTTTTAAAATTTTGCTTTTTCGCGTTTTTACCTCAAACGTTCGATTTGGGTAAAAACACGGAGGGGGCACCATAGTAAGCTGTCGTACGATTCGACCTAGAATCGTCGCCTAAAAATGGGAATAATTTTTGCTTTCTCGTAGATCGAGAAGAACTCATCTTTAACGCATTTTCTTTGAAAAATTCGCTAAAGAGGGGGCAAAATGTAGCACCCTAAAATTGGCGCAATAAACCTTAGCAATAATTAAAATTACCTTAGTAATAATTCAAATTTAAATTTTCAACCCCGAACCGCCTGTTAAACCGCTTTCCTCATTTTCTGTGCCATTTTTAGGATTTGTTGTGACCGTTGGACGATATCGTCGCCGATCAGACGATATCGCCTCAGATCGGACGATTTCGTCTGGACTAGAACGTCCAGACGATTTCGTCCCAAAACTAATTTTTCATAATTAGCTTCTGTTTCAACGGCGTCTCTAACCTGGGCAAAAGCGTGTCTGCGCGGTTAGAGACTTCCCCATTGGAGATCTCCCAAATTGGGATGATCTCCAACCTCCCAACCTCCTTCCTATGCCTATTTAATCTTAGGCCCTCCCCTTGACATTCCCCTGGCTGAATTTTCCTGTAACACGAGTTCTATTTGCATTAGACCATCTTAAATCACCATTTGCCTTCGTATTTTTCCAAGTTTGTTTGCAGGAACTTCATTGTTTTTCAGTCGGAGCAAGCTCAGATCGTCGCAGACGATCCTGTACAATCTCGGATGATCACGCACCAATTCGAGACGATTTCGATTGCAGTCAACATTGGGGGCAATCAGTGCCCTGAGTTTGCATTCTTTCTCCACTATCTACTGTTTTGCTTTGCATTAGTTAGACTTATTACTATTTTGCATCCTGGAGTTCACCCATATAGTTTTAATGCATAATAAAATCATAATTTGTCATTAAATCATTGTAATGCACTCATATTTTTGTTTATAATTATCAGTTTAATATTATTATTGTCATTCTACATCATTGCCCTCTGTTGGAATAGTTGCATTTCTGGTATTTTGTATCTATTTCTCTGATTGCAGGTCTCTGACGAATTCGTCAGATCTCAGACGATCTTGTC
Organism: Wollemia nobilis; assembly: GCA_028583015.1. Lineage (NCBI taxonomy): Eukaryota > Viridiplantae > Streptophyta > Pinopsida > Araucariales > Araucariaceae > Wollemia > Wollemia nobilis. The sequence goes on from JAQPPZ010000049.1 coordinate 4,007,518, forward strand.
TGATCGTAGACGATCCTATCATATCAGAGGTGATCTTGACTGCTTCAAAAATTAGAACCTCCATCAGACATCCGGATCAGATATGGCTTTTTAATCTAGCTTATTCTCTATGTTTTCTGTTCAAATCTATTTTTTGTATTCATTTAAATCTGCATTTCATATAGAACAGTTTAGATTCATTTGGCCAAACCTAGGATTTGAATGATTAAAGATAAAATTGAACACATCAAACACATTCCCAACCTAGGCGTGGAAACTGCCATTCAAAAGTTTCCTGGTGAACCCACCATCCATCAAAAAATCACCTTAATACCCCCTCCCCGAGAGGCGGGACCTTCAAAGGGCCTCTCGAGTCGAGGTATTGTCCCATCCTTCTCGCATCCCCCTTTCGGGCGTGGATCCTTTAGCCTGAAGGTAAGGGTGCAGAAAATTTGGAACGATACATTTTGGTGAACCCGACGTGAAACTAAAACCTTTTGAAAACAAAAACAAAAAACAAAAAAACATAGATGCATTTAAAATCATTAGAAAACTACTAAGTTGCATATCATGTTTAGATGGTAGCTCCTAAGAAAAGACTAGCAGTCACTATAAATGTTGAAAACCAATTAGCAGCCATAGAAATTAATTATGTGCTTAGTGTGCTTGAAACAGATAGAAACCAACTTTTGTGGGACGAACTTGATAGGAGACTAGGTATCATTTCATCTAGGTCAACAGAGCTTAAACAAATCAAGAGGCTTGTCCTAGATAGAATCCTGGATCCTCATCAACTCATTTTTTATCATGAACTTCAGAGAGCTTGCCATAGGTGGTTAGCAGATAGAAGAGCCCTTGTGTCTTCTGAGTTGTATACCTTTGAGGAATTCCTCGAGAATGCAGCCATAGTGCATCAATTTCTAGCTCGTATAGAAGACCAAGAAGTTGATCTTGCAGATAGAAAAATATGGAATAGAGTTCCTAGAGCTGTGTTATATCGAGAGTATTGCCACGAGCTTTACTTCTACAAACCAGAATCTGAGACAGATAATATCACCATAGCACACTTTGTTGACTTCTTGAAAAACAATTTTCAATTTGAAGAAGAACATTTCATGACTCCTGAAGAACTTGAGCCCATTAATGATATTTATAAATTGTTTATAGAAAACTAGATCATTGCTTTCATTATTATTATTTCTTGCATTTTGTGTGTTGTTTGTTATCTTTATAATATTGTTATAAAAAAAAACAAGAAAAACCAAAAAACATAATCAAATCAAAACATTTTATTTTAAATACTATAGTAGGTATATAATTAAAATATATACCTCTTAAGCTTATTGCATATATATATATATATATATATATATATATATATATATATATATATATATATATATATATATATATATATATATATATATATATATATTTGCTGAAATCTAAGTTTAAGCACAATGACTAGACTTAGGAATGGTAAACAAACTGAAGAAGAAGAAGAAGAAGATTGGTTAGGAAAGAAAACAAAAAAATTAAATGCCCTTCCTGAGGATCCAATTCCAGAAGGAGAAACTCTAGAACAGCTAGAAGATGAGCTGGTTGAAGAAAATGAACAACAAGAAAATGTTAGAGAGGAAGGATCCTCATCCCCTAGAATGGCTCCAGATGGAACTGTTACTTTTGATAACATAGATCATTTCTGGAAATTCTTCAATAATAATATTGGTGCTCTTAATATGGCAGTTCGTATTGATAGGGGACAAATTAGTGAAACTCAAGCAATCCTAGAAGAAGGATTTAACATGCACACTAATCCCTTGTCCTTCGTTGATCAAGAAAGTGATAAAGCTGGACCATCCAATATGGATATGGCCACTATAATTCAGAACATGCAAAAACAACAGGTTACCCAACCTCCTAAGGAACCTGTTATTGAGCCTAAAATCATTCCCACACAAAAGAGACCTTCATTCACTGCTTTATTTCGCCAAACTATTGATCAATATGCTTCAAATCGACAAAAACCTAAAATGAAGCCAAACACCAATTTTCAACAATCTGGGATACAACATAATACAACTTCAAAACTTCTTCATAACACCCTTCCTACCAACAATTTACACAATAGCAATATAGCATCTAATCTTCATGTCCCTCCATCATATGCTCACCAATCCCATATTAATACCCTACCGAACCAATATGGTGGGCAAACCAGTAATCTGGAAGCCATGGTGAAACAGTTAGCTTCCCGCATGGACCAGATGGATCCCTACCGTCCCTCGTACAATTATCGAGAGATGTGTAGTCAGCCTCTAGATCCTATAGTTGTAGCACAACCATACCCTAAACACTTTCCCATGCCCGTCCTACCTATATATAAAGGAACTGAAGATCCCATAGAGCATCTTCGCATGTTTAGGATAGCATGTCATGATATATCACATGATGACTTGTTATTACTAAAAATGTTCCCGAAAAGTTTAGGAGGAATGGCATTAGAGTGGTACTACCAATTGCCCACTCATTCTTTGAGAAATTTTGAAGAGACCGCTGAATCTTTTGTGCATCAATTTAGTGCCTATATCGAAAGGCATGTAACCATTAAAGATTTGTACAACTTAAAACAAGACAAAGATGAATGTTTTGCTGATTTCTTAGCTAGATGGAGGCAGTTGATAGGAAAACCGCACTTTGTGCTACCTTATAGGGAAATGTTGGACATTTTTATTAATAATTTGCAAGAACAAATATCTTATGAGTTATCAACTGCTACCTTAACCACCTTCGATCAAGCTATAGACTTAGCTCGAAGAGTAGAAGATGCTCTCATTAGGAGAGGCCAACTTAGGAAGAAAGATGATGAGAAAACATCCAAAAATCAATATAAAAACAAACAAGTTGTAGGTGACGGAGTCACTGATGGCAGAAATGTTGCTAATATCAATACAACGAAGACAACAGAAAAATTTATATTGAAACCTCCTCGATAAACCTCCTCGAGAGTTTACTAGATTGAATCAACCATTATCAACTATTCTACCCCAATTACTCGAAAGAGGTTTGATTCAATTACCTAATATCCGGGAACCTGATCCAACCATACCCGGATACAGAGCCGATTTACACTGTGATTTCCATAGAGGGCCTGGACACTCTACCAACTCTTGTAAAAGGTTAAAACATAAAATACAAGATCTGATTGATAATAATGAGATGGAGGTGCAAGCCTTCCAACCTAAACAAAATGCTCCTAATAATGCTCAAAAGAACATTCCCCAAAATCAAAATCAAAATGCTAATCAATCATTAGATATATTTCAACATCCTTTACCAAAACATGGTAAAGAGGTGGCCAATCAAATTGAGCATCATAATGTCCCTCCTCCTACCCGATATGTAGGAACTATTAGCGGACATTTACCTAATCATGATTTACAAAAATTTGACACAACTTTATCCATGGTCACGACCAGGCCCCTACATAATATTCAAACACCAGATCTCAGTGATGTAGAATCGGATACTGAAAGTGAAATAGACATCACCTCAAATCAATCGAATAGTTCTGAAAATGAATCAGATCCTATTCAACCTATCACAGATTCTATGGTTCTGGAAGAACCATTTCCTAGAAGAGTTACTACTCGACCCTCTTCTAATCAGTTCCTTCCTAATGAACAAGCCATAAATGCTAGACCAAGACCTATTCATCATCCTCAATATAACATTGTAGGTACCATCGGAGTCGTTACCAGACAACAAGCTCAAAATTTTCAACAAGAACCAAATCAGAACGATGGATCAACCCCATTTGTTTTGAAAAATCCCAATAAAGGGAATCATGCTCCTAATGTTCAATCTAAACCTCCTTATAATATTAATGAGCAATTATCCAATACTACAGCCAGAATTTCCCTTTTGGACCTATTAAGATCTTCTCCTACCCATAGAGATGAATTGATGCTTACATTAAGCCAAATGATGGTACCACAAAACATTCAACCTGAAGCCATGACCAATACTATCATCACTAGAGAAGTTGATTGTATTGACTTTCGAGATAAAGATATACCACAACATAGTTTACATAAGGATAACCCCTTATATATTACTGCCCTAATAGGAGATGTAGCAGTCAAAAGGGTCTTGATTGATAATGGTTCATCTCTAAATATTTGCACTTTTGACTTCTACCAAAGATTTGGGTTTAGAAGTGATGAAATGAAGAAAACTGACATGATCATAAAAGCTTTCAATGACGAAACACAAGAAACGTGTGGAGTTATCACCATCCCATTGCAAGTTGGTCCGAGAACCTTAGATACGACCATGTTTATTGTACATTGCCCCGCATCATACAATATACTCTTGGGTCGTCCTTGGATCAATGCAATGCGGGCTGTCCCATCAACTTTACACCAATGTGTTAAATTCGAATTTAAAAATCAGTTGGTCACTATCCATGGTGATCCTAGACCCTTTGATATGTGTGCTTTGGCAGAACCTGTTGGAGTTCAATTTTGCCCTGCTCTGTCATCCACACATCCTAATTCTTATTTTTCATCTACCAACAATCTTCTAAACAAACCACACTAGAACCTCAAAAAGATCTTAAATCCACAACCAATCCTTCATGTTCCATCCCTATAATTTCAAAACCTATAGACCCATCTATTAACACCTCCACATTATCTACATCTATCATACCTTCCACATCTAAAGATATAGGGAATGATCCTTCTACATCTTATGCTCTTTCTGATGAACTCTTACCTGATTTATCTAACATTCTTATATCAGAAAAAACAAATGCTTCTATGCAAAATTCCATTATCTTAAGTAATTTGCCACCATCTCCTCATACTTTGGGCCTCCCACAACCTATGGGAAGTACTTACCAAGTCGGGAGTTGTGCCTTCATTTATAAGGGATATGACTGGGGAAGAATACCCAGGAACATCAAAACTCATCATGAGGGATATGCTCGATGTTATTTTACTAATGAGTATATTAAAGCTAAACCTATAATGCTTAAAATGGGATATAAAGGGAAAGGCTTGGGACCTCTCCAAGATGGTATGAAAGAACCCTTTGAGGTAGAACCATGGCCCGCCCGATGTGGTGTGGGCCTATTTCCTAGTAAGGGTCAACCCTTCCCTTTTGAAGATGATGATCAACTCATATGTTATCAAGATTATTTGGATGGGCGTGATGATTTGCCTCTAAAAAATCAGCCATTTACATGCAATATGCTATCCATAGCTTATCCTGAAATGATTGCTGAATTCGATGATGAGTTGGAAGGAGATATTTTCCATGATGTCTCCGTTGAAGAGATGTTACATAATGGTTTTTATTTTGATGGTTCTATACCTACTATAGCCCAACTTGAGGCCACGACTCCTCAAGATGAATTATCCAAGTTAACCTTAAAATAATTACAAGAATTGGGCGTTTCACCCGCCCCACCTAATTTTGAAAGAGATCTACACATGGAAGTAGAAAACGTCATTAAAGTTAACATTGGAACCGAGGATAATCCCCACATAATCAATATTGGATCAGAATTAAGTCAAGAAAAACAAGAGCAATACATTGCATTCCTTAAAGAATATGAAGATGTCTTCGCTTGGACATATGAAGATATGCCAGGTTTAGACCCTTCAGTAGTCATGCATCACCTAGTAGTCCATCCGGATGCTAAACCTGTTAAACAGAAACTTAGAAAAATGCATCCCAAAGTGGCCTTGCTAGTCAAAGGGGAGTTAGAAAAACTCTCGAATGTTGTTTTTATACAAGCTATTGATTATGCTGAATGGATCTCGAATGTAGTTCCAAGTCACCAAGAAAGAAGCTACCAAAGTTAGGGTTTGCACAGACTTTAGAGATATTAACGTTGCATGCCCTAAAGATGATTTTCCTCTTCCAAACATGGATCAAATCATTGATTTTACTGCTGGGAGTGGAATGATGTCCCTAATGGATGGATTTTCTGGTTATAATCAGATCAGGATAGCTCCTGAAGATCAAGCTAAAATAGCCTTTATTACCCCTTGGGGTACCTTTTGTTGGAAAGTGATGCCATTTGGCCTAAAGAACGCAGGTGCAACCTATCAACGAGCTATGACTTATATTTTTCATGACATGATGCATGATATCCTACATGATTACGTAGATGATATCATAGCTCGTTCCATCAAAGAAGATGATCATTTAAATGACTTAAGGACAGTGTTTGATCGGTTAAGGGAATATCTTATCCGACTAAATCCTGCTAAATGCATATTCGGAGTTAAGTCCGGTAAACTATTAGGGGTTATAGTTTCTTTACGTGGCATCGAAATCGACCCTCTCAAGATTGTGGCTATCACTGATATGCCCGCACCTACCAATATATCTGAGTTACGAAGTTTACAAGGTAAGCTTCAAGCTATCCGTCGCTTCATCGATAAGCTGGCGGACAAAACCGGTCCCTTTCTTAAGCTTCTTAAGAAGGATGTCCCTTTTAATTGGGATGATGAATGTAAGGAAGCTTTTGAACTTCTCAAACAATACCTCCTTAACCCACCTGTGCTTTCACCGCCTAGACCTGATCGCCCATTTATCCTGTATATTTCAGCTTCAGATTTTGCTTTAGGAGCTATGTTAGCTCAACTTGATGATGAGAAAAGAGAACGTGCTAATTATTATATTAGCCAAACTTTAATTAGTTATGAAACCCGCTACACAACATTAGAAAAACTATGTCTAGCAGTCATATTTTCTACGCAAAAATTATGCCATTATATGCTCAGTCAAAAAACTTATGTCATTGCTAAATATGATCCCTTGCGGTATCTCATGAGTCGACCTTATTTATCGGGTCGCACAGCAAAGTGGGTTCTTGCTCTAAGCGAGTTTGAACTCACGTTTATAGGACAGAAGTCTGTTAAGGGTCAAATCATAGCAGATCAATTAGTTGCTGCACCCTTAGAGTCTACCCATCCCCTCATCATTGAGTTTCCAGATGAATGCCTTCAATTAGAGGCAGACCATGTTGAACAATGGTCCTTATACTTTGATGGAGCCCGATGCATGAGTGGGGCTGGTGCAGGTATTATTTTAATATCTCCACAAAAACACATTATACCTTTGTCCTTTAAATTAACATTTGCTTGCACCAATAATACTGCTGAATATGAAGCTCTAATCCTTGGATTACGAGCTGCCTTGGCGCTAAAAATTAAACATCTGCTAGTTTTTGGTGATTCTCAACTTGTTATAAACCAAATTAATGAAGTTTATCAGACCAGAGATGATAAATTGTGCCCATATAAAGCATATGTTTTACAATTAATATCTCTATTTGATCAAGTTACCTTGGAAGCTATTCCTCGAACTAGCAACCGTGCGGCTGACGCTATGGCCGCAATGGCATCTCTTCTGCCCTTGGAGTTAGATGACGAATATGCCACCATCATTATTCATCGACTCTAGGAACCCGCTTCAAATAAGTCATGCTTAGAACCTTTGGATGTGTTTCTAATCAATGAAACTACTCCTGAACCTTGGTATACGGATATATTTGATTTTCTTCACAATGGGACTTTCCCTGCCAGTTCTAATAGAAACCAACGTCGGTTATTACGTAGACGAGCAAGTCGATTTGTAATAATTGGCAATACTTTATATAGGAGATCTTTTGAAGGTATCCTATTGAGATGTTTGAATTTAGAAGAATCCAGATCAGCTTTGAGTGAAGCCCACGATGGATCTTGTGGAGGACACTTCAGTGGTAGTGTCATTGCTAAAAAGCTCCTTAGGATAGGATACTTTTGGCCTACCATGGAGAATGATGCACATGATTATGTGCGCCATTGCGACAAGTGCCAGAAACATGCTGACCTTGTCCATGCCCCTGCACAAGAACCGCAGGCTATTTCATCTCCTTGGCCCTTTTCAAAATGGGGCTTAGACATTATTGGCAAAATTAATCCTGTGTCATCTGATGGACACAAATTCATCATAACCACCATCGAGTATTTCACGAAGTGGGTTGAAGCTATGCCTTTAGCTTCCTGCACTGGAACACAAGTCTCTAAATTTATTTTTAATCAAATCATTTGTAGGTTCGGAATTCCTGCAAATCTCATCTCAGACAATGGAACTTGTTTCAAAAATAAAGATGTTAAGAAACTATGTCAAAAATATAAGATTCAACATCGCTGGTCCACTCCCTATTATCCTCAAGGTAATGGCCAAGCAGAAGCTTCTAACAAAACCTTAATCAAAATTCTCAAAAAATTGGTCAATAAATCTGGCCGTGATTGGCACATTCAATTATATCCAACTTTGTGGGCATATCGCACTAGCGTTCGTACTCCCATAGGTACTTCACCTTTTGTTTTGGTTTATGGCGTTGAAGCTATTTTTCCCTTTGAATTAGAAGTTCCTTCTTTGGCTCTACTACTTCAAGATACCGAAGTAGGAGATGAATATCGAGCTGGCAGACTCATTCGACTAGAACTCCTAGATGAAAAGTGCATCAATGCTTTGGAGCATCTTCGTGCCTACCAAAACAAGCTTAAAAGATCATATGCTAAGAAAGTTCGTCATCGATCCTTTGAGGTCGGCGACCTTGTTTTAAAAGAAAATAAAAAAATACTAATGCAACTAAAGACCTTAAAGGTAAATTTGAACCCAACTGGCTTGGACCATATATTATCACTGCTAAATTTGAATCGGGAGCATACAAATTATCTACCTTAGATGGTAAAGAACTTAAAGAACCCATGAACATTTTGCATCTTAAACGTTACTATGCGTAAAAAATTGGTCATTTCATCATTGTATATATTTGTTTAAAATATTTCAAAAAACCACTATCTTGTATTTCTTTCAATTTATAAACTTAAAAATATAAAAACACCAAAAACATTCAAAATCATCAAAATCTTCAAAAACATCTTTTATTCTTTGTACCTCTCAAATTGTGACATATTGCAGCTTATATTTTCAAATTATTTTGGATAAATTAGCATTTATTTGGAATCCCGCACTTTCACATTCACATGAATAAATATCTTGATTTATTTGGCATGATTACTAATCTCTCTTATATCAAAGTCCACAAAATTCAATTAAATAAAGTTTTGAGCACAGAGAATTGATCTTGTTATTTACTTAAACCAAGCATATCCTTTCACAATAAAATGATTATATTTGTAATGTCCATGCTATGCTACATAGTAGAAGTGGTTTCTTGAGCGAAAAGTTTCCCCTGCTATCCTATCATGCACATGGTCTAGAATCTTTGAGAATTGACAAAAGGACAAGCTCACCCCTACCCAGAATAAAAATCCCTTGCTCTACAGCTAATCCGAGCAAGTATCCCTAGCATAGGAAGAAAAGAAAAGTTCAAGAAAAAGAGAAAAAAAAAAGGTTATTTCAGCATTATCTCAAATATCAAAGCAAAAGATACAAAAAAGAAAAATACAAAAAAAAAAAGAAAAGAAAGAAAAACAAAGAAAGCAAAACAAGCAAAAGCAAAAGCAATAAAATCCCTTTCCCTACCCATTGAAAAGAAAAGAAGGGTTGATGAGCTTGAATCCCTGGAATTCTCAATTATTCAAAAACTGTGAGGTAAGCCCCATAACAGGTGGTTTGTGCCCAACCCGCTTGGCCTTGGGTAACTCCTAGCGTGGTGATATGTCTATCACATTAGCGACCTTCTTTTGTATAGACCTATGTCTGCTTATGGATTAGCTAGCTCTTGATAACCCGACTTACATAGTAGTCTGGTACGGTTATATGCATCTAAATCATGGTTAATGAACACTTATTTGGTTAATTCAAATCACTTGTATCAAATTATCTTGCTCAAAACTAGTAAATGCACAAAGCAATTGCACACACATTTGTATTTGAGAGATTTTGTGTATCATTATGATAAATCAAGATCGGAAATGAACTCACATACGCACATGGGATTCCTTATAAATCTAACTTTTGTCTTTAAGATACTTTGAAATATTTTTGCAAATTGTCTGGAATAATTTCATTTTCTTCTCTGAGAACAGTTGTTTAGTATAAAGACAACTACATGCATTACCAAAAAAATCAAAATCATTTTTAAAAAACATGCAATAAAGTTACATTTATATATAACTTTTGACTTTCGTGACGATGGTATAGTTCCAAAACCAAAATTGGAATTTTATGCCTAGCACAAGTCCTCATCTTCATATTTTCTGTTTATTTTCAAAAATTAAAAATCAACCATGCAATAAAACTATTATTTTCTTCTTTGGATTTCGTGATGATGGTATAAGTTTATATCTATAATTCTATGCCTAGCGCAAACCATCGTACTAATTTTATTTTCCCATCTATTTCAAATCATAAAAACATATGACTTAAATCATTATGTTACACAATTATGCTTTCAAAGAACGAACACTTATTCTATTTCATGTCATTATGTTCAAATTCAATATTGCAACCATGGTATAAATTCTAAGGAATTATTCAAAATTTTATCACACTTAGGAATTTATGCCTAGCAAAAATCATTTTAAAATATTTCATGCATACTATTTTTATGAAAATCTGAAAACAAATCATCAAACCATCATCATCTCCATCATCACAACAAAGTCTTAAGACAGTCTCTTAAGCACTCTTTTACTTTTAACAATATTTCTATACTAGGATTAGCTTGACGACCGAGTGAGCGGTGACTCCATGAAATGGTCTATAATAGCGACAATGTCCTTTGAAATTATTGTTAGAAGTCCCTTTTATTTTTATCAAATTATCCCACAAACAACCAATTTGTTTACATCAGATTATTTCATTTAAATTTTAAAAGCATGACATTCAAACCATAATATTTCCAAACGACATAATTACATGAATCATCAAATCAATCACACCAAAACATTAAAGCATCATACAAACACATAAGACAAGTCATATGATCAAAAATATCTCATCTATATATATATCAACAATATATACATCATCTCAAAACCGGATCGGTATGCCACAATCTGTACCTCGGCATACTCAATCCTCTATCAAAAATAATAAACACTATGTATCAATCTATGTAGTGTAGTCTGTAGCAACTAGCCTCGAGAACCCCTCGAGCTCTCAGCCTCATCTCCTCCCCCACCCTGAGGTGGACGAGGTGGCCCCATCGCAGTCCATGTGGTGCTATGAGTCCTGGACTTTGATCGTGATGATGTCCTCGATGACCTCATCATGATAGGCTCCACAATGGGGGCCGAAAATGGTAACCTCTACCCCTCCGGCACCATTTGGTAGTATAGCATCTGATAGAATGTGATCTGGGCAATAGCCCATGCTAAGTCCCGAGTGCTCGCCCCTCCGCTCCATGCTCTAAGGCGTGCGACCTCATCTCTGAGCTGTGTGGCCTCCTCTCGATGTCGTGCAGCCTCATCCTGCAAGGCCTGCACCTGAGCCTGGAGATGAATAGTCTCTGCCCGGAGAGTAGCCATCTCGCTACTCTCTCCTACCTCGACACCCTTGCCCTTATCGGGCGATGGTGGCCTCTCTCTCCATGGAGAAGGGGGTCTCTCCTCCCTCCTCTCCCACTGTCGTGGCCTCTGCTGAGCCTGTGGCCTCCTCTGCTCTCTCCCACCGTGACCCTGTGCCGCCTCAATGGCCGCCTGGCGCCGCCTCCCCATCCGATGCACAACTACATGAATCGGACCCTGAGCCCTCATCATCCGAGGAGGGCGGATGCTTGCATACCAGGCATCATAGCCATCAGCAACCCCAATGTCATCACCATCCACTGGCTGGATGGGGGCATCATCCATGTCCTGACTCTAGAAGCGCTGCATATCTAGAGCCCCGCTAACTGTAGTGTTATCCCGGATGGTCCGAGAAAACTCGTAGTCCCTGAGAGATGGGATCCCCTACTGTAGACCGAACTGCCTCAAAACTCGGTCATAGCGGTGGAGCTCCACCTCTCCCCTCTCCATCCTCAGCCAGTAGGTTCGCCTGATGTGAGCCAGCTCTCTTCCATCCTCGGCCCACCTTGGATGATCTCTCCAAGGCCTCCAGGTGATCTGGTCGGAGACAAGGTCATCAAGTAGTCTCCGGGACATTGGCAGATCTATCCACCGCTGTGACCCTCTCTAGAGCCACCAGTAGAAAACTCGGGGCCTCTCCCCATCAATCCCTATCAGTGGGAGCCCTACCAGCCTCCGCACCATGATGTGCTCCCAGCACCAAACCTATAGTAGTGATGTCATGACTAGACATCGACCGCCCTTGTATACGACCCCATGCAGGATCCTATACAATCGGCATAGTACAAAGCTCCCCCAAGCAAACCTGTACCCATGGTCTCTCATGTCATAGACCACATCTATCAGTAGCCATGGTAGTCTGCATCCACTCTGATGGCATAGTAGCAGACCACCTACCACCCCAACCAAAACTTGTGTCAGTCTAGATGCCCCAGGCATCTGGCATAGTGACTCGATGTTCACTCCGCCCTTCTCCAAGGCGAAGCTCGGATCTCCGCATAGTCGCATCATCACGTGGCCCTGATTGGCCATGGGAGTTATTAGCCATCCTTGTATGGGGATCCTCAAAATCCTCCATACATCCTCCAATGTGGGAGTCATCTCCCCTGTCGGTAACCGAAAACAAGAAGAACCCGGATACCACCTCTCTGCTAGGGCTGTCAATAGCCCCATATCTGTAGAAACCTGTGGCATATCTGCCACGTGCTGCAAGCCGACTTGAGCCAACTGATCTCGCTCTGCTTGAGATAGAGTGGCCAAGTCATCCCTCAGCCCACCGTATTTCCATTCTCGGCTCTTTAGTAATCCTCTCTGCAACATAAACAACAAAACAATAAAAATCATTAATAAAACAGTGATTAAAAATGCAAGTAAAATAAGTTCACTTTCATACAAATGATGATATCGTCCACTATTGGATGATATCGTCCAAAATTTGAGCAAATTCGTCTCCGATTTCGCAAGAGGGAATCATCCCTTATTGGACGAAATCGTCCCCATATCGTCGATTTCGCCCTTGGACGAAATCGGCGATATCGAGACGATTTCGGCGAAATTGAGACGATTTCGTCCCAACGACGTCGACGGCCCAAAAATGGCCGCGATGCTCAACAATCATTCAAAATTAATCTAAAAAGCATGAAATTCAAAATTAAAGCATTCTAAATTAAGTTTGGACCCTTACCCGTAGCCCGCGCTGGACCTCTGTCGATCTGTGCGCTGTCTCGACCATCTTGTCTGCAGAGCTCTAGAAACCAGTAAAAATGAACAGTAACAATGAATTAGGGTTTTACCCTATTTTTCTTAATTTTATTCAAAAACACTTAACAACATTTTTAAAATTTTGCTTTTCCACGTTTTTACCTCAAACGTTCGATTTGGGTAAAAACACGGAGGGGGCACCATAGTAAGCTGTCGTACGATTCGACCTAGAATCGTCGCCTAAAAATGGGAATAATTTTTGCTTTCTCGTAGATCGAGAAGAACTCATCTTTAACGCATTTTCTTCGAAAAATTCGCTAAAGAGGGGGCAAAATGTAGCACCCTAAAATTGGCGTAGTAAACCTTAGCAATAATTAAAATTACCTTAGTAATAATTCAAATTCAAATTTTCAACCCCGAACCGCCTGTTAAACCGCTTTCCTCATTTTCCATGCCATTTTTAGGATTTGTTGTGACCGTTGGACGATATCGTCGTCGATCAGACGATATCGCCTCAGATCGGACGATTTCGTCTGGACTAGAACGTCCAGACGATTTCATCCCAAAACTAATTTTTCATAATTAGCTTCTGTTTCAACGGCGTCTCTAACCTGGGCAAAAGCGTGTCCGCGTGGTTAGAGACTTCCCCATTGGAGATCTCCCAAATTGGGATGATCTCCAACTTCCCAACCTCCTTCATATGCCTATTTAATCTTAGGCCCTCCCCTTGACATTCCCCTGGCTGAATTTTCCTGTAACACGAGTTCTATTTGCATTAGACCATCTTAAATCACCATTTGCCTTCGTATTTTTCCAAGTTTGTTTGCAGGAACTTCATTGTTTTTCAGCCGGAGCAAGCTCAGATCATCGCAGACGATCCTGTACAATCTCGGATGATCACGCACCAATTCGAGATGATTTCGACTACAGTCAACATTGGGGGCAATCAGTGCCCTGAGTTTGCATTCTTTCTCCACTATCTACTATTTTGCTTTGCATTAGTTAGACTTATTACTATTTTGCATCCTGGAGTTCACCCATATAGTTTTAATGCATAATAAAATCATAATTTGTCATTAAATCATTGTAATGCACTCATATTTTTGTTTATAATTATCATTTTAATATTATTATTGTCATTCTACATCATTGCCCTCTATTGGAATAGTTGCATTTTCTGTATTTTGTATCTATTTCTCTGATTGTAGGTCTCTGACGAATTCATCTGATGAATTCGTCAGATCTCAGATGATCTTGTCTGATCGTAGATGATCCTGTCATATCAGAGGTGATCTTGACTGCTTCAAAAATTAGAACCTCCATCAGACATCCGGATCAGATATGGCTTTTTAATCTAGCTTATTCTCTGTGTTTTCTGTTCAAATCTGTTTTTTGTATTCATTTAAATCTGCATTTCATATAGAACAGTTTAGATTCATTTGGCCAAACCTAGGATTTGAATGATTAAAGATAAAATTGAACACATCAAACACATTCTCAACCTAGGCGTGGAAACTGCCATTCAAAAGTTTCCTGGTGAACCCACCATCCGTCAAAAAATCACCTTAATACCCCTCCCCCGAGAGGCGGGACCTTCAAAGGGCCTCTCAGTCCGAGGTATTGTCCCATCCTTCTCGCATCCCCCTTTCGGGCGTGGATCCTTTAGCCTGAAGGTAAGGGTGCAGAAAATTTGGAACGATACACACTCCCTATTAGCATCTAGCTCATGAGTTTTCTTTTAATGTTACATTTTTACCCCCAAAATAGGTGAAAAATACTTTAACCTCTCATTTGGGGTGAAAGCACCTTTTAAAACTCCTCTTCAGGTCATAGATGTGTGGCACAAACATTCTATTATGTGTCACCCTAAAGAGGGGTTCCAAGGAGTTTCACCCCTCTATTGGGGCAAAAGAACTTTCAATATTTTCACATTTTAATCAAACTTTGATATATTCGGTGTGTGAAATAACTTTCATCCCAAAGAGGGATGAAAAGAGGTTTCACCCCTCACTTGGGGTGACAACGCTTTATTCATTAATTTTCCTTTGAAGCCTCTTCTCTTTCGATCGAGCGAATCCATTTATCAAGATTTGCTTTACCTCCAAGAGGGGAAAAAGGGGTTTTCGTCCCTCAATTGGGGTGACAACATTTTCTCCACTCTTTTATTCAAAATTCAAACATGATTTTATCATTTCCTAAAAAGAAATTCATTGGGATGAAAGTGTTCAGCTTCGTTACTCTGAAGTGCTTCTCCTTTGACAATAAACTTCTTGTAGGCACTTGCATTCCTTAGCAGTTTTAAGCAAAAATATACTCATTGATTACAAGATTTAGATATTATTTATAGTCATACACTATTACAAGGATAAAGAGGTAAAAAATAAAAATTGCATTAAAAATGAAAGTATTAAATCTATCATGCTTTCATTGGCATATTCATCAAAATTTTATAATCAATTATCAAAACAAAATTGAAATGTGGTAAAGTTGCAAAAATTTCAATACAACCTTGTATATTACTCCTGATGCCTAAAAAATTAAACAAAAGTTGCGAAAGTTGCATCCCACCATAGCCCTTATGGTAAAATAAGAATTACAGAAATTACTTGATGTGGTCTTCATACAACCCATCGACTACCCTGAATGGGTTGCTAACATGGTACCAATTTCTAAACCCAATGGGATGATACACGTATGCATTGAATTTCAATACCTTAATAAAGTATGTCCCAAGGATGACTTTTTACTATCCAATATTGAAACATTAGTAGATACTACGGTTGGACATGAAATGTTATCTCTTAAGGATGGTTTCTTCAGTTATAATCAAATCTAAGTTAACCCTACCAACCAACACAAGACTTCCTTCACAATCCCATGGGGGACATTTTGGTACAAGGTGATTCCATTTGGACTTAAGAATACTAGAGCCACATATCAGAGAGCTACGACTTATGTTTTTCATGATTACATACATAAAATTATGGATGATAATGTCAATGATCTCCTTGCTAAATCCAAATATAGACATGATCACCTTGATTTTTTATGATTTTTTTTTATATTATTTTAGAACACAGTGTTAGGATTAACCCTACAAAATGTGTTTTCAATTTTACCTCAAGAAAGCTACTAGGATTCATTATTTACAAATAAGGCATTCAAATGGATCCAAATAAAGTTAAGGTAATAATTGACATACCTCCCCCTAGGAACCTCAAAGAATTAAGGATATTACAAGGAAAAATTTAGGCAATCCAATGCTTTATAGTCCAATTATCTTATAAATGCAAACCCTTCAATCACCTTATGCAAAAGAGGGTTAATTTTGAATGGACTCCTAAGTGTTAGTCTACTTTTGACAACATGAAGCAATATATTGATTTTCCTTAGATTATTGCTCCTACTAAATCAGACATCTCCTTTCACTTGTACATATCTACTACTGGATTTTTTTTTAGAGATAATACTCATAAAAAAGAATGAACTAAATCATGAGTAGGCCAGTTACTACCTAAGTCAAACTAATATGGTATTAGAAAAAACTAAAAACTCCATTATTTACAGGCACTTAAATATGCAAAAAAACAACAAGATGAGGGAGCTGATTCATGTCGACAACAAAAAATATGTCGAGTCATGTCATCAAGGCATTTCGGCAAAACATGTCAGCAGCCTATCGGCAAGGCAAGTCAGCATCCTCTTGGTAATACAACTTAGAACATAGGAAAAATAAAAATTAAATAAATCCTAAAGTCTAAGCTAACTAAACCTCATCATTCATCCCAACAAAAGAAGCATTGGACTCTAATGCTTTTAACAAAGAGGGAAAATCCTAGAACATATGGTGAGTAGAGATCCAACGAGCCTGATGGAGGAATTGGCCATGACTAGCCCTCAAATATGAAGTGGGAGTACCCTGGCATGTCTACCAAGTTTTCGTATCAAAAGGTGTATCAGCATAGAGCGAAAGCTATGTATCTAGAACCACATCAATAGGATGAATGATAGCTGGATAATATTCCAAGGTGAAATTATAATATGGCTTCAGGATATCCACATTAATGACGTTATGAATGCCAAGATGAGCCAAAAAATCTAGGTAAAAGGTATTCTCAAAAATTTGTTGAACAATGGTGTATGGCCCATAACGAAGAGGTTTGATCTTTCTATGGGTCTTGTCTGCAAAACATCGTTTATCCATATAAAACCATACTTTATCACCAACCTAAAAGTGATGAGGAGTGTGATGTCGGTCCATATGTTGTTTCTATTTTTGTTGAGTCTTCTAAAGAATCTGAACCACTTTGGATTGAAGGCTCTATAAATGTTGTACAAAATATTTGGCCTTGTATTGCTCCTTATGAATGTGCAAGTTAGTTGTAGATGGAAAATACAAAGGAAACTCGTACGAATCCAATGGTTGAAATTGAAAACAAACCTCAAATGGGAGTGTCTTGTCAAACTGTGAACAACTTTGTTGTAGGTATGCTCGATGTGAGTGAGGCTCAAATTCTACCTGGTAGGAGTGGAGTGATGGTAGATCCTCAAAATCTGAATAATATTATGATTAACTACCTTGATGAGGAATAATGTTCTAGACCTAGGCAATAATAATTAGGCTTTAGTTGAATAATCAACGTGATTATTCTTCAAACTATGCCACTGACCTTGAGATCAAGTGGCTTCGTCTTCGACAAACCTCCAATATGACTGTTCATGATTATATTTTTCAATTTAACAAATTGCAGATTTTGAATTCTATACAGGATAATGCAGCACAACGTGTTAACAAATTCAAAAGTGGTTTGCAAGAGCCCATTTACAGGAAGATAAAATACAATTTGATTGTTAACATTGACATGGCTTTCAATCAAGCCCTTCTTGCTGAGGAGGAAATGAGGGAGCAATCACGTGGGACTTGCTCTTCTACGTCGGGAGGAAATCAGAAGGCTTCTCCACAACCTTCTAAGGGAGCTAAATATTCTTCTTCTCCTTCTCCCTCTTCTTCATATTCCTCTTCTTCTTCACAAAAATCTTCTTCTTCTAAATCACCTTTGATTTTTAATTATTGTAAAAAG
Source organism: Wollemia nobilis (assembly GCA_028583015.1). Taxonomy (NCBI): domain Eukaryota; kingdom Viridiplantae; phylum Streptophyta; class Pinopsida; order Araucariales; family Araucariaceae; genus Wollemia; species Wollemia nobilis. The sequence goes on from JAQPPZ010000049.1 coordinate 4,025,825, forward strand.
CCAGGGCATACTCAAAAGAGGTGTTTTAAGTTGCAAAATGTGAAGAAACAATCCCTAGTTGTAAAGCCTTCCAATGAGGATTCACAAGAAAATCCCATTGAGGCTATAGGGGAACGTAAGCCTTATAAGGAATTGGCAGGGTTAAACAAATTGACCCTTATGAATACTTCACAAGGTGATCGCGAGAATTTGTTTGTGACTATGGTCCATCTCAGTGACACCTTTATGGTTGATTGTATAATCGATAGCGGCTCGCAAAAAATCTAATTGCGAGGTCCATTGTTGACAAACCAAAGTTACCCATGAATCCCCATCCTCATCCTTATCCTTTGGGATGGAAGGACAATGGGATTACATCCGACATCACACACACTTGCACTGTGAATTTTGCTTTCAGTCCTTCTTTTGTGGACTCGGTTGTGTGCGATGTAACTCTAATGGATTGTTGTGGCTTGTTGCTTGGAATACCCTATCAATAGGATAGGAGGTCTATACATGATGGGTACAAAAATACATACACTTTGCACAAATATCATAAATCATTCATAATCAGAAGTACACAACAAACACCGCATAATTTGATGTTGAGTTGTAGATAAGCACGCAAAGATGTAAATCAAGCAAAGGAATTAGCACTCATCTTCATCAGACCAATTCAAGAAGAAAAGCAAGTACCTAAGCACACTAATAACAGGAGTTATTTAGTTCATTCAATACTTCAATCATTTTTTGATGTTTTTCAAGAACCCACAAGTCTTCCACCTGAAAGACAGATTAATCATAGTATTGAGATTGTTCCTGCATCATCTCTTCCTAACTCTTTAATGTATAGACAATCAATAGTGCAAATGGAAGAAATTAAAAAGCAAATGCAAGCATTGTTGACTAAAGGATTCATCAAACCCAGTACTTCCCCTTGTGCTTCTCCTATCTTGCTTGTGTTGAATAAGGATGGCACATGGAGACTATGCATTGATTTTAGGGCACTCAATAAGATTACAATCAAGAATCGTTATCCACTTCCTCACATTGATGATATTTTGGACCAATTGCAAGGTGCAACATTCTTCTCCAAAATTTATCTCAAAAGTGGGTATCATCAGGTGAGAATTCAAGCAGAAGACACTTGGAAAATAGCATTTAAGACCAAAATGGGACTCTTTGAGTGGCTTGTCATGCCCTTTGGCCTTACAAATGCTCCAGCTACATTCATGAGGCTGATGAATGAAGTATTCAGAGATTGTCTAGATCAATTTGTAATCATCTATTTGGATGACATTCTTATATATTCTTCCACTTGGGAGAATTATTTGAAACACTTAGAAACGGTTCTTCAAACTCTTCGAAAGAACCAATTGTATGCAAATTTTCCTAGGTGTTCATTTGGGCAAACTTTCATTGCCTATCTTGGATTTGTCATTAGTGAAAAAGGTGTGCAAGTAGATCCTTCCAAAGTTGAAGTTATCTTCTCTTGGCCAACTCCTAATTCAGTCACGGAGTTAAGGAGTTTTTTTGGACTTGCTAATTTCTATCGCAAGTTCATTGGAGGATATTCTTCTATTGCTGCGCCTTTACACTATTTGACAAAGATCAAAGTTTAGTTTCAGTGGACAAAGGATCAAAAAAAAGCCTTTGACACATTGAAACACAAATTGAGTACTGCACCAGTTCTTGTTCTTCCTGATTTGTCTCAACCATTTGAGATAGAAACTGATGCTTCGCAAGTTGCACTTGGAGCTGTGCTCATGCAGAATGGCCATCCAATGGCCTATCATTCAAAAACATTTTCAGAGGCCAAGAAGAATTATTCTACATATGATAAGGAGTTCTATGCTTTGGTTCAAGCAATCAAGTATTGGAGGCATTATCTCTTGGGAAAAGAAACAATTTTTCATATAGATCACATGCCCCTTAAGTTTCTTCAATCTCAAACTAAAATTGAGGAAGCTAGACACATGAAATGGGCATCGTACTTGCAACAATTTTATTTGGTAATCAAGTGCAAGAAAGGACAAAACAATGCAGTGGCTGATTTTTGAGTCGTCCTCCTTCTACTCTTGTTTTGACAATTGTCACTACTTCTCATCTTGGCTTCCAAACTTGGCCTACACAGTATCCTATGGATCCAGATTTTGGCAAAGTTTTCCACCAACTTTCCAATCCTTCTTCTTCAAATTTGAGAGCTCTTCAGGACTTTCATATTCAGGATGGACTGTTGTACAAATTGGACAAACTTTGTGTTCCTCATGGGAACAGGGAGTCTCTTTTGAAGGAGGCTCATTCCACACTCTATGGGGGACATTTTGGTAGGTAGAAAACTCTTCATCATTTGCAGAGGATTTTCTTTTGGCCACACATGTAAAGAGATGTTCTTCGCTTTTTGTGACAATGTGCAGTATGTAATCACTCCAAATCAGCCAATAGGACATTGGGAATGAGCATGCCTTTGTCCATTCCTTCTCGTCCGTGGGAAAGCATTTCCATGGATCTCTTGAGCAGTTTTCCAATGACAGTCCGCAAGCATGATTGTGTCTTTGTTGTGGTGGACAGATTCAGCAAAATGGCCAAATTCATTCCTTTTCACAAGACAAGTACTGCATAGGATCTTGCCCAAATCTTCTTTGAGGTAGTATGGCGTTCTTTTGGGCTTCCTACCAGCATTGTCTCTGATCATGACTCACGCTTTATGGGTCAATTTTGGCGATCACTTTGGAAGATTTTGGGAGTATCTCTTAACTTCTCTACTGCTTATCATCCACAATCCGATGGGCAGATAGAGGTAGTTAATCGTACTCTAGTGCAGAGTTTGAGGATTTACCATCATTCCACTCCATCCAAGTGGGACTTAAGCCTCACTCACATTGAGCATGCCTACAATAGGGTCATCCACATTTCTACAGGGCACTCTCCATTTGAAGTGTGTTTTGGTTTTTAACCACTTGCTCCTTACGAGTTACCTTTGTCTTTACCTTCTTCAGCCACAATGCACATTCAGAAGGAACAAGACAAGGCCAACTCTTTTGTGCAACATTTGCAAAGTCTTCAAGCCAAAGTGGTTCAAATTATTCAGAAGACTCAGCAAAAGCAGAAACAATAGATGGACAAGCACCGCACACCTCATTCCTTTCAAGTTGGTGACAAAGTATGGTTTCATATTGACAAATGCCGATTTGCAGATAAGGCACATAGCAAAATCAAGCCTCTTTGTTATGGGCCTTATACTATTCTTCAGCAAATCTCTGAGAATGCCTTTCGCTTGGACCTTCCAACTCATCTTGGCATTCACGATGTTGTCAATGTTGATCTTCTCAAACCATACTATGATTCCACATTGGAAACAGTTCCAACCATCATTCATCCAGTTGATGTGGTTCCTGATGCTCAGCTTCCACTTGACGCCGATACAGTCTTTGATACGAAGACCCGAAAAACATGCCAAGGTGTTTCTACTTCATATCTTGTGGCCCGTCGAGGCCAATTTCCACATCAGGCTTGCTAGATTTCTGCTCACATTATGTCCTGAGATTTTCCCTCTTTGTTAAAAGCATTGGAGTCCAATGCTTCTTTTGTTGGGACGAATGATGAGGAATAATTTTCTAGACCTAGGCAATAATAATTAGGCTTTAGTTGAATAATCAACGTGAGTTGTTTTGATAACCTTCGTTGAATAGTCTAGTCTAGGTGTTTTTTTTTTGTCATTTTTGGGCTTTCATTTTAGCCCTTGCGTATTTTGTGTACGTAATCCTTGGAGTAGTTGCAGATTTCCAGGATTACATTTGTTTGTTTTAGGCTTATTTAAGCCCTTTAATTTTATTAATAAATTCAGCTTCAATATTTCCATATCATACCTCTATCTTCCCATCAAACTAAAAGTGATAAGCAGGAGAGAAGTTAAGGGATACTCCCAAGATCTTCCAAAGATATCTCCAAAAGTGACCCACAAAAGGCAAGTCATGATAAGAAACAATGCTAGTTGGAAGACCAAATGATTGCCATACTATCTCAAAGAAGATATGGGCCAAATCTCATGCAAAACTTATTTGTGACATGGAATGAACTTGGCCATCTTACTAAATCTATCCACAATCACGAATATACAATCGTGTTGTCTAAATATCACCAAAAACCACTCAATAGGTCCATGGAAATTCTCTTCCAAGGATGAGAAGGAATGGGTAAAGATATGCTCATACCCAATTTCTTGTTAGTGGATTTGGAATGGTTACATACAACACATTGTCATAGGAATTGAAGAACATATCATTGCATGTGAGGCCAGAAGAAGAATCACTGAAGGTGATGAAGAGTTTTTTGCTTGCCAAAATGACCTCCATAGAGAGTAGAATGAGCCTCTTTCAAAAGAGACTCCCTATGCTCACGAGGTACACAAAGTTTATCCAGTTTGTATAACATGCCATCCTTGAGGTGAAAATATTGAAGAGCTCTCAATTAGAAGTAGAAGGATGTGAAAGCTACCAAAACACTGTGCCAAAATCAGGATTCGAAGGATACTATGTGGGCCAAGTTTGGAATCCAATATGGGATGTGGTCACAACAGTTAAAGAAAGGGCTAAATATTGATGACTCAAAAAATATACTATTGCATTATTCTATCCTTTCTTGTTCTTGATTACCAAATGGAATTGTTGCAAGTATGATGCCCATTTCATGTGTCGAGCCTCTTCAATTTTAGTTTGAGATTGAAGAAAATTGAATGGCATATGATATATGTGAACTATTGTTTCCTTTCCGTGAAGATAGTGCCTCCAATACTTTATGGCCTAAACCAAAGCATACAACTCTTTATCATATGTAGAATAATTCTTCTTTGCCTCTAATGATAGGCCATTGGATGACCATTATTTTTTATAATGACTCCAAGTGCAAATTGTGATGCATCTATTTCAATCTCGAAGGGTTGAACAAGATCTGGTAGAACAAGAATAGGTGTAGTACATAATTTACATTTCAATTTGTCAAAGGCCTTTTATTAATCCTTTGTCCATTGAAACTCAATTTTGATCTTTTTTAGATGATGTAAAGGATGGCTATCATGGAATATATTGCTATGAACTTGTGATAGAAATTAGCAAGCCCAAGAAAACTCCTTAACTCTGTGAAAAAAGTAGGAGTTGACCATTTTATCATGACTTCAATTTTATCAGGATCCACTTGAACCCCTTTGTCACTAATTACAAAACCAACATAGGCAATGGAATTTTACCCAAAATAACACTTAGGAAATTGGCATACAATTGGTTCTTTTGAAGAGTTTGGAGAATAGATTCTAAGTACTCTATATGAATTATCCAAGTTGGATAAAATACAAGGATGTCATCAAGATAGATGATTTAAAATTGATCTAAACAATATCTGAATACTTCATTCATTAGCCACATGAATTTGGTCCTCATTCTGAATCCTAAATCTTGCATTGGTGAGACCAAAGGGCATTAAAAGACACTCAAAGAGCCCCATTTTTGTCTTGAATGTTGTTTTCCAAGTGTCCTCATCCTGAATCCTGACCCAATGATAACCACTTTTGAGATCGATATTGGAGAAAAACTTAGCTCCTTAAAGCTGATCCAAAAGATCATCAATTTGTGGAAGTGTGTATCTATTTTTTATTGTTATTTTGTTAAGTGCCCTAAAATCAATGCATAGCCTCCATGTATCATATTTCTTCAACACAAGAAAATTAGGTGAAGCACAAGAAGTGCTAGGTTCTATTAAACCTTTAGCCAACAATTCATGAATTTGCCTTTTAATTTTATACATTTGCACTATTTATTGTCTATGCATTGACACATTAGGTAGAGGGGCAACAAGAAAAATCTCAATGCTATGATTAATTTATCGTTTAGGTGGAAGGTTGGAAGGTTATTTGAAAATACTAGAATATGATTAAAGCAATGAATTCATTCAATAATGACTATCATGTGAATTATTAGGTGTTGGAGTTCCTTAATTAAGTGGCCTGATGAAGATGAGTGCTAGTTCCTTTGTTTGATTAACAACTTTTCTTGCTTGTCTACAACTTAACATTAAATTTTGTGGTGTTCATCATGTACTTCTAATTATGTAAGCCTTATCATATTTGTGCAAAGTGAATGTGTTCTTGTACCCATCATGAATAGACCTTCTATCATACTGATAAGGTCTCCCAAGCAATAAACCACAATAGTCCATTGGAGTTACATCACACACCACAATATCCACAAAAGTAGGACTGAAAGCAAAATTCACAGTGCATGTGTGTGTGATGTTGGATGAAATCCCATTATCCTTCCATCCTAAAGGATAAGGATGAGGATGGGGATTCATTGGCAGCTTTAGTTTGTCGATAATGGATCTCACAATCAAATTCTTCTACGAGCCACTATCAATAATACAATCAATCACAAAGGTGTCATTCAAGTACATCATGGTCACAAAAAAGTCCTCACGATCACATTTTTGAAGTATTCATAAGGGTCAATTTTTTTAACCCTTCTAATTCCTTGTATGCTTTGTGTTCCCCTATAGCCTCAATAAGACCCTCTTGGGATTCCGCATTGGAAGGCTTTACAATGAGGGAATTTTTCTTCAATTTTTTCAATTTAAAACATTGATGCTTTTGATGACCCTTATTTTTATAATAGCTACATTCCATAGGATTTTTAGAAGAACCTTTTTGAGAAGAAGGAGAAGAGGAATATGGAGAGTGGAAAGAGGAAGAATAAGAAGACTTAGGTGCCTTGGATGAATAATGAGAACTCTTCAGATTTTTTCCCAATGTTGAAGAGTGAAACCCTCATGATGACTCTCACAATTATTCCTCTGCAAGAATGGCTTGATTGAAATCCATATCAATGCTCACAATGATTTTATATTTCAAATTCCTAAAAATGGGTTCTTGCAACCCACTTTTGAATTTAGTCACAAGTTGAGTAGCGGAATCCTACACTAAATTCAAAATTCTCAATTTGTTAAATTGCAACACATAATCATGAGCACTCATATTAGAAGTTTGATGAATATGAAGCCATATTATCTCAAGGTCTTTGACATAGTTTTAAGGGTAAAAACTACTCTTCAAAATATGTTGCAATTCATCCCATGAGTCAATAGGATTTTATGTTCGATGGTGATAATTGAAGAGAATCTTAGCAATGCCAATCAATTTGAGCTTTGCAAAAGCAACTTGTTGATCCTTTGCCAATTTGGTATAGTTAAACATACTTATCATATCAAGAATCCAGCTGTTGAGCACTTCAGGATCCTTGGAGCCATTACATTGTGGCTGAATATCTTGGGATGTGACTTTGTCAGCCAAAGTACTCACTAGTTGGGTGAGTTGGGCCATTTTATCGACCAATTCGGTATCCATTTGACCCTGAGTACGCGCCAACAAGAATCTTACAAATTGATATTATAGAGGGTGAAAGTGCTTCAAATAATTGTAATTTGAAATGCAATTTTACAAAGTTAATAGAAAAAGAACACTATTTTTACATATTTTTCACAAAGGTAAAATAATAAATATTTCAAATGACCTTTTTGACAAAACTAGTATTGAGAATCTCCTTAAAATCCCCCTTAATTTTTTAAAAGTCCCTCGTGAATTTGAAGGTTCCTATCGTTGAGAAAAGTTATGGTAAATACCTATAAGACCTTTCCTCTTGACTTAATAGAAATTGAGTGGTAAAAATTATGTACTAACACATTGGACAACAAAAATAATCACACTTACAAAAAAGTGTGTTAAGCCCATGTTGGAGTCACCAAGCCAGCACACATGGTGAAACAAAAAGGAAAAATGAGTCACCCATAAGGAGACCGATGCACATGGTAGTTTGGACCATCACTTGGCATGCGCACCAGGCGGAAATTGGGCAAACATTTCCAACACATCTTGGATACCACTTTAGGGTGGAGAATCCTTTTTACTTACCATAAATCACCTTTACCCACAGAATATGGGATTTTATCCTTGCAAGCCCATGAACGTCGTCGCCTTCATCGATGTGGCAAAGAATAGTGACATTGTGCAAAGTGATCTGGTGAACTAAATTGTGCAAGAGGTATTTGCTGAAGGGGGGATATTTTCTTGCATCTCATAGCTTTTGTATCAGTCACAAACATGCGAAGTACTTCTTACAGCTTGAATTAGTAATCACATAGGGGTGTTGTACAGGGCTGGGTATTCGTTCCTCCGTTGGAGCATCATGTTGGATGGTGCGGATGATGAGATCCATTATGAATTGTAGGGCAAGTGTTTTTTCAACGGTAGGCAAATCATCCTTCACACTATGAATTTTTTTCCCTCCAAATCGATAGATCAATAGACTGCTAAATATTACCGATCTGTGTTGGGTAGTTTCGATCTGCTAACACCGATTGAGACTACCAAGAAAAAAAATAAAAATCCTCCAATCACTCACAACAATTCAGGGTTAATTGCTTTTGGATGCCATGACAGTATTTGTAACAAGTCCAAACATTATTTAGAAATCACGTAGGTCGACAGAAAGGTTGTCATTCTCTTCTCAACTCAAAATGGATAAATGTCACCAAAAATTTGGCCAGATCCGTAGATCTAAGGCCAAAATTTAATATCAAATAGTAATCATGCAGGGGTGTCAATAAGAGCTGGTAAATCATTCCATGATGTAATGTAAGAGCATCAAGAATCGTAGGGCAGGAGGAAAATTCCAATTTGTGGATGCAGGAGCAATAGCACAGTAGCACAGGAGTGACAACATAGGAGTAGCAATTTTTTGATTTGTGGTGATGCGTTGGTATGACAACATAATAGAATGGTATTTGTATTGACCAAGGGAGACCAGGATGTGAGCCGAATGGCTTACGATGGTAACAAGCAAACGGAGATATGACCCACAATAGCAAAACTCTATGAACAAACCTACAACTATAATAGAGGGAACTATCACCAAACAAAATCTTGTCACAATGAGCCAAGAATAACAAAATTTTGTCAACCAAGAATGACAACAACAATTTTGATGGCAATTAAAAAAATTGAAACAATATTTGCAATAAAATTTTCAATTGTAAAATTAACAACAATATTCATCAATCTATTACAAAATTGTTGAGCAAAACAACAACTACATAACAAAGTTGAAGAGCTTCAAATAGGATAACTAATGGGGTAAAAAATGACCTAAAAACTCCACGAATTCCTACAGCTCTGATACCAACTGATATGGTATTAGACAAAATTAAAAACTCCATTATTTACAATCACTTAAATATACAAAAGAATAACAAGATGGAGGAGTCGACTCATGTCAGCAAGGCATGTCGGTAGAACATGTTGGTAGCCTGTTGGTAAGGCAAGTTAGCAGCCTGGTGGCAATACAACTTAGAACATATGAAAAATAAAAATTAAATAAATCCTAAAGACTAAACTAACTAAACCTCATCATGAACACTTGTTAGCTATAAGAGTCGATATCCTTATGTAGAAATATTATGTCTTATTTTGGTCTTTGCCACCAAGAAATTATGAAATTATATGTTAAATTATACTACATATGTGGTGGCAAAAGAAATCCCCTTGTGCTACATGATGAGTCAAACACATACAAATAGTTGAACCGCCAAATGGATTATGGTCCTTAGTGAATTTTATATCAAATTTATTAGCTAAAAATCCATTAAGGGTTAGGTCATTGATGACCAACTTGTGGAAGCTCCTTTACCTAACATTGAGCCTCTCAAAATTGAGCTTCCTAATGATTCCATATTCATTATTGATGAAATAGAAGAATTTATACCACCTGAAGATGATGTTGACCTAACCTTATTCTTTGATGGTTCAAAATGTGAGCAAGGGGGTGGTGCAAGAGTAGTCCTAGTCACTCCACAAGGGGTTCCTATCCCTTTTTCATTTAAATTGGACTTTCCTTGCACAAACAACAATTTAGATAATGAACCTCTCATCCTTGGACTTTAGATTGTTTTAGCAATGCACGTCAGACACCTTAACATATTTGATGAGTCCCTATTGATTTTCAACCAAATTAAAGGAGTCTATCAATATAAATGTCCAAGTATAAATTACTACAAATTAATTACTAATAATATTTTGGCCCTACTTGATTGGTATGATATTGATGTAATTCCTCTCTCATACAATCAATTGTTGATACGATGACCTCCCTAGGTTCCATTATACCCAAAAAACCCTTTTATGATGGTACTACCCTCCATGTTAAAACCCTTTCCCAATCCACCCTTCATTCATCATCACCCGTAGCCTAAAGAGATGTAACTTTTATCACCACTAAATCCCCTACTCTTCAAACTTTTCAAATCTAAACCCTCCTCCATGCCTTAATTCATATGAAACCTTCCTTTCCCCTTGATCCCCCAACCAATCAATATCCTTCCATTACAATCCCACTCTTTAAAACCTTTACCCAAACCATAACCCAACCTACACTATCCACCTTCCCCATTGTAGGATAGTGTCAAACCACTACCATTTCCTCAAACCCTTATTTTTCTTTCTTTTTCCACTTACAAGACTACCTAAAGACTGGATCCTTCCCACCCGACATTCCATCCACCACCAAGCGAGAATTCAAGTAAAAAGAAACATGATATGTGCTATTGGAGGATATCCTATACAAAATAAGTTATGATGGTATCCTACTTCATTGTATAGAACCCCAAGAGACCCAATGGATAATTTATCAAGCACATGATAGTACATGTAGGGGCTAGTTTAGTGGATTGTCTATTGATAAATGTATTTTATGAATGGGATATTAGTAGTCCACCATGGAGCATGATTGCTCCAAATATGTTAAAATATATATTAAATGCTAAACACATGCTCATTTGACTCATGTCCCTTCCGAAGCCCTTTAGCCCATTCAAGGCTTTTGGCCATTTTCCTAATGGGGGTTGGATTTCATTGGAAAAAATTTCTCCCCCTTATTCTAGAAAACACACTTTTATTATAATGGCTACTGAGTATTTCACTAAATGGGTAGAGGTAATCCCTCTTACCTCAACTACTGGTGCTAAAATTGCTGAATTTATCCTCCACCATATTATATGTTATTTTGGGATACCATCAAATATCATTTCAGATAATGGTCCCCCATTCAAAAATAGTTATTTTTGCAACCTTTTCCAAAAATACCATATCGACCACATATTTTCCATCTCCTACTACCTACAAACCAATGGGTAGGTTGAAGAAACTAATAAAACCATCTTTTCTAATATGAAGAATACTGTTATAGAGAATCACAAGGACCAACACCTTCAATTATCTCTCGTACTATGTGATTATCTTACTAGCATTCACACCCCTACAAGGACAACTCATTTTTTATTAGTCTATGGAACTGAGGTGGTTATGCCTTTAGAGCTTAAAATTTTGTTACTTTGTATTTCCTTACAGGAATTGATGGATGATGATACAACTTGCCAAGCATAAATCAATTAATTAACTCTTCTTGATGAATGTCAGATTAATTTTGTTGAGCATCTTCGAGTTTATCATGACCACATTAAGTGAGCTTATGATCATAAATTTCATCCTCATGAATTCCAAGTAGGTGATCTTATCCTAAAATATAACCAACAACAGTCTCACATCTCCACTCACTTGTGAGACAAGTTTGCAGTCAATTGGTTGGTACCTTACATTATTAAGCAAAAATTTGATACAAGCACTTATAAACTTACTACTATTGAGGGTGAAAAGGAAATTGAATCTATAAATATTCTTCACCTACGGGTCCTTTATGCTTAATAAATGTAGAGGGGGAAAATCAAGAAGAATATCATGAAGCTATGATTCATTCTATGATATCAATTATAAATATTACAATGTGGTTACAATAAGTTGGTTTATGAAACCAACTTGGTGGTTATTAAACCAACCCAGAGAGCACCTACATGCGTTATATATTACTTCAATATTCTTATCACAATAATGTAATACATATATTCTAACATCCCCCCTTATTACATTATTGGCAAATTCCAATAGTATCTCGAAAATTTTCATATTTGATATGCCCAAGTGCTTTGGTAAAGATATTTGCAACTTGCACATCAGTAGGAATGTATTGAAGTTGTATATGGTTTTTTGGAACTTCATATCGAATGAAATGACATCTGGTATCAACATGTTTGGTACATTCATGAAAATTTGGATTTTTGACAAGATTCAAAACACCTTGATTGTCGTAAAACAAATGAAGAGGAAGATTCTTTGGAAGACCCATGTTTGTAAGAATGCGACTTAACCACATTATATCATAGACTACTTTACTGGTTGCATGATATTCTACCTCTATAGAAGATAAAGCAACCACATGCTGCTTCTTACTATGCCATGAGATAGGTCCAAATCCCAGATGAAAAATATATCCAGAAGTGGATTTATGATCATCAATAGATCCAACATAATCCGAGTCCGTGTATCCTAGTAAGAAAAACTTATTATTATTTTTATATTCCAGAACATAATTTGTACTACCATGGACATAATGAAGAACTATTTTAGCTACTTTCCAGTGACTCAACTTAGGCTCTTGCATGAACCTTAAAAGATAGCCAACAACAAAACTGAGATCTAGCCTGGTATTTGTCAGATATAGGAGACTCCCAATTAACTGGCAATAAATAGTACCATCTACTTGAGGTGATTCATCATATCATTATAACTTAAGTCCTTGCTCCATTGGAGTTGCTTTTGACTTACAGTTAGTCATACGATATTTTTCTACTAAAGTCTTGGCATATTTATTTTGTGTTACTCTGATATGAAATCTTTTCTAAGTAACTTCTAAACCAATTCAATAGTGCACAAGTCCTAGATCTGTCATTTCAAATGATTGCTTTAAATTATTTTTCACTAAGTCAATCATTTTTTTTGAGCTTCCTGTTATGATCAGATCATCTACATAAAGTAAAATAATCACTATATCAGAACCATTGTTCTTAATATAGATATTTGCATCTGAAGGACTTCTTTTGAATCCATGTTGCACAAGGTGACTATCTATCTTGATATGCCAAGCTCGAGGAGCTTGTTTGAGCCCATACAAGGATTTGATCAATTTGCATACTTTTTTTTCTTGCCCCTTGACCACAAATCCTTCTAGTTGAGTCATGTATACTTCTTCCTGTAAGTCACCATTCAAGAAAGCACTTTTAAGATCCATATGATGCAACTTCCACCCAAACTGAGCTCCCATGGCACAAAGTACTCGAACAATAGTCATTTTTGCAGTAGGGGCAAAAGTATCTTCATATTCTATGCCTTATTTATGAGCATATCCCTTCACAACAAGTCAGGATTTATGCTTATCAATAGATCCATCTGCCTTATACTTCACTTTGAACACCCATTTGCAGCCTATGGGTTTCTTTCCTATTGGCAGATATAAATTCCAAGTATTATTTTTCATGAGAGACTTATGTTCTACATCCATGGCCTCTTTCCACTACAGTTTATCAAGTGCATCTTGAACCGTTTTAGGTTAATTTGCATTCAATACAGACATATAAACCTTTTCTTCATCCTCATCTTATTTTCTATCATTTTTTGTACCCATTGAAAAATCATCAAAGTGTTGACAAAGTTTATCAACCTCTAAAGTAGATTCCTCTACTATCATTTGCTAAGTCATACTACGAGTACATGGCTTATCTAGAGAAATATCTAGAAGGGAATTCAACTTAGCATCTCTCAAAGTGCTAATATACCATTTTGGGATTTTTTGTTGTTTTTGTGGAAGTTGAACCTCCTTCTTAGGTTCTTCTTCATATAGGTATACATTTGTAGATGTGTATTTTGATGTGAAAGCTTCATCAAATACAACATATCTACTTATCATAGCCAAGAAGGATACACTACAGGGTTTTTTCATCCTACTTCCTCCTTTTCTATTTTGGAATGTGCATGAATGCTTTACATCCAAAAATCCTTAAATGAGAAATGGAGGGTTTCTTACCACTCCAAGATCCTTGTGGTGTTTGCCCTTGTAGAGCTCCAATGGGTGCTCTATTAGGAGGTATGATGTTGTGTTTATTGCTTTTGCCCAATATTGATCCTCAAGATGTGCTCCCTTTAGCATACATTGAACCATTTCCATAATGGAATGATTTCTCCTTTCTGCAACTCCATTCTGCTGAGGTGTATAGGCTATAGTCAGTTGTATTTTTATCCCATGTTTCTTAAGAAAATCTAAAAACTTTTTAGAGGTGTATTCCCCCCATAGATCTAAGTGGAGGGTTTTTATGAAACATCTCAAATCCTTGACAAGTTTCTTGAATTGTTGAAAGTAGAGAAATGCTTTTGATTTCAAATGAAGAAAGAAAACCCACATCTTTCATTAGTAATCATCAAAAAATAGTTGAAAATACTTCTTTCCACCATAACTGGTTGGCATAAGACCACACAAATCGGTATGTACCATATCTAAAGGGTTTTTAGCTTGAGAGGAGCTAGTTTCAAAAGGTACTCTGTGTTGCTTCCCTGCTAAGCAATCCGAGCACACTGGTAAGATATATGAGAGTGGAGGAAGACATTTCACCATCCCATATCTGTGTAATTCAAGAAAATATCTTAAAATTAGGTTTTCATAATGTTTATGCCAGAGAGAAGTGGCCTCCTTTGTAGTTACAACCAGTTCAACATGAGGAGTTGAAAGAACATATAGAATGAACAAGCCATGTTTGTAGGATCCAGTTGCAACATGTTTACCACTGTGGGTTATAAAACATATCTTATTGCCTTTGACAACTTGAAACATGACATCCATATTTCTATCCAACATTTGTGTGACTGATAGCAGATTATTGGCTAATATCAGAACATAGAGAACCTTCTCAATTTGATAATTACCATCAGGAAGGGACATAAAAACATCCCCTTCTCCCTTTACTTGATAGACTTGATTGTCAGCAATTGTGACTGGCTTACCTTCTTTCTCCTCAAAATTATCCAACCATGATTTGTCCCTAGTCATGTGTTTGTTAGCTCCTGAATCAATATACCATAGAACATCTATATGGGAAGATGAAGTATGGGTCATGAGCACCTTGTGTGCTCTTTCAGAGTCATAATCTGAATCAGAACCAAGAGAATTTGAGTCTAAGTTGGAGTCAGCATAAGCAACATGGCCTTTAGGTTGCTTATGTTTCTTGTTGTATTTATGTTTGTCTTTTCCCTTCTTCTTAGGACCTTGATCGTTTTGTTGCTTGTTTTTGAACCAACACCTGTTGGTGTCATGGTTATTCATATCATAAATCTTGCAATATTTTTTATCCTTATGCTGATTTTTCTTCCCTTTTCCTTTGGAAGAAGAACCCCATTTTTGAAACTGACCTTATTTCTTACCACTTGGTTGTGTGGAAAGGAAATTATCTGGCACTTCATATTTCTAAACCTGATTTGGCTCCTCAGTCTAAAGAAAATTTACCAGCTCCAGAAATGATACTTGTCTACCAAAAACATTGAGAGAAGTGATCAACATCTTGTAGGAATCTGGAAATGCTCTCAAAATGACAAATTTTAATATATCATCATCCACTGGTTTTCCCATGGCATTCAATTTGGATTTCAAGTCAACAACTCTGCAAAGGAATATATCAACTTTTTCCCCAGAATTCATACTAAGAGTATGTAGTTGAGTTTGAAGGTTTAGAATAGTGGATTGATTCTTTCCTTCATATACTATGATCAAGGCATCCCAAGCTACCTTACTAGTTTTTGCATCACAAATATGAGGTTGCACCTCATCTGTAGTAGCAAACAAGATAAACACGAGACTCTTCTGGTCCTTCTTATCCTAAGCATCCTTATCTATTCCTGTTGTCTAAGGTCGTTTAGAAGTGCCAATCACTACATCCCATAAATATTCCAACTGAAGAATGGCTTTCATATTTTTTTTCCATGGAACAAAGTTAAGACATTTTAGCACCTGTGAATCTAAGAGATACTTGTGAATTGTGGCCATTATAAATGTTCCTTATATAACCAATTGGTCTCCCTTTCTTTATACCTTCCAGATATTTATATCATAACCATTCAATATATACCCGCTCTTACGTGAGGGAGACTATAGGTATATATGAACAGTATACTACTCAATATGTACTCGTCCTTACATGAGGGAGACTATAAGTACATATGAGAAGCACAATATATTGAACATAAGCGATACTGAAATGGCATCATGTTGTTAATGACACCTACCATAGAAATTTTTATTCCTCATGCGTAGGGCATAAATTTCCCTAAACACTTTGGGAAAAAAACCTTCATCAGGATTTACGCCTAACAACAATCACGATGTGGGTATGAAATGGAAAAAAAATAGATCTATTTTACCTTATTTATCCTTGACTATTAATAGAGAATAAGCTCAGACATCATTGTTACAGCTATATTAGGCGGCAGATACAGTAGTCCAAAGCACGACAACATTACCTGTAAGTGTGGACCAAAGGTATCTCAAATACCGAATGTTGTTGTGCAATAAATTGCACAAATACGGTACAAATTTGGGGTCTTATTTTTATCTGTAATTTATGATTTTCAATGCAAGAAAATAGAATATTCAAATGCAAAAAAAAAATCACAAATGCCCACAAATTTAAAAACCTATTACAAATCTAGAATATTTTTCTCTCAAATGTTTTGATTTCCCCCCTTTATCTGACAATTTTGCAAATGAATCATGTGAATACTGTCCCGCTTTCATTTTGCAAAATAGAGAAGGAAGTAAATTTTTTTTTACCTTAACTCCAAGAAAAAAAACTTTGATGGAAGCCTTTTAAGGTGTCAATTTTAGGAGAAGCGTCAATCGAATAGCTTGGGGCATAAAAAAACCCCACCCGTCATCAACAAATTTCCTCCACCATCAAAAAAAGAATAGGGTGTCAAACAAAACTACCACCCATCAATACATGTGTAGTGAATGGAACCCGTGACCTTGTGGTGATCAAGCACAACACAAACCACATGAGCCAGAAGGCCCGATGAGAGTAAACAAGAACCAAGAAAATCTATCACTTCGGCAATGGAGAGAAGAAAGGAAAAAAAAATTAAAACCCTTATAACTCCCCACAGCTAATGGAACCCACAAACCCCTAGTGATCAAGCACAACATGAACCACGTGAGCCAGAAGGCCTGATGAGAATCTCTATGAAAATAGTCAGTATTATCACATTGAGTGTAAAGGAATTTAAAAAAAAATTAATAATCCCACATGGCCTATGCTACCATTATAGGATGTTTTAAAAACTTACGAATACCATATGATATTTTGGTTGCCTTCGGGAAACCACCCCACCCCTTTTACCTCTGTATCCACCTTACAGTATTCTCTGCTTACTGTTTGTGTCTACGTGTCCTGCCTATGTGTCTATGTGCCCTCATGCCTATGTGTCACGTCTGTCAGTGGTTGGCTCTATTTGTGTCCTGCATGTCACATCTGTCAGTGGTTGGCTCTTGGCTCTGTCTACGTCCTACGTCCTGTGCATCAGTGGTTGGCTCTTGGCTCTATCTGTGTCCTACATCCTGCGCATTAGTGGTTAGCTCTTGGCTCTGTCTATGTCCTACATCTTGCATGTCAATGGTTGGCTCGTGGCTCATATTCTTGTCTATGTCTGTCAATATATTTGATTGATAAAGGAGTTGGAGTAGTTAGGTAACTACCTTGCCCAATGCTTGCATACGATCTTCAAAGCTCTGGTACTAATAAGAATTTCATGAAGCTATGATTCATTTTGATTGATATCAATTATAAAGATTACAATATGGTTACAACAAGTTGGTTTATGAAACCAACTTTGTGGTTATTAAACCAACCTAGAGAGCACCTACGTGTGCTATCTTTTGCTTAAATATGCTTATAACAATAATGTAAGACATATATACTAACAAATCACCCTATTGCATATGATTATCAAGGTTGTATCGATAAAGAGAGAAATCCTTGAGGTGAATTACAAGGGTTGTGTTATTCTCTACACTCAGTGTAAAAAAGGAGTGGAAGGGTTCACAAAGAATAGTTTAAGTATTCACTCCAATTTATCTGATTTTCAATAATGTTTAATGTATTCGATTTAAGACAATCACTTATGTTTGGCCTTTCTAGATCTTAGGCTATGAAATATAAATGACAATGCACAAATATAGAATGCAAGAAGACAAGAACTAATCCTAGGATGATTCTTTCTTTGAATACTTTTCTATCCTTAGGTTTTCAATATAGGAAATATTTTAAGCAAGGGCTCAAGAGAGGATGCACAAACAATATTAACCCTAAGTGCACACTATATGTTGTTTATATTTTAATGCCTAGAAATAAATTAAATGTATTTATTTTAAATCTTATATAAGGTTTATAACAAAAATAGAAGACACCCAAAAAATAGCCTAAATACTAATCAAAGCATTTATCTTATCTGGTGGTTGATACAAGATTTTACCCTTTTGCCCAACGATATCTACAATTTTTTTCCTACAAGATAACATGAAAAACACTTGGAAAATATAATCAATGTTATGGAGCCTACTTAGGCTACTATACAATAATTCTTGGAGGCATAGTATGAAGAACACAAGCTTATACTGAGAGGGGGGGTGAATAGTATAAGACCACTTTTTACTTTCTTTCCAAATCAATATCAATTAATGTCCTTAATTGTAATAACCAAATATAGCAGTGTGCATTAATAACTCAGATAGCAGTAGTAAGCAAAAGCATAGGTCACCACACACAATTGAGACACAAGATTTAACATGGTTCCCCTAATATGGGGTACTCCACCAGATAATATGCTTATAATATTTCACACAGAAATAAGGATCCTTATCCAATACAATGATTTCTTTGATATGCTCAAAGCTAGGCAATAACAAGTTCACATAGAACTTGTCTAAATCTGAATAACAAGCTCACACATAACTTGTCTACAACTTAATAACAAGTTCACACAGAACTTGTCCAAATCTGAATAACAAGCTCACACAGAACTTGTCCAAAACTGCTCCAACAAGCTCACCAATAACTTGTCCAAATATGCTCTAACGAGCTCACCAAGAACTTGCCTAAAATCTGCTCCAACAATATCACCAAGAACTTTTCCAAATGTCCTCTAGCAAGCTCACCAATAACTTTCCCAAATCTGCTCTAGCAAGCTCACCAAGAACCTGCTCAAATCTGTCCACAAATTTGTCCCAAAACTTTCCACAAAGCTGTCCATAAAGCTGTCCACAAAGCTGTTCAAAAATTTCCACCAAGCTATCCCAAAAATTTCCACAAAGCTATCCAAAAACTGTCCCAAAACTATCCACAAACGCCCTCTCAAAGGCTTAATCAATCATGCACAAGTATCACTAAAATATCATCCACAAATATATGAAGGCAAAGCTTCAAAGATGAACTCAAAAATGAATGGCAATGTACTCTTCAATGGATGACAATAATGATCCACAATGATCTCAACTAAATTAGACTTAAATCAATCTCAACTCAACTCAAGTTAACTCATAGAAGCATAAAGAGAATTTTTAGAGACTCAATATGTTCTAAGATCAATATCTACTCAATTCAAATCAAATCAATCTCAACTCAACTCAAGTCAACTCATAGAAGCATAAAGAGAATTGTTATAGACTCAATATGTTCTAATCTCACTCTCAACTCAAATCATAATTATGAAATAGTTTGTTTCATGGAACTTGACCAATAACCTCACACAATCAATTGACTAGGCTCAATCAACTCAACTCAACCAATCACCACAAGGGACTACTCTTTCTCACAAAAACCCTAGTACAAGCATGTATCAACCAACTCAAATATTTCAAACAATGCTCATCCAAAAATCTCACATAACAATGATACTCATGTTATTTTCAAGTTCTTTCACAACCAATGGGCTTCAATGACTATGCTTATAAAACAAGTTTTAAACACAAATCTCAAACCAGAAAACCTTGAAGCATTCAACCAACCACTTTCGAAAAGGAAACCACAATCAATCCTTTTCACTCCAATGATATTTCAGAAATCAACCACCATAAACAATTAATAGGATAATGTGCCCATACCTTTTTGATTCCAAGAAGTTGTCAACAAAATCTGCCACACTAAACACAACTTTCCTTTGCAATCTCAATAAGGGTTAGTGGACTTCAAATAATAATCACAAGATAAGCATAACTCAATTTACACCTTTTTACTCCAACTTAATAAACACATCCACCAAAGTCCTTTTTAATAAAAACCCTTATAAAAAATAATAATCAATAAGGCTCTCAAAAATATGTTATAACAACTCCTTATTTCTCCTAAATCTTAATTTTCAATTTCATGAATATCAAAATAAATCAACAACTCATCCGCATCTGAAATAATAATCACAATCCTTATAAAAATAAAGTTTAATTAAAAACTCTAATTATTCCTTAACCACCTTATAACTCCTATCCTAGGGCATCAACGAAATTAATTAGAGCAAAACGTAATTACCTCCTCAAGGCGATTCGAACCCCCAACTTGCACACACCGCGAGCACCTTAGCCATGGTTAAGGTTGCCACACAAGCAAGCCGCTCATTTGAAAGGAAAAGGCACAATGTGTCTTAAGTCTGTCCTCCCTTCCATGCAAAATAAAAGTGCTTCGAACGCTTTCCTTCCAATGCCTTCAAATGTAGTCAAGGAGATCCGAACCTTGACGTAAAGTGCTACCACACACCTTAACAAAAACCCAATTTCCAATGTGCCATTCTGCACATAATGTCTTGGACTTTCGATCAACCTTGGATTTATTCGCTATCTCCCTTTTCAAAATGATTTTCACATGAGCTCTCTTCGGATTCTTAGCCAACGATTAACACGAGCAAGGATGAATTTCAAATGAACCTTATTATCCCCCATTATATAGTCTTATCCTCATTTTCGATGACGTTGGTGCATTATTGATTTTTCCTCTTTCTTTAGACATCAACGCTTACTTTAATTTTAATTTTAAAATTAAAATTAAAATTTTAAATAATTAAAATTTAAAGTAAATATTTAAAATTAAATATCTCCATCACCGGGGTGCCTTTTTCGATGAAAATAAAGGCCAACCTAGGTTTTAAGAAAAACCCATTTCAAATATACCATCCATAGTTTTAAATAAAACATTTTATTTTTCCTGCCTTGGTTTTCACAAAAACCCTAATTTTTTCCATGCTTTCCAAAATATCATTTGCCCACAAAAACTCAATATGATCCATATGACATCAGTGATTCATGTGACATCAATGATAACATAAATAATTCAAATTGCCAACAATATATCCCTTTGTCATTTATGGCAACACCTCTAAATAAAAAATCGCAATCATTGTAAAAACCATCTTTGAGAATCAAAGTTGCTCCCCCTGACTCAATAATCTCTATGGAGGCTGCTCCCCCTAACTCAATGCTCTCTTTGGATACTGCTTCCATAACTCAATGCTCTCCCCCTTACTCAAATCTCTCCCCTTTGACATCAATGGAAAAAGGGACACCTATGGTGCTAAAATATATGACTCTTAAGCATAGCCTCCTCACCACCTTCTCTTTTGAGGTGATTAATTTTGGTGTGGGAGTACTTTTACTCCCATATCACATTGTTTCTTTCCTCTATCAACTTCCTTCCATGTTTTTTTGATATCCTTCTCTTGATGAATTACTTGATCTTCTTGTCTAGAACCTATTTGACCTTCTTACCTTGAACTTGTTTGACCTTCTTGCCTTGAACCTATTTGGAATTGAGTCCTACACCATTTTGCAATATGCCCAAAGTTATTTCAATTAAAACACTTGATATTGTAGCCTTTGGATGGTGCCCATGTCCTGAATTCATTCTTAAAATAATTTCCATATCCATTCCTTTCCTAAACCTTGTATTGTGAAGCTCTGTTTTCATGACCATTATGACCATGACTTATGAATTATGAAGCTCTAAAACCAAAACCATGTTACTCATTTCCTTTGCACTGAAAAACTCTATGACCAATCCTGTTGCATGAGAAGCAATGTCCCTGAAAACCATACCTTCTTCCTTTGAAGTTTCTTCTAGCAAAATCAAACTTCTTTGATCCATGGATCCTGCAGTGTATAGCCCTGTGTCCAAATCCATTACAAGAAAAATGATATCCTTGAAAAGCCCTTTGTTCATGCCTTGGTTCTTCATACCTTTATTGACCATTATCCTTATTATCATTTTCAACTTGTGAATTGCATCCTTGAACCTTCTTTGTAGTATCTAAATCTTCTTTCTTAGTTTCTTCCTTGCTTTTCTCTTCAAGTATTTCTTTTCCTTTTGAACTTGATTCACCTATCTCAAAACAAGAATCAAACTAAATATTTGGAGCCATATGAACTTTGGAACTTTCCTCACAAATCTTAGGTGCTTCCTTGCTTTCATTTTTTATAACTTCCATTCCTTTTGAGTGTGATTTTTCTTGGAAGTAAGATACATCCTTAAAATAGGTTTCCACTCATTTTTTAACCTTTTCATCTAATGTATCATGTATTGCCATGGTTACCCTTATTATTTCATCATTTATTCTATCCTTTTTGCATTTTGAAGCTCTTCACTAAGATTACTGATTGTTTGAAGTAGTTCTTATTTTATTTTGACATCTGTTCTAATCTTGTTTTCAAGATTCCTGTATTCTTCTTTTAGCCTTTTGATTTTTGATTTTTGTTTACTTAGCTCATCCTCTTCCTTTTCTATAACCAAAAGTGAGACTTATTTGTTTTCATTGTCATTGCGAGCATTATAATCTTCTATAGCAAACAAACTCTCAAGATTTATTTGACCATGCTTGTTTCCTTGATGTGTCATTTCATATTCACTATCATTGAAACCATTACAATATCCCGATCTATGATCTCTTTGACCACACACAAAGCACTACTCTATTTCACCTTCTATTCCTATGAATAGATGTTCTTATTTTTCATCATCTGATTTGTCTTTATCACTATGATTTGACCTATCACTTGCTTCTATAATGTAGTAATGTTTATTTTCCTTAAAAAAAAATTTCTTCTTATCATACCTGTTTTGCTTGTATCAATCATCTTTTTCATGCTTATGCTTTCCATATTATTTTATTCTTTGACCCTATTTTTCATCATCACAATTTTCTTCATGTGGACACTTGTATGCATAGTGACCAATATCACCACACTAGTAGCATCTACCTTTCCTTATATCCCTAAAATTATTTGAGTCCTTATTCCTTTTGAAGAAGTTAGCTTTCTCATCATTATCTGCCTCTACTTGTTTCTAAAATTTCACTTTATCTTTCTCTGAAGCCTTGAATGCAATATCTTTTATTGGAACTTGATGCTTACTTACCCTCATCTCATAAGCTATGAGAGTACCTTACAATTCTTCCATTGTTAGCTTGTTGATATTCATTCTCTTCTATTACTAAAACCTTAGCAGCATATTTCATGGGAAGTGATCTCAAAAACTTTTGAGTAACTTTTGATTCTTTCATATCAAAACCTAGGCCTCTCATGGTGTTAGTAATCTCATCAAATTGAAGTAAAAAATTTGCAATATCTTCAGAATCTTCTATTTTCAATTCCTCAAATATTTTTCTATGAGTTTGTAGTTTTGCAAAATTTACCTTGGAATCTCCTTCATAAGTATTCCACAACTTCATCCACATTTAATTAGTTGAATTACATACCATGACATTTGCAAAATTTGTCTCACAAAGCCCACTCAAAATACAATTCATTGCTCTTGCATTGATCTCAACCAATTTCCTAATAGTCTTATCTGCCTCAGGATCACCTTCAACCCTATACTCTTTTTCAACCAGTTGACATAACTCATATCCTTGTGATATCAAGTAGTTCTTCATCCTCATGCTTCAAAAAACATAATTGTCACCATCAAATAATGGATCCTTATTTGTAGATGACCCATTCTATGATGTCATCTATATTCTTGTAGAATCTAATCTCAAGCTATTAGATTTTCTGAAGGAACCCGCTATGATACCAATTGAAGAACACAAGCTTATATTGAGAGGGGGGATGAATAGTATAAGACCACTTTTTAATTTATTTTCAAATCAATATTAATTAATGTCCTTAATTGTAATAACCAAATATAGCAGTGTGCATTAATAACTCAGATAGTTGTAGTAAGCAAGAGCACAAGTCACCACACATAATTGAAACATAATATTTAACATGGTTCCCTCAATGTGGGGTACTCCACCAGATAATCTCCTTATAATATTTCACACAAAATAATGATCCTTATCCAATACAATGCTTTCTTTGATCTGCTTAAAGCTAGGCAATAACAAGTTCATACATAACTTGTCCAAATCTAAATAACAAGCTCACACAAAAATTGTCCAAAACTGAATAACAAGTTCACACATAACTTTTCCAAATCTGATTAACAAGCTCACATAGAACTTGTCCAAAATTGCTCCAACAAGCTCACCAAGAACTTGTCCAAATCTACTCTAGCAAGCTCACCAAGAACTTGCCCAAAATTTGCTCCAACAAGCTCACCAAGAACTTTTCCAAATCTACTCTAGAAAGCTCACCAAGAACTTGCCCAAATATGCTCTAGCAATCTCACCAAGAACTTGCTCAAATATATCCACAAATCTGTCCTAAAACTATCCATAAAGCTATCCAAAACTATCCACAAAGCTATCCCAAAACTATCCACAAAGTTGTCCCAAAACTCTCCCAAAACTATCCACAAAGGCCTTCTCAAAGGCTCAATAAATCATGCACAAGTAGCACTCAAATATCATCCACAAATCTATCAAGGCAAAGCTTCAAATATGAACTCAACAATGAATGGCAATGTACTCTTCAATGGATGACAACAATGATCTACAATGATCTCAACTCAACTCAAGTCAACTCATAGAAGCATAAAGAGAATTGTTACAGACTCAATATATTCTAAGTTCAATATCTACTCAACTCAACTAAAATAAATCTCAATTCAACTCAAGTCAACTCATAGAAGCATAAAGTGAATTGTTAGAGACTCAATATGTTCTAATCTCACCCTCAGCTCAAATAAAAATTATGGAATAGTTTGTTTCATGGAACTTGACCAATCACCTCACACAATCACTTGAATAGGCTCAATCAACTCAACTCAACCAATCACCACAATGGACTACTATTTCTCACTAAAATCCTAGTCCAAGAATGTATCAACCAACTCACATATTTCCAACAATGCTCAACCAAAAATATCACATAATAGTGATACTCATGTTATTTTCAAGTTATTTCACACCCAATGGACTTCAATGACTATGCTTATAAAACAAGGTTTAAACACAACTCTCAAACTAGAAAACCTTGAAGTATTCAACCAACCACTTTCGAAAAGGAAACCACAATCAATCCTTTTCACTCCAATGATATTTTAGAAATCAACCACCATAAAAAATCAATAGGATAATGTGCCCATACCTTTTTGATGCCAAGAAGTTATCCACAAAATCTGCCACACTAAACACAAATTTTCTTTTAAATCTCAATAAGGGTTAGTGGACTTCAAATAATAATTACAATATAAGCATAACTCAATTTACACCTTTTTACTCTAACTTAATAAACACATCCACCAAAGTCATTTTTAATAAAAAACCTTATCAAAAATAATAATCAATAAGGCTCTCAATTTTTTTTTATAACAACTCCTTATTTCTCCTAAATCTTAATTTTCAATTTCATGAATATCAAAGTAAATCAATAGCTCATCCACCTCTAAAATAATAATCAAAACCCTTATAAAAATAAAGTTTAATTAAAAACTTTAATTATTCCTTAACCACCTTATAACTCCTATCCTAGGGCATCAACAAAATTAATTAGAGCAAAATGTAATTGCCTCCTCAAAGGGATTAAAACCCCCAACTTGCACACACCACGAGTGCCTTAACCGTGGCTAAGGTTGCCACATGAGCTAGCCACTCGTTCGAAAGGAAAATACACGACATGACTTAAGTCCTTCATCCCTTCCACACAAACCAAAAGCGCTTCAAGTGCTTTCCTTCCAATGCCTTCAAATGCAGTCAAGGAGATTCGAACCTTAACATAAAGTGCTACCACACACCTTAAAAAAACATAAATTACCAATGTGCCACTCTACCCACAATGTCTTGGAATTTTGATCAACCTTGGATTTATTCGTTGTCTCCCTTTTCAAAACAATTTTTGCATGAGCTCTCTTTGGATGCTTAGCCAACGATTAACACAAGCAAGGATGAATTTAAAATGAACCTTAGGATCCTCATTTATATAGTCTTCTTCTCATTTTTGATGACGTTGGCACATTATTGATTTTCCCTCTTTCTTTAGACATTGGTGCTAACTTTAATTTTAATTTTAAAATTGAAATTGAAATTTTAAATAATCAAAATTTAAACTAAATATTTAAAATTAAATATCTCCATCACGGGGGCACCTTTTTCGATGAAACGAAAGGCCAACCTGGGTTTTAAGAAAAACCCATTTCAAATCTTCCATCCATGGTTTTAAATAAAACCTTTTACTTTTCCTACCTTGGTTTTCACAAAAACCCTGATTTTATCCATGCTTTCCAAAATATCATTTACCCATAGAAACTCAATGTGATCCATATGACATCAATGATTCATGTGACATCAATGACAACATAAAATAACTCAAATTGCTAACATAGTAGTCAATACCTCTAGGTACTGTTAGCTATGCTTTAAAAATAGAAGCGAAAGTTGACCTTTAGAAGAAAACAAACATATCATAATATAGTAGAATAAAATGATAAAACCACATAATAAAATGTAGAAATATGTTCTATATGTAGCCTATGATACAGATCTAGGATTTGGGGATAGTTTTTTACCCCTAGATGAAGTCTAGGAAAAATTGCATGTCGTAATAGATGACTGTAATTTCACATAGGTGAAATCACACCCCATAGAGACCGGGCACAATTTCATAGAAGCTATACAAAAAATAATATATAGATGCGAGAACTCAATTACGTCATCCAAAAAATTAGAAATGCATGAAAAAAAGTGAAATCACTTGGAAGATAGCACAAAAGTAGATAGAAGGGTTGAGACATCCCGAATAGTTGATCTCTCCTTAGGGCTCCAACA
Organism: Wollemia nobilis; assembly: GCA_028583015.1. NCBI lineage: Eukaryota > Viridiplantae > Streptophyta > Pinopsida > Araucariales > Araucariaceae > Wollemia > Wollemia nobilis. The sequence goes on from JAQPPZ010000049.1 coordinate 4,053,009, forward strand.
TAAATCCACCAAAGCAAGCAACAAAAACAAATAATCCAATGTAGTAGAAAATAAATCACACTTCACAATGGCAAGTTAGCTTACTTGTGGGAGAAGAAGGGTGCATATCACTTAGTGAGCACTTTAAAACTATTTGAAGAAGAAAAATTGCATGAGATTTTGTATTTCAAAATCACTTGCCTGGAAAGAAGATTTCAAACCCTCCTTATATAGCAGATTTAAAGGTAGAAAAGATAGGAAAACCAAGAAGAGCCAATCCCAAACATTCCAACTTCAATAAATTAGGGTTTTGTTACAAGAAAACCCCAAAATACGATATCATGCCCCATAAGGACCGACCACAATTTCACCTTATGCAAAATCACATCTCGTCAAGGGCGACCATGATTTTTCATAAAGGGAGAAAAAAAATGAGAGACCTAGCCCTTGCCCTAGACAAGCCTAGAGGGTATCCTAGGAGAACTCAAGGAATATTTCCCACTAAAGTGGGTCAATTTTCCATGTATACATTATACCCCTCTTTTATGCATTTATGGCCTAATAAATATGTTAAATAAATATGGTGTTATTCCAAAATACTTTAGTTTATGGTGTTAATATGTTAAATAAATTTATGGCCTAATAGTTTAGAAGAAAAGAGTAATGCAAAAATGGTGTTATTCCAAATACTTTCTTGTTTTGCATGCAAATCAAGACATTAGGGACATACATACTTCTTAGGCCAGGGTTCCCCATCAAGTTTCATGAGAGAGGACACATCCCTCATGAAAACTTGAAAATATAAATGCAGAAAAAGAAAAAAGATGAAAGGAGATGAAAGCAAAAAAAATATAAGAAACAAATAGGGATAAAAGTGAAAAAGAGATAAAACCCTAATTCATTTTTACCACATAAAAGGTGAGAAAATATCTCTAGATAAAAACTAGAGATGGCATTACCAATGTACTATTCAATGATTGTGAGGGGTAAGGCCAACACAAAAGTGGAGCAGGCAGAGGTAAGATCGAAAAACTTCCCAAAACTTGTTAAAATTTTCAATTTTAAAGTATTTTTGGATGACTTTCTACCAAAATCGATGGGTTTGTTGTGTACGACCTAGGTACAATTTCATGTCCCAATCGTGATTTTTTTCCTAGTTAGTAGCGATGAAATAATGCTTGGAAAAAATAATTGAGTGTGATTTCATGAAATCACACTATGCAAATATGGGGTGCGATTTCACATCAACAAAATCATAGTCCTAAAAAACCAAGCACGGTTTCATCGAAGAAGGAGAAAAGAATAAAAAGGAAAAGAACAAAGAAAAAGAGGAAAGAAAAGAGGAAAGAAAGAAGAGGGAAATCAAGCAAGCTACAACTCGAAGTTGTGAATGTTTTTCTTAGTAATTTTAAATTTAAATTTTGATTTTTAATTAATGAAACTGATGTTTTTTTTTGTTATTTTTATGGATGCAACTTAGGGTACTCAAGAGCTATGAGTGGTGAGCAGGCTCCTTGGATATGGAGTTGGACATATTTTGGAATGTAGAGAGGGACACACTAGGAGCTGTGGGGTTATACCACCTAGTGAGGATGCCTCAGGTTGAGGTAGATAGGGTGCTACTGACAATGCTAATAGATATATGGTATCCATAGTTTTCAACCTTCCAACTACCTACAAGGAACATTAATATTACACTAGAGTATGTATGACATATCTTACACATTTACATCAAGAGAAAAAAAGTTTAAAAATCATGAGGGTGATCAGTGACCTTGCAACAATTATCAGGAGGCTAGACCCATCAGGTGTGAGAGAGCACCATAGTTGTGGATGACCTAATGAGATAATATGTGGTAGATCCATTGATGATCATGCTTTGTGGGGTGGTTGTAGGCTTACTAATGTGCCATGCCAGTAGGTGATATATACAATAGATGATGGTAGGTTTATCAGTAGACTTATAGTACCATAAATTTTGGTTCATATGGGATCCATATGTGTTGGCCCATTTGTATATGATATTGTATAATTTCATGTACAAGCGATATACATGGATAGTTTGTATGACATTAATTTAGGTATGGAGCTAGGAGCACATAGTAGTGCAAAGACTAGATGTACTACTAAGACCATTTCCAAGCCCAGAGCATCCAGATGCATACATATGTTCTAGACCCCTGGAGTGATTCATGAGGATATACATTGGAAACCTACCACTAGCAAGGTGGATAATAGATGAGTTGAGGGAGGCCAAGATTGTATGGCAACCTTGTCATATACACTTAAAATGGGATGAGTATAGGGAGGATCTACATCAGGTTAGGAGGATCAGATGGTTAACCATAGAGGGATGGGAGCCAAAGGTCTTCCACTTTGATTGAGTCTTGAGGCAGTTCAAGAGCTTGTAGGAAATCCTAAACCTGGGGGATTACTAGTACCAAAGAGTATATTGGGACCTATTAGGGATCAAGGATAAGCCAAACCTAGCTAGGTGGATAGAGGAGGACTTATATAATCCTTCTTACATGGATGCAAAGGTAGATGATGTGGGAGTGGCCTTCAGATACTGGTGTTGGTATAGAAGAGTCATGTCTTGAAGGATATCCTTGCTAGTAATGATACAATGGCACCAGGTGATGGATCCAAGCATACAACAAGATTTTAAATAGGTATCTCATAGGGCCATAGATATGGAGCAACATGGCCAATTAGCCTTGATACAAAGATAGGCATGGGTCGATATTGAGCTGTTGATAGAGGCTACTAGTGCTACGGGGGCCATGGAGGTAGGAACATATATATTTGACCCTATAAAGTTTTGGGTGCCACCATGCCGAGGATCATGAGAGACCTCTACATTAGTAGCAGCCAACAAAATATAGGCTTTAGGATGAGGGAAACCAAGGGGGAAGGTAGAGGTACTACAAGCGCAGATGGTGAATTTTCATAGATAGGTGGACCTACTCCATGAGGATAGGTCCAAGAGGATAGAGGGAATATGGAGCTCTTTGAGAACCATATATATGGAGAGGGATGTGGCTTGAGCAGAGGTTGATCATATCTGGGGGTGAGGTGAGCTATCAGCTATCTAGACATAGAGTTCTAGAGATCTTGGGCAAAGGTTATGGCTATCACTAGGAGTAGCTAAGCTAGCAATGGGATCCACCTCCTATAAGTAGAACTATGAAGGACGAGGGAGAGGTTGGAGGTGGCCATTTAGTGGGATACCTTCTATGAGGTCATGTAATATGAGGTAGTACTAGAGGGGCAAAGGATAGTACTTCTTCCATCCCTATAATAAGCTAGCAGATCATGGTATTAATCATAGATAGTCTCAGCTTCACCATTCATTGATATGCAACTAACTGGACCACCTAATTCAAGAAGATAAGAGGAGAGGGGATCTCAAAGCTAGGGCTAGGGATCGGGATGACATACTAGTTTTGATTATGGTATGCATTCCTATATATTGGTTGAGTGTACCATGATGGAATTATGGTACAACAACCAGACACTTAAGTATCTCTCTCTTACTGAGTAATACTAAGTTGATTTTTCTTTTATCTTATGTATTAATGTGTGTGCATGTGATATAATTTGATTAAGTATTTCTATGATCTTTTATGCATAAAAACTATCTTAATGCAAAGCTATATGAAATGCATGGATGAAATGGATGAGAAAATAGAAGACAAAATACAAGGAGAAAATAAGAAGGAAGAAGAAGAACCAAAGGTCAACCATCAAAAGTAGAGAAGGATAGATGACACATAGTATTGAAATCAATGTAGGTTGTAGCATACCAATGTGATCAAACATTATAAATCAAATAAAAAATAGGGAGGTAAACCTGCTATGGGTGTAGTACTCATCATGAGTGATAAAGTTTTGGAGTCTAACCCACTATGGGTGATTGCTCGCTAGTTAAATACTATGGGGAAATTACACACTAGGATGTATGTTGAAGTATGCTAAAAATGGCCAAAGAGACTATCCTGTAATGGGGTGTTGAGCCCACTGAGTCAAAATGGAGTATAACCTAATAGGATATCATATCCAATAAGATACCTTCTAGGATGTACAATTATCCCATGTGGGGTGCAATATAAGTGGATAAAAATTAGTAAGCGAGTGCTACCCCTGATAGGGGTTTTAAAATTTAAAAAACATTTTGTGAGCATGTGCAAATGTTCATAAGAAGATAAGATTTGAGAAGTATAAGGAGAAAAATACACATATATCCTTGTCGAATCAAAAGATAAAGAAATAAATTCAAGAATAACAAAAGAGTGACAAGGATATATTAACAAGATGCCATACTTGAACTAAAAAATGATAAATCAATACCTCTAAGATCAAGGAAAAATAGATCAAAAAGAAAGAAATAAATAGTAAAAAACAAGAAATAAGATGCAGAAGAATCCCTAGGTGGAGATTTTGCTAGGCATCATAACCCTAGTGAAAAGTGCAATGCATGTGAGCTATGACATAACTAGGTATCATCACATGCCATTATCGCAAGTTCCCTATAAATATATATGATCAAGCAATCATGAACAAGAAATTTATGCAAAATGTGACACTCGATCATGCACGTTGTGTTAAATTATAGGCAACCAATGTAGAGAAATGACAAGCAACAATGCAATATGAACAAGCAAATGGATGCAACGAAAATGCAAATGCATGGCTAAATGACAATTGATTTTTTATAAAAAAATTATTATTTTTTCTTTATATATATATTTATTATTATTTTGAGCAAACAGGATGATAGTTGACACAAAGTCTAAATGTGTCTCCTTTCTTGACAAAAATAATAGGCATACCATGGATTGTTTTATCAAAGAAATATCTAAAAGGTAAGCCTTATTGATAATTAGAATTACGTAGAGGTTCCTTCATAATTATTTCTTTGGAAGACATGTCATGAGAATAATACACTATCAAACATAACCATTCTTTTTAACATAAGGAGGAGCAATTCCTAAATTTGCAAGATTCCTATAGGACAACAAAGGAGGATCCTTATATAAAATAGAAATCTTATTTTTGGATCATATAAAATCAATAATATTACAAAAAAAGATCTAAAAATAATAAGAAGGACCATCATCCTTATCACCTAAACCTAAATTTTGATAATCCATGTATTTTACATAAGTCATAAGATGATCATCATCATCAAATGGTAAAGGTTGGTATTTTCTAGGTATGAAATCTATGCCACATCTCCCAGGTCATATTTTGACATCCAAAGACTCTTGAATGCCCTTTTTTTGTGGCCCCAAACCTTCACTTACATATCCCATACTTGATAGAATCTATTTAGGAAGCGAGTAGTCATTGGAAAGGTAACAAAGAGCAAAAGAAAACTCAATGGGAGAGGGGTTGCTACCACATATATTTTCTTCAAAGGCATTTCCTACAAATATAAAGGTACACATGCCAATATGTATTGTTGGCAATTTTGGGTATCTTGGGTACATTGCCTTTGCTCAAGTGTAGATGTTGTCATTGATGTCAAGAAGTTCTTGAAGCAATTTGATTTGATGTCAAGGAATTTTTTTTTGTTGAAGGTTATTCATAGCATGATCAGTGACTTTACAAGAAGTCCTTAGTGGCCCATTTGCAAAAGATCAAGAAAAATACAAGTAAGAAAAAGTATGCAGCATGCTGGAAAAACTATCGCGATTTCATGACATGTTGAGGAGAGAGAAAGTGCTGGAAAAATTGTTGCGATTTCGGGACATGTTTGAGGAGAGAGAAGGTTCTAGAAAAACTATTGCAATTTTGTGACATCCTGGAAGAAAGAGAAGAAGTTGGCAAAACTGTCGCGATTTTGTGACATGTTGGTAGAGAAGGAGAGCCAGATGGAAAGTGTCGCGATTTCGCGACATGTCGCATTTTCACGATTTGGAAAGTGCAAGAAGGCAGAGAAGGAAAAGTGTCACAATTTCGCGACACATTGCCAAGAAATTTGTATGGATGGAAAAGTGTCACGATTTCATGACATAATGCAGAGGAGAGATTTCGAAAGAAAAAGTGTCACGATTTCGTGACATGCTGCTAAAAATGAAGTGAGGACTGTCATGATTTTATGACATGCTGAAAAGCTCGAAGTAAGAATTGTCATGATTTTGTGACATGCAGCAAAGAGAAGAGTTTGAAATGAGAAGCGTCATGATTTCACAATAGGTTGCAAGGAAATATTTTGAAATCTGAAAGTGTCATGATTTCACGACAGGATGAAAGAAAAGAGTATGGATGCAGAAAGTGTCATGATTTCGCAGCAAGCAGAAGTGAAGAAGCCAGCGAATGAAGATGTAGTGATTTCATGACAGGATGAAAGAAAAACATTTAGTTGGAGAAAGTGTCGTGATTTCGTGATAGAAACAATTAGCAAGTCTTCAACATAAGAAGCGTCATGATTTCGTGACGAATTCAAGAAGGAAGAGCTCGAAGGCAAAAGCGTCACAATTTTGTGACATGTTCCAGTTTCATGGGTGTAAGGCAGAGAGAAGCTCAAGGCAACGAAAATGTTGTGATTTTGTGACATGTTTCGTTTTCGCTAGTGCAAGAAGAGAAGAATGCCATGAAGTCAAAAGGGTCATGATTTCATGACAGAGTTGAATATGACATCAATAGAAACAAATGTGTCACGATTTCATGACAAAAGTAGAGAAGAAGGCAATGAAGACTAAAGTGTCACGATTTCACGATAGGAGTGAATATGACGTTTCGCTACAGTAGGCAAAAGAAGGTGTACGGTAGGCAAAAGTGTCGCGATATCGTGACACTTTGTAGTTTCATAGGAAAAGCTACAGAACTAGAGGCGATTGAAGGACAACATTAACTTTGAGCCGACAAAGTTAAATCTGGGCCGATGCAGGTTAGGGTTTTGCAGACAACGTAGTTGAAGGGTAATAGCCGACTAAGATCCAGGTTTAGATATTGATTATGTTAGTATAAAAGGAGGGCTGTTTGAAGAGTTTTTGTATCGATCACAGTGTGCGTTCGAAGTGCGATATTCATAGATAGAGTGCAGGGGAGAAGTTCGATCATCGAGAAGCAGAGTATGCGAAGACTGTGCTACTGTGGTTGCATAGAGGTGCATAAGTTGATGTTTGATCGAGTGCTGCTATGTTTGCGCGTTCAATGCAAAAGTTGGTTTCAACCAAGTGCGACTGTAACAGAACAGAAAGAGATTTGAGGATAGACTTGTGCCAGACCAAAGGACTATGTTTTGTGTAGACCAAAGAACATATGAAGAGGACAGACTTGTGCCAGATCGAAGGACTATGTTTGATGCAGACTAGAGAAACAGAATCGAGGACATTTGTGCTAGACCGAAGGACTGTGTTTATTGCATATTCGAGGACCAGCTTTGCGATGATAGAGTTGAGGACAAATATTTCCAGCCAAAGTAGGTAAGATAGGTGTCTTTTGTGGATAGAGTTCCACTTGCTAAGGGCAGAGGAGGTAGATGTCTTCTAGAGGATCACCACTAAAGAGCAGAGCTAGGGGAAGGTATCTCCTTTGGGTTGATGCCCATAAATATTGTAATTGGGAAATGTATTTCCAGATTGTGAGTTGATAAAATTTAGAGAGAAATTTTATCCGTGGAGTAGCCCACATTGGGTGAACCATGTAAATTGTTGTGTCTCTTTTATGGATGGTGTTTTGTGCATTTCTTTTATTACTGCTTTTAATACTGCTATCTATACACTGCATAATACTGATTTGAAAGCTATTTTTGAAGAAAAAGTAAAAGGTGGTCTTATATTGTTCACCCCCCTCTCAGTATAAGCTTGTGTTCTTCAATTGGTATCAGAGCGGGTTCCTTCAGAAAGGTTTAACAGCTTGAAGGAAGAACTGGTTAAGAACACAATGGATTATTCAAGTGGCAATGCAACACCTATTCTTGATGGATCATATTTCGGTTTGTGGAGTGCAAGAATGAAGGTCTATCTAATGGCATTTGGTAATGAGGTTTGGGAAGTGATTGAATATGGGTACACTATTCTTGAAAATGGTCCTTATACTAAATAAGACAGGCTCCTACATCACAGCAATTCAAAAGCAATGAATGCAATCTTGAAGGGTTTATAGAAGGCAAATATTACCAAGGTGATTCACTGCAAGACAACTAGTGAAATGTGGAAACAGCTACAGGTGGTTCACACAGGTGATGTAAATGTCTGAAAGGCCAAGTTGAGACACTTCAAAGGTATGTTTGAACAACTCAAGATGAATTATGATGAAAAGATCAGTGACTACATGCTTCGTATGGATGAGGTTGTTAACTCCATGAAATACTTAGGTCTTTAGCTTGCTGAAAATGATGTGTGTGATAAGATTTTAAGATCTCTTCCCAATAAATTTAGTGAAAATATTTTTGCTATTGAGGAAGCTAAATATTTAGATAAGTTGAAAAAGGATGAGCTCCATAGTATTCTTGCAGTATTTGAGTTGAGAACTCAAGTGAAGGTTGATGTCAAGAAAGAGGCAGCTTTCAAAGCTACCAAGAAATCAAAGGGCAAACAGATTCAAGAGAGTGATGAGTCTTCTAGTGATGAAGAGGCATATTACAGCAAGAAAGGCAAGTTCTCTAGAAAGCACAAAAGCAAGAAAAATATAAGATGTTTCAACTATGGAAATTTTGGTCATTATGCTACTGACTGTACTATTTTCAAGAATGAAAGTGATGAAGATATACAGGATTCTAAGAGCAAGGATTCTGAAAATCACAAACATCATAGGAAGTACAAAGACGAGCACAACAATCAAGAAAGGAGGTACTCTAACAAGCACAAGAAGAGTTTCTACCTAGACAAAGCAAGTAAGTGTTCTAGCAGTGATAGTGAAAGTTCTTCTAGTGATGATGGAAATGAGATGTTATTCATTTCAAAAAAAGAGGAAGAACCGAAACACAGATTCACTATCATGAAATATTTTAGATGTGGAAATTTTGGTCACCTTGAGGATGATTGCACAAATAATGAATTGGTTACTAGTATGTATGAGGATGCTTCAGAAAACTATAAGGAAGATGCATGTATGGTTTTTGAAAAGGGTAGCACCTCTAGTGATAAGAAATTTGAAAAAGGCTTTAATAATTTTGAAAGCAAACAAATAGAAGATCTTGAAAGTGAACTTACTAATGCTCTTAGTGCTTTGAAAAAGGAAAGAAAGAAGAATGCCAGACTCAAAGATAAGTTAGATGAATGTTGTATGGAGAGAGATGATATTACAGAAAGTCTTGAATTCTCTATGGCTAAGACACAAGAACTCAAGGACGAGTTAGAGTTTAAGATTCTTCAATATAATGAGTTGGAACAGAAAATGGCTTCTTTGGAAGTGGAAACTAAAGAGTACAAGGATAAGCTGTACAGGTTTCAAGATAGCTCCAAAAGGGTTAAGTCTCTCATAAAAGGTCAAAGAAAACCAATAGATAAAATAGGTCTCGATTTTGTTGAGCCGCACCAGAAACATGTTGGGGAGTCCAGTAAGAGATTTCAAAAAGAAGAGAGTTCTGATGAAGAAAGTATTTCAGAGAAAGAATCCGTGAGTGATGAATGCGCAAAAACAAAAAACAAATTTTTGAATGTGAAGCAAAATTTTTTGGGACCCAAGAGGTTGATTAAAAGGAAATTTCATGGCAGATGTTTTGTGTGTCACAGGTTTGGCCACATGGCTTCTCATTGCATGACTCAAGTAAGGAAGGTAAATGACAGTTTTAGGGACCATAATTTCTTTCAAGGGTATTGCTACTCTTGTAAATAGTTTGGGCATAAGGCAATTTTTTGTATGACTAGTTACAGGAACACGGTTAGTCATAATAGGAATATTCAAAGAACAGGTATGCTGAACAAAAATAATAATGTTACTTGTTATAAGTGCAACAATGATGGTCACACAGCTAGACAGTGCAGAGTTGATCTTCCAAAGTACAGGAACAGGAACAGTGGTATAAACAGGTCCAAGGATCAAGGTGTGGACAAGAACAGGGATGAGAACAAGAACAAGAACAGTGACAAGAATAGAAATATTGACAAAGAATTCAAGATAAGGCCCGACAAGGAAGTTATAAATGCTGATGATGATCAGTGCCTAATGGGAGTTTCACTCCCACCCCTATTTTAATCACCTCATCAGGAGGTGGGGGAGGTACTAAGGTAAGAGGCTCATTCTTAGTCCCAAGCCCCAAAGGTGACCCTTTGCCATTGATGACAAAGGGGGAGATATTTGAGTAAGGGGGAGAGATATGAGTAAGGGGGACAACTTCAATGTGAATAGGAAAGCTTCAAGTCAGGGGGAGCAAAACTTCAAAGGCAGATTCTCAAGTTGTTGGCACATTTGGTTTCAGTTTTGGCTCCTAAGATGTGTTTCAGTAAAGGTTTGCCATCAATGACAAAGGGGGAGATTGTTGGCAATTTTGGGTACCTTGGGTACATTGCCTTTGCTCAAGTGTAGATGTTGTCATTGATGTCAAGAAGTTCTTGAAGCAATTTGATTTGATTTCAAGGAATTTGTTTTTGTTGAAGGTTATTCAGAGCATGATCAATGAGTTTCCAAGAAGTCCTTAGTGGCCCATTTGCAAAAGATCAAGAAAAAGACAAGTAAGAAAAAGTATGCAGCAGACTGGAAAAACTGTCGCGATTTCATGACATGTTTGAGGAGAGAGAAAGTGCTGGAAAAATTGTCATGATTTCGTGACATGTTTGAGGAGAGAGAAAGTTCTGGCAAAACTATCGTGATTTCGTGACATGCTAGAAGAAAGAGAAGAAGCTGGCAAAACTGTCGCGATTTCATGACATGTTGGCAGAGAAGGAGATCCAGATGGAAAGTGTCACGATTTCATGACATGTCGCATTTTCACGATTCGAAAAGTGCAAGAAGGCAAAGAAGGAAAAGTTTCACAATTTCGTGATACATTGCCAGGAAAGTTGTACGGATGAAAAAGTGTCACGATTTCATGACATAATACAGAGGAGAGAGTCCAAAAGAAAAAGTGTTGCGATTTCATGACATGCTGCTAAAAACAAAGTGAGAACTGTCATGATTTCACAACATGTTGAAAAGCTCGAAGTAAGAACTGTTGCGATTTCGTGACATGCAGTAAAGACAAGAGTTTTAAATGAGAAGCGTCACGATTTTGCAACAGGTTGCAAGGAAAGCTTTCAGAATTTGAAAGTGTCACGATTTTGTGACAGGATGAAAAAAAAGAGTATGGATGTAGAAAGTGTCATGATTTCATGACAGGAAAAAGTGAAGAAGCCAGTGGATGAAGATGTAGCAATTTCATGATAGGATGAAAGAAAAGCATTCAGTTGGAGAAAGTGTTGCAATTTCACAACAGAAACAGTTAGAAAGTCTTCAACAGAAGAAGCATCATGATTTCATGACGAATTCAAGAAGGAAGAGCTCGAAGGCGAAAGCATCATGATTTTGCGACATGTTCCAATTTTGTGGGTGTAAGCCAGAGAAAAGCTCAAGGCAGTGAAAATGTCGTGATTTCACGACATGTTCTGTTTTTGCTAGTGCAAGTAGAGAAGAAGGCCATGAAGTCAAAATGGTCATGATTTTGCGATAGAGTTGAAGATGACATCAGTAAAAGCAGATGTGTCACGATTTCGCGACAAAAGCAAAGAAGAAGGCAATGAAGACTAAAGTGTCACGATTTTGCGATAGGAGTGAAGATGACGTTAGAAAAGACAGAAGTGTCATGATTTCATGACAAGAACGTAGTCAAGGCAGACAAAGGCAAAAAGTGTCATGTTTTCATGATAGCAGGCAAAAGAAGGTGTACGACAGGAAAAGGTGTCACGATATCATGACATGTAGTTTCGCAAGAAAAGCTACAAAACCAGAGGTGGTTGAAGGATAGAGTTAACTTTGAGATGACAAAGTTAAATCTGGGCCGACGCAGGTTAGGGTTTTGCAGCCGACATAGTTGAAGGGTAACAACCGACTAAGACCCAGGTTTAGATCTTGATTATGTTAGTATAAAAGGAGGGTTGTTTGAAGAGTTTTTATATCGATCGAAGTGTGCGTTCGAAGTGTGATATTCATAGATAGAGTGCGGGGGAGAATTTTGATCATCGAGAAGTAGAGTATGCGAAGACTATGCTACTGTGGTTGCACAGAGGTGCATAAGTTGATGTTCGATCTAGTGCTACTGTGTTTGCACGTTCAATGCAAAAGTTGGTTTCGACCAAGTGCGGCTGTAACAGAATAGAAAGAGATTTGAGGATAGACTTGTGCCAGATCGAAGGACTGTGTTTTGTGTAGACCAAAGAACAGAGGAAGAGGACAGACTTGTGCCAGACTAAAGGACTATGTTTGGTGTAGACCAGAGAAATAGAATCGAGGACATTTGTGCTAGATCGAAGGACTATGTTTAGTGCATATTCAAGGACCAGCTTTGCGATGATAGAGTTGAGGACAGAGATCTCCAGCCAGAGCATGGAAGACAGGTGTCTTCTCTGGATAGAGTTCCACTTGCTAAGGGCAGAGGAGGTAGAGGTCTTCTAGAGTATCACCACTAAAGAGCAGAGCTAGGGGAAGGTATCTCCTTTGGGTTGATGCCCATAAATATTGTAATCAAGAAAGGTATTCCCAGATTGTGAGTTGATAAAATTTAGAGAGAAATTTTATCCGTGGAGTAGCCCGCATTGGGTGAACCACGTAAATTGTTGTGTCTCTTTTGTGGATGGTTTTTTGTGCATTGCTTTTATTATTGCTTTTAATACTGCTATCTATACACTACATAATACTGATTTGAAAGCTATTTTTGAAGCAAAAGTAAAAAGTGGTCTTATACTATTCACCCCCCCTCTCAGTATAAGCTTGTGTTCTTCATGTATAACATTACATTTATTAGGGGGTAAAACCATGGTTCTAGGTGATGGTGGTAGCTTGGAAATATCCAAAAGAGGCTCTTTAATAAATTGATTATCATGATCCTGATATGAGAAATTTTGGTTATGTTCCTAACTTATATTAAAATTTTGAAAGTATTCTAATATTTAAGATGAGGAATGTGGAGAAATAATTGATGAAATAGAAGGACAAAGTTTAAACTCATATTGAACTCACTCTACATTTTAGCAATACTCAAATAGTCAAGGGTCACCTGGAATGGTGATAACTTGATTTTTAAATTCAAAATTTAGGTATTGATGAATAGTAAAAGGGATGACCTTCATTGCATGGATCCAAGGATGTCCAAGAATAATATTAGAAGATATAGGACCATGTAATACATAGAATAAAATATCCAATATTTTAGGCCCAACCTTGAGGGGAAGAGATATGACACAACAGGCCTCCTGGGACTCATTGTTGAAAGATTTTATGATGATATCGAATTTTGTTAAATCTTCCTCTTTTAATCTAAAATTTGGAAATAATTGAAATGTACACAAAGTGAGGGGGGGAACCATTATCAATCAGGATTCACATAATAAAGGTATCCCCAATAAGTGTGGTGATGTAAAGTGAAGAATCTTATTATAAGTTTGAGGAAGGCTTATAATTTCAATAATGAGACGTGATGTGTCCTAAAATATCCTACAACATCAACTATGGCATTAGGAGAAATATTAGAGGGAACATATTATTGTTTTAGAAATTCCATCAAATCATATCTATGGTTGGGAGAAGTTTGCAAGAGTTCTAAAATGGATATATTTTCTAGAGTATTGGCCAACTACTTTTGGAGATCAAATGAAACCCTAGGTTGTGGTTTCAACACTAAAGGTGGAGTTCCTGTATCTAAAATATTTCTTTGATTATTCTTCAAAATCAAATTGGACTATAATATAGAATTTATCCTTACTGAGAATGTTGAGTAGGTTGAGTCTAAGCTTACCTTCTTGTAGTTATCCCAACCACGCCAACCATATTATCATAGGGATGAGGCTCATTCTAATGAGCCACCTAATTAGTTGCTTGTTGATTATGTTTTGGCAATGGATCCTTGAATATTCCTATGTCTTGATTTGTTATTGAAGCTTGCTAAGTCAAAGCTTGATTATTTGAGGATTGAGATCTCCCCATATCAATACATACTACATCAATTAAATCTTGAACCACATGTTTCAACATCTTACATGAGTTTGTCCAATGTGCTTCCACTCTATGATATGCACAATGCTGACCTACCTTGTACCAATGAATTGTAGTATTTGGTTGCATTATGGGAGAAAATTAAATTGCGTTGGCTTCTAAAAGTTCTTTTAAAATTGATTCCATATATATATTAAGCCTTATAAAATTCCTTTGTGGAGGTTTCTAAAGTATTATCTTTTGTAAGTTGTTAGTAACGTTGTTAACATTCCTACTATTTGTTCCATAATCACCTCTTGTATATTTATTATTATGTTGAGACCTAATAGGTATATCTTATTTGAACTTGAGTTGGCATCTTCTGATAATATTTTGTTGTACTTTTCTTTCTAAATCAATTTCTTTATAAAAGTATGTAATAGTAATAGTTTCTAGCACATAAGATAACTACTATTATAAATTACCAATAAATATCTCAAGAATATCGTTTGGAGGTAAAGTATATCTCAAATATCCAACTAAAATTCTCAAATGATCTAATAATTTTGAAAAATATTCCTCTTTACCTTATTTAAATTATAAACATCTTTCATTGTTACTTAATTTTCAATAGACACACCAAACTATTGAAAACATAACTCTATTATTTCTTCAATACTTTTCAAGGAATAATTGGGTAACCGATAGTGCCACTCTAATTTCATGTCACCAAGACTCTTAGAATTTTTTTTTAGTAACATGTCATCATATATGAGATAATGACATGTTGTTCTAAATCTTCTTAAATTCTCTATTGGATCTTCTGTCCCTTATCTACAGGTAAAACTAGCATAAAAATACTTAGGATAAGGCCTAGCAACAACAATAGGATCCAATGGCTAGTTACACATTTCCTTATAGTAAGTAAAACTTGAAGGCTAAAACAACTTTTGAAACCAACTACTTTACCACATTTTTTAAATTCTGCACTTTTGGATGATTGTTATGAAATATTCCCTATTCCCTAGAGGAGAGATATATGTGTGTTGAGGGATTAGAGCATGGATTATATTGGATGCATGGATACTATTATTATCTATAGTAGATTGTGAAAATGGACAACCAACATTTTGTGGACAGGAGAAAAAGTGTTGAGATTAGAATATTAAGGAGGAAATTGAAAACAATTTTGAGTGACACTACTAATTGGAGGGACTTGTAAATTCCTTTCAACGTTGGTGGTTATAATAGTAGTACCAGTTATATGGTTTCTTAAATTATCAAGATGCTATGATTTGAGCAAAAGGTTAATTTGATCAAGCATAGGAGAGCTTATTGGAGGAGGAGGTGGAGGAGTCTCACCTCTTTTGAGATGAGCTTCTTGTTCCATACCTTCCAATATTTTTTCTTTATTAGATTTCATGAAGCCCTAAATATGCTCAAATGATGAAAAGAAAAACCTGCCATTAGGTCCCTCATAAGGATAAAAACTCATTTTAGTTACCATATTATCTTGTTCTTTTGGATCTATGTTAGGATCCTCTCTATCAATCTGATCATATTTTAGGGGAACATAATCATATTCAAGGCACTTTCACTAACTTCTAAGGAAAGGATCCATTATAAGAGGCAAAAGGATAGAAAAAATATGAAAAACAAGCACACATAAAAGTATTTTTAAATATGTTATTAATGATATTCAATCACACAAAAAATACTGATCTTACTTAAGTTTTTAAAAGAAAAATATGTGTTCATGTCAGGTTCACCAAATATGTAGAGGAGGAAAACTACTCTACTGCATATGATTCTCAAGGCTGCTGGGACTGAAACTAATGAGATCATTTTATTGATACAAATGGTTACAATATATAGACATAAGCCTATATGAAATGCATGACACTTGTCAAGTGAAACTGACAAGTGTCAAGGAAGGCATAGTGCACATTACATTAATTCTAACATTCCCCCTTAATGTGCACTATCCTAACTAAAGAAAAAAACAAGTCAACATTAGGTAACATTCCCCCTTAATGTTGACTTCTAAAAAAATTCTACATCCTCCTTTATTGCTGATTTGGTCTAGGCTCGTGCTCTCTACGCTTGGCTCTCCAACTGTGACTAATGCTAGATTCACTGTGTATACATCTCGGTCTATTGCCTCAGGGTCAGCCACTTCCACAGGTCTGTTGCCATTGGGTCAGCCATCTAAGTGCCTCAGGGTCATCATGGGCGCCTCAGGGTCAGCCACTTCTGGGTCTGTTGCCTCTGTAGGACATCCTCAGAGGATGTTGCCTCTTCATGGTGAACTCAATCTAGAAGGTGTCGGTCTCTGCTGAAAATGCACCTTAATACATAAGAAAAACGAGCCATGAAATACAATAAAATGAGCCATAGAATCCAAATATGGAGGAGAAGAAGAAAGAAGAATAGAAGAGAATCTTCTGAAGTGTCTTCGTTTGTAGTCTTCAGAAGTAGATCCAAAAAAAAACTTGGATAGAGTCTAGGGTGTCTATGTCTATAGTCCCTAGAATAAGTGTCCTTATGGTAGTCACCTCATCTTATCGGAATGCATGGGTAACCAACCGCTACATCCGCCAAGTAGAAAGAGGAGAATACTAGATACTAGGTTCACTTATAAGTGCCTTGAGAGTATCGGGTTCAACCGAGAGTGCACTCCAAGGTAGAAAAAACTTTGAGGCTAAAAAACTCAATTGAAATAGCCTCAAAATTAAAAATTGACACCACCATTGTGTTCGTCATAGAAAAACATTTCCAACGACTATAAATACCCATATATTCCACCATCAAAGGGGCCTTCATCATGTGGAAAAAACATCATGCCTATCCAAGGCAACAAATAATTATCGCATGAGGCGGAATAAAAAAACTAACTTTTTTCAATTTTCCCATGCAAGGGAATTACATGGGCCTTTCCATCTCTGAAATATTTATAAAACACCCTTTACAATAGTTTCATATAATTTGATGAATAAAGTGGTTTCCTCTACTTTTCATAAAATGCCCCCTCACTTATCAAAAAATATAATGTTTCATGTTTTAAATAAAAAGCCCCACCCATGATTTATGAAGCAATATTTAAAATAGAATAAAAAGTCCACATAGTCAACAGTCCAACAAAATCAACCAAGCAATTTTCACAACGGTCAAAGTCTAGAATGCACCACATGTCATTGTACCTAGCAGTGCAAGCAACAGCCGTGGACACATGAGCGAAGTCTTATGGGATCTATAGTCATGCTGGCCTCTGAAATATACCTTCATAGTGATGTCATATCGTCATGACATCTTCCCGCCCCAAGAAATTTGGTGCCTCGATCTGCAAGTTTAAGTTCACGATCTCGGCTTGATGCTGTCCAAGACCCCGGCCTAGTAGGAATTACACTTGTAGCACAGCATGTCCTACTCGTTGCTCCATGTGGCACAGATGCTATCCCAAGTGGCACCCAACGGTGAGATTAGGGGCATCGAAATCCCCACGAGAAGCACCGACCGCCCTGTGGCTTTCTGCCAATACTCAATATACCTTTGCCAGCTATTTCTTTTGCTTGGGGTAAACAACAGTCTGCCATCCATGATCCTTGCTCTTGCTACGACTTGAATCCTCAATCAACACGTCAAAAGTGCTTCCATTTCCATTCTCATGCATGCCATTGTTATGTGCCTGCAGAACTCCAAAAACACAACGAATACTGAATGGTGGGTGCCGAAGGGGGGAGGACATGGACCTGAATGCATTGAAGACCGTGACATGCAGGTGCTATGGCTTGGCGAGGGTGCCCAAGCTGGTGGAGATGATCGCAGCACTTTCGGAGGCCGATAGGGCCATGGTGCTACCTAAGCTGCACACGAAGCCTGTGTGCACCGCATCTGGCATTGTCATCGTGGTCGTCATGTCCAAACCCCACCACTGCCCTCACATCACCACAACTAGAAACATCTATGTCTACTGCCCAAGGGCCCCGATTCTGACTTCGAGTACAGCACGTAGTCCTACACTGGATATGAGCCCACCAGCATGCACGCTATTTGAGCCAAATATTTTGATGGTAGATCAACGAACAGAAGTAAGACTTAATCTCAAACTACATGATCAACAATATTTTAGTAGCAGCATCGGTTAGATCCATGCAAATGAACACCAACATCCTCCATCAATGAAATTTCATGGACAAGAAAATGCATATTCTCTTTGTAAACTTCTGGGTATTGTCCTCTTTAACCAAGAAACAGCTGGAGACATTGAATCGTGGAATCCACGGATGGATACATATGGGGATAAATGCATCTAAAAAAAATATTTGGGGGCAGCCATTAATTTTCAAAAATTTGGTTTCTAATTCATCCATCAAGGATGAAGAGCATACTCCCTATTTTGAAAAAAAATGGGGGGAAAAAATGAAATGAGGGGGAGGGAGGATTTCCATGAGGGAAATCCCCCCTCAAGGGATTTCACAGGGCAGGGAAAGCCTGCTCTGATACCAAATGTTGGGACTGAAACTAATGAGATCATTTTATTGATACAAATGGTTACAATATATAGACATAAGCCTATATGAAATGCATGACACTTGTCAAGTGAAACTGACAAGTGTTAAGGAAGGCATAGTGCACATTACATTAATTCTAACAAAGGCTGGATCTATAAAGGGAGAAAACCTTGATGTGAATGGGGGATGTTCTCCACACTCGATGTAAAATAGGGGGAAAGGGTTCACCAAGAATGGTTTAAGACTCACTCCAAGTCCTTTGGTTTTCAAGAATGTTTGATGTATTTGATTCAAGACAATCACATATGTTTGGCCCTTCTAGATCTTATGCTATGAAAGATAAAGGAAAATGAAAAAATACATAATGCAAGAATACAAGAGCTAACCCTAGGATGATTATTTCTTTGAATACTTTTCTAACCTTAGGGTTTCAATATAGGAAATATTTTAAGTAAGGGATCAAGAGAAGATGCACAAACAATATGAACCCCAAGTGCACACTATATGTTGTTTATCTTTTAATGCCTAGAAATCAATTAAATGTATTTATTTTAAATAATATCTAGGGTTTATAAAAAAATAGAAGACACCAAAAAAATATCCTAAAGTCTAATTAGCATACTTATCTTATCTGATGGTTGATCCAAGATTTTACCCTTTTGTCCAATGATATCTATAATTCTTGTTCCTGCAAGATAAATTCAAAAAAACTTGGAAAATATAATCAACATTAGGGGGAATCCTTAAGCCATTGTACAATAAAGCTTGGAGGTGTAGTAGTCAAGCCCCCTAGGTCTTTTTAGCCAACCTTTGAAAATAGAAGCAAAATTTGACCTTTGGAAGAAAAAAAACATTTCACAATACAATAGAATAAAATGATAAAACCACAGAACAAAATATAGCAATATGTCTTGTATATAGCCTATGATGTAGATCTAGGATTTGGGGATAGTTGTTTGTCCCTATATGTAGCCTGGGCAAAATCACACCTCATAATAGGTGATTATGATTTTACATAGGTGAAATAATGCCCTATATAGACCAGGCACGATTTTGTAGAAGCTATACAAAAAATAAGATACATACACATGAAATCAATTACATCACCTCAAAAATTAGAACATGCATGAAAAGGAGTGAAACCACCAGGTAGATAGCATAAAAGTAAACATAAGGGTTGAGACCTCTCGAATAGTTGATTTCTCCGTAGGGCAACACAAATCTAACAAAGTGAGCAACAACAAAAAATGATCAAATGCAGTAGAAAAAAAATCACACTTCACAATGGTGAGTTAGATTTCTTGCAGGATAATAAGAAGGATTTTGATCACCTAGCGAGCACTTTAAAATCATTTGAATAATAAAACTTGTGTGATATTTTGTATTTCAAAAATCACTTTCCTAGAAATAAGATTTCAAACCCTCCTTATATAGTGGATTTAAAGGTAAAAATTAGGGAAAACCAAGGAGATCCAACACCAAACATGCCAAATTTGAGAAATTAAGGTTTCCTTAGAAGAAAACCCTAAAATGTAAAATTATTTCCCATGAGGGCTGATCATGATTTTGCCTTATACAAAATAATGCCCCATCAAGGGCAACCACAATTTCACATAAAGGGGAAAAAACAAAGAAAAATGGGGGAGATACCTAGCCCTTTCCCTAGACAAGCGTAAGGGATATTCTAGGAGGACTCAAGGAAGATTTCCCACTAAAGTGGGTCAATTTTCCATGTCTATAGTATATATATATTCACTACAATATTTTTACATACATTTTCTTCCTATTGATAAATATATGCCTATTTTTTCCTCCTACACTAATCACTTCTTAATCCTTTTACCTCATCCCCCACCCACAATGAATTTTCATTGGGTACTACATATTTCATATTGTCACTTTTTTGTTTGATCTTTGTATTCACCATGTCAATCTATAATATCCTTTGCATGTGAGGATGAGTGTAGCACAATCACTATTCATGTAGGAAGTGATATTTTTTCAAATCTCGTAGGCTGATTTGTTAAGTATAAATATCCTTCAATCATTGTAACCATGTTCTTTGTATTCACCCTTCCAAACCATCACCTTTTGTTTATCATGGAAGGTGCTTACCTCATTAACCATTCACCTTTCCTTTCATATGCAAGGGTATGTATGTGTCCTTCACAATCCATTTCTTCTTGTGCCCTTTTTCTTCCTCCTATCTATTTATTCATATCCTAAGGACATTTTCATAACTCAACCATATGTAGTATTCTCCTCAAGTGTGCATATATCCCATTCAAAGACACAATGATTTGGAGCCTCCCTTCATGACCTATTGAGACATCCTAGAATCCACACATTACACACATAATTAATATTATTTTTACTAGGCAAGGATGACATAATTATTAGTCCTAATTCCTATCTTGACTCATAGTATCTCTTTCAACAATTAAAAATTCAAGGATTCATGCTTTAGAAAAACAAAAAAGAAATAGTGATATAGCTTAAATCCTTGGGTGTATTAGATGACTCCACCGAGGCTATAGACACCTAGTCAGCAGTGGAGCAATTTTAATGTTGCATGAGGCATCTCCACTAGGGCTATAGATTATTGACTAGTAGCGGAGTATACCCTCATGATGAGCTTGATTTTTTCATTAGGAATATGATTTGTTAAGTCCAAACCTATTCAAAAACTAGGTTAATAAATCCATTGCACACACGATGGTTCTAGAATGCTTTGATATGTCTCAAGGGACCTCCAATATTAATGGCCTTGCATGGGCACTTCACCACTTGAGAGGAGCACTAGGGTGTTTGAGTCTCACAAAATATCCTTGGGATATTATTCTTGCTTCCTCTTCTCCCGTTCCATTTTCCACCCATGGACATTATACACCCTTGTGTATTTTAGGAAATATTTTTTATTAATGAGGTAAGCATTTTCCATTATTCCCATGATCACCATCATCCATTTTCCTTATTATATATCATCATCATTATCCATCATATAGTTACGTATGTTCATTATATTTTATCATTACATATCATCCATTAATTATTTATTCACTTATGTTTAGCCTTATCCATCTACATTAACCCATAATATCATCCATTATCTATATACTAATCATTCACGCAAGAACATTGTATACATTCATACATAAACACAATGATGCATGAAATTATATATATATATATATATATATATATATATACTCATACAAAAATACATCATGCTCGTAGGTAGTCCATAGGTATCAAAAATACATAGATATATATCAAAAATACAATAAGACCCATAGGCACTCATGAAACCTAACCAACACCTATTGTTGACTTCTTTTCTCCATATTTGCCTATTCTCACCTAGGGCCCTTGTCTCTCTCAAGAACTTCTCTCCCAACCAATAGCCTATGACCCTATAACCTCTTACAAATGGGGCACCCATGTAGTGATATGTACTTCTAAAGCCCTACTCCTACACCTACTTCAAGACCATGATCAAGAGGAGAATTCATGTAATGGGATGTTACAAACCAAAATGGTATTATCCAACACTCAAATCCAATATCAAGTCTTCTCAAGGATCCCTAATACCAAATATTACCCTTTATCCTAATCCCTTCTCATATAGTCTATCTCTACCTATAGATGCTAGACATGATCACACAACTTTGAGTGCTCTCTCCTCAAGAACTCTCAATCCTTACTTTTCTACATGTGCTTAGTCTACAACATTTCCACCTAGTATTGAAGCCCATATCACTCCACTATAAGACTATCCCACTCTAGGATCCATTGATCTAGCCTCACTACTAGATCATCATGCTAAGCTAGTAGCCTATCCCTTGTAGTCTCTCACTTTTGCAAATGCATCGCTCATTATTACCTCTCCCTCTCCACCACCCTATGTACTTCCATAATCCCACTCTCATATATGCAATAATTGTTAGCCACCTCCATTGCATGCCATTCATTCAACCTGTATATCTACCCCTCAACTACTTGCAACTAACCTAGTGCATTTTACCTCTCCTCTAGGGTCTATCATCTATCCTCCTCCAACACATACACCTACCTCATTAACTACTCTAAAGTAGCATCATATGTATCTTCTATTCTAGCCTTCATCAGAATGTTACGACACTACCACAAAGCCTCATAATCTACTATTACACATGCATCCTCCACTCCATCCACATACAATACCATTCCATACTCATCCTCTACACTCACCACCTACATGTAAGGCAAGTGCCTCTTTAAATACCTCCATCAATATACCATAGGTGTTGGAGGAACTCTTTGCTATAGCCCAAACTATCTCAACAACCTCTCATAGTGGAAGAGCTCATGATCTCCCCTATGATGCCCATAATACCATCTCCTCCTCACCTTCCTCATGTGAATCCTATTAGTATCACATTGTGGACCTACTAACCATGACCTCCATGATATTTTTTATGACTATAATTATTGAAATCTATCCCAATAATACTCTAAGTCACCTTGTCTATTGTGAATCTAATCCTACCCCTCATTCTCCCATCGCATAGCATACCCTATATCTCTATCTAGATCTACATGTGCCTCCCATGGTTCCCTTTATGGCCTCTCTACTATAAAATACTTTCATCCCCAAACCTAAAAAAGAAGTTCACTCCTAACCTATATCTCCATTTCCTATGCACCTCATACAAATCCCTATAGATCTATGCTAGTAGAGACCATCTCATACTCAATCATATCCATCACTACATCTAACATGTTCTATCGAAACCGTGTGCCTGAAGAGTTTGGGAGTATAATGTTAGACATCACACTCATCACGATCGCATGGTATTGAGTGAGCTTCCATATAAAAAGTGGTGCTCCACAAATATCCCTTCATGACCTACATCCCTTGCCACCTCAGTTACCCTATCCCATATACTCCCATTAGAAATTTATCAAACTCTTGAGTATCCATTGACACTATCCTCTCACCTTATACTGGTAGGTGAAATAACAAATAAATATCTTCCAAGATGATGATAATCTCTCCTATAGACAACACAAATGTGTTTCTCTCATAGTCCCACCACTCAGTCAATATGGTCAAATATGCCTAGTTGAAGTGCACACTCTCCAACCATACCACATCCCACAACCCAGTCCTCTAGAGCCAATCCTAATCATTACCATGCAAAATATTTTTTTGTACATCCTTGTATAGGTTATTAAAATGATATATCACTCATAGAAACTCTCCCTACCATAATAAAAACATAAAAACAACCCATTAGTACATATTCTCCATATTTCATTATAAACATAAACATACAAAACATACAAAATTTCACCCTCCTCCATTCATCTACTCTCATCAGATCCTTTTCTCCACCTACCTTTACTCCCATATAAATATCCCCTACCTTTTTTATTTCACCCCATATCCAATATTTACCCTTAGCCTATCCTATTATTTAATATTTTTCCTCATTTTTTCTTTACTCCACCCCATTTGCCACTCTAACCCTCATCCTATTATCTAGACTCTAACCCTATCATGAAATCTAACAACACTCAAGACCGTTTCTATGGAGATGGTCTTTAATGTGACCACATCCAATGAGATGGTCACACTGCCACACCTTCCCAGTGAAACCATGCAACCATATCCACAAGGATTGTTTTGCCTAAAATCGTCTCCTATGAGATGATATCATCTAAAAACCCTATCCTCCTACCTCGCTCTACCTAAACCCCACCTCTCATTTTTTAAATTACCCCACAAAAACTACTTCCTCAACCTCCACTCCCAATTCATTAAATAGTTAATTAATTAATTAATTAAAATAAAATTAAAACCTTCCCCCCATCCCATCTCTTAACCTAAGAAAAGCAAAGATAAATAAATAAACTTAAAATAAGGGTTTGGACCACTTACCGATTACCTATTGCCCACACCCCCTTCCACTGTAGCACCTCTCACTGCAGCCCCACCTCGCCCGCACTTGATCCACTCATCAAAGCCATCCCACTTCTCTCCTTGCTCAACTTTGTCACTCACATTTGCAAAAATAACTCTCATAGCCACAACTTCCTATATATAGGCATTGCACTTGATTTCCCAAGGTAGTCATGTGACCATACTAGGGGGCCCCACACATTCACCCTAGGAGGTCCCATAACCACCTTATGTGGTCTCCTACACCTTTACTCCACCTGATTCCATCCACAATCTCCTAGATCACCTTCTAACAGATGATATCCTATGATATCATCTATGCCCAGGCAGTCTTCTGCCTGACCATACTATTAAATCCCCCACATTTAATACACCATGTACTTTTTTTCAAACCTGATTGTACTGTTGGTCATCAAATCTGCCTAGGAAAGGATTTGGGTAGGTGTATGCGCCCTAGACCTGGACCAACATTGAAAGGCCGAAGGGAAGAGATGCCCCTCATTTAAATATCCGAAGAAAGGCTGGCTCCTATGCTAAACTACTTTGGTGTTTTGAGATAAGGGATGCAGGAAAGAGATAAAGGATTTAGGGTTAAAGAGAAAATAAAAAAATGGGGTAAGGGAAGAAATATTGATGGTTTAAAGTGGGAGAGAACAGGAATCATGATCACTAACTAACAACTTGAATAGCAGCAAAGAACACCAAGAATAAATGAAAGAAACGCAACATTGAATTTCCTATGTATCCTTTGAGCGAGCTCCAGGATTCTCCTTCTCCCTTTTGACAAAATTCAGGGTTCAGAGTAACGACGATTAGGACAAGCGAATATAACAAAAACCACAACCCACAAAGTAGCATAAAAGAAAACCAATATAGCATTTTTCCTCTCCTATGTATCCTTTAGGAAAATTTTAGGGTGCAGTCCCCAATCGCACATCGAATTCAGGATTCAGAGTCACAGTATGCAAATGAAGAAAGACAAAATAAATAAACATATAAGGCAGCATAAAAGAGAGAAATTGAGCCCAAAGCTCTTTAGTATTAATCGTAGGACATCAAGTTAAAATAGCTTTCTAGCAGAAAGTTCCCCCCTTTCTTACATTACAATGCTTGGGTTTTTATAGAGGACCCGACCCTCTGAGTCATTATTACATAGAATGGTGAAGTATACTCTTGAGATATTAGAAGTTGACTCCTCATGGCCCTCGTGACTGAGCTTTCAAATCCATTACCAAAATTGACAACTGTGACCGAGTCAACCATGAAAACATGCATTGATGAGTCGTCTGAGTGTCCTTGGTTTTTGGGTGCAATGCTCGAGTGGCCGCCATGCTTTTTGGGCTCTCCTTCAAGGACTGATACTTCGCTTCCAATTTCCAAAAATGAGCAGTGAGCTTATTGGGCAAGTAAAAATGCATTTATGAGGCACTTGATTATCTCAAGAAAATACCTGACTTGGAGCGCGTGCCCCCTTTGAGTCGTAAAAAAGCAACATGTCATGATATCACGACATTTCTATGTCTTCAGCTTGGTTCTTCTTCTTGCATCATGAAATTACGACATGTCGCGATATCGTGACATTTCTATGTCTTCAGCTTCTTTTGTTGCTTTTGGCCATGAAAATGCAACATGTCACGATATCGCGACACTTTTCTTCTTTTGCTCTCTCCTTGCTTTCGGCTGCGAAAATGCAACATGTCACAATATCATGACACTTTTTCATTCTTGCTCCTTCTTCTTGCTTTCGGCCATGAAAATGCAACATGTCGCGATATCGTGACACTTTTCTTCTTTTGGTCTCTCCTTGCTTTCGACCGCAAAAATGCAACATGTCGCAATATCATGACACTTTTTATTTCTTACTCCCTCTTGTCACTCTGAGCCGTGAAAATGCAGCATGTCGCGATATCATGACACTTTTTCTTTCTTGCTCCCTCTTGTCGCTTTGAGCCTCGAAAATGCAACATGTCACGATATCGTGACACTTTTTCTTTCTTGCTCCTTCTTCTTGCTTTCGGCCATGAAAATGCAACATGTCACGATATTGTGACACTTTTCTTCTTTTGCTCTCTCTTGTCACTCTCAGCCATGAAAATGCAACATGTCGTGATATCGTGACACTTTTTCCTTCTTTTGGTAGAGCTATCTTCTTTGGATTGTTCGGAAGCGAAGCTCTTCTTCTTCATTTTGTGTACAAGGGGGTGGCATTGAAAGCCAAAATTGCTACAACACTTACAAATATAACAAAAGAAACACTTTACAAAAGAAAATTTTGATTTTTTTCTACCCCTCTATGCAATGTGACAAAATTGTCAATATTCTTGGCAGTTCGTGAGGCATTTAGCTCATCTGAATGCAGATATCCCAGGACTTTATCCATTGGGCAATAGAGTCATTCCCATTATCCTCTTCTCTGACTATACACTGATGACCTTTCGTTTTTTTTTTGTTTTTTTTTTGTTTGTGCCTAAGCTCCTAAGTAACACTTAGCGTCTTCGGAACTTATTTACTAGCTAGGCTATTTACAGTATTTTCATAAAATTTTGTGACATGATTGGCATGTCGCCACCATAAATCCAGCTTCGGGTGCCTATCCGATGAACCTGCAATGTCTAGACTAGATCTAATTGAACTTCAGTTGATCTTTGAAGTCCGAATGGTCTCTTCCTGAAGTTGTCCATGTTGCGAAGAAGGAGCAACATAGTGAGTTGTCACTCCTGCCAGTACCCATACTGTTGTTGAAAGATGTGGCAAAGAAGTTCACCACATGAGGGACCTATTGGGGTACTGGTCGTAGTGGGGGATATAACCAATACCAGAATACTGAAGAATCTACTAATTGTGGGCTGGGTATAGGTTTTTCCATCCTCTTGATGTGATAACAGGGCTCCTTCGGCAATGAGTAATCTTCCAAGATCTCTTCAGGTTCAGCTTGATGAGACATGCTTAATGGGTTCTAGATGAGTACTTGCATGCCATCTCTTAGGATACAAAAAGGGTGCAAAAATGTGCCCTCTTCGTTCTCTGGCTCTACCACTTGAGTCTGTTTCTCTCCTTGGCCCATATCCTGATGGAGACTGCAAACAACCATATTGTTCATTGTCGGGGCAAAGCTTGCATATTCCCATCATCATACTTGGATGAGATCTGCCTCTTGAGCTTCAAACGACTACATCTCAGGCCTTTGCTCAGTATGAGGAGTCTGCCATGATGAATACTGCATTGGATAAATAGGAGTAGTAATTACCGGGTAGGGTGATGGGGCTGCTCCCCACTGCCACTTTCTTGATAAGAGCAGAAGCTGTTATGCTTGTATTGCTTCCTCAAATATTTGAGGGAATCTTTGCTCACCTGATTGCAGTAAGAGGAGGCCCATGTCTAGGTGAAAGGCTCGAACATAGAAGAGGTGGGCTTGGGCGGGCGTCGGTTGGATCTCTCCTAGAATTCTCTTCCAACTTCTACAGAATTAGACATTAAATTCTGTAATGCTCTCCAAATGTGCTCTCTTGATGGTGGAGAGGTACGTCAAAAGCTAGAAGGGGTCTTGAGAGCCATCAAATGTTTTGAATAGTGCTCTCACTAAGTCATCCCATGAGCAGATGCTTTTACGCCCGAGCAGTCTTTACCACTACAACGCCCTTCCTTCCAAAGATAGAACCAGGAGTTTGATCATGACATCTTCATGGATTATGTCATGGAGGAACACTAAATCCACAACATCTTCAAGGTGCTCTCGGGCCATTCCCTTAGTGCCATTGTATTTTTTCAATGTCTCCAAGGCACTTTTGGGAATCTCATGGTAGCTTTGAAGATTCAAGGGGCCTTGATCATCCCAGCTAGGATAGCTTACCTTTTCCATTATAGCAGTGGTCTGTAGAGATCACGGTTATCACCGCTAAGTCGGAGTCTCCAGGTGAACATTCTTTTCTTTGCTTGTGAGGTCAAGGCTGCTCACCAAACCTTGATTCCTCTAGGGTGTCTTATTTCAGATTTAAAAGGTGCCTACAATGAAGAAATCTGGATCTTTAGCTCAGTCGGAGTCGCCAGGTGATTTTTCCAGATGGAGGCAAGCCAAAGATTCACCAAACTCGGGCTTCCTTTAAAATATGGGGACATTTGGCATGAAGGAACAGGTTTAGGTACCGATCTCTACGACTTAAAGATTTTTGGGTTGAACAGAGTTTCCAGATGCTAAGATTCTTTTGGTAATGAGAACATCAGTTCTCACTACCACTAGTCAGGTGATACTGAATGGGTCACACTGGGAACTGGTTAGAACTATTGGCCTCAGTGGAGACGGGTTTGAGATTCGCATTCTTAAAATATGGGACCTTGGTCCCACTGGGCGTGCCAGAAACTATTGGTCATCAAATCTACCTAGGAAAGGATTTGGGTAGGTGTATGCACCCTAGACCTGGACCAACATTGAAAGTTCGAAGGGAAGAGATGCCCCTCATGCCAATATCTGGAGAAATGCCAGATCCTATGCTAAACTACTTTAGTGTTTTGAGATAAGGGATGCAGGAAAGAGATAAAGGAGTTAGGGTTAAAGAGAAAATAAAACAAGGGTGTAAGGGAAGAAATATTGATAGTTTAAAGTGGGAGAGAATAGGAAGCACGATCACTAACTAAAAACTTGAATAGCAACAAAGAACACCAAGAATAAAAGAATGAAACCCAACATTGACTTTCCTATGTATCCTTTGAGCGAGCTCTAGGATTCTCCTTCTCCCTTTTGTCAAAATTTTGGGTTTAGAGTAACGATGATTAGGACAAGTGAATATAACAGAAACCACAACCCACCAGGAAACATAAAAGAAAACCAATATAGCATTTTCATCTCCTATGTATCCTTTGGGCAAATTTTAGGGTATAGTCCCCAATCGCACACCGGATTCAGGATTCAGAGTCATAGTATGCAAATGAATAAAGACAAAAGAAATAAACACATAAGGCAACATAAAAGAGATAAATTTAGCCCAAATCTCTTTAGTATTAATTGCAGGACATCAAGTTATAGCAGCTTTCTAGCAGAAAGTTCCCCCCTTTCTTACATTACAATGATTGGGTTTTTATAGAGGACCTGACCCTCTGAGTCATTATTACACAAAATGGCAAAGTATACTCTTGATATATGAGAAGTCAGCTCCTCGCGGCCCTCCTTTCAAATCCATTACTAGAACTGGCAACTATAACTGAGTCAACCATGGAAACATGCATTTATGAGCCATCTGAATGTCCTTGGTTTCTGGGTGGAATTCTCGAGTGGTTGCCATGCTTGTTGGGCTCTCCTTTAGGGACTAATACTTCGCTTCCAATTACCAAAAATGAGTAGTGAGCTTACCGGGCAAGTAAAAATGCATTTATGAGGCACTTGATCATCTCAAGAAAATACCCGACTTGGAGCACGTGCCCCCTTTGAGTCATAAAAAAGAAACATGTCATGATATCGCAACATTTCTGTCTTCAGCTTGGTTCTTCTTCTTGCATTACGAAAATACATGTTGCGATATCGCGACATTTCTATGTCTTCAGCTTCTTTTAGCCATGAAAATGCAACATGTCACGATATCGCGACACTTTTCTTCTTTTGCTCTCTCCTTGCTTTCATCCGCGAAAATGCAACATGTCGCGATATCATGACACTTTTTCTTTCTTGCTCCCTCTTGTTGCTCTAAGCCACGAAAATGCAACATGTTGCGATATCGTGACACTTTTTCTTTCTTGCTCCTTCTTGCTTTCGGTCGTGAAAATGCAACATGTCGCAATATCGCGACACTTTTCTTCTTTTGCTATCTCCTTGCTTTCGGCCACAAAAATGCAACATGTCGTGATATCGTGACACTTTTTCTTTCTTGCTCCCTCTTGTTGCTCTGAGCCGCGAAAATGCAACATGTCACGATATCGCAACACTTTTTCTTTCTTGCTCCCTCTTGTTGCTCTTAGCCATGAAAATGCAACATGTCGTGATATCATGACACTTTTTCTTTCTTGCTCCTTCTTTCTTTCGGCCACAAAAATGCAACATGTCACGATATCGCGACACTTTTCTTCTTTTTCTCTCTCTTGTCGCTCTCAGCCGCGAAAATGCAACATGTCGCGATATCGTGACACTTTTTCCTTCTTTTTGCGGAGCTATCTTCTTTGGCTTGTTCAGTAGTGAAGCTCTTCTTATTCATTTTGTGTACAAGGGGGTGGCATTGAAAGCTAAAATTGCTGGAACACTTACAAATATAACAAAAGAAACACTTTACAAAAGAAAATTTTGATTTTTTTCTACCCCTCTATGCAACGTGACAAAATTGTCAACATGTACCTCTACATTGCACTACTTTATTAACTTCACTTGTCTCCTTGGGTGTTACTTTTTTTTATATTGCTTGCTTAGGAACCTCTCTTACACTCTCCCCCTTGGGCTCTATGCTTTTCACTAGCATCCTTAGGCTACACCTATTTTATTTTTATTCTTTATTTTGTTTGATTCTTTTTACGTAGTGTACATGTTGCCTCTTCTTGTCCAAGACTGCTCTTTTTCCATGGTTGCATTATAATACCTTGCATCCTCTTCAAAAAAACAACAACAAAACAACCTCCTTCAACCCTCATACTTCTACCCAGGAGTCCAGACCTCACACCCTTACCCCCCATATCAGACTTCCTTTAAGAACCTGACCCATATTTTACCTCCTACCTCACTACCTTTGGATAGGTGGTCTCTTGAAATACCATCTATGAGTAGACGGTCTCCTGCCAGACCGTATCTAAGGAGGTGGTCTCCCTTTGACACCCTTAACCTTTCCTTTTCCTACCCCACCCTTCCTAACTAATAAATATTCCTCCTCCCATTCTCTAGTTTTTTCAAGTGGCTCATCCTTGGCCTCGTGAACTCAACTATGCACTCACCACTTGAGGGGGTTGTTAAACAAGGATAATCATCTCAATGGGGCAATAAAAAATAAAATTTTAACACAAGTTTTTACACTATATTATTTTTACGAACAACATATTGTAAAAAGGGGCATCTATAGACATATTAAATTAGCATTTTTGATAACATAATAAATTATAAAATTAATATACTTAAACATACCTTTTTGTCACTTTAAAAATTTATAATTAATCTCTATACATCTAAATTCCCTAATATTCCCCTAGAAAAACCTTAGTAACACCCCACAAATAATAAATATTAATAATAAATCAAATTTTGAATATATCTCCTACACCCACAAAAATAATAATAATAATATGAATTTAAATAATAATAAATCCCTACCCATATCCCTACACTATTAATATTTAATTAGATATAAAATATGCTAATTAAATATAATTAACATCACCATCATAGGTCTCATTTATGACCTCTCCTACATAGAAAATTACAAAAATAATAAAATAATAACAATACTAATTAATATTAATTAAATACACTATTAAATCTCCTTAGTAAAGGTTAACAATATTCAAGGCGAAGCATTTAATGAAAAATATCTAGAAGCCTAAAAAAATATGCCCCTCCCAAATATCTAAAATCCCTTCAACAATAATATTGTACCCACCTCATGCCATAAAAAGAAAAATTAAATTTAAAAATAATTACAATTCAAACATTGCATTTATTCCATTTGGCACTAGGACAAGCCACATCAATATTTTGGTAATTTTTAATACCCTCCACACTCCCCCATGACCCTTGGGAAACTAATTTAAAATTAGTTTCCCTCCCCCTAGGATTACCTCTTCCAAGGCAATTTAATATGCCAACCCAACCCCCTCCACCTCACCACTTTCTAGATTTTTCCCTCACCTACCTTGCACATGTGGAATCCAAGTGGAGCCCATGTGGCATCCCACTCACCCAGCCCCAAAAAGTTTATAAATACCCTTGGCCATGGCCAAAGGGAGAAACCCATTTTGAGCTAAATTTATGCTACCAAAATCCTAACCCAACACTTGCCTTAGCATACTTGCCACAATATACAACCTCTAATACCCTCACAAGAACTCTTGAATCCATTAATCCTATCATGGGTTGTTCCAAGCATGTAATTTCCAATTTGCAATAGTCACTTCGAAACCTCCTCCCATGAGATGGTATCGCCTACTGCCTATCGCCTCCCCAAATATGGTCTCACCCTTGACATCGAGTAACATCTACAAAAAGGTTATCGATGATAGTTCAACATGTTTAACTGGTATATTCAATGTTTTCTTGCATTTGGTTTTATTTAACAACAGTTCCTTTCCTTTTATAGTATGGTTTATACTTTGTTTGGACTAAGGCCTAACCTAGGTGGGCCCATGAATCTACTAATTTTTCCTTTTTGACTATGTGCAAATCCTCTATTTATCAACAACAACCCTTGTAAGCTTTTACACATATATATACACATACATGATATCTCTTGATCACATTTGGTTGTAGGAGAGAAACATCAACACCATATTACTTATAAAAACCCCCTTTAGGCTGAATTGTAACTTTTAAAAGATAAAGAGTTGTATTTTATGTTGAAAAATATTATTATTGTAATACAATTTATCATATATTGCTCTCTTTGTCTTGGTATTTCTCTTGTCCATGGTCGTTTCTCCTCTCTATGGGGATCTTTGAGAAATTGGTTGAGATTGTGAGAAAGACTAAAAAGCAGAAAGGTCCTACATTGAAAATTCTCCTTTTTTGGTTTTTTGGGTTCTTCTATTTTTCTAGTTTTGAGACCAAATAGAAGTTCCCTTTCTGACCATTGTTGGAGCATTCACCTAGAGTCTACAATACCCTCATTGCAAGAGGAATAATATTTTCCAAGCAGTCGTTTTAAGAATCAAACATTCAAATTTGTGTCCAGAAGAGGTAGTTGTTGTTCTTGGATACTATGCAATAAGGAGAATTTTGAGTTTGCACTAGCAAGAGAGAGCTATTAGATTTTAGTGGCCACATCCATGCTTCAAAAGTTATTTTGCAGACTTGGTTGCAATATAGAGGTATCATTTGGTAGTTGCACAAAAAGAGGAATAATTGATACTCATCGACATTACAAGATATCCCTTAACTATTGATAACTATTATACAATCCGATGAGGAAAACTTTTTGCTCATGAAAAAGCATAGTTGGATTGTGAGTTAAGGAAACATGGTCAAATAGCCACCAAATAGGGTGTTACTATATGTTGAAGGCACAATAAAGAAGGAGGATGTTTCACTACACGGTTGGATATTGTTGTTGTTAACCATAATAAAACTAGCTAGACTTGACAATAGTAGAAGATCATAGGCATTACAACCCACCATATTTATTACATTCGCCAAGGAACCCATGAACGGTCATCAAATAATTGCATGAAGAATCCATTACTCAAGGAACCATTACTCGATAGCATAGTTGTATGATAGAAGACCATCAACAACTGTTACAATTATTATTATTACAAGGTGACCATTACAAAGAGACCACCCAAGGCATAGACATAGAAGCTAAGCATTAAGGTTTATTCATACACAAAGAAATACACCTGTGTAAGTGCTGCTAATAGAGGAGGTCAAAACTGTAGATGCAACAAGCATCATTGGTGTCAAACAATGAAGTTCATTGGGGTTCATGTCACATAATTTTCCATGTAGGTGTCTATTGAAGTGTTAGTAGAAGGTACTATTGACTATTGGAAACCACCTCTCATAGTCGTTAGAGGTTTACCACTGATTTGAGAAAATATCGATTACAATTCTTGAAAGGTAATAAAATCAAATTAATCTTACCTTTACCTCATGCATAATATATAAGAAATACAGTCACTCATTAAGGTATTATTTTATATGGTTTTATTAATTTACTTTCATAAGGATTAATAAGGGTTATTATAAGTTTCAAATTATTATTATTTTTTATGGTATATGCAAATCAACCTTAATTATTTGAAAGTAAGATTAAGGAGTTTATTTCATTTCAATACACTTTAGATGAGTTATAATATTTGCAATTAAATCATAGGAGGTATAAGTTTTTCTACTTAGAAAAATTATTGTTATATTGCAAATATTAATCAATTTCTAAAATTCCAAATTAGGGAGTTATAAGGGATACTACATCAAACCTTAGAAAATTGGAATTTAGAGAATTAAATCATTGAATTTAAGGATAAAGAAAGCAAGTTCATTAATTTCTTAGAGGTTGGAATTTACTTGACTCTTATACAAAGGGACAAAGAAAACCAATTATAGACTCTTGAAATATAGAGAACCTTATCAAATAAAAAGCGCACTAAATTATATTTAGCTTTATACTTATTAAATTCATAAGGAGAAATAAGGTGAAGGAAAATTAAATTTGGAAATTAGGGAGATAAAATGGATTCAAATAAAGGAAACTAAGAAATCTAAACTTACTATCAAATCATATTGCACTTAAAAATTGAATATTATGAAGAATCAAAGTCCATTGAATTAAAAAAATGATACTAATCTTATCATGAAGAAATATCAAATAAATGATCATGATACAAGAGGTAATCTATAGTGAAAGCAGTGGAAGCATTCGTAGTGATGATTCTATAGAAGTAGTAGCCTTATTGGTATTCGAGTGGATGAACCATAGACAATGATTATCTAGAGGTGATCTAGAGGTAGAGTTCCATAGGCAGTGATCCCGAGGTAATGAACCAATGGTAATGACATAGAAGCAATGACCCAAAGTGAGTGATCCAGAGGCAATGAACCAGAGATAATGACCTAGATACAATGACCCAAATGTAGTGATTTAGAGGCAAAACTAGTGGTAGTGAACCAAAGGCAGTGAACCAGAGATTGAAACCCAAAGATAACTTAGATACATTAATCTAGAGGTAGACATATATTACTTATCTAGCCATGACAAAGTTAGAGCTAAATATTGAAGACTATACCTAATTGAAGATCCATATTGAAGACTAAAATATTCAATACCTAAATAATGTAATATAAGAGGGTGTTAGAGTATATTACATTATTTAGGTACATGTCAATGTACCATCTTAGGTATATTATTATATTAAGATTTACTTTGGGAATAAGTAATAAATGCACATGTGTTAGAATATGCAATGATGTAAAAGGATATGTGTCCTTAAGATAGTTAGGAAAAGTATGGGCCAAGTAACTTATATTCTTCTATATAGGGCTCATTGTATTAAAGCATGCATCCTCTACATCATTCACTAGTAGAGTGAGATCCATGTATTGTATCAAGTTTTATTTTTGTGATATTACATTACTAGCTATTTTATGTGCATTTTTAGAAGTCTCTTATCATACTTTCATGCATATTAGTTAGTCGTTATCATAGTTATATCATTGCATGCTTATTTCCTTAATTTTTTGGAGAATATTACATTATTTGGTACATGTAAATGTACCACCATGGGTACATGTTTAGATTAGGATTTTGTCTTAGATTAGGATTTAAGTATTTACTTTATGCAAAGGAATAAATACACAAGTATGTGCAATGTTATAAATGTGCATGTTTTCTACATATACATGAGTCCTTTAGAATAGGAAGAGAAACTATCATTAGTTAGGTGTGCATGTGCACAAGTATCTATCATGTAGAAATCACATGTATCCTTAGGTTAGAAAAGTGAAGAGTCACGTACTAGTATATATGTAACCAATCATTGTAATAGGTGGTGAAGCATGCATTAGCATGCACTAGTAGAGTAGGAGAATGAGTTCCACATATTGTATAAAAAATTTGAGTTATTGTAATAGCTATTTTATGAGTTATTTTTGACATTTATTATGTTATTTACTTTCTCATTAGGTTTCCGTTAACATAGCTATAATATTGGAGTCTTATTTCATTACTTGTGG
Organism: Wollemia nobilis; assembly: GCA_028583015.1. Lineage (NCBI taxonomy): Eukaryota > Viridiplantae > Streptophyta > Pinopsida > Araucariales > Araucariaceae > Wollemia > Wollemia nobilis. The sequence goes on from JAQPPZ010000049.1 coordinate 4,089,343, forward strand.
CTAGATTTACTTTAAGTTTAAAGCTTCAAAAGCTAACATACTTGTGGTTGTATTTTATTTTAGTTTATAGCTTCAAAAGCTAACATTGCTTTAGTGTAGCTCTATTATTATTTCCCAACAATGCAAAGTCTCATTGCCTTCATGATGGACTGCTATTCTTTGACAATGCTAGTATGTGCATTATTTTTAAGGATTTGTTCTCTATTTTTTCTTTTGAAATTTTATAATTTTTCAAAACTAACTTACATATGTCAAGTGGTTCTAGTTTAAGACTTTCATGGGTAAATTTTGATAAAATTATTTGTATTTTTATCTTGAGTAAACATTTGTAAAGATATGTTAAATTCAATTCATACAACAAAGGGTCATAATTTAGTAGTTAAAAAGTGTGAGATACAAATGATTTTATTTTTTTGCTTTCTAGTTAAATGATCAAACTAATGCATGGAAGATTTAGAAAAAGGTTTGTTAGACACACAATGAGGTAGTGGAAGATTCAAATTGAGGATATACTATATTAATAAGATTAATTATTTTTGTTTCAATGTCATTTTTTATATAGATTCAACTCATTAAAAATAATTATTATCTTATTTCTATAGTTTTGCTAAATGAGTCTTTGTTTTATGAAATTATGATCTTTTATGGTTTATTGGTCCCACATAGAGGGGATGTTTATGATGGTGGGAAGTAGTATCTTGGGCCAAAGAGGTATTTAAAGGCCTTATTTACATGCATCAAAATAAAATTGTTCATCATGATAAAAAATTGTCTATTGTGTTGATAAATAATTAGGAAGAAGTAAAAACAATGATTTTGGTGTTAGCAATGTGGTGGCAAGTAGGAATAAGAAAAGTTAATCAATGTTGGTGTGAACATTGTAGTGGCATGTAAAATAGATCATTACCATATGTATTATATATATATATATATATATATATATATATATATATATATATATATATATATGAAATTTAGTATTAGCTTTACTTGGATGTATTGATTGTTTGATCCACCTAGGTATGAAATGTGCATCCTCAACCAGAGTCAATATTAGATGATCTAAATTTTCTTCTAGATCAACATATGGAGAAGGTAAAATACTCAAAGAATTTAAAAATATTGGTGAAAGAGTACACAAAGATAAGGATTAGTATTTATAGAGAGATTTAAGTGTGATTGAAACTCAACTAACAACATTGCTTTTAGTTGTATGAGTAGATCCCATCTATTGTACAAACAAAATCCTAAAAAAATATTCAAGTGAGGCTATTAAAAAACTAGAATAAAGCATAGATGCTACAATATTTTTAGGCACTATGATCAAAGAAAGCCAAATAGTCTTAATATTAATAAAATTCACCTCAATTGTGAATTGAAATTATCCAAATAGCCTAAAGTCTAACAAAATATTCCACAATTACAGCACAACTAGATGTATTGAAAGCATTATAACATCCAATATTTCAAGTGCTATAATAAAATAAGTCAAACAACTTCAATCCTAATAGAATTCACTTCAAATTGAAATGATCCAAATAGCATGAAAACTAATAAAATTTAATCCTATAAAAATGTAAATGAAAATGTAGGAAGTGTAAATATTGAAAAGATATCATTTCTACATACTCCAATTAAGGTAATTCAAACAAATTTATACTACTTTAGAGTAGCATAAATGTATAACCTATGATAGACAAACACTTGAATTTTTTACCCTTACAAATGTGGACCATTGCTCCTTATATAGATTTTGCTAGGCTAAAATAATTTTAATTATTACATAGAGATATAAGGTAGTCTAGTCATGACAACAAATAAATTATTTCTTTCTAAATCTCAACTACTTAAAGGTCCCAATTACACCTAATGGAAAAACAAAGTGAGATCAATATTGATAGTAGAAAAGCTTTGGGATATTATTACTTGTGGCTAGATTTCCTTTAAGTTTAAAGCTTCAAAAGCTAACATACTTGTGGTTGTATTTTATTTTAGTTTATAGCTTCAAAATATAACATTGCTTTAGTGTGGCTCTATTATTATTTCCCAACAATGCAAAGTCTCATTGCCTTCATGATGGACTGCTATTCTTTGACAATGTTGGTATGTGCATTATTTTTAAGGATTTGTTCTCTATTTTTTCTTTTGAAATTTTATAATGTTTCAAAACTAACTTACATCTGTCAAGTGGTTCTAGTTTAATACTTTCATGGGTAAATTTTGATAAAATTATTTGTATTTTTATCTTGATTAAACATTTGTAAAGATATGTTAAATTCAATTCATACAACAAAGGGTCATAACTTAGTAGTTAAAAAGTGTGAGATACAAATGGTTTTATTTTTTTTCTTTCTAGTTAAATGATCAAACTAATGCATGGAAGATTTAGAAAAAGGTTTGTTAGAAACACAATGAGGTAGTGGAAGATTCAAATTGAGGATACACTATATTAATAAGATTAATTATTTTTGTTTCAATGTCATTTTTTATATAGATTCAATTCATTAAAAATAATTATTATCTTATTTCTATAGTTTTGCTAAATGAGTCTTTGTTTTATGAAATTATGATCTTTTATGGTTTATTGGTTCCACATAGAGGGAATGTTTATGATGGTGGGAAGTAGTATCTTGGGCCAAAGAGGTATTTAAAGGCCTTATTTACATGCATCAAAATAAAATTGTTCATCATGATAAAAAATTGTCTATTGTGTTGATAAATAATTAGGAAGAAGTAAAAATAATGATTTTGGTGTTAGCAATGTGGTGGCAAGTAGGAATAAGAAAAGTTAATCAATGTTGGTGTGAACATTGTAGTGGCATGTAAAATAGCTCATTACCATATGTATATATATATTAATATACGAAATTTAGGATTAGATTTACTTGGATGTATTGATTGTTTGATCCACCTAGGTATGAAATGTGCATCCTCAACCAGAGTCAATATTAGATGATCTAAATTTTCTTCTAGATCAACATATGGAGAAGGTAAAATACTTAAAGAATTTAAGAATATTGTTGAAAGAGTACACAAAGATAAGGATTAGTATTTATAGAGAGATTAAGTGTGATTGAAACTCAACTAACAACATTGCTTTTATTTGTATGAGTAGATCCCATCTATTGGACAAACAAAATCCTAAAAAAATATTCAATTGAGGCTATTAAGAAACTAGAATAAAGCATATATGCTACAATATTTCTAGGCACTATGATCAAAGAAATCCAAATAGTCTTAATATTAATAAAATTCACCTCAATTGTGAATTGAAATTATCCAAATAGCCTAAAGTCTAACAAAATATTCCACAATTAAAGCACAAATAGATCCATTGAAAGCATTATAACATCCAATATTTCAAGTGCTATAATAAAATAATTCAAACAACTTCAATCCTAATAGAATTTACTTCAAATTGAAATGATCCAAATAGCATGAAAACTAATAAAATTTAATCCTATAAAAATGTAAATGAAAATGCAGGAAGTGTAAATATTGAAAAGATATCATTTCTACATACTCCAATTAAGGTAATTCAAACAAATTTAGACTACTTTAGAGTAGCATAAATGTATAACCTATAATAGACAAACACTTGAATTTTTTACCCTTACAAATGTGGACCATTGCTCCTTATATAGATTTTGCTAGGCTAAAATAATTTTAATTATTACATAGAGATATAAGGTAGTCTAGTCATGACAACAAATAAATTATTTCTTTCTAAATCTCAACTACTTAAAGGTCCCAATTACACATAATGGAAAAACAAAGTGAGATCAATATTGATAGTAGAAAAGCTTTGGGATATTATTAAAGGAGCAAAAACTAAACCTATTGAAGATGCTAGGGAAATTGAAAAATATGATGAAGATGAAGCAAAAGCACTCGTGATAATAATATTTTCAATTACAGATGATATACAACCATATATTGGTTCAATAGTTACTTCTACAGAAACATGGAATCATTTAGCAAAGATATTTGAAGCAAATAATAAAGCCACTATATTGAATCTTACAACCGAATTGCATTCTCTAAGAAAAATGGCAGATATAAAAGGAAATTTATTAACCTTAGGAGATAATATAGAAGACAAGTTTCTTGTTCAAGTAATTTTGAGAGCACTTCTAAAATGCCACAAGCATATAATTACATATTTACAAATTCTAAGTAACAATACATCATTTTATGAGTTAGTTAATTTACTACAAGAATATGAAGTGGAGAATTTAGTAAAATGTGAAATGACTAACAATGCCTTAGTCTCAAAATATAATCCATAAAAAAAATGTTGTTTCTTTTTCAAGGAACATAAAAAAATGGAATGATAGATATTGTCAATTTTGTAGGAAAAGATGTCATAGTACAAATTATTGTAGATTCAATCCAAGGAATCAGTATCAAGGGAATTAAACAAATTCGGGAAGCCAATAAAATAAATTATTTCAACCAAGACAATATCAAAATAAATATAGACCACATCAACAATAATTTTAGTGTCAATACAATCCATATCAGCTACAATATAGAGAAGAAAATCAAAAGGGACACTTAGTTCAAGAGATACAAGAAATTCAAGAACTAAAAGAAACTATAGAAGAACATGAACCTAAAAAATTTTCAACAAATATAGTATTTCATGAAGATACTAATCATTTACTTGATAAGGATACAAACAAGTAGTAGAATGTAGAAAATAAAAATAGAGTACAAGTTCAAAAAATAGAATGAAGATCCATATTGAAGACTAAAGTCTTTAATAACCAAATAATGTAATACGGGAGGGGGGGTGTTGGAATATATTACACTATTTAGTATATGCTAATGTACCACCTTGGGTACATGTTTATGTTAGGAAAGAGAGTCCTAGATTAGAGTGTGTATTTACTTTATGCAATATAATAAATGCACAAGTGTGTAAAGTATTTTGGTAATGTAAATGTGCATAATAGTCCTTGTGCACATGAGTCCATAGAATAGGAAGATGAATAGTCACTGGAATAGTGAAGGCCAAGAGTGCTCCATATGAAGAGTTATATTCCATTATATATGTCTATGAATGTGTGTGAGAGATATAGAGTGACATATACAATTGTAACATGAAAGTGTGGAGAAGTATGATGTATTTGAGATATTTATTCAGTTGAGTTATAATTTTTGTGAGAATTTGTTAATGATATTTATATGAATTATTTTAGAAGTCATTTATATGTTTTATATGTTCAATATTTTGACATTCTCATATATTTTATATTGCATATTTATTTTAAATCTTGTGGTTATTTTATCTTAAGCAACTAGCTTCAAAAGATAACACTATTTATAAGAGGTTTGGAAAGCAAATGAGTGGGAAAATCCTAAGGGAGGACCAATCTCCTTGAAGTCAGACTAAGAGTTGGTTTTTCTAAGAGAAAATATTTATTTTTTGAAATTTTACCCTATAAGAAGCAACCATGATTTTAGTAAAGATAAATAAAAGGGTAGGATAAAGGGAAATAAAGGCCTAAAATTGTGTTAGGACAAGTTTAAGGGTCTTTCAAGGTTTTAGGGAAAATGACTCACCTGGGTAGGTAAATTTTTCATCGGTATAGAGGGATATTAGAATTTGGATTGATAAGAGGTAATCCCTGAATTGAGCAATTGGATAGAAGCCTATATTTCAAATTTGGAAATCAATTGCACATTCCAAGGGAATGTGGTTGTAATATGGGTCTATTTAAGCGCTTCACTTGAATGCAAATTCCAACTTCATTTTTATCCACATTAGTGGTATTAGAACATAGGAATTGTAGAGGTTTTTGTTTTCTTCTAACCTTATGCTACTTTTTTAGCTTTGGGTAAAATTCTAGTGAACAAGATCCTAATTTGAAGTTGTATATTGTATTTAGTAGTAGTTTGCTTTTGTGAAATGTAGTTTCATTGAACTAGATCTAGGAATAGTTGTGAGGGACTTAGGAATTTCTACGAGGAGTGAGAGAGAGATGAGGGTAATGCCATACATAAAAATACCCTCCATTAATACCAGATCATCTATAATAGAAAAAAGTTCCAATGAAGATCCTCATATGCAACCTTCCTTATCCTGATTTGACAAAAAAGGAGAAATAGCCCTCAGATGATCTTCTAGTCTTTAATATCATAATAGTTTGGTATATTCTACTAACAAAATTTTTTGAATTTTACATTTCATTTCTCTTTCCTACGTAATAATTTATTTTGTAGGCCATTTAATCATTCTTTTGTTTAAATTTTGATTTATTTATTTTATTTAAAAAAATAAAGTGTGGACCTTGATTTTCATGCAGATCCATTCCCTGTCTATGTATCAACCCTCATGCCAACGTAGGATCAGTAGTTGTTTACTAGCAATATGAACATCATATTTCAACTAGTAGCAAATAAACCTTGATGACAAGATATTGTATGCCTCTCCACATGGATGAAATTAGTCGTCAATAAGAGGTTGTCAAATTTATGGCTCAACCAAAGAAAAATAGATAGGTAGATAGCTTACCTCATCATAATAACATAAAACATGATGAAAAGCAATAGGACTAGCTCACCTAGCCTGGAGTAGTGCAAACCCCAAAGATCAAAGTAGAATAATTCCCAAAGTCCCTTCTGTTTGAAAATTTGAAACCAATTGATCCTTATCAAACCTTGAAGAGAATATCCATCTGGTCAACAAAAAATTTGGATCACACGAATCCTGGAGCAAAGTATGATTGAAAAATATTAAATTTTAGCAATCCAATCATATTTCTACAAGCATATCCATGACATGTGGTGGCAATTTAAGGGTATATTTGGTTGTGTATTTTCATAGATTCACTAGTTTATAGTTTTATTTCATAAATCTTTATCCCACATTGTTGTGGAAAAAGCCTTCAAATCCTTTAAATGATTTCCTATGAAGATAAACAAATAGCTGGCACATGATAGCTATTGTTGAGCTAGTTATTGGAGTTGGTTCTACTATCAAGTAGCCTCTGCACCACTTGGCACCTTCTCAATTTTGTTGCCACATGCAAAGTTGATTGCCTAGTTGACTTTTAACCAAATGATCAATTAACCAATTGACCAGCATTTAAAAAGCACAAAATATTTTTTACAATGAGGGTAATTAATTAAATGTATTTATTTTTCAAAAAGGGACTATTTTTTTAGAAAAAAATGTGTTATTTTTAAAAATTTTAATTATTTTTTCCTTAATTAAGTAAATATTTTAGTACTTATTAGTTTTAATATTTTTCTTTTTAGCATTGTTAAATTGGTTAACATTTTGCTTTTGTGATTATTTGGGCAAAAGGCACACATATTTTTGTAACCCCTGTAGGCATAAATTAGGTCCCTTTTATAATATTACTTTTGGCTTATACAAGGTCTCAAATGGCTTCTAATTTGATGGAGAAAATGCTCACTTTAATAGCATTAATTAGCATTTTGGCCAACTAGATCACTAATATTTCTACCCCTACTGGTCCTAGTGAAGTTAAAGACCTTCACCCTTAAGAAAAATGTAAGATCAAAATTTATGAAGGATTCCATGAACTTGAGGTCCTAAATAGTTAGAACCTCAAAATGGATATGTGGTTTTCTTATAGTAAGATTACAAAATATGATCAAATTCCATTTGCTAAATAAAAAATTTCTAGTATAGCCAAAGTTTTGATTATGAATTTCCAAGGAAATTAGATTCCCATAAATGCTTGGGATGATTTGATGAAAGCATTGAAGGATACATTTCATCCTTCAAATTATTTTGAAGACCTTATATTCAAATGGCTTCATTTAAAGTAAGGATATAACATGATTATTGTATGTATTGTACAATCTCCACCTTGAATGTATTGTATAATCAAGCATAATTTTTGTAGGAGAAGTTTGTAGCTCAATCAATAGGATCTCTATCTTCATCATCAAAAGGAATTACCAAGGTGGAAAATTAGAAACAACAAAAGGTAAAAAGAATTTTCCCACTTCTTCTACTTCTCCTTCTTCATCGACGTCTTCTTCTTCATCATCCAAAAATTATTCTTCTTGTAAACCCCCAATGGTTTGTACTTTTTATAAGAAGAAAAAACATCTTCAGCATAAATTCTATAAGTCACAAAATTTGAAGAAGAAATCCATGGTTGTAAAGTCTCCAAATAAGGACTCAAAATATCATATGAGTTAAAGGTACAATTGAATAATATGATTTTTATGAATTCTTCTCTAGGTGACCATGAAAACTTACTTATCACAAAGACTAACCTAACTCATGATTACCTCATTGATTGTATAATCAATAATGGCTTGTAGAAAAATTTAATTGTAAGGTTCATTGTCAAAAATTGAATATGCCTATGAGCCCTCATCCTCATCCTTATTCTTTAGGATGGAAGGAAAGTTGTAACTCATCCAACATTACACACACTTGCACTAGCTGATTTTCCTTTGGTCCAAAATTTATGGACAAGGTTGTGTCTGATGTTACTCCTATGGATTGATGTAAATTATTGCTTGGTAGAGCCTATCAATATTATAGAAGGGCTATCCATAATTATTATTTGCACTTAGATAACAAGTCTAACTAATAAAATATACACAAAACACTACCAATTTGGTACTATCCTATGTACAAGCATGCAAAGTGGTAAATTATGTGAAATAATTGGAACTCATTTTTATAAGTCCAATGAATGAGGGAACACAAGAATTGATTCATAAGCATAAAAATAATACTTAACTTGATAAAAAATATTCAAATAGCCCACAAGGCTCCCTCTTGATCATCATATCTATCATAGCATAGAAATTGTTCCTATTGCATCTCTTCCTAGTGCACCAATATATCGATAATCTATTATTCAATTGGAAGAAATTAAAAAGCAAATATAGAACTTGTTGTCCAAAGGATTTACCAAGACAAGTACTTCTTGTGAATATCTAATTTAGCTTGTATTGAATAAGGATGGTATTTTGAGTCTATGTATTGATTTCAAGGCACTATTTAATATCACAATCCAAAATAAATATCCACTTCCAAGGATAGATGATATTTTGGATCAATGAAAAGAATTGAAAATCCAATTAACCTCATATTATTTACAAACTCATTATATAGGCTCTAATGGCCCAAAATACATAACCAAACCCATAAAATCATGGATTTGATCCAATATGGTTAACCATAAGCTACAAAAGTGCAAAGGAGAATGCACGTAACTTCTAAGTTAAGAAGAATGGAATAATGCTAACTATAAGATCCATTTTAGCTATATTGAAGTACACACTTCCTACTTTGAGTTCACACTTCCTAACTAACACTCCTAAATGACAACTAGAAGATAACTAGTACCCACAAGTGCATGTGAGAAAGAGACTCACTTAAAATTATTAATTTGCAAGAAATAAACTATGCAAACCTAGCTAGGAACTACTAGAGGGGTCATATGAGTGATCAAGCATCAATCCTCATCATGCCTCCACACAATAGAAGCATTGGACTCCAATGCTTTCAGAAGAGTAGGAAAGTCATGGGACATCTGATGAAAAGAAATCCAACGAGCCTGATGCAGCAGTTGTCCTCACCGAGCCACAAGATATGAGGTGGTAGACCCCTGGCGAGTCTGTCGAGTCTTTGTGTCATAGATCTAATCGAAATCCAATGGTAACTGAGAATCAGGAACCACATCCATAGGATGACTGATAGCTGGTGCAGTCTCCAATGTAGAGTCAAAGTACAAATTCAAAAGATCTACATTGATGACGTCATAAATTCCCAAGTGTGCAGGAAGATCAAGGTGGAAAGCATTCTCAAACACCTATTGAAGAATAGTATAAGGACCATAGCAAATCGGTTTTATTTTATTGAGTCTTATCAGTAAAACACCATTTGTCAAGATGCAACCAAACTTTGTCACCAACCTAAAATGGATGAGGAATGCGATGTCGATCCATGGCCTTTTTTTGCTGCTGTTGTGTCTTTTGCAAAATATCAATCACCTTTGATTGAAGATTGTGCAAGTGCTAAATAAATGAATGTGCCTTGTCTTGATTTTTCTAAAGATTTGAAGTGATAGGAGAAGGCAAAGACAAAGGTAACTCATAAGGTGCCAAGGGCTGAAATCCCATACAAACCTCAAAAGGTGAGTGACCTATAGAATAATGTAGGGCCCTATTGTAGGCATGTTCAATTTGAGTGAGAATCAAGTCCCACTTTGCTGGTGAAGTGTGATGATAGATTCATAAACTTTGCATGAGGGTACGGTTTACCACTTCAGTCTGCCCATCTGACTACGGATGATAGGCGATGGAAAAGTTAAGGGAAACTCCCAAAATTTTCCACAAAGAACACCAAAAGTGACCCACAAAGCATGAATCACGATCCAATATAATGCTGGTAGGTAGACCAAAGGAACACCAAATGCTATCAAAGAACAATTGGGCTAAGTCTATTGCAGAACTTGTCTTATGACATGGTATAAACTTAGCCATATTACTGAATTCGTCAACCACCATGAACACAAAATCATGTTGTCGCACTGTCATGGGAAAACCACTAACTAAATCCATGGAAATTCTTTCCCAAGGATGCAAAGGAATTGGCAAAGGTATGCCTAAGCCAAACTTTCTGTCAGTTGGTTTTGAGCGACAAAAAACTACACACTGTTTGAAAAATCTCAACACATCCCTCTACATTTTAGGCCAGTAGAAAAATATTTGCAAGTGATGAAGTGTTTTGTGCTTCCCAAAGTGACCACCATAAAGTTTAGAATGAGATTCCTTAAGAAGTGACGCTCTAGGCTCACAAGGAACACAAACCTTGTCCAATTTGTAAAGAAGTCCCTCTTTGATGTAGAAATCTTGGAAAGGACGCAAATTGGAAGAAGAAGGCTTACTCACTTGCTCAAATATTTTCCCAAAATTAGGATCTTGTGAATACTGATTAGGCCAAGTATGAAATCCCAAGTGTGCAGTGGACATAACTGTTAAGGCAAGAGCGGCAGGAGGCCTACTCAAACAATCAAAAATAGTATTAATCTTCCCATTTTTGTACTTGATCACCAAGTGAAATTGTTGGAGGCAAGAGGCCCACTTCATATGTCTTGATTCTTCAATTTTACTTTGAGATTGTAAAAACTTGAGAGGCATATGATCAGTGTGTACTACCGTATATTTTCCCAAAATATAATGTCTCCAGTATTTGATAGCTTGAACTAATGCATACAACTCCTTGTCTTATGTAGAATAGTTCAACTTAGTAGTAGAAAAAGTTTCTGAATGATAAGCAACTGGATGACCATTCTATTTGAGCACAGATCCTAAGGCAACTTTAGAGGCATCCGTTTCAATCTCAAAAGGTTGAGAGAGATCAGGTAAAGTTAACACAGGTGATGTACAAAGTTTCTTTTTGATTTTCTCAAATGCAATATCTTGGCTTTTCTCCCAATGAAATGGAACTTTAGACTTAGTGAGATAATGCAATGGAGCTGCAAGGGTGGAATATTGAGGAATGAACGTGCGATAAAAATTCACAAGTCCTAGGAAACTCCTTAACTCAGTGAGAGTTGAAGAAGGGGACCACTTAAGTAAAACATCAACTTTTGTGGGGTCTACCTGAATTCCACTTTCACTAATCACATAACCAAGGTAAGAAAATGAAGTATTGCCAAAAGAAAACTTGGAAGAATTGGCATATAATTGATTCTTCACAAGAAGATCAAGTGTATGATGGATATGCCTAAGGTGTTCCTCCCAAGTTTTTGAGAATATCAATATATCATCAAGATATATTATTACAAATTTTTCAAGTACATCATGAAATACATCATTCATCAACCTCATGAAGGTTGCAGGAGCATTAGTAAGACCGAAGGGCATGACCAACCATTCAAAAAGGCCCATCTTCATTTTAAAAATTTTCTTCCATGTATCCTTAGCTTGGATATGCACTTGATGATATCCACTTTTGAGATATATTTTTGAAAAGAACTTAGCTCCTTGGAGCTGATCTAATAAATCATCAATGCGTGGTAGTGGATATCTATTTTTATAGAAATTTTGTTCAAAGCATGAAAATCAATGCACAATCTCCAAGTGCCATCTTTTTTAAGAACCAAAAAAATAGGTGAGGCACAAGCAAAAGTAATTTCCTTAATGAAACCCTTAGATAACAAATCTTCTATTTGCCTTTTTATTTCTTCATTTTGCAAAATAGATTGTCTATACATGGGAGCATTAGGTAGTGAAGAACCAGGAATGATTTCAATGCTGTGATTAATAGTGTGAATTGGAGGAAGAGACTTGGGCTCCTGAAATATGTGTGAGTAATTTTGCAATATTTTATCCATTGAAGAGTGTTGCTTTGGAATGGATGTGGATGTAGGAGTATTTTGAGAGCAAATGAAAATTAGAGCAACGTCACCACCCTTTTGAATTACTCTTTTTGTTTGATTGGAATTTAGAATGATGTTAGGAGTGTTGGTTATTTTAATGAGAAAGACCTGACCATATTTTTGAAGTGTGTAGGTTCTTTTGAAAGCATCATAGACAACTCTCCTATCATACTGAAAAGGTTGTCCAAGCAAAATCCCACAACAATCCATAGAAGTCACATCACAAGTGACTTGATCTATGAAATGTGGGCCAAGTGCAAATTTTAATGTGCAAGTGTGAGTGATTTCTAAGCCCCTTCTACTATCCTTCCAACCCAAATAATAAGGTTGAGGATGAGGCTCCATAGGTAACTTCAATCGCTTGACAATGGACCTCGCAATTAGATTTTTCTGTGAGCCATTATCCACTATACAATTTGTTGCAAAATTATGGAGCAAATGAGCTCGAGTGATGAACAAAGCATCACGAGCACATCTTGATGAAATTACATTTACCAAGGTAACCTCATTGAGCTTATCTCGTAATTTCGTGTATACTCTAATTTCTCCTACTGACTCAAGGGGACCTTTGGAAGCATCCTGTTCTTGAGTAGTGATGACTAAACTCTTCTTTTTAAGCTTAAAACAATCAGATTTTTCATGACCTTTCTTCTTACAATAGTTACAAAAATTTTTAGAAGAAGAAGGAGGTTTGGAAGAAGAAGAAGAAGAAGAAGAAGGAGTAGAAGCGGAAGGGGAAGGAGAAGAAGGAGGTGGAGAAGAAACATTCTTCTTTTGAGAAAATTTCTTTTGTGAGAAAGAATTATTCCCTTTTGATGATTTTGCAACCACTTGAGTAGCATGTGTGTGGAATGCCTATGAATGCACCTTAAAATTGTCCTTCGCAATTTGTACCTAGTTGAAAAATGAATCCAATGTGTCCATAGAAACAAACATAATTTCCCTGTACAAATGTTCCAACAAACCACTTTGAAATTTGAGAATCAAAGCTTTAATATCTTCCTCTACATTCAAAAGTATCCTGTACCTATTGAATTGAAAGATATATTCCTGCACAGTCATATTAGTACTTTGTCGAAATAGAAACCATTTATTGACCAATTCCTTAGAATAATTGGAAGGATAAAAATTGGTCTTAAGACAGTCTACAAGCTCATCCCATGAAGTGAGTTCATCATGACCTCTTTTTCTTTCAACAAGTACTTTAGCTAAACCAGAAAGTTTTAGCTTAGCATATGGAACCATATCCTCATCTGAAAGATGAGTATAAGAAAACCATGAACTCATGTCAAGAATCCAACTAATCAAGACTTCAGGGTTTTGGGATCCATCATAAAGTGGTACTTCACAACGAACTCTCAGGCTAGAATCCTGAGCAGAAGTTGAAGCATTGTGGAGAGAAATATCATTTACCTTCATTGCAAGGTTACCAAGAACTTCTGCCATGGTAGTATCATTAGATTTATCTGCTAAAGCATTTACAACATGTACAAGTTCTGCCACTTGTGCAGCCAAGTCAGAAGCCATGTGAGACCGGGTATAAGCCAGGAGGAAAAGGAAAAAACACTGAAAATCAAGGTAAAAATTTGGAAATTCCTTGTTACAATGTTGTGCCCTTAAAAATACTCCTAAGGCTCAAAATTTAAAAAATTAAACTAACCTAAGGTTTACAATTTATATTTTATTAATTTAAAAATAACTTAATTAAAAAAATTAAATTGTAATTAATCAAAGATTAATTAATTTAATTATTTTATTAAAAATTAAATTAATAAAAAATAAAAATGACATGCATAACCTTAGAATAGTAAATTTTTTTAAAAAAATTACAATTTTACCCTTGGTAAGACCGAAACTGCACTCCACTTGCTGTGCATGAAATCTTGAACTGATGTTGCATGCTTTTCGAGGCAATGCTAATTATCAACGATGAATTAATTTTTTGCTGTTACATGCTTCTCGAGGCAGTAAAACAAACAAAATTCAGATACAATGCTACGTCGGGCAAGACAATCTTGCAGGGGCCAATCGTGGGAGCGCCACCCGTCGATCGAGGTTTGGCCTGACAGGTTCTAGACCTGTCAGCACTAGGATGGCACCATCATGATACTGGTGTGGTATATGGCAGCCCACGTGTGGGCAAAGATCGACAGTGTTGTCGTAGGCCCTACATCGTATATGTTGTCAAACTTGATAGTGTCTACCGTAGGCTCTGTTGATGCCTGACAGCGGCTCTGCACTGGCACTACACCGGTCAGTGCTACCGTTGACACTATGATGCATACGCTGTCACCTAACAGTGTCTGTCGCAGGTGCTGACGCCTGATAGCACTGTCGCTAGAGCTGCTACGGTTAGTGCTGCCACTGGCACTATGACGTAGATGTTGTCGCTTGACAGCGTCGGTTGTAGGTGCTGGCTATCAGGCTGGTAGGACGAATGAGCTGAGTGCGTCAGCATGACGTGCTCGTAAAGTCCTACGAACTGTCGGCCAAGCACCCACGGTGCTGGCTCACAGCCGAAAAAGGGCAAAACAGCCCTGCGGCTTCAATTTTTTTTTTTTTACAATAAAATTAAAATTAATATATCAAAATAATATATTAATTAAAATTAATTTTACTAACAAAAAAATGAAATTTTAAATTAACCAGAAGGTTAATTTAACAACATGAAAACTTGTAAGTTTACAAATATTAGCAATTTTTAGAGGTAAATTACCTTGAAATTTTCTAACAAATTGCTAATTGTCTATCGTATCACCAAGACCCCTTCAGTAGCTCTCGTTTAAAGATCCAATCGACACACGACCAACGTTTGAAAGGCAACTAGACCCAAGTCGACACATGACCTGGTATAGATGCTCCTCAGTATTCAAGACTCCTCAATGGCAAAAACATCAGGAACGAAAGGCTCCCTAATTCACATTTCATTGTAGGAGAAATCCAAACCTGCCAAGGGATTTTTGTAAGACAAAAATTAGGGTAAACTTCTCCTATACTTCTTGAGAATACGAAGAAAGTTGGAACAAGGATTTTGATGCCTAAGGAACTTCCTTCTACGAATGGTTTTCAAGCTCCCCTTGAGCTTGAACCGATTCCTCAATGAGAAAGGATTTCTCATAAGATAACTAAATCCTTTCCTCTCACCTCACAAGCCCTAGTGCAAACTTGAACTAGGCTATGATACCAATGAAAAGGATTGAAAATCCAACTAACCTCATATTATTTACAAACTCATTATATAGGCTCTAATGGCCCAAAATACATAACCAAACCCATCAAATCATGGATTTGATCCAATATGCTTAACCATAAGCTACAAAAGTGCAAATGAGAATGCACGTAACTTCTAAGTTAAGAAGAAAGGAATAATGCTAACTATAAGATCCATTTTAGCTATCTTGAAGTACACACTTCCTACTTTGAGTTCACACTTCCTAACTAACACTCCTAAATGACAACTAGAAGATAACTAGTTCCCACAAGTGCATGTGAGAAGGAGACTCACTTACAATTATTAATTTGCAAGAAATAAACTATGCAAACCTAGCTATGAACTACTAGAGGGGTCATATGAGTGATCAAACATCAATCCTCATCAATCAACTTCAAGGAGCTATATTATTTTCCAAGACTGATCTCAAAAGTAAGTATCATTAAGTTAGAATATAGGTTAAAGGTACATGGAAGAAAACATTTAAGACCAATATGGGACTTTAGTGTGCCTTGTTATACCTTTTGGTATTAAAAATGCTCCAACAACATTCATGAGGTTGATGAATGAAGTGTTTAGAGATAGTATGGAAAATTTTGTGATCATTTACTTGGATGATATCCTTGTACATTCTCATACTTGGAAGAATAACTTAGAGTGTTTAGAAAAGGTTTTTTGAATAATTCAAAAGAACTAATTTTTTGTCAATCTCCCTAAGTGTTCTTTTGCTCGATTTTCCATATCCTACCTTGACTTTGTAATAAATGAACAAACATACAATTGGACCCAATCAAAGTTGAATTCCTCCTCAATTCGCCTACTCCTTCCATCACCAAGTTTATTAGAATTGCAAACTATCATAATTTCATTAAAATATATTACACCATTACAACTCCCTTACATCATTTAACCAAATTCAAAGTTATGTTTCAATGGATAAAGGATCATGCCCATGCATTTGATACATTGAAACATAAACTATGTACAATATCTATCCTAGTCCTTCCAAATATTGCCCAACCTTTTGAGATAGATATAGATGCATCACAATTATCCTTGGTACCCTATTGAAGTAGAATGGTCATCTAATGACCTACCATTCTAATATATTTTTATCTACCAAAAAGAACTATTCCACTTAAGATAAAGAGTTATATTCTTTAGTTCAAGCTATCAAGTATAGGAGGCATTACCTTTTGGATAAAGAAACAATTGTACATATTGATCACATGTCCCTTAAGTTTCTTTGATCATAAAATAATATTTAAGAAGCTCGTCACATGAAGTGGGCATATTACTTGCAACCGTTTCACTTGGTGATCATGTATAAGAAAGAGCAAAGCAACACAATGGAAAATTATTTGAGCCTCCCTCCAACAACTCATGCCTTGACAATTGTGATTACTTACCATATTGGTTTTCAAACTTGACCAACATAGTATCCTCTTAATCCTAATTTTAGGAAAGTTTACCAACAAATATTTTTCATCCTTCCTTATCCAATATAAGTCCTTTACAGTATTTCTATATAAAGGAAGGATTGATATACATTTTAGATAAACTTTGTGTACCTTAAGAGCATCATATATTTCTTTTAAAAGAGACACATTATACACTCTATAGAGGAAACTTTAGGAAAATTGATACTCTTCATCATCCACAACAATTTCTCTATTGGCCTCATATGCAACAAGATGTTCATCAATATTTGAGATAATATGTAATTTATAGCTACTCAAATACGACTACCAAGAAGTTGAGCATTAACATTTCATTGCCCATTCCTTCTCATCCTTGGGAAATAATTTCCATGGAATTTTTGGGTAGTTTATTGATGATAGTTTGACAACATAATTATGTTTTTTTAGTTGTGGATAGATTCAATAAGAGAGCTAAGTTCATTCCTTGACATAAAACTAGTTGAACACTTGATTTAGCTTAGTTCTTCTTTGACATAGTATGGTGATTTTTTGGGCTTCCCAATAGCATTGTATCTTATAGAGACTCATGATTTGTGGGACACTTTTGGCAATATTTGTGGAATATTTTAAGAGTGTCTATTAACTTCACTACTTATCATCCTCAGATAGATGAGAATATGGAAGTATTTAAATGTACACTTGTGCAAATGTTTATGATCTATCACTACACATACCTAGCCAAGTGGGATTTGAGACTCACTAATATACAACATGCATACAACAAAGTAGTCTATATCTCCACTAGATACTCTCTTATTAAAGTCTATCTTGGATTTTAGTCCTTGGATTCATATTAATTACCTTTATATTTTTTCTCTCCAACTCCCATGCATATTTAGAAAGAGCGAGATAAGACTAACTCCTTCATTCAATAGTTATAGATACTTTAGTAAAAAGTGGTTTAGATTCTCTAGAAGACTCAACGACAACAAAAGCAAGCAATGGATAAGCATCATATTCTTCATACTTTTCAATTTGGATATAAATATTGGCTTTACTTGGATAAGAAATATTTTGCTAAAAATGCACATAGCAAGATTAAACCACTTTGCTATGGACCTTATACCATCCTCCAAAATAAATTTGAGAATACCTTTTGCCTTGATATTTTGGCTCATCTCAGCATTCATGACATCTTTAGTATGGATATTCTCAATCCATACCATGATTCTACCTTGGAATTAACTCCTACCATTAGCAATCCTATCGATGTGGTTCTAGATGTTCACCTTTCACTTGATGTCAATAGAGATTTTGATATGAACACTTGATAGAATCAATAGTGATATTCTACTTCATATCTTGTAGCCCATCAAGGCCTATTTTCTACATCAAGATCAATGGATTTCTACTCATCAAATATCTCATGAATTTTCTTATTTATCAACAACATCAAAGTCTAATGCTTCTATTATTGAGAGGCATGATGAGGAATTATTAAAAAATTTATATTAGGCTTACTCTCTAGATTAGGAATTACTATTATTTTTGGTATATCAAGTATTTGATGCATAATTGTAAAATGTGAGGTATTCATTTTCATGTTAGAATTAGTCTTTTAGACTTATTTTCCTAATATATTCTAGAGGGATATTGGAAGTTGGATTGATAAGAGGTAATTTTTGGCAATTTGAGTTATTTTATGTTGTCATTGATGTCACATGGATCATTGATGTCACATGGATCACATTTATTTTTGGTGGACAAATGATATTTTGGAAAGCATGGATAAATATAGGGTATTTGTGAAAACCAAGGTAGGCAAATAAAAGGTTTTATTTAAAACCATGGATGACATATTTGAACTGGGTTTTTCTTAAAACCCAAGTTGGCCTTTCATTTCATCAAAAAAGGTGCCCCGATGATGGAGATATTTAATTTTTAATATTTAGTTTAAATTTTAATTATTTAAAATTTAAATTTAAATTTAAAATTAAATATGCAAGATTTCTGTCGACGTCATCAAAATAATGAGGAGACTATATAAAGGGGGTACCAAAAGTTCTCAAAGATTATCCTTGCTCATGAATTAATCATTGGAAAAATAATCCGAATAAGAGCTCATGCGAAATCCTTTGGAAAGCGGAAGCAACGAATAAGACAAACTGAGGTCAAGAAAAAAGGCATAGTGGGCAGTGTGATGCATTGGCAATTGGATTTTGGCTAAGGTGTGTGGTAGAACAAATGTCAAGGTTTCCAATCCCCTCAACTGCATTCAGAAGGCATTGGAATAAAAGAGCTTGAAGCGCTTTTGATTTACGGAAAGGGAGGAAAGGTTTTAAGGTATGTTGTGCCTTTCCATTTTGAATGAGCAGCTAACTTGTGTGGTAACCTTAGCTATGGCTAAGGTGCTCATGGTGTGGGCAAGTCAAGGATTCAAATCCCCTTAAGGAGGTAAATATGTTTTTGCTCTAATTATTTTTGTTAAGCCCTAAGTTGGAGTTATAAGGTGGTTAGGAATAATTAAATTTTTTAATTATTTCAAAGGTGGATGAGTTGTTGATTTAATTTGATGTTCTTGAATTTGATAATTAACATTTAGGAGAAATAAGGAGTTGCTATAAAATAATTTTTGAGAGGTTTATTGATTATTATTTTTGATAAGGGTTTTTATTAAAAGGACTTTGGTGGATGTGTTTATTAAGTTGGAGTAAAATGGTGTAAATTGAGTTATGCTTTATCTTGTGATTATTATTTGAAAGTCCACTAACCCTTATTGATATTGGAAAGGAAAGTTGTGTTTAGTGTGGCAGATTTTGTGGATAACTTCTTGGCTTCAAAAAGGTATGGGCACATTCTCATATTGATTGTTTATGGTGGTTTATTTCTGAAATATCATTGGAGTGAAAAAGGATTGATTATGGTTTCCTTTTTGAAAGTGGTTGGTTGAATCTTTTTGAAAGTGGTTGGTTGAATCTTTTTGAAAGTGGTTGGTTGAATGCTTTAAGGTTTTCTGGTTTGAGAGTTGTGTTTATATATTGTTTTATAAGCATAGTTGTTGAGCCCATTGGTTAGGTAAATAACTTGAAAATAACATGAGTATCATTGTTATGTGAAAATTGTGGTTGAGCATTTTTGGAAACAATTGAGTTGGTTGATACATACTTGGACTAGGATTTTGTGAGAAAGAGTGTTCCTTGTGGTAATTGGTTGATTTGAGTTGATTGAACATAGTCAAGTGATTGTGTGAGGTGATTGTTCAAATCCCATGAAACAAACTATTCTATAATTCTGATTTGAGTTGATATTGAGCTTAGAACATATTGAGTATCTAACAATTCTCTTTATGCTTCTATGAGTTGACTTGAGTTGAGATTGATTTGAGTTGAGTTGAGTTGAGATTGAGCTTAGAACATATTGAGTCTCTAAAAATTCTCTTTATGCTTCTATGAGTTGACTTGAGTTGAGTTGAGATTGAGCTTAGAACATATTGAGTCTCTAAAAATTCTCTTTATGCTTCTATGAGTTGACTTGAGTTGATATTGATTTGAGTTGAGTTGAGTTGAGATCATTGTGGATCATTGTTGTCATCCATTGTAGAGTGCATTGCCATTCATTTTTGAGTTCATATTTGAGCCTTTCCTTCATATATTTATTGATGAGATTTGAGTACTACTTGAGCATAATTGATTGAGCCTTTTAGAAGGCCTTTGGGATAGATTACTAGACATATTTGTGGTAGTTTGTGTATGATTGATTGAGCCTTTGAGAAGGTTTTGTGGACAATTTTTGGGACAGATTTATGGAAAGTTTTAGATAGATTTATGGACATATTTGGGATAGATTTTGATGAGGTTATGAGTGAGCCTATTGAGAAGATTTGAGCAAGTTCTTGGTGAGGTTTATAGAGTAGTTTTGAGAAAGTTCTTAGTGAGCTTGTTGGAGCAGATTTTAGCAAATTCTTGGTGAGCTTGCTAGATCATATTTGGACAAGTTTTTAGTGAGCTTGTTGGAGAATATTTGAGCAAGTTCTTGGTGAGCTTGCTAGAGCAGATTTGGACAAGTTCTTAGTGAGCTTGTTGAGATGTTTTGGACAAGTTCTGTGTGAGCTTATTATGCAAATTTGGACAAGTTCTGTGTGAGATTGTTATACAATTTTAGACAAGTTTTGTGTGAGCTTGTTATTGCCTAGATTTGAGCAGATCAAATAAATCATTGTATTGGATAAGGATCCTTATTTCTGTGTGAAATATTATAAGGATATTATCTTATGGAGTACCCAACATTGGGGGAACCACGTTAAATATTATCTCTCAATTTTTTGTGGTGACTTGTGCTCTTACTTACTATTGATATCCAAGTTATTAATGCACATTAATATATTTGGTTATTGCAATTAAGGACATTAATTGATATTGGTTTGTAAAGAAAGTAAAAAGTGGTCTTATACTGTTCACCCCCTCTCTCAGTATAAGCTTGTGTTCTTCAATTGGTATCAGAGCGGGTTACTTCGGAAAGGCTAACAACTTGAGGGTAGATTCTACAAGAACATAGATGGCTTCACAAAATAGATCATATAAAAATAAGGCTCCACTATTTGATGGTAACAATTATGCTTTCTGGAGCATGAGGATGAATAAATACTTGATATCACAAGGATATGAGGTATGGAAAATGGTTGAAAAAGAGTATAGGGTTGAAGATGATCCCAAGGAATAAAAGACTATTGTATCGCTCCAAATTTTTTGCACCCTTACCTTCAGGCTATAGGATCCGTGCCCGAAAGGGGGATGTGAAAAGGATGGGACAATACCTCGGACTGAGAGGCCCTTTGAAGGTCCCGCCTCTTGAGGGAGGTGTATAAGGGTGAATTTTTGACGGATGGTGGGTTCACCAGGAAACTTTTGAATGGCAGTTTCCATGCCTAGGTTGGGAATGTGTTTGATGTGTTCATTTTTATGCTTGATCATTCATTGTCCTAGGTTTGGCCAAATGAATCTAAACTATTCTATATGAAATGCAGATTTAAATGAATATAGAAAATAGATTTGAACAGAAAACATAGAGAATAAGCTAGATGAGAAAAGTCATACCTGATTTCGAATTTCTGATGGAGGTTTTGATTTTTGAAGCAGTCCAAATCATCTGGAATTTGATAGGATCGTCTCTAATCTGACAGGATCATCACTGATCTACTCATCTGACAAGATCATCTCTAATCTGACAATATCGTCTCTAATCTGACGAGATCGTCTGAGATCTGACAAATTTGTTAGACAAATTTGTCAGAGACCTGCAATTGCAGAAATGGATACCAGGAACAAAAAATACAATTGCAAAAGCAAGGGAAAATGATAGAAATGAAAGTATGAATGCTAGAATGACAACTATAGATAACAAATTAAGTAAAATGCATGGTTTTAATGACTAACTTTGACTTTATTATGCATCTAGGCTACATGAGGTGAACTCCAAGATGCAAAGCAGTAATAAGCTTAACTAATGCAAAACAAAACAAAAAAAAAGAGTAAAGAAACACAAACTTTGGGCACTGATTGCCCCCAATGTTGACTGTAGTCAAAATTGTCTTGAATTGGTACAAAATCATCTCAAATTGGATAGGATCATCTGTGACGATCTGATCTTTGCTTCGATTAAAGAATAACAAAGTTCTTGCAAGAAAATTCAAAAAGGGACAAAGGCGAACAATAATCTAGGATATCTTGAAGCATGTAAAACTTAAAGTACAAAACAATTCAGCTAGGGGGATGTCAAGGGGGGTACTAAGGTTTAAATAGGATTAGGATGGAGGTTAGGAGGTTGGATATCATCCTAATCTATAATATCTCCAACGGGGGAGGTCTCTAACGGTGCAGACACGCTTCTGCCCAGACTAGAGACGTCGTTGGAACAGAGGCTAGTTATGAAAAATAAGTTTTGGGACAAAATTGTCTGGACATTCTGCTCTAGACGAAATCATCCGATCTGAGGTGATATCATATGATTGGAGATGATATCGTCCAACGGACGAAACAAACTCTAAAAATGGAACAAAAAATGAGGAAACGGGTAGCAGGCGGTTTGGGAGCGATTTTGGGGTTGAAATTTGAATTTGAATTATTACTAAGGTAATTTTAATTATTTACTAAGTTTTATTGCGCCAATTTTAGGGTGCTACATTTTTCCCCCTCTTTAGCGAATTTTCTAAAGAAAATGCGTTAAAGATGAGTTCTTCTTGATTTACGAGAAAGCAAAAATTATTCCCATTTTTAGGCGACGATTCTTGGTCGAATTGTACGATAGCTGACTATGGTGCCCCCTCCGTGTTTTTACCCAAATCGAATGTTTGAGGTAAAAAAACGGAAAAGAAAAAATTAAAATGTTTTTAATTATTTTTGAATAAAATTAAAAAATAAGAAAAAACCCTAATTCGTTGTTACTGTTCATTTTCATGGTTTCTAGAGCTTTGCAAACAAAATGGGAATAAAGATCATCCAGGGTGGGCCAAGGACGGATAGGAGTTGGCTTGCATTAGGTGAACCTATTAGCTGAGGATGGAGAGGGGAGAGGTGGAGCTCCACCGCTACGACCGAGTTTTGAGGCAGTTCGGTCTACAGTAGGGGATCCCATCTCTTAGAGACTACGAGTTTTCTCGAACTGTCCAGGATAACACTACAGTTAGCGGGGCTCCAGATATGCAACGCTTCTAGAGTCAGGATGCAGATGATGCCCTCATTCAGGCAGTGGATGGGGATGACGTAGGGGTAGTCAACAACTACGATGCCTAGTACACAGGCATCCTCCCTCCTCGGATGACGAGGGCTCAGGGTCTGATTCATGCAGTTGTACGTCGAATGGGGAGGTGGCACCAGGAAACCATTGAGGTGACACAGGGTCACAGATGGAGAGATCAGAGGAGACCATAGGCTCA
This sequence comes from Wollemia nobilis, assembly GCA_028583015.1. Lineage (NCBI taxonomy): Eukaryota > Viridiplantae > Streptophyta > Pinopsida > Araucariales > Araucariaceae > Wollemia > Wollemia nobilis. Next base: position 4,113,295 of record JAQPPZ010000049.1, read on the forward strand.
GCAGAGGCCGCAGCAGCAGGAGAGGAGGGAGGAGAGACCCCCTTCTCCATGGAGAGAGAGACCACCATCGCCCAATAAGGGCAAGGGTGTGGACATAGGAGAGAGTAGTGAGATGGCTACTCTCCGGGTGGAGACTCTCTGTCTCCAAGCATAGGTGCAGACTTTATAGGATGAGGCTACACGCCACCGAGATGAGGCCACACAGCTCAGAGATGAGGTTGCATGCCTCATAGCATGGAGTGGAGGAGCGAGCACTCAGGAGCTGGTGTGGTCGATTACTCAGACCACATTCTACCAGGGTATCTACTTCCAGATGGTGCCAGAGGGCCAGAGGGTATATCCGCCAGTCGACATTGTGGATCCGATCAGGGTTGGGTCATCGAGGACTTCATCCCAATTGACGACTAGGACTCGTAGTACCACACATACTATGATGGGGCCACATCGTCTACCTTAGGGCAGGGGAGGAGATGAGGCTGAGAGCTCGAGGGGTTCTCGAGGCTAGGCTATTGCACTGCACAGACTAATTATATGATTGAGAGGATTGAGTATGCCAAGATGTAGATTGTAGCATACCAATCTAGTTTTGATAGGATGTACATATATTGTTGTATAATATATATATATATATATATATATATGATATTTTTGATCATATGACTTGTCTTATGTGTTTGTATGATGCTTTATCGTTGTGGTGTGATTGATTTGATGATTCATGTAATTATGTCGGTTGGAAATATTATGGTTTGAATGTCATGTTTTTAAAATTTAAATGAAATAATCTGATGTAAACAAATTGTTGTTTGTGATGTGATTTGATAAAAAAGAAAAGGGACTTCTAACAATAATTTCAAAGGACATTGTCGCTATTATAGACCATTTCATGGAGTCGCCGCTCACTCGGTCGTCAAGCTAATCCCAGTATAGAAATATTGTTAAAAGTAAAAGAGTGCTTAAGAGACTGTCTTAAGACTTTGTTGTGATGATGCAAATTATGATGATGATGACGATTTGTTTTCAGATTTCCATGAAAATATTATGCATGAAATATTTTAAAATGACTTTTGCTAGGCATAAATTCCTAAGTGTGATAAATTTTTTGGATAATTCCCTAGGAATTATACCATCATTGCAAAATTGAAGTTTGACATAATGACATGAAAATAGAGTAAGTGTTTATTTTGTTTTAAAGCATAATTGTGTAACATAATGATTTAAGTCATATGTTTTTATGATAATAAATGGAAAATAAAATTGGTACAATGGTTTGCGCTAGGCATAGAATATTTAGGTATAGACTTATACCATCATCGTGAAATCCAAAGAAGAAAATAATAGATTTATTGCATGGTTGATTTTTAATTTTTGAAATAGTCAGAAAATATGAAGATGAGGACTTGCGCTAGGCATAAAATTCCAATTTTGATTTTGGAACTATACCATCGTCACGAAAGTCAAAAGTTATATATAAATGTAACTGGATTGTATGTTTTGAAAATAATTTTGATTTTTGATAATGCATATAGTTGCCTTTATACTAAACAACAGTTCGTTAAAGAGGAGAATGAATTTATTCCAAACAATTTGTAAAAAAATATTTCAAAGTATTTTAAAGACAAAATTTAGATTTATAAGGAATCCCATGTGCGTAGGTGAGTTCATTACCAATATTGATTTATCATAATGATACACAAAATCTCTCAAATACAAAATGTGTGTGCAATTGCATTGTTCATTTACCAGTTTTGAGCAAGATAATTTGATACAAGTGATTTGAATGAACCAAATAAGTGTTCGTTAACCATGATTTAGATGCATATAACCATACCAGACTACTATGTAGGTCGGGTTATCAAGATATAGCTAATCCATAAGCAAACATAGGTCTATACAAAAGAAGGTCGCTAATGTGACAGACATATCACCACGCTAGGGATTACCCAAGGCCAAGCGGGTTGGGCACAAACCACCTATTATGGGGCTTACCTCACAGTTTTTGAATAATTGAGAATTCTAGGGATTCAAGATCATTAACCCTTCTTTTCTTTTCAATGGGTAGGGAAAGGGATTTTATTGCTTTTGCTTTTGCTTGTTTCTTTTGCTTTTGCTATTCTTTTTCTCTCTCTTTTTTTTTGTATTTTTGTATTTTGGCTTGATATTTGAGATAATGCTGAAATAATTTGTTTCTTTTCTCTTTTTCTTGAACTTTGCTTTTCTTCCTATTCTAGGGATACTTGCTCGGATTAGCTGTAGAGCAAGGGATTTTTATTCTGGGTAGGGGTGAACTTGTCCTTTTGCCAATTCTAAAAAATTCTAGACCATGTGCATGATAGGATAGCAGGGGAAACTTTTCACTCAGAAACCACTTCTACTATGTAACATAGCATGGAAATTACAAATGTAATCATTTTATTGTGAAAATATATGCTTGGTTTAAGTAAATACCAAGATCAATTCTCTATGCTCAAACTTTATTTAATTAAATTTTGTGGACTTTGATATAAGAGAGATTAGTAATCATGCCAGATAAAATCAAGATATTTATTTTTGTGTTTGTGATAGTGGGGGATTCCAAATAAATGCTAATTTATCCAAAATAATTTGAAAATATAACTACAATGCTTGAGGAAAAAATATATACAACAAATATTTTTGATGAGTTTGATCATTTTGACTCTCTTTTTCTTCTTTATTATTTTTGGGTTTCAAAAGAGTCAGTAATATTGATATTTTTTTTCATTTGTTTTTGTGTAAACATATATATATATATATATATATATATATATATATATATATATATATATATATATATATTTTTTTTTTAAAAATGAGACAACATGCAAAATATGTACAAATGATGAAATGACCAAATTTTATGCGTAATATCGCTTAAGATGCATAATATTCATAGGTTATTTTAAATATTTACCATCTAAGGTAGCTAATTTGTATGCTCCCGATTCAAATTTAGCAGTGATAATATATGGTCCAAGCCAGTTGGGCTCAAATTTACCTTTAAGGTCTTTAGTTGCATTAGTATTTTTTTGATTTTCTTTTAAAACAAGGTCGCCGACCTGAAAGGATCAATGACAAAATTTCTTGGCATATGATCTTTTAAGCTTGTTTTGGTAAGCATGAAGATGCTCCAAAGCATTGATGCACTTTTCATCTAGGAGTTCCAGCTGATTGAGTCTGCTAGCTTGATACTCATCTACTACTTCGGTATCTTGAAGTAGTAGATCCAAAGAAGGAACTTCTAATTCGAAAGGAAAAACAACTTCAGCGCCATAAACCAATACAAAAGGTGAAGTTCCAATGGGAGTTCGAACACTAGTTCGATAGGCCCACAAAGCTCGATATAATTGAATGTGCCAGTCGCGGCCAGATTTATTGACCAATATTTTGAGAATTTTGATTAAGGTTTTGTTAGATGCTTCTGCTTGGCCATTACCCTGAGGATAATAGGAAGTGGACCAGCAATGTTGAATCTTATATTTCTGGCATAATTTCTTGACATATTTATTTTTGAAACAAGTTCCATTTTTTGAGATGAGATTTGCAGGAATTCTGAACCTACAAATGATTTGATTAAAAATAAATTTAGAGACTTGTGTTCTAGTGAAGGAAGCTAAAGGCATAGCTTCAACCCACTTTGTGAAAGACTCAGTGGTGGTTATGATGAATTTGTGTCCATATGATGACACAGGATTAATTTTGCCAATAATTTCTAAGCCCCATTTTGAAAAGGGCGAACGAGAGGAAATAGCTTGCAACTCTTGTGCAGGTGCATGGACAAGGTCAGCATGTTTCTAGCACTTGTCGCAATGGCGCACATAATCATGTGCATCCTTTTCCATGGTAGGCCAAAAGTAGCCTATCCTAAGGATCTTTTTAGCAATGACACTACCACTGAAGTGTCCTCCACAAGATCCATCATGGACTTCACTTAAAGCTGATTTGGATTATTCTAGATTCAAACATCTCAATAGGATACCTTCAAAAGATCTCCTATATAAAGTATTGCCAATTATTACAAATCGACTTGCTCGTCTACGTAATAACCGACGTTGGTTTCTATTAGAATTGGCAGGGAAAGTCCCATTTTGAAGGAACTTAACTATATCTATATACCAAGGGTCAGGAGTAGTTTCATTGATTAGAAACACATACAAAGGTTCTAAATATGACTTATCGATGAATAATGATGGTGGCATATTCGTCATCTAACTCCAAGGGTAGAAGAGATGCAGTTGCGGCCATAGCATCATCACACGATTTCTAGTTCACGGAATAGCTTCCAAAGTAACTTTATCAAACACGGATAACAATTGCAAAACATATGCTTTATATGGGCGCAATTTATCATCTCTGGTCTAATAAAATTCATTAATTTGATTTATGACAAGTTGGGAGTCACCAAAAACTAGCAGATTTTTTATTTTTAATGCCAAGACAGCTCGTAATCCAAGGATTAGAGCCTCATATTCGACAGTATTATTGGTGCAAGCAAATGTTAATTTGAAGGACAGAGGAATGATGTGTTTTTGTGGGGATATTAAAATAATACCCGCACCAGCCCCACTCATGCATTGGGCTCCATCAAAGTATAAGGACCATTGTTCAATATGGTCTGCCTCTAATTGAAGGCATTCATCGAGAAACTCAATGATGAGGGGATGGGTAGACTCTAAGGGTGCAAAAGCTAACTGATCTGCTATAATTTGACCCTTAACAAAATTTTGTCTGATGAATGTGAGTTCAAACTCGCTTAGAGCAAGAACCCACTTGGCTGTGCGACTCGATAAATAAGGTCGACTCATAAGATACCGCAAGGGATCATATTTAGCAATGACATAAGTTTTTTGACTAAGCATATAATGGCATAATTTTTGCATAGAAAATATGACTGCTAGACATAGTTTTTCTAATGAGGTATAACGAGTTTCATAACTGATTAAAGTTTGGCTAATGTAATAATTAGCACGTTCTTTCTGCTCATCATCAAGATGAGCTAACATAGCTCCTAAAGCAAATTCTGAAGCTGAAATATATAGGAGAAATGGGCAATCAGGTTTGGGTGGTGAAAGCACAGGTGGATTAAGGAGGGATTGTTTGAGAAGTTCAAAAGCTTCTATACATTCGTTGTCCCAGTTAAAAGGGACATCCTTCTTAAGGAGCTTAAGAAAGGGAGTGGTTTTGTTCGCCAGCTTATCGATGAAGCGACGGATGGCTTGAAGCTTACCTTGTAAACTTCGTAACTCAGATATATTGGTAGGTGCGGGCATATCAGTTATAGCTGCAATCTTGAGAGGGTCGATTTTGATACCATGTAAAGAAACTAAAACCCCTAATAGTTTATCGGACTTAACTGCGAATATGCATTTGGCTGGATTTAATCAAATAAGATATTCTCTTAATCGATTAAATACTTTTCTCAAATCATCTAAATGATCATCTTCTTTAATAGAGCAAGCTATAATATCATCTATGTAATCATGTAGGATATCATGCATCATATCATGAAAGATATAAGTCATAGCTCGTTGATATGTTGCGCCCACATTCTTTAAACCAAATGGCATCAATTTCCAACAAAAGGTACCCCAAGGGGTAATAAAGGTAGTTTTAGCCTAATCTTCAGGAGCTATCCTGATCTGATTATAGCTGGAAAATCCATCCATTAGGGACATCATTCCACTCCCGGTGGTAAAGTCAATGATTTGGTCCATGTTTGGAAGAGGAAAATCATATTTAGGGCATGCAACGTTAATATCTCTAAAGTCCGTGCAAACCCTAACTTTGGTAGCTTCTTTCTTGGTGACTGGAACTACATTCGAGATCCATTTAGCATAATCAATAGCTTGTATGAAAATAACATTCAGGAGTTTTTCTAACTCCCCTTTGACTAGCAGGGCCACTTTGGGATGCATTTTTCTAAGTTTCTGTTTAACAGGTTTAGCATCCGGATGGACTGCTAGATGATGCATGACTGCAGAAGGGTCCAAACCAGGCATATCTTCATATGTCCAAGTGAAGACATCTTCATATTCTTTAAGGAATGCAATGTATTCATCTTGTTTTTATTGACTTAATGCTGATCCAATATTGATTATGTGAGGATTATCCTCAGTTCCAATGTTAACTTTAAGGACGTTTTCTACTTCCATGTGTAGATCTCTTTCAAAATTAGGTGGGGCGGGTGAAACGCCCAATTCTTGTAATTATAAGGTTAAGTTGGATAATTCGTCTTGATGAGTGGTGGCCTCAAGATGGGCTATAGTTGGTATAGAACCATCAAAATAAAAACCATTGTGTAACAACTCTTCAACGGAGACATCATGGAAAATATCTCCTTCCAACTCCTCATCGGATTTAGCAATCAATTCAGGGTAAGCTATGGATAGCATATTACAGGTAAAGGGATTATTATTTGAACACAAAGAATCTTGTTTATCTAGATAATCTTGATAAATATCCTTTATAAAAGCACAACTCCCCAATCATATCCTTTATAAATAAAAGCACAACTCCCGACTTGGTAAGTACTTCCCATAGGTTGTGGGAGGCCCAAAGTACGAGGAGATGGCGGTAAGTTGTTTAAAAGAAATGAATCTTGCATAAAAGCATTTATTTTTTCTGATATTAAGATTATGGATAAATCCGATAAAAGTGTATCAGAAAGAGCATAAGATGTAGAAGGATCATTCCCTATATCTTTAGATGTGGAAGGTATGATAGATGTTGATAATGTGGAGGTGTCAATAAATGGGTCTATAGGTTTTGAAATTATAGGAATATAACATGAAGGATTGGTTGTGGATTGAAGATATTTTTGAGGTTTTAGTGTGGTTTGTTTAGAATATGGTTGAGTTAAATGTATAGGTGTAGTTGATGGAGTAGATGATGTTATGTGTGTGTTTTTCACACGTTTAGATGAAAAATAAGAATTAGGATGTGTGGATGACAGAGAGGGGTAAAATTGCACTCCAACAGGTTCTGCCAAAGCACACATATCAAAGGGTCTAGGGTCACCATGGATAGTGACCAACTGATTTTTAAATTCAAATTTAACACACTGATGTAAAGTGGAGGGAACCGCTCACATCACATTGATCCAAGGGCAACCCAAAAGTATATTGTACGATGCTGGGCAATGTACAATAAACATGGTTGTATCTAGGGTTCTAGGACCAACTTGTAAGGGTAAGGTAATGACTCCACACGTTTCTTGTGTCTCGTCATTGAAAGCTTTGATAATCATGTCAGTTTTCTTCAATTCATCACTTCTAAAGCCAAATCTTTGGTAGAAGTCAAATGTGCAAATTTTTAGAGATGAACCATTATCAATAAAGACTCTTTTAACAACTACATCTCCAATTAGAGCAGTAATATATAAGGGGTTATCCTTATGTAAACTATGTTGTGGGATATCTTTATCTCGAAAGTCAATACAATCAACTTCTCGAGTGATGATAGTATTGGACATGGCTTCGGGTTGAATATTTTGAGGTACCATAATTTGGCTTAATGTAAGCATTAACTCATCCCTATGGATAGGAGAAGATCTTAACAAGTCCAAAAGGGAAATTCTGGCTGTAGTATTGGATAATTGTTCATTAATATTGTAAGGAGGTTTTGGTTGAAAATTAGACATATGATTCCCTTTATTGGGATTTTTCAAAATAAATGGAGTTGATCCATCATTTTGAGTTTGATCCTATTGAGAGTTTTGAGCCTGTTGTCTGGTAACAACTCCGATGGTACCCACAATGTTATATTGAAGACGCTGAACTGGTCTTGGTTGAGCATTTATGGCTTGTTCATTAGGAAGGAACTGATTAGAAGATGGTCGAGTAGTAACTCTTCGAGGAAATGGTTCTTCTGGAACCATAGCATATGTGATGGGTTGAATATGATCTGATTCATTTTTAGAACTATTCGATTGGTTTGAGGTGATGTCTACTTCACTTTCAGTATCTGATTCTACATCACTAGGATCAGGAGTTTGAATATTATGTAGGGGTCTAGTCGTGACCATGGATAAGGTTGTGCAAAATATTTGAGGATCTTAAATAGATAATCGTCCGCTAATAGTCCCTACATATCGGGTAGGAGGGGGAACATTATGATGTTCAATTTGATTGGCCACTTCTTTACCATGGTTTGGTAAAGGATGTTGAAATATATCCAATGATTGATTAGCATTTTGATTTTGATTTTGGGGAATGGTCTTTTGAGCGTTATTAGGAGCATTTTGTTTAGGTTGGAAAGCTTGCACCTCCATTTCATTATTATCAATCAAGTCTTGTATTTTATGTTTCAATATTTTGCAAGAATTTGTAGCATGTCCAGGTCCTCTATGAAAATCACAATGTAAATCAGCTCTGTATCCGGGTATAGTTGGATCAGGTTCTCGGATAGTTGGTAATTGAATCAAGCCTTGTGCTAATAATTGATGAAGAATGGTTGATAAAGGTTGATTCAATATAGTAAATTCTCGAGGAGGTTTATCAAGAGGTTTTAATATAAATTTTTCTGTTGTCTTCGTTGTATTGATATTAGCAAAATTTCTAATATTAGTGACTCCGTCACCTACAACTTGTTTGTTTTTATACTGATTTCTAGATGTTTTCTCATCATATTTCTTTTTGAGCTGACCTCTTCTAATGAGAGCATCTTCTACCCTTCAAGCTAAGTCTATAGCTTGATCGAAGGTAGTTAAGGTAGTAGTTGATAACTCATAAGATATTTGTTCTTGCAAATTATTAATAAAAATGTCCATCATTTCCCTATAAGGTAGCACAAACTGCATTTTTCCTGTCAACTGCCTCCATCTAGGTAAGAAATCAACAAAACATTCATCTTTGTCTTTTTTTAAGTTGTACAAATATTTAATGGTGGCATGCCTCTCGATGTAGGCACTAAATTGATGGACAAACGATTCAGCTGTTTCTTCAAAATTTCTCAAAGAATGAGTGGGCAATTGATAGTACCACTCTAATGCCATTCCTCCTAAGCTTTTCGAGAACATTTTTAGTAATAGCAAGTCATCATGTGATATATCATGACATGCTATCCTAAACATGTGAAGATGCTCTATGGGATATTTAGTTCCTTTATATATAGGCAGGACGGGCATGGGGAAGTGTTTAGGGTATGGCTGTGCTACGACTATAGGATCTAGAGGTTGACTACATATCTCTCGATAATTGTACGAGGGACGGTAGGGATCTATCTAGTCCATGCGTGAAGCTAACTGTTTCACCATGGCTTCCAGATTACTGGTTTGCCCACCATATTGGTTTGGTAGGGCATTAATATGGGATTTGTGAGCATATGATGGAGGGACATGAATATTAGATGCTATATTGCTATTGTATAAATTGTTGGTAGGAAGGGTGTTATGAAGAAATTTTGAAGTTGTATTATGTTGTATGCCCGATTGTTGAAAATTGGTGTTTGGCTTCATTTTAGGTTTTTGTCTACTTGAAGCATATTGATCAATAGTTTGGCAAAGTAAAGAAGTGAAGAAAGGTTTATTTTGTGTGGGAATGATTTTAGGCTCAATAACAGGTTCCTTAGGGGGTTGGATAACCTGTTGTTTTGGCATTTCTTGAATCATAGTGACCATATCTCTATTGTATGGTCCAGCTTTATCACTTTCTTGATCAATGAAAGACAAGGGATTAGTGTGTATGTCAAACATATGTTCCATGGTTGCTTGAGGGTCACTAATTTGTCCTTTATCAATACGAACTGCCATATTAAGAGCACCAATGTTATTATTGAAAAATTTCCAGAAATGATCTAAATGATCAAAAGCAATAGTTCCATTTGGAGCTATTCTAGGGGATGAGGATCCTTCCTCTTTAAGATTTTCTTGTTGTTCATTTTCTTCAGCCAGGTCATCTTCTGGCCGTTATAGAGTTTCTCCTTCCGGAATTGATTCCTCAGGAAGGACATTTGGGTTCTCTGTTTTGTCTCCTAACCAATCTTCTTCTTCTTGTTCAGTTTGTTTACCATTCCTAAGTTTAGGCATTGTGCTTAAATTTAGATTTCAGCAAAATATATATATATATATATATATATATATATATATATATATATATATATATGTGCAACAAGCTTAAGAGGTATATATTTTAATTATATACCTACTATAGTATTTGAAATAAAATATTTTTGGTTTTTGTTATGTTTTGGTTTTTCTTGTTTTTGTAACAATATTATAAAGATAACAAACAACACACTAAATGCAAGAAATAATAATAATGAAAGCAATGATCTAGTTTTCTATAAAAAATTTATAAATATCATTAATGGGCTCGAGTTCTTCAGGAGTCATGAAGTGTTCTTCTCCAAATTGAAAAATTTCTTTTAAGAATTTGACAAAAAGTTCTATAGTGATATTATTTGTCTTAGATTCTGGTTGGTAGAAATAAATTTCGTGGCAATACTCTCGATATAACACAACCATAGGAACTCTATTCCATATTTCCCTATCTGTAAGAACGACCTCTTGATCTTCTACACCACCTAGGAATTGGTGTATAACAACTGCATTCTCGAGGTATTCCTCGAAGGTGAACAATTCTGAAGACACAAGAGCTCTCCTATAAGCTAACCACCTATGGCAAGCTCTCTTAAGTTCATGATAAACAATGAGTTGATGAGGATCCAGGATCTTGTCTAGGGCAAACCTCTTAATTTTTCTAAGTTCGGTTGATCTAGATGAAATGACACCTAGCCTCCTATCAAGTTCTTTCTACAAAAGTTGGTTTCTATCTGTTTCAGGAACACTAAGCACAGAATTAACTTCTATGGCTGTTAATTGGTTTGCAACATTTATAGTAACATCTAATATTTTCTTAGGAGCTACCATCTAGACATGATATGCAACTTAGTATTTTTCTAATGATTTTAAATGCATCTATGTTTTGTTTTTGTTTTTTTTTTTTTTTTCAAAAGGTTTTAGTTTCACGTCGGGTTCACCAAAATGTATCGCTCCAAATTTTTTGCACCCTTACTCTCAGGCTATAGGATCCATGCCCGGAAGGGGGATGTGAAAAGGATGGGACAATACCTTGGACTGAGAGGCCCTTTGAAGGTCCCGCCTCTTGGGGGAGGTGTATAAGGGTGAATTTTCAATGGATGGTGGGTTCACCAGGAAACTTTTGAATGGCAGTTTCCATGCTTAGGTTGGGAATGTGTTTGATGTGTTCAATTTTATGCTTGATCATTCATTGTCCTAGGTTTGGCCAAATGAATCTAGACTATTCTATATGAAATGCAGATTTAAATGAATACAAAAAATAGATTTGAATAGAAAACACAGAGAATAAGCTAGATGAGAAAAGTCATACCTGATTTTGGATGTCTGATGGAGGTTCTAATTTTTGAAGTAGTCCAGATCGTCTGGAATTTGATAGGATTGTCTTTGATCTGACAGGATCGTCCTTGATCTACTGATGTGACAAGATCATCTCTAATCTGACAAGATCGTCTCTAATTTGACGAGATCATCTGAGATCTGATGAATTCGTCAGATGAATTCATCGGAGACCTACAATTACAGAAATGTATACCAAGAACAAAAAATACAATTGCAAAAGTAAGGGAAAATGATAGAAATGAAAGTATGAATGCTAGAATGACAACTTTAGATAACAAATTAAGTAAAATGCATGGTTTTAATGACTAAATTTGACTTTATTATGCATCTAGGCTACATGAGGTGAACTCCAAGATGCAAAGCAGTAATAAGCTTAACTAATGCAAAGCAAAACAACAAAAAAGAGTAAAGAAACACAAATTTTAGGCACTGATTGCCCCCAATGTTGACTGTAGCCGAAATCATCTTGAATTGGTACAAAATCATCTCGAATTGGACAGGATCATCTGCGATGATCTGATATTTGCTTTGGCTAAAGAATAACAAAATTCTTGCAAGAAAATTCAAAAAGGGACAAAGGCGAACAATAATCTAAGATATCCTAAAGCATGTAAAACTTAAAGTACAAAAAAAATTAGCCAGGGGGATGTCAAGGGGGGTCCTAAGGTTTAAATAGGCTTAGGAGGGAGGTTAGGAGGTTGGAGATCATCCTAATCTAGAATATCTCCAATGGGGGAGGTCTCTAACAGCACAGACACGCTTCTACCCAGACTAGAGACGCCGTTAGAACAAAGGCTAATTATGAAAAATTAGTTTTGGGATGAAATCGTCTGGACATTCTGATCGGAGACGATATCGTCTGATCTGAGGCGATATCGTCTGATCGGAGACGATATCGTCCAATGGACAAAAAAAACTCTAAAAATGGTGCAAAAAACAAGGAAACGGGTAGCAGGCGTTTTGGGAGCGATTTTGGGGTTGAAATTTGAATTTGAATTATTACTAAGGTAATTTTAATTATTTACCAAGTTTTACTGCACCAATTTTAGGGTGCTACAACTATCAATAAATTGGTTGATATCAATGCAAGAGCAACAAATTGTATTTTGAGTGGGCTACAAGAGACAGATTTTGCAAAGGTTATGGTATGCAATTCAGTTAATGAGATGTGGACCAAGTTATGGAATACTTATGAAGGAGATTCCAAGGTAAAGTTGGCAAAACTATAAACTCATAGAAAAATATTTGAGGAATTGAAAATGGAATATTATGAAGATATTGCAAGGTTTTTACTTCGAGTGGATGAGATTACTAACACCATGAGAGGTCTAGGATTTGAGAAAATAATCAGAAGTTACTCAAAAGGTTTTGAGATCACTTCCCATGAAATATGATGCTAAGGTTTTAGTAATAGAAGAAACAATGGATATAAAAAAGCTAACAATGGAAGAATTGTAAGGAAATCTCATATCTTATGAGATGAGGGTAAGTAAACATTAGGTTCCAATAAAAGAGATTGCATTCAAGGCTTCAAAAAAATATAAAGGGGAAGTTTCAAAAAAAATTAGAGGTTCAGATAATGATGATGAAGCTAACTTCATTAAAAGGAATAAGGACTCAAAGAATTTTAGGGATATAAGGAAATTCAGATGCTACAAGTGTGGTGATCTTGGTCACTATGCATACAAGTGTCCACATTAAGAAAAACATGATGATGAAAAATATGGTCATAGAAGAAAAGAATATGGAAAGCATAAGCATGACAAATATGATAGATACAAGCAAAAAAGGTATGAGAAGAAGACAATTTTTCATAAGGTAAAGAAATATTACTACATTGTAGAAGCAAGTGATAGCTCAGATCATAGTGATAGAGACAAATCATATGATGAAAAGGAAGAACATCTATTCCTAGGAATAGAAGGTGAAAGATAGCAGTGCTTTGTGTGTGGTCAAAGAGATCACAGATCAGGATATTGCAATGGTTTCAGTGATAGTGAAGATGAGATGACACATCAAGGAAACAAGCATGGTCAAAGAAATCTTGAGAGTTTGTTTAATATAGAATATTTTAATAGTATTAGTGATAATGAAGATAAAGAAATATAACTTTTGGTAATAGAAAAAGAAGACGATGAGCGAAGAAAAAAAAAATCAGAAGTCAAAATGCTAAAATAAGAATACAGGAATCTTGAAAACAAGATTCGAATAGATGTCAAAACCAGAGAAGAACTACTACAGACAATCAGTAATATCAGATAAAAGCTTAAAAATGCAAAAATAATAGAATAAAGGATGAATGAAGAACTAAGGGTAATAACGACAAGACATGACACATTATATGAAAAGGTTAAAAAAGGAGTGAAAACTTATTTTAAAGTTGTATCATATTTCCAAGAAAAGTCACACTCAAAAGGAAATGAAGTTCTAAAAGATGAAAGCAAGGAAGCACCTAAGTGTTATGAAGAAATTTCTAAAGTTCCTATGGCTTCAAATATTTAGTTTGGATCTTGTTTTGAGATAGGTGAATCAAGTTCAAAAGGAAAAGAAATACTTGAAGAGAAAAACAAGGAAGAAACTAAGGAAAAGTATTTAGATAGCATAAATAAAGTTCAAGAATGCAATGCACAAGTTGAATATGATCATAGGAATAATGGTCAAGAAAGGTATGCGGAACCAAGACATGAACAAAGGGCTTTTCAAGGATATTATTTTTATTGTAATGGATTTGGACACAGGGCTATACACTGTAGGGTCTATGGATCAAAGAAGTTTGAATTTTCTAGAAGGAATATCAAAGGAAGAAGGTATTATTTTCAGGGATATTGCTTCTCATGTAACAGGATTGGTCATAAATCTTCTCAGTGAAAATGAAATGAACAACATGGTTTTGGCTTTAGAGCTACACAATTCAGAAGTCATGGTCATAATGGTCATGAAAACAAAACTTCACAATACAGGGTTCAAGAAAGGAATGGATATGGAAATTATTTCAAGAAATATTTTAGGATATGGGCACCATCCAAAGGCTACTATATCAAGTGTTTTAATTACAATAACTTTGGGCATATTGCAAAATGGTGTAGGACTCAATTCCAAACAGGTTCAAGAAAAGAATATCAGGTAATTCATAAATAGAAGGATGTCATAAAAACATGGAAGGAAGTTGATAAAGGAAAGAAACAATGTAATATGGGTGTAAAAGTACTCCCACCCCAAAATTAATCACCTCAAGAGAGAAGGTTGTGAGGGGGCTATGCTTACGAGTCATATATTTTAGCCCCATAGGTGTCCCTTTTGTCATTGATGTCAAAGGGGAAGAGATTTGAGTAAGGGGGAGAGCATTGAGTTAGGGGGAGCAGCATCCAAAGAGAGAATTGAGTTAGGAGGAGCAACCTCCATAGAGAGTATTGAGTCAAGGGGAGCAACTTTGATTCTCAGAGATGGTTTTAGCAGTGATTGTGGTTTTTGTATTAGAGGTTTTGCCATCAATGACAAAGGGGGATATTGTTGGTAATTTGAGTTATTTTATGTTGTCATTGATGTCACATGGATCACATTGAGTTTTGGTGGCCAAATGATATTTTGGAAAGCATGGATAAATATAGGATTTTTGTGAAAACCAAGGTAGGCAAATAAAAGGTTTTATTTAAAACCATGGATGATAGATTTGAAATGGGTTTTCTTAAAACCCAAGTTGGCATTTTGTTTCATTGAAAAAGATGCCCCGGTGATGGAGATATTTAATTTTTAATATTTAGTTTAAATTTTAATTATTTAAAATTTAAAATTAAATATGCAAGATTTTCGCCAACATCATCAAAATAATGAGGAGACTATATAAAGGGGGTACCAAAAGTTCTCAAATATTATCCTTGCTCATGAATTAATTGTTGGAAAAAGAATCCGAATAAGAGCTCGTGCGAAATCCTTTGGAAAGCAGAAGCAACGAATAAGACAAAGTGAGGTCAAGACAAAAGGTATAGTGGGCAGCGTGATGCATTGGAAATTGGATTTTGGCTAAGGTGTGTGGTAGCACAAACATCAAGGTTTCAAATCCCCTTGACTGCATTCGAAAGGCATTGGAAGAAAAGCGCTCAAAGCGCTTTTGATTTACGAAAAGGGAGGAAAGGTTTTAAGGCACATTTTACCCTTTCCTTTTGAACGAGCGGTTAGCTCATGTGGTAACCTTAGCTGTGGCTAAGGCACTCGCGGTGTGGGCAAGTCAGGGGTTCAAATTCCCTTAAGGAGGTAAATACATTTTTGCTCTAATTATTTCTGTTAAGCCCTAAGTTGGAGTTATAAGGTGGTTAGGAATAATTAAAGTTTTTAATTAAACTTTGTTTTTATAAGGGTTGTGATTATTATTTCAAAGGTGGATGAGTTGTTGATTTAATTTGATGTTCATGAAATTGAGAATTAAGATTTGGGAGGAATAAGGAGTTGTTATAAAATAATTTTTGAGAGGTTTATTGATTATTATTTTTGATAAGGGTTTTTATTAAAAGGACTTTGGTGGATGTGTTTATTAAGTTGGAGTAAAAAGGTGTAAATTGAGTTATGCTTTATCTTGTAGTTATTATTTGAAATTCCACTAACCCTTATTGAGATTGGAAAGGAAATTTGTGTTTAGTGTGGAAAATTTTGTGGACAACTTCTTGGCATCAAAAAGGTATGGCCACATTCTCCTATTAATTGTTTATGGTGGTTGATTTTTAAAAATATCATTGTAGTGAAAAGGATTGATTTGTGGTTTCCTTTTTGAAAGTGGTTGGTTGAATGCTTCAATATTTTTTGGTTTGAGAGTTGTATTTAAACCTTGCGTTATAATCATAGTTGTTGAAGCCCATTGGTTATATAAATAACTTGAAAAGAACATGAGTATCATTGTTATGTGAGATTTGTGGTTGAGCATTTTTGGAAAGAATTGATTTGGTTGATACATACCTAGACTAGGGTTTTGTGAGAAAGAGTGTCCCTTCTGGTGATTGGTTGAGTTGAGTTTATTGAGCCTAGTCAAGTGATTGTGTGAGGTGATTGTTAAAATCCCATGAAACAAACTATTCTATAATTCTGATTTGAGTTGAGATTGAGCTTAGAACATATTGAGTCTCTAACAATTCTCTTTATGCTTCTATGAGTTGACTTGAGTTGAGATTGATTTGAGTTGAGATTGAGCTTAGAACATATTGAGTCTCTAACAATTCTCTTTATGCTTCTATGAGTTGATTTGAGTTGAGTTGATATTGAGCTCAAAACATATTGAGTCCCTAACAATTCTCTTTATGCTTCTATGATTTGACTTGAGTTGAGATTGATTTGAGATGAGTTGAGTTGAGATCATTGTGGATCATTTTTTTCATCCATTGTAGAGTGCATTGCCATTCATTGTTGAGTTCATATTTGAGCTTTGCCTTCATAGATTTGTGGATGAGATTTGAGTACTACTTGAGCATGATTGACTAAGCCTTTGAGAAGGCATTTGTGATAGATTACTAGACATATTTGTGGTAGTTTGTGTATGATTGATTGAACCTTTAAGAAAGCTTTGTGGATATTTTTTGGGATAAATTTGTGGACAATTTTAGACAGATTTATGGATAGATTTGAGACATATTTTTATGAGGTTCTAAGTGAGCCTATTGAGCAGAGTTGAGAAAGTTCTTGGTGAGCTTGCTAGAGTAGTTTTGAGCAAGTTCTTAGTGAGATTATTGGAGAAAATTTGAGAAAGTTCTTGGTGAGCTTGCTAGAGCAGATTTGGACAAGTTCTTAGTGAGCTTGTTGGAGAAAATTTGAGCAAGTTCTTGGTGAGCTTTCTAGAGCAGATTTGGATAAGTTATTTTTGAGCTTGTTGAGCTATTTTGGACATGTTGTGTGTGAGCTTGTTATGCAAATTTGGACAAATTCTGTGTGATATTGTTATTTCCTAGATTTGAGTAGATCAAATAAATTTGGATAAGTTCTATGTGAGCTTGTTGAGTAGTTTTGGAAAAGTTATGTGTGAGCTTGTTATGTAATTTTGGAAGTTCTGTGTGAGCTTGTTATTGCCTAGCTTTGAGCAGATTAAAAAAAAAAAATTGTATTGGATAAGGATCCTTATTTATGTGTGAAATATTATAAGGATATTATCTTGTGGAGTACCCCACATTGGGGGAACCATGTTAAATATTTTATCTCAATTGTGTGTGGTGACTTGTGCTCTTGCTTGCTATTGCTATCTGAGTTATTAATGCACACTGATATATTTGGTTATTGCAATTAAATACATTAATTGATATTGGTTTGGAAAGAAATTAAAAAGTGGTCTTATATTGTTCACCCCCCTCTTAGTATAAGCTTGTGTTCTTCAGTAATCCCTAAATTGTGCAATTGGATAGAAATATATCTTTCAAATTTGGAAATCAATTGTACATTCCAAGCGAATAAAGTTTCAAAATAGACCTATTTAAGCCCTTCACGTCAATGCAATTCTTAGTTTCATTTTGGTCTATGTCAAACTTGCATTTAGATTTAAATCTATTTATCCTAGTTGTTGATAAGAAATTGATTTCTTTGAATGATATTTTAGTGACCAAAATTGTTATATTATAGTTTTACTAAGATGAGTCCTTGTTTTATGAAATTATGATTATTTATGGTTTACTGGTCCTACATAGAGGGGATTTTTATGAAGGTGGGAATTAGTATCTTGGGTGAAAGAGGTATTGAAAGTACTTATTTACATGCATCAAAATAGAATTGTTCACCATGTTACAAAATAGTATATTGTGTTGATAATTAATTAGGAGATAAAAAATATTGATTTTGGTGTTAGCAATGTGGTGGCAAGTAGGAAGAAGAAAATATAATTGAAATTTGCATCCTAGACCAGAGTCAAGATTGGATGATCTAAAGTTTCTTCTAGATCAACATATGGAAAAGGTAAAATCCTCAAAGAATTAAATAATTTTTGTGAGTAAATAAAGAGAAGGGGTAGCATTGATATAGAGATTTACATGTGATCGAAACTCAACTAACAACATTTCTTTTAGTTGTACAAGCACATGCCATCTATTTTATAAACAAAAGCCTAAAAATATATTCAATTAAAGCTATGAAGAAACTAGAAGAAATCATAGATGCTACAACATTCCTAGGCACTCTAATCAAAGAAATCCAAACAATATTAATCTTAATAGAATTCACAACAACTATGAATTGAAATTTTACAAATAACCTAAAACCTAGCTAAATTTTAATTTATCAGAGCATAACCATATCTATTGAAAGCATTATAACATCCATTATTTCAAGCGCTCTAATAAAAATAAGCCAAAAAACTTCAATCCTAATATAATTCACTTCAAATTGAAATTATACAAATAGCTTGAAGCCTAACAAAACTTACTCCTACCAAAATATAAATGAAAATGGAGGAAGTGTAAATATTTCATAAGATATTAGTTCTTCATACTCTAATTGAGGTAATTAATTAAAAAAAAAATTGAGTGCATTAGAGTAGCATAAATGTACAACCCATGATAGAAAAACATAATTTTTTAACCCTTACAAATGAGGAGCACTACTCCTTATATAGATTTCGCTAGGCTAAAATGAAATTAATTATTGCATATAATTATTAGTCAAAATAATCAAGCATGATCCTAGGTTGAGCTCGCACCACTCAAATTCTTCAATTTTATTTCATATCCTTTATTAAATAATTATTATTAATGGAATGTTATGTCATGTTTAATGGAGGTGGTTGTCACTTTCAAGCTCTAATAGATCCTACATGGTGTAACTAATAATTTTAGAATATTGAGTGTCCTTATTACTAAGGTCTTTGAATAAAATGTGTTGCTACTATATATTTTGTCTTTCGAGCTCCCTTATTTCCTAGTAATAGTATATCAAACAATTTAGAAGTTTACCTGAGTGGTTTGGGATGTCGCTTTACTTTTATTTGCTTTTTTGAATCCTTTATATGTTGTTTGTATTATGTCAAACATTTTAGAAGCTTGGTTGATGTCACCCATAAAAATATTTCCATTCACGTCCTTTAAAAATTAATATAATATGCATTATGAGCTTTGCACCTTGCTAAATATTTAAAGATATTTGCTGATGTTAGTGAGAAAATGTTTTGGCACACTAATTTACCTTAGCTTAGTTTTTGGACTTATAAATATGAAAGGTTGTTGACTACTTCCCACAATATAACTTTACACTTTATCAAATATTTTGAAATGTCTTACTTACATTAGCATAACAAAGTTTTGTATTGCTACATTTGTAGGTTTGATACCAAGCTAATCTGACTACAATATTTCGACTTAAAATATAGACACATTTTAAACCATTTAATCATCCTAAAATGATCTACCACTACTTTTTGAAATAATATATTTGATAGAATTGTTTTCCCAAACAAGTCTTTCAAGCTTGAATTTTGATTCTTCTCATGTTTTGATAAATTTTCTTCTTTGCTTATTTGCTCCTTGCTCACTTTTTTATGCTTTTGAATTTGCCACAAATTTTTGGGTAACCATTTTAAATGTCAAGGTGCATATTCTTTCTATTCATAAAAATATTTACAATACAAAATGTGCTCATGAGATATAATAAAATAAAAAATCAAATATCAGTAGCACTAAGCAAATACAATCTCTCAAGAGTCAAACTATTTGGGAACTAATTTGCCCTTTGACCTAGAATAAGGTATAAGTTACCTTTGCAATGTGTATCCTTATACCTCTTCTTGTGCCCTTTTCTCTTTTTGTTCCATTTCTGCTAATTGATTTTTCTAAACTATTCCATAGTGTAGAACCGTCTAGTAGTGACAATGCAATAAATATTAAGCTTGGGTCATGGGGCTCAATGTACTTAGAAGAATTATTACCCATTGTCTTTGGCTCTCTTTGTACAATCTCCAAATTATGTTTTTTCTAAGAGCTAAGTTTGCATCCATAATAACTCTTAAATCAAGACCTCCCCTTTCACACATATCACACACCTTGCTCCATTTCATCAAAGGAAATTTCTCTTTATCATGTAATATTGACCACAAAAATTACCACATAATATAGATTAAAAAATTTCTATTGATTTTAGCATAATTTACAAATATATAATATGTTGGCCTATAAGACTAAATTAATTAGTTTTCAAACTCAGATTCGGCTCAAACTTTGCAAGGTCCACTTGGACCTCGAACTCAGACATGGGAAAAAACTTAGCAAATAAAAAATGAAAAAATATATAATGTTTCATTGAAAAAATATTTTCTTTCATGATATTACTTATTAGTATATTCTAAATAAAAATTAATAAGAGGAAGATACATATTTTTTCTTGTATTCATTAAAATGTTTATAGTACATGAGCCATAACAAAATACAAAATCAAATAGCAGTAGCACTAAGCAAACACAATTCGTCAAACTATTTGGAAATTGATTTACCCTTTGAACTAAAATAAGCTATAAGTTCCCTTTGTGATGTGGATCCGTATGCCTCTTCTCTGCCATTTTCTTTCTCTCTCGCTACTAATTCGTTACTAATTTATCTTATTAAATTGTTCCATAGTGTAGAACCCTCTGTTAATGAGAATGTAGTAAATATTAATCTTGGATGAATGGGCTCAATTTACTTAGAACAATCCTTGCCTATTATCTTTGACTCTCTTTGTACAATCTCCAAATTACTTTCTTGATAAGAGATAAATTTTCATCCATAAGAAATCTAAAATTAACATCTCCTTTAGTTTTATCATCACACACCTTGATCCATTTCACCAAAGGAAATTTCTTTTTATCATATAATCTTGACCACAAAATGACCACATAATATAGATTGAACTTTTTTCTATTGATTTTGACATAATATACAAAGATATATAATATCTTAGTCTATAATACTAAACTAATTAACTACACTCTTCCTCTTAACTATAGCCATCTACCTTTCCATACTGATTGTATATTTTAAACTTTACTTATAACTAGATTCCACAATTCTATTCTTTATCATGTGTTTGTTTTATAATCAAATTACCCCTTAATATTGAATAGCTTTATATATAAAAATAGCACCCCTTAATATTGAATAGCTCTCTCTATATATATAGTAAGGCAGTCCACACTAAAACCCAGAGTATTTAATTTTAGTTGAATAGGTTAAAAACTATATAAAATTAACATCACTTCAACTTTCTATAAGATTATCTTTTATAATTTAAATTAGGTCTATATCCCATCTTCTTTGTTTTTAATTATTTTATAGAACCCAACCTACAAGTAAGTAATGTTAGGATAAATTTAATACAAACTTTAAATAAAATAAAATTATTAATTTTATTTTAAATAATTAAAATAATGATTTTAAAAACAATCTTAAAAATGCCGACGTGGTTTGACCTGAATCAAATTGCCCATATTAGCTCTATATAAAGGCAGTTCCACACTTAAACCCCGAGTATTTATTTTTAGTTGAATAGGTCACTCTCCCGCATAGACATTTGTCTAATTTGCAGGTCAATTGATATTGGTGTAAAAACGAATATTGTGTCGAAGAAAGCGCAGGTCTGAGTCATTTACAAGGACGAAGATTATTTTCTTTCACCGGTTATAATCAACCCCAGCTCAGGTTTGTCTTTTATCTTTGCCATAGATTTTTTTTTTACATGAAAACTTTTATAAGTTTTAGTTTTCTTGGACCGGTCGATTCCCGGTCAGACTCGGACTCCGCTGAAAAAAACCGAGTCTGAGCAATGCGGGCAAACTCGGTATGTCCCAAGTCGCGGTCGGCCCCAGACTCGTCTGGAACCGAGTCCGAGCAGATTCGGCGCAGTTGAGTCCATTCGACTCATATTGATATATTTAAGGCTGGGTTTTATATTGGTATTATTTTTTATTTATTAATTTTTAATATATTTAGTTATTGAATATAAGAATTAAAATAATTATTGTGTATGATTTTTTTATTAATTCAGTAATGGAGGATTCTTCAAATAGCAACAAAAAGGAGGCAAGGAGTGCTTCAGATTTCTCTTTTGCTTTCAACAATACTTTATTTTCTGATCGAATATTGAAAATAAAAATCATGCGAGAAACTATGTCAGACGAGGATGCCTCAGTGAATTGGCCCAGGACTCAAAACATAAAAAAGCAAATGATCAGCAAAAAAATGGTATAGTGAATTACATGTTTTGGTACTTTTAAAAAAAATGTTTTTTTTGCTAAATTTTTCTATTTTATTTGTTATGAAATTTATGAAAGAAATTGAAATTTTATTTTAATATAAAAAACACATTAAAATATTAATAAAATAAATTTTAACAAACCAAAATTAACAAAATTAATTGAAGATCTATTTCAATTTTCATACATTTTCTTTTTGTAGTTTTTACTTGTATGTCCTCTTAGATGATGGGCCAAACGAGTATATTGCAATGTCACCGTTGTTTCTAATTGATAATTTGATTATCCAAAAAACGTAGGGCGCATTATCTATTCTAAATATTATATATTATTGTAAAATATTTTAAATTTTATTATTATTTTAATTTAATAAAGTTTAGAAATAAAATATTCTAAACTTTATTATTGGTTAGTTAGTGCTAATTTGCTATGTTTCTTGGGGATGTGATATAATAATAAAAAAAGTTCGTTTACGTTGCTTGGGGATGTGATACGTTAATAAATAAGTTCATTTATATTTGCTTGGGGATGTAATATATGTTAATAAAAAAGTTCATTGCATAGCTTTATTCTGCTTTATTTTTTTAACCAGATGATCAAAATGAAGCAGTAAGAGTGAAAACTATACATGTAAACTCAGCAATATTGGCAGCAAAAAGTACCTTTTTTTACAAAGTAAGAACTCAACCTCCATGAATATAAGTTCTTCTTCCATGTACTCTCTTTTCTTAATTTTCTGTTTCTCAAACTTTGTTGTTGCAATGAAGCTCTTTGCCAATGGCATGCGTGAAACTGAGCAAAGAGAGGTCACTCTTCACATAGGTAGTTCAGGTGTGTTAACTGAATTATTGTTTTCTCTTGATTTTGATTTTTGAAACTTTTTTATTTTTTTTGATATGTAAACATCCTGAAATTTTGTTTCACTGTTCTCCTCTGGTTTATTGCAGAAGAAGTGGCCTTTATGGATCTGTTGAACTTTATCTATCATGGAACACTCAATGCACAATCCACAACTGCATTGGATGTCCTAATAGTAGCAGACAAATTTGAGGTTCCATCTTGTATGGATCAATGCATTGCTTTAATGAATCTATCAATGACACTAGAGTCTGCATCGCTTCTTCTGTGCCTTCCTTCCAGAATACATATGATTGATGTAATGCAGCCATTAATAAAATCCGCAAAAACATTTCTTAGAGACCATTTCAGCAAGTATATGAGGCAAGTTTCTTCCTTCACTGATTGCATCTATCCTTAGGCACCATATTTCATGAGTTGGGTATGTTTGTGTTTCCATCATTTGGCTAGTACATTATCTTGGTTTATCTAGATGTTATAGTCCATTCAAATGGGATATGCCATCTATTCAAAATGCTAGTATAATTCCATTGGGCATTGTTACTCTTATAAGTAATACATAATTCATAATTTTCAGGTTTGAGGAAGAGTATATGAATCTACCTTTAGCTGTCATGGAGGAAGTCTTATCAAGCAATGAATTGCAAGTTTTTTCTGAAGATGTTCTCTATAACCTTGTCATGAACTGGGCCAAAAAGCATTATCCCAACAATGAAGAGAGGAAAGAAGTCTTGAGAAAAAGACTTTGGCACTTGATACGTGTCCCACAAATGTCCATTCAAAAGCTCAAAGAAGTTATCGCTAACGAAGACCTTGATTGTTCACTGGAATTATTATATGAGGCACTTCTTTTCAAAGCGGAATCTCTCCATAGAAGGAAGAGACACATTTTAGCAAACAATCACCACAACAGGTTTTGTGAAAGGTTATATTGGGTTAGACCTATTCGAGTTATGGATATTGATACACCTCAGAAGGACTGCATGGTGCTTTGGGATATCAAAAAAGACAGCTTCTTACAGATGAATCCTGATGAAAAAGATGTTGGATTCGTGTCTTCTGAACCTGTATTTTTGGGTGACCATTGGTTCCGGATTGGGCTTGGTGCCAATTCTAATACTGTTGGGGTTTGCTTATCAAGATCAAAACAAGAGGGAAACGTGGCAATAGAATGTACATTTTCTCTTCAAGAAAAACCCTCAGGTAACTTTAGAGTGCAGTTCCAAACCCTCTTCTATTTTGTTCCTGGAACGCAGGCTGGTGAGGCAATCGTGGCTAGTCAGCCATTTAGAGTACAAGTATCTGACAAACATCTTATTGACAATGTTTTCCACTTACAATTCCAATTTAAACTGAGGCCATAGCGCAATGTAAGAAAGTTTCAGTTCTTCAATCTATTCTTTGTAGATAATGCCTCGTCATTGGATTTTGAACATCTGCAGTTGTTTTGTTATATGTTCTGGGGCATTCTACAAGGCAA
The DNA here is from genome assembly GCA_028583015.1 of Wollemia nobilis. Lineage (NCBI taxonomy): Eukaryota > Viridiplantae > Streptophyta > Pinopsida > Araucariales > Araucariaceae > Wollemia > Wollemia nobilis. Next base: position 4,138,207 of record JAQPPZ010000049.1, read on the forward strand.
ACTGTGACGGAGATTTGCTAACAAAATTACATGCTTGCTTCAAGGTTATGTTTTTTATATGAACATGAAGATAATATTGAAAAAGATAAAATTTCTTGATAAAATAAAATTAGCTTGAATGTTAAAATAACAAGCTTTTTAACATTTTAAAAAAATTAAAATAAAATAATAGAGGTGATATTATTGAGGGCAATAGTTGTATGGTTTTTACAATAGTAAAAATTATATCTAATTTATAATATAAAAATATTTTAATTAGTTTGTTTTATAAACCATCAATTTTAAGGGCTTGATTTAAACAATATTGCATGCAAGGGTTAAGTCTTATTATACATGGCCTTTAAGTGTTTAAAGTATTGCATATAAGGATAAAAATAAAGGGTTATATAAAACGGGAATTATCTTTTTATTTTATTTGATAGTTTTCAATATTACTTTTCATAATAAAGGATTGAAAATAAGGATAAAGTTCACAATTTTTATATAATAATTTTTAGTTTGTTAAATAAAATTAAAATAATATTTATATTTATTATATTTATTTTAATGAACACTATCAAAATACTATTATAGATCATTTTGTTATAAGTGTTTGAGACTTATGTTTGTCTTGTATGGCTACAAACTATTTATTATCTGTCCATCATCATTATTTGTTAATATGTTATTTTTAAATTGATTAAATAAGATTGAAATAAACTCAACTATGTTATTTGATATTATTTGATTTCATTTATGTGGTGATTGGTATAATAATTATATAATATTGTTTTATATGTCATAATTTAGTTTGAAGGTCAATATGAGGTCATGCAAAGTTACACCAATTGTTAGTTTTTTCACTTAATTAGAGGTTCATATTATTGTATCTATATTAAGTTTCATATTCAAATTTGAAAACTTGAGATTAGGCATAGTTTTATTTTTTGTATAATAAGCATATGCAATTAAATGTAAGCAACACACTACAAATTTGGTACTAAGTTGTAGACAAGCACACAAAGGGGTAAAACCACATATTAATTTAAAATAGAAGAAATTAAAAAGGAAATTCAAGACTTGTTCTCCAAAGGATTTATTAATCCAAGTACTTCTCTTTATCTCCAATTTTGCTTACACTAAAGAAGGATGGTACTTGGAGACTATGTATTGATTTCAAGACACTAAAATAAATATCTACTTCCAAGGATATATGATCTTTTCAATCAACTTCAAGGAGATAACTTTTTTTCCAAGATTAATCTTAAAACTGGGTATCATCAAAGTCAGAATACAAGTTGAAGACACATGGAGGACAATATTTAAGATCAATATGGGACTTCTTGAGTGGCTATTTATGCCTTTGGATCTTACAAATACTCCAACAACATTCGTAAGTTTGATGAATGAAGTGTTCAAAGATAGTCTAGACAAGTTTGTGATCATTTACTTAGACGATATCCTTGTATATTCTCTTACTTGGAATATTGACTTAGAGCATTTATAAAAGGTTCTCCAAACCCTTCAAAAGAACCAATTTTTTACCAACCTCCCTATGTGTTCTTTTGTTCAAATTTCCATCTCCTACCTTGGCTTTGTAATAAATTAAAAATACATACAAGTGAACCCAACTAAATTTAAAATCCTTCTCAATTGATCTAATCCTTCAATCATCATGTTAATGAATTTTCTTGGACTCACAAATTTCTATAACAAGTTCCTTGAAATATATTCTACTATTACAACTTTGTTACAATGTTTAACCAAAGCTAAAAAAAAAATTCAATGGAAAAAATATCATGCTTATGCCTTTGATACATTAAAATATAAACTACGTACATAACCTATCATAGTCCTTCTAGGTTTTGTCCAACCTTTTGAGATAGAATAATTGCATCATAGTTTACCCTAGAGACATATTGAAGCAAAATGACCATCCAATACCTTATCATTTGAAGATATTTTAGTTGCCAAAAAGAAATATTCCACTCATAATAAAAAGTTGTATACTTTGTTGCAAGCTATCAAGTATTGGAGACATTACCTTTTGGGTAAAGAAATAATTATACATACTTATCGCATACCTTTTAAGTTTATTCAATCACAAAACAAGATTGAAGAAGCTCAACACATGAGGTGGGAATCTTACTTGCAACAATTTCACTTGGTGATCAAGTACAAAAAAGGAAAAGCAATAGAGTGGTAGATTGTTTGAGCCACCCTCTAGCAGCTCAGGACCTAACAATTGTGATTACTTCCCACATTCGTTTTAAACTTGGACAACACAATATCTTTTCTATTCTGATTTTGGAATATTTTACCAACAACTTTTGTATCCTTCCTAAGATATTAAGTATTGAAGGCATTAACTTTTCGGTAAAAAATAAGTGTACATATTGATCACATGTCCCTTAAGCTTTTTGATCACAAAACAATATTGAAGAATCTCATCACATGAAGTGGGCATCTTACTTACAACAATTTCACTTGGTGATCGAGTATAACAAAAAACAAAACACACACTGAAAAATTGTTTGATCCTCCCTCCAATAGTTCATGCCTTGATAGTTGTGACTACTTCCCACATTGGTTTTCAAACTTGACCAATATAGTAGTATCCTCTTGATCCTAATTTTGGGAAAGTTTACCAATAAATTTTGCATCCTTCCTCATATTGCCTAAGTTCTTTATAGGATTTATATATAAACAAAGGATTGTTCTACAAGTTGGAAACTTTGTGTACCTCAAGAGCATTGTCTGTTTCTTCTGAAAGAGGCACATTCTACACTTTATGGAGGATACTTAGGAAAACATAAGACTTTTCATCACCTACAATAGTTTTTATACTGGTCTCATATGAAAAAATTTGTTCTTCAATTTTTAAGGCAATGTGTAGTTTGTAGCTGCTCAACGTCAACTAACAAGAAGTTAGGCCTCAACATTCCATAGCTCATTCCTTCTTATCCTTGGGAAAGTATTTACATGGACTTGTTGAGTGGTTTCCCAATGATATTTTATTAACATGGTTGTTTTTTCATAGTTGTGGACACATTCATTAATATGGCTAAGTTCATTTCTTGTCTTAAAACTAGTCCAACAACTGATTTAGTTCAAATCTTCTTCAACATACTATGGCACTATTTTGGTCTTCCCAATAAAATTATATCTGACAAAGACTCACGGTTTGTGGGATACTTTTGGTGATCTTTGTGGAATATTTTAGGAGTGTCTCTTAGCCTCTCCACTGCTTATCATCCTCACTCAAATGGACAAATAAATGTATTTAATCACACACATGTGCAAATTTTGAGGATCTATCTTGGATTTTAGTCCTTAGATCCATATGAGTTATATTTATCTTTATCCTCTTCAATGACCATGCACATTCAAAAAAAGCAAGATAATTTTAACTCATTCATTTAGCATTTGCAAAGACTTAGGTCAAAAGTGGTTCATATTCTCCAAAAGACTCAATAGCAACAAAAGCAAGCAATGGATAAGCATCATATTCCTCATCATTTTCAAGTTGAAGATAATTTTTATCTTTACTTAAGCGATGCTTTGAGTAAAAGGTACATAGCAAGATCAAACCACTTTGCTATGGGCCTTATACTGTCATCCAATTTTTTTTTGAAAATACCTTCCACCTTGATCTTCTAGATCATCTCGACATTCATGATGTCATAAATGTGGATCTCCTCAAGCCATACCATGATACTACCTTAGAATCAACTCTTGTCATCAACCATCCTGCCAATGTGGTTCTATATATTTAGCTTCCACCTAATGTCAAAAAAGTTTTTTATATGGAAACTCAACATAATTAACAAGGATATTCTACTTCATATATTGTAGCCTATTGAGGTGAGTTTCCATATTAGGTTCAATGGATTTATGCTCATCAAATGTCACATGACTTTACTTCTTTGTTAACATCTTTAGAGTCCAATGCTTATATTTTTGGAAGGCATGATGAGAAATAATTGAAAATTCTAGATTACGCTTAATCTTTATATTAGAACTTAGTCTTATTTTTGGCATAATGAGCATTTTATGCATAATTGATAAATGTGAGATATTCTTTATCATGTTGGAATTTATCTTTTAGACTTAGTTTCCCAATATTTTCTAGAGGGAAATTAGAAGTTGGATTGATAAGAGGTAATCCATGAATTGAGCAATTGGATAGAAGTCTATCTTCCAAATTTGAAAATATTGGATGTTGGATTGATAAGAGGTAATTCTTGAACTGAGCAATTGGATATAAGCCTATCTTCCAAATTTAGAAATCAGTTGCACATTCCAAGATAATACAATTTTAAAATAGGCTTATTTAAGCCCTTCACCTCAATGGAATTCTTTGCTTTATTTTGATTCACATAAAACTTGCACTTAGATTTAAATCTATTTATCCTTGTTGTTGAGAAGATATCAATTTATTTGAATGATATTTTAGGGACCAATAGACTCTCATTGGGGAAGTGTGATTAGAATTGAAAAGGTTGATAATTAGGAATTTTATTATTTTGGATTTGATGAAAATAAAAAAATTAACAGATCACTACAATAGAGGTTAAAGAGGAAAGGACATGTATTTTGATCTTTCATACCCTTATTTGATTCCCCATTGTTGGAAAAGCATAAATAGGGGATGATGTTATATTTTCTTGTCATTTGGGAGTAATTTGTAACTATACAACCTTTAGTATACTCTCCTCTTTTTCTTTAGGAAAGACTTTGTTCGGTTCATGCATGTTTTTTATTTTTATTTTTTTTTGGTAAAAAGAGTGAATATATTATATTGATCATCAAATCATATTACATCTTTGGCATTTCTAGGCCATCAAGATTTTCACCCATGTTTTGACATTGGATACATCAATTTTATCTATCTCAACCATTGTACTAAGAACCAAAATACTTATCAATAAAAAGATATCATAAAACATTGAATCTCTACACATTACTAGGAATTTTATCATCAATATATTGAATATGCATAATCTCTTCCCTTATTTCTTATGCCCACCACTTAGGAGGGTGCCCATAGCAAATGAGTTCTCTCTTGTTCAAAGCCTAGTTTACCATACCACCACTTATTCTGCTCTCTTTGTACATGGATGTAAATCACCTTTGTAAAATTTATTTGTATTCATCTAATTTTCTCTACAATCCTTTAAATTCTTCAACTGGAATTCTTGATTCCATAGTTGAGAAAATCAGCGAAAATTTGATAGAATCATAATTTTTTATCAAATTTTTGCCATGCCAATGCAATTAGCAAAGGATCATAAGCTCAACAATTCTTTACCGATTATTTCAAAAAATTATTTGTAGCCACACACGTAGAGGTTGTAGCTGCTGTAAGAAAAAGTTTGTGTTCTCACATTTTCACCTCACCTCTTCTAAACTGAAAGATACACTCTACCTACATACTATTACCTCAACCCAAACATGCTAGGGCATCCTACGAGCTAGCAATTATGATATGAAGGAATTCGGTAGCCAACAACAACTACCTAGAATTTAATCCAAGGTAAGAAATTATTTGGAAACTCCTTTTTTTCATCTAACTTAAAAGAAGTTTTAGAATTAGATTAGGATTCTCTGTGTAGTTTTGTGATTATGGTTGTTTGCTAATTTTCTCAACTTTAAAACCTAAAATCTGAAACGCGAAATCCTAGTCTAGGATTTTTGGTTTAGTATTTTTTTCCTCCTTTTAAGTAGATACTAAATTGATATATGTAAGCCAAAATATTAGCTATCAATATTTTTTTAACTTTAAACCCTAACAAAGTCCTCTAGGCAAAGCTAAAAAAGTTCTCTAGGTAAGCCAACAAAATCCTTCGAGCAAAGCTAAAAAAATCCTTTGGGTAAGCTAACTAAGTCCTCTAGGCAAGATAATAAAGTCCTATGAGAAAGACAATAGCAACAATCATACAAAAACAATCAAAACCATCCATAAATGACATATCTTGCATCTTCTATCTATATTCTACTTCTTTCTTATTATCTCTCCTACTGGGAATCTATGTCATTGTTGTATGGTCATGCTTTGAGTGGTTATATACCTTTGATAGAGATATATGTTCATCTTTCTTTCTTTGAATTTTGTCCTCTTTCCCCAATCCCTATTGTATGGTCAAGATTTGAGCAACTACATACCTTTAATATATTTCTAACTTCTTCTTTATTCAATTCTCATTAATCATTCATATTGATACCACCAAGCATTCCAATAATAAATAAATCTGCCAGGTTTAAAAGGTTATGTCTTTTTGTCAAAGGTTGTGCCCTTTACCTCTCTTTCACAATAAATCACCAGGTTCAAAAGGTTGCATCATTTTTTCAAAGGTTGTGCCCTTTTCCTTGCTTTCACAAAATAATCAATCAGCAGGTACACAAGGTTGTATGTTTTTTTCAAAAGTTATGCCCTTTGCCTCACTTCTTCTCTTAAAAAATGCACCATTAATTTGGTTAAAATTCAATTCTAGTTTAAAGTCTCCAAAGGAATAAAATATCTTTAGTTAAATTTCAATCTTAGGTCAAAGGCTTCAAAGGCAAAAAACCCCTTTGGTCAAAATTCAATCTCATTTCAAAGGTTCCAAGGGAACAAACCCCTTAGGTAAAATCCCAATTTTAATTTTGTTGGTCAAATATCTGCTTAATTATACAAAGATACATTTGTGCGCCCTAGACATGGACAACATTGAAAGGTCGGAGGAAAGGGATGTCCTTCATGTCAATATACAGAGAGGGCTGGCTACCTTGCTAAATCCTACACTAGTTTAAGACTAGAGTTGTAGAAAAGAAATTAGAAATAATAGAAAGAAATGGAAAATATGGCCATAGGCTGAAGGTGTATGATTGGGGAAAGACTAACAACAAGAATTCCACCCAAGCATTGAAACAACATTTAATAAAGGAAAAGTAGTAGAATTTACTCATAATATTGCAGAGACAACCTCCAGGATCACATTCCAGAACTCACTCCCTCATCAGCAATATTCAAATTCAGATGCATAATTTAAATTTAATAGTTGATAATAAATATGAGCGTAAGATAGAAATGCATAAATATAGAAGGAAATAACACACAAGATCACTTTCAAATTAATAATTCTAGTATCTTCTATTGATGTAGAGAACTTTAGAAGTTTTCTTGCAAAATGTCTAACCTCCTTTTACAATGAACATTGGTTAGTATTTATAGAGGATTTTGCCTCTTTCATTAAATGCACATGAGAACAAAATGATCACATATCAGGTACCATAGAAAGAAAATTCCTCCTTGGAAATATTAAAAAAATATCCTTTCAACACAACGATCTAGATTTTAAAAAAATTCCTTCGAGAAATCAACATTTCTGGATGTCGATGCATTGAAAACTGCCAGGCTTGGTCATTGACTTAGCACGTTTGCCATCCTCAAAAATATGCTTCCCCTTGAAAATCATGGGAATCACCTTGCATTTTAATATTGTTGCCTTCCTTGCTCGAGATCCACAAGCTGAGTTAATCTTTGCCACAGACATTTAATATTCTTCATTCGCTTGCCTTGGGCGCTCTTGAAAACCTGCGACATCATTTATAGCACAATTCACATGAATTGGATAATAAGTGAATGCTCATTTACTCCTTTCATGATGTGCATTGGTGGAGAGAGTACCTTTACTTGATGTAACGAACTATATTACTTTTCTAGTCATGGAATCAACTATATTTTCTTCCTAGGTGAAAGCACCTCAAATAGCTACATCATTCTCTTTTAAATCTACGTTCACTCCCAAAAGAGGTGAAAGAAGATGTCACCCGAACTCAGAATTTAAAACAAATTTATCCACTAAATAAGTGAATGGAACTTTTACCCCTCAATAGGGGTAAAAAAATTGTTGACTTTTCAAACATTGTTCTTGATGACGTTCACCTGCTTTACCATTTATGGCGCATTCACCCCTAGGAGAGGCAAATGGAGCTTTCGCCCCTCAATTGGGAGGAACACACTATTGACTTGTAAATGTTGCACTTCTAAATACGTTCACCCCAAGTTGGGGCGAATGAAGCATTCACCCCATATTTGGTACAAGCGCACCTTCTTTTGAAAGTTGCCGATTTTCATTAAGTTTTACCATGCTCCAAATATTTTTTGTTGATTACTCCTCTAACTGATCAATGTGTTCGACGAGTTTACTTCTTCATATTTTAAGGATGTTCACCCCAAAGTGGGGTGAACAAATATTTCACCCCAACTTCAAGGCGAACGCGATTCTTCCCTCATTTCAACTTTCGATGATGTTAATACTTAGGTATTTTTAAAACATCTTTTTTTAATTTCTCTTCTTCTTGTACTTCAATGATGAGTGCATAAATATTTTTTGTTGATTACTCCTCTAACTGATCAATGTGTTTGACGAGTGTACTTATTCATATTTTAAGGATGTTCACCCCAAAGTGGGGTGAACAAAGCTTTCACCCCAACTTCGAGGTGAACGCGATTCTTCCCTCATTTCAAATTTTGATGACGTTAATACTTAGGTATTTTTAAAACATCTTTTTTTAATTTATCTTCTTCTTGTACTTCAATGATGAGTGCATAGAAATTTTACCCCTTAGTTAAAGCAAACAACTTTAACTAAAGTTTGTAATTTCTTCTTCTTTTACATTCACCCCAAAGTGAGGCAAACGGGCCTTTCACCCATTTCTTGAGGTGAATACGATTTCCAACGAAGCTCTCATATGCACGATTTTACAACTATTTTATAGGAATCCAAACCAAAGTCTCCAATCCATTTTCCAACATTTTTTCTTAAAACACCCATTAATCCAAAAGGATGCAGGAAAACAAAGAATAAGAAAAATCAAATATAACTGCAACATATTACATCGGTCAAAATACTGCATGTTAAGATCAATATATTTTGCCACGTTACAATAAAAAATCTATAAAAAATTCAATGTGGCATATTACAAAACTACCAATATTTTTGGCGGCTCATGGGGTATCCAACTTGCATGGATGCAAGCGATCCCATGCATTTATCCATTGGGCTTCTACTGAGTCTTCTTGCCAATAGCTTTAGCTGGCACTTTTGATGTGGATGCCTTTATTTACACCTCCTCTCTAGTCTTCTCAGCAGCTCTACTACCACTTGGAGTACGTCGGCCCACTCTGCTTCTTCTACTACCTTTTTTGCCACTATGTGCTCTATTGCAGCCCACTCCTCATGTTATTTGAGGCTTTTGGAGGTGACCTCATAAATTATAACCACTGCCTCTTAGGCATGAGTGGTGAATAAACAAGGAATACTTAATACCTTGTGAACAAAACATAGGTTTTGAATATCTTCTAGACTAAGGCACTTTGCTCTCTAGAATAGCTCAGATAGTTAAAGCTCCATGCAGGTATACTTTTGAATAAGTGGTAGCACCTATACCTCTATGATGAGATCCTCCCATGCATCAATATATTAAGTGTCCTACACAAACATATTCCAAGCCACTGTTAATTGATCTTCTAGTATAGGTTCTCCCCAATCATCTGTAAAATATAAAAAATCCATATCGATGAGATCATCAAAGTCAATCATGGAGATAGTGTGCTCTCGCTCTATGGTGTTAAGAATTTTTTGACTCTTTCTCACTAGGTCCATTTTTTGAAAATAGTTGTGTAGTGTGACCTTGGTAGCTGATCAAGTGTGATCCATATCGCTCAAGGGGTGAATGTATATGTTGGAGTTAGCCAAAGCTTGTATTTTCACAACCATATCCATATAAGGTTTCAACATTTACTCAATAGTATCTATCAACTACTATTCCATTTGAATCTATATCCTGGTTGCATAGAGGTAATACAATACTAGGACAACTTGTGTTGCCATATTTTCATAGTTTTGGGTTGAGCGAAGACGTGTTTCCTTGATACTTTTTGGAGAAAAAATTGTAGCCTATGCAGCCTTCTCTGCTAGTTGATTTTGTATGGCCTCCAAATATGTTCAAAGTGCTTGCATATATATTCTTATTACATCTCTTTCTTTCAAATGTACTCCTACCTGTTGGTTCAAGTGTTCATTCTCTATGATCGTCTTCTCTTCTTGCGTTCTGCTTTTGTCCAAGGAACTTTTGAGTTTGATAATTTTATTCTCTTGATCAAAATATTTCTGCTTATAATACTCATCATGCAAGTATACCAAACTCATATCAACTTGTATGTTACCCATTTTATCCATGATCAATCCTAGTTAGATCCTCTGTTATAGTCTCACAACCATAATCACTCGGCAATATTTTTCCTTGTTATTTTTCTATTAGGGGAGTGAGCTTGGTTGTATGGACTTCCATGGCCACTAGATCAAAAGTGACCTTCTTGAGTAGATGTAATGGATCCAAAGCTTCTTTATACCTTTTTTCTTTTTAACTATTGTTACGAACTGAGGTACGTCCAATTTATTTTCTCCACATCAGGATCCTTCGGTGTCACCTCTATTTCAGGAAAAACTTGTAGCTCTAAAAATGGTGTGAACGGTATCAAAATTTATGAGAAGTCAGGCTCAAAGGAAGCAGATGAAATGACTAGAAGGGGAGGGACTGACATGAGAAAGTGAGTGGAGGAACTAGGTTTGGTTGTAGTTACACTCACTCTGGTAGGAGCTTGCATACTTATAGCTTCAGTGAAAGTGGTGGCGACAATGGATGGGGAAAGGTGTAAAAATGGTTTCGACCCTAACGCATATGAACTAAAAGAAAGGGATACTAGAGAAAGAGGAATAGTAGGAGTAGTAGTGGCTTGCAAAGTGGAAGGAGTTGAAAGCGAAATTGATATAGAAGGCATACTGAAAGGTGGAGATACTGACATAGAAACTGATGGAAGTGAACTAATAGTCACTACATGCTTCGAAGAAGAAGAGGGAACAAAGGATGTACCTTTGAGTGCTAGCACCATGTGCTGCAATGATGAAAGTGGCTACGAGATGATTTCATCCTATTGATTCTCTACTTCCTCTTCAATATTCACATCTTCATCCACATTCACAACCTCCACCTAAGGGATCTCCTACTACTGATCCTCCTAGTTGTGAATTATTAGAAATATTTGTGCAACCATCATCAGAGCATCTATCATCTACAGAGAGGAAATAACAGTCACTGAAATAACTAGAGTTGTGGTAACTGTAGCAACCAAAACTTTAGCAACAGAGGAGGAAGTGGCACTGGTACTTGGTTTATTTGTAGCTTTGGGAAATGGGGGTGTGTATCGGATAGTATGATTCTCTAGAAAAGGTGCCTCCTCAACTTGACACTTTATTCATGATGACCTTTTTTTAAATACATATTTTTGTTCTTCTTCCTCCGAAGGCTACTCTTCAACTGTCGAGCATTCTTCCTTTTCCTCACTTTCACCACTGTAAAAATGTTAGAAGCTTTGGGATAGTATTTTGGTAAAAGTGATGGGTTGATAAGCATTAATGAACAAATCTTAGGTATCTAAAAACACCTCATCCATATTCAACCCATAAGGAGACATGGTTTTTCCTCGGTGGACCTACATTATCCACCAGTTAGTAATTTTCTCCTCAGTCTACAAGGGCTGACTTTCTTTTAATTGACTAAATAACCCAAGTGGAGGAATCTAATTTTTGTACTTCATCGGATTATACTCAGCCTCTTGTTTTTAGCAATCATGCCAAGGTGGGAGTGACATCATATATTAAATGTGCCACTCCAATTTAGGTCCATCAAAATTAATTTACCTTTTCTCAATGTCATGTAGTGGACAACAATGAAATATCTTGGCCTTGATGAGAACTATGAATTTTCCCAATGGGTCATGCCTCCATCATTGTAGTTTTTCTATCAATCCCAGGTCCTGAAGTATTACTGTAAGTAGCCTATTCTGATCGACCTGACTCACTTCTATACTACCAAACTTGAAATGCATATTACAAGTCATTTTCTTACTGCACCGACTCCATACACATCATTCACATATTCTGATTGGTGTACACCTCCATAGCGAAAACATATTTGGTGGATAAGTATGGCAGTAGAAATGGCTTACCCGTGAAGCCAAAAATTCTTACAACTATGCCTTGAGTAAGCAAAAATATATCTTTCTTTTCCGTTTTAACTATTGATTCTCTCATGGGCGCCAAGGGGAAAATCCGTCGCGATTTCGCGACACTTTTGGCGATCAGGCGCCGCGGGGTCTGGCTATCGCGATATCGCGACATGTCACAATTTCGTGACTTGTTGCTCTGGCACAGCCAAGGCTGGTTTGATTGTCGCGATATCGTGACATGTCACGATTTCGTGACATGTCGCGTTTTCGCGCCTTGCTGAATTTTTGTGCTCTACGGTGGAAAGTGTTGACTTTGTGCACTCTGCACTTGTAATATTGTTTCTTTGTTCTTGGTAGGGATGTGTTCTCTCCCTTTTGTATCTGATTTTTGTTTTAATACAAGTTTTTTCAAATTTTTCAAAAAAAACTATTGATTCTCTCATATCCTTTGGCACCCTTTCACATGCACCACAAATAAGCTCTATTACGGGCCATAAAAATAAGTTATTGAAACTGTAATACGATTCCTTTCTCGATAGACCAGAAGTCCACATGTAAACTAGCAAAAGCTCATCCCTCTCATCCATAACTCACTGCAATAAAAGAGAAATATTGGTGTATATGAAAGAAGAAATACTATACCAAAAAATAAGCGTACATGAATTATATCTTCTCTCCTACATACAACCTCTCCAGCTAAAAATATAGTTTTCTAGATATAAAATTAGCCCAATCGAAGAAAATCGGAATGGTGCCCTTCTTCATGGTTGACAGAGAGTAAAATTCCGCCTAGCAAATGCATTGTGCTAGGACCACCTACCACTTATGAATGGTGGAATCCATCGGTAAACCAGCAACCCAAACCAATATTTAATAGATATCCAGACTCTTAAATTTTGTGAGTGGCTTTGGCAGGTTTGACAGTTGCTCCATTTGTGGCTCTTTAATCAACTATGTCTCTATGAATCGACACATCATTATGGTGGAGACATATCTGTCCTCCTACTCATTGATATGTAGATTTTTACTAATTGCATACGAAGGAGCTTTCTAGCCACAACCAAATGCTTCTCGTACTTCTTCAGTAGTAATAGTAAAAAGTGCTTCATTGTTTGCTTTTCACACTGTCCTGGTGAGCAGATTATAAAACTAGGAAATCATCCTCACCAGCTTAGGATAGGGGTGTACAGGTGTACACAAATACCAAGAAAACTATGCATGATATGCCACTATCAATGGGCTCTCTATCGTTAACCCCTGGCTAACTACGAATTCCACATCCTACCGTAGTTTCTCCATGTCTTTGTGGGTGATTGCACAGTCTACAATTCCTGCCATTGTGTTAGTGTATGGGTCCAAATCCATATTTTTGTTTCTTTGGGCCTTTTTGGATTTCGACCCACCTTCTCTCTTCCTAGACTTGTTGGGATCTGTATCCTCTATCACCTCTTTTCTTCTTTTCCCCATTATTTTTCTCTGGTAGCTACTATAAAATCTCTCTAAATTTTTTGCAACAACTTCAAAACATAGTGGCAGTAAAATTTTAAAAATTAAACTGGATAGCTTTTACTTGGTCCTTTAAAAATTTCCCTTGAGCAATTTGAGAATAACATGTGCTTTGATTCACCTGCCTGACACTGTTCTAGATATTTGAATGGTACTAACTTTTATTCATCACAAGATCATCCTCGAAAAGTGTTCCCTCCTTCACCATATAATTTTATCATAAAACATGCCCTAGATATCAAATCTTACTTGGAAAAATAAATCGGCCCTCAAAAACCAATTATGTGTATTCTCGCTCCTTGGGAACACCAAATCTCCATCTCACACAAATTTAGGTGCACATTTTTAATTAAATACCTCAAGAATGCTTCTTAGCTTGCATGCATGCTTTTTAAAGTTTACCTCATGTCTGGGAGTGAAATTGCTTTGATAAAGCGCTTTTAAAATTCTGATTACGCTTTTAAAACCATGACGCTTCAAGAAGAATAATGGAAGCGAAAACATCTTCGAGGTATACTTGTTTTCTTTTTTATTTTCTCTAAAAGCATTCTTGACCTACTTAATTATAACTCCCTAGTGAATGTACTTATTTTAAAACCTCTTATGCTTTTCCTTTTTGCCCAATTTTAGAAAAAACACAATTGTTTTTAGGGCGTTTCTTGTTTTATTTTTTTAGTGTTTCCTTTATTTTTTCCTATTAATTTGTGTCTTACATTAAAATCCTTACACATTCATCTGAGAAAACAAGGTGCGCATGCCTTTCTCATTAAAAGTGTTGTCTCTCCATACACCAAGGAAAAATGCCTTTTGAATCACCTTGCAATTAACTTTAACTTGGCGGTGTGCATTTTAATAGATGCATTCACCCCACCTAGGGGCAAATAGACATTTCGCTCCTTCTCTAAGGCGAACGCGACTTTGACTATTTTTTGACTCGACGCTACTATTCTTTTTGTAGGTTCACCCTCAAAGGGGTGAATGGGGATTTCACCTCTTCCTTTGGGCAAAAGCACACGAAAGTGCCTTTCATTTAATTGCTAGCTCATGCTTTGAAATGGGGAAAAAATACTTTACTTTTTACTATGTACCTTAGGTCGTAGAAAATGTTTTTCAAAGGTGAATTCTCAACTAAAATTTATGTAACGTTGTCCCTTTTAGACCAGGTATTTCAATACAATAACGAATTTGGAGCAAAACTAATTTTAAAAAAGAACACTTCCTTTTTTCTTATATTTTTCTTCTCTTTCCATTTTTTTTTATTATTATAAAGCAAATAAAATACTAAAAATAAAATATGTACATATTTACAAGGTAGTACCTCTTAAAATCCAATCATTGAACATAGGCCTTCAAATGAAGGCCATTGACTAGAATCAAGAGATCCAACCATCCATATCCTGAAGATGATATGCATTTACCCAATTCACTACAGATATCTAAAGTGGACCTTCCCAGATCGCATCAAACTTGTGATGCTTTCCTGGCTTGGCCTTATTTTTATTCCATTTGAGGACTAAATCCCCCACCTAAAACCAGCACTCTATCATTTTTCTTCCAAACCACTTCTGTATTAATTTGGTGTGTTCAGTGAAAGCTTGATACGTCTTTTCTCTTTATTCCTCCAATAACAATAATTGGGCCAACCTTTCACTCATCGGATCATACTCCTCATCTTCATCTTTGAAAAATTACAATGTTTGGAACACTGGAAGCTCAATGTGAGAAGGTAGAATTGCTTATTTTCCATACACTAGGGAGTAGGAGGAGGCTTTAATAGACTTTTTTATAGATATACGGTCTACCCATAGAGACTGGATTAAGAACAAGTGCCAACTCCTTTTATTGCTACCTAGTGTCCTCTTCAAGATTCACAATAAATTCTTGTTTGTATATTCAGCCAACCCATTTTCTTACGGGTAGTAATTGGATGATTCTTTAAGGTAGATCCCAAATTTATTGGAAAACTCAATTATTTTAGCTCCAATAAATGGAGTTTCATTATCTGTTACAATGGAATATGAGACTTTGAAGTGGGTAATGATTCCCTTCAAGAAAGAAATGACTTTATCTTGATTCACTTTTTGGGTAGGGATAGCCTCTGCCCACATGGTGAAATAATATATTGTCGTTAAAATATTTTTGTGCTTCATAGAAGAGAGTGGGTCTATGACTCCAATGAAGTTAAGGTCCCACTACTAAAATGACACTTCCACTTGAATCAGGCATAGGGACGATACCCCTTTCCTGGTCTTTCCAACATACCATCGATAATTATCATAGTGTTGACTTAATTTATGAGCATTGGCGAACAAAGTAGGCCAAAAGTAGCCAGCTCGAATGATCTTCAAGGCCATGAGACTTCCTGCATAATTGCTATCAGATAGAAAAAAATTAAACTCCTCTAATATTTATTCCTTCTCTAATTGCTTAACACATCTGAGGAATACCTGTCAATATATTTGTGGAACAATCCACTAGGCAACAATACATACTTAAGTGCTTGTAGCCTGAACCTCCAATGCTGTGAAGCATCAAGGTGTGATGGAAATTTAGCAGTGGTAAATAATTAAACAAGGTCATATATCCAGTTGCAACCTATTATAGCACGATTCACACAAATTATTTCTCCAATATCCTCCTTATGTGCCATATCCAATGATTTTGCTGCTGCACTTTTAGCTAATTCCTAGCAAAGAGCTCATCCATGAACTAGCTTTGTTTGTTAGATATCCACATCATACTCTTGAATTTTTGAAACCCAATCTACTCTTTTGTCACCTAGTTCCCCTTGGAGAATGAAGTTTCAAACATTTGGGTGTATAACATAAACAACCATTTTACTCTATGAAACAAAGTGCCAAAATTTCTTCAAATATTTCATTACTGTGTACACTTATTTCTCGATGAAATTATACATCTCCTGGTGTGACGCAATGAATTGGATCAAAAAAGCAATGGGCTTTTCATCTCCATACTCTTGCTTCTGTATGAGAACAATAGCATAACTCTCTTGCTCGCCTACTACATAGATAATGAAGTATTTTGAATAATCTGGATTAATTAATACTGGCACTTGGGTGATCATTTCCTTGATATCCTAAAAATATTGTCTTCTTAACTTGGTCCATTTGAAATCAACATTCTTTTTAAGGAGATAAATCATGGGTTTCACTACCTAAGAAAAATCAGTAATGAATTATTTGATGAAATTTATCTGACCAAAAAAAGATTGTAGGTCTATTTTGTTAGTTGGTAGTGGTAGCTTCAAGATCACCTCGACCCTTATGGGGTCAATCACCAGTCCTTCTTGTGAGATCACATGACCCAACAATTTCCCTTCTTTGATGGTGAATATAGACTTCTTTGGATTAATGGAAATCCTGAACTCCTGGTATTTTTGAATACCTGCCTCAAATGAGAAATGTGGTCTTCTCTATGATGTGAAAACATGGTCATGTCATCAAGATAGATTACAATAATTCTATTTAATAACTCACAAAAAGTGACATCCATGGCCCTTTGAAAATTTGTGTCAGTATTTGAGAGAATGAATGGCATCCTTTTATAGGCAAACTTGCCCCACTTGGTAGTGAACATCGTTTTGTGCTGATCCTCATATTCTACCTAAATTTGGTTGTAATCAGAGAAACCATACCATAATGAGAAAACTACATGGAGGATATGATGAATCTGTGGTAATGAGTAATGATATTTTAGTGATGCCTAGTTCAGGTTCTGAAAATCGATGCACAACTGGATATCTCCATTCTTATTTCAAACTAGCACCAGGTTTGCCACCCATGTTGAGTGCTTAATTGGGTATATTATCTTTGCTTCCAACATCTTTAATAGTTTTGCCTTCATGAGCACCTCGATCTTAGGATTGATGAGCCATTGTTTCTTCAAAAAGGTTTTACCCCCTCCTACAGCTCAATGGTATGTTGAATTACATTCTTGTCATATCCCTTTAAATCTTGATAGCTCCGTGCAACGATGTTTGGGAATATAACATAATTTATTAATGTATTCCAATTCTTCTGCCATGCAATTAGTTTCAATTTTTATGATCATATTAGGTTCTAGCTACAACTCCTTATACTCCTTTGCATCCACATTAATTTATGCTTTTCAGCCTGATCATTTTGATCAAATAAGCTTTCCAGCAAAATCATCCCCTCCATATCCTATTTAACAAGTATTATGTCATTTGTGCTTGCAACTTCCTTAATAAGAAAATTAACTATTTTCTCATCATTATAAAACACTTGCCAATAGAGGTTCTTATCATGGCACTGAGGGTCTATAGATTACCCTGATAGTCTTGGGTTTTTTGACTACTTGCTCCACGGGAGAGTAATTTGCACCAAGAGAGGCTAAAATATCTGCATGTTTGTTTTGATCTCATGAAATTACCTAAATATTCAAGGCTATAAAGGAATCAAAAAAATCCCATACTTTGTTGTGATAGGCTTTCAAGTAGTGTTACTTTGACACACACTTGTTTGTGGTGTGGTTTATAATGAGCTCAGAGTCTCCAAAAATTTGTAGCTATTTTATGCCCAACTTTTTAGCCTTTTTTAAACCAAGACACAACACCTCATATTCAGCTGCATTATTCGTGCAACTCCAAGTTAGTCTATAAGAATAGGTCTTCTGTAATCCTAGTAGGAGATACCATAACAATACCAGACCCTACACCATTCTTGCACCTTGCACCATCAAAATACAACTTCCATAACTGATCTACAATAGGGTCAAGGGAATCAGGGACTTCTTCTTCAATCTGCTTAAGTTTGGTTATAGTATAACAATCAATATTTGTTTTGACCATCACATTGAAATCCATGAGTGAGAACTCATCTTCAAGGTAGATTTCTTCAAACACTTCTTCCATCAAATCAACTTCTTGTAGTTCTTCAGTCATCATGTTGACTATGCCTGTAGATTTTTCTTCCTCTTCCAATTTCTCTATGTGGAAAGTGGATGGCTTTTCATTATAAATACAAATTCTCTTTCCTTTGAATAGAATTTCCAAATGTGAATAGTCTAATGAAAGGTATTCTCCCAATTTCATTGTGAACTCCCTTGAGAGGCACATGCTGAAGTACGGTTCCAAGTCAACCACCACTACTTCTTGGATAACAATGATTTACGGTATGCTATGTAGAACAATAGGAATATCTTTGATTACTCCCACTATTTTGACTAGGGTCCCATCCAATTGCAATACTCCTGGACTACTTCTTGTGTATTCCATTCCCATTACTTCACAAACTACTTTAGGCATGATAGTAGTCACGACACCGAAGTCAATCATATAGTTATGCACAATCCACCTCTCCATTCTAAGTGATAAATATAATGAGGGTGGCCTATTTTTTCTAGTGGTCAAAGTTGGGAGTGTACAAAAACACTATTTGGGAATGACTCTTATTTTATTCTTTTGTAGTCTTAAAATACTTTTGCAAAAATTCAACCTATTTAGGCAGCTGTAGTGCATCATACAAACTCACTTTTGTAGGTATCTTCTTCATATCTTCCACAATGTTATAATTAGAAACACTAGGAGATTTTTCTTCTATCACCCACTCATACTTGTCCTGATATTGTTGTGTAGCTTCCACTCTTTGTCTCTTAGTCAATTATGGGTACTTAAGACACTCCTTAGCATATTCTTTCGACTCATTTTACGCTTGTGCTACTGTAGGATGAGAAGATGATGCTTTTGGTTGTGACTTCTCTTGAGTTGGTTTGGGTAGTAGATCCTTCAACAAGATATAGAATCCTACTTTTTATCATTGTACCAACTTTGCTGGTGTTCACTTTTCATTTGATTTGTCGGCCTTCCTCATCTAGGGTCTACAGTCACCGACTTCTTTCCAGATCTCGTAAGAACTGAAACTTGCTCCAAAGAGGGTACCATAAAATTATGATCAGCCTCCATTATCATATTGACTTGGTCGTCGATAGAACTTTCTGCTAGCATTTGCACATAGTTAAGATGCACCATGCATGTGTCTTCTCCATGAGTATCATTGCACATTGAGCACCAGTATGCCTTCTATGATGTGCTAGTTTCTTCATTTTCTAACACCATTGTGCTCCTCTCAGGGCCCTTGTTAGTAGATGCTTGCTCTTGGGTAATTGGTGGAGTTTGAAATCTTCCCGACCAAAAATTAGCTTCTGCTTGCTTCTTCCTTACTACAGTCGGTTCATTGGACATCATTCTTATAAATGAATTAGAAAATTGCACTTCTTGCAACAATTTCATATAAGAATCATAATTTTAGGGTGTAGGAGATGCTAGTAAAGGTAGAGGCACTGGTGGGGTAGGTAACGACAATAGAACAGGTAGTTTCAGTAATGCTAGGAAAGGAACAAGTGCTGGAAACTGTGGTACAATCGGTGGAGGTAACTGTGAGATAGATGGTGTAGAAATTTGTGGAACTAAAAATAGAGTGATTTGAGGTGAAACCGATATCCATGAGGAAACTGGATACATAGAGGGCATAGGTTGTGAGAATGCACTGGAAAATAAATGTTGTGTAAGGTCAGGCAGGATAGGCATGGTCGCTTTTGAAGTAATTTTACCTATGACGATCAAGTCAAATTTGGCCTTCTACACCTGAGTGTATATATCTGGAAATGTATTCACAATGGACTATCAAACTACAATGCTAATATAAGAGTTAAATGCTATGAGATAATAGAATGCAACTTGTTCATGTGTGGGCTAAAGACCGTAAGGAACCCTTTGCCAACTTTAGGCAAACCTGACATTGAAATCAACTATCTCCTCTTGTAGATGCCTTTGGATCATGGTAAATTTATTTAGCAAGGAGAATGGGTTGGCTTGCTCATGAAAATTTTTGATCAGTAATTTCATCAACTAATACCATGTGGCGATAGTGGTGGGATGCAATGATCGATACCAGTACAAAAAATTTCCTCTAAGTGATAATATCTTCATCTACTATGTCATGGATTGTAGTCAAAGAAGCTACATCTTGAATATGCTCATAGGTGGTCTTACCAATACCATCATAGGTAGGCAAAGCCTTCAAAGCTACTTGAGGAACTAGATTTTGTGCTTGTAAATTCAAGGCTCCTGAGCTATTCCATGCTGGGAACTACCTTGGTGGTTGTGGCTGCTATGGCGATGGGTTCTAAGCCATGTGGACTGGTGTGTGTGGTTGAGCTTGAGGAACACTAGTAGTAGTACTAACTAGACTTGTAGGAGTAGAAAACACACCAACTAATCATGAGGATGTTACGGATGATGTATGAAGTGTATGAGGTAATGATGATGTACGATGTAAGGTAACTAATTGAGGATGCTCTCCTAACCTTTGGGTATCAAGTTCATAGAACTCAATGGGATTTTCAAGATTTTTGGCCTTCGATCTCATAATCATGAAGCACAACTTTCATTGCCCTCATGTTTGGAGGTTTTTGGGTAGAATCGAGTCACCAGATGTTATAACTATACAACACAAAGGCAAACATCAAAACTTAATATTGTTGAATGTGGAACTTTTGAGGTCCCATCGAGCATGCCAAAAATTATTGGTCAAATATCTGCCTAATTATACAAACATGTATTTGTGCGCCATAAACATGGACAAAATTGAAATTATGAAGGAAAGGGATGTCCTCTGTGCCAATCTCTAGAGAGGGTTGGCTCCCTTACTAAATCCTACACTGGTTTAAGACTAGATTTGCAAGAAAGAAACTAGAAATAATAGAAAGAAATGGGAAATATGGCCATAGGCTGAAGGTGTATGATTGAGCATAGACTAGCAGTAGGAATTCTACCCAAGCATTGAAATAGCATGTAATAAAAGAAAAGTAGCAGAATTTACTCACAACCTTGCAGATACAACCTCCAAGATCACATTCTAGAACTCACTCCTTACCAAAAAATATTCAAATTCAGATGCAAAATTTAAATTTAATAGCAGATAATGAATGAGCATAAGATTGAAATACATAAATACAGAAGGAAATCACACATAAAATAACTTGCAAATTTAGAATCCCTGTATCTTCTATTTATGTAGAGAACTTGAGAAGTTTTCTCACAGAATTTCTAATCTCCTTTTACAATGAACATTGGTTAGTATTTATAGAGGATTTAACCTCTTTCATTAAATGCACATGAGGACAAAATTATCACATATTAGGAACCATAGCGAGGAAATTCCTCCTTGGAAATATTAAAAAATCATCCTTTCAACACAACGATCCAGATTTTAAGAAAATTCCTTCGAGAATTCAACATTTATGGGTGTCAGTGTGTGGAAAATTGCTAGGCTTGGTCATTGACTTAGTATGTTTGGCATCCTTAAAAATATGCTTCCCCTTGGAAATCATGAAAATCACCTTGCATTTTAATACTGTTGCCTTTCTTGCTCAAGATCCACAGTATGAGTTACTCTTCGCCAAAATAATTTAATGTTCTTCATTTGCCTACCTTGGGAGTTCTTGAAAACCCGTGACATCGTTGATAGCACAATTTACCTGAACTAGACAATAAGTGAATGCTCATTTACTACTTTCATGATGTGCATTGGTGGAGAGAGCACCTTTACTTGATGTAACAAATTATATTCCTTTTCTAGTCATGACAACAACTATCTTTTGTTCCTAGGTGAAAGCACCCTAAAAAACTACGTCATTCTCTTTTAAATCTATGTTCACCCCAAAAAGAGGTAAAAGGAGCTATCAACTTCCTCCTTGGGTGAATGAAAAATTATATTTTCAACATCAGTCATGTACCTTCACCCGAACTCAGAATTTAGAACATGTTCACCCACTAGAGAGGTGAATGGAACTTTCACCCCTCAACAGGGGTGAACAGATTGTTGACTTTCAAAATTTGTTCTTGTTGACGTTCTCCCACTTTAACATTTATGGCACGTTTTCCCTTGGGAGGGGTGAATGGAGCTTTCGCCCCTCAACTGCAGTGAATGCATTATTGAATTTTCAATGCTACACTTCTAAATACGTTCACCCCATGTTGGGGCGAATGAAGCATTCACCCCATATTAGGGGTGAACACACCTTGTTTTGAAATTTGTCAATTTTCATTAAGTTGTACCATTGCTCCAAATATTTTTTTTCGATTACACCTTCGACTGACCAATGTGTTCAGTGAGTGTACTTCTTCATATTTTAAGGATGTTCACCCCAAATTGGGGTGAACAAATCTTTTGCCCCAACTTCAGGGTGAACGCAATTCTTTCTTCATTTCAACTTTCAACGAAATCAATACTTAGGAATTTTTGAAACATCATTTTTAAATTTCTCTTCTTCTTTTACTTCAGCGAGGAGCGCATAGAACTTTCCCTCCTTAGTTAGGGTGAATGAATTTAACTAAATTTTATCATTTCTTCTTATTTTACATTCGCCTCAAAGTGAGGTGAACGGGCCTTTCACCCATTTCTTGAGGTGAACACGCTTTCCAGTGAAGATCTCATATGCACGATTTCACAACTATTTTATGGGCGATCCAAACCAAAGTCTCCAATCCATTTCCCATAAATTTTTCTTAAAACACCCATTAATTTAAAAGGATGTAGGAAAACAAAGAATAATAAAAATCAAATATAACTGCAACATTTTACATCGATCAAAATACTACATGTTAATATTAATATATTTTACCGTGTTACAATAAAAAATCTATAAAAAATTCAATGTGGCATATTACAAAACTGCCAACAAATTCCAAGGCTCCAAATGAACATAACCCCTTTGGTCAAATCCCAATCATCCATTCCAAAGGCACCAAATCCCTTTGGCTTCATTTCATTTGAAAATGAAGAACACAAGCTTATACTGAGAGGGGGGGGTGAACAGTATAAGACCTCTTTTTACTTTTCCTTTATACTTCAAAACAATAAATCAATATATCCAAAGCAATATCAAAACAATGCACAAGATCATCCACAAAGTGACACAAAAATTTTTATGTGGTTCATCCAAAAAACTTTTCTCTAAAAGTTATCTCAAAGTTCTTTGGGAAACCTTCCCAATTATAATGTTTATGAGCCTCGGCTCAAAGGAGAAACCTTCCCCCAATCTGAATTTATGAGCCTCTGCTCAAAGGAGATACCTTCCCCTACCTCTCGCTCCGGTCGGTGATCCTCTAGAAGACCTCTGCCTCCGCTATCCTTAGCAAATGGAACTCTATCCATGAAAGACACCTGTCTTCCCTGCTCTGGATGGAGACCTCTGTCCTCAAATCTATCACCTCAAAGCTAGTCCTCGAATTTGCACTAAACACAGTCCTTCGGTCTAGCACAAATGTCCTCTTCCTCTGTCTTTGATCTGCACCAAACACAATCCTTCGGTTAGGCACAAATCTGTCCTTAGGTTCTTCTCATAGAACCAATGCACCTCTGTCCTCAAGTTCTCTGATAGAACTATCAAACTCAGCTTCACAAGTCCTCTGCTAGGACCTGTCCAAATCTGCTCACAAGTCCTCACAGAACCTGTCCAAAACCTGCTCACAAGTCCCCAACGGAACCTGTCAAAACCTCCTCACAAGTCCCCAACGGAACCTGTCAAAAACCTGCTCACATGTCCCCAACGGAACCTGTCCATAACCTGTTCACAAGTTCATCAAGAAAACTTGCTTGGCATGAACCCACAAAGAGAATTGTTAGAGACCCAATGTGATTCATCAACCTCATAGAAGCATAAAGAGAATTTTTAGAGACTCAATATGTTCTATACTTAACTCCCAATCTCAATCTCAACTCAATCTCAATCTCAACAGAATAAGATAGATGTAGTATGCTTTTCTCAAGAACATGAAACACAACCCAACAATTGCCAACCATGCAATATCTCATATAACAATGATACTCATGTTCTTTCCAACAACCAATATATTTTCTCAACCAATTAGGGCTTCAACAAAAATGCTCAAAGACAAGGTTTAACCAACATCATTCAACTCAACATTAACCTTGAAGCATTCAACCAATCATCACAAGAAAGGGAAACAAGTAGAAATCCTTTTCCCTCCAAAGATATTTGAACAAAGCAGCCACCCACACAATATCACCAAATGCAAAGAATAACTTGCTCAAATCAACTCAAAGGAGTAAGCCCAAATCATGTATCAAGTAAAGCACTAACTTGATCAACACAACCACTATGGAAGCAACTCATCCATTAATATCAAAACAGCCAACTAAGGGTTTCACCATCTCAATGCAAGTAACAAGACTTACAAACATAAACCCTAGTGCACAATGCATCCACTACCTCAAACTAGAATTATGCATTCACCAAAACTCTCATCAAGGATAACAATGCATAAGTAGTTTTCAACCAACTAGAAAATAGGATTTACACCCAACCAAAGGAAACCTTGTTGAATACCTTTTCACTCCAATCTTATTTCAGGAAAACATGCACCACTCATAATCATAAGAAGAATGTGCCTATACCTTATTGAAGTGAAGAAACCCCTTTGGAAATCTTCCACAATCACAAAATTCTTTTGCCAATCTTCACAAGGGTTAGTAGATCACAAAATAATCAACATTACTCCACTTTTCAATAATCATCACCAAAGCCTTTAATTGCACAACTTCCTTATCTCTCCTAAAACCACTTGTACCATAAAATAAAATAAATTACAACATTGCATAACCTTATAACTCCCAAAACCACTTATACTATAAAAGTAAAATAAAATATTAAAAATAAAAACAACCCTCACACCTTATAACTCCCTTGTATATACCCAAGGTAAAATGATAATATTTAACTTACCTTGTGTAGCAAAAACTTTGGCGCCCACGACAGCCCGCGAATCTCCAAGGGATTCGAACTTGCGCTTTACTGTCAGCGAAGCGTCTTTAGAGACGACTCAAGTACCACGAGGGCTACGCACCCTGCTTGACTCTAATGGAGCACGTGCTCCCACTTCACTCTCCAATCGGCGCTCAACAAAAACTTTAAACCTTTGCTTTCGCCTAGTCTCGAACCCGAGACCTCTGTGTCGTCAGTCAACCTTACAACCAACTCTGCTGCAATGGCGGATGAGACCAAAGAAGGCAGATAACAATGTTATATTCTTTCTTTGTATCCTTCCAGAAGATAAGCAAATCTCTATCACTATCGTGTCATCAGAACTACTGCCATCTTTTGAATCACTGTGTCGTCTGCTTCAAAATCGTGTTGTCTCTTATGCTAGAATCGCACAAGGAATTTCCTCCATCCATGCTAGGCGTTGAACACGAACCACCTTCGTGCAAGAATAATGCACTACCTCCTCTACTACACTGTCACAGGTGACGTCAACCCTAAAAACTCATGCCTTGTCTTCTTCTCCCTTTAAACACTTCGCTAGCGTAGGGGTTCAATGTCGAAAACGAAAAGCTCGGTGATTAATATCAAATGCCCCTTCACCACTGTATTTTCCCTCAATTTGGGTGCTCAGATAAGGTTTGCGCTGCGTCCGTTATCCTGAGTCGAAAGCATACTCCATGTGGTTTTCGAATGCGTGGGCCCTCAACAAAACATGCTCTCCTTCGCTGATGCAGACGATGCATGGAAATTCATATCAATTCATTCACACACTTTAATGAATTCCATTGCCACCTTTTATATGCACTAAGATGCATTGATTAACACATCGGCACTTTTAATTTAATTTAATATTTTAATTTAAATTTTAAATAAATAAAATTTAAACTAAATATTTAAAATTAAATATCTTCATCACGGGGGCACCTTTTTCAACGAAACGAAGATCCAACTTGGGTTTTAATAAAAACCCATTTCAAATCTGTTGTCCATGGTTTTAAATAAAACCTTTTATTTTTTCTGCCTTGGTTTTCACAAAAACCCTTCTTAGAACTTAGAATCCTTCAACAGCTTCTTGACATCAATGACAACATCAACACTTGAGCAAAGGCAATGTACCCAAGGTACCCAAAAATTGCCAACAGAAAAAAATTGACTTTATTTTATTAGCATATATTTACTTTCAATGCATTTACTTTCCTCATCCTTATGATAAAATTTCATGTTGGAAGTAGTTTACTTTTCATGTCCTTAGCACAAAGGTTGGTCCCTACAAAGAGCAATAGGTCGCTCCCTACAAGAAGCAATTTACTTTTCATGTCCTTAGCATAGGGGTTGCTCCCTATAAGAATCAATTTACTTTTCATGTTCTTAGCATAGAGGTCACTCTCTACAAGAAGAAATTTACTTTTATCACTTCCTACAAATAGTAAAAGGTCACTCCCTACACGAAGCAATTTACTTTTTGTATCCTTAGCTTAGAGGTCACTTCCTAGAAAGATCCAAAGTTCACTCCCTACACGAAGTAATTTACTTTTCATATCTTTAGCATAGAGGTCACTTCCTATAACAAGCAATTTACTTTTCATGTCTTTAGTATAGAGGTCACTCCCTACAAATAGTTAGAGGTTTCTCCCTACAAGAAATAGTTTACCTTTTATACCTTCAATATAAACTTTACCTTCAAATACATTTTAAAGGCAAAAAATTCCTTTGGTCTTATCTCAAAATCAAATACAACTCCAAGTCACCTAAATCCAATTTGTCAAATTCCATTTCAAAAGACCCATTGCTTTGGTCATTTATAAATTCATGATTGTGGTGCCAATACCCCTTATCATCACATTAGCTTCTAGATTCGGGGTACTACTACCCTTATATCAAATTTTGCTCTCACATTCTTGTACATTCTATCTCAAAAATAACAAAAACACAAAAAATGAGTAAAGCAAAACAATAACAACAATCATAAAAAAAAACACCATAAAAATTGTCCATCAATGACGTAACCTACATCTTATTTTTTCTTTCATTTCTGTATTTATTCTACTTCTTCTTCCTCCATATCTCTTTCCTTTGGATTTATATCACTATTGTATGGTCATGCTTTGAGTAGCTACATACCTTTGATAAATTTTCATCTCCCTCTTTCTTCACATCTCTTTCCTCTTCCCCCTATCCTTATTGTATGGTAGTGCTTCAATATAAAAGAGCACTACCAAACACCTTGACTCCTTGGTATCCTCAGGAATGTTAGATGACTCCACTAAGGCTATAGAATCCTAGTTGGTAGTGAAGCATTATTTATGGATTATAGGGATAACATCCATTGGGGCTATAGATGCATGTCCGACAGTGAAGTATGCCTTATAAGTGGTGATATGCCTATCATATTAGCAACCTTTTTTTGTAAAGACCATTGTGCACTCATGGATGAGCTAGCTAACATTGACTAAGTATATAATTGGTTTGTCCAACCTAACTCAAAATGGATAAATTAACATAATTGCACACATATTGGTTCATGATAGGCTTAATCTCACTCAAGATGGTCTAGATTTCAAGAAAATGTCACTCAACTAATAGATGGGTTTGATGGTTAAATTTAGGTATTTGAATCCCTAGAAAACCTTCTAGCATGTAAAAACCCTTATCAAAAGGAATAAATATACATCATTCCTAGTTTCACAATTAGCAAACCATCATATCCACATGGATTTTTCTTAGGTCAATCATCCATACATCACCATGAGCACCCGCATACAATCATTTTTAGATCTACATTCATCATACACATTACATGTTTTCTTATCTCATTGTTTGTTTGTATGTCAATGTGACTATCAACTTGTCATTGATTACTTCTACCATACATGATTGTACAAAACAAATACACATCCAAAAAAAATTAATTACACAAGTACATTAGAAGTTTCAAAATGTATTTACACAACCACACAATTTTATTCTTAATATAAACAACATCAAATGAATGATAAATATTAAATTATATCCATATCCAATAACATATATCCAATCACTACTATAATCAAAGGTACATAACACAAGAAATCATCATATATATTATCACCATATCATCAAAACAATACTATAAAAATCGTGGCACATTTGCCACACCAAAAACATTGTTACAATACATACATCATGCACTGCTACTAATCCATTGGAGTCCATCCACTACCCTCCTATGCACCATCTTAGTAAATACTACAATTTGAACCACTTTGCATCAACCATCATCAATTAACCCTTATACATTGACCCTCTAACCAACCAAGACAAATTTCCCCTTCAAAAATCTAAAACTAAATATTTATCACTTCCAAAAGTAGGGTCATATTTGAGTCAAATTTTACTTCTCTAAACTCCTCAAAACCATCACCATTGGATCATGCTTTAAAATATTTTTCCAATCATATAATATTTTCCTAAATTTGACATCATTAGTCCTCCAATATACAAAAAAATACAATGGATCGAATAATTTAAATTGTACAAACGGTTACATTTTATTTTCAATGTACTCATATTGGAAATGAAATGGCACAAAGTTAGGAGCTAGAGATTATTAACCAGAATGAAAAATGTGACAAAATTCATTATTCAAACCCTCGGTTACAAAGCTTAAATACTATATTATTAACCATAATCTAGATACTTTAGGGAATGAGGAATAATAGGGAGGAAGGGAAAAATTAACTTAGGAGTCTAACTCCCTGCCATCCATGCCGTCCAATCCTGTCGAGTCAGCTGCCGTCCATGAAGGTAAAAGGTAAGATCCAAAGCTTACAGTTGTAAAAACATTTTTACCCCCCTTTTCTAGTAAAACCCTTTTTAAATTCCAACATTCTCCCCCTTAAATTTGAGAGGACTGACTATACAGTCTCTCAGCTTTATATATTGAGCTTTAGACATGCCTTTGGTGAAGATATTTGCAATGTTATCCAA
Organism: Wollemia nobilis; assembly: GCA_028583015.1. NCBI lineage: Eukaryota > Viridiplantae > Streptophyta > Pinopsida > Araucariales > Araucariaceae > Wollemia > Wollemia nobilis. The sequence continues at coordinate 4,167,542 of JAQPPZ010000049.1, forward strand.
AGTGCTACAATATTTCAGCTCAACTATCTGTTGTTCCACCATGTCTCGAATGAAGTGATACTTCATATCGAAATGTTTTGATCTACTATGGTGGATTGGATTGTATGCCAACTGAATGACACTGATATTATCACAATACAGTCAAGTTGGACCACTTTGACTTTCTCCAATCTCTTCAAGGATTTTTCTCAACCATAGGGCTTGAGTACTAGCATGAGTGATGGCTATATACTCAGCCTCAGTAGATGACAATGCTACAATAGTTTACTTCTTGGAACTCCAAGTTATTAGTCCTAATCCTAGACTAAAATAGTTCCCAGATGTAGATTTCCTATCATTTATATTGCTGCCCCAAATCACTATCACAGAAGACAACTAATTTCACAGAATTACATTTGTGATAATGGATTCAAAAATCCAATGTACCTTTTACATACCTTAAGATTCTTTTAGTTGCTTGTAAATGCAGCTCAGATGGACTTGCCATAAACCTTGAAACTAGAGAAACAACATATTGAATATCGGGCCTTGTGTTAGTGAGAAACATCAAACTCCCGACCATGCTTCTATAATTGGTCATGTCAACCTTTGGTGCTCCGTATTCCTTGCTCAATTGGATCCCATGTCCAATTGGAGTTGCAACTGATTTGCACTGCTCCATGGAAAATTTCTTGATCATGTCTCGAGCATACTTGTGTTGACATATGAAGATCCCTCTATTTTATTGATGCACTTCCATACCTAGGAAGTATCACATTAGACCAATATCTTTCATCTCGAACTGTTTCATAATGGAGTTTTTGAACTCCATATTCATTCTAGTGTTACTACCCATAAATATTAGATCATCCACATACAAACAAACTATGATAATGTCTACTCCATGCTTTAGGTAGTACAATTTTGGTTCACTTTTGCTTCTTATGAATCCCAACTTTCTAAAATAACCGTCAATGCATGAGTACCAAACTCTTGGTGCTTGCTTGAGGCCATAAAGTGCTTTTTTCAATTTGCAAACTAGGTTTTATTTTCCCTGTTCTTAGAAACCTTGAGGTTGTTGAAAATACACCTCTTCTATCAATTATCCATTTAGGAAAGCATTTTTTACATCCATGTGTTGAACATTCCATCCTTTATGTGCTGCTAAGGAAAGAACTGATCTGACTGTCTCTTGTCTTGCAACAGGAGCAAAAGTTTCCTCGTAGTCAATGCCATATTTCTGAGTAAAACCTTTCGCTACTAGTCTCGCTTTATGCCTTTCGATGCTTCCATAAACATTGTACTTGGTCTTGTAGACCCATTTACATCCAACACATTTTTTACCTTTGGGTAGCTTGACTAGCTCCCAAGTATCATTATTTTTTATAGAGGTGATTTCCTCTTCCATGGATTCTTGCCATATATTTTGATTACATGCCTTCTCATAGCTAGCTGGATCTAGCTGTGAACTAGTGAATAAATCATAATTGACTTCATCTCCTCTAGGTTCATGAGAGTCATCATCCCCATACAATTGCAAGTTTTCAATTTTTTGCAAAACTGTATTCATTTCACTAGCTTGGCCTCTAGTGAATCTTCGCTAGAAATTTTGATCCAGCATTTGATATGATGGATGATGTTGTAAAGTTCTTCTACCTCTTTATGGAGATTCAATGTCCATTGGTGAAGAACTTACAAATATTTGTGGAGAAGGACTTGCACTGGTGTCTGATGTACCTATAGTACTCTTGCTTGAGCTTGGAGGGGGTGTCCCTTTCTTCTTTGGAGACATTTTTTGTACCTGCTGAATCTGTGTAGAATTTACATCTTGGGATCCATCATCAATAAAAAAAAATTGATGACCCCATTCTCCCCCTTCATCAAAAATTACATCCCTAGAAAGGATAATCTTGTGGGTCTTGGGATTGTAGAGTCTATAAGCTTTAGTAGACTCACAATACCCTATAAATATACAAGCTTGACTTTTGGGATCAATATTTTTCCTCTTCTCATCAGGAATGTGTGCATATGCTAAAGAACCAAAAACTTTGAGATGCTTTACATTTGGTTTCCTTTCGTACCACCCCTCATAAGGAGTGACACCATCTAAACTAGAATTTGGACTTCTATTTAGAATATATACACTGGTTCTTACAGCATCAGCCCAATACATATTAGTCAGATGCTTAGTCTGAAGCATTGTTCTTTCCATCTCAACAATGGTGTGATTCTTTATTTTGGCTACACCATTCTGTTGTGGGGTATAGGCAGTGGGGAACTGTGTTTTGATCCCATTTGCTTTACAATATGCCAAGAATTCTGTTGAGGAGTATTCACATCCTCGATCTGTCCAAAGAATTTTTACATAATTCCCACTTTGTTTCTCTACATTGTTCCTAAAATCTATGAAGCAATCAAAAACTTCATCTTTATGTTTCAAGAAATAAATCCAGCACATGCGAGAAAAATCATCTATGAAAGTAAGAAAGTAAGAATTATTTCCTAGACTCTTTGTCTGCATTGGACCATAGATGTCTGAATGTACTAACTGAAGTGGATAACTGGCTCTCCACGCTTGTCCTTTCGGAAACTTCAATCTTGAGTGCTTTCCCAAAGCACATCCTTCGCATAATTCCTTCTGTTCTGTCATTTTGGGAAGTCCTGTCACCATAGATTGAGAAGTTAGTAATTTCAAGCTAGCGGAATTAAGGTGACCATATCGCAAGTGCCAAAGTAAACTTGGATTTTCTATAGCTAGATTTGCAATTTTAGCTCCCCTAGCTTACCAAAATTGAGAGGGAATAACTGATTCTTGGTCATAGGAACCTGTGTGATGACTCGATTACAATTGATTTTATCAAGAATGAGACATTTTCCTTCATCAAAAACAAGTTTGTAATTGTTCTCCATAATTTGCGCAACGCTTAGCAGATTGTGTTGAAGCTTTGGAGTGTAGTAGATGTCATTCACTGTCTTGAGTCCTCGTTTTGTTGGAAATTCCATGGTTTCGATGCCTTTGAATTGCAAAGATTTATCATCCCCTAATTTTATTTGGGATGTACAAGTGTAATCTAGAGTATCAAATAGATTTTTGCTGCCACTCATATGGTTTGATCAACCAGTATCCAGAATCCAGGTGTCATTGAGATTTTGTTCTAATTGACCATATGAAATAAAAAGATTAGATTGTTCATCTTCTTCTCCATAGGTTCCATATTGACTACTACTGTCTTGAGAAGATTTTGACCAGTAATCACGAGCAAAGTGACCTGGCTTGCCACAGTTGAAACAAGCTGATTTGGACTTGTCACTTCCTCGTCCTTGATTTCCACTTCGTCCTAAATTTCCTCCTCGATTTTGGTTTCCACCTATGTTTTGATTGCCTCCTCTGTTCTAATTGCCTCCTCTATTGGAGTTTCCTCTGCCTCTACCTTGTCTTTGACCTCTGCCTTGGCCTATTCCATGTCCTCTTCCAGTATTTTCAGTTGAGGTGAAGGCTTTATCATCGCTTCTATAGCTGGTGGAAGTAGATTCCTGTAATCTATCTTCATGAAACATTAGTGATCCAATTAAGGAATCAAATGAAAAAGTGGACATATTTTTTTATTCTTCTATGATCATAGCAACATGATTCCATATTTTTGGAAGTTTTTGCAACACTTTTGTTACAATTGTCTCAGGATTAATATCCTCGCCAAGTGTAACCATTTTATCAATAATTGCTTTTACTCTGACACAGTAATCACCTACTTTTTCATCTTCTTTCATTTTAAGATTTTCAAAATCTCTTTTTAGTGTTTGAAGCCTCACTTGCTTCACTTGATCACTACCCTGGAATCCATCTTGTAAAGCTTTCCAGGCAGCTTGTGTAGTTGTACAAGCAGCGATTCTAGGGAATATATTCTTCTCCAATGTTGATTGAAGATGAGAAAGAGCAGAAGAGTTGCTCTTTTGTCCTTATTTTAGTGTTTTCTTATCTGCGACACTTAAAATTTCCCAGTTTGTGGGTTCTGTGTAACCCTCTTCTACTATGTCCCATAAACATTTCCCTAAGAGCAAGGTCTTCATTTTTATAGACCAATACTCGTAGTCATATCCATTAAATTCTGGAATAGGTATGTTGTTTCTTGAGTCCATAGTTTCTAAAACACTCTTATTTCTCAGTTACAAAAAAGTACTCTGCTTTTTGAAAGAAGGAAGAAAGAAGAAAGAAGAGATTACAAATTTAAGTCAAATCTGGCTTGAATCACTCTATCACTGATGGCTTGTTCCTCTTGCTATGGTGCTGCTACTTCTTGAGGAACAAAATTGTCTACTACTTCTTCTTCGTCTTCGCTAATCAGAATGATCTCTAGTGGATCTGGTTCTAGAAATTCTACTGAATTACCATAATGAGTATATTCAATTTCTTGATGTTCAATTGCAATTGATTCGGATTGCTCAAATTCACTCCTCAATGAATTATCTTCAAAATCAGCCTCGTACCCTGAGTCAGGATGCCTTTGATGTACGATTACTGCATTTTGAAGTTCATTAAATACAACATGGAGTCCGTAACTCCTTAATCTGTCATCAAATATTTTTGGATTTGCTCTTGCTAAAATTGCACATAAGGCATGATAACAACCATTCGGTCTTATCATCAATGCCTAGTTACAATTTTACAATTTTTTTTACAAAATTAAGCCTCTCGGCCTTTTTAATCTCAATTTGATGATTCCCCGAATCAATAAAAAAACTTTGCCTTTTACAAGAAAATTGCCTCTTAGGTAATTGCTACTATTATATTTTCTTTAAAAAAAAAATTATAAACTTATTTAATAAAAATAATAATTGTTCTTTTAGAAGAATTAAAAAACAAACAATTATAATTGATTTATTAAATATGGAAATAAATTTGAATTTAAAAAAAAATTAAAACTAAAACTAAATTTAAAAAAAAAAAAAATTAATCAATAAAAAAAAGGAAGCAGGTAGGAGTCGAACTCATGATCAAGTAGACGGCTACGTCTTAGGCTGGCTCCTCGAGCCAGTCGAGCTGCATGGCCCGATGGAAGCCAAAGGAGGCTTCCATCCTTTTAACTATCGCGACCGCGCAGTTCCAAACAAAAACACGGGACTTTAGTCCCACATTGGCTGTGCGCAGCCAATGTAAGGGTTTAAAACCCTTTGAAGACACAAAGGTCTTCGATTGCCTTCGGGCAATCATCGATCAAGCCTTTTGCCTTCGTTGTCTGCCACTTGTTGCATGCCACTTGTCACGTCTATCTCCCATGTGTGTCCACCACTTATCGCATCTCTGTCAGTCTGTTTGCTCACCACGTGTCAGTCTGGTTAGATCCTTAGTCTGTGTGCTCTGATCTCCTTGAGATCTATGTTGTCCTATGGGCCTCCTTCGAGCTCATCAATCTATGAGCATCTTGGACCTCCTCGTGATCCATGTCCACCTGTCGATCACCTTAGGCTTTGTGTCCACATGTCTAGCCTACTCCTCGAGATCCGTGTCTGTTGGCTCTGATACCAGATATTGGAAATGAAATGGCACAAATTTAGGAGCTAGATATTATTAACCAGCATGAAAAATGCGACAAAATTCATTATTCAAACCCTCGGTTACAAAGCTTAAATACTAGATTAATAACCATAATCTAGATACTTTAGGGAAGGAGGAATAATAGGGAGGAAATGAAAAATTCACTTAGGAGTCTAACTCCCTGCCATCCATGCCGTCCAATCCTGTCGAGTTAGCTTCCGTCCATGAAGGTAAAAGGTAAGATCCAAAGCTTATAGTTGTAAAAACATTTTTACCCCCATTTTCTAGTAAAACCCTTTTTAACTTCCAACAACTCATCCATAAGTTTTAAATTTTCCATTTCAAAAATATTCCATATCAAAAATTTTACCTCTTCTAGTCCCTACACAATCCTATAATCATATTTTTTTAAGAAAATTACAATCATCTTCCCATTCTTCATCCACAAAATGATTACTTGAGGGGTAGATATCACACATTAAAATTTTTTGTAGACACAAAAACAACACCAATCCGATTATGTGACTGCAAACACTGATCGCATTGACACACACAGCCCCCAGGGCAGCCCTCAGAGGTTAAACAGTGGTCCTAACCACTCACATAGCAGTTTTGGAAGGTCAAAAATCAATTTGGCACCTTTCAGGCACTCTGCTCCAAATTCGTCCCACCCCGGGATGAGTACAAATTGGTCTTCATTCCACCCAGGGACGATTACCAGAATTCGCTCCTGGGTGGGGCGAATAGTAGGTTCAATGGGCAAAAAGTCAAATCTTGACAAATGGCAGCTCAGACTCGCCACTTAACTCCTCCTTCCTTGCATGTGAGGGTGAGTGAGCATTTTTGAGCGTTAGAGGTTGTTACAAGGGTAGTCATGAAGTCCCAAATCAGGGAGGAATCTCCTCCCTCCTAGGGAGGCATGATTGCCAAGTGGCGCCTCTGCATGCCCATACATAGAGGCCTGTCAGGTCTATAAAATGGTGAGTCTCCTCACCCCAAAAAAGATAGAGAGAAGGAGCATTTTGAGCAATGAAGTGCTGCCATTTTACTACCTCACATCCTCTTTGATTTGTGCCTTCTACATCCTTGATCTCTTTTGCAAAGGAGGTCATTGGGTGACTATTGGAAGCGCAAATCCGGACCCCAAAACCCGACACTTGACCACATTGTCCTACCCAATTTTTTGACAACACTCAATAATAGATTTTGGACCAATTCCAAGTGGATTGGTGCCAAAACAAAGCCTCAAACGGTGGGCGTCCTGCCCGCGGGTGCCCCCCGCACTGCTGCAAGTCTAATCGTCCCACCCCAAAATGATTAGGAATCTATGGTAGATTTCCTTACTATTATTTTTGCATTTGATTTTATGCTGCTTAAATAGCTTGTAGTTTAAATTTCATCTTGTTTTGAGCAATTTTGATCATGTTTCTATTATATCTTGTCTTCACTAACATGCAGGCGACATCGTCAAATTCCTGGTGATCGAGGCCGAATTGGAGAAATCTGACCTTCTGGGTCTTCTCAAAACACCCCTTTTTACCTAACCCCTAACTTTGCAGGTCACCTGGAGCCTCCGAGATAGGACATTTAGGGCAGTGCTCTTAACCATTTTGTTGCAGGTTTATTCGTCCCGCCCCGGAACGATTATCGTTTTGTTGCAGGTTTATTCGTCCCGCCCCGAAATGATTAGAAATTCACGATGATTTTTTTGACTTTTTCACTTGCAGTGCCCTCTTGGTAAGGTCTTGATGCTTCTATGAAATTTTTAGGTCATTTTGATTTGTTTTGTCTGTCATTTTGTTCATTTTCATGCATGCATCCTTCATGGGTTTTTGAGATCATATACTTCATTTTATCTATAGGTGCTACTGACTGTTTGCTGTTTCTTTGAACATAGGATCTCGACATTGGAGGAGCAGCAAGGAGTGAAGATTCATCAACACAAGCGACGACAACATTTTGGTCCGCCCATTTTACATGTGGGCACGCGGAAGAAGGATTCCTAATACATGATTGTAAACGAAGCAATGTTAACGCTCCTAGCCCCTGAAAAGGGAGGAGATGTCTTGTAACCAAGATTTAAAGAGTATTAATAAAAGGGTTGTGCTTTTCCATACTTGCTTTGTCTCGTTTCAATTCGTTCATTTATCTCTTTTCATGCACTTTCAATTCCTAGGACTTAAGCGTTATCTTTTGCTTCGCATGCATCGCATTAGTGTTTCCTTTTCGCTTTCGTATCCTCGTGCTTTCAGTGGCGATCACGGTGGGACCCTATCCTCTATTTTTTTGAGATCAAGAATCTGATCAAAAATTGTTTTTTTTTGCTTGCAGGTACCATTTTTCAAATGTTGGACTGCTGCTCGTTCCAGCCTGTGGCGAATGCAGACTATAATTCGTTTGATCCAGGGATGAATGAGAATTCCTCTCACCTTGTGATGAATTACTGTTCTATTATTCGTCTCACCCAGGGATGAATAGCTCTCTGTGCATTTTCAGGATAGAAGGTCAGAAGCAGCTAGTCTAGGCAGAGAAGAGGTAGGGATTCTGAGCAGTTCCTATCATTTTTCTGTTTTTGGTTTTCTATTTTCTATCCATTTTTGCTTGCTTAGGGAAATTTGTTGCTGCATGTTTAATTTTCCTTAATAAAAAGAACCCCACACACATCACGTGGCACTTTAAAACCAAGGAGCTGGTCGTAAAACCCCAGCCCTTGATCAAGACCAATGATGGATTTCATCACCACCTTGGCTTGAATTTTGCATCCATTACCCCGATCATGACTACTGCTAGACATAAATCCTGATGAAATTTGACCGAGTGTAGCTGGGGTGATTCCAAGTGCATGAGGATAAGTCTTCTATGGTAGGTGTCATAAATAGGGCAATCCCCCTTTCGTACCGCCTACGTACCACGTACCATCTGCTCTCACGTACCTATAGTTTCCCTCACGTAAGGGCGGGTATATAGAGAGGTTGGTATATCGGCCTGGCAATGGTATATCGAAGGGGCGACCATTTTTGGGAGTCATAAGAGCCATCATATTGCATTGGTTACAAAACATTCTTTACAAAAACTTTCAAAACAAAACAAAAACAATCAAAACACACTAAACCAGGTTTAGGGCACACCCATAATCTTTAAACGAGATAATCATTGCTTTGTGTGTGTGTGGTATTTTTATCTTTAGTGTAACATAAAAATTTAAAAAAAATCATAAAAAAATATAAAAACCTACATAGCTTGTAGAGGGACATCATCATGGTGTTCACCCGTAGCCAAGCCCAATCACGGGCGAATGCTACGGAGAATGTCCAAGGGGGCACAAGTCGCCTCCGGTATAGCCCCAAGGATTTGGTCATACCACCTTGGTGGCCTGACACACAAGGCAGTCCCCTCCATGCCCTGATAGAATGGGACTATAGGGGCACCCCTTCTAGGGACACCCCCTGCCAGCATAGCACCCAGCACACACCCTTTCAGGAGGGGTACATCCATAGGAGAGCTCCCTTAGATGCTCGCTATGATTGGCCACCATGTGATGAAGTGCCTGAACAGCAGGGGGTCCGCAAGGAGAGGCCACATGATTTCGATATCCCTCCTCTACCCCCTATAGCTGTTAGAAACACCAAGCCAAATCGAGAGCACAAGGCTCTCCTGGCAGGGCGAGCTAACTTTGCCCGCCCCTTTCACATATATGAAGGGGAGTACGAGGAAGACCTTTGCATCCCTCAAGAGCAACATACAGCATGGGAGCAATGCACCTCCGCACCTGCTATATACCATGATCACCTATCGAGGCCAGAGCCTCAGGTGAATGCTGCCAACCTCGATAGAGGGAAGCAACCTGTAGAGGTCTCGGATCATCGAGGCCATGATAGGTATGTAGGAGAGGCATCTAGGCCTCCTAGGATCAAGACGATAGATCAAATCGACCTGGCACTCACCAGACATGTCGTCTACCAAGCACAGATCGCGCAGCTTGAGCAGGACCAATAGTAGTTGGAACATTTGTACCACCTCAGCAAAGAGCACATTCAGCGATAAACAAATGAGCTACTTTAGGAAATTGTGCCTGAGAGGGTTCCAATCCCTCACAATCAGAGAGTAGAGGCATATGAGAGGCACAACCCTACAGTGCGGGATAGGTCTCCAAGACCCTACCAAGTGCTGCCTCCAAGACCCCCTAGGCATGAGCAGGAGGCCACTCCCAGAAACAATGAGGGATACCCTCCATGGGCACCTATCCATGCTCATAGGTCTCACCCAGTAACTCCTCAGGAAGCCTATGAGGAGTATGAACAAGAAGAAGAGCGGGCTGAAATGCCCTATCAAGGCAGAGGGGGTGCTATCCGGCCACCCCTCTATAGGCCTCCAGTTCCCTGCAATGCGCAATGGGAACAAGCTACGGAGGAGGAGATTAAGTCCTCCGATGCATATAAAGCGTTGTTAGAGCATTTGGAGTCTATGGAAACCAAAACATCTGGGCCCCAAAAGCCCACTTTACGACAACTCCACAGTCACCCAGTGCATTCGTCAGTGCCAGCACCTCCTTACCTGAAACATTTCAAGCTACCCTAGTTAGCAACCTTTAGGGGGGAGGAGGATGCTCAAGAGCATGTAACTAGGTTCCTGAGCCAATGCTTCGGCATTCAGGATAATGATGCTTTGTTATTGAGAACATTCATAACCACATTCGTAGGCCCTGCCTCGGACTGGTTCACTCAATTACCAAAGCATAGCATCTGCAATTTGGATCAGCTAGTGGACGCGTTCCTTGAACGCTTCGCCTTCAACACCAAGAAGAAGGCGTCACTAAGCGATCTGGCCAGCCTCAGGCAATATGAGGAGGAAACCATGGCAACATATGGGAATCGGTGGAGGACGCTGCTGTCAAAGCTGCCCTACCTTCCCCCTATGTCTGATCTTACACAGATGTTCTCTAAGAGCTGTTTGAGATCGATATCTATGCTATTGCAGCTGCAACAATATGCCACTTTAGAAGAAGCTCTGGCGCAAGCCAGAATTATTGAAGAGATCAAAATTTAGGATGGTGAAATTGCTAAGCCAAAAAAGAAAGAATGGTCTAAGAACAACAACAAGATAGGGACCACGCAACAGAAACCCACTACGGTTAATCAGGTTGCAATCAACGTCCCTAAGCCTACACAAGCAACACAACCTCAAAAGGCTAACTATCAGGTGGTCCCTCCTAACAATTATGAACAAGAGAATAATCGACAAAAGCAGAATCAGCAGTGTCACCCTCGATGACAATTCACACCTTATACGGAGTCTAGAGACTCCCTGTTTGACCGCTTGTCTACGGTGAATTTGATCAACCTACCAGAGGTCCAACCTATAGACCCCAACGTGCCGAAACCAAAGGGGTATAGAGAAGAATTGTACTGTAGGTTCCACCGATGGAGGGGGCATGATCTCAACATTTGTTGGACGTTTAAAGGCTTGGTGCAAGATCTGATAGATAACAAGACATTAGTGGTGGACAATCCCATAGCACCAGGAAACCAAAATATGGAGGTCTTCAAAGACCCCTTGCCCACCCATGATGCATCGACAAAAACCCTCCAAGTCAATGAAGTAATGCAGAACTGCCCAATGCAGGGGTATGTCGAAATGATCAGTATAGTGACTCAGAACAGGAGGTATCCGAGCACAACCGCCTCGACGGTGACTACAGGAGAGGTGCCAACAATGTCACAACAACAACAGCACCCTACGCAGTCTCCTCCGCCTAGACCAGTGGTCACAATTCAGACCAAGCTCACCCAAAGCTTGAGGACCACGTCGGCTAGGCTCTCCATCTACGAGCTTATACAACAATCGCCACCCCATCGGGAAGCTCTAATGGAGATTCTAAAAGCCATCGAGTTGCAGCCCCACGAGGCAAATTCCTTCAACAACTTCATGGGGCATGTCAAAAGATGCACCGAGCCAGTCATCACCTTCAGAGAGGATGAATTAAAGTCAGTGACTGGCGACATGGCGGATCCACCCCTGCACGTTATCGCGCGGGTCAACGGGATCCCCTACAAGAGAGTATTGGTGGACACTGGCTCGTCCAGTAATATCATTATGACAACGGCCTTGAAGCACCTGAAGTTGCCCGCATCTCACATAGTGGCCTCCACCTACACATTGCGAGCATTCAATGATGCGATATGCTCGACAGTCGGCACAATTGTCCTACCCATCCAAGTGGGACAAAAGACAATTCCTACATTGTGCCACATATTGGAGGGAGAGATGGCCTATAACATCTTGTTGGGCCGGCCATGGATTAGGGACATGAAGTGTGTCCCTTCAATAGCTCATCAGTGCTTGAAGTATACATTTGAAGGGCAAGTGCATGTAGTCCCGACGGACTTAGAACCCTTCAAGTACTGCAACACGGTGCAACTGATGCCGCAGTCGACCCTCCCATCAACACACTTGGATTTCTAGTTGAATCCATCTAAACAAGGTCTGATTCCATAGGCATCCTCGCTGTCAAGTCCACCAATTCCCCAGTTGGGTCCATCTTCATCGGCTGGTCCTTCACCAACGATGCCACCTACGGTGGCCCCAACGAAGGACAAGGGAAAGAAACCCGTGGAAGAAGTACCACCCTCAGTATCAACCATCTCCACCGAGGAGGTGCCTAGTAGAATGGAAGTCGAGACGCCTAGTCCACCCGACATGGAGTGGACTCAAGAAGAACTCCCATTCCCTCCCCCCCAATCGCCAACAATCACCGTTGAAATGGCCAATACGGGCCTGGGGGAGTATCTAGTGCGGAATATTGTAGCAACACCCGCACTGGAGTCCATGCAGGACATGGGGAGACCTCGCCTCCCCATTGGTACTATTGTTCCTCTAGGCTACCCGCCCAACCAGACAAACTTTGTGTATGGGGGCCTTGATCATGGCATTGAACCGTGCATGCAAGAGGAAGAAGATGAAGAGCCTTTCATGGAAGATGTCAATTATTTGTCTAACCCAGACTTCGCTCTAAGATATCTTGGCCAATGCAATTGGCATGGATATGGGTTAGGCAGGTACGAGCAAGGAGTGCGGGTCCTCTGCCAACCAAGGTACCAAATGTCGTATGACAAATCGGGAGTGGGGTTCAACCACCCCCTACCCCTCGACATCTTGGTGGAGGATATGCAAGGCCTAGGGATAGGCAACAAGGATGGGATGGCATTAGATCCATATGCCAACCCTAACACGACATATACATTGGGGGACTATCTCCCATTGTTGACAACCAACCTTGTTGGCCTTAACAACCCTTTCCCTTCGCTCGAGAGAGGAGAAAGCTCAAGGACTCACCCACAAGAGGGGTATAGACAAGGTCAAGAAGAATCTTCTGAGGATGAGTCAGCATATGAAATAGCACCATGGGACCCTTTCGAATCAGATAGTAATCATTCACAAGTGGTCCCCATGGATGATTATCAAGAAAGTCTCTTGACAATATTCCCTTTGGATGCTCCCATCGAGCAAGTGCCACTTCAGGAGAATCAGGTCACCCCACAAAGAGCGGAACAACCCCATTGGGACCATATCAATCTGCTCGAACAAGAGGAGCCACATATGTCACAAGCAGCTATCGGAGCCAACGAAGGCCTTTGGATCTCTGACAATGATTATGAAGATGAAACTGAGATGGAATATCTCAATCATGCGCGACAACACCATCACCCCATAGACATTGATGAAATATTTGGACAACTAGGCATAAGGCTAGGGCATGAGTGGCGCATAAACTCGGCCCAGTGGAACCAAATGTTGAATCCGCCACTTTGGGCATATCGAGAGCAACTTTCGCCCAGAGACCCTATAGCAACATCAGTGTCGAGGGTAGACCCTATCCTCATATCTGCACATAGGGCCGATCCATTCGTGCCAATCCCTACAGAGCCAGATCCAGAGCACGAAGATCATCAAAGAAGTCTGAGGTACCACACCCATGGTAATGGAGACCAAAATCATTTCATCAACATGATCTCCATTGACTTAACCGCCCCCATCCACAATCCAGCCGATCCAGCATGGCCATTGCATCTAGACCTAGATGCCATAGGTTGGGATCGCGCTAATTCACCACCATCACCATCAGAGTATTGGCCTTTCGGTGAGATGCTTCATTTCACCCCTGGGCCAACTCAGGATATCTTCCATGCTGAAGAGGAACCCGAGGTTCCCAATGCAGATCTCAATTCAGCAAATGATATCCACTTGATCCCGACTCCACACCAGTTGGAGGATGGGTCACACATGTCAGTTGAGGAGACAACTGACGTAGACATCGGCTCAGATCCAATGAATCCATAGATTATCAAGTTGGGGGTAAGCCTATCCCTCGAAGAGCAAGCCGACTACATTGCCCTTCTCAAAGAGAAGAAGGAGGTTTTTGCATGGTCCTACAAAGACATGTCGGGGCTAGATCCGTAGCTAGTCACGCATAACCTAATGCTTGATCCGACAGTCAAGCCAGTGAAGCAAAAACTATGTAAGATGCACCCAATAGTGGCCTTGATGGTCAAAGACGAATTGCAGAAGCTGTTGGATGCACAGTTTGTCATCTGCATGGATTACCCACCATGGTTGTCCAACATGGTGCCCGTCAAGAAGCCCGACGGGAGGATTCACATATGCACCGATTTTCGAGATCTAAACAAAGCGAGTCCTAAGGATGATTTTCCCTTGCCAAGCATCGACGCATTGGTAGACGCGAAAGTGGGTCACGAAATGCTCTCCCTAATGGATGGTTTCTCGGGATACAATCAAATTCGTATCAATCCCGAGGACCAACTAAAAATGGCGTTCACAACGCCTTGGGGGACATTTTGTTATAAGGTCATGCCTTTTGGCCTTAAAAATGCTGGTGCCACCTACCAACGTGCCATGACGTACATCTTCCATGATTACATGCACAAAACTTTGGAAGATTACATGGATGATTTGTTGGCCAAGTCCCTCTTGCGCCCAGATCATCTCGATGACTTGAGCAAGATCCTCGATCGCCTCATAGAACATAAAGTCAGACTAAACCCCAAGAAGTGCGTATTTGGCATCACATCTAGAAAACTCTTGGGTTTCATAGTCTCAAAGTGAGGAATCGAGGTGGACCCAAACAAAGTCAAGGCAATCCTTGAAATGCTCCCCCCAACTACCATCAAGCAGCTCAGAAGCCAATAGGGAAAGGTCACGTCAATCAAGCGCTTCATAGCGCAGCTATCTGACAAGTGCCGACCCATGAATAAATTATTGCACAAGGGGGTAGCATTCCATTGGGATGACGAGTGCCAGTCAGCCTTTGACGACATTAAACAATACTTGGCTTTACCGCCAGTATTGGCACCACCTAGACCAGGAGTTTCGTTCTACTTATACATCTCAACTACTGAGGTGGCACTGGGTGCCATGCTAGCCCAGAAGAATGAACTTCATAAAGAACAGGCTACTTACTATCTTAGCCGCACCCTGGTCAGTTATGAACTTAACTATGCATACATCGAGAAGCTCTGCTTGGCAGTGGTGTTTGCTACCAAAAAGCTATGCCATTACATGTTGAGCAACACGACGTATGTTGTGTCTAAGGAGAATCCATTGCGATACATGATGAGTCATACTTATCATAGTAGCCGCACGACGAAATGGATCATGTTGTTGACGAAGTTTGACATAGAATTCATTGGACAAAAATCCATCAAAGGTCAAGTCATCGCCGATCAACTAGCAGAGGCTCCTCTTGAAGATGATCAGCCTCTGGCAATAGAACTACCCGATGATGGGGTCTTCCATGTCTCAGAATCGCCAGATTCTGATGAGCCTGAGTCATAGGCCGACATAACCCTATTTTTTGATGGTTCTAAATGTGAGCAAGGAGGTGGCACGAGAATTGTATTCTTCACACCACAAGGGGCTCCAATACCCTTGTCATTTAAACTTGATTTCCCATGCACCAATAACAACGCTGAATATGAAGCCTTGCTCATAGGTCTTCAGACAACAATCACCATGAACATCAAATGCTTGAACATCTTTGGTGATTCACTGTTAATCGTCAACCAAGTGAAAGGGGTATTCCAATGCAAATGCCCAGTTCTACAGGCCTACAAAGCCCTTGTGGACAAACTCCTGGCAAAGCTTGAATGGTATGACATCGAGGCACTCCCTCGATCATCGAATCATTTTGTGGACACTATGGCCTCCTTGGGGTCACTAATCCCGCAAGACCTCTCCGGTGATATGACAACTATTCAAGTCAAAACACTATCGCAATCCGCGATGGAGCGTGCAAGCTCTGACTCAATGCTAGGAGTCCACTTGATCCAGATTGAACCATCTCTGGATAAGTTCACTCGAATCCATGATCGTTTGAATCATGCCAACTGGGGGTCCTTGTTCTCCCCTACTCCCCTTAATAGCAACACAACGCTATTCTTGCAGATTCTTTCCCGCTCAGCTTTTGCTAGGGATGAACTTCAAGAGGGATTGGTTGTTCATGTCGTCGAGGTTTCGGATCAAAAAATTGGTATTCACCCATCAGAGACTACCTCAAGCTAGGTAGCCTCCCACTTGGATTGTTGCATGTCGCAAAGAGATCATTTAAATAGAGAGTAGCAAAACATGTCTTGTTAGGAGACATTCTGTACCGTCGCAACTACGAGGGAATCCTCCTTCGTTGCTTGGACCAGTAAGAGTCCACTTGGGTGATCACCCAAGCGCACGATGGTACATGCGGTGGCCACTTCAGCGGTATGGCCATCGCTAAGCGCATTCTTCGCATGGGCTACTATTGGCCATCTTTAGAGCGAGATTGTTGCGCTTATGTAAGGAAGTGCATGAAGTGTCAACACCATGCTAATTTGACACATGTACCTTCTCAGGCCTTGCAACCGATCTAATCGACTTGGCCATTTTTGTAGTGGGGCTTAGATCTAATCAAAAATATCTCCCCTACGTCGTCAGGCCGTCACACGTTCATCATAATGGCCATAGAGTATTTTACTAAATGGGTGGAAGCAAGTTCTCGCTTACCTCTACGACTGGAACCCGCATCGCGGAGTTTATTTTACATAACATCATATGTCATTTTGGTATTCCATCCAAGATAATATCGGATAATGGGACGTCATTCAAAAACAAAGACGTGTGTGCTTTGACCACAAAGTACAAGATTCAGCATAGTTTTTCAACACCCTACTATCCACAGGCAAATGGGCAAGCAGAGGCATCAAACAAAATGCTAGTTGCCATCCTCAAAAATACAATCACAGACAGTCATAAGGATTGGCACATTCAGATCCCACTTGCCCTGTGGGCTTATCACACTAGCATTCGGACACCCACTGGGGCAACTCCATTTTCGCTGGTGTATGGCTCCGAGGCAGTCATGCCTCTTGAGTTGGAGATTCCTTCCCTACGCATATCAATGCAAGAGTTCATCGATGATGACACCGCATGGCAGGCCCGGTTAGACCAGCTTACGTTGCTTGATGAACGATGCATCAATGCTCTCGAGCATTTGCGTATCTACCAAGAGCGACTTAAGAGGGCATACAACATGAAAGTTCACCTAAGGGACTTTCAGGTTGGTGACCTGGTCTTAAAAGAGAACCAACATAATTCTAACTTGCCGCCCCATCTAAGGGACAAGTTCGTGGCAAACTGGTTAGGTCCTTACGTGATTGAAAGTAAAATAGGACCTGGGACATACCGGCTAGCCTCTCTTGATGGAATCAAGGAACTAGAACCCTTGAACATCAGTCATTTGAGGCCATTCCATATCTAAGAGAGCCATAGCCCAACCCAAAAGCTCCAAGGATTCCCATAATCGCTTGGTCAATCCCAAAAAGCTCCAAGGATTCCCATAATCCCTTTGGTCAAAACCCAAAAGCTCCAAGGATTCCCACAATCTCTTGGTCAATCCCAAAAATCTCCAAGGATTCCCACAATCGCTTGGTCAACCCAAAAAGCTCCAAGGATTCCCACAATCACTTGGTCAATCCCAAAAAGCTCCAAGGATTCCCATAATCGCTTGGTCAACCCAAAAGCTCCAAGGATTCCCACAATCGTTTGGTCAACCCAAAAAGCTCCAAGGATTCCCACAATTGCTTGGTCAATCCCAAAAAGCTCCAAGGTTTCCAGAAATCCCTTGGTCAACCCCAAAAGCTCCAAGGATTCTCGCAATCGCTTGGTCAATCCCAAAAAGCTCCAAGGATTCCCATAATCGCTTGGTCAACCCCAAAATTCCCCAAAGGTGCCCATTATCCCTTTGGTCAAAACCTCCAAGGATCCAAAAGAATCCCTTGGTCCGCACCCATGCAGAATAACCCAACCATAAAAAAAAAAAATCAAAATTCAAAAACAATCAAATAAAAAAAAAAAATTCTCATTCTCATGCATACTCCAAAAATCAAAAATACAAAAATAATAGCTGCATTAGGCATCACATCCATACATTGCATATTGTTGATCACACAAGGCAAAAGCACCATAGACTGTCATCACTTGGCAATTCCATCATTTTCCATTTTTGTCTACAATCCAGCAAAAATAAACGCCATCCACAGTTTCGCCATATCATAAGTCAGTTGTCGTCTAAATGTATCAAGAGTTTTCGTCATTCAGCTGTCTTTAGATTTCTAGCCAAGAACTGTACAAAGTCAGAACAGATGTTACAAAGGTAGAGTCTTACTTGAAATACACCTTGTTACGTAGCATCCCATCACAAGTTAAAGCACATAAAACAATTCCCAAGTTGTGTCAATGAAAGATGAAACCTGTGAAGCCGTCTAGGATACTATACAGTGAAAAAGGTTATCTTGCTCATCCCCCTGTGCAAATGACCCCAAGAATGCTGAGAGTTGGCAAAAGGACAAGAATCTTCCCTACCCAATTCCCCAAGAATCCCAAGTCCTCCAAAAAGTTGCAAAACATCAAAAATTTGCAAAAGTCAATACTCCAAAATTGACAAATATTAAAAATTGACATCAAATCCCACAAAGTGCATACATCAAAAAGCACAAGCAATAGTGATTCTCATCACTCAATATTCAAATCCCTCAATATTCAAATCCCTATAAAAGAGCAAGTATCCCAATACAAATGAAGAAAAGAAGGGAGTCGAACTTGAATCCCTGGAACTCTCAGCATTCAGAAGGTCATGAGGTGAACCTCAGTATCGGTTTGGTGGATAGCCTATTGGTCATTGGTGGCAAACCTCCCACATGATGATATATCTGTCACATTAACTTGTGTGCAGATCAATGTTTGCATGTGGATGAGCTAGCTTATGGTATCCTAGATAGCACAACAAATTAATCTGACTAAATACAACAAAGGAGTTAGTGGAGCTAATTAGGTGATCCTCATTACAGGTTTGGTTGATAGCCTATCTGGCACTGGCGGTATCCTGACAAATACCACATAAACGAACTCAATTGCACACACAGGGATGTGAAATAACTTGGTCAAAATCAAGTCCGATTCATACCTTGTTCAAAAATCTTGTAAGATAAAAGTACAGTCTTGGCTAGTTAGTTAAAACATCTGAGTCTCAGAAAACCCTAGCTACATTCTAAAACAATTGTGATATCTTCCATCCTTACATCACCATCATAAATATATAAATATATATATATATATATATAAAAAAAAAAAAAAATTACAAGTGCAAAGTCATATCATAAAGCAAGCAAAAAGCCATAAGTCCCATACAGTCTATGGTGCCAATGCCAAGTTATCAACAAATCATTTCATCCATTCCATTACATATCATATAAATCAGAAACATTTGCATTCATCATACCATATGCATCCATCAATGTAAATTAACATGCATCCATCAACATCAAACACTGTGCATAAAATCAAAACACGACAAGTGTATCAACAAAAATAAAGTCATATGTATATATATCATCAAAACCCTCAAGCTACAATAAGATGGTCCTTTGACCTCACAAAAAAAAAATCAAAAACAACAAAAACTGCATCCAAAATGCAACAAAAATAGCAATAAAAATTGTCGAACAAAAGTGCTTTTGCGCTTGAAATTCAATGGCATACAAAACCGATGTCGGGGTCACAGATTGTCACTATCCTACTCCCTAAGAAGGCTACCATAGCCGGACCGCTCCACGGGAAGATGAATTTTTGCCAATTTTAACCCCAAATGGCGTCCCAAAAAGGGTTAAAACCCACCAAAAACAGGTCCAAATGTTGGGAAACTGCTCAAGCATTCAAAGAAAAACATCTGAAGGCACCCTCACCTAAGTCATCTTGGGTCAAGCGACTCGTCGCTTTTCTCATGTTGGTCATTCCCTCATCGATTCGTCGCTTGAGGGGGTAGTCACACTTAGTCACCAATCAACAAATACACACCCAATCAAGGAAATGGCATGCATTCAAAGAATCATTGACAAAGACAATCACGCTCCTGCTTGGGGAAGCAAACAAGCAATAATCACAAACTGATCAAACGCTTGGCATTCATGAATCATGAACTCAAGGTTCCCATAGACAAAAGGTTGCACCCTTTGCCTATTCATGATTGATCAATGTCCAAGCTCAAGTCACACCTCACCAAAACAGGTTAACACTTGAATTAAGTTCCTTAGCTCGTCAGAAGCAAGGATTCAAGAATGCATGCCCCTTTCCATACTTGGGGCATCAAAATTTGGTTAGGTTACTAAGAAACCCTAATCATTAGTGCTTTGGTTATCTATTTTTGCTCAGCATTGCGCCACGCACAGTGCATCCCAAAAAGGGGCATCTATAGACACCAAAACAGCACCAATCCGATTATGTGACTGCAAAAACTGATCGCATTGACACACACAGCCCCTAGGGCAGCCCTCAGAGGTTAAAAAGTGGTCCTAACCACTCACATAGCAGTTTTGGAAGGTCAAAGATCAATTTGGCACCTTTCAGGCACTCTGCTCCAAATTCATCCCACCCCGGGACGAGTACAGATTGGTCTTCGTTCCACCCAGGGACGATTACCAAAATTCGCTCTTGGGTGGGGCGAATTGCAGGTTCAATGGGCAAAAAGTCAAATCTTGACAAATGGCAGCTCAGACTCACCACTTAACTCCTCCTTCCTTGCATGTGAGGGTGAGTGAGCGTTTTTGAGCGTTAGAGGTTGTTACAAGGGCAGTCATGAAGTCCCAAATCAGGGAGGGAATCTCCTTCCTCCTAGGGGAGCATGATTGCCAAGTGGCACCCCTGCATGCCCATAAACAGAGGCCTATCAAGTCTATAAAATGGTGAGTCTCCTCACCCCAAAAATATACAGAGAAGGAGCATTTTGAGCAATGAAGTGCTGCCGTTTTACCGCCTCACATCCTTTTGATTTGTGCCTTTTACATCCTTGATCTCTTTTGCAAGGGAGGTCATTGGGTGACTATTGGAAGCACAAATCCAGACCCCAAAACCCGACACTTGACCACATTGTCCTACCAAATTTGCCGACATCACTCAATAAACAGTTTTGGACCAATTCCAAGTGGATTGGTGCCGAAACAGAGCCTCAAACGATGGGCGTCCTGCCCGCGGGTGCCCCCCGCACTGCTGCAGGTCTAATCGTCCCACCCCGAAATGATTAGGAATTTGTGGCAGATTTCCTTTTTGTTATTTTTGCATTTGATTCTATGCTGCTTAAATAGGTTGTAGTTTAAATTTCATCTTGTTTTAAGCAATTTTGATCATGTTTCTATTATTTCTTGTCTTCACTAACATGCAGGCGACATTGTCAAATTCTCGGTGATCAAGGCCGAATTGGAGAAATATGACCTTCTGGGTCTTCTCAAAACACCCCTTTTTACCTAACCCCTAACTTTGTAGGTCACCTGGAGCCTCCGAGATAGGACATTTAGGGCAGTGCTCTTAACCATTTTGTTGTAGGTTTATTCGTCCCGCCTCGGAATGATTAGAAATTCGCGGTGAGTTTTTCGACTGTTTCACTTGCAGTGCCCTCTTGGTAAGGTCCCGATGCTTCTATGAAATTTTTAAGTCGTTTTGATTTGTTTTTTCTGTCATTTTTTTCATTCTCATGCATGCATCCTTCATGGGCTTTTGAGATCATATACTTCATTTTCATCCACAGGTGCTACTGACTATTTGTTGTTTCTTTAAACGTAGAATTTTGACATTGGAGGAGCAGCAAGGAGTGAAGATTCATCAACACAAGCGGTGGCAATGTTTTGGTCTGCCCATTTTACATGTGGGCACGCGAAAGAAGGATTCCTAAGACATGATTGTAAACGAAGCAATGTTAACGCTCCTAGCCCCTGAAAAGGGAGGAGACGTCTTGTAACCAAGATTTAAAGAGTATTAAATAAAAGGGCTGTGCATTCCATACTTGATTTTGTCTCATTTCAATTCGTTCATTTTTCTCTTTTCATGCACTTTCAATTCATAGGATTTAAGTGTTATCATTTGCTTCGCATTGCATCGCATTAGTATTCCTTTTCGCTTCCGTATCCTCGTGCTTTCAGTTTCCATGCACATAATCAAAATTTAAATACTCAATATTAGAATTTGTGTTTTTCCCTTTTCCTAAGACTATCCCAATCCCTCATTTGCTATGGTAAACAAAAAATAAAATTCAATCCATTAAAATTTGGTAAACTCGATGTCAAAATTTGTACATTTACTCTCATAATTGCCTCATAAAGGAGCCATCTAAGCCCCCTTACAAATGACTAAAGAAATACGAGGATACCTATCCTTGGATTGTCCACTTACCAAACCAAACCAAGCTCAACAATCCATTAAAATAAAATTTTCAAGGACACTCATCCCTTACACAATTGGGGTATCTCACATTGATCATGACTCAAGATAATCTTGTCTCCTCCCTCAAACAATTTAGTGGTACATCAAAATTCATAGTCATTCACAATAAATCATACCACAACCATAAATTTCTACTTCTTCACCCTCCAACTCATTACTTGAGAGGGTATACATCATATAAAAAAGCCACATTGCACATGATAAATTCTCAAATGCTCAATCTTAAAAATTGTGTTCATCTAAGAACTTTACCTAAGATTATTATAAGCCCTCATTTTTTGTGGCAAACAAAAGTAGAACTTCTCCTTAATAAAAACTCTAATTAAAAAAAAAAACTATTCGATACACACCATGTCCAATACTATATGGTTAATAATGAATTACCTTCCTCAAAGTGGAAAATGTGAGAATATTTTTTATGGAATCATCATGAGAATACCTACTAAGGGTTGGATGGTTTACCAAACCAAATGATCTTATTAATTTATCAAAAGCAAAATTTTCAAGGATATTCATACCTTCCATGATTGGGACTTCTTACATTGATCGTGACCTAGCGTAATCTTACATATCCTCTCTTAAAAATAATCATAGCACTAAAAAGGCCACAACCAATCACTATCAACCATGCATCAACCACGACTAGTCATTATCAATCCATGTTCACAAATTAACCACCAATCATGTAACATCAAGTTTTTGTATTGTATCATGTTCTCACACAACATAGTATAAAATAGGTAACTGTAGACACCTAAAAATTTCATATCATCTCTTACAATACCAATGCCTAGCACTTTGATGATCAAACCCAATTATTAGGCTAAAAGCAGTAAATACACTCAAGTCACTCCCTAGAACACTAGGTCACCCTAAAGCCTAGATCAACATAATATTAGGTCTACCTCACCCTTATTCTCAAGCATTCACACCCATCGTAAGCACTCACACCTCCCTAGGAACCTACACCCTCTTCTATAACATCTACACCCCTCAAATGCATTTAAGACCTTTAATTAAATAAAAAATCCTTTTCTCTCTTCCCCAGGTAATAAATGGGCATATACAACCATGCCTAATTAATATGCATGGTGGAAAGGCATTATCCTCATCCCCTACCCATTAAAGGATATTTTCTCTCTCCTTCCATGTAACTACCACATCCTCCTCTCTCACCTTGCCAAAAATTTTATAAAAGAAGAACCTTTTCCATAACTTAAGGAGGAGGATTTTATGCACTGTTACACTTCTAAAATTATCATAAACCACCCTCCTGAGAATTGCAAACTTCAAACATCCCTCCCTTGCAACTTCCTTTAAGTGCATTCTGAGAGCTCGAAATTCATGTACCAATGAAATATAAATAACTGATAATGTAAAGCAATAGTGAACAAGAAGCAAAAGCATGTAAAAGAAACACTATGATAAAATTAAATAAGAACAAGTGGATTGAGTCCTTTTATTAATGATAATATCAAAGTGTACTACAAATACATCCCCTCGAGGGATTTCAATGATGTGATATAATAATTACAATACTAAGAGGGTTTTATCCCTTTATGAATGGTCTTGGTGCATTTCTAAAGGTCTTCTCACAATCACAAATCATACAAGAACAAGCTTTTAGTAACTGTCATGATGACTAGTGATATGAATCTTGAGATTATTTATCTTCAAGGATCTTATAACCTACATGCAAATAAACTACAACAAATCAATAGAGTATGAAGACCCCACCAAAGTAGGAAATATTTTAAAGATAATGAATAAAAAAATAGAAATGAATCAGATACATAAACTAGAATGTAACCTACTATAGAAAAAAAGAAAAAGCACATTTTAAACTACTCTAAAATAAACAGTGAAATAACCAGATATTTGTTAGAGGTCATATCAGGTTAGGATGACCTTTCCTATAGCTTGTCTCGGGTCGAGATGACCTCTACCCTAAGACTTTTTTTCTTTTTGGCCGATTCGATATGGAATCTAATATTGAATTGGGATTTTATCGATGGATTTGTTGCATTGTTGGAGTGGCTTGATTGGTTGGATCAATCACCAAATTAAGGTATTCAATTAGGTAAAATATGGAAGTACGAATTTCAATCCCTTGGATCAATCTAGTGGCATGGTTTCAACCGGTAAGAGGGTTTTAAGGATCGAAATGGGCAACACTTTGTTGCACAAAATATCTACTTTCAAATATATAAGATATTTGCTTATAAAATCAACTAGCGAGAGAGAGTAAAATTGAAGGGGTGAGTGCCAATAAAAGCCCTATGCATGAAAAAGCAAATAGGCAGTTCACATTAAGAAAATTGAATGCCTATATTTAAGAACTCATGCTTTTGATTAATGTATGTATTTTTTTGGCTCATGTAAGGTGCTTAGTTACAGTGCGGGCTCATGCACAAGATTAACTAGTAATTTTGATTTCCAGTTATATCTTGCTTCAATTGTAAACTTGCTTTGGCACGACCATATCAGGGTGAGATATCCCTGATCTGAAGGTCATCTCAGGGTGAGATGATCATGGTGGCTAGGTAAAAGTGACCATTTAAGTGGTGAAAATAACTATTTTAGCATTGTGGCTGCCCAATGTGGATCATATTGTCTAAAAGAGTCCATTTAGGTAGTGTCTTCAATAAGACATATTTTAGGTGTCTATAAATGCCCTTTTTTGGGATGCATTATGTAAAAGCAAAACGTAGAGCAAAAATAAATTATCTAAAATAGTTGAATTGATTATTGATGATATTCATTGATCAAATCAATGTTATATACCCCAATCATGGAAATAGCCTGCATTTTAAATCATTTCTTCCAACACTTTGATGGATTTGGTTTTGGTAGCTTATTAGTAGTGGGTAGACATTCACATAGTCTATAGGTTATGGCTTTGGGCCTACCTAATATTGATAACCATTTTAGCCATGGGTATACAAGGTCAAATCTACAATTTAGGCTATAGGTACACAAAGTGTTTGTTTTATTTAAAATTTTTGCTTGCTATTTACCTCATCTATAGTCTACACTTGTATTTTTGAGTCTTTGATTATTGATTTGATTTTGAATTTTGCAGTTATATGACTTACCCCTCAAGTGATGAGTTGATAGAGAATATGGAAAATGATGAGAGACATGTCGTTTGACCAATATGATTTGGGTGTTTTGAGTAATCATAAAATTTAGAGGGTCTATGTCCCCATTACAACCTTGATTTTTGATCCATTTTGATTTTTTTGTAATTTATATATTTTTTTAAATTTTTGTAAAAACCATAGCCATCTTGACCCAAGATGGTCACATTTAAGCTACATGACAATATTGGACATTCACATCTAGTTTTGACTATTAAAAAGCAAAATTTTTGTTTTCTAACGTCATTTTTACTATTTGCAATTAGAAATGAGAGAGACTAGGAGAAAGAGAGTTGACCTTTTTATGTGGAGTATTGATAGAAAGTAGAGTTGATGTGAGCATGGACCAACCCAAGAATTCTATGAGCAGAGACGACGGAGCGAGGAAGGTATGTACCTCAATTTCACCATTAGTCATTTCACCAAAATAAAATGAACCTCATTAATTAAAATTGGTAAACGAACCTCACATTAATGATTAATATAATAAACATCACCATAGAATAGGATTAATGTAGGCATTTGTTGCTTGTATTTATTTTATTTTATTTTACTTTGAATCAGATCTTATATTTATTTTTAATTTGGGAGTCATCTCAGGGTGAGATGGTCCCTCTTTTTGAATTTGGGGTCGTCTAGACCTGTGATGACCCTGCTTTTTGTGATCGTTGGGTCCAACAATCAATGTTTTTATTTTTGTAGAGGCCATCTCGATCCAAGATGGCCTCACTTGGGGGTTATATTATGCTAATATGACCTTAATTATTTATTTTATTTTATTTTATTGGAGTGGTGAGAACCATTGTTTGGTTTTGATTTGCTGATTGTTGGCTTGATTTGATTTTTTTTAAATGTATCTTTAGGAAAGTGTATAATACACTCTCTAATGATGATTGGGATTGGCTTGAGGCCATTATTCTTAAGTATATTACGAGGCTAGAGTCAGTACATGTGGACCAAGCCTACCTGACGATCTTGGTCAATTAATAGGACAACCAAACAAACACTTTCCATCTTTCAACTAGTGAGATAACAATCAAATTGGAGGATGTGTTTAGGATTATTTACATTCCTATAGAGGGAGAGTAGATAATTTCACCTGACACAAGTTGGTGAATGAGGGTGTTGTAGAGAATTTTTTGAGAGCACTGGTAGTTGGTGGAGCGCAATTTGGAGAGCATTGAAGAATTGGTTAAGGAGAGTTATGACTCAGATCTCCTAATGGCTAGGCATGTAGTGTTGATGTAACTTATGTCTAACCTATTATTTCTTGACTCGTGATGTGTTAGGTTCCCATGGAACCTCTTGGAGCTTTTTTAGGAGTTGGTGGAGTGCACATGAGAGGAGTCGTTTATCATGGCCTAGGGTACAACATTGTTGGGACACTTATATGATGATATCTAAGATATAAAACAACACAATCATCTAGGATTGGGATGCAACTTCCTCCTACAGATCTAGGATTGGGAGCACATTTAGGTGG
Source organism: Wollemia nobilis (assembly GCA_028583015.1). Taxonomy (NCBI): domain Eukaryota; kingdom Viridiplantae; phylum Streptophyta; class Pinopsida; order Araucariales; family Araucariaceae; genus Wollemia; species Wollemia nobilis. The sequence continues at coordinate 4,194,489 of JAQPPZ010000049.1, forward strand.
ATATATTGAATGGGTTACCATGGTTCAATTGGAGGTAGATGATGGATAGGTATATTCCCTATACCATTCAATGGAGGTGGGATGAGGAGTAGGGTAGGAGTCACCCCTTCTATGGTATGATTGCACACTATTCTAAATATTTTAAGAGGTTGATACTATGGCATGTCATATGGTAGACTTATAAGGATTTTCAACAATGGGTAGAGGTAGACTGGTATTTGATATGGGTTAGATATGGTCGATGGGTGATTGATTGACATGGTAGTGAGCGAGAGTACTTCTAGTACTCATGCATGACCTAGTAGTTTAGGATTTTGTTAGGACATACTAAAGGATCAAATTATATATAGGTGATGGATAAATAAGATAGAATTAGCCTACCCTAGTGTGGAGCCAGTGGATGATGATATGGATGAGTCGTTATTTGGGGCAGATTTAGAGGATCTAGGGACGACTCTAGAGTATGATGCATAATGGTTTACTATAAGGATTTATGGTTGGTGGTGGTATGGCTAGGGTAGAAAAGGAGGAGTATGTACCGCTATAGAGTTTTCATAATGATGAGTGCATCATTGTATTGAGATGAACTAGGTGAATACTAGTGAGAGAGATGAGGATGAGGTAGAGGATGACTATGAGGAGGATACTTAAGCTAAGTTAGTGATTACTAGGGAGTAGATTGCTATTTTGTAGGGATAGTTGATAGATAAAGAGACCATCATGGTTGCTTTGCAGAGCCAATTGGACATTAAGAGGTAGATGCAATTGGATTTTGGGATGGTGAGGGATACCCTATAGGCTTAGGTGGAGATACTAAAGGATGAGGTGGCCAGCATGGCAATAGATCAACATGCTCAATGGATGGAGATAACAAGATAGGTCAAAGAGTGCAAGGCTCTTAGGATCTAGGTATCCACACTTATAGTAGAGTGAGATGTTCTGCAATATTAGATGGTAGATTTAGATACAGATCAGGGTATAGGTGGATAGGCCATTAAGGATGTGGGTAGATTATAGGTACATGTGGTAGATATATACAGTATGTTAGCTAAGTATCAGGCTTGATGTCAGTTCGACCTATCTTACATATAGAGATTGGAGGATGAAGTAGATTGTTTAAAAGATCAATTTGCAGCACAATATTTAGTATGGTTGTCATAGTAGAGCTAACACAATTATTTAGAGAAGCATTCAATTAGGCCATAGGTTTTTAGGTTTAGATATGCTCCATAGAGGTTAGCAACCAGTGGTTTATGGTAGGCTCATTGGGATGAGGTCAAGGGTGGTGATGATAGGGATTAGGTGTATGGTTAGGTGTATTTTAATAAATTGTAGTTGTTTATTTTTAATTATTGGGAATAAGGTGCATAGTTTTTAGAATTATAGGGATTAGATGTATGGTTAGGTGTGTTTTAGTAAATTGTAGTTTTTTTTTTAATTGTTGGGATTAAGGTCACATTGAATGAAAACTATGCACCTTAATACCAAAAATTAAAAATAAACAACTACAATTTATTAAAACACACCTAACCATACATCTAATCTATATCATTCATTTGATAACCCCATCAAGGCTACTGGTGAGGCAGTGATATATGAGGAGTTGAAGGAAAAAATGAACAATGTCACATTGATGCATCATTCCACAACCTGTGACCAAGATCATTTATTTGTCACACATGCATATTTTCTACATAATTTTGTTGTAGATTGTATCATTGATAATGGCTCATAGAAAAATTGATTACGCAGTCCATTATTGATAGGCTTAAGTTTACCACAACACCTCCTTCATTTCCATACACTCTTGGGTGGAGGGATGCTAACATCACTTTAGATATCACACACATGTGCTCATTTGCCTTTGCTTTTGGTCCTAACTTCACAGATAGGGTCACTTGTGATGTGACACCCATGGATTATTGTGGGTTATTGTTGGGCAAGCCCTATTAGTATGATAAGCATGCTACTTATGATGCCTATCATAACACATACACTTTGCAGCATGATAATAAATCATGTATTTTTTGTAGTGTTTCACCCACTGCACATCATGCTTGCACTACCTTGTAGATAACACGACCCATTTCTTTGATATCTAGTACACCACAACAGTCAGATATTCAACCACGAGTCCTTCTTTCCACTTCACAACACCTACATCTAGCTCTTGTTCCTATTGCACCTATAGTTCCTATTGTACATACGATTATTCCTATTTCAGTAGTTGTTCCTGTGGTTTTCAAACCTCCTCTAGTTTTTGCACCAACATCTCTTTGTGTTTCTCCTTCTCCTCCATATATTCTTTTGGTTCCCACCATTCAGCATCCTGCCTTCTTCACATTGCAAGAATTTAAGCATTCAGTGGTCTATCAAACACTATCATTCATTCTCACTCATATTGGATGTCCACATTGCATCTACATGGCATTTCATTTTGGAGCATCTCCACAGCCTCTGGGAGCCACACCATATTTCTTATTTTTTGGAAGCATTGGAGGCCAATGCTTATACGATGGGGAGGAATGATAAGCATTAGGTGTATGATTAGGTGTGTTTTAATAAATTGTAGTTTATTTTTAATTTTTGGGATTAAGGTGTATAGTTGTCATTCAATGTGACCTTATCCATAACATGGATATAATACCTATGTATAGGCCCTTTTTATCAATGGAAATTAGTTTTTGGCTTGTCAATTTCTTTCCTTTTACTTACGATTGTTGTTTCATATTAGGAGATGAGATTGGTAGGGTGGAGCTAGCCTAATTCCTTATATTGAGTACTCTTTTTTAGTGTGAGGTCTGAGGATTCACTTGATTGTAGGAATTATTTTTCTTAACACATCGAAGTGCTTGTGATGCAAAATATTCCATGATTAAAGCATAACTAGATCTATTAAAAAAGTATTATAACATCCAGCATTTCAAGTGCTCTAATAAAAATAATTCAAACAACTTAAATCCTAATAGAATTCACTTCAAATTGAAATTATCCAAATAGCATGAAGCCTAACAAAATTTACTCCTATCAAAATGTAAATGAAAATGCAAGAAGTGTAAATATTGAAAAAATATCAATTCTACACACTCCAATTGAGTTAATTCAAACAAATTTATATTTCTTTAGAGTAGCATAAATGTATAACCTATGATAGACAAACACTTGAAATTTTACCCTTACAAATGAGGAGCATTGCTCCTTATATAGATTTTTCTAGGCTATAATGAAATTAATTATTACATAGATATATAAGGCAGTCTAGTCATGACAACAAATAATTTATTTCTTTCTAAATCTTAACTACTTAAATGTCCCAATTACACCTAATGGAAAAACAAAGTGAGATCAATATTGATAGTAGAAAAGGTTTGGGATATTATTAAAGGAGCAAAAACTAAACCTAATGGAGATGCTACGAAAATTAAAAAATATGATGAAGATGAAGCAAAATTACTCATGATAATAACATTTGTAATTACAGATGATAGAAAACCATTTATTGGTTCAACATTAACTTCTACAGAAACATGGAATCCTTTTAACAAGATATTTGAAGCAAAGAATAAAGCCACTATATTGAATCTTCAAACCAAATTGCATTCTCTAAAAGTCAATAGTCGTGAAAGTATAGAATTATTTCTAATAAAAATTACGGATATAAAAGGAAAGTTATTAACCTTAGGATATAATATTGAAGACACGTTTCTTGTTCAAGTAATTTTGAGAGTACTTCCAAAAAGATACAAGCATATAATTACATATTTACAAATTCTAAGTAAAAATACATCATTTGATGAGTTAGTTAATTTACTACATGAATATGAAGTGGAGAATTTATTCAAATATAAAATGACTAACAATGCCTTAGTCTCAAAATATAATCCATAAGAAAATATTATTTATTTTTCAAGGAACAAAACAAAATGGAATGATAGATATTGTCAAGTTTGCAGGAAAAGAGGTCATAGTACAAATTATTGTAGATTCAATCCAAGGAATCGGTATCAATGGAATTAAACAAATTTAGGAATCCAATAAAATAAATTATTTCAAACAAGACAATATCAAAATCAATATAGACCACATCAACAATAATTTTAGTGCCAATACAATCCATCTCAGCTAGAATATAGAGAATAAAATCAAAAGGGACACTTAGTTCAAGAGATACAAGAAATTCAAGAACTAAAAGAAACTATAGAAGAACATGAACCTAAAACACTTTAAACAAATATATTATTTCATGAAGATACTAATCATTTACTTGATAAGGATACAAACAAGTAGTAGAATGTAGAAAATAAAAATAAAGAGTACAAGTTCAAAAAATAGAATGAAGATCCATATTGAATACTAAAGTCTTTAATAACCAAATAATGTAATACGGGAAGGGGGGTGTTGGAATATATTACACTATTTAGTATATGCTAATGTACCACCTTGGGTACATGTTTATGTTAGGAAAGAAAGTCCTATATTAGAGTGTGTATTTACTTTATGCAATGTAATAAATGCACAAGTGTGTAAAGTATTTTGGTAATGTAAATGTGCATAATAGTCCTTGTGCACATGAGTCCATAGAATAGGAATATGAATAGCCACTGGAATATTAAAGTCCAAGGGTGCTCCATATGAAGAGTCATATTCCATTATATATGTCTATGAGTGTGTGTGAGAGATATAGAGTGACATATACAATTGTAACATGAAAATATGGAGAATTATGGTGTATTTGAGAAATTTATTCAATTGAGTTATAATTTTGTGAGCATTTTTTAATGGCATTTATATGAGTTATTTTTAATTCATTTATGTGTTTTATATGTTCAATATTTTACCATTCTCATATATTTTATATTGCATATTTATTTTAGATCTTGTGGTTATTTTATCTTAAGCAATTAGCTTCAAAATCTAACACTATTTATAAGAGGTTTTGAAAGAAAATGGGTGGGAAAACCTAAGGAAGGATCGATCACTTTGAAGTCACCCTAAAAGTTGGTTTTTCTAAGAGAAAATATTATTTTTTGAAATCATACTCTATAAGGAGTGACCATGATTTTAGTAAAGATAAATAAAAGGGTATGAGAAAGGGAATGAAGGGGCCAAACTTGTGTTAGGATAAGTTCAAGGATATTTCAAGGTTCTAGAGAAAATGACTCACCTGGGTAGGTCAATTTTCCATGTGTATAGAGGGATATTGGAAGTTGTATTGGTAAGAGGTAATCCATGAATTGAGCAACTGGATAGAATCCTATCTTTCAAATTTTGAAATCAGTTGCACATTCCTAGGGAATGTGGTTATAAAATGGGTCTATTTATGTGCTTCACCTCAATGCAATTTCCAACATAATTTTGATACATATTCGTGGTATTAGAGCATAGGAATTGCAGAGTTTTTTGGTTTCTTCTAATCTTATGCTACTTGTTTAACTTTGGGTAAAATTCTAGTCAACAAGATCCTGATTTGAAGCTCTATATTATAGTTAGTAGTAGTTTACTTTTTTGAAATGTAGTTTCGTTGAACTAGACCTAGGAATAATTATGAGGGACTTAGGAATTTCTATGAGGAGTGAGAGAGATATAAGGTTAATTCCATACATCAAAATACCCTCCATTAATACCAAATCATTTATAAGAGAAACAAGTTCTAGTGAAGATCCCCGTATGCAATATTCCTTCACATGCTTTGACAACAAAGGAGAAATAGCCCTTAGATGATATTCCAGTCTACAAGATCATAATAGTACGATACCCTCTACTAACAATTTTTTTTTGAATTTTACATTTCATTTCTCTTTTTTGCGTAATAATTTGTTTTGCAGGCCATTTAATCATTCTTTTGTTTAAATTTTTATTTATTTATTTTATTTAAAAAAAAAAGTGTGGACCTTGATTTTCATGTAGGCCCATGCCCTGTCTATGGATCAACCCTCATGCTTGTTAGGCATAATGGATGCCAACATAGGATCAACAGTTGTTTACTAGAAAAATGAACATCATTTTTCAGCTAGTAGTCAATAATCCTCGATGACAAGAGGTTGTCAACCTATACATATGGATGAGATTAGCCATCAATAAGAGGTTTTTAACTTTATGGATCAACCAAATAAAACTATATATGTAGGTAGCTTATCTCATCATAATAACATAAAACCTGATGAAAAGCAATAGGACTAGCTCACCCATCCTGGAGTAGTGTAGATCCCAAAGCTCAAAGTAGAACAAACCCCAAAGTCCCTTCTCTTTGAAAATGTAAAACCGATTGATCCTTCTCAAACCTTGCAGATAAGATTCGATTGGTCAACTAAAAAATTGTATCACATGAATCCTAGAGCAAAGTACAATTGATAAATATTTAATTTTGGCCACCCAATCATATTTCTACAAGAAAATCCATGATATGTGGTGCCAATCAAAGGGCATATTTGGTTGTGTATTTTCATAGATTCACTATTTTTTTGGTTTTATTTCATAAAGCTTTATCCCACATTGTTATAGGAAAGGCCTTCAAATTCTTTAAAGGATTTCCTATGAAGCTAAACAAATAGCTAGCACATAATGTCTATTGTGTAGCTAGTTATTGGTTTTGGTTCTACTATAAAGTAGCCTCCGCACCACTTGGAACCTTCTCACTTTTGTTGCCACATGCAAAGTTGATCACCTAGTTATATTTTGACCAACTGACCAATTGACCAATGTTTAAAAAACACAAAATATATTTTACAAAGAGGTTTATTGATTAAATTGGTTTATTTTCCAAAAAATGACTATTTGTTAAAAACAAAAAAGGTGTTATTTTAAAATATTTAATTATTTTTTCTTAATTAATTAAATAGTTTTGTGCTTATTATTTTTAATAGTTTCCTTTTTTAGCATTGTTAAATTTGTTAACATTTTATTTTTGTAATTATTTGGGCAAAAAGCACACACATTTTTATAACCCCTGTAGGCAACAATTAGGATCTTTTTTATAATATTACTACTGGCTTACACAAGGTCTCAAATGAATTCTGATTTGATGGAGCAAATGCTCGCTTTAATAGCATTAATTATCATTTTGGCCAACTAGGTCACTAATATTGCTATCCCTACTGGTCCTAGTGAAGTTAAATATCTTCACCCTTAAGCAAAATGCAAGATCAAAATTTATGAAGGATTCCATGATCTTGAGGTCCTAAATTGTTGGATCCTTAAAATGGATATGTGGTTTTATTATAGTAAAATTCTAAATATGAGCAAGGTCCATTTGCCAAATCAAACGTTTCTAGTATAGCCAAAGTTTTGATTATGAATTACCAAGGAAATTAGATTCCCATAAATGCTTGGGATGATTTGATGAAAGCATTGAAGGGTACTTTTCATCCTTTAAATTATGTTGAAGACCTTATATTCAAATGGTTTAATTTAAAGTAAGGATATAACATGAGTATTGTATGTATTTTACAATATCCACCTTTAATGTATTGTACAATCAAGCATAATTTGTGGAGGAGAAGTTTGTAGCTCAATCGAGAGGATATCTATCTTCATCATCCAGAGGAAATTCCAAGGTGGCATATAAGAAACAACAAAAGGTGAAAAACCTTATTCCACTTCTTCTCCTTATCCTTATTCATCTAATTCTTCTTCATCATCCAAAAATCATTATTCTTATAAACCTACAATGGTTTGTACTTTTTATAAGAAGAAATAACATCTTCAACATCAATGTTATAAGTCACAAAATTTGAATAAGAAATCCATGGTTGTAAAGTCTCCAAATAAGGACTCGAAATATAGTGTCATTGAGGCTATAGGGGAAGAAATATCATATTAGATAAAGGGTCAATTGAACAATATGACCCTTATGAATTATTATCTATATGACCATGAAAAATTATGTATCCCAAAGGCTGAACTAAGTCATGATTACTTCATTGATTGTATAATTGATAATGGCTTGTAGAAAAATTTAATTGCAAGGTTCATTTTCAAAACTTGAATTTGCCTATGAGCTGTTATCCTCATCCTTATTATTTAGGATGGAAGGAAAGTGGGAACTCATCCAACATTACACAAACTTGCACTATCTTCTTTTCCTTTGGTCCAAAATTTGTGGATAAGGTTGTGTGCGATGTTACTCCTATGGATTGATGTAGATTGTTTCTTGGTAGAGCCTATCAATATGATAGAAGGTCTATCCATAATGGTTCTTTGCTCTTGGATAACAAGGCATATCTAATAAAATGTACACAACACACTACCAATTTGGTACTATCCTATGTACAAGCACACAAAGTGGTAAATCATGTGAAATAATTGGAAATCATTTTTATAAGTCCAATGAATGAGGGGACACAAGGATTGATTTACAAGAATAAAAAGAATACTTCACTTGATAAAAAATATGTAAATTTATTTAAATATCCCACAAGGCTCCCTCTTGATCATCATATCTATCATATCATATAAATTATTCCTATTGCATCTCTTCCTAGGATACCGATATATCCATAATCTATTTATTCAATTGGAAGAAATTAAAAATAAAATCTAGGACTTATTATCCAAAGGATTTATTAAGCCATGTACTTCTCCTTGTGAATCTCTAATTTGACTTATATTTAAAAAGGATGGTATTTTGAGTCTATGTATTTATTTCAAGGCATTGAACAATATTACAATCTAAAATAAATATCCACTTCCAAGGATAGATGATATTTTGTATCAACTTTAAGGATCTAAATTCTTTTCAAAGATTGATCTCAAAAGTGGGTATCATCAAGTCAGAACACAAGTTAAAGGTACATGGAAGACAATATTTAAGACCAATATGGGACTTTGGAGTACCTTGTTATACATTTTGGTCTTATAAATGCTCCAAAAACATTCATGAGGTTGATGAACGAAGTGTTTAGAGATAGTCTGGAAAAGTTTGTGATCATTTACTTGGATGATATCCTTGTACATTATTATACTTGGAAGAATCACTTAGAGCATTTAGAAAAGATTTTTCAAAGAATTCAAAAAGACCAATTGTTTATCAAAATATCTAATCATTCTTTTGCTCAATATTCCATCTCCTACCTTGTATTTGTAATAAATAAAAAAACATACAAGTGGACCCAATCAAATTTGAATTCCTCCTCAATTTGCCTACTCCTTCCATCACCAAGTTTCTTAGACTTACAAATTTCTATCACAATTTCATTAAAATATATTCCACTATTACAACTTCATTACATCATTTAACCAAATTCAAAGTTATATTTCAATGGATAAGAATAATGCCCATGCCTTTGATACATTGAAACATAAACTATGTACAATATCTATCATAGTCCTTCCAAATATTATCCAACATTTTGAGATAGAGATAGATGCATCACAATTTTTCTTGGAGCCCTATTGAAGTAGAATGGTCATCCAATGACCTACCATTCTAAGATATTTTTAGCTACCAAAAAAACTATTCCACTTATGATAAAGAAATGTATGCTTTAGTGCAAACTATCAAGTATAGGAGGCATTATCTTTTGGGTAAAGAAAAAATTGTACATATTGATCACATGTCCCTTAAGTTTCATTGATCACAAAATAATATTTAAGAAGCTCATCACATGAAGTGGGCATCTTACTTGTAACCATTTCACTTGGTGATCATGTATAAGAAAGAGCAAAGCAACACAATGAAAAATTATTTGAGACTCCCTCCAGCAACTCATACCTTGATAGTTGTGACTACTTCCCATATTGTTTTTCAAACTTGACCAACATATTATCCTCTTGATATTAATTTTGGGAAAGTTTACCAATAAATTTTTCATCCTTCATCATCTAATCTAAGTCCTTTATAGAATTTCTATATAAAGGAAGGATTGATCTACAATTTAGATAAAATTTGTGTACCTTAAGAGCATCATTTATTTATTTTAAAAGAGATACATTCTACGCTCTATAGTAGACACTTTGTGAAAAATAATAATATTCATCATCCACAAAAATTTCTCTATTGGACTCATATTCAACAATATGTTCGTCAATTTTTTAGATAATATGCAATTTATAGCCACTCAAAGTCGACTACCAAGAAGTTGGGCATTCAAATTTCATTGTCCATTCCTTCTCATCCTTGGGAAATCATTTCCATGTACTTTTTGAGTAGTTTATTGATGATAATTTGACAACATGATTATGTTTTTGTAGTTGTGGATATATTCAATAAGAGAGCTAAGTTCATTCCTTGAAATAAAACTAGTTCAATACTTGATTTAGCTTAGATCTTCTTTGACATAGTACGGTTATCTTTTGGTCTTCCTAATCGCATTGTATCTTATAGAGACTCATGATTTGTGGGACACTTTTGGCAATATTTGTGGAATATTTTAGGAGTTTCTATTAACTTTACTACTTATCATCCTCATATTTATGAGAATATGGAAGTACTTAATTGTACACTTGAGAAAATTTTTATGATCTATCACCACACATCCCTAGCCAAGTGGGATTTGACCCTCACTAATATAGAGCATGCATACAATAAATTAGTTTATATCTCCACTAGACACTCTATTTTTAAAGTCTATATTGGATTTTAGACATTAGCTTCATATTAATTTTCTTTATATTTTTTCTCTCCAACTCCCATGCATATTTTGAAAGAGCATGATAATACTAACTCATTCATTCAACAGTTTTAGAGCCTTTAGTTAAAAGTGGTTTAGATTCTCTAGAAGACTCAAAAAAAATAAAAACAAGCAATGGATAAACATAATATTCCTCATCCTTTTTAATTTGGATATAAATACTGGCTTTACTTAGATAAGAAATATTTTGTAAAAAAATCACATAGCAATATTAAACCACTTTGCTATGGACCTTATACCATCCTCCAACAAATTTTTGAGAATATCTTTTGCCTTTATATTTTGGCTCATCTCAGTATTCATGACATCTTTTGTATGGATCTTCTCAATCCATACCATGATTCTACCTTGAAATTAGCTCATTTCGTTAGAAATCCTATCAATTTGGTTCTATATGTTCACCTTTTTTTATATGAAGACTCGATAGACTCAATAGGGATCTTCTACTTCATATCTTGTAGTCCGTCAAGGCCTAGTTTCCACATCAAGATCAATGGATTTCTACTCATCAAATGTCTCATGAATTCTCTTCTTTATCAAAAGCATCGGAGTCTAATGCTTCTATTATTGGGAGGCATGATGAGGAATTATTGAAAACTTCAGATTAGGCTTAGTCTCTAGATTAGGACATAGTATTATTTTTGGTATAGCAAGTATTTGATGCATAATTGTGAAAAGTGAGGTATTATTTTTCATGTTAGAATTAGTATTTTACACTTAGTTTCCTAATATATTCTAGAGGGATATTGGAATTTGGATTGATAAGAGGTAATCCCTAAATTGGGAAATTGGATAGAAATCTATCTTTCAAATTTGGAAATCAGTTGTACATTCCAAGTGAATGTAGTTGTAAAATAGACCTATTTAAGCCCTTCACCTCAACGCAATTCTCAGTTTCATTTTTGTCTACATAAAACTTGCATTTATATTTAAATATAGTTATCCTAGATTTTGATAAGACATTGATTTCTTTGAATGATATTTTAGTGACCAAAACTGTATTGTTAAAGTTTTGCTAAGATGAGTCCTTGTTTTATGATATTATGATTGTTTATGGTTTACTGGTCCTACATAGAGGGGATTTTGATGAATGTGGAAAGTAGTATCTTGGATGAAATAGGTATTGAAAGGCCTTATTTACATGCATTAAAATAGAATAGTTCACAATGATACAAAATAGTCTATTGTGTTGATAATTAATTAGGAGATAAAAATTATTGATTTTGGTGTTAGCAATGTGGTGGAAAGTATGATGAAGAAAATATAATCAATGTTGGTGTGAACATTGTAGTGGTATGTAAAATAGCTCATTACAATATATATATATTAATATATGGAATTTAGAATTAGCTTTACTTGGATATCTTGATTGTCTTATCCACCTAGTATGAAATGTGCATCCTAGACCATACTCAAGATTGGATGATCTAAAGTTACTTCTATATCAACATATGGAAAAGGTAAAATCCTCAAAGAATTAAAGAATGTTGGTGAGTAAATAAAGATAAGGTGTAGCATTGACAGAGAGATTTACGTGTGATCGAAACTCAACTAACAACATTGCTTTTAGTTGTACAAGCAGAGGCCATCTATTTTACAAACAAAAGCCTAAAAAAGTATTAAACTAAAGCTATGAAGAAACTATAATAAAGCATAGATGCTACAACATTCCTAAGCACTATAATAAAATAATTCCAAACAATCTTAAGCTTAATAGAATTCACAATAACTATGAATTGAAATTATCCAAATAACTTAAAATTTAGCAAAATTTTAATTGATCAAAGCATAACCATATATATTGAAACCTTTATAACATCCATTATTTCAAGCACTCTAATAAAAATAAGCCAAACAACTTAAATCCTAATATAATTCACTTCAAATTGAAATTATCCAAATAGCTTGAAGCCTAACAAAATTTAATCCTATCAAAATATAAATTAAAATGCAGGAAGTGTAAATATTGCAAAAACAAATTAGTTCTTCATACTCCAATTGAGGTAATTAAAATAAATTTAGAGTGCATTAGAGTAGCATAAATGTATAACTTGTGATAGAAAAACATAAATTTTTAACCCTTACAAATGAGGAGCACTGCTCCTTATATAGATTTTGATAGGCTAAAATGAAATTAATTATTACATATAATTATTTGTCAAAATAATCAAGCATGATCCTAGGTTGAGCTGGCACCACCCGAATTCTTTAATTTTATTTTTACATCCTTTGTTAAATGATTATGATTAATGGAATGTTTTTTCATGCTTCATGGAGGTGGTTGTCACTTTCTAGCTCTAAAATATTCTACATGGTGTAACTAATAATTTTAGAATATCGAGTGTAATTCTTACTAAGTCCTTTGTATCCAAGGTGTTGCTACTATATATTTTGCCTTTCGAGCTCCCTTATTTCCTAGTACTAGTTGACTTGAGTGGTTTGGGATGTCGCTTTTATTTTCTTTACTTTTTGGAATCCTTTAATTGTTGTTCGTATTATGTCAAACATTTTAGAATTTTGGTTTATATCATGCATTAAAATATTTCCATTCACCTCCTTTCAAAATTAATATAATATGCATTATAATCTTTGCACCTTGCTAAATATTTAACGATATTTGTTGATGTTAGTTTAGTTTAGTTTAGTTTGGCACACTATTTTACCTTAGTTTAGTTTTTGGACATATAAAGGTGAAAGGTTTTTGACTACTTCACGCCTTATAACTTTACACTTTATCAAATATTTTGAAATGTCTTACTTGCATTAACATAACAAAGTTTTGGATTGCTACCTGTGTAGGTTTGATGCCAAGCTAATCTGACTATAAGATTTTGACGTGAAATATAGACACCTTTTAAACCATTTAATCATCCTAAAATGATCTACCACTCCTTTTTTTGTGGATGAAAAAGCCATTATATTAATAAAATAATGTCTAATCATACAAAAAGGGTGGGTGGGATTAGCACACCCCGTAAACCAACACACTAACCATCATGGTTAAGAGTACACACGAGTGTCAGAAATAGTCCACAAAAATCCAGATAAAAACCACCAAAATAGTGTTAAATATATAGACTCATAGTGCAGGGCACATTCCCCCAATGCTCCATGAGGGTACATAAGTACTATAGCTCCACATGTACTTTTTCAACCTATACTTGAAACTATAACCAGTAATAAAAGAATATAGCATATTTATCAGAAATAGAGAAGACACGCCCGACATATTGCTAAGAAAAATAACTCTATTTTAATACTTCAAAAGATAAAATAGGGTACCAATTCTAAAAATATTCCAAAAAAAACCCAAGTTAAAGTAAAAAGCAATAGGTTCACCCAAAATAGCATACACCCAGGTAGAATCCTCTTGCATGAAATGTCTAAAAATTTTAAGAAGCCACTCCCAGGCAGATTGAGACCGATCACAAAACCAAAAACCAAAAAATATGTAGTAAATATTTTGCCTATCTACAAATCGGGTAAATGGGATTATGAAAACCCAGATGCTTGATCCTATTACCAACAGGCAACCATTGGTGCAAGAGGCTCCAAGAAAAAAAACTCTATTTAGGTTCAATATAAGTAGCCCAAGCAATCCGAAACCTCTTATTCTATTGGGAGGGAAGAGAGACTAAGTCCCATATCATAATGAGCTTATCAACCATTGTAAATTTTGGGGTGAGACATTTGTAACCTAGATGAGATTTATATTGCAAAACAAGAAACTCCCACTACTTTTTGAAATAAGATAATTGATAGAATTATTTTCCCAAACAAGTCTTTCAAGCTTGAATTTTTATTCTTCTCATGTTTTGATAAATTCTCTTCTTTTCTTATTTTCTCCTTGCTCACTTTTTTATGCTTTTGAATTTTCCACAAATTTTGGGGTAACCATTTTATGTCATATTAAGCATAGAAATGCTTACCAACCTCTTGCATTGTCCCCCTTATTTTTTCCCCCTTTATTGTCCTTAGGATTTGCTTCATTGAATTACCATATAGTATATACCATAGATGTCAATACACAACTTGGATCAGACTTGGTGAGGTCCCCTCAAGGCTCAGACTCAAGAATAAAAAAAATCTCAACAAAAAGAAAAGAAAAAAATACTAATTTTCATTGAAAACTAAGTTTTTTCATGCATATTACTTATTAGTATCTTCTAACATACTTACTCAAAATTCAATATTATACAAATAAGAAATTAATAAGATAAAGGGGAATATTCTTTCTTGTATTCATCAAAATGTTTACAATACAAAATGTGCTCATGAGATATAATAAAATACAAAATCAAATATCAGTAACACTAAGCAAATACAATCTCTCAAGAGTCAAACTATTTGGAAACTAATTTGCCCTTTGACCTAGAATAAGCTATAAGTTCCCTTTGTGATGTGGATCCTTATGCCACTTCTTGTGCCCTTTTATCTTCTTTTTCCATTTCCACTAAGTGATTTTTTAAACTATTCCATAGTGTAGAACCCTCTAGTAGTGACAACGCAATAAAGATTAAGCTTGGGTCACCGAGCTCAATGTACTTAGAAGAATTATTGCCCATTCTATTTAGCTCTCTTTGTACAATCTCCAAATTAATTTTTTTATAAGAGCTAATTTTGCATCCATAAGAAATTTTAAATCAAGACCTCCCCTTTCACACACATCACACACCTTGCTCCATTTTACGAGAGGAAATTTCTTTTTACCATGTAATCTTGACCACAACAATTACCACATAATATAGATTAAACTTTTTCTATTGATTTAAGCATAATATACAAAGATATATAATATGTTTGCCTATAAGACTAAATTAACTATTTTTCAAACTCATATTCGTCTCAGACTTGGCAAGGTCCACTTGGGCCTCGAACTTGAAACATGGGAAAAGAACTTAAAAAATAAAAAAATGAAAAAATAAATAAAGTTTCATTGAAAAATATTTTCATTCATGCATATTACTTATTAGTATCTTCTAATACACTTTCTCAACATTCAATATTATACAAATAAGAATTAACAAGAGGAAGAGACATTTTTCTTCTTGTATTCATTAAAATTTGAATAGTACATGAGCCATACAAAATACAAAATCAAATAGCAGTAGCACTAAGAGAATACAATCTCTCAAGAGTCAAACTATTTAGAAATTAATTTAACCTTTGACCTAGAATAAGTTATAAGTTCTCTCTACGATGTGGATCCATATGCCTCTTCTTTGCCCATTGCTCTTCTTGCTCCCTCGCTACTAATTTATTTTTTTGATCTGTTCCATAGTGTAGAACCCTATGGTAAAAAGAATGTAGTAAATATTAAACTTGGATCAATGGGCTCAATGTACTTAGAATAATCCTTACCAATTGTCTTTGACTCTCTTTGTACAATCTCCAAATAACTTTCTTGCTAAGAGATAAATTTCCATCCATAAGAACTCTTAAATTAACATCTCCCTTAGTTTTATCATCACATAATATAGATTAACCTTTTTTCTATTGATTTTGACGTAATATACAAAGATATATAATATCTTGGTCTATAATACTAAATTAATTAACTACACTCTTCCTCTTAATTATAGTCATCTACCTTTCCATACGCGTGGTATATTCTGAACTTTACTTATAACTAGATTCCACAATTTTATTCTCTATCACATATTCATAGATCAAGAACTATGAGATCACTTTATTCTCTTCTTTTTTCCTGATGAACATATGAAAAATATCTATTATATAAATATCCAAAAATATGTAAATTGAGGACCTTATCTTTTTAAGTAAGATTCAAAAAACATGGTATCTTGTAATTTTTATGGTTTTAACTATTCAAACATTTTGTAGAATACTAAATATTGACCATATCTCCTACAAATATTGAAATTGAGTCTTATTTAAATTTAAATATGTGAACAATTTATCGCCTACACATCCTACCCCAAAATATCTCAATACTTAAGGATGGTCTTCCCATGTCTAAAATATTTTTTCAAAACCTTGGAAGACAAATTCTTTTAACTTTTGAATTTTCTTTCTATGAAAGAAAATCCGGAGAAATTAAATGAAAAGAAGCTTTTTGGAGAAATTATAAAAAATATCCATGCCTTTTATAAAACCTTAAGAAGATAATACTAGTCCAAGTTTCTTGTTTCACAAAAACTCCTTTAAAAGTATCTTGGAAGCAATGGCATAAACTAATTATATATCAAGTTCAAGAACAATGCAAAACATATTCATACTCAATCTAATGATGTTAGCTCATTTGATTAGATTCTTCAACTTTTAATAAGACAAGGTTGAAATCTTGCTAAGGGATATATTCATAATTATCACACTTGTTATAATTCCTCCATGGGATCACAATGTAATATGGGCGGGATTTAATACTAGCAAATAGAGAAAAAATACATTTATTATAATATCATAAATTTTTTAGTAAAATAAATATAATACCATGATGATGAAATATTGGTGTACCTTTTTCAATTCCATATAACCAAAAATTAGAATTTAAAATATTTACTAGATAATTTCATAGTAAAAATAAATATAATACCTCTTGGTGTAGAGAGAAAATCTTAAGATTCATTATTAGTTGGCCGATAGTAACGTCCCATCAGGTATATCACTATCTAGAGGGAAGCCTTCTAGAGGGAAGCCTTTGAATGGTAGAGGTTCGAACAATAAACCTTCCGTTTAATAGGGTCAGGCCTGCCTTCTCCATTTGCGCTACAATACCGTCTTAAGGAGGACAATGCAACGGTTTGGGCTTTGGCTCTTCTTTGGAAGGTCCATGGTTCAAAACGCAATATGGGCGAGTGTGTGAGAGGGGTGGTTGTGTGGGTCATGGTTGGGAGGAGACTCCTCAGTCATAGTAAGGGTTTATCACACTACCCAAAATAAAAAAAAAAAAAAAAAAAACAAATATAATACCACTATATAATCACGATGTAAATAATTGAAACCCATTTCAATCCCAGGGTTTATCACACTATCCAAAATAAAAATAAAAATAAAAAATAAATAAATAAATATAATACCACTATATAATCTCGATGTAAATAATTGAAACCCCTTCAATCCCAGGGTTTATCGCACTACCCAAAATAATATATATATATATATATATATATATATATATATATATATATATATAATTCCACTATATAATCATGATGTAAATAATTGAAACCCGCTTCAATCCCAGACATCCAATATTTAAAAACAAAAAAACAAAATTGTGGAACCTCAACATATTATTTAAATTCATATATTAAAGAAAATGAAATATCAATTTAATCTCTTGATAATAATAAAAGAAATCTTCAACTAATATATAACATAGTGAGATATTAGGTGTAGACATGCAGGTTCAAATCTAGGCTTGTTCATTTATAAAAGATTTTAAATGTGGAATTGGTGGTTATAAGTTGTATGGCGACTTCAACAATAGAATACAATGATAATCATAAAAGCACACAACATACCTCATCATATAAAAATATAATATATGATAAATGAATGAAAAAAAAAATCTCAAAACAAATAAATTTAATGATTGATAAATGTAAATAAAAGTAAAAGCTATATAGAATTAACACCGCCACTTACATTTTCTATAAGATTACCTTTTTATAATTTAAATTAGGTTTATATCGCATCTATTTATTTCTAATTATTTTATATAACCCAACCTACAAGTAATGTTAGAATAAATTTAATATAAATGACTATTAAAAAAATAATAATTAAAATAAAGATTTAAAAATGTGGTTTGATTTAAATCAAATTAAGGAAAAAAAATTTGTAGAGTCATTTTGGTCTAAGAGACCAAGACCGGCACCAACATTATCAATTGAATTTTGGGTATCAATTTAATTTTTTGACCGGATGGAGGGACCTCTTTGGAAGATTGTCCTCTTCTATCCAACTCTCTTCTATCCAACTCAAAAACACTTAAAAATAATTACCAATATATATAGTAAGGGCAGTTTCACACTTAAACCCAGAGTATTTAATTTTAGCTGAATAGGTCACTCTGCCGCATAGACATTTGTATGATTTGCAGGTCAATTCATGCTTGTGTATGTCAAGAAAGCGCAGGTCAGAATATTTACAAGGAAGAAGGTTATTTGCTTTCACCGGTTATAATCAACCCCAGCTCAGGTTTGTCTTTTATCTTTTCTATAGTTATTTTTTTTCACATGAAAACTTTTATAAGTTATACTTTTCTTGGACCGGTCGATTCCCGTCCAGGAAAAAACCGAATCTGAGTAATGCGGGCAAACTCTGTATGTCCCGAGTCGCAATCGGCCTCAGACTCGGCTGGAACCGAGTCCGAGCAGATTCGGCGCAGTTGAGTCCATTCGACTCATATTGATATATTTAAGGCTGGGTTTTATCTTGGTATTATATATTTTTTTTATTCATGTTAGTTTTGATGTGTCAAATTAGATTTTATTTATTAATTTTTAATATATTTCATTATTAAATATGAAAAATAAAAAAATTATTGTGTATGATTTTTTTATTAGTTCAGGAATTGAGGATTCTTCCAATAGTAATAAAAAGGAGGTAAGGAGCGCTTCAGATTTCTCTTTTACTTTCAACAATATTTTATTTTCTGATCGAATATTGATAATAAAGATCATGCCAAAAAACTATGTCAGACGAGGATGCCTCCGTCAATTGGTCCAAGGACCCAAAACATACAAAGGCAAATGACCAACAAAAAAAATTGGTATAGTGAATTACAGGGTTTGATGCTTTTACGAAAATATTTCTTTCTAAATTTTTCCTTTTCATTTGTCATATAATATATGTAATTTATGAACGAAGGAAATTGAAAATTTATTTTAATTTAAAAAGCACATTAAAACATTAATAAAATATATTTTAATAAACGAAAATTAACAAAATTATTTGAAGATCTATTTTAATTTCATACATTTTCTTTTTGAAGTTTTTGCTTGTATGTCCTCTTAATTGATGGGCCAAAAAAGTATTATTTTGATATATACGAATATATTGCAATGTCACCGTTGTTTCTTATTAAAAAAAACAGAAACACATTATATGATGCGATCCAAATTCAATTCTTATAATAAATATGTATAAAAAATATTACTTAAAAAATATATATTTTGTTTTAATAAAATATTTTAAATTTTATTATTATTTTAATTTAATAAAGTTTAGAAATAAAATTCCCTTTGTTGCTTGGGGATGTGATATGTTAATAAAAAAGTTCATTTACTTTGGGGATGTGATATGTTAATAAAAAGTTCATTTATGTTGTTTGGGATGTAATATTTATGCTTTAAGTAGATGATCAAAATGAAGCAGTAAGAGTACAAACTATCCATGTAAATTCAGCAATATTGGCAGCAAAAAGTGCCTTTTCTTTCAAAGTAAGAACCGAACCTCCTTGAATATAAGTTCTTCTTTCATGTACTCTTTTTTCTTAATTTTCTGTTTCTCAAACTTTGTTGTTGCAATGAAGCTCTTTGCCAATGGCATGCGTGAAACTGAGCAAAGAGAGGTCACTCTTCACATAGGTAGTTCAGGTGTGTTAACTGAATTACTGTTTTCTCTTGATTCTGATTTTTGAAACTTTTGTTTTTTGTGATATGTAAACATCCTGAAATTTTGTTTCACTGTTCTCCTCTGGTTTATTGCAGAAGAAGTGGCCTTTATGGATCTGTTGAACTTTATCTATCATGGAAGACTCAATGCACAATCCACAGCTCTATTGGATGTCCTAATAGAAGGAGACAAATTTGAGGTTCCATCTTGTATGGATCAATGCATTGCTTTAATGAATCTATCAATGACACTAGAGTCTGCATCGCTTCTTCTGTGCCTTCCTTCCAGAATACATATGATTGATGTAATGCAGCCATTAATAAAATCCGCAAAAGCATTTCTTAGAGACCATTTCAGCAAGTATAAAAGGCAAGTTTCTTCTTTCACTGATTGCATCTATCCTTAGGCACCATATTTCATTAGTTGGGTATGTTTGTGTTTCCATCATTTGGCTAGTACATTATCTTGGTTTATCTAGATGTTATAGTCCATTCAAATGGTATATGCCATCTATTCAAAATGCTAGTATAATTCCATTGGGCATTGTTACTCTTATAAGTAATAGATAATTCATTATTTTCAGGCTTGAGGAAGAGTATATGAATTTACCTTTAGCTGTCATGGAGAAAGTCTTATCAAGCAATGAATTGCAAGTTACATCTGAAGATGTTTTCTATAACCTTGTCATGCATTGGGCCAAAAAGCATTATCCCAACAATGAAGATAGGAAAGAAATCTTTGAGAAAAAGGCTTTGGCACTTGATACGTGTCCCACAAATGTGTTAGAGTGTGAACTCACGAAGGTGGCAAAGTTGGCATCAAATGTCCGCAGAGGCATCTTCTAAAAATTCTCTTTCCTATCCTTACTTATTCTCCTACTTATCCTCCCCTCTTCCTATCTCCTAATCCCTTTCTTCTCGTAACTTCCTCTATCTCCTCTATTTCCTCCTTCCGTTTCATTTTATTTGTTGCAATGAAACTATATATTGTAAGTTGCACAACATTGGTTTTTTAGGGACTATATATTGTAAGTTGCACAACATTTGTTTTTTAGGCGAAAAACTTTGATTTTTCGCCTCCATATCGATCGCATTCTAGTATCTGAGCAGGAGGTCCCAATGTTTTTTGAGGTCCGAGGTCAAGCAGAGGGGTTGACCTCTGAAGGTCCAGGCACACAATTTGAGGCGTGCACAGTAGACCTGGCAAGGCAGTAGGACTGCCCAGATCCAGAAACAGATATCGAGGTGGGCGTGCACAACAGATCTAGCATGCACTTTGAGGTGGCAAGGTGGCACGCTGACAAGGCCTAAACACAGCTGATGCGAGACTGCATGCAGGCCGAGGTAGTGATGGACTGACACGTGGCAGACATCCACTAGATGCGGACCTGAAACCGACACTGATGTGGACCAACACGTGGTAGCGGCTGAGAGTTGGTAACGTGGCAGCTGGACACACGACACGTGGCAGCAAAGTTTTGGTTGACGTGGATGCCAGCAGGGCAACAACGGGCAGCAAGGGAGTGCATACATGGCAACATCACATTGGCAGGTTTCAATTGGTTTTCAAGCAGTAAAACAAGGGCAACATGATTGCCCGAAGGCAATCAAGTTTCATAACGTGCATTCGAGGTTAAAAACTCCATCTTTGCTTTTGGTTGTGTGCATGTGGGATAAATCCCTATGCAATTTTTTTTTTTAATTATAATTGCCGCGTGTATAAATTGAAGGGCGCCCCATTTGAATTCCCGTCGAGCGCGTAGCCCGAGTGGTTAAGGAAGTTGTGTGTTGTGTGACAGATTCTGGGATCGAAACCCATCGGGAGGTAAATATCAAAAAAAAAATTATTGTTTTTTTTAGTCACCAACATTGCAGAGAAAAGGCACGGTGTGCCTTGGTGATTTTAAGAGTGACCGCAGGCGCGTTGGCAAGGACGCTCGGCGAGATTCGCAAGGTCACGGGTTCAACTCACGTAGGCTACCAGAAATTAAAAAGGTTTTTCTTTTTAAGGTTACTTTAATACTTATTAAAGTTTTTGTTATATAAGTTATTTAATAATTTAGTATAAATTGTTTTTTTAATTTTTTTTTAAATTTGATTTTAAAAGCAAATTAAAATTATTAAATACCTTTATAAAACTTTAATTTTATTTTAGTAAACCTTTGGTTAAAAAATTTGAACCTATTGCCTTAGAGGCAAACTGTAAAATCGCCCAAGAGACTTGAAAAACCTTTGCAAAATTGTGTAATAGCCTAAGAGGCAAGCTTTGTAAAAAGGGAGCAGAAAAGGTGACGGGAAGCCTTCTGAAGCACCCATTTAGCGCTACCCCTTGGAACCCCGTTCAAGGCTGAAAAAAATTCTATAATAGCCTAAACGACTATAAAGGAGTGAAATTTGTAATACTTGAAGAGTAAACATCTGTAACCGTAGAGGCCCTAAGGGGAATATTTTTCCATTGAAAAACTTCATGATACCATCTACCGGGTGCTATCATGTACTGTGCTCTCTTTTACTGAGAGAGAACGCCGAATCATTTGATGAAAGAGTTCAGAGATATGGTTTGCACACTATGTTCAGCCAGTTACAAAATGTCGTCATAGCTCATCAGAGACACCCTAATTCTGGTTACGAGGCAGATTCTGAGGACAAATCCTTTGGACACCGATTTGAGGAGTCATATTCAATTAAAATCACATCCCAGGAACCAGCAAACCCACATATCAGCAACAGTGATTCCATTCAAATACTAGAGCCAGATTCCCCTAAAATTATCCTCATCAGTGACGATGAAGACTCGATCATCGACAACTTTGAGAATCCAGTGCTTGGAGACCGGCAGCAAGAAAACCAAGCTATAAGTGAAAGAGTAGAGAGAGCAAGATTTGATTTAAATTTTTAATTTGATTTTCTTTAAAATTGATTATACTAGAAAAATAAAAGTTTGTTTCTAGTTTCTTGTGAGTAGCTATGGCCTCAAATGCTAATATACCAATTCCATAATTGAATGGGTACGATTATGAGTACCGGTCTATCAAAATGAAGAACTTACTCATAGGTAAGGGGTTATGGGATATAGTAGAAGAGTGTTACTCAGAACCCTCCGATTGGACTACATTAAGTGTAGCTGATAAGAAAGCAAAGAACGAAGCACAAAAGAACAATTCATTTGCTCTTTTTCATCTTCAAGCAACGTTGGATAAAAGTATTTTCCCTAAAATTGCATCTTGTATAATTGCCCAAGATGCATGGAATGCCTTAAAATAAGGTTTCCAAGGAAGTGATCCGGTGAAGCAAGTCAGGCTACAAACACTGAAACGAGATTTTGAGAATCTCAAGATGATTGAAAATGAGAAAATTGGTGACTACTGCGTTTGAGTTAAAGTAGTCGTTGGCAAGATGGTAACACTTGGAGAAGAAGTCAAACCAGAAACTATTGTGAAGAAAGTGTTGAGAACACTTCTTCCGAAATGGAATCACATAGCAATCATCAACGAAGAATCAAATGATCTATCTACACTATCCTTTGATGATTTAATTGGTTCATTAATTTCACATGAAGAGAGATTACAGGAATATCCTTCAACTAGTTATGGAGGCGATGATAAAGCCTTCACATATCAGGAAGGTGCCAAAAAATGACAAGGTAGAGGCCAAGGCAGAAGTTAGAGAAGAGGCAGAGGCAAGAGCAACCAAAGAGGTGGAAATCCCAGTAGAGGAGGAACTCCCAGTAGAGGTGGAAGTTAAAGCAGAGGCAGTCATCAAAGTAGAGGTAGAAATCAAGGTCGAGGAAGAGGATCCAAAAAGGTTTGTTTCAATTGTGGCAAACCAGGTCACTTTGCCAGAGACTTTTGGTCCAAATCTTCTCAGGGAAGCATCAGTCAAAGCAGTCAGTATGGTCATTTTTGTGAAGAATAAGCGACTTCTAATCTCTTTCTTTCTTATGGGTAATCAGATCAAAATTTGGATGATACTTAGATTTTGGATACTGGTTGTTCCAACCATATGAGTAGCAAAGAATAACTCTTTGCTACAATATATTCCACCTATAAATCCCAAATCAAGTTGGGAGATGATAAAACATTGCAAGTTGAAGGTGTAGAAACCAAAACAGCACCAATCCAATTATGTGGCTACAAACGTTGATCGCATTGACACAAACAACCCCCAGGGCAGCCCCTAGAGGTTAAACAGTGGTCCTAACCACTCACAAAACAATTTTGGAAGGTCAAAGATCAATTTGGCACCTTTCAGGAACTTTGCTCCTTATTCATTCCACCCAGGGACTATTACTAGCACTCGCTCTTGGATGAGATGAATAGAAGGTTTCACCCAAAAAAAGTCAAACCTCGACACATGACAACTCAGATCTGCCACTTAACTTTCCCTTCATTGCATGGGAGTGCGAGTGAGATTTTCATGACAACTCAGATCTTCCACTTAATTCTCCTTTCATTGCATAGGAGTGATAGTGAGCTTTTCATGACAACTCAGATATGCCACCTAACTCTCCCTTCATTGCATGGGAGTGCGAGTGAGCTTTTCATGACAACTCAGATCTTCCACTTAATTCTCCTTTCATTGCATGGGAGTGAGAGTGATTTTTTCATGACAACTCAGATCTGCCACTTAACTCTTCCTTCATTGCATGGGAGTGTGAGTGGGATTTTTCATGACAACTCAAATTAGCCACTTAACTCTCCCTTCATTGCATGGGAGTGCGAGTGAGTTCTTTTGAGCATGCAGAGGCAGTTACAGAAGCAGTTATGAAGCCCTTAATCAGGGAGAAGTCTTCTCTTCCCTGAAAAAGCATGATTGCTAAGTGACACTTCTGCATGCTAATTCAAAGAGACCCCTTGGGTCTATAAAATGGTGAGTCTTCTCACCCAAAAGATATAGAGAGAAGGAGCATTTTGAGCAACGAAGTGCTACCAATTTACATACCTACTTGTGATTTTTGCCTTTCACATCCTTAATCTCTCATTCGAAGAGGGAGGTTATTGGGTGACTTTTGGAAGTGCAAATCTGAATCCAAAACCCGATTTTTGGACACAACATACTACCAAATTTGCCGATAATACATCACAAGAAGTTTCGGACCCATCCCAAGTGGATTGGTGTCGAAAAAAGGTATTAACCGACGGGCGGCCTGCCATTGGGCGCCCTCGTACTATTGCAGGTTTAATCGTCTCACCTCGAAGTGAATACGATTTGTTGCAGGTTTAATCGTCCCGCCTCAGAGCGAATACAAATCTATGAGGAATTTTTTGACTATTCTTTTTGCAGTGCTTTCTCAGTGATATTTTTATGCCTCTGTCAAAATTTTAGTTCATTTGGATCTATTTTAGTCATCGTTTTATTTATATTTTGCATGCACTAACAGTAAGCTTTGGGAATCGCGAGTTTAATTTTATATACAGGTTCTACTGACTCTTTTTATGTTTCTTTGAATGCAGGTCTTCAACATCAGAGGAGCAGTGAGGTCAACACTCATATACATAAGCGACGACGATGTTTTGGTCCGCCCATCTTATATGTGGGCACGTGGAAGAAGGATTTGCTATCCATGGATGTAACAAGAAACATATTTAATGCTCCTATCCCCTAAAAAGGAAGGAGACATATTGTAACATGAATTTAAAATCATATCAATAAAGGGAGCCATATTCCATATTGCTTTTATATTGTGTCGATTCATTTATGTTCTTTCCTTTCATGCATTTTTCAATACATAGGCTTTAAGCGTTAAGTTTGTTTTACAAGCATCGTACTTGGCATTTTCCTTTTTATTTCTGTATCCTCATGCTTTCAATGGCGATCACAGTGGGACCCTGTCCTCTTATTTTTAGATTAAATTTTTGATCAAAAATTGCTTGTTTTTGCTTACAGGTACCAATTTTTCCAACACTCGACTGTTATTCATTTCAGTCTATGGCGATTGTAGAACTGAAATTCGTTTGACCCAGGGACGAATTCAAATTTGTCTTAGCCTATGACGAATACAGATCTGTTATTCGTCTCACCCAGGGACGAATAGCTTTTTGTGCAGTTTCAAAGCAAAAAATCAGAGACATCCAGTTTGGTCAGAGAAAAGGTAGGGGTTCTTAGCAGCTTCGGTCAATTTTTTGTTTTCTATTTTCTATTTTCTATTTATTTGCATGCTTAGGAAAATTTGTTGTTGCCTTTTTCATTTTTTATTGCATAAAATGAAAATAACCCCACACACATCACGTGGTAATCTGAAAACCAAGGAGCTGGTCATAAAACCCCAGCCCTTGATCAAGACCAAAGGTGGATTTCATCACCACTTTGGCTTGAATATTTGCATCCATTACCCCGATCGCTACTATTGCTAGACGTAAATCCTTACGAAAGCTGACCAAGTTTAGCTGGGGTGATTCCTAGCGCATGAGGATAAGTCTTCTATGGTAGGTGTCATAAACAGGACGATTCCCTTTCCGTACCACCTACGTTCCATGTATCATCTACTCTCATGTACCAATAGTTTCCCTCACATAAGGGCGGGTATATAGAGAGGTTGGTATATTGACCTGGCAATGGTATATCGAAGGGGTGACCAATTTTGGGAGTCATAAGAGCCATCATACTGCATTTACTACAACATTTTATTTTACAAAGCTTTCAAACAAAAAATCAAAAACACACTAAACCAGATTTAGGGCACACTTTTAATCTTTAAAAGAGATAATCATTGATTTGCGTGTGTGTGATCTTTTCTATATAGTGTAACATAAAAATCAAGAAAATCGTAAAAAATACAAAAACTTGCATAGCTTGTAGAGAGACATCAATATGGTATTCACTCGTAGCCAAGCCCAAGCATGGGCAGAAGCTACAGAGAGGGTACAAGGGGGCACAAGTCACCTCTGATACAAATTCAAGAACTTGGTCATACCACCTTGGCAGCAGGACCCACCAGATAGTCCCCATCATGCCATAACAGAACGGGACTATAGAGGCACCCTTTTGAGGGGCACTCACTCCCAGCATTTCATACCTTTCCAAGATGAGTACGTCCAAAGGAAAGATCCCCTAGATTCTCGATATGAGTGGTCACCATCGCGCGATGAAGCACCAGAACAACATAGGGTCCACAAAGAAGAGCCACATGATTTTGTTTTCTCTTCTTTACCCTGCATCGATGTTAGAAATACCAAGAAAAATCTAGAGCACAAGGCTCTTAAACCTGAACGAGTTAGCTCCACCCGCCCCTTTCACACATATGAAAGGGCGCACGAGGAAGACCATTATGTTCCTCAAGAGCAATACACAGCGCGGGAGCGATGCACCTCCACACCTGCTTTTTATCAAGACCACCCATTAAGGCAAGAGCCTCGGGTGAATGCTGCCAACCTCGACAGAGGGAAGCAGCATATAGAGATATCGTACCATCATGATTGAGATAAACATGTAGGTGAGGCATCTAGGCCTCCTATACCCAACACAGTAGAGCAAATTGATGTAGCATTTGCCCTCCAAGAGCTTGAGAAAGATCAACAACAGCTATAACACCTATATCACCTTAATAAAGAGCACATTCAGCACTAAACAGATGAGATTCTCAACAACAATGTGCCTGAGAGGGTCCCAACCCCTCGAATACAAAGGGCAGAGAGGCACGAGAGGCACGACCCCTTGGTGCAAAATAGAACATACCAAGTGTGGCCTTCGAGACCTCCTAGACTTGAGTGAGAGGCCACTCCCAGAAACCATGATGGGCACCCTTCGCGAGCACCCATATATGATCATAGGCCTCGCCTAGAAACCCCTCAAGAAGCTTATGAGGAGTACGAAGAAGAAGAGGAACGGGCTGAAATGCCCTACCAAGGTATAGGGGCTGCTATTCGACCACCCCTTTATAGGCCTCAAGTTCCCCACAACCTGCAATGGGAACAATTCAAAGAGGAAGAAATCAATTCTTCTGATGCATATAAAGCGCTCCTAGAGCGTTTAGAGTCTGTGGAGACTAAGACTTATGGGCCCCAAAAGCCCACTTTATGACAACTTCGTAGTCACCCTGTGCATCCATCAGTGTCGGCATCCCCTTACCCTGAACACTTTAAACTGCCCTAGTTGGCACTCTTTAGAGGTGAGGAGGATGCTCAAGAGCATGTGACTAGGTTCCTGAGCCAATGCTTTGGCATTCAAGAAAATGACGCTTTGTTGCTCAAAAAATTCATAACCACATTCGTAGGCCCTACATCGGATTGGTTTACCCAATTACCAAAGCATAGCATCTACAATTTAGATTAGCTAGTGGATGCGTTCCTCGAACGCTTTGCCTTCAACACCAATAAGAGGGCATCACTAAGTGATCTGGCCAGCCTCAGGCAGAATGAGGAAGAAACCATGGTGGCATATGGGAACCTGTGGAGGACTTTGCTTTCAAAGCTGCCCTACCTCCCTCCTATGTCCGACCTTACTCAAATGTTCTCAAAGAGCTTTTTGAGATCGATCTCTATGCTATTGCAGATGCAGCAATATGCCACTTTAGAAGAAGCCCTGGCGCAAGCCAGAATCATTGAAGAGATCAAAATTCAGGATGTTGAAATTGCTAAGACAAAAAAGAAAGAATGGTCTAAGAACAACAATAATATAAGGACAACGCAATAGAAACCCGCTGCGGTTAATCAAGTTGCTATCAACGTACCTACGCCTGCACAAGCAATACAGCCCAAAAAGGCTAACTATCAGGCAGTCCTTCCTAACAATTATAAACAAGAGAATAATCGGCAAAACCAGAATCAACAGCGTCGCCCTCAATGACAATTCACACCTTACACAAAATCCAGAGACTCCCTGTTTGACCGCTTGTCAGTGGCAAACTTAATCAACCTGCCCTAAATTCAACCCATAGATCCCAACATGCCAAAACATAAAGGTTATAGGGAAGAATTGTACTGTCGATTTCACCGACGGAGGGGGCATGATCTTAATGCTTGTTGGAAATTTAAGGTCTTGGTGCAAGATCTAATAGATAACAAAACATTAGTGGTGGATAATCCCATAGCACCGAGCAACCAAAATATGGAGGTCTTCAAAGACCCCTTGCCCACCCATGATGCACAAGCAAGGAATATACAAGTCAACGAAGTAACACAGAACTGCCCCATGTAGGGATATGTTGGAATGATCAGTATAGTTACTCGGAACAAGAGATATCCGAGCATAGCTACCCCCACGGTAGCTACAGGAGAGGGTCCAACAACATCACAACCCCAACAACACTCTCCTCTACCTAAACCAGTGATCACGATTTGAACCAAGCTTACCTAGAGCTTGAGGACCACGTCAGATAGGCTCTCCATTTATGAGCTTATACAACAATCACCGCCCCATTGGGAATCTCTAATGGAGATATTAAAAGCCATCGAGTTGCAGCCCCACAAGGCAAATGCCTTCAACAACTTCGTGGGGCATGTTAAAAGATGCACTGAGCTAGTCATCACCTTCAGAGAAGATGAGTTAAAATCAGTGAATGGTGACATGGCGGATCCACCCCTGCACGTTATTGCGCGGGTCAACAGGATCCCATACAAGAGAGTATTGGTGGACACTGGCTCATCTGGTAATATCATTACAACAATGGCCTTGAAGCACCTAAAGTTTCCCGTATCTCACATAGTGGCCTCCACTTATACACTTCGAGCATTTAAAGATGCAATATGCTCAATAGTTGGCATAATTGTTCTACCCATTCAAGTCCGACAAAAGGCAATTCCTACATTGTGCCACATCTTGGAGGGTGAGATGGCTTATAATATCTTTTTGAGCCAACCATGGATCAGGGACATGAAGTGTGTCCCTTCAATAGCTCATTAGTTCCTCAAATACACTTTCAAAGGAGAGGTGCATGTGGTCCCAGCAGACTTGGAATCTTTTAATTATTGTAATACGGTGCAATTGGTGCCGCAGTCAACCCTCCCATCAATAAACTTGGATTTCCAGTTGAATCCAACTAAAAAGGGTTCGATTCTACAGGCATCCCCGCTGTCAAATCCACCAATTCCTCAACTAGGTCCATCTTCATCAACTGATCATTCACCAACGATGCCACCTACAGTGGCCACAATGAAGGAAAAAGAGAAGAAACCTGTGGAAGAAGCACCACCTTCAGTCTCAACCATCTCTACCGAAGAGATGCCTAGTAGAATGGAAGACGCGACGCCTAGTCCACCCGACATGGAGTGGAATCAAGAAGGACTTCCATTCTCTCCCACTCAATCGCCAACAATCACTGTTGAAATGGCCAATACGGTATTGGGGGAGTATTTAGTGTGGAACATCGTTGCAACCCCCGCACTTGAGACCATGCAAGACATGGGGAGATCTTGCATTCCCATTGGTAGTATTGTTCCTCTAGGATACTCGCCAAACCAAACAAAATTTGTGTATGGGGGCCTTGCTCATGGTGTTGAACCACACATGCAAGAGGAAGAAGATGAAGAGCCTTTTGTGGAAGATGTCAATTATTTGTCTAACCTAGAATTCGCTTTAAGATATCTTGGCCAATGCAATTGGTATGGATATGGGTTAGGCAGATATGAGCAAGGAGTGCGTGTTCTTTGCCAACCGAGATATCAAATTCCGTATGATAAGTCGGGAGTAGGGTTCAACCACCCCCTGCCCCTTGACATCTTGGTGGAGAACATGCAAGTCCTAGGGATAAGCAACAAGGATGGGTTGGCATTAGATCCGTATGCAAATCCTAACATGACATATACACTGGGGGATTATCTCCCATTGTTGACCACTAACCTTGTTGACCTCAACAACCCTTTCCCTTCGCTTGAGAGAGGTGAAAGCTCAAGACCTCACATACAAGAAGGGTACAAAAAAATTCAGGAAGGATATTCAGAGGATGAGTCGAAATATGAAGTAGCACCATGGGACCCTTTCAAATCTGATAGCAATCATTCACAGGTAACCCCCATGGATGATTATCAAGAAAGCCTATTGACAATGTTCCCTCTGGGTGCTCCAATAGAGCAAGTGCCACCTCAGGAAAATTAGGTCCCCCTATAGAGAGCGGAACAACCCCGATGGGACCACATCAATTTGCTTGAGCAAAATGAGCCTAATATGTCGCAAACAGCTGTCGGATCCAACGAAGGCATGTGGATCTCCGACAATGACTATGAAGATGAAACTGAGATGGCATATATCAATCATGCGCGATAGCAACATCACCCCGTAAACATTGATGAAATATTTGAACAACTAGGCATAGGGCCAAGGCATAGGTGGCACTTAAACCCAACACAGTTGGACCAACTGTTACATCCACAATTGTGGGCATACAGAGAGCAACTTCTGCCAAGAGACCCTATAGTGATATTAGTGTCAAGGGCAGGCCCTGTCTTCCTATCCGCACATAGGGCCGATTCATTCATTGCAGTCCCTCTAGAGCCAGATCCAAAGAATAGAGATTATCAAGAATTTTTGAGACCCTACACCCGCGGTAATGGAGACCAAACTCATTTCATCAACATGATCTCCATTGACTTAACCGCCCCCATCCGCAATCCAGCCAATCCAACACGGTCATTGTATCTAGACATGGATGCCATAGACTGGGATCACGTTAACTCGCCATCATCCCCATCAGAGGATTGGCCCTTCAGTGAGATGCTTCATTTCACCCCACGACCAACTCAGGATGTCTTCCATGCTGAAGAGGAACCCAAGGTTCCCAACACAGATCTTAATTCAGCAAATGATATCCACTTGATCCCAAATCCACACCAGTTGGAGGACGGATCGCACATGTCAGTTGAGGAGACAACTAACGTAGACATCGGCTCAGATCCAATGAATCCATGAATTATCAAGCTGGGGGTAAGTCTATCCCCCAAAGATCAAGCCGACTACATTGCCCTTCTTAAAGAGAAGAAGGAGGTTTTTGCATGGTCCTACAAAGACATGTCGGGTCTAGATCCGTAGCTAGTCACGCATAACCTAACGCTTGATCCGGCAGTCAAGCCTATAAAGCAAAAACTATGTAATATGCACCCAAAAATGGCCTTGATGGTCAAAGATGAATTACAAAAGCTGTTGGATGCACATTTTTTCATCTGCATGGATTATCCGCCATGGTTTTCCAACATGGTGCCCGTCAAGAAGCCCGACGGGAGGATTCACATCTACACTAATTTTTGAGATCTCAACAAAGCAAGTCCTAGGGATGATTTTCCCTTGCCAAGCATCGACGCATTGGTAGACGCTACAGCATGTCACGAAATGCTCTCCCTAATGGATGGTTTCTCGGAATACAATCAAATTCGTATCAATCCCAAGGACCAATTCAAAATGGCGTTCACAACACCTTGGGTAACATTTTGTTACAGGGTCATGCCCTTTGGCCTTAAAAATGTCGGCGCCACCTACCAACGTGCCATGACATACATCTTCCACGATTACATGCACAAAACTTTGGAATATTACATGGATGATTTGTTGGCCAAGTCTCTCTTGCGCCTAGATCATCTCGGTGACTTAAGCATGATACTCAATCGCCTCATCGAACACAAAGTCAAAATAAACCCCAAGAAGTGCGTATTTGGCGTCACATCTGGAAAACTCTTGGGTTTCATAGTCTCTAAACAAGGAATTGAGGTGGACCCAAACAAAGTCAAGGCAATCCTTGAAATGCTTCCCCCCACTACCATCACGTAGCTCAAGAGTCTGCAGGGAAAGGTCGCGTCAATCAAGCGCTTCATAGCGTAGCTATCTGACAAGTGCCGACCCATGAATAAATTATTGCACAAGGGGGTAGCATTTCACTAGGATGACGAGTGTGAGTCAGCCTTCAACGACATTAAAAAATACTTGGCTTTGCCGCCAGTATTGGCACCACCTAGACCAGGAGTGTCATTCTAGTTATACATCTCAGCTACTGAGGTGGCATTGGGCACCATGCTAGCCCAGAAGAATGAATTTCACAAAGAACAAGCCACTTACTATCTTAGTCGCACCCTGGTCAGTTATGAACTTAAATATGCATACATTGAGAAGCTTTGCTTGGCAGTGGTGTTTGCTACCAAAAAGCTATGCCATTACATGCTGGGCAACACGACGTATGTTGTGTCTAAGGAGAATCCATTGTGGTACATGATGAGTCATACTTATCATAGTAGCCACACAGTAAAATGGATCATGTTGTTGACGGAGTTTGACATAGAATTCATTGGACAAAAATCCATCAAAGGTCAAGTCATCGCCGATCAACTAGCATAGGCTCCTCTTGAAGATGATCAGCCTCTAACCATAGAGCTACCCGACGATGGGGTCTTCCATGTTTCAGAATCACCAGATTTTGATGAGCCTGAGTCACAGGCTGACATAACCTTATTTTTTGATGGTTCTAAATGTGAGCAAGGAGGTGGCACGAGAATTGTATTCTTCACACCACAAGGGGCTCTGATACCCTTGTCATTTAAACTTGACTTCCCATGCACCAATAACAATGCCGAATACGAAGCCTTTCTCATAGGTATTCAAACAACCATCACCATGAACATCAAACGTCTGAACATCTTTGGTGATTCGTTGTTAATCATCAACCAAGTGAAAGGGGTATTCCAATGTAAATGCCCAGTTCTGCAGGCCTACAAAGCCCTTGTGGACAAATTTCTAGAAAATCTTGAATGGTACAACATCGAGGCACTCCCTCGGTCATCAAATTTTTTTGTAGACACTATGGCATCCTTGGGGACACTAATCTCGCAAGACATAACTGGTGATATGACAACCATTCAAGTAAAAACCCTATCGCAATCAACGATGGAGCATGCAATCTCTAACTCAACACCAGGAATCCACTTGATCTAGATTGAACCATCTCCAGATAAGTTCTCTCGAATCCATGATTGTCCGAACAATGCCAACTAGGGGTCCTTGTTCTCCCCTACTCCCCTTAATAGCAACACAACGTTGTTCTTGCATATTATTTCCTGCTCAGCTTTCGCTAGACATGAATTTCAAGAGGGAGTGGCTATTCATACTATCGAGGTTTCAGATCAATAGGATTGGTATTCACCCATCAGAGACTACCTCAAGTTAGGTAGCCTCCCACTTGGATTGTCGCATGCCACTAAGAGATCATTCAAACAAAAAATGACAAATCATGTCTTGTTAGGGGACATTTTGTATTGTCGTAGCTACGATGGGAGCCTCCTACGTTGCTTGGACTAGCAGGAGTCCACTTGGGCAATTACCCAAGCACACGATGGTACATGCGGTGGCCACTTCAGTGGTATGGCCATCGCAAAGCGCATTCTTCGCATGGGCTATTATTGACCATCATTAGAGTAAGATTGTTGCGCTTGTAAGGAAGTGCATGAAGTGTCAACACCATGCCAATTTGACACACGTACCTTCTCAGGCCTTGCAGCCGATCCAATCGGATTGGCCATTTTTGCAGTGGGGTTTTGATTTAATCGAAAAGAACTCCCCTGCATCGTTAGGCCATCACACGTTCATCATAATGGCCACAAAGTATTTTACCAAATGGGTGGAAGCAATTCTACTTACCTCTACGACTGGATCCTGCATTGCAGATTTTATTTTGCATAACATCATATGTCATTTTGGAATTCCATCCAAGATCATCTCAAATAATGGGACGTCCTTAAAGAACAAAGATGTGTGCACTTTGACCACAAAGTACAAGATTCAGCATAGTTTTTCAACACCCTATTATCCATAAGCAAATGGGCAAGCAGAGGCATCAAACAAAACTCTAGTCGCCATCCTCAAAAAGATAGTCGCAAATAGTCATAAGGATTGGCACATTCATATCCCGCTTGCTCTTTGGGCTTATCGCACTAGCATTCGGACACCCACTGGGGCAACTCCATTTTTGCTAGTGTATGGTTCTGAGGCAGTCATGCCTCTTGAGTTGGAAATTCCTTCCCTGTGCATATCAATGCAAGAGTTCATAGATGATGAAACCGCACGACAAGCCCAGTTAGATCAGCTTACGTTGCTTGATGAACGACGTGTTCATGCTCTTGAGCATTTGCGTATATACCAAGAGCGAATTAAGAGAGCATACAACATGAAAGTTCACTTGAGGGACTTTCAGGTTGGTGACCTAGTCTTAAAAGAGAACCAACAGAATTCTAACTTGTCGCCCCATCTAAGGGACAAGTTCATGGCAAATAGGTCCTTATGTGATTGACAGTAAGATAGGACCTGGGACATACCAACTAACCTCTCTTGATGGAATCAAGGAACTATAACCCTTGAACATCAATCATTTGAGGCCATTCCATATCTAAAGAGCCATAGCCCAAACCAAAAGCTCCAAGGATTCCTACAATCGCTTGGTCAACCCCAAATGCTCCAAAGGTGTCCATCAACCCTTTGGTCAAACCAAAAAGCTCCAACGGTGTTTATAAACCCTTTGGTAAAACCAAAAGCTCCAAGGATTCTTATAATCACTTGGTCAACCCCAAATTCTCCAAAGGTATACATAAAACCTTTGGTCAAACCAAAAGCTCCAAGGATTCCTACAATCACTTGGTCAACCCTAAACGCTCCAAAGGTGTCCATCAACCCTTTGGTCAAACCAAAAAGCTCCAAGGATTCCTACAATCGCTTGGTCAACCCCAAATGCTCCAAAGGTGTCCATCAACCCTTTGGTCAAACAAAAAAGCTCCAACGGTGTTTATAAACCCTTTGGTCAAACCAAAAAACCTCAAACGATGTCCATCAACCCTTTGGTCAAACCAAAAAGCTCCAAAGGTTCCCATAAACCCTTTGGTCAAACCCAAAATGCCCCAAAGGTACCCATAAACCCTTTGGTCAAACCAAAAAGCTCCAAGGATTCCCACAATTGCTTGGTCAATCCCAAAAATACCCCAAAGGTACCCATAATCCCTTTGGTCAAAACCCCCCAAGGGCCCAAAAGAGCCACTTGGTCCGCACTCATGCGGAATGAACCAACCATCAAGAAAATACAAAAACAACAAAATAAACAAAAATTACAAAAAAATCTGCATCTCACTTTCATGCATACTTCAAAAAAATCAAAAATACAAAAAAATAGTTGCATTAGGCATCACATCCATACATTGCATATTTGTTGGTCATACGGCTCAAAGGCACCATAGACTATCATTACTTGGTAAACCCATCATTTTTCACATTTTCCATTTCGTACACAATACCTCAAAAATAAACATTGTCCATAAGTTCACCATATCATTGTCAGTTGTCTTTTAATGTGTCTAGAGTTTCGTCATTGAGCTATCATTAGATTTCTAGCCAAGGCTATACAAAGTCAGATAGATTTTAAACTGGTAGAGTCATACTTGGATCACACCTTGTTACGTAGCATCCCATCACAAGCTAAAAACACATAAAACAATTCCCAAGTTGTGTAAACGAAAGATGAAACCTGTAAAGCAATTCAGGATACCAAACAACGAAAAAGGTTATCTTGCTCATCCCACTATGCGAATGACCCCAAGCATGCTGAGAGTTGGCAAAAGGACAAGAATATTCCCTACCCAATTCCCTAAGAATCCCAAGTTCTCAACAAGTTGCAACATCACAAAATTTTCAAAATTCAATACTCCAAAAATTGACATCAAAATCCCACAAAGTGCATACATCAAACAAGTACAAGTAATAGTGATTCTCGTCACTCAAAATCCAAATCCCTTGCTCAATAGAGACAATAAAATAAAAAATAAACAGTGATTTTTATCACTATAAACGAGCAAGTATCCCAATACAAATAAAGAAAAGAAGGGAGTCAAACTTGAATCCCTAAAACTCTCAGCATTTCGAAGGTCATGATGTGAACCTCAGTACCGGTTTGGTTGATAGCCTATCAGTCACTGGTGGCAAACCTCCCGCATGATGATATATCTGTCACATTTACTTGTGTGCAGATCAATGTTTGCATGTGGATGAGCTAGCTTATGGTATCTTAGATAGCACCACAAATTAATCTGACTAAATACAACAAAGGAGTTAGTGGATCTAATTAGGTGATCCTCGATACGAGTTTGGTTGACAGCCTATCTTGCACTGGCGATATCCTGACAAATACCACATAAATGAACTCAATTGCACACATAGGGATGTGAAATAACTTGGTCAAAAACAAGTTTGATTCATACCTTGTTCAAAAAATCTTGTAAGATAACAGTATAGCCTTGTCCAGTTAGTTAAAACATTCGAGTCTCAAAAAAAATTCATTACATTCTCAGCCACCTGTTATATATATTCCATTCTTACATCACCACCAGAAAATACAAAAACCACATATATACATAAAACGTCATTTCATCAAGCCATCCACAAATATATATATATATATATATATATAAGTATCAAGTCAGTTCATAAAGCAGTTGCATACTACAAAAAGCCATAAGTTTAAAATAGTCTATGGTGCCACCACTAAAAATCAACAATTCATTTCATCCATTCCATATGCATCTCATATAACTTAGAAACATGTGCATTCATCATAACATTTGCATTCATCATAACATGTGCATCCATCAATATAAATAAATATACATCCATCAACATCAAACACTGTGCATAAATTCAAAATACGACAATTGTATAAACAAAATAATGTCATCTGTATATATATCATCATCCAAAAATGCCCCCAGGCTACAATAACCGGTCCTCTGACCCTGCAATCATAAAGAAAAAACCCAAAAACCCCCAATCCTAGGGCATCGACCACCAAGATCACGCAGGATCGGTGCGACGGGAACTACCTCCCATGGTGTGGGTCCTATGTGACCCCTCAGGCCAGCTACTGCTAGCCCCCGCATCACGCCTGCTAGTCCCTCCCTCATCCAGTCGCCTACGTCGATAGGATGCTGATTGCTCAGTATCGCTCCCTCTCGAGCAGCACGACGATCTGCCTAGAGAAAGTATCGAGATCTGCCCATCGAGGTGGCCAATATTCGCCTCCAGCTCCAATCGATGCCGCATCAACTCCATATCCCGACGATGAAACATATCCATATTCACATTGCACTATGCTAGCTACACTCGTAGGTGATCCATCTCCCGCACAGCATCTGTATCCCCATCTCATCGACGGTATGCCGCCAATGCCTTCTCTCGCTCTGCCAGCTGTGTACGCAGGAGATCCCTCTCCTGTAGCACATCCCCGATCTCCTCATCCCGTATTTGGAGCAGTCTTGCCAATCGTGCAGTCTCCTACAGCGCATCCCTAAGCTCCTCATATTGCCTACGAAGCAACTCCTCCAATCATGCATAGTCCACGTGCAACCCTGCCTCTGTATCCCCCAAAATTTCCTGATGCATTGACATCTCTAGAGCGGCCGCCTGCTCATGCTCCCACTGCTCAGGGACGTCCTGCCCTCCCGGCTGATCTGGAGCCCCAAAATCCTCCCCCGCATCATCAACCTCTACCATATTGACATCCTCCAAGGGAGCTCCCCAACCCTCTCCTAGTGCCTCTGCACCCTCCTCACCTGTTGCTGCTGCATCATCTCCTCCCAGTGGTCCCTCTCCTCGCCATTGCCATAGTGTCCACTACTACTCATACTCATCTGTTACCCCAATGTTGTCCATGTTTGAGGTGTCAATCACTGCATCTGCCTCCTCCCCTAGTGGCTCGATGATCGACGCATCCAAGGCCCTCTCATCACTCTGATGTCAATAGATCATGGGCTCACCAGGCAACCCCTGGCGCACCCCAAACTGTCAGGTAACTCGGGCGTATGGGAAGTATTCCTGCTTAGTCCCATGTCGCCCGATCAACCATCACCCTCTCCAAACCCATCAGAGCCACTCCCCAGCCTCAGGCCAAGCGCGAAAATCCCGGTATGGCCTCCAAACCACATATCCTGGAGCAAGTCATGCAAAAGACTCGGTGTAGTGACTCACGTCACCAACAAACCGTCGACTGTTCCCCCACTCCTCTGACCTATACCACAAAGCTGCATATCCAATATCCCGGTCCACCATCTCAACCCGTGTCATCCAGGGTAGCCCAAGTGGCCGATCCACCGCTATATGCTGCCAGGCCCAGCTCTACAATAGATAGCTGCAGCCAGTCCCCTTCCACCTCCGGTAGTGGACCTCATACAACTCATCATACAACTGTGCTAATAGTGTCTTCCCCCATCTCATGATCAAGGCTCTATCATCGGGCACTCAACCAACTGAAACACCACCTCCAGCAGGTTCCATGGGAACTTCACCCTCGAAGAATCCAGCAGTAGCATGTTGGAAATGAGGCTCATCAGCAGTACATGCCTCACTCCCAACACCCCCCTCTCAAACCACCATCAAACCAAAATCCCCCAATATGACAATCGCCCTCCGCCCTCTCCATCGGGCTCTCCACACCCAACTCCTCCCCATGCCCAAAGTAGCGGGTCAACATTGTTGTCCGTTGATCTCATGGTGTAGTCCTGATTGAAAACCCATCTATTGGAATCCACAGGATCCGATAGACATCTTCTAGTGTAACTGTCATCTCCCCTGTCAGGATATGGAAGGTGTTAGTCCGCACATCCCACAAGCTAATCAAGGTCATCAGATAGACCCGATCTCCCACCACTGGCTCTAACCGTGTCACGTGCTTGAGCCCAAGGGCATCAAGCCACTCCCAGTCCTTCACTGTCAATGCCTCTCGGGCATTAGAGAACACGGTCAGCACACAGTACCGACTCTTCATAACCTGCACATCACAAAAAACACAAAAACATTAAAAACATGTCGAAAAACACAATGTATAGCCATAACATAACTTTAAAGCAATGTACAGAATAGCAAAACAAAAACATTAAAAAAAAACAAAACAAAATAGTTTTTCAGTCTTAAGGTTTCTTAAACTTTAAGTTAAAATTGACAAACAAATAAAAAACAACATTAAAAACAAATAAAAAATAGTTTGTCAGCATACAGTTTTCTAACTTAAACTGACAGACAACACAAAAATCAAAAACAAATTCACAATAGTTTTTCGGTACATACAGTTTTCTAACTTACACTGACCGACAACATAAAAATCACAAACAAAGTCACACACAGTTTGTCAGTACCTACAGTTCTTTTGAACTATACAGTTTAAACTGACAGACAACTAACAAATAAACACAAACAAAAACAAAAAATAAAAACAGCCTAACCTAGGGTTTACATCTTAGGTTAAACTAACAAAAACAAATCTTTCATTTTACTACATTAAAAAAAAAAAAAACAATAGCCTAACCTAGGGTTTACCTCTTAGTTTAAACTAACAAAAACAACTGTTTCATTTTACTACATAAAACAAAAAAAATAGCCTAACCTAGGGTTTACATCTTAGGTTTACATAACAGTTTTTTAACCTAGAGTTTTCAACTAAGGTTTAAAACTGACAAATTTAAACTAAAACAATTTTTACAGCTAGGGTTTTGCATGCAGTTTATCCTAGGGCTTTAGTTTAACAAAAACAAAAAAATAAACTAGAAACAATTTTCTAAGCTAGGGTTTTAGTTTAACAAAAAAATCAACACGCTCTAATGCATTTTTTTACCTAGGGTTTACCTTAGTTTCCAAAACGAAAAACAACACAAACAAAATTTTCTTTTAATGTAACTAGGGTTTCATTTTTAACCATCAAAAAACACAAATTTTATTTTTTACCTAGGGTTTACCTTAGTTTAAAAACAAAAAACAAAATTTCATAATTACGTCTGTTCAACATACATTTCCCTGGGGTTTCATTCTCCAACTTGAAAAAAAAACAAAAACAACAAAAATAATCCCTACGATTTACCCTAAGGTTTCAATCTAGGTTTAAACTGGTTTACCCTAAGGTTTACCCTAAGGTTTCAATCTAGTTTCAAACATGGTTTACAAATAAATTCATTCATTTTTTTAAAAACTAGGGTTTCATTTTTTTAAAATCAACAACATAAAAGAAACAACATTGCGATTTTAATTATCAAAGAACACAAAGCACAATAAAGGAGGAAGTGCACTTACCGGTCTTGCTTCGGCTCCACCGCTCGATGACCCAGTACGTGAACTCATGGTGCTCAAAAATCCGACAGTGCTTCGCTTTGCAGAATCGACCTCCTCCTCCTCAGAGCTCCAAATCTCAAGCACATTCGAACGCAAATGAGCCCAAATCATGATTTTGGGCCTTAAATAAGTTTTTTCGCCCGTATTCGTTCCCGCCTGGGATGAGCGCTCTAGTTAGTGCTCGTCTCACCCTGGGACGATTACCGTTTGGCGCTCGTCCCACCCAGGGACAAATACAAAACAAAAAATTCAAACACAAAAAAAATAGTAAAACATCACAAAAATGCTACAAAAAAGAGCAATAAAACTTGTCGAACAAGAGTGCTCTTGCACTTAACCTCTTGGCATAGAAAACTGACTTTGGGGTCTACATTTTCACTATCCTACTCCCTAAGAAGGCTACCATAGCTAGAACGCTCCATGGGAAGACGAATTTTTGCCAATTTCAACCCCAAATGGCGTCCCAAAACGGGTTCACACCCACCAAAAACAGGTCTAAATATTGGGAAACTGCTTAAGCATTCAACGAAAAACATTTGAAGGCACCCTCATATAAGTCATCTTGGGTCAAGCGACTCATCGTTTTTCTCATGTCATTCATTTTCTCATCGATTCGTCGCTTTAGGGGGTAGTCACACTTAGTCACCAATCAAAAAAATACACACCCAATCAAGGCAATGGCATGCATTCAAAGAATCATTGACAAAGACAATCACACTCCTACTTGGGGCAGTAAACAAGCAACAATCACAAACTGATCAAACACTTGGCATTCGTGAATCATGAACTCAAAGTTACCACAGACAAAAGGTTGCGCCCTTTGCCTATTCATGACTGATCAATGCCCAAGCTCAATTCACACCTCACCAAAATAGGTTAATACTTGAAATCAAATTTTTTAGCTCGTCAGAAGCAAGGATTCAAGAATGCATGCCCTTTCCATACTTGGGGCATCAAAATTTGGTTAGGTTACTGAGAAATCCTAATCATTAGTGCTTTGGTTATCTATTTTTGCTTAGCACTACATCACACGCAATGCTTTCCAAAAAGGGGCATATGTAAACACCAAAACAACACCAATCCAATTATGTGGCTACAAACATTGATCGCATTGACACAAATAGCCCCTAGGGCAGCCCCCAGAGGTTAAACAGTGGTCCTAACCACTCACACAACAGTTTTGGAAGGTCAAAGATCAATTTGCCACCTTTCAGGCACTTTGCTCCTTATTCGTTCCACCCAGGGACGAGTACAGACTAGTATTCGTTCCACCCAGGTATGATTACCAGCGCTCGCTCTTGGGTGAGACGAATAAAAGGTTTGACCAGAAAAAATTCAAACCTCGACAC
This sequence comes from Wollemia nobilis, assembly GCA_028583015.1. Lineage (NCBI taxonomy): Eukaryota > Viridiplantae > Streptophyta > Pinopsida > Araucariales > Araucariaceae > Wollemia > Wollemia nobilis. Next base: position 4,237,092 of record JAQPPZ010000049.1, read on the forward strand.
ATGACAACTCAGATCTGCCACTTAACTCTACCTTCATTGCATGGGAGTGCGAGTGAGCTTTTCATGACAACTCAGATATTCCACTTAATTCTCCTTTCATTGCATAGGAGTGAGAGTGAGCTTTTCATGACAACTCAGATCTGCCACTTAACTCTCCCTTCATTGCATGGGAGTGCGAGTGAGCTTTTCATGACAACTCAGATCTGCCACTTAACTCTCCCTTCATTGCATGGGAGTGAGAGTGAGTTTTTCATGACAACTCAGGTCTGCCACTTAACTCTCCCTTCATTGCATGGGAGTGCGAGTGGGCTTTTTCATGACAACTTAGATTAGCCACTTAACTCTCCCTTCATTGCATGGGAGTGCGAGTGAGTTCTTTTGAGCATGCAGAGGCAGTTACAGAAGAAGTTATGAAGCCCTTAATTAGGGAGAAGTCTTCTCTTCCCTGAAAAAGCATGATTGCTAAATGGCACTTTTGCATGCTAATTCAAAGAGACCCCTTGGGTATATAAAATGGTGAGTCTTCTCACCCAAAATATGTAGAGAGAAGGAGCATTTTGAGCAACGAAGTGTTGCCAATTTACATACCTACTTGCGATTTGTGCCTTTCACATCCTTAATCTCTCATTCGAAGAGGGAGGTTATTGGGTGACTTTTGGAAGCGCAAATCTGAATCCAAAACCCAATTTTTTGCCACAACATACTACCAAATTTGCCGACAATACATCACAAGAAGTTTTGGACCCATCCCAAGTGGACTGGTGTCGAAACCAGGTCTTAACCGGCGGGTGGCCTGCCTTCGGGCGCCCCTGCACTGTTGCAGGTTTAATAGTCTCACCCCGGAGTGAATACGATTTGTTGCAGGTTTAATCGTCCCGCCCCAGAGTGAATACGAATATATGAGGAATTTTTTGACTGTTCTTTTTGCAGTGCTTTCCCGATGATATTTTTATGCCTTTGTCAAGTTTTTAGTTCATTTGGATTTATTTCAGTCATCGTTTTATTTATATTTTGCATGCACTAACGATAAGCTTTGGGAATCGTGAGTTTCATTTTATATACAGGTGCTACTGACTCTTTTTCTATTTCTTTGAATGCAGGTCTTCAACATCAGAGGAGCAGCGAGGAGTCAACACTCATATACACAAGCAACGGCGACATTTTGGTCCACCCATCTTACATGTGGGCACGCGGAAGAAGGATTTGCTATCCATGGATGTAACAAGAAACATATTTAACACTCCTATCCCCTAAAAAAGAAGGAGACGTATTGTAACACGACTTTAAAAGCATATCAATAAAGAGAGCCGTATTCCATATTGCTTTTATCTTGTGTCGATTCATTTATGTTATTTCCTTTCATGCATTTTTCAATACATAGGCTTTAAGCGTTAAGTTTGTTTTACAAGCATCGTACTTGGCATTTTCCTTTTTATTTTTGTATCCTCGTGCTTTCAGAAGGCATTGGAGCCATGGAGGTTCCAACGAAGGAAGGTCTCAAAAAGGTGAATGATATCTACTACACCCCTCAACTCCAACATAATCTATTAAGTGTTGGACAAATGATGGAAAATAATTATAAACTTGTTTTTTATGAGGAAAAATGTGTAATATTTGACAAGAATAATTGTAATAGAGTCATCACGCAGGTACCTATGACCAAAAATAAGGTTATTGCCCCTTATGTTTGGACAGTCAGGGGGAGCTCAACTTGCAAATATTTCTATTGCAAATTCAAGTGTGCTTTGGCACTTGAGATATGGTCACCTGAATTCTGCTAACCTGAAATTGTTGACTTCTTAAGCGATGGTGACCAGACTTCCTAAAATTCAGGATCACAAGGATTTCTGTGAAGGATGTGCTTTGGAAAAGCACGCTAGGTCCAATTTTCCAAGAGGACAAGCATGGAGCCCCAACTATCCACTATAATTAGTGCATTCGAACATCTGTGGTCCAATGCAGACACAAAGTCTTGGTAACAATTCTTATTTTCTCATTTTTATAGATGATTTCTCTAGAATGTGTTGGGTTTATTTCTTGAAACACAAAGATGAAGCTTTTGATTGCTTCATTGATTTCAAGAATGATGTAGAGAAACAAAGTGGATATCATGTAAAATGTCTCAGAACAGATAAGGAGAAGTGTACTCTTCCAAAGAATTTTTGCAATTTTGTAAAGAAAGTGGGATATAAAGGCAGTTCACCACTGCCTATACTCCACAACAGAATGGTGTGGCAAAGAGGAAAAATCGCACCATTGTAGATATGGCCAGATCGATGCTTCAAACAAAGCATATAAGTAATATGTATTGGGTTGATGTTGTAATAACTAGTGTATATATTCTAAATAGGAGTCCTACATCGAGTTTGAAGGGGATCACTCCTTACCAGGCATGGTATGGCAAGAAGCCAAATGTAAAACATTTCAGAGTTTTTGGTTTTTTAGCATATGCACACATTCTTGATGGAAAAAGGAAAAAGCTTGATCCCAAAAGTCAAGCATGTATTTTTATAGGATATTGTGAGTCTACCAAAGCCTATAGACTCTACAATTCGAAGACCCATAAAATTGTCCTTTCCAAGGATGTGATTTTTGATGAAGGGGGAGAATGGGGTCATCCAATAATTTTTGTTGATGATGAATCCCATGATGCAGGTTCTTCACAAATTCAGCAAGTGTCACCAAAGAAAGGCAAAGACACACCCCCTTCAAGCCCAAGCAGAAGTGCTACTTCAAGTTCCTAAAAAACTTCTCCAAGTCCTTCTCCACAACGATCAGTCAGTTCTTCACCAATGGATATTGATTCTCCATCCAAAGGTAAGAAAACATTACAACATCATCCATCTTATCATATGTTGGATAAAAAATTTCATAGAATATATACTAGAATTCAAGCTAGTGAATGAGTTCAATTTTGCAATGACTTGAAAATTTGCATTTGTATGGAGATGATGACTCCCAAGAGCCTTAGGGAGATGTAGTCAATTATGCTTTATTGACTAGTGCATAGCTTGAACCTTCTAGCTATGAGAAGCCTTGTACTCCTAAGATATGGTAGGATGCCATGAAAGAGGAGATGACCTCTATAAAAAACAATGATACTTGGGAGCTAATACAACTTCCTAAAGGGAAAAAATGTGTTGGATATAAATAGGTCTACAAGACCAAATTCAATGCTGATGGAAGCATTGAAAGACACAAGGCAAGGCTGGTAGCAAAAGGCTTCACACAGAAGTATAGCATATATTATGAGGAGACCTTTTCTCCTGTAGCTCGGTAGGAGACAATCATAATAGTACTTTCCTTAGTTGCCCATAGAGGATGGAAAATTCAACACATGGATGTAAAAAGTGTCTTTCTCAATGGGTACTTAACAAAGGAGGTTTATGTTGAACAACCTCAAGACTTTCGAGAACAAGGTAAGGAACACCTTGTTTATAAACTGAAAAAAAACATTGTATGGCATCAAGCAAGCACCAAGAGCATGGTACTCTCGCATTGACGGCAATTTCAAGGAATATGGGTTCACGCGGAGCAAAAGTGAACCAACTCTCTACTACCTGAAGAAAGGGAAATACATCCTCATAGTATGTTTATATGTGGATGATCTCATATTTATGGGTAGTAATAATAAGATGAATATGGAGTTCAAACACTCCATGATAAAATAGTTTGAGATGAAAGATCTAGGATTAATGCACTACTTCCTAGGCATGGAAGTTCATCAGACAGATAGAGAGATCTTCATCTGGCAACACAAGTATGCTCAGGATATGATCAAGAAATTTTCTATGGGGCATTGCAAAGTAGTTGCAACTCCAGTTGGACATAGGATCCAATTGAGCAAGAATGATGGAGCACCGAAGGTTTACACAACCACTTATAGGAGCATGGTTGGGAGTTTGATGTTTCTCACCAACACAAGACCTGACATTCAGTATGTTGTTTCTCTTGTCTCAAGATTTATGGCTAATCCATCCGAGCTGCATTTGCAAGCAGCTAAAAGAATTCTCATATATGTAAAGGGCACATGGAATTTTGGAATCCATTACCACAAATGTAATATTGTCAAGTTAGTTGACTTCAGTGATAGTGATTGGGGCAGCAATATAGATGATAGGAAATCTACATTAGGGAACTGTTTTAGTCTAGGATCAGGACTAATTACATGGAGTTCCAAAAAGCAAACTGTTGTAGCATTGTCATCTACTGAGGCTGAGTATGTAGCCGTCACATATGCTAGTAATCAAGCCTTATGGTTGAGAAAAGTCCTGGAAGATATTGGGGAACAGCAAAGTGGTCCTACCAGAATATACTGTGATAAAATCAGTGCCATTCAGTTGGCATATAATCTTATCCACCATAGCAGAACAGAAAACTTTGATATGAAGTATCACTTCATCCGAGACATGGTAGAACAAGATATCGTTAAGCATAAATATTGCAGCACTTTGGAAAACATTGAAGACATCTTCACCAAAGGCATGGCTAAAGCTCAATTTATAAAGCTGAGAGACTGTATTGTCAGTCCTCTCAACTTTAAGGGAAAGAGTGTTAGTGTGAACTCACGAAGGTGGCAAAGTTGGCATCAAATGTCAGCAGAGACATCTTCTAAAAATTGTCTCTTTCCTATCCCTACTTATTCTCCTACTTATCCTCCCTATTCCTATCTCCTAATCCCTTTCTTCTCGTAACTTCCTCTATCTCCTCTATATCCTCCTTTCGTTTCATTTTATTTGTTGCAATGAAACTATATATATTGTAAGTTTCACAACATTTGTTTTTTAAGGAGAATAAAGACTTTGATTTTTCGCCTTCATGTCCATTCAAAAGCTCAAAGAAGTTATCGGTAACGAAGACCTTGATTGTTCACTGAAATTATTATATGAGACACGTCTTTTCAAAGCGGAATCTCTTCATAGAAGGAAGAGACACGTTTTAGCAAACAATCACCGCAACAGCTTTTGTGAAAGGTTATATACAGTGAGACCTATTCAAGTTATGGAGATTGATACACCTCAAAACTACTGCATGGTGCTTTGGGATATCAAAAAAGACAGCTTCTTACAGACAAATCCTAATGAAAAAGAGGTCCGATTCGTGTTTTCTGAACCTGTATTTTTGGGTGACAATTGGTTCCGAATTGGGCTTCGTGCCTATCGTAATAGTCATGATGTTTTCTTAGAAAGATCAAATCAAGGGAGACACATGGCAATAAAATGTACACTTTCTCTTCAAGAAAAACACTCAGGTGACTTTAGAGCGCACTTCCAAACCCTCTTCTATTTTTATCCTGGAATGGAGGTTAGTCAGACATTTAGAGTACAAGTATCTGACAAACATCTTTTTGACAATGTTTACAATTCGAATTTAAACTGAGACCATAGCGCAATGTAAGAAAGTTTCAGTTCTTCAATCTATTCTTTGTAGATAATTTTACCGTGTCAGAATAGCTATGAGGTGAGGTAGCGTGATAATGCCTCGTCATTGGATTTTGAACATCTACAGTTATTTTGTTTGTTATGGGGCATTCTACAAGGCAGGCTGTGACTCGGAGATTTGCTAACAAATTTACATGCTTGCTTCAACACATGATAATATTTAAAAAGATAAAATTTCTTACTAAAATAAAATTAGCTTGTATGTGAAAATAACAAGCTTTTTAAACATTTCAAAAATAAATAAAATTAAATTACAAAGTTGATATTATTGAAGGCAATAATTATATGATTTTTACAATATTTTATATGTTTGAGTGGTTAAATTAATTTGTTTTTTAGACCATGAATTTTAAGGTCTTGACTTAAACAATATTGCATGCAAGGGTTAAGTCTTATTACACACCTTTAAGTGTTTAACAATAAGGATAAAACTTAAGAAATATATAAAAGGAGATTCATCTGATAGTTTTTAATATTTGTTTTCATAATAAAGGATTGAAAATAAGGATAATTTTATATAACAATTTTTAGTTTGATAAACAAAATTAAAACAATATTTATATTTATTACATTTATTGTAATGAAAACTCTCAAACTACTATTATAGACCATTTTGTCACGAGTGTTTGAAACTCATATTTGTCTTGTATAGTTACAAACTATATACTATTTGTCCATCATCATGATTTGCTAATATGTTAATTTTTAAAATTGATTAAATAAGATTGAAATAAACTCAACTATGTTATTTGATATTATTTGATTCATTTTTGTGGTGATTGGTATACTGATTATATAATATAGGTTTGCATGTCATTATTTAGTTTGAAGGCCAATATGACCTCATGTAAAGTTACACAAATTGCTAGTTTTTTCACTTAATTAGAGGCTCACGTTATTGTATCTATATTAAGTATACATACTAATCGCATGTAGATTAGGATTTAGTCTTATTTTGGGTATAATAATCATATTCAATCAAATGTACACAACACACTACCAATTTGGTACTAAGTTGTAGACAAGAACACAAAGTAGTAAAAGCACGTAAGAATCATCCCTCATTTTCAATATGCTAATGAATGAGGGGACATAAGCAACAATTCACATGCATAAAAGGTATACTTCACTTGGTAAAATGTTGTAATTTTATTCAAATATGTTTAAAGAGCTTACAAGGTTCCATCCTGAGTGCCATATTAATCAGAGCATAGATTTTGTTCCTACTGCATCTTTTTCTAATGCACTAATGTATCGAAAAACTATTGTTCAAATGGAAGAAATTTGAATGCAAATTCAAGACTTGTTGTCCAAAGGATTTATTAATCCAAATACTCCTTATGCATCTCCAATTTTACTTGCACTAAATAAGGATGGTACTTGGAGACTATGTATTGAGTTCAGGGCACTAAACAAGATTGCAATCAAGTATAAATATTTACTTCCAAGGATAGATGATCTTTTCGATCAACTTCAAGGACCTAAAATATTTTCCAAGATTGATCTTAAAACTGGGTATCATCAAGTCTAAATACAAGTTGAAGACACATGGAAGATAACATTTAAGACTAATGGGTATCCTTGTATATTATCTTACTTGGAAGGGTCAAAAAGAGCTTTTAGAAAAGGTTCTCCAAACCCTTCAAAAGAACCAATTATTTTCCAACCTCCCTATGTGTTCTTTTATCCAATTTTCCATCTCCTACAAGTGGACCCAACTAAAGTTAAAGTCCTCAATTGGTCTACTTCTCTCATCATCATGTTAAAGAATTTATTGGACTTGCAAATTTCTATCACAATTTCATTGAAATATATTCCACTATTGCAGCTTTGTTACATCATTTAACCAAAGCTAAAGTTGTGTTTCAATGGATAAAAGATCATGATCATGTATTTGATACATTAAAATATAACCTGTGTACATCACCTATCCTAGTCCTTCTAGGTTTTGCCCAACCTTTTGAGATAGAGACAATTGCATCATAGTTTTCTCTTGGAGCCATATTGAAGCAAAATGACCATCTAATGACTTATCATTTTAGGACAATTTTAGTTTCCAAAAAGAACTTTTCAACTCATGATAAAGAGTTGTATACTTTGTTGTAAGCTATCAAGTAAAAGAAGATTGAAGAAGCTTAACACATGAAGTGGGAATATTACTTGCAACAATTTCACTTGGTGATCAAGTACAAGAAAGGGAAAAACAACAGAGTGATAGATTGTTTGAGCCACACTCTAGTAGGTCAAGCCCTAACAATTGTGATTAATTCCCACATTGGTTTCAAACTTGGACAACACAGTATTTTTTTATCCTAATTTTGGAAAATTTTACCATTTTGCATCCTTCCTTAGCTATTAAGTATTGGAGGCATTACCTTTTGGGTAAATACAATTGTACATATTGATCACATGTCCCTTAAGTTTCTTCAATCACAAAATAATATTGAAGAAGCTTGTCACATGAAGTGGGCATCTTACTTGGAACAGTTTCACTTGGTGATAAAGTATAACAAAGAGCAAAGCAACACACTGGAAAATTGTTTGAGCCTCTCTCTAGTAGCTCATGCCTTAATAGTTGTGACTATTTCCCACATTGGTTTTCAAACTTGACCAACATAGTATCCTCTTGATCCTAATTTTGGAAAATTTTACCAAGAAATTTTGCATCCTTCCTCATCCAATCTATTTCCTTTATAGGATTGTTCTACAAGTTGGAAACTTTGTGTACATCAAGAGCATTGTCTTTTTCTTCTGAAAGAGGAAAATTCTACGCTCTATGGAGGACACTTGGAAAAACATAAGACTCTTCATCATCTACAATAGTTTTTCTACTAGCCTCATATGCAAAAATATATTCTTTTATTTTTGAGGCAATGTGTAGTTTGTAGCTACTCAAATTCAACTAACAAGAAGTTGGGTCTCAACATTTCATAGCCTATTCCTTCTCATCCTTGGAAAATCATTTTTATGGACTTGTTGAGTGGTTTCTCGATGATATTTCCACAACATGATTGTGTTAATATAGTTGTGGATAGATTCAGTAAGATGGCTAAGTTCATTTCTTATCATAAAACTAGTCCAACACCTGATTTAGCTCAACTCTTCTTCAATATAGTATGGTACTATTTTTATCTTTTTTTTTTAAGTGAAAAATCCCTTGCGGGGCTGCCTTGGTCCAAGATACCATGAACAGGGGGTTCTACACCATAAAAGTCACCCGGGAGTCACACCGACCCTGCTCGCACCAACATTATCAATTGGATTTTGGATACCCAATTCAGCTTTTTGGTAGGGTGGAGATTTGAACCTGGGACCTCCCTTGGATTATTGCCCTCTCCTCTGCAACTCACCTACAACACATGGTTTGACAAAGACATTCTATTTGAAAAGAACTCATGGTTTGTGGGACACTTTTGGTTATCTTTGTAGAATATTTTAGGAGTGTCTCTTAACTTATCCACTGCTTATCATCCTCTCTCAAATGTATAAACAAAAGTAGTTAATTGCACACTTGTGTAAATTTTGGGGATATATCACCACACTTCTCCAACCAAGAGGGATTTGAGCCTCACTCATATAGAGCATGCATGCAATAAATTAATCTACAACTCCACCAAATACTTTCTTTTAAAAAATATCTTAGATTTTAGCCCTTGGCTCCATATGAGTTATCTTTATCTTTGTCTTCTCCAACAACCATGCACATTCAGAAAGAGCAAGATAAGTTTAACTCATTCATTTAGCATTTGCAAATCCTTAAGTCAAGTGGTTTATATTCTCTAAAATATTCAATAGCAACAGAATCAAGCAATGGATAAGCATCGTATTCCTCATCCTTTTCATGTTGAAGATAATTTTTTCCTTTACTTGGATAAGCGATGCTTTGGAGAAAAGGTACATAGCAATATTAAACCACTTTGCTATGGGCCTTATACCATCATTAAACACATATTTGAGAATGCCTTCCACCTTGATCTTCTGGATCATATTGGAATTCATGATGTCATCAATGTGGATCTTCTCAAGCCATACCATGATTCTACCTTGGAATCAGCTCGTCATCAACTATCCTTCCAATGTGGATCTAGATGTTTAGCTTTCACCTAATATTGATAGCGTTTTTATATGAAAACTCAACATAATCAACAAGGATCTTTTATTTCATATCTTATAGCCTATTGAGGTCATTTTTCATATTAGGCTCAATGGGTTTCTATTCATCAGATGTCACATGACTTTCCTTCTTTTTTTTAAGATTTGGAGTCCAATTCGTCTATTGTTGGAAGGCATGATGATAAATAATTGAAAATTTTAGATTAGGCTTAGTCTTATTTTTGGTATAATCAACTTTTTATGCATAACTGGTAAATGTGATATATTCTTTCTCATGTTGGAATTAGTCTTTTAGACTTAGTTTCCCAATATCTTCTAGAGGGATATTGGAAGTTGGATTGATAATAGGTAATCCATGAATTGAGCAATTGGATAGAAGCATATCTTCTAAATTTGAAAATATTGGAAGTTTGATTGATAAGAGGCAATTCCTAAATTGAGCAATTGGATAGAAGTCTATATTAAAATTTTTGAAATCAGGTTCACATTCCAAGAGAATGTAGTTGTAAAATGGGCCTATTTAAGCTCTTCATCTCAATGCAATTCTTCACTTTATTTTGATCCACATAAAACTTGCACTTACATTTAAATCTACTTATCCTTGTTGTTGAGAAGATATCAATTTATTTGAATGATATTTTAGGGACTAAAAGACTCTCATTGGGGAGGTGTGATTATAATTGAAAAGGTTGATTAAATATGAATGTTTTCATTTTGGGTTTGATAAAAATTTATTATTAACAGATCACTACAACAAAAATCAAAGAGGAAAGGACATGTCTTTTGATCTTTCATACCCTTATTTTATTCCTCCTTGTTGGAAAAGTATAAATAAGGGATGATGTTATATTTTATAGCCATTAGCAAGAAAAAATATTTTGGGATTAAGTTGTAGCTATACAAACTTTAGTAAACTCTCCTCTTTTTCTTTAGGAAATACTTTGTTCAACTCATGCATATCTTTTATTTTTCTTTTTTTGGTAAAAAGAGTGAATATATTATATTGATCATCAAATCATGTTACATATTTGGTGTTTCCAGGCCATCAGGATTTTCACCAATGTTTTCATATTGGATACATCAATTTTATCTATCTCAACAATTGTAGTAAGAACCAAAATCCTTATAAATAAAAAGGTGTCATAAAACGTTGAATATCTACACATTGCTAGGATCATTAATATATTAAATATGCATAATATCTTTCTTTATTTCTTATGCCCACTACTTAGGAGGGTGCCCATAAAAAACAATGTCTCTCTTGTTCAAATCCTAGTTTACCATACCATCAACTACCTTATTCTTCTATCTTGGTACATGGATGTATATCACCTCTACAAAATTGCTTTGTATTCATCTAATTTTCTCTATAATCCTTTAAATTCTTCAACTGGTATTCTTGATTCCATAGTTGATAAAATCAACAAAAAACCGATAGAATCATGATTTTTTTATCAATTTTCTACCATGCCAATGCAATCATCAAAGGATCATCGAATCGATGCTTCTTTACAATGTTTTTCAAAAAATAGGCAAAATATCATCAAAAAATTGGTCCTAGCCACACATATAGAGGTTACAACTGATATAAAAAAAATTCTCTCATTTTCACCTCACCTCTTCTAAACTAAGAAAAAAACACTCTACCTATACCTCAACCCAAACATGCTAGGGCATCCTAGGAGCTAGTAATTGCGGTGTGAAGGAATTTGATAGTCAAAAACTACCTAGAATTTCATCCGATGTGAAAAATTATTTGAATCTCCTTTTTTCCTCTAACTTAAAATAAGCTTTAGAATTAGATTAGGATTGTCTACAAGAAGCTTTGTGATTATGGTTGTTTACCTATTTTCTCAACTTTAAAACCCAAAACTCATAACCCGAAACCCAAAACCCAAAAACATAGTCTAGGATTGTTTTTAAGGTTTTTTCCTAATTTTAAGTAGATACTAAATTGATATATGCAAGCTAAATTATTATCTATCAATATTTGTTAAAATTTAAACCATAACAAATTCCTCCTAGAAAAACTAGCAAAGTTCTTTAGGCAAGCTAGTAAAGTCCTTCAGGTAAAGCTAACAAAGTCCTTTGGGAAAGCTAACTAATTCCTCTAGTCAAGATAATAAAATCCTCTAAGAAAAACAATATAAAAAATCGTACAAACACAATCAAAACCATCCATCAATGACAAATCTTGCATCTTCTATCCATATTCTACTTCTTCCTTCTCATATCTCCTACTTGGATCTATGTCGTTGTTGTATGGTCACACTTTGAGTGGTTATATACCTTTTATAGATTTATATATTCCTCTTTATTTCTTTGCATTTCTTTCATATTTTTCCAATATCTATTGTATGGTCACACTTTGAGAGGCTACATACCTTTGATATATTTCTAGCTTCTTCTTTCTTCAATTCTCATAAATCATTCATATTTATGCCACCAAGAATTCCAATAATAAATTATTCTACCAGGTTTAAAATGTTATGTATTTTTGTCAAAGGTTGTGCCCTTTGCCTCTCTTTCACAAACAATCACCAGGTACAAAAGGTTGCATTCTTTTGTCAAAGGTTGTGCCCTTTCCCTCATTGTTTCCCTTAAAAAATGCACCATTTATTTGATCAAAAATCAATTCTAGTTTAAAGGATCCAAATGAATAAAACCCCTCTATTCAAATTTCAATATTAGATCAAAGGATCCATAGGCACAAAACCCCTTTGGTCAAAATTCAATCTCATTTCAAAGGTTCCAAAGGAATGATACCCTTTATGTCAAATCCCAATTTTAATTCCAAGTCTCTAAATGAACATAACCCCTTTGGTCAACTCCCAATCATCCATTCTAAAGGTACCAAATCCCTATGGCTTTATTTCATTTCAAAATCATTTACTTTCTTTTTTTTATAGATTTTCTTTCAATGCATTTACTTTCCTTATCCTTAGGATAAAATTTCATGTTAAAAGCAATTTATTTTTCATATCCTTAGCACATAGGTCTCTCTCTACAAAGAGCAAGAGGTCACTCCCTACAAGAATCAATTTACTTTTCATGTCCTTAGCATAGAGGTTGCTCCCTACAAGAAGCAATTTACTTTTCATGTCCTTAGCATAGAGGTTGCTCTCTACAAGAAGTAATTTAATTTTCATGTCCTTAGCATAGAGGTCACTTCCTACAAAGAGTCAAAGTTCACTCCTTACATGAAGCAATTTACTTTTTGTGTCTTTAGCATAGATGTCACTTCCTACAAGAATCAATTTACTTCTCATGTCTTTAGCATAGATGTCACTCCCTACAAAGAACAAGAGGTTTCTCTTTACAAGAAGTTATTTATCTTTTATACCTTCAACATAAACTTTCCCTTAAAAAAATAAATTTCCCTTCAAATACATTTTAAAGGTACCAAATCTCTTTGGCCTTATCTCAAAATAAAATACAACTCCAAGGCACCAAAATCCAATTGGCCAAATTCTATTTCAAAAGTACCAATGCTTTGGTCATTTTCAAATTCATGATTGTGGTGCCAATACCCCTTCTCATCACATCAAATTCTAGCTTGGGGGTACTACTACCCTTTTATCAAATTTTGGCTCTCACATTCTTGTAGATTCTATGTCAAAATAATAGAAATACAAAAAAATTGCAAAGCAAAACAATAACAACAATCATAAAAACAAACACCATCAAAATTGTCCATCAATGACGTAATCTACATCTTATTTTTTTTCATTTTATATATTTACTCTATTTCTTCTTCATCCACATCTCTCCCACTTGGATTTATGTCAATATTGAATGGTCATGCTTTGAGTAGCTACATACCTTTGATAAGTTTTCATCTCTCTTTTTTGACATGTCTTTCCTTTTCCTCTATCCTTGTTGTATGGTAGTGCTCCAATACAAAAGAGCACTACCAAACAACTTGACTCCAAGGTATCCTTAGAAATGTTAGATGAATTAAATAGGGCTATAGACTCTTAGTTGGTAGTGGAGCATTATTTATGGATTGTAGGGATAACCTCCATCAAGGCTATAGACACTTGTCTAGCAGTGAAGTATGCCTTACAAGTGGTGACATGCTTGTCACATTAGCAACCTTATTTTATACAGACCATTGTTAACTCATGGATGAGCTAACTAATATTAGCTATGTCTATAATTGGTTAGTTCACCTCACTCAAAATGGATAAATTAACATAATTGTACAACATTGGTTCATGATAGGCTTAACCTCACTTATGATGGTCTATATTTCAATAAAATGTCACTCAACTAATAGATGGGTTTGATGGTTAAACTTAGGTATTTGAATTCCTAAAAATCCTTCTAGCATCTAAAAACCCTTATAAAAAGGAAATAATACACATCATCCTCAGTTTCACAATTAGTAAACCATAAAATCCACATGGATTATTCTTAGGTCAATCATTCATACATCAGCATGAGCACCCACATACAACCATTTGTAGATCTGCATTCATCAGACACATTACATATTTGCTTATCTCATTTTATTTTCATATTTCAATGCAACTATCAACTTGTCATTGATTACTTCTACCATAAATGATTGTACAAATCAATACACATCCAACAAGATTTAATTAAACACGTACATTAGAAGTTTCAAAATGTATTTACACAACCACACAATTTTATTCATATTATCAAAAACATAAAATGAATGACAAATATTAAATTACATCCATATCCAATAATATATATCCAATCACTAGTATAATAAAAGGTACATAACACAAGAAAACATCATCATATATATTATCATCATCATCTCATCAAAACAATACTACAAAAATAATGGCCCATTTGCCACACCAAAAACATTGTTACAATACATACATCATGCACTACTACTAATCCATTGCAGTACATACACTCCCCTCCTATATACCATATTATTATACACTACAAGTTGAACCACTTTGCATCAACCATCATCAATTCACACTTATACATTGACCCTATAACCAACCAAGATAAATGTCCCCTTCAAAAACCTAAAATTAAGCATTTATAACTTTCAAAAGTTGGGTCATCTGTGAATCAGATTTTACTTCTTTAAACTCCTTAAAACCATAACCATTGGATCATATTTGAAAGTATCTTTCCAATTATATAATTTTTCCCAATTTTGACATTATTTAGTCCCCCAAACTACAAAAAAATATAATGGATTGAATATTTTAAATTGTACGAATGAGTACATTTTATTTTCAATGTACTCATTCATAATGTCCATTATAAAAATATTCCATATCATAAATTTCACCTCTTCCAGTCCCTACACAATCCTATAATCACATTTTTTCAAGTGATTCACCATCGTCTGCCCATTCTTCATTCACCAACTAATCACATGAGGGGGTAGATATCACACACTAAAATCTACCTTGCACATAATAAAAATTTAAATACTCAATCTTGGAATATTTTTATGTCCAACAACCTTTTCCTAAGACTATTCCAAGCCCTAATTTTCTATGGAAAACAAAAATAAAAACTCAATCCATTAAAATTTGGTAAACTCGATGTCAATAGTTGTATATTTACTCTCATATTCGCCTCATCGAGGTGGAATCTAAGCCCACTTACAAATGATTAAATAATTACAAGGATACCTACCCTTGGCTTATCTATTTAAAAAACCAAACCAAGCTCAAAAATCCATTAAAAGTAAATTTTCAAGGACACTCATCCTTTCCACAATTGGTACATCTCACATTGATCATAATTAAAGATAATCTTGTCTCCCCCCTCAAACAATTTAGTGGTACATCAAAATTCATAGTCATTCCTAATAAATCATACCACGACCATAAATTCCTACTTCTCCACCCTCCAACTCATTACTTTAGAGGGTATACATCATATACAAAAGCCACCTTGTGCACAATCAATTATCAAATGCTCAATCTTGGAAATTGTGTTCGTCTAAAAACTTTGCCTAAGATTATCATAAGCCCTCATTTGCTGGGGTAAACAAAAGTAGAATTTCTCCTCAATCAAAACTCGAACTCAAAATAAAATATTCAATACACACCATGTCTAAGGCTATATGGTTAATAATGAATTCCCTTCCTAAAATTTGTAGGTGTAAGAAAATTTGTGATGGAATCATCATGCGAATACCTACTAAGGGTTGGATGGTTTACCAAACCAAATGATCTCATTAATTTATCAAAATCAAAGTTTCAAATACATTCATCCCTTTCATAGTTGGGACATCTTACATTGATCATAACCCAGGGTAATCTTGCATCTCCTCCCTTAAAAATCATCATAGCACTAAAAATGCCATAACCAATCACTATCAACCATGAATCAACCATGACTAGTCATTATTAGTCAATCCTCACAAATTACCACCAATTTGGTATCATCAAGTTTTTGCACTACACCATGTTCTCACACAACATAGTACAAAAATAGGCAATTGTATACACATAAAAATATCACATCATCCCTTACAATACCAATGCCTAACACTTTGATGATCAAATCCAATTATCAGGATAAAAGCAGTTTATACATTCAAGTCACTCTCTAAAATCCTAGGTCACCCTATACCCTACATCAAGCTAACCCTATGTTTACCTCACCCTTATTACCATGCATTCACACCAAACCTAAGCAATCACACCTCCCTACGAACCTACACCCCTTCTCTAACACCTACACCCCTCCTTAAATGCATTTAAGACATTTAATTAAATAAAAAAAAAATTCTCCCTTCCCTAGGCAATAAATGGGCATGTACACCAATGCCCACTTAATATGCATGGTGGGAAGGCCTTATGCTCATACCCTACCCATTAAAGGATATTTTCTCTCTCCTCACACTTAACTGCCATCTCACCCCCTGCACCTTGCCAAAAAGTTTATAAAAGAGGATCCTTTTCCATCACTCAAGGAGGAGGATTTTATGCATTGTTATACTTCTAAAATTATCACAAACCACCCTCCCGAGCATTACAAACATAAAAAATCTCTCCCTTGCAAATTCCTTTTAGTGCATTCTGAGAGCTTGAAAGTCGTGCACCAATGAAAGATAAATAACTGATAATGTAAAGCAATAGTGAATAAGAAGAAACATGTAAAATAAATACTATGATAAAGGTGAGTAAGAACAAGTGGGTCGAGTCATTTTATTAATATTAATCTCAAAGTGTGTTACAAATACATCCTCTCGAGGGAGTTCAATTATATGATATAATCAGTACAATAGTAAGAGGATTTTATCCCTTTCTAAATGGTCTTGATGCACTTCTGAAGGTCTTCTCACAATCACAAATCATACTAGAGAAGGCTTTCAATAACTATCATGATGAATAGTGATTTGAATCTTGAGATTATTTATCTTCAAGGATCCTATAACCTACACACAAAGAAACTAAAGCAAGTTAGTATCATATGAAGACCCTACCAAAGTAGGGCTAAATATAATGAATATGGAAATAGAAATGAATCAGATACATAAACTGGAATGCAACCTGTTGTAGAAAACAAAAAAAAGCATATTTTAAACTCCTATAAAAGAAAAAGTGAAATAACCAGATCTCTGTTAGAGGTCATCTTATATTAGGATGGCCTTGCCTATAGGTCATATCGGGTCAAGACAACTGCTATCCTAGGATTGTATTTATTTGTGGCCAATTCGATATGGCATCTAAGATTTACTTGGGGTTTTATATATGTATTTTCTACATTGTGGGAGCGACTTGCTCAGATTAGTCACCAAATTAAGGTATACAGTTAGAAAAATTATGGAGGTATGAATTTCAATCCCTTGGAGAAACCCAGTGGTATGGTTTTAGCATCAAGAGGGTTTGAAGGATCAAAATGGGTAGCACTTCGTTGCACAAAATATTTACTTTCAAATTTGTAAGATCTTTGTATATAAAATGAGCTAGTGAGAGAAAGCCAAATTGAAAGGGTGACTGCCAATATATATATATATTTCTTGAATGGAAACTAATAATAGCACAAACCCTCTGCATGAAAAAGCAAATAGGTAGTTCGCATTAAGAACAGTGAATGCCTATATTTAAGATCTCATGTTTTTATTAACATATGTATTTTTTTTGGCTCATGCAAGGTGCTTAATCGCGACATGGGCTCATGCACAAGATTAACTGGTAATTTTGGTTGCTAGTTATATCCCACTCTAATTTTAAACTTTCTTATGGCATGACCATATTGGGGTGAGACATCTATGATCTAAAGGTCATATCAGGGTGAGACGATCAAGGTTGCTAGGGAAAAGTGACCATTTAAGTTGTGAAAATCATTGTTTTAGCCATGTGGCTACCCAAGGTGGGTCATGTGGTCTAAAAGAGTCCATTTAGGTAGTATCTTCAATAAGAGTCCATTTAGGTAGTATCTTCAATAAGACATATTTTAGGTATCTACATATACCCATTTTTGGGATGCATTATGTAAAATCACAACGCAGAGCAAAAATAGATGATCTAAAATAGTTGAATTGATGATCGATGATATTCATTGATCAAATCAATGTTAGATACCCCAATCATGGAAATATTATGCATTTTGAATCATTGCTTCCAAAACTTTGATGGATTTGGTTTTGGTAGCTTATTAGTTGTGGGTAGACATTCACATAGTCTACAGATGATGGCTTTGGGTCTACCTAATCTTGATAACCATTTCGACCATGGGTAGACAAGGTCAAGTATACACTTTAGGCTATAGGTTACACCAAATGTTTGTTTTATTTGAAATTTTTGCTTGTTACACCAACTATAGTCTAAACTTTATATTTTTGAGTGTTTGATTATTGATTTGATTTAAAATTTTGTAGTTATATGACTACCCCCTCAAGTGACGATTTGATAGAGGAGATAGAAAATGATGAAAGTGACAAGTCGCTTGACCAAGATGACTTGAATTGGGTGTTTCAAGAAATTGTAAAATTTAGAGGGTCTATATCCCCATTACAACCTTGATTTTTGACCCATTTTGAGCTTTTTGTAAATTTGTAATTTTTTTTATTTGTGCAAAAACCATGACCATATCGATCCAATATGGTCACGTTTAAGATACACGACCATATTAGATGTTCATGTCTAGTTTTGACTATAAAAAAGCAAAATTTCCATTTTCTAATATTATTTTTACTATTTGCAATTAGAAATGAGAGAGACTAGGAAGAAGAGAGTTGACTTTTTGATGTGGAGTATTACTGGAAAGTAGACCTAACGTGAGAATGGTCCAACTTGAGACTTCTACGAGCATAGGAGAAAAAGTGAGGAAGGTAAGTACCTCAATTTCACCATTAGTCATTTCACAAAGACTAATTAAAATTTGTAAATGAACCTCACATTAATGCTCAAGGTAATAAACATCACCATAGAATAGGATTATTGTAGGTATTTATTACTTGTCTTTTTTTTTCATTTTATTTTGCTTTGAAATAGATCTTTTATTTTTTTGAATTTTGGGGTTGTCTCAGGGTGATATGGTTCCTCTTTTTGAATTAGGGGTTGTATAGAACTAGGATGACTCCACTTTTTGTGACCATTCGGTCCAACAATCAATGTTTTATTGTTGTAAAGGTCATCTTGAGTCAAGATGGCCTCACTTGGGGGTTGCATTGTGTTGATATGACCTTAGTGATTGATTTTATTTTATTTTATTGGAGCGGTGAGAACGATTGGTTGGTTTTGATTTGTTTATTGTTTGATTGATTTGATTTTTTTTTAAATGTATTTTCAGTTGCTTAGATCTTGATATAGATTTACTACTATCTTTAGAAAAGCATATAATGCACTCTCTAATGTCAATTGATATTGGATTGAGGCCATTGGTATTAAGTAGATGACAAGGCTAGAGTCAGTACATGTGGACAAAGCCCACTTGAATATCTTGGCCAATCACTAGAACAACCAAACAAACAATTTCCATATTTCAACTAGCGAGATAACAATCACATTCGAGGATGTGTTCAGGATTCTTTGCATTCCTATAGAGGGACAACATATTATTTCATCCCACACAAGTTAGCGAATGAGGGTTTTGAGGGTTTTTGAGAGCACTGGTAGTTGGTATAGTTCAATTTTGAGAGTGGTCAAGTATTGGTTGAGGAGAGCTATGACTCAGATCTCCTTATGGATAGACATGTAGTACTGATGTCACTTAATTCTAACCTATTATTTCTTGACTCGTGAGATGTGAGGTCCCCAAAGAACCTCTTGGGGCTTGTTTAGGAGTTGGTGGAGTGCATAGAGGAGGATCCGCTTATCATGGCCAGGGGTACAACATTGTTGGTACACTTATATGATGATCTCTATGAGATCAGACATCATGAGTGGCTAGGATTGGAATGCATATTCCTCTTATAGATCTAGGTTTGGGAGCACATTTGAGTGGATAGATTGAATGGGCTACCATGGGTGGCTCAAAGGTAGATGGTGGATAAGAAGATTCCCTATGCCATTTAGTGGAGGTGGTATGATGAGCAAGGTAGGATTCATCTCTTCTCTCGTATAATTTCACACTATTCTAACTCTTTTAAGAGGTTGACGCCAGAGCATGTCATATGGAAGCCTTATAGGGATTGTCCACCATGGATAGAGGTAGAGTCGATTTTGATATGGATTAGATGTGGCCTATGGATGATCAAGTGACATAGTAGTGAGTGAGAGTACTTCTAGTACTCATGCATGAACTAGTAGTTTAGGATCTACTAGGGCACACCAAAGGACCCAGTTATCTATAGGAAATGGATGAATAAGGTAGATTTAGCTTGGCCTAGAGTGGATCCAATGGATTATGAGGTGGATGAGTTGCTAGTTGGGGTAGACATAGAGGATCCAGGTTCCACTTCATAGTATGATGCCTAAGAGGTTATTTAGTTATGATAGGGAGTTGGTATTGGTGGTGGTATGGCTAGGGCAGTAGAGGAGGAGGTAGGTGCAACTACATAGTTTTTACAGTGATGAATGCATCATCGTACTGAGGTGAACCAGGTGAAGACTACTAAGAGATATGAGTAGGAAGTATAGGATGACTATGAGGAGGATCCTTAAGCTAATTTAGTGGTTACCAGGGAATATATTTATATTTTGTAGGTATAATTTGCAGACAAAGAGACCATCATGGTTGCTTTGCACAACCATCTAGACACTTAGAGGTAGATGTGATGTGATTTTGGCATGGTGAGGTATAACCTATAGGCTTAGGTGAAGATATTGATATTGGTTCGACTAATATTACATAGAGATATTGGAGGATGAAGAAGAGTATTTAGATGATCGATTGCCAACATGATATTTAGTAGGGTTGTCATACTAAAGCTAACATAGAGATTCAAGTAAGCCTTTACTTAAGCCACATGTTTTGAGGTTTAGATATCCTCCATAGAGGTCAGTGACCAATGGTTCAGGGTAGACTCATTGGGATGAGGTCAAGGGTGGTGATGATATTTGCAAGGTAGGACCAGCCTAATGCCTTGTATTGAGTACTCTTTTTGATTGTGAGGTCTTATGATTCACTTGATTGTAGCTTACAAGCATTTTTTAATATGATGTACTATGACCATAATATATATATATATATATATATATATATATATATATATATATATATGATATACCATGTGTTTATTTATTTTATGTATGAATACAATGATGGATGATGTATTGATGCCTTGATATTGTAGGATGTGTGCATAGATGTATGATTAATGAATGTTTTGATATGGTAGATGTAGTATGTGTACCTATATTTATGTATGTATATTGATGCACTAGTTACATGATAATGTAAAATTTAATTTTTATGTTCATATGTGAAAACACAATAAATGAATTTACATTTACAAACAAAGTGTAAGCACCACAAAATGTATAAGATTCATCAATCCAAATGTTAACCTTTTCATAAGGTCATACATTTAGTTGTGAATAAAATATGATATGATAAAATATGAATGATGGGTGTAGAATAGTGAAATGTTATTTGGAAACAACAAGGCTTCAATGAGATTCAAACATCCTAGTTGACTAGTCAAAATTTGTATACTGACTATGAAAGACTTCAAAAAGATAAAAAATTGCTAGGAAGGCCATGCTATTCAATATACTTGTGTGTGGATAGTGAATTAATTAGTGTGAAGTATACTATTACCCCATTTCTATACCAAATATTAGATCCCATTGTTGTAATGGAGATCATCGTATGTTCATCATTACCTTGATTTGTACTTGGTTGGACTCAACTACTTTGTAATACACGTTCTCAAAAGCTAGGGAGTTATTTTATGCCATCTATTAGCATAGTCTAATGCAAGGGTATTCAAGATTTGGGGAGTCAAATTCTCAACCACTCAAATCAAGTCCTAATGATAATTAAATCATATCCTTACTACCTAAAGCCCAATTTATTGCTATGTGTTTAGAGTTTTGGAGAATCAAATTCTCAACTACTCAAATCAAATCTCGATGAGAATTGTGTCCTTATCCTTACTACTCATTCTATTATAATTTGTTGTTTCAATAATTAGAGCTTTGGAGAATTGGATTCTCAACCACTCAAATTGATTACTGATGAGAATTGTACCCTATCCTTGGTACTATTTTCTTGTTTTTTAATATTTTGCAATGATGTATAATGTAAGTGGTGAAAACCACTATTTTCAATGTTGTTTTTTTGAATGGTAAAAACCATTTTTTTTGGACTATGTGTATAATGTGATAGCAAGGGAAACCATTTGCTTAAGAGGTCATGACTACTTTATAGTTTCATCTTTCCTTATGCAAAATAATTTTTAAGATGTGAATTTATGTTTAGGATTTTTAAATATGCAAGGCACTATAAAAGCATACCTCTAACTTCAAAAATAAAGATAGCTTTCTAAAAAATATAAAAAGAAAACTAGATCTGGCTGAATGACCAAAATCCCTATTGAACACCCTATAACAATTTACTGGGTAAGGGGACAAACACAAATATCAAGGGAGGAGAATGTGAATAGAAATGATGTGTGGAATATGTGGGTTTTCCTTATGAAATTTTGAAGACTAATAGATGTTCTTAAAATAATCAATGGTCGTATGAACATCATTGTTGATGGTCATTAGGTATCTAACATATCTTATGAGGATCTCTTACTAATCAAAAAACCACAAGGAAAAGTGCAAATGATGAAAAGGTTTGATTAAAATGGATGATAATCATATAGGTGGGGTGCCATACTTAACATGCAAGAAAAAAATGAATTAATGCTAATGCAATGAAATAATATGTCTAATGTAACTAGACAACAAATGCAATGATATGCAATGCATGATGAAATGAGTGAATACATTTTTTGTATTTTTTCTGGATTGTTTTTGTTGATTTTTTTTGCTTTTTTTTATGCATTGTTTATTATGCATGAAATACCCATAGGTGGATAATTTTAAGAGGTTCAAGTTCCTCAACACCCTCAAGAGAAGCTAGATGATAATTTTTTGGTCCTACTTTTTGTGTGACGATGAACGGGCCTAACTAATTTGATGCAAACTTGTCCTACAAATGGGGCAATAAGTTTAAATTTTGTTGGTTCTCTTTAAGCACAAGGTCACCAACTTGAAATTCTCTAAGATGTAAATTCATATTATAAGCTCACTTAAGGTGATATTGATAAAAATTTAGATGCTTGAGAGCATTGACACATTGTTTATTAAGAAGGGTGAGCTGATCTAGTCAAGCTTGCCGTTTGGTATCATCATTAATGAACTCTTGTAATGATATGCGCAATGAAGGAATTTCCAATTCCAAGGGTATGATGGCCTCAATACCATATAATATCTATAATGAATTTTCCCTAGTGGGCATCCAAATGCTAGTTTTTTAAACCCATAGTGCTATAGGTAATTGAAGGTGCCAATCCTTATGATTATCTTTGATAGTTTTCTTGATAACAGTGATGATAGTATTGTTCGATATCTCTGCTTGCCCATTACTCTATGAATAATAAGGAATTTAAAATGTTATGTTGAATTTTATATTTTGAGCACAAATATCTCATATCTTTATTCTTAAAATAAGGCCTGTTATCCAAGATAATTTTGGATGGAATACCAAAACGACATATGATATGATGAAGTATGAACTCTGTAATGTGGGATCTAGTCATAGTGGTAAGAAGAATGGATTCCACCCACTTGGTGAAGTACTTAGTGACAGTTAATAGGAACATATGATAGCTTGAATATGGGGATGATATTTTTCCAATTAAATTAAATCTCCATTGTAAAAAAGGCCATACCAAATGAATCGGTTGCAAGGCTTATGAAGGTATGTGCGATAGATTAGCATGATGTTGATATTTAATGCACTTCTTGACCTAATAGCAATAGTATTTCTCTAGGATAGGACAATAATAATCCATATAGAGGATGTTCTTAGTGATATCCATACCACTTAAATGGCCACCACAGGTACCATCATGAACTTGAGTAATTACCTAAGTAGATTCTTGGGGCTCTAAACAACAAAGGAGAAGACCATCATAACTTCGACGATAAATTATATTCCTTAATAAGACATACTTTATCACTTTTTTTAATGTTTATTTTGTGGCATGTGATAATCTAGATGGAATATTACCCATCTTTAAGAAATTCTTTAGTTGGGTGAACCAATCTTGATAAGGTTGAGTTTTGACTAGATGAACTATTTGCTCCTTTCTAGAATCTTCTCGCATGAATATGGATTGAGTGAGGAGCTTAAGATACATTATCATGTTGTTATAAAAATTATTTTGTGGTCTTCATGTCCCTTAAGAAACATTGTTCAAGAAGTCTGTTGAGAAGCAACACACCTCCACTAAAAAATGAATTTTCAACCTTTGAAAATATTGAGCTTTCATTTTGCAGCAAGGACCCTCTTGAGTTTTCCAGGTTTTAAATTCCAAATTTGCTTGCCTCCTTTTTCAAGTTGTGCATTTATTTGCATCTGGCTTTGATTTACTTCAGAATTCATTTTTCCACATGTTAGAATCATTCATGAATAAAGAAAATCTTTCACTGATATGAAAAAATGTAAAGTACAGATAGAAAAATTCATTGGAAGCCAAAACTTTCCATTTTTTGGAAAAGTCACGAAATCGCGACACTTTTCATTTTTGGAAATGTCGCGAAATCGCGACGGGTTTCAAAAAAATCGGCAAAGTCATGAAAACGTAGCGAAATCACGACACTTCCATTTTTGAAAATGTCACAATATCGCGACACTTTCCATTTTTGGAAATGTTGCGAAATCGCGACGAGTCTGGAGAGAGAGAGCAAATGCGTACGGAACGTAGCGAAATCGTGACACTTCCATTTTTGGAAGGGTCACGAAATCGTGACACTTTCCATTTTTGAAAATGTCGCGAAATCGTGACGATTTTGAGTCGGAGGCCAAATTGGATGAAGGTGTAGCGAAATCGCGATAGGATGGAAAGAAAGTCGCCAAGGCGTGAAAGAGGGCACAATTTCGTGACATGTCACAAAATCGCGACATGTCGCATTTTCGTGCCACATTGGCGAGAAAGTGGCTAAGGCAAGAAACTGTACTGAAATCGCGACAAGTTTTGGCACAGAGAAGCAAGACGAGAAAGTGTAGCAAAATCATGACGTCGCGATTTCGTGAAATCATGACGTTTTTCAGAAAGGGACCCAAGGCGCAAACATGTCACGAAATCGCGACGTCGCAAAATTGCGATGTTTTTTTCAGAAGAGAGCCCAGGGCGTACGGACCGTAGCGATTTCGTGACATGTCACAAAATCGCGACAGGTCCAAGTCAAAGCAATAGCAGTTGGCGCAGGTAGAGAAGGCCAAGACAAAGAAAACTGGAGGCAAGTCAAAAGTTGAGCAAGTCAGGATTGCATCGTGAAATCGCGACGTTGCGATTTCGTGATGTCACAAAATCACGACGCGTTTGGCAGAGAATGCCTTGAGTCTCAAAAGTGTCACGATTTTGTGACGCCTTCGGGACGTCGCTAAATCACGACAAGAAAGAGCCGCAAAGGGAGTCCATTGGAGCACAGAAGGAACAAGTCAGGGAAGTGTCGTGAAATCGTGACACGTTCCAAAAGAGAGCCCAATGGTCGGCAAAGGGAGCCCAAGGGAAGACAGCAAGGTAAGATGATAGCAAGATGAACCAAGGGGAAGCAAGAGAAAATGAGTCGAGATAGGTGTCACGAAATCGTGACACAAATCAAGGAAAGCACACAAGGCTTAAAAGGGTCACGAAATCGTGACACAAATCAAGGAAAGCGCGCAAGGCTTAAAAGGGTCACGAAATCGCGACACCATGGAGGGAAAAGCGCACAAGGCTAAAAGGAGCACGATTTCGTGACATGTTGCATTTTCGTTGCATAGAAAAAGAAAGTGAACCAAGGGGCAGAAATGGTCGCGATATCGCGACATGTTGCGTTTTCACGGCTTGCAAAGCGGAAAGGTGCTAAGAGCCAAAAATAGGTCGCGATTTTGCGACATGCCAAAAATAGGTCGCGATTTTGCGACATGTCACAAAATCGCGACATGTCGCATTTTCGCGGCCATGAAGAGAAAGAGTTGCCGAGGCACAGGGCAGGTAGCGATTTCGCGACATGTCACGAAATCGCGACATGTCGCATTTTCACGCCAGAAAGCAAAGAGCTCGAAATGAAAGATAGTTGCAGGAAGCACCACATTTCAGCGACACGTGTCAAATAAGCAAGCCATGTGTCAGATAAATAGAGTCGACATGCAAATAAACTTTAGGGTTTCGATTTAATAATAAAAATTTTGATTTAATATTTAAAATACTAATCCATATTTTGTCTTTTTGCAGAAAGCCATCTGGCACTTGCATGATAACGGGAGAAATGGCCAGAAAGACAAAGTTAAGTGCAAATTAATCGAAGACCGCCATATTGAAATGAGAGATGTCGGGAATTGTTGTTTCATCCAAATTTTACAGATCTGGCCGCAAAGAGACTTTACGGTGACTAAGCAGCTGCACATTTAATGGAGTATGTCGGGAATTGGCCAAAAAATGAAAATATCTACACTCGGTTACCAGAATTTGCTGATGGATGCATTTAATAAAAATTTATGGCAGAGTTAATGGCGTGTAGACATTTTCAACTCAGGGATGGCTCTGTAGGGATGAAATGTCAGAGAAGTGGTGACTCATCCAAATTACCCGAGGGCATTAATGAAGACATTTACTCATAGTTACGGGTGAATGCAAGTGGCATTCGAATTCTGTCTTCTTCATTTATGGCAAGTGACTGCACTAATTTGCAGAATGGTTAAGTTTTATTGAAACTTTATTTTAAATGGCTTTATATTGTAAAACCCGGGTACTACGATTTAAGATGATAAGATTTACGGTTGGAGAAGAAGATATTTCTGAAAAGATCAGGGTTTGTCCTCAGTCTATAAATACTTCTTCTAAATGTAATTGCAGGAGGTGGAGACTTAGAAATAAAAGGCTATTGAAGCAATTTCTTGCAAATCTTGTTAAATACTTTATTTCTAGACTTGGAGTTGATGTGCTTTTGTTTTATGTGATAGCATGGCTAGGACCCTAATCTTTTTCAGATTGTGATAAGTTCATCTTCTTTTGTTATCCTTTTCTTTAAAGTTTATTAAATATATGCTGTAAATCTGTGTTATCAAAATTAAATATGTTGTTGGGCTTCATTTGTTCTATTGTATGCTAGGGAAAATCACAAATTTAAGGTTCAAGTTTGTTCTAATTTCTCTGTCCTCACTGTGTGAGCTATGCTGCTGGTGAGAAATACCAATTTTAATGGACTTCCTTTCTGTTTATGATTTTCTTTCAGATCTGTTCCATCTCTGTCTTATGCTCTTAGTAGAAAGTGATCTTAGAAAGCTGGACACTTTTTTCTTTGATTTGTTCTGTTGTGAAGCTGATAGTATAAATAAAATTGGTAGTTTTGGTCTTATAGCTATGTTTGATAGACTTCTATTTCTACCCTACCCTACTCTCTTTGTTGTACCGTGAAATGATCTATTTTTATTTTTTTTAATTTATCTTTTATTTAAATCTGCTGAACCATAAGAGCTAGATCAAAGAACTAATTTTAAATCTGATTGTCAACAAAGTAACAACTTCTAAACATTACTGAACAAGTTCAAGAACCCATTGTAAGGTAACAGATAGTCCATATTGAAAACTATTCTAGAAGTGGAAAAGAGTGAATAGACATTCGACCCAACTCTGTAACTCACACCTTGGATAACCAGCAAGATCCTAAAGTGAGTGGGATTTATCTCGTATAAGTGTTATTAGAGTTTCATGCTCATTCTTCGCAGGGTGTGTATAAAAGTCGGACCAACATTTAAAAATGGTGCTAGAAGGAGGGCCGAACTTACATTCTTAGTGCGCTTGAGTTGAGAAATCTGATTGTATGTGGTATTTGACAAATACTGTATTTTATCCAAAGTCTGGTAGCCAACTTTCCCTCCTCCTCAGCCTTTAAAATTTTGTTGTTTGAGTTTTTTGCCTGAACAGCGAAACTTAACACCAACATTTAAAAATGGCGCTAGAAGGAGGGCCCACTAAACTCCGTTCAGTATTGTAAGTTGTCTGTACAATATTTAAAATTGCCAGAAAAGGACCAAGTTTAGTAGTCTGTTAAGGATTGTGAGATTATAAGTTGCTTGTGAAAAGTTGGATTCTACATACGGGGTAACAAGGTCCCACCCCAGAGCTGGAGAGCTCCTTGTGCCTGAATTAGAAACTCCAAGAAGAAGTAGCCTCAGAAGGGCCAAGTCTCTGTCTGAAACAGTTTTATCACCACTGGTAGTTACTCCAACTACAACTCAGAATATCATCGTCAATCAAGTAGTAATGGCAAACTGGTTGGGTTCCACTACCTTAAATATTTCGGGTATAGCCCATGACCTGCCAAGAAATCCTGAGAGATATCTTCCCAGATACAAGCATGATGGTACTAGAACAGCAGAAGAACATCTAGTTGCATTCAAGAATGCTTTGAAATTGTTAAATATACAGCATGAAGATGTGGCTTGCAAATTGTTCTTGTTCACTCTCCAAGAGGGAGCATATGACTGGTTTTTGAATCTCACTAATGACTCTATTACCAGTTGGAATGACCTAGAGAAAGTTTTTATATCACAATTTGGAGAAGTGATAGACCCCAGTGTGTTATACCAACAATTTTCCAGCATCAAGAGAGAGTCGGGAGAAGTTGTCAGGTCTTTCAATATGAGGTTCCAAAGAGCTTATGGTAGAATGACTGGTCATTACATCCCAAATGCAAATCTGGCCTTAGAAATCTATAAGAATGCATTGGATTCGGTGACCTCTATTTTTCTCAAAAGAGACATCAATATCACAACCCTGGCAGGAGCTTATAAGGAAGCTTTAATTCTTGAAATACAGTTAGGACCTCAAATTTTGAACAGTCCTTTGATATCTTATGTTACACAAAATATGCCTATTTTGAATCCTATTCCACACCATGAGTTAGTGTCAACATGTCATGCTCTACCCAAGGGAACTCCGTTAACTATGACATCCACTCAACATGTGCAAAATATAGAGAAAGGTTCTGACAAGTTCAAAGTGGAAGTGCTTGAAGTAAACATTTGTGATCTAGCATTACCCAAATTTGAAGTTTTTCCTGGTGAGTTAAATTTTCCTAGAAATAAAAGAAATATTGATATTTTTGGTTCATCCAAAAATAGTATGACCAAGGTTTCAGATTCTTTTCCCGAAGAGTCAGAAAATCTTGTAGAGATTCCTATGGATGAAATACAGGATTTTCAACAGTTCAAAAGGGACAGTTATAATTTGAGATGTAAAAATCTAGAACCTAATAATGATCCTTCCTCACCAGAGGATGATGAAAATGAGATTCAATATCACTATACAGAAGTAACTGGGAAGGAGGATAACATCATCGAGGATATGAAGGAAAGTAAAGCTGACATCACCCTCCATGAGCTGGCCCAGATTGTTGAACAAAAATATAACTTGATTGAAGCTTACTCTAGACCACCTATTGAATTTCAAGAAAAGGAGGAAAAGATAGTAAATGTGAATGTGGTCAACCAACTCGGAATAGATAGAGAGTCTCAGTATAAGCCTTTGACTACTGAACATAATATCAAAGAAAAGGTTGTAAATCGTGTTGATGCAGATATTGGAGTTTATAATTTGGCAACCAAGAAGGTAAGACGGGTTACAGCTCTGACCAATTACAACAATGATGTTTGGACATTACACATTGATGCGGTTAAATCTAAGCAAGGCTCAGGTGAAAAAGCAAATTATAAAACTTTTGCTAGACAGATAAAAATTGAAGTCTTCGATATTGAAGCAGTAGAGCAACCACAAAATGTCCATGTTATTAAGAACCAGGACATACGAATAAAATTTGATCTCTTTGAGTTGTTACATAAATATGAAGATGTGATGATCTGGGTCTATAAAGGCTTTAAGGTATTTGATCCTGGGGGTTTTTACATTCCATCCTTTTGAAAGAATTCTGCAAACCCTTCAAGTAGAAGCATAAACATGTTATTATATGATTTGTTATTATATGATTTTTTTAATTTGAAAGAGTTGCAGATTTGTTTTTCAGTGGGACAAGATCCATAAAAAAAATAAAATAAAATAAAAAAAGAGAGGGAAGACGGTAAACACAAGTTTTTCCCAGGTAGCAAAAAAATTTTTTGGAAGCATAGTCTGGAGTGCATTTCGTCAATAGGACCTGAAAGGTAATTTTTCTAAATTTACTTGCAAATGGTCAAATTTTTTTTAAGGCACTATTTCTCTGCTTTTCCATCTGCTACATTTTTTGAGTGATTGAAGGGACTTTGTGCATGTGTATACATTGTAAATGTGCAGTTTTATTTTATTTTATTTTAAATGTCTGTACAGTTTTATTTTATTTTGTTTTTCAGTCTGTACAGTGTTTTTTAGTCTTTACAGTGTTTTTTAGTTTATTTTATTTTTAAATTCTGTTTTTAAATTTTGCCTGAGCATCAATGAAAAAGTCAGCCTTCTAAATTTTGTTTTTCCCTGAGTCCAAAGTCCAGTGATCATTTTTCTAATTGTGAGGTAGTCTGCTTAAACTGAATAGTGGAACTATTTTGTTATTCAGAACAATAGTAGAAAGATGATTGGATTTTGTGCCTTGCTTGCCACAGTTATTTTAATTATAAAGAAACTGCTATGTTGTTTGGCTGGAGAAACTCCTAGGGAATCCAAGAAAAGTTGGTTATAAGAGGGGACTATGATTCATGTAATTATTTGAGTATCCACAGAGGCTATCAGTGCCCAGGCTGAAGCAGTTCCAGATTGATGAAATATTAAAAAAAAATTGTTGTTCTTTCTAAGGCTTTTCAGATGTTGATATATTTCAAGAGAGAGGAGGTGAGATTTGAGCAAGACAGCATAGAATTGGCGCTCTGTTATTTCCAATATATATATAAAAAAAAAAGTTATGTAATCAAAGAGGCAGCCAAGACTTCAAAAGATGTTTTTCTTTTACCAAGTTGTTGATTCTACCTTACAATTGTGAATTTGGGTCGTGTAAATCTAAAGGGTAACTCTGTCGAGGCTGTAAAAGGCTAAACTAATAAACAGAGCTCTACTCGGTTTCTTTTTTTTTACAATCTAAAAAAGTTGATCAATCCAGAGTTCAACATTTGGAGGCCCAGTCATTCTTGAAGAAAGTTTTATACACTTATAATTACACATCAGAAATCTTCCTTAAATGATTCAACCTAGTATGTCCTTGAGAAATTTTGACAACTATCAGCTAGTAGTTAAATTATTTTGAAGAATATCTGTGGCAAGGCTTGATGTATGGTCTAAGTTGTTTTGAAACTAGAGTCCTGGGTTCTAAAATAATGCTACTATTTTACCCGCAGATATCGCCATTTATTGAGAAGCAACACACCCCCACCGAAAAATGAATTTCCATCCTTTAAAAATATTGAGCTTTCATTTTGCAGTAAGGACCCTCTTGAGTTTTCCAGGTTTTAAATTCCAAATTTGCTTGCCTCCTTTTTCAAGTTGTGCATTTATTTGCATCTGGCTTTGATTTACTTCAGAATTCATTTTTCCACATGTTAGAATCATTCATGAATAAAGAAAATCTTTCACTGATATGAAAAAATGCAGAATACAGATAGAAAAATTCATTGGAAGCCAAAACTTTTCATTTTTGGAAAAGTCACGAAATCACGACACTTTTCATTTTTGGAAATGTCGCGAAATCATGACGAGTTTCAAAAAAATCGGCAAAGTCATGAAAACGTAGCGAAATCGCGACACTTCTATTTTTGGAAATGTCACGATATTGCGACACTTTCCATTTTTGGAAATGTCGCGAAATCGTGACGAGTCTGGAGAGAGAGAGAAAATGCGTATGGAACGTAGCGAAATCGCGACACTTATATTTTTGGAAGGGTCACAAAATCGTGACACTTTTCATTTTTGAAAATGTCGCAAAATCGTGACGGTTTTGAGTCGGAGGCCAAATTGGATGAAGGTGTAGCAAAATCATGACAGGATGGAAAGAAAGTCGCCAAGGCATGAAAGAGGGCATGATTTCGTGACATGTCGTGAAATCGTGACATGTCGCATTTTCGTGGCACATTGGCGAGAAAGTGGCTAAGGCAAGAAACTGTAGCGAAATCGCGACAAGTTTTGGCACAGAGAAGCAAGACGAGAAAGTGTAGCGAAATCGCGACGTCACGATTCACGACATTGCAAAATCACAACATTTTTTAGAAAGGGGCCCAGGGCGCAAACATGTCACGAAATCACGACGTAGCGAAATCACGATTTTGCAAAATCGCAACATCGCAAAATCGCAACGTTTTTTCAGAAGAGAGCCCGGGGCGTACGAACCATCGCGACATCGCGACAGGTTCAAGTCAAAGCAATAACAATTGGCATAGATGGAGAAGGCCAAGACAAAGAAAACCATAGGCAAGTCAAAAGTTGAGCAAGTTAGGATTGCATCGGGAAATCGCGATGTCGTGAAATCATGACGCGTTTGGCAGAGAATGCCTTGAGTCCCGAAAGTGTCACGATTTCGTGATGCCTTCGGGATGTCGCAAAATCATGACAAGAAAGAGCCGCGAAGGGAGTCCATTAGAGCATAGAAGGAACAAGTCAGGGAAGTGTCACGAAATCGCGACATCGCGATTTCGCGACGTCGCAAAATCATGACACGTTCCAAAAGAGAGCCCAATGGTCGGCAAAGGGAGCCCAAGGGAAGACAGCAAGGTAAGATGGCAGCAAGATGAACCAAGGGGAAGCAAGAGAAAACAAGTCGAGATAGGTGTCACAAAATTGTGACGTCGGTATTTCTCAACGTCGCAAAATCGTGACACAAATCAAGGAAAGCGCGCAAGGCTTAAAAGGGTCACGAAATCATGACACAAATCAAGGAAAGCGTGCAAGGCTTAAAAGGGTCATGAAATCGTGACACCATGGAGGGAAAAGCGCGCAAGGCTAAAAAGGGTGCGATTTTGCGACATGTCGCGAAATCGCGACATGTCGCATTTTCGCTGCATGGAAAAAGAAAGTGAACCAAGGGGCAGAAATGGTCACGATTTCGCGACATGTCATGTTTTTGCGGCTTGCAAAACGGAAAGGTGCTAAGAGCCAGAAACAGGTCGTGATTTCGTGACATGTCGTGAAAACGCGACATGTCGCATTTTCATGGCCATGAAGAGAAAGAGTTGCCGAGGCACAGGGTAGGTAGCGATTTCGTGACATGTCGAGAAATCGTGACATGTCGCATTTTCACATCAGAAAGCAAAGAGCCCAAAATGAAAGACAGTTGTAGGAAGCACCACGTTTCAGTGACACGTGTCAAATAAGCAAGCCACGTGTCAGATAAATAGAGCCGACATGCAAATAAACTTTAGGGTTTCGGTTTAATAATAAAAGTTTTGATTTAATATTTAAAATACTAATCCATCTTTTGTCTTTTTACAAAAATCCATCTGGCACTTGCATGATAACAGGAGAAATGGCCAGGAAGACAAAGTTAAGTGCAAATTAATCGAAGACCACCATATTGAAATGAGAGATGCCGAGAATTGCTGTTTCATCCAAATTTTATAGATTTGGCCGCAAAGAGACTTTACGGTGACTAAGCAGCTGCCCATTTAATGGAGTATGTCAGGAATTGGCTAGAAAATGAAAATATCTACACTCGGTTATCGAAATTTTCCGATGGATGCATTTAATGAAAATTTATTGCAAAGTTAATGGCGTGTAGAAATTTTCAACTCAGGGATGGCTCTGCGGGGATGAAATGTCAAAGAAGTGGTGACTCATCCAAATTACCCGAGGGCATTAATGAAGACATTTACTCACAATTACGGGTGAATGCAAGTGGCATTCGAATTCTATCTTCTCCATTTATGGCAAGTGACTGCACTGATTTGCAGAATGGTTAAGTTTTATTGAAACTTTATTTTAAATGGCTTTATATTGTAAAACTTGGGTACCAAGGTTTAAGATGATAAGATTTACGGTTGGAGAAGAAGATATTTCTGAAAAGATCAGGGTCTATCTTGAGTCTATAAATACTTCTTCTAAATGTAATCGCAGGAGGCGGAGACTTAGAAATAAAAGGCTATTGAAGCAATTTCTTGCAAATATTGTTAAATACTTTATTTTTGGACTTGGAGTTGATGTGCTTTTATTTTCTGTGATAGCATGGCCAGGAGCCTAATATTTTTCAGATTGTGATAAGTTCATCTTCTTTTGTTATCCATTTCTTTAAAGTTTATTAAATATATGCTGTAAATCTGTGTTATCAAGATTAAATATGCTATTGGGATTCATTTGTTCTATTGTATGCTAGGGAAAATCACAGATTTAAGGTTCAAGTTTGTTTTAATTGCTCTGTCCTCACTGTGTGAGCTATGCTGCTGGTGAGAAATACCAATTTTAACGGACTTCCCTTCTGTTTATGATTTTCTTTCAGATTTGTTCCATCTCTGTCTTATGCTCTTAGTAGAAAGTGATCTTAGAAATCTGGACACTTTCTTCTTTGATTTGTTCTAATTGTGAAGCTGATAGTATAAATAAAATTGGTAGTTTTGGTCTTACAGCTAAGTTTGATAGACTTTTCTTTCTGCCCTACCCTACTCTCTTTGTTTTACCGTGAAATGATCCATTTTTATTTTTTTTAATTTGTCTTTTATTTAAATCTGCTGACCCATAAGAGCTAGATCAAAGAACTGATTTTAAATCCGATTGTCAACAAAGTAACAACTTCTAAACATTATCGAACAAGTTCAAGAACCCATTGTAAGGTAACAGACAGTCCATATTGAAAACTATTCCGAAGTGAAAAAGAGTGAATAGACATTCGACCCAACTCTGTAACTCACACCTTGGATAACCAGCAAGATCCTAAAGTGAGTGGGATTTATCCCGTATAAGTGTTATCAGAGTTTCATGCTCATTCTTCGTAGGGTGTGTATAAAAGTCGGACCAACAAAGTCTTGCATTTTATAGAACCCACTTTGATGAGGTTCAATTTGTACCATGTGGACGTTGCGCTTATTTTTAGAAGTATCTTACAAGATCATGGCTTGAGTGAGCATCTTAACATGAATAATAGTGATATCATCTAAGGGATTTTATAGAATAAGGGATCCCAAGGAAGCCAATATATCCACAAAATGATTGGATGAACGAGGAATAACCTTGATTTCATACCATTAAAACTTTGCTAGTAATTTATCCATAATTTCTTTGTATGATTTCAAGATTGAAAACTTTCATTGATAAATATCTTTAACCTAATTGATAATGAGCAATGAATCACTAAATATGTTGAGCTTTTTGATATTCATGATGATATTTGAAGGCCTAATACAAGGACCTCATATTCAGTATTATTGTTGGTGCACAAGAAATTGAGTTTAAACAAAATGGGAATAGAAGCCCCTTATAGTGTGAAAAAAATGATACATGTACAACCCCCTTGATCACATTTAGAACCATCAAAGAATAACATCATATCAAATTTATTTTTGAGTTGTTTTGGTTCTCCAGAGTCTGATAATGTGAATACTGCATCATCGGGTAACTCAATTGTAATAGGCTTATCATCCAGGAGAGAAGCCTCTACTAGTTGATCAATGATAACTTAACCCTTAATAGACATCTAACTTATGAACTCGAGGTCAAATTCTATCAGCATTACCCACTTTGTAGTATGACTATTATGATATGTTCAACTCATCATATATTACAAAATGTTTTCTTTGGAAATGGTATATGTTGTTTGAATTAACATGTACTATAGTAGTTTATTTGTGGAAAAAACCATTGCTAAGAAAAGCTTCTCAATGTAAACATACTTGAGCTCGTATTTCACCAGGATGCAACTAATGTAATAAATAGCTTTTTACTTATTTACCTCATTCTAGGTCAAAATAGTCCCTAAGGTAAAATCAGTAGTTGATATTTATAATAAGAACAAAACAACTGGTCTAGGTGGAGCTAATACTGGTGGAGATACCAAGTATTGCTTTATTTCATCAAAGACTTTTGAATAGTCATCATACTATTTAAAGGTGATACCATTTTGCAATAAATGATTCATTGGTTAACATTTGTCTAAAAGTTACGCGATGAATATTTGGGTGGATGTGAATTTTCCTTGTAAGTTGTGAAGCTACTTAAGGTTTTTAGGGGAAGCATTTCTAAGATTATGTTGAACTTATCTAGATCAATTTCTATTCCTCACTTAGAGATGATGAAACCTAATATTTCCTACTTGTCACCCCAATGATCAAATGCATATCACTAGCTAGATTTGAAGAGTTGAATATATCATCAAGTTCTATATTAGCTTGAAAGACATGTTTATATGACTCTAGGGAGAAATGAAATGGTTTTAACTTTTATTCACAGGGCAAAATTTTTTAAGGTAATAGTAGAAAGGCAACACCATAAAAATAAAAGGCCTCAAGAATGAGATGTAAAGGTTTTGAAATGTCATTTGGATCATGGAGTGATGTGGTGAGATCAATGGTAATCATGTTGATGGATGGTGTACTATCTCTATTTGTTGGTGGGAAGAGCCAATTAAATATAGGTGTCCTCAAATTCATTGAGGGTGGTTGAGGTGATGGTGGAATTATTGGATGAGATATATGTAGAGCAAGAATGATGGGATCTTCTCATGAAATAATTTATCACCAAATGGATAGTCGCCTAGGTAACAAACAAAGATAAAATTCATCTAGATAGATAAGAGGCTCGATGGAGGATGATTCTTTCTCTGAGTTGAATGAAGCAACAACTGCCTCCTAATATTTCTTAGATTCCTCATTAGAAACCCATTTTTTTTAGGTTCCTAATTCTCTTCAGTATCATCTACTTTAGACTCCTCATTAGATATCCATCCGCTTGTATGCTCTTTATTAGAGGAGGAAGACATGTAAATAGTGAGTTCATCAATTTGAATAAAGATTGCTAAGCCACTAAATGCAGCTAGGATATAGATGCCCTAGATATTTTTTATCCAACTCTTATTCATATGATCCACTAGAAGGGTCAAAATACTCAATGGTTATCGTGGTGATATGAAAATTATCACTCAATGAGTGTAGCTAGGATCAAAATAATCATTGACATCAATCTCATATTTAAAACCTATGGTAAGGTACTGGAGAGAGTCTGCAAGGAGCTTGTCTGGCACTCATATGTAATATCCTAGCTCAAAATTATCTATTGGTAGCTGGTACTATGGATGCACAAGGATCCAGAGACCTTGTTTATATTGACCAAGGCCACTTCTGTACTAATGGTAGTGGTAAAATTAGCATATATTAAAGGTTGGGTTTGACATATAATCAATATTTACTACCAATGGCTCATCTTCTTACATAGTACATGAATCTATGGAATCATCAAAACCCCCATAGACCAAGTTTGTTTGATTTGACGAATGCACTAGAGGAATGATGGCCTTGATGGGTAGTGATGGTTGGTAGGGTCAATCCATATCTTAAACTGAATCAATGAGTGGAGTAAGTGTAACATTTTGTACTAAATACTTAGTAAGCCCTAGATTGGACATGTGGAGAGTGATTTGTAGAGAAGTGGATGAATATTATGGGGATATGGGTTATGATAAATAATCCATGGTCAAAGGTAGTTCCTCATTTGAAGAATCTATACTGGACATTGTAGAAATGATGGAGATGAATGATGGAGGTTAGTCAATTGATGTGTTTGATGGATTTTGACTCATAATTCTAGGATGAAGAGGGAATATATAAAGAAACCAATCATGATGGTTGACATGGGGAAGGTAGTGATGGAGTGATGGATGGTTGCAATGAGGTATATGGATGGTGAATAGGATCATTAGGTCAAATTTTCAAATGTGTGGAAGGGAAGGTATATTCTTGTGGATGATTGACCATATTGTAAAACTTGAAGGGCTCTAAGTCTACATGAACTACATGAGCTTTCTCTTCATGCATGTACTTGATGCATTGATGTAATATGGGAGGTACACACTTTATATATTGAATGCAAGGTATAGCAAGTAACACATTGTATTGTATTACATCCTCTAAGATGTGGCATAGAGTAGGAATTTATTTTAGTCCAATCTAGATAGGAAGAACTATTGTGTCGATGGTGGAGCATAGAGAATTATTGAAAGCTCAAAGGGTGAATGTATACAATGTAATGTACAATGGTAGAATATTAAAATTTTTAAGTATTGTAGCAGTAATAATATTGATTGAGGATCCTATATCTATCAAGACCTATTTGTAATGGATCTTATTCACACTATCAATAATGTGTAGTGGGGGATCAACTATATCAATGGGAATCAACTTGATTTCATGATCATAGAATGTTATAGCAAGATCCTTGTAATGTTGAATATGCCCCACAAAGGTGATAAAAGATTTAGGATCTTCGGATTTTAGTTCAA
Organism: Wollemia nobilis; assembly: GCA_028583015.1. Taxonomy (NCBI): domain Eukaryota; kingdom Viridiplantae; phylum Streptophyta; class Pinopsida; order Araucariales; family Araucariaceae; genus Wollemia; species Wollemia nobilis. Next base: position 4,275,646 of record JAQPPZ010000049.1, read on the forward strand.
TTGACTTTAGAATATCGATGATATCTTCACAATTTAGAGTAGATTGTTGTATTAGCTCATATATAGAGAGTTTTTTTTATTCCATTCTTAGAATTTGGGTAAGCCTATTTTTTATCATTAACATTGAATGATGTGGAGGAATTTGAACAGGATTTGATTATGGCAATTACTCTGACATCTAAGGAATATTATCTGGAACTACAAGTTGTGTAGTTTGATTTGGGTATCTCATGTTCCTTGTTGCAATAATAATATATATATATATATATATATATATATATATATATATATATATATATATATATATATATATATATATTTGGGTGAAAAACCCCTTACGGGGCCACCTTGGTCTGAGAGACCACGAACATGGGTTATACACCATCAAATTCATCCGGGGGTCGCACCCAACCCTACCCGCACCAACATTATCAATTAGATTTTGGGTACCTAATTCAGCTTTTTGGTAGGGTGGAGATTCGAACTTGGGACCTCCCTTGGAGGATTGCCCTCTCCTCTCCAACTCACCTACAACACTCGGGTTTTTCCTTGTTGCAATATTAACCATCCCAATAAAGGCCTAATTTTATGGGATTGTGTGTATTTTATTAACTTGTCTAGGTTATTCAACTTGCCCCACATGAGTAAGTAACAAATCCTTGAATATGCCAACATTTTAATTATTGATAGCTAAAGTATTGCCAAGTTGGATCTTGTTCTTCTCATTCATATCATGTACTAATTTTATGAATGAGTAACATGACTAGATGTCATGACCATTCTATCTATGGTAGACACAATAAATATACTCTCTATACCTCTTATATTTCAAATTATTTAGATCCACTACGTGAATATTTGATAGATTGATGGTCTTTGCCTCACATAATCGATTAAAGAGAGATGCCAAAGATTCTAAAATAGCATAATTTAGTTAGGCAAACAAAGTTGTTGATTTTACACTTGATTCTACTGAGGTTGGGCATTATACTACATAAGAGATGGTTGAGCCTGATAATTAGGCTATGGAAGTAGAGTTTTATTTAAAGTCCCTAGAATACTCAAAATAAATTGGTTCACCAGAGGTGGTTTCTATTGTGTGTAGTTGGCTTTTTTTTATTTATGTAAAACATCCCAAATAGGATGCCACTTTTAGATAAGTCCCAAGGAATAAGAGGTATCTATTCCACCAAAAATACCCAAGGCTCGTACCTATCCTGCCTCCTTCGACACACTCAATGAGCATGCATAAAACAACAAACACAAAAATCACAACATCAAAAAACAAAGATAAAAAAACAAACAAAATCAACATAAAAGCATAAATACAAAAAAAAAAAAAAAAACAAATATATTAAATTAAAATAAAATAAATAAAAAATAACAAAACACAAAACACATAATAAAACCATAAAAACAACAAAACAACACACAAACACTTCAAAAAAAACAAAAACACAAAAAACAAAAACATGAAAAACAACAAAAACACACAAAAAAAAAAACATAAAAACAAAAAATGCAAAAACATAAAAAACAACAAACACAAAAACATAAAAAACAAAAAAACACAAAAAATAACAAAAACAACAGAAAAACAAAATAGTACAAAAAAACACACACCCTTCAAAAAATTGAAATAAAAAAGGAGAAAAACACAACTAAGACCTTCTTAGGCCAAAAGACTTTTAAGGCAAGATTCAATAGAGGACACATAAGAAAGATATGTCTAAGCTAGGGGACTAAAAATCCTTGACCGAACCAAAGAGATGCAAAAACAAAGAAAAAAGGAATTAGGTACCTCTAGTACTAGAGCCATCTAAAGAAAGTATAAAAGAATAGGTTACCTTATTTGTGAAGCCCACCATCTAGGAGGGTGGTCATAGCAAGGAAGATCACCTTTGTCCAATACCCAATTAGCTAAAGCATCAACACTCCTATTTTGTTCTCTAACCACATGATTGTAATCCACTTTCAAAAAGCCCATATGGATTAATTGTGTTGGTTGTCGAGCCTGATTCTAATTTGGAGGCCTTGTGTTAGCCGCGTCTAGATCCACTCTACGAAAGGATATGGATGTTATGTAATTGTGTGTCAAATTGCATATTAATCCAAGTTTTTTTGTGAATTACTATTTTTTTTTTTAAATGATGAAAAATAATTTTTTGAAAATAGTAATTACTAAAAAAGAATTTTTTTTTTGAAGAAAAAATATTTTTCAAAATAGTAATTACTAAAAATAGCAAATTGCAACAGAATTTTTTTTGCCAAAAATAGTGATTCTTTTTTATTTTGGGGTCTTAACGATTTACCCTAAAATTGTAACCCTCATTTTATAAGAGGATGTTGTATGACATTGGATATTGTAGGGTGAAGGATGTGAAGAAGGAAGAGAGATTACAATTTTGAGATCGAAGAGGAAGCACGAAGAATTTTTTGTAGGTTGTATCCCTTTAAGATTTGTTGTATGGAATAATAAGGCCTGGTTATTTTTTTTTGGATGTATCCCACATTGGGTGAACCACATAAATATGTGTCTCGTGTATTGTTTTAATTTTTTGTGTTTTATTTTTGCATTTATTTATTGCTCATGTTTTATTATTTAATCCTAACAACCAGTATCAAAGCCTAGGATTTGAAAAACATACTTCAAAGTAGGGTTTCTGATTCGAGTGGGAGCAATGGAAAAAGAAGGAAAGTTAAGGGTTAAGAAGTTTAATGGCCAAAATTACCAGCTATGGAAGATACAAATGGAGGGCTATCTTTATTAGAAGGATATTTGCCTACCATTAGGAAGAATAGCAAAGAAGTCGATGAAGACATAAGATGAAAAATGGAAAGTTTTGGATAGAAAGGAACTAGGAACAATACAGTTGTGCCTGGAATTTTTAGTGGCCTTCAATATTTCAAAGGAAAATACAACAGAGGGTTTAATGAATGCATTAGCTAAATTGTATGAAAAAACCCTCAACTTTGAATAAAGTATTTCTTATGAAGCATTTATTTAATATGGGTCTGTTATTGATCACTTAAATGAGTTTAACACAATTACTAATCAGTTAAATTCTATTGGAGTAAATTTTAATGATGAGGTTAAGGATATTTTGATTTTATTCTCATTGTGAGAAAGCTAGAATGACTTGGTCATGGTTGTAAGTAATTCTATTTTTGGTACAAATACTTTAAAATTTGATGATGTTATTGGTGTTATCCTTAGCAATGAAATGCAATGAAAAAGTAGAGGTGATACATTAGGTAATGTATTGACTATGGAAAACAAGGGTAGACAAAAGGAGAGAGGAAAGAGTCCAATAAAATATGGAAAATCAAATCAAGGTAGATCCAAATCCAAATGAAAGTAGTTGGAATGCTGGCATTGTAGGAAAAAAGGACACCTAAAAAGAGACTGTTGGACTTGAAAAGAAAAACAAGGAGAAAAAATATAGGGTAATCAAGAAGCAAATGTAGTAGGTGATGTATTGCAATATGATTTAATCCTTTCACTAGATAATATTAATGATTGTTGGGTGCTAGACTCAAGGGATTCATAGCATGCCATACCCCATAAGAAATATTCTCTATATTATATTCAAGGTGATTTTAGACAGGTCTATTTGGGTAATGATAGACCATGCAAAATCATTGGAAAGGGTGAGATACATTTAAAATTACCGAATGGAAACCAATGGTTGCTGAAAGAGGTAAGACATATTCCTGATTTGAGAAGAAATCTAATTTCCATAGGGCAGTTGGACAGTGAAGGATGTACAATTATATTCTTAGCAAATTTGTGGAAGGTTGCTAAAGGATCACTATTATTAGCAAAAGGAAATAAGGAAGGTACATTGTATGTATGTACTAGTAATACTAATATTTCTATTACTTTAGATTCTATAGAGGCACATACAATTTTGTGGCATCATAGGCTTGGGTACATGGGTGAGAAGGAGATGCATATTCTCCACTCAAGTAATTTGTTACTAGGCTTGAAGCAGGTTGATTTAGACTTTTGTGAGCGCTACATTTATGGAAAATAGAAAAGAGTTAGATTTCTCAAATTTGGAAAAGAAAAGAAGAGTGAAATTCTAGAGATTATGCATACAGATGTATGGGGACCAGCTCAGGTATCGTCTCTTGGTGACTCTTATTATTATGTTATGTGTATTGATGATGCAACTAGAAAAACTTGGGTTTATTGTATTCGAAAGAAATTATATGTATTTGATACTTTTAAGAAATGGAAAGTTTTGGTTGACAATGAGACAAGAAATAATTTGAAGGTCTCAGATCAAATAATGAATGTGAGTACTACAAATATTTTGGCAGTTCATATTCATACCATGGGATTCATAGAGTGAAGATGGTTCCAGGAAATCCACAAGAAAATGGTGTGTCAAAAATTATGAACAAGACTATCATGGAATGTGTTAGGTGTATGAGTTTACATGAAGCATTAGGATGTCAATAATACTACATTTTATTTAATAAATAGAGGGCCTTCAAGTTCCCTGGATGGTGGGATTTTAGAAGAGGTATGGATAGGTAAGCCTATTAACTACTCATTTCTAAAGACATTTCATTGTGAAGCATTCGTGCATATTGATAAAGAAAATAGAACTAAACTTGAGGTAAAATTTAAGAAGTGCACTTTCATTTGATATGGAGTTAATGATTTTTGTTATCATTTTTGAAATTATGAAAATCACAAAATCATTAAGAGTAGATATGTGGTACTTAATGAGAAATTCATGTATAAATACTAGTTGCAACAAAAGAAATAGGTAAAGGTAAACACACAATACATAGTGCTTTATGAAATTGAAACTCCAAAGATGCTAGAAAATAAAAAATAATAGTAGCAAGCACTTCAATCTCCTACACCTGTTGTTAGAAAATTTACCATGATAAGTGTAGACACCTAAAATGTGTCATGTCAAGGGCGACTACTCATATGGACATGCTACAAGACCATATGAAAGATCTTGGATAGACTCCAAGATAGAGTGGTGGTTCTAACCACTCAATTTGGGCACCGTAGCCTAATCAGTCTGAATCATAGATCATACCCATAATTTATAGCTGAATCATGGATGAAATCTATGGTCTACAGTATGGACTACAACTGTCACCTACGGTATTAACTGAATTTTAGTTAGCTTCCAATACGAGCCAAATCGGTTGGAACGACCATTTGGTCTAGAAGAGGGCGGTTGAAGGATGAAATATGCCAGAAGATTCCATTAAAACTATCCTAACCACCTCTTCTTTATCTTGGCTTCTCCATGAAGCCACCCATAGCCCTTGGGATATCCTATAAGTACCCCTCAAAATAGGGCAAAGACATCAAGCAAACATTGGAGATAAAAGCGACGAAGCCCTGATGAACTGTGAACTCAGTCTTGAGTGCATAGAGAGAGAGCATTGTTATCATCCCCTTGCCAATTTACCAAACACCATGACAATTCATGCCATGGATGCCCTAAGGAGCTAGAATAACCAAGAAGCACAAATCTGGGCAAATGAAGGCAACCCTTGAACATCAATTTGGACAAGGAGATCAAGCCCACTACCCCTGATTTTGAGGGCAAACCTATCAAAGGTCAAACCGTGGCTGTCAGCCATGGTTCATAGTGCAAACCACTCACCAGAGCTGCGGTTTGCAATAGGTGACAGATCACCTTACTCTTTTCATTTTTGTCTGGTTAAATAGGTTAGATTAATCATTTATTAGGTTTAATTACAATTTAGAATAATTCTAACCGCAAGAATTAGATTAGAATAGATAGTTTATGTCTTGCATTAATTAGGACATTTGTGGATCTTTTATGCACCTTTATGCTTCTATTTTGTTATCTGATCCATGCATTATTTGTCTAATGATATCATTTATGCTATATTACAAATCTTGATTCAATTACCATAGTTTAAAGGTTTTCTTTATGTTTTCCTGATCATTAGTTTAATGGCATTATCATGTATGTTTCCTTAAAAGGCCTCACCATAAGAGGCTATCTATATTTTTGATCATGTGTTGTTGTTTCTTGATCATAGGAAGACATGTACAAGAGGAGTCTATATCATAATCCTTCCACATCGCGAAGAAGGGGGTCAACTCCACCCCAAGGCAGTTTGTGACTAGTCAAAGGGTAATATTAATGCACCTACCCTATTGAGGGTATTGGAAATTGTATAGACTGTATCATCATTCAAGTGACCCTAAGAGGAGCATATTTGTAACAAAGATTCATTCATAATCAATACAAGAAATATAATTTTGTTGAATTTATGCAATGTGTCAATCTTTTACGCTTTTATGATGACTATAGACTAATACAGTAGATAGGTGCATGCTTTTTGGTTATGTCAGAAGATGATCATGATAGAAATCTGCATTTGTAGCCCCAGAGTGCTGACATTCTTGAATTTTTCTTATCTCAGGTGCTAACCGTAGCTAACAACTATAGTTATTTGTTGGCCCCCGGCTTTCACACGCGGTTCACACTACATCCCACAGACCAGAGCTATGGTTTATAGTAGAAGCAACAGACAATAGAGAAACCACTTGGCATCAGATAAGGAGCTGAGGTAGGCTCTATTTTTATTCTTTGTTCTGTATTTTCTTCTCTATGTTTTTATAGTAAGCGTTAAATAGATTGTAAATTAGGTACACTAAAGAAAAAGGGTGAATGAATAGTCCTAGTATGCTTTTGCATTCCTTCCATTAGAACGGCACTGCTAGGAACATCGAACCTCTGATTGCAGTCCATACTAGAATACAATGAATTTGATAAAAATTGAATGGTTGTTTGCATGCTTGAGGCCCAATTAGAGGCTATGTCATCATAATTGTATTGTCATAACATCATGTAGGACATAGCTTGTATACCTTTCTAATTTTTAAATGTTCCTTTTTTTTATGCATATCATGTAGGAATGATCATATGAATGCTCTTTTATGCATTTGTCTTTATGCAAAGTAAAAGTAACCACACACACCACATGCAACTAAATTCTAGTGAGTTGGGCCTCATATCCAACCACTAGTAGGGTTCAACGACGGTGGGCATCATTTACATCCATTGGTCCAAATCCTACGTACCCTTTGTTACTAGAACATACCAGATCCGAGAACCTTTCGTACCCTAGGAAATTTGCATGTACTTTCTTTGAAAGGTATAACACTGACTGGGGGATAACGGGTGAGGATATGGGAGGACCTATGATCCCTGACTGTATGTGGGCTTCATTACCACATGTTATAGGTTGGATTACATGACTTGGATTTCATCGCCAAGTTATCGAGCTATGAGTGTATAGGTGAAATCTAATTAAACTAAGAATAAAATCCAATGATTTTGCAAAACACACGATATTTTCTCATACTGATACAACACATTTTGAAACAACATCAAATAGTTTAGGGCTCACTTTAAAATTTAAAAATAATATAAGCATCATTGTATACCTTGTTTGATAATAAAATAGACATCTAGATGTTAGGTACACTATGGTGGATACACGGGGTGGTCGACAAACGTGCAAGCCTGAAGCCAATGACCAATCCCCAACCAATTCACAAATACATGTGTCTAGTCCTCAACCACATGAGCAAACCAAAATTCGTTCAACGAGCATTAGAGGAGACAACTCAACATGAGGGGATCCCATTGAGTGTACCCCTGATAGACTAGCATCAGTGCATTATGCTAGACGTAGATTAGAGCATGGAGCTTCTCAGCTTGAGGGTGCTCCACTAAAAAACCATTACTGAGACCGCATTGCACGCATGTCCACGAGATTGGTTGAAGAGTATATCGTGAAGGGGACCAGGTTGATACCCATTTAGACTAAGTCTATAGGGTGTACTATACCCCCACCTTCTGAATATAGAAGGAATATATATCTTCCCATTCAAGGGCAAGTAGATGGGCTCCCTATTGAGTGCAAGTCTACCCATACTCCCATGTGTATTATAGCATGAATGATCACCATTGACATATCAAAGGTGGAAGCTAATGGAACACCACCCCATGAGAGGTGGAGGTCTAGACAGCTAGATTGTCTAGGTAGTGTGTTAGAGTAGCTAGGTTGCAAGCCTTCGACTCTGCCCACTTGTGCTCTGATTGAGCATGGTGGGAGCACCATTAGAACTACTAGAGAGCATGGAGAGGCTTTTAAGTCCCTCATGTCTCGCATCCACCATCCATGCATGGTGGCATGCAACATAGTACATAGCACGATGTCGATGTCGTCTTCATAGATAGAGGCAAAGGCACAACACATCAGTTCGATGGGTACATAACCCACAAGGTTGCTCATACAGAGCAAGCATACCAAAGGCCTCCTATGGCTAACTAGGTCAAAAGATCATATTGAATAGCCTTAGAATAGAAACACCAACTCCTCCAAGATTAATTTGAAGATGCTCACCTAGAGAGGTAGTGCATTGAAGATGAATATTTTCAAGCATAGAGGCTTATTAGACAGAGGTTGTATGAGAAGCACTTGTGTGAGGAGTGCATCCTCATCCAGAAGGAGCATGTAGAGTAGGAAGATAGGTTGGCTAAGGTTGGCCTATATTCTCAGGACGAGCGTAGAGAGTAGGTGCACATGAAGGCTCTTTCACAAGTTGACATGCACCATGAGTGCGTAAGCGTTCACACTCATATCACTATCCATCAAAGAGAGTGATCACCTTCGGTCGACAATCAGAGGTAGCAACATTATGAGGAAAAAAAGGGGAAAAGATACAACTAGGAATATCTTGAGAGTTCTCGAGTTGAGTAGGAGGAATAGCAACGCCCTCCACCTTGATAGAAGAGGATTTTACCTCCCAAATTGCCTCTACATCGACTTAGGGAGGAGGACTTTTTATCTTTTGAGGCTTACAAAGCTTTGGCTGAGAAGTTCAAAGTAATTAAGAAACAAGGCACGACTATCCAAAAGTTGACACTGAGGAAAATTCACAATGAACCTTGAGATACCTCGATGGCTATGCCCCCATACCATAAGCATTTTGAGATGCCCAGGTTAGACAAATTCAAGGGTGATGAAGAGGTGCAAGAACATGTCACGAGCTTTCTAGATGCTTGCTTCTAGATAGAGAACAATGATGCACTGTTATTGCATACGTTTTTCATGACTCTCTTTGGTCCAGCTCGAGAGTGGTTCAATCAACTAAAGAAACATAGCATAGAAAAGTTTGAGCAATTAGCTGATGTCTTCCTTGAATGCTATTCCTTTGGTGTCAAGAAATAGGCCAACCTTTTCAATTTGGTTGTGCAAACTCAGCATGACGACGAGCTAATAGAACAATACAAGAAGAGATGGAGGAGATTAATGGCAAAGTTGTCATTCTTTATTCCTACCATAGAATTAACCTAAATGTTTACAAATATTTGTGCCAAGAACATCTTGCTACTATTGTAGTTGTAGCAGTATGCTACATTCAAAGAAGCTTTGGTGCAATCCAAGGTATTTGAGGACATCAAGTTGTAGGAAGGCAACTTGAAGCTCAAAACTAGGAAATATGGATATAATAAGAGTACCTCAAAGCAACGAGACAAGCATGCCCATGTGAATAAGATGGTACTAAATCTCCAAAATTAAGATAAGGGGCAAAAGAAATAGAATTATCAAGCCCATCCTCCTGCACAATACAAATAACACAAGAATAACTACAAGGGCAAGAACAAATAGCAACGCCCACATCGCATATTCATGCCATTGATGGAATCATTGACATCAATTTTTCATTAGCTCTACAAGGCTAATGCAATAAGCTTACCCAAAGTCAAAATGATTGATCCTAATCAGCCCAAGCCCAAATACTATTAGGAAGATCTGTTTTGCATATTTCATAGAGTGAAAGGCCATGACATCGAGGTGTGTTGGTCTTTCAAACATATTGTGCAAAATATGATAGATAAGGGAGAGCTTGTGGTACCAGGTAATCCCCAGGTGCTGAACAAGAAAAACATGGGAATTTTTAAAAATTCATTACCAAACCATGAGGCACCTCGTAACCACACTGGTCACATCAATCAAGTGTGAGTCAAACCACCTACCCGGGGGTTCGTCGGCATGGTCAATGTTGTTACTAGAAATGGGAGGTATGAACAACTGAATCAACCTCATGCTCCCATTCAAATATAGGCCATGCCCTAGTAGCGGTAGGAACAAAATATTCTAAGCCCGCCAACAAGACCAGTGGTGACCATTAGGAGCAGGTTGGTTTAAAACTTGTAGATGACTCCTACGAAGTTGTTGATATATGAGCTTATACAGCAGTCCCCTAGGCACAAGGAGACTCTTATGGACATTCTGAGGTCCATTGAGGTACAGTACCAAGATGCACAAGCATTCATGAACTTTATGGGGCACGTACAACAGTTCCAGGAACCAATGATCCAATTCTACGATTACGAAGTGAAAATAGTTTTTGTAAGTGTGGCTGACCTGCCACTACATATCATTACATGTGTTAACCATGTGTCATTCAAAAGGGTCTTGATTGACACTAGTTTGTCAATCAATATAATTATGACTAAGGAACTGCACCATTTGAAATTTCCTAAATCACTCATCGTACCAACCACCTTTACATTGAGAGCATTTAACAACACACTATGCTTTACGGTTGGCACGATTGTCCTACCTATTCAGGTGGGACTAAAGACCATTCCCGTAATGTGTCACATGATAGAGGGCACTTTGTAGTATAACATCCTACTGGGGAGGCCTTGGATTCATGAAATGCATTGTGTTCCCTCGATATTGCATCAGTGTTTCAAATATATACACGAGGGACAAGTTTGCATGGTTTCATCAAATGAAGAACCATTCAAGTTTGTGAACTTAGCAGATTTGCTAGAGGTTTCATACTCCCATCAATGCACTTGGACATACAGCCCATGTTGTCGATAAGGGTTCCAAGAGGTAAACAGGTGGTGCATGTTCAACCATCGGTATTTGTATCAAACAGATCTGAACATACCACTACAACTTCTCTAAGATCGAGTGCATCAGTGATGCATTGAGACGACAAGAAATTAAAGGTAAAATTAGGTAGGAAATAAGTAAAGAACACGCTCGAACAAATTGCCATTGAGGCTCCCACTCCCATGGATGTGGAGGGAGCCTAATACCAAGTTGAGGAATCACCCCAGCCTATCTCGCCTGCATCATCAATAGGGTTATCCACATCGTGGGTGACCATTCACCTAACCAGAACAGGTCTAGGTGAATACCTCATGCAAAATGTGACATTTGGTCCTATTTTAGAGACTACACAAGACATGGGCTGAATGATATCCCATCAATATCCAATTGGATCTATAGTACCATTGGGTGAGCCACCCAACCAAACAAACTTCATCTACATCAGTTTGGATCAAGTTCCAACATGAACACCCATGGAGATGGATGATGAGGAACACATTGAACGTTCGGTACTTGTCCATCCCAAAGTATGCCATGCACATTTTTGAGCTCTATAATTGGCATGGATATGGCCTTGGCATTTTTGAACAAGGACGAAGAACCCCTCTTGAACTATGTTATCAGTTGGCAACTGATAGGTTTGGATTGGGATTGTAGATTCAAGGACATGATGATTTACTCGTTGCATCATTGGATCATTTATACCTGAGTCTGGGGGATGATGTGGATTTTAATCCATATCACCCTAACATGTCTAGTCTTTGGGGTAACAACCAAATGGTGTCAGTCATCACCATTGAGATACCAAAGCTTGAACATGAAGAGTTCTCAAAGCAGAACCCTAGAGGCAACCTGGGTCATCAAAACCGTATCACAACCGATGATACTGGTATCTAGGGGTACAACCCTGCCATACTAGGCAATCTCAACTCAAGAGATCTTTGTAGTGAATATGGAGATGAGTACACCTCCAAAATAAGTGGACCGAGCTATGATGTAGACGGTGATTCCTCGGATAATGATCAATCTGAAGAGGAAATTGAATGAGCCTTCATGGTTCCAATATTTCTATGCCATTTGTTGCGTAGAGAGCAATTAGATGAGATACAAGAGCATTTAGTAGTTGATAGTTATTATGAATATGAGACATAATAGACCTATGTAAGGCCTCATCTAGCTAATCTCCCAATATTGGTGGATATGATAGAGTGACCTGCTCATAGTAGAAATCATAGCGATGAGGATGAGATGACCGATCCGAGGCTTGTATATCCGTTACATCTATTGCCTACGGACTCAAAGTATGTTATTGAGGCAGTCCATCCTAACACTGATTGCTTTGAAGAAGAATAAAATCTAGTTTTTGCACTGGTATCATATATATGATTGTTCTATTCAGTTTATCCATATAGTGATGATAGTGACCGTAGAATCAGATACATGGGGCCACATCTGGAAAATCGCCCATTGCATATGGGATATTTGGAAGGATTATATCTATATAGTGATGATGAGTATTCATTGGATATGGCCTATTTAGGGCCTCATCATCTACGTAATTAGAATCCACCTCGAGGTCAACCACCTATTACAGCTACAGGTTTGCATTGAGATATTAATCTCTAGCACCGCCTCAGGGAAAGAATAAATCTGGAAGAGGAATATCAAAGACTGTTTCCCCATCTACCTACTTATGCTGAGCTAATTTATCTAAGAGATCCCATTTTGCAATTAGTGCATAGGGAGGATCTAGTTTTCTAGGCACCTCATAGAGAGGACCTGTTTGTCCCCATACCATTTAAGCCAGATCTTGGGTATGGAAGCTACATAGATGATGTAGAGTTTACTTCGTGTGGTCCTAGAGATCAATTCCATTCCATAAACATGGTCTCCATTGATTTGACCACTCCACTCCATAATCCAACATATCCGTCCAAGCCATTACATCTAAACATGGATGCTATCGATTGGAATCACGCTGATTCGCCAGTAGATCCTGGACTTCTTCCCAAACGAAGAGATGTTGCAACCATTTAATTTTGGACCAATTTGTGCTTATGATGTCTATCATGTTGAACATGCTTCCAAAAAAGAACATATAAATCCAGCTGATGATGTCCATTTGATCCGTACACCTCATTAGCTTTAGGAGGGATCCCATATGTCAGTAGTGGAAACCTTCAAAGTGGATATCGGTAATGACCCCACCAATCCAATGAAGGTTAAATTTGGAATGAGTCTCACTCCAGATGATCATGCTAGCATCATCCCTCTGCTAAAATAGAGACCTAATATTTTTGCTTGGACATACAAAGATATGCCCAGTCTAGACCCAAAATTGGTTACTCATAACCTTTCACTAGACCCGTCCAAGAAGCCTGTCAAGCAGAAGTTCATAAAGATGCATCCAATAATAGCCCTGATGGTGAAACATGAATTGCAGAAGCTGTTGGATGTAGAATTTATCATTTCCATTGACTATCCAGAATGGGTATCCAATATGGTGCCTATAGGAAAACCAGATGGAAGGATCAGTATTTGCATGGATTTTAGAGATCTGAACAAGGCAACACCCAAGGATTTATTTCCATTACCAAGTATCGATGCTCTAGTAGACGTAATCGTAGGTCATGAAATGATTTCATTAATGGACGATTATGCTGGTTATAATCAAATTCAGATTAAGCCCGAAGACCAACATAAAATTGCATTCATAACGCCCTGGGGAACATTTTGCTACAAAGTTATGCCATTTGGTCTTCAAAATGCTGGTGCAACATATCAACGGGCTATGACATATATCTTTCATGAATATATACACAAAATCTTAGAATATTATATGGATGACTTGTTAGCTAAGTCATTATTGTGTATTGAGCATGTTGAGGTCCTAAGGAAAGTCTTCGATCGCCTCATTGAGCATAATGTGTGATTGAATCCTAAGAAGTGTGTATTTGGTTTAACTTCAGGTAAATTCTTGGGATTCATCATCTCTAAGCGAGGTATCAAAGTAGACCCAACAAAGGTCAAGGCTATTTTAGAGATGCATCCTCCCACTAATATCCAGGAACTAAGAAGCCTTCAGGGGAAAGTAGCATCCATAAAGTGATTTATCGCTCAAATATCAGATAAATGTCAATCCATGAATTAACTGCTACACAAGGGGGTCCCATTCAATTGGGACGAGGACTACAAAGTAGCTTTCACTAAAATCAAGTACTACCTGGCAACACTACCAGTACTAGCTCCGCCTAGTCTAGAAGAGCCATTTCTACTATATCTATCGATGACTGATTTTGCATTAGGGTCCATGTTAGCCCAAAAGAACAAGCCATATATTACATTAGTCGAACTATGGTGAGCTACGAGTTAGGATATGCATATGTTGAAAAATTGTGTTTAGCAGTGGAAGAAATTACGACACTACATGTTAAGTAATATGACATATGTTATATCAAAACAAAACTCTTTGCAGTGTATGATGAGCAACACATCATAATACGCGTACTGCAAAGTGGATCATGCTATTGATATAATTCGATCTAGAATTCATAAGCTAGAAGTCCATTAAGGGACAGGTCATAGCAAATTAGATAGTTGAGGTGCCACTGTCCAACAATAGGCCTCTAAAAATCAAGCTTTCGAATGATGTAGTGTTTGTAGTATTCGAAGCTCCTGAACCCAAAGAGCTAGAGAAAAATGCTGATATGACTCTATTCATTGACTGTTCAAAATGTGAGCAAGGAGTTGGCATAGGGATAGTGTTTTTCAAGCTGCAAGGAGCTCCAATGCCCTTGTCGTTCAAATTAGAATTCTCGTGCACCAATAATAACATTGAGTATGAAGCCCTGCTCTTGGATCTCCACACAGCTGTCGCCATGAACATTAAAAGATTAAACATATTTGGTGACTCCTTGCTCATAGTCAATCAAGTTAAAGTATTATTTCAGTGTCAATGTTTGGTATTGAAAGCCTACAAAGATCTTGTTGCCACATATCTAGATAAATTGTAATGGTAAAACATCAAGGCAATCCCTCATTCATCAAATAGGTTTGTAGACACCATGGCATCTTTGGGATCCTTAATCCCTCAAAATCCATCTGCTGTTTTTACTACCATCCATGTCAAGATGCTCTCGCATCCTACAGTGGAGTGTGTGGCCTTTGATAATAGAGTATCAGTCAACATGATTAGTGTGGAACCAAAATATGATTGGTTTCTCAAAGTCGAAGACTTTCTTAAGAAAGCACCTTGGGGGTCTTTAACCACACATAGTCCTACAAGGAGTGGCACCACCATTCATCATCGCATTGTTTCCCAATATGCATTTGCAAAGGTAAATACGCAGGGGGTACAAGTTGTATTAGCAATTGAAGCTGAGGCTCATCATAATTGGATGTCATAGATTCAAGACTTCCTAAGACTTGGTTTTGTCCCATAGGGACTGTCGTATACCGCAAAACACACATTTAAACAAAGAGTGACTAAATATGTCTTAATAGGAGACATTTTTTATCATCAAAGTTATGATGGAGTTCTCCTTCGTTACCTTGAGCTCGAAGAGTCATCTTGGGAAATTTTAGAAGCTCATGATGGTACGTGTGGTTGCTATTTTAGTGGCATGACAATCATCAAGCACATCCTTTGAATGGACTATTATTGGCCCACTATGGAGAAGGATTGCAATGTATATGTCAAAAAATGCATCAAATGTCAGCATCATGCTAATCTTACGCACCTGCCATCATAGGCCTTAAAACCCATCCAAGTGGCTTGGCCATTTGCTTAGTGGGGATTTGACCTGATTGGCAAGATATCTCCTTTGTCATCAGGCCTATATACATTTATTATTATGGCTACTCAGTATTTTACAAAGTAGGTGGAAACCATTCCCTTGACAATGACTACTGGAGATCGTATAACAGAGTTTATAATGGATCATATCATAAGTTGTTTTGGTATACCATACAAAATAGTTTTGGATAATGGAACTTATTTTAAGAACAAAACTATGTGAGCTTTAACATCTAAGTATCGCATCAAACACAATTTTGCAACTCCATATTATCTACAGGCAAACATGCAAGTTGAAGCCTCAAACAAGACTGTGTTGGTTCAACTTTTATACACACCCCATGAGGAATGAGCATAAAATACTGAGAACACTCATACAAGATAAATCCCACTCACTTTAGGATCCTTCTGGATATCCAAGGTGTGAGTTACAGAGGTGGGTCGAATGTCTATTCACTCTTTTTCGCTTCTAGAATAGTTTCAAGTAGATTATCTGTTACCTTACAACGGGTTCAAGATTTTAGCTCAGTAATGTTTTTGGAGTTGATTATTTTTGTGGACAATCAGATTTACAATCAGTTCTTTGATCTAGCTCTTTATGCTTTAGCAAATTAAATAAAAGACAAATTTAAAAGAAAATAAAAATGGATCATTTCATGGTGGAACAGGGAAAGTAGGGTAGGGCAAAAAAGAGAAGCTTATTTAACCTAGCTACAGAATCAAGACTACCATTTTCAGTTACACTGTTTAGCTTCACAATAAACCCAATCATAGAGGAAGGTGTCCAGCTTTCTAAAATCACCTTCTACTAAGAGCATAAGATGGAAATAATACAGATCTGAAAGAAAATCATAAATGGAAGGGAAGTCTGTGTCGACTGGTATCTCTCACCAGCAACCTAGCTCGTGCAGTGAGGACAGAGCAATCAAAAATAAACCTTAACCTTAAATCTTTAATTTTCCTTAGCATACAACAAACGGAATGAAGCCTAGCAGCATATCCAATCTTGGTAACACAGACTTACAACATAAGATAAATAAAACTTTAGTGAGATGAAAATAAAATAAAATGCACTTATTGCAATCCAAAAGAGATTAGGCTCCTGGCCACGCTATCACAGAAAAATGATATTACACCAACTCCAGGTCCAGAACAAAGCATTCAAAACAATATTTGTAGGAAATTGCTGAAATAGCTTTTTTTCTAAGTTTCCCCCCCCCTTTTTTCTTGAGATATGCATTGATATTTATAGAGGACTTGCCTCTCTGCAGCATTTTAAAATATAAAACCGACCTTCTTGGGAGTCATAAAAGAAGCATTGGAAAGGGGGACAATCCACCGAAATCTGCCCCTCTATAGTATTTAAAATATAAAGCCCATAAAACAAGTACTGGAAAATAGGGACAATCCGTCGAAATCTGCCTCCCTGCAATATTTAAAACATAAAGTAGACTTTCCTGGGACCCACATAATAAGTACTGGAAAGCATTGCGATATCACAACAACTTTGCGCTGACTGTTCCTTCTGCTGATTTGACTGCAATTTCATGACAAGTCACGAAAATGCGACATGTCGCGATATCACGACAACTTTCCTCCTCTTGTCCTTTCTCTTGCTGGTAGCCATGAAAATACAACATGTCATGATATCGCGACATGTTGGCCTCTTTGTTTTTTTTGGTTTTACTTGGTTGCGAAAACACAATGTGCCGCAAAATCACGACACTTTTCCTCGCTTAGTTCTTCTATCTCCATTAGTCGTGAAAATGCGACATGTCACGAAAATGCGACATGTTGCAAAATCACAACATCTTTCTCCTGCATTATACTTTGCTACTTTCTCCCCGCGAAAATGTGACAAGTCACAAAAATGCAACATGTCACGATTTCGTGACATCTTTCTGTCTTCTCCTTTGTTGTTGCTTCTGCCATGATTTCACGACATTTCTTTCATTCGCAGTTTCCTCGCTTGATTTGTGCTTATATTTGTCTTTCTTGCCATTGCTTCTGCTATTATGCCACTGTCGGGTCACTTTCTACAAAAGAAAAAGCAAAAGTTAGAATTTTAATATTATCAATTCAAACCCTAATGTTCATTACATGTCAGCTTGATTTTTCTCCTTCCCAGCTCATATTCTTTAAAACATGTCGCGATATCACGATGTTTTCCTCAGTTTACTTCTTTTAAGCTTATGTGTCGTGAAAATGGAACAAGTTGTGATAATAGAACACATTGTGAAATCGTGTTGTTTTCGCCAAGTTATGCTTCCAATTAAAACTTGTCGTGATATCGCGATGTTTTCATCAAGTTATGCTTCCAATCAAAACTTGTCGCGATATCGCGACATTTTTGTTAAGCTTTGCTTTTGACTAAATCATGTCACGATATCACGACGTTTTCCTTAGTTTACTTCTTTTAAGCTTATGCATCACGAAAATGGAATAGGCTGCGATAATGGAACACGTCGCGAAATCGCGACGTTTTTGCCAAGTTATGCTTCCAATCAAAACTTGTCGTGATATCGCGATGTTTTCATCAAGTTATGCTTCCAATAAAAACTTGTCGCGATATCGTGATGTTTTTGTTAAGCTTTGCTTTTGACCAAAACATGTCGTGATATCTCGACGTTTTCCTCAGTTTACTTCTTTTAAGCTTATGCGTCGCGAAAATGGAACAGGCTGCGATAATGGAACACGTCGTGAAATCATGACATTTTTGCCAAGTTATGCTTCTAATTAAAACTCGTCACAAAATCGTGATGTTTTTACCAAGTTATGCTTCCAATAAAAACTTGTCGCAATATCGCGACGTTTTCGTCAAGTTATGCTTCCAATCAAAACTTATCGCGATATCGCGACGTTTTTGTTAAGCTTTGCTTTTGACCAAAACATGTCACAATATCGTGACGCTTTCCTCAGTTTACTTCTTTTTATCATTGTCGGCCATGAAAATGTGACAGGTCGCAAAAACGCGACATGTCGCGATATCGTGACAACTTTCTCTATTTCGCTCTTTTCCTCGTCGGACATCGCGAAACCACAAGTCGTGAAAACGTGACCTGTCACGATATCATGACAATTATGGCACCTTGTTCTAGTCAACTGCTTTTGACCATGATATCACAACACGTCGCAATATTGTGACATTTTCCCACTTTGCTTTCTCTCTCCTCTATGAACCACAAAAATGCAACATGTAGCGATATCGTGACAGTTTTGCCTTGACTACTCTTGTTGCCTACGACCACGATTTCATGACAAGTCACGAAAATACGACATGTCGCGATATCACGACGATTCTGGTGCCTTGTTTTGGTAAACTGCTTTTGATCGCGATATCACAACACATCATGATATCGCGACCTTTTCCCACTTTGCTTTCTCTCTCCTCTTTGAACCGTGATAATGCAACATGTTGCGAAATCGCGACATTTTCCTCAAGATTTGCTTTTGACCAAAAAGTGTCACGATATCGCGACGTTTTCAAAAATGGAATATGTCATGATATCATGATTTTTCCAAAAATGGAATATGTCACGAAATTGCGGCGTTTTCTTCAAATTACTTTCGCTTTGCAAATTCTCCAAAATTTGTAGGTTGACTCCAATGAATTTATCCATCAAAATTTTGTGTTTTTACACATTGGTGAAGGATCTTCCTTGCTCATAAATGATTCTAACATTTGAAAAATGAAATTTAAATCAAAATCAAAGCCATATGCAAGCCTACTTGGATACTTTGATATATGCAAAACTTGAAAAAGGAGGCAAGCAAAATTTGGAATTAAAACCTGAAAAACTCAAGAGGGTCCTTGCAAAAAAAAGAAAACTAAATATTTTCAAAGGATGGAATTTCATTTTTTTAGTGGGGGTGTGTTGCTTCTCAATAGACTGTGGTAACCATCTTGAAAAATATGGTGCAAGAACACCACAAGGATTGGCATACATAGCTACCCCTTGCATTATGGGCTTATAGGACTAGCATCCGAGCGCCCACTGGGGCAACTCTGTTTTCACTAGTATATGGTGTTGAGGCCATTATGCCCTTAGAGTTGTAAATTCTAGCATTGCGCATCGCATTGAAAGATTTCATTTATTACAACACTACGTGGCAAGCTTTCCTAGATCTATCGATGCTACTCGATGAACGTCATGTGAATGCCCTTGATCATATCTGTGTTTATCAGGAGCGACTCAAACGAGCTTACAATGCCAAAGTCCATCAAAGAGAATTTTAATTTGGAGATCTTGTGCTGAAATAAAACCAACAAAACTCTAATTTACCACCTAATATGTGAGACAAATTTATGGCTAATTGGATACGACCCTATGTCATATCTAAAAATATTGGTCTAGGTACCTATCGCCTAACGTCGCTAGGGGGTGTTGAGGAGCCTAAACCTCTCAACATCATCCATATTAATGCATTCTATGCTTAGAGAGTGTAGCAAAAGGCACCAAGGGTTCTAAAACCGCTTGGTCATGTTAGTAAAAAAGCTCCAAAGGCATTTGTAAGCCCTTTGGTCAGTCAAAAAGGCACCAAGGATTTCTAAAAATCGCTTGGTCAACCCAAAGGCTCCGAAATTTTTTCAAACTACTCGGTCATCCCAAAAGGCTCCAAGCTCTCATTCCAGTTATTGGTCATGATATAAAAAGCTCCAAATTCATATGGAAGCCCTTTGGTCAGTTAAAAAGGCACCAAGGATTTCTAAAAACCGCTTGGTCAACCCAAAGGCTCCGAGAGTTCCTATGATTGCTCTGTCATCCTAAAAGGCTCCAAACTCTCTTGCTGAAAGTTTGGTCAACTAAAAGGTTCCAAAGGTATCTATAAGCCCGTTGGTCAATCCAAAAGCCCTAAGGATTTCTAAAAATCGCTTTGTCAACTCCAAAAAGATCCAAAGGCATACATACTCGTCATTTGGTCAAATATAAAAGCTCAAAAATTCATAAAAATTTGAAAATGTATAAAATTCCAAAAAAATGGTAATGAATAGAAATCCAAAAACATTTGCTTTTGCATTTTGCATTTTCATACATGCATTCATTTCATTGCATTTCATTTAGGCATTTGTCACCCGTTGCATTCCATAATAAGAGATAATGTGTCTGTCAAATCTTATAGACGATGACAAATTTGTGTTTCAATCATGCACCCTTGCATTTATCATGATCCATTGCATTCATACACAATACCTATTGTGGAGAAACATGTATGTATACCAATTTTTTTGGTCATTCAACCATACCTAATAGAAAGCTTGCTTTGCTTTTGCAGCTAAGGTCCAGTTAGTATAGCCCTTAGCATATCATAATTCCATCAATAATAAACAAATTAAATAATCCTAATAAGGACTAGGGGAAGATGAAATCCATGAAGCAGGACCGAGTATCCTGAGGCGAAAGGAATTATTCTTGCTTATCCCCCTGTGCGGGTGGTTCGGGAAATGTTGGCAATTGGCAAAAGGATAGGTTAGTTCCCTATTCAGAATCCCTTGCTTACGATAAAATTAGCAATATCCCAAAGTGGTATCCCACATCAACCCTCATGATTTATACCCTAGATCTATATCATAGATCAACATCCCAGATTGATATCCCATATTGATATCATTGATCGATATCCTAGATCGATATTCCAGAAACGATTCCCACAAAATAAAATCCCCAAGGGAAGTTTCTAAAGAAAATTATCAAATGTGAATGCCAAAAAGTGAAGATCAAATGAATATCAGAAAATCAAAGTTCAAGTGAAGATCAAATGAATATCATAAATCAATTTAAATCAAGATCAAATGAAGATCATAAAATCAAAGTTCGAGTGGAGATCAAATGAATATCAGAAATCCAGTTCAAAGAGAAATTGAATGAAGATCCAAATATAGTTCAGAGTAAAAAAGGAATCTACTCCCTTGCTTCACTACATATATGAGCAAGTATCATGAAATTGAAGGATAGAAAGGAATGAGCTTGAATCCCTGGAATTGTCGGTACTACTATACCTTACGCATGATGATATGTCTGATATACTTGCATTTTTCCTTTATGCAGACCAATGTTTGAATGTGGAAGAGCTAGCTTTAGGTGTCCTACATTGCTTAGTGGCTTAGTCCAACTAAAATCTAAACCTAGGATTGGATAATACATTTATGGAGCCCCTATCTTAGCAATGGGCTAAAATAATCCCACCTGACATCAGGGAACACTCGTGTCTTATCTTAATATATTCATTTGCACACACAAGTATAATGAATAGTTAGGGCCTATTCTAGCAAAAGCCTTGTATCTCAGAAGTCTAGTATGGTCAGTATACAACTTTTGAGCAGTCTACTAGGGTGTTTGAGTCTCATCGAAAACCTCAAAAAGTTCTCTAATAGCAACAAAATACCAAATATCATTAGACATCAAAAATACAAATCATTTATTTATCACAATGTATTTTACAAAGCATAATCAAACATATAGGATAGATACCGCATGAATATCAAAAATGATTTTTAGACGGCCACTGACTATATAGTGTAGCAAAAAAAAATATACAGATATTTATTCACCTAACATTATACCAATCCATTTCACTGCATTTTATATATGGGTGATTAATTAATTTTAATTCTTGTAATGAGAATTACAAATTAGTTTGCATGATTGTTATACATCTTGTAATGTCATACAATAGAAAAATACAAACAAAAGTCATTCCTTATATTTTTTTTTAGAAAATAAAATATACAGGTTCATTTCCATTATATTATGATCATGAACATAGTGCATTATTATCCATCGCATAAGCATATCATGATATCATCACATAAATTAAATCCATACAAAAAGCAAATTCAAACATGAATTTAAAAATAAATACTGCATCCATCATAAATAGCACATCTAAACATATAGATCACTGCATAACATCATCATCATAAACCAAATATCTAGCTAGTGCATGTCATCCATACATCACATCAAATCATATAGCAGCAATTAAAACATAACAATATAAGCATTGCATCCATGTGCATCAAATAAACATAAAACTAAAAAATAGTAGTACACATAATGAGCTATAAATGATCAAAGTCATATATATAAATATGTGTCCAAATGATTACATAGGGAGAGTACAAAAATGCTCGCAGACTAAAACTATGTAGGTCATCGACCTTACACACAAAATGCCATATCAAAAATGTAGTCTATGGTAAGAGAGCTCTAACTCTAATCTACACTCTCTACACTGAAGCTCTCACCACCTCCCTCACTACTCTACTCAGAAGCCTGCTCAGCCTGCTCTCCCCGTTGTCCTGCTACCTATGGTAGGTCCTACTGAGAATCCTATCGACATCCAAGTTTGAGGAGGCCTAAAACCCTACCAACTGCCACTTGGGCAACTGGTACCTTCTTATGACAAGCCTTATGACTGGATATCGTATAAGACTACCCTGCATCTCTGGCCCTAGCATGCAAACTACCTCCATGAGTACTAGAGGACCTGTGAGTCCTCTCTGACCTATGAGTGCGATGACTAGAACTCATCATAGACTGAGTAGTAGTCCTAGTCCTGGTCCATTGAGCATTTGAAGCAAAATGGTCATGGTGCATCAATAACCCATGCATCTCAATGTAGCCCACCAACTGACCCACTCGAGCAACTCGAGATGCGTGCATCTCATTGATCCTCATGACCATGATATGTAGTCACTCGATCTCAACTGTCGAATCCTGACCCCATAGGATAACTACTGTTGGTGCTACTAGCGACCCTATGATATCCTGAGGAGGTGGCATAGCCCCCATCAATGCCCAAAGGAGATCCCTCTCTGCTACTACCGTAGCTCGCTCTGCCCAAGCTACATCTAAAGTAGCCTATAGTGCCTAAACCTGTGCATCTGCATCTATAACTCATGTAGTGAGTGTCTGGACCTGTGCTTGTGCCTCAGTCAGACACCTCTCCCTATCATTCAGCTGAGCCTGTAGGGTAGCAATAGTAGAGTCCCACTCTCACTACTATTTTTGGAACGTGTCGATCTAACTCTCCAATTTAGCCACCCATGCTAGAAGCACCCCTTCTGCGCTATCAGGAGGGACCTCACCCTCCTCATAAGCCTCTTCATCTGGGTCAACCTCAGGAGCCTCTTCATCGTTGTCAACTCAGAAGAGACCTCACCCCCCAAGCACCCTCTATCCCCTAGTGCACCTTACGCCCATCAGCATCTACCTCTGCTCCTATTGCTATTTTATCTAGCTCTCAGCCCAAAGGCCCTATGTTGTACCATATAAACATCAACCACCACCCATCGTATGCAGGTGTGGTCATAGCAGTCTCGACCCCAGTCTCTTGGTAGTCATCAGCAACATCTCCCAATGCCTCGAGAATAATCCACTATAGATCATGCTCCATGACCAAGTTTCTGTACCTAAATAGGATATCTAGAATATCTTGTATGAGCCTAAACTATCGTAAGACTCGAGAGTATAACTGGTACTCTTGGATCTCAGCCTTACGGTTGATCAACCATATGTCATGGTGCACCTATCTTAGCCACTGGCCCGCCTTTGACCATGCTAGGCAATCCACATAGGGCCGCTACTGAACATCATTCAATCCAAGTGCCACAAACTAAGTGATATAATTATGTACATCACCAGCATGGATCCTAAAATGGGTACCCTCCTCCTCACGAGGCCAACAAGCAACATAACACTGACGATCATCAGTAATAGAAGTGATGCATAGTGGTATATCCTTAGGATGCTCTATCTTAATGTGTTGCCACCCCTATATCTACAAAAGGATACTGCAACTCATGCCCTTACAGATCCACTCAGTAAATGAATATAGCTCCCTATAGAGGTGGGCCAATAGAGTGCTCCCCCAAGCCAAGCATAGTGGCTCCCTAGTAGAGCTCTACACGACTCTCCATACGCTGGCCAAAAGGTTCCAGGGAATCCTCATGCCTAAAGAGTCTAGAAGTATGACCTAAACCATGAGGATCATAAAGATGATAGCACAGACTGAAAAGACGTTCTTACCCTCCTAGTAAGCGATGTGAACTCCTCTGTGGTCAATAGCATCCTAAGCCTCCTGGCTCCAGTCTCCAAAGATAGCATCAAAAACAGGCTTCTTAACACCGTAAGAAGAAGATGTGATGGTCTCACCATTGATAGGGATCCTAAAAATTCAGTAGATGTCCTCCAAGGTCACAGTCCTATGGGCAGGTGAAATGTGTTGGTTTGGGCATCCCAGCGTCGAACCAACGCAATAAGGTAAGCCTGATTTACCCGAATAGTGGGTAAATCCAAGATATAATCGAAACCCACAACTCTAAACCAGTCGTTCTCACCACCCATGAGTTGCTTGCAGAGAGTCATAAGAAGATCAGGCTCTCTCACTCTAGAAGTCACAGTGTAAAATAATAGATTACTATAAGAAAAAGCTAACGCATAACAACAAAAAAATCTAAAAAATTTGTTAAAAAGATAAAAATTTACTATGGTACATTCATAAAAATACTTAGGCAAACCTAAAATACATTAAAATATAATTAGTTGCCTAATTAACTTAGAAAAAATAAAAAATATAAAGAATGTTTCTAAGATTTTTGGTCTATGGATAGCAGCTACGGTTTCCAATCTTCGAATTGGGAACAGCAGTTGGTACCTGCGGTCTGCCAACGACCAAAATTTGACCATTGAGCATTTGAATGTTGATCGTAGATGTCAGCTGTGGTCCCCAATCAGCAAATTGGGAACCGCAATTGTTTCCTATGGTCTCCATTCAAACATCGGACGGGGTAAATTCCCTGCACGAAAAACCAAAAAAAAATATTATTAAAATTAAAAAACAAGAAACCCTAATCTAGCCTAGTCTAGGTGTGAGGTTAATTACCAACAGTTTAATTAGGGTTCATTTAACTCATTAATTAGTGAGGTTAATTTTTACCGGTATCACATGCGTGGTCTTGGTTTAGAATTACCTTTCCCTCCACACGGCTGGAAGAAGCTTCTCCAAGGGCTGCCATCGTACGGTAAGAGGTCAATGAGTTTGCAGTTTGGTAGGTTGTGGTCAGGTTTTGCACCATCAAAGGTACAAATTCTATCATTGTCAGAGATCTGAAATCACAAAGGAATAATGAAGTAAAAAGTAAAATTTAACTTTTTATAACCTTTTACATTAGAGTGTGGACTGTAGCTAAGATCTACGGTTCAGGAATTAGGGTTTTTTGATCGTAGATCATAGCCACGGTTCCCAAAATTTACAAAATGGGAAACGCACATCTAGGCTACAATTAGAAAATGGAAGCAAATCTCACAAAATCCCACCATGGGAGGGTCTATAATATCAAATTAATGACCCCCAGAAGGTCGGATGTTCAATAAGAGCCATCAATTTATCAATTTGGTGATTTTTAAGCACCATGGTTGTTTAATAATTCACAAACAAATAATAACAAAAAAATCAAATAAATCAAAATCCAAATGCATCTCGTATTCAGTGATTTACCCTATACATTTGGTGGTTGTAGTGACTTGGAATCTATGCAATCCGATAAGATGAATAAATCACCATAAGAACATTTGGGGCAAAAATATTATCATTGATATGATATGATTCATTTCAATCCCTAAGAAGGCCTTTATGGCTGGACTACTCCAAGGGAACGAAGAGTTTCATACCATTTCTCCTATGACACCTTTTTAGCAAATCATTGAAAAATGTGATTCAACACAAGCTTAATTACATTTGTATCAGTTCGATTCCCTAATACGGCTATAGTAGCCTAACTGGTCCATGGGATAGAGATGTGCAAATACTATTAATAGTTGCAATCATGAGCTGAACTAAGCCTAGCCAAAGCATTAAATTGCTATAATCTAAGTTTGTTCAGATCATTCAATATGGTCAAGTGAATTCGTCACTTCAATAATTGTCATTACCCTCATTGACTCGTCACTTTAGGGGGTATTCATAATTTTATAATCATAATCAAAGTCAATAGAAGATCCCTAAAATCATAGGTCCCTTGATCTTGTCAAAATTACGTTCATTCTTATGAATTATTGTCAACATCTATCATAAGCTTCCCCCTTTGCTTGGGGCAAATAACAAATATGATAATTGGTTTGTAACTCTCATCCTTCAAATTTATGGGTTAGAAGATACTTACTTGGCATTGATGTTATCCGAATGTCTGATGACAAGTGCAGACTTGTCAAAATGTAAGCCTTTCATGAGTTAGAAGCAATGATTCCAGGATGCATGTCTTTTTGATGGTTTTGGGGCATCTAATGTTGATCTGACTAATGATCATCATAGAACCTTCGACAACATTTTAGGAGGTCTATTTTTGCTTAGTGTTTTTCGATCTCACAATGCATCTCAAAAGGGGCATCTATAGACACCTAAAATGTGTCATGTCGATGGTGACTACTCATATGGACATGCTACAAGACCATATGGAAGATATTGGATAAAATCCAAGATAGAGCAGTGGTTATAACCACTCAATTTGGACACCTTGGCCTAATCAGTTTGAATCACAGATCAGACCCATGGTTTATAGCTGAACCATAGATGAAACCTGTGGTCTATAATCTGGACCACAACTGTCACCTGCAGTCTTAATTGAAGTTCAGTTAGCCTCCAATATGAGCCAAATCAGTTGGAATGGCTATTTTGTCTAGAATAGGGCGGTTGAAGGATGAAATATACCAGAAGCTTCCATTAAAACTATCCTAACCACCCATTATTGATCTTGGCTTCTCCATGAAGCCACCCCTAACCCTTGAGATATCCTATAAGTACCCCTCAAAATAGGGCAAAGACATCAAGTAAGCATTGGAGAGAAAAGCACGAAGCCCTGACGAACTGTGAACTCAGTATTGAGTGCATAAAGAGAGAACATTGTTGTCATCCCCTTGCCAATTTATGAAACACCATGACAATTCATGCCATGGATGCCCTAAGGAGCTAGAAGAACCAAGAAGCACAAATCTGGGTAAACGAAGACCCTTCACATTGAATTGATCTCCAAATCAGTGTGAGGACAGTGAAGCCGACCCTTGAACATCAATTTGGACAAGGAGATCAAGCCCACTGTCCTTGATTTTGAGGGTAAACCTATCAGAGGTCAAACTACGGCTGTCAACCACGGTTCACAGTGTAGATCACTCACTAGAGCCGTGGTTTGCTACAGGTGATAGATCATCTTACTCTTTTCATTTCTATCTAGTTAAATAGGTTAGATTAATCATTTCTTAGGTTTAATTATAGTTTAGAATAATTCTGACCATGGGAATTAGCTTAGAATAGATAGTTTATGCCTTGCATTAATTAGGACATTTATGGATATTTTATGCACATTTATGCTTCTATTTTGTTATCTAATCCATGCATTATTTTTCTAATGATATCCTTTATGCTATATTACAAATCTTGATTCAATTAGCATAGTTTAAAGGTTTTCTTTATTTTTTCTTGATAATTAGTTTAATGGCATTATCATGTATGTTTCCTTAAAAGGCCTCATCATAAGAGGCTATCTATTTTTTTAATTGTGTGTTGTTGTTTCTTTATCGTAGTAAGATAGGTACAAGAGGAGTCAGTATCATAATCCTTCCACATCACGAAGAAGGGGGTCAACTCCACCCCAAGGCAGTTTGTGACTAGTCAGAGGGCAATATTAATGTGCCAACCCTATTGAGGGCATTGGCAATTGTATAGACTATATCATCATTCAAGTAACCCTAAGAGGAGCATATTTGTAATAGATATTCATTCATAATCAATACAAGAAATATCATTTTGTTGAATTTATGCAATACGTCAAACTTTTACGCTTTTATGATGTCTATAGGCTAATACAGTAGATAGGTGCATGCTTTTTGGTTATGTCAATAAGCAAACCTCCTAATAATTACTCTCCTTTATTATATAATGTATTATTTTCTGATTTTGGTGAACCAGAAACATATGAAGAAGCAATTTAGGTAGAAACCAGGAAGAAATTGGAGCAAGTCATGAAAGAGGATATGGATTCCTTGGTACACAATCAAACTTGGAAACTAGTTTGTTTTCCTACAGGAAAAAGAGCATTGTAGAATAAATGGGTTTATAGGGTGAAATAATAATATGGAGGAAAAAATAGGTATAAGGCTAGACTGGTTGTAAAGGGGTTTGCACAAAAGAAAGATATTGATTATGAACAATTTTTTTCACCTGTTGTTAAAATGACTTCAATTAGAATTGCTTTCAACCTAGTGGTTGTAGAGGATTTGCATCTTGAATAGTTAGATGTAAAATCAACTTTTCTCCATGGGTATTTGGAGGAAGAGATTTATATGCAGCAGCCACAAGGGTAGGAGTTCAAAGGGAAGGAAGAATTAGTTTACAAGTTGAAAAAGAGCTTGTATTTCCTGAAGCAAGCTCCAAGTTAGTGGTATATGAAATTAATCAAGTTTATGTCAAAACAAGGTTATAGTAGATGTTATTCTGATCTTTATGTTTATGTTAAGATATTTGATAATGGTAACTATATTATCCTATTATTGTATGTAGATAACATGCTTGTTGCAGGGTCTAACATGTAGGATATAATTGTGCTCAAGAAAATTGGTAGATTCATTTGCAATGAAGGATTTGGATGCTGCAAAGCAAATCCTTGGTAAGATATTAACAAGAGATAGGAAAAATTATAAAATAACATTGTCTCAAGATGAGTATATTCATAAGGTGTTGGAAATATTTAATATGCAGGATGCAAAACATGTTTGTACACATTTGGCCAATCATTTCAAATTGACCAAATAGATGTGTCCCAAGACACAGGAGGATATTGACTATACGTCCAAGGTTCCTTATTCACAAGCAGTTGGCATTTTGATGTAAGTGATGATGTGCACAAGGTCATATATTGCACATGTAGTGGGAGTTGTGAGCAGGTTTATGAACAATCTAGGAAAACAACATTGGGAGGTAGTGAAGTGGATTCTTAGGTATTTGAGAGGTACTGTCACTCAAGTATTATGATTTGGAGGTTCTAACACTACTTTATAGGGATATGTTGATTCAAATATGGTAGGTGATATAGATAGTAGGAGGAGTACCACAAGGTATGTTTTTTACTGTAGGTGGAACTACAGTAAGTTAGATTTCAAAATTATAGAAGGTTGTTGCAATTTCAATAATAGAAGAAAAGTATATTGATGTTATAGAGGCTAGTAAGGAGATGATTTGGTTACAAATTTTTATGGAGGAGTTGGAAAATAAGCAAGAGAATATTATATTAATACAATGATAGTTAGAGTGCCATTCATCTTTCCATGAATTCAGCCTTCCATTCTAGGACTAAACATTTACAAACCAAGTACCATTTCATATGCTCAATGTTGGAATATGGATAGTTAAAACTAGAGAAGATACACACTAGCCAGAATCTTGTAGATATGTTCACAAAGGTAGTAACTAAGGAGAAACTAAGTTCTTTCTTAGTTTTAGTTGATCTTCAAACATGATAGTAAAAGGTAAGAAAATTTCCAAGTCCAAAGTTGAAGCATAGTCAAATAGGTGTAGTAGCAGTGGAGTTACTGTGATCAGTATCTAAGTGGGATATTATTGGTTGTGGAGCCTAATTTTAATTTGGAGACCCTGTGCTAGTCGTGTTTGGACCCAATCTACGAAATGATACGGATGTTATGTAATTGTGTGTCAAATTGCATGTTAATTCGAGTTTTTTTATGAATTACTATTTTCAAAAAAAAATTGACAAATAATATTTTTTCTAAAACTAGTATTTACTAAAAATGGAAATGTTTCTGATGAAAAATATTTTTTTTAAATATTAATTACTAAAAATGTCAAATTGTGATAGAAAAGACAATTTGTCAAAAATAATAATTCTTTTTTATTTTTGGGTCTTAATGATTTACCCTAAAATTGTAACCATCATTTTTTAAGAGGATGTTGTACAACATTGGAGATTGTAGGGTGAAGGATGTGAAGAAGGAAGAGAGACTGTAATTGTGAGATCGAAGAGGAAGTACAGTGGATTTATTTTTTTTATGTTTTATCCCTTCAATATTTGTTGGATGGAATAATAAGGCCTGGTTATTTTCTTTATGGATGTAGCCCACATTGGGTGAACCACGTAAAGCTATATCTCGTGTATTGATTTATTATTTTATGCTTTATTTTTGCATTTATTTATTACTCGTGCTTTATTATTTAATCCTAATAAATTGAATCTTCTCAAAAATTCTTTTTATTCTCAAATAAACCTTATGATTCTTAGGAGTTTTTAGAAGATTAATCATGATTTGGGAGCCAGATTCAACCAACACCTTTTCCAATCCAAAATTAGCAGCATCTTGAAGGCTTTTAAGGATACCATACCCCTTAGTAAGGTTATTGGAAAGGATACCTAAGGTCTCAACAAAATTGAAAACCAAGGAGCCATCTAAAAGTCTACCAATTCCTCCTACACTATATTTTCTAGGGTTCTCCCTAGAGGCTCCATCGGTATTGACTTTTCCATAATCCTTAGGAAGAGGTTGCCAATTCCTTGTTCTTTATATATTGTAATTACTCACATTCCATTTAATTTGGTTGCTCTTAGAAGAGTTAATCTTCAATATTTGCATCACTTGATCCCATATTTTATGGGAGTTTTGGGGGTGATTAATGAGTTGTTGGAGTGATTCAACTAAGTTGGCAATGGTATTTTTCTAATTTTGTAGTTGGATTTAGTATTCTTGTCACAATCATTCTTACATATCTTGATATCTCCCTCCTAAACCTTAATTTCTTCAATAACCTTTTCCTGAGCTAGGGCTTCCTTGAATGTTCTATATTGTTGGAGTTGTAATAATAATTAAATCTATTTTGAACAAATCCTTGTAAATATCTAAGTTAGCTCTATTATGGGCAAGTTAAATGGTAATTTTGTAATAACTACTCTCCACCTGTTGCTATATTCCATGACTAGCTCATCGTCAAAATGGAAAAGACTGTACAGGTCAATCAATATCGCTTTCTTTTTTATGCTAAACAAGAAGAATTCTAGGAATGCATTTGCAAGCTGTTAAAATCTATGAATGCTACGTCATGGTAAATTATTGTACCACTCTAAAGTAAGAAGAACATGCACTATTAGAAAATTTCTAAGCATAAAAGCATCATCATCCTAGAATCAAAAGTAGAGGTTCATGAATCTGGTAGCATGCTCTTGTACATCATCATCTCCTTTAAAATTGCCTAATTTGGGAATTTCAAAATGCTCCTAATATAGAGTATATGGAATGGATGGGTGCAATGGTTTATTCTATAGCTAACACAAAGTAGGTTTTTCATAACCTATGCCTAAAGTTTTTTTTTCCAAGGAATTAATGCAGTCAATCAATAGCTTGTATGCTTTTAGCAAAATGATCTCATTCGCTCACCCTTGCCCTTGAAGATATGGAAGTAGAGTATTTTGATGGGGTGCCTCATCATAGAATGCCTCATCATACCTTTGAATGTGTTCTTGGTATTCTAGAGATGGTTCCTCATAGGTATCATACTCTTCTTGATGGTAATATTGCTATTGTTGTTGAGGCCTATGTTGTTGGATTGGTGGTTGATTTGACCATGCATGAAGTAGGTGGTTTTGATTAGGCCATGGTGATAGGTTTTGAAACTACATAGGGTACCATGTGCATTGGTGGATCTATTCCTTATAAGCACTAGAGGTAGGTACAACCTTATGTAATGCAATTTGCAATTGTTCTTGATGCAACATTTGTTGGTCTAACCTTTGGTGGTATAACCATCATTGCTCTACCCATAGTTAATATAATCATAGCTGATCCAGTTGTTTCTTATTTTAGTATTTGTACTAAGCATTTGATCAATTGGATGAGGTTTGTTTACCCTTGTATTGATACGAAGGGGCCTGGCTTGATTTTGAGCTCTAGAGGTATCAATAATCTATTTTCCATGATATCTATAGGCTATATTGACCTGATGCTAAGGTTTAAAGGTGACTTTTATGTACTCAAGTGGTGTAGTGGTACAATGTGCTTGCAAATATTGCTTTGGAAAAAAGGTGTGATATTGATCACCCTCATCTATGATAAATAATAGAGTCAAACTAGGAAACCTATAAGGATGATGGTCGACATACCTATCCTCTTGATTATGATCATGGTTTATTAAAAAATGTTCAGTTGAAGAACCTTGGTTGTACTCTTCCTGATGTTGGATGTACTCTTACTCTTGTTCTAACAGGTTTATAGGATAAGCCAAGACATGAACGTGTGATCCTATCCTGTTAGGCCCTCCAGTGGGTGATGATTTTTTGATTGAAAGTATGTATAGTTTCTTGATCATGATATCTTCAATTAGATCATATTCAAGACCTGTAGGTGCATCTTGAATAGGGATATCTTGAAGGTTAGATTTCCTATATGATGTTCATTTTACGAGGGGCAATGGGATGCCAATCTAGAATGATCAGATCTTTTGGACTAATATGAAAGCATTCCATTCCTCTTGGTGATTTTTTAGTTGTACTAGCTCTTTATTAAGCTTGACTGCATATTTTTACCATAATCTATGCTAAGAAAATGATAAACAAACAAACACATAAGAAAACAATAATTTTTTTAATTTATGTGATTTTTTTATTTTTTTTGTATTTTAAGATTCTTTCCTTTTGATTATTTGTTTTGTGTGTTTTGATTTTAAAACTCCTAGTCCTATGAAAACTAAAAGGTAAAATAAAAATTAAAACTAACAAGGTATTTTGTGCACACCCTCCTATTGAAGAATGCAATTCAAAATATAAAAAGTGGTTTCCTATTGTTGGATATGGCTTAAGGTAACCTATGGAAATAAATGACCTATAGCTTGGTGGAGGTTCTTTTAAGTAGAGAATATCTCTAGTTGATGACCTTGTTTTCACATTTTAGTCTATAACCTAAAATTAGGTTGGATAAACTAGAACCCTATTTGGGGGGTTGGGGGATGGTTGGGCAGCTGATGGATCAACCTCAACTACTATGAAGATGGGGGGTTTATCAGTTTCATTCATTCTAGGTTGTAGAGTCCTTTGGTTTGGTTGGTTTTATCTTTCGACGACCTTGTAGCTAGTTGTAATGGTGGAAAAGTGAGCTCTCTCTATGATATCCTTTCATTCTATCCATTATTTGGTTGAATTATAGGGGAGACTTAATACTTTTATTATTAGTGGAGACTTGTTGGTGCTATTTGGTTACTTCTACTGGTGCATTTAGGTTACTAGGGGTGGACCAACTGATAGTCCTAGCTTCTTTGGTTGATATGGGATTATGTTTTTTAAGCGCTCCTAGGTTTTTTGATTCCTTCCTTTTTGAGCGTTGTATTTCATTTTCTATATTTTTGATTTGTGGGTGTGATTTGAGGGATTCAAGCAAGCCAAATATTTTTTTAAATCATTTTTCTTGAAGCTTTAGGTATATTTTGAGGGTTTTTTGATGTATTTTTTATGGATGCTTGTTTTGATCTAGTTGGATGTGTTCTTGTTGGTGTTCTTAGGAAAGAGATCTATTATCAGTTGTTTATGGTATTTATCCTTGAACATGGTCTATTTTGCTTGTTGAATCATACCTTAGGGAGGTTGGGTTCTTGGTTTTATTTTTTGTGTTGGTTGCCATTGTTGGAGTCCTGTTTAGGTAGTGGTTGGTAGGATCACAGGATTGTAGGATCCATCTAATTTTATTTTGGGTTCCATTGTCAGATCTAGATTCAAAATGGTTGTAGTTTTATAGTTTACAGATAGGGTCCAAGAATTTGGGCCAAAAATTTTATTGTGTTCCTATGTTCATTGGCTTGGATCTCCTAACCTAGGATTCCCATCATGGGTATAAAATTTGAAATTTGTCATTATTTTATGCTCCTTTTGGGTGCATTGGTGTGTTTAATTTTCAGTGCCTCTTGTTTCAAATTTGGGTTTCTATATCCAAGGTTCCCATATTGGGTGGGAATTTCAAATTTGGTTAGGGAGCTTGGTTTGTATTGATATTATTTCATTCACCTTTGGTTTCCTTTGTGGAAAATATTTGAATATCTTTGGTTTCATTTGTGGATTCATATTTTATTGTGTTTCACTTTGGGTTGTTGAAAATTACGGTTTATTTATAAAAAGTTTAAGGGCCCTTTTAAAACCCTTTCTGTAAAATTTTTGGGGACCCTTTCAAAACCCCTATGTCCAAAAAATAAAAAAATATAAAAATAAAGAACCCCTAGAAGCGGCCACACTGTCTAAGTCCTACTATCGATTGAAATGTGACTTTCGCTTCATCCTTGATCGAGCTTGAACAAGAATGATAGTTATGTTCCACTAATTATAAAAAGCCCTATGGTTAAGGGTCATCTAATCCTATCCTACTCAGAGTGCACCCAAGAGTAGGGGAATTTTTAGTGATGAAGTTAGAAAAGCCACTCGCTTGGAGCTACTATTGTTGTTATGGGGCCAATCTATAGTGGGAGATGAAATCCTGTGTTGTATGATTACTACTAGTTGTTGGTGATGAAATCCAACTAACCAACATTAAATTGATACATGTGTGTGTGTGAGAGAGTTCATTTTTAAAATTTTGCAAAAAAATAAATCAAAGAGCATACGATGATTTTCATTAGAATTTACATTTGATATTCAGAAACCCTATATAAAATCAACCTTTTAGTAGGAAATAAGCAAGCATACCAAACAAGATAGTAGACAGAGACCATATCTTACAAATATAGTCATATATATGGGTTGCCTTATAGAGAGATAGTCATAGATAGAGGTCATATATACCTGAGATGACTACTATCAGACTAAACTAACATTAATAATTTTGCAATTTTTCTCAAAATTTGAAAGTTTCTCTAATTTTCTATATGAAAATAGAAAAAAATAGAATGACTTACTATGAGCGTCTAAATTTTTAGAAGATCCCCTTTGGTTTCTACTTTATATTTTGAACAGAGATTATCTCGAACTAATATGGTTGCAGAACAAGGATTGTCTTGGTCCGAGATGATTGTGCAGGAGTACCTGTAAAATGCAAAAACCTTTTAGAAACTAATCAGAAATTTGTAATGGGGACTAGGTCCCATCATGATTGCCATCTAAGGGATCAAAAATTGTGCACCAATAAAATAGAAATAACTGATAATGTAAATCAATAGTGAACAAGAAGCAAAAGCATGTAAATGAAACATTATGATAAAAGTAAGTTAGAACAAGTGGGTTGAGTCCTTTTATTAATGATAATATCAAAGTGTATTACAAATACATCCCCTTGAGGGAGTTTAATGATGTGATACAATCATTACAATATTAAGAGGTTTTTATCCATTTCAGAATGATCCTGGTGCACCTTTGAAGGTCTTATCACAATTACAAATCATATTGGAGAGAGCTTTTAGTAACCACCATGATGAATAGTGATATGAATCTTGAGCTTCTTTATCTAAGAGGACACTATAACCTACACACAAAGAAAATGTAGCAAATAAATAGCATATGAAGAGCCCACCAAAGTAGGGACCATTTTAAATATAATGAATACGAAAATAGAAATGAATCATATACATAAAATAGAATGTAACATACTGTATAAAACAAGAAAAAACATATTTTAAACTACTCTAAAAAAAAGTGGAATAACCAGATCTTTGTTAGAGGCCATCTCAGGTCAAGATGGCCTTGTCTATGAGTCATATCAAGTCGAGATGACCATTTTCCTAGGACTATGTTTCTTTGTGTTTGAGTCAGGGTAGCATCTAAGATTAACCTAGGGTTTTATTGATCGATTTATTGCATTGTGGGAGTGGTTTGATTGATCGGATCAGCCATCGAAGTAAGGTATTCTATTAAATAGAATATGGAAGCATGAATTTTTATCCCTTGGAGAAATCTAGTGATATGATTTTAGTAGTAAGAGGATTTGAAGGATAGAAATGGGTAGCACTTCATTGCACAAAATCTTTACTTCTAGTTTTGTAAGATCTTTGCATATGAAAGCAACTAGCGAGAGAGAGGAAAATTAAATGGGTGAGTGCCAATATATAGATTTTCTAAATGGAAACAAATAATAGTACAAACCCTCTGCATGAAAAATCAAAGAGGCAATTCACATTAAGAAAAGTGAATTCCTATCTTTAATATCTCATGCATTTTATTAATGTATGTATTTTTTTTCTCATGTAAGGTGCTTAATCATGATGTGGGATTAACTAGTAGTTTTAGCTTCTAGTTATGTCCCACTCTAATTTTAAACTTGCTTTTGGTATGGTTATCTCAAGGTGAGGAGGTCATGGTTGCTAGGGAAAAGTGACCATTTAAGTAGTGAAAACCACTATTTTATCCTTGTGGATGACCAAGGTAGGTCATGTGGTCTAAAAGAGTCCATTTAGGTAGTCTCTTC
Organism: Wollemia nobilis; assembly: GCA_028583015.1. NCBI lineage: Eukaryota > Viridiplantae > Streptophyta > Pinopsida > Araucariales > Araucariaceae > Wollemia > Wollemia nobilis. The sequence goes on from JAQPPZ010000049.1 coordinate 4,312,810, forward strand.
AATAAGACATATTTAAGGTGTCTACACATTCTTGTGTTTGTAGGTATAGATCTAGGATCTACAATGTCCAGTGATAGCTCAACTTGAACTAGGAAGGTCTCCAAATAGGTGATTTCTCATGTTGGATCTCACAATACAAAACATATGAATAGGTATGTTCATTGAGAAAACGTACCTAGCCATATGATTTCCATATAGACCTACCCTCACTATTTTTGTCATAACTTGCACATCTAGACTTCTATTACCGCAAAATTTTGAGAGTATATTCTTGAAATCTAGAGGAAAGTTATCACCAAATTTCACCTTATTTAGAGTAAAATAAACATATGTACAAGTGCCTTAATTATGAACATATTGAAGGGTGTGTTTACTTCCAAAATCCTTGCAGCAAGTTATCAACCTGGTAAGCATCTATTTTTACATCACTTTCAATATTTTGTATCATTGTAATTATGCATTAGATTAGGATTTTGAGTCTATTTGTCTATTATCATGAGGGGTATAATTAAGACAAGCCCCCAAATTTTGCTAATGATTTTTTTAGGGTTGTGCAGATTTAGAGGATCTATGTAGCTAATAGTGGCCCACAAGTAGTAAACCCACTCCTTCATAAATCTCGTAGAAGACCTTTGTAGTGTTCTATTATGGTTTTATGAAGGTTCCCTTATCTCAAAGGCTCTATTTGTAGCCCTTGGGGTAATTCTATAAAAATTACACTCTTTGTAACACTTTTGTAAATATCAATGAATATGTCATACTTTCTATGAGTTCACTATGTCTATAGACCCATTTTTTAGTTGTTAATATTTGAAACTTTGAGCTTTGAAGTTTAAACCCTAAACACTAGGCTAGGTCCTAGGTTTTTGGATTTAGGGTATTTTTTTATCTCCTATTTTTAAGTAAATATTGTTGCCTCATAACTATGTATGCAAGCCCATTTTTTAGCTTTTAATGTTTGAATTTAAAACTTTAAATGTTTAACCTGATGTTTAAACCCTAAACCCTAGTCTAGGCCCAAGATTTAGGGTTCTTTTTCTCCTCTTTTTAATTAAATATTGCTACCTAATAACTATGTATGAAAGCCCATTTTTTAGTTGTTAATGTTTAAATTTTAAACCCTAAAGGTCTAAACCCTATATTTTTGGTTTAGGGTTTAGTTTTTTTTTGTTTTTCAAGTGATTGTAATGTTTTTGTTACTAAATTACTTGTTTCCATGTGCAGGCATATAAAAAATGAAACCATTGGATATAGCATGGGCGTATGGAATGCCATGACCAAGAAAAGAGAATTTTAAATGCAATTTTTGTGCAGATGAACTTATTGGAGATATTTATCATCTTAAATTCTATTTGGTATATATAAATAATAAAAATTTCAAGATATATAATAAGGTGTCAAAAGAAATTAGAATGAAGTAAATTCTATGATCATTGTGATAGACAAAAAATCTAGCCTTAAAAGAAGTCATAGTGATGACATCTCATCCCTCCTCCTAAATTCCTCATATTGGAACCAACTTTAGCCAGTTTTAACATAGTAGTTCAAGTCCTCCATGTGCACAAACAACTAGTGGGATGGGAGAATCCTATTTTATAGATTGTTCCTTGCTAGGGGCACAATGCATGCTTGAGAGTATGACCACATGGAACCAAGAGAAGCACAATGCAATGAGGATAACCTTTACCACTTTTTGGTATTATTTTGGCATTCCCTTCAATGTGGTAAGGTATTCATACTAGTGGCACATGATAGATGCTATTGCAAGTTTTGGGATAGGATTTAAGGCACCGACTTATTATGACCTTAGGGACCCTCTCCTTTGAAAACCTATAGACAACATTCAGGTTCTGGCATTGTTCTTGACTATATATCTATCTATCTATCTATCTATCTATCTATCTATCTATCGATATATGTATATATAGTGCATGACTAATATTTTTTTTATACTTTAATTTTTGCTTGAAAATAAGCATAGGGTGTGGAGGAACAAATGTTGCACTATAATGTTTAATGGATGGACATATGGGAGGGGAAGAACCTTGATTAATTTTTGGATGCATATGTAGGAGGAAATGCATTCCTCAATTCAATAGATGCATTAACACATGTTAAGAATACCAAAATTCTTACAGGGTTGTTGAAGGAGTTTGTGTTGGAGGTTGGGGAGAATAATGTTGTCCAAATCATCATGGACAACGCAACAACATATAAGGTAGTTGGGAATATTTTAAAGGAGATATTCGTCACTATTTTTTAAACCCCGTGTACAACCCATCATCTTGATTTGATCCTCAAGGGCATTGGGAAATTAACTTGGGTGACAGAGGTTGTAAGGAAGGCTAAGGCCATCACAAAATTCATTAACAACCATACATGAATCCTTAATATGATGAGGTGATTTAATTATGGGAGGAAGCTAGTGCATCCTAAAATTACATGCTTTACCACAAAATTTGTGATATTGCAAAGCATTTATAATGTAAGAGAGTCACTGAAGTAAATTTTTATGAGTGATGATTTGAATTCTGAAGAAACTACAAGATATTGAACATCACCTGAGGGGCATAATGTATATACTTGTTTGTTTGAAGAATTTTGGATGGACATGGATGATGCCATAAAGGTACAAGACTACACTTATTAATTTAGTTTATTTTATTTATGTTGTAAAATATTTTTATTTTCTTTTTAGGACTTAGAGCCTTCAGTGAATATTATTTGTCTTGTTTATGGATAACAATTTCCAGTTGGATTTGTATATGAGGCTATGGAAAAGGTAAAAGAGGCAATTTCTAAATTTTATACATATACCCACATAAAATATGATGTCATTTGTACTATCATTGATAACCAGTGGACATCACAAATCCATAGCCCTCTTCTTGCAATAGGTTACTATTTAAACCCCAAAATATTTTATTCTACTACATTTTGTGTTTATTATGAGGTGAATTTTAGCCTTCAATATTACTTTGACCATGTGTTCTTAGCTAGTAAACAATTGCATGATAAATCACATGTAGAGACACAATATTATAAGGAACACCATGGCCATAAATTCTCATCTAAGCAATGTATTAATGTTATTGATATATTGAGGCTAGGTAACCCTCATCGAATTATTAAATATTGTATTTTGATTTTATTTTAAACTTTTAAGCTATTACATGTGAAATAGTAATTTTATTTGTTGTTGTTTCTAGATTTATGGTGGGATGAATTTGGTGATTTTATGTCCAATTTGTAACACATGGCCATTATAATCTTATCTCAATCATGTAGCTCTTCAGGTTGTGACCACAATTGAAGTATGTTTAAGCACATACACTCGAAGAAGTGCAACAAACTTACACAAGAAAATTTAAATGATCTTGTGTTTGTGCATTACAACCTTTGTCTCCATAAAAGAACTTTTGAAAAAGCAAATACTGAGCCTATTGACCTATGTGACATTGATCCATCATCTGATTGGATCACAAATGCAATACAAGAGTAATAGGAACAAGAAAATCTGCTATTCACCATGGAATATTTACAAAACTATGAGAACCTAGCAGAGGAGATAGCAGCCAAGAACCAACAAGACACATTAGTATAAGAAGAAATATCGACAACCACAAGCACACATCAACAAATAAATACTAGGTCTTATGCTATCTCAAAGGGCAAAGGAAGACATTAGATTATGGGTCTATGAGGTATTTTGTAATTTGTATCTTTTTCATATTATAAGCAATGCAAGATATGCTTTGTCACTTTTATGTGTACTTAATGCCTGATTCCTATATGATGTCTTAACCTAAATTATTTCTTTTATTGTAATATTTATTTTGCATAATTTTAATTCATTGTAATATGCATGAAAAACTTTTTTCAATAAAAATTTTTGTTTTCTTCAAATTTTTCTTTTGTCAATTCTTTCCCCATTTTTTGTTGATTTAATTTTTATTTTCTCAAATATGCTTCATTCTCAATGTGGATTTAAGGTAGTTGATCAATAACTGAGAGTCTAACTTAACTATCACTCAATTCCATCGAACCTAGAGAGCCTCCTGCATCCCTCTCAAAATGCCATATCCCTCAACAATGTTGTTGGAAAGTGCACTTAAGTTTGCTAGAAATGTGAATTCTTGGGTATCATCTAATAGTATACCTATATCCCCTACACTGGACCTACCTAAATTACCCCTACACATCCCATCTGTATTTATCTTTTCAAATCCTAGTTGCGATCACTGCTATTTTTAGATTATATCCATCCTTTTGTGTTGTGGTTTGACTCTTCTAGCTCCATCTGCCTAGGGATTGATCTTGAGTCATTGCACTATTTGATCCCATAAATGATGTGATTTTTATGGTTGCTTCAACATGAATTAGATAGCCTCCGTTATATTGAATATGATCCTCACCAAGATACAATGGATATCCCTAATATCTTGTTTGAAGATCCTTCTATTTTTATTTTTTCAAATGTCCATTATCTATGAATTCATCTTTTTTGGGGGAGATTATTTTGTGTAGAAGTGGTTTTAGCCTCTCATCCATGACCTTAGTGATAATATTCAAAATTTACATAGTGTTTTTGGTCTTTATCCAGTTATTTTTTATACTTATGTTGTCTTTGGTGTTAGTGCTATGTAAGTTTTGTTTTTTTTCTTCAATATTTTCTTGGCTTTTCTTGCCTCTTCTACAACCTCTAGAAGGTCTTCCTACACAATTTCATAAAAATATTGGTATAATTCAATAGCGAATCCATTTATACATGGATTTTTCTTCTTTTGCATTTTGAACACTACCTCCTACAATTCTTGCATTGTTATTGGTACACCTAGTATATCATTTTCTTCTCCTATAATGAGTGTGGATATCTCTTGTAACATTTTTAGTTGGGATTATAGATCCAAGGTCTGAACCATGAACAAATTTACAAAATAGTTCATTACTATCTACTTCATACCCTTCCATGTGTGAATCATCTTACCTTATTAATTTTTCATTGAAGATATGAAGTTATATGTCCTCTGGGATAAAAGGGACTTGTGGAATAATCCAGTGTTTATGTCTCCTTCTTGTAACCACTTGATTCTAGATTTTTATTTTCACAATAGCTCCTCCCTTATTTCCCATTCCTCCTTTTGGTTTGTGAGATCCAATTATGTTTTGGCCCTAGTTTTCATGAGCCTCTCCTTTCTTATCTGATCATTTAGCTCCTCTAATCATTTAATAAATAGTTTTTTTTTTTTTTATATCCCCAAATTCCTACCAATTCTAAATCTTAATCTTATTTTTGATATATTGTAGTCATTTCAAAAAATAGGATATTTATGTGCCATGTCTTATTTTTTCTTATTACCACCATCGTTGCATTTGTGGTCTAAATGATTTGTCTCTAATCCACATGAGTTGGAACCAAAAAGAAACTTTTTTTGAATTAGTTTTCTAGACTTCCATCATTACAGGCCAATGATTCGACCCTACATTAATTAATATTTTGACCTTCAAGATATGTCCTCATATCAAAATATTTTCTAATACCAAGAACTTATCTAATATTTCTAAAATACAAGTTGGGCCTAGTTACTTTTTGTACCAAGTCATGAAACCATTACTACAAGGTGTAGGTGTCCCATGTACTTAGTCATAATATTTGTACCTCCATCTAGAGCTCAATTTCCTCCCACCTCCTCTTCTAGAGAGATAATGGTGTTAAAATCCCCCCATTAATATCCATGATCTAAAAATTGTTAAGAGATATAGTCTATGTCTCTCCACAACTTCCTCTTTTCTCTAATGGTTCCTAGGGCATATACATTCAAATAGAGAATTTGTTGGTCATATTATCTATTTTTTAATACCTCACCAACCAGTCATTTGTTTCTAATTGTGTGGTGTACTACTAGTTCTTTGGGGTTAAAAAATTATGTAGATCCACATAAATATCCTTGGAAACTCATGGATACTACTTTACTGGATTGACATTTCCTTTTTCTTATTATATCCCTTTCCTTTAAAGATACCTTCACCTCTTGGAGGAAGATCATTTGTGGTTGGTTTATCTAAATCATCCATTATCTTATTTTATTTAGAAAGACTTGCTTTTTTTTTAACCCAGGTGTTGTAGGTGAGTTGGAGAGGAGAGGGAAATATTCCAAGGGAGGTCCCAAGTTCAAATCTCCACCCTACCAAAAATTTGAATTGGGTACCCAAAAATCCAATTGATAATGTTGGTGTGGGCAGGAGAGGGCACGACTCCCGAGTGACTTTGATGGTGTAGAACCCCCTAGTCATGGTCTCTCAGACCAAGGCATCCCCACAAGGGGTTTTTCACTTTAAAAAAAGACTTTCTTTTAGTCTTCTAATATTCCATGTAATGATTTTCATAAATAACAAGGGTTAAAAATATGGATAAGTATCGTGACCTTGCTTTCCTCAATTAAATTTTAATATTTCTTTGTCACGTGATGTTGTTTGGACTTTCATCCTAGCTTTTGATTCATGTCCACATTCATATTTATACTATGTTTTTGGTTTACACCCATAGCCCCTAATGTATGTGTATAGGGTACAAATTCATTATTAGTGGATCCATCTAATGAAGTACTTTTTCCATTTATTTATTTAATAGCTCATTGACATTTGGTTTAGTTATCCCTTTTTACTGCTTTTCCCTATCAATATTTTCTCCATTTATATTCTTACTTCTTACATTTTTTTTCTCCTTCTACTTCCTTAAATTGTATTTCTAGAATATATGTTTCAATTCCATCTTTTTCTTCATCTAGGAGATCATGCATGGCTAGGCTTCCAAACATATTCATTGAAAGAACTTCCTTCTCTTTAGTTATAGGTTTTCTTTGTGTTTTTTCTTTGGTATTTGGAATCCCACCTATTCCTTATCTTCTTTAATTTGCTCTTGAAATTTACTAGGGCAATCCTTAGCTATATGACCATATTCATGGTCAATTCTACATTTAAAGTGGATATTCTTATAGTCCACATGTTGTTCCCATGTATCCTCCCTAAATTATAATATGACCTTTTTTCAAAAGGGATTTGTCAAAATATATCAGCACGCAAATTTGTGTATAAATAAAATTTTCAAAATTTTGAGTACTATCGACTATCATCATGAAAGTGCTTAGGGTGTTACCAATTGTAGCTAGGACTTGTGGATTATAAAATTCCATTGGGAATCCAAAAATTCTAACCCAAACGAATCTAGTTTAGGGTATTTCCTCCTCTACTTTAGATTTTGTATACCAAGGCTTCATGAAGAGCCTTGATCTACCAAAGAACCATGACCCTCATTCAAATATGTCTTCTCTATCCTCTTTTGTAGTAAACATGACTATAAAATACCCATTGGGATAATTTGAAATTTGATACTCACCTTTGGTTCTCCATTATTTGGCAACCCATAACTTGAAAGTTGATAGAATTGGACAAAAAGCCATAAATTGGAAAATTATATCCCTTATTTTCATGTCAATTATGCTATCTTGGATATTATTTGGTTCTAATTTTACTATCAATAACCTATCTACTGCTCTCACGCATCCCTCTTTTATTTTCCTTGGATCCACCTTTGGCATCCTTGATGTTTTTATTGGTATTCTTGGATTGCTAATGCCTCTTTCCTGGTCCTAGCCTCTTCAAAGGGTATATTTGAAGCTCATTATCTAGGGTATCTCTCCATTGTATTTCTATTTTATACATGTTACTATGGCTGGTCCTTTTGGGTGAGCTTGGATATCAATTTTTGTGAGCTTTTCTTCCATTTGGGTTTTTTGTATGATCTTCCTTTCTCTTTGATCTACTCCATGGATCTAGTTCCTTGGTCTCTTTTTCCCTTGGAGTTGTTTATTTACTAATTAGGACTTTTCTCCATTGAATTATGTTATAAACTAAAAAAAATTGTGATCCTCTTTGCAAAAATGGTCTTGTTGGTTTATAATCACTTTCCTTGGATATTGATGATCTAACTGCATAAGATTAGCATTATTTCCATAATATTTTGCTTGTATATGAATTTACTTAGTGAAAATAGTTTCCATGATATTTTTTTCTCTCATCATCTTGTGGTTTTCTCATGTTTTAACTCCTCCATAAAGGTCCTTGCTAATTTCTATTTTTTATCGCGTGTATGTCCTATGCACTTGATTCACTTGCACTAAGGCTTTTACATGCAATGGATATGAGCTAAATTTATAAATTTATTAAATAAGAGGAATATTACTAATTAAAAATTTATTTCATGCATGTTTTACTCTCAAGTGCATTTCAATAATATAAGATGTAACAATACATTATTATTCCTTTTCTTCTCCTAAGATTTTTCCACATAAATCATAGTGTCTTTGTTGTTTCTTTAGGTTTAACTTATTTTCTAATGTTTATTTTATTTCATTGTTCTTTTCATATGTAATTTCTAGCTATGTTTTCCCTTGTTTTGATGCATTGATAAAATTTCTTATGTTTTCTAACTTTGTATGAAGATATATCTATGTGATTGAGCCAAATGATGGATTATAATATGTAAGGATAAAAATATGATCCACTGGGTGAATTGTTCCTTCTTATAATCTCAACAAATATAATATACATACAATTAGAATATTATAGGTGAACACCTAAGGCTTATCCTAATTGTGGGTTAAACTTTATTTATTTTACCTTTTACAATAAAATAATGGATATATAAAATTTGCAATGATCTATCAATGAATAATATTAAATGAAAATTTGACTTAGAGGAAGAGTGGAAATAACATATACTAAAATATATATGCAACACAAGATTGAATATACTAGTATTACTAAGTTGTGGTTGGTTATTCATCGTTATTCGAGCCTTTACAATACAAGCTATCACTTCTAGGGAAATATTAAAGGGCTTTGTATGAAAGGATAATAGAGGTGTTGGTGTTTATGGGGACTACTAGAACTAGGAGGAGAAATACATATGCTTGATCCTATAGTTAGAGTAAGTTAAAAATAACATAAAAATGATCAAATATGGAAGCATACAAGTTTTAAATGAAATGAGAGAGAATGATGCTACTACGCTATTATAGCTAAGGAAAGAATGTTGCTAGCAAGAATACAAAAATAATTTGTCATAAGAAGATGTCTCTGGTGGAAATTTGATATCAATTATAAGCATGAGTATGAGAAAATTGAACAAGTGGTCAATTATTACTATTGATTACTGATTACATTGTTCATTGATTGATTCTATGATTTTGTCTTCCATTTTTCTCAAGGGAGGAATTTATAGATAAAAATTCAAACTTGCCCTTTTTAACCATTGTAGGGGATGCGATATTGATCTTGGTTGTTGATTGCATTGCATCATGGCTACTATTTTATGGAATCTAATAATTATAGTTATTTTTACTACCTCATAATGATTGTGAATGGTTGATTAATATAAATTTGTTTAATAATTCATAGTCAATTATGAATATTGGTTAGTCATTAAGAGGTTCATAAAATATTTTTATATTTTTGCCTATTCTGGTTAAAGTGTGAAAATATCAATCAAAAATCTCATCCAAGTTACCTATGATAGGGTAGTGGGATGCATTTATTTTTGGTTGTGATATAGCACATTGGTTCCATTAATGTATTTGACCTTCAGTGGTACTATATCTTTAATTCCTCCACATTATTTCCTATATTTGAAGTCTTGGAGGTATGCAATAGAGGAGGGTAATACATCTTAGAATCAATCATATGGTACCATGTGGTTGTGTGAAAATATATCTATGATGACAAAATCCAATACATAGCTCAAGGGCTTTTCCATAATATAAAATACAATCTATAGCACAAAAGCTTATTTCAAAGTGTGAAAAGCCTATTGTAGAATGCAAAAAGAGTTGAATAGTATGGACAAACAATATAAATAAACAATACGGATAGATAGAATAATATGGATAGGATCGAGTTGGTGTTAATGCTTATGAAATTAAAATGTATGAAGAAATACATTTTCCCCAAGCATTGATCGAATATTAGGAGGTGCATGAAATTGGGTGTTTGTATTTTGCCCTTTTTGATGTATTCATTAGTATAATGGGTGCATCAAAAACTAGTGTAAGTGCCCCATATTTATAGGCCACAATAAATAAAATATCCCAAAAATGAATTGGTTATTTTATAGAAAGGAATAACTATAATGTTAAACATCTATATTACAATAGGGTAATTTCCCCTCAAATTTTAAGGGAAAAATATTTTCAAAAGAACTCAAAAGGAACAAATGAAGAAAGAAAAAATATATTTGTTGGTTAGGTTAGGTTTGATGTTGTGTGTATTTTTGGTGTAAAAGGCATCACATGATGAAATTATAGGGAGGAACGTTAAGGAGAGTGACAAAGAAAATAGGCACAAAATACAAGTTGTAGGTAGCATAATCAAACAATTCCAACAAAAGGCACATGATGGGACCATTAAGGCACATGGTTTAATACATATAATAAGGATATCAAGAAAAAATATAGCGATATGTAGGGAAGAATAGACTATGAGTACAAACACAAAATAAATGAGATAAGTGTCACAATATAGTGGAGTCTGGTGGCCTAAGAGAAATAATTATGTGTCAAAAAGAGTGCCAAGGCTATTAAAAAGGAGAAAAGGGGAGATACATAATGGGAATATGAAGGTGAGGTTATAGACATGATGGTGACCAAAGTAATTTGGTGGGAACCTATAAAATTATCATAAATACTAGAAATTACTAAAGTAGAAGTGATTTTAGAGCGAATAAGTTGAATGGCCTATTTTTTATGCTTAACTAGATATGACGATAAAGTGGTGGTAGTGTTCATAATAAATTTATGCAATGGCTATATTCAAGTGTGATTTTTGGATATTGAGGCCTCAAAATCAATGATAGCAATGGTGACATGACTCTAGCCTGACGGCTAGAGAAATGTTTGAAAATCATTTCCTACCTAGTGTGCACATGAAGCATTTTTTTACCCCATGATTAGAATCCTTGCTAAATTTTTGATGATAAGATCACTATATGGGACTTGTTGCCAAAACCATATGATATTATTGTTTTGTATTTCTTGAAATATTTTACAATCAATAGGTAATTCTTTATGGTCATAGGGCACCATTTTAGGGTCTTGTTGCATGTAAAGTATGAGCAAGAGGGTGAAGAATTTAGGTCAAATGTGTCATACTGTTTGTCATAGGCCTTAGAAAGTATGATGCCCAGTATAGATAGCATGCTAGTGTTTGGATTTTTTGAGTGAATATTTTTCCCAATTTCAAAATCCCCACCACATTCAGGGTATTAAACCGAAAACCCTCTCTTGCAAAGAAGTTAAACAAAGAAAAAAACTTCTCCAAGGTTTTGCTATATAAGCATTACACAAATATATTCTAAAGTAAAATGTTCAAGCATAACAAGTTCTAGGAACAACCAAGTGATTTGAAAGTGACTATAAACAAGGGGCCTACTGGTTTATTTCATTCATGGTTTGTAATTGATTCCCTTATATTACCATGACTTTGATTTAATTTAATGTGAACTCATAAAATAAAGTACTCCTTCATTGATTATCTTTACATTAATCTATCTTACCCTGAATCCCTATTAGTGGGTTCATTTTTAATCTTCATATTAGAATGTAAAGTTAGAGTGTTGTGGAATTGTCCACTTCATTCTAAATACATACCTTTAATATGATATTGCAATCAGTCTTTGTAGTTAGTAGGTTTGTTTTATCTTCATATTATTATTCCACTAATTGCAAAGTTAGAATTAAGTCAATTAGAAATTTAGAATGTTATAAAGTTAGCAAGTTAGAATTCATTGTTTTATTTGCACTTAATATGAGATAGTATATTAGCAACCCCCCCTCTTAGACTGATTTTTATTTGCTTATATCATGTGAAAAGAATACAAATTCGTTCCTTTTAATACTCTTGAAATATTATCCAAATAATTGTAAAGGTAAAAACTTAGAAAACTAATTACTTGGATGATGTACACTCTATATTTCCAAGATCAGATTTATGATTTAAATAAGATCTTTTGGAATTTTGAGTTTCAGATTGAGCACTTGCAGAAATAAAATTTGACATGTACAAAAAAAGGAAGTAAATTTGCATGAAGAAACTGCAACTAACTATGCTAAAGCTAGAATAAAAATACCAATATAATATGGTATCATTCTCCCCTACCCTGCAAAACCAAATATCATGAGTCACTCACGAGGATAACCCAACATAATAAAACCTGCAATAGCACAATCAAACTATATCAAGTGCTATACTCAAAGGAAACATAGAACCTGCATCAACATAAACCTTCATGTAGTGTAAACTCCTAAGAGCATTCAACACTAGATATACGTTTAAAATAATACAACAAAAAGGATGGACATTACCACAATAATCCTCATAAATGAACTCCTTCAATCTTGCTCACAAGGTGCAAGTTTTTGAATCAATATGCATAAAAAAAATGTTATTCTTTTATTGCAAAAATTCCAGCACCTACAACATGGTCTTCCATGGGTTATTAACAATTTTATGAATTATTTCATTTCATCTCCCTTTACAAAAAAATGGAAGTGTAAAAAACCTCCAACATTGTAAACCTTTTCAAACTAGGTTGCCAAAATAAAAATAAAAAGAATAAAGTTCACCTTTTTGCTTATATCTCCTTCTTAATTAGAAATTTACCCTTTGGTCCCTATCCCCAAATATTAAATCATGATAATAATCAAAATCAAACAAAATATCCCAACCCTTAAAAAAAAAGGTTCATGATAGTGAGAACCATCCATGCCCTCAAATATCCATAGACACAATGTGCTATACCCAAAGGGGGGCACAAAATACTCACATTAAAACTAACCACGAACAACAATAGAAGTAATTAAATGTACACCTAACAGCAAAAAACAAAAAAAAAAACTCCTTTTGTATTCCATCAGGCAGCACCGACAAGACTTGAACCCTAGTTGATGGGGCACAAGTCCTACCTTTGCTTACCCATACCACTACATCCAAGGCTTGGGTTAAGACCCAAGTTTTGTAGGCTACGTACTACGCTTCCTCCTACATGGAAATCCTCCCTGCGACATCTCTCTAGTGTAGCCATCCTTCATTTTGTGCTATGACTATTGGGTGGTAGTTCTCTATTTGTGATTGTGATGGCTCGGCTTCGATAGCTAGTCCAGACCCACATTTGGGACTAAACATTGCTCCAAAACCTCACCCACTATTTATCGAATGAGCTCTTCGATAGACATTTAAGGATGCAAGATGTTTGGCGTTAGGGTTTATGACATGAATGCATTACATTATCCTCTACCTCCACCTATCACTGCCATGGCTGGCATTGTCTCTGTCATTTGGCCATGATTTGGTAAGAGGTGTTGTCCCACTTTAACACCATAATGTCTCTTTGACAACCTATTATTCTCCCACATCCTATGTTACTATCATCAGTGAGTAGCTCTCTATGCACTCTAGTCCCTGACAGTCCCACATGTACATGGGAAATATTTTTAATGTCGATGTGAAATTCATTTATCCCACATGCATGGTATTATGACCTTCGAGCATTTTATAAGGCACATTATTGCCCTAGTTTGTTGACTACCTTCGGGTAATATTTCCCTGTATTTTTTAGTGTTGAGGTCCCTCATATTGGTCGCTTGTCCATGTGGCAAGTGACCACATCTTACTCTGCTATCGTTTCTTTGATTCCACTCTAATTCACCTTTGACCAGCGTGACGTCGGTGCTTCCTGTAGTCCCCCTACACACACATTTTAAACATTAAATTATAAATCATAGCAGGATAAGAATAACAAAGGTAAAATCATTAAATAAACTCACATTGAACCTTAGACCCAACATCACTATACTAACATAACCACTAAATAAAATAAGATATAAAAGAGACCTAAAGACAACTAAAATAAATAAAATAAATCCAACACTTAAACACTCTAAAGGGATATAAAATAATCAACCCAACATCAAACACACTAACATTACAAGCATAAAATACAATCACCCTTAAACTAAAATAACACAAACTAACAAAGGACCTCTAAAATAAATAAAATAAAACTAACCACTAAAACCTAATAAAGAAACTAATGAACTTAAATACCACCAACAAACTAAAATCTAAATATTGAGCCATGGTAACCATCATTATGCTTGCAAATACAAAGCAATGTCATACTAGCAAAAGTGGTCCCCATTAATACCATATTCAATGAAAATCAAGGACACATAAAAATCAAGAGAATTATCCAATTGCTCAATACTATCCCATTAGCTCATTTTTTTATGAATTTCAAGTGGGTCCCCAATATTTGAGTTAGTTGTGAAATAGTCACAATAAATGGTGACTCTATTGGGAAATTTTCTTGAGAATTTTTGATGAGAACCCTCTTCTAAAATTAATGAACCAAAGGTTAAAAACATACATCCTATTTAATGGCATCCTACGAAAGCAAGTTCAACAACTTCACATGAGAACAAATGAATTATTTTCTTCAGCTAGGTGTGTGCATTGTGATTCAATTTACACCCTTGGGACCATCCAAATTCCATCATTTGGTTCACCTTCAAGCTATGAAATATTGCTCATAGAACTTATTTTAAATATTACTTTGCAAATTCTCTTTTGAGCATGATCTAGATAGAGCCCTACTGCCATTCAGGCGTCCATAGCCCCGGTGGAGTTTATCCAAATCTAGTGACTGATTTGATCAAGTTTTTTGATGCTATTTTAGTTTTATCTTTTATATATATATATATATATATATATATATATATATATATAGGCCTAAATTTTTTTGCACTCCTTTCCTCTAGGCTGATGGATCCGTGCCTCAAAGGGGAATGGAAAATGATAGAGCTACACCTCGAAAGAGAGGCACTTGATCGTGCCTTCTTGTGGTGATTTTTTGATGAATTGTGGGTTCACCAGGAAAATTTTGATGGTAGTTTTCGCACCTAGGTTGAGAATGAGGTTTAATATGTTTGTTTTAGGATCACTCATACAAACACCTAAGGTTGGCCTTTGAAATGCAACTAACCTATCTATGATATGATTTTTTTTTTTACTTTTTTGATGAAAACAACAGACAGGAATAGAAATGACAAATGCAGTTGCTAATTATATGCTTAAAAGAAATTTAAAACATACCTGAATCGAGATGTTTGATGAATATTCTGATTTTTTCATGCAAATTAGGATCGCTGCTATTTTGGCAGAATCATTGTTGTTCCAGGAAAATTGCTCAACAATTTGCTGAAATCGCAAGCGATTTCGCTGCAATTTTGTAGCAACAAAACACATGACACAAAATGGTTTTTTGGCACAAATATGATTCAAACTTTGATATGTTTTCTATTTAAGCATTCCTTTTCAAATAAATGAAAGATAGAAAAGGTTTGTAATAGATATAAGTACAAGAGTCTAAATGTTCATGAATTTTATGTAAACAAAATGTAGATTTAAATTAAAAATTGATTAACATGATGGTGAATACCCGAGATGCATTGCTGAATTAATGAAAATATAATTAAATAACTAAATAAAATGGAAGAGAAGGAAGAAGAACAAACAAAATAAAGGTTTTTACCCCTAGATGATCTATGAGAAAAATCGCTACTAAGTCAACAGGATCGCTGCTATTTTTTGCAAAATCGCACACCTACTCCACCTACTCGCAGAACGATTATGTCGATTGTTCTGCGATTTCGCCATTCATTATGCAATTTTGACTGCAACCTACAAGTGAAAATTTGCTAAATAGGGTAATGGGACAATGATATATTTTAGGAAAATATGGGAAAATTAAATATGGGAAGATTATACTAATGGCTTCTCAATTCTGATATCTGCTCAAGGGATCACTTAGCACACTTTGCAATCAGGGAGTCAGCGTAAAAAAACAATTAGAGGGGGGATTAAATAGGATTAGGGGAAAATATGGTAAATCAGGAGGTTAGGCCAAAATAGGGAGGGATTTGGGATCCCTCCTATGTTTGACCCCTGCCTAATCTCGCTAGAATCCATCGTTACAACCTCTTTCCAAACTCAGAAACGTAGTTTGAAATAGATTTTTGGCATTTTACAAACTTGGGAAAATTTTGTCTAGCCGCTCAAGCAATTTTGCTGAAATTCAGGCGATTTTTCCCAACGATCAAAACAACATTGGTTTGAGGGCACGAAAATCGAAGCAAATGGATTTTTGCTTATTTTGAATGATTTTCAAGTAGACTTAGGTAAATTTGATATTTTTATCGATTTTAATGTTTTTACCGAGTTAATCAATTTAAGTGCGTCAAATTTAAGGTGCTACATTTCCCCCCCTCTTTAGCGACTTTCTGAAAATGTCGTTAAAGATGAAATGACACGATTTTCGAGGTAGCAAAAAAAAATTGTATGCATTTTTAGTTCATTGTTTTAACTTTTATTTTGACGTCTTATTATGCTGCCCCCTTCGATTTTTGCATTAATTTGACAGATTAATGAAAATTAAAAAAAAAATGAAATTTTCAGGTTGACTTAAATAAAGAAATAAAATAAGAAATTTCATTTTCATTTTTACTGTTCACTTTCCAGAGAGAAAAAGAGCTCTGAGTGCATGCTGGTAGGATTGACACATAGAGCGGATCTAGTGCGAGAAGAAGAGAGGGTAAGCATTAATTTAAGTTTTTTTTTTTTTACTTTTTAATGCAATTTTCATGCTTTTTCTGATTTTCTTTGAATTTTAATTTGGACTTTAAATTCGGGTATACCGTAATTTTTGGCGCAAGGCAAAATCACATCTATTTTAGTAAAATCACCTTGAGATCGCAAAATCACATAGGGTTTGGCAAAATCGCTACAAAAAAATGCAGCAATTTAGGACTTCCAAAGCGATTTTGACGAATCGAGGGTGATTTTGCCAAAAATAGGAACAATTTCATCAAAATCGAAACGATTTTGACAACTTGAATGCGATTTTAGGTTTTAATGTAATTTTGGTAATTAACTTCAAAATTTTGACTTTTGTGTGCAGTTGGGCAGTTTGAAGAGCAGAGAGTGGCGTTATAATGGTTTTCGGGTGGACCTAAGAAACTTGTCTGATGGTAATCGGGCGACCTTGGACGCGGTGGGACTGCATCATGTGGCTGAGATGCCACAAATTCCTATCGACCTCACTTTGCTTACAATTTTGGTAGAGAGGTGGTATCCTAGTTCATCCACCTTCTGACTATCGACTAGGGAGATGGCTCCCACCCTATAGGACGTCTAGAGGATCTTGCGGATCCCCATTCAGGGCCAACGGGTTATTGGGTCAAATCATCGGGCTTGGACGCTTCAGATATTATTCAAGGATCCTCAAATGAGGCTGGAGTCAGGTGGGGTCTTTGTTACTGCTTTAAGATAAATACCTAGGATTTCTCCTCTGACATCGGTATTGTCAGGAGTAGTTGGTGGTTTGTTGCTATGCCACCAGAGCAGCTACAGATTTCCTTGGTTTCTTGCAGGGGTAGTGGCCGATATGCAGGACCATCAGATTTGATTTACATGGGGTCCTTTTTGCTTGTATCACTTGTATAGGACACTATATAGGATTATCTACAGGTAAGGGTGGCTCTAGTGCTTACCTCTTTTTTATAGGTCTGGTTCTAGGAGCACATCATCGTGTGAAGGCCTAAGGGGCTATCGGTAGTAGCAGTAGAGGTAGGGAGGCCCCAAGTTTACTATTGGGCAATATGGGTAGGAGGAGTTTGAAGGATTAGCCTGATGATGTCAGGCAGCATTTTGATGAGCTGATAGGGATGCCATCACCTGGAGACCATGGAGGGGCCACCTAGGATGGGTCGAGGATAGGGTAGAGCTGGCTCGTGTCAGACGAGCTGTCTAGTTGTGGATGCATGATGGGGAGATGGAGCCCCATCGAGTGAACTGAGTGCTTTGATAGTTTGGCTTATAGTAGGGGATCCTTGTTAGATATTTTTACTATGCTTGAACCACTAGGGATCTGACCTATATCAATGGTATACCTGACATGATGCGCTTCCTAGATACAGCTCCAGATGATGCCCCTATTGTTACAGCCATTGGAGATGATGCAGGGGTTATAGAAGATTACACAACATGGTATGTCTCAGTCTACTCTTCGATATTGATAGCACAAAGGGGGCCAATATACAGGGATGTGGAGTGAGTGCTCCGACATCATAGAGTGGCCAGTGAGCAGGCCATTGTAGAGTCTGTGGATCGAGGTAGAGGTGCAAGGACCAAGGACAGTAACTTGCATGGTAGAGGGAGGATGATAGATCCTCATACTATAGGACTACGGGGCCATGGTGGGCCTCCACTACGACCATTGAGGGTCCCACAGACCTGAGGGAGAGATGAGATGGAGGTACCCTCTCCTCAGGAGCCTAGACCAGATTCCTTGGGGAAGGGGATAGCCATGGAGGAGGAGGGTGAGAGCAGTACGATGGCTGCTCTTTGGGTGGATAATGCCATGCTACGAGAGACTAATGTCTCTCAGAGGACGCACATTGAGATGCTAGAGGCATATTTAGCCTAGGTGATGGTGCATGCACAAAGAGGAGTGGGAGGGATAGCAAATATGCTCTCTAGGGCTTCTGGGCAAGCTGCTTTCTACCAAGCGATATACTTCATGACCATCCTAGAGGGACAAAGAGTACCTCTCCCAGCGATGTATGAGCCATCGACTCAGGCAAGTCAGAGATCCCAATCTTCCACTCGAGAGACTATTGTGGCTCAGGCTCCTCCACATCCTAGAGGTGACAATGCATAGAGCACCAAGGGTGTTAGACAGTCGTGAGGATTAGACTTTTGATGATGTATTGATGATGTATTTTTGGATGACTAAGTATACCAATGATGGCTATTGTGGCATACCAATCTACTATTGTATATATATACTTTTTCGATGATATATATAATTTTATCTTTTGCCTTATGTGTCAATGTGTTTGATGATTAATTTTGCATTTTTATTTTAAAGAGTTGTATTTTAAATTTGATAAAATGATTTGACGTAAAATTGCATTTAAGATGTGTAAAATGTTTTTGTTGTTTTTGAAAATAGGAAATGTGAATTTAGCAATAAACCTCGAAGGATGTGGCCATGTTATGTGACTGTTGTGGAGATCTAATCTCATTAAGTCACGAAGTTGATCCTATTATGAGGTGTATTTTGATATTGATAAATGAAATGGTTGGGTGCTCAAGAAAATTTGTAAGGCTTTCTTATAGGATGAGATGTATTTATTGTTGATCAAAAATATGTTTGGGTATACAAACGTCGAACGATGGCTTTTGCTAAGCAAGGAATCGCTAATTACTTAGGAATAATACTATCATCGCAAAAAGTCATCATGAAAATGTAGGATAAAAAATATTTTTGTAAAATGCAAAATTAATGTTGTGTAAATCATTGTATCACATATGCAAAAGGTTTTATAGATGCTTACGATGAATTTTTGGGCATGAAAAATTAGAAGGATGGTTTTCGCTAGGTAAGGAATTCCTAATCACTTAGGAATAATACTATCATCGTTGTAAAACCAAAATGCAATGCAGGATGAATATGTAACTTTAGATATAATATTTTTGAGTTATTTGAAGTATTTTGTTAACATGACAAATTTATGAAGATCGTTTTCGCTAGGCAAGGAATCCCTAATTGCTTAGGAATAATACCATCATCGCGAAAAAGATATATGTTTTTTTGAATTTTTGTAATTTTAAGTTTGATATGTAGAAATTTAATAAAATATCAACGCAATATTTTAATTTATCTCAAAACAAATAAAATCAAATTTATCTAGAACCCTTGTGTGTGAAGTGCATTTATTTCCATTTTGATGCTATCATAATGATACAAAATCTCTCAAATAGCAAATGTGTGTGCCTTTTGTAAAGTTTGTTTACTAATTTTAAGTAGATAAATGATGGAGCAAACTTAATGAAACCAATGTGTGTGCAAGTGAAATGTTATTTAACCATGATTTTGTGCATGCATTATGAATGAAATTCTATGTGAGTCAAATTACCATAAATCTAGCTAATCCACAAGCAGACATTGGTATGTACAAAATAAGGTCGCTAATGTGATAGACATGTCGCCACGCGAAAATAAATTACCCAATGTCAAGCAAGTTGGGCACAAATCACCTATTATGGGGCTTACCTTCATGATTTTTGACTGAATGAGAAATTCTAGGGATTCAAGTTCCTCATTCCTTATTTTCTTCACTTTCATGGGGTAGGGATTGTGTTCATTTTGTTTTGAACAAGGGGATTTTATTACTTTTCTTTTTCTCTTTTCATTATATTTTTTATTTTTCTTTCTTTCTTTTTCTTTTGATTTATGACCTTTTCTTTTCTTGATTTTTCTTTTGGGATACTTGCTCATCTTAGATGTGGAGCAAGGAATTTTTATTTGGATAGGATGGAATCTTTTCCTTTTGCCAATTTCTCATTCATTATAGATCATGCACATGAGAGGATAGTAGGGAAAAATTTTCGCTTAAGGCATTAAAACTCACTATGTAGTACCATTATTCGAAGATTGCAATAAATCATCTTTAATGTGTAATGTGTGGGTCTTGGTTCCAAAAAGTAGCAACATCATTCATAAACAAAAAATTTATTTAGTGAAAATAGTGTTCTTTGATATAAGAGAGATTTATAATCAAAATAACAGATATAAAAAATTATTTAATTTTATGAATTTTTAAGTGCATGGTTCAAGATAACTTCTAAATTTAATCCTAGATAAAGGAAAATATTACTTGTTATTTTAGCAAAATTTAATTAAAGCTTTTGGGAATATTTTTGTATTGTTCTTATTTTGTAATTTGTTTGGCTATTTTGAGGAACATTTTTGAAAGTGCATGACAAACCTATTTACAAATATGTACAAATATGAAGATTTGTATCTATGCATAATATCGTTTGAGGTGCATAATATTCATGGGTTCCTTGAGATATTTTCCTTCCAAGGTAGCCAATCTATATGCACCTGACCCAAATTTAGTAGTGATGATAAATGGTCCCAGCCAGTTGGGTTGGAATTTTCCTTTAAGGTCTTTTCTTGCATTAGTATTCCTCTAATTTTTTTTTTAAACTAAATATCCAATTTCAAATGATTTGTTATGAAATTTTTTAGCATCATATGATCTTTTAAGTTTGTATTGGTAAGCACGAAGGTGCTCTAAAGCATGAATGCATTTTTCATCTAGAATTTCTAGTTGACTAGGTCTGCTAGCATAATATTCATCTCCTACTTCAGTATATTGAAGTAAAAGTGATAGGGATGAAACTTCTAATTGAAAGGGAAAAACTACTTCAGCACCATATACCAATATAAAAGGTGTAGTACCCATGGGAGTACGAACGCTAGTTCGATAAGCCCACAAAGCAGGATATAATTGGATGTGCCAGTCATAACCTATTTTATTAACCATTCTTTTTAATATTTTGATTAAGGTTTTTCTAGATGCTTCGGATTGGCCATTTCCTTGTGGATAGTAAGGAGTGGACCATCTATGTTGGATTTTATACTTTTGACACAATTTCTTAATATCTTTATTTTTAAAACATGTTCCATTATCAGAAATAAGATTAGATGGAATTCCAAATTTGCAAATTATTTGATTAAATATGAATTTTGAGACTTGGATTCATGTGCAAGAAGCTAAATTCATAGCTTCGACCCACTTTGTAAAATATTCAGTTGTAGTTATGATGAACTTGTGACCATCATATGAAACATAGTTGATTTTACCAATAATGTCTAAACCCCATTTAGAGAAAGGCCAAGGGTATGTCATGGTTTGGAGTTCTTGGGCAAGAGCATGGACAAGGTCAGAATTCCTTTGAAATTTGTCACATTAACACACATAATCATTTGCGTCTTTCTCCATTGAAGGCCAGAAATAACCTATTCTAAGAACTTTTCTAGATATAGCAATTCCACTAAAATGTCCTCCACAAGACCCATCATGAGCTTCACTTAGGGCTTTCTTAGACTCTTCAGAATTTAGACACCTTAATAATATACCTTCAAAGGATATCCTATAAAGGGTATTACCAATTATTTTGAAGCGAACAACTCGATTGCATAACAATCTACATTGGTTTCTATCAAATCCTTCAGGGAAGGTTCCATTTTGTAAGAAATAAAAAATGTCTATGTACCACGGTTCTGGGGTAACTTCAATAATAATAAAAAAATCTAATGGTTCTATACATGACTTAGTAGAAGCAAGTTCCTGGAATATTCTAATGATAATAGTAGCATATTCATCGTCCAACTCCAAAGGCAACAAAGAAGCCACCGCAACCATAGCATCGGCAATGTAGTTACTAGTTCTAGGAACAACTTCTAAAGTTACTTTATTAAACAATGATATAAGTTTTAACACATATTCCTTATAAGGACAAATTTTCTCATATCGTGTTTGATAAACTTCATTAATTTGATTTATGACGAGCTGAGAATCTCCAAAAACTAATAATGTTTTTACCTTTAGTGCTAAAGCGACTCGTAATCCAAGTATTAGAGATTCATATTCTGTAATGTTATTAGTACAAGCAAATTGTAATTTAAAGGATAAAGGGATTAGGTGCTTTTGAGGAGATTTTAATATAATACATGCACCTACTCCACTCATACATCTAGCTCCATTAAAAATAATGTCCAAGTTTTCGAGTGATCCTCTTCCAAGTTGAGGCATTCATTAGGAAATTCGATGCTCATAGGCTGAGTAGATTCCATAGGATCAGCAACTAATTGATCTGCTATAGCTTGGCATTTTATAGATTTTTGGTCGATAAATATGAGTTCAAAAACTATAAGAGCAAGAACCCATTTAGCTGTGCATCCTGACAGATATGGTCTACTCATTAAATATCTTAATGGATCCGATTTAGCAATGACATAAGTCGTTTGACTTAACATATAATGGCGCAATTTTTGCATTGAAAATACTACTGCTAAACATAATTTTTCCAATGGAGTATACCTTGTCTCATAATTTATTAAAGTCCTACTTATATAATATATTGCTCGTTTTCTCTTTTCTTTATCAATTTGAGCTAACATAGCTCCAAGTGCAAGTTTTGAAGCCAAAATATACAAAATAAAAGGTTGGTCTGGTTTAGGCGGAACAAGCACTGGAGGATTAAGAAGATATTGTTTAATGCTTTCAAAAGCTTATTGACACTCTTTATCCCACTGAAAGGATACATTCTTCTTAAGCAATTTAAAGAAATGTTCTGTCCTATCCGCCAACTTATCTATGAGGCGGTGAATAGCTTGTAATTTTCCTTGCAAACTTCTTAATTCTGATATATTCTTAGGAGATGGCATATCATGAATAGCTTTAATTTTTAGAGGGTCTATTTCTATACCTCTTATAGAAATGATAACTCCTAATAACTTGCCATATTTCACCCCAAATACATATTTATCTGGATTTAAGCATATTAGATACTTTCTTAGTCTATCAAATACTTTCCTTAAATCTCTAATGTGATCATATTCTTCATTGGATCTAGCTATGATGTCATCAACATAATCATGTAGAATATCATACATCATATCATGAAAGATATACGTCATGGCTCTTTGATATGTTGCTCTAGCATTCTTTAAACCAAAAGGCATAACTTTCCAACAAAAATTTTCCCAAGGTGTGATGAAAGCCATTTTTGCTTGGTATTTAGGAGCAATTCTGATTTGGTTGTATCTTGAAAAACCATCCATAAGAGATAAAATTCCACTCCCAGCTATAAATTCTATGATTTGATCCATATTAGGGAGAGGAAAATCATCTTTAGGGCATGCCACATTAATATCTCTAAAGTTTGTGCAAACCCTAATTTTTGTGGCTTCTTTCTTAGTGACTGGAACAACATTATAAATCCATTGTGCATAATCAATTGATTATATGAAAATGACATTTAAGAGATTTTCTAATTCACCTTTGACTAATAGTGTGACTTTCGGATGCATCTTTCTTAATTTTTGCTTTACTGGTTTAGCATCATGATGCACTACTAGATGATGCATGACTATAGAAGGATCTAAGTTAGGCATATCTGCATATGTCCATGCAAAGGCATCTGAATATTCTGTGAGAAATTCTATGTATAATATTTGTTTTTATTCACTCAATTCGGATCCAGTTTTGACCATATGAGGATTTTCTTCTGTCCCAATGTTAACTTTTAGAAAATTATCTATAACAATGTTCAAGTCTCTTTCAAAATTTGGTGGTGCGGGAGATACACCCATTTCTTGTAATTCTTCCAAAGTGCATTTAGCTAATTCCTCTTGAGGATTACATTCTTCTATATGGGCTATGCATGGCATGGATCCATCAAAGAAATACTGGTTTTGAAAAATTTCTTCTAAAGACACATCATGATATATGTCCCCTTCTAAACATTCATCCATAGAAGCCATCATGTCTGGATATCCTAATGTTAACATGTTACATGTATGCACTTTTCTAGACATTGCTTTTAATTCTATGTATTCTTGATATGTTATGAGATTGTCATCATCCTTGTATGGAAATGGCTCAGTTTTTGTGGGGATGAGTCCAAGACCACATCGGGTTGGCCATTCAATAACTTCTAAAGGTTCTCTTATACCCTTTCGATAAGGTCCTAAGCCTTTACCTCTATATCCCAAATTGCACATAATTTCTTTTGGTATTACATATTTATCAGAAAAATAGCATTTGGCAAATTCATTTTGATCAATTGAAATTTGTAATATTGAATACTTTCCAAAATCATATCCTGCAGATATAAATATAGAGCTCCCAATATGACAAATTCTCCCTTTCTTAGGTACTCCAAAGGTGCGGGGAGATGAGGAAGACTCAGATAATATCTTAGAATCTTGCGTAGCTAGATTAACTTCTTCAATTGGTGCCAAAATGGAGGATAAATCCACTAATCCTTCATCTAAAATTGCATATGAGGTAGATGGCTTATGTTCTTTATCATTTTTCTTAGATGTTGAAAATTTTAACTCTGTAGGGTCTATAGGTAATTCAGTCACTACAGGTTTAGGAAAAGAATTAGATATTCCTTTAGAAGGGGATGGTTCTTTTATTTTTATTGATACTTTATCACATGCTTTAGGTGATGGTGATTTAGAATGTGATTTAGGCTTATAGTGCTTTATGGGTGTATTTGTATTCTGAGGCATAGAAGTCATGGCTGGAAAAAATGGAACTCCTATGGGTTCTGCCAGAGCACACATGTCAAAAGGTTTAGGGTCTCCATGGATGATAACCAATTGATTTTTAAATTCAAATTTTACACATTGATGTAATGTGGAAGGAACTGCTCTCATTGCATTGATCCAAGGTCGACCCAAAATAATGTTGTATGATGCAAAGCAAGGTACAAAAAACACAGTTGTATCCAAAATTTGTGGACCAACTTGCAATGGGATTTTCATTACTCCACACGTTTCTTGAGTCTCATAATTAAATGCCTTAATAAGCATCTCAATTTTTTGCATGTCTTCTTTCTTAAACCCAAATCTTTGAAAAAATCATAAGTGCATATATTCAGTTAAGAACCATTGTCTATTAGAACTCTTTTAACTCCTACATCTCCAATCATTGCTGTAATATATAAAGGATTATCTCCAAACATACTTTGAGGAGGTATTTCCTTATCTTTGAAATCTATGAAGTTTACTTCATTTAAAGTTACAAAATTTACTATAGCGTTTGGTTCAATATCTTCTGGAACCATCATTTTGTTTAGAGTTTTCATTAATTCATCTCTATGAGTGGGAGAAGTTCTCAAAATGTCTAGAAGAGAAATTCTCACTGTAATGGTAGATAATTGTTCATTAATATCATAGGGTGTTCTCTGTTGTGAACCAAACACATTATTTCCTTTGTTAGGAGTTTTTAGAATAAATGGATTTGCTTTATCACTTTGGTCTTGTGAATTCTGGTTTTGGGCCTGTTGCCTTGTAACCACTCCTAGAGTCCCCACAAAATTGCTACGATCATTTGAGAGTCACTATTGTGACGATGGTCTAGTGGTAACTCTTCTTGGAAATGGTTCTTATGGAACCATCTGATCTGTAATAGGATTGATTGCTTCAGATTCATTTTCTAAACTATTTGAATTAGTTGAAGTGATATCCATTTCACTTTCATCATCACTTCCTTCACTATTCCCTTCATTACTCTCTAAAGTTGTTATTTGAAAATATCTTAAGGGGTCTGACAGTCATCTGAGATGTCGTAGTAGCATATGGCTTTTGTAAATTTTTATGAGGCATAAAACCACTAATAGTTCCCACATATCTAGTTGGATGGAGAACATTATGTTGTTCTACTTGACTTATAGCTTCTTTACTGTGTTTTGGTAAAGGATGTTGAAAAATATCCAGATTTTGATTTGCATTCTATTTTTGGGGTTGTTTTTTAGCATCATTTTAGAAATTTCTAGGAGGAAATTTCTCTACCTTCATATATCCTTTATCAATTAAATCTTGAATCATATGCTTTAACCTTTTACACAAATTTTTTGAATGTCCATCAACTCTATGAAAATTACAATGCAAATCAGCTCTAAACCCCGCTACAGTTGTATCGGGTTGTCTTATTTCAAGCAACCGAATTAAGCCTTGTTCTAATAACTAAGGTAAAATCATATGTAATGGTTGATTTAATCTGGTAAAATCTCTTGGAGGTTTATCAAGAGCTTTTAGTATGAAATTATTCACAACTTCAGTAAGGTTGATATTTTGATTATTCTTACTATCGGTAACTCCGTCACCGACTACTTGCTTGTTCTTATACTGATTTTTAGAATTCTTATCTTCATATTTCTTTTTATATTGACCTATTCTAATAAAGGTACTCTATACCCTTATCTCTAGGTAAATAGCTTGGTCAAAATATGTTATAGTAGTCGTGGAAAGTTCATAGGACAATTGTTCTTGCAAATTATTTATGAATATGTCTAGCATTTCTCTTTGTGGTAATGCAAAATACAACTTGCTTAAAAGTTATCTCCACTTAGTTAGGAATTCTGCAAAACTTTCATCTTTACCTTGCTTAATATTGTACAAATATTTAATAGTCACATGCCTCTCTATGTAGGCACTAAATTGATGTATAAACATCTCAGCTGTTTCTTCAAAATTCCTTAAGGAGTTGTTAGGAATTTGATAGTACCATTCCAAGGCTATGCCTCCTAAAATTTTAGGAAACATCTTAAGCATCAGTAAATAATCATGAAAGACATCATGAAATGCTATTCTAAACATGCGTAAATGCTCGATGAGATCTTCAGTTCTCTTATATATAGTGAACATTGGCATAGGGAAATGCTTAGGGTAAGGTTGAGCTATTACGATGGGATCCAAGGGTTGACTACACATCTCTTGATAGTTTTATGAGGGATGGTAAGGATCTATTTGGTCTAAGCGGGAATCCAATTACTTTACCATTGCTTCCAACCCTTGATGTCCACCAAACTGGTTTGGTTGCATCGTATCATTATATCCTTGATAATAATTAGGTGCAATTGTATTAGGATTTCCCATTGAGATAGTGTTATGCAAAGTATTTCTTGGTGGAACTATCATTTGATAATTATTCTTTTGCACTTTTTTGCCCTTTCGTTGTTGATTAAGGGCTTTGGAAAGTATAGAAGAAAATGTCTGTTGTTTAGCATTTGTTCTAACATTATTAAGAGGAATCTTAGAGGCTTGAGTTGTTTGTTTTCGAGGCCTCTGATTTATATGTATCATATTTTGTCTTGGTGTTTCGTCTTGATCCTCACTAGATTCCATGTAATGTAAGGGGTTGTTATGCACTTTAAGTGTGGCTGTAAAAGCATATGCTAGGTTTCCTTTTCCTTGCTTCTCTACTTCTATTGCTTGATTAAAATCATCCATATTATCTCTCATAAAAGATATAAAATTTTCAACGGATTCAAATTTAAAATTACCTTTAGAATTTAATTTTAGGTTGATTAAGTCCTACATCCTCACTGTCATTGTCATGATCTGAAGAAACATATTCTTATTTAGACCAAGTTTCTTCATTATTATTTTGTTCTAAGTATGGTTCTCGTTCTTGCTC
The DNA here is from genome assembly GCA_028583015.1 of Wollemia nobilis. Lineage (NCBI taxonomy): Eukaryota > Viridiplantae > Streptophyta > Pinopsida > Araucariales > Araucariaceae > Wollemia > Wollemia nobilis. Next base: position 4,340,988 of record JAQPPZ010000049.1, read on the forward strand.
TAGTTTTTGATCTTCTATTTCGTTCTCAATTTCTTTACCATTCCTTAATTTAGGCATTTTTGAATTAAGTTGATTTAGCAGATATATATGTTATATATATGTGCTAGGGTTTGGGGTATATATACTATTTATATATACCTAACTAATTAAATTAAATTACTATTTTTAGATTGATTTTTTCTTTTTTTTTGTTTATCTAGGACACATAGAGTAAGCAATTAAACACACAAATAATCACATGCTAGGTAATAATAGATTTTAATCTTCTTCAAATAATTTATGTATATCATTAATGGGCTCCAATTGATCAGGTGTCATGTAATGCTCTTCTTCAAATGTGAAGTTGTCTTGTAGGAACCTCATGAATTGTGCTAAGGTAATGCAATCTACTTCTAAGTTATACCTATAAAAATATATCTTGTGACAATACTCTCTATAGAATACAACTCTAGGGACGGTATTAAGCCTTCTCTTATCGTCTAGGATTATTTCTTGACTTTCTACGTGAGCTAAAAACTTATGTGTCGCTACGACATCATCTAGGTAGGTTTCAAAGGAGTAGAAATTAGGTGAAATCAAGGCTCTCTTATCAGTCAACCACCTTTCACAATATATTTGAATGTCCAAATGGGCAAGTTCTCTATAAGGATCTAGGATTCTAGCCAAGTCTATCCTACGGATTTGTTCAAGTTCTTCTTGTCTACTTTCAATAACATCTAGTCTTCTATCTAATTCAATCCAGGACTCTCCAGATGTTATATTTTCACTTTCATTAAAGTATGAGACTTCTTGAATTGCTAATATTGTAGTAACATTAAGACGAATAGCTCTCCTATAATTATAATATACCATCTAAAATGCAAATGCAATTTAACTATTGTTTTTTTGTTTTGATTTTGATTTTAATATTTAATTTAAGAATCACAAGATAATATAATGTTTCACGTCGGGTTCACCAAATAATGTAGGCCTAAAATTTTCGCACTCCTTTCCTCTAGGTTGATGGATCCACACCTCAGAGGGGAATGGAAAATGATAGAGCTACACTTCGAAAGAGAGGCACTTGATCGTGCCTTGTTGTGGTGATTTTTTGACGAATTGTGGGTTCACCAGGAAACTTTTGATGGTAGTTTCCGCACCTAGGTTGAGAATGAGGTTTAATATGTTTGTTTTCAGATCACTCATACAAACACCTAATGTTGGCCTTTGAATTGCAACTAACCTATCTATGATGCAATTTTTTTTACATTTTTTATGAAAACAACAGACATGAATAGAAATGACAAATGCAGTTGCTAATTCTATGCTTAAAAGAAATTCAAAACATACCTGAATCGAGATGTCTAATGAAGATTTTGATTTTTTGATGCAGAGTAGGATCGGTGCTATTTTGGTAGAATCGTCGTTGTTCCAGGCAAAATCGCTCAACAATTTGCTGAAATCACAAGCGATTTCGCTGCAATTTTGTAGCAATAAAACACAAGACACAAAATGGTTTTTTGGCACAAATATGATTCAAACTTTGATATGTTTCCTATTTAAGCATTATTTTTCAACTAAATGAAATATAGAAAAGGTTTGTAATAGATGTAACTACAAGAGTCTAAATGTTCATGAATTTTATGTAAGAAAAATGTAGATTTAAATTAAAAATTGATTAACATGATGGTGAATACCCAAGATGCATTGCTGAATTAATGAAAATATAATTAAATAACTAAATAAAATGGAAGAGAAGGAAGAAGAAAAAACATAATAAAGGTTTTTTCCCCCAGATGATCTATGAGCAAAATCGTTGCCAAGTCAACAGGATCGTTGCCAAGTCAGTAGGATCACTGCTATTTTCTACAAAATCGCACACCTACTCTGCCTGCTCACAACACGATTATGTCAATTTTTCTGTGATTTCACCGTTTGTTGTGCGATTTCGACTACAACCTGCAAGTGAAAATTTGCTAGAGAGGGTAATGGGACAATGATGTATTTTAGGCAAATACAGGTAAATTGAACACGAGAAGATTATACTAATGGATTCTCAATTCTGTTATTTTCTCAGGGGATCACTTAGCATGCTTTGCAATCAGGGAGTTAGCATAAAAAATGAATTAGAGGGGATATTAAATAGGATTAGGGGAAAGTCTGGGAAATCATGAGGTTAGGCCAAAATAGGGAAGGAGTTGGGATCCCTCCTATGTTTGGCCCCTGCCTAATATTGCCAAAATCCATCATTACAACCTCTTTCCAAACTTCAAAAACACAGTTTGAAACAGATTTTTGGCATTTTGCAAACTTGGGAAAATTTTGTTTTTGAGAAAAATTGCTTGACAATTTTGCTAGCCGCTCAAGCGATTTTGCTGAAAGTCAAGCGATTTTGCCCAACGGTCAAAACAACATTGGTTTGAGGGCGCAAAAATTGAGGCAAATGGATTTTTGCTTATTTTGAATGATTTTCAGATAGAGTTAGGTAGATTTTATGTTTTTATCAATTTTAATGTTTTTACTGAGTTAATCAATTTAAATGCGTCAAATTTAAAGTGCTACAATATATATATATATATATATATATATATTCAAGATTTTGTCTAAATAGAGCCCCACTGCTAGTCAGACATCTATAGCCCCGATGGAGTTTATTTGACTTGGTGACTGATTTGATCAATCTTTGCATTGCTTGTATTCCTCTTTTATAGTGAACTTTGTAAACCTGTATGTGACATGAGCATGTTATATTAGCCTTAATCAGTTTACCAAAATTATTTCATTTTTCAAAATCCCAATAAATGTCTCTTCATGAGATTCATTAAAGTGAAGCTTTGGCATAATATTTCATTGTTTCACACTCCACCAATTTAGTATACTTAACCAAGGATAACCATTAAATAGATTTATTTCCTTACCTTCAATTTTGTTTGATTCTTGGATTGTATTGTTGACTTATGAAAATATGTCATTTTATCAGTAATCATCCCAAAACCAAAACCACAATAAATGGAACTACTTAAAGTGTAAATTATTTGGACTATGAACATGAATCTAACACCCACACACAAAACTCCAAAATACTGAAGAAAACACAACAAATACATCTAAGTAACAAAAATCAACACACCAAACTGAAAGCAAACACACATCTATATACATATAATACACAATCACACACTTCATGGGCTAAAATAATGCTTTAAATGCAGCCCATTAACATGAAAATATAATTCCTTTCCATTCAAGGTTTGTAATATGAAAGTATTTTTACCTAGGATTTCAAAAATATGATAAGATCCTAGCCACAAACAATCAAATTTGTCATGATCTCACTTTTTTTCATGTTTTTGTCCCACAATAACACTAAATCAAAAATATTGAAATTTTTAATTGTAGCTCTCCTATCAAACCACCTCTTTACTACATCTTTATGTTTGCTAAAATGAAGTTTGGCTTCCTCTCTTTTCTCATCAAGATGCATCAAGTGGGTTAACTGAGCTTCAGTTTGATTATCAGTTCCAAGATAATATTTAATGAAATGAAGAGTTTGCAACCTTATATTAGTGGAAAAAATGGGGTCCTACCCATAAACTAGATGATATGGAGATGTTCCAATTGAATCTTTCACTCTATTTCTATCATACCAAAGAGCAAGTTTTAACTTACCATGCCAATCTCTATGATTCTTCTCAAGCAACCTTTTTATGCTAGAAAAAAAAAAATATTTAGAATATTTTGCCAAACCATTACCTTGTGGATAATAACTGGAAGAAAATTTTAGGCTCACCTTGTTAGCATATGCCCAATATACAAATAAAATAGAAGCAAATGTGAAACCATTATCATTTACTATTGCATTAGGCATTCCAAAATGAGTTATAATACAATCCTCTAAAAACTTAATAACAACATCAGTGGTAGAATATTTTATAGGGACTGCTTCTATCCATATGGTGAAGTAATATGTAGCCATGAGGATAAATTTATGAGAATCATAAGAATTAGGATTAGTTACCCCAACAAAATACAATCCCCATTGTGCAAAAGGCCTCATCTCCACCATAGGTTGTAAAGGTATGGTTGTGTTTCTTTCCCTATTGTCCACCATCTGACATGTATGGCAAGATCGCACATGAGCATATGCATATTCGAAAATATGAGGACAATAGTATCCTTCTCTAAGAGTCTAGTGTGTCATTGTGCTGGCTGACCCATGTCCAATTTTATATTTACCATGGAAGTCGTTAAGCACTTGGGTTTCCTCCCTTTGACTCACACAATGAAGGTATATGTCTTTGTGATTTATCCTATACAAAACACTAGATTTAATCAAAAAATTTGTAGATTTCAACCGTAATATTATTCTTTGAGTAGAAGTGAGATGCGATGGACACTTACTATTCAACAAAAAATATACAATATCTACACACCAATCAACTTAAGTAATTTCTTCTACAGTATAATGTTGGCATGAGATTTGAGGATCAATTTCAGCAATGGATTTTACCAATCCTTGTCCATGAACTAGATTCATAGGTTGGATTTTGAGGTCAAATTCTTGAAGTGTAGAAATCCATTTTCCTCTTTTCTCACCTAGTTCATTTTACAGAAACATAGTTTTGAGAGTAAGGTCAAGCACAATAGCATAAACCCTACTACATACAATGTAATTTCTAATTTTTTTATCATTTTAAATAGTGCATACATTTGCTTGTCTAAAATAGAATATCTCAACTCTATGCCTTTCAAAGGAGAACTCAGAAAAGCGATGGGATTTTCAACATTACCTTCACCCTTTTAATTTAGGACACTTGCAAACGAATGATCGAAAGCAAAACTATAAATATAAAATGACTTTGAATATTCTAGACTTACCAAAATAGGTGCCTTAGAAATAGCATCTTTAATGCCGTGGAAAGCATCCTTACTCTCATTTGTCCATTTAATTTCAACATCCTTTTTGAGCATTTCATTCAATGGTTTAGCAATCTCAACAAATTCGATAATGAACTTCCTTACAAAATTGATTTTACCAAATAATGATCTTAATTCCTTCTTTTTATGGGAAGGAGGTATTTCTTAGATAGCTTCTATTCTTTTGGGGTTAATAAAAATTCCTTCTTTTGAAACAATGTGACCCAAAAGCTTACCCTCTATTACTTCGAAGATGCATTTTCTCAAGTTTAGGGAGATCCCATGTTCCCTACATGTTTGGATAAATTTTCTCAAATATTTGACATGATCTTATCTCTTCTTAGAGGAAAAAAGAATATCATCCACATAAACAATAATGCACTTACCTATGAGTCACTTAAATGCATAATCCATGGCACGTTGGAAATTTGCACCTGCATTCAATAATCCAAAGGGAATTCTCTTATAGGAAAATATTACCCATTTGGTGGTAAAGTTAGTCTTCATCCTATCAATTGGATGGATGAGAATTTGGTTGTACCCTAAGTACCCATATAAGAATGACATCATTTCTGACCCATTTACCATTTGGAGTATCTCATCAATGGAAGGCAATGGATAGTTGTCCTTTTGAGATGATTTGTTCATATTTCTAAAATATATGCACAATATTATTTATCCACTCTTATTTCTTACAAGAACCAAGTTGGCAACCCATGTAGAATACCTAAAAGGAAATATAATCTTAGCATCTAGTAATATTTTCACTTCTTTCTCTATCAAGGGTTCTAACAATGGATTTGACAGGTCGTTGTCTCTATTTAAAGGGCTTGGAGTTAGGTTTCAATGGGATCATGTGCATTATGAAAATATGATCATAGGCTTTTAGTTCTTTGTAACTCTAGGCTATACAATCCACATATTCTTTCAATGCATGAATGATAGACTATTTTTCTTCACTTGTACATTCATTGGAAATGAATACCTCTTGTGGATTTTTTGCACTCCCTAAGTTGATTGCATCACATGCTTCTTTAGGGGGTGCTATGCTTTTTTAATATTTTTCTTGATACCCTGTATCAAATAATTTTTCTAGTGAAATAATTCCTTTAGGTATTTTATTTATTTTCTATGCTATTTCACTATTATCATCTGTTTCCTTTTGCCATCTCTCATCTTCATCTATGGTCTGATTTTTGAAAATACAAAGTTAGTAACAAACTTAAAAATGAGCCTGTCACTCTCAAAAACCTATATATTCCTAACGTTATCTGGTATTGAAGGACAGAAAACTAGCTCAATCAAAAACTTTTTGCATTTTTATTGTCAATTGGTTTGAGCATAACTGTAGCAACCACTAAAGAATCAGCCATCCTTTTACCTTTTTGAGAGATAAGGAAAATATTGAAAGCATAAAATTTTTCTATCAAATCTCTAACTCAAGTTCTATAATGGCTTAATATTTTGTCACGACATGCATATTGCCCTTTGACCTATTTAAAAACTAACTCAAAGTCTCCTACTATCTTGAGACACTTGACTTTCTTACTCAAAGCTAGTTGTAGCCCAAAAATAAGGGCTTCATACTCTACCACATTGTTGGTGCAATGGAACTATAATGTATAGGCAACAAGCAAAGGCTTGCTTCCCATACATGTGAGTTCAATATTAGCTCCAACAACTTGTCTTGATTTGGATCCATCAAATTTGAGAATCCAAACTAGATTTTTCTTTTCAAGAGGACTACAAGATAGGTTTCCTTCTTTACATTCTATGGTAGCCTCTATAATATCCAAGTTATAGACCCCTAATTTAGATTCTAAAATTTGAATTTCATTGGGCCTTTATATTCAATAATAATTTCCTTAAGTCTTGGCTCACTATCCACCTAGATTTGGTTTGCCAACCCTTTCCAAGGTAGCCACATAAGGTATGATTCAGTTACTACATAATCATTCAAATTCTTACTCCAATCCCTGACCAAAACCATTTTGTATTTGATTATAATATTGACCACTACGATATCGATATGATGGTGAATATTCGGTTTTGAATTGATCTAAATTCAAACTTTATAAAGGGTTTCTACCACATCCACTACAATCTTATCCAATTGTATCACCTTTCTCCTTGAAGTAATTGGAGTTAAACCTAACCTTTGGCAAATCTCAAGGGGCATGATATTTCTTGAGGCACACGAATCCACTAAATAATTATGCAAGTTTTTTCTTGCAATCCTAATTGTCAAAATAAAAGGAGGTACTTCTTGCTTCTCCTTTCATAAAACCCAGTGAGACTCAGCACCTTTGACCTCATGGGTTTTTCTAGGTGGGTATAATGCTTTCATAAAGGCTTCCTTCTAACCTAGCAACCTAGCAACCTCCATGAACGAGACATTAGCTTTAGTCCTTTTTAGGTCTTCCACTATGTCATATGTAGGTTTCTCAAAGTTTTGCATTTTTTGCATAGGTTGGAATGGTTTAATATTAGGTGGAGGAGGAGGAGGATTATTATTAGCTTTGGTATCCAGAGAAAGAATGGAATTGTTTTGTGGATTAGAGGAATTTTTGGGAATCCTAGACTTACTTCTCATGAAATAACCATGATTCCCTTTCCTAAACTGCCTAACAGCTTAAACTTCCTCTTCTGTGATTTCCTCATCATCTTCTCCTAAGACATAATTATCCTCTTCTTCTTCCTCACTCTCTTGATAACGAACTATTTAAGCCACCAAATCAGAATATTTTTCCTTAGAAAGATAATGTGGACCATCATTGGGAACTAGCCCTAAGTCATCGACTTGTGCTTGCAAACAGTTCATGTATCAAGAGATTTATAGGCACTCCTCATTATGGTCCTTAGTGTTTTACAACTTACATCTCTTTTACCAAGTAATATCTGTAATATTTATAATATAATCTAATCTACTAGGGCTTGCAAAAGCATAAGCTTGATTGGCTATGTGGTTAGTGTTGAGTGGTAATTTTGTCCAATTGCAAAACTACACTCTCCCTTAAGATTTTGATCACAAAACCCTCTCTTGCAAAGAAGTTAAAACAAAACAACTTCTCCAAGGTTCTGCTATATTAGCATTACACATGTGTATTAGTAATCTCAATTAAGATATATCAATTAAATACTAGGAATACCTTAGTGATTGCAAGTAACTGTTAACAAGGGGCATGTGTTGGTGTATTTTATTATGTCATACTTATGATTGTTCATAAAACTAAAGAAATTCAAATATTAATTGGCTCTCATATGACCACGATGTAGTGCCTTAATTCCTTTTATCTTGGATTATTTTAGGTAGATTTTATATTCCTTTATTAAGTAGATTTTAAACAAATTTTATCTTGCATTAAATCCTACTTTAAGCATGAAGTAGAAGATTAAAACCTATCTCTAAACATGAATTTCAAATGATGAAAGAATTATTTTTATGTCACTTTAAACCTCAATATGGAATAATTTGGATGATCAACTTTGTAGCTATAGTAGCCTTTGATATGATAAATAAATTATCCCTCTTTGATGAAATTAATTTTCACAAAGAGAGCAATTTATTGCATGGTCTTGAAATGTCATTATTAATTATCCTTCTTTAATGAAATCATAATTTTCATAAAGAAGAAATAATTTAATTCTTTAAAACAATAGCCTTTGATGTAATGTATAAATTACCTCTCTTTGATGAAATCATAATTTTCATAAAGAGAAGACAATTTAATGCTCTAAAGTGGTAGCTTATGAAATGCCATTAAAATTTACCCCCCTTTAATAAAATTGAAATTTTCATAAAGGGAAGTTCATTTATGCTTGCAAATGAAAATGTAAAGCTAAAAAATCTGATTGGCCTTCAAATTGTAAAAAATAATAAAATTCCAAAATTATAAAAATCCTTATAAAATAGCAATTTTCAACAATTTTTATAAAATCAAAATGTCTTTGAAATGAGTTCAAATTTGTTTCGGATGAAAGTTTAAAACTCCTTATTCACACCCATGTATTTATTTTTGTCATTTTAAACTTTTTCGATTTTTATTTTAATCCTTGAAGTTAAAAAAAAAACTGCAAAAGAAAAGTTAGAAAAATAAAATAAAATCTAGAAATGGAAATAAAATGCAAAAAATATAGAAAATGAACTAATAGCAGTTTCATGCTACCCTATCATGCAAAACTTGAGATATGAGAGTTTTCTGAACATAACCCAACCTAACCGGAACTGCATTTGCACATCCCAAAATAAGTTAGGTGCAAGATTCTAAGGAATAAAATGACTCCTCTATTTCTAGATATTCAACAATGCAACCATGAAATGCATTAAACATTGCCTATAAATATGAAAAACCGAGAAAGAGAAAATGGACATGACATTAAATACAAAAAGAATCAGAAATGATTCTCCTCTTATTTTGTTCAAAAGGTGCAAAAATCCTGCAACATTTTCATCAAAACACACCAAAATATTTCTGTTTTACATCTCCATTCTAGCAACATCTAGCCTTCCCAAAATAATTCAACCCTATTTTTCTATTTCGATGCAGTATTTAAAATTTTGCCAAAACTCTTAATTTTCACCTTTCTGGTTTCGAAATGTCATTCCATCCTTTTTCCACTTTTTTATGGCTTCGACACGTCCTTCCTCATTTTATTTCATAACGTTCTTTTCCTTTCCTTTTTTATTCGAGTATGCGATTATGAAACACATGCTTTCATGATGGTTTACGGGCATGTTTGATCATGATCTACATTTAGGTCGTTGGATTTGATTTATTCTCCTTGGCTTATTATAGCCATTATCATAACAACAATGTGCGTCCATATGTAACTGTAACCACTTTTTATTTTCATATATCCATATAAAGAATAGAACCTTTTAATACATCCACTCATTTACTTTTTTTTATCCACTATTGGTTATAGTAGCCACGTAGATATTCCTATGGATGATGGCTTTGGTGATATACTGGTGCCCATCCAGCTCACTGTTGCAATGTCAAAATATCGGATCTTTATTAGTCTTCGCGTCCTACTGTGGCACGGTCTATCCCTTGCACTTGTTGACGTTTGACTATGCATTCCATAGTCGTTCCTCCCATATTACATAAAATCAAAATTGATTGCAATGAATATTCATTCTCTATGGGGTCATGATTATCTTGTGTTGGAATTTAGTTCCTCTTTAATACCTCCTTTTTTGTGCTTACTACCAAAAAAATCTAGTGCTCCATGTATCCTCTTGCACCGGTGCCGTTACTTGTGCTATGTATCTGCACTTCCACGGGGTATAATAACTAGTGATTTGAATTGAACCATCTAGACAATGTAAACAACTCTCCTACTCGGATACCACGATGAGCTTCATGGTCAATTATGGGGATCAACAAATTTTGGTTTATGGACAATAATAAATTATTATATGAGCTAGCCTACACCATAAATTTTTACCACATCCTTGCCTTCCTTCTGGAATCACTCCCAAGTTCATGCCACTTGCATCATTAGGGTCCACGGGGTTCTTTCCAATATCTATTGACTATTTCATCTTTCCCTGTGCCTCAGAGGTACTCATCATCGAATCGTCATAGTTGTCCACCATGATAATGCTTCACCAATGTGCACTATATCATACCCAAAACGGTGTTGTCATACTAAACTATTCTACGTCACTCGTGTGTCCATTTACACTATGCTCATCCAGAATCTCTATTGTTATAATTTTGTGTGCTGTCACTATGCAAATTCCACCTTCATCGTTGTCTGGTTGTCAATTTTTCCACCTACCACTTTTGTCATGGCTATGTTGATGCTATCCACCTTGGTGATCTACCTCCATTATAGCCAATCGATACGTCACTGCCTATTGAAACACTGCAAATGCATGTCTATTTTACCCCTTTAAACATTTTGAATAACATTTACTGATTGCTCCATGTCCTATTTACATTGGTTATGATGATGGGCCCCATCACTATCGCCCGGGTTTGTCCGACTGCCATTGGCACCAGCACTGATCCATGTTTGTCGAAATATTGTCATTCAGTATTTGCCAACCAATAGAATCGTGTTGTGCTAATGTATAGTGTGCTAACTGGGTATCAAAATTATACTCCAAATATGATGGCTTCATTCAAACTGTCACCATTCCATCGCCCTGGTAGTCTCCGTTGGAGTCTTCGTTCGACATCAAAGCTATGCTTACAAATCCACATTGCCACGTATACAATGGAAACTCCTATCCACATAACTCGTGTGCCACTTCGGCGTAGCCGCTCACTCATCCACTTCTTCACTATCATTTCGGACCTGTGGGACCGTCCATGTCATCACCAGATTACATGCGTCATCCTTGTCGAATATCCAATCCTATGCACGTTGAAACATACATCTATTAGACTCCTTCGGACATTATTAAAATAAAATTAAAGCCTTATATTCTATTACCTTAATACACTACTAAACCTTTGGATTTAATTTAATTTAATTTTTTTTATTTATATATATGGAGTATATATATAAATAAATTTTATTGTATTATATATATTTTTTATTATAATAATATATATAAATAAATATATAATATTTTTATATATACTTATTTATTTATAATTTATTTTGTTTTGTATATATATATATGTATATATACATATATATACATATATAATAACCTTTTTTTTTAATTTATAAAACTATGGAAACTTGGATTGGACCTGAACACAAGATAACCTTTTGAAACTCCAACACCAAGCCTAACTCCAAACCATTAAAACCAAACTCAGAAGGAAATGCGAACACACATAAACCTATCAACACTCGAAAATATGATGAAAGAATATGAAAATGCTATTCAATGAGGAATCTTGGAAACTGGGATGTAATTATCATGGATACGACCTATCAAAATTATATCTAGAAAGATCCCAAAAAACTCATAAACATAAAATAAAATGTGGTTCCCTAATTTTGGGGTACATTGTGGAGCAACCACAACAAATGGTGACTCTGTGCACACCTAATACATGACACTTGTGCACATCATCACACTACATATTTGCACACTTAATTATAGGACACTTGTGCACTATCTCTCATTACATGCTTGCACTATTACTTACATGATACTTGTGCATATCCTACACATAACAATTACACAAAGAAAAATATAAATCATACTTCTAACTATAGACTCAAACCCTATTCTAATATTTACATTGTACCATAGGGATACATTAGCATGCACCAAATAATGTAATATTCTCCAAAAACCTTGGGCATTACAATGATAGGTACCCCTAACTTGATTTTTATAGCTTTGTAACATTTACAATTCAATTTTCAATGTGATGTAACATGGCATGAATTTTATTATTATTATTTTTGGTGTATTTAAGTTATTAATGCATTCACTTCAATATCTGATGGGTCTTCAATCATCATATTTTGTTGGTCAACTAGGTTAGGCTAAGTTAGATACTATTTTTGTATTGTTGGTTTAGTTTTAACATAACTTCATTGTTGTTCTTTTAAAGATTCCTATAGTGGATCTCTTTGTCCTAGTAGTGATAATGCTTCCAATGTGTTTATTTTCAAGGGTGTATTTTTTAACTCATTCATGACATAGAATTTTGATTCTATAACATTATTTTCACTACATAGCACAAATTTATGAAATTGGTTTGTGATAAGCATTTTATTTTTACTAGTTAATGATGGATATTTTGAGTTTTTGTTGACAAATTTATGCAACTTATATCATTCACCTTGTTTGCTCAATTCTCTAGTTCTTATTTTCTCTACTACAAAGTCACTTATTCTTGATATTTTTGGTTGTTGAGTTTGTGTTATTATTTATTCTTTATTTTGTGCTACAAGTTGGTTTGATGGCTTCAACCCTTTGTCTTTGAGATGAAGAGTTGATCGTCCTCTTCTCAACAGTATAGTACTTGTGCATGACTCTAGTTGCTTTCACAAAACTAATTGAGGTTACTCTTCAATTGCTTTATTTTACTTAGTGTTGTAATACCTTGTTGATTTATTATTATAACTTGATATTCAAAAGGAAAAAAATTATTGTATTCTATTATCCTAAAATTGGCAAAAACTATTATTGGTGTTATGTATGACAAATATTGTTTGTTTTTCTATTAATTATTGGTTCATCATTCATTGTTTTATTACTAGTTATTGGACCATTATTGATGGATCTACCATCATTGCTTGTTATTCTTGGCACTATTGATTATAAATCATTGTCAAAGCATTGGAGATAACCACTACACACTCTACTATATTATGCCCAATATTGTAGGCAAAGAACCATGGTTTGTTTATTTTAATATTTAAAATTCACCTTATTATTTTGCACTTGGTTTGTTGTTTGACCACTTGCTTGGTGAAAAACTTGATCTTTTGTGATATAAAGGGTTCTCCTTTGTTATCAACTTCTATTTTGTTAGCATCCTCCATTTTGTCTTTGATTTATCATTAGTTGATTATTCATGCATCTTACTAATTCTTCTATTTGTGGGTTTGACTAACCACAAGCTCCTCTTGATTGTTTTGTTAATTAACTCTAATTTACTTATGGAATGAGTGTAGTTGATGACTGTTGTGGAGTAAGTAATGTTGACATTTAGGGTTAGAATATGATTGTACTTGGGGCATTTTGACCTATGAATGTCAATGTGTAAAGGAAATTGGTTTGTAGACTCATTTTTTAATTGGTTATGTGGGATTGAAACGAGCCCCATCCATATTACATCATGACCATAAAGTGGTATTAAAACAACTTGAAAATTATGCATGTATTGTTTGGCAAGATTTGAACCTAGATCTCCTCCTTGAGTTGAGTTAATGTCATTTGATGTTTGTAGATTCTTTTTATATAATATAAAGATATTTTTTTTGGTATATTCTCCTTGGTAATAAATTTTGTTACTCTATTATTAAATTTTAATATAACTAAAATTTTTAATATTAGGTGTTTATGATATCTCACTTGTGTTTATATTCATCAAGTAATTCGAATTATTTGTGATCTTTTCTCTAAATTTATGCATGGTTAGTTATCTTGGCCAAAGTTGTGAGAATTTTTTTGCTTAAACTAATAAAAACGTTACTGATAAAACAAGATAAATATTCCTTTCCAATTTTATGCTATAAACAAAATAACTATATGCTATATAAATGGTCTATGCTTCAATTTTACATGTTATAATAATTCAAAATTATATTAAACCTCAATTTGACATGTAGGAAAAACTTTACTTAAGGTAAAATATTCAATCTCACCCAAGATATTACACAAATATGTTTTGCAGATTAAAAAAATCCCCATTATATCCTAAAGTGCTCACTTTTATTTTTTTGGTGCTTTTTATATAGATTAGTCTATTAGTAAAGAAAATACTTACAAATTTTAAAACTAATGTTCCCCCAACCCCCTCTCTATATAGCAAGATAGATAGTTTCTTTGATTATGCAATATAACCATGTAAACACATGAGACTCGAGTATTTATTTTTTAGATCATTCTATCCTATGTTTATATCATAGCTTGAAGTTATTTTTATTAACATGGGTGGCTATGCAAAAATAAAATAAATTAATAGGCAACTAAAACAAATATCACAATGTTATTTTGAAATAGGATAAAAATATTATTTTAGTTGTCATTTTAACTTTTCTTGGATGTAAAATAACAAAGGTAGTAATTAATTTTATATATTGAGTCATAGAAAAATAAAGTGGTCATTAAATTCCAATATCTTTAGAGGTACTAGATTACTAGAAAAATTTACCTTATAGTATAATTTATAGGTCCTTAGATTATTCTACCACTGGTCTAATAAGAATTTCACAATTGGCTCACACAACTCATTATCATTCTAAGTAGAATGTTTTACTCATAGATAGGCCAATATAGCACCTAACAAGAAGAGGAACAAGTACATGGAACCCTTCATGGATGAGAATTACTCTTAATTACATAAATAAACAAATAACTCTTTTCTATACTATTTTTTTAAATTTTGTTATAAAATTTAACTTTAAATTTAGTTATAAATTATAAATATTATTTAAGATAAAAAGATAAAATATATGTTATGAGAAGACCCTTATGGAGGATGATATTTACCCAATATGTATTTTATCCAATTAAACATCGCTTACCAAAGTATGGTGTACAACTATACCCTTATGGTGTACCACTCTGCCACTAAACCTCTACCTCCTTCTCTATATCTATCTTAGCCAGAAAGTTTGTCATTGTATTTAGAGCTCTACCCACATAAATTGAGATCACATCATCCAATTCCTTCCACAACTCCTTGATTTGAGTGACAAGAATCTTTAACCTCCATGTCTCCAAAGAAAAGTTCTTCATGCAATCCAAAGCTCCTACCAATATTTGAGAGCCTGTTTCTATAATTATCCTCCTATGACTCTATCTTACTACCTAGATAGAAGCAAATTTGATAGCTAAGGTTTTTGATTCATTGTTTGTGCCCTTGCCCAAGCCTTGCATTTTCTAATAGAGCATTTTCTCAACATGATTCTTGCAAATCACTTCAATTCTAGCTCTATTTGGATTGCATTTTACTGCTCCATCAGTATTAATTTTAATACAACCTTCTGTGGATGCCTTCTAAATGAATTTATCTTATATTTCCTATAATTTAGCTTACTTCTCCATCCCTCCTATATCATCCCGAGTTTCCTCTTTAGCATACATTATCACTATTTTCATGACTTTGCTCCAAATGACCTACCAGACCACATCCAAGGATGAAAATATTTATTTAAAATTCTATCATTTCTCTCTAGCCACAATTACCACCAAATAAAATTTAATCGAAGCTTCCACTCGATACAAAGAGCTTCAAATTTTAATCTGCTTTTCTATCTTTCCCAAATATTAGTCTAGTTTAGATCATCATTGACTTAGATTTTATAAGCTAACACCTATCTCTCCCAAATCTAGCACGTGAATATGCACTCAAACATCAGGTGGTCAGATGTTTCCTCACTTTTGTAGCATAACACACACTAAGATGGGCCAATGATACCTCTATGTCTTATATGATCAAAGGTAAGAATTCCATTGTGCATGAATTACTACACAAAAGTTTACTTTTGGCCAACCCTTGGACTGCCAATTTTTTCTCCAATCCTCAACCTAATATGCATGAGGAGGGTCAATAAGGATCTCTTCATATCCATCCTTCAGTGTGTCGGCTCCAAGGCTCCTATAGTCCTAAGCTAATGCATCCTTCTCATTTGTATGTGTGAAATTTTTTTTTTTCTAGGATTTTAGTCATGACGGGTGCTAACTCTATTCATGAGAAATCTCTTTGCAAGGATTTTAGTGATGACGGGTGCTAACTCTATCAATGAGAAATCATTTTGCAAGGATTTTACTCATGACAACTGCCAATTTTGGAGGGATTGGAGTTGGGACCACTTGTCAAACTTATTAATTTGCTTAAATGTATAATCCCCATGCTGGTTGGTATTGAAATAACTTTCAATCTTGATCCAACCCCTGCTTTCTATGGCTATTTCTACTAGTTGCAGCTATGAAAATTCAACAATCATAAGTAGATATTGATACCACAAATCTGTCCAAAATCATGTCTTCTTCCCTCTTCTCACTTTGCAAAATAATCTTTTATATATATATATATATATATATATATATATATATATATATATATATATATATATCTTATCATCAAACCTCGTTAAATTTAAATTTATTAAACATTTTATTATAATGAACACCAAGTTTAAATATAACTTAAGTTTAAGTTTATATATAAAAAATATATATATATATATATATATATATATATATATATATATATATATATATCTTATCATCAAACCTGTTAAATTTAAATTTATTAAACATTTTATTATAATGAACACCAAGTTTAAATATAACTTAACTTTAAATTGATTAGAAATATTTTTTTTCCATGTTATCTCTCACACAACTCAATTGTGAATGAAAAGGAAAGAACAAGAATGAAAAAAATCAAGGAAAAAGACAGACATTAAAACCATATACTGTGACTATTCATTTTCGTCAAACATGTACCTTGTGGAGATAATGACTTGACTTATCTTGTGTGTTAGTGTCTGAAACAGCTATCTATATATACAGAGAGGATAGAGACTTTTGGAAAAGGAAACCTCATAAAATGGGTGGTGAATAAGAGAGAAGATAATGTTTCAACTTCATGTCATCAATGCCTTTACGCTTTTTAATATTTATTCACATACTATCTTTTAAGAGACTGTAATAAATGCAGAGTATCAAGATATGTCATAGTACGAGTCGGACTGCATTCACAAAAATACAATGAAAATGTTGAACGTCTATTGAAACGACAAGACAATAATAAATAAATAGAAAGAAATAAAGCGATTGTTACGAGAGACTGGCTTTTAATTACAGTAATCAAAATGATTACATTTCAAAGAATGCATTAGTTATAAATTAGTGGTGATGATAGAGTGTTTTTTTTTATAGTGGTGATGATAGTGTTTTTTTGATAGGTTGATAAGTTGTTTCTTTTTACTTGAATAATCAAAATCTCCCTTGACTTTATTTTTAATCAAGAGATTAGTTCTAAAACATAAAATAAAATAAAATATTACATTTTTTTATAAAATAAAAATAAAAATAAATTAAAATATAAATATAAAAAATAAAGTGTTTAATGTTTGCCATACATTTTGTTTTTTAATATATAATAATTTTTTAATTATTGAAGCATGTATAATTATATTTTTTTATCATCGTTTTATTTAGACTATATTTTTATATAAAAACATGTCAAAAAAAAATATTTACCATATAAAACTTTAATTGTATATAACTTAAATATTTTTAATGGTTTTATTTATTTATTTATGTTAATAGGATATTTTAATAATTTATATAGTTAGATAAAATTTGAATTTGATTTTCTTTAAAATTTTAAATATTTAATTAATTAAAATTATACTATTTAAAGTAGTTATATAATTTAATTAAATTTAAAATTAATAATAATATTATATTTTAAAAACTAATATAAACTATGGATTTATAGTAACCTCAAGATATTTTAGGGCAGTGACTTCTATTATTTGATGGATGGAGTCCTATGTTTGACACTTTTAATGGGTTTGCTTAATTTCAAAGTCTTTGATTTATTCAAGCACTCTAAAGTTTATTGTAATTTTTTTAGTTTTATGTGCTTAGTTTCAGTTCTTAGTCTGGATTCAATAGGTTGTAAGTGGAGTTAAGTTATAAGATTATTTTAGATGCATGCATCCAGTCTAGAAAATTTAGTTTTTCTTTGTTGGTATTTACAATTGTAAATCTCATGATATCAATTTTTCCTTTGGTGAGCCTTCTTGGTTGATGATATTGTCTTCTTGCTAGGCAAGAATGTTTCTTCTATGTGCTGGAAGGTTGGTTTGCTGCTTCTCCCGCTAGGCAAGAATGTTGCAATTTGAAATATGAAGTTTTAGCAGGAGGTTCAATTTTAAAATATTCTTTAGCACTCATGTTTCTTTTTACTATTAGGTCAGCTTCACGTTGGATGACTGGACAATTTGATGAAAATGCCGTATTTGAGTGCCCGTGGGATCCATTGACTTGTACTTTTTTAGGTGTTCTGATTCATTTTGCTTTTGTTGATTGGTGGATAGACTTTGTTTCTCTTTCTATGCTTATTGAATATCTATTTGTTTAGGTTTGGGGACCCTTGGAAAACCCCTTTGTAAAAGGTTCAGGGACCCTTTCAAAACCCCTTCTTTTACCAAATCAAAAAATAAAAAATAAAAAATAAAAAAATACTTTTTATTGGAACTAAAAATTATATTCAATAAAAATAAAAGAGGTTCCAACAAAAAGGGAGCTGGAAAGATCACAACTTGAGGTGCAAGGCCATACATATGATCAAAACTAGAACCAACCCCTAAAATGGTAAATACATAATATAACTAAGCATATAAAATAAACTAGAGCAAAAAAATCTAAATTTTAGAACTATAACTCTAGGCACCAAGTAGACTTATTGCTCTATCATCCCACATCTATTCAAAGCCAACACCGTAAAGTTGTTGAAAATATTGGGCTGAATGGGTGAAATCATTTTTTAGGTAGATTGTCTCCATTGTTAGGATCCCATCCTAACACTTGATGTAATAATATTTGTAGAACGTGGGTAGTACCCATGTTAATATTTTGTAATGTTTTATTATAATTTCAATTAAGAAACACCTATGCCAAATGGCACCCTTCTATATAACTGTTTCTTCAAGAATGTAATTGATTGTAGGTAGAAGATTCTAGCCTGAGTGGCATTTGCATGTAAGCCAACCTTGGGAGTTAGGTGCTACAGAAATTACTTAAATCTATGAGAGGTAATATTGTACACATATTTTTGCATAATTGAATGAAATATTGAAGGAGGTTGCCCCCTCGAAGAGGTTTGCGATTCAATGCTATTATGATATTGTTCTTTTTATGCAATTTACTTTCGTATTATGCATTTTATTTACAAGTGTGTTGTGAGCATGTGTGTTTATTTTCAAGTATTTGTGTGAGAGTGTTATTTTAATAGTAGATTCCTAAAAAGTGGTATCAAAGCACTTTACAAGGTTGTGTTTTGCTACGACTGCAATGGATTCTGCCAATTTGACTGTTAGGTATAAGATTTTCGAGTTCAATTTTTTCATTTGCATATTTTTCTTATTAAAAAAAATTACATATTTAAAATATTTTTACAGTAGTTGAGTAGGTTAAAAACCATGTGTCGAGGGTTTTAAAATATCACAAAAGAGTTATCATTATTGGCTAAGGTAGATAGTCCATAAAGCGTCTAGTGAAGTGAGGGGCGGTTAGGCTTAAATACCTAGGCCTTAGACAACACTCACACACATAATTGAGCTCCCACACATCTTTGGGTGTATTGAGAGACCATCTAGTATTTAACAACATTTTATCCCTAGGAATATTTTTTGACCTTGTATTATCCATAGTGCATGAGACACAACATCCTGAAAGACTACCCTCTCGCACTGTTAGAGAGGCAAACAATGTGCTCAAGGGTATGTGTGAAATCCTCCTTGAGTAGTGGCCTAAAGTACTGGTCAAAACACTATTGTTCATCACTGCAGTATAACAGAGGGCCTATGTATATTACATATACCCTTTCCTAGAGTACCTTGGTTTTGTTTAAACTTGTAAATAAGGTTGTTCTTCAAGTCTTCTATTTTGCTTATCTTACAACCAAAATCCCAAACCTATTAATGTATCCTACACAAAATATAAGAATACGAAGAAGACATCCCTATTATAGAATTCCTGCATGCACAACAAGCAATACAAACTTCCAAAATAATAACAAGGGGACAAGAATTGTCAGAGTCTAAAACAAGGGGTCATAGTAAGTTATAGTTAGAAAAATTTCATCAGTAACAGTGAATATAGGGTGGTAAGGAATAAAAGTATCATAACAATCACCTACACAGTCAGAATAATTACTTGTGCTAGTCTAAATAGTTAGAGAATATCAGTAACAGTCAAAATCAGACAAGGAACAAAACAATATCAAGAAATAGTTAGTGGTCAAATAGTCAAAAATGGTTACAAAACAGTATCAATAATAAGAACATACAGGATAAAGATAATTGATAGAGTTTTAGGAACCAATATTCAGAGGCAAGCCTGACCTTACAAGTGAAAAATTTGAACCATTATCACTAAAAATAGCATTAGGCATTCCAAATATAGTAATAATGTGCTCATCTAAAAAATTTACAACTACTTTAGTAGTGCAATTCTTTGTGGGTACTGCCTTGGTCCACCTAGTACAGTAATCTATAGCAGTAAAAATGTACTTGTGACTTGTAGAAGAATTATCATTAGTTATACCTATAAAATCTAACCCCTATTGTACGAAAGGTATTTCTTTAATAACTGGCTGCAATACCATGGAAGTGTGTTTCTCTTTGTTAGCTACAACCTAACAAATATGATAATTATGAACACGGGCATGGGAATTCTTATAAATATGAATCTAATAATAACCAGTTCTTAAAATTTGATGAGCAGTAGCATTAGTAGAACCATACCCTTTTCCATATTTAAAACTTGAGAAGCTTCATCTTTATGTAGGCATCTAAGATAGATTCCTCTTGTACAAAACACATGCTTTTATCATAAAGTTAGCACATTTCAATCATAATACTCTTCATCATGTAGCATTAAAGTCAGCAGGACATTTACCATTAAGAAGAAAATATACAATGTCTTTATACCATTCATCATTTGTGATGTCTTCGATTGAATATTGCTGACAATTGATTTGCGGATCTATTTCAACAAGCATTTTTGTCAGACCTTGCCCTCGAACCAACTTCATAGGTTGAACTTCGAGATCAAACTCTTGCAAAGTGGAAATCCACTTCCCTCTTTTATCTCCTAGTTCACTCTACAATAACATAGTTTTTACTACAAGATCAGGTACGATAGCAAATATTCTACTATGTAAAATGTAATGCCTAAATTTCTTAACAATTTTGAACAAGGCATACATTTGTTTATCTAAAATTGAAAATTTTAATTGTGCATCCTTAAAAGGTGAACTCATGAAAGTGATGGGATTTTTAGAATTACCTTCATTCTTCTGAGTCAACATAGTAGAAAATGAATGCTCCGAAGCAAATGAATAAATGAAGAATGGATTTTTATAATCGGGACTTACTAAGACAGAAGCCTTTAAAATAACATCTTTGATACTTTGAAAAGCTGTTTTAGCCTCAACAGTCCAATCAACATTAGCATTCTTTTTTATCATACCATTTAGAGGTTTAACTACTTCAGCAAATCCAAAAATAATTTTTGGAACGAATCTTTCCAAAGAAATATTTGAGTTCTTTCTTACATCCTAGTATAGGATTTTTTTGAATTGCACTTATCCTTTTAGGATAGATGGAAATGTCATCCTTTGAAATTACATGTCCTAACAACTTTCCTTTGATTAAACCAAATATGCATTTTTTAGGATTTAAGGAAATTTTGTGTTCTCTACATTTTTGAAGTACTTTCCTCAAATATTTAACATGATCAGCTTTATCTTTTGAAAACACACGTATATCATCTACATAAACCACAATACACTTATCGATCAGATCCTAAAAAGCATAATTCATGGCTCATTGGAATGTAGCCCCTGCATTGAGTAGACCAAATGACATTCTCCTATAGGTGAATGTTCCCCATTTAGTCGTGAAAGTTGTTTTCATTCTGTCCCTTGGATCAATGAGTATCTGATTATAACCTGAGTAACCATCAAGAAATGACATCATTTTTTATCCATTAACCATTTGTAAAATGTGGTCAATAGAAGGTAAAGGATAATTATCTTTTTGTGATGCTTTGTTGAGATTCTAAAGTCGATACACAATCTAATATCTCCAGTTTTATTCCTAATTGACACTATATTTGCTACCCATGTTGAATGCCTAATGGGAAAAATAATTTTAGCATCCAACAACTTTTTAACCTCCTTTTCAATTAGGGGCTCTAATAGTGGGTTAACTGGTCTTTGTTTTTGCCTAAATGGTTTGACATATAGCTTTAGTTGAATGGTATGAGTTATGATATTTTTGTTATAAGTTTTGATATTTTCATAACTCCATACAATTACATCCTTATAATATTTCAATGCATTCATGATATCTTCTTTTTCATTATGTGTGCAAGATTTACCTATGAGTATGTTTTGTGGATCATCAGGATTACCAATATTAAAAGCATCATAGGCATATTTTGGCAATGAAATATTATCACATTGTTTAGTTTTGTAACCAATATCAAAAAGTTTCTCGAGTGAAAGCATACCTTTGGGGATTGATTTTAATTTAGTGGTTACCTCGTTATCTTCATCAAGATCCTCTTGCAACCTTTGATCTTCATCAATCACCTGATTTTCAAATATGCCCGAGTTAGTTACAAAACTGAATATATGTCAGTCACTCTCAAATACTTGTAAAATATTAACATTATTAGGTACTAAAGGACAAAGAATTAAATCAAATGAAAAAAAATTAATTTTCTATTATCAATAGGATTGAGTGTACCTACTGCAATTGCTAGCGAATCTACAATGTGATTACTTTTTCTAGATATTAACAAAATATTAAAGGCCAAAAATTCATCAATAAAATATTTAACTCTATTCATGTAGTGTATTAGTCTTTTGTCATTATAGGAATATTGACCTTTAACTTGCTTTACAACTAATTGAGAATCTCCCAGAACTTTTAAACATATGATTCCTTTATTCAAAGCTAATTGTAAACCAAAAATTAATGCCTTGTATTCTACTGTATTGCATGTGCATGGAAATTTTAACCTATAGGAAAAGAACAAGGATTTAATTTTTGGGTTTAATGAGTTCTATCCCAGCACCACTACCTTGCTTGGATTTAGATCCATTGAATTTCAGCATCCAAAAAAGATTATCTTTGACAAGTATTTTAAAAGATAGATATTTTATTTTAGACTCACTTGCCATCATTTGTGTTTCTAATGCATAAATGCCTAACTCAGTTTCATTATAAATAACCTCATTAATTTCTTTATTATAATCTGTTATCATATTCTTGAGTCTAGGCTCCCTTTCCACTTGTATTTGATTGGCAACACCTTTCCAAGGCAACCACATGTGTGAAAAATCTGTAGAGAAATACCCATTCAAGTTCTTGCTCCAATATCCGCTCAATAACAAACCATACTTGTCAGGAATATCGACAACATGAATATCTATATATTGTTGTACTCTAGGCTCTGATGACAATTGAATATAAATATTCTTAAGCATGCCTACAACATTTACTTTTTTTTTATCCAAATGAACAAAAATTCTATTTGAAGGTACTGGTTTAAGACCTAACTTTTTGCAAACAACATAATACATCACGTTACCTGAAGCTCCAAAATCACCATACAGTTATGTAAGTTTTTACCTACAATTCTAACAGTTAAAAGAAAAGAAAAAGCTTCCTCTTTCTCTTTTTGAGCAACATATTGTACCTCTTTGATTTTATTAACTTTATTTTTACTTTGTTTATCAAAAGCTTCCATTAATAACTCTTGCTGATTGGATAATTGTGTAGCTTCAAATAAATTGATATTAGCTTTGGTCTTCTTAAGATATTCAACATAGTATACATTATATTTTCAATGTTTTACATTTTTGGTGTAGATTTAGATGCATTAGGAGGAGATGGAGGAACAATATTATTATTTGCATTAACATCAGGGGTAATAATAGAACTATTAGGAGGAGTAGAAATAGTATTATAAGACTTATTTTTACTTCTCAAGTGATAATTGTGATTCCCTTTTTTGTATTGTTTCAATGTTTAAAATTCTTCTTCGATTACCTCATAATCTTATTCTTCCTCATCTTCATTATTACTTGGACCAAATGTTTCTACTAAAAAAGTAGAGCCTTTGCATTTTCTTGAACTAGCTTCATCAAAAACATCCTCATTAGAAACCAACTCCAAATTATCTATTCCTTGTTGAAGAATATCTACAATAGGTTTAAATCCTAAGCATTCATGTTCATTATGTTCATTAGTGCTATGCAATCTACACCAATTATCCAAAACCACATCAAAAATATTAACAATAGTAGTTTTTTGACTAGCACTAGTGGAAGCACTATTTTGATTAGTAACAGGAGTTGGTACACCCCCATTATTTGGCTTTGTGTTCCACTGTTTCCTTTGCATTGTAAAATTTCTATTTGATTGTGAACTTTGTGGTGTTTGTTTTTGCATTTGAACCATATCACTACTTAACTTATGATACATCCTTTTCAAATCTGCTAATTCTAAATTAGACTCATTAGGAGGAATAATAGTATTAGTAGGATTGGTTTGATTTCTAAAATTTGGAACATTCTGATTTGGCATTGCATTTTGAATATTCTGATTTAGTAAAGTGTTTTGAACATTCTGATTCAACCAAGTGTTTGGATACATTAAATTATTTTGATTTTGAAATATTTGTTGAAACATTGAATTAGTTTGATGAGCCTACATTTTGTGTTGGTGCTACATTTCTAAAAGTAGGCATATTATGTGCATTGTTATCAACTGTATTATGTGCAACAAGATAATTTTCTAAAAATATTGGATTGTTTGCATATGTAGGTGTTGTTGGATATGTGGGTGTTGTAGCATATGGAACTATGTTTAACATGGGTATTTGATGAGATAAAGCATGATTAATCATTGGAATTTGGTTGTACATACCTAGATGTCCAATTGAGGGTAACTGACCTATCCCATGGCTTTGAGGTATCAATTGTTGTTCAACCGTAAGTGATTCTACGTATGTTGTAGTAAGGGTTTCCATATGACCTACTCTTCTTACAAACATAGCAGTTAATGGATCCAAAGCTCCAAAATACATTTGAATGCCTGCAATTTTTGCAATAGCATATAGAGCAGTTAGTATTGAATACGTTCTATGGAATCTAGTATAAAACATTCTTAGTGGTTCATTTGCTTCCCTTCTTGTAGATGCAAATTGGAGATAAATGCTTGCAGGATCTATAGCAAATCTGAATTGAGTAATAAAAGCATATTTTAACATTGTCCAAGAAGTAATGGACCCAAATGGTAAGCAAACATACCAATCATAAGCAATATCATCAAGGGTTAATGGAAATAACCTACAAGCTATGTCCTCATGCTCGACCTATAATCTAGATAAAGCATCAATATAAGTCTGTATGTGTTCTTCTACTAAACATGTACCATCATGTTTATACTTAGGCAAGTACTTGTCTATGTTTTTAGGCATATCATGAACAACTCCTGCAATATTCAAGGGACTTCTCTGAGTTCCCATCCATGCTAAATTTGGGGCAACCATAGTAATGAGTGGAGGTGTAATTAATATAACATTGGGGTTTTGCTATGAATTGCTAATAGGTGATGGAATGACAAACTTTTGAACTTGACTTTGTCTATACCTCCGAGTGGGAGAGAGACTTTAAAAAATGGTATCTCCAGGAGATTTAGATCTTGTTATTATCTTTTTAGGTTCTAGTTTTGAAAGAAATATTGAATGATATGAACCTTAAATACTTTGAAATACAATTCTCAAATATTATTGCAATGTAACGATAAAATCATAATATCCAAGTAATGTATTTAAGCATTAATTTTTTAGAAAATGAACAATTGAATAAATGAGAATAAATTGAATGTTTTAAATCAAAGTATCTGATTTCAGGCCCTTCTTCTAGCACTATTTTTATTGAGTGATAATTTTCCCAGTTGCAAAACTACACTCACAGTTAGGATTTCTAAATGTAAAACCCTCTCTTGCAAGGAAATTGTTAGTTTCGATATTGTTGTTACAATATGCTTAAAAACTGTAAAACTATTGAAATGTGAAAATGAACTATTGAAATGTGAAAATGATGCTAAAATAACTTCAAGGTGCACGTTGCCATTAACAAGGGACTTTATTTTTAGATATTTGATTTACAATCATTAAATGTGATGTTCATGAAATCCACTTCCCAATTATACGATTAGTGATTAAATTTGCCCAGATCTGACTTTATAAATTACAAAATTTAATTAGAACATTTAACAAATAATTTTAATTAAACAATGTTCAAATACTTTAGGTTAAAATTTGCATAAAAATTATTTGAACATTTAATTAAAATTATTAATGTTTATTTCCAAATATAAAGTTTCGAGAAACTAAAATGAGAAATAAACATATTTCCTAATTATAAAGTTTTAAATTTTAGAATATCAAATTAGGTTGTGATTCCGTGAATTGAAATTTAAATGAAAATAAAACTTTCAGGGTAAACAAAACTGAAATGAAAATGGAATTTTGACTTAGAAACAAAAATTTTCTAGAATTAAACCCAATCTAAATCTACCAACATTAACCTAATATAATTATAAACTAAGTGCTATATTATGAAGAATAAATATTTAAAACATATCGAATCATTAACTATATAAAACATCTTCATTCAACATCCATGCTTTAACAATATAAAATTGATATATTTATTTAAATCTACAATAATTGCCCTTTCAGAAATTTTTGTACTCAACAATGCAGCCCTATGTGTAACCTTCCTTCTCTATTCCTTCGCTGCTCCTCTTTCTTTAATGCTTCTTTCTTTCCAAATTGTTCGACCCTATTCATGAGTTTTTGGAGCCTCTATAATTTTAGATATTTGGTTTATCAATTCGTTCATTTGCGTTGCTTCCGTTTTATAACAGCTTATGAAACCGATTTCCAACTGTTCTCCATTCATAATTTCGAAAACAATATTTATTATGATAAAGTCTTCCCATGCATGATATAATATACTTTTCATGTATTCTTTATTGACCATATGTTTCATGAAATACCCATTCTTAATTTGTGCCTTGAGACTTATAATAAATTGTTATTCATTTCAAAGATAAAACAAATCTTTCACTTTTGTACTCTCATATACAACCATATCAATACTCTTTGTACTATGCATAACCTTTAATCTTGTCTAAGGTGACATCTGAACTCGTTTCAATATTGGTGTAGAATTAAACTTTATCTAACCCAAGAATTTAATCGGAACGTCCTCCATTATCACCCGGATGGATATGAACCAACATTCTATATACAATATTGAATTGGAGCTCCATATAAATGTTATCATTATATGCTATCGAAAATGAGGAGGGGAACTGGAGCTCCATATAAATGTTATCATTCTGTATACAATATTGAACTGGAGCTCCATTTGTTTACACATGCCATCGAAAATGAGGAGGGGCACTGTTTTCATATGTATAACGGATTTACACTGTTTACTTCGAAAGTGTCTTGCACTAGTTTTCAAACCCTGCCTCTAATAAATCGATAGCTTGTTTAAAAATCGCCCACACAGACATCTATGTAATTGTGGACCTACCAAATTTTTGCCTTCGCAGCCATATCTAAAATTATTCATAGCCGTCATCGCCCCTGTAGATACCTCCAAAACTCCGTTAAAACTATTCACTGTCGTGTCTTCAATTCCTATCTGACGCTTGCATCTTTGTTGCTGTACCATCATCTAATTCTATTTGGCGTTCTATAGAATGGGCTGGTCGAATACCACAATCCACACATTCTTCTTCCTGAAACTGCTACTCGCTGTGTACTCATTTTTCTAGAATAGCCATGGATATTTTTCTCATTGGCATAATCTACTCAGAAACTTATACGTAGTCATAATAAGGATTAAATACCACATGTATTAGGTGTTACATAAAAAGCATTTTATAATCACAAACACTTACATGTTTGTTTGATTCAGCCAAGCCACTGGGTGGCTCTTCGATATGTGCCTCTTGATTTTTTATAAACTAAACTCTGTGTCAGAATGTTGACCACTCCTGGTTTGCTTTTTAGACAGCGCTGCTTACCTTTGATAAACCTGCAAACATAAAATAAACAAACTTTTATTAAATATTAAAAAAATATATATTAAATTAATTTTAAATGTTTTGAATTATATCCAACCATTTGTAGACGGCGCTGCTTACCTTTGAAAAACCTGCAAACATACAAATAAACAAAATTTTGTTATATATAATATATATATATATATATATATATATATATATATATATATATATATATTTAATTAATTTTAAATGTTTTAAATTATATCCAAACAAAATAAACAATTTAAAATTAATTATCTTTATAAAAAAATTCAAACTCTTGGATATTGAACCTTTTATTTAATGCATTTTTAAATGTTTTAATAATATATAAAACAAGATCGAATTTTATTAATATAGAAAACAAGATCGAATTTTATTCACCCAAACAACAAAACACAAACCAAACATCAAAATTTCAACAAATTTTCAGTGTGTCCCTAATTTTAGGGTAAGTTGTGCAATGGCATAATCCTAGGACAATATTGTAAGTTAAGAGTTGGACTAATTATGGGATGTGGATGACCTACTTGCTTAAACATGAGGGTTCATATGGATTCCATGATACACTTAATGATTGCTTGGTTGATAAGTAAAAAGTTGCATATAAGTATAGGTGTATATGGTTTACATTAACCCTTATGCCATGAGGGAGAAAAGTTTATTTATGTTGTTACTGTAGGTGTGGAAGGCCACCTTGAGTGATATATCTATACCTCAAATAAATCTATGTTGAAACCTATATGTGTGATCTACCAATTGTCGGTCTAGAAGTTAACTAGTTAAATACCTTGAAATTGAGTCCTTTGCAGGTAACATCTTGAGTTGGGATAAGTCATACATTAATGAATAAATAACTTAGTAACTCCTTAAATGACCCCAAATAATAAAGAGAAATATAAAAAAAAATTAATACTCCATAAAAATTTATTAAATTAAATGATGAGTGGATAAGAGGGAACTAGAAAAAAAGTTGAAGAGCAAGGGAAATACAGCTAGAAGAAAAGGATTTACAATAAAGGGGTGAAGAATGAGGAGATAATGACAAAGGGAAAAAAGAAGAAGTGGGAAGGAGTATTAATAATTTATGTTGGCAGGAGTGAAAAAGAAGGGGTGAAGTTTATGGTAGGTAGAACAAACTTAACAACTCTTGGTAGCTCTAGAACTTCTAAAAGAAAATACAACCCATATGGTTTAGTTGAGAAGAAGTAAGTGTGTGTTATCATTAGATTATATCCTTGTTTATTCTTATTCCTTGTAATGTGTGCTTGTATGCTTGACTGAGATTATCGCCTAGAATATGTGTAATAACTCTCTACAATGTTTAACATCATCCTTAATAGTTACACGAACCAACTTATTCATAATTTTATGTGTATGAGTCTCAAACGTGTAGCTTCAAGAAGAAGACTAGGGCAATAAGGTGTATGGGTACTCCATAATATTTTATTCGACTTGGGGTGGAAGTGGATCCCTAGGATTAATATCCGACTCTATTGTGAAACATGATTGGCTATACCCTCCATTGGTTAAGTAGCCATATTATTCGACTTGGATACTCCATAATATTTTATTCGACTTGGGGTGGAAGTGGATCCCTAGGATTAAGTGTCCATCCCTATTGTGAAACATGATTGGCTATGCCCTCCATTGGTTAAGTAGCCACCCTAATATACATACGTACATGCAATATATATATATATATATATATATATATATATATATATATATATATATATATATATGTATGTATGTATATATGTATGTATTTGTGTATGTATGTATATATAGTAGCCACCCTGATATTGTTTGAGTGAACTCATCACTTTAGACCTTTGAATTGTGAACTTTAATTATTACCTTATGAGCCTTCAAATTATTAGAATTTTGACTCATAAA
Organism: Wollemia nobilis; assembly: GCA_028583015.1. Classification (NCBI taxonomy): domain Eukaryota; kingdom Viridiplantae; phylum Streptophyta; class Pinopsida; order Araucariales; family Araucariaceae; genus Wollemia; species Wollemia nobilis. The sequence continues at coordinate 4,371,324 of JAQPPZ010000049.1, forward strand.
AGTGTTATGTTGTGATTTTGTAGTTGGGTTGAGTTTGGGTGCCCCAAATAAAAAATTTGCTAGTGCCACACCTTACACATGTCCATATTTTAGCTTTTCACTTAGATTTAGAACTTGAAAGCATACCTTAAATGTATAACTATTTTTAAATGGCATTATATCACTTGTAGTTTGAGGTAAAAATACTTAAGTAGTAGGGGGAAGCCAATCCTTCTTGGTGGTCAAATATAATTGACTAAAGGGTATTAGTATAATTACCTAGTTACCTAAAAATTTCATTTCAGTAAATTGATCTTGATTGAATTTAGCAAATTGGTGATTTCGATACCCAACTTCTAGACTTGGTGGCATTTGAACGAAATTTCCCCTAACTATGTTCAACATTGAATGAACAATTCACCTTTTTGTAAGTTTAGTTTCCACAACACCTACTTAACTAGTTTAAATGTTGTTGGTTTTTGAGTTTGAAACTTGGGTATAGATCGAACAAATATTTTCATTAGTGAATTTCGGGCTTGCAAAAATAGATCAAAACCTTGAGGAACTTTAGTCCGATTTGATAAATTCCTCTAGAGAGTTTTATTGCATAGTTATTCAAAATATTGAGACACACCATAAAGGTTATTATGCTAGGGATTATATAAAATATTGTCTAATCTATTGATTCTATATTATAGATATTTAATATGTAAATACTAGACTATCCCAAATTTGAATCATGTCCTACTATTAATGTAAATATCAAATATCCTCTTCCAAAATTAAATTAAGTAATTGAATTCTAGTCTCTAAGCTTGACAATGTGCGTAGTTGTTTAATTATGCATCCCTAATATTATAACTCTCATGCAAACCCAGTTAAACTACTAAATAAATAAATTTAATTTTTTAGGTATGATTTTTGGTGTTGAATAAGGGGCATTATAAAGTCACCACTTTTTTGTATTTTTAATAACAAGCTTCTTTGCCTTAATCTAATACATAATGTTTCATATTTGGAAATATTATTTGTGAGTTAAAAAATAATGTGCATGCATAATCAATCTACTCTCCCTATGAGTTTATGAATTATATTCCTACTCTTATGTTACTCCTAGTTTTGGATCCATCAAAATGCATGTTCTATGGGTTTCTAGACCTTTGAGCTTGTTTCTTGGTTAAGGCTAGCATTGTTTTTAGTTTCTTAGAAACTAGATAATTACACAAATTTTTTTCTTCAAATACCATGCCCATATCATCTCCTTCATCCTCAAGGATCCCTATAATAATGTCTCTTTCATAAATGAGTTTGTTGTCATCTAATTGTTCATTTATAAACTTGGGAGACTCATTTTAATTTATACTTCCATTGTCATCTTGTTTATGAAGGAGGTAGTCATAGATGTGTTGGCATTTTTGCCACATTATTTTGATTGTTGATTATTCCTGCATAAGATGTTGAAGTTCTCACTCCTTTACAGGTTTTGATGCAAAAAAAGCTAAGTCCGAAGACTGTCGCGATATCGCGACAAAAAGCAGCATGGAAAGCACATTTCAAAACCGTAGCGATATCGCGACATGTCATGTTATCGCGGGTCTGTTGAGGAGAGAGAAGTCAAAAGCAAAGTTGTCGTGATTTCGCGACATGTTCCCAAATCATAGTCAAAATGGTCAACAGATACGGTGCAGCAAAACCGTCATGATATCGCGACATGTCGCGTTTTCGTGACTTACAATGGCCATGGAGTATAGTGAGAGAAAAGGTCACGAAATCGTGACATAACTAAGCAAAGGGCGTTGACAATAAACTTTGTAGCGATATCGCGACAGAATAATGAACAAGGCACAAAAGGCGAAAGACGTCATGAAATCGCGACGTGTTGCGTGGTCGCGGCAAGTGGAAACAGAAAGCATAAGGCATGAAAGGCGTCGCGATTTTGCGACATTTGTGGAGATGAAGTCCAGCAACATGGAAACGTCACGATCTCATGACATATTGGGGCGGAAGGACCAAGTGCAGAAAATTGTAGCGATTTTGTGACATGTCGCGTTTTCATGAAGAGGAAGCAAAGAGGCAGCCAGATTGTACGAAATGTCACGATTTCACGACATGACAAATTTTCACGATCAAAAGTAGTAAAGTCCAAGGAGATAGAACCTGTTGCGATTTCGCGACATGATGGAGATTAACGAACCACTTGAGGCAAGAGTGTCATGTTTTCACGGGTTAGAAGCAAGACCGTATAGGGTGGATGAAAATTGTTGCGAAATCGTGATGTCGGATTTTCGTGACTTAGAAGAGAAGATTGAGCAGCGTGGAGATAGTGTAGCGATTTCGTGACTTGTTTAGTTTTTGTGACCCAGAGATAAAACAAAGATGTCGATGGGAGAACGTAGCGAAAGCGCGACTTGTCTTGTTTTCGCGACGTACTAGGAGGACACAGCCAAAAGAGAGAAAAGTGTAGCAAAATCGTGCCTTGTCGCGTTTTCATGGGTCGAAGCAGCAAAGGATAAAATTGAGAAAGAACGTCGCGATTTCGTGACATGGATGGTTTTCGCGGTTCCAAAGTGACAAAGTGTATGAAGAAAAAATATGTCACGATTTCGTGACATGTCGCGTTTTCGTGACCTATTACAGTTTTGTGCCAAAAAGCAGTTCAAACGGCCTGATGAAGTTTTGCGATTTCCAACGATTAAAAGCACTCCAGAATTAAATGTTTTGCTGCTTTCCAATGCGAGCAAGGTAGAAGAACGTGTCCAAGCCATCAGAATTAAAGACTTCCATTATTCAAAGCTGCTGTTCGTGATTTTTCTAACGGTTCAAGCATGTTTCAAGAACGACCATTTAATGAAGACGACCGACTCCTTGTTTCATTCAATTTTTGGTTTCTTCGAGGCTGGTTTAAGGGGATCATTTCCTTGTTTTTGTTGCACATTTTGTAGATCTCGAGGAAGTTCATTGCATATTTTTAATGTTGTAAAGAAGCAAGACTTCTATATAAATCAATGTAGATCTTAGAAAGAGGGATCGAGAGAGAGACTTTTGCTGAAAGCTTTGAAGTTCTTTGCATGAATGAAAGATATTTGGCCTCTAATTTTGCAAGCGTCTTTCTAATGATTTCCTTCTATTTCATGCATTTCTTAGTTATGCTCATCTTTCTAATCTGCTGTTAGATTTCAATTCTGCATCTGAGTTTGAATATCGCAAATGAGAAAGTGAGTTCTGGAATGCCATCCTGGAGGTTGTCTGCGCAAGGTCGTAAGTGGATTATGTTGTATTCTATTATTATATGTTATTTATACGCTTGAGGTTAAATTCTTCCTGAGTTTCTTTCCCGATCATACAAATTTGGCCTGTGGCTATATTTCCCATCTCTTTTCGTGTATTTCTCATTTCTTTCTGCACATTTATAATTCCTTTCCAGTAACTTTAGTCTTAATCAAGCTTAGAAATAGTAAGGGAACCAGCCCTCTCTGGAGATTGGTCTGGGAGACATTTCTTTCTCCCAGCCTTTCAATGTTGGCCGGGTCTAGGGTGCATAGACATAGAAAATCCTTTCCTATGGCAGATTCGTGACCAATAGTTTTTGGCACGCCCGGTGGGATAGACTGTTTCTATCCCAAAGATCCATAATCGATGAGATTGATTGTTTTATTGTTTAACACCTGGAGGTATCAAGATTTTGATGAGCTGTCTTGACCTCATAGCGGAGATTTGTAAGTTCATCTGGCGACTCTGCTGAGCTGAAGATCCAAATTTCTTGATCGTAGACGCCTGCCTTTTAAAGCTAAAAGAAGATAATGGCGAGGGTATGCTGTCCTAGATGGGATGATCCTGGCCCTCTGAATCTCCAAATTCGGCATGAGATTCCCAAAAGTGCCTTGAAAGCCCTAACAAAATACAATGGCACCCAGGGAATGGCCCGAGAGCATGTTGAAGATATTGTCGCTTTGTCAACCCTACATGATATAGTTCATGAAGATGTTATGATCAGACTTCTGGTTCTGTCTTTGCAAGGAAGGGCGTTACAGTGGTACAGACTGCTCAGGCGTCAAAGCATCAGCTCATGGGATGACTTAGCGGGAGTGCTAATCAGAAGATTCGACGAGGATCTCTTTAACAGCTCTCAGGATCCCTTTCAATTTTTCATGTATATCACAAGAGCACCTCTAGAGAGCATCACAGACTTTAATGTTCGATTCAGCAGGAGTTGGAAGAGAATTCCAGAGATGATCCGACCAACACCTGCCCAAGCCCACTTCTTCTATGTTTGAGCTTTCCATCCGGACATAAGCCTCCTCTTGCTGCAATCAGGTGAACGTAGATTCCCTCAAATCTTTGAGGAAGCATTACAAGCGGAGCAGCTTTTGCTCCTATCAGGAAAATTACCGTGGGGAGAAGCTCCATTACCTTATCCGATAGTCACCACTCCTGTCTACCCTATGCAGTATTCATCATGGCAGATCCCACATACTGTGTAGAGGCCTGAAATGCAGTTGTGTGGAACTCAAGGGGCAGATTTCATCCAAAGCCAATGATGGGAATATGCAAGTACTTTCCCAGCAATGAACAATATGGTTGCTTGCAATGTCTATCAGGAGATGGGCCAAGGAGAGAAACAGATTCAAGTTCCAGAACCTGAGCACAAAGAGGGCATAACCGTGCACAACACTCAAGTATTTAGCCAGAACCTGTTGAGCATGCCTCATCAAAAGGTTGAGTCTGAGGAGATCCTGGAAGCAGATTTCTTGTCAGAAAGGTTCTGTGATCACACCAAAGGATTGGAGGAACCTGTCCTCAGTCCACAACCAGGGAACCCTTCGAGATGGTGGTATTGGCTTCAACCATTATTGCAGCTGGTACCTACAGGAGCCCTTCATGTGGCAAATCTCTTTGCTACATTATTTGTCGATTGTGTGGGTACTGGCATGTAGGATAACTTGCCCATGTCTGCAACATGGAGAACTTTAGGAAGAGGTCATCCCAATTTCAAGGACCGACTCAAGTATGATCAGATCTGGTCGGGACACTGTAGATTTACCGGATAACCCCTTGAGACTGGGTTTCTGGTGGCGACATGCCAATCATGTCGTAAACTATTGTATATAGCAAAAAAAAAAAAACAAAAAAAGAAAAAGAGAAAAAAGAGAAAAAAAAGTATTGTTTTCCTCTGTCAACTTTGGCTCTTTTTGCATGCGAGCCCGCAGGTACGTATTTCTTTCTTTTTCTTCTTCCTTCCCAACAGTTAGTGGCTTCCTCTTTATTTCTTCCTTTCCCCTCTTCATTCCCTTCTTCTCCTACTCCTTTTTCTTCTGCAAGTAATCAAGCCACTATTGTTGTTTCTTTTTCCCTTTCTGGTATTCCCGTTTCTTCTTTTCCTTTTCTTCTAACTTCATTTTTGTTTTAGCATTTATCCACAGTTCATCCCACATTTGTCATCTCTTCCACTTCCATTCCATTATTCCATTCACTTCCATTTCCCTTTCATAGCAGCTGGTAGCCCAGAAGCACTCTGTTACTGTATCTACCGCATCACTCCCTCCATTCCATTATTCCATCATTTACTATTTCCATTCCATAGTCCTCACTCCACTTATTTCATTCATTTCTGTTTTGCAACCCCTGGTGCTTTCATGGAGATTATTTTATAGCACCTGGTCAGCTAAGCCAAATACAGATTCCTTGAGTTTTTAGTAATTCAGCAAGAGTTGTTGCAGCAGTCCGTCGAGATGTACCCCATCAGCCAGCTTTCTATTCTCAGTTTTTCTTGACTCTGTTGCCCAATGGATTCAGGCTTGGGATTCATGCATACAACAGAATTGTATACCCCGTGAGCCACCAAGAATGTTGGCATTTTTGCCACATTATTTTGATTGTTGATTATTCTTGCATAAGATGTTGAAGTTCTCACTCCTTTACAGGTTTTGATGCAAAAAAAAGCTAAGTCCGAAGACTATCGCGATATCGTGACAAAAAGCAGCATGGAAAGCATAGTTCAAAACCATAGCGATATCGCGACATGTCACGTTATCGCGGGTCTGTTGAGGAGAGAGAAGTCAAAATCAAAGTTGTCATGATTTCACGACGTGTTCCCAAATCGTGGTCAAAATGGTCAACGGAGACAACGCAGCAAAACCATCGTGATATCGTGACATGTCGCGTTTTCATGAATTACAATGGCCATGGAGTATAGTGAGAGAAAATTTCACGAAATCATGACATAACTAAGCAAAATGCATTGACAATAAAATTTGTAGTGATATCGTGATAGAATAATGAACAAGGCACAAAAGGCGAAAGACGTCGCGAAATCGCGACGTGTTGCGTGGTCGCGGCAAGTGGAAACAGAAAGCATAAGGCATGAAAGGCATCGCGATTTCATGACATTTGTGGAGATGAAGTCCAGCAACATGGAAATGTCACGATTTCGTGACATATTGGGGCGGAAGGACCAAGTGCAAAAAATTGTAGCGATTTCGCGACATGTCGCATTTTTGCGAAGAGGAAGCAAAGAGGCAGCCAGATTGTACGAAACGTCACGATTTCATGACATGACGAATTTTCACGATCAAAAGCAGTAAAGTCCAAGGAGATAGAACCTGTCGCGATTTCGTGACATGATGGAGATTAACGAACCACTTGAGGCAAGAGTGTCATGTTTTCGTGGGTTAGAAGCAGGACCGTACAGGGTGGATGAAAATTGTCACGAAATCGTGATATGTCGGATTTTCGTGACTTAGAAGAGAAGATTGAGCAGCGTGGAGATAGTGTAGCGATTTCGCGACTTGTTTAGTTTTTGCGACCCAGAGATAAAACAAAGATGCCGATGAGAGAACGTAGCGAAAGCACGACTTGTCTTGTTTTCGTGACGTACTAGGAGGACACAACCAAAAGAGAGAGAAAAGTGTAGCGAAATCACACCTTGTCACGTTTTTGCGGGTCGAAGCAGCAAAGGATAAAATTGAGAAAGAACGTCACGATTTCGCGACATGGATGGTTTTCACGGTTCCAAAGTGACAAAGTGTACGAAGCAGAAATACGTCGTGATTTCGTGACATGTCGCGTTTTCGCGACCTGTTACAGTTTTGCGCCAAAAAGCAGTTCAAATGGCTCGATGAAGTTTTGCGATTTCCAACGATTAAAAGCACTCTAGAATTAAATGTTTTGTTACTTTCCAATGCGAGCAAGGTAGAAGAACGTGTCCAAGCCATCAGAATTAAAGACTTCCATTATTCAAAGCTGTTGTTTGTGATTTTTCTAACGGTTCAAGCATGTTTCAAGAACGACCATTTAATGAAGACGACCGACTCCTTGTTTCATTCAATTTTTGGTTTCTCCGAGGCTGGTTTAAGGGGATCATTTCCTTGTTTCTATTGCACATTTTGTAGATCTCGAGGAAGTTTGTTGCATATTTTTAATGTTGTAAAGAAGCAAGACTTCTATATAAATCAATGTAGATCTCAGAAAGAGGGATCGAGAGAGAGAATTTTGCTGAAAGCTTTGAAGTTCTTTGCATGAATGAAAGATATTTGGCCTCTAATTTTGCAAGCGTCTTTCTAATGATTTCCTTCTATTTCATGCATTTCTCAGTTATGCTCGTCTTTCTAATCTGCTGTTAGATTTCAATTCTGCATCTGAGTTTGAATATCGCAAATGAGAAAGTGAGTTCTGGAATGCCATCCTGGAGGTTGTCTGTGCAAGGTCGTAAGTGGATTATGTTGTATTCTATTATTATATGTTGTTTATATGCTTGAGGTTAAATTCTTGCTGAGTTTCTTTCCCGATCATACAAATTTGGCCTGTGGCTATATTTCCCATCTCTTTCCGTGTATTTCTTGTTTCTTTCTGCACATTTATAATTCCTTTCCAGTAACTTTAGTCTTAATCAAGCTTAGAAATAGTAAGGGAACCAACCCTCTCTGGAGATTGGTCTGGGAGACATTTCTTTCTCCCAGCCTTTCAATGTTGGCCGGGTCTAGGGTGCATAGACATAGAAAATCCTTTCCTGTGGCAGATTCGTGACCAACAAGATGGTTACTTCTTAATTTTTATAGTCTTACTATCCTTTGACACCTTCATGTGCATGTAATGCATGGCTAAATATTTTGAAACATTTTCATCCATTCCCATGATAACAATATTTTGAAATAAGAATGAAGATCCACCATGATGACTTCTTGAACCACTATAAGTTCAAGGTGCTTAGCTACAATCATTACTAGATATTGTAGGACTCTAATAGAATTCACCCTTGTTCCATTCATTTGAATTGACCCTCTTGAAATCTCTATGTAAGGAAATACCATTTCCTCATATATTACCTTTGTTGGATTTTAAGCTAAATTATATTAAGTGCTAATATTCTACATCTTGAGTAGTATTATATATAAGAGCAATTAAAATATAAGATGACCAATAATAATAATAACATTCAAGATAATATCAAATATGAATATAAAATGGACAAAGTCATTCATGCAATAACATGAAGAAAACTTATAGTAGAATTGCTCAAAATATGCATACAAGTTTCAATATTATTAATGTTTAAATGTGATCTTCTTTGATACAATGCATGGATATTTGTCTCCATAATATAGCCATACATGATGATACTTAAAGTACTTGACTATTTCTCTCCATATGAAAACTCTTACATTTTCTTTGGCTTCTCATCTTTCCACTTGTATACATGACTCTTGACTCCCTACTTACATGCACACTTAACTCTATGACATTTGCATTATTCTATATGATACTTACACTTCTACATGCGCACCTAGTACATGACACTTGTGCACATCCTCACATTACATATTTGCATGCTTAATTATAGGATACTTGTGCACTATCTCTCATTACATGCTTCTACTCTTACTTACATGATAGTTGTGCATATCTTGCATATAACACTTACACAAAGGAAAAATATAAATCATACTTCTAACTATAGACTCAAACCCTATTCTAATATTTACATTGTACCATAGGCACCATAGGGGTACATTAGCATGTACCAAATAATGTAATATTATCCAACAACCTTGGGAATTACAATGATAGCTACCCCTAACTTGATTTTTATAGCTTTGTAACATTTACAATTCAATTTTCAATGTGATGTAACATGGCATGAATTTTATTATTTTTGGTTTTGGTGTATTTAAGTTATTAATGCATTCACTTCAATATCAAATGGGTCTTCAATCATCATATTTTGTTGGTCAACTAGGTTAGGCTAAGTTACAGACTATTTTTGTATTGTTGGTTTAGTTTTAACATAACTTCATTGTTCTTCTTTTAAATATTCCTATAATGGATCTCTTTGTCCTAGTAGTGATAATGCTTCCAGCATGTTTATCTTCAAGGGTGTGTTTTTTAACTCATCCATGACATTAAATTTTGATTCTATAACATTATTGTCACTACATAGCACAAATTTATGAAATTTATTTGTGATAAGCATTTGATTTTCACTAGTTAGTGATGGATATTTTGAGTTTTTGTTGACAAATTTATGCAAAATATCTCATTCACCTTGTTTGCTCAATTCTCTAGTTCTTATTTTCTCTACTACAAAATCAATTATTCTTGATATTTGTGGTTGTTGTGTTTGTGTTATTATTATTTGTTCTTTATTTTGTGATATAGGTTGGTTTGATGGCTTCAACCCTTTATCTTTGAGATGAAGAGTTGATTGTACTCTTCTCAACATTATAGTACTTGTGCATGACTCTAGTTGCTTTCACAAAACTAATTGAGGTTATTATTCAATTGCTTTATTTTACTCTGTGTTGTAATACCTTGTTGATTTATTATTATCACTTGATATTCAAAAGGAAAAATGTTATTATCTTCTATTATCCTAAAATTGGAAAAAACTATGTTATTGGTGTTATGTATGACAAGTATTGATTATTTTCATGTTAATTATTGGTCCATCATTGATTGTTTTATTACTAGTGATTGAACTATTATTGATTGACCTACCATCATTGCTTGTTATGCTTGGCACTATTTATTATAAATCATTGTCAAAGCATTGGAGATAACCACTACACACTCTACTAGATTATGTCCAACATTGTAGGTAAAGAACCAAGGTGTGTTTTTTTTTATAATTAACCTTCACCTTATTATTTTGCGCTTTTTTTATTGTTTGACCACTTGCTTGGTGAAAAACTTGGTCTTTTGTGAGATCTCCTTTGTTATCAAATTCTTTTTTGTTAGCATCCTCCATTTGTATTTGATTTATCATTAGTTGATTATTCATGCGTCTTACCAACAAGCATAATTTTGCTATTTTTGGGTTTGACTAACCACAAGCTCCTCTTGATTGTTGTGTTAAGTAACTCTACTTTACTTAAGGAATGAGTGTAGTTGATGATTGTTGTGAAACAAGTAATGTTGACAATTAGGGTTAGAATGGGATAGTACTTGGGATATTTTGACCTATGAATGTCAATGTGTAAGGGAAATTGGTTTGTAGACTCATTTTTTAATTAGTTATGTGGGATTGAAATGGGCCCCATCCGTATTACATCATGACCACATAGTGATATTAAAAGAAATTGACAATTATGCATGTATTGCTTGGCAAGATTTGAACCTATATCTCCTCCTTGAGTTGAGTTAATGCCATTTGATGTTTGTAGATTCTTTTTATATAATATAAAAATATGTTTTTTTTGGTATATTATCCTTGGTAATAATTTTTGTTACTCTATTATTTTAAGTTAAATATAACCAATTTTTTTAATATTGGGTGTTTATGATATCTAACTTGTAATTTTAACCCTTTTAACTTATTCATCAAGTAATTTGAATTATTTGTGATCTTTTTTCTAAATTCATGCACGGTTAGTTATCTTGGCCAAAGTTGTGAGAAAAAAATTGCTTAAACTAATAAGAAAGTTATTGAGAAAATAAGATAAATATCCCTTTCCACTTTTATGCTATAAATGAAATAACTATAATGCCTCGATTTTGCATGTAAGAAAAATTCAAACTTATAGTATACCTCAAGGAAAAACTTTACTTAAGGTAAAATATTCAATCCCACCCAAGATATTGCACAAATATGTTTTGCATATTAAAAAATCCCAATAGATCCTAAAGTGCTCAATTTTTTTTTTTTGGTGCTTTTTATATACATTAGTCTATTAGTAAAGAAAATACTTACACATTTTAAAATTAATGTGCCCCAACCCCCTATCTATATAGTAAGATAGATAGTTTCTTTGTTTATGAAATATAACCATGTAAACATATGAAACTCAAGTATTTCTTTTTTAGATGATTCTATCCTATGTTTATATCATAGCTTGAAGTTCTATTTATTAACACAAGTAGATATGCAAAAATAAATTAAATTAATAGGAAACTAAAAAAAATATCACACTTTTACTTTGAAATAGGATGAAAATATTATTTTAGTTGTAGTATTAACTTTTCTTGGATGTAAATGACAAGGTAGTGTTGTGGAGTCTTCCCGCTTACCCTTGGAATATTTGTTACGTTACAGGAGACTCTAAAATCACAACCAACATTGTGGATCTTGGCTGATCTGCATCTTTAACCTAAGAATATATTAAACAAAAGGCTCTAGATAGATTAGGTAGGGTAAGGAAACCCCAGATGGTGGGCTCGTCTATTCTAATTTATAATGCAAGTGCCCACTATGCCAGACAAAATATTTTTATCTTTGCTTTGATAATTTTTAGTGATCGAACCTATCGATATTAAAGCTTTACCAGAATGATGCCTTATCCATTGGGGAGTCATAGCATATTTATATCATATGGAAACATCAAAGAAAGAAAGAGAAGAACTAGTTTGTTTTAATCAATTCGTATAATGTAATGCATGAAAACGATTAAACTAGCGAAAAAGAAAGCATCACTCATAGATTTTGATTACAAGAACACATGAATGAGCATCACACACAAACCATAAACTCATAAAAATGCCAAAGGAAGAGTTGGAATTTATATTTATATTCAAAATATATACATGAAATAGGCCCAACAGAATGCTTGGGTCCTGTAATGTCAATGATTTACAATGACCCCTAGTTTGAATATTCATAACAAGGGGTGATCTCCCTCCATCCTGATTGTAGTGATATAAGGGCCTCCAAATCTGGTGCATCCACAGGAAATGATCTCGGTGAACATCACTCCTTAGAAATCCTTGGAAATGGTAGAAAGAAAGGCAATAAGGGACACATATAGTAAACACAAGGAAAACACGACTAAAAAATGGACAAGGTTTATACCTGGATTTTCTCTCTCAGAGGTTCAATGAGAAAACCTTTAGCTGCAATATTCATCTTCTTATAGTGCAATCTCGCATGACTGCCCCAATCGCTTACTCCAACTGGAAGAATGCTACTATACCAAAATTAAGATGTATTTAAAATATGGCACATAGCCCACATCCCTCCATTTATGCAGGTGGTAGTTGATACTGTACATCATTCCCTATACTATCCTGTACTGGCGGCTATGCATATCCAGGTGCATGGGTTCCAGGCGAACTAGGCCCCACTCTCCCTTCCAAGTTTTTAATGGCCTGATTAATACACTCCCACACCTCGTCATGAAAATTTAACGATAATAGTAACAAGTTCAAGTCATGAGTGACTTTGTTGACCTGATATCTTGCCCACTACACAATGTTATTAGTGAAGACACATAGGTGGTTGACCATCCCTACCAAGGACGTGAACTGCCTTGATAATTTTCCATTATAATCTAGATCAAAGTATTGGATATTTTGAAATACAAAGTCCTTGATGTCGAGAGCCTAGATGAACTCGTCCAACTTGAAATCACAGTCCTCAAGTTCTTCATTAAATTCTTTTTCAGCGTCCACCACTTCCTGATCCCATTTAATCCAACCTGGTCTATTCTACAAAAAGATAAAAACCTTGGCAAATTCCTTGACAAAGAAATAATGGGAATTATAAAAAAAGGTGGTTGTCATCCCAATTATGGGTACGTAGTTCTCTTTGAGCTCCCATTATATAGGGAGTATGGCATTCACTCGTTGGTCTCCATGCTACAATCGATACTTCAAGAGGTCAACTGTGTTCCTGGTGGTGTAAACATCCATGAATATAAACTGCATTTCTTCCATTTTCTCTTGGATCTTATCTTTCATTTCTTGCTTTAGCTCATCGGCTGATCCAAGCTGAATGCCAGCTTGTGGAGCAGGCATATTTAATTTTTCAACTTTACTTTGAAGTTGTTCAACCTTGAGCTGTAACCACCCCACTTCAGCAACCTTTGCTTTCCATTCCTCTAGCTCCTTTTCTATTACCTCTGCCACCTATGCTTGGGAGGCCAGCTGTGACTTCATCATTTCAACAGGTGCAACTGCCACTCTTATGACACCTTTACTAGTGTCGATGGTGGTTTATTTCATGTTGGGTGGCAATGAGATTTTGAAAGCGGTGATAGACATATCAGTCGTATCCTATACAGTGGTCCGATTAGGTCTGACTACCCCTTTACTTGGAGACCTTTGTTCTTCCATACCCTAAATTTGATCCTCCTCATCAAATGTGAATCGACAGGTGTCACTGACCCTTGCAATTATGATTCTCTCCACACCATGACCTGAAGAATCAGTTTGGGCATTCTTTCATGTAGGTGACTTCGTGGTACTATCATCTTGCACCTCGTATTCTCTTAATATGTTTGCCAACCCCAAGCTTCAGTTATATTTTTCATCACCTTGGGGGAACTTGATGTTCCTTTTGATTAACTACTAAGGTGGCAAAATATAAAGAAGGTTGGATTTCTACCAACTAGCCCTGCTCTTTTGGGCATATCAAAGTCAATGCTGATGAGGTGGAACTCCTTTGGGATGGGTCAATAGCCAACTCCTTCCCTTTTACGGTGGCAGTGGGGGAACTGGAAGAAGAGGGGAGTTTGGCCTGATCCTATTGGGCCTCATCAATAATTTGCATCATGACCTCAAAAAGGTCAGTGTCCTGTTGGACAATTTGAAATGTGGGGTCTTCAAACTCCTCTAGAGGGGCCACCAGAACTAGTGGGACCATTTTATCAACTAGAAGCCCACGGTGAAATCTTAGCTGGGCACTATAATCACAAATGACTTCTAATTTGTTGTAAGGTTGCTTATCCATATTACACACCAAGTCCAATGTTTATTTGTTTCTAAAGACCTTCTACCATTCATCTTCAAAATCATCCTTGTTGTGTGTAACCTGCAGAAGGGTGAGCTTGCCAACAACATTCTATTTGTGATGGCCATATGGTTCGTAGGCCCTCTAAACGACTTCTATAAAATAATAGGTATCCATATTCTAGATAGCCCGTAGTACTGCAAAGTGGCCAAGATAAGTGTAATGGCCCATTGTGCAGGGAATGGGCAACCATTTCACCAGTCACTTCTTCTTTAAGTGTCTGATTTTAACTTCTTTAGCCATTTGTTGAGTGATATCTAGGATGGCGATGGAATTTGGGTAGTGGAATGGGAGTGCTTTCGAAGGTAGTTTCAACCCGTATATTCTGATATAAGAAAACTCCTCCACATAGAAGAAGTCTCCCACTTTTTCCTAGTGCAAAAAATTTCTAATTCCCGTCCCAATTCTATCTGGGAAATTCCCACATAATCTAAAGTGTACTATGAGGAGGACCTTCTCAAAGAAGGTTTTGTAACTGGAGCATCTCTCTTGGATGCATAGTAGTTGGTCTTATATAGTTGGCACAATTACTCCTCCCAGCTAGGCCACCAGGGATTTATCCAATTAAAAATGAATAAGGAAATAATAGTAGGAAAAAGGGGACATCACCTCTTTCTTGGTCAATATGGCCTCCTACAACTGTTGCAACTCATTATCCAAGTTGTCACTTATTACATCCTCCCATCGGTAGAGGGGAGTCTTATCGGTCCGGTTGCACTGGAGGATCAAAAACATCACCTCCTTTGTAATTGGTTCTAAATCTTTGACCCCTAATGCCAGATTGATCATGTCGACGTAATCCTATGCCCATGGCCGAAGAAGGAACTTCCTAATTGGGAAATTAGATAGCCTGTTCTTCCCCCTTTTTAGAAGGGATAGGGGGAATGTGGTATTTAATATATAATTGGCCTGGAGGGCCAATATATTAAAGTCCACCATCTTGGATGCAGTGCCTAGGCCGAAGACCTGTCTAATCCAGTCTGTCGATACCCGAGCCACTACCTAACCATTAAAATATCTAATTGCTCACCCCCTAGGATCGTAAGTGACTACAAGCCAAGATAGCAAATCTTAAGAGTGATATACTTTCAGGCATGTCAACCGACCCAGGTTCGTGTTCCACTTATTGCATATCGAGGCGAGTGAGGTGTTGTCTTTGTATGACCATGTGTAGAGGCTTCTTAGCAGCATTGGGTGGCACTGGTTATCCTCTTCTATGGGGTCGAATGCTTAAATTGTGACCCCTTCTACCTCTTTCTATTGTTCCTTGATGATATGTCTACCTGCATCAGATAAATTTACGAAGACCTTAGGGTCCTGCACTCTTCCAATTTTCTTCATGCCCCAGTAATCCTGCCAATTCTCTATCTAACAGTGGATATTTCGGGAGCAGTAGAATTGGTTGAAGAACACAAGCTTATACTGAGAGGGGGGTGAACAGTATAAGACCTCTTTTAACTTTTCCTTTATACTTCAAAATAGTAAAGCAATATATCCAAAGCAATATCAAAAAAATGCACAATATCATCCACAAAGTGACACCAATTTTAACATGGTTCACCCAGAAATCCTGGGCTACATCCACAAAACTTTTCTCTAAAATTTATCTCAAAGTTCTTTGGGAAACCTTCCCAATTAAAATGTTTATGAGCCTCGACTCAAAGGAGATACCTTCCCCCAATCTGAATTTATGAGCCTCTTCTCAAAGGAGATACCTTCACCTAGCTCTGCTCTGGCTGGTGATCCTCTAGAAGACCACTTCCTTCGTTGCCCTTAGCAAATGGAACTCTATCCATAAAAGACACCTGTCTTCCCTGCTCTGGTTGGAGACCTCTGTCCTCAACTCTATCACCTCAAAAGTTGGTCCTCGAATCTGCACTAAACACAGTCCTTCGGTCTAGCACAAATCTATCCTCAGGTTCTTCTCATAGAACCAATGCACCTCTGTCCTCAAGTTCTCTGATAGAACTATCAAACTCAACTTCACAAGTCCTCTGCTAGGACCTGTCCAAATCTGCTCACAAGTCCCCAACGAAACTTGTCCAAAACCTGCTCACAAGTTCATCAAGAAAAACTTGCTTGGCATGAACCCACAAAGAGAATTGTTAGAGACCCAATGTGATTCATCAACCTCATAGAAGCATAAAGAGAATTTTTAGAGACTCAATATGTTCTATACTTAACTCCCAATCTCAATCTCAACTCAATATCAAATCTTAAAATACTAAGATAGATGTAGTATGCTTTTCTCAAGAACATGAAACACAAACCAACAATTGCCAAATATGCAATATCTCATATAACAATGCTACTCATGTTCTTTCCACAACCAATATCTTTTCTCAACCAATTAGGGCTTCAACAACAATGCTCATAGACAAGGTTTAACCAACAACATTCAACTCAACATCAACCTTGAAGCATTCAACCAATCATCACAAGAAAAGGAAACAAGTAGAAATCCTTTTCCCTCCAAAGATATTTGAACAAAACAACCACCAACACAATATCACCAAATGCAAAGAATAACTTGCTCAAATCAACTCAATGGAGTAAACCCAATATCATGAATCAAGTAAAGCACTAACTTGATCAAAACAACCTCTATGGAAGCAACTCATCCATTAATATCAAAACAAAAACTAAGGGTTTCACCAAATCAATGCAAGTAGCAAGACATACAAACATAAACCCTAGTGCACAATGCTTCCACTACCTCAAACCATAATTATGCATTCACCAAAACTCTCATCAAGGATAACAATGCATAAGTAGTCTTCAACAAACCAGAAAATAGGATTTACACCCAACCAAAGGAAACCTGGTTGAATACTTTTTCACTCCAATATTATTTCAGGAAAAACATACACCAATCATACTCATAAGAAGAAAGTGCCCATACCTTATTGAAGATGAATAAGCCCTTGAAAATCTACTTCCATTAATAATTTTGATCTTCCATAAAAATTATTAACCCAACATGTCATGTCAAAATAATTCAACCACCATGGCAATTATTTCCCTTTTAAATTTCAATCCAACTAAAGCAAAAATATTAAGTTAGCATTCCTTATATCTCCCAATCAGATTAATATACCATTTCCTTATCCCTCCTAATAAAACTAATAAGCCATACCCCTTTTTGAAATAATTCAATAAAAAAATACTAACCACTTCGCTGTCGCTGCGATTCGATCCAACGATCTGTTGCAACCCTTAAAACTTAGCACTTCCTATCATGCCAGACATTCTAGCCCACCAATGAGAACATTAAGTACTTCCAACGTGTTTTGTGTCTTTCCTCCAGCTAGAGCAAAAATTAAATCTGTCTCTATAAAAAATTGTCAACTTCGAGATTCGAACCAGTGACGTTTAGCATCCTCGACTCTTCTCTCAACCGGCTGCACTGCTACAATGCAAGAATTATTTGAGCACAATCTAATTTTTGTACCCTTCTCAGTTTATCTTCAAAAGGAATGTCAACGGGATTTGATCCCTTAACCCCTGCCTTGCAAACACGTCAACCAGTACTGCGAGTATTCCTTTTTGCCATTTGTCTGAACAACTTCTATCATTTCTCCTCAATATTCTTGATTGCGTGCGAGCGACGAATCTCACTACCAAATCTCAAATCTCTCTGCTCCCTTCACTCAACTTCATTGAACGAAAACTAGTCACATAATTCGTTTTTAGCATCAACACGTCGTTCACTGTTCACTTCGCCTAAAGTATTCTTGATCCACTCTTTTAATTGCACATGTTTTAATCGATGATTTCATTCAAGAATATTATCTACTAATCGCTTCTCTATTGCATATTGCTTTCGTTTTCTTCGAAATGAACACCTTTGACCATGCAACGCTTGTCTTCCTCCTTCGCTGGCGCAGGGGCTTTGATGTCGAAATCGAATTGCTCAGCGATTAATGTCGAACACCATTCCCTTACCTTAATAAATTTAATTGCCTCATTTTATAAGTACTTTGAAGCATTTCCAAACACGTCGGCCCTTTTAATTTAATTTTAAAATTTTAATTTAAATTTTAAATAAATAAAATTTAAACTAAATATTTAAAATTAAATATCTTCATCACCGGGGCACCTTTTTCAATGAAACGAAGAGCCAACTTGGGTTTTAAGAAAAACCCATTTCAAATATGTTGTCCATGGTATTAAATAAAACCTTTTATTTTGTCTGCCTTGGTTTTCACAAAAACCCTTCCTAGAACTTAGATTCCTTCAAAAGCTTCTTGACATCAATGACAACATCAACACTTGAGCAAAGGCAATGTACCCAAGGTACCCAAAATTGCCAACAATCTCCCCCTTTGTCATTGATGGCAAACCTTTACTGAAAAACACTTCTTAAGAGCCAAAAATAAAACCAATTGTGCCCACAACTGAGAATCTTCCTTTGAAGTTTTGCTCCCCCTGACTTGAAGCTTTCCTCTTCACTTGAAGCTCTCCCCCTTACTCATATCTCTCCCCCTTTGTCATCAATGGCAAAGGGCCACCTTTGGGGCTCGGGACTAAGAATGAGCCTCTTAGCTTAGTCCCTCCCCCACCTCCCGTTGAGGTGATTAATTTCGGGGTGGGAGTAAAACTCCCATTAGGCACTGATCATCATCAGTGTCTATAACTTCCTTGTTGGGCCTTCTCTTGAAGTCTTTGTCCATATTCTTGTTCCTATCATTGTTCTTGTTCTTGTTCTCATCCCTGTTCTTGTCCATGCCTTGATCCTTGGACCTGATCATGCCACTGTTTTTGTTCCTGTATCCTGGAATTTTAGCTCTACACTATCTAGCTATGTGACCTTTATTGTTGCACTTATAACAAGTAACAATGTTATTTCTCTACGGTAAACCTGATCTTTGAATCCACCAGTTCTGACAAAACTGTTTTGGCCAAATCTGTTCCTGTTATTTGCCTTGCAATAAACTGCCTTGTGCCCAAATTGTTGATGAGTAGCAATACCCTTGAAAGTAACTAGCACTTCTGAAACTGTCATTTACCTTCTTCACTTGAGCCATGCAATGAGAAGCCATGTGACCAAACCTGTGACAAGCAAAACATCTGCCTTGAAACTTTCCTTTATTTGACCTCTTGGGTCCTAAAAACTTCTTCTTCTCATTTTGAATTCTATTTTCTGTTTCTGTGCAACTATCATTCAAGGACTCATGATCTGAAATACTTTCCTCATCATAACTCTCTTCCTTTTGGAGTCTCTTACTTGACTCTCCAACTTGTTTCTTGTGTGGCTTAACAAAACCAAGACTTGTTTTATCTGTTGTCTTTCTTTGACCTTTGATAAGAGATTTAACTTTTTTGGAGCTTTCTTGAAACCTGTGCAGCTTATCCTTGTACTCTTTATTTTCCTCTTTCAAAGAAGCCATTTTCTGTTCTAATTCACTATACTCAAGCACCTTAGATTCTAACTCATTCTTGAGTTCTTGTACCTTAGCCATAGAGACGTCAAGACTTTCTATAAGTTCATCTCTCTCCATACAACATTCATCTAACTTATCCTTGAGTATAGCATTCTTCTTTCTTTCCTTTTTCAAAACACTAAGAGCATTAGTAAGTTCACTTTCAAGATCCTCTATTTGATTGCATTTTGAATTATCAAGGCATTTTTCAGATTTCTTATCACTGGAGGTGCTACCCTTTTCAAAAACCATACATGCATTTTCCTTATCATTTTCTGAAGCATCCTTATACATACTAGCAACCAAATCATTATTTGTGCAATCATCCTCATGGTGACCAAAATTTCCACATCTAAGACATTTCATGATAATGAATCTATGTTTTGGTTCTTCTTTTTTTGATATGAACAACATCTCATTTTCATTATCACTTGAAGAACTTTCACTATCACTACTGGAACACTTACTTGCTTTGTCTAGGTAGAAGCTCTTCTTGTGCTTGTGATAATACCTCTTTCCTTTATTGTTGTGCTCATCTTTGTTCTTCCTTTGATGCCTATGCCTTTCAGAATCCTTGCTCTTACAATCCTGTTTATCTTCATCACTTTCATCCTTGGCAACAGTACAGTTAGTAGCATAATGACCAATCTTTCCACAATTGAAACATCTTACGTTTTTCATACTTTTGTGCTTTCTAGAGAACTTGCCTTTCTTGCTGAAATATGCCTCTTCATCACTAGAAGACTCATCACTCTCTTGAAACTTTTTACCTTTGGAATAATCCATTGTGTTCTTTACTAGCTTTTCCTTCAAGCTGTTAGACCTTTTCGAAGGAACCCGCTCTGATACCAATTTAAGAACACAAGCTTATACTGAGAGGGGGGGAGGTGAATAGTATAAGACCTCTTTTAACTTTTCCTTTATACTTCAAAATAGTAAAGCAATATATCCAAAGCAATATCAAAACAATGCACAAGATCATCCACAAAGTGACACCAATTTTAACGTGGTTCACCCAAAAATCCTGGGCTACGTCCACAAAACTTTTCTCTAAAATTTATCTCAAAGTTCTTTGGGAAACCTTCCCAATTACAATGTTTATGAGCCTCGGACCAAAGGAGATACCTTCCCCCAATCTAAATTTATGAGCCTCTGCTCAAAGGAGATACCTTCCCCTAGCTCTGCTCTGGTTGGTGATCCTATAGAAGACCTCTGCCTCCGTTGCCCTTAGCAAATGGAACTCTATCCACAAAAGACACCTGTCTTCCCTGCTCTGGTTGGAGACCTCTATCCTCAACTCTATCACCTCAAAATCTGGTCCTCAAATCTGCACTAAACATAATCTTTCGGTCTAGCACAAATCTGTCCTCAGGTTCTTCTCATAGAACCAATGCACCTCTGTCCTCAAGTTCTCTGATAGAACTATCAAAATCAGCTTCACAAGTCCTCTGCTAGGACCTGTCCAAATATGCTCACAAGTCCCCAACGGACCTGTCCAAAACCTGCTCACAAGTTCATCAAGAAAAACTTGCTTGGCATGAACCCACAAAGAGAATTGTTAGAGACCCAATGTGATTCATCAACCTCATAGAAGCATAAAGAGAATTGTTAGAGACTCAATATGTTCTATACTTAACTCCCAATCTCAATCTCAACTCAATCTCAAATCTTAAAAGACTAAGATAGATGTAGTATGCTTTTCTCAAGAACATGAAACACAACCCAACAATTGCCAAACATGCAATATCTCATATAACAATGCTACTCATGTTCTTTCCACAACCAATATCTTTTCTCAACCAATTAGGGCTTCAAAAACAATGCTCATAGACAAGGTTTAACCAACAACATTCAACTCAACATCAACCTTGAAGCATTCAACCAATCATCACAAGAAAAGGAAACAAGTAGAAATCCTTTTCCCTCCAAAGATATTTGAACAAAACAGCCACCAACACAATATCACCAAATGCAAAGAATAACTTGCTCAAATCAACTCAATGGAGTAAGCCCAATATCATGAATCAAGTAAAGCACTAACTTGATCAAAACAACCTCTATGGAAGCAACTCATCCATTAATATCAAAATAGCCAACTAAGGGTTTCACCAACTCAATGCAAGTAGCAAGACTTACAAACATAAACCCTAGTGCACAATGCTTCCACTACCTCAAACCATAATTATGCATTCACCAAAACTCTCATCAAGGATAACAATGCATAAGTAGTCTTCAACAAACCAGAAAATAGGATTTACACCCAACCAAAGGAAACCTGGTTGAATACCTTTTCACTCCAATATTATTTCAGGAAAAACATACACCAATCATACTCATAAGAAGAAAGTGCCCATACCTTATTGAAGATGAATAAGCCCTTGAAAATCTACTTCCATTAATAATTTTGATCTTCCATAAAAATTATTAACCCAACATGTCATGTCAAAATAATTCAACCACCATGGCAATTATTTCCCTTTTAAATTTCAATCCAACTAAAGCAAAAATATTAAGTTAGCATTCCTTATATCTCCCAATCAGATTAATATACCATTTCCTTATCCCTCCTAATAAAACTAATAAGCCATACCCCTTTTTGAAATAATTCAATAAAAAAATACTAACCGCTTCGCTGTCGTTGCGATTCGATCCAACGATCTGCTGCAACCCTTAAACCTTAGCACCTGCTATCATGCCGGATGTGCTAGCCCACCGATGAGAACATTAAGTACTTCTAGCACATTTTGTGTCTTTCCTCCAGCTAGAGCAAAAATTAAATCTGTCTCTATCAAAAACTGTCGACTCCGAGATTCGAACCAACGACGTTTAGCATCCTCGACTCTTCTCTCAATCGGATGCACTGCTACAATGCAATACTTGTCTGAGCACAATCTGATTTTTGTACCCTTCTTATTTTATCTTCAAAAGGAATGTCAATGGGATTTGATCCCTTAACCCCTGCCTTGCAAACGCATCAACCAGTACTGCGAGTATTCCTTTTTGCCATTTGTATGAACAACTTCTATCACTTCTCCTCAATATTCTCGATTGCGTGTGAGCGACAAATCTCACTACCAAATCTCAAATCTCTTTGCTCCCTTCACTCAACTTCATTGAATGAAAACCAGTCACATAATTCGTTTTTAGCATCAACACGTCGTTCGCTGTTCACTTCGCCTAAAGTATTCTTGATCCACTCTTTTAATCGCACATGTTTTCATCGATTATTTCATTCAAAAATATTATCTACTAATTGCTTCTCTGTCGCATATTGATTTCATTTTCTCTGAAATAAACACCTTTGACCATGCAACGCTTGTCTTCCTCCTTCGCTGGCGCAGGGGCTTTGATGTCGAAATCGAATTGCTCAGCGATTAATGTCGAACACCATTCCCAAACCTTAATGAATTTAATTGCCTCATTTTATAAGTACTTTGAAGCATTTCCAAACACGTCGGCCCTTTTAATTTAATTTTAAAATTTTAATTTAAATTTTAAATAAATAAAATTTAAACTAAATATTTAAAATTAAATATCTTCATCACCGAGGAACCTTTTTCAATGAAACAAAGAGCCAACTTGGGTTTTAAGAAAAACCCATTTCAAATCTGTTGTCCATGGTTTTAAATAAAACCTTTTATTTTGTCTACCTTGGTTTTCACAAAAACCCTTCCTAGAACTTAGATTCCTTCAAAAGCTTCTTGACATCAATGACAACATCAACACTTGAGCAAAGGCAATGTACCCAAGGTACCCAAAATTGCCAACACCGGTGGACGCCATCAAATTTGGACAGTGAGGTTGCAATTTTTTCTTCTCTCTTTGCTCTACGCTTGACCTCGTCGATGGGAAATTTTAAATGCACAAATGGTGCAAAATAGGTCCATCACCTTCTTATAAAGCATGTGCATTAATTATTGTAGATGGGCGCATGTGTCTTTTCTTATGTGATGAAGCTCTTTGGTTGGTCAAACATGCCACATCAACTACCGCTTTATTGGCCTAAGGTACCAGTGGGGGGAATTGCAGCTAGGGACAACATGTTGGACATGTGGTAGCTCGAGATTGGACAAAGTAGGGTGCAGGTAGGTGTGCGCATAGGGTGCACTAGCTTTGCTCGTGCATGCTCCATTGGAGCATTGGACATGCGACTCCCGAGGTAGGCACACAGACTTGTGCGTCCGCTTGACCTTTGTGCATCCCAAGGGAGTGGGGTGCACTAGACTCGATGGGGCACACAAGTTGTGTGCTGTTAACTAATTTTGTACATTCTGTCATAGTGGAGCACACAACCTGGAGTTGGGCATATAACTTGTGCACCCGTATTAGACACTTGCATGCCCCGATGGGATGGGCACATAGACTCAGGATGGGGTGCACAACCCTATGTGCCCCAATGGAGGTTGTGCACTCCGCTTTGAGAGCAACATGTATTGGTTGGGAGAGGAGCACATAACTTGTGCACTCCAAGGCTTCGAGTGTGTGTCCCATAGTGATGGAGTGTGTGCTAGTTTTTGGGGCATGCATGAAGTTGTGCACACCTCAGGTGATTTGATGTGCTCCACTAGAGTGAAGCACACAAGGCGAAGATGCACACACTCAGATGTGTATCCATGGGGACTTTGTGCACCCCATCAAGGTGGAGTGCACATAATATTTTAGGGTGCACAAGGTGGTGCAACCCCTTTCCGGTTCATTCACTCTCCATACCTTTAGAGTGCATAGGCTTCATGATGGGATGCACAACCTTATGCACCCCATGGGACTGTTGTGCACTCCACCTCCCCGTGGAGCGCACTGACCTTGGGTGGGGTGCATGACTCATGCACCCATAGGGGACATTGTGCACCCCATCCCTAATGGGACGCACGGGTTAGGGACAGGTGTAGAAGGTGTGCACCCAATGAGGTCCATGCATGCTCATGCAAATTTGGCTTGGGGTACACAGCTCGTGCACCTAAGGGTCTCTTAGTGTGCTTCAAAGAAATAGAGCACATAGGTCTAAGCTGGGGCGCACCACCGTGTGTGCCCCTCTAGGAGATGTGGCTTAGTTCTCCCAAAAAGGGAATATCTTTTTGGGGATCAACAGGTAGTAATTAATTTTATATATTGATACATAGAACAATAAAGTGGTGATTAAATTCCAACATCTTTAGGAGGTACTAGATTACTAGAACAATTTGCCTTATACTATAATTTGTAGGTCCTTAGATTATTCTACCACTAGTCTAATAAGCACTTCATAATTGGCTCACATAACTCATTATCATTCTAGGTATAATTTTTACCTTATAGAGAGGTCAATATAGCACCTAACAAGATGAGGAACAAGAGTATGTAACCCTTCATGGATGAGAATTATGATTAATTACATAAAAAACAAACAAAACTTTTCTATACCAATTTGTTTTTCTTTTTTAAATTTTGTAATAAAATTTAAATTTAGTTATAAATTTATAAATATTATTAAAGATAAAAAGGTAAAATATATCCTATGATAAGACCCTCATAGATGATTTTATTTTCCTAGTATGTATTTTATCCAATTAAACATCGATTACCAAAGTATGGTGTACAACTCTACCCTTATTTTTTAATTTTTTTTTTAAAAGATTTTATGAGAGCAATTTTATTTACAAGTTGGGATGGGAATCCTCCTAGCCTTAACCAACAAGAGCACCCATTTTCTCTTTTTAGGAATAAAACCCAAGATCCTAAGATTTAACCATTTTTGGTTACAACACTAAAATAAAATATGCATTGGAGCCAAATTTCCTAAACCATGTGTTTGTGTTGGCTATCCTAATTAGCCAAATGCTGAATTTTCTTACCAACTTACCCAATCCTATTTCCCTCAGTAGCTATAACATTGTGTGACTAAACCTCTACCTCCTTCTCGATATGTATCTTAGCCAAAAATTTTGTCATTGTATTTAGAGATCTACCCACATAAATTGGGATCACATCATCCAATTCCTTTCATAACTCCTTACTTTGGGTGACAAGAATCCTCAACCTCCATGTCTCCAAAGAAAAGTTCTTCATGCAATCCAAAGCTCCTACCAATATTTGAGAATATGTTTCTATAATTATCCTCTTGATTTTGTCTTACTTCATAGATAGAAGCAAATTTGATAGCTAAGATTTTTAATTCATTGTTTGTGCCCTTACCCAAGCCCTACATTTTCTAATAGAGCATTGTATCAATATGATTCTTGCAAACCACTTTAATTCCAGCTATTTTTGGATTACTTTTTGCTGCTCCATCATTAATTTTAATCCAACCTTCTTTGGATGCCTTCTAAATGAATTTGTTTTATCTTTTCTATAATTTAGGTTACTTCTCCATCATCCTTATATCATCCCAGGTTTCCTCTTTAGCATACATTATCTTTATTTTCATGAATTTGTTCCAAATGACCTGCCAAACCACATCCAAGGATGAAAATATTTCTTTAAAATTCTATCATTTCTCTCTAGCCACAATTGCCACCAAATAAAATTTGATCTTTCATTTCTCTCTAACCATAATTTCCACTAAATAAAATTTAATCGAAGATTCCACCCGATACGAAGAGCTTCAAATTTAAATTTGCTCCTCTTATGTCTTTCCCAAATATTAATCTGGTTTAGATCATCATTGAATTAGATTTTATAAGCTAATAACTATCTCTCCCAATTCTAGCACATGAATAGGCACTCAAAAATTAGGCGGTCAGATGTTTCCTCGCTTTTGTGGCCTAACACACACAAATTTGGGCCAATGATTCCTCTATGTCTTAGATTACCAAAGGTAAGAATTCAATTGTGCATGAACTACTAGACAAAGAAGTTTACTTTTGGCCAACCCTTGGACCGCCAATTTTTTCTCCAATCCTCAACCTAAAATGCATGAGGAGGAGGGTCAAGAAGGATCTCTTCATATCCATCCTTCACTATGTCGGCCCCAAGGCTCCAAGGCTCCTATAGTCTTAATCTAATTCATCCTTCTCATCTGTACCTGTGAAAAATATTTTTGCTAGGATTTTAGTCATGACAGGTGCTAACTCTATCCATGAGAAATATTTTTGCAAGGAATTTAGTCATAACGAGTGCCAATTTTGGATGGATTGGAGTTGGCCACTTATCCAATTTCTTAAGTTGCTTAAATGTATAATCCCCAAGCTGGTAGGTGTTGAAATAACTTTCAATCTTGTTCCAATCCAACCCCTGCTTTCTATGGCTATTTCTACTAGTTGTAGTTATGGAAATTCAACAATGATAAGTAGATATTGATACCATAAATCTGTCCAAAATCATGTCTTCTCCCATCTTCTTACTTTCCAAAATAATCTTGTAAACAAATATATATATTTTATAGGTTCATACACACAAAACTATAGTTTGCACTTGGGTCTTTTGGAAAAAGTCTAAAATCAAACCACTAGAATGTTCTTTATTAAATTTGAACCTTAAATCTTTTATTTAGCATTTCAAAATCTTACTATTAAACCTTTTAAATTTAAAATTATTAAACATTTTATTATAATGAACACCAAGTTTAAATATAACTTAACTTTAAATTGATTAAAAATATATATTTTTTATCATGTTATCTCTCACACACACAACTCAATTGTGAATGAATTTCTTCTCTTTCATTCTAGAAAAGAAATAACAAGAAGAAAAAAATAAAGGAAAAAGACAGACATTAAAACCATAGACTGTGACTATTCATTTTCGTCAAACATGTACCTTGTGGAGAAAATGACTTGACTTATCTTGTGTGTTGGTGTCTAAAACAACTATCTAGAGAGGATAGAGACTATTTTGGAAAAGGAAACCTCACAAAATGGGTGGTGAACACGGGCGAAGATAATGTTTCAACTTTATGTCATCAATGCCTTCTAACGCTCTTTAATATTTATTCACATACTATCTTTTAAGAGACTATAATAAATGCAGAGTATCAAGATACAAAAAATACAATGAAAATGTTGTTCGAAAAAAAAAACAGAAAATGTTGATCGTCTATTGAAACGATCAGACAATAACAAATAATAAAGAATTTTTTATTTTAAGCATGAGGCGCTTGTTAAGTACAGTAAAGAATAAATTAGTCGGTAGTGGCATATTTAAAAGAAATTAGTGGTATATTTAAAAGAAATAAATTAGTTGGTAGTGGTATAGTGTTTGTTGATAGTTGTTTTTTTTCCACTTGAACGATTAAAATCTATGTGACTTTATCTTTATTCAACAATTCAAGTTTTAAAAGATAAAATAAAATATTATTTTTTTATAAAATAAAAATAAATTAAAATATAAATAAATAAATTGTTTAATGTTTGTCATACATTTTATTTTTTAATATATAATTATTTTTTAATTTTTTTTAAGCAAAAAAGTCCTTGCGGAGCCGTCTTGGTCCGAGACCACGAACACGGGTTCTACATTGTCAAAGTCACCCGACCCTGTCCGCACCAACATTATCAATTGGATTTTAGATACCCAATTCAGCTTTTTGGTAGGGTGGAGATTTGAACCTGGGACCTCCCTTGGAGGATTGCCCTCTCATCTCCAACTCACCTACAACACCTCGGATAATTATTTTTTAATTATTAAAGCATGTATAATCTTATTTATTTTTTCATTGTTTTATTTAGACTATATTTTTATATAAAAACATGTTAAAAAAAATATTTACTGTATAAAACTTTAATTGTATATAACTTAAAAAATATTTTTAATAGTTTTATTTATTTATGTTAATAGAATATTTTTAATTAATTTAATTAATATAGTTAAGTAAAATTTGAATTTGATTTTCTTTAAATTTTGAAATATTTAATTAACAAACTTATACTATCTAAAGTAGTTATATATTCTAATTAAATTTAAAATTAATAATAATATTAAATTTTAAAAAATAATATAAACTATGGACCTATAATAATATTAAGATGTTTGAAGCCAGTGACTCTTGTTCCTTGATGGGTGGAGTCCTATGTTTGACATTTTTGATGGGTTTGCCTAATTTCAAAGCCCTTGATTTATTCGAGCACTCCAAAATTTATTCCAAATTTTTACTTTTTATGTGCTTAGTTTCAGATTTTAGTCAGGATTCGATGAGTTGCAGGATCCACATGTATTAAGTTGTAAGATTCTTTCAGAGGCTTGCATCGGGTTTGGAAGATTTAGTTTTCCTTTGTCAGTATTTACAATTGTAGATCTCATGATATCGATTTTTCCTTTTGTGAGCATTCTTTTTTTTTTGGTAATTATTATAATAAATTAACAGTTGGTTTTTATAGAGGATCCCAAAACCTTATGTACAAAATTAGCCAACTTTCTAATGATGCATCATACCTCTTGGCTATAACAATAAACCTAAATGAAAATAAAACCATCCTAATGATGCAGACTTGAAAACAACAAAAAGGCTTTTAGGCCCGGAGACCCAACAACAAAGAAAACAGATGCAACCCGAGAGAAACCCAAAAAGAGGCCGAAAATAAGGAGACAAACACCATGGACTGCTAATCACGATCCTCCTGTCCTCACGAATTTGGGCGCTTCTGGTTCTGCTTCAGGATAGAAATCATGGAGTTGATAGAAGTAAGAATGGAAGCAACCAAGTCCAGGAGAGAATTACCGCGACTCTCCTTGTCGCTCTCCATGTCCGACGGGATGTGCTGCGGACGAACATCCTTCTCCACCTTTCTGACTTTTCACAGGCGTTGGGAAGATCTGCCAGGAAAAGACAATAGCTTCTTTGCCACGCCACCCCAAAACACGTCGAAATGGGCCTTCCAAAAATTGCGTAAGGAAAACATCAGGAAGGGATGTCTGCCCTGGCCAACCTTCTTGTGAGCCTTCTTGGCTCCTGCTAGGTGAGAATGTTTCTTCTATGTGTTGGAAGGTTGGTTTGTTGCTTCTCCCACTAGGCAAGAATGTTGCAATTTGAAATATGAAGTTTGAGCAGGAGGTTCAATTTTAAAATATTCTTTAGCACTCATGTTCCTTTTTATTGTTAGGTCAACTTCATGTTGAATGATTGAACAATTTGGTGAAAATGCCTTATTTGAGTGCCTGTGGGGTCCATTGACTTGTACTTTTTTGGGTGTTTTGATTCAATTTACTTTTTTTGATTGACGGATCAACTCTGTTTCTCTCTCTCTCTCTCTATGCTTATTGAATTTCTATTTGTTTAGGTTTGGGGACCCTTGGAAAATCCCTTTGTAAAAGGTTCGGGGACCCTTTCAAAACCCCTTATTTTACAAAAAAAAAGAATAAAAACAATACTTTTTATTGGAACCAACAATTATATTCAATAAAAATAAAAGAGGTTCCAATAAAAAGGGATCTAGAAATATCATATCTCAAGGTGCAAGGCCACCCATATGATCAAAACTAGAACCAACCCCTAAAAGGGTAAATACAAAATATAACTAAGCATAGAAAAATTAACTAGAGTAAAAAGGAATGGATGAATCACAAACATATGCTTTGCATCCAACAACATATCCCCATCATTGCTAAGATACTCCAACACATTGTAGCTATTGGATGAATCACAAACATAACTTCCCAACTGAACATTGGTCATATGAAGTTACTTCTCTGGAACTACATCTTCTTCTACAGATCTCCTTCTCGGGCTATGGGAATGCCTTGCATTAGCCGTGGAAATATACTAGAAGACTGGCTGGTTGGGTAGACTATGAAGCAACATTATGGCTTCCCTTCGGGTATGAATCTATTGAGATTAAGGAGCCTTTCAGGTGGAGGACCAAATTTTTGCTTTTCATACCCTTTTTCTACCAACTTTGAGACATGTGTCGACTTGAACTATGTACCTTTAGAAGCAACCAAATGTGTATTTTTACACCCTCTCATAGTCGTCCAAACATCCTCTTGAAGTTGAGGAGTGGGCACACTTGGTATGGTGGGGCTCTGCTTGTCCCTATTATGTGGCATCAAGGGAAAATCTTTGATCTTGTGTGTTGAGGACTGACACAAAAAATATGTTTTGGGTAAATTAATGTAGAGGGTCCACTAGGTTAGCACAATGTCACCAACTTGTATGTCAATAGTCTCCTTGATATCTTGAGAAATTTTTTTCTATCTCCACCAAAATAACATGCCCTATAGGGGTTGCTATGCGACTGAGGAAGGACCACAAAGGTAGTGGGAGTCCTAGGAATTTCATCCACATAGGGAATTTGGTATATTTTCCTCAAAAACAAAAAAGTCACGGGTCCAAGGAGAAAAACAAGTAGAAATATTCTCATGTACTAGGGACCATGTTCGTAAATCGTCTTAGCATGGGTTGTTTCCATAAAGTGAAACAAAAAAATTCTTTGTAAGGTTTTGAACCATCGTTAGATTTACTCCATGAGGAGTCCAAGCTACATTAACCTAGGTCCTAATGGAAGACTCATTAGAGATGCATAAAATGAAATACATGACAAGGGTGAATGATTCTAAACTATGACATGTAAAATCAAATTCAGGCAATGGAGGAATTACACCAAGATAATGTGGGTTACTTTATGGACCATTCTTAACACAAAACTATATAGTCAATTAAGAGGAGCCATTATCGCATGCATCCCTTCTGCGATGTCAATGCTATTAATTAATTCATTAGGATTGGGTACCATAATGATACTTAAAACCCTAGCCCAATATCTATCACTTGTCAATTTTAATACTCTATTATTTCAAAAATAGTACTTTTAATTATATGACTAAGGAATAAATTTTGGTTTTGACTATAGTCTTCGTGAAATGGGTGTAAACCCTATGTGTAGTTAAGTGTAGAACAAAGTGATAAGTTTGGTTACAGTCTTCATGAAAGAGATGCAAAATCTACGTGTAGTCAAGTGTTGAAGGAAGAAGGTTGTTCGTAGATCATTTCTTCAGTCTGTGAGAAAGGCTCTTCAATTTCTTTAGGGATATTTGTATTCATGGGTGGATGAAACTGTACCCTCTATTAGGATTTTGGAGGATGAATTTGAGTTGGATTTGATTGATCATGAAGCCTAAAAAATTATTTGCAAACTCAATATAAAATGACCAGGTCTAAAGGAGCTCAAAAATACATTAAAGATTACTGGACTAGTATAGAATTCCAAGTAACTCTTCCACCCAATTTTTTTTTTCTATTTAATGAATTATAGGTGAAATTAGTTTTTGGGACAAAGGGGTGTCTATATAAGACCTTGGAATCCTAGTTTCAATCTCTTTACAAAAGAAGTTACTGGCTTCCCAGTCTAGGTGAATCTTTATGCTCTCCTTTTGGATTTTTGGGAAGAGAAGATATTCACAAAAATCGGTAATGTCATTGGTGCATTCAATGCCTAAACATAGGAAAATTTGTCCAGTAAAATTAATGAGTAAAGCAATTGGTTGTTTGGATGGATGCTTTAGTTCTTGGACCTCAATCCATTACTATATCCTTAAGCAAAGGGGAATGGATCCAATATATTGACTATGAAAATTTCTTCCTAAGGTTTTATGGTTGTTAGCAATATGTCCACCTAAATAAGAGATGCCTCATCATTCGATCATGCTCAGATTGATTCATCCTTGGTGGAGGAGGCCATGCGAATGATTCGAAACCTTAAAATATCCTAGTTTAAAAGAAAGAAGCTCTTCCTCCTCAAGATGCACCAATTATCTAGAAGAAATCATGCAAGCAACAAAAGACTCAACCCCAAAAGAAGAATTTGAATTAGATCATTGATAAAAATAAAATGGTTACTAAAGGCCATATTGTCGGTTCCATGGAAAATATTAGCACCTCAAATAGTATTCTTGAAGCTAATTATGAAACAATTGGTGATGGTCAGTTTTTTGAAAATGAAGATCCTACAAAATGTGTTACAACTAGATATTACCTCAAGAGCTTGAAGTGCAAAAATACATTCTTAGATCTTGACACTCTAAAAAATGAAGAACCTTTGCTAAGAAGAAAAATAATCGAACTAATTTCCTCTTTGATGAATAATTGTTATATTTGTTTTCCTTCTATCTCTTGGAGTTATGAGGGTTGTTCTTGTTATTAGTTCTATGGAAACTTAGCAGTTTTAGGAAGATGGAGAATATCTTTGAGAGAAAGGCAAAGATGGATATACTTTAATTAACTTGTTAGAAATGTAATAAGAGCAATGCAACATTTTATTTTTGTAATGGTATTTATTAAATTAAAATGTATATGTTTACATTAAAAATAAATCCCTTGATGTCACCACCCATTCTTTTCATCTATTTTTAAATTAAATTTTGTAATCAACCAATTTTTAAAAAGGTTTTTATACAAATACATATCACCTCAAAACTTAAAAAAAAAACTTTATTATTATATTTATTATTGAAAAATATTATTTAAAAAATTCAAAAGATTTATCTTTTATATTAAGAAAATATAAAAGTATGAACAAATTTTAGGTATAATAAAAAATAATCGTCACACTTCAGTCAAATTTTATACTATTTATTTACCTTCTATTGATCACACTTAATTAGTTTTTTTTTCATCAACAAATCACTTGATCACATTCTTTTCAAGATTAATATATGAGTTTTTAAACCATTTATTTCCCTTCTATTGATCACACTTGATTAGTTTTTTTTTTCATCAACAAATCACTTGATCGCATTCTTTTCAAGATTAATATATGAGTTTTTAAAAAAAATTAAGCTTGAATAAAAACCTTTTACTAGACATATATTCACGTTCTTTAAAAAAACTTGAGAAAGATGTTATTCTCCTATCACCATGCATGCAAAAACATTAACAGACCGTAGCACAAGGAAAGCCACATGTACAAATTTTTGTCTGCATAGTAACCTTCACATCAATCAGTGCCACACTTTTTTCTAGATATATTGTACCTTTAATTA
The DNA here is from genome assembly GCA_028583015.1 of Wollemia nobilis. Classification (NCBI taxonomy): domain Eukaryota; kingdom Viridiplantae; phylum Streptophyta; class Pinopsida; order Araucariales; family Araucariaceae; genus Wollemia; species Wollemia nobilis. Next base: position 4,404,828 of record JAQPPZ010000049.1, read on the forward strand.
TTGCATGATTGGTATTTTTTGTTTATCCATTATGTATATGATTTTTTGAGTTCCATAAAATTGTTCAACCTGTAAGTAAATTTCTTGCGCTCACAATAACTATAGGGCTGAATTGAATCCATCAAATTCAATATTATACATCTATTCACCTTAAAAAATAGCATTAGATATTATTCTCCTATCACCATGCAGGAAAATAACATTGAAAAAGTATAGCACAAGGAAAAGCACATATAGAAATTTGCAGAAAGTATAGCACAAGAAAACCACATAAAAATTTGTGTCTACAATGTAACCTTCACATCAATCAATACCACACTTTTTCTAAATATATTGTACCTTTATTTATTGCATGGTTGATATTCCATGTTTAACCATTATGTATATGATTTGTTTATGGACCAATGTTTTGTGGGACTTGCTTTGAGTTTTTTTTCGAAAGAAAATTTGAACAATGTTCATGGTGTTCCATAAAATATTTCAACCTGTAAGTTTATTCCTCTTGCTAATAATAATTATAGTACTAAATTCAATCCATCAAGTTCATGGAGCACCCATGAATGCAAGAGTACAGTTTCTTGGTTACAGTGAAATATTTCCTCAGGAATATACAAAGGGTTAAGGGTAAGGACTACACAAGCCATAATTCAAGACATATACATCCCTAGCTATTAACAACCTAAAATAGCCACATGCAAAAAGAGCTTCTAACCTATTCAATTTTCAATCACTTTTTGTTTTTAATTTTTATTTTTTCAATCTTATCATTTTGAGAACGAGGGATTCTATTTGAGTGTTTTACCCTTCAAAAATCATAATTTTCTCTTTTATAATTCGATATTTTACAAAAATATTTAATTCTCATTTCAATTGAGAGTTTCTATATAGCTAGATACTTTATTTATTTATTTTTTCAAAGTTTAAATTCTTGGAGGTTGGATTCATATATCCAATTTTAGATAGCCGATGGATCTCTCTATTGGTTATTGTACCAAAGAAAAATGGAAAATTGAGAGTATGTGTAGACTACAGAGAGGTAAACAAAGTCACACACAGAGACCATTTTCGATTACCATTCATATATCAGGTGTTAGATACACTTGCAGGAAAGAAGCACTTATGCTTTCTTGATGGTTTCAGTGGGTATAACTAGATACAGGTTGCATTTGAAGACCAAGAGAAAACCATTTTTACTTGCCCATGGGGAAATTTTTCTTATAGATTTTTACACTTTGAACTGTGTAATGCCCCAACAACTTTCCAATGAGCTATTTTGGCCATTTTTTTTTATTTAACCACTGAAAATATAGAAATTTACATGGATGATTTTACAGTTTGTGGAGAAACCTTTGACTTTACTTTGGAACACCTTGATAAGGTTTTAAATTGTTGTAAAAATTACCATCTATATTTGAATTCTAAGAAGGTATTATTCTTGGTCACCACATTTCTTCCAATGGGATCAAGGTTGATCCTAAAAAGGTTTAAATAATAAAGAACCTCTTCCCAAAACCCAAACCGATGTCAAGATTTCCTTAGGACACATTGAATTTTATCGCAGATTCATTCTGAATATTAGTACAATAGCAAATCCTATGTTTGCATTTTTGACCAAAGATTATGAATTTAACTAGACCAAAAAATACCAAGAATATTTTGATGCTTTAAAAGAAAAGCTAACCAATCCACCTGTGTTACAAGCTCCTAATTGGGGATTGCTATTTCATATCCAAACTTATGCCTCCAATATTGTAATTGGGGCAACGTTAGTGCAGACAGATAATGGAGAACATTATACCATCTACTGCATAAGTAAAAATCTTATGGGAGTAGAAAATAATTATACTACTAAAAATAAATTTTTAGCAGTAGTGTATACCATCAATAAATTATGTCACTATATCACTAGTTATCAAGTATTCATCCATACTGATTATTCAACTATAAAATACTTGATGAACAAACCCATGGTTAGTGCAAGGATTATTAATTGGTTATTGCTTTATAAGAGTTCGATATTACAATAGTGAATAAATGTAGTAGCATATTTTATATCAAGACTGAATAACACAGGGGTAGAGGAATTAATTGAGGATACCTTTCTAGATGAAAAACTATTTGCTATATCAATACAACCACCTTGGTTTGTATATACATCTAACTTTTTGGTAATAAGAAATATTCTCTCATTTTATTGCCAAAAAAAACAAGTAACAGGTAACACAAAGTTCATCTTTCAAATGGATAAAAGGTCTACTTTTCAAATGTGGTCTTGACCATATTTAACGTAGATGAATTCGAAAGGACGAGGTGTGTGATAACTTCCATTCTTGTCACGATGAACCATCAGGAGGATATTCTTAAATAAAAAGCACATTTCAAAATTTTTTAGGCATTGGTTATTATTGGCCATCTCTTCATAATATGTAAAAAGATACATTCGCCATTGTGATGAATGTCAAAGAATAAAAAAATCCACCCACACAAATGAAATACCTCTACAACCTCAAGAGGTTTTAGAACCATTTGAGAAATGGGGGTTAGATTTTGTGGGACCCATTGAACCACCATATTAAGAAAAGGTGCATATCTTGGTATGCAATGATTATGTGACTAAGTGGGTTGAGGTGCATGCCTTTAAGAATAATAGTGAAGAGAAGGTTGCTGATTTACTTTACACTCAAAATTTTTAGAGATTTGGAGCTTCACAACCTATCACCACAAATCATGGGCCCCAATTTGCATCAAATGTAATTGAAGCTTTTACTAATCTTTATGAAATTAGGTATAGAAAATCATCACCCTATCACCCATAAGAAAATGATCAGGTTAAGGTAAAAACAGAGAGTTAGAAAGAATTTTAACCAAAATAGTAGACTCACATAGGAGAAATTAGTTTAATAAATTACCAAAAGCAGTTTGGGCATTCAATACATGGAAATACACCATGGGTTTCACACCTTACGAACTGGTTTATCGTAAGAAACCTCTTCTTCCTATTGAATTTGAGTTATTGACACTTCATACATATTTGGAAGTTGGTATTGAATTACCATAGGTATATATGGGCAAGATCCTACAACTGAATGCATTGTATGAACTTTAGGTGGATCATTACATCAAATGGAGGCGATCCAAAAATAGCAAAAGTTGTGGCATGATAGTCACATTCATCAAAGGAAGTTTGAGCAAGGATATTGAGCATTGTTGTTTGATTCTCATTATGAGGATTTTAATGGGAAGCTGTAGATAAGATGGCTTAGACCATACCTGATTGAATAAGAGTTTGATAATGGAGTACTCTATCTTTCTCCCATTGATAATTCAATGAGAAAGTTAGTGGTTAATGGACATCGCCTTTGGGTATACCATAAGCCATTGACTAAAGAAGATTTTTTAAAGCAGATCATACAGTTGGAAGTACATATATCAAAAAATACACCCTCTTCTCACATAGATTCGGTATGATTTTTGGAAAATTTTGAAAATGAAAAAAAAATAGAAAACAAGAAAAAAAAAACAAAAGAAAATAATCTTGATTGTGAAATTTCTTCATGGGCACAATTTTGGGGAAATTGTGAAATTCCTTCATGGGCACAACCAAGACAAAAAGAAAAAAGAGATGAAAAAAAGAGATAAAAAAAAGAGAGATGAAAAAAAATGAAAAAAAGAGAAAAAATGAATGAAAAAAAGAATAATCCAATAGTGAAAACCTTTTCGAAGGTGCTATTAAATTAGATTGACATGAAAACTGATTTTTAGAATGTTTGTCTTTTTGATCTATCCATAATTGTTCCACCATTGTATAAATCTCACCAACTATATATATGCTTTGTTTTTGGATTCCATATGCTTATCTAATAATCATCAAAAGCAACAATTTGAAAATTGCATTATAAATTTTCAGGACAACCAAGTATGTGTTTCTTGCATTTTTGTCATTGTAGGCATTTAGCATGTATTGTTTGATAATCCATGTTTGGCATAAATAATTTATAAACCTGATAAGTAAAAATGGATATTATCTCAAAAACACCAAAAAAGTACCCTATTCTGACCTTGGTTGAACAAGAAATTCAAGTTTGGTTGTAGAGAAAACATAGAGCTCCAAAATGAAACATAGCTTTGAAAAAAAATGCAGTTCTAGTTATATATATGCAAGAAAAACACAATGCTATGGAATGAAAACAAAGCTTCAAAATGAAAACTGCACGTTCTGGTTGAATGCATGAGGGAAATAACATAGAGGTTCGAAATGAAGAAGAGCTTCGAAATGAAATTTTACATTCTACCATTTGTATGGAAAGAAAAAATAGAGCTCCAAAATGAAAATAGCTTTGGAATGAAGCTTGAAATTTAAAATCATGTGATAGCATAAAAATTCAAACCTATTTGGCACGCACATGCAAAATAATTCAAAAATATTTGACACGTATGTGCAAAATGAAAAACAAAATCCACGTGATGCAGACCATAAAACCTCATGAATTTGGGTTATAATTTTTAGGCATACATGGCTGCGATCAAATAGTCCATCATCTAGCATGTTTTCTTACGTCCAAACGTACCTTTTCATCACTTTATCTGGACCCACGTGATATAGGTACTTTGACATGCACAATCACACAAACCAAGGAAGGGGGTCATCCAATTTTTTTTAAGAAGATCCAAGTTGGTTAAAATATTACCATTCACATCAACTAGCAATTTATGTGTATGCTTCGTAATATGGAGATTTACTAGTCCAACATCCTTCATTTTTATGCAAAATTAAAATTTCAAACATCTAATGAAGCAATATATACCACGTGTTTGATTATTGCATGAAAATATCAGAGTATTCTTCACCACCTTCTAGAGCTAAGCCCTGTGTGGCAAAGATACTCATTCCCAAACTTTGTAAACACCAACACTTGCATGATACACTCGATCAAAACATGGCAACATTTCTAAAGAAAAGCATTGTGTTGTAGAATTAATATCTCAGGTTAAAACTAATTGAGTGCAAAAACCAGAGTTTGAGGAATTTACAACAAAACTTGATGTAGTTTAAAGATAACATGGGATAGAAGAACAAAGTAGAACCAAATAATCTAGAGGATTTTAAAAATTATCCTGAGATGATGCAAATTTTAAAACAAGAAGGGTTAATGCTATTTCTAGAAACAATTGATGACCATTCAGAGGGGTTGGTTGTAGAATTTGTTCGCACTCTCCAGAACAATAGGGCAACCATCAATGGCATGAGAATAGAGGTAACCCCCTTGGTCTTAAGCCAAATTGTTGAATTACCTTTGCAAGGACTAGAAATCACTAGAACTAGTAGAAATGCACTCTTTGAAATAGTTAAAACATTTTTTGAATAAGGGGATGTACAACTTGTGATGCAAATGAATAACAATATTTTTAAAAGGATAAAGAGAAATAGTATTCAGAACCCTTGGGGTAAAGTTGTAATTAGGGTAATTAAATTCTTAACCTATGAGGGGCAGTATGTTGTACTGTAAGGGTATGATATGCAAATCCTCAGTCATTTGAGGTATGGTAACCAACACCTAGGGGTAAAAATAAATATCCCTCTATACCTGCATCAAGAACTAAACAATATGGTCAAGAGGTACCAATAGGGCAAAGGATCCCCTAAACACCATGGGATCATAAGGTTTATTTGCAGATATTATTTTAGGTAAAATACTTAGAGTTTAAATAGGTTATTTACCCTTGGAATAAGTAGATTATGGAAGAAGAAGGACCCAATACAAAAGAGGAGGAAAAAGAAACCAGACAAGAAGTAGAGGAGGAATATGTAGGAGTAGAAACCTCTGATGAAGTAGCATACAAGGTAGATACCCATGAAAAAAATACATATGAGAGAGTTATCCCTGAATCTGAAGGAACCCCCTTATACCTTATTGGTCCACCAACTGCCAAGTATAGAGAATAGAGAAAAATAAAAATTGAATTTGAACCTATAGAGCAGAGGAAAACAAAGAAAGTGAATTTATATGAAGAAGTAACATAAATTTCTGCTCAAACATCTGCACAATTAGAGCATGAAATAATTGGGTCAATGGTTGAAGTAGCGAATTCCTTAGAGGATGATAAATTAGACTCTATTGTTTAGTGGAGTCTATAAAAAAATATTTTAAATCACTAAACAAACTAGAGGAGAAATAGGTACAAGGTAGTTAAGGAGATATTCTAGGTTATAGGGACACTCTGTTACATAGGAGCTAGTTGAAGAAATAGAGGTTGAAATTCTAACTCAACCACCTTCACTCCATCCTATGAGAAGGTGTCTATGATAGAGAAAATAGAGCATATCTATAATTGTGGAAATCATGCATTCAACATCAACCAATCACAAGAAAAGTAGAAAAATGATACTCCAAAAGGATGAAGAAGAAGTGACTAAGAAAAATCTATCCCAAGAATAGGAAATTCTATTTCCAGAATCCTTTATTCATGAACAAGAATAACTTATAGAGGTTGGAGAGCCAAGTTCACCACCTGCTATAGACCTACCTACCTATTCTTCAGAAACTAAGGAGTATGAAGAATATCAGCCAGATGACCATGTAAAATTTTCCAGGGTGATTATCAAAACTTAGCAAACATGGATTGAAAAAAGGTGAAGCAACAATTAAGGAGAAAGATAAATATATTGACCAATTATTGCATGAAATAGAAGATCTAAAAAGAATATTTGCACCATTTAAGGCACTGCTTTCAAATTTAGATTCTAGCAAGGAGGTGGTAGAAATTCTACTTGAATTAGTGGGGCATATTCTAGAAGGAGAAATACAAATTGATATCCCACAACTGCCTCATAGACCTGAGGAGGATAATCTAGAAAATGCACCTAACATTTCTATTTTAATTATTTGCTGTAGTAGCACAACATACAAGACCAGAAACAACATTTGAATAAGGGGATGGAGAAGGTATTTTTGATATCATGGAAGGCTCAAATACCCTAAAGATGGGCCCACAATAAAATCTACAACAAAATTTTGCAAAGAAGGCCATTTTTGTACTTTAGGACGTAGCTCTAGAACATCCTATAAAAACACAATCTCATTTTGGACAACTTTGGAACATCTAGAAATCATGCTAGAATACCCTAAAAATTCTCTAGAACAACATATAGAGCAAAGCACATCAGAGAGTGAGATCCCTAAATCTCATATCATCCCACCATAATTAAGTACATCACCTCAGGTAAGTCTAAATCCAAATGTTGATCCTCCTCCATTTCCCAAATCTGATCCTCCTTATAAGAGCCCTAATAAGGTGGATTACCCTCAGAATCGGGACCATCTCATCCCCCTAAATATTTTCATGCTAATACCAATAAGAAAAATAAAATAGGAAGTCCTCACCCGATACCTGAACAAAAATTTAATGGGAACTCAAGTCCCTTGATACAATAAATTGTCCCAAATAGGTTCAGTCCTAAATAAAAAAGAAGTACCAAAAAGTCCCCCATAGATTGTGCAAGTGAGAAAAAAGAGTTAGGACTTCAACAACTAAACAAAGGAGGAAGAAAATAGAAGAGGACATTGCCAATGGAATTTGAAAAACCCTCTTTCCCTTAGTCACAAATGTGTCAAAAGATGAAAGTAAAAGTAACAAACCTCCCCAATCTCAAGGATGGGGAGGCAAAATAATATCCAAATCTTCCAAATGAAAGTTCTCTCATGGAATGTAAGAGGACTTAATGGACTAGCTAAGCAGAGACTTGCTATTTCATTAAGAAAATAACTAAAACCCATTGTTTTCATTATGCAAGAAATAAAAATTGATGAGAATGCAACCATCAAAGTAGCAAAGAAATTATGGAAAAGGGGAGACACAATTTTTATCCATGTCAAAAGCTCATCTGGAGGTTTGATGTGTATTTGGGATCCAAGTAAGCTTAAAGGTAGATTGATTCACTCAATTGACATATTAAAAAGCATCCTATTTTATGATAAGGATATTGACACTTCATGGATACTGACCAATATTTATGCTCCCAATACACTTTTAGATAGAGCTTGTATCTATGTGATGTTAAGTATACTGAATAATTATTTCTCTAACATACCATGGATCTTAGCTGGAGATTTCAACACTTCTCTCTATCCATCAGATAAAAAAGGAGGAAATGACTTACCCCTCAAAAGCACGAAAGATTTTGACGACTTCATCAACTTAAATGAACTCATGGACATCAACCTCAAAGGTGTCAAATTCACAAGGAGTAACAGGAGAAGTGACCATCATCATATCCAAGTAAAATTGGATAGATTTCTCTTTTCTAAGGAAGTTGTATTATTTTTTGGGGATGAATGCCTTCAGGTATTGCTTAAAATTGGGTTAGATCATAATTCCATCATTTTGGAAGTTTGGAGGAAACATCCTTTTAAAACCTCAATTAGATTTGAGAGCATGTGGCTTCATCATCTTGACGTAAAAAATAGATTATCTAAATGGTGACAACAAGACATCCAAGGAACTCATTCCTTTAAGCTTACTAAAAAACTTGGTCTCATTAAGGAGAAAATCAAAATATGGAATAAGGAAGTATTTGGTAACCTATTTAAAATCAAGTAATTTATAAAGGACAAATTGGTTGTAATTGAAGCCAAAATCCAAAGTGGGCAGGATGAGGATCATATCAGGAATGAGGAAAGAAAACTACTATCTAAATTTCATAACCTTATAAAGTATGAAGAAACATTTTTGTGGTAGAAATCCAAAGCAATCCTAATTAGAGGAGACTCCAAAACAAAGTTTTTCCATGCTTACATTTTACGTAACATGAGCTCAAATAGAATCAAAGAACTCTAGAAGGATGATGGCACTTCCACTAAGGTATATTGTAAATCAAATTAGTGGTTTTTTTCTATTTCAATACTCCCCTAGGTAATCATAATCCTTGGTTAGGAATGGACAAAGATTCTCTACTCTAGTACATTCCTAATTCTATTTGTCTTAAAGACAATTCTAGGTTTATCTATCCTTTTTCAGAGAATGAAATCAAGCAAGCTATTTTTTTGATGCATTTTGAAAAATATCCTAGATCGGATGGGTTCTTGTCAAGATTTTTTCAAGAGTGTTGGGATATTGTAGGGCTTGATGTTTTCTCAGCTATGGAGGAGTTACAAATAGGTTTAATTCTACTTTTATTGCTTTGATTCCTAAAGGACTTATTTTAAAATCAATGGCTAATTTCAAACCTGTTAGTCTGTGCAATGTGGTTTACAAAATCCTCACTAAAGTGATGGCTAATAGAATGAAGGACATTCTTCCTAGCATCATTGATCCATGTCAAGGAAGTTTAGTCAAAGGCAGATCCATTTTTGATGGAATAATAACCATCCATGAAACCTTGCATTCTTCATCCCAAACCAAGAAACCTTCTTTTATTATCAAATTGGACATGAACAAGGCTTATGATAGAGTCAACTGAGACTTACTCATGGATATCTTTCTAAAGTTTTGGTTTCGTTTATATTGGTTTGACCTTATCAAAGGATTTATCTCTACTCCTTGGTTTTCTTTCCTTGTCAATGGGTCTGTTGGTGGGTATTTTCAAAGTGCTAGAGGTTTAAGGCAACAATAGCCTTTATATCCTTATCTCTTCATTATTGTTGTTAAATATCTTGGTAGAACTCTAAAATAAATGTGCATAACATGGCTCTTATCTAGTATTAAACTAACTTCGTAGATTCATTCAATGACTGACCAATAATGTGTGGATGATACCTTAGTGGCTACTCATGCTTCGGTGTTTGAGGCTAAAGTCATCAAATACATCCTACTCCTTTATGAATAAGTTGTTAGTCTGAAGGTGAACTTCCACAAAAGAAAAATTTATTTTCTCAACACTCCTCATCAACGTCAATTCAAAATAGCCCAAATCCTCGAGTGTTTAGTTGCTTCCTTTCCCACTACTTACTTAGGTCTCTCATTGTTTGTAGGAAATTTTGTTGATTCAATGTGGAATAATGTAATTGAAAGGATTTAAAAAAAATTAGTAGGGTGTAATGGTAATCTTCTCTCCCAAGCTGCCAAAGCAACCCTAACTATGGAAAGCCTTCAAAGCATCTCGATTTACTTTCTATTTTTAAAGCCCCTGCTACCATCTTTTCTAAAATTGAACAAATCCAAAAAAGGTTTCTTTGGTACGAATCTGAAAACAAATAAAGATTACATCTTATTTTCTAGGACAAAGTGTACAGAGGTAAAACTCTTGGAGGTATTGGGTTCAGAAGAACACAAATATTAAATATTTCTTTGATGGTAGAACAGACCTAGAGAATCATCTCCAATGCCATATCAGATTAGGTCACCATAATAAAGAGAAAGTATCTGGAAGCATCAAATGTCTTTGAGGAGAGGGCTTCGACCAATGGATCAACTTTCTAGAAATCCAAAATACATACCAGACCTCTGGTGTGCAAAGTTCTAAGATGGTATCTAGGAATTAGAGAGAGTATTGACTTATGGTATGACGAGTGGATTAGAGGAGTACCACTCATAAAATATATGAGCATCTCAATCCTCAAAAATTCACTAATGCACAACTGGGACAAAAAGTTTTTGATTTTATATCCCAATTTAGTCTAAGGCCATCCAAGAAACTATTCACTTTTGAGTCTAATCTTATTGATTATGTGTTCCTAGATTCACTCCTTAACTCTATGGTCATCCCTACTAGGTTTCCTTCAAATCATATCATTTGGGAGCACTTTAAAAGTGGGGATTTCACTATCAAATCTATTTATCATATCCAAATATATCCCTCTAATTCTTCCTTTCCCTGTCACCTTGTTTGGCCCAAGCATCTCATCCCCAAAATTTCATTTTTTCCTGGTTGGTATTTCAAGACAAGGTCCTCACATCTGATAACCTAATAAAAAGAGGCTTAGCCCTAATCGCTACCACTTATGCCTTTCTGATTGGGAATCTATTCACCACATTTTCTTGGGTTACCCCTATTATTCATCCATCCTTGATAATATATTTCAATTCTTCCATATCATTTGGTTCAAAAATTAGTCCATTTTTTCAATCAATGGCCTTCACCCTTTCACAAATCCTGCCTTAATTCCATTTGGAAATTATGATTCCATAATTTTCTTTGGCAAGTTTGGCTTGAAAGAAACAACAAAGTGTTCTCCAATGCTTGCAAGGACCCTTCATCCTTAACAAATATAATTATTTTCTTCGCCAAATAGAATGCTCAACTTTATCCATCCACAAAGTCCACCATATCCAGTTTCGAAGCTTCATTATTATCTTCCCTAAACATTCCCCTTCAGGAGGTCCTGTCTTCTACCCCTCCAAGGTCAGGATCAATACTAAGTGGATCCCTCATTAGGTGGGTTGGATGAAGTTAAAATTTTATGGTGTAGCCAAAGGAAATCTAGGATTTGCAGGGATAGGTGGTATACTCAGAGATCACAATGGGGATGGTGTCATGTTCTTTGTTGAAAATATTGGTGTTCAGTCTAATCATCTTGTCGAAGCTAGAGCTCTATGGAGAGGATTGTTCTTACTTTATATGAATTCCAACAAGGTGATCATTGAATGTGATTCTATTAGCATCATAAATTACTTGAAGAATACCAAAAATCCCTCCTAGAAGGTTAGGAATTGTGTTGAAGAAGCTAGGAAAATTATAGAGCATATGCGAGAGCCCATCATTCAACATGCATTTAGGGAAGCTAATAAAGTGGCAGATGTATTAGACAATCATGGTAGCAACATCAATGGCCTTGTCACGTGGTTTAGTTCTCTTCCCAAGAAAATATTTAAGGTGGTTAATATGGACAAAGCCTCCATCCTTCATAGTCTAAGAGGCCAATGTTTGTCGTCCAATTGATGCAATGGTCGTTTGTATGTTGCCAAATATGGTTCCCAAGTGTTTGTCTATTTTTCCTTGGTTTGAGTGCAGGTTGGTCAACACCTTATCCTATAGTGCTGACTCAATTTTGCATTTTTCATCTTCTAATTCATGACCCCAAGCTCATTTGTTTCCAAATCTTGTCACTTGTGTAGTTCCCTATCCATCATTTTTTCCAAAGCATCGTCTCTTTGCAATTTTCCTTATGTTATTTCCTTCTTGATCATACCATTACTCATCTTAAGACTTTTCATCTCCCTCACATGATTATGAGATTTTCTATATTCCCTCCTTCCACCACCATAATGCACCCACATCATCCTTCATGTCCTATTGGTTGCTCTTATCCTAGGTGCTTGATTCCTATTAGTGAGGGAATGTGCATGTCTTCAAAAATCACATGCAGATACAATTTTGATGAAAAAACCATAATTAACAGGAGTCCTAGGAACTCTTCCATTTATTATCACCCTTTTGAGAAAATATTTTCATATCAATGCCCCATACCCAATACTGTCGCATCCCAAAGTAGAAGGATTTTCCTCCTAAGAAGGTTTCATATCACAAGATTGATCCCATTAACCTGATTCAAAATTTTTATTCCTCTAGTGTCTTGTTTTAGTACCATTTTTTTTTGCCCAAATATGTGTTTCGTGGAAATAGATACCATGGTGGTGGATGTAACTATTGAGAGTATCCTCAAAGAGAGGATACCTTCTATTCCTACGAATGTTTTCAAGGAATGACTATGGTGTCACTGTCGTTCTTTTTTACAATTGGGATGAAGGTTAGATCATTGTCAAGGGTAGAGAGTTCATGATTGATACCAAGTTTTTGATGGATATTTTTGAATTGCCTATGCTAGAGAGGTGTATGCGGTGGGAGGAACATAATTAAAAGATGGAACTCAAGGAGTTCCCTAGTAAAGTTAAAATGCTTAAGGTGGCAAAGACTGAAATGTACAATGTTGACCTGCCATATCCATGGAAAAAGGTTATGAAACCCATCATGGAGTTCCTCATAGTTGAATATCCTAAAAAACCCTTGCACAACTTCCACCTTGATTTTGTTAACCTTTTCAGGGATATCAATGTCATGAATATCCTTGAATTTTTATTTTGGTCAATGAACTATTCAATTTGAGAATTATAGAAAGAAAAAGAGCACTGAGGTCCCATACCATACAGTTCTATTTAACATAATTTACAACCATCTCCTTGTAAATAGCCCTAAAATTCCCTTTCCCAATATTGCTCCTCCTAAGTACATTTCTAGGAATAATACAGATCCAGTTGAGGTCATACTTGAGAACGACACTTCCATAAGCCCTATGTCAACCCCACTATCAAGGAATAGGAAATCATTTGGCTTTGATAGGGAATTTGAGGCTTCAAAGAAGATAAAGGTTGAGGAACCAATGAGCATGACCAAGAAATCCATTCGAATCAAGAATAAGTTGTGCTAGAGTCATAGCTTGTACTAGGAAGTGGATTTTGATAAAGATAGTGATGACCACACGATGAAGGCTCTCAAGAAGCTAGTTATCTAGATGTTTTCCATGGTGATATCCCAATATGAATATTTCTTGGCTACTTTGAAGGAGATGCATAATGCCCTAAATTATATTTTTTTTTTGTAAAACATTCAAGGGGACTACTATGAAAAACCTAAGGTGTCCAACAAACCTAAGGATATTATTGTGGTGAAATATGGATACAAGAATGCTACCAAGGATGGCTTTAAGGACACGATGTAGCTATTGTATTTGGGGATGGTTTTTAGGATGCACCTTTGGATGGTTTTTGGAATATTCTTTTGTAAGCCTACGGATTATAGGCGTTTGTTTATCTTGTGGGTTTTTGTGTGTTCATGCATTTCACCCTATCCTGTTTCCATTTGTTGAAAATTTTTAGTAGATAAGTTTTCATTGATGTCAAGAGTGAGTGGTCATTGATGTCAAGCTTTCAGCACCAGTTAGTGGTAGTTTTAGTGGGAAACATCAGTTTTAGGTTCTCCAATTTCAGTTGATCAAGACCTAGTTTCAGGAAGTCAAATGTGGTCTAAAGTGTAAAAAACCCAAGTGAATAATATTATAATACTTTATAATATTATATAGGGAAGTTTTAAATTAATTAATATATTTTTTACTATAAATTAATTTATAATTTAATTTAATTAACATAAGTTTTTAAAATTAATTATTAATTAATTTTGATATTTGTTATAAGATTAATTTATATTAATTTTTAACTAACCCTAAGGAGGGTCATTGAAATTAATTCGAAATTCGAATTTGAATTTATAGCACCGACGTGAGAAGAATATTTATAATGTGTATAAAAGGGGGATTACCCACCTTACCAAAACCCCTATAGTTCTTTCAAATTATTTCCTATGATGTGTGAATTTCATGCGAATCATGTGTGCAAAAAAGAGCTTTTAATTTTTAAAAGGTTCTAAGAGGAGGTGATATATTTTTATCCACAATGAGGGAGCCTTGGTCACCAACCTCTGGTAGCACAATTGGCACCCACAATGGTAGTAAGACATTAGGGCAGTGACAGGTGCAGGTTTGAATACCCCACGGAGGATCTTTTGTTTTGGTGTTGGAAATATGGTGAATGTTGGTTGAAAGGGGAGGAAGCTTTACTTCCTTCACGTGGGTGGTTGTAGCCCATGCAATGGGCTCCAAAGAACTAAGGTGCTTGTGGCTTGGGGAGACGACATATTGAATCACACTGAAACCCTTTTTGGGGGATAACAAGGCATGCATTAAATTTTTTGTGCCAGAATTTTTGGAGAAGGTTGTTTAGGTGTTAAAAATTAATTTTTGCATATTTTATTTGGTACATAAGGTTTTTGGGGAGTTATAAGGTTATTGCAAAATTAATTTTTGGTATTTTTTTCTTTAGGGTTTGAAAAGGAAATAAAGGTGTTTTAGAAATATTGGTTGTGATTTTTGTGGTGTTGGATATTATCTTAAGTTGGATATTATAAGGTATATCCAAGTAATTATTTTTGTGTATGATTTGATGAATGTTAATTACAAGTAGGAGCAATAAGGTGTATTTGAGATTTGAGTATTTTTGTGTCTAAGGAATATTTTGAGAAAGTTTTGAAGTGATATTTTGTCATCTAACCATTGAAATTGGAAAGAAGAAAATTGTGACTTAGACAGGTTTTCCAAGGGCACTTATAAATCAAACAAAGGTATGGGCATATTCTTCCTAGTGAGTGATTGTTGAATGTTGTGAATTCTAAGTTGGAGTGAAAAGGATTTTTTTAAGGTTTTCCTTGTTGAGTGTGTTGAATTAATGCTTCAAGTTTATATAGATAAATTTTTTTTGATAAAACCTTGATTTATAAGTATTGTTTTTGAGGTGATTAAGTTGAGTGAACTTGAACTAGGGTTTAAAAAGAACATGAGCATCATTGTTATGTGATATTGATTGATAAGCAGTGTTGGAAACATTTGAGTGAGTTTCCATATGCTTGGACTAGGGTTTGTGAGCAAGGATTATTTCATTGAGTGATTGGTTGAGTAGAGTTGGTTGAGCCTAGTAAAGTGAATGTGCTAAAGTGATTGTTCAAATTCTATAAAACAAATTGTTCTATATTCTAAATCGATTTGATAAAGTGATTGAGAATTTATGAGTGTAAAGCATACCGAGTATCTAAAAATTCTCTATATATTTATGTGGTAAAAGGAGTGATTGAAAGTTATTGAACTTTTTGGTGAATGTGAAGCATATTGAGTCTCTAAAAATTCTCTATATGTTTCTAAAATATTGATTGAAAGGAATTGAGCATTGTAATGAGTGTGAAGCATATTGAGTCTCTAACAATTATCTTTATTTTTCTATGAGTTTGGACAAGTTATAGTGAGGAATTTTTGAGCAGATGTGGACAAGTTCTAGTGAGGACTTGTTGAGTAGATTTGGACACGTTCTAGTGAGAAATTGTTGAGCAGATTTAGACAAGTTATAGTGAGGACTTATTGAGTAGATTTGAGACAAGTTCTAGAGAGGACTTGTGCATAGATTAGTGTGAGCTTTTTTGGAAGCTTGAGAAGACTTGAGAGCAGAGTTGATTGATTGATTTGGTCAAACCTTGAGTTAAGGTTTGGGGCAAATATAGCAGAGTTGATTTGAGATTAATTCAATATTTGTGTTAAGGCTTGAGGATAGATACTGAGGATATATTTGTGCTAGAATGAAGTACTATGTTTAGTATAAATTTAAGTATAGATTTTGGTGCAAATTTAAGGATAGGTTTGTGTCTGACCAGAGATAGAGATTGGATAGATTTGTGCTAGACTGAAGGACTGTATTTAGTGTAGATTTAAGATAGAGCTTTTAAGGTGATAGAGTATAGAGGATGGCAGCCTCCAATGGATAAAGATCCATTAGCTAGGGCAGTGAGGATAGGTGTCTTTAGTGGATAGATATCCATTAGCCAGAGAAATGGGGGTAATAGTTATTCTATAGAATCACTAGTCAGAGCTAAGGAGAAAGGAGTTATCTTGTGGATAGAGATTCACAAACTTGATTAGGGGATTGTTGTCTCCTTTAGATAGAGGTCCATTAATAGGGAAAGGATTCCCAAGATATTTATTGAGAAAATTTTAGTGAATTTTTTTTCGTCGAGTAGCCCACATTGGGTGAACCGCGTAAAATTGGTGTCTCTATTGTGTGTTGTGATTTGTGCATTACTTTGATTACTACTGTTGATATTACTATCTATACATTGCATAATATTTATTGGGAAATAAAAGTAAAAAGTTGTCTTATATAGTTCACCCCCCTCTTAGTATAAGCTTGTGTTCTTCACCATTTTATCGATCCAACATGACCTAGTGCTGATTTTGTAACAAGGTTTGAGGATCCTTTCAAAACCTATGTTAATAAAAAAAATTTAACAAAAAAAAATCCAAATGTTGATAGTTCTTTTTATAAGGTGAAAAAATTAGAAATAGGAGTTCAATTTGACTTTTTGTCTGAGCATAAAATTCCACCAGTAGTGCGTCCACTTGATATGATCCCACTAGCAAAGTATAATGAAGATATTGCAAGGTGGATGTTAGGCTACCAAACTCTAGAATCACACATTGTAGCAATAAATTTCCTAAAAAAGTAGAATGAAACATAGGCTAAAAAAAATATTGAATTAAAAGGAAAGGTGAAAAAATTATGCCAGATTGTAGAAGATCTGATACAATACAAAATACTAGAAAATATTTCAACCTTGATCCTTAGATAACACTTCTTTAGATGGTAGGTAATATGTATTTTCTTAGGGTTAACTTATGATTTGAATACTACCCTTTATTTTATGGAGATATATTTACATAGCCCTAAAGAGTAGAAAAATCTACTATGTGAGTTTTTCTTGCACAAGTATATCATGCCAGATGATGTATAGTTTTTACCCTATATCTACACAGGGGACATACAACTTTTATCCTTCATATCCACTTTGAATAATCAAATGTATTGAGATCAATAAAAGAGGAATAATAAGGAAATAAAGTTGGATCTTGGATTACTATTAAGGCCTATTCAACTCAATAACAAAGTATTGACAAGTCAGCATTTCAACATGACAGACAACCTAGAGATTAAAAGCACTTATTTGCATAATCTAAAGGGCATCATGGTTTGTTTTTAATAGTTTTGCATAGGTAATTTTATAAATGCCTTGTGAGATTGTAAATTCATATGGGGATAATTGCCTATCTCCTTGCAGAAAAGGGAGCTAGTGTCACCTACTAACCTATTATGGTCACATAAGATGGCAGATGTATTGCAGATAATCCTAGCATTTAAGCACCAATTGGTAGGTTTGAGATTTAGGCCACCCACTATTATCACTCCTATACCATATTATTTTTATCTAATCTACAACCTAATGAAGATTTTAAAATGTGGTCAATGGAACTAAAAGGAGTGATTGAAAGTGATTGAGCTTTGTGGTGAATGTGAAGCATATTGAGTCTCTAAAAATTATCTATATGTTTCTAAAATATTGATTGAAAGTAATTTAGCATTGTAATAAGTGTGAAGAATATTTATTATCTAAAAATTCTCTTTATGTTTCTATGAGTTTGGAAAAGTTCTAGTGAGGAATTATTGAGCAGATTTAGACAAGTTCTAGTGAGGACTTGTTGAGCAGATTTGGATAAGTTCTAAAGAGGACTTGTTGAGTAGATTTGAGACAAGTTCTAGAGAGGAATTGTGGATATATTAGTGTGAGATTTTGTTGAAGCTTACAAGGTAGATTTGAGAAAAGTCTTTGAGAAGACTTGAGAGCAAAGTTGATTGATTGATTTGTTCAAACCTTGAGTTAAGGTTTGGGGCATATTTAGCAGAGTTGATTTGAGATTAAGTCAAGCTTTGTGTTAAGGCTTGAGGATAGAGATTGAGGATAGGTTTGTGCTAGACCGAAGGACAATATTTAGTACAGATTTGAGGACAAATATTGGTGCAAATTTGAGGATAGGTTTGTGCCATACTAGAGACAAAGATTGAGCAGATTTGTGCTAGACTCGAAGGATTGTGTTTAGTGTATATTTGAGATAGAGCTTTGAAGGTAAAAAATTATTTAGGATGAGAGTCTCCATTGGATAGAGATCCATTAGCCAGGGTAGTGAGGACAGGTGTCTTCAGTGGATAGAGATCCATTATCCAGAGGAGTGGGGGTAATAGTTCTTCTAGAAGACCACCAGTTAGAGTTAAGGAGAAAGAAGTTCTCCTATGGATAGATATCCATAAGCTTTATTAGGGTATTGGTGTCTCCTTTGGACATAGTTCCATAAATATTGTAATAACATTAAGTGTTATAAGTGGAATATTTATGGAAATACAAAAAAGTGGTGTAGATCATACATTA
This sequence comes from Wollemia nobilis, assembly GCA_028583015.1. Classification (NCBI taxonomy): domain Eukaryota; kingdom Viridiplantae; phylum Streptophyta; class Pinopsida; order Araucariales; family Araucariaceae; genus Wollemia; species Wollemia nobilis. Next base: position 4,423,612 of record JAQPPZ010000049.1, read on the forward strand.
CATAATCAAGCATGAACAAGAATAGAAATAGGAATAGGAACAGGTACAATAATATGGATATGAATAGTAATATGAATAGAAATAGGGATACAGACATGAACAGGAACAAGAATATGCACATGGACAAGAAAAGTAAGAGGAATAGGAGCAGGAACATGAACATGCACTTGAACATGATCAGTCAAAGGAATTATAAGGATCAGATGAGAAGGAAATAGGACAAAGGTAAAGACCAGTGCTTATTGGGAGTAGAAGTATTCCCACCCCAAAATTAACCACCTTAAGAGGAGGTGGGGGAGGGGCTGAGCTAAGAGACTCATTATTAGCCCTAAGCCCCAAAGGTGACCCTTTTCCATTGATGTCAAAAGTGGAGAGATTTGAGTGAGGGGTAGAGATTTGGTTTAAGGAGAGAAAGAAAAATGTCAAGTGTTTGGTAAAAATAATTTGGGTTTCCATCAATGACAAAGGGGGATATTGTTGGACATTTTGAGTAGATAGGTTGTCATTAATGTCAAGAGTGAGTGGTCATTGATGTTAAGATTTCAACACTAGTCAGTGGCAATTTTAGTGGGCAACATCAATTTTAGGTTCTCCAGTTTTAGTTGATCAAGACCCGATTTTAGAAAGTCAAATGTTGTCTAAAGTGCAAAAATCCCAAGTGAATAATATTATAATATTATAAAGGGAAGTTTTAAATTAATTATAAATTAATTAATATAATTTTTATTATAAATTAATTTAGTGTTTAATTTACTTAAGTTATTTAAATTAATTATTAATTAATTTTTATATTAGTTATATGATAAATTTATATTATTTTTTAACTAACCTTAAGGAGGGTTATTGAAATTAATTCAAAATTTGAATTTGAATTTATAGCACCGACGTGGGAAGAACATTTATCATGTGTATAAAAGGGAGATTACCCACCTTACCAAAACCCCTCTAATGCTTTCAAATTATTTCCTATGTTGTATGAAATTCATGTGAATCGTATGTGTAATAAAGAGCTTTTAATTTTTAAAAGTTGATAAGAGGAGGCAAGATAGTTTCATCCACCAAGGAGGGAGCCTTGGTCACCAACCACTAGTAGCATAGTTGGAAACCCTGGCGATAGTAAGACGTTAGGGCAGCGACAGGCATAGGTTCAAATCCCCCACAAAGGATCTTTTATTTTTGTGTTGGAAATGTGGCATATGTTGGTTGAAAGGGGAGGAAGCTTTGCTTCCTTCACATGGGTAATTGTAGCCCATGCAATGGGCTCCAAAGTGCTAAGGTGTTTGGTGCTTGGGGAGACATCGGATCGAATCACATTGAAACCCTTTTTGTGGGATAACAAGGTATGCATTAAATTTTGTGTGTCAAATGTTTTGGAGAAGTTTTTTTAGGTGTTAAAAATTAATTTTTGCATATTTTATTTGGTACATGAGGTTTTCGGGGAGTTATGAGGTTATTGCAAAATTAATTTTTGGTATTATTTGCTTTAGAGTTTGAAAAGGAAATAAAGGTGTTTCAAAAATATTGGTTGTGATTTTTCTGGTGGTGGATATTATTTTAAGTTGGAGATTATAAGGTGTATCCAAGTAATTATTTTTGTGCATGATTTGATTAATGTTAATTGCAAGTAGGAGAAATAAGGTGTATTTGAGATTTTAGTATTTTTGTGTCTAAGGAATATTTTGAGAAAGTTTTGAAGTGATATTTTGTCATCTAACCATTGAAATTGGAAAGAAGAAAATTGTTATTTAGACAGGTTTTCCAAGGGCACTTATAAATCAAACAAAGGTATGGGCATATTCTTCCTAGTGAGTGATTGTTGAATGTTGTGAATTCTAAGTTGGAGTGCAAAGGATTTAGTTAAGGTTTTCCTTGTTGAGTGTGTTGAATTAATGCTTCAAGGTTATATAGATAAAGAATTTTTGATAAAACCTTGTTTTATAAGCATTGTTGTTGAGGTGATTAAGTTGAGTGAACTTGAACTAGGATTTGAAAAGAACATGAGTATCATTGTTATGTGAGATTGATTGATAAGCATTTTTGGAAACATTTGAGTGAGTTTTCATATGCTTGGACTAGGGTTTGTGAGCAAGGATTATTTCATTGAGTGATTGGTTGAGTAGAGTTGGTTGAGCCTAGTAAAATGAATGTGCTAAAGTGATTGTTCAAATTCTATAAAAAAAATTGTTTTATATTATAAATAGATTTGATAAAGTGATTGAGAATTTATGAGTGTAAAGCATATGGAGTCTCTAAAAATTATCTATATGTTTATGTGGTAAAAGGAGTGATTGAAAGTTATTAAGCTTTGTGGTGAATATGAAGCATATTGAGTCTCTAAAAATTCTCTATATGTTTCTAAAATATTGATTGAAAGTAATTGAGCATTGTAATAAGTGTGAAGCATATTGAGTGTTTAGTTGCTTCCTTTCCCAATACTTACTTAGGTCTTTCATTTTTTGTAGGAAATTCTGTTGATTCAATGTGGAATAATGTAATTGAAAGGATTTAAAAAAAATTAGTAGGGTGGAATGGTAATCTTCTATCCCAAGCTGCCAAAGCAACCCTAACTATGGAAATCCTTCAAAGCATCTCGATTTACTTTCTATTTTTAAAGCCCCTGCTACCATATTTTCTAAAATTAAAAAAATCCAAAAAAGGTTTCTTTGGTTCGAATCTGAAAACAAATAAATATTACATCTTGTTTTCTAGGACAAAGTGTACAAAGATAAAACTCTTGGAGGTATTGGGTTCAGATGAACACAAATATTAAATATTTATTTGATGGCAAAATAGACCTGGAGAATCATCTCCAATGCCAGCTCAGATTAGGTCACCATAATAAAGAGAAAGAATATGGAAGCATCAAATGTCCTTGAGGAGAGGGCTTCGACCAATGGATCAGCCTTCTAGAAATCCAAAATACATACTAGACCTTTGGTGTGCAAAGTTCTAAGATGGTATCTAGGAATTAGAGAGAGTATTGAATTATGGTATGACAAGTGGATTAGAGGAGTACCACTCATAAAATATCTGAGCATCTCAATCCTCAAAAATTCACTGATGCACAATTGGGACAAAAAGTTTTTGATTTTATATCCCAATTTAGTCTAAGGCCATCCTAGAAACTATTCACTTTTGAGTCTCATCTTATTGATTATGTGTTCCTGTATTCACTCCTTAACTCTATGGTCATACCTACTAGGTTTCCTTCAAATTATCTCATTTGGGAGCATTCAAAAAGTGGGGATTTCACTATCAAATCTATTTATCATATCCAAATATATCCCTCTGATTCTTCCTTTCCCTGTCACCTTGTTTGGCCCAAGCATCTCATCCCCAAAATTTCATTTTTTCTTGGTTGGTATTTCAAGACAAGGTCCTCACCTCTGATAACATAATAAAAAGAGGCTTATACCTAATCGCTACCACTTATGCCTTTCTGATTGGGAATCTATTCACCACATTTTCTTGGGTTACCCCTATTCTTCATCCATCCTTGATAATATATTTCAATTCTTCCATATAATTTGGTTCAAAACTCAGTCCATTTTAGATCTTTTCAATCAATGGTCTTCACCCTTTCACAAATCCTGCCTTAAGTCCATTTGGAAATTATGATTCCATAATTTTCTTTGGCAAGTTTGGCTTGAAAGAAACAACAGAGTGTTCTCAAATGCTTGCAAGGACCCTTCATCCTTAACAAATATAATTATTTTCTTCGCAAAATAGAATTCTCAACTTTATCCATCCACCAAGTCCACTATATCCTATTTCGAAGCTTCATTATTATCTTCCCTAAACATTCCTCTTCAGGAGGTCCTGTCTTCTACCTCTCCAAGGTCAGGATCAACACCAAGTGGATCCCTCATTAGGTGGGTTGGATGAAGTTAAAATTTTATGGTGCAGCCAAAGGAAATCTAGGATTTGCAGGGATAGGTGGTATACTCAGAGATCACAATGGGGATGGCATCATGTTCTTTGCTAAAAATATTGGTGTTCAGTCTAATCATCTTGTCGAAGCTAGAGCTCTATGGAGAGGATTGTTCTTACTTTATATGAATTCCAACAAGGTGATCATTGAATGTGATTCTATTAGCATCATAAATTACTTGAAGAATACCAAAAATCCCTCCTAGAAGGTTAGGAATTGTGTTGAAGAAGCTAGGAAAATTATAGAGCATATGCGAGAGCCCATCATTCAACATGCCTTTTGGGAAGCTAATAAAGTGGTAGATGTATTAGCCAATCATGGTACCAACATCAATGGCCTTGTCACGTGGGTTAGTTATCTTCCCAAGAAAATATTTGAGGTGGTTAATATGGACAAAGCCTCCATCCTTCATAGTCTAATAGACCAATGTTTTTTGTCCAATTGATGCAATGGTCGTTTGTATGTTGCCAAATATGGTTCCCAAGTGTTTGTCTATTTTTCCTTGGTTTGAGTGCAGGTTGGTCAACACCTTATCCTATAGTGCTGACTCAATTTTGAATTTTTCATCTTCTAATTCATGACCCCAAGCTCATTTGTTTCCAAATCTTGTCACTTGTGTAGTTCCCTCTCCATCATTTTTTCCAAAGCATCGTCTCTTTGCATTTTTCCTTCTATTATTTTCCTCCTGATCATACCATTACTCATCTTAAGACTTGTCATCTCCCTCACATGATTATGAGACTCTCTATATTCCCTCCTTCCACCACAATAATGCACCCACATCATCCTTCATGTCCTATTGGTTGCTCTTATCCTAGGTGCTTGATTCCTATTAGTGAGGGAATGTGCATGTCTTCAAAAATCACATGCAGATACAATTTTGATGAAAACACCATAATTAACAGGAGTCCTAGGAACTCTTCCATTTCTTATCACCCTTTTTAGGAAATATTTTCATATCAATGCCCCATACCCAATACTGTCACATCCCAAAGTAGAAGGATTTTCCTCCTAAGAAGGTTTCATATCACAAGCTTGATCCCATTAACCTGATTCAAAATTTTTATTCCTCTAGTGTCTTGTTTTAGTACCATTGTTTTTTGCCCAAATATGTGTTTTGTGGAAGTAGATACCTTGGTGATGGATGTAACTATTGAGAGTATCCTCAAAGAGAGGATACCTTCTATTCATACGAATGTTTTCAAGGAATGACTATGGTGTCACTGTCATTATTTTTTACAATTGGGATGAAGGTTAGATCATTGTCAAGGGTAGAGAGTTCATGAATGATACCAAGTTTTTGATGGATATTTTTGAATTGCCTATGCTAGAGAGGTTTATGTGATGGGAGAAACACAATTAGAAGATGGAACTCAAGGAGTTCCCTAGTAAAGTTAAAATGCTTAAGGTGGCAAAGACTGAAATGTACAATGCTGACCTACTATCTCCATGGAAAAAGGTTATGAAACCCATCATGGAGTTCCTCATAGTTGAAGATCCTAAAAAATCCTCGCACAACTTCCACCTTGCTTTTGTTAACCATTTCAGGGATATCAATGTCATGAATATCCTTGAATTTTTGTTTCGGTCAATGAACTATTCAATTTGAGAATTATAGCAAGAAAAAGAGCACTGATGTCCCATACCATACAGTTCTATTTAACATAATTTACAATCATCTCCTTGTACCTAGCCCTAAAATTCCCTTTCCCAAGATTGCTCCTCCTAAGTACATTTCTAGGGATAATACTGATCTAGTTGAGGTCATACTTGAGAACAACACTTCCATAAGCCCTATGTCAACCCCACTATCAAGGAATAGGAAATCATTTGGCTTTGATAGGGAATTTGAGGCTTCAAAGAAGATAAAGGTTGAGGAACCAATGAGCACGACCAAGAAATCCTTTTGAATCAGGAAGAAGTTGTGCTAGAGTCAGAGCTTTTACCAGGAAGTGGATTTTGATAAAGATAGAGATGACCACACGATGAAGGCTCTCAAGAAGCTAGTTATCCAGATGTTTTCCATGGTGATATCCCAATCTGAATATTTCTTGGCTACTTTGAAGGAGATGCATAATGCCCTAAATTTTATTTTTTTTCCGTAAAACATTCAAGGGGACTACTATGAAAAACCTAAGGTGTCCAACAAACCTAAGGATATTATTGTGGTGAAATATGGATACAAGAATGCTACCAAGGATGGCTTTAAGGACACGATGTAGCTATTGTATTTGGGGATGGTTTTGAGGATGCACCTTTGGATGGTTTTTGGAATATTCTTTTGTAAGCCTACGGATTATAGGTGTTTTTTTATCTTGTGGGTTTTTGTGTGTTCATGCATTTCACCCTATCCTGTTTCCATTTGTTGAAAATTTTTAGTAGATAAGTTTTCATTGATGTCAAGAGTGAGTGGTCATTGATGTCAAGCTTTTAGCACCAGTTAGTGGTAGTTTTAGTGGGAAACATCAGTTTTAGGTTCTCCAATTTTAGTTGATCAAGACCTAGTTTCAGGAATTCAAATGTGGTTTAAAGTGCAAAAAACCCAAGTGAATAATATTATAATACTTTATAATATTATAAAGGGAAGTTTTAAATTAATTAATATATTTTTTACTATAAATTAATTTATAATTTAATTTAATTAACATAAGTTTTTTAAATTAATTATTACTTAATTTTGATATTAGTTATAAGATTAATTTATATTAATTTTTAACTAACCCTAAGGAGGGTTATTGAAATTAATTCAAAATTCGAATTTGAATTTCTAGCAACGACGTGAGAATAATATTTCTCATGTGTATAAAATGGGGATTACCCACCTTACCAAAACCCCTATAGTGCTTTCAAATTATTTCCTACGATGTGTGAATTTCATGCGAATCATGTGTGCAAAAAAGAGCTTTTAATTTTTAAAAGGTTCTAAGAGGAGGTGAGATATTTTTATCCACCAAGGAGGGAGCCTTGGTCACCAACCGTTGGTAGCACAATTGGCAACCACAACGTTAGTAAGACATTAGGGCAGCGATAAGTGCAGGTTTGAATACCCCATGGAGGATATTTTGTTTTGGTGTTGGAAATATGGTGAATGTTGGTTGAAAGGGGAGGAAGCTTTACTTCCTTCACGTGGGTGGTTGTAGCCCATGCAATGGGCTCCAAAGAACTAAGGTTCTTGGTGCTTGGGGAGACAATGGATCGAATCACACTGAAACCCTTTTTTGGGGATAACAAGGTATGCATTAAATTTTGTGTGCCAGAATTTTCGGAGAAGGTTGTTTAGGTGTTAAAAATTAATTTTTGCATATTTTATTTGGTACATGAGGTTTTTGGGGAGTTATAAGGTTATTGCAAAATTAATTTTTGGTATTATTTTATTTAGGGTTTGAAAAGGAAATAAAGGTGTTTTAGAAATATTGGTTGTGATTTTTGTGGTGTTGGATATTATTTTAAGTTGAATATTATAAGGTGTATCCAAGTAATTATTTTTGTGCATGATTTGATGAATGTTAATTACAAGTAGGAGCAACAAGGTGTATTTGAGATTTGAGTATTTTTGTGTCTAAGGAATATTTTGAGAAAGTTTTGAAGTGATATTTTGTCATCTAACCATTGAAATTGGAAAGAAGAAAATTGTGATTTAGACAGGTTTTCCAAGGGCACTTATAAATCAAACAAAGGTATGGGCATATTCTTCCTAGTGAGTGATTGTTGAATGTTGTGAATTCTAAGTTGGAGTGAAATGTATTTTGTTAAGGTTTTCCTTGTTGAATGTGTTGAATTAATGCTTCAAGGTTATATAGATAAAGAATTTTTGATAAAACCTTGTTTTATAAGCATTGTTGTTGAGGTGATTAAGTTGAGTGAACTTGAACTAGGGTTTGAAAAGAACATGAGTATCATTGTTATGTGAGATTGATTGATAAGCATTGTTGGAAACATTTGAGTGAGTGTTCATATCCTTGGACTAGGGTTTGTGAGCAAGGATTATTTCATTGAGTGATTGGTTGAGTAGAGTTGGTTGAGCCTAGTAAAGTGAATGTGCTAAAGTGATTGTTCAAATTCTATAAAACAAATTGTTCTATATTCTAAATACATTTGATAAAGTGATTGAGAATTTATGAGTGTAAAGCATACCGAGTCTCTAAAAATTCTCTATATATTTATGTGGTAAAAGGAGTGATTGAAAGTTATTGAGCTTTGTGGTGAATGTGAAGCATATTGAGTCTCTAAAAATTCTCTATATGTTTCTAAAATATTGATTGAAAGTAATTGAGCATTGTAATAAGTGTGAAGCATATTGAGTCTCTAACAATTATCTTTATTTTTCTATGAGTTTGGACAAGTTATAGTGAGGAATTTTTGAGCAGATTTTGACAAGTTCTAGTGAGGACTTGTTGAGTAGATTTGGACACGTTCTAGTGAGAAATTGTTGAGCAGATTTAGACAAGTTATAGTGAGGACTTATTGAGTAGATTTGAGACAAGTTCTAGAGAGGACTTGTGGATAGATTCGTGTGAGATTGTTTGGAAGCTTACAAGGTAGATTTGAGACAAGTCTTCGAGAAGACTTGAGAGCAGAGTTGATTTATTGATTTGTTCAAACCTTGAGTTAAGGTTTGGGGCAAATATAGCAGAGTTGATTTGAGATTAAGTCAAGATTTGTGTTAAGGCTTGAGGATAGAGACTGAGGATATATTTGTGCTAGATTGAAGTACTATGTTTAGTATAAATTTAAGGACAAGTTTGGTGCAAATTTAAGGATAGGTTTGTGTCTGACCAGAGATAGAGATTGGGTAGATTTATGCTAGACCGAAGGACTGTATTTAGTGTAGATTTAAGATAGAGCTTTTAAGGTGATAGAGTATAGAGGATGGCAGCCTCCAATGGATAAAGATCCATTAGCTAGGGCAGTGAGGATAGGTGTCTTTAGTGGATAGAGATCCATTAGCCAAATAAATGGGGGTAATAGTTATTCTATAAGATCATCGGTCAGAGCTAAGGAGAAAGGAGTTCTCTTGTGGATAGATATCCACAAACTTGATTAGGGGATTGGTGTCTCCTTTAGATAGAGGTCCATTAATAGGGAAAGGATTCCCAAGATATTTATTGAGAAAATTTTAGTGAAATATTTTTTTCGTGGAGTAGCCTACATTGGGTGAACCACATAAAATTGGTGTCTCTATTGTGTGTTGTGATTTGTGCATTACTTTGATTACTACTATTGATATTACTATCTATACATTGCATAATATTTATTGGGAAATAAAAGTAAAAAGTTGTCTTATATAGTTCACCCCCCTCTTAGTATAAGCTTGTGTTATTCACCATTTTATCGGTCCAACATGACCTAGTGCTGATTTTGTAACAATGTTTGAGGATCCTTTCAAAACCTATGTTAATAAAAAAAATTTAACAAAAAAAAATCCAAATGTTGATAGTTCTTTTTATAAGGTGCAAAAATTAGAAATAGGAGTTCAAGTTGACTTTTTGTCTGAGCATAAAATTCCACCAGTAGTGCATCCACTTGATATGATCCCACTAGCAAAGTATAATGAAGATATTGCAAGGTGGATGTTAGGCTACCAAACTCTAGAATCACACATTGTAGCACTAAATTCCCTAAAAAAGTAGAATGAAACATAGGCTACAAAAAATATTGAATTAAAAGGAAATGTGAAAAAATTATGCCAGATTGCAGAAGATCTGATACAACACAAAATACTAGAAAATATTTCAAGCTTGATCCTTAGATAACACTTCTTTAGATGGTAGGTAATATGTATTTTCTTAGGGTTAACTTATGATTTGAATACTACCCTTGATTTTATGGAGATATATTTACATAGCCTTGAAGAGTAGAAAAATCTAGTATGTGAGTTTTTCTTGCACAAGTATATCATGCCAGATGATGTATAGTTTTTACCCTATATCTACACAGGGGACATATAAATTTTATCCTTCATATCCACTTTGAATAATCAAATGTATTGATATCAAGAGAAGAGGAATAATAAGGAAATAAAGTTGGATCTTGGATTACTATTAAGGCCTATTCAACTCAATAACAAAGTATTGACAAGTCAACATTTCAACATGACAGACAACCTAGAGATTAAAAGCACTTATTTGCATAATCTAAAGGGCATCATGGTTTATTTTTAATAGTTTTGCATAGGTAATTTTATAAATGCCTTGTGAGATTATAAATTCATATGGGGATAATTGCCTATCTCCTTGCAGAAAAGGGAGCTAGTGTCACCTACTAACCTGTTATGGTCACATAGGATGGCAGATGTATTGCAGATAATCCTAGCATTTAAGCACCAATTGATAGGTTTGAGATTTAGGCCACCCACTATTATCACTCCTATACCATATTATTTTTATCTAATCTACAACCTAATGAAGATTTTAAAATGTGGTCAATGGAACTAAAAGAATTTATTGAAAGTGATTGAGCTTTGTGGTGAATGTGAAGCATATTGAGTCTCTAAAAATTATCTATATGTTTCTAAAATATTGATTGAAAGTAATTGAGCATTGTAATAAGTGTGAAGCATATTTATTATCTAACAATTCTCTTTATTTTTCTATGAGTTTGGACAAGTTCTAGTGAGGATTTTTTGAGCAGATTTAGACAAGTTCTAGTGAGGACTTGTTGAGCATATTTGGATAAGTTCTAAAGAGGACTTGTTGAGTATATTTGAGACAAGTTCTAGAGAGGACTTGTGGATATATTAGTGTGAGATTTTGTGGAAGCTTACAAGGTAGATTTTAGATAAGTATTTGAAAAGACTTGAGAGCAAAGTTGATTGATTGATTTGTTCAAACCTTGAGTTAAGGTTTGGGGCATATTTAGCAGAGTTGATTTGATATTAATTCAAGCTTTGTGTTAAGGCTTGAGGATAGAGATTGAGGATAGGTTTGTTCTAGACCGAAGGACAATATTTAGTACAGATTTGAGGACAAATTTTGGTGCAAATTTGAGAATAGGTTTGTGCCATACTAGAGACAAAGATTGAGCAGATTTGTGCTAGACTGAAGGATTGTGTTTAGTGTAGATATGAGATAGAGATTTGAAGGTGAAAAATTGTAGAGGATGAGAGTTTCCATTGGATAGAGATCCATTAGCCAGGGTAGTGAGGATAGGTGTCTTCAGTGGATAGAGATCCATTATCCAGAGGAGTGGGGGTAACAGTTCTTCTAGAAGATCACCAGTTAGAGTTAAGGAGAAAGAATTTCTCCTATGGATAGATATCCACAAGATTTATTAGGGTATTTGTGTCTCCTTTGGACATAGTTACATAAATATTGTAATAACATTAAGTGTTATAAGTGGAATATTTATGGAAATACAAAAAAGTGGTGTAGATCATACATTACAAAATCTAGCATGAACAAGAATAGAAACAAGAATAGGAACAGGAACAATAATATGGATATGAATAGTAATATGAACATAAATAGGGATACAGACATGAACAAGAACAAGAATATGGACATGGACAAGAACAATAAGAGGAACAAGAGCAGGAACATGAACATGGACTTGAACAGGAACAGTCAAAGGAATTATAAGGATCAGATGAGAAGGAAATAGGACAAAGGTAAGGACCAGTGCTTATTGGGAGTATAAGTACTCCCACCCCAAAATTAACCACCTCAAGAGGAGGTGGGGGAGGGGCTAAGCTAAGAGACTCATTATTAGCCCTAATCCCCAAAGGTGACCCTTTTCCATTGATGTCAAAAGTGGAGAGATTTGAGTGAGGGGTAGATATTTGGTTTAAGGAGAGAAAGAAAAATGTCAAGTGTTTGGTAAAAATAATTTGGGTTTCCATCAATGACAAAGGGGGATATTGTTGGACATTTTGAGTAGATAAGTTGTCATTAATTTCAAGAGTGAGTGGTCATTGATGTTAAGATTTCAACACTAGTCAGTGGCAATTTTAGTGGGCAACATCAATTTTAGGTTCTCCAGTTTTAGTTGATCAAGACCCGATTTTAGAAAGTCAAATGTTGTCTAAAGTGCAAAAATCCCAAGTGAATAATATTATAATATTATAAAGGGAATTTTTAAATTAATTATAAATTAATTAATATAATTTTTATTATAAATTAATTTAGTGTTTAATTTACTTAAGTTATTTAAATTAATTATTAATTAATTTTTATATTAGTTATAAGATTAATTTATATTATTTTTTAACTAACTCTAAGGAGGGTTATTGAAATTAATTCAAAATTTGAATTTGAATTTCTAGCACCAGCGTGGGAAGAACATTTATCATGTGTATAAAAGGGGGATTACCCACCTTACCAAAACCCCTCTAATGCTTTCAAATTATTTCCTATGTTGTATGAAATTCATGTGAATCGTATGTGCAATAAAGAGCTTTTAATTTTTAAAAGTTGATAAGAGGAGGCAAGATAGTTTCATCCACCAAGGAGGGAGCCTTGGTCACCAACCACTAGTAGCATAGTTGGCAACCGTGGCAATAGTAAGACTTTAGGGCAGCGACAGGCGTAGGTTCAAATCCCCCACAAAGGATCTTTTATTTTGGTGTTGGAAATGCGACAGATGTTGGTTGAAAGGGGAGGAATATTTGCTTCCTTCACGTGGGTAACTGTATCCCATGCAATGGGCTCCAAAGTGCTAAGGTGCTTGGTGCTTGGGGAGACATCGGATCGAATCACATTGAAAATATTTTTGTGGGATAACAAGGTATGCATTAAAGTTTGTGCGTCTAATGTTTTGGAGAAGTTTTTTTAGGTGTTAAAAATTAATTTTTGCATATTTTATTTGGTACATGAGGTTTTTGGGGAGTTATGAGGTTATTGCAAAATTAATTTTTGGTATTATTTGCTTTAGGGTTTGAAAAATAAATAAAGGTGTTTCAGAAAGATTGGTTGTGATTTTTCTAGTGGTGGATATTATTTTAAGTTGGAGATTATAAGGTGTATCCAAGTAATTATTTTTGTGCATGATTTGATGAATGTTTAATTACAAGTAGGAGAAATAAGGTGTATTTCAGATTTTAGTATTTTTGTGTCTAAGGAATATTTTGAGAAATTTTTGAAGTGATATTTTGTCATCTAACCATTGAAATTGGAAAGAAGAGAATTGTTATTTAGACAGGTTTTCCAAGGGCACTTATAAATCAATCAAAGGTATGGGCATATTCTTCCTAGAGAGTGATTGTTGAATGTTGTGAATTCTAAGTTGGAGTGCAAAGGATTTGGTTAAGGTTTTCCTTGTTGAGTGTGTTGAATTAATGCTTCAAGGTTATATAGATAAAGAATTTTTGATAAAACCTTGTTTTATAAGCATTGTTGTTGAGGTGATTAAGTTGAGTGAACTTGAACTAGGGTTTGAAAAGAACATGAGTATCATTGTTATGTGAGATTGATTGATAAGCATTTTTGGAAACATTTGAGTGAGTTTTCATATGCTTGGACTAGGGTTTGTGAGCAAGGATTATTTCATTGAGTGATTGGTTGAGTAGAGTTGGTTGGGCCTAGTAAAGTGAATGTGCTAAAGTGATTGTTCAAATTATATAAAACAAATTGTTCTATATTCTAAATCGGTTTGATAAAGTGATTGAGAATTTATGAGTGTAAAGCATATGGAGTCTCTAAAAATTATCTATATGTTTATGTGGTAAAAGGAGTTATTGAAAGTTATTGAGCTTTGTGGTGAATGTGAAGCATATTGAGTCTCTAAAAATTCTTTATATGTTTCTAAAATATTGATTGAAAGTAATTGAGCATTGTAATAAGTGTGAAGCATATTGAGTCTGTAAAAATTATATTTATGTTTCTATGAGTTTGGACAAGTTCTAGTGAGGACTTGTTGAGCAGATTGGGATAAGTTATAGTGAGGACTTGTTGAGTAGATTTGGACACGTTCTAGTGAGGACTTGTTGAGCATATTTAGACAAGTTCTAGTGAGGACTTTTTGAGCAGATTTGAGACAAGTTCTAGAGAGGACTTGTGGATAGATTACTGTGAGCATTTTTGGAATCTTAAAAGGCAGATTTGAGACAAGTCTTTGAGAAGACTTGAGAGCATATTTGATTGATTGATTTGTTCAAACCTTGAGTTAAGGTTTGAGGTATATCTAGCAGATTTTATTTGAGATTAAGTCAAGATTTTTGTAAATGCTTGAGGATAGAGATTGAGGATAGATTTGTGCTATACTGAAGGACTATGTTTAGTATAAATTTAAGGATAGATTTTGGTGCAGATTTAAGGTTAGGTTTGTTCCTAACTAGATATAGAGATTGAGTAGATTCGTGCTAGACCAAAGGACTGTATTTAGTGCATATTTGAGATTGATATTTGAAGGTGACAGAGTATAGGGGATGATAGTATCTAATGGATAGAGATCCATTAGCCAGGGCAGTGAGGATAGGTGTCTTTAGTGGATAGAGATCCATTAGCCAAATTAATGAGGGTAATAGTTCTTATAGAAGATCACCAGTCAGAGCTAAGGAGAAAGGAGTTCTATTGTGGATAGAGATCCACAAACTTGATTAGGGGATTGGTTTATCCTTTGGATAGAGGTGCATAAATAGGGAAAGGATTTCCAAGATATTGATTGAGAAAATTTTAGTGAAATATTTTTTCTGTGGAGTAGGCCACATTGGGTGAACCACATAAAATTGGTGTCTTTATTGTGTGTTGTGATTTGTGCATTACTTTGATTACTACTATTGATATTACTATCTATACATTGCATAATATTTATTGGGAAAGAAAAGTAAAAAGTGGTCGTATACTGTTCAACCCCCTCTCAGTATAAGCTTGTGTTCATCATTTTCTTGGCCCAACATGACCTAATGTTGCTTTTGTAATAAGGTTTTAGGATCCTTTCAAAACCTGTGTTAATAAAAATTTTAACAAAAAAAAATCCAAATGATGATAGTTCTTTTTCTAAGGTGCAAAAAGTAGAAATATGAGTTCAAGTTGACTTTTTGTTTGAGCATAAAATTCTACCAGTAGTGCATCCACTTGATATAATCCCACTAGAAAAGTATAATGAAGATATTGCAAGGTGGGTGTTAGGCTACCAAACTCTAGAATCACACATAGTAGCACTAAAACCCCTAAAAAAGTAGAATGAAACATAGGCTACAAAAAATATTGATTTAAAAGGAAAGGTGAAAAACTTATGCCATATTGCAAAAGATCTGATACAATACAAAATGCCTACTAATATTTCAAGCTTGATTCTTAGAGAACACTTCTTTAGATGGAAGGTAATGTGTAGTTTCTTAGGGTTAACTTATGATTTGAATACTACCCTTGATTTTATAGAGATATATTTTCATAGCCCTGAAGAGTAGAAAAATATACTATGTGAGTTTTTACTGCACAAGTATATCATGCCAGATGATGTATAGTTTTTACCCTATATCTACACAGGGGACATATAACTTTGATCCTTCATCTCCACTTTGAATAATCAACTGTATTGAGATCAAGAGAAGAGGAATAATAAGGAAATAAAGTTGGAGCTTGGATTACTGTTAAGTCATATTCAACCCAATCACAAAGTATTAACAAGTCAGCATTTCAACATGATGGATATCCTGGAGATTAAAAGCACTTATTTACATAATATAAAGGGCATCATGGTTTATTTTCAATAGTTTTGCATAGGTAATTTAATAAATTCCTTCTGATATTATAAATTCATATGGGGATAATTGCCTATCTCCTTGTAGAAAAGGGAGCTAGTGTCACCTACTAACCTATTATGGTCACATAAGATGGCATATGTTGTATTGCAGATAATCTTAGCATTTAAACACCAATTGATAGGTTTGAGATTTAGGCCACCCACTATTATCACTCCTATACCATATTAATTTGATCTAATCCACAACCTAATGAAGAGTTTAAAAAATGGTCAATGGAGCTAAAAGGAGTGATTGAACGTGATAGAGCTTTGTGGTGAATGTGAAGCATATTGAGTCTTTAACAATTATCTATATGTTTCTAAAATATTGATTGAAAGCAATTGAGAATTATAATAAGTGTGAAGCATATTTATTATATAACAATTCTCTTTATGTTTCTATGAGTTTGGACAAGTTCTAGTGAGAACTTGTTGAGCAGATTTAGACAAGTTCTAGTGAGGACTTGTTGAGCAGATTTGGAAAAGTTCTAAAGACGACTTGTTGAGTATATTTGAGACAAGTTATAGAGAGGACTTATGGATATATGAGTATGAAATTTTGTGGAAGATTACAAGGTATATTTGATACAAGTATTTGAGAAGACTTGAGAGCAAAGTTGATTGGTTGATTTATTCAAACCTTGAGTTAAGGTTTGGGGAAGATTTAGCAAATTTGATTTGAGATTAATTCAAGCTTTGTGTTAAGTCTTGAGGATAGAGATTGAGGATAGGTTTTTGCTAGATCAAAGGATAATGTTTAGTATAGATTTAAGGACAAATTTTGGTGCAAATTTGAGGATAGTTTTGTGCCATACAAGAGACAGAGATTGAGAAAATTTGTGCTAGACCGAAGGACTATGTTTAGTGTAGATTTGAGATAGATATTTGAAGGTGAAAAATTATAGAGGATGAGAGTCTCCATTGGATAGATATCCATTAGCTAGGGTAGTGAGGACAAGTGTCTTTTAGTGGATAGAGATCCATTAGCAAGAGGAGTGGGGGTAACAGTTCTTCTAGAAGATCACCAGTTAGAGTTAAGGAGAAATGAGTTCTCCTATGGATAGAGTTCCACAAGATTGATTAGGGTATTGGTGTCTCCTTTGGACATAGGTCCATAAATATTGTAATAGAGAAAGTATTCCCAAGAGATTGATTGAGAAAATTTTAGTGAAATATTTTCTCCATGGAGTAGCCCACATTGGGTGAACCATGTAAAATTGGTGTCTCTATTGTGTGTGGTGATTTATGCATTGCTTTTATTGTTTTTGTTGATATTTCTATCTATATATTGCATAATATTGATTGAGAAAGATAAGTAAAAAGTGGTCTTATATTGTTCAACCGCCTCTTAGTATAAGCTTGTGTTCTTCAATTGGTATCAGAGTGGGTTCCTTCGAAAGAGTTTAACAACTTGAAGGAAAAGTTACAAGAACACAATGGAATATAAGAATGAGTCCTCAGATAATTCTACTACAATATTTTATGGAAGTGATTATATTTTTTTGAGTATGAGAATGAAGATTTACTTAAAGGCACTTGGAAATAAAATATGGGAAGTTGTTGAAAATGGATACGTACCACCGGTTTATCCACCTACAAATAAAGAAGGTAAGCTCCTACAACATTACAATTCAAAATTAATGAATGCAATCTTGAGAGGTTTGCATAGAAAAAATCATAAAAGTTATGCATTGTGAAGATACAAAAGGAATTTGGGATAATTTGCAAATCATATATGAAGGAGATAAAAGTGTCAAAAAGGCAAAGATTCGAAACCTCAAAGCACAATTTGAAGAATTAGGAATGAATGATGAGGAAAATATTAGTACTTATATACTTCGGGTTGATGAGGTTGTTAATTCTATGCAAGGAATTGGAGTTGAGGTTGAAGAATTGAATGTTTGTGATAAGGTCTTAAGATCTCTTCCAAAAATATTTAGTGAAAATATTTCTGCTATAGAACAATAAAAATATGGTGATACTTTGACAAGAGACATGTTGCTTGGTACTCTTACAAATTTTGAGATAAGAACAAAAGAGGAACCTAATATCAAAAAGGAAGTAGCCTTCAAAGATACTAAGAAGAAAAAGGGTAAGAATTTAGATTCAAACAATGAGTCATTTAGTAATGAAGAAGCTAATTATGGTAGAAAGAATAAGGATTCAAGAAAGTTCAAAGATGCAAAATCTGTTAGATGTTTCAATTGTGGAAAGTATGACCACTATGTAACTGATTGTCAAGAAGCTAGAAATGGCAATGATGAAAAAAAATAGGATCATAAGAACAGGGAATAAAAAAAATACAGGTACCAGAAGAAAGGTAAGGATAGATAAGGCAAACAAGGAAAGAAGTTCTTTCAAATACAAAAAAGGAGTTACTATGTAGACAAGGCAAGTAAGTACTCAAGTGATAGTGATGCTAGTTCTTCAAGTAATGATACAAGTGAAGTTCAATTTCTTATTAATGAAAAGGAAGAAGTTAAGAAAATATCACCAATAATTATTAAGCATTTTATATGTGGTAATTTTGGATATCTTGAAGATAGTTGTACAAGGAATGGTTTCAGTTTCAGTGATAATGAAAATGAGGATGCATTTGAAGGACTAGAAGAGAATATAATAATGGTACTAGAAGAAGAAGAAGGTGATCCTATAGAAGACAAGTGAGAAAAAAATGAAGATGTTATCAAAGGCAAACAAATAGAGGAAGAACCAAAAAAAGGAGTTGATCTTGAGGGAGAGCTCATTTATGCTCTTAAAATTTTAAAGAAGGTAAGAAAGAAAAACTCCCAACTTGAATTTCACTTTCAAGAATGTGATGAAAAGAGAGGAAATCTTATAGAGGATCTAAACAAGTCAATGGCTAAGACAAATAAGTTTAAGGATAAGCTAGAAGTAAAGGTCTTAGAATGTGAAAGGTTAGAACAAGAAGTAGCTCTACTAAGGGAAGATTTAGAAAAGTCCAAGGATAAGCTACATAAGTTTGAAAAGAGTTCAAATATAGACAAGATGATTAAGGTACAAATAAGGTCAAAAAACAAAAAAGGTCTTGGCTTTGAACAAGCTCAAAAGAAACAAGAAGAGGAGTCAACCTCAAGTTTTGAAGAAGAAGAAACTTCAGAAGAAGAAACTTTAGAAAAATACAGTGTAAGAGAAAGTGATGCAGGAGCATCCAGTGACATCTAATGCAGAAGCATCTAGTGGAAGTAGAGCCATTTTCAAAAATTGGCTAAGGAAGGAAGATGTCGCGATTTTGTGACATGTCACGAAATCGCGACCAAAAGAGGAGAGAGAAAGAGGAGGAAAACTATCGCGATATCATGACAAAAAAAGTGTCGCGATATCGTGACACAAAGTGGGAGAGAAGCCAGCAGAGAAAAACTATCGCGACACAAAGAGGAGAGAGTAGCGGACAGAAGATGTCGTGATATCGTGACATGTTGCATTATCGTGACCCACAGATGAAAGAAGGAAGCAAGGAGGGAATATGTCATGATTTCATGACATGTCACAGTTTTGCGACCTACAAAGGAGAGAGAAGGCATAGACGAGAATATGTCACGATTTCCTGACATGTCATAGTTTTGCAACCCATAGAGGAGAGAGAAGGTGTAGAAAAGAAGATGTCACGATTTCATGACATGTCACAGTTTCACGACTCATAGAGGAGAGAGAAGGCACAGAGGAAGAATGTCACAATTTCATGACATGTCACAGTTTTGTGACCCACCAAGGAGAGAGAAAGCCAGAAGGAAGAAATGTCACGATTTTGTGACATGTCGCATTTTCGTGACCAAAAGGCGAAGAAGAAGCCAAGGGAGGAAGATGTCGTGATTTTGCGACCAGAAGGTGAAGAAGAAGCCAAGGGAGGAAGATGTCATGATTTCACGACCAGAAAGCAAAGGAGGGGCTAGAGGAGAAAAATGTCACGATTTCATGACATGTCACATTTTTGCGACCAAAAGGCGAGCGAAGGAGCCGGAGGAGAAGATGTCGCGATTTCGCGACCTGTCGCATTTTTGCGACCTGAAGAAGCGAGAGGAAGCAGAGAGGAAAAGATGTTGCAATTTCATGACATGTCGCATTTTTGCGGCTAGAAGAGAAGAGAAAGTGGATGAAGAGAAAAGTGTCATGATATCACGACACGTCACGATTTTGTGACCCAAAGAGAAGAGAGAAGGCGATGGAGCAAAAATGTCATGATATCATGACATGTCGGGTTTTTGCACCTTGAAGAGGAGAGAGATGGCCAAGAAGCAAAAATGTCACGATATCATGATAGGAAGAGAAGAATATGAGGAAGAGAGAGGAGATGTCACAAAATCATGACATGCTACTTCACGACTCAAAAGGGGCAGATGGTTACAAGGACCATTACAGAAGGAGTCCATTGAGCGACACATGGCAGCAAGGTGTAGTGAAAGTAGGTGAAGACAAAGAGTCATGCAAAAAATGTAACCGTAAGTGGGAGTCGGATGGTAGTTATAGAGGCCGTTGCGGAATGCAGTTATGGAACCGAATAGTCATGGCAAAAATGAAGGAGAAGCCACCAGCTGGAAGACGAAGAGGCATGCCAAA
This sequence comes from Wollemia nobilis, assembly GCA_028583015.1. Taxonomy (NCBI): domain Eukaryota; kingdom Viridiplantae; phylum Streptophyta; class Pinopsida; order Araucariales; family Araucariaceae; genus Wollemia; species Wollemia nobilis. The sequence goes on from JAQPPZ010000049.1 coordinate 4,443,800, forward strand.
AATTATAAAAGGAGGAAGCAGAGACATGCAGAGGGGTTGGAAAATAGTTGTAGGTAGAGGTTGCAGATTTGAAGGCCAGAGGGCCATTCTGGCCCTGCTTGCACTGTTTTTCTTCCAGAGTGAGTTTAGGGTTCCTGGATAGTGTAGACAGACAGTTTACACCAAGATCCATGGAGACGGAAGACCGCAAAATAGATGCATCAAATGTGAGGCAGTTTCAAACTGTGTTTCCTTCCAGGGAAAGCTTAGAGTTCCTGGGTAGTGTAGGTAGATGCATCGAGTGTGAGGCATTTTACACCAAGATCGTGCATGTCAGAGGGCTACAAAGAGAGTGACAATGTGTTTCTTCCAAATGGGAAGTTAATGGTTGCGACCATTGTTCTATAATTGTTATTTTAGATTGCAAAGGTTCGAGGGCCTCTATAAAAACCCAATGAATGTAATGAGAGAGCATGGAGAGCCAGAGATTACATAGTGAATGTAAACTATGTCTGCGGGCTAGTCTGTGTAACTATAAATTAAAAATATTGAAAACAAATTTGGAGTATTAATGAATGTAATTTTTTGTTCCCCATCAAGTGGTATCAGAGCTAGAATATTCTAAGCGTGTAAGTAGAGCGCCGAACATGAGGCAGCTTGCACCAAGATCTGTGGAAGAGTGGTGAGAAGACAGAAGGGTTGATTTGAGAGTTCGAGTCCCTATGTACAATAAGGCAATAGAACAGTGTAGAAGTTAAGGTCACTTCTCCATCAAACCTGGGTGTCTGATGTAGGAGCATCCAGTGACATCTGATGCAGAAGCATCTAGTGGAAGTAGAGCCATTTTTGAAAATTGGCTAAGGAAGGAAGATGTCATGATTTTGTGACATATCACGAAATCGTGACCAAAAGAGGAGAGAGAAAGAGAAGGGGGAAAACTGTCATGATATCACGATAGAAAAAGTGTCGTGATATCACAACATAAAGTGGAAGAGAAGCTAGCAAGGAAAAACTGTCATGATATCACGACAGAAAAAGTGTCGCGATATCGTGACACAAAGAGGAGAGAGAAGTAGCAGACGAAAGATGTCATGATATCGCGACATGTCGCGTTATCATGACTTGCAGATGAAAGAAGGAAGTAAGGAGGGAAGATGTCATGATTTCATGACATGTCACAGTTTCACGACCCGCAAAGGAGAGAGAAGGCGTAGACAAGAAGATGTCGTGATTTCGTGACATGTCACAGTTTTGCGATCCACAAAGGAGAGAGAAGGTGTAGAAAAGAAGATGTCATGATTTTACGACATGTCACAGTTTTGTGACTCGTAGAGGAGAGAGAAGGCATAGAGGAAGAATGTCATGATTTCATGACATGTCACAGTTTTGTGACCCACCAAGGAGAGAGAAAGCCAGAAGGAAGAAATGTCGTGATTTCGTGACATGTCACATTTTTGTGACCAGAAGGCGAAGAAGAAGCCAAGGGAGGAAGATGTCACGATTTTGTGACATGTCACATTTTTGTGACCAGAAGGCGAAGAAGAAGCCAAGGGAGGAAGATGTCACGATTTCATGACATGTCGCATTTTCACGACCAAAAAGTGGAGGATCCAGAGGAGGAAAATGTCACGATTTCGCAACATGTTGCATTTTCACGACCAAGATGCGAGCGAAGGAGCTGGAGGAGAAGATGTTACGATTTCATGACCTGTCGCATTTTCACAACCTGAAGAAGCGAGAGGAAGCAGAGAGGAAAATATGTCACGAATTCGTGACATGTCACATTTTCATGGCTAGAAGAGAAGAGAAAGTGGATGAAGAGAAAAGTGTCGCGATATCACGACCTGTCGTGATTTTGCAACCCAAAGAGACAACAATGACAACACCTTGCTCAACAAATCTATCTTCAAGATTTATCACAAAGTCTGATCAATATCAAATCAATTTTGTTCACAAGTCTTCTCAGAGACTTATCCTCAATTTATCTTGTACACTTACACAAAATCTCATACCAATCTATCCTCAAGTCCTCTCTAGAACTTGTCCAAATATGTTCATCAAGTCCTCACTAGAACTTGCACAATATTCTCAACAAGTCCTCACTGGAACTTGCACAATATGCTCAACAAGTATCACTAGAACTTGCACAATTTTCTCAACAATTCCTCACTAGAACTTGCACAATTTGCTCAACAAGTCCTCACTAGAACTTGCACAATCTGCTCAACAAGTCCTCACTAGAACTTGCACAATCTGCTCAACAAGTCCTCACTAGAACTTGCACAATCTCATAGAACCATATAGAGAATTGTTAGAGACTCAATATGCTTCCTATCCACAACAATGCTCAATCATAGAAACATATGGAGAATTGTTAGAGACTCAATATGTTTCACAATAGTTCACAATCTCTTTCTCAAGTCAATTCAGAATGTAGTATAGTTTGTTTTACGGAACTTGAACTTTCACTTCAATATATCTAGTTGATTAGTCTCAATCAACTCTACTCAATCAATCATACAAGGAGCTCAAAATGCTTCCAACAGTGTTATACTTAACTATCAATGATACTCAAAGTACTTTAGCCAAGTTTCACTCAAGCAGTCACTTCAACAACAATTTTTGTAAGACAATATTCACATAACAATGATACTCATGATCCTTTTGCCAAATCTAGTTCAAGTTCATCACCAAGCTAATTGCTTCAACAACAATGCTAGTCTTACTTGCAAGCTTCACATAACAATGATACTCAAGTTTCCACTCAAATAGTTACTTCAACAACAATGCTAATCAAACAAGGTTCATAGCATTTATCTCCTTTTCAAAAAACTTATGAACTCAAGAAGGAAAATTAGTAGAATCCCCTTTTCCTCCAATATTGTTGTATAGAAATACATAATCAATCATCACTTTTACACATGGAAGAATATGCCCATACCTTTTCTTTGATTGGAGAAAGATCTTCAAAACTGTCTTCAAACAACACCTCCTTCTTTGCCAAGTGCCAAGGGTTAGATAACAAGGGTTACTCTTCAAATATTACAAAAATAACTCAATTTCATAATACACCTTATTTCTCCATCTCAATAGCAATATTCAACAACAATAATTTCATCAAAAGACCCTTTCAAAAATGACACTCTTCTTTTCAATATTGCAAAAATTGATGCAATAAATCAATTTTAATTTCCTAAGGTAAAAATAATATCACCCTAGTAAATTTCCATTTACCACCTAGGTAAATATCATAACCACTTTCCCCTTATTTCTCCCTAACCTTAGCAAAGCAAAGAAATAAATCAATTTTAATTTACCACCCTTATCACTCCATAACCTTAGAAATTTTTGAAAAATAAAAATATAAATATAAAAACCTTTTCAAAAATTCCTGCTCCATAATTTTTGGGGTTCGATCCTGTGCCCTCTCCCTTGCTAGCGCCTTGGTCGTGGCTTGCTATTCGTGTGAGCCAAGTGCTCCACATGCAATGTAAAAGCACAAAAGGCACTTTGACTTCCTTGCTAAGCTCTTAGAGCCCTTGGCTCTTCTCCCTTCTACCACGTGCCCTGAACGATGTGCTCCCTCTTTGTTGCTTTATTTTGCATGAACCTTGCACAATATCACCATAGAAATTTCGGAGTTGAATCGAATCGAATTGCCTAATGTTTGGCTTGGGAAAAGGTTTAAATAATCTTGCACATCGATGGGTGCATTAGAATTTGACGTCGGTGCTTTATAAAAATACTTTATTAATTTATAAAGTATTTAAATTCTAATTTAGAATTTAAATCTTATAAATTAATTTTATAACCTTTGGATTTTATAAAAAATTAAAGCCTCCTTGGGGGTTAAATAGAAAATTTTGTTGATCATAATGATTTGATAAAAAATCATTCCGCCACCATGGTTTTAATAAAAACCCTTAATATTGCCATCATGGTTTTAATGAAACCTTTATTTTATCACAATGGTTTTAATAAAAACCTTTTTATTCTACCACCATGGTTTTAACAAAAACCCTTTATTTTTGCCTCACATAATATAAAAATAATATTATGACATATTTTCCATCAACTTCTCACATTGCTCCTGGTGTCGATGGTGGTGCACTCCTTGGTGTAAATGACAACTTCATGTGTTCACTTCTTGGCAGCAATGACAACTTCTTACCTTGACATCAATGACAACTCTATGAACTCAAAATGTCCAACAATTTCTCCAAATGATCTAAACATTGGTGGATATGTTCTAGGGTTTTTCAGGCATCTACCCTCAAAATTTTAGCTCAATCCAAGTCTTGATGAGTTAAATATATTAAAAAAAAATTTAGTAGTTTGAGAAGTCCTACGAGAAACGTCCTCAGCTATGTCCCCCATCTAACTTTTATTATGTCTCTATAGTATTAATTATCATAATTAACATGCCTTGATTAAAAATATTTTAGGCTCCATGTTTCAACTATGGTTACACGAAAATCAAGACAACTTACACCACATATTGCAGTATAGATTTGTATGAATTGAACAACTTAAAATATATTATAAAAATATTTTTGTATACATAATTTATACTATTTTAGCACAATGACCGCTAAACACCGAATAGCTAAAAGTGGACAGATGACCCGCACAATATCGTAAAGTAGAATTTCCAAAAAAGACAATGATAAGATTCATAAGAGAGATAAAAATGAATGTCTTTCCATCCCAAATGTTCTTTACCTCTAAAGGTGAAGGTAATTTGAATTCATCGACACCTATGTCGACCATGCAAATAGGCTTGTTTGGATGAATGTTGGGTGGCTCATCCACTGACTATCCATGGTAGAAGTAATTTTATTATTATTATATATTATTTTTTTATTATATATATATTTTATATAGTACTATATATATCTTATATTTACATTTTAATAAGTCTAATATATAATTATACTCATACATTAGTTAAACTAAGGAAATTATATTACAATGCAAAAAATAACCAAATTTTGGAAACCATAATAAATTCTTTGTAGATAAATGCATCAAGCAAACAAGAAAACATGAAATGCAACAAACATCATGATCCTATATTAATTTTATTCCAGTGAGCTTCCATGTACTCACAACCATGGTGTTTTTTAAGCACAAAATATCATATTCCACCTTACCTTATGTAGACACCATTTTCTCTCTGCATGGTAGGTGGTCAAAGAATACGTGTTCCTGCAATCATAAATTCCTTTAGTAGTATCTCATTCCACAATAGCAAGAAAATAAATAGCTTAAATGGAGGGGATGTTACATTACCTCTGTCACAAAATAGTACCCGCAACAAAGTTATTAGTGATAGATCTAAGCTTAATAGGTATATTTATTATGTTTTTTATATTTTGATCTCATTTAATAACAATTTTCTTTCATTGCACTATGGTTTACATATTACTTGAACAAAGGCCCAACCTAGGTGGGCCCATATTGTTTATTAACTTCTCTTTGTTGGTTGTGTATAGGTATACCACTCTTCAATAGCAGAGTTATTATAATGGAAGAGAAGCATATACACCCTCACTCATGCATACATCGATATATCATGATGGTCATCTATTATGGAAGAGAAGCATATACACCATCGTTATTATAAAAGCCCTTAGAGGCTTCTTTGTAATTTGTAAATACAAAGAGTTATATTTTATGTTGTAAAAGCTCTATATTTGTGATAAAATCCATTGCATATATTGCTCTCTTTGTCTTTGTATTTCACTTGTTAATGGAAGTTTCTCTACCTCGCAGTACCATGGGGGTACATTAGCATGTACCAAATAATATAATATTCTGCAACAATATCTCCTATGAATAGCATTTTCAACAATGCTTAAGGTATTCTAGCCTCCTCCGCTTAAAAAATAACTCTTCTAGACTCCTCTAGATAGTAAATGGTACACTAGCCTCCTCTAGAAAATATTTATATGTCATCATATTTGTGGCTTCCATCATCATAGCCCTCCAAATGACTTACAATTTAACTTCTCCTTTCTTCTATATGGTGTATCCCCACAACTCAAAAATTTCATATAGTTTATATTCTTCTCATCATATAGCCATAGCTCAACAATCTCATGCAATCTATCTTCTTCTTCATTGTATCTACATAGCTCAATAGTATTTTGAAATATATCTTCTTTGCAACATATATCCAAAGCTTCTCCAACAATATCATGTTCTACATTCTTCATGATAATATATTCATGCATTACTCTCAACAACCTTCTCCAATATTTCACGTTCCTTCACTCTGAAAATGTTCACATTCATACACAAAGTTATGTTGCTTCTTCAAATTCATATTCTTATCCTTCATAATATTATGGCTCTCATGTAGGAATTCTTACATTCAATCTCTTCCTCTCATATTTCTCACTTTCCATATTTTTTGCAACCCTCCAATATTTTTGCTTTCAGAAACTCTTCACTTCAATAATATTTTCCTCTCTAGCAATCCTTCCTAAACTTCAATATCTCCTCAACAATATTCTTTATCCCCCAAATATACTTCTTCAAACTTTATTCACTCTCTCGTACTTCAAAAATCGTTCTTTCTTCTCATTGATCTTCTTCTTCAATATTTTTTTTTCCTCATCAACTCTCACCAGCATAGCTTTAAACCAAGATGGACATAATACCAGTATTAGAAGATATGGCTAAGGATATGATAGGTAAATATTTCTAGGATTAAAATAATCACACATAAAATCACATTTAATAGTAACATAAGTATTTCATAATGATAAACTTCACTATTACATTCATAAATCAATATTTCTCACATTACAAAACTCATTCTATTAATTTGTTACTTAGCATGGAGCTTTATGTCCAATATATAAATTTCCATAATAAAATCTTCAATGTTCTTGACTATTGCTCTTCTCAAACTCATGGGATATGTAACCTTTCACATACCTCACATTATAACATAGCTTATCGTGATTGTATAACCTCATGCTTCGTATTGTAGACACCTAAAATGTGACATGCTTAGCGGAACTACTCACATAGACACATTCATAAGATCATATGACATAATATTGGAATTTCAAAGCATCAACAATGGTTCTCACCGCTCATTTGGGGCATTTTCAAGCCATCCAAGCCTAGCCGCTCAAGCCAAGAGCAACCATATCCTAGCCGCTCAAGCCTAGAGCAGCCAGATCTTAGCCACTACAGATGATAGCAACCAGATCTTAGTCACTATAGATGACAACGACTAAACCATAAAAGCAGTTCTATCGACAAACATGCCTAATCACAGGCAGAAGTGGTAGTCTGCATGCAATAAAGGTGAGCGAGAGTAACTTTACATTCCTTTTCATGACCAATTCACATAGGATACTTGAGTTTGCATTTAGAATTTAGTTAACTAGCTTCCAAACATGGACAAAGGATAAAAGCTTCTCATGCTAATGACCAGTTTGCATAGGAGACCCAAGTTGGTAGTTATATTTCAGTTAACTAGCCTCCAAACATAGAAAAGATAAAAATCTTCTCATGCTAACTCTCACTACGCATGAGAAATTCATTCCTAGGGCTTGGACATAGACCTAGGGTTTCACACTATAAAAGGTGCAAGCCTAAGAGTACCAAGGATCGATATTTGAAGAGAGGAGAGACATCTTTTATCTAAGAGATCTTTGTCTAGGCAATTTATCAATACAAGCCATTGAGGAGAGATTTTGAGACTTGGAGAGTTCCCTTGGAGATCACATGTACGATGAAGCCCTGACATATTGGAGAGCATAGCAACCATTATTTTAACATCGGATACAAGCTTTGATCCATAGATTTGGAGCAAAGAGGACAAGAGTCACTTTAGCGACCGTTATCTTGGATAGTGGCCCGCAGGTTTAGCTTAGGGTTATAGACATTAGATTCATTATTTTAGGATATCATTAGCATAACATCATTTCATTCATTCACATTCATAGCATTAGTCTAATTTGCACTTGCTTTCACTTGTTATATTCATTGCTAACAACCTCATCTAGGGAGGTATTCCTAGACATCTAAGCGTGTGTTGTTGTTTCATTGCTTATAGGGCCATAGGTTAATTAGAAGGAATATTCAACATACGAGAGAAAAAAGGATCCCTCAAGGAAACAAGCCTAGATAAGGAGGCATCTGTAAGCCCTCATACATTTTCATGTGCGAAACCGGGAAGATTTTTGAAAGTGCACCACTTCTTTTTGAAAGGGGTGCTCTTTGCCTATTTGTAACCTTATTGTATCAAAATGGGTATCCCTAAGAGGGACCGACATGTAATCGAGTTTTAATACAAATAAAGAGATCCATATTTGTTATTTTTGTGTTATATGCTTTTCATTGTCTTCCATTTTATTTTAGGTTTTTAATACATTGTAAGTAGCATAAAAAGAGCGGTGCATGCATCCTAGGATCTATACAGATGGAGATCACGGTGGGACCACTGATTTTTTATTTGCTTCCAGAATACTAAATTAGTTTTGTATGTAGGTCTAGCCGCTCTTAGATACAACGGCTGAAAATTAGCTTCTTTGAGCTACAGTGGCCAATAAAGATTTAGCCGCTCCAACTAACAACGGCCAAGAATCAACCGCTCTGGTCAACATCAACTAGAACTGGAGAGCAGTAGAGGATAGAAACAAGGTTCTCTGAGTTGGATTAGAGGTTGGTACAGCCTCTCTGATATTATACAACTTTTTGTTTACTTTTGTGTGTCTAAAATAGAGAATTTAAAGCACATTTATGTTTAGAAATTGAAAGACTAAAAGGAGAAAGAATTAATCATTTCACATATCTTATATCTTCTTTTATATTTCCACTAGGCATTGCTAGGAACAATGGCTTATGCCTAAAAATTTCACCCTAGAATCCAATGTGCTAGACATTATATGTTGTTTGCTTGCTTTGAGGCCATGCTAGAGGCCATAGCTGCACAAAATAAAGTGTGTTCATACAAATAATAGTAGTTCATGCATATTTATTAATATTGAAATGTATTTTTACACTTAGGCATATAGGAAAGACTCATTGCTACTATATGATGCACTTTATGTTATGCAAGATTAAAATGAACACCACACATGCACGTATCATTTAAATATTGTGGAGTTGGATTTCATCACCAACCCTCAATTCAGTCCAGTGATGTTGGAATTCATCTCCTTCCACTAGTTTACCCCCTCAAGCTTCCTAAAAATAGATTGATAAACTTACTTATAGTGATACTAAGTTACTTGTGCTCAAACTATATCCCACTATTAGAATAATCATTGGTTTAGAGTGGGAGAGCTAGGCAAACCCCCCACTGGGACTTCAGCAGTGTACCCTACATTCTTTTGAGAAAATCATGTTTGGCATAGGTGTACTTGATTATCACTATGGGTGAGTCTTATCATTCTTAATCCAAGAACAAGAGCAAGAAATCAAAAGAACAACACACCAAAACACACCAAATAGTTTAGGGCACACTTAAATCGATAATCAGGATAAACATTTGTTTGGTATTATGTGGCTATTCCTAAATTTCAACTCAAAAGATTAATTCATAGAAAACATGGTCAAAACAAGAAGTAAATACCCTCGGTATGATACCAAGGGAGATACTGAATCAACTCATACCCATAGGTGGAGTCGTAGTAACATTGAACGACCTACTCGTAAGACCATGGGACATATCTCTACGAGCCTAAGGGGTGATAACTCAACCCTTGGGGCATCTCCTCGAGAAACCCCAAGTAGGGTACCACATCATGGAACAAAGTCACATAGACAAAATTAATCTTCACAACCATCCTCATCAAAGAGACATGAGGATACCTCAAGGGCCTCCTCTAAACACACAAAAACATCTCAAAAATGAGAGGAAGCTTCAAGGGCTTCTTCCTCACATGGACATAAATATGGTTCTAAAACTCATTCTTCACATAGGGATGAAGAGACTGCTACATCTCCATCCACATGGAGAAAACATGTTACCACAAAGCCTTCTTCATCAAGAAGGTAGGCAAGAGTTGCAAAACCTCAAGATTCACAAGAAACATATGCAATAGGTCTGCCCATTGAAGGCTAGGAAACTAGAGCTACATATAGTCATGGAAATTAGATAGAAGAAACCCTTCACACAAAAGGAAATATTCCCATATACTATGACCTCATAGGAGTGAATAGCACCCAACGAGACCAACCATGGAAAACAAGATAGCTAGATGATTTGGATCGGTTTCCTACATGACCAAATCAAAGAACTATAGCTACTAAGAACTCTGCAGCTAGAAGCTCACAAATTGTGACTTCTAAAAACATCTCTTAGTCTGGTGGTACCTCAGAGTGACCCTGTAGTAGATGCACAGGGTCTGATCATAGGGATACTCAACAGTACATTGAACAAGCCACATTAGCTAGCAAGAGTACAAGTACAATAGAAACATCCTCAAGGAATCTATGAGTCAAGACACCAAGAACAAAGTTAGATAAACATGAGTCTTCTGTGACAGTGCAAACTAACCATGTGAGGCAGTTAGAAAATACATTACGTAAGGGGCAAGAGCTGGTGGAGGCTCTCAAACATGAAAAACAAAGAGAAAGACTCTTGCACCAACATGAGCAGCACTTAAGAGAGCAAGCTAAGTGACTAGCTCTTAGAAATTTACAAAAAAATGATGATAACCACCAAAGAACCAGACATGCTAACTCACCTAAGGAGAGGTGCACTAGACAAAATAGACCACAATGAAATTACCCACCAAACCATGAATGAAATATAACTAGTGGGAAAATGGTAAACATAACAAACCAGGATCACAATCCTAAGTCCCCTCATAGGAGGGTGGAAAACGAAATAAATAAAATGGATAGAGAGTTACCTCCATTGCCACTATGAGTAGGCCTACAAGAGGAGGAAACATTAAGAAAAATACACAACCAACCATTGTGCCCATAAATCCCTAGCCCTCCATATCCTAAGCACTTTGAGATGTGTAGGTTAGAAAAATTTAAGGGTGAAGAGGATGCACAAGAGCACATCACCAATTTTATTAATGCATGTTTTCATCTTGAATACAATGATGCTATCATGCTCAGGACATTCATAATGACATTTTTAGGTGTTGCCACTCAATGGTTCAACCAACTACCTAAGCATAGCATAACAATCTTTGAACAACTAGTAAACGCATTCCTAAAGCATTTCTACTTTGGTGCTAAGAAGAAGGTGAACCTTTCAGACCTGGCCAAATTGAAATAGTATGATGATGATCCAGTAATGGATTATGGGAATAGATGGGAAAAAGTCATGGCGATGTTATAATTCTCTGTTCCCATAGAAGATATCATTCGTATGTTCACCAAAAGTTATTCTAAACACATCTCCCTTTTGCTACAACTCTAGAAGTATCCTCCATTTGAGGAAGCTTTGGCACAATCCAAACTCATCAAAGACATAAAAGTAGATGAGGCAACCATTAAACTCTGAAATAAAAAGGAGTGGAACAAGAATGGTAATAATGACAAGTACAATAAAAATCAGGGTAACCCTGCTCCAATCAATCAAGTCGTATTGGCTACACCCAAGGATGGGGGTGCACAACAACCCTAGAACTATCAATCACATCCCCTACTAGCCAATTATGACCAAAGGAACAATTAGAGGTGAAACAAGGAGTGCAAGCCACCTCACTATTTCACGCCTCTAACATAATCAATGCAATCAATCTTCAATCAATTGAGTGATGCCAGAAGGATAAGATTTCCTGATATACCTATTATAGATCCCAACCATCCTAAGCCAAAAGGATATAGGGAAGATCAATTTTACCCTTATCACAGGATACCGGTGCATGACATTGAGGCTTACATTGTTTTTATGCATCAATTGAAAAACATGATTGAGGTAGGATAACTCAATGTTGACAAACCACTGGCTCCCAATAACAGATACATGGGTATATATAGAAACCCATTGCCCAATCATGAGGCCTCTAGAGAGCAAGGGGTCCAAGTAAATTAGGTTCGAGCTAAAATACATACCCACAAATGCATTGGGATGGTTGATATTATTAACATAGCAACAAGGACTAGTTGGTATGGTCAAACATAACCTCCTGCAGCTCCCATGAATGTCCCAACCACACCTAGGCTAAGGTAAGACAACCTTCCAGGTCCACCAACATGACATGTGGTAACTATTCGAAATAGATTGGAGCAAAACCTACAAATGACTCTGGCTAAGCTATCCATCTATGATCTCATACAACAGTCCCCAAAGCATAGGGAGGCTCTAATGAAAATTTAAGAACAATTGAGCTCCAACCACAAGATGCGAATGCATTCACTCACTTTGTGGGACAAGTACAAGAATGCCAGGAACCTATAATTCAATTCTATGATTATAATATTAAGACAGTACCTACTTCCTTACCAGACCCTCCACTAAACATTATGGTGATAATAAATGACTTGCCTTTCAAGAGGGTCTTGGTCGATATAGGTTCATCAATAAACATCATTACAACAACAACAATAGAGCACCTCAAGATCCCCAAGTCCAATATCATTCTAGGAGCTTACACATTGAGAGATTTTAATGATGCTTTATGCAATACTATGGGAACAATAGTCTTACCCATAAATGTGGGGCACAAGACTATCCCTGTGATGGTTCATGTCTTGGAAGCAGCAATGCAGTACAACATCCTCCTAGGGCATCCTTGGATAAGTCCATGAAGTGTGTTCCTTCGATCTTGCACCAGTGTGTCAAGTATGTGCATGAAAACAAAGTCTATGTGGTCCTGGAAAATGAAGAGCCTTTTAAATACATCCATCAGGTGGACATTCTAGGAGAATTTGTAATTACTTCTACCCACCTGTATGTAACGCCTTCATATCCAACCACATAATTTGATAACAATGACAAAAGGGTAAGAAAATACCCTTGCACATCAACACCTCCTGGTGCACTCAAAATAGTCAATGCTTCTAAAGTATCATCAAAATCAAAACCAAAAGACAATCAGAAGCTAAAGGCACCCTTAGTCAAGGAAAAAATGCCTAAGGAAGTGCCAATTGTCCTATGGAAGAAGAAGATCTTCAAGAGAAATATGAAGATAGTGATTACCATCCTGCTTCACCAGTGTCATTCGTAGGGTCATCCACATCGCATACATTAATACACTTGGCAAGCACAGGCATAAATGAGTACCTTGTGTAGAACGTTACCTTTATGCCTATCATTGAGTCTACATAGAACATGGGAAAATATAAATACTTGAGACTGCCAATGGGAACAGTGGTTCCACTTGGAATCCCTCCCAACCAAACCAATTTTGTTTATTTCGGCTTGGACTATGCCCATAAGTCTTCAGACATAGAAGAGGATAGTGATTAATTATTCATGGTCAATGTTTGTCACCTCTCTAATCTCGAGTTTGCTCTAATATATTTTGAGTGTTGCCATTGTCATGGCTATGGCCTTGGTATATATGATCAGGGGTGCAGACGGCCATATGAGCCATAATATTAGCTTCCCTCTAATAGGTTTAGCTTAGGCTATTATATTGGAGGTCGATATGACTCTCTTGTAGAAGCATTGGATAGATTAAGCTTAGGATTAGGAGAAGACATCGATTTCATTCCTTATCACCCCCTAAGAACAAGAAATTTGAGCAACAGATAAGTGGCCACGATGAACGTACTGCCACTAGAAATTTATCATCCAATCATCTCAATTGATTCCACCCCAATAGTGTACAACTCATGGGATGAAGAGAATGGATATGAAGTAAGTGATGATGAGGTGCAACTTGGCTTAGCCTACCATAAGCCTTGCTATTTATAAATATTCACATGGTCAATCCACAATGAGAGTGGGTATACATCAGATGAAAGTGACTATGAATCAGAAGACTCAACAAAAAGAGCCTACTTAGGCCTGAGCCATCAACCCCTAACTTTGGAAAAATAGAAATGCAAATGGATTCTTCATAAGTGATGAAGAATATGAAGATGAAACGGAGATGGCCTACTTGGGGCCAAGACATGAGCCCCTTGTCTTAGGACCGCATACCAATGCTAACGGTTTCTAGATAAGTGATGATGACTTTGAGGATGAGACCGAGATGGCTTATCTTAGACCTCACCACTTGTGACAAGTCAACGAGCTAGTAGAGAGAGAGGTAGCACTCTATGCCATAGACCCTCACCTATGATTTTTGGGGAGACCTACTGACCTAGGTGCCATTCACCAGATGATAAATCCCCCTCTACCTACATTTAGAGAGTTGTTAGATCCCAATGATCCTATTATCCGCTTTGATCATGGACTAGATCCAAAAATTCCCATTCCTCCAAAGCCTCATCGTAAGTATGGACGGGATACCCCTAAAATAAAATTACACTCATGTGGTCCTAAATATTTCATTTCATACATCAACATGATCTCCATTGATTTGACCACTCCACTTAATAATCCAGTAGATCCTGCCAAATCATTGCATATTGATATAGAGGCTATTGAATTGGATCGTGCTAATTTGCACATAGAGCCTAAATATCTCTTCCCCAATGAAGAGATGTTACAGTCATTCCATTTTGCATCAAGTTGTGCATATGACATCTTCCATGTTGGTTTGGAACCTGAGTTAGTAGGTCCTTTAAATTCCACTGATAACATTCATTTGATACCCACATCTCATCAACTAGAGGATGGGTCACATATGGCTATAGAAGAGACTTTCAAGGTTGACATCAATGACGATCCTACCCAACCAAGAAAAGTCAAGTTCAAAGAAAGTCTATCTCCAAAGGAGCAAGCCATCCTAATTCCTCTCCTCAAAGAGAGGCCAAATATTTTTGCTTGGACTTACAAAGATATTCCAGGGATAGATCCAAAGTTATTCATTCACAACCTTTCATTGGATCCCATGAAGAAGCCAGTCAAGAAAAAGTTGAGGAAAATGCATCCAAACATTGCTTTGATGGTGAATAATAAATTACAAAAACTATTGGATGAAATATTCATAGTTCCTATAGACTACCCTGAGTGGTTGTCAAACATGGTGTCCATGGGGAAACCTGATGGAAGAGTACATATCTGCATAGACTTCAGATATTTAAATAGGGCAACACCAAAGGATTCATTCTCGTTTCCAAACATAAATGCTATTTTAGATGCAACCACAGGTCATGAGATGCTATCCCTAATGGATGGTTTTTTTGGATACAACCAGATTTGGATTAAGCCCGAATATCAACATAAAACTACTTTCATTACTCCATGGGGAACATTCTATTACAAAGTGATATCATTTGGTCTCAAAAATTTTGGTGCCACATATCAATGGGCCATGACATACATATTCCATGACTATATGCATAATATCTTAGAGGATTATATGGATGAATTACTGGCCAAGTCCCTATTGTGGAAATAGCACACTGAAGTCCTTAGACAATTCTTTGATCGCATCATAGAACACAATGTTCGATTGAATACTAAGAAGTGCATATTTGGCATAACTTCTAGCAAGATTTTGGGATTCATCATATCCAAGAGAGGCATCGAGTCGATCCTGCAAAGGTAAAGGCTATATTGGAAATGGTCGTACCTACCAACATTAGGGAGCTGAGGAGCCTACAAGGCAAGATAGCATCCATAAAAATATTCATCATGCAATTATTAGACAAATTCCAACCTATGAATCGATTGCTATGCAAGGAGGTACCATTTCATTGGGACAAATAATACCATCAAGCCTTTGTAGAGATCAAAACTTATTTGGCCACACTGCAAGTATTGGCTCCACCAAGGTCAGACATACCATTTTTACTATATATATCAGCTACTGATTTTGCATTGGGCACCATGTTAGCCCAAAAGAATGCACAATATAAAGAGCAAGCCATATATTACATTAGTCGCACCTTGGTGAGTTATGAGCTAGGATATGCATATATCAAAAAATTGTGTTTAGCAGTGGTCTTTGCAACACAAAATTTGTGACACTACATGTTGATCCATATGACCTACGTCATATAAAAAAAAATCCTTTGCAGTACATGATGAACAAGAAATATCACAATACGCGTACCGCAAAATGGATCATGTATTGATATAATTTGATCTAGAGTTCATAAGCCAAAAGTCCATCAAGGGATAAGTCATAGAAAATCAATTAGCAGAGGTGCCTCTTCAGGATAACAAGCCTCTCACCATAGAATTTCCTAATGATGTGGTCTTTGCATTATCATATCTGCTAGAACTCGAAGAACCTAAGAAATAAAGAGACATTTCATTGTTCTTTGATGGTTCAAAGTGTGAACAATGGGGCAGAGCAGAGATTGTCTTCATCACACCGTAGGGTGCTCCATTGCCCTTATCATTCAAACTAGACTTCGCGTGCACAAACAACACAAAATATGAAGCATTGATCTTGGGACTCCAAACATCCATAGCAATGGGCATTAAAATATTGAATATCTTTGGTGATTCCTTGCTCATAGTAAACCAGGTCAAAGGACTATTTCAATGCAGGTGCTCACTCCTGAAGACTTACAAGGAACTTGTTGACACTTACCTAGCCTGACTTGAATGGCATGACATCAAAGCAATCCCTTGTACGTCAAATAGATTTGCAGATACCATGGCCTCTTTGCAATCCTTAATCTCTCAAAATCCATCTGCTAATTTTACAACCGTTCATGTGAAAGTGCTTTCACACTCAGCAATACATCATGAAGCTTTTGACAATCGAGAATCAGTCAACATGATCAACATCAAACCAAATCAGGATTGGTCCTTCGCAGCTAGAGATTTCTTGCAAATGGAACCTTGGGGGTATTTGATATCCCAAGGACCTATGGAGTGTGGTGCAACCATACACCATAAATTTTTTCCTCAATCCATGTTCACCAGCTCAGGAATGTAGGAAAAGCAAGCCGTATTTTCTATAGAAGCCGTGGCTTATCAAGATTGACTTTTTCAACTATGGGACTTCCTAAAACTTGGAATAGTACCTCAAGATTTGTCGCATACTCAAAGGTGAATGTTCAAACATAAAGCAACAAGATACATCTTTCTAGGAGAAATCCTCTACAATGATGGAGTATTACTATGTTTTCTTGAGCCCCAAAAGCATCCTGGGCAATTTCACAAGCTCACGACGAAACATGTGGGGGGCATTTTAGTGGCATGGCCATCGTTAAGCACATATTTAGAATGGGTTACTATTGGTCCACCATGGAAAAGGACTACTGCGAGTATGTCAAGAAATGCATTAACTAACAACATCATGCAAATCTAACACACTTACCATCGTAAGCCTTGCAAACCATCCAAGCAGCATGACCATTCTCATAGTGGGGACTAGACATGATTGGGAAGATCTCACACCCATCCTTATGCCGACACACATTCATCATTATGACCACAGAATACTTCACTAAATAGGTAGAAGTGATCCCCTTAACATCAACAACTGGACCAAGGATTGTGGAGTTTATACTCCACAATATCAAAAGTCATTTTGGGGTCCCTTCGAAGATAATATCGAGTAATGGCCCATATTTCAAGAACAAAAATATGCGTGATTTAATGAACAAATACCATATTCAACACATTTTTTCAATGCCTTATTATCCACAAGCAAACGAGCAAGCATAAGACTCAAACAAGATAATAGTCTTCATCTTGAGGCAGACCGTGAAAGACAATCACAAGGATTAGCACATGCAGTTGCCTCTTGCACTATGGGCATATAGGACTACTATACGGACGCCCACTAGGGAACACCGTTTTCACTAGTATATGGCACTGAGGCCATCATGCCACTAGAGTTAGAAATTCCTACTCTACGCATAGCATTAAAAGACTTCATTGATGATGATGCCACGTGGCAAAGCCACCTTGATCAATTGATTCTTCTTGATGAATTCCGAGTCAATTATTTAGAGCATATTAATGTTTACCAAGATCGCCTTGCATGAGTTTATAATAGTAAATTCCATCTAAGGGAATTCAAGGTTGGAGATCTAGTGCTCAAAGAAAACCAACATAATTTGAATCTACCACCGCATCTGCGAGACAAGTTCACGGTAAACTGGATAGGCCCATATATGATTTCATAGAGGGTTGGGCCTGGAGCATATCACCTTATATCAATACATGGTGTTGAGGAGCCTGAACCTCTCAATATCATTCATTTAAAGGTATTCTACACATAAAATACAAAAAACATTCAAATATGTCATAAAATACAAAAACATTCAAATATGTCAAAAACACAAAAACATTCAAATATGTCAAAAATACAAAAAAATCAAATAGGTCAAAAACACAAACAAATCATAAAAAAATAAAAATTCAAAAAACAATCGAAGGCTCCAAGGACATTCAAACCCCTTGGTCAACTTCAATCAAAATGCTCCAAGGGTATGCAAACCGCTTGGTCAACTTCAATCAAAACGCTCCAAGGGTATTCAAACCGTTTGGTCAACTTCAATCAAAATTCTCCAAGGGTAATTCATCCCACTTGATCGAAATCAAAAATCTCCAAGGGTACTTCATGCTACTTGGTCAAAAACCAAAAAGCCCCAAAGGCATAATAATACCTTTGGTCAAATCAAACAAAAATACAAAATCAACATAAAAATCAAAAATACAAAAATAATTGCATCTCATATCTTGCATCCACATAATTGCATTGCATTTTTACATCCATTACAATTGCATATGTCATGAGAGCCTTAAAAGTGATACCAAAGTTCATCACACAAATCATTCAAATCCATACCTCCATCAACACATGTGTGTAATTGTGTTTTTCAACACAACCATTATTTGTTGTTATACATAATATACTAAGGTTTTTAGGTTAATCAACCACACCTAGTGATCTTATCAACTTTTGTGGAAAAAAATATTGGTTAGTAGAAGGTACGGTCTAGCCATGATAATACCTTGGATATTCAATATCCCGTCACTAATTAAAACAATAAAATCCTAGCTAGTACAAGGAAAAGATAAAAGCTACAAAGCGGTCTAGGTTACCTTAAGCAAAAAGGATATTCCTTGCTTATCCCCCTGTGCAACCGGTTTAAATGTGCTGAGAATTGGCAAAAGGACAAGCTTTTCCCTATCCAAATACCTTGCTTAAATAAAAATAAGCAAAAACCAAAGCAAAGTACATATTCAAAAAGCCAAGCATACAGTCTAGATTTCAAAGCAATGATCCGATACACAAATCAAAAATTCCAAGAAACCTCGCTCAAAAAAATCAATAAAAAATAAACAATGATTTTCATCACTACATATGAGAAAAATAAACAGTGATTATCATCACTACAAGAATCCTCGCTCAAATAAAAATCAATAAAAAATAAATAGTGATTTTCATCACTACATATAAGCAAATATCCAAAGCCAAAAGAAAGAAAAGAAGGGAATAAAGCTTGAATCTCTGGAATTCTGAACATTGTACAAAACTGGAAGGAGATATCCTTCTGCATGATGATATGTCTATCATAATTGCTTCATGTATTTTTGTAGACAATTGTTTGAATGTGTATGAGCTAGCTTAGGTAACCCAATATTGCCTAGTGGTATAGTCCAACTAAGTCCAACTTAGGACGAGACAAACACTTGAGAATCCCTGATCTTAGCAATGAGCTGAAATAATTCCACCCGACATCAGAGGAAATGCTTGAGTTCTATCTCAAAATATACAATCACTTTCACACACAGAGATCATGAATATCCAGGTCCATGGTAAAAGCCTTACTTTTCAAAAGTCTAGAGTGGTCAGTAGACAAATGTTGATAGGGTAACTAGAGTGTTTGAATCTCCGGAAAGCCCCAAATTTTTTTACATCACAACAAATCATATCATAATTCACACCATCACTTTATTTATAAGATTCTATAAATTAGGGGGTATCAACATAGTAGGACAAATATTGTATATATATTAGAAATAGTATATAGATGACCACTGACTACTTTATATCTTTTAATTTACAAAAAATTATCAAGAAAATACATTACACACCATTACATATATGAATACTTAATTAATTATTATGATAAGAGTGATTATTTAAATTCATGCTTATTTTTTTACTTTCTGAGGTATCACCCATTAATATTGTCAATGTCATATGCATTCCTTATGTTTTAAGTGATTATATCATACAGGTTTGTTTATACCATCCCATCACATAAGTTAGATGCATAAAATTAAAGCAAAATTAAAAATTCATTTAACAATAACATTGCATCCATAAACACAAGTCATTAATCGTCCATCATCACATCATAAAACATATAGGCAATATCCATTTGCATAAAATCATGAATTTATCATTCATCATCAAAATACATCACTTCATATCATCAAATCATATATGCATCTACACATCCATATAAGCATTTACAATATCATCTATCCTATAACATATACATCAAATCATCATAATGCCATCATCATATCATGCCATAAAATAAAAATAACAACAAAAACATGAGCAAAAAATGATACACATAATGAGTCATAATTCAAAAATATCATAGAAGTATGTGTGTCAAGTCCATGGATATACAAAAATGCCCATGGGCTAAAATCATATAGGTTAGCCGACCTCAAAAATAAATCAAAACCAAGTGAACCATCAATCGAATACTGGGCTTGCACCCCCTAAAGCACTGTCCCCTATGGACGAATCTATGGGAGAATAGTGTGATTTGGACCTTACTAGTCTCTCTGTATGAGTTTGGACCCCATGGCCAGGCCATATGGAAGACTACCTTGCGGTAGAACTCTTGCTAACCTGTGACCCACCTGTGGCTTCTCTCTCCCTAGCATGGCTCCTAACCTCTTGATCTACCTCAAGAGAGCGACAATTTGGGCTACGTCCTCAGTAATATGAACATCACTCTCATCCAACAAACCCTATAGATGACTGATCTCACCCTCAAGAGCTACCCTCGAAGGACCCTTAGGAGGAGGAGGAGTAAAAATAACCTGCATATAGGTAGCTCCTCCTAGAGTTTCCTACAAAGCTTGTACTTGATCTGACAACTACACTATAGTAGTATCCCTATGAGCTATGATGGCATCACACTGTTGTACCTATATATCGATCGATTGGATATCAACCTCCACATCATGTAGCTATGACTTGAGAGGAGAATCTCTCTCCTTAGGATCCATCTTCTCCTCCACCTCCTTAGGAACCTCTTGCTCCCCCACTGCAACCTGTTCTACCTATTGGCCCCACATCGTAGTCCTAGCATGAACCCTATGCCTTGATGGATCTACCCCATCTTTGCCATCATCCTCTTAGCCCATACTACCCTTGTTGCACCACATTAGGTCACCCCACCATCACAAAAATGCATCTGTAACTCCACCAAGATCAATAACTGGGGTATCCTCCTTGTCAGCCAGCTCTATAACCTGTCGAGGAGGGAGGTATCTCTCTACTATGATGCGCATATACAAAAATGGTACTAATGGCACATCTTGCTACAACCGATACTGATGAATAACCCGGTAGTAGAAGAAGTGCTCCTAGATATTAACCTTGTGGCCAACGAGCCATCGCTTATGTCGTGTCCTAGAAGTAAAGCTGGTAGGGTCATCCCAAGAAGGACACTCATGATATGGATGTCATATGACATCTCCAACCTAGAGTCTAGTAAAAGTATTAGTATAATGAGTCAGCTCCCCTATAAAAGTGTAGCTCTTGCGCTCCTCGGTGTCTCTAGCCCATATAGCACCATAACACTACATCCACCTATCCACAGCTATGATCTTAATAGGAATCCCCTTAGGATGATCTACCCTAATGTGCTCCCATCCCTAGATATACAAAAGCCAACTGTAGGTGATACTGACATGACCCCTCCTGCAAATGTGGTATAGCTTGTCGTAACGCTAAGCCAATAGAGACTTACCCCATGCATAGATGATGGGTGCCTCACTATCCATCAGGTCCTGAACCATCACAAGGAGGTTCCAAGGGAACCTCAAGCCTAAACAGTCTGGAATAAGGACATTATTGATGACCATCAGCAACACTACATATCTCACTGTGAAAACATACTCCCGATACTAGTAGATGATAGACACTCCCCTAGACTTGGTATCCTTGAGAGCATCCTAATAATACCCTTTGAACATCCAAGTGAAGATGACCACCTGATCAGTCATGGCTGAAGAAGCAATGGCCACCCATAAAAAAGGATTTAGAAGATCCTATACACATCCTCAGATGTAATGGTCATCTTGTCGATTGGGATGTGGAAGGTGTTAGTCCAAGGATCCCAGCGATGGGAAAAAGTCGTAAGGTAAGCCTAGTTTGATATAATGTGAGGTAGTCTAGTAACATACTGGATCCCACGAGCCTTAAGACACCTCCAATCTGTGTCATCCAAAAGAGGTAGAAGGTCATTCATGAACCTCGAGTCCCAAGCCTGAGCAGTAAGGATATAAGCAAAGCAAAAGAAAAATAAAACATAACTACAGTGCATCTAAGGCATAGATCCAATAAAAAGAAAAATAAATTATGTAAAATTGGCTAATGGGATTAGCCGTTGTCACCTATAATGGCCAGAATCTAGCCACTGGAGATAGTAGCGGTTAAATCCCAATGATCAAATTTCTAACCGTTGGGGTTCAAACTTAGCCGCTCTGAGCGACAGCGACCAAATTTCCACTGCTCTGAGCGACAATGACCTACAGGTAACATGGCAAACCCATGAAACCTAGGCCATAAAATTAAAAAAAATAAAAAAGAATAAAAAATGGGGATCAACCCACCACTTAGAAACCTAAACTAAGCCTAAATACGGATTTTGTTCATTACCAACAGGTTTAGTGGGGTTCATTTACCATTTACTTAGTGAGGTTTAGTTTTACCCAAGAGTAGAAAAGAAGGTAGGGTTTGAAAGAATACCCGAGAAGCTCTGGCTCCTCCAATAGCTAATGCCTCACCCTATGCAGCCATGTCCTTGATGCAACTAACTTTAGAAATTGTAACTATCACTGTCCCACTAGAGCTCTAAAAAGTGAATT
This sequence comes from Wollemia nobilis, assembly GCA_028583015.1. Taxonomy (NCBI): domain Eukaryota; kingdom Viridiplantae; phylum Streptophyta; class Pinopsida; order Araucariales; family Araucariaceae; genus Wollemia; species Wollemia nobilis. The sequence goes on from JAQPPZ010000049.1 coordinate 4,466,862, forward strand.
GACAAAAAATGAAAGTGACAGGTCAAAACCCTAAAAACGTATTTTTTATATTTTCAAATTATGCCTTTGCCATTGCTAACATCAGCGGCCTGAATTTTGTGGCCACTTAAGGTGACAACGGTCACAGGCAAAGACTCAGAGGCCACTGGGCCTGATAGCAGCCTGCTGCATAGATAAAAATAAGAAAAATCCTTCCATGGGGGATAAAAAAAACATTAAATAAATACATTTTGATGAATTGAAGTCATATTAAAGACCAAAATAACAAAAAAAAAATCATCATACAGTCATAATCTTGAGTAAGCCTCGTATCCAGTTACTTACTCTATCCACTCGATGATTGCAGTGATTCACACTCCATGCATTTTGATGAGATGAGTAGGCTACAATAAGGCCACTTGGGGAAAAAAATTCATTTTAGAATTACGATGTGGCAACCTTAAATCCTGAAGAAGACCAAGATGGTCGAACTACTCCACGGGTGCGAAAGGATCATCCTAATTCCCCTATGATACCAAAAATATTAAGCCAAAGTGATACAATATGAACATAAATAGAATCACTCATCCTAACTCCCTAAGAAGGCTATTGATAGCTGGACCACTCCTCGGGATAGGGATGGATGATTATCATAAACAATTGAAATCACACTTGGATGTGGGATTGCCCATTAAAAGTAACAAATGCTAGAAAGGAACCAGATTAGTCATATTGGTCAAGCGACTTGTCGCTTCATTCATCGTCATTTATTCATCAATCCATTGTGTGAGGAAGTCGTTCAAAACTTTGACATAATAATAATAAAAATCAACAAAATATCACTCGATCATAACAAAATCGTGTTCATCCTATGAATCATTGCATACAACAATCACAAATTTCCCTTGTTTGCTAGGAACGTAAGCAAACATGACATATTCAATTGTATCTCTCCTACCAATCGAAACTATTGTAGCAGTTGAAGCTACCCGATTGAGTTTGAGGAATGAGTGCAATTTAACATGCCCAAGCCACTGAGCTAAGTCCTCCAAAAATTGAGGCAATGATTCAAGGGATGCACACCATCTTGCATGATTGGGCCATCCAGCGTTGATCAGACCATTGATCACCATACACCCTAAAAACAAATCAGTCTACGTTTTTGCTCATCATTATGTTTTCCACACAGCGCATCAAAAAAAGGGGTATCTATAGACACCTAAAACGTGTCATTATTAGGGGAACTACTCACATAGACACATTCATAAGATCATATGGCATAATCTTGGACTTTCCAAGCATCAATAGTGGTTCTCACCGCTCATTTGGGGCCTTTTCAAGCCATCCAAACCTAGCCGCTCAAGCCAAGAGTGACAAGATCCTAGCTGCTCAAGCCTAGAGTGGCCAGAACTTAGTTGTTATATATGAAAACAACTAAATCTTAGTCATTGTAGATGATAGTGGCTAAACCATAAAAACAATTTTGTCGACAAACAGACCTAATCACGAGTGGAAGTGGCAGTTTGCATGCAATAAAGGTGAGTGGGAGTAACTTTACATTCCTTTTCATGACCAATTCACATAGGAGACTTGAGTTTACATTCAGACTTTAGTTAACTAGATTTCAAACATGGACAAAGAACAAAAGCTTCTCATGCTAACGCCCAGTTTGCATAGGAGACTCAAGTTGGCAGTTATATTTTGGTTAACTAGCCTCCAAACATAGAAAAGACAAAACGTTTCTCATGCTAACTCTCACTATGCATGAGAAATTCATTCCTAGGGCTTGGAAATAGACCTAGGGTTTCACACTATAAACGGTGCAAGCCTAATAGTACCAAGGATCGATCTTTGAAGAGAGGAGATACATATTTTATCTAAGAGATTTTTTTCCAAGAAATTTATCAGGACAAGTAATTAAGGAGAGCTTTTGAGACTTGGAGAGTTCCCTTGGATATCACATATACGACGAATTCCTAACAGATTAGATAACATTGCAACCATTATTTCAACATCGTATACAAGCTTTGATCCATAGATTTGGAGCAAAGAGGATGAGAGTCACTTTAGCAAAAGTTGTCTTGGATAGTGGCCCGCATGTTTAGCTTAGGGTTCTAGACATTAGATTCATTATTTTAGGATATCATTAGCATAGCATCATTTCATTCATTCGCATTCATAGCATTAGTCTAATTTGCACTTGCTTTCATTTGTTATATTCATTGCTAAAAACCTCATTCGGGGAGGTATTCTCAGATATCTAAGCATGTGTTGTTTCATTGCTTACAGGGCCACAGGTTCATCAGATGAAATCTACAACATACAAGAGAAAAAGGGATCCCTCTAGAAAAAAGTCTAGGAGAAGGAGGTATCTTTAAACCCTAATACATTTCTGTGTGTGGAACCAAGAAGCTTTTTGACAGCACACCACCTCTTTACGAAAGGGGCACTGTTTACCTATTTGTAACCTTATTGTATCGAAATAGGTATCCCTAAGAGGGACCGACATGTAACCAGGTTTTAATACAAATAAAGAGATCCATATTTGTCATTTCTGTGTTATATGCTTTTCATTGTATTCCATTTCATTTTGAATTTTTAATACATTTCAAGTAGCATAAAAAGAGTGATGCATGCGTCCCGGGCTCGCTACACATATCTTAACACATACATATGACTCTTCACTTACACACTTGACACATTACATTAATACAAATTATTCTTTGATCTTTGTGTCCCTTATTATCGTCACTTGTTTATGTTTACCCTTGATATTTACCACTTATCTCATATTGATCTCCTTTTGATTATGGCCATGATTTCATATCTTTCTTTTGATCTTCTCCCACTCCATCACAAGTCCCTATACTTGTTGTCACATGTTTTAATTTTTTTCCATAAAACACATTAATTCATTGTATTCATCATCAATGTTTTCCTTTTTTGTATCTCACACTTATCTCATACCTTGTAGCTACCTTTCCTTTTCTAAATTTGTATGCCATATTTTTCTTAATATGTATCCTATCACTCCTTTAGATTATTTTGTGTTATTACTTTGCAATCCATAAATGTATTACTTGTAACTATTGCATCCTATTTATTTACAATTTCTTGACTAATTTTTAAATTTTTTTGATATGTTTTCATTACCCTCACCATATTCTATGGATATTCATCTATAACAATGTCACCCTTAAATTCATTCAGCTTATGTCATTTCTTATGAATTATTTTTCTGATAATTTAAACACTTAATGTTCCTTCAATATTCATTTTCTCTTCACATGTCATTTTATAGTTCATTCATGCATAACCCCATCCTCATATTGTATCATCATATATATCAACCAGGATATTTCCACACTTTTATACCTCATCCATGTATTAGACATATTACAAAAAATGCACAAGCAATAGAGAACCAAAATATATCATCATAATTTATTTATTTGAATAATACTTTTCATTACATCCCTAGCTCCTTTTATATGGAGACAAATTTTCTGAAAACCATTATCTAAATCATACACATCAACATAGCCCACTTCATTCCTTTCCAAGTATCCATTCTACCCTACATAATCCTAAAATTCCTTCTCCATCTCTTGTGTTCTATTGATAAACAAACTTTGATAATCGAGTACTAGAGACCATAGGACTAGAAAGGAATATTGTAGCCCAATCCATGTCGACCTTGCTTCCCTTAGTTGCCACACTACTATCCTTGCTCATAGCATGCTACAATATAATTCACTATATAATTTGGTTCCCATATAAGTAATGCCTTTGGTAACCCTATGCATCATCGTTAGCTTCCATTGAGCTCCTCTATTCATACTCCATGACCACCTCCTCAAACCTCTACAAGAAAATTACTTATCCGTACTTAAATATTTTACCAACATTATGGATGCACCTCCATAAATATATAATCTATAACTATTAGATTTAGAAATTCTTGCTCCCTGTTAGTGTAGATTATTTGGTTATTACATTTTAGGCATTTTGTTGTTATTATAACAATGTTGTAACTTTGCTATTTATCACCTCGGGTGGTTCCATAGTATGTGCTCAATTTTTGGGCAACACTGTAGGTACATTTCCCGAGATGTATTATTGAAATGTTTTTCAAGACATATGATAGGAATGGATCTCGAGGTGACCTATCAAAAAATTGAATCAGTCAGATTCGAATGTGACTCGATGCACGACACAATTATAAGGACCTCAACAGACCGACACAGACTGACAGGAATATGACTGCGATGATCTTGACATACCCGACCTTGGAGGACCTCGATAGACATGCAATTTGCAGAACCAGACACAAACTCTGTTAGACTACAGAGTTGGCACTCAAACTGCGATGATTTGATAGACCCGACCTTGGAGGACCTCGGTGGACATGCAATTCAAGGGACCAGACACAGACTCTATTAGACTACAAATTTGGCACACAATTCGAGAGACCAAACGTAGACTCTGTCAGACTATAGAGTTGGCACACACTTTGAGGAGACACAGATGGCAGGATCTAAGATGGACAACCACACGGTTTTTGAAACCCATATACCTAGAAACACGTGGTGATAGTTGGCGACTGGTCACCTTACAGCTGAGGTGGTGATGATGCATCTGAGGGTGACACATGGCATTTGTTTATTGGTGGGTGAAACATCAATGAGTGCTTATTTGCTGTGTTGGATGACAAAAGATGGGCGTTTATTTTTTGATTGCTTGAAGGCAATCAAAACATAAGGAGGGGGTTTTTGTTTTTAAACCCCTCAACTACCTTTGCATGGTTTATGTGGAACTAAAAATTCCCACATCCTTCTTTTCTTCAACTGTCGAGGACATTCGAAGATAAAGCACATATTGTGCTTTTCTCTACCATCCGACGATGGTAGTCGAGATGGTCGCTCCCCCACTGTATAGTTACTACGCTGCCATTGATCGTGTGTTCGAGCCCCGCGCACATCACTTCAAACAATATTTTGTTACGCATTGAAGCCAATTTGCCCAATAAGGTATAAAATTTTGATTTCTTAAAGTTTTTTTAAAGTTTTATTTTATTTTTTAATGTTTCAAAAGGTCATTTTATTTAAATATTAAATTTTTCTAATGTTTTTAATTTTTAATTTTTTTAACTTATGAAAACTTTTATTTAAATTTAATTATTGTTTTTTGAATCATTAGAAAACTAAAATTTAAACTTTTAAAACTTGAGTTTCAAATGTATCTTTCAAAACTCCACATAAGCACAAATTCAGGGGGGATAGTGAGTAATTTTTTTAGCATTGAAAAGGAAAAATTGGCAAATTGTAAAAGGTGCATTTTCGGTGGAAACCGACACCTTAGGTTCATTTTTTGTGGGCACTTTTTTGATGTATGTTGCATTTTTCATTTACATTTGCACTACTTCATTAAAGTAAAATCAATCACACTTAAGTCCCCAAAATAATTGAACCCATCCGTGCAATTTATTGCACTGTAGCATTCGGTATTTGTGATACCTCTGGACCAAACTTACAGGTAATGTTGTCGTGACTGGGCTATTGTATCTGCCACCTAATATAGCTATCAAAAAGATGTCTGAGCTTGTTCTCTATCAATCATTGGGGAGGAATAAGGTCGCAAATTTTGTATTTTTTTACTCCATCCACTACCCTAATCGTTATTGTGTTTAGGCGTAAATCCTGACAAAATTTCTAACATCCAAAGTTTTTAGGGGAATTTATACCCCACGCATGAGGATTGCTGACTTTCTATGGTAGGTTTCATCAATGAGACAATTCCCTTTCAACACTGCCTAAGTTCTATGTATCGTATGATCTCTAAAAATTACCTATAGTCTCCCTCACGTAAGGGCGGGTAATTTTTTTTATCTTTCAAAATACCTATAGTCTCCCTCATGCAAAGGGAATATATTTTGTATAGTATATAGGCTTGAAATAAAGGTATATAGAAAGGGGGACCATTTTGTATTATAAGGAACCCTCACTATGGTTGCAAAGTTTATGACTAATACTCATCAGTTATTGAAATGTCCTAATTACACACCATGGAAAAACAAGATGAAGGTAGTCCTTGTCATGGAAGACTTATAGGATGTTGTTTTTGGAGAAACAACAAGAACTTCACCAGTTTCTAGATCAACAACAACCACAACTCCAACTGCTTATCAACTAGACTTTGACAAGAAAGACAACAAGCTAAAAGTACTCATCTTGCTTGCTATTTCATACAATGTTCAACCCCACATTGTTGAATGTGAACATAGTAAAGCGGCATGGGATGCCCTTAAAAATATTTATGAGGAAAAGAATGACTCCACTATTCTTTACCTTCAATCTCAATTACACAGTCTAAGCATGAAGCAGGGAGAGACAGTTAAACTCTTTCTTTGCAGAGTGTCTGAGTTGAAAGTAAAATTGAATTCTTTGGGAGAACCTGTTGATGACAAGCTCCTTACCTTAGTTGTATTGAGAGCTTTACCTAATTCTTATAGGGTGTTGATCACCTCACTTCAGGTGTCACAAAGGAAAATTACCTTTTTTGAGTTGGTCAATCTACTTCAAGAAGATGAGGCACGCCAACTTCAGAGAGATGATTCTTCTAACACAACCCTCTATTCCAATAGGAAGGGTTCTAAGAAGAAGGGTAATTTTTAGAAGGGAGAAAATTCTCACAAATATTCAAAAGGGAAACAACCTCAACAAATGAAGAGATATTGCAAAATTTGTGACAAAGACAACCATGACACAAACAAGTTTTGGCACAAGAATAAGCAACCTAAACAGAAAGGCCAAAAAAAACCACAAACTAAGAACAAGAAACCCAAAATGAATGTTGATGTTGAATAATATGACTTAGATTGTGAGTGGGCACACAAGGTGCTCATGACTACCACAACCTCCAAGTAGAAGGATCCCATATCATATATCAATTTTGGCACTAGTAAGCACATGGCTGGCGATAAATCATGGTTTGAATCATTTGAGGCCAAAGAGGGTAAACCTGTCACTATTGCTGATGACAAAACCTATAAGGTTTAGGGAGAAGTTACAGTTTCAGTCACTCTTCCTGATGGCAAGTGTCAGATTGAAAAAGTCTTCTATGTTACAATATTGGCAAATAATTTATTATTAGTCACACAAATTTTGGATAAAGATATGGTTGTGAACTTTCGTGTTGAGGATTGCAAGAAGTGTTGTTCTATTACCAGGAGGAGTAAGAACATTGCAATAGCTTCATATAAGCATGACTTATTTGCCTTAGATGCTATCTCTACTACCCATGTTGTCATGACAATCTCTACCAAGGAGGCAACTTCCCTATGGCACAAGAGATATAGGCATATTAGTTTTGGCTACTTACTTGAGCTAAGTATGAGATGGTAAAGGGTATTCCTTCCATTTATTCTACATTTCTAGTGTGATCTGACTTCTTGGTAGGAAAGTAGCATAGAGTACCTTTTTAGAAGAACTCTACAAGAGCAAAAGAACCTCTGGAGTTAATTCACGCCGATCTGTGCGGTTCTTTCACACGAAACAGTTGTGGGAGGAAGAGGTATTTTTAGTTATTTGTAGATGACTATTCACAAAAGATGTGGGTTTTCTTTCTCCAACTGAAATCTGAGGCCTTTGGTTTCTTCTAGCAATTCAAGAAATCTATTGAGAATAAGTCAAGGACTTCTATTAATACTCTCCACTCATATTTATGGGAGGAGTTTACCTCTAAAGAGTTTTTAGTATTCTTGACTGCACATGGGATCACAAAACATTTGACTACTGCTTACACTCTTAAGAAAATGGAGTTGCTGAAAGGAGGAACCGTTCTATCATGGAAATGGTTTATTGTATGCTCATAGGAGCTAGTCTTGGGCAATAATTTTGGGTAGAAGCTATCACTACTATAGTATATCTATTGAATAGGGCATCCACAAATGACCTAAAAGGAATGAATCCATAGGAACCATGGAGTGGTCAAAAACCTTCAATCTCTCATCTTTGCATTTTTGGATGTAAATATTTTATGCACATGCCAAAAGAGAAAAGGAAGAAGCTAGATGAGAAGACATTGAAATATATTCTTCTTGGCTATTATGAGAACTCTAAGGGTTATCATTTGATTTATCCTTTGACCAGGAAGATTCATGTCAGTAGAGATGTTTTTTTTTATGAGGCTTTCACATCTCAAATCACATTTGATGTATACCTAGATATTGTGGAATCTAAAGATGAGAAGTTTCGTTCTTCACCATAGACCGGAGGTCCTTCTACTTCTTCTTCATCATCACAAAATAAGAATCCAAAATGGTATACAAGTAAAATCAAAGACTCAAAGTTATACACACCACATGATTTGACTTTGGATAGACCTCGTACTCATAGTATGGCTCGACAGGAAAGAGCAACAACATAGAATACTGAGGTTGATGATCTTTGTAAATATTTTGAGGAAATTTTTGTAGATCTAGAGAGAGAAATAGAGGATATGGATATAGATGATGACAAGGTGTTTATGTCTTCAATGAATGAACATGAACTTGCTTTTGTACAATATGCCCTTAGTGAGCCACAATGGAAGGATACTATGGATGTTGAGTATAAGTATCTGAAAAAGAAAAAAACTTGGGAGCTTATATACCTACCACATGGAAAGAAGCCCATTGGATGAAAATGGGTTTACAAATTCAAGTACAAGGTATATGGGACAATTGATAAGCATAAGGCCTGCCTTGTTGCAAAGGGCTATGTGCAAAAGGAAGGCATTGACTATGAGGAAACTTTTGCACCTACTACTTGGATGACCACCATTCAAGTTATTTGTGCTATGGTAGCATAGTATGGGTATAAATTTCACCAAATGGATGTCAAGAGTGATTTTTTGAATGGTGATCTCCAAGAAGAAGTCTACATGACACAACCTGAAGGATTTGAAGTGGAAGGCCAAGAGCAGAAAGTGTGCAAGTTGGTCAAATACTTATATGGTTTTAAAAAAGCTCCTCGAGCTTGGTATATAAAAATGGATAATCACCTCCTGCAACATGGATTTAAGATATGTCCATCATATTCAAACCTCTATTTCAAGAAACAAGGTTTTGAGATAGTGTTGCTTGTACTCTATGTTGATGATCTACTCATTATAGGGAGTTTAGAAACTATGATCTCTATTTTCAAAAGAGACTTGTGTAAATATTTTGATATGATAGATCTCAAAATTCTCCATTATTGTCTTGGTATGAAAGTGAGCCAGAAGGAGCAATACATCAAAGTGACTCAAAAAAAAATTGCCAAGACACTGTTAGAAAAGTATCGTATGACTAATTGCAAGCCGATGAAAACTCTGATGGAATCAGGAATTTAGTTATCATGATATGATGATTCACCTCAGGTAGATGGTACTCTCTATCAACAGTTGATTGGGAGTCTCATATATCTGACTAATACTATGCCAGATATTGTATTTGCTATCAACTATCTTTAGAGGTTGATGTAGGAACCTAAGACTACTCACTAGAAAGCAGCAAAATTTATTCTTCACTATGTTCATGGCACAATGGAATATGGCCTAGAATACAAGAATAATAACAAATCCTTCTTGCAAGGATACACAGAATTTGACTATGCCGGGTCATATGATGATCATAAGTCAATATCAGAATATATATTTTATCTTGGATCTGGTCCTGTCTCTTGACACAACAAGAAGCAACAGGTGGTTGATATCTCATCTATAGAGGAAGAGTATTGCATTGTACGTGAAGCTGTGTCCGAAGTGATATGGTTGCATCGTATTTTGACAAGTATGGGTCATCCATCAAAATCTCCAAAACACTTGTTCTACGACAACCAAGGTGTTTTGAACCTTGTTAAGAATCTAGTGCATCATGAGAAAACCAAGCACATTGACACACAATGTCACTTCATTTGAGACAAAGTTCCAAGACACCAAATTCAGCTTTAGTACATTCCCACCGATGCTCAAGTTGTAAAAAATTTCACTAAGGCACCTGCACATGTCAAATTTGAATTGTTTTGCAGCTCTCTATGTATTGCAAAATAATGTAATAAATTGAGGATGTCAACATAGATTATTTGGTTATTACATTTTAGGCATTTTGTTGTTATTATAACAATGTTGTAACAACTCTGCTATTTATCGCCTCGGGTGGTTTCATAGGTTACGGGCTATTCTCAGGCCTATGTTGTATTATTTATTCATCTAATACAATGCCTCCTATGTTCGTTTGGTTAATACTCCCCTTGTAATATTAGCCCTATCACCTACTATGTTTGTTGGCTCTACTTATTATTGACCAACTCACGCCTTTACTGCAATCATCAACATGAATTCCCTTAGTGTGACATCCCCCATGAATGGGTTTAGATTTCACTTAGTCACCTTACACAATACAATTATGTAAATATAGTTCATATAATAGGTATTGGTGCTCTATGATGTTGTTAAATAATAGGACATAAAACTTCTTGGGCGTATCTATTTCATACAATGAACTTGAGATAACTTTCAAAATTAAAAAAAAATCCAATGCTCTTGAATCATAAACATGTACACCCATGGTGGACTCCTCCATTCTATCAAGTCTAACACTAATTTTTCTACTACACTCCTCTACATTTATAATCACTCTATATAAAACCACATTTATGCTCTCTTGTCCTTCAACTCTTCAATGTTTTCCTGCCTTTCTTCTACTCTCCTCTCTAACTTTTTATTTCTAATCATTCACTTCCCTATTTATTTCTTTAAATGTTCCTCCATTTTATTCTATTTTTAATCCTTATAACTTACCACTATTGTTATTGCATGAGTCATCAACTCTACCAAATTAGTAATATTCTTGTTGCACTAGTCATTACGGCCACACTACAAGACTCTTATCCTCTATCTACTCTCACTACCAACTTATATGAAGGATTTTCCCCCTCTTCTTGTCCCTCCATACCTTGCAATGACTGCAATAGGTCTATCATCATTCTCATTGACCAATATTTTTCTTCTCCTTTCCACTGCATGATATTTGGCTCCAATTTAGTAATTCTAATTTGGCCTTCTTCCAATTTATTTTCTAATTATATTCCCTTCCAATATCACACCTTTCTCCTTTTTCATTGTAGTCCTCATTGGTTACTCTAAGTCATTAGAACTCACTTCCACTATTTATTCCCTTGATAGAATCTATTAAAAAATAGACACTATTCCACTTACTTCCCCCTTTTCTTGAGACCACTTTATAGCCTCTTTCAATATCTTTTGAGTTTCTCTTGCTATGTTGGTTCTCCAATTGTCATTAATGTTTGTTGTATCTCACTTCACTAGGTTTCCCTTACACTTTACCCTCCAACCAACCAAGTCTCTCATCTCACCCTTATTATCTTTAACCAAATCACTTTTAATAACTATCCCTTTACTGAGATACCCTTACATTACACCCTCCAGCCAACTAGGTCTGCCTTCTCACTCTTATTTCAAATGATTTACTATTAGTAACTTCACCAATCTTTGATGGGACATACTCTTGTTGTGAATATTTCACAACTAACCCCAATATTGGGGACCCACTTGAAATTCATAAAAAATTGAGCTAATGCGATAGTATTGAGCAATTGGATACTTCTCCTGGTTGTTATGTGTCCCTTGATTTTATTTGAATATGGTATTAATGGGGACGACTTTTGCTAGTATGACATTGATTTGTATTTGCAAGAATAATTATGGTTATCATGGCTCAATATTTATATTTTAGTTTATTGGTGGTATTTAAGTTCATTAGTTTCTTTATTAGGTTTTAGTGGTTAGTTTTATTTTATTTATTTTAGAGGTCCTTTGTTAGTTTGTGTTATTTTAGTTTAAGGGTGATTGTATTTTATGCTTGTAATGTTAGTGTGTCTGATGTTGGGTTGATTATTTTATATCCCTTTAGAGTGTTTAAGTGTTGGATTTATTTTATTTATTTGATTTATCTTTTATATCTTATTTTATTTAGTGGTTATGTTAGTATAGTGAAATCGGGTCTAAGGTTCAATGTAAGTTTTTTTAATAATTTTTGCTTTGTTATGATCATCCCACTATGATTTATAATTTAATGTTTAAAATGTATGTACAAAGGGACCATGGGAAGCACCAACGTCATGCTAGTCGAAGGTGAATCAGAGTGGAATCAAAACAGTGATACTAGAGTAATATGTGGTTGCTTGCCACATAGAAAAGAAACCAATGGGAGGGACCTCAACACTGGATAGTGCAGGACAAGACTGCCTAAAGGTAGTCAACAAACTAGGGTAGGATTATACCTTATGAAATGCTCTAAGGCCATAATACCATGCATGTGGGATAAATGAATTTACCAACTAGATTAAAAGTATTTCTTGCATACACATGGTATTTCTAGGGACCAAAGTGCATAACAAACTACTCGCTGATGATGGTAACGTTGGGTGCAGGGCAATAATAGGTGGTCAGAGAGATGTTGTAGCATTAAAGTGTGATAATACTCCTCATCAAATCATGGCCAAATTACAAAGACACTACCAGCCATGGCAGTGACAGGTGGGTGTAGAGGACAATGTAATGTATTCATGTCATAAACCCTAATGCCAAACATATTGCATCCTTAAAAATCTACCAAAGAGATAATTCAATAAATAGTGGGTGAGGTTTTGAATTTATGTTTAGTCCCAAGTGTGGGTTTGGACTAGCTATCAAAGCCAATTCATCGTAGTCATAGAACAAAGGAGCATCGTCTAACAATCACAATACATAATGGAGGATGGTTGCATCAGAGAGGCATCATAAGGAGGATTGCCACATAGGAAAAAGAATAGTACATAGACCACAAGACTTGGGTCTTAAACCAAACCTTGGGTGTAGTAGTATGGGCAAGCCAAGGTACGACTCACATCCCATTGACTTAGGTTCAAGTCTCATCGGTGTTGCCCGATGGAAGACAAAGGGAGTTGTTGTTTTTTGTTTTTTTGCTATTAGGTGTAAATTTAATTACTTTTGTTGGATATTTTGAGTCCCTAAGATAAAAAGTTGTCATTGATGTCAAAAGAGCATTTAATTTCAAAAGGATCTATGAAGGGTTTTTGTGAAAACCAAGGCAGGAAAAATAAATGATTTTAGTTAAAACCATGGACAACAGACTTGATCTGGGTTTTTCTTAAAACCTAAGTTGGGCTTTCGTTTCTTAGAAAAAGGTGCCTTGGTGATGGTGTTATTTGAGTTTTAATACTTGGTTTAAATTTTAATTATTTAAAATTTAAATTCAAATTTAAATTTAAATGCAAATTTTCCTACCGACGTCATCAAGCAAACATAAATTCATATTTTTGCCAACATATTCGAAGTATTTTAAACACTATATAAAGGGGTGGTAAATAAATCAAAGTTTTATCCTTGCTCTTGTGATAAATGTTTGGCATTCAAATAAGTCTATGAGCTCATGCGAATTTTGAGAAGAGAAGTAGGAAAGAAAACAACAATGCTTAGAAAGTCAAATCATGGTGGGAAGCGTGGCACATTGGCAAATCATTTTGGCTAAGGGACAAGGTAGCACAAACAACAGGGATCGAATACCTTGGATGACATTTTGAAAGATGTGTGGAAAGTGCTTTGGCACTTTGTTTTTTTAGAAGATGGAGGAAGGTTTACGACACTTTGGTCCTTTGCCTTTCCAACAAGTGCCTAGATTGTGTGGAATATTAGCCACAGCTAAGATACTCGCGGTGTGGCAAGTTGGGGGTTTGAATCCCCTTGAGGAGGTAATTACATTTTGCATTTAAATGATTTTTACTAGCCCTAAAGTTTGGAGTTAGAAGGTAGTTAATGGAAATTAAAGTTTGTTATTAGGTCTATGATTATAATTGCAAAGCATAATTGGTTTATGATTTATTTGATGGTTATGGAGAATTAATTTTAGGAGGAATAAGAAGTTGTTTTTTAAAAGCAATTTTGAGAGGTTTATTATTTTTGATAAGGGTTTTAATAAAAGGGACTTTGGTGGATGTGTTTATTAACTTGGAGTAAAAAGGGTGTAATTTGAGTAATGCTTTATTTTATGATTATTTGAAGTCCATTAACCCTTGTTTAGATTGGAAAGGAAAATTTTGTTTAAGTGTGGCAGATTTTATGGACAACTTATTGGCATCAAAAAGGTATGGGCACATTCTCCTATTGATTGTTTATGGTGGTTGATTTCTGAAATATCATTGGAGAGAAAAATATTCATTGTGGTTTCCTTTGAGAAAATGATTGGTTGAATTATTCAAGGTTTTCTGGTTTGTGAGTTGTATTTAAACCTTGTTTTATTAGCATTGTTGTTGAATCCCATTGATTATGAAATGAACTTGAACTTGAGTTAGAAAAGAACATGAGTATCATTGCTATGTGAGACTTGTGCTTGAGCATTGTTGGAAAAATTTTGAGTTGGTTAATACATGCTTGGACTAGGGTTTGTGAAAAAAGATTGGTCTTTGAGGTTATTGGTTGAGTTGAGTTGGTTAATACATGCTTGGACTAGGGTTTATGAAAAATAATTGTTCCTTGAGGTGATTGGTTGAGTTGAGTTGGTTAATACATGCTTGGACTAAGGTTTGTGAGAAAGGATTGTTCCTTGAGGTGATTGGTTGAGTTGAGTTGATTAAGCCTAGTCAAGTGGATGCATGTGGTTGTTCAAGTTCCTAGAAACAAACTATTCAATATTCTGATTTGAGTTGAGATTGAGGTTGATTTCAATTGAGATTGAGATCTGAGTATAGAACATATAGAGTCTCTAACAATTCTCTTGATGCTTCTATTAAGTTGAGATTGGGATTTGAATATAGAACATATAGAGTTTCTAACAATTCTATTTATGCTTCTATGAGATTGATTTGAGATATTGATTGTACATTGAGCTTAGAACATATTGATTCTCTAACAATTCTCTTTATGATTCTATATGATTGAGACAAGTCTTTGAGAAGACTTGTGGACTATTTTGAGTTAAGCTTTTGTGAAAGCTTGCTATGTATATTTGAGCAAGTCCTATAGAGGACTTATTGAGAAGATTTGAGAAAGTCCTATAGAGGACTTATTGAGCAAATTTGAGCAAGTCCTATAGAGGACTTATTGAGCAGATTTGAGCAAGTCCTAGAGAGGATTTGTTGAGCAGATTTGGATAAGTTATGTTGTGAACTTGTTGAGAAAATTTGGATAAGTTCTATGTGAAATTGTTGAGCATATTTGGACAAGTTCTATGTGAAGTTGTTGAGTAGATTTGGACAGGTTTTGTGTGAACATGTTGAGTATATTTGGACAGGTTTTGTGTGAACCTGTTGAGCAGATTTGTACAAGTTTTGTGTGAACTTGTTGAAATTTTTTTGATAGGTTTTGTGTGAACCTATTGAGCAGATTTGTAAAGGTTTTGTGTGAACCTTTTGAGCATATTTGAGTAGGTTCTAAGTGAACCTATTGAGCAAAATTGTACTAGATAGACTGTACTATGTTTAGTGTAAGATATTGAGTAGAAATGTGCTAGACCGACTGAATTGTGTTTGGTATAGTATTGAGATAGAGCTTTGGAGGTGATAGAGTATAGAGGTCAGATTCTTAGTTGATAGAGATCCAGCAACCAGGACAATTGAATAAAAATCTAAGTGAGGAGTCTTCAAGTGGAAAGAGATCAGTAGCAGAGAGACAAAGTCTTCTAGAAGATCACTAGCTAGAGCAGAAGGGGAAAGAGTTCTCCTATGGAAGAGATCCATGAAATTGAGATTAGGGGATCATAATATCATTTGGACAGAGGTCCATAAACATTGTAATTTGGGAAGGATTCCCAAGAGATTATTTGAGAAATATTTAGAAGAAATATTTTCTCTATGGAGGTAGCCCACATTGGGTGAACCACATTAAAATCTATGTCTCTATTGTGTGTGATGATTGGTGCATTGCTTTGGTTATTACTATTGATATTGTCATTGATTATATTTATTAATATTGTTTGGGAAAGAAAAGTAAAAAATGATCTTATACTGTTTACCCCCCCTCTCAGTATAAGCTTGTGTTCTTCAATTGGTATTAGAGTAGTTTCCTTCAGAAAGGGTTTAAAATCTTGAAGGAAGATCTTGTAAGAACACAAATGGCAAAGAAAGGCAAGAGTAGAAGCATGAGACACAAGAATAAAAGAAAACTTATGGTCATGAAAGAAAAGGAAGATGATTTTAATATTGTTGTGTTGGGAGGACACATGGAAATAGATTCAAGATATGAATCAAGTAATGGAGAAATATCCAGACTGATAAAATTTTGTACTAGTTGTGGAAAGACAGGTCATCATGCAACTTATTGTTCATAAGAAGGTGAAGAATGTTTTGTCTGTGATCAACTTGGCCATGATACAAGTTATTGCAATGGGTTTGATAGCAGTGAAGATGAAGATGATTCTCTTAGATTTGAAGTTCTAAAGAATGAGTCAGAAAAGGATAACAGGAATAGTCGAAGTAGGTATCAAGAAGAAAATCCACTTTGGACATTAGAAGAAATTTAAGAAGAGGAAGATTCAGTTAAAGAAAAGGAGGAAGCCACTCTTAAGGAACTTGTTGAATTGAAAAGAGAAAATTCAAAATTGAAGGCTCAAATACAAGAAGATGAGAAATGTAATACAAAGCTTCTACAAGATATATTTGACTTAAGAGATAAGGTTGAGAAGGCAAAAAGAGTTGAAAAAGGTATGGTTGAACAGTAAAAGGTAAAATATATAGAATGTGAAAGGCTTATGGATACTCTTGAAGAATTAAAAAAGGAGAACTCAGGATTAAGGGTCCAAGCTCAAGAAGAGGAAAGGGCAAAAGCAAGGTTTTTACAAGAACTCATCAACTTCAAAATCAAAGTTGAAGAGACAATGAAAATTGAAGAAGGTATGGCCAAAAAGTTAAAATAAAAAATCTAGAATGTGAAATATTAGAGCATGATATAGTTTCACTAAGGATGGAAGTAAAAGGTTCTAAGGACAAGCTACACAAGTTTGAGGAAAATTCAAGGACCTTGGAAAGGACTATCAATGCACAAAGGTCATTAGTCATCATAATAGGACTTAGTTCAAAAGAAGAACAAGGGAAACAAGGAGCAGAAAAAGGAGAGCCAAGCTCAAACACTAGAAAAGAAGAAGAATAAAAACAAGTAAAAGAGAGAGTGAGACTTCTAAGGATAATTTGGATAATAGAAAGTTCAGCAAAGAAATGAATAATGCACAAGTAAGGAATAGATGGAACATGAAACAGGTAGAAGATACTAAAATACCAATGGTGTCTAAGCAAGGTTTCTTCAATGGAAGATGTTTTTCATGTCATAGGTTTGGGAACATGGATTCATAGTGCATGTCATATGAAATACAAGAATATGGGAAATGATAGCTTTTCCATGGGTATTGCTACTCATGCAATGAGTTTGGTCACAAGGCAATGAATTGCAAGGTTCATTATAGAAGAGGATATGGTTTCACTAGGAGAAGTCCTAAGATAGTTGCACCTCCAAGAAATAATAACATTAAATGTTATAAGTACAATAAATATGGTCACAGAGCAAGATGGTGTAGAGTAAATATTCCAGAATCAAGCATGAACAGGAACAAGAATATGAACAAGAACATGAACATGGATGTGAACAGGAACAGGAACAAGAACAAGAACATAGATGAGAATATTGATGATAACAGGAACATGGACATGAATGAGAACAAAAACATAAACAAGAACAAAAGTGATGACAGGAATAGGGATGATGACTTGAAAAGAAACAGTGAGAGGATTCAGAAGACTCAAAAAAGAAGAGAGAAAGATAAATACAAAGAGCAGTGCTTTCGAGGAGTAGAAATACTTCCACCCTAGAATTAACCACCTCATGTGGAGGTGGGGGAGGGGCTAAACTAAGAGGCTTATTCTTAGCCCCAAGCCCCAAATGTGACCCTTTGCCATTGATGTCAAATGGGGAGATATTTGTGTATTATGGGGAAAGTTTTTAGATATAAGGAGAGATTTGATATCTGAGACAACATTGAGCCAAGGAGATTAGAGTTCCAAGGGGAGTAGAAAATAAGGTCAAAATTTAGTAAAATGATTTGGGTTGCCATCAATGACAAAGGGGGATATTGTTGGACATTTTGAGTCCCTAAGCTAAAATGTTGTCATTGATATCAAAAGAGCATTTAATGTCAAAAGGATCTATGAAGGGTTTTTGTGAAAACCAAGGCAGGAAAAATAAAAGGTTTTAGTTAAAACCATGGATAGCAGATTTGATCTACATTTTTCTTAAAACCCAAGTTGGGATTTCATTTCATTGAAAAAGATGCCCCGATGATGGAGTTATTTGAGTTTTAATATTTGGTTTAAATTTTAATTATTTAAAATTTAAATTCAAATTTAAATTTAAATGCAAAGTTTCCTGTTGATGTCATCAAGAAAACATAAATTCATATTTACTCAAATGTCTTCGAAGTTTTTTAAACACTATATAAAGGGATGGTAAATAAATCAAAGTTTTATATTTTCTCTTGTGATAAATGTTTAGCATTCAAATAAGTCTATGAGCTCGTGTGAATTTTGAGAAGAGAAGAAAGAAAGAAAATGATAGCACTTGGAAAGTCTAATCATGGTGGGAAGTGTGGTGCATTGGCAAATCATTTTGGCTAAGGGACAAGGCAACGCAAACACCAGGGATCAAATACCTTGGATGACATTTTGAAAGGCGTGTGGAAAGTGCTTTGGTGCTTTGTCTTTTATGGAAGGTGGATGAAGGTTTAAGGCACTTTGGGACTTTGCCTTTCCAACGAGCGCCTAGCTCGTGTGGAATATTAGTCGTGACTAAGATGCTCGCGGTGTGGCAAGTCGAGGGTTTGAATCCCATTGAGGAGATAATTATGTTTTGCATTTAAATAATTTTTATTAGCCCTAAAGTTTGGAGTTATAATTTAGTTAATGGAAATTAAAGTTTGTTATTAGGGTTGTGATTATTATTGCAAAGCATAATTAGTTTATGATTTATTTGATGGTTATGGAGAATTAATTTTAGGAGAAATAAGGAGTTGTTTTTTAAAAGCAATTTTGAGAGGTTTATTATTTTTGATAAGGGTTTTAATATAAGGAACTTTGGTGGATGTGTTTATTAACTTGGAGTAAAAAGGGTGTAATTTGAGTAATGCTTTAATTTATGATTATTTGAAGTCCATTAACCCTTGTTTAGATTGGAAAGGAAAATTGTGTTTAAGTGTGGCAGATTTTCTGGACAACTTATTGGCATCAAAAAGGTATGGGCACATTCTCCTATTGATTGTTTATGGTGGTTTATTTCTGAAATATCATTGGAGAGAAAAGGATTGATTGTGGTTTCCTTTGAGAAAATGATTGGTTGAATGCTTCAAGGTTTTATAGTTTGTAAGTTGTATTTAAACCTTATTTTATTAGCATTGTTGTTGAAGCCCATTGATGATGAAATGAACTTGAACCTGAGTTAGAAAAGAACATGAGTATCATTGCTATGTGAGACTTGTGCTTGAGCATTGTTGGAAACATTTTGAGTTGGTTAATACATGCTTGGACTAGGGTTTGTGAAAAAGGATTGTTCCTTGAGGTGATTGGTTGAGTTGAGTTGGTTAATACATGCTTGGACTAGGGTTTGTGAAAAAATATTGTTCCTTGAGGTGATTGGTTGAGTTGAGTTGGTTAATACTTGCTTGGACTAGGGTTTGTAAGAAAGGATTGTTCCTTGAGGTGATTGGTTGAGTTGATTTGATTAAGCCTATTCAAGTAGATGCATGTGGTTGTTCAAGTTCCTTGAAACAAACTATTCAATATTCTGATTTGAGTTGAGATTGAGGTTAATTTGAGTTGATATTGAGATCTGAGTATAGAACATATAGAGTCTCTAACAATTATCTTGATGCTTCTATTGAGTTGAGATTGGTATTTGAGTATAGAACATATAGAGTCTCTAAAAATTCTCTTTATGCTTATATGATGTTGATTTGAGATATTGATTGTACATTGAGCTTAGAACATATTGAGTCTCTAAAAATTCTCTTTATGATTCTATGTGATTGAGACAAGTCTTTGAGAAGAATTGTGGACTATTTTTAGTTAAGATTTTGTGAAAGCTTTCTATACATATTTGAGCAAGTCCTATAGAGGACTTATTGAGCATATTTGAGCAATTCATATAGAGAACTTATTGAGCAGATTTGAGCAAGTCCTAGAGAGTATTTTTTGAGAATATTTGGACAAATTTTGTGTGAACTTGTTGAGAAAATTTGGATAAGTTCTGTGTGAACTTTTTGAGCATATTTGGACAAGTTTTGTGTGAACTTGTTGAGAATATTTAGACATATTTTGTGTGAACCTGTTGAGCAGATTTGGACAGGTTTTGTGTGAACCTTTTGAGAAGATTTGGATAAGTTCTATGTGAAATTATTGAGCATATTTGGATAGGTTTTGTGTGAACCTGTTGAGTAGATTTGGAAATATTTTGTGTGAATCTCTTAAGCATATTTGAGCAGGTTCTAAGTGAACCTATTGAGCATAATTGTACTAGATAGACTATACTATATTTAATGTAAGATATTGAGCAGAACTATGCTAGACCGACTAAACTGTGTTTGGTATAATATTAAGACAGATCTTTGGAGGTGATAGAGTATAGAGGATAGAGTCTCAGTGGATAGATATTCAGTAGCCAAGACAATTGAAGATAGATCTGAGTGAGGAGTCTTCAAGTGGGAGAGATCCACAAGTCAGTGCAACAGAGAGACATAGTCTTCTAGAAGATCACTAGCCAAAGAAGAAGGGGAAAATGTTCTCCTACGGAAGAGATCCACGAACTTGAGATTAGGGGATCAAAATTTCCTTTGGACAGAGGTCCATAAATATTGTAATTTGGAAAGGATTCCCAAGCGATTATTTGAGAAATATTTAGAAGAAATATTTTCTCTGTGGAGGTAGCCCACATTGGGTGAACCACTTTAAAATATGTGTCTCTATTGTGTGTGATGATTGGTTCATTGCTTTGGTTATTGCTATTGATATTGTTATTGATTATATTGATTAATACTGTTTGGGAAAGAAAAGTAAAAAGTAGTATTATACTATTCATCCCCCCCTCTCAGTATAAGCTTGTGTTCTTCAAATTTTGTTATTGTTCATGGTTATTTTTGATGTGAGCATTTTGTGCCCCCATTTGGGTATAACACATTGTGTCTATGGATATTTGAGGGTATGGATGGCGCTCACTATCACGACCCTTATTTTTTTAAGGGTTGGAATATTTTGTTTTATTTTGATTATTATCATGATTTAAAATTTTGGGATAGGGACCAAAGGGTAAAGTTATAATTAACAAGGATATATAAGGGAAAAGGTGAACTTTATTCTATTCATTTTTTTTTTTGGAAACCTAGTTTGAAAAGGTTTAAAATGTTGGAGGTTGTTTACACTTCTATTTTTTTTGTAAAGGGATATGAAACGAAAGGGTTCCTAAAACTGTTAAATCCCCATGGAAGACCATGTTGTACGGGTTGGAATTTTTGCAATAAAAGAATTTATTTATTTTTATGCAGATTGTTTCGAAAACTTACACCTTGTGAGCAAGACTTGCACCTTGCACCTTGTTAATATCCATCCTTTTTACTGCATTATTTTAAACTTATATCTAGTGTTGAATGCTTTTAGGAGGTTACACTACGTGAAGGTTTATGTTGATGCAATTTTTGTTTTTTCCTTTGAGTCTAGCACTTGATCTAATATGATTGTGATATTGCATGTTAGCTTGGTTTATACTCGTGAGTGACTCATCATATTTGGTTTTGCAGGGTAGGGGAGCATGATACCATATTACATTGGCATTTTTAATCCAAATTTAGCATAGTTAGTTGCAGTTTCTTCATGCAATTTTACTTCCTTATTTTCACATGTCAAAGTTTATTTCTGCAAGGGCTCAATTTGAAACTTAGAATTCCAAAATATCTTATTTAAATCACAAATTTGATCTTGGAAATCTAGAGTGTACATCATCCAAGTGATTAGTTTTCTAATTTTTTACCTTTACAATTATTTGGATAATATTTCAGGAGTATTAAAAGGAACAAATCTACACTCTTCTCACATGACATAAGCAAGATAAAAATTAGTCTAAGAGGGAGGGTTGCTAACCTACTATCTCATATTAAGTGTAGATAAAACAATGAATGCTAACTTGCTAACTTTCTAACATTCTAACTTTCTAACCTATTGACTTCTAACTTTGCAATTAGTGGAACAATAATCTAAAGATAAAACAAACCTACTAACTACAAATACTGACTGCAATCTCACATTAAAGGTATGGATTTAAAATAAAGTGAAGAATTCCACATCACTCTAACTTTGCATTCTAATATGAACATTAAAATGAACTCACTAACATGGATTTAGGGTAAGACAAATTAATGCAAATATAATAAATGAAGGAGTACTTCATTTTATAAGTTCACATTAAGTCATAGTCATGAAAATATAAAGAAATCAATTACAAAGCATGAATAAAATAAACCAGCAGGCCCCTTGTTTATAGTCACTTGCAAATCACTTGGTTGTTCCTAGCACTTGTTATGCTTGAAAATTTTACTTTAGAATATAATTGTGTAATGCTTATATAGAGAAACCTTGGAGAAGTTGTTTTCTTTGTTTAACTTATTTGCAAGAGGATTTTCGATTTAATACCTTGACTATGGTGAGGATTTAATACCTTGACTATGGTGAGGATTTTGCAACTGTGCAAAATATTCACTCAACATAAATGGCACTAGAAGGAGGGCCTCCTTCATTGTATAGCTTTGTGATTTGTTTACTTAAGGTCATTTTCATCTAACAATGTTTATAGTTGCAGAAGCCTTTTATTTTTTGACAACTAACATGTGAATTTTGGTTCCACTGTGTTGTGTTGTAGGAACTTTGTTTTGCAGGATTTTGGTTTTTCTTTTATTTATTGTTTGAGTTATTGTGAATTGTGAGAGGTATTGTAGAGAAAGTGGCTTCCCAAGCTTACCCAACCTGAGTATATTGCTACTAGGTCTAAAACTACTAGGGAAACTATCTTTCAAAGACTTTCTCCTAATTCTAGAAAATGGAGAAATAAGACTCAAGAGGTCAAAATCCTACCTAGTGTGCTTGCCTTAGGTTCACTTGTAGTGTCAAGTACAACTAGTGTTTCTACACTAGTTGTCTCTATCGTTGTGAGTACATCAAGTGCATTCGCACCAGTTACCTCTACTATTTATACTACTCCTATAGAGCTGACTTTATCGAACACTATGGCCTAACCACCACCAGCTCCCTAGTATGGAGTATGTAATATTACCCTAAACATAGCCAAGGATGTTCATAACATGCCTAAAAACATTGAGAAATATTTACCCAAGTTCAAACACGATGGTCCTAGAATAGCCGAAGAGCATATTTAGGCTTACAAGGATGTGTTAATTAGACTACAAGTAGAACATGAAGATGTCACTTGTAGACTCTTTCCCATGAGTTTGGATCAAATATCTTATGAATGGTATATCAGCCTACTTGTCGGGTACATTACTTTGTGGGTTCAACTCAAAAATGCTTTCGTCAACCAGTTTAGGTCTCCTTTGGATCCCACTATCATGTATCATCAGTTTGTGACATCCAAAAGGGCACCTAATAAGTCGATTAGGATGTTCAATCAGATATTTTAGAAACTTTATTCCAGGTCGACTCGCCACTTTAACATAGATGTGGCTTTTACTTTAAAAATATACTTTGGTGCATTAGATCCCATGACTACCATGTTTTCTAGGAGAACTCATCAAGTTACCATGTTAGCCCAAGCTTACTCAGAAGCCATGGTCATAGAACAACGTATGACACCCCAAGGAGTTGGAATGCCCCAATTACCTATGATAGGACAATTTTATCCTTATAGTCAATTTGCTATGATGAATCAAGTCATGACACCTTAGGTGCCAAAGATGAATGCCTTGCCATACCATCAATCTTACCCATTAATGTCTACTTATCCATCTATGTCCACCTATATGAATACTTCCATTCTAAAACACCGTTACTCCTCGATAATCAAATGACTACCAATGCTCAGGCTTTGGAAGTCTTTCTCATGCCCACACCTCTTCAAAGTGTGAATCCTTTATGAAATAAAAATGTGCAAAGTCAATCCATGATGTCAGGTCAAGACACTTATGGTATTGGAAATTCTTTTGGATCTAGTACCCTAATTCCTCCATCAAAAGAGTCTAATTTTGAAGTTAAGGAACTAAAGAAGATGTACCTCAAGTTGAGTAATGATACGGTCCACATGCAAAAACATAATTCTCAATCCCCTCACTCTAACAAAAATTTAAATAATCAGAGGAGGCCATGGAATACTAGGCCTAACAATGGGAATGTGCCTAACTATTGTGGAGTAAATTTCAATTTCATTAAAGGGGGGTAAATTTTAATGACATTTCATAAGCTACCATTTTAGAGCATTAAATTGCCTTCTCTTTATGAAAATTCTGATTTCATAAAAGAGAGGTAATTTATACATTACATCAAAGGCTATTGTTTTAAAGCATTAAATTATTTCTTCTTTATGAAAATTATGATTTCATTAAAGAGAGATAATTAATACTGTTATTTCAATACCATGCAATAATTTGCTCTCTTTGTGAAAACTATTTCATCAAAGAGGGATAATTTATTTATTATATCAAAGGCTACTATAGCTACAAAGTTGGTCATCCAAATTATTCCATCTTGAGGTTTAAAGCAACATAAAAATAATTCTTTCATCATTTGAAATTCATGTTTAGAGATAGGTTTTAATCTTCTACTTCATGCTTAAAGTAGGATTTAATGCAAGATAAAACTTGTTTAAAATCTACTTAATAAAAGAAGATAAAATCTACCTAAAATACTCCAAGATAAAAGGAATTAAGGCACTACATTGTGATCATATGAGGGCCAATTCATATTTGTATTTCTTTAGTTTTATGAATCATAAGTATGACATAATAAAATACACCAATACATGCCCCTTGTTAACAGTTACTTGCAATCACTAAAGTAATCCTAGTATTTAATTGATATATCTTCATTATATTACTAATACACATGTTCAATGCTAATATAGTGGAACCTTGGAGAAGTTGTTTTGTTTTAACTTCTTTGCAAGAGAGGGTTTTGCGATCAAAATCCTAAGGGAAAGTGTAGTTTTGCAATTGGGAAAAATTACCACTCAATATTTTGGTGCTAGAAGAAGGGCCTTAATTGGTGTTATTTTATTTATGATAAGTTGTTCATTTTTGTTTTAAATATTTTGAGTCATTCCTACAATGAATAATGTGATATTGGTGTAATCTAGAGAGTTTTGAATTGCTAAATGTTTCAATTCCTTTGTATTAGCATCTTTGGCCTCTTTTAGTACTCAACACTTTGGGAGCTAGGAGGACCCGAATTGATTTGTTTTATTGCTATTTAGATTCTAACTTGTTCATTTTACTTGAAATAGTTATTTAAAGACATTGGTATTGACTAATGATATTTTGTTGATAACTTTCATTGATTCTAACATTCTCTATTTTGATGATGCATTAATGCTAACATGTTGTAAATTTGAGAATGTTCTTCAATTTCATGGTTTAATGGATACATATATTTTGGTTGATGTAAATATGATGCTTTATATGTTAAAAATTTGAGATTGGTTGGTCATTTCATGCTTCTTTATAAGAAATCTTTATTTGACTAACAAATTGGTTTCGAATTTATTCTTTGATTTTTACTAATGGCATCGGTTTTTCTAGCTAGGGCAGGAATTGCATTGTGGATAGCTGACTATTATAGTTAGTTAGACATGCCTACTCATCAAATTCCTGAAGGTGTAGAAAATTATTTACCCATATTTAAGCATGATGTGACCTCGATTGAGGAACATATTCAAAGATACAAGGACATCTTAAGACATTTACAAATGTGGAGAGGAGATGTCCCTTGTAGATTGTTTTTGTACACATTGGATGAGGTTGCGTATGAGTGGTACCTATACCTACCTGTAGGTTCCATCACTTCTTGGATTTAATTAGAAGAAATGTTTACTAGCCATTTTGGAAAACAAGTTGACTCAGTTTTGATGTTAAATCAATTTGTCTCCATATGTAAGGAATGTTGGACATTCTGAGCTCATTTAGTTGTCATTGATGTCAAGGTGAGAAGTTGCCATTGCAGGAGTAATGCGAAGAGTTGAAGAAAAAGTTATTAAAATATTATTCTACAAGGGTTTTTGTTAAACATCCTGATGGCAGAATAATCAAATCAGTGGAGTACAATTTGAAGGTTTAAATTTTATCCCAAGGAAGACTTTAATTTTATTAAAGTCAAAGGTTTATAAATATAATTTATAAAATTTAAATTCTATTAGAATTTAAATAATTTATAAATTATAAAAGGTTTTAAAATGCGTCGACGTCATCGAATTAAATGGAGCACCGACGTCTAAGCCATATGGTGAATTCATGTATAAATAATATGCCAAGAGGTATTCAAAAGTTATCCCTCTTCGAATTAATTTTCATGCGACCAAGCTAAAAGAAATTCGTGCAATCGTTGAACGTTGAGGAAGAAGACAAAGAGTTCGTTTGTCTTATTAGCACTAGGAAGAAGATGAAAAGGGTGAGCATAAGGTCTGACCCACATTGGACATGGTGGTCCATTGGTACAACGCATTTCGTGAGAGCGTTGGGAGTGGAAGAGTCCACGATCGATTCGCGTGGACGTTAATTGGCGTGTTCGTCTTGAGCGCCAAGGGGAAAGCTTTTGGTTCGCGTTCGGTTTGAGCGCTAGGTGTGGAAGAAAGAGCATGAGGTGCTCGTGGAGTTTCAAACATGTGTCTAGCGCATGCGGTGGTCAAATCCATGGCTAGAGCGCTCGCGAAGGCAGAGATTGTGGGTTCGAATCCCACTAGTGGCAAAGGTAATTTTTGATTAAAATTTTATATTGCCTAAAGTTTTCTAAGGGGTTATTTGGAGGTTATTAAGGGTTTGTGAAGGATTATTTTATTGGTAATTGATTTGTGTTATTTGGAGTAATAAGGGTTTATGAAAGGTTATTTTATTCATAATTGATTTGTGTTATTTGGAGATAAAAGAGTTTATGAAAGATTGTTTTATTGAGAAGTGATTTATGTTATTGGAGTTATAAGGAAAGTGGATTTGATTTTTGCCAAAGTTATTTTTGCCATTAAATTTGATTAAAGAGGTTTTGAGTTATTTTGGTGGATGTTGAATTTATTTTTAGTTGGGAGTTTATAAGGTGTTATTGGATAAATATTTTATGTATGTTGATGGTTGTTTTTGAAAGGTGGAGTGATAAGGTGTAATTGAGTATTTACATTATATTGTGAGAAAGATTTATCTTCTAACCTCTTTGAGCTTGGCATAGAAGTGTTTGTGGTTGTGACAGATTTATGAGATCCCTTCATCATCAATAAAAAGGTATGAGCACATTCTTCCATAGTTGAGTTGATTGATTGGTTTTCTGGAAAATAAGTTTGGAGTGAAAAGGACTTGATTAGGGTTTCCTATTGAGTGTGTTGAGTTAATGCTTCAAGGTTTTCTGGAATAAAGAGTTGTTATTAAAACCTTGTTTTATAAGCATTGTTGTTGAAGTGAGTTGTTGTGCAAAGAACTTGAACTAGGGTTTGAAAAGAACATGAGTATCATTGTTATGTGAGATTTGTTGTTGAGCATTATTGGAAATATTTTGAGTGAAGTGTTCATATGCTTGGACTAGGGTTTGTGAGAAAGGGTTGTTTCATTGAGTGATTGGTTGAGTAGAGTTGATTGAGCCTAGTCAAGTGGATGTGTGAAGTGATTGTTCAAGTTCCATAAAATAAACTATTCTATATTCTGAATTGAGTTGAGAAAGTAATTGAGCATTGTGATAAGTGTAGAACATATTGAGTCTCTAACAATTCTCTTTATGTTTCTATGAGATTGGACAAGTTCTATGTGGACTTGTTGAGCAGATTTGAGCAAGTTCTATGTGGACTTGTTGAGCAGATTTGAGCAAGTTCTGTGTGGACTTGTTGAGAAGATTTGAGAAAGTTATGTGTGGACTTGTTGAGAAGATTTGAGCAAGTTCTATGTGGACTTGTTGAGAATATTTAAGCAAGTTATATGTGGACTTGTGGAGCAGAGTTTGATGCAGATTTGAGGACAGGTTTGTGCTAGACTAGAGATAGAGATTGAGAAGATTTGTGCTAGACCGAAGGACTAAGTTTAGTACATATTTGAGATAGATCTTTGGAGGTGACAGAGCAGAGAGGATAATAGTCTCCAATGGATAGAGATCCATCAGCTAGGGCAATGAGGATAGGTCTTCTGAGTGGGGACAAGAGTCTTTAGTGGAGAGAGATCCACAAGCCAATGCAGTGGAGGTAGTAGTCTTCTAGAGGAGCACCAACCAGAGTAGAGGAGAAGGAGTTCTCCTATGGATAGAGATCCATGAACTTGATTTAGGGGATCAACATCTCCTTTGGACAGAGGTCCATAAACATTGTAGGGAAAGGATTCCCAAGAGAATTTATTTGAGAAAAAATTATAAGAAATATTTTCTCTATGGAAGTAGCCATCATTGGGTGAACCACATAAAAATCATGTCTCTCATGTGTGTGATGATTTGTGTGATGTTTACTGCTTTAATAATGTTGATGCTATTATTTGGATTAAAAAGCAAAAAGTTTTATTGTATATTGTTCACCCCCCTCTCAGTATAAGCACATGTTCTTCAATTGGTATCAGAGTGGGTCTCTCCATGAAAAGACTAACAACTTGGAGGAGGATCCATCAGTAGCACACATGACTTCAAAAAATGAAGAAGAGACTATGTTTGACATAAAAGAAGAATTATTTGTTACCCTCAAAAATTGGAAAGACTTAGAGAGAAGAATTCAAGCTTGAAGGAACAAGTTCAAGAAGATGAAGAAGCAAGGATGGAACTTATACAAAATCTCATAGAACTCAAGATTAGGGTGGAAGAAGGAAAGAAGATTGAGCAAGACATGATAGATCTATTGAGATCCAGGGAAATAGAATGTGAAATATTGGAAGCAGAAGTTGTCCACCTAAGGAATGAAGTTGAAAGGACCAAGGTACTACAAGATGCAGAATATGAGAAACAAAAAGAGGAATCAAGTCTTCAAAAAGTAGAAACCTCAAACAAGGAAGAAAGCAAAGGAGAACCCTAGATAAGATTTAATCACAAGAGGAATATTACTTCACCACAAACTCCAAGACATCCAAATAGGTTACATAATTTCTTCCATGGTCATTGTTTTTCTTGTAATAAATATGGTCATAGAGTTGTACCATCATGCAAGAAACAATGTCAATAGAAATTTCAATTCCTTTGCACCTCTCATGGATGATGATATTATATGTTACAAATGCAATAATTTTGGGCACAAGGCTAGATGGTGTAAAATGATATTTCCTGAGTCTAGAAAAGCAATTTCAACAACTAGGAAAGATGAAAAGGAAAATGTTAAGGCTAGATCAATGTTAGTTCAAACAACCCTTCATGCTCAGGATAAAGAAGAACAATGGTATCTTGATAGTGGTTGCTCTAGTCACATGATAGGAGACAAAGACAAATTTATTGTACTAAAAGAAACAAATAGAGGATCAGTAAGTTTCGGTGATAATGGATCAACAAGGATTGGTGGAAGAGGAACTCTAAGTTTAGATAATGGGAAAACAAAAATAGAAAATGTATTGTATGTTAAAGGGTTAAAACACAACCTACTGAGTATAAGTCAACTTTGTGATCAAGGGTACATGGTTACTTTCCATCCAGATAGATGTGAGATAAGAAAATAAGAAACTAGAAAAATCATTGCCAATGCAAGAAGAACCCCAAACAATTTATACATGCTCAATGAGATCAAAGGGGAAAAGTGCTTTCTATCACAAGAAGATGAGAGTTGGCTATGGCATAGAATATTGGGTCACTTGAATTTTGACAACATAGTCAACATAAGCAATAAACAGGCGGTCAAAGATTTACCCAAAATAAGAAGACCTCAAAACATAATATGTGCACCCTGTCAACATGGAAAGCAAACTAGGACAACCTTTAAGTCAAAAGGATATATGTCATCTGAGCCATTGAGCCTAATACATACTGATCTATGTGGTCCTACCAGAACACAAAGTATTCAGGGGGATAGCTACTTTATACTGTTTATAGATGATTATTCCAGAATGGTTTGGGTGGCCTTCCTAAAAGAGAAGTCGGAGGCCTTTGAAAAATTCAAAGCATTTAAGGAATTGATTGAAAATGAAACTAGAAAAAGGATTAAGTGTCTGAGATCTGATAGAGGAGGAGAATTTACTTCAAATGAATTTGTAGAGTTTTGTGAACAACATGGGATCAAGAGAGAGTACTCAACAAGAAGAACTCCTCAACAAAATGGGGTAGTTGAAAGGAAAAATAGGATTATTGAAAATATGGCTAGAGCTATGTTAAATGAATCTAAGCTATCAGATGGTTTTTGGAGAGAGGTTGTAAACACAACAGTATACATAATCACTAGGGCTCAAATGAGGGTAAATCATCACAAGACTCCATATGAGCTTTGGAAAGGAAGACCTGCCACTGTAAAACACTTCAAAATTTTTGGAAGCAAATGTTACATAAGACGAGAAGATCAAAACTTAGGCAAGTTTGATCCAAGATGTGATGAGGGAATTTTTCTTGGTTATTCCACAAGGAGTAAAGCCTACAGATGCTTCAATAAAAGAACATGCACTATGGTGGAAAGTATGAATGTGACAATTGATGAGAAGATAGATTCAAGAGAACCAGTTCAACAAATTGTGTATCAAGAAGATGGATGTTGTCAAGAAGAATTTTGTGAGGAATAAGATAAATAAGAAGAAGAAACACAAAGACTTCTTCCCAAAACTCCATCCAGGTATGTACAGAAACATCATCCAAAAGAGCAGATCATCGAGAATCCAGATGAAAGATAGACAAGGAGAAGAATAATAAAACCATCTCAACAAGCAAATTTTTCTTTGCTATCTAAGATTGAGCCAAAAGACTTCACTCAGGAAAGTGAGGATAAATTTTGGATTAAGGCAATGGATGAGGAATTAGATCAGATAGAGAAAAGCAAAACTTGGGAACTTGTTCCACGACCAAAGGACAAAAATGTGATCGACACAAAATGGGTATTCAGAAACAAGTTAAATGAATATGGACAAGTGGTCAGAAATAAAGCAAGGTTAGTATGCAAAGGTTATGCACAAGTAGAAGGAATTGAATTTGATGAGACATTTGCTCCAGTTGCATGGCTTGAAGCTATAAGAATATTTTTAGCTTTCTCAAGTTTCAAGAACTTCAAGGTATATCAGATGGATGTCAAGTCAACATTTCTAAATGGTGTTCTAGAAGAAGAAGTTTATATTGAACAACCAGAGGGATTCATACTAGCAGATAAACCAGATCATGTATGCAGATTGAAAAAGGCATTGTATGGTTTAAAGCAGGCTTTGAGAGCATGGTACTCAAGATTGGATAAGTATCTTTAGGAACAAGGTTTCAGAAAAGGAATAGCAGACAGTAATTTATATATCAAAAATGAAGGGAGTGATCTACTAATAGTGGTTGTTTATGTTGATGACATAATATTTGGGGGAAACAATGATAAAATGTGTAAAGAATTTTCTAAGAACATGCAAAATGAATTTGAGATGTCTATGCTTGGTGAATTTTCCTTCTTTATTGGACTTCAGATTTCACAATCAGAAAGAGGAGTGTTTCTCTCACAAGCCAAGTATATAAAAGAAATGTTAAAGAAATTCAGGTTAGAAGATTGTAAACCGGTAAGTACCCCCATGGTCACAGGGTGCAAGTTGAGTAAGGATGATGAATCTCCAGAGGCAGATCAAAGATTATACAGATCTATGATTGGTAGTTTATTGTATGTTACAGCTACAAGACCAGACATTGTACAGTCAGTGGGATTAGTGGCAAGGTTTCAGGCAACACCTAAGGAAACACATGTGGCAGCAGTAAAAATAATTTTTAGGTATCTAAAAGGGACTATGGATTTTGGGCTTTGGTATCCCAAAAGTGATAGTTTTACACTGACAACTTATACAGATGCAGATTGGGCCGACAGCATTGATGACAAAAAAAGCACAAGTGGAGGAGCATTCTTTCTTGGAGACTGCTTAGTCTCTTGGTTAAGTAAGAAGCAGGTTTCAGTATCTTTATCTACAGTGGAAGAAGAATACATTGCAATAGTAGCTAGTTGTACACAGGTGTTATGGATGAAGAGAACTCTAGAAGACTTCAAGATAAAGCATGATCATCCTATTCCCATACTATGTGATAATACAAGTGCTATAAGTATTTCAAAAAATCTAGTAATGCACTCCAGGACAAAGCACATTCCGATTAAGTACCATTTTATGAGAGAACATGTGACAGATAAATAGGTCAGGTTAGAATATGTTACCACAAAGGAATAGATAGCAGATATTTTCACTAAACCACTTTCCAAGGAAAATTTTGAGTATCTACGAGGAAAATTGGGAGTGAGACTCCCACCCCAGAATTAACCACCTCAAAAGAAGGTGGGGGAGGGGCTAAGCTAAGAGGCTCATTCTTAGCCCCGAGCCCCAAAGGTGACCCTTTGCCATTGATGTCAAAGGGGGAGAGATTTGAGTAAGGGGGAGAGATTTGGTATTTGAGAAAAGAGGAGAGAGAGCAATGTCCCAGGGGGAGCAGAATAAAGGAAAGGTCAAGTTTTTGGTAAAAGGAAATTGGGTTGCCATCAATGACAAAGGGGGAGATTGTTGGACATTTTGAGCTCATTCAGTTGTCATTGATGTCAAAGTGAGAAGTTGTCATTGATTCCAAGACAGTGAAACACATAGGAGAGCAATGTGAAGAGTTTAAGAAAAAGGTTATTAAAATATTATTCTACAAGGGTTTTTGTTAAACATCTCGATGAGAGAATTAAGGTTCTTATTAAAACCATGATGGCGAGAATAATAAAATCAATGGAGTAAAATTTGAAGGTTTAAATTTTATCCCAAGGAAGACTTTAATTTTATTAAAGTAAAAGGTTTATAAATATAATTTATAAAATTTAAATTCTATTAGAATTTAAATAATTTATAAATTATAAAAGGTTTTAAAATGCATCGACATCATCGAATTAAATGGAGCACCGACGTCTAAGCCATATGGTGAATTCATGTATAAATAATATGCCAAGAGGCATTCAAAAGTTATCCCTCTTCAAATTAATTTTCATGCGACCAAGCTAAAAGAAATTCATGCAATCATTGAACGTTGAGGAAGAAGACAAAGAGTTCGTTTGTCTTATTAGCGCTAGGAAGAAGATGAAAAGGGTGAGTGTAAGGTCTGACCCACATTGGACATGGTGGTCCATTGGTACAATGCATTTTGTGAGAGCATTGGGAGTGGAAGAGTCCATGATCGATTCGCATGGACGTTAATTGGCGTGTTCAACTTGAGTGCCAAGGGGAAAGCTTTTGGTTCACATTCGGTTTGAGCACCAGGTGTGGAAGAAAGAGCACGAGGTGCTCATGGAGTTTCAAATATGCATCTAGCACATGCGGTGGTCAAATCCATGGCTAGAGCGCTCGCAGAGGCAGAGATTGTGGGTTCGAATCCCACTAGTGGCAAAGGTAATTTTTGATTAAAATTTTATATTGCCTAAAGTTTTCTAAGGGGTTATTTGGAGTTATAAGGTAAAGGTTTGTGAAATTTTTTTTTATAATTGATTTATGTTATTTGGAGTAATAAGGGTTTATGAAAGGTTATTTTATTCATAATTGATTTGTGTTATTTGGAGATAAAAGAGTTTATGAAATATTGTTTTATTGAGAAGTGATTTATGTTATTGGAGTTATAAGGAAAGTGGATTTGATTTTTGCCAAAGTTCTTTTTGCCATTAAATTTGATTAAAGAGGTTTTGAGTTATTTTGGTGGATGTTGAATTTATTTTTAGTTGGGAGTTTATAAGGTGTTATTGGATAAATATTTTATGTATGTTGATGGTTGTTTTTGAAAGGTGGAGTGATAAGGTGTAATTGAGTATTTACATTATATTGTGAGAAAGATTTATCTTCTAACCTCTTTGAGCTTGGCATAGAAGTGTTTGTGGTTGTGACAGATTTATGAGATCCCTTCATCATCAATAAAAAGGTATGAGCACATTCTTCCATAGTTGAGTTGATTGATTGGTTTTCTGGAAAATAAGTTTGGAGTGAAAAGGACTTGATTAGGGTTTCCTATTGAGTGTGTTGAGTTAATGCTTCAAGGTTTTCTAGAATAAAGAGTTGTTATTAAAACCTTGTTTTATAAGCATTGTTGTTGAAGTGAGTTGTTGTGCAAAGAACTTGAACTAGGGTTTGAAAAGAACATGAGTATCATTGTTATGTGAGATTTGTTGTTGAGCATTGTTGGAAACATTTTGAGTGGAGTGTTCATATGCTTGGACTAGGGTTTGTGAGAAAGGGTTGTTTCATTGAGTGATTGGTTGAGTAGAGTTGATTGAGCCTAGTCAAGTGGATGTGTGAAGTGATTGTTCAAGTTCCATAAAAACAAACTATTCTATATTCTGAATTGAGTTGAGAAAGTAATTGAGCATTGTGATAAGTGTAGAACATATTGAGTCTCTAACAATTCTCTTTATGTTTCTATGATATTGGACAAGTTCTGTGTGGACTTGTTGAGCATATTTGAGAAGTTTTCTATGTGGACTTGTTGAGCATATTTGAGCAAGTTTTATGTGGACTTGTTGAGCAGATTTGAGCAAGTTCTATGTGGAATTGTTGAGCAGATTTGAGCAAGTTCTATGTGGACTTGTTGAGCAGATTTGAGCAAGTTCTATGTGGACTTGTGGAGAAAAGTTTGGTGCAGATTTGAGGACAGGTTTGTGCTAGACCAGAGATAGAGATTGAGTAGATTTGTGCTAGACCGAAGGACTGAGTTTAGTGCAGATTTGAGATAGAGCTTTGGAGGTGACAGAGAAGAGAGGATAGTAGTCTCCAGTGGATAGAGATCCATCAGCCAGGGTAGTGAGGATAGGTCTTCTGAGTGGGGACAAGAGTCTTCAGTGGAGAGAGATCCACAAGCTAGTGTAGTGGAGGCAGTAGTCTTCTAGAGGAGCACCAACCAGAGTAGAGGAGAAGGAGTTCTCCTATGGATAGAGATCCATGAACTTGATTTAGGGGATCAACATCTCCTTTGGATAGAGGTCCATAAACATTTGTAGGGAAAGGATTCCCAAGAGAATTTATTTGAGAAAAATTTATAAGAAATATTTTCTCCGTGGAAGTAGCCATCATTGGGTGAACCACGTAAAAATCATGTCTCTCATGTGTGTGATGCTTTGTGTGATGTTTACTGCTTTAATAATGTTGATGCTATTATTTGTATTAAAAAGCAAAAAGTTTTATTGTATACTGTTCACCCCCCCTCTCAGTATAAGCACATGTTCTTCAAGGAATCTAATGAATCCATGAGTTAATTCAATGGTAGGTTTCAGAAGTTGTATATAGAAGTGGTTCCCCATTTCATCATTTCAAAAGAGAGAGCTATTCAAATAGACATGGGAGCAATACACCCCATAGGTGCTATACTTTAAAGGGAAAATCTTGACGACCGATATCTGCATAGAGTCTATGAGACCATGATAACATGAGAACAATGGTGTATTTTAAAAAGAGAAGAGGTGGATCAACCATCATTGCTTAACCCTAGGATGAAGTTGAATGTCCAAATATTACAACCACCTTATATTTCATCCAAGAGGATGTGAGAGTTTCAAATACAAGGTACATTAAAGAGGATGGGGATGAACAAACCCATCAAGATATGGATATTAGTTCATGTTTACTCACAAAAGAATATTGGGACAACCATTGGGAGCAAAATACAATAGTTGATTTCATTGAAGAAACCCTTGACTCACCAAATATGGTTGAGATAATTTGAGGAGTCAAGAGATAAATTTGAAGACAATATCATCTCTTGTTTTTAGAAGATGATCATTGCAAAGATCAAGAAAGCCAATTTGAGTCTATTTGTGATGATTTTGAGATGAATGGCTCAAATTTTTGGTTTACAAGTGAGAATTTGGATGATCATAAAAAGAAGAACGTAAAAAACAATTCCATTATAGAAATACCTAAGCCATAAAAAGTGGTTGAAAGCAAGTTGGAAAGATATTAAACAAATGAATTTGAAGACATAATAGAATTTCACCACTTGTTATCGAAAGATACATTGGATGATATTGTTGAAACTAATGGCCAAGAAAACCCACACCTTCCAAATTATGATAAAATTGAATTATGGGTTACCAATGTGGATTATGATAGCCTTACAAATTTGAATACAAGAAATAACCCACTCTTGGAAATAATTGAACCATATAAGGAAGGTGAAGGTGAGTTTGAGGATCAACCCATTGATGAATTTGAAGAATGTGAAGGTATGGTTGAGCATCACACCCCAATTTTAAAAGATGATCGTTCTTGGTGGAATAAATGGGAAAACTTTTTTGCTCTTTCTAATGAAGCACTCGCTTCACTTGATATGTAGGACAAGTTGCAAAGGCTAGTTATACAACTGAAAGGAAACATCTCTCAGATACAAGAACAAAGGCCTCAAGATGCGTATCTTGATGATGTTCCAAATTTATGAGCACTAGAAATGCTCATTTTATATACACTATTAAGGGGCATCATCACTGGTTTAATTAGCATTAGAGATATATTTTTATTTAACTTATGCATATAATTGATAGAAAATTCGATATTATGCTTGATTGGTGTTTTTAGTGGAAACTGTGTATAAATGTAGGTTTTGCTACTGATATGGTGTTTACCCTTCTACATTCCAAATGGACCTGGCATATTTTTGTTTTAATGAATCTAAGGTATATGGAGTAGACGTCTTACTCCCATACATGGGGAGGTGCCTTACTCTGATGCCTTACTCAAGTAGGCACCAGGCAGGCGCCTTACTCAAGTAGGTGCCAGGCAGGCGCATTACTCAAGTAGATGCCTTATTGGTGCCTTATTCCCCATACGTTGAAGACACCCGCATTGGAGATGCCATATGACCAAGTCAACATTGACCAGGTTGACCAAGGGGCTAAGGAGGAGGTTGCACATGAAGACAAAAGAGAACTATTTTAATCATGCATTTATTAAATATAATAAAATATTTTTTATTATTATCAACCGATTGGCCAGATGACCTTGTAAAGATCTTAAAGCATTATTTTTAGGATACATTAGTTTAGGATTTGTTTTTTACGTACACCTAAGGATTTTATATATTTATCCTTATGTGAATGGACATGCTTTAAAATAGGGAAATACAATCTATGTAGAACCAATTATAGTTAATCACATCATGTGATTAAATTAAATTGATTTGTTATTGTAACAATATCTAGTTGTGCTTTATGTAAAGACGTAGGACCGATGAATGGAGGGGAATGATTAATCTTACACAGAAATTATTTTCCATTTCATTCTTCTGTATAATTTATTAAGAGTGCAACTCTTCTTATTCGAGCAAGCTCTACATAGCTAGTCGGACGGACTATCTACAGGATCTTGGGCCCACTCCCTATAGTAGTCCTCCCCTATTTCATTTTTGTATTTATTTTCTGTAGATTAGATTTATTGTTTTATTTCTTACTTTAATTAATTTAGCTGTGTTTTATTTCTTGCATTTTATTTTTGCACTTTTATTTCTAGCACTTTAGTTTTAGTTGTAATTTATTTATTTAATTTTCTGCACTTAGTTTATTTGGTTTGGTCAGAATCCAAATGCACAAACATCCCCCACCAAACTAAATAAGGTACAGACAGATTCATTCCCCAACACTGCAGGCATATACTATGCATGACACTCGTAATTTTATGGACTTACCGGATTGATAATTTATGGAAGAGAAATGACTATTTTTTGAGACATGATTTCTGCTCACCATTTTGGTATCATTGCCGAGGAGTGTCAAAACTGTAGTGTTTTGATTTACAGGTCAAATAAAAAGCCCATTTAAAAATACCTGTAGATATTTTACCTGAGAAGTGTGAGTCCACCAAGGGCCTTTTTACAAGGCCAAAAATAGTTGTCGACACAGTCAGAGGTAAATCCCATAGGCAACAGTTTAAATTTACCAGCTTCTTAGGTAAATACGGGAATGAACTTGATGTACCATAATTAAGTGTAGAAGTAGGAATAAAATGTGTTGTTGATTTTTTTTAGAAAATCAGGCGATGAAGGATTTCCATCATGTTCTGAATGGTTTCAAGAAATCAAAAGAAATAGCACAACCCAGGTCTGATTAAAAAATTTTAGGGATGTGTTTTTATACAAAAAAAATGGAAAATTATGCCTCTAGAAGCTTGGTTTTAACAATGAGTTTTTTTTACAGACTTAACGCTTTGCAACATATTGGCAAATTCTTTTGATGATGCAGAGAAAATGACAGAGCTAAATTTAAAAGAACATGTTGCTATGGAGTATGCTCTTCACTTGCGCTTAAGGCGACCTGGTGAATTAGAAACAAGAATATGTTTTTAAAATATTGCTATGCCATGTTTTCTCCAAGGTGCTAGCTCGTAGATAGTCATTTTTTGACCTGCACATTTTTTTGTAATGATGAAAGAGTTTGGTTAAGAGGTCATGAAGGAAAATACTCTTCCCATGCTACAATGTATCAAACTAGTTGATCAAGAAAGGAGATGATTTTGAGAAGACTAGTTCAGATGTAGGCATGGGGGAGACCCCACCTTCATCAATGCCACCAACAACACAATGAACACTGGTTGCAGTGTTCATGAAAAAAATAATATAAATATTCTACTGAAAAGGCTCCAAATTAAAATGCAAAGCTAAAACAAAGTTTTTTTTGCTACCTGTTGGAAGAGAGTATCCTCTTTTTTGAGGACCAGTTTGTTCTAGAAGGGAAATGAGAAATATCCAATTGGTAGGTAAAAAAAAAAAGTAGGGGAGGATCTTGGAAGAAATCAGATGTCTATACAAAGTCCACATGGTGCCTGAGCATGGTAAAAAATAAAAAGATAAAAAAAAATATTAATGGAGCTCATAGTGGCTAGAAACAAAATAACACATAAAATATCAATGAGGTGTCTCATGGAAGCGTCACAGCTGAACACCTGAAACACATCGTAGATGATGTTGAAAGGATCAATTTATCCCCACTCTCGAAAGTAGAGGATCACAATGTTGCTCTAATTCTACCTGCAAAGAAAAAATTCAGAGTGACAAATCGGTTTGATTCAAATGCATGCATGTCAGGGCTGCCCAATTAAAAAAAAGTGATGCATTCAAGAGCACACGGTGATAAAAGGGTACAAAAGTTAATCCATGTAACGCAGCTAAAGAGTTAGCACTTTTACAAAATCCAAAAGTCGAATTATAATAGTTTTATTTGTGTCGTTTATGATGAGTTGGGTATTTTAAATTTTGGAGTTGTTGGCTATTGGCTACTATCAATCCTCTAATATGTGTATATGGGATGCAAAGTTTTCTACACAACCTCCACTTCCTAATGCACAGTGTCAATACTGCAATTTTTTTTACGATAGCATTGCATTCTATTAAAAAAATGTGGGAAAAAAATATAGAGAGGAGACAGAGTCTCACTATGGTGGAAGAGAATGCCAACTTTGCAAAGAGATGGTGAGGATCTGAAATCATGGAGAAATATGTTGTCATAGTGCATAAAGTTCATTATTTCTCACAAACAAATTGGTGGAGAAGACGTTCCAATACACAGCACATTCAATCAAATTCCTAGGGTGGATTAGTGACAGTTCTCTAGTTGAGCCACCAAATATTAAAATCCCTAGCTCACATTTGTGCAATTGACATTCTGTTCTTTGACGTAGACGATGAAAAAAATGATAATCCAAGATTTGTTCTAGTCATGGCAGAATAGACAAAAAGAAAAAAAATAGTTAGAATTTTATTAATGCCTTTAGTTTAGTTTTTTATGTTTTGTAGGACAACATGAAGTGTAGAGTGTCATACCAATAGTTTTTAGGAGTGCCTTACTCAAACAATCACCAAGTAGGTACCTTAATGAGGTAGGTGCATTACTTAGGTAGGTGCCTTATTGAGGTAGGCACCTTATTGAAACAAGTGCCTTACTAAAGCAGACAACTTGCTCAAGTAGGTGCCTTAATGAATCAGGCACCTTACTAAGGTAGGTACCTTACTCAAGTAGACATCTTACTCCCAAAGCAAGTGCCTTACTCAAGAAGGTGCCTTACTCAAGTAGGTGCCTTACTCAGGTAGGTGCAAAGCTCCTAAAGCAATGCCTTAATGTCCATCGATGGAGGCACCTGATCACGAAAAAAAAAAAATAGGACAAGCACCTTGATGTCATGCGTCAAGGGTGTCTTGATTATTATTTAAAAAAATAATAATAAGAAAAGGGGAAAAAGAAAAAAACCGCACATCATCTATCCTACTTAACATAAAATTTCTTTTGTTGCTTTCATATGTTGCAGGAAAAGTGCCCGCATGTAAGCTGTAGGCAGCTTGAGAGCCAGGGCCTAACATGCATGGATCACACTAAAGTGCATTTTAGTTTTCTTAGTTTTTATTTTGCAGGGAAAAAAACTTGATTGTATGAAAAATAGGCATATTGGGAGACAAGGACTATATCAGCTCAACAACCATGAACCTACATATTTTTTTAAGAGGTAAAAACTTGACTATTTCCATTCAGAGTAGATAGTCACTAGTTGGGCATGGACGTGGGTGTTAATTTCCTACAAAGGGAAGAGGTACCCACCTCTGTGTTTGGGTGATGCATCTTCTAATGTAATATGAAATAAAATTGGAGGGCCTTATCAACTCTACCAAAGCAGATGTATTAGCAACTGCTCACTTTTCAACACCAAGAGGGTGCCTTGATTTCATGCATTCTATCTCATGTATAAAATGACACACTAGCTATTGGAAAGTTAAAAAAAAAAAAAGAATCTGATGGTTGGGAAAGAAAAAGAGTGCTTAAAAGGAGTTGTGGCCCTTCCCTGATAATAGAACTACATATCCACTTTATCCTAGTCATGCTCAACTTATTCTCCCTAGATTGGGGGTTCTTGTTGCTCAGTGTGGGACCTGATGTTCAGAGGGCTGCAGACCTATTGCATAGAGGGACCTATTACTGGTGATGAGGGCATCACCAATTTAAGTGGGGGAGGATTTGGGTGAACCTATTACTGGTGACGAGGGCATCACCAATTTAAGTGGGGGAGAGGATGGGTGAACCTGAATCTTCGATAAGAAAAACAAATGGCTACGATGCTAGACTTGTTAAAGTCCACACCTATAGAAAGAATGTATCCCCTATTTTCTAGAAAAGGTGGTGCATGACCCACGCAGAATAACTGGGCAGAGGGGCACAAAAATTTTATATTTTCTATTTTACCTTTTGGAAGCTGCGTAGGAAGGATCCATTGGTGGAAATTTAAAAACTACATCATTGTTGGAGCAACAATGCTGAGAGGTAGAACAACAACGATGACTAGGGGTGTGGATGAAGAAGGCAACCAAGAAAAAAATATATAAATATAAATTCTCTAGGAGCACCAACATCACAACAATATTTTTTGGAACACCATGGTTACAAGCAGCATGAAGACATTTCGTACAATCAACATCATATAGATCAAAATCTATGAAATTCACCTAGGTGTGTACTGTGTTTTCCATTGATTATGTGCAAAGTTATTTTAAAAATAATTTCTATGCTAAACTTAGTAGATGCCCTTTAAATTCTCTCTGTCAAACTTTCCCATCAGAGTTCAAGCACATGACATGCCCTGGATATGAGAAAAACTTCCTCAAAATAATTATATATATATAATATAATATAAATAAATAAATCTAGTCGTAGTAGGATGTCATAATCTTCGATCCGGAGTTTAGAGGTAATCTAGACGGTGAATTGCAAAGCTAAATAGCGGTCTGGGTAACTTTCACCATCGCCTGACTTTGGCTTGTACTCCAAAGTAGAATAAAAATTTTTGGTTCCAATCCGGCAATGGATTCATGGAGGAACAAAAGAAGAACACCCGCTATGATACGGAGTAATTGTAGTTTATCTCGCAACACTTCTCTTTATGCTGCAATTCTTGAGCAGGATGGAAATATATGAAAATATTTGGGAGCGAAATGGCATTCGATGGAAAATATAATGGACCAGACTTACAATTATCTCATGTCACCCTTTGGTTTGAAAATGAGCAGAACAACAATCCGCTGGAAGATATGTAGGGGCAAAATATGACTGTAAATCCATTGAAAAAAAAGAGAAGAAAAAATTGTGGCATTCGGGTGAATAATTTGGCACTGTCGCATTGTGACAAAGGCAGCCAACACATGTAGACAATGCTACTTTGTACCACAAAGGAGGGTCAAACATGTTTTAGATGTAGGTAAAAGTAGCAGCAGACACCCACACTCATTTTAAAATTTAATCTCACCAAGACTGATCACTGTGAAAAACTGGAAGTAGGCTCTGTTGATAGTTGCATGAAGGCTGAGATGGGCAATTACATGGTAGTATTTATCAACATCAGTGCAGTAATAATTTAGTTCTAGTGTTTGAACAATATGGTCATGATTTAATTGTTTGCCCGTAGTTTGATTATCATTCATGACATGTTTCTGACTTCTACTGGTGCAATAGTGCTTAATGAAAAAATAGCAATGAAATAGTAGCGCTCGAAAAAAATAACAGTGCTCAATTGAGAAAAAATAGTTGCGCCCAAGGGAAGGAAAAAATCAGAGCAGTGCTCAATGAAAAAAATAATTATTATTTCGAGGACTATTTTCCAGGGGTTGTTGTCACAAGGATGTGACAATATTTAGGTAGGGGGGGATGATGAGCACTAGAAATAGTCATTTTATATACACTATTAATGGGCATCATCATTGGTTTAATTAGCATTAGAGATATATTTTTATTTAACTTATGCATATAATTGATAGAAAATTTGGTATTATGCTTGACTAGTGTTTTTAGTGGAAACTATGTATAAATGCAGGTTTTGCTACTAATATGGTGTTTCCCAATCTACATCCCAAATGGACCTGGCATGTTTCTATTTTAATGCATCTAAGGTATATGGAGTAGGTGCCTTACTCTGGTGCCTTACTCCCATACATGGGGAGGTGCCTTACTCTGGCGCCTTACTCAAGTAGGTGTCAGACAGGCGCCTTACTCCCCATATGTTGGTGACACCCGCATTGGAGATGCCATATGACCAATTCAACATTGACCAAGTTGACCAAGGGGCTAAGGAGGAGGTTGCACGTGAAGACAAAGGAGAACTATTTTAATCATGCATTTATTAAATAGAATAAAGTATTTTTTATTATTATCAACTGATTGGTCGGTTGACCTTGTAAAGCTCTTAAAGCATTATTTTTAGGATGCATTAGTTTAGGATTTGTTTGTTACATACACCTAAGGATTTTATATATTTATCCTTATGTGAACAAACATGCTTTAAAATAGGGAAATAAAATCTGTGTAGAACCAATTGTAACTAATCACGTCATGTGATTAAATTAGATTGATTTGTTATTGTAACAATATCTGGCTGCACTTTATATAAAGACGTAGGCTAGATGAACGGAGGTGAATGATTAATATTACACATAAATTATTTTCCATTT
Source organism: Wollemia nobilis (assembly GCA_028583015.1). Taxonomy (NCBI): domain Eukaryota; kingdom Viridiplantae; phylum Streptophyta; class Pinopsida; order Araucariales; family Araucariaceae; genus Wollemia; species Wollemia nobilis. The sequence goes on from JAQPPZ010000049.1 coordinate 4,510,685, forward strand.
CATTCTTCTGTATAATTTATTAAAAGTGCAACTCTTCTTATTCGAGAAAGCTCTATGTAGCTAGCCGGGTGGACTATCTGTGGGATATTGGGCCCACTCCCTACAGTAGTCCTCCCCTATTTCATTTTTGTATTTATTTTCTATAGATTAGTTTATTGTTTTATTTCTTGCTTTAATTAATTTAGTTGTGTGTTTTATTTCTTGCATTTTATTTCTAGCACTTTAGTTTTAGTTGTAATTTATTTATTTAATTTTCCACAGTTTATTTGGTTTGGTCGAAATCATGAACATCCCCCACCATACTAAATAAGGTACAGATGGATTTATTCCCCAACACTGTAGGAATATACTGTGCATGACACTCTTAAGTTTACGGACTTACTAGATTGATAATTTATGGAAGAGAAATGACTATTTTTTGAGACATGATTTCTGCTCACCACAAATCATCCTCATGAGACAAAGGTCAAAGATACTAAAAGCAATATTATTTTTGACAATGGAGGGATCCTATAGTGGATTGGTTTTGAAACATGTGATGAATTACGAACTTCCATAAATTTGGATGAGGTGACCAGATTTTATGATCAAAGCCTTCAACATCCTTGAGATGATGACAAGGAAGAATTTGAAGAAAAAGTTCTGGAATATTTTGAGAAAGAAATAGTATGGATGGTTAACAAGAAATGGGAAGAATATGCTCACTCCAAAACTTCTAATGAATTTTTTGTGTCAATTGATATGCAATATAATACAATTACTTCCTCACATGAGGATATTACATGTCCTATACAATCTGAGAATGTTTTGGAAGAAGGCTTGGAACCTCATCAAGTGTTGGAAAATGATAATGATTCTACTACCATGGATAAATATGGAGGACTATTTGCTTTGGTTCCCTTTAAGGGGCATGGAATTAAAAGTCTTAATCCACATATGGGCTCTACAATGTCTATGACATCTCAAAATGAAGAAATTCAAGAACCTGAATGGTTTGGGTTTGATATCATTGATGATCCACTAAAAAATGTGATTGTATCTGAAACAACCCAAGTGATTGATCATGGAGATGTGCTAGTTGAACCATCCCTAGATAGACAAGACTCATGGTTTGAAAAGGATGGACATGTTTTTAATTGGATGCCTAATTTTGGTGTCTTTGATAAACAGGTTATGGACAAAGAAAAAGTGCTACATGAGGATGAGGATGAAGACCATAAAAAAAAAAAGAAATCACGATGACTCAACAAGTATTGGTAAATGAAAATGCGTAAAAGGTAGAATCTCAATTGTTATGTTCAACCATATGAACTTCAGGTGAAAGCTTACCTAAATGCTTATGGGATTCAAATGTTATTCATGATGAAATGCCATTAGAAGTGAATGAATAACTAAATTTGATTTCTACTCACATCTCTAATGATATTGGTTTGTTGAATGAAAGAGAAATTGATGTGCTTGAATTGTTGAATCAAATTCATCAACAATTGATATTAGAATCTACGATAAAAATCTATAATGATCCTCATTTAATAGATATCCTATATGCTTGTAAATTATTGCATAAGCATTATTGGCCTAAAGATGTGAAAAATAACATGGGTTCAAAATTTTTAGAAATAGGCTCCTACTTGAAAGATCTCATAGTTGAAAAAGAAAGCCTAATTCTAGATAATAAATTGAATTATGAAATTTACATCTTAAGGAATAGACAAGAAATAATTGAAGATTAATTATTGTCTTATCAATTTGAGGACTTGAAACTCCACTATGGGATTACTAATGGAACTAAATTAAAATGGTGGGGTGAAAGAGGTAAAATAATTATTGTTGCATTTTATGGCTTAATCTTATTTGGTTTGGATTTCTGTAGAGCTTGGCATGCTTATCATGATATGTATCTGTTAAATTAAGCTAAACATGTTTGGGATCTAGGGAAATAATGGCCTAAATTTTGCATCATCTTGTATATTATTGTATATAGTTTTGTTTTTTTGCTTTTGTGCTTTGTCCTTAAGTTTGGTTTGTGAGTTTTGTATTTTAGGTTGTTCCCTTGTTTTGAGGTGATTTTTCTTAGTTGCTAATTTATGGCCTTTACCCATTTTTTATGTTCCTTTGTTAAGTAGGTTGGAATACCTAATATGAAAGTAGGTGAAATTGAGAAAATGGTGATGAATTATTTTATGATCATGCTCAAATGTTGGGACTAAAATGGTGGAGAGTGGAATAATGAAATATTTTGCTAAAGATCCACATGTAACTCACATTTTAAAGAGTATTTATGGAAGTCTTGAAGGATGAAGTTATCTTGATTTGCAAATTAAGGCTAAATTCTAACATGCTCAAATTCAAGGGTTACATAGAGGTTTGCAAAGTACTCTATAAAATAAGAAGACAAGAAATGCAAATATTGATCAAATTTATCACCAAGTTTAGATAAACTCCACCAAGGCTATGGATGCCTGATTGGCAGTGGGGCTCTGTCTAAATAAATTATGCTCAAAAGAGACTTTGCAAAATATTATTCAAAATGAAATATCATGATAAATATTTTATAGCCTAATGCAAGTCCGGTGATGGAATCTAAATGGTTTTCAAAGGTACAAAATGAATCACTTTGCACACATTGAACAAGAGTAGATGGATTAGTTACTTTCATTCAAAATTGTTTACCCTCATCTTCTCAGGACATCGCTAAATAAGTTTTATCTCGCTGACATTTTGTGTTCTCATTTAATATTGGGTTCTTCACTCGAAATGCTCAAGGGCATTTCCATGTAAAAGTGTAAGTATCATATATATTAATGCAAGTGTCATAGAGTTAAGTGTGCATGTAAGTAGAGAGTCAAGAGTCATGTATACAAGTGGCAAGATGAGAAGCCAAATAACATGTGAGAGTTTTCATATGGAGATAAATAGTCAAGTACTTGAAGAGTCATCTTGTATGGCTATATTAATGAGACAAAGCTCCATGCATTATATCAAATAATATCACATTCAAACATTAATAATATTAAAACTTGTATAGACAATTTGAGCAATTCTACTATAAGTTTTCTTCATGTTATTGCATGAATGACTTTGGCCATTTTATATTCATATTTGATATTATCTTGAATGTTATTATTATTATTGGCCATATTATATTTTAATTGCTCTTATATTTGAGACTACTCAAGATCCATAATATTGGGACTTAAGATAGTTTGGCTTAAAATCCAAGAAAGGTAATATATGAGAAAATGGTTGGTAGAACCTTGAAGGTTCTAGCACAATTTTAATAAATAAATAACTAAAATAGAATCTAAATTAAAATAATTACTTTTATAAAGAATCATTGTTTCACTAGTAGGAAGGTCCCTCCAATGCATTCAATAAACAATTATATATTCTTCTTCATGGATGATTTGATATGGATTCCTCTCATATCATATATATAGACTTTTTCAATCATGAAATTTCAATCATAAATTTTCAATCATGACTCTTCAATCATGACTTTTCAACCATGACTTTTCAATAATAATGAAATATATAATTAAAGTAATAAATAATAATTAATAAGTAATGTTAGGATGTGGGATCCTAACAATGGTCTTTTCTTACACAAATACTTCAAGAGGGTCAATTCAAATGAATGGAACAAATGTGAATGTTATTAGAATCCTAAAATATCTAGTAAATATTATAGTTAAGCACCTTGTAATTCTAGTGGTTCAAGAAGTCATCATGGTGGATATTCATCCTATTTCAAAATATTGTTATCATGGGAATGGATGAAAATGTTTCCAAATATTTAACCATGTATACATGCACATGAAGGTGTCAAAGGATAGTAATACTATAAAAATTGAGAAGGAACCATCTATAACTACCTCCTTCATAAACAATATGACAATGGGAGTATAAATTAAAATGAGTCTCACAAATTTATAAATGAATAATTAGATGACAACAAACTCATTTATGAAAGAGAAATTATTATAGAGATCCTTGAGGATGAAGGAGATGATGTAGGTATGGTATTCGAAGAAAACAAGTTGTGTAACTATCTAGTGTCTAAGAAATTAAAAAAAATGCTAGCCTTAATCAAGAAACAAGCTCAAAGGTCTAGAAACCCATATAACATGCATTTTGATGGATCTAAAACCAGGAGTAACATAGGAGTAGGCATACAATTCATAAAATCATAGGGAGAGTATATTGATTATGCATGCACATTATTTTTTGACTCACAAAATATATTATCGAATATGAAGCATTATGTGTTAGATTAAGGCAAAGAAGTTTGTTATTTAAAAAACAAAAAAAATGGTGACTTATTAATGCCCCTTCTTCAACACCGAAATACCTAAAAACCTTAAATTGAGTTATTTAATAGTTTAACTAGGTTTGCATGAGAGTTATAACTTTAGGGATGCATAATTAAACAATTACACACATTTTCAATCTTAGAGAATGGAATTACGTAATTTGATTTTGGAAGAGGATATTTGACATTTACATTAATAGTAGAACATGATTTAAATTTGGGATAGTCTAGGATTTACATATTAAATATCTATAATATAGAATCAATAGAATAGAGATTGTTTTCTATAATATATAGCATAATAACATTTATGGTGTGCCCCTGTATTTTGAATAATTGTGCGACAAGACTATCTAAAGAAATTTATCAAATGGGGCTAAAGTTCCTCAAAGTTTTGATCTATTTGTGCAAGCCCAACATTCACTAATGAAAATGTTTGTTTGATCTATACCTAAGTTTAAAACTAAAAAACCAACAATATTTAAACTATTTAAGTAGGTATTGTCGAAATTAAACTTACAAAAAGGTAAATTGTTCATTCTATATTGAACATAGTCAGGGGAAGGTTCGTTCAAATGCCACCAAGTCTAGAACTTGGGTATTAAAACCACCAATTTGCTAAGTTCAATCAAGGGCAATTTACTTAAATGGAAGTTTTTAGTTAATTTGGTAATTATACTAATACCCTTTAGTCAATTATATTTGACCACCAAGAAGGATTGTCTTCACCCTACTACTTAAGGATTTTTTACCTCAAACTACAAGTGATATAATAACATTTAAAAATAGTTATACATGTAAGGTATGATTTCTCTAAATCTAAGTGAAAAGCTAAAATATGGACATGTGTAAGGTGTGGCACTAGCAAAATTTTGATTTGGGGCACCCAAAATCAACCCAACTACAAAATCACAACAAAACACTTTTATGAGTCAAAAGTCTAATAATTTGAAGGCTCATAAAGCAATAGTTAAAGTTCACAGTTCAAAGGTCTAAAGTGATGAGTTCACTCAGACAATATCTAATCTTCAAACTTGGCTATCTACCATAGTCAAGTCTTTATATATTAATCATTAAGGCTTTGATTGATCTAATATAGATCAATATTACCCTACATAGTTCTAGGACAACATGAACTCATCGATTTGAAACTTCAACCATTTAATATACCTCATGTATAGTATCACAATATTACCTATACTTGAAACCAAATAACTAATAGTGATGACACCTATTATGAATATATATTATTGGCAACATCCTTAGAAGCCTTGGGACTAGCTTTTAGGTATGGCACCAACCTTAGAATCCTTTGACCTAGCCTTTAGGTATGGAACCAACCTCAGAAGCCTTGACATCAAACTATAGATATGGTTCCAACCTTAGAAGCATTAGAACCAACCTATAGGTAAAGCAAAAACATTAGTAATCTCAACATAAACCTATACACTTGGTTCCTTTTTTAATTGGTTCTAGTGTTGGACTTGGGCACCAATGCATGTTGGGCCATTTCAAGAGCCTAACTATACAACTTAGAGGGGTGATACTTGGGTGCCTTAGATCCAAAGTTGAAAAGAATATTCTATATTGAATGTGCACCATGTTGATGCTTATAAACATTGATATAAGTTTATTTCCTAGATTACACAATTTCAACTATATTCCATTTAATATAGGACATCAATACTTCTTAAATCCCATGGTAATACTTGTATTTATCTTCAATTGATTAGCAGGCACATTCTAATGGAGAGAAACACCTTAGGTAATGAGACTTGTGATCAAGTAAGACTTGTCATACCCTTCATAAGGTCTATGAATTTCTCAAGCCCATTTCACACTCATAACACATACATAGGTTTTATGCAACATAACTCTTCCCTATAGTCTAAAAACAACTTAAGACATAAGGCACATAATTGGACCTTGACATCAAAGTTGATATGACAAATATAGAAGATACTACCATCCTTTTCCATCAAATGCCTCCTTACTTTACCAACACTTTGCAACATAACTCTTCCCTGTAGCCTAAAACCAACATAATATCTAAGGCACATCACTAGACCTTAACCTCAAAGCTAATATGACAAATCTAGAATATATCACCTTCTCTTTCCATAAAATTTCTCTCTCTCTCTCTCTCTCTCTCTCTCTCTCTCTCTCTCTCTCTCTCTCTCTCTCTCTCTCTCTCTCTCTCTCTATCTATCTATCTATATATATATATAGAAAACATCCTATAAGGGATACCACTTTTGTGTAAGACCCAAGGAGGTAGGGGTATCTCTTTCACAAAAATTGTCCATGGCTGGCACCTGGCCTACCACCTTTGACATACTCAAGGAGCAAACCAAAAACAAAAAAATAAGAACACACAAACATGAACACACAATAAGATTAAAAAAATATGCTCCTTGAGTGTGTCGAAAAGATAAAATACAATAAAACACACACATAATAAGATTAAAAAAAACAACACGAACCACACAAAAAAAACACAAGAACAATGACAAAAACAACAGAACGCTAGAAAGACACAACCAACAAAAACAACCAAAACCTAAAAAATAAAAATAAAACAAAAAAACAAACAACAAACAAAAATAAAAACATATAAAACACTCACAGACCAAAACACAAAACACCAATTAATACAAACATATAGAAACACAAAAACAAGAACAACAAAAACACAAGAACAATAACAAACAAAAAACACAAAACAAAAAAAACCAATACAAAAAACATAAATACAAAACAAAACAAACACACACACACAAACACCTCAAAAAACTAAACAAAAAGAAAAAAAATTGAACACAACAAAGACCTTTCTAGACCAAAATACTTTTTAGGAAATAATTAATAGAGGAAACAAAAGAAATATTAGTTTGATCTAAGGAACTAAAATACCCTGACCGATCCAAAGAGAAGCAAAAATAAAGCAAGAAGAAACTAGGTACCTCCATAACTGGAGCCATCTAAAGAAATGATAGAAAAAAGAGCTTCCCTTATTTGTGAAGCCCACCATCTAGAAGGGTGGTCGTAGCAAGTAATATCACCTTTTTCCAAAGCCCAATTAGCTAAAGCATCAATATTCTTGTTCTGATCTCTGACCACATGATTGTAATTAATTTTCAAAAATCTCATCTGGATTAATTGAATCTTCTCAATAATTATTTTTATTCTCCAATTAACCTTATGATTCTTAGAAGGATTCTTCAAAATATTAATCATGAGTTGGAAGTTAGACTCAACTAGGACATTTTCCCATCCAACATTAATATCCGCTTGAAGGTCTCTAAGGATACCATACCCCTCAGCAAGGTTATTGGATAAAATACCCAAATTCTCAATAAAAGTAAAAACTAGGGAGTCATTTGAAATTCTATCAATTCCTCTCACACTAGATTTTCTAGGGTTTGCTCTAGAGGCTCCATAAGTATTGAATTTTCTAAAATCCTTAGTAGGAGGTTGCCAATTCCTTGTTCTATCCATATTGCAATTACTCACATTCCTTGCCCTTAGAAGATTTAATCTTCAATTTTTGCATCACTTGATCCCATATTTGGTGGGAGTTTTTGGGGTTATTAAGGAGTTGTTGGATTGATTCAACTAAGTTGGCAATGGTATTTTCTAGATATACTGAATACTCACCCTTAGTAGTGTTTTTCCATCTAAAACAATCTTTTTCATGGGACCAAGAGAGAGATATCATATGAAGGATGCATTGGATATCTTGTCTTTGCCTTTCTGGTATTTGAATAATCATTCCTCAATAGGGATCCAATATCTATCAACCTTTGAATTACCAATATGGTACCAACAGTAATTAACCACCTTTATCCAGTTAGCTCAGTGAAGCTCCTTTATCCAAGGCCTTCAATAAAGAAACTAAGTTATCAAAGGCTTATGACCATCCCAATACTATCCAAAAATTTGCTTGTTGATCATTATGAATGATCCAAAATAATTTTTTCTTTATCAAATCCTCACCAAACTTAAGAATTGCTAAAATAGGAGAACCTTTGGTTGGAAATTGATAGCAAACAAGGTCTTCAGGACTTTTGTTCTCATCATATTTATCACAGAGATTATTGGCCCAAAGAGCATTGGGGTTATACAAAATCCTCCAATATAATTTAGTAGCTAATTATTTTTGTCATTAAAATTAGACCGGAATCCTAACCCCCTTCATTCTTAGGAAGACATAAAGTTTCCCATTTCACCAATGCCCATTTTGTTTCTCCTTAGTACCACTCCAAAGGAACCGATGACTTATTTGATCTAGTTCTCAAAGAATAGCCTTTGGGATATTCAACACGATAGAAACATAAATAGGAATAGCTTGAAGGACTGATTTTACCAAGGTGATTCTACCCTAAGAAGAAAGCCACTATTGGTCCACTTTCCAATTTTCTTCTTGACTTTTTCCAACAACCAATTCTAATATTTTTTTATGTCTTTGAATATTTATGGGAATACATAAATAAGTGATCAAAAAGAAGGTCTTCTTATATATTAATTTATCCAAGACCATGGATTCCTATCTAGTAGAGCAGTGAAATAAAATGACTTTAGATTTATCTTCATTTATCAATTGCTTGGTAGCCTTAGAAAAACAACTAATGATTTTCTTAATATTAGAAGCTTCCTTAACTGTAGCTTTACTTAAAAGAGTAGAGTCATCAACAAATTGAATATGAGAGATAGGTCTAGCTCCATGAGCAATGGTAACTCCCTCAAGGGTTTTGTTTTCTCTCTTTTTGGTTATAGTCCTACTCAAGCATTCAACAATAATGATGAATAAATAATTGGATAGGGGGTCACCTTGCATAATACCTTTGGAAGTTGAGAGCAACTGAGAAGACCTGCAATTGATAAGAACTAAGTATGAAACTAAAGAGATACATCCCATGATCCAATCCATCCAATCCTGAGAGAAACCAAATTGCCTCAAAAATTTTATAAGTGCAAATCCACTCTGTCATAATCTTAGGATAAGTCTAACCAAATTAACATGGAAGGATATTTTTGCATATCCATGGAATGGATGGCTTCCTCAGAAAGAACTATCTCATACACTATTTGACGCCCTTACACATAACCCCCTTGTTTAGGGGAAATAATCTTATGTAAAAGAGGATTCAACCTTTCTACCATGATCTTAGTAATGATTTTGAGAAGAATATTAAATAAAGCAATAGGTATAAAAGTTGATACATGAACAACATCTTGAGCTTTTGGAACAAGAGTAATATAAGTCTTATTGATAACCTTAAATTTCTTTGGCTCCTGGTTTCTTCCACCACCTCTAATAAATTAGCATGAAGGATATCCCAAAACTCTTGGTAAAACTCAATGGGAAAACCATCAAGACCTGGGATTTTCCATTTTTTCATTTTAAAAACTACCTATTGAATATCATTGATCGTAACATGAGTAGTCAAAATATAGTTATCCTTATAATTAATAAGAGAAGGTATTTCTTGAAGAACATTTTTTTGAGAAGCCGAGTCAAGAGGAGTAGCAACAAAAATATTAGAAAATTAATTGACAACAATAGAGTTCATGACATCCCAAGTGTAGACAACATCTACAGAATATAATTTCAAGGAAGAAATAAAGTTGTGAGATCTTCGATCTTGAACATATATGTGGAAGAAATTTATGTTTTGACATCTTTCTTTGAGCTATTTAATTCTAGATTTTTGCTTCCATAAGAGTTCTTCTCTTTTGTCCCATTCCTCTAACTGAGCTGTGAGATTAATTTCATCTACACTTCTACTCTTTGTGAGGCCATCTAAAAGGATTTTCTTATTCAAATTTTCAAGTTGAGCAATAACTTCATGTTTTTTAATGAACATCCCCAAACTCCTTCCAATTCCAAGTCTTTATTTTGGACTTAATATATTGTAATATTTTGACAAAATAGAACATCTTAGTCTCATACCTAGGTTTACCTTCCTTCCACCACTATTACACTCAAGGTCTAAATGAACTATCTCTAAGCCACATTAACTAAAATCGAAAAGGAGAGAAACTCACATTGGTTTTCCACATTTCCACCATGATTGTCTAGTGATCCAAAACAATATTGTTAAGAGTCTTCACTTTAGGAATGTGACCATGGATTAAGAAATTGTCAAAGAGCAAGAACCTATCCAATATCTCTATTATACAAGCTAAGCCTTACCTTCTGTTAGACCAATTCATAAGGCCATTATCTGGTTGGATGTCCACAAGATGGAGGTTTACAATATATTCACTCATGAGATCAGTGCTTCTATCCAAATTTCTATTTCCCCCAATTTTCTCATCCAAAGAGAGGATGTTATTGAAATCTCCTCTAATTAAGATTCAAGATTTAGGAAAATGTGAGATAATATAAGTTATATCCTTGTACTATCTTCTTTTTCCTCCAAAGAAGTCAAAGCATAAACAGTAATACAGAGCATAATTTGTTTGGAATGTCTACTTTGAATAGCTATAGCTATAAGACCCCAACTACCAACCATATGGTGAATAACTACCTCTTTTGGGTCCAAAGGCAAGAAATGCCACCAAAAGCCCCCTGAGAACTAAGAAAAAACACTTTTCTAGCTAGCCAAATTTTACTAGCAATTGATTCCATTTCCTCTATTGACATCTTCATTTCTTGAAGGAAAATAAGATGTGGATGATTTATCTGAATCATTCTTCTAATTTTATTTTGTTTTGAAAGACTCCCTTTGAGTCCTCTAATATTCCAAGTGATGATATTCATTAATACTAGGGCTAAAAAAGTTGGGAAGGGTATTAATCTTACCTTCTTCTATAATATTTCACCTTTTGCCCTATAATGTTGATTGGTTTTGTGACCTACCTTTTGATTAGAATCCATCTTTAGTTTTTTTTTCCTATTTTTTGACTTACTCCAATTGAATATGATTTGGCTTCTAACCTTGAATAATGCATGTACATAGCCAAAGTGTTACCAGAAGGTTCAACAAAGTCCATATTTGAACCTGTATTATTTGAAGTTTTAACATTTAAAATATTGTTTTTCTTATGTATATTTTATCCTTTTTTTCTATTGAAAACCTTTGATTTGCTGGTTTATCTTTGAGTTCTTCCATTCATATTTAAATTGTGTTTATAATAATTCTATTTCAATTATTTCCTCATCCTCACTTGGGACATAATTTGTGGAAAGAATTTCAAACATATTAGCAGATAACTTAGATTGATACTTCATAACTAGTGTTTTCTGAGTCTTCTTCGTAGGTATTTGGAAATTTTTTGATTTTATATATTCTTTCTTTTGATCTAGAATTTTATTTGGGAAAACACTAGCCAATGACCATATTCATGGCAAATTCTGCAATTAAAAGGAATGTTCTCATAGTCCACTACTTGCTCCTAAGTGTCCTCCCCAAATTGTAATGTGATATTTTTAGGTAGGGGTTTTTCAAAATCCATTACAACACAAATCCCAACCTAAATAATATGTTCAATTTTTTTAGTATAATCAGCAGTCATCATAAAATTTCCTAAATATTTTCCAATTGAAGAAAAAAAAGTTAGATTTTAGAATTCAATTAGGAGGCCAAAGGGTCTAACCCACACGGTACCTATAGAAGGCATCTCTTCTTTGGCTTTAAATTTAGTATGCTAGGGCTTCATGAAAAGCCCTCCCTTCCAAAGAACCAGGCACCCCCTTGAAATGTTTTCTTTCTATATTCATTATTAGCAAATAAAACAAGAAAATAACCATTTGGATAAATAGATATTTGCAACTCACTTTTAGTTTTCTAGTTTTTTGTAGCCTAGAGTTTGAAAGCAGATAGGCTCAAATGAAAATCCATGAAACAACAAATTATTCCTATTTTTTCATATACTCAATGCCAATATGAATGTTACCCATATCAAGCTTAAAAATAGGAGTTCCATCAACTTCTTTAAGACATCCTAACTCCATTTTCACAGGATCCATCATAGGTATTCTTAAAGGTTTATGGGAAGCCCTAATATTAATATTAGCATTAGGCTGAGGCTATCCACCATGAAGGGCACCCCTAAAATTTATTTTTGGGGCTAAGTCTTGGAAATTATTATCCTTGATAGGGGTTTCCATAGTGGATTTATCTTATGGGTGCACCTTAGCATCAAATTCTCTTGATATCTGAGCCATTTTTTGATCAACTTCTTGAAACTTATTTTGTGATATCTTTAATCCATGCCCTAGACATTGTGGAAAGGTATTATTTTCACTTTTCTTTTGTGCAACAAATTGGAAGTCGTTGTCAATCAAGTTCCCAGTATATCTATTGAAAGATATATTTCTAACCCATATTGGATTCCTTACAACATATCCTGCTAAAATATTTAGTATAAACCATAAAAATATTGGCCACTAGGATCTAAAGGTCCCAAAAACCAACCTCTGGAGTTGTTTGCACTCAACCCAGATGAAACCCTTGCACAATCGCTTAGAAAAAATCACGTTCACACATAGGGATGTTCTAGGATTTATGTTGCTCCAAATGATATAAAAAATTATGGAGATGTTCTAGGGTTTGTCATACATCTACCCTAAAACTTTTAGCTCAATCCAATTCTGTATGACTGAAACATGGCCAAAACAAGTTTGGTAGTTTGGGCAGTCCTGCAAAAAATATCTTTAATCAAGAGAATTTGGCATGAGAGGAAATTTCATAATTTTTGATATTCTAATCACATATGATTGATATCCATGATCACACACACACACACACACACACACACACACACACACACACACACACACACACACACACACACACACAGAGATATATATATATTGCATGTACGTATGTATATTAGGGTGGCTACTTAACCAATGGAGGGCATAGCCAATCATGTTTCACAATAGGGATGGACACTTAATCCTAGGGATCCACTTCCATTCCAAGTCGAATAAAATATTATGGAGTACCCATACACCTCATTGCCTTGGTCTTCTTCTTGAAGCTACATGTTTGAGACCCATACATAGACAATTATGAACAAATTGTTTCGTGTAACTATTAAGGATGATGTTTAACATTGTAGTAAGTTATTACACATATTCTAGGTGATAATATCAGTCAAGCATACAAGCACACATTGCAAGGAATAATAATAAACAATGATATAATCAAATTACAACACACACTTACCTCTTCTCAACTAAGCCATGTGGGTTGTATTTTCTTTTAGAAGTTCTAGAGCTACCAAGAGTTGTTAAGTTTGTTCTGCCTAGCATCAACTTCACCCCTTCTTTTTCACTCCTTAATAATCCTCCTTACCACTTATTTTTTATCTCCTTGTCCTTATCTCCCCATTCTTCTCCCCTTTATTGTAAACCCTTCTCTTCTAGTTATATTTCCCTTGCTCTTCCACTTTTTGTCTAGTTCCTTCTCATCCACTCATCATTTAAATTAATATATTTTAATGGATTATTAATTTATTTTATATTTCTATTTATTATTTGGGATCTATTAAAGAGTTACTAAGTTATTATTCATTAATGCATGACTTAGCCCAACTCAATATGTTACCTTCAAAGGACTCAATTTCAAGGTATTTAACTAGTTAACTTCTAGACCGAAAATTGGTAGATCACACATATAGGTTTCAACATAGTTTTACTTGAGGCATAGATATATCACTCAAGGTGTCCTCCCACACCTACAATCACAACATAAATAAGCTTTTATTCCTCATGGGATAAGGGTTAATGTAAACTATATACACCTATACTTATATGTATCTTTTTACTTATCAACCAAGCAATCATTTATTGTATCATAGAATCCATATGCACCCTCATGTTTAGGCAAGTAGGTCATCCACATCCCATAATTAGTCTAGATTTTAACTTAAAATATTGTCCTAGGATTATTATTTCCTCTACTACTATGATAATAAATAACAAGGGAAATCTCAACAATATTTTATAAAATGGAGCCTAGTAAAATGAGGGGGAAATGAGCACTACTTTCCTCCCCCTCATAGTTAATACTTCCTTCAATAATCACATAAGAAACTATGGGTATTGAGTCTTTAATTCCTATACATACTCTCATTATTCCTACTACATCAATACTTGATCTATTTTCATATTTCTAAGGTGCCTAGTCCTCATATTTAGGATTCTATAAGGCTTAAAATTTATTCTACCATTTCAACTCATATCTAGACTTGACCAATCTAGTATATGAGAGGATTTAGATAAATATCTCGTAATGAAGAAAAATGGAACACATTATGAATTTATGATAGATTGGATTGTATTGCTAATCAATATGCATTTGGTCTTATCCTATTAAGGACCCATAAATTGAGCTATAATATTTGATTCCTTTTCTATATTGAGAGAAATCTTGTTTGGTATTACTCTAATGAAAACCTTATTACCCACAATAAACTCTCTTGGTGCAATGGGTGTCAAATTAATTATTCTGATGATCTTGGGATTGCATCAATTTTGTCTAATCTTGTTGATCTATTTTTCCAAGTCCTAAAGCATCTCAAGGATACTAAAAACCTAGCCTTTGAGTCTATCCTAACTCAAATTAATTCTACAATGATGTCCATATAGAGCCTCATGGAGCACCATCCCTATAAAATCATGTTAGCTATTGTTGTAAGTGAATTCTACTAAACTAAGATATTTATCCCATAGGTTCTACTGGTTTATTATGGACACCCTCAACTTGTCCCCCAACATCTAGTTTAGCTTTTAGGTGGTAAACAATGTCTAGTTTAATTATGTTACTAAGGCTTGTTGAAAGGTTTTCTAAAACTAGGAGGTAAACAAGGAGTATTGGTCTAATATTAATTTCTTAATAATTTCATGGAATTTGGAAATCTCATCAAGATATAGTTGGATAACATCCTTGTATTCATAGGTGTGTTTTATGGGCATTAAGTACACGACCTTTGTTATCTTGTATACCACCACCAGGATTGCATTATGACTTTGTTGAGTTAGCAATAATCCAATAATTAAGTTCATGAAACTACATCTTATTTCCATTTGGGTATTTCATGAAGATAAAAAAATCCTTTAAGATGTTGATGCTTCACCTTAACTCTTTTGTATTTAAGGCATCTGACAATGAAAGCAACAATATCCTTCTTCATTATTGGCCAAAAGAAAAGCTTTTCTAGGTTAGCATGCATCTTCTTGACCCTAGGTTATTTTTTTTCTAACATATCTTGTGGTTAGTACACATATTGGTCCATTGAACCTCAATAACCCCTTAGGATTAAATTGATATCCTTTATACTTGGTTTCTACTAAATTTGCATCTTGGTGAGCTTTGACAAATCACTAATTTATTTTTTTAACTTTCCCCTAACCTATTTCTTTAGACTCAATATGATAACTTCCATGGACTAGGGATGCTTTCTTTTATTGAGGGTATATACCACCTTATTATCCTTCCAATTTATATATGATAACTCAAAATAATACTCATAGAGGAACTCAATCCATTGTCTATGATGATCATTGAGGTTTGGTTCTGTAAACAAATACCTTAAGCTCAGATGATGGGTCTTCAAATCAAACAATTTTCCTAGTAGGTAATGTATCCACATGGTTATAACATGCATGATAGCTATGAATTCTAAATCATGGATGAGATAGTTTATCTCATGATCTTTAAGTTTCTTGGGCTCATACACTATTACCTATCCTTCATACCTAAATACTCCTCCCAACCCCTCTATGGACACATTAGTGCAAAACAAAAATGGTTTATTGGGATCAATCATTTCTAGGATAGGGGCACTATTTAGAAGCCTTCTTAATTCTTGAAAGGTTGCTTCACATTTTTTAACACAAACTTCTTTCCTTTTTGCTGCAGGGAGGTGATGGAGTTTACAATTTAAAAGAATTTCCTCATCCTATGAGACCCATGAAACTTTACACTTTTAACACATTGTTTAGGTATTACCATTCTACTATCTCTCTAACCTTTTTTGGGTCCACAAAAATACCATTAAAAAATATCACATGGCCAAGATACTAAATTTTTGTTTAAAATATAGAGCACTTTAATATATTACCAAGTAGCTTTTGTTTTGAAGGTATTATAGGTCTTGACATAGGTGATCTTAGTGCTCCTAGATATTGTTATAATAGATCAAAGTTTCATCCAATAACACTCCAATAAAATTATCCAAAACTTTATAGATTATATTATTTATCAATCTCATTAATGAGGCTAGAGCATTTATTAGATTGAACAAAACTATTGTGAACTCATAGTGGCCATAATAGGTCTCAAAAGCCATATTATGATTGTCTTTTTTCTTGATTCTAAGTTGGTATTACCTAGTTCATAATTAAATCTTATAAAATACCTTGAATCCTTATGTTTGGTCAAAATTTCATCAATTAATATAGGGTAGCACCTATTCTTGATTATCAACTTGTTCAGCTATCAATAGTCAATGCATAAACACATAAAACCATCCTCCTTTTTAACAAAAACAATGAGTTTATCCCATGGTGACACACTAGGTTAAATCAACCCTTTATCCAATAATTCCTACAACCACACCTTTGGTTGATACAATTTTATTGTAGACAATTAATAGGGTGCCTTCAACATTGGCTCTAACACCGACAACAACTTTATGGAGAAATTTTATTGTCATGTCAAGGGTTGTCTTGGTAATTAATTTGTAAAAATATTTATAAATTCATATCTAATATAATGTTGGTCTGATGGGGGTTTCATTATCTCCTCTTTTATGCTATCTTGAATTTTAATGGTATACAACACACACCCATTTTGTACATTTATTTTCATAAGCAATTCAAAGATCATTCAAAAAAATATTGCATGGTGCATGTTATTAAAACTTGTTTGCTTATATTATTATTATATTATACCTCCTTGGAGAAATACTCTATATTAGGATGTATTGAACCAAGGAATTGTCCTAAATTCTAATTGATATTTGTGCTCCAATTTGAGTTTTAATAGAATTGGAAGAGATTGCCAATAGATTCTTAGAATTTCTACATTTAGGTTAGCTCTCCAATATCCTCATGGAATAATCCTATGCTAACCTACACTAATTTGCATTATAAGTAAAGTGCATGAAATTTTAAGGGTGCAAGATATTCAAGCAAATACAGGTTTTAACTTGTAGTGAGAAAAGTGTGTGATCAATCAACGCATGATCAAATGAATAACATCAATTTCCACTCATTCATTAGATTGAGAAATTTAAAAATGAATTAAGATATGGTATAGAAGGGCCATGCCATAACCATTGTGTATTTATTAAACTAGAAGGGCGGTGCCACTAATGGAATACCTAAATACTTGTCAATTTCTTATAATTTCATGAGGTCAAGTGGCTGAAATATTAGTACAATTATGATCCTAGGGCCCTATTTATAGTAAACAATTAACCCCAAGTTACCTAGGGTGATAAATAATTACTCCTAATAAAATTACATACTTGGGAGCAACTTTAACAAAGTGATGCACCACCAAGTGTTGCATGCCTTCAATTATGTTCTAACATGCTTAGAAGGCTTCTAAAATTACTTAGTGTGCCACTACATGCCAAAATATCACTTTCTAGAAGATTCACCTTTAGATCCATGTCTTCCAATTATCGTTATGTCTATTAAGTGGTTCACTCTAGTTTGGTAAGTAAATCACTCACATTTACAAGTGGATCAACAATGTTTGCTAAGTGAATTTCTTCCTTGAGTCAATAGATCTTTAATAAGTGAATTGGTACTTGGATTTCTACTCACTTAAGTGGATCTATCTCTATTCATATTTACTCAAGTGAATCTTATTGCAAGTGGATCTATCCCTATTCAAATTACTCAAATTTTGAGAGTCATCTACTATCTAATTTCTTTGTTATATTCTTCTTCAAATTTTGAAAAACTTACAAGTTTATTTTAAGGTACTACATTTATGGGAGATTCATGGGACACCAAGATCGATTGGAATAATATTCTAGATCCTACCTTTATCCTTGGACACAAAGTCTATAAAATTAGGATCTTTATGATAAAATTATCAAAAAATTTGGTTCTCCTTACTTGATATTATGTGGCAATAATCCCAAAAACTTCTACTATTGGTGCTTTGCACCTATACTAATGCAAGGTATTTTATTTCCCCTATAAGGTATTTAAAATTGTATTTTGATAGTTCCTCCTATTTTATGACTAGTTCTTGCATCTTGGTATATATTAGCTCCAACCTCTCATAGATCTCAGTTGCATCCCCTTAGCTTAGACCTTTTCTTCATCTAACATAGCATTTATCATGTCAACATTAAGGATGCACTTATGTTCATAAAATATACTATGCATCCCTATAGAAACTAATCCTTGGATATGCTTATTCGTTTCTTGAATTTGGATTCCTAATGATGGCAAGTTATCTTTACAAGTTTAAAAATTTCTCTAGACATCCATGATTTTTCATAGTTTCTTGAGTAGGTCCTTGGGATATATCGTGTGTTGTGGTGTCAAACCACTAATACTGAGATGAGTATTTTGAGGAATTCTTGATATTCAACCCTTGAAGATAGCTTCCTTCAAATATATTTTATCATTTTATCTACTTGTTCTAGTCTCTCTTTTGTGAAGGAGATCAATTGAATGTACTCATAAGCATTTTTATTTCTTCCTTAATCTTGTTCTATAGGGACTTAAGCTTTTGGATGTTCTAATTTGCCTTAAATTCTATGGTTTTTATGAAATATTTGAGGTTATAAACTCTATAATCTATTGGTATTTTACATTCAAGATCTCTTAGAGGTAGTTATACTTTTATGATAGTTGTTGCACAAGGTCTTATAGCCCTTGTTGGCTTTTCTTAGCTTAGAAAGTTAATATTTAAGGCCCTCAACTTGCATAATTAGTTGAACCACTTATAACTCAATCCTTTATTCCTTATTTGTGTTGTTTCATTGTTATCTATGAGACAACCAAATTTTATAGCCACGTTAAGTGTGAACTAATTTTCTAATTAGACATTTTGGTATGGGTCCATCTTGTCTAGGTATAGCTTTGACACTTTATTAGTCGAGTTATCAAGGGTTGTTGCTATTTTGGAGGGGTCAATTTATATGGATTAGACAATGTACACTTTGCCCTCTTTTCTTGATATTTTTTACTTCATAAACACTAAAGCCTTGGAGGTCCCCTAACTAAGTATATTATATTATATTTTCCACCTCTTCTCCTCAATGATGAGGATATCAAACTCCTTGGTGGTGACTATATCTCCAATTTCCTATGTAAAGGCTAAGCTTGTCCTAACATTCATACCAGTTGATGGAGATTCTCTTGTAGATCCAACTCCTTAGGTTGGGGCACTATACATCTTACCCACAAGAGGAGTTGCCTTGCCTATGATGGTGGGCATGTTGGGCATGCATAATTGGTTGGAAAAGTGAGTAAATTTAATTGTGTTTTGATGGATGGGAATGTAATGGATATGGTAGGAGTGGTGTGTGACACCAATTGTACTAAGGTGTCAGTGAGAGGTGACATGGTTGGATATGATAAGGTTGATGGAGATGATGCGATGTATGGAACTACTGGTAGTGAGGTAGTATCTTAGATGGTCAGAGATGGAAATGATATCATGTACATGGTTCCAACCATAATAATAACAATTGGGGATGATGTACCACTTGGAGAACTATATGCTACACTATTGGATGGTGAGAGAAGTGAATAAAAGAATGAAAAGAGAGATATGTAGGAATAAAATAAGAAAGGATATAGAGAAGGGATAGTGATGGATAGTGTTAGGGAGGTAAAAATGTTTGTAGTAGTGGCCATGTGACTAGAAATTTCCAACTTGCAAAGGAAGCCTTCTTGAGGGATTTTCTCCTCCTTCAACTTGAGTTATCTATTATTTTATTTTTTTTGTGGGGGAAAAAATTATTCAAAATATAAAACAATACATTCCACAAGGATTTCCAAGTGATCCAATCTAGCGTATCATATAAAATATAATAAATCCACCAAGGAAATCCATGGATCATTCTAAAAACAACATCGATAGGACACAAGAACCCATGACAATCAGGTTCCTCCACCTTGAAATCATATTTCCTAGTCCTCATGAATTAACTGATTAAGAAGTCTAGATTTCTCTTGATAAATATCATTCCAAATATCATCTTTCTAGTAAGGGAATCCTTTAGAACCCCACTTCAACAAACAAGAAGCCACTCTATTCTATTCTCTTGGGATATGAACAAAAGAAATTTTAACAAAATTCCCATCAAAGCTCAAAATCTATTTCACTATTCTAGCCATAAACCAGGAAGCATCCTTTTGTTTTTTTCTCAGAAGAGACACCACTATCATGGAATCATATTCACAAATAACCCGTCTCCATCCCAAAGAAAAATTTATTTCCAAATCATGAATAATTTTCAATGCTTCCATATGATTATTTGAATGAATTTCCTTTTACATAGATAAAAATAGGTGGGTCACGCCCTCACTATCATGGCCAATTTCTCATATACCAGCATTAATCAGGTTACCCCTAGAAGAACCATCCATGTTTATTTTTATAACACCCCTAGGGGGGACTCCACTTCCTTGATCTATTGACTTTCAATAAACCAATCTCCCTAACATGGCCTCTGGTTGTAGCTGGTGTTGATAAATAAAAATCCAATATATTGATAATCTGCCAATCGAAGCAAGTAAGAGGAGAACTCAAAACACACTTGGCCTCAATAGTCTCATTAACCATCCTTTTGAATCTAATCCATACTTGTAAAGCTCCAAGTTGACATCCCTAAAAAATTCTTTGATTGTGTTCCAAGCAAATCTACCAAAATATGAAGGAAGGACCAAATTCCAAGGGATTTTGAAGACATGAAGTAGAGGCAGGGGGTCTACCCAAACTTTCCAAAAACTCAAAAATAGAAGTAGCATGGATGATAGGCCTTTTCCATATTTTCCACCACAAGTTCCAAACCTCCAGGGAATATGAGCATTGGAATAAAAGATGGGTTTCCTCATTATTTCCACAAAGAACACATAGTGAAGGATCCTGAAAAAATATTTTCTAAATATTATCCCAAGTTGAACATTTCTTCTAACATAGAAGCCAAAGAAAAATTTACATTTGGGCCAACCAAACTTATTCCAAATCTTCTTCCACCAGGGGGACACAATCTCCTCTCTTCTCTGTATGATAAGGGTTTGATAACCCAGAGCAACTGTATATTTTCCTTTTGAATTATGGCCCCAAGAAAGAATATCAAAGTCTTCAATAGAAAACACAATATCTCAACCAAAATAGAAGCCAAAGTTTCATGATCCTCAGGATAGCCACCCTCTAGCCAGCCTTGTGAATCCCACCAGCAGTGAGTAAAAGAACTGCCAAGAGGACTTTATCACTTGAAGTCATCCACCTTAGACCAACCTGTATAAAAAAAAAATATCCCAAAGAAGATGAAGGTGGGGGGAAGAAGAAAGGATAGGAGGATGACTATCCCAATAATATTCCCAAAATAAGGTATTATTTCCCTTATTAACAATCCAAAAGAGACCCTGCTTAATAAGCATGGAACCTTTGTTTAGAGTATACCAAACAATGGAACCTTTCCCCATCAGCTCCAATATCGAAATCTCATCAGTCAGAGCACCACCAAAATATTTTAGGTTAAGAATTTTAGCCCAAATCTGATCAAGATTACTACACCACCTCCAATAAATTTTAGAAGCCAAAGCAAGAATATTAAAATTAGATTACCTCAAGCCAAGACCCCCCATATCTTTAGGGCAACATACAGTATCCCAACTAACCAGGCTTCATCTATTACAGTTCATGTTTCCTGCATATAAAAGTTTTCTAGAAAGAGAAAAAAATTCTTTGAGAAAGCACTTAGGAGTTGCCAAGATAGAAAACTTGTAAATAGTAAAAGCATGAAGGAAAAACTTCAAAAGCATTAATCTACCAGCAAAGGATAGCCATCGAAAAGTCCAATGATTAACCCTTGATCAAATTCTATCCAAAATACTTTTCTAGTAATCCCTTCCAAGTTAATTGGAAGAAATATGAATCTCCAGATACTCCACTGGCAAACAGCCCATCTGAAAACATAGAATATTAGCAATCCTATGTTGAATTTAATCATCTACATTGAAGAAGATCTTTAATTTCTTTTCATTAATAATTTTATGAGAGGTAGATATTTAAATATCTAAAGCCTTCCTAAAATTCATTACTTCCTCAATTTTTTCCCTCCCCATAAGAGTAGTATCATCGAAAAATTTAATGTGAGATTGGGATAAAGAATTCTATGCCCAAGACCATCCCTGGATAGCACCACAATTCTAAAAACTCTTGAGAAGTATGTCCAAATCTTCAGCCATAAGGATGAAAATATAGGGGGACAAGGTATCTCCTTGATGAATCCCCCTAGAGTTCAAGAAGAAAGTGGATGGTAAACCATTGATTAAAATTGCAAAGGAGGCCAAAGTCACACAACTCATGACCCATTCAATCCAATTATACGAGAACCCAAAAGCTTGAAGGATGTTCTACAAAAAATGCCAACTAACCCTGTCATAAGCCTTGGATATATCAAGCTTAATTAACATAGCCTTTTTCCTTAGATGTATCCATAGAGTGAATAGCTTTAGCAGAAACCACCACACCATCCAAAATTTGATGACCCTTAACAAACCCCCCTTGCTTAGGAGATATAAGAAAAACAAAAACTTTCTTCAGCCAATCCACAATAATCTTGGTTATAATCTTGTAAGTAACATTGCATAGGATGGAAAGACCCCAATGAGCTGGTATTTTTATATTTGGTAATAAGAGCAAGGAAGGTTGAATTAATAGCTTTAAGAATTTGCTTATTGACTTGGGATTCCTAAACAATTTTTAGCAGATCAGAAGATAACACTTCTCAAATTTCTTGGAAAAAATCTATAGGGGAACCATCAGGTCCAAGTGATTTACCTTTTTCATTTTAAAAACCACAACTTTAAGTTCCTCCATTGAGATGGGATCTGTTAGCATATTATTCATATCATTCGAGACCATCCTAGGAATACAATCTAAAATAAGCCTTATATTAATAGCATCATGAAGACCCTACTCAGACTAAAGAGAGGAGAAGAGCCTAAATACTTCATTAGAGATATCTTAAAAGGATGAGATATTTTCCCCTTGATCAGAAGTGAGACTATAGCATTAACATTCCTGCGGTATTTAACAAAATTGTGAAAAAAAAGGTGTTTTCATCCCCTTCCAACAACCAGTCAATATGAGATTTCTGCTTCTAGAACATCTCATGAAGCTCCCATTCAGTAAGATGACTAGAAATGAAAGCTTCCATTTCCAATAGATCCTTTGTCAATCTCATATTTAATTTGAAAAGTGATCTCCTCCAGGCTATCCTATAGTTTTTTCTTCTAAAAAATATTTTCAAAATAAAATTTGTTCCATTGCCTGAGTTTGAATTTAACAAACTGGAGGCTTTTGAAAAAAGTAAACATAGCAGTGTCATATTTGGGTTTCCCTTCGATTCACAACCTCTCCACGTATTCATACAAATCAATATCCCTGAGCCACATAAGTTGAAATTTGAAAGATGAATTTCTTGGCAATGAGAATCTCGAGGACTGAAAGAGAATGGGTCAGTGATCAGAGCCCCTCTAGCCTAGAATATCTAATAATGAATCCCATATATCATCAAACCAACTATCTAAAGTAAGGAACCGATCCAATCTTTCAGAAATAAAATCCATTTCACATCTTCTATTAGTCCAAGTAAAGAGCCCATTTTGAAGCTTCACATCAACAATATTAAGGAAATAAATATTGACCCACATAAAAGTAGAAGGGCCCAAAAACTCTACACCATAATTCTTCTCCTCTAGGGACATGATAGAATTAAAATTCCCAACCACAATCCAAGGAGAATTAGAAGCAATAAATTGAATGAATTTAAGATGATTCCATAAGAGGATTCTAGTTGATAAATCACTGGGGGTATACACATTAGATAGAAGAATAGAAGATCTAGATAAAAATCATGTAGCAACCACACAGAGACAGTTCCTATTGCCCACCCACCAAGAGAGAGTTAAGCTTCATGGATCCCACAAACATGCAACACCACCCACTGAACCCTAGGATCCAATAGTAATATAGTAACCACCTTTCCATATCTTAGAAGCAATTCTAACCATATCTTCACAAGATAATTTTATTTCTTGGATGAAAAAAATATTAGGTCTATGATCTCTTATTGAATTTTGAGTAGCTTTTTGTCTAGGGCTGCTACCCAAAACCCTCACATTCCAAGATATCACTTTTATTTTGAAGGAATAGAGAAGTGAGAATCTAATGTCTTAACAACACCAGACACAACTAAGGATTCCCCTATAAATTTTACTTTTTCTTGATATTTCTTTCTTCCTACTTTTACCACCTTCTCCACCCCACCTTTCTTTATAGTTTTTGGATGAATACCTAACACAAAAGAAACTTTATTTTTCTCTTCCTCTTTGACAATCTTGTCCTAGGAGGGTTCAAACCTAGTCTCATCCTCATTTCCCTCAATCAAGTTTTCAGCCAAAGAGGAATTATCAAGAACTTTATCAAGATAATCTGACACCTCTTTGGACTTATCTTCATTTCCTACAAGAGGGTTATCAGGAACCACCCCTTCCTTATCAAAATTTTATATTTTAAAAGGATTTAGGGAAAAAAAAGTACCTGGCTCTTGAATACAAGCATCCATATCAACTTCATTCCAGACTTGATCCTAAACATGTGGCTCCTCAAAAGTCTCAAGCACATCAAATCTATTACTAGAACCTCCCTTCCCAACACCTTTATTCTGATGAATAGAAGACCTATATCTTGAACAATACTTAACAATAATAAATCCATCAGAACCGTGCATCTCATTAACCATAGAAGCTTTTCATTTTCCCTTTGTAGATGCATCCTAAAATTTAGATGAAGAGGATGAAGTCTGAGAATTCACTTTCTTATAGTTTCTCTAAAATTCCCATATTCATGGCATATGTAGCATCAAAATGGGAGAGCTTCATAATCTAACTATTGGACCCAAGACATGTTTCCCAGTTTAATATCCAATGATTCAGGTAGTGGATTATTTAGATCTACTTCAACACAGAGCCATGCAAAAGAAGAAAATTTCCTATCCAAAGTTTGGTGAGATGGACCAACCAGTTTCCCAATAATCTCTGCAATAAAATGAATAATATTCTACCTCCAATATTCCATAGGGAGTCATGGCAAACAAACCCACACAGGAATCCTAGAAGGCATCTCCTCCACCAAATCAAATCCTAAATGCCAAGGTTTGATAAATAATCCATACTGATTGTGAAAGTAAGGACCCCCCTCAAACACTTTACTATGATCTACCATATGGGAAAGCACCACAATAAAATGCCCATTAGCTACAATAATAATCTCCATATCACCTTCAGGGCTCCAATTTCTCCTAACCCAGTTTTCTAAAAAAGGCATAGAAATTTTGAGACCCATGAATTTGTATATGAGCGCATGCTTAGACAAATATAAAACATCATCTGCAATAGAATAAGGACTAGTAACCAATACAAAATGATCTTTTTTTTTCTCCAAGCATCCATTATTCTTTGACTTCGAAGTCGAAGAGAAATTAGAAATAGGATCAAGGGTTGCATGCAACAAAAAATTCATCGCATTTGCATGATCATAAGAAGAGGCATCCTTATTCAAAACAACATCCTTAAAATACAAATATTAGGGGTCACCAAGACCCCTCGAAGCTGCCATATCTAAATCCAAACTATAGCACACCTTTCACCAACCAACATGCTAGTTTTCACAGAATTTTTTAGCATCGACCTGAAACCCTAGATGTTGCTCCTCCAAACAACACCCACTACATATCAGTTTTACTCTCACATATCCGAGTTATCTATTATTTTTTTGCTACCTCTCTAAACATAAATCAATAAATCCTTATATCCTTTAATGATCATATATCTTATTATCAAACAAACTAGTACCATGGTCATTGGTGTAGTAGAAATTATGATTTCTAGTGTCATTTTCTTCTTGGTTTTTTGAGGGTTTAACACACCCACTAATGCCTTACTAATTATCTTGCTCATTTTTACACTCTATAGGTGCCTTATTTCCTATATGATAGAGAATTCATCATAAAATGGGTTGTCTCTAATAGACTTGGTGATTTTATATATTTCATACCTCATCCTCTACCACATAAGGATTTTATGATTTTTATACCATAATTTCATGAGTGACCCTAACCTTTTATGATTCAATTTTATATCAAGGTCAAAGTCAATAGAAGGTAAGCCAATTTGGATGGTTGACATGCCAACTCTAGATTTCATACCCATGGCCATTTCCCAGAGTGAAAAGGGTCATTTATTCATCTAGGTTAGACTACTACTACATTTTGCTATCTAACTTCTCACCACATAATATTTTCTCAAATATTTTCTTTGGGTCATAGGACCAATGATCTTTCAACTATTCTAGACCCATTTCTCTTGATCGTTCATCTTCCATTGAGTGGAACCCCTATAGCTTTGGGGTCATATCCATTTTTGGTTACTTCAGTGGATACAAGGTGGTCTTCTTCTACCCCGTAAAATGCTTCAAGTCCACATAATCAAGTTTCCACATATATTCTAGGTTAAACATGTGATTGGGTATATGTGTAAGCAATTCAAAGGGTATGGTTAAAAAATTATAGAGGCAAATGAATGATTTAGTCATTCCCAAATAAAATTCTATGTTAAGCCATTTCCTATAATTCAATAGCTATCATGTCTCATCTGATAGTCTTGGTGCCTTCCCTCTAAACTTTTCATGATGACCTTGTAAACTCATCATAGAAGTGGTAGGAGGTCTTTCCCACTTCTTGATAGGGTATATTTATATACTTTATAGTTGATAGAGGTTGGCCATCATCTACCACTTAGTATTTTATTCAAAAAAAGGAATTATACTTGGGTCCCCCATCCTTTGTCATAATAAGGTTTTTGATTGATTCCTCAAACCAGTTACAATATCTCCCACATTGGGTGTTACTATATCAACTAGTTACATCAAGCTATAGAGCTCATTTGTTACCTTTAATATTTGAACCATGGTATGGTATATATCACCTGTATGTCTTAACCATTGAACCAAGTTCCCATTGACATCTCCCACCTAGTCTAGCTAAAGAGTGGGAAAGCAATGTTTATTTAAGTATAATAATATCCAAACTAGAGAAGAGGTCTAATTAAACTTCCTTTCCTCCTTGAAATTATTTAGTTGATTTTTTAATGATCTAAGATGTGTTTGGTTGATTCAATTATATGGGAGTATCCAATATAGGTTTGTATAGCATGAAGGAGTGTTATATGCTCTTTAGAGAACTTTAGATCATTCCTTTTCCCAATACCATGGCTATCCCTAAAAATATCATATGAATGTATTATTTAAATAAGCTCAACTCTAGTGGAATATTGAAGTTGGATGCTAAATCTAGTTTCTTTAGGTAAGGGATCAAGAAATCCACATAGTTGGGTTAGAAAATTTCAACATACTCCTTATGACTCCCCATTATATGTAGAAAGTATCTTATGTCCATCATGGGAGCCTAAAACTCATGCTCATGGGTTCATATTTTTTTGCCATCATATCTACCAATTTTAGGCAACTCTAGACTTGGGGCATCAAATTTATGGCTAAACCTAGTGTCCATTTTTTGCTAATTCTCTAGGAGTCATTTTGTGGCCCTAACTTAAACCTTTAGAGGGCATTTTTTCTCACTTGTATTATTGCATGTGTGTAATTTTCCTCCTCTACCCTTCAATAGGGATCATCATTGTACTCTTTGAGTCTCCTTGGAGGAGGTGAGCCCTATATCCTCCCTTTATCTCTTCTTTTGCAATCACCCTTCTAATGGTATAAATTTCCTTGATGTGATGGGATAGGTAAAAGTGGAATGATAGCAAGTGGGGTGGTAGTAGTGGAAATATTATGGTTTGTACAGTGAGGTATTGGTGGATGTGAAAGTGGTTTGCATAATGAGAAGTGGGTGGAAAATGGATGAGATGATGGAAAACTAGGAAAAAAGTTCATAATTGTTTATTTTAGAGGAGATGCAATTCATTCATGATTTAGGAGTGATTTGATCACAAAAAAATATTAACTCATTTGTTCCAAGAACTTGGAGGATTGTGTGAGGGGAAATGATTTGCTTAAAAAAATTAATTTATTAACTTTTTATGAGTGCTTGGGTGAGCTAAAACATTTTTAGCTTGGGTGAGCTAAAACATTTTTAATGATTTTTTCATAGAGTACAAGCAATTCACTTATCAAATTCGAGTGATTTACTCATTACATTAGAAATATTTTTAGGGTTTCCATGGAAGAGGTTTATTTGATTTATGAAAAAGGAGGGTTTTTTCTTGAGGGTCATGCCATTTACTTGGGTTCTTCAAGTGATTCATATTATGATGAGGAGATCAATGAACTCAACCTAAATGAAGGCACATACTATACTAAACAAGATATGGAGGAGGTACAGTTTGCTCAAGTCTTAGGCATGTAAGTTTTTTTGTGTTTGTACATGTAAGTGAAGGCCAATGATAAGGAAAGGGGATTTGCAGCCCCTATCTCACATGAGCTCTTTGTGTAGGGCCAATCATGCAAGTAATCAACCCACAAGGGGTCGATTTACCTATTTTGGTGATTGGCTCATATAACATAGGCTTGATGAGCACTTTGTTCACCTTTAGTGAGTGATTTACTTGCTAAAGTCAAGTGATTTGTTCATCCTCTATTTATTTTTACAATAAACCTAAAAGTGGTATTACTATGACATGTCAATAAGGGGAAGAAAAAAACATTAGAAATAACTAGGAACTTCATTAGAGGAAAAGGAAGGAGGAAATGGGATTTTTAGAAGTAAAAGAGAAAATAATATTTTATAAAATAATAGTCGTTACTATGTTTACATGCTTATGTACATTTTTTGTTGTAATATTTTCCTCTACATTGAACAAAATTATTTTCCATTCACAAAAATAAGCAACATTATTTCTTCCATGGAGGTGATTTTGTTGGTGTTTGGACCTACAATTTTAATAATCTTGTAGGGTCTAATCTATAAGGAATCAAATATCTAGTATACCCCTATTTTTTCTTGATCCTCATCATATTTAAATATGAAGTCTTCTTCTCTATATTCCACTTCCATGGCTCTTTTTTTGGTAGATTTATGTGTGGGTTTTGAAAGGGACCCAAAATATTTTACAAAATTATTACAATGCGAGCTAGGGAGGCAATATCCAAAGGGATATGAACTCAAAAAAGAGAAGAAATGCACTAGAAGACAATCCTGAGAGGACCATCTTGAAAAACTTCAAAATTAAAATACAATATCATCCCACACAAATAAAAACAAGGCGTAAAAGATTACAATAAGGAGTTCTACCCAAAATGGGCCTAGGACAACAAAAAAATTCAAACATAATTAATCCTACCCATGTGCTACCGAGATAAACACAAGCATAGGAGAAAATGAGCTCTAAATTGATCAACAACACAACCTCCTTGTCACTGTTAAGAGTATATTACATTATTTGGTATATGTCAATGTACCACCTTGGGTATATTATTAGTAGATTAGGAGTTTATCTTGGGTTAAGTAGTTATTTGATGGAGAAGTAATAAATGCACAAGTGTTAGAATGTGCAATGATGTAAATTTGCATGTAATCCACATGTACATGAATCATAGGATAGGTAGATGAAGAGTCATGGGTAGAGTAAAGGTCAAGAAACATATCTTCCTATATATACCTTTATTGTATAGAGATGATATAGAAGAATATTGTAATAGCAAGGAGAAAACTATAGAGTAGTGAGTAGGTACAATGTAGCTTTCCCTTTAAAATTCTAGTGTTCAAGTCCTCCATTATATTACATTGTACTATTTTTGTGAGCTTTCAATAATATCATATTTTTTAGTTATTGTAGAAGTCTATCATATTATTTTCCAATAAATTATAGTGCTATTATCATATACTTATCATAGCTTACATATTTTACATCTTGTGATTGCATTTCCTTTATCATACATTATTAAAATTTAACAGTGGTATCAGAGCACATAGTAGATCAATAGGAAATAGGGAGAGCCACAAGAGAGATTGAGAGGATTTCAAAAATCTCATTTCCAAAAAAAATTAAAATTGCATTAGCTAGAATCTTTTCACAGAGTTGCAAAAAAACTTGTGAAGACTATGATTCAAATTCCACTAGATTGAAAAATCAACTAGTGAAGATTCATTATATCCAAATTTAAGGTTTCTTCCATTTAAATTACTAATAGTTTGTTGCAAAAAAAGGAGATTCAAATAAATTTGGGAAGCTTCCTACAAGATCTAGGAAGAATATCTTCTTTGGAATCAATCTAGTACATGAAGCAACAAATAGAAGAGGAGGATATTTATGAGACCTAAGGAAAGGTCATGTTGTAGACATGCACATTGTAGAAGAGAGAAAATTCCAGAGAAGCCTTACTATAGATTGAAGAAAGAAGAAACTCCAGAGAAGATTCCTGAATAATATTGGAGGTTGGTGATCTCCATTGAAGATTGAAGACTGCATATTATAGATTGAAGGGGAATATAGTTCAAGAAGATGAAGATACCCTCAAGATATCTCATTGAAAAATTTCTAGTCTTGGAAGATAGAATATTGAAGAAGGACTAGAGAAGGTCCTATTCTAGATTTTAGTAGCATTATATTTTAGAGATCGAATAGGGAGATCTCATTGCAAAACTTCCATAGTAGAATATTGAAGAAAAGGTATCATTGAAGAAGACCAAGAAGCTATGAGAATGAAGACCCTAGAGAAGAGGTCTCAAGGAGAAAGAAGGAGAAGGATAGGAAAGCCTTATTATAGAATTTGAAGAAGTCCATTGAAGGAGTTTTGAGGAACATACATTGGAGAAATTCACTACCAAGGAGAAGTTCCTGATAGTGAAGAACTTGGGACAATTGTTGCCATCCGATAACAAGCCCAAGAGAGAAGGATTTGGCAAGAATATTGCCAAATTTTGGAGGAGATTTGTGAAGACCTCAAAAATTTTATATTATTAATAAGAAAGCCTAAATTAAATTCAGAATTCGAAAAATATGTTAAAGGATAAAGTAGCTAGACAAAGACACCAAATCCTAGAGATTTTAAGATTACCATTGAAGGCTTGAAGGCTATTTTCGAGAAAGGATGGTGTTGGTTTCTACAACATAAATTTGAAGGGCTCAAGAATAAGAATATCAGTTGTGATTTGGAGGATTTTCCTACCAAATTTAGGAGATTAGAGGATAGCATTCCATAAAATAAATTTACAAAAAAAAGGCAATAATAAAAGCAACATTACTAGTTGTAAAACTTCAGATTTACAGAGTGCATTCTGAAGGAGAGTTGAAGCCACCAAACTACAATTCCAGGAAACAAGCTAGAGGAGTTACAAAGTTGTGAATTTGTGAGTTAGAGAGTTGTTTCAGACAAATAAGAATATCTACAATTTTTAATAGTAAAGGGCAGTAATTTAGTGAATCAAATCACCAAGACATCCATCATTTATAGAGGTCAGTAAGGTAAGAAACTTTGGTGCATAATGTTCATTATTTAAAATGTACTTATTCAGTTATTATTAAGTTTTGTTAAGCACCATATTAGAGTTTAAAAGTTGCAAGGATAAGGTTACATATTAAAGTCTTCAAGGGAGTACAAAATATAGTTTTTACAAGGGTTAAAAACTGTACCTTAATAGAAGTTAGATATATTTCAATAATAAGAAAATATCAAATTTATGCTATTCATTGAAAGTAAGAAGACATTATCCTTAAGTGAAAGTTGCATAGACTATAGTGCATATTTCAAGTTATTTTAAGAGTTCATTTACAGTATTAATGAGGAGAGATTGCTATTTCACTATACCAAATATTAAAGGTGCACTAAGTATTTAAGTGAAGGTGAAATTTAGTGCAAGGTTAAGCCATTCTAAAGGATTAAGAGCTTGGATTTATTATTAAGTTAACCAAGAAAAGAAGAGAGTTTTCTAGTAAGGAAGACAACATCAAATCATCCCCTACCTACAAGGAGTAATGCAAAGTAGCTACCTCATCAAATAAGAAAGAAAGCTTGCAGTAAGAGATTTAAAGATCTTAGATATAGGTGCAAATTTAATATATTCTATTCTAACTATTGTAAAACTATTTATATTAGTTTCTTACACCATAATATTCTTGTCCTAGGTAGAAAAGGAGGACAAGCTTGAGTTTCTCAAGGACACTACAATAGCCAACAAGACATGTCTACAAAATGGTCATTAAAGGAGAAAAATTTGAGCAAGGTAGAGATCCATCGAAGGGCTCACATTAGCCAAGGTTCAAGGTGTCTAAAGACACCAAAATCCATCAGCAAATCAAGCGCCTACAGTAGCATTAACCTACAGCATAAAATATCTACATAAGAAGCCCATTATCCATAGCATATCTATGTCAAATGATAGCACAAATAATTTACATAAGGAAGCCATCATTGCATATTGACATAGAGAGGATAACACTAAGGACAACATATTGCAGTAGAAAGAAGGAAGTTACAGTTAAAAAATAAGGTGCATTACCCAAGATTTATCTTGGATGGACCACCAATTGAGCGCAAAGATATTTTAAGCACCTACAACCACCATTGGAGTGCCATATAACCATCATTATAGTGCCCTAAATCACTATTGAACTGGAGCTAAATTCATGATAGTAGCATCATCGTTCACCTAAAGAAAGCATTGGAGACAAGATACAACAATACATCCATTGGCAATAAGTATGTAAGGATTAATAGATGTTGAAGGGAGTCTTACATGCAAGCGAAAGGATTTCCACTTGGCACAATAGAACAAAGAACCCATATATTCCATAACACCTGGGTAGGAAGGAAGCACTCATGAAAAAGTAATGTCTATTCTTTAAGCGTTGGAAAAAATAATTTGGAGGTTAGAAGGCATATTCATCATAGCTCATCATTTAAGGAGAAATAAGCATTGAAATAATCTTAACAAACAGCATTCAAGAATACAATGCCATGTGGGTATAACCTCAAGGAGCATCAAAGCTATTTAAGTGCCCAAAATTGAATGAGGTAACAGTGAATTGAAAGCATGCAGTCAAGCATCAAGATCAGAGTGAAAGTGCAACAAGAGGCTATCATAGAGGAGCATCATTCGAAGGAGAGCATTGACTACTCATGTTGTAATTTCAAGACCGACACCATTCAAAAGAGAGCATTTAATGCTCATGTTCTAAGGTGAAGATCAACGTTTGGATTATGAAGTCACAACACAGGCTAATCAACTCACTCGTTAAAAGATATATCATCTAATAATTACTTTCCTTAAATATAGGAAGTTATAAGGTGCTTAGTATAAGGTTGAAAGTTGATTATTAGTACATTGAAATATCAACCTTAGAAATATAGAAGTTAATTAAAGCAAAGGAAGTATTGCTTTAGATTCACGCATTAAAATATTTGTAAATAATTAAGTAGGAGATATAAGGTATTTAAAATTGGAAATTGAATTATTAATTTGCAAATATTATTATTATTTTCTAAAATTCCAAACTAGGGAGATATAAGGTATACTACATCAAATTTTAGTTTATTGGAATTTAGAAAATTGAACTATTAAAAATTAATGTTAAAAGAAGGAAGTTCATTGATTGCCTAAAAGAGTTGGAATTAATTGGTTATATTTATCTCATACTCATACTACAAGGATATAATAAATCCAACAATGGAGAACTTCATCAAATTGAAAAGTGCAATTTAAACAGGAAGAATTAAGGTGAATTAGGAATTGAACATTATTTTCAAACTTGTCATCAAACCATTAGGGATACAAAATGAATTCAACTCAAACTAAGTCTAGCTAGATTATAGCAAAGTACTTTATCAAGATTATAGCATACTCTAATTAGGAAGATATAAGGGATACTAAAAAACCTAAGTTTGAAAAAGGTTTTATCAAGTTAGTTCATATGCTCTAAATTAGGGAGTTATAAGGTAGTCTAAAAAGACCATCATGACAACTAACAAATTCTTCCTCACATAATATCAACTATTTAAAGGCCCAAATTACTCCTCATGGAAAAACAAAGTAAGAAAAATTCTAATAGTTGAAAAACTTTGAAAATTTGTCAAAGGAACAATAACTAAACCTAATGCAAGTGATAGTGAGATTCAAAAGTTTGAATAAAGTGATGCAAAAGTATTAATGATAATAACTTTTGCCATTACAAACAAAATACAACCTTTATTATTTCAACAAGAACATCTATAGAATATTGGAAAACCGTATCCAAAATATTTGAAGAGAAGAATAAAGCCACTATCTTAAATATTCAAACGTAATTACATTCTTTGAAAATGAATAGTGGTGAAAGCATAGAACTATTCCTAAGGAAGGTAGTAGATATTAATGGAAAATTATTAACCTTAGGGGAAAAGGTTGAAGATAAGTTTCTTGTTCAAGTAACTATGAGAGCACTTCCAACAAATTACAAGAATCAAGTTACATCTTTACAAATCCTAAGTAAAGATACATATTTTAATGAGTTAGTCAATATTCTTCAATAATATGAGGTGGAAAATATAGTTAAATATGAAATGACTAACAATGCATTAGTTTCAAAATATAATCCACAGGGAAACGTTACCTCATACTCAAAAGGATGAAGACCTTGGAATAACAGACATTGTCATGTATGCAAGAGAAAATTACATAGCACTAATTACTGTAGATTCAATCCTAGAAAACAAAATTAGGGAAATAATATAAACTATAGAATCCAATCAAATAGGACATTCCAACCAAGGCAATATCAAACTCAAAATAATCCTCATCAGCAATAGTTTCAACATCCAAACAATTATCCTCAATTGTAATATCATGAAGGGAATTAGAAAGGACACCTAGCTCAAAGGATTCAAGAAATTGAAAAAATAGAAAAACCTACAGTTGAACATGAAATTAAAGCTCTCTCAGTAAAGATAGCATTTTGTGAATATACTAACCACTTGCTTGAGCAGGACACAAACAACAGAGAAGGAGAACTCAAATTCTAGAACCAATATGAATATTCGTATTGAAGACTAAAGTCTTCAATACTCAAATAATGTAATATAGGAGGTGTTAGAGTATATTAAATTATTTGGTACATTCCAATGTACCACCTTGGATACATTATTAGATTAGGATTTTATCTTAGGTTAAGTAGTTACTTGAGGGAGAAGTAACAGATGCACAAGTGTTAGAATGTGTAATGATGTAAATGTGCATGTAGTCCACATGTACATGAGTCATAATATTGGTATATGAATATTAATGGGTAGATTAAAGGCCATGAAATATATTTTTCTATATATATGCCTAGAGAGGATATAGAAGAAGATTACGATAGCAAGGAGATTAATATAGAATAGTGAGTAGGTACAATTTAGCTTTCCATTAAAATTTTAGAGTGTTCAAGTCCTCCATTATATTGCATTGTACTATTTTGTTAGCTTTTATTAATAGCATATTTATGAGTTATTGCAGAAGTCTATCATCCTATTTTCCTACATATTACAATGTCATTATCATATACTTATCATAGCTTGCATATTTTACATCTTGTGGTTGCATTTCCTTTATTGTACATTGTCAAAAGCTAACAGTCACAAACCAATTTATAAGGGGATGATTTTGGTCTCACTTTATCCACCCATAATGCCTTACGTATCTTAGTATACCTATCCCTTTATGACTTTGAGAAGGTTCTTTTCAAGATTCTTGTGAGGTTTTTATTAGTCAAATTGGCCAAACCCTTACCCTAAGGGTAGTGATTCGATGACATATTGAGTAATAATCTATATTTAATGTAAAACTTCATCATCTTAGTCCCATTTAAGTAGGTGTCATTATCTATAACTATGACAATTGATGTTCCAAATTTGGTGATGATAAATTATACCAATTGAACCATTATTTCTTGAGTAGATTCTATAGCACCCTAAAATTGGTGTAGTAAAAACTTAAATAATTACAATTACTCTAGTAAATATTCAAATTCAAATTTCAACCCCCAAAACCGCTCCCAAATCATCGTTTAACCCATTTCCTCCTTTCTCGCGTCATTTTTAGAGTTTGTTTTGACCGTTTGACGATATCATCACCGATCAGACGATATCGCCTCAGATCGGATGATTTCGTCTGGACTAGGATGTCTAGACGATCTTGTCCCAAAATTGATTTTTCTCAATTAGCCTTTGTTCCAACGACGTCTCTAATCTAGGCAGAAGCGTGTCTATGCCGTTAGAGACCCTCCTCGTTGGAGATCTCCCAAATTGGGATGATCTCCAACCTCCTAACCTCCCTCCTAAGCCTATTTAAACTTAGGCCCTCCCCTTAACCTTCCCCTGGCTGAATTTTCCTATAAATCGACCTTTACACGCATTAGAATAATCTGTATTACCATCTACATTTGTTGCATCCAATTTTCTTGCAGGAACCTTGTCATTTTTCAGTCGGAGCAAGCTTACATCATCACAGACGATCTTGTTCAGATCGGAGACGATCCTGTCAAATCAGAGATGATTTCGACTGCAATCATCATTGGGGGCAATCAGTGCCCAGAGTTTGCATTTTCCTCTTTTCATCTATTGTTTTATTCTGCAACTAGCTAGTTTATTTATTATTTCTTATTACTTTGCATTTTGGAGTTCACCCATGTAGCTTTAAATGCATAATTAAATCATGAATTATCATCAAATCATTGTAATTTTTTTGCATTCCTATTTTGTTGATTATCATCATTTTAACATCTTTATTGTTATTCTACATCATTGCCCTCTATTAGAATAGTTGCATTTTTTGTATTTTGTGTCTACTTCTCTGATTGTAGGTCTTTGACGAATTCGTCTAATGAATTCGTCAAATCTCAGATGATCTTGTCTGATAGCAGACGATCCTGTCAAATCAGAGGTGATCCTGACTGCTTCAAGAATCAGAATCTCCATCAGACGTCCGGATCAGGTATGGTTCTGTAATTTAGCTCTTTCTCTCTGTTTTTGTTCATATTTGTCTATTGTATTTCATCTAGTCTGCATTTTCATAATAGAACAACTTAGATTCATTTGGCCAAACCTAGGACTCGAATGTTTAAAGATAAAATTGAACACATAAAACACATTCCCAACCTAGGCGTGGAAATTGCCATTCAAACGTTTCCTGGTGAACCCACCATCCATCGAAAAATCACCATAATACACCTCCCCCGAGAGGCGGGACCTTCGCAAGGCCTCTCAGTCCGAGGTACCGCGCCATCCTTTTCCCATCCTCCTTCCGGGCATGGATCCTATAGCCTGAAGGTAAGGATGCAAAAAAATTGGAGCTATACATTTTGGTGAACCCGACATGAATGCATTTAAAACCTTTTGAAAACAAAACAAAAAAATAAAAATAAAACAACCAAAAAAACATAGATGCATTTAAAATCATTTAAAATACTAAGTTGCATATCATGTTTAGATGGTAGCTCCTAAGAAAATATTAGCAGTTACTATAAATGTTGAAAACCAATTAGCAGCCATAGAAATCAATTTTGTGCTTAATGTACCTGAAATAGATAGAAATCAACTTTTGTGGGATGAACTTGATAGAAGACTAGGTGTCATTTCATCTAGGTCAACAAAACTTAAACAAATCAAGAGGCTTGTCCTAGATAGAATCCTGGATCCTCATCAACTTGTCTTTTATCATGAACTTCAGAGAGCCTTCCATAGATGGTTAGCTTATAGGAGAGCTCTTGTGTCTTCAAAATTTTTCACCTTCGAGGAATACCTCAAGAACGTAGCCACTATACACCAGTTCCTAGGTCGTATAGAAGACCAAGAGGTCGTTCTTACGGATAGGGAAAGATGGAATAGAGTTCCTCGAGCTGTGTTATATCGAGAGTATTGCCACGAGCTTTACTTCTATCAACCAGAATCTGAGACAGATAATATCACTATAGCACTTTTTATTAAATTCTTGAAAGAAAATTTTCAATTTGAATAAGAACACTTCATGACTCTTGAAGAACTTGAGCCCATTAATGACATTTATAAATTATTTATAGAAAACTAGATCATTGCTTTCATTATTTCTTGCATTTATTGTGTTGTTTGTTATCTTTACAATATTATTACAAAAACAAGAAAAACTAAAAAACATAACAAAAACCAAAACATTTCATTTTAAATTTTTATAGTAGGTATATAATTAATATATACCTCTTAAGCTTGTTGCATATATATATATATATATATATATATATATATATATATATATATATATATATATTTGCTGAAATCTAAATTTAAACACAATGCCTAAACTTAGGAATGGTAAACAAACTGAAGGAGAAGAAGAAGATTGGTTAGAAGATAAAACTAGAAACCCAAATGTCCTTCCTGAGGATCCAATTTCGAAAGGAGAAACTCTAGATCAACCAGAAGATGACCTAGGTGAAGATAATGAACAAGAAGAAAATATTAAAGAGGATGGATCCTCATCCCCTAGAGTAGCTCCAGATGGAACTATTGCTTTTGATAATTTAGATCATTTTTGGAAATTTTTCAATAATAACATTGGCGCTCTTAATATGGCAGTTCGTATTGATAAAGGGAAAATTAGTGACACTCAAGCAGCCATGGAACATATGTTTGATGTGCACACTAATCCCTTGTCTTTTATTGACCAAGAAAGTGATAAGGTTGGACCATCCAATAGAGATATGGTCACTATGATTCAAAACATGCCAAAACAACAGGTTACCCAACCTCCTAAGGAACCTGTTATTGAGCCTAAAATCATTCCCACACAAAATAAAACTTCCTTCACTGCTTTACTTCGCCAAACTATTGATCAATATGCTTCAAGTAAACAAAAACCTAAAATGAAGCCAAACACCAATTTTCAACAATATGGGATACAACATAATACAACTTCAAAATTCCTTCATAACACCTTTCCTACCAACAATTTACACAATAGCAATATAGCATCTAATATGCATGTCCCTCCATCGTATGCTCACAAATCCCATATCAATGCCCTACTCGAACCAATATGGTGGGCAAACTAGTAATCCGGAAGCCATGGTGAAGCAGTTAGCTTCCCGCATGGACCAGATAGATCCCTACCGTCCCTCGTACAATTATCGAGAGATATGTAGTCAACATTTGGATCCCATAGTTGTGGCACAACCGTACCCTAAGCATTTTCCCATGCCCATCCTGCCTATATATAAAGGAACCGAAGATCCCATAGAGCATCTTCGCATGTTTAGGATAGCATGTCATGACATATCACATGATGACTTGCTATTACTAAAAATGTTCCCAAAAAGTTTAGGTGGAATGGCATTAGAGTGGTACTATCAATTGCCCACTCATTCTTTGAGAAACTTTGAAGAAACAGTTTGTAATCTTTTGTCCATCAATTTAGTGCCTACATCGAGAGGCATGTCACCATTAAATATTTATACAACTTAAAACAAGACAAAGATGAATGTTTTGCTGATTTCTTAGCTAGATGGAGGCAGTTGATAGGAAAACTGCACTTTGTGCTACCTTATAGGGAAATGTTGGACATTTTTATCAATAATTTGCAAGAACAAATATCTTATGAGTTATCAACTGCTACTTTAACTACCTTCGATCAAGCTATAGATTTAGCTCTAAGAGTAGAAGATGCCCTCATTAGGAGAGGCCAACTTAGGAAGAAGGATGATGAGAAAACATCCAAAAATCAATATAAAAACAAACAAGTCATAGGTGATGGAGTCATTGACAACAAAAATGTTGCTAATATCAATGCAACGAAGACAACAGAAAAATTTATATTGAAACCTCCTGATAAACCTCCTCGAGAGTTTACTAGATTGAATCAACCATTATCAACTATTTTACCTCAATTACTCGAAAGAGGTTTGATTCAATTACCACCTATCCGAGAACCTGATCCAACCATACCCGGATACAGAGATGACTTACACTGTGATTTCCATAGAGGACCTGGACACTCTACCAACGCTTGTAAAAGGTTGAAACATAAAATACAAGATCTTATTGATAATAATGAAATGGAGGTGCAAGCTTTCCAACCTAAACAAAATGCTCCTAATAATGCTCAAAAGACCATTCCCCAAAATCAAAATCAAAATGCTAATCAATCATTAGACATATTTCAACATCCTTTACCAAGACATGGTAAAGAGGTGGCCAATCAAATTGAGCATCATAATGTTCCCCCTCCTACCCGATATGTAGGAACTATTAGCGGACAATTACCTATTCAGGATCCTCAAACATTTGACACAACCTTATCCCTGGTCACGACCAGGCCCCTACATAATTTTCAAACTCTAGATCCTAGTGATATAGAATCAGATACTGAAAGTGAAATAGACATCACCTCAAACCAATCGAATAGTTCTAAAAATGAATCAGATCCTATTCAACCTATCACGGATGCTATGGTTCCAGAAGAACCATTTCCTAGAAGAGTTACTACTCGACCCTCTTCTAATCAATTCCTCCCTAATGAACAAGCCATAAACGCTCAACCGAGACCAGTTCAGCGTCTTCAATATAACATTGTAGGTACCATTGGAGTCGTTACCCGACAACAGGCTCAAAATTCTCAACAAGAACCAAACCATAATGATGGATCAACTCCATTTGTTTTGAAAAATCCCAATAAAGGGAATCATGCTTCCAATGTTCAACCTAAACCCCCTTACAATATTAATGAGCAATTATCCAATACTACAGCCATAATTTCCCTTTTGGATTTATTAAGATCTTCTCCTACCCATAGGGATGAGTTTATGCTTACATTAAGCCAAATGATGGTACCTCAAAACATTCAACCTGAAGCCATGGCCAATACTATCATCACTAGAGAAGTCGATTGTATTGACTTTCGGGATAAAGATATCCCACAACACGGTTTACATAAGGATAATCCCTTATATATTACTACTCTAATTGGAGATGTAGTTGTTAAAAGAGTCCCGATTGATAATGGTTCATCTCTAAACATTTGCACTTTTGACTTCTACCAACGATTTGGCTTTAGAAGTGATGAAATGAAGAAAACTGACATGATTATCAAAGCTTTCAATGACGAAACACAAGAAACGTGTGGAGTTATTACCATCCCATTGCAAGTTGGTCCTAGAACCTTAGATACGACCATGTTTATTGTACATTGCCCCGCATCGTACAATATACTCTTGGGTCGTCCTTGGATCAATGCAATGCGGGCTATCCCATCAACTTTACACCAATGTGTTAAATTCGAATTTAAAAATCAGTTGGTCACTATCCATGGTGACCCTAGACCCTTTGATATGTGTGCTTTGGCAGAACATGTTGGAGTGCAATTTTGCCCCGCTCTGTCATCCACACATCCTAGTTCTTATTTTTCATCTAAACGTGTGAAACACACACACATAACATCATCTACCCCATCAACTACACCTATACATTTAACTCAACAATATTCTGAACAAATCACATTAGAACCTCAAAAAGATCTTCAATCCACAACCAATCCTTCATGTTCTATCCCTATAATTTCAAAACCTATAGACCCATTCATTAACACTTCCACATTATCAACATCTATCATACCTTCCACATCTAAAGATATAGGGAATGATCCTTCTACATCTTATGCTCTTTCTGATGAACT
Source organism: Wollemia nobilis (assembly GCA_028583015.1). Classification (NCBI taxonomy): domain Eukaryota; kingdom Viridiplantae; phylum Streptophyta; class Pinopsida; order Araucariales; family Araucariaceae; genus Wollemia; species Wollemia nobilis. Next base: position 4,552,890 of record JAQPPZ010000049.1, read on the forward strand.
TTTACCAGATTTATCCACAATCTTAATATCAAAAAAAATAAATGCTTTCATGCAAGATTCAATTCTTTTAAATAACTTGCCACCATCTCCTCGTACCTTGGGCCTCCCACAACCTATGGGAAGTACTTACCAAGTCGGGAGTTGTGCCTTCATTTATAAAGGATATGACTGGGGAAGAATACCTCGAAATATCAAAACTCATCATGATGGATATGCTCGGTGTTATTTTACTAATGAGTATATTAAAGCTAAACCTATAATGCTTAAAATGGGATATAAAGGGAAAGGCTTGGGACCTTTCCAAAATGGCATGAAAGAACCTTTCGAGGTAGAACCGTGGCCTGCCCGCTGTGGTGTGGGCCTATTTCCTAGTAAGGGTCAACCCTTTCCTTTTGAATATGATGATCAACTCATATGTTATCAAGATTATTTAGATAGGCATGATGATTTGCCTCTAAAAAATCAGCCATTTACATGTAACATGCTATCCATAGCTTACCCTGAATTGATTGCTAACTCCGATGAGGAGTTGGAAGGAGATATCTTCCACGATGTCTCTGTTGAAGAGATGTTACACAATGGATTTTATTTTGATGGTTCTATACCAACTATAGCCTAGCTTGAGGCCACTAATCCTCAAGATGAATTATCCAACTTAACCTTAAAATAATTACAAGAATTGGGCGTCTCACCCACCCCACCTAATTTTGAAAGAGATCTACACATGGAAGTAGAAAACGTCATTAAAGTTAACATTGGAACTGAGGATAATCCTCACATAATCAATATTGGGTCAGAATTAAGTCACGAAAAACAAGATCAATACATTGCACTCCTTAAAGAATATGAAGATGTCTTCGCTTGGACATACGAAGATATGCCAGGTCTGGACCCTTCCGTAGTCATGCATCATCTAGTAGTCCATCCGGATGCTAAACCTGTTAAACAAAAACTTAGAAAAATGCATCCCAAAGTGGCATTGCTAGTCAAAGGGGAGTTAGAAAAACTCCTAAATGTTGTTTTTATACAAGCTATTGATTATGCTGAATGGATCTCCAATGTAGTTCCAGTCACCAAGAAAGAAGCCACCAAAGTTAGGGTTTGCACAGATTTTAGAGATATTAATGCTTGCATGCCCTAAAGATGATTTTCCTCTTCCAAACATGGATCAAATCATTGACTTTACTATCGAGAGTGGGATGATGTCCTTAATGGATGGATTCTCCGGTTATAATCAGATCAGGATAGCTCCTGAAGATCAGGCTAAAACAGCCTTTATTACCCCCTGGGGTACCTTTTGTTTGGAAAGTGATGCCATTTGGCTTAAAGAACGCAAGTGCAACCTATCAACGAGCTATGACTTATATCTTTCATGATATGATGCATGATATCCTACATGATTATGTAGATGATATTATAGCTCACTCTATTAAAGAAGATGATCATTTAGATGATTTGAGAAAAGTTTTTAATCGATTAAGATAATATCTTATTCGATTAAATCCAACAAATGCATATTCGGAGTTAAGTCCGGTAAGCTATTAGGGGTTATAGTTTCTTTACGTGGCATCGAAATTGACCCTCTCAAGATTGCGGCTATCACTGATATGCCCGCACCTACTAATATATCTGAGTTACGAAGTTTACAAGGTAAACTTCAAGCTATCCGTCGCTTCATCAATAAGTTGGCGGACAAAACCGGTCCCTTTCTTAAGCTCCTTAAGAAGGATGTCCCTTTTAATTGGGACGACGAATGTAAAGAAGCTTTTGAACTTCTCAAACACTACCTCCTTACCCCACCGGTGCTTTCACCACCTAGACCTGATCGCCCCTTTCTCCTGTATATTTTAGCTTTAGATTCTGCCTTAGGAGCTATGTTAGCTCAGCTTGATGATGCAAAGAGAGAACATGCTAATTATTATATTAGCCGAACCTTCATCAGTTATGAAACCCGCTACACAGTGTTAGAAAAACTATGTCTAGTAGTCATTTTTGCTACGCAAAAATTATGCCATTATATGCTTAGTCAAAAAACTTATGTTATTGCTAAATATGATCCCTTGAGGTATCTCATGAGTCGACCTTATTTATCGGGTCGTACAACCAAGTGGGTTCTTGCTCTAAGCGAGTTTGACCTCACATTCATAGGACAAAAGTCTATTAAGGGTCAAATCATAGCAGATCAATTAGTTGCTACACCCTTAGAGTCTACCCATCCCCTCATCATTGAGTTTCCTGATGAATGCCTTCAATTAGAGGCAGACCATATTGAACAATGGTCCTTATACTTTGATGGAGCCCGATGCATGAGTGGGGCTGGTGCGGGTATTATTTTAATATCCCCACAAAAACACATCATTCCTCTGTCCTTCAAATTAACATTTGCTTGCACCAATAATACTGCTGAATATGAAGCTCTAATCCTTGGATTACGAGCTACCTTGGCGCTAAAAATTAAACATCTATTAGTTTTTGGTGATTCTCAGCTTGTCATAAACCAAATTAATGAAGTTTATCAGACCAGAGATGATAAACTACGCCCATATAAAGCCTATGTTTTACAATTAATGTCTCTATTTGATCAAGTTTCCTTGGAAGCTATTCCTAGAACTTGCAACCGTGCAGCTGATGCTATGGCCGCAGTTGCATCTCTCCTGCCCTTGGAGTTAGATGACGAATATGCCACTATCATTATTCATCGACTCCAGGAACCCGCTTCAAATAAGTCATGCTTAGAACCTTTGGATGTGTTTCTAATCAATGAAACTACTCCTGAACCTTGGTATATAGATATATTTGATTTTCTTCAAAATGGGACTTTCCCTACCAATTCTAATAGAAACCAGTGTCGGTTATTACGTAGACGAGCAAGTCGATTTGTAATAATTGGCAATACTTTATATAGGAGATCTTTTGAAGGTATCCTATTGAGATGTTTGAATCCAAAAGAATCCAAATCAGCCTTGAGTGAAGCCCACGATGGATCTTGTGGAGGACACTTCAGTGGTAGTGTCATTGCTAAAAAGCTCCTTAGGATAGGATACTTTTGGCCTACCATGGAGAATGATGCACATGAGTATGTGCGCCATTGTGACAAGTGCCAGAAACATGCTGACCTTGTCCATGCCCCTGCACAAGAGCTGCAGGCTATTTCATCTCCTTGGCCCTTTTCAAAATGGGGCTTAGACATTATTGGCAAAATCAATCCTGTGTCATCTGATGGACACAAATTCATCATAATCGCCATCGAGTATTTCACGAAGTGGGTTGAAGCTATGCCTTTAGCTTCCTGCACTGGCACACAAGTTTCTAAATTTATTTTTAATCAAATCATTTGTAGGTTCGAAATTCTTGCAAATCTCATCTCTGACAATGGAACTTGTTTCAAAAATAAAGATGTCAAGAAATTATGCCAAAAATATAAGATTCAACATCGCTGGTCCACTCCCTATTATCCTGAGGGTAATGGTCAAGCGGAAGCATCTAACAAAACCTTAATCAAAATTCTCAAAATATTGGTCAATAAATCTGGTCGTGACTGGCACATTCAATTATATCCAGCCTTGTGGGCCTACCGAACTAGTGTTCGAACTCCCACTGGAACTTCACCTTTTGTTTTGGTTTATGGTGCTGAAGCCATTTTTCCCTTTGAATTAGAAGTTCCTTCTTTGGCTCTACTACTTCAAGATACCGAAGTAGGAGATGAATATCGAGCTGGCAGACTCAGTCAGCTGGAACTCCTAGATGAAAAGCGCATCAATGCTTTGGAGCATCTTCGTGCCTACCAAAACAAGCTTAAAAGATCATATGCTAAAAAAGTTCGTCATCGATCCTTTGAGATCGACGACCTTGTTTTAAAAGAAAATCAAAAAAATACTAATGCAACTAAAGACCTTAAAGGTAAATTTGAGCCCAACTGGCTTGGACCATACATTATCACTGCTAAATTTGAATCGAGAGCATACAAATTATCTACCTTAGATGGTAAAGAACTTAAAGAACCCATGAACATTTTGCATCTTAAACGTTACTATGCGTAACAAAAATTAGTCATTTCATCATTTGTACATATTTTGCATGTTATCTTATTAATATATCAAACTGTTTACGCAGAAACAAAAACAAACAAAAATAATAAAAATAAAAACAACAATATTCTTGACTCTTTCGAAACCAAAACAAAAAAAAAAAGAAGAGAGAGTCAACATTCTCAAACTTCTCAAAAAAGTATTTGTATATATTTCTTCTTACAAATGTTGCAGTTATATATTTCAAATTATTTTGGATAAATTAGCATTTATTTGGAATCTCTCACTTTTGCAAACACAAAAATAAGTATCTTGATTTTATCTGGCATGATTACTAATCTCTCTTATATCAAAGTCCACAAAATTCAATTAAATAAAGTTTGAGCACAGAGAATTGATCTTGTTATTTACTTAAACCAAGCACATCCTTTCACAATAAAATGATTACATTTGTAATTTCCATGTTATGCTACATAGTAGAAGTGGTTTCTTGAGCGAAAAGTTTCCCCTGCTATCCTATCATGCACATGGTCTAGAATCTTTGAGAATTGGCAAAAGGACAAGCTCACCCCTACCTAGAATAAAAATCCCTTGCTCTACAGCTAATCCGAGCAAGTATCCCTAGCATAGAAAAAAAGAAGCAAAGTTCAAGAAAAAGAGAAAAAGAAAAAATGTTATTTTATATCATTACAGCAATGTTCCAAGCATTATCAAGCAAAAATACAAAAGAAAGCAAAATAAATACAAAAGAAAGCAAAAGCAAAAGCAATAAAATCCCTCTCCCTACCCTTTGAAAAGAAAAGAAGGGTTGATGAGCTTGAATCCCTGGAATTCTCAATTATTCAAAAACTGTGAGGTAAGCCCCATAACAGGTGGTTTGTGCCCAACCTGCTTGGCCTTGGGTAACTCCTAGCATGGCGATATTTCTGTCACATTAGCGACCTTCTTTTGTACAGACCTATGTCTGCTTATGGATTAGCTAGCTCTTGATAATCCGACTTACATAGTAGTCTGGTATGGTTATATGCATCTAAATCATGGTTAATGAACATTTATTTGGTTCATTCAAATCACTTGTATCATAGTATCTTGCTCAAACTAGTAAATGAACAATGCAATTGCACACACATTTGTATTTGAGAGATTTTGTGTATCATTATGATAAATCAAGATTGGAAATGAACTCACATATGCACATGGGATTCCTTATAAATCTAACTTTTGTCTTTAAGATACTTTGAAATATTTCTGCAAATTGTTTGGAATAAATTCATTTTCTTCTTTAAAGTACAGTTATTTTCAAAAATCAAAATTTCTTTCAAACCATACAATAAAAACACATATTTATATATTGTTTGACTTTCGCGATGATGGTATAGTTCCAAAACTAAAATTGGAATTTTATGACTAGCGCAAGTCCTCATCTTCATATTTTCTGACTATTTTCAACAATTAAAAATCAACCATGCAATAAAACAATCTATTTTCTTCTTTGATTTTCGCGATGATGGTATAAGTCTATACCTAAATATTCTATGCCTAGCGCAAACCATTGTATCAATTTTTATTCCCCATTTATTTAAAAATCATAAAATCCATATGACTTAAATCATTCTGTTACACAATTATGCTTTAAAAACAAACAAACACATTATCACTATTTCATGTCATTATGTCAATATGCAAATTTGCAACCATGGTATAATTTCTAGGGAATTATCCAAAAATTTTATCACACTTAGGAATTTATGCCTAGCAAAAGCCATTTTAAAATATTTCATGCATAATATTTTCATGAAAAGTCTGAAAACAAAATCATCATCATCATCATTTGCATCATCACACCAAAGTCTTAAGACAGTCTCTTAAGCACTCTTTTCTTTTTAACAATATTTCTATACTGGGATTAGCTTGACGACCGAGTGAGCGGCGACTCCATGAAATGGTCTATAATAGCGACAATGTCCTTTGAAATTATTGTTAAAAGTCTTTTTATTTTTTATCAAATCACCACATCACAAACAACCAATTTGTTCTATTAGATTATTTCATTTAAATTTTAAAGCATGTATTAAAAACCATACATATTTCCCAACGACATAATTACATGAATCATTAAATCAATCACACCAAAACATTAAAAGCATCATACAAATGCATAAGACAAGTCATATCATCAAAAAATATCTCATCAAATATATAATATATATATGAATTAGGTATATAATATATATATATATATATATATATATTATTAATTATTCAAACATCATCAAAAACATTGTAGCAACTTTTTACATTTTGCTTTTCCGCGTTTTTACCTCAAACGTTCGATTTGGGTAAAAACACGGAGGGGGCACCATAGTAAGTTGTCGTACGATTCGACCTAGAATCGTCGCCTAAAAATGGGAATAATTTTTGCTTTCTCGTAGATCGAGAAGAACTCATCTTTAACGCATTTTCTTTGAAAAATTCGCTAAAGAGGGGGCAAAATGTAGCACCCTAAAATTGGCGCAATAAAAACTTAAATAATTACAATTACTCTAGTAAATATTCAAATTCAAATTTCAACCCCCAAAACCGCTCCCAAACTGCCGTTTAACCCGTTTCCTCCTTTCCCGCGCCATTTTTAGAGTTTGTTTTGACCGTTTGACGATATCGTCGCCGATCAGACGATATCGCCTCAGATCGAACGATTTCGTCTGGACTAGGACGTCCAGACGATCTTGTCCCAAAATTGATTTTTCTCAATTAGCCTCTGTTCCAACGACGTCTCTAATCCGGGCAGAAGCATGTCTATGCCGTTAGAGACCCTCCCCATTGGAGATCTCCCAAATTGGGATGATCTCCAACCTCCTAACCTCCCTCCTAAGCCTATTTAAACTTAGGCCCTCCCCTTAACCTTCCCTGGCTGAATTTTCCTGTAAATCGACCTTTACACGCATTAGAATAATCTATATTACCATCTACATTTGTTGCATCCAATTTTCTTGCAGGAACCTTGTCATTTTTCAGTCGGAGCAAGCTTACATCGTCACAGATGATCCTGTTCAGATCGGAGACGATCCTGTCAAATCAGAGATGATTTCGACTGCAATCATCATTGGGGGCAATCAGTGCCCAGAGTTTGCATTTTCCTCTTTTCATCTGTTGTTTTATTCTGCAACTAGCTAGTTTATTTATTATTTCTTATTACTTTGCATTTTGGAGTTCACCCATGTAGCTTTAAATGCATAATTAAGTCACCAATTGTCATCAAATCATTGTAGTGCACTCGTATTTTGTTCATTATCATCATTTTAATGTTATTGTTGTTATTCTACATCATTGCCCTCTATTAGAATAGTTGCATTTTTTGCATTTTGTGTCTACTTCTTTGATTGCAGGTCTCTGACGAATTCGTTTGATGAATTCATCAAATCTCAGACGATCTTGTTCGATAGCAGACGATCCTATCAAATCAGAGGCGATCTCGATCGCTTCAAGAATCGGAATCTCCAACAAACATCCGGATCAGGTATGGTTCTGTAATTTAGCTCTTTCTCTCTATTTCTGTTCATATTTGTCTGTTGTATTTCATCTAGTCTGCATTTTCATAATAGTATAACTTAGATTCATTTGGCCAAACCTAGGACTCGAATGTTTAAAGATAAAATTGAACACATAAAACACATTCCCAACCTAGGCATGGAAACTGCCATTCAAACGTTTCCTGGTGAACCCACCATCCATCAAAAAATCACCATAATACACCTCCCCCGAGAGGCGGGACCTTCGCAAGGCCTCTCAGTCCGAGGTACCGCGCCATCCTTTTCCCATCCTCCTTTCGGGCACGGATCCTATAGCCTGAAGGTAAGGATGTGAAAATTTTGGAGCGATATAGATTCTTTTTCTGAGATTACTTCGACCCAATTGGTGAAATAATCTATAGCAATGAGGATTCATCCATTTTCTATAGTTTATGGTGGATCAATTTTTCCTATGAATTCTAGGCACCATTTTTGAAAAGGTTTAGTCACAACAATAGGATTTAGGGGTATTGAAGCTCTTCTTTTTCTTCCCCTAAACATGCAGCAAGATTTACAATCCTTGATCCATTAGTAGCAATTTGTAAAAATGGTAGGATGATATTATCCAATCTCATGTTTTACAGTGGAAGCATACAAATACTCCTTCATCATGATATTTATTAATGAGGACCCCTTTCTTTTCTTCTTCCATGTAGTGCAACAAGATGTCAGTATACTCTTTTCTAAACAAGACACCATTTAGCCAATGATAATATGTTGATTTATATCTAAATTAGGATATTTCCTTGCCTATCAACCCTCCCAATACCCATATTGTAGCCATATATATACATATTACCCATCCATCTAGTTTTTCCATCCATGTTTATATCTTCTACTAGAGCAATGTGATTTTTTTGTCAAAGAACTCCCCTGGTAGGGTATAGACCATGGTTCGAACCCCTCAGGCCTCGTAGAACTAGAGGACATGTCATGCCAACACCATCAACTACATTAAAAAAATTTCCTGATGCAACTGGAGGTTATAGTGGTAGCAAGGAGTAGGATTCGAATTCATGAAGATGTAATGAAAAATATAACAAGTTATCGATTCCTCTAGTATACACAAAAAAAAACAATTTGATCTTTAAATAGCATTCTTGCTAACCTTTCACATAAAGATCTTCCCCTAATAAATTTGGTCATTTTGATCTTAATATAAAATTCTTGAATTTTATTGGCCCACTCGACCCTATTTTCTCCTAATTTATCATGCAATATAGTTGATTGAACATTGGTATATACTACAAATATGGTAGTCTTGCTTTGTGATATATAAAACTTGAACTGGTTGAGATCCTTCATGATAGCAAAAACCTACTTTTTAATAAAGGTATATTTCTCTTCATAGTTGTGAAGGGATTGAATTATGAAGGATATGGGATGCTCCTCATCTTTGTCATTATTTTTTGATAGGACAACTATGATGCTTTCATTTATATAAAAATATATAACCTCGAATACTTGGATAAGTATAGGTTGATCAATATTAGAGCTTTGGTGATGGTATCTTTAATATCTTAGAAGGATTTATTTCCTTCTTCCATCCACTCTAAAGAAGTGTCCTATTTCAACTTCTTGGTAAAGGGCCTGACTATTTGGGAAAAAATTGTAATAAACTTAGTGATAAACTACATTTTACCTAGGAATGACTTGATCCCTTTGATTAATGAAGACAATGGTAAGTATTAGGTATGTTTCCATCTACCTTTGCATTTTATTTCATTTTTTAATTGCATTTTTTGTATGGATAGTAGTATAAAAACATTAAAATTTTGTTTTTGTTATATAGCATATATTTTTCATTGTTGTTGCTTCGGCTATCACATATCACTATTTTTATTTTTATTTTCTAAATAATCATGATTGACTATCTTGCAATGTTTCCTATAGTCCTTAGGAAGGGGTAATATGTATTTGTAAAAATAACATTAATAGCTAACATTGTCTATGGTGGAGAGTCTGATCCTCCTATATATGGGATAGGATTTGACTAACTTTACTAGTCCTTGGGTAGGATGATAATGAGTCATGTTGGCCAATGGTTTCACTTTTCTGCCACCTTTGTTGATGATTTTAACTCCTAAAATTTTCAAAATCCCAAAATAAGATTATAGTTGTAATAAAAGGATGTTTTGACATGCATCCTCCAAAGCACATGTCCTAAAAATTGATCATGCTAATACCACCTCTTTAAGTGGAAATCATGGTTGTCAATTGAATTTTATAGTTTTTGATGTATTGTTGTGTTTTTATCATGTTTTTATACTTAAGGTTTGAATGAAACATCATTTGGATAAGTGATTATGATTTTATGACCCCAAAGAGGAGAAAATCAGTCATTGGTTCCAAAGGGAAAGTTATTTCATTTTATTTTCCATAAACACCCACTTCACACCCTCATTTTCTCACTAAATCATTAGTAAACATCTATAAAATGGTTTTAAGCCCTTTTTAACACTGATATCAACTCTTTTTTTCTATTATTGTTGTAACTCTCTCTCTCTCATCCTTGCATATACAACCAAAGCCATCAATTGCTAGTTCATTGTCTTACATAGAGGAGGATGGGACACTCTACCAATATTTACATCCAAAGGTCATTGATTGTCACTTAAGGACCAATTTATAAGGTAATTCAAACCCTCTAAAAACATCCTAGGTATGATCTCTCCATATTTACTACCGTGACATTGCAAGCAAGTTAGAATAGGAGTGATTATTTTATTATACTTATTATGGTACGATAGGGTTCTTAATGCCCTAGGTGTTGAGTAATTTATTTCATTGCATTAGGATTAGCTCTAACTTTTCTTTTTTGCATATAATCCTAGTGTAGTTCATTATTGATTGCTATACTTTATTTATGCTTGGATTAAGATAGTTTTTAGCTCTAATTGTGAATTTACTGTTATACTACCTTAGTTTAAGCATATTTGGTTTATCTTGTATTAATTCAACTAATTATATGAGATATCCTACAAATATATCTATGCCTCAATTTTACATGTAAGAAAAACTTAAAGTAAATGTGAAAAGTAGGAACAACTTGACTTAAGATAAGATATTCAATCTCACTCAAGATATGATGCAAATATGCTTTGCATAATGAGGAAACCCCAGTGGATCCTAAAAGTTCCCACTTCTTTTGTGTCTTTTATATATCATGTCTATTACTAAGGAAATGACACAAATATTTTTTCCACGATAAGCTAACATCCCCCCTCTCTCTACATAGCTAGATTGTGAAATATAACCAAAGAAGCATGTGAAATTGATTTTTATTTCTTTAAACCATTCTATCCAAGCTTTTAGCTCTCTTTAGGGATGGTATTATATGGCTTGCAAAGTCTAACCAAATTAGTAAATAATAAAGTAAATTTTATAATTCTACTTTGAAAGGATAAAAAATATTATTTTTCATAATCATGCTATTTTTCTTTGATGTTAAGGACAAGGTAGTAGTCATTGTTATATGTTGAAACATACAACAAAAAAATGGTTGTTAAATTCCAATGTCTTTGAGTTAGATTGTTAGAGCAATATGCCTAATACTATGATTTGTAGACCTTTAGATTTACCTCCCATTGGTGTAATAAGCACTTTACAGTAATCTTAGAAAACATGTTATTATTTCTCAATTGTTTAGTTACCTCATAACCTCGCTTTTACTTCCCTTTATGCAGGTATTTTAATAACCATAAGCTCTTGTATATGTTTTTTTGTAAGGGTTATGTTTATCATTTTTATATGCCAATAATAAAAAGATCAATATATATCTAATGTAGGATCGTCCAACGAAACACAAATCATTCTATAACCACTGAAAGGAAATGGAAACAACATGAAGGAGAAGAAGGAAACAAGAGAAGCAAAAGAAGATGATTTGGATAGGGAGAAGAAAAGACACACCAGGTAAAATAAAAAGTTGAGGTGATCCATTTAAGTAACCGTATAATATTGCATGCAATAAAAAGAGAGGAAATATGGAAGGAAGAGCGGGAAGGAGGAACTAGCAAGGAGAAATAGAAGAGAAACCAAAAGGGAAGTAGAATAAACATTGAGACAAGAGAGAAACAAAAAGGAAGATAAGGAGGTCATATAAGGGATGGTTTTTGGATGAAAAATCATAGAAAAGAGACATCTGAGAATGGTAGAAAGAGAAAAAAGGTTGGTCTAAATAGAAGAGCATAACTATGGAGAGGAATGTGTTGACTTGAGTGTATTTTTCATCCTGTTATAACCACTCTAATAAATAAATAATATTTTGAATATTTATTTTAGATCCACTCTCTCTATGTTATCGAAAGAGTCATTAGGTTATATCATTAAGCTTATATTTGTGTTACATTGTATTCAATATTGTAGGTACTAGTTAGAATGCAAGCAAAAAAATTATATGAAATATAGATTGGAAGTTTTTAACCACCATTTACTATCGACCATCGACCACCCTTATGTTTAGAACATGCGATGACCATCCAAATTAAATGAGAAGGATATGTTATTGTCTTGAGACATCACAAGTAAATAAGTGTTGTTCAAACCAATAGAATTGTGTCCTTCTATGTTGTTAACATCAAGTGGATGACCATTCAAACTAGAAATCTTAGTACCTACCATATGTAGGGAATTAATCAACTGATTTCATTTATGAGTGTGGAATTTATACAAATGTGATGGGTCGATATTATCCTATAACAACATCTATGAATAGCATAGAATAAAATATATCCCACCCCTAATAGTCTCTACTGACTAACCACTAATATTCTAGGCTAACAATAGATTATCCGTTAGCAAGAATAACAGCTAGAAAAATAATTAAAATATAATGTAATAATACACTATAGCCTAGCCTAACAACCCCCCTATTACATTATTCAATGTACATAGAGAGTTATGAAACAACTCAAATTTAACACGTGCAAGTGCCTTAGTGAAAATATCTACAACCTGTTCATTCGTGGGAATGTATTGAATTTGAATCTTGTGCTTTAGAACTTCATTTCGAATAAAGTGACATTGAATGTCAATATGCTTTGTGCATACATGGAACATTGTATTATTGACAAGTTTCAAAACACCTTGGTTATAGCAATTCAAGTGTATTGTAAGATTATTTGGAAGACCCATACTTGAAAGAATACACCATAATTATATCACCTCACACATTGCTCCTTGTGTTGCGCAATACTTTGCCTCTATAGATAAAAGTGCAACAACTTGCTGCTTCTTGTTGTGCCAAGAGATAGGACCAAATCCAAGATGAAATACGTATCCTGACGTTGATTTTTATCATCTATAGATCTAGCATAATCTGAGTCTATGTATCCTTGCAAGAATAACTTATCATTATTCTTTTAATCTAGGCCATATTTTGGTGTGCCACGGATATAGTGTAGAACTCACTTCATTGCCTTACAATGACTGACCTTAGTTTCCTACATGAACCTCGAAAGATAGCTTACAACAAAGTTGATATTCGACTTGGAATTTATTAGATATGCGAGACTCTCAATCAAATGTTGATAGAGATTTCCATCTACCTGAGGAGAATTGTCGTATAGAGATAGTTGTAACCCTATTTCCATGAAGTAACTTTTGTCTTACAATCTATCATTTGATATTTTTCAATTAATACCTTGGCATACTTTAGTTGTGTAACCCTGATGTGGTTTTTTTTGCACAACTTCCAAGCCAATACAATAATGGAGAAGTCATAGATCTATCATTTCAAATGAATTTTTCAAGTCACCCTTCCCTGCTACAGTCATCTCTTCTGAAATATCAATGATGATAATATCATCTACATAGAGCACAAGGATCACTATTTCAGAACCAACTTTCTTGAAATAGAGATTGACATCTGATGGACTTATCTTGAATTCATGCTGCAGAAGGTGATTATCAATATTTTTGTACGTTGCTCTTGAAGCTTGTTTCAATCCATACAAGGACTTGATCAGTTTTCAAACTTTTTGTTCTTGTCCTTATACAATAAATCCTTCAGATTGATTCACGTATACTTATTCTTTTAAATCACCATTTAAGAAAGCACTCTTCACATCTATTTTATGAATCTTCCATTCTAATTGTGTTGCCATTGCATAAAGTACACGATTGGTAGTCATTTTTACAATTGGTGTAAATGTCCCTTCATAGTTAATGTCTTATTTTTAAGCATAGTCCTTTGCAATAAGGTGGGCTTTATGCTTATCAATAGTTCTATCTACCTTATACTTGACTTTGTATACCCATTTTTATCCAATGGATTTATTACCAGTAGGTAAATCAACTAACTCCCATATTTTATTCTTCATAAGAGATATTTTCAACATCCATAGTTGCCTTCCATTAAGGCACACTAAGGGCTTCTTGCACTGAAGTGGGTTCATACTCCACAAATGTAGTCATAAAACTATAGTTTTTTGATTCACTCATGTCTTCTTCTTCTTCATCATCTACATCTTCAGCTTCTTCTCTTTATTGACGAGACATACTTCAAGTATGTGGTCGATCTAAAGTGAGATCAGGTGGTGCATCCAATTTTACATCTCTTATAGTGCTAGTATACCATTTTGGAGTTTTCTTCTATTTTTAGGGATTCCTTGCCTTAGGCTCCTCAAAATATAGGTATATAGCAGGAGATGTGTCTTTTCTAGTTTCTGGTATATCCAACTTGGGAGCTTCATCGAATACCACATCTTGAATTATATGAATCTTCTTGGTTTTAGGATCAATCAATCGATACCCCTTGGATTCTTCATCATAACCAAGAAATATATATTGCAAAGTCCTCTCATATAAATTATGTCTTTTCATATTTGGAATGTGCATGAAGGCTTTGCATCCAAATATTTTGAGATGAGAAATGGAGGGATTTCTTCCACTCCATGCTTCTTGTGGTGTGACTCCTTGAAGAGCTTTTTTTGGTGCTCGATTCAAGAAATACATCACAGTAGTGACAAATTTTTTCCAATATTATTGCCCAATATGTGCACCTATGAGCATACATCGAACTATCTCCATGATGGAATTATTCCTCCTTTCAGAAACTCTATTTTTTTGAGGGGTATATGTTGTAGTAAGCTATATTTTTATACCATATTTAATGAGATATTTTTAAAACTCATTGGAGGTAAATTCCCCATCGATTTGAGCAGGGGACCTTTATTGAACATCCTGATTCTTTCTCAACAAGCTTCTTAAACTTTTGAATATACAAGAATGCATCTGACTTCAGTTGTAGAAATAAAACCCACATATTTCATGAGTAGTCATCAACAAACAAATGAAAGTACTTATTTCCACCACAATATTTCGGTATTGGTCTGCAAAAATTGGTGTGTATCAAATCCAATGGTCTTTTGGCTCTTAAAGAGCTCAATTCAAATGGTACTCGGTATTTATTTCTTGTTAAGCAATACGAGCAAGAAGGTAAAGTATGGGAAAGGTTTGGTAGACCTAACACCATCTCATGCTTACTCAATTTGAGTAGATAGCCTGAACTTATATGCCCATACCATTTGTACCATAAGAAAGTAACATATTTTGAGTTTGTAGCCATGGAAACATGAGGAGTATATCTAGCATATAATACAAACAAATCATGTTTGTAAGAATCCGTTGTGATATGTTTACCCTTGTTGGTAATGTAGCAATTATTTTGTCTATTAATAATTTGAAGTCAACCACCATATGTTAATTCAGAATTTAATGCACTAACAACAAGTTATTGGTCAATCCTGGTACATATATAACCTTCTCAATTTCGCATTTTCCATCGAGAATATTTATTGAAACATTACCTTCTCCTTGGACTTTATAGGTCTTATCATTGGTAAATGTTACTGGTTTGCCTTATTTTATCTCAAATGTGTCAAACCACCTTTTGTCACTAGTCATGTGTTTACTGGCACCAGAATAAATATAACAAACACTATATTTCTATTTGAGATTTGTTTGAGTCATGAGCACCTAGTGTGCCCTCTCAAAATATAAATTTTATCCTTCTATAGTAACAACTTAAATATATGCTATTGGAGCTAGAATTACCATGGTTACTAAAGCAAATTAACTAACTCTTCAAAAGAGACTTATCTGTTAGACACTTGAAGTGAAGTGGTCATCCTTCTAAAGGAATCTGGTAAAGCTCTCAAAATAATTAAGGTTAAGAGTTTATCTTCTACTTTATCACCCATTACATTCATCTTAGCTCTTAGTTCAACAACTCTACAAAGACACACTTCTACACTTTCTTCATTTTTCATGCTAAGTGTGTGAAGTTAGGATTAAAGGTTAAGGATCATGGCTTGATTATTTCCATCATATATTGTACGCAATGTATCCCATGCATTTTTTTGTGCTCTTTGTCACAAATGTGTGGTTGAATTTCATCAGTAGTGATAAGAATTATGATCATTAGTGCTCTCGCATCAGCATCATCATACACTTCTTATTTATCATCTACTGTAGTTGGATATTTGACTTTTCCAGTCACAACATCCTACATATTTTCAACCTACAGTATTGCTCTCATATTTGTTTTATATGGAGCAAAATTGGACCTTTGAGAAACTATGAATCTAACAAGTATGCTTTAGCAATGGCTATTGTGAAAATTCCTTATAACACCAAAGTGGTTCCCCTTTATTTATACTGCAAAAGCAGTATTGAAACATATTCACAACTATCTTTGACACCTGCTTAAAAAACCTTTTGCATACGTAGGGCATAAAGTCCCTTAAATACTTGGAAGATGATTTAGTTGAAGGATTTATGCCAAGCAATAATAGTTAATGGGGTAATAATGCAATGAATATCAAACAAATTGGCTTTCCTTATTTCTCCTCGATGATTTATAAATAAAAATAGCTCATACATACTTGTTGCAGCTATATTAAGCATTAGATACAATAGCCCAAAGCATTATAGCATCATCTATAAGTGTGGTCTAGAAGTACCATAAATACCGAACGTTGTTTTATGCCATAAATTGCACAAAAAAATAGGTATAAATTTGGGGTATTATTGCTAATTCAATACAAATATGTTAATATATAAAACAAATAATTAAATGCATCATACAATTGCTTTTCATGCCCACAAATTTATATTTTGGGAAGGTGTCGGATTCAAATGAAAATGCACCTTTTAGAATGTCAATTAGGTGTCAGATTCAACCAAAAATGCACATTTTTTTTTTTAAATGCAATAGTTTTGATTTGAAAAATGATATTCACTCCTTTTTCTTTGCCCTTGTTTTAAATTTTATTTGCAAAAAAAACAACAAAATTTTGTGTTGTCCCTCTTTGTGTTTTTGTTTTGCAAAATAACAAGGTTTTGTGTTGTTTTGTAGCCCTCTTTTCTTGAAATGTGCCTTTAAGTTTTGCAAAAAATCATAATGTTTGGATTTTGCATGATTTTTGTTTTGTAAAATATTGTACCTCCTTTTTGTTAGAAAAAAAAACAATGAAGTTTGACCTTTGTTTTGCTTTAGAGTTTGCAAAAAATCAATTTCAATGTGGTTTGATTTTTGTTTTGCAAATAATTTTGTTGTGCCTCCTTTTATTTTATTTTGATGTAGCACTTTTGATTTTGATGTGGAGTGCTATCTTACTCAAAAAATGTGTTGGTGTGGTCAGGACCGGGTGTGACTCTCGGGTGATTTTGACGGTGTAGAACCCCCTGGCCGTGGTTTCTTAGACCAAGGCAGCCTCACAAGGGGTTTTTCACTAAAATTAAAAAAAAAAATGAAAATTAAACAAATTAAGAAATCAAATAATTAATTAATTTAATCAATTAATTAACTAATTAAAAATAAAAAATTATTTAATAAATTAATTTCAATAATTTAAAAACTTAAAAAAATGCACTAAACAATTGTTTTTTTTTGTACATTTTGCGGCATGGGTTAACATAGTCAGGCAGCCCCGCACTGGAGGCTTTTGAGCAACTCATCAAACGCTTGTATGTGCTTTGGCACATATAAATTTTTATATATGCCTTTTTTTGGCGTATGTGGTATAAATCCTGTAGAACCAAACTAAAATTTTACTTCATTTGTTAACCAAAAAATTACCGCTCAATTTCGAACCTAAAATCTCGTGGAAGCGAGGATCTTAGCTTTCATAATAGGACCAACTGAGATATCTAGATGGTCAAGGATGAAAGAGAATGATATTCTATTTGAACCCACTATCTTATGCTTTTTCACGAAAAAAATAATAATAATCCATTTTTTTCCTCCATGTGGCTTGAGTGGATTGGCTGGATCTTGGACGTGTTTGATTGGACGATTGCAATATTAGGAAAGCCCTTTTAATTTTTTTATTTTTTGCATTTCACTTCACTCCATCGTGCAATTTCTCTACTGATCAGACATCATTTTTTTTAAGATTGCATGATCATGATCTTTGCATTTCTCTCCTAGCACTATGGATTTTGTTGACTTAGTGCGGATGTGGCCCGATCTAGATGTAGTCTATGCTGCATCACTGTTTTTTTGCTTCACAATCCACTATGATCGAGCATTGCATCAGGGATTCAAGCAGAGGGTCTATTTTCCACCTACGCATGGATCTTCATTAGGGAAGACACCTCTTCAACAAGATCAAGGGACGATTTCAAATATACAAAGCTCCTTTATGATCACACAAGAGCATATCAGATCATAATCAAGAGAGCAGTACTCCATATTAACTTATCGAGCATGCTTCGTAAGGAGATTAAAAAAAATCTATAAACATATTTTAAAAAAATTATTTTCCTTCATGATTAAGGAATGGTTGTTGCTACACGATGATCAAATGGTTGAGGGTTTTTAGCAGATATTTTTAGGCTCTACATGACCAATCTAGGTCTACGTTGGATGTAACTATCTACTGACCTACAGTTGATTCGACTGCGTGTGAGGCTACGACTACTAGGTTGCGTAGTTTCACACTATGCAGCTTAGTTTTGCATAGTTGTGGCCTTCTGTGTGATTAATGTCGTAGAATAATTTTTTATTTTTAAAAAACTCATGTTGCAGCTATCAAAGCTACCTCTATGCATTGCTTTGTGGCTTGGCTACTACCAGCAAAATATCTACGCGATGAACAGGGGCTTTAGATCCCTTGTTTTTTAATAGGATAGCAATGATTTTCACATGGTAGCTCACAGGAAATAGGGTCAACTCTGTGAATGAATTATATACCTCTTTTGTCCAATTGCAATATTGCCAATATGAGCTCACAATCAGTTGGAGGCAGGAGCAACTTGAACGTAGAGAGCCATCAATAATTTTTGCTCTGATACCAATGTAGGGAATAAATCAACTGATTTCATTCATGAGTGTAGAATTTTTACAAATGTGATAGGTAAATATAAGTCTATAACAAGAACCATGAATAGCATGAAATAAAATATATCCCGCCCCTAATTGTCTCTACTGACTAACCACTAATATTTAGGTTAACTATAGATTATCTTTTAGCAAGAATAATAGCTAGGAAAATAATTAAAATATAATGTAATAATACACTATAGCCTAGCCTAACACCATACAATTAGACAACTATACTGTTGGCATTTTTGCCACATTGATTATCATTGATTAATGCATTAGTGTATTGTTGAAAATCTGACCTTTGATATCAGCTTTGATGCAGCTTTGGCGAAAAAAGGAGAAAAAATGAGCAAAAAATGACTAAGTCTAAAAACTGCAGCGATTTGCTGACATGTCACAAAATTGCGGTCAACGCAGTCAATGCAGGCAGGTTGGGCGGAACCGTCGCGATATCGCGAAGTGTTCCAGAATCGCGGGTCGGTCGGCTTTGAAGGCTCAATTTGAAAAGTTGCGGCGCGTCGCTGACATGTTCTCAAATCGCAACAATGGCGGCTTCGAAGGGGCAAGTGCCAAAAAGTGCAGCGATTCACTGCATGTTTGAGCAGAGAAGAGTCCAAGGCAAAGTTGCAGCGCATCACTGCACTTTTTTAGGAAGGGTTCCTGCAAGGCCAAGATGCAGCGCATCGCGACGGAAAATGGCGATTGGTACGGAGAGGAAAGGCAGTAGCGATATCGCTACATGTCTTAAAATTGCGGTCGCTACGGTCTAAAAGGCAGTAACATAAAAGTTGTAGCGATTCGCTGCAATTTTGATGATAAGACCAAGCAAGACAATATGCAACGAAATCGCACAGGGAATGAAAATTGAGGAAGAAACATGGAGACGGAAGTAATTTCATGCTGCATTGTGGGAAATTGATTAGGTGCTTCATTGTGCAGCGAAATTGCGACAAGGAAAAGTCGAAGGCATGCAAAAAGCAAAAGGCGTCGCATTTTCACGACCCATCCATAAGACCGTACAAAGTGCCGAAAAGTGCAGCAATGCGCTGCATGTTCCATTTTCACGAGGCAGGAAGGAAGGAATAGCCAAAGGCCGCAATGCGTAGCGAAATTGCTACATGTTCCGTTTTCACAGAATAAGCTAGCGATAGAGAAGACAAAGCCGAAGATGCAGCGAAAGTGCGACAGGGAGCATTTTCGTGGGTGTAAATGACAAAAGCGTACGGCATCAAAATATGTCGCGATTTCGCGACCCGTCGCGTTTTCGCGACCTGCACAGTTTTCTGCCAAAAAATAGTATGAACGGCCGAGAAGGTTTTTTGAGTTTTCGATGATCAAATGCTGCCCCGAATTAAATGTTTTGTGGATTTCCAAGGTAGTCAAAGTTGAAGAAGCGCCCAGGCCATCAGAATTGAAGGTTTTATTTCTTCGAGGCTGTTGTTCGCGGATTGTTTCAACGTGTTATGCACATGTTCGAAAAATGAATTTAATGAAGGTGCCCGCGATTGTCTCATTGCATTTAATTTTTGCTTCCTCGAGGCCGCGATTAAGGGGATCGTGTTCCTAATGTCCGCCATATAATTGTAGATCACGAGGAGGATGGTGGCAAACATTTAATGCTGTAGAGAGGACGGACCTCTATAAAAACCAATGTAATTTTCATTTACAAAGGTTGGGAGTTTTTCTGCTAGAAACTGGAAGCGCATTTGCAGGAATAAAAAGTGTTGGCTTCTAATTTCTCAAGTGTTGTGTGGATGATTTTCCTTTCTGTCCTTTCGCATTTCTAATAGCATTTATATTTTTAATGGCTGTTGCATTTAAATTCTGCATAATTGGATTTAAATACTGTTGTTAAGGTATGATTCCTGGAATGTAGTTTTGGAGGGTTTTTTCTGCATGCATCGTGCGAGAGTTAAGTTAACGCTTTCTGTTACTTGCTGTTGTTGTCCTTTAAGTTTCCTGCTGTTGTTATCCCGATCATTATCACTTCGGCCTGCGGCCATATTTCCCATTCCTTTCTGCAACTTTTTCAATTTCTTTCCCGCAACCCTTATCTTAAAACCAGATTTTAGAGTAGTGAAGGGAACCAGCCCACTCTGGAGATTGGTCTGGGAGCCATTTCTTGCTTCCAGCATTTCAATGTTGGCCAGGTCTAGGGTGCACTTGTAAAATCCTTTCCTGTGGCAGATTTTGGACCAACATATGAATGTTTTTGTACAATCCATGTCAGTAGACCACCATACACTTGAACTCTACCATATAAATTATATAATTCTATCACTATACAATGAATGTCATCGTACAATGACTCTAGTTGTACAAAGAGTGTGACCATACGAGGGGAAGAATTGTACGAGTGGAAGCGTCATACAAGGGAACGTGTCATACAAGTAGAAGTGTTGTATGAGTGGAAGTGTCATACAATTGAATGACATCATACAAGGAATCATAAATGATTATAAAATTATTTGTGTTGCACATATAATAATCATGTGTCTTAAGATTAAGAAGAGATAGGAAACTTGTGTTGCTTGAGAAGGTCGTCCATAGGATTCATTTTTATTTTCTACATCATTTTGGTATCAAAGCTACTAGATATTTAAGATTTGATATGTGTCAAAGTAAAAATGGCACACTAAGGAAGAGGAAAATGGTGAGGCCCTCAAGTCATGGATATAGCTAAGATGATGAGAGAAATTATCACTCAATTATATGCATTTGAAACTTCCCAAATGAGGGGTATTCAAGTATAAGATGTAAGTTATAGTGAAGAGGAGGAAGGGAACCAACTGAAATCTCACAATGAAAGACAAGAAGGAGATCTAGAAGAAATATTATTTCATACATTATCTAACATGGATATGAAACCAAAGTTAGACACTCCATCATATAATGGAAGTTTAAACCTTAAGGAACTCATTGATTGGATCATAAATATGGAAAAATATATTGATTTTGAATCAATAAAAGACCCCAATAAGGTGAAGTTCACCTATATGAAACTAAGGAAGCATGCTTCCTTATGGTGGAATCATATCCAAACAAAAAGACAAAGAAAAGGAAAAAAAAATATTAACATATGGGAAAAGATAGTTACCAAATTTAATGCCAAATTCCTCCCATCAGATTACATATGATTATTCAAAAGACTTCAAAACCTCAAGCAAAAGGATTTGGGAGTGAAAGAGTATATGAAATAATTCTATGAATTGACCATATGGATTAGTCATACTAAAGATGATAGGAGAAGATGGAAATATATAAATGGACTAAGATTGTCCATATAATATGGAATTAGTAGGCTACAAATAAGGATAGTTGAAGAAGCGTATCAATATGCATTTAAGGTAGAAGAAAATGTTACTTGCAAGAATTAAAACAATTCTAGAGGAAGAGGACCATTATCTAGAGGAAGAGAACAATCAAATAGTAGTAGAGGGTTGTATATCAAAGAAGGAGAAGTAAATAATTCTCAAAGTGATTTCAATCAAAGTAAATAGGAAACATATGAACCATCGAAAGGATGAGGTGGATTTGGTAGAGATAGAGGATGTGCTTTTGTTGGAAAATGTTATAGATTCTTGGAAGAATGGTATAGAGCATATGAATACTCTCAAGTGCAATAAATTAGTGGGAATGGAAAGGAAGACCGTAACCAAGTTTTAAAACACAATGAAGAGGGTATTGCTTCACCGAAGCACATGGAAGAACTAGAACAAAGATAATTCCTTATGCTAGAGAGAATATTGTTGAACCAAAAAAGAAGATGCATGAACTTGAGCAAAGGAGTAATTTGTTTAGGATTATTTATAAATCTAAAGGGAAATGTTACAAGGTGATTGTGGACAATGGGAGTATGGATAATCTAGTGTCTATAGAGATGGTAGAAAATCTTAGGTTGAATAATATTGAACATCCAAATCCATATAGAGTCTCATGGTTACAAAGGGGACATCAAATTTTGGTAACTAAACAATGTATGGTAGACTTCCAAATTGGTTCTTACATAGATGAGATACTATGTGATGTTATGCCTATGGATGTTTATCATGTCTTATTGGGAAGGCCATGGTAGTTTTATGGAAAGGTAAGAAATGATGGAAGGATAAACACCCACACTATTGAGAATGATGACAATAGGTACACATTAAGTCCATTGAAGGACGAAGGAGAAAAGTTGGACAATAGTCCTACAATATGCCTGGGTACAAAAAAATAATATTTGAAGGAAATGAGGAAGAAGGAAGCATGTTTTGCTTTCATCACTAATCATACAGAATAATGGATAGTGGAAAATATGGATGAAATCCTACATGAAGTAAAAGATTTATTGGAATAATATACAGAGATTCTTTCAAAATATGGATTGTGACCCATGAGGAGTATTGGCATATTAGTCCCTAATGGATCTTACATAATAATCCAATTTATAGGATGACACCAATGGAGAATGACAAGGAACAAGTAGAAACAAGCAAGAGAATAAACATGGGAAAGAAGTAGATAGCCTAGGTCACCAGTAGTAATGACAATAAATATGACAATGCAACGATTCTAGCTGTAGATAAAGAGAAATAGAAAGAGAAAAATAAAGAGATAAGAGATACATATGAGTGTTGTGATCATATTGGTTATCGTTTTGGCCATGATAAAGGTCATATTGAAATAGTTGATAGTAATAATGGTACTTTAGAGTGTGGTGAAGGATATTGTGATAGCGATGACATATATTAGAGTGGCAATGAAGAATTTGGATGCTTTGAAAGATACACCAAAGGTATTGGCTCTAAGTTAATGAGAATAATGGGTATAATGGTAAAGGATTGGGAAGATATGGGCAAGATGTAAAAATACCCATAATGCTAGAAGTAAGGCCAAGGAATGAAGACCTTGGATATATAGGTCAAATAGAAAGTAATGAGACTAGAGTTGTAAGAAAAGAAATTAGTACAAGGGATGAAGGTCCTAGGATGGTTTGTTGTAGTCAGTGTAAAATATTTAGACACATTGCAACTAGGTTTTGGAACTTATATTCTTGTGAGAGTTATCAAGTAAATAATCACTCCAAAAGAAGGTGTTGACACCAAGAGGAAGTAGCCAACAAAATATATGTTGATCATGGTTGGATAGAAGAGATGGAGTGGGATAGAGTGAAATGAATATTAAGTGCATTCTATAAGAGGATTTTTAGTTCTTAGAGGAAGGCCAAGATAAGATAACAAAGTGGACCTTGTGGAGACGACCAAACTAAAATGGTAATAGCTTGGAAGAATAATTCATGTTCATGAGTTGGAGCTCATGGAACGTTTACTATTACCCAATGAGTATGATGTAGAAGCAACCAATAGAATATGAACCATTCTATAAACATTAAAAGAAAAATGAAATAAGGTGAATATCAATAAGAAAAGAAGAGAAGCAAAAGACGATAAGTTGGATAGTGAGAAGAAATGACACACAAAGTAAGAGAAACAATTAGAGTGAGTTATTCAAGTAACCGTACAGTGTTGTATGTATGGAAAAGAGAGGAAATGTGGAATGAGGAGTAAGAGAGAGGATTCAAAATGGAGAAACAGAAGAAAAACAAAAAGGGAAGTAGAACAAACATTGAAATAGGAGAGAAATAAAAATGAAAGCGAGGAGGTCACACAAGGACTATTTTTTGGGAGAATAGACGTAGGAAAGATATGTTTGAGAATATCAAGAAGAGAAGAAAGGTTGGTAAAAATATAAGAGCACAACTATGAAGAGGAATGTGTTGACCTAAGGGTATTTTTTATCCTATTGTAACCACTCTAGCAAATGAATAAAGTTTCAAATATTTCTTTCAAACCCACTATCTATATTATGAGAAGATTTATTAGGTTATATTATTAATTTTATATTTGTGTTACATGGTATGTAATACTATAGGTAGCAACTAGAATGCAGGAGAAGAGATTAGATAAAATACTAAATGGAAGTTTTTAACCACCATTTACTATTGACCACTAGCCACCCTTTCGTTTAGGATGTGTGATAACTATCTAAATGAAATGAGAAGGATATGTTATTGTCTTGATACATTATCAGGAAATAAGTGACATTCAAACTAAAATAAGTGTGCCCTTCTAAGTTGTTAACATAAAATGAACGATTGTTCAAACTCGAAACTTTAGTACCTACCATACAATAACATGATTGTACATATCAATGATGTCATATAGGCCATGTCATTAGACCATCATGCACTTGAACACTACCATATAAAATATACAATTCCATCACTATATGATGAATGTTATCGTACAATGACTATGGTTGTACAAAGAGTGATACCATATGAGGGGAAGCATCATACAAGTGGAAGTGTTGTATGAGGAGAAGTGCCATACAAGTGGAAGTGTCGTATGAGTGGGAGCGATATATAGTTGAACAATGTTGTACAAAAATCATAGAAGACTTTAAATTTATCTAGATTACATTTGTGATTACCATGCATCTTAATATTAAAGAGAGATCATAAAATTATGCTATTTGAGAATGTCGTCCATATGATTACTCTCTTCTCTCATCTACATCAATATCCCAACAACAAAAGAATCAAGAGCATAGCAATTGTCAACCATCTATAAGGACAAAAAATATTGTTAAACTAGATATTGTTGACTATACGAGGAAAAAATTAACAACCTCTACTCCTAAAAAGTGTGACTATAATTACTTATTGCTTTGATATGATTTTGTCCAACTTTAATTTTTATTTCAAAATCCAAAACTTTCTAGAGAAAAAAATAATTGTTTTGACTATGTATTTATAAATATTATTTAAAATTATTAAAAAAAAATCATAGTAATTCAAATCATATATTTTACAACTTAAATGGGCCTAATGTCAAAGACTTTGTAATTCTAAAGAGAAGCTCCAATGTTTGAGTCCTACAAGAAGTAGGAGTAGAATTGTACACCATATAATCAAAATATGGTTTAAATAATCATCTAATATGTAAATAACATTCTCCGTGAAAATTGTTCCATATTATCGCCCAATGGCATTTGGTGTAATTGCAGTTGCCTAGTTATTATCATCCATGTGGTTGTGAGGTTCCTCTTGTGTTTGCTCGAACAAGTGCCGCCGATATATGTAAATATTTGCAAACGATGTTCAATATAAAAAAATTGTTCCACATGATCTATAGTCTTATGAATATTAAAATCTACTTTACCTTATTTTTACCTTGTAATTTTGATCTTTAAAATATATAACTCTAAAATAATAAAAGCCAATTTTTTATATTTTATAATTTTATTACAATAAATATATATTTTTACTTAATTACTACATACTAAAATTACTTACATAGTCAACCATCTTATTTTCACCATTAAAATTACTTCATGACATTTAAAATTAAAATTTAACATCTATTTTATTTTTTGGTTGAATATTTGCTAATAATTTATCATCGTCAAATAAATTAATTGTATAATTCAAATCCATGGGTTCAATTTTTATATAAGAGATTCAATATTTAACATAAAAATAATAAAATTTTACATAATTATATCGTCCAAAAAAACCTAACTTATTATTATTATTCTAAAATCTAGAAGGAAAAATAGTTGGAAAAAGAAACTTAATAAAATGAATGGTATATATAAAATATAAAAAGAAGCTTACAACGAAAGTGAGATTTAGAAAAGATTTTATTATATAAAAAAATAGATTAGAAACTTTTATAACCAATATTTCATCTTTATTTCATAAAGAAGATAAAGTTACAATGAAAGAAAAATTTAATGTCTCATGATAGTGATATTTAGAGCAAGATTTTATTTTGAAAAAAAAAATAAAGATAAGGTTACAAATAAAGAAAATTTTAATGTTTTCGTAATAGTGCAAGATTTTATTTTGGAATAAAAATAAATTTTTAAATTTGGTTAGTGTGAGAAACCTTTACGAACTACGTTTCAGGTTGGCATCTTTATTTCACCACGACCTTTTATAAGAGAACATAGGAATTTGGGCATCATTATTTTACCATGACCTCTTATAAGGGGATAGAGGATTTTTTTTTATAGGAAAGTTGGTTAGAAACACAATGTTTTTAGTAGTTGACAAGCTCAGGGTTTAAATTATAGGGGTTGCATTCATCAAACCTATTCTATCTCGTTGTTTTATAGCCCAACGTGAAATGGAGTATTAGGTGTTTGGGATTCGTATCGTCGTCTTCAGTTTGATGCACACTCAAAGCATTCAAATCATACTACTACCTTTGCAACAATATTGCCTCCAAAGTTTGAACCTAGGTCTTCTTAGTAAGTGTTGTTGGACCAAACATGCATTTACCAATCTACCTAGCCCTTGGGGGTAGAACCTTTGTTAAGGAAAATTGTTACCTGTATCCCCTTGGGACCATAACTTTCCATTCCACAGGCTAGTGTACCCCTCAGGCTAGCCGGGGTTTTTTTATATCCGACGCAAGCCGCTAGACTTGAACCCTGGACCTCCGATAGAGGATTAGGGGAACTTGCCAGAGGTACCTGGTGCGGATGGGGATATAATAATTTAACACAAAACCACACAAAAATTGGAACCTTTCCAAGAAGAGCCAAAACCTAAAACTATTTTAAAACAAAAATATTATTCGTAGTAAGTTTATTTTAAGTTTGATTAAAACCAAGATTGTATTGGTATAAGTATAATGTAAGGACCTTAAATATGACGTGTTAAAGTGTAAAGATACTTTATGATTTATGGTATATAACGTGTTAAAGTGTAAAGATACTTTATGATATATGGTATATATATATATGGAAAGGTAGAAATATGTTAATAATATAAAATATATTTATGTTTTTTTTTAATTTATTTAATATAGAAATAGTAATTATATGTTATTTAAAATACAAATAGATTTAAATAATATTATTTATAATAAATTTAAAAAAAATTATTATTATAATAAAATTCAAAGTAAAAATTTAGTCAAATGGTATATTCAATGATTTAAATTTTTATATAAGAATTTATAAGGTTTATGTTTAGAGTACCAAATTATTGTAAAACATGTATTTGTGTCTTATTGATGTACTGAAAACTCCAAATGGAAGGTTCAAAGTTTGAATACAATAAGGAATAGTGTTGTATAACTATAGTTTGATCCGCCCATGTGGGAGAGTTGGAGAGAAGTGGGTAGTTGAAACTCTCATGTTGGAGAGGTCCCAAGTTCAAATCTCTTCATCTCACATGTTTGTGGATATGCTATATAATAGTTGCTAGGGACCCTACTGGTGGTGTGTATATCCACCACTTGATGTAATAATGAGCTTAATGATGAAATAACTATAGTTTGGTTGAAAAAATAAATAATGGGTAGAGTTGTATCATATTATATAAATGGATATTAAAATTTACTTTATCTTTTATTTTTTATTTAATACTTCAATACTTTGGGGGTAGATAAAAAAAATTAGTAATAAGAGTCTTTTAATTTGATAAGGTTATAGTAATAAATGCCACTAATAATTATGGAATCAAGAATCTTTATCTCAAAACAATTGGTTTCTTAGAAGTATGAATTTAAAGAAAAATAAATAAGTTATATTTGGCTTTTATTGAGGTCACTCCCATAAAAATACTAAAAGATTACATTACTTGTTAGAGCCTTTTTATCCAAAATAATTTTCATTTTTTTTTCTATCAAATATATTCAACCTTTTCAAAGTGCTATGTTTCTACAATTAGAGCCTTGGCATGATTATGATTAAGAGATAAAAAATTTATTTCACCATTTCTCTTCTAAAATTTAAATTTCACTAAGATAAATAATAACATTGAACCTTGTTACTTCGAATACATCAACTTGGCAGAGCAGTGTTTACAAGTTGTTAGGAAGCTCCGAGTTTCTGTTTCCATTGCCGATGATAGTGACCGAGGAGTAGTTCTGGCGATACTTGGAGCAGTTTGGGAAGATCATGGATGTCGTGGTCATTTACAACAACGGTACGCAGAGACCGTCAGGGTTTGGCTTCATCACCAAAGACTCCGAGGTCACAGTGGATGCAGTTTTGGGCGCTCCATTTCTTCCACAGACAACATTTCGTAATCGTGACGAACGGAAAAACCAAATTGAAACCCTAAAGTTATTTCAGCCAATCAAAAACACTGAATGGATCATGCCACGTGGTGACTTCTAGGTCTCATGATAGAATATCTGACGCCCAATCATTGTCAGACGCATGAAAAAAAAGGCCGGTTTGCGCATTCAGGCATCGGGCGTCAAGCGTGTCGTTTTCATTGTGGGTTTTTATCCCACATTTATTGTGGGATGGTATCTTAAGATAGACTTCATTTGTTTTTGATCGACCACCGGTGGGTGGTCAGGAAGTGGCCAGCGCGGGGCCACTCAACCGCCTCAGTTGGAGGTGCCAGCTTGCAAGGCCGCGCTTGTTGAAGCCTCAGATGTGGGCGCTATCTCTTCTACTACATGGCAGCCGGTCTTTGCAGCGTTGACCTGTTTACTTTCAGACCTACTGATTTTTTACTTTATTATTATTATTATTATTATTATTATTATTATGTTGAGACTTTGCTCTACACATAAGATATTTGTGTTTATAACAGTTGGAAAACTTTTTTGGAAAAGATTTTAATGGAAGCTCTTTTTTTTCGATTTGTTAAGGTTTGTTTGATTTTTGGTACTTTGTAATGTATGGAGTGTATTATCGGTCATACCCGACACTCCTTAGTACCTAAATCCACTTTGTTTTGAGGCAAGTTCTAGGATAGATTTGTCCTTTTGTTACTCCATTTCGATCTGCCATCAAGGACTCTAAGAGCGAGTTGAGTTGTCGATATTTGGTGGAGTTTGGTTTGTTATTTTGTTACTCCATTTCAATCTGTCATCAAAGACTCTAGGAGGGAGTCATCGACATTTTGTGGAGTTGGTCATATGTTCCTCCATTTTGATCTGCCATCAAGGACTCTAAGAGTGAGTCATCGACATTTGGTGGAGTTTGGTTATGCCCTCTCGCGACATTTGGTGGAGTTTGGTTATGCCCTCTTGCAGTATTTGTTTCAGTGGATTTTGGCTTTGACATTAAGCACCCTTGTGCTTCTGCACTTTCGATGAGCGACCATGAGAGATTTGACACTTTGGATTGAGATAGCTTCCAATTGCTCTGCAGACTAAGGGTTTTCAACATTTCTTGTATAAAGGTGCATTTTCGGTAGAGACCAACACCTTTTAGAGGGGGATGTTAGAATATTAATGTGCATTTTATTCTTAGAAAAGTGCACATTAAGGGGGGATGTTAAAATATTAGTGTGCGCTTTGTCTAATGTGCACTTTACCTCTGATTAGGGTTAGGGTTAGGGTTTTTCCCTCTTTACAAACCCTAACGCCTCACTTCATTGCTATATATATATATATATATATATATATATATATATATATATATATAACCTACTTCTCAATAAAACATATGTAACAAAATACACAATGCTTTAGTTTTGAAATAATTAATTAAACATTTCATAAACTCTTTTGATGTTGATGGAGCTATCCAATATATTTTCATATTTAAAAAAGTAACCTCAAACGATGTATCTACCATCTTTGAAAGATTCGAAACCTCACCTCCTGTAAAAACTCTTGAAGCATCTTTTGAAGTTTGTCTTCATCCTTCAACTAGGTTACAAATAGAAATCCATGATCTATGATCTAAAGTTGTTAATCATGTTAATATAGTCTTTGACCTTTGGATCTTTAGAAGCTACACATGCCCGATCAATGGTTGTCACTTTAAATCAAAGATAAGAGGATAAGGCTTCAACCAATCATCGCACCAAAAACTTGTATAGTTCCCTTTGTTGACTCGAAATCTATATGTTTTTTTTATCAATTGTAATTATAAATGAAGTAGAAGGTTCTTTTCCTAAATAATATTATTTCATTGAGATAACATATATGTTTTTGAAGTAAATTTTTTTTCTGAGTAATACTTCTTTATGCACATCAACCGTGGTATTGAAGTAATACTTTTACCCAAGTCTTTCCTTGATCTCGAGATAATGTTCACCCAATCTTTGTCTCTAGTGTCAAACTCATAAGTTTGCAATTCCATAAACATGTTCCTCCAATACTATTTTCTTTGCAAACCCTATTCCATTTACAAAGAGGAAACCTAAATTTTTTATTGCATCCTTTCTAAAGAAATTCTCTTTGAATTTTATCAATTTGAGATGTTATACCAACTAGCAATCTTAAAAGTAACATCATATAAATAGGGATGGATTGTAATGTAGTTTTTATGAGTTATAATCTTCCCACCATATTTAAGATCTGTGAAAAAAAACCTTCATTCTATCCAAACAATAGACCCAAAGCTCCTTTTTATTTATATTATGAGACAAAGAAATATGGGTTGATGAAATTTTTTTTAATTTTAAACTTTAAAATATTCACAATAAATATTTATAAATCTAAGGAAGTGTTAATAAAAAAATCCTAAATTAAAAAAATATATATATATATTGACTATTAAAATTTAACAGATAAAAATATTATATTTATTAAAAATATTATCAAATAATATATAATTCAAATGATTGAAATTATAGATTTAAAAAAAAAAATCAAATGTAGTACCATTAGAAGCTAATTCCATAAAACCATTTGAAAAATAAATTAAAAATATAAACATATTTTTTTTACACATGACCCCTCCTAATCAAGCTTATAAATAGTGAATTTAACACACACCCACCCCCTCACAGACTCGACCACACCACAGTTTGAACCTTGGACCTCTCGAAGAAGAGTCAAAGCCCCAATTAAACATGAACTTTTAAATAATTTTTTAAGATTACTTTTATTATTTTAAATTATTTTTCATTTGTAATTTATAAAAATTAAATTATATATATTTTAAATTATTAAATATGAACAAATGAAAATGTATAGTCAAATGATGATAATAATAATAAAGACATATTTGTTTGCAAAAAAAAATATTAAGAAGAAAGTTAAGAAGAAAGAGAATATTATCTTGTTGAATTTAACCTTATATACAATTATGACCAAATACATCTACCAACATTAGTTAAAGATTATCTTATGGAGTTTAACCTTATATACAATCATAAGGAAAATATTGGTCTAAAGCTTTAACAGAGAAAGATCTAAACAAAAGAAAGAAATCATAGAGAAAACAAAAAAATCTAAGTGGAGATGAATACCTACATAATCATAAGGTCAATAATGACTTCAAGTTTTAATAAAGGAAGATTTAAACAAAAAAAAGAAAACGTAGATGAAACAAAACAACTAAGTGGATGAACATGTAAAGATGAATATTGTGATAATAACAAAGACATATGTTGAAAAAAATCTAGAGCATATTTTTTGAAGAATAAAAATTAAGAAGAAAAATAATATTTTATGGTAGATTTGGCTTGAAAGAAATAGAAGAATTTCTTAAGGTAGAAAGTTATATATGGTAGATTTGGCTTGAAAGAAATAAAAAAAAAAATCAAGCTAGAAAGTTAACTGTTTATCATATTTGGCAGAGGATTATTGGTATGATCCAAGAAACTATTTCTTCTAAATGTCAGATCAATTTTTCTTTGGAGCAGTTTGAGATTTTGATGATGGAGGACCTGAGTTTAGTGGAGAATGGCCCTCGTCCTTCTTTATCGATCGGGAGGAGAAGCCTCAATCAAAAAGTGTAAAAATATGGCAGATGGCATCCTCTGCCTTGTTTAAGATTAATGTCGATGTCTCTTCTAGAGGAATCTTGGGTATGCAAGTATTGGTGGTGTTGGGAGAGATAGTAGTGTTGCAACTCTTTTCATTTTCTCCTGTTATAAAGGAAAGCAAACTAATAATTATATGGAGGCCCTTGCTATTCGTTTTGCTTTGAAAAAAGGTTATGTTATGGGATGGCGGAAGATAGACTGAGTCAGACTTTCAGATTATTATTAATTTGTTGAAGACTCATAATATTTCTAATGTTCATTAGCAACTGGCATTAGTCGCTTGGTAGATCATTCAAATTTGTCGACATCTGGAGTTTATTTCCTTTGTTCATATTTCCAAGGAATGGAATGGTGTGGCTGATTGCTTGGCAAAATGGGCTTCTAAGTTTTAGGAAGACTAGAATGTTAGGGAATGAGATTAGCTCCCATTGGATTGTTCTCGTCATCTTGCTAATTTATTTGTTGCGGATATGTCTGGTTGAGGATGTTGTTTGTTGCGTGTTTTTTGGTCGGGTGCTAGGTCGTTTTGGGGTCTCTTTCTTCGACCCTTGTAAGGGTTATTGTTTTGGGATTCTCTTTTTCTTGTATGGTTTTATTGATTCAATAATTTTTTACCAACATATATAAAAAAAAAATATTATTAAATTTGACCTATATACAATCATAAGACCAATATATGTAAAACATCACTTTAAAATCAACTTATTAAATTTAACCCTCTATATATATAATCACAAAGGTCAATATGTATAAACATCAAACAAAAAGTAATATGCTTATAGCTCACATAGACTAAAAGAGAAATAAAAGGAGAGAACTATATCGTTTGTATATATTGAAATAACTCGTATTAAAGTGTGAGGTATATAGTAATATTGGAATTAACTATGTTAATATTCTATTAATAAACTTATTGCAAACATTACAAAAATTATTTACAAATAAAAATAAAAAACTAAGAAAATTCATCGTCAAATCCAATAACATTGTTCCTATAAAGACACTCAAATTGGTATGCTTTCGGACGGACTCAAAGAGACCCAAGTTTTACAAATTCACATTATTCTTTAAATAAAAAACAAACAACAAAATATAAGCATTTCATAAAGAAAAATAATTAAATTAAATTTTAAAGTTGATAGTTACAATTTTTTAATAAAAATTCTATCTTATACATTACTTTTAGCCTGATAAGCTAAACACTTTTGATTATATTGATGGTTAAAATTTTGAAGTAGATAGTTACTATTTTTTTAATAAAATTTCAGTTTTATAGGTTATTTTTAGCCTTATAGAAAATAAACACATTTTATTCTATTCTATTGATTGCTAATTAAATATATCTTTTAGGAAAAAAATAATAATTATGTTATTTGTTTTTTATTATAAAAATAAAAATTTAAATATTTATATTAATTAAAAGCAATATAAATCTTATTAAATGGTATTTAGTTAACTGTTAAATTTTTTGCACTTAGGGATGTAACATAATAGTTTGGGCTTTGATTTTTTTTGGGAGGTTCAAACCGTGGCATGGGTGAGTGTGTGAGGGGGTGGGTGTGTGTTTCCCTAGTGAAGTTGTTGTAATAGGTTAGGGAATTCCTAGTCAAAAACCCTCATTTTTTAATATTACAAAAAAAAAAAAAAAAAAAACTATTTTTCGACCTTAAGAAGGGGAGACCGAGATTCAAATCTTGTCAAATGATACACAAATAATATCCAAATTTTGTTGTAATACCACTATGTAGCGATGATGCAAATACCAACACGATTGTTTCAATCTCATATAACTAATTTAAAAAAACAATATAAATCTCTGCCCAAATACTAAAAATAATTAAAAAAAAAAAATTATTTTAATAAATTTCAATTTTATCCTATATTTTTTAAATTATTATTTTTCAAGTTAATTAAGTTTATAATTTTAAATTGTATGAATGCGTGGAGGTTGATGGTGTGAAGCAGACTTTTTAAGATATGTAAATGAAATAATAACATCGAAATAAATAAATAAAGTACATTTAAATCCAATGTGACAAAAGGCTCAGATGTTATTATTGCACGGTGAAATGTCATTTATTGTCATTTTTCACAGGAGAGAATATTGACAAACTAGAGGACAAGGAAAACCACAACAAAAAATGCTATCTGCAACGCCATACTTCACATCAATTGAAAAGACATTTAAAGTTTAAATTATGATATGTGTGGTTGTGTTAAATTTTTTAGTTTCTTAGGATTAGGTGGATTGGTAAGTGTTTGTTTGGCCATGCATTTATTGAGAAGACACTTAAGTTCAAACATGGGGAAAGCTTTTTGGAAAGATAGTAGTCTGATCTGAATCCATTGAGTGCGCGTTAGACTACGCTTGTGTTAAATTCCTTAGGCCCCAAGGACTAAGTGGATTGGTAAGTGTTTGTATGGCCACACATTTATTGAGAAGACATCTAAGTTCAAACACGGGAAAGCTTTTTAGAAAGGTAGTAGTCTGATATAAATCCTTTGAATGTCTGTTAGACGCGTTAAACAATGATGGTATGAATTTTGATAAGTAAAGTCAACAATAACAAAGCAGAATAGGTTTGGTGGAAATAGTCGGTGTAGTTTAGACCCTCCACTTGTCAATTATTAAAAATAGTGTAGTTGTAACAAACTTAGTGTAGTTGTAACAAACTCTGGACCGACGATGAAGGTACCAATCTCAAGCTCTCGAGCTACCGGTAAGTTATTCAAAATAGTGTGGTTGTAAGATGCTCTCGACATGGTAGGTCAATACAAAAACAGATTTGATAAAAGCAACCCTATAATTTAAATCTTTCACTTAATCAATTATTAAAAAAAAATAGTGTGTTATATGCAACCAAAAAAATGCACAAATTACTTTGCATAGCTACTGTTCCTATTTAACCATTATATATGTTGTTTTTTTAAAGTGCACCAAGTATGTTCTTTAAACAAAACATGGCGTTCCATAGGCCCATGCAGACTGTAAATTTATTCCTTGCTTTAATAGTAAAAATCATACTGCTGAAATTAATTCATCCGGCCCATGGAGCACCAACGACTGCAAGAGTTCAGTCTCTGCCTGGCTACAGTGGAAATCTTAGCTCAGAAATATATACAGGGTAAGTACTGTACAAGTGAGTATTCAAGATATGATACATATACATCTCAGACTACACCACCCTGAAACGGTCACATGCAAAACTAGCTTCTAACAACACACTCATTAATTCTCTATCTATATATATAAACATTGAGCCTAGAACTTCCATTGATGTATTCATGGTTTCATGTACATAAAACAAAGCTTGATATTGGGCAGACTTATTGTTAAAACTTTGTCTAGAACTTTGTGTATTGAATAAGCAAGTGGGTAGACATTACTGGTAAGAATGCTGTGTATTGCAGGTATGTTACAGTGGATGAGTCTCATGGAAGAACTCTTTTCTATTATTTTGTTAAGTCGGAAAGGAATCCAGAGGAAGACCCGCTTCTTCTTTGGCTCACAGGAGGTCCAGGGTGCTCCAGCTTTGTGGGATTCATCTCTGAGATTGGTTAGAATTATGAGGAATCCTTCTTCACGTTTTATGCTGTATACATGCTATTTCAATGTTTTCCAGTTGAAAATAGACATTTCTCAATTTTGGCTGTGAATAAAAGGTGTGATATAGCTGTGTTTCATGGTTGAGAACTTTGTGAACATCAAACTATTTACAACATGGATGCCAGAGGAGTCTCGAACAGTCAAAGTTTGTCCTCCCAAGATTATCTATCTTGGCCCTCTTAGTGCTAGCCATTCACCCAGGAACATCGTTAGATCCTGTCTTGGCCAATTTTGAATAGTTCGTGATGAATCTCACTACAGAGTAGTATTCGTGTTGGATCCACTGGAACTCCCCTCCCTTTACTTTGATTTTTGGTTCTCTCTTCATCCATACTTTTTCATTTTGAGCCTGTAATTTTATGCCGTACAATGGTTCCACTTCAGTATGGTTCACCGTACAATGGTTCCACTTCAATATGGTTTATACTCGATTATCTACTTTATTTCAACTTATTTTTATTGTAATTTGGATTCTTTACTTAGTTTAATTCTATTGGACTTTTAATTAACATGGATTTGGCACTGTATGCTTCTAAGTTTTAACTATGGATGTTTCATTTATTTAGTTTTTTTGACTGATTTTTTTTCTTTTGATTCAGGTCCATTCTATTTTGATAGTACCCAAGCAAAG
Source organism: Wollemia nobilis (assembly GCA_028583015.1). Taxonomy (NCBI): domain Eukaryota; kingdom Viridiplantae; phylum Streptophyta; class Pinopsida; order Araucariales; family Araucariaceae; genus Wollemia; species Wollemia nobilis. The sequence goes on from JAQPPZ010000049.1 coordinate 4,589,798, forward strand.
GAAAGTTTGCCAAAGATGAAGCCCAACCCAGATTCATGGACTAAGGTTTCAAGCCCGCAGTTCACTGCCTTCTCTAATGTCAAGAGTTATTTGTTGCTTGGTAGCATTGAGTGGTGTTGTACTAGTAGCGTAATTGCATTGTTGGCACAATAAATTGCATAATGCAGAGAAGAATTTGTAACTTCAGATTCTACTAGTATCCCTCATTAGCACGGGTGAGAGTGGAGCTGGGAAATTGCAATAAGAAATAATTATTTATTCTGTAAATGCTAAAAGCTATGAAAAATGCTCCACCTGTAGAGGCTGGTAGCTTAGTGGTAGAGCACCTGGGGCCTTTCTAGAAATAGTGTTAAGTGGCAATTATTTATTGGGTAAAAGCTATAAGCTATGAAAAATGGTCCACCTGCAGAGAATGGTAGCTTAGTGGTAGAGCACCTGGAGCCTTTCTAGTAATAGTGTTAGAAGTGGCAATTCAAACTAAAAAGCTGGTTTTGTAGGTGGAACGAAATTCCAAACATGGAATATGCCACTTGTAAAAACAGCCCCACAGAGATTCAATTAGAGGGAGATCCATCATAAAATTGATTTTTAGCTGCTGAGGCTTGGGGCTGAAATGCTGCATACGAGTTCTAAGAGAGAGCACCCCAGCCGTGGGAACAGTAAAAGCTCAATAGTCTTGGCAGCCCTGTAAAACCTCAATAGTCTTGCCTCTACATAAAGTTAAGTGGTTTGCACTTTGCACCATCAAATTGAGCATAAGCCATCACCCAGAACAACGGTAGTTTTGATATGAATCTTAATCCTATTTATTGTCCAAAATGTAATTCGACCAATTATAAGCCATCATCCAGCACAACGGTAGTTTTGATATGAATCTTAATCCTATTTATTGTTAAAAATGTAATTAGACCACTTAGTGGCTTGGAGAAGAGCTAGGACTTCAGTGGATGTGTGGCTTGATGGGGCATTTTGGAAGTGCCTATCCAAACTTCTTGGGAGAAGCTTATATGAAGTGGCAGCTGCAAGTAGTTCACCAGTCCACTAGTTCACTCGCTTGAGGGTGGTCTTGGTTTTGAGTCTGAGTCTGTCCATGTTTTCCAACACAGAGATATTTGGGCTGTATTTATTGCATTTACATGTGAGGATATGGATGCTGTTTTAGATTTGACGTTGTCGACATTTTGAGTTTCTGGGCAAAGTGTTAGTTGTTTACCAGTGTAGTGTATTGCAGATTCCTTCTTGTCCCTTGTCAACAGTTGTAAATATCAACAAGTTTCTTCCCTCTCCTCGCCAATATGATTTTGAAGGTACAAATGATTGCCATTCTTTGACTCAGATTGCTGCCCATGTTGGTACATCATGAATCTTATGCACCAAATATTTATATGTCTTCGGGCAAAGTTATTGACAAGTGAGGTTTGAGAACCCAGTGGATTTTCATGCAGTTACCACAGTCCATCATGAGTTTGGCCATATTTGTTCAAGTAATCAATCCTTACCTACACATCAATCCATGACAAGATCCATTTGTTGGTTTGTATTCTAACATAAATTATGGAAATTGGTTGGCCTATCCTTCGAGAAGCTTTGAACCTGATAACTTTTTATATCTGATTAGTGTCCAGGTAAAGCTACCATATCAGTACTGATGTATTTGTCTATAACGATGCATAATATCAACTCTGGAAAATTAATACTTGCAGGTGTCCAATATAATTTTTCTGGACTCCCCAGTTGGAACAGGATATTCATACTCCAATACGTCAGAAGACTATGAAACTGGAGATCTTAAGACGGCCTCAGACGTGCATACTTTTCTCATCAAGGTCAAAGTATTTATTCTGTTACACATATTACACTGATTTGAATATATGCAAAGTTCTAGACAGCACAGTTAAATTTATAGCTTGTAATGCAGTGGTTCGACGAGTATCCAGAGTTTCTGTCTAATCCGATATACATCGCGGGGGATTCTTATGGTGGCCACATTGTTCCACTGGTGGCACAAGAAGCAGTAAATGGTATGATACAGAGGATATGGTTTTTACCATCTTATTGAGCGTATTACATTCTTTTTTCACAAAGGTCAAGTGTTTTTTGTACAGCTAGTGATAGTTCCTGTTTCAGTCCATCGCTTTATGTAAATTGTATGCAGTTGTAAAATTCTGGCATCTGAATCATTTGTTCACGTTGAACCGGGGAAGGTCACTCATGCATTCACTTTTCTCCATTGTCTGCTGTGATTGCCATGTAAATTTCACTATAATGATCTCATCTCTATGCTGGCAACATGATACTTGAAATCTTGAACATTTGGGTAGATATTTTGTTTTACCTATATATTTTGCATTCACTTTTATCTTTATGACAGATAATGAAGCAGGGGTGAAACCTACTTTGAATCTTAAGGTTGGAAAACTTTGCCCAATCTGTTTGAAAACTCTATCTTTGAGGAGTTGCTCTCTGAATTCACGCTTAAATGGTTTATTGACCATGAAAAGTCCTTATTCCTTGCATGATTTGTTTTACAGGGATATATGGTGGGGAATGGGGTCACAGATTCTGAAATGGACTTCAATGGAAAGGTGCCTTTTGCCCATGGAATGGGACTCATATCAGACGAGTTATATCAGGTAATGTTACCTTCAAAATAATAATAATACTCACAAACAAAGATCATTTTACAAATATGTAGTAAATACAATCCCCAGCTGTACTTATAGTACAGGAGGGAGTTTGCACTCAAAATTTTGCTGGAAACAGCTAGAACTCCATATGCCAAAATCTGGCTAAGACTTGCAGAAACTGTTAAGTACAAATTTTTCTTTTCCCCCGTTCCTTTAAAGACGCTAATAACTTTTACTCTATGTTTCCATGGAAAATTGAGTTGATCTACATGTTACATAGATTGTAACTTTAAGAAGAGGTGTAGATTACATAAGTCCTCATTGCTATGCTTTTAAGTTTAGGCACATAGTTATTTTGCCCGAGAGAGTGAAGAATCTAGAGGACAAATTTACTTTGATTTATTTTGTGTTTTGTTTCATCCAAGGAGATATCCCAAACCATTGATTCTCACTGCTGCAGGCTTTGAAAGATGCCTGCAACGAAAGCTATTACAATCCAACCACTGATGAGTGTAATTCCACAATGTGGTCATTTTGGCAGGTGATATTGACAGTCTTTGCATCTGAGTTCTAGCTTCTACTTTTTACAGATACAAGATGATTGATAAAGAGTGTATTAAATGCAGGACATTTTCTGGGTCAACTCTATTAATATTCTGGACCCATTATGCTTCCCTACCATGAAGAAGCAAGAGAAAGGAAGCAACGATGAATATCTCTGGAAGAGTTGGAAGCAGATAGCATTGTTTGAGGAGCCATTTGCAGCATGGGGCATGTTTGGTCATGGGCTCAAAATGTCCAAATCTCTAGACGGATATGTACCACTTATGTTAAACGTTGGAGAGCAAGATTTGCCTTGTGATGTGGTATATTGCATAGCCCCCATTCCACCCACGCTTTAACATTTAATTCTTTAATGGACATGACTAACGAGCTCTTTACTGATTTTGATATCTTCATAAGTGGTCGTTATTGGCAGATTAAAATATTATTCTTTATGAATCCTTTAGTTTTCATTAAAAGATTCCAAGATTTTTCGAAAATATAATGTGTACATATGACATAGAGGCCAATATTAGGCATATATTCACTGACACCTGCTATTTGGTAGGGAAAAAAAACTACTGGATTTTGCCAAATTGCTTTTGACTTTTTATTGCCAAAGATAAATAAATCCACTCATAGACTGGGCTGTAGATTAGGTTGCTTATCAAAGTGATTCAGTATCAAGTGGAGTTCATAGAAGCCAGTAGGACATAAGATAAAGTATAACATATTTCCACTAAGTGTAGAAGGTGGTAAACTGCATTCTCAGTTTCAGCATCAGCTTGCTGATTTTTTCTGTAAAACTATATTCAATTTTAAGATTAGATAAGGCCTAAAAACAAAATCAATCTTCTGCCAACAATACTTCAATCTGAGTCAGAGTGACTTTGACTTCATCGAGGAGTGCTTGTGAACACTTAGTGGATTTTTTTTTTTGACAATTATATGCTTCCATATGAGATCTTATGATGGTGGATTAGATGGTTTCCCTGGAAAATGTAATTTAATTACACCTAGATTGTGGGTTAACACATGAATCGACACGTTTTTTTGTTACATTTCAACTGAACGAAATAAAGAGAGTGCCACTTCCAGTTTTGTGTCTTGCTTCATTCAGCAAGTTGCTTCAGTGTATCACCATGTTCCATGGAGTTTCTAGGATGGGGACGGCCTGGGATGGTGAGATGCATCTCCGTGATGCAGGTGGGATGATTGTGGATGACTTATATAAATATATATAAAAAATATATTTAAGCACCAAATTGGATTTTATAGGCAAATGTTATAAATATAAAATATATAACATAATATAAAGATAATAATCCGATAGCTCTAGGAAAGATCTAGCCCTCTTCTTGAAGCCAAATTCACAATGCAATGCCATCCAAACACCATTGGACAATGAGATGTTAATCTTGTGAAAACTTTCGTTATAGCTTCCACTTTTCAAAATACCTTAAGCCTCAACCCACACCACCTCAAGACAACCCAACACCTACTAACAATCCCTCTTCTTCCATAAGGATCCCAAGCCCAACTATTACCCAAGTTACTTCCACTCCATATAATCCACCATTACATGAAAGAAGGAGCAGCTCCTTTTACCCGTAACTTAATGCTTTTTCTGCATGTGCCCCCTTCAGTTACAAGATTTTTGCCACTGCTCCACCACTAATGGTGGTTGATCCCAACAGGCTACAATTGTAACATGGATAAAACCTTGGCATACCTCAAGGATCCATTAGAGAAAGCTAATAGACACTGGGATTCTTAGATCCTTCTGAAACTTGCCCAATTATGAATTCAAACAAATCCTCGTTCTTACATGCAACAACTATCCATGATTTTGATGGTTTGGAATATAGCTGTTACTAAACTCTTTCCATGAACATTCAATCTTTAGACCAAAGGTTCTTGCATATTGTTGTTCTAGATTTTATCTTGACCAAACAAAAGAAATATGAGACATGTGTTGAATGTGTCAAAACATAGGGAGTTACTCTCCACACTTCCCTACTGCCCATGAACAGGTCCTGGGGGGTGCAGGACATGTCCTCGTGTAACCTAGGTGTATCATTAATGTATAATCTATCTTGATTTCTCTCTTAGATGCCTCCGTTCTTTATAACTTGTCTGAAGCAAGGTTGTATTCACACATGGGTGCTGGAGTATACAAGGTGCAGGGCACAAAGCACCCATGACAGTCCCCTAAAAATTAGGTATGAATATGTGTGAATATAGAGGTATGTAGGGTGCAAGGGTGTAGAGGTACATAAGGTTTGGACTGTATAGAGTTGGATACACTATAATAATATTGGAAAGTTGAAACATAAGATCATTACAAAACATACCAAAACAGCAAATTGAATTCATATACAAATAAAATTGGAAATTTGAAACATAAGATCATTACAAAACTTACCAAAATAGCAAATTGAATTCATATATGATAGTCTTAGAGGTATTCAGTAGGAGGGAGAATAGAATTTGTCAATGAATGAAGAAGTAAATGGGAAGTTTTCCTTTTTGATTTATCTAAGTTCTTACTTTTTTATTTTAGGATTTGACCTGGGAGGATGCCCTAATGAGGGTCAATACACTGAGTGAGTCATGGGTGGGTTGCCTCGTACAATGTAAGAGAAATGATATAGAAATAAGGATCAAATATATATTCACATTAAATTCAATTTGGGCCAACTTGTGATGAAATCCATTAAGAGTTCTTCCCATATTTGATTTAGGTATGGCAAGAGACTTTAAAAATCTTTGGATTTTGCAAGTTTCTCCATTTTTACATTCACAAGTCTCACGTCTGGCTACAAACTTCTTGGCCTTAGCTTTCATTTCCTACTAAAGAAATCCTTTTTAACTTGTTGGTATGATTTGGGGAATCTAAAAGGGCCACCAAGTGAGGATGCATGCAATTCTTTCAAAATAGTGTCTTTCGATGATGATTGCTTGCAAACTAACAACCTCCCTTTATACTTGTAGTAGCTTGACTACTACCATTGACTTTCAACAAAAGAGTGGCTGTGGAGAACAATAGAAAGGAAATTTTGCTACCCCAGGAGCAAAAATGTAAATAGGAAATTTGGGCAAAAATTCAAAAATTTGACCAAGTGACCAAGTTCAATTCGTTCAAAGGGGCAATTCGCTCAAACCTAAAAGAGCAAATCACAATTTTGGCAAAAGAGTGAATCACTCGCCAAAGCATAAATTCAGAGAAGGGTTGCATGAGATCTGAGGAAACAACTTGGAAAATGACATTTTGTCCTCATATGGTGCCAATGAAGAGTTAAAGAACTACTAAAAGCATTTAGGGTCAATTTAGGGACACCTAGATTTAGCAAAGCATCAACTTTGCCAAAGATGTTGCTAAATTAGAGGATTTACTGAGTAGAATATTTTTACTTCAAATTACTCTTAGTTAAAGAATTTAATATAAATAGGAGGTAGGGGCTCCATTGTAAACATTGAGTCATTTGTGATAATCAAAGTTACACTTTGTGAGACTTAATTGTACTTATGAACTCATTTTGCCAATAACAAAAAGATTGTGCTTGATATTTACAAATCAATTGTCATTTGACCTTTTGATTTGTGGATGAATAGTGTTTGTGGCATTGCCCTCTTACTTTTCATTAGTCATTTCTTCTATTGTAGTGGATTATATGCAAATTGGATAACATTGATGTTATTCTATTCCCTCCGTATGTGTTGACTGATCAACAACATTCTTGCTACAATTAGAGTCGTAATTCTTTTATTGCATTTACTTTACTCTCTCGAATCCCTTTTCCTTCCAAATTTTATTTTATGCATTAGATTAGTTTTAGATTAGCTAGATTAGTTGGGAGCCATCCTGAATCTGGAGGTCAAAAAGGACAAGTCCTTTCTTTCCAATTGTTGAAACATGACTCGTACATGCATACACCATGGATTCAACTCTTGTATTTATTTTATTGCAATTGTTATACTTTCTCGCATCCCTTTTCCTTCCAAATTTACTTTTATAAATTAGATTATTATTAGTTTATATAAAAATTAGTGGGGTGCCAACAAATCCATAGGTTGGAAAGGACAAGTCCCTTCCTTCCAATTGTTGAAACACGAGTTTGTGGGTGTACACTTACGTAGATTTAACAATACCATAATGACTTATCCTTCCAAGGGAACCTGTCACAAGAGGATGAACCTTGTTGCAATTGTTGAATAAGATTAGAAGTGTTTGGGTTTCAATCCCATTCTTCCCTTGCCACATCTACCTATAGTACGAGGTACAACTTTGTCAATATTTCCATAAACAAGTGGCTGAACAGAGGAAGCTCGAAAAGAGGGATGGAGTGTTTTAGTGAAGGAATACAGGAGTTGTAATGACCTAATTCTGAAAAATTACCAAACCCTAGCTAGATGGCAATATTTCTTCCAAGCAGAAATAAAATCTATTCAAATAAAATTCTGATCTACAAATTTAAATCACCAAATTACTTATAATTTCAGCAAACAACACCCAACAACACTGATTTTGTATTAAATCTGAAATATAGAAACCATTACATGAATAATACTGGAAATGGCTACATTAAACAACTCACAAAATGGCAGATCTGATTGCCAATGCTCTCCAATGACATTCTCATACCCAAACACAATCAAAATGATGAAGATACATAGAACGTTTGGCTGCTAGGGCAAAATCTGGTCCAAAATAATGGGCGTCCAGCTTCTAGGAATAAGATACTTGCCAAAATGCCCTCTCAAATGCAACGCTGCCCTCCTAAATGCTGAATCTCTGATTCTGAGTGCCAAAATAGACTCCCAAGATGGGACGTCCCTCCTCCTGGTGCTCCAATGACTGAAAATAATGATAAATCTCTGCTCTTTGCCCTCAAATGGCTGAATAAAGATCTGATCTCTCAAAATGGTGCAATAATACCCTAGCTGGCTGATTACACACTGAATGCTCCACAACTAAATCCAATGAAGTCCAAATGCAAACCCTAGGTAGGTTTGCCCCAATTGAGAGTAAGGGTTTTCGTCCTGACTCTCTAGATCCAGAGGTTTTCGTCCCTGAATCAAGTCTTCTACAGGTTTTCGTCCGCAGAAGATCTCTCTTGTAGGGTTTCGTCCACAAGAAGGAGTGATATTAGCTTCTCAGCCAATTACACAAAATAGAAGAGATAAAAATGATCCAAGATGATGCAAATGAGCCCCCTTGTCCTCTTTATATAGACAAATGTTATATTTCTTCGTTGGGGTGGCACTTTATTAAATCACTTATAAAATAACCTTATAGCTCCTTAAAATAAAATATTATGTCCCTAATACACATTGGCCCCTTTTCTCTTTTTTTTATTTATTTAATTACTAAATTCCACTAAAAATACCTTCAACATAACAAAACACTCCAAAGCTTCACACCACAACTATGTACAATAAGAATATGAAAAATGGGGACATTACAATACATCCCTCCCCAAGATTGCTTGTCCTCAAGCAATCGAACAAAAACTCAATTCAAATTGAGCCAAACCATAACCATGATCAATGATAATTCCAGGATCCCAAACTAGCCTCAAAACAATTTTTATAACTGCCACTTCCATATAAAAACCAAAGCAAAAATCTGAGTGTGAGGCCAAGATGCATATCAATAATGTGTGACACCTAGGTTCCCTCAAACATTCATCCCAAAACTGATCCCAAAATTGATCTAAAACTGATCCCAAATCTTTTTCACACTGACCAAAGGTTGTCTCCATATAATCCCAGAACTGTTCCAAAGCTGCAATTATGCAAAAACTGAGTGAAAATGGGCTCAAACTCTTACAGACCAGATCTGAAGTAGTACATAGCAGCTCTGATTTTTCATGTACAGCAGTGATATATGACTGTTTAATCTCCTCAAAGATATGTAAACTCAGTCCTCCTCTATTCTTAAGGACTGTATTATGCAAAGGTGTGCTAAAAGTATCAAGGGTAATGAATGAACCAACATCAAAGAGAGTGGAAAGGAGATGAGGATCAACAAACTCTGATTCTCCCTGTGCAAGAGTGACTCTCCTTAGTTCTCCTTTACTACGAAAATCATCAACTAACACTCCAAGAGTGTAAAGAACATCCATCATACTATGAATGCTACCTGTATCACCCAGAATCCTTTTTCTGTCCACATGCCCTGCTCCTTTCAACTGTTGTTCCAACATTGGATTAGAAATACACATCAATAGCTGAACTTGGTCATTTCCCGTGCGTCCAAGTTCAAGGTTATTTATTCTCCACTGTGCTACTTTCAAAAGTGCATTTCTATCCTCATTAGGTGCCATCAAACTTAAGTGTAATGGCTGCTCAAACCTATTCCAAACTGGTAGAGTTCTTGCATTGTTTATGACGTCATGCCAAGTAAGATAGAAGCAACCACATATCTCATTGAATGCAGCCCATAGGGAATAATAAACAGTCTTTAAAATGTGACTTAAAGATACAATCACAGTCCTCATTACAATAGCAGCTAACATACCTTCAAATGCAGCCCTGAAACCCATAGGATATACAGTCCATGTGCAACATGCAGTGGACAGTCTTACAGCCTCTAATGTGTAGGTTGTAGCCTCCAAATCATGAACAACAGTTTCCTTCTTTGCAATAGTTGATGAATCATGGAGTGCAACCCTTAATTCAAGAGAAACAACCTTCAAATTATTCTCTAAAGGGATTATAACTGTCTTTTTATGATCAGCTATCAGTACAGTCCATAAACAGTGATTGGTAGCCCTCATCATACTGTTTTCTATTAGCATGTTCCTTCTATTGTCAAATACAATTCTGACTTTGTGTGTCTCAACAAGCCCATTATTGATTAATCCCTTGAACCATCCTTTACTATTAGAGTCATGATCATACCTCAAGGAAGAATGCTGACTATGATCATCATGATTCGTTGAAATATTGCATCCATACTTCCCAAACTCTCTCTGGATCTGAAACCTCTCTTTGTGTTGCATGGGTAAAGAGAAACAATCAATTTTTTCCCAAAGAGACTGTATAGAACAGCCCAAGAATACTGCTGTCCCAGGCTTCATAATATCAAAATTTGCATCCGTTCTGTTAGTGTCATTACTTTCATGGAAAACACCTTGAGATTTTTCTGTACATACCTCATGTGGTAAGGGGATTTCTTGGTCAACAATTTCTGATTTGTTCCCAAGATCTAATTCAGTCACCTTCATCACATCATTTTTGCATACCTCTTCATGTGATAAGACAACAATTTCTGATTGAGATTCTTCTTTGCTAGCTTCCTCATGTGAAATTTCTGCCACGTGCTCCTCTTCTTTATCATTAAATTCTTGAACCAAATCATTCTCAGGTGGCCGTAATTCTGATTTATCTTCAAAGCTTGCCATGACATTTCCTTCATCATTTTCTTTATACATGCTTAACCTCCCAGTCTTTGAAAGCCATGTAGCAAGATTTGTCTTTCTTTTAAGCTCCAAGAATGTTTGGAAATCTACAACCTTCCTGTAATTTTCGTTCCTCTGTTTATATTCAAGGAATAAGATATCTGCATGTTCTTGGAGTTTTCTTTGATTGCTCTCCCTTATCCTTTCCATCAATTCAGCCCATGTATTTGTCATCTCACAGTCAAGTAACCCAACTCTGTTCAGGATAAAAATTTCAGATCTGAATTTTCCGCAGCAAACCCTAACTTCTGAAAACAATGCCCAAAAAAAGAAACCCTCAAAGTTGCTAGATCTGACCATAGAATTTTTATAAAATTTTTTGAAAGTGGAAATACAAAATAGGGCTTAATGGGTACTCAAATCAACCTTTAAAAGTGCCCAGAAAAATTCTCAATACTGATCTACTCACGGCTGCTGAATTTTTTCCACACAAAACCCTCCACAGGCTGGCAAGATCACAGCTCTGATACCACTGTAATGACCTAATTCTGAAAAATTACCAAACCCTAGCTAGATGACAATATTTCTTCCAAGCAGAAATAAAATCTATTCAAATAAAATTCTGATCTACAAATTTAAATCACCAAATTACTTATAATTTCAGCAAACAACACCCAACAACACTGATTTTGTATTAAATCTGAAATATAGAAACCATTACATGAATAATACTGGAAATGGCTACATTAAACAACTCACAAAATGGCAGATCTGATTGCCAATGCTCTCCAATGACATTCTCATACCCAAACACAATCAAAATGATGAAGATACATAGAACGTTTGGCTGCTAGGGCAAAATCTGGTCCAAAATAATGGGCGTCCAACTTCTAGGAATAAGATACTTGCCAAAATGCCCTCTCAAATGCAACGCTGCCCTCCTAAATGCTGAATCTCTGATTCTGAGTGCCAAAATAGACTCCCAAGATGGGACGTCCCTCCTCCTGGTGCTCCAATGACTGAAAATAATGATAAATCTCTGCTCTTTGCCCTCAAATGGCTGAATAAAGATCTGATCTCTCAAAATGGTGCAATAATACCCTAGCTGGCTGATTACACATTGAATGCTCCACAACTAAATCCAATGAAGTCCAAATGCAAACCCTAGGTAGGTTTGCCCCAATTGAGAGTGAGGGTTTTCGTCCTGACTCTCTAGATCCAGAGGTTTTCGTCCCTGAATCAAGTCTTCTACAGGTTTTCGTCCATAGAAGATCTCTCTTGTAGGGTTTCGTCCACAAGAAGGAGTGATATTAGCTTCTCAGCCAATTACACAAAATAGAAGAGATAAAAATGATCCAAGATGATGCAAATGAGCCCCCTTGTCCTCTTTATATAGACAAATGTTATATTTCTTCGTTGGGGTGGCACTTTATTAAATCACTTATAAAATAACCTTATAGCTCCTTAAAATAAAATATCATGTCCCTAATACACATTGGCCCCCTTTTCTCTTTTTTTATTTATTTAATTACTAAATTCCACTAAAAATACCTTCAAAATAACAAAACACTCCAAAGCTTCACACCACAACTATGTACAATAAGAATATGAAAAATGGGGACATTACAAGAGTCGAGAACTTTTGTAGGCCATATGGAATCCACTTTGCTAGTTTGCAACCGTAGGTAATGAATTGAGCAAGTGAACTTGAAAATGAGCTAAGTCAAAAGCTATTATCTGTCAAGCAACGATTTGTGAACAAGGTTGTGATATTTTGAAAATCTATGATTTGTCAGCAAATTGGAAATCCATCTAATCACTTGCTTGCACTTGCCAACGAAGGTGAATTAATGGTTTGAAAGTGATTTTTTTGTCATCTTCTTGTAATTTGTAATAGTTAGAAACTTTTACTTGAGTTAAAAGGGTAAATCCCCTTACTATAAATAAGGCCCTTGGGCTCATTGTAATCATCTTTTGGCCAATTTGAGAAAGACTAGAGTTACACTTCTTGGTTGTAATTATGTAATTATGAATGAATGGAAAACTATACATAGCATTTGTGTTCAATTGTGTCTCATTTTGTCAGACCTCTTGATGCACAAATTTATGATGTTTGTGGCCTTGCCTGTTAGTCCTTGTTGTCACATTTTGCACGGGGTGCCATGTTTTCTAATTTCGTAAGTGTGCTGCTCTTCCTTCCCTCCTTCTCTTTCTCCCCTTTCTCTACTTTTCCCTTTCTCCCTTTTCCCGCAGTTTCATTCCTCCCTCTTTCCCTTGTACTTCGCCCAGTCAAGTTTCCAGAACAAAGCAAGTGTTCCTTGAAAATTTCTAAGTGTCAGGGTACAACCCGACTTCGCAGTGAAGTCGGGGTGCGCCCTCAAGTTGGAGCGCAGCAGGGAATGCGAAGTGCGCAATCATACAGGGACAAGCAAAATTTGACTAAGTGTCAGAGCGCAACCCGACTTCGCAGCGAAGTCGGGGTGCACTCTTCTTCCTGTGCGCACTTGGGAGACAGTGTTGGCAAAATTCAGCTAAGTGTTGGAGCGCAACCCGACTTCGCAGCGAAGTCGGGGTGCGCTCCCTTCCAGTGCGCAGTCCGAACAACGGCCAAAAACAGCTTGAGTGCCGGTGCGCAACCCGACTTCGCAGCGAAGTCGGGGTGCGCCCTCTGACCGATGCGCAGTTGGGCAAGATCCATCAGAAGCCCAAAAATTGGCTAAGGCACGGAGGCCTCCCCAACTGCGCTGTTTTCCACCTGCGCAACCCGACAACACTCTGATCCTAGGCGAAGTTGGAGAAACTGCCTTTCAAGGCAGACATATGTCACTCGTCAGAATTCGACAAGTGTCCAACCTCGGGATTCGAACCGTGATGTGATGGGGACAAGGACAAGCATGGACCGCACTATCTACGCCAGCTACCACCATTTAAAGCTGATGTGAGGTCCCATCTACCATAGCTACCCGCATTCCCGTTGATTAGAAGTCTCACCCAACGCGCTGCCATGTAGCTGTACAACTTTCAGGGAGACCATGCCGCAAGTACAGTCCTACCCGACAGAGGTCAGCATCAGCAACTCCTTGGCCGCTTTTGTCAGCCATTGTCTGGCCTGGGACTTTGCACCCGTAATTGTAATGGGGGGGAACTTGGGCTATAAATAGCCATCACATTTCATTGTAAAGGTGGTGGAAGGGGAATATACTGCTAGGGAACCATTGTAGTTGTGCGTTTGCTTCTAAATACAAGATACATACTTGGCTCTGCTTACTGTCTTCATCTTGTATGCTGCCTCTCCTTGTCATTTTTGCCTCATGTTTCTTATTTCATTGCTTACTGTTGTACTGAACTTTGGACTCCGGTATTTGGTGATTAAGTATTCCTGGAATGCATAGATAGAGGATACATAGGATGAATGATAGCTGTAGTTTCTATAGTTGTATGTTGTATTTAAATTGCTGTTAGTAGTGGTGATTGATCGTTGCCGTGCTGCTTATTCCCCCCACCCAACTCCAATCACATTTGGATTCTCTTTCCGCACTTTTATCTCTTTCCCTTCACTCTTATCTTAACCACTAAAAACCCACAGGAAGCTGGCCTTCTCCGGAGATTGGCACGGAAGGCGTTCCTTCCGACCTTTCAATCTGGTGGGCGAATCTGGGGCGCATTGTACCAAATCCTTTCCTCATGGCAGATTCGTAACCAACAGTTTCTGGCACGCCCGATGGGACATGGAAGTTTCCCACCCCCAAACAGAATCGAAGCACTGGTGTTCGCTTCATTGCTGTTAAAAATCAGAGCACCTGGCGACTCTGCACCTACCTGAATATTCTCTGAGTCCGTAAAGACCGGTCCTAACGCCTTCATGCAAACGAGAAGGTGGCGAGCAAGGAATCCGAGAAACCAGCCTGACCTTTACGAACTTGACATTGACGCTTCAAGAGAGCGTGTCAGGCTGGCTGATCACCAAGCTCGCGTAGAAGAATCCGAGCCCGAAATTGAAGAGGCCGAGGCTGAAGAGCAATCTACATCCTCGGACGGTACCGATACCGAGTATACTACCGGAGGAGAAGACATGGCTGCCCAACAGAACGATGACGATCTCTTCCTGGCGGTAGACTCCACAGGGCCCTTGGCCCTAGTTGGATAGCAAGCTGTGTCCCCGCTGCCTTAAAATCCATCCCTACATACGATGGCTACGGCAAGACGACATACGAACACATCCAGGACATTCTTGCCCTGGCAGCGGTACATTCCATTACTGACGAAAGTGTGAAGACCCGTCTGCTGGTCCTTTCCCTAAGGGGAAAGCTTCTCTATTGGTAGAGATCGCTGCCAGAGGGATCTATCACGGGGTGGCGCAAGTTGGTTGGCAGGCTCGTGAAAGGATGCAACGAGTCCGCTGATACCTCTTCTTTGCTACATCAGTTCCAGAGCATCCAGTGACATCCCCAAGAGGAGGTGTCTGACCTCAACATCAGGTTTGCGAGGTCTTGGAAACGAGTACCTCGCGACTGCGACCTTCAACGAGTCCAGGCCGCACACTACTACCGAGGTCCTTCAACTCAGACATTTGCCTGCTGCTGAAGATAGCAGAATCGACTCGTTCCCTGCCCTGTACGAGGCTGCCCAGCAAGCTGAAATGGATATCATCTCCATAGGCAGACTCCCGCACAGGGTACAACCACCCATTTACCCCGACTTTCCCCAGTCTCAGTACCCATCGGCTTCTGGTGTCATGCCGTCCACTTCAGGACAACAACCCCAGCAGCAATGGAATCCGGCGCCGATCATAAATCCCTACGGCCCGCCGCAGATACATTATCCTCACCCGCCTCCTCCTCCTCCGCATTATCCAACACTCCCTGCTCCCCCGCAGTATGCACAATATTCTACACCCCCTCCGTTGGTTGCATTACCTCCTCTAGCTCAGTTGCCGCCTCCAGACAATGACATCCAAAACAAAATCCTCCAGGAGGTACGGGCTCTGGCCTCTGGATATCACACCATGTCCAACGACATGACCATACTGAAGAAGAAGCAAGCCCAGATGGACCTTGCTCCAAGGAGGCCATATCCTCTTCCGACATTGACAAAAGACCGAGCCGCGGAGCAGCAACTGCCAAGGCGTCCCCCTCCAAGAAATGCTGCCATCGAAGACCAACTTGGTACTTCAGACCAGGTCAACTGGTGCACCACGTGCAATGACCCGCATTCGGAGGATGACTGTACATTGCACCAACACTACCTCTAGACCTTGGCGGCGGCGCCATAGAGGACGAAGAACTCTACATGATCTTGGACGACGAAGGCAACTTTGCCATCCCAGAGGAAGATCTATTGCCGCCTACCGCCAAGGAAGATAAAATGTTTGCCGAAGCTGCTGCAAAGCCCTTGAAGGTATACACTCGAAGGGATAGGGCACATCCTACTGGGCTGCCACCTGACAAGAGGCTGTGGCCTTACACAGCCAAAGAGAAAGCTCCCGCAGCAAAGGCTCCTGCAGTCAAGCCTCCCGTAGTAAAAGCTCCCCCTGCTCAGCCTCCAACTGAAACCAAAGAACAAGCTCAGGAGAAGCTGAGGTATCCGTCTCTGACAAAGAGACAGAGAGTTGAAGCCACTCAGCAGTACCAAACGAAGTATGAGCCGGCAAAGGAAGCGGAAGGAGCTAGCATCTCAGGCTACAACATAGGAGACGAGCTGAAGAGAACTCCCGCAAGGATAATCATGTATGATGCTCTTCTGCTCCCAGGCCAAGTGGATATGCTGCAGGAATCTTTGAAGAGCATGAAGAATGGCAAGCAGATACAGCCTGTTGTCCTGGTTCAACCCCTGACAGTCTCAACCACTGGGAAGAACAGACCACCTCCCTTCTATCTGTCATTACGGATGCAAGGGTACATAGTACACAAATGCATGGTGGATTCTGGTGCTTCCACAACTGTTATGCCGAGAGTCATCTGCGATGAGATCGGGATGGAGTACACAAGGAGCAGCCAAGGTGTGCTGCAACTAGACGACACCCCTGTCAAGACAGTCGGTGTCATCAAAGATATCCCGATCCGGTTGCACAAAGCTCTTGACATAGTGGTCATTCAAGAGGTCGTGGTTGTCGACTTGGAACCCTACTTCGGCATGTGTCTCTCCAGGGAGTTCACTGCGAAGCTGGGCGGGTATCTGTCTCTGGACTACTCACATGGAAGTGCCCTTCAAAGGAAGGAGACTGAAGATCTACAACGAGAAGCCTTCCACTTTTCTAGTAGAGAAGATACTTGGAGAAGAGTCGCAAGACTGCATGGTTCAGCTGACAGAGGAAGAACTGGTGGTGGTGGACATGACGGAGCAAGCTCTTGAGCTGCTGCAAGTGGAAGATGAGTTCTCCTTGTAGGACTTCAATGCCATGATCGAGACCGAGCAAGGCTGCTACACCGTCATTCAGCCTGAAAGGCTTGACAAGTCAGCCAGGAAAGAAGTGGGACCTGCATCGAAAAGGCTGTGGAAGCTTTTCTTTGATGGCGCCCGATGCAAAAATGGCGCCGGTGCGGGAGTGCTCCTGGTTTCCTCGACCGGGATCCAAAAAGACTACACCTACAGGTTGGCCTGGAGCTGTACCAACAACGCGGCGGAGTATGAAGCCCTGTGCTTGGGATTGAAGAAAGCGGAGAGGCTGGGGATTAAGCATCTGCAGATCTTTGGCGACTTAGAGCTGGTGTGCAACTAGATTACGAACAAGTGCGCCTCCAAGAAGCACTATCTCAAGGCGTATCGTAATTGGGTCTGGGACTTGATGGAGTCATTCGACTCGTTGAATGTTAGAGCTATATCGCGTGAGAAAAACAAGCACGCTGACATTCTGGCGTCTGTTGGAGCCAGGTACGTTCCGGTTGATGACACTGTCCAGAAGCCGAAGCCGGTCCGTACCATTTATAGGCCTTTTGTGCTTGATAAGGACACCCACTGGCAGGTGTTCGACTGTGACGAGGAGATCGTCACATTTTTGGTTAACGAAGCATGTTCAATCGAAGGTAGAGAACCTGATGACGAGCAATATGAAGGGTTGATACAGTTAAAAAATAATCATGTCCCGAAAGGGCTGATTACACTTGAAAGTCTCTTTGATCAGAATGATAGAGCAATATCACACCGGATCAAAGTAGACCCCAAGCAGTACTTCGACCTGGAGCTCGAACCTGGAAAGACAATCAAGGTCGGGACAGACTGCACCGAAGAGGAACTCGAGCAGATCAGATCATTGTGCCGAGAGTTCCCTGACATAGTAGCCTGGTGCTACCAGGACTTGAAGGGGTATGACAGACAGATAATCCAGCATACCATTGAGCTAGAAGATGGTGCAAAGCCATTCCGGCAGAAGTAGAGGGCTGTAAATCCGAAGATCGAAGCCATGATGAAGGCCGAGCTCCTGAAGATGCTGGAAGCCAAGATTATCTACCCCATCAAGCATTCATCCTGGGTTGCGAACTTGGTCCCCGTGAGGAAGAAGAACGGCGACATTCGTCTCTGTGTGGACTTTAGAAATCTAAATAAGGCCTCACTCAAAGACCATTATCCGCTTCCCCAAATCGATCAGGTCCTCCATATAGTTGCTGGAGCCCAGAGATTCTCCCTCCTAGATGGCTTTTTTGGGTACTACCAGATCTGGGTCAAAGATGAGAACCAACATAAGACGTCGTTCACCACCAAATGGGGAAAGTTCGCCTATCAGCGCATGCCTTTTGGCTTATCCAATGCTGGCGCCACATTTCAGAGAGCCATGGACCTGGCCTTCCGAGAGCTGCTCAACAAGGTCATTGTCATCTATTTGGATGACATGACTGTATTCTCTCATAGAAGAGAAGACCATGTTTCCCACCTGCAGCAAATATTTGAGACATGTCGTGAATTCGGCATTTCCATAAACCCGAAGAAATCAATCTTTGCGGTAAGAGAAGGTAAGTTGTTGGGACATGTCATCTCCGAGAAAGGCCTCGCAGTGGACCCTAATAGGGCCGAGGCCCTCCTCCGCTTGCCCGCTCCAGTTGACAAAAAAGGGCTGCAGTCCTTCTTCGGCCAAATCAACTTTGTGCGGAAGTTCGTACCGGACTTCGCACAGGTAATCAAGCCCATGGCCGAACTGCTGAAAAAGAATGCTGAATTCTTATGGATTGATGAGAGGGGGTAGGCCTTCGAGGAAATCAAGGCCAGAATTGCACAAGCTCCGGTGTTGATAAACCCGGACTACTCCAAGGACTTCATCCTGTACGCGGTGGGAGAACCCGAGAGTTACGCCGTAGTCCTGACACAGAAGGGAGACGATGGCGAAGAGCGCCCCATAGCGTTCTTAAGCCAAGTGATTCAGCCGCACGAAGAGAGATACAATTTTATTGAGCGGCAGGTTCACGCAGTCATGAAGTCTCTCCGGAAGTTCAGGCACTTTGTCTTCGTGATACACCCGGACGTCTGAAGCTTCATCGTACAAGGGGAGCCGGGTCACAAGAGAGCAAGATGGATTGCCAAAATCCAGGAGTTCGACATCGAAGTGCGGCCAACCAAGCTTATCAGAGGTCGAGCCTTGTGCCAAGAGCTGGCTCAAAGCGTAGCAGCCGAGATTTCTGCCTGTAAGTGGGAGGATCCAGCAACAACCACCAACCTAGCCAACTCCTTATCAGAGGAGAATGACTGGACAGATGACCTGGTGAAGTACTTCTGCACCGGGAGATGTCCAGATCACCTAAATGCCTCACAAAGGAGGTTTCGGCTAGGTGCTTTGAAATACACTCTTCGCCCCGAGGGGCTTTACTTCAAGAATATTGACGACATCCTGTTGTGGTGCGTCAAGAAAACAGACCAACCTAGGGTCCTCGGAGAATTTCACTCCGGGATGCCTGGAGGTCACCATTCTGCAAGGCCTACGACCTTGAAAATAATCAGAGCTGGGTACTACTGGCCCACTCTCTTCACAGACACGCATGCGGTCTGTGTCAAATGTGACAAATGTCAGAGATTTTTCGGCAGGAATAGAAAAGCACCCCTGCCCCTCCAGTCGATCCAAGCCGAGACTCCGTTTCAGCAATGGGGTCTGGATTTTATCGGGGTGATTACGCCGAACTCCGTAGCGGGACACAAGTTCATTCTTATCGCCACCGATTACTTCACTAGGTGGGCAGAGGCGATCCCTACCAAGAATGCGGACCAAGAGACGGTCATCAGGTTCCTCGAGAGCCTCATTACCCGTTTCGGGGTCCCTCAGTCAATAGTGACGGACAACGGTCCGGGGTTCGCAGGCGCTGTACTCACGGAGTACACCAACAAATACGACATTTATCACAAAATGTCTTCCAATTACTACCCGCAGGGGAATGGCCTTGCCGAGTCCACCAACAAGAATCTGCTGAAAATCATCAGAAGGACAGTAGAGAAGAACAAGAGGACTTGGCACCTGCTCCTGAACCGGGCGCTATGGGCGGACAGAATATCATTCAAAAAGTCCATCAAGACATCTCCCTATGCGCTCGTCTACGGCAAGGAGGCAGTCCTGCCAACCCACATCGAAATTCCCGCTCTCTGGATGTTGGATGAAGAGAGAGGCAACGGGGATCCGGTGGATGACAGACTGTGCCAGCTGCTGCAGTTAGAGGAAGACAGAGAGAAAGCATACCAGGCCTTCACCAAACACGCTGAAGCAACCCAAGGCTGGTTTGCAAAGGGCACCACCGCCCGGGTTTTCAAAATCGGGGACCTGGTGCTAAAGTGGGACTCACTGAAGGCAAAGCCGGGCAACCACGAAAAATTTGACGCCCTCTGGGAAGGCCCTTACCAGATTGCCCGGGTAAATCAGTTCAATGCATTCGTGCTCCGGGATATGGAGGGACAACTTCTCCCCATTCCCGTCAATGGGTTCCACTTAAAAATTTATCACCACTGAAGGTGCCCAATGGGTCCTTCCTTGTACAGATTTCCTTTCCGCATTTTCAGTTTTCAGAATGTATATATTTCAGCATTCAGTTTTTATAATTTTCAAGAGCCCAAGTAGGACTTAAAGCAGACCCCGACTTCGCAGCGAAGTCGGGTATCGCTCCTTGGATAGGGCGAAATGTGAGAGAAAAGGCAGCTGACAAGGAGCAAAAATGACTAAGTCTGGGTGCGCAAACCGACTTCGCGAAGTCGACAGTCGGGGCATGCAGACACAGTGTCAAACGAGCGCAGATTTTGAGCGAGCAGCAACAAGAAAACGACTAAGTGTCACAGTTGGGACGCACAGAAAACACAAGTGTCAAATCGATCCGCAAATTTTCGAGCGAAGTCATTGCAAATTTTCAGAGCGAAGTCTGATCGCGACCAAACATGGGCGAAGTCGGAGTGCGCTCATTTTTTGGGCGAAGTCCGAGTGCGCCCTCAATTCTGGGCGCAGCCTGAATAGCCTATTATGGAAAACACGAAAAATCCTAAGTGTGGGCCCAAGGCGCAGTACGACACAGTGCGAAGTTGGGTATCGCCCCAGTTTAAAATCATGGGCCAAAAATCCTCCCTTGAAAGATGTGCCCAGATGGCGGCGATGACATCATCAAAAGCACGCGGTCCAAAGGAATGTTTAATGATTGTGCGACTTCCAAGAACGTCATTAAGAATGTAAGGCGCATTTGGACCAACGACAACTAGGGTGCGCTTTTCAAAATTAGACCCATGCACAGCCGCCAAAAAAATCATAACGCCTCCACCAACTCCAAGTTAACTGCCCTAACTCCCTCCCTCGCGCCATTAATGCTGCAGTCCTTGTCTAGAAAAAGGGCCCTGGCGCACTCAAAAAATTCAAATCGTCCAAGCTGATTCTGAGACTGCAAAGGACAGAACTGAGAATTCAGAAGCCGTAATTCCATCTCTGCCATTTCGAACTGAAAGGATGGATAAGGGGAAAGCGCTAGTGCAGGCGCAATCCGGTGAAGAAGAGCGCGAAGCTGGGGAATCACCGGAATCAAGCGCTCATGAGAGCGAAGTGCCACAGGAGCAGAAAAGAAAGACCCGGACGAAGAGAAGTCAAGGGCAAATTCCGCCGCCACCCGTCAACCACCTGGCCGGATACAAGGACGGCTCGTTTTCCATCAGCCTCACCAAATTGCGGCCGAACATAGCAAAGTGGGCAGACAAGGTTTCGCCCTCCCATCATGTCGGGGCGGCATATAAGTCGAACCTATACTGGTTCTTATGCCCTCCCGTGCATCGGTGCCCGTAGCTGATTGACACAATTGTGAGAAACTACAAACCAGCTGCCCGACAAGTCTGCGACCACAAGGGAAAGCCCTTGTTTACACTCTTCAGGGAGACCGTCCAGCCAGCCTTCGCCCCGGGACTTCAGTACGACTAGGGCGCAATTGTCAGAAGGATCAATCTGGACGAACAAACCGGCAGGTTTACGCAGACCAAGAGGATGAGAGAATTCCTCGACTCGGAGCTGAAGACTCCGCTAGCAGCAGGACAGTGGCCGACAGGCCCCATACCATTGGACAGATTTGAGAATAAATACATTAACATCATCCTGGCGTGGGTCCTCGGCTGCGACTTTGACAAAGTGGTACGGCCGTACCAGCTGGCGCTAGCAGAATGTATCCTGCATGGGGAGTTTTACGACTCCACTACACGAAAGAGTGGAAAGCGCCCTATTTTCTTCGACTGGGCGGATTGGCTGGCGTACGCGATACACTCGAGCCTGGTCAGACTACAACAGAAGCAATCTACAGAATTTCGGTTTGGTTCGTTCCTTACCTGGCTGTGCCTGTACCACACACACCACCGGATGCAAGTTCCAGACCTGAAGAGGGTAAATGAAAAAGGAGAGCCGTTGCCAGTTTATGAGTGGACGGAGGACATATACCGGAAAGGATCGTACTACAAGTTTAACTTCAATTTTCTGGGTATGGTCCTGTCATTATTCAATGGCGGCGAAGGTTCCCGCCCCCCGCTAGCCATGACCAATTATTTGATAAAATACAGGCGCGGGGATACCTTTCGGCTGACATAGGGGATTGTTGTTAGAATTTATGGATTTAAGGGGAGACCGTTCCTGTTGCCCTACTTCTGCACTGACCACTAGTACGGGATGGAGATTGCGCTACAGATGGACTATGTCGAAGAAGAGTTCGGCCAGGGCAAGAAAAGGGGGCATATTTTTCAATATCCAATTTGTTGGGCGAATATCCGAGTGCAAGAGATAGGACAGCACGTCTATCTTGAGCGGGAGCTCATCAACATAGGTCTGATAATGCTGCCGTAGCACTGGAAGTACGACCCACTTGGAGTCAGGGGTAAATTCACGCATATTTGCTCTCGGGCAGAGATTATGCAAGAAAGGTGTAACAGGACAGGTGCAAACCTCGATTGGCGCATTAATTTGATGAAATCATGGCCTCCATGGCATGAGTTTTACTGCGAAGAGGTAGCGTACGACCCGGAGCGAAACCCGGATCATCGGTTGGAATCTGCGGGCTTCAAGAAATTCCTCGCCAAGGTGGCGCCCCTCAACTGGCCGAGAGACAAAATCATTGAATGCTGGAAGATGAGGTGTCGCACGCAACACGATAAATCCAACCGGAAAACGCTGGCCGTTGATGATGAATTTTCGGCCCTATATGACCAGTACGCTGCCACCTGGCAGCCTTTCGAATTTTGAAATTGCGTTCCCCGAGGCCCCAGAAAAAGGTATACAAGGAGGTCCCCCTCCCAGCAGTTGCCTACTTCCGCGACTTCCAGCGCGACTCCAACAAGCAGTCAAGTGGGACCAATGCAGCCTCTAGTTCCCGAAGCAGCGCCCGAAAGGGCGCAAGGATTAGAGAGGTCAACTCCTGAGGTGGCCCCTCAAGCAGAGAAATCGCCCACGCTGCCAGCTAGCAGACCGACCGTGGCAGACATCCTTCCAGTCAGACCCAGGTACAAGTTTACCGTGGGAACATCATTGCCTGCCGCCCAGACCTCGTCTCCTTCCCTCGAACAAGCCATAGCGCCGGAAGAAAAGAAGAGGAAGAGGGTTGAAAAGGCCAAGCGGCCTAAGGAGCCTGTGCAACAACCAGCCGTGGCGCAGACAGAGAAAGCAGCACCGGAGATTGTCTCACTGGACAGCCCTGAGGCAGAGGCAGAAGCTAGAACTGCAAGCGTCCCTCCAGCAGCGGCTCAGGCGGAGCCCGCAGGTATGTCCACTTCCCCGCTCCCCAAAGTTTCGGTCCGCCTTGCCACAACGCCGTCCTCCATCTCTCCAAGGCAAGCCATAGCTACATCTTCCTCCCAAACTGCCCAGCCATCCAGCAGCCCTCATTCCTTTGACCAGTTTGCTCAGGATCCTAACGCCTTCCAGTCCCTGAGCCAAACCCTCGAACCCTCACTCGCGGCCAGTATAGAAGCTACACAAGCATCGCCGCGCTCCTCGCCTCAGTTTCTCAAAACCCCGCCAACACCATCCACTCAGCCGCCCGCTTCCCCTAGGACCCGGTCGCCCTTAAAAGCGGCCACTCCTTCTGGAATACCTCCTGTTTCTCTGTTCGCAGGGAAAATGCCGCAGCAAGACCCGATGTTAGAGAACCTGGACTTCATGGGCGAACTGCAGAGCGCAGACGACCAACCTTTGGCAGCAGTGGCCGTAGGGTGTTCCGCCTCTTTCCTCCAAGGCGTCAAGCGGAGGAGGGCCGAGGAGATAGCTGCCTCGGTAAAGCGCACCAAGTTCGACTTGGACAGGAGAGTGCTCACAACCGAGAAGCTGATCCTGAAAGTGAAGAAGCCTCTCCGGGAAATGATCGAGGCAGACTATGAGCACCAAAGAAAGGAGAAAAGCTTTGATGACATCAACGAGGAATACGAAATCCATGGTATTCATCGTAGGACAGATAATCTCCTTGTCAAGCATCTTGAGACCCAGGAGGCGCTGTTTCAGCTGCAGAATAGCATGAGGCAGCTAGAAGAGGATCTGGCCAGGGCCACCGCGCAGTTGGGATCTGCGCAGCAGGAGATTGATGAACTAAAATCCCAGATGGCCGCTTCTCAGCAAGAGGCTGCAGCGCAGAAACAGACAGCCGAGCAGCTGTCAGAGGAGAAGAGGGTAGCACTAGAGCAGGTTTCTCAGCTCCAAGATTCCTTGAAACAGGCGCAGTCGCAGCTTGCAGAGAAAACATCACAGATGGCAGCCTTTTCAAAGAATAAAGCTAAGGAGATGCAGGCTGGTCTGCTGCGGGGATGCAAGCCTATGTTGTTAAGTCCATATCGGTCCTGGATTTCGCATCCAGGATCGAAGAAGTATCTGCCCAGGGAAAGCCTGTGGTAGAGGAGGCCGAACACCAGGCGAGGCAATGGCTAGACCTGGCTATAAAACTTGAAGAGTATGAGCGCAAAGGCCTCCAATTTCCCCCAATGTCCCAATTTGCCTCAGAGTGGGCAGATGCAAGGGTAACCTTGCATATTTATTTTGATAAGACAGAGAAGATACGAAACGCCAGAAAACTGCTGGATGCATTTAGAACATGAAAAGAGCATTTGCCTGGCCCCCTTCCACACTCTGTCCGAGCACGGGTGCCTGAGCTTCATCAAGGATGGAGAGTTTCTGACCCTAGAGCAGGTAAAGCAGAATTGGCTGTCTTTTGAGGCAGACACAACAGAAATTGACAGCTGGGCAGAGCCAATTCAGGAAGCTCAGGTCACCCAGATGGTGTCAAGATACTGCAAAATCAACTCCTCCCTAAAGGAGTTGGGAAAAAGATATAACACCATCGACTTGCATGCAGTTGTTGCATTTCACGCAGCACTAAGAGAGGTCAATGACCTCGGGCCCTTCCAAGCAGCATTCTGGGACCCAGCCAAGACTGCATATGACCGCATCCGCGAGAGGGATGCCGAAGATGAAGAAGATTCAGGTTCAGGGGAAGACGCAGAAGAGGCAGCGGCTGAAAGCGAACCTGAAGAAGAACAGTTGCCTGGAGGAAAGCAGTCAGAGCAGCGGAAAGCAGGAGAAGGAAGTTCCTCTGTGCCCAAA
This sequence comes from Wollemia nobilis, assembly GCA_028583015.1. Lineage (NCBI taxonomy): Eukaryota > Viridiplantae > Streptophyta > Pinopsida > Araucariales > Araucariaceae > Wollemia > Wollemia nobilis. The sequence continues at coordinate 4,615,375 of JAQPPZ010000049.1, forward strand.
GGATGAAGGCATGGTTCTTTGCGTCGAGGCGAGCTTCGACACCCCGCGAGCCGCCAGGAATGTTGCCACATTTTGCACGGGGGGCCATGTTTTCTAATTTTGTAAGTGTGCTGCTCTTCCTTCCCTCCTTCTCTTTCTCCCCTTTCTCTACTTTTCCCTTTCTCCCTTTTACTGCAGTTTCATTCCTCCCCTTTTCCCTTGTACTTCCCCCAGTCAAGTTTCCAGAACAGAGCAAGTGTTCCCTGAAAATTTCAAGTGTCAGGGTGCAACCCGACTTCGCAGCGAAGTCGGGGTGCGCTCTTCTTCCTGTGCGCACTTGGGAGACAGTGTTGGCAGAAAATTCAGCTAAGTGTTGGAGCGCAACCCGACTTCGCAGCGAAGTCGGGGTGCGCTCCCTTCCTAACAGTGCGCAGTCCGAATAGCGGCCAAAAACAGCTTGAGTGCCGGTGCGCAACCCGACTTCGCAGCGAAGTCGGGGTGCGCCCTCTGACCGGTGCGCAGTTGGGCAAGATCCATCAGAAGCCCAAAAATTGGCTAAGGCACGGAGGCCTCCCCAACTGCGTTGTTTTCCACCTGCGCCACCCGACAACGCTCTGATCCTAGGCGAAGTTGGACAAACTGCCTTTCAAGGCAGACATGTCACTCGTCAGAATTCGACAAGTGTCCAGCCTCGGGATTCGAACCGTGATGTGACGGGGACAAGGACAAGCATGGACCACACTATCTACGCCAGCTGCCACCATTTAAAGCTGATGTGAAGTCCCATCTGCCACAGCTACCCGCATTCCCGCCGATTAGAAGTTTCACCCAACGCGCTGCCACGTAGCTGTATAGCTTTCAGGGAGACCATGCCGCAAGTACAGTCCTACTCGACAGAAGTCAGCATCAGCAGCTCCTTGGCCGCTTTTGTCAGCCATTGTCTGGCCTGGGACTTTGCTCCCGTAATTGTAATGGGGGGGAACTTGGGCTATAAATAGCCATCACATTTCATTGTAAAGGTGGTGGAAGGGGAATATACTGCTAGGGAACCATTGTAGCTGTGCGTTTGCTTCTAAATACAAGACATATACTTGGCTCCGCTTACTGTCTTCATCTTGTATGCTGCCTCTCCTTGTCATTTTTGCCTCATGTTTCTTATATCATTGCTTACTGTTGTACTGAACTCTGGACTCTGGTATTTGATGATTAAGTATTCTTGGAATGCATAGATAGAGGATACATAGGATGAATGATAGTTGTAGTTTCTATAGTTGTGTTTTGTGTTTAAATTGTTGTTAGTAGTGGTGATTGATCGTTGTCGTGCTGCTTATTCCCCCCACCCAACTCCAATCACATTTGGATTCTCTTTCCGCACTTTTATCTCTTTCCCTGCACTCTTATCTTAACCACTAAAAACCCACAGGAAGCCGGCCTTCTCCGGAGATTGGCACGGAAGGCATTCCTTCCTTCCGGCCTTTCAATCTGGTGGGCGAATCTGGGGCGCATTGTACCAAATCCTTTCCTCATGGCAGATTCGTAACCAATAGTCCTCTTTTCTATCGGTTTACATTTGGATGAATGAAATGAAGTTGTTGTTATTTAGTTTCCTCTAAATGGCACAATAGATCACACGCTAGCCTCACTGCGGCCTCTGGTCGTATTTTATTTTTTAGCATTTTGTTTTATCCCCCTCACCTTTACCTTATAGATTTTGTTTCCTACACTTAGATTAGCTGGATTAGCATCATTTAGTAGGGTTTTGACCCAAATTTGGAGGTCAAAGGGACTTAAACCTCCCCTTTTCCAAGGTTGTGGATGTGATTCTTACGATCAGTTAGTCTTGTGGATCAATAGTTCATTTCTAGCATGTACGGTGCCCCATAACATTTTCATCCTTCATTCTCATATCTAAAACCACTAGGAATTTTACTAGATCTGCTAAAGGGTTTGTTAAACACCTCAATTGCTTTAAAACCCAAAAATATCTTAGCAAGTCGATGCTCCATTGGGCCAAATCTAACAATTTTTGCATATCGAGTTCGTGAGCAACTTGATTGTAGAATCTAATGAATCAAGAGCAAAGGCAACTCCATTGAAGAAACAAATTAATAAATCTGCCTTACACACAACTCAAAAACTCTTGAGAAAATCCGTGAAACTCTAGAAAATATTTGCAAGACCAATTTCCAGCAATTCATGGACATCAAGGAAGATCCCAACAAACCAGTGTATACAAAGCTTCATCCAAGTATCCATTCTATCGACTTGTTGGATAGGAGGACAATTCATTAAATATCTACCCACATCATCCTCACGTCACCCTTAATCCAAAAGTTCTTCATTTTTCTAAGTCACTTCTTGACGATTTGCCAAACTTTCCAATGATTCTCTAGACTTCTTGCTAGAATATAGCGAAGTTACAAATCCTAATCCCTTCCTTCCAAGCACCAAGTCCCAATTCCTGTGATTTGCTAGAATTCCAATGTTTGGCCAGACATTCGTTGGGATTTATTCTGATTTTCAAATTTTGACCATTCTGACCCATTTTTTGAGGTTTTCTGTTGTTGTAGATATAGTGGATGCTAACCAGGGACCAAGATTATGATCTCTCTTATGAATACAAGGTCTAAGTCATGAGACAAAGGCAAAGAAGTCAAGCAAGTGAAGTTGATAAAGTATAGGAAGAAGGTAAAAGAGAGGAAACCTTCCACAGCAATTTGGATACAAGGTTTAGAGGAACTACCTCTATTGAAATAACAATGACAAATCTTGCTAACCAAGAACAAAATTTCTTGCCTTCCTCTTGGACAAAAGTGGTCTTGCCTAATCATCCATCAGTCAATCATCAATATACCATACAAGGTTTCCTTAAGGCGTGGGCCACTATTTCACCTACAATACCCAATATTGTTGCTAACCCCTTCTATAGCATGGGTCAAATCTCACAAGCCTTGCTAAATGTCAGGAACCCTCTACCTATTGGATCGTATTCAATAGTGTTCCAAGTGAGTGCGACTATAGTGACATCAATTCTCATAAGCCAACAAATAAACCTACCAGTGTCTCAAACAAAAGAAATCCTATAGGCTAGATCTAGCATCTAAATTTATTCAAACCAATCACAAGCTAGCTCAAGAACACACTCGATCCCTCCCACTACCTCCACCCAACCACCTAGGGGTCTATTCAATAGATGGCTCAAGTACCCTTTGTAAACCAAATATCTCAAGGGTTACTAAACATTAATATCCACCAGAGTGTGCAGAATCCATCAAACCCTAATATTCCCCATGGTGCATTGTGTCAACACTCGCCTAATCTACCACCAAACCATGGTACTGCTTAGAATTGGAAAACTCCACCAGCACAATTGGCAGGCCAAAACCCAATATTATCTCTAGGTTATCATATTGCACAATATCCAAAATTTCCTCAATAGTTCCAAGGGGGTTAAAAACCAACAAGCATTGCCTAATCTGCCTATGCTCCCAAATCCTAACCCTCCTAACTAGGTACCCCCAAATTCACCTCTAGTCCAAAATCCCAATCAGCAACAAGTTCCCCAAAGACTAGTGGCTCCTCAAAATCAACAAAGCTCCAAATCAACAAGTGGTGTCATTCATGTAACAACCACAAGGGTATATGGTCTATCCTCAATATCATATGCCATATTTCCCATAAATGCTTTATGACCAACTACCTCAAAACTATCGGATGCAAGCACTCCCAAGGCCTTAGCAATAGTTGTCGGACAAGACTTACCAAGGACCACTAAAATTAATGATTTTATCCTCCATAATCATAAGCACCATGAAAACCTTACCCACCTATGATAGTAATGGGAACAAGACCAATATGGACCATCTAAATGAGTTGTCTACTCTAAAATCTATGCATCAAATCTAAGAGGAGGATATTATGGTTTGATTGTTGATTATTTCATTAAGAGACAAAGCTGCCATGTGGTACTAAAGGCTTCCATAAATTTCCATTACCTACTAGGCTTCTATAGTCAAGCTTTTTATGAGGAGATTTGGCAACTAGGAAATGGATATTCCATCCTCTTCCAACTAAATGCCATGCAAAGACACCCCTGGGAGAATATCCATGATTAGGAATTTGTACTTGATACCACCAAATATCAGTTAGACAAACAAACTTTGCCCTATTATATCAAGAGATTGCAATTTGACTTGGTCCTAATTGTTTGTAATGCTAACTTGTACACCTTCTTCAAACATTTGAAGAGGTCACATGAGTGAAATATGTGCTAGTGAGGGTGGGAAAATTACCTCCTACTCCACCCATGGTTTATGCTACGTATGTGAATCCAACCTTGAGTCCTCAAGTACTTGGAGCACTACCTACCATGACTCCTATTCTTAATGTTCAAACCTAATCCACTCCAATATAGTCTAGTATGCCTCCCTATCCCCAAAAAAACACCCCGTGACCCTTCCCAGCCAAAGTGCACCTAATATTGTTACTTTCCAACCTGAATTGCCATCCCTACCCATGCCCCGTCAATCATCTAACCTAAACACCACTCCTGTACCTCAAAACCAGAATGACAAAATTCAAGCCCAGGTAAATGAACTCAGGGAAGTGATGAAAATTCTTGTGAATCAAACTAACTTGGAAAAGAGGCAAAACCAGGGTGCAACAAGGTGGTGGACGACAACAATCATCTCATAAAATATTAGATATTATGACAACCTACCAATTCTAGACACCAGTTCTAGACGAAAGTCAAAGTAGAATTTTGTACATAGGAGTTTGAGTGCATATGCACTTAAGTTTTGTAAATATAAATAAATGTAGAATCAAATGTAATCCAAATACAAGTCGAATGTTAAATGAAATGGAATGTAAATGTCATGAAATGACAATATAATGAATTTTGGGTTTAAGTTTGATAAATTAAAAATAAACTATAGGAGGCACTAAGGGGTCATGTAGATGTCCAGAGGGGGAGACGATTGGGTGGTGAATTGTCCCCAAGGTCGTTGTTGGAATAGTCAGTACCCCAAGCTTAAATAGAGACCACCCTCCTTCATTTCATCATTGTATGCATAGGAGAGCGGAACACGTGTAGAGGAGAGTAGACCATATGTGCATTGAGATAATAGTGCAGGAGAGTGCAAGGATTCCATATTGTTTGTCTAAGAGACGATCTTCTGTGTGCTGTAGTTGCAATCACACATGTATTGATAGTGTCGTACAGGCAATGTGTTAATATCAATATCATTTCATTTCATATATGTGTGATACTATATGATAATAATTGATATATTACTATTGTAAGATTGCATTTTGCATATCAAGTTTTGTGCGTAGAGTTGCAAGTTGCAGATGAGAGATGTTGGTAGTTATTGTGTAATTGTACGAGAAGTGCTATATAGGCAGTCGCAGTTTCGTGGATGTTGTCATACAAGAACTTTCAATTGAAGTAAAGTTGAAGATAATCCTTGGGCAAGGAGACCAGAACCAACATTCATATAAATGTGAAGTAAATATCTAGTAAGGAGCGGTCATAGATTGTTTATTGGAAAAGTGTTCTTTATGGAAAGAACAGAAGTACCAAGAGATGAAGTACCAAGTGAACCATCGTTGAGTGGGGAAGAGTCAAGGGATGAAAAGGAAGATCCTGAATGTCACATTGGAACCTGCACTACCATATAGCGTGCCAATAGAGTGGATGACTTGACCACTTGGTTAAGATTGTTTCTAGCTACATTGGGAGGAATCACAATCTATTGGTATCTAAAAAGAGAAAGAGCAAACACCTCCACAACTTGGGAAGCCTTAGTGGATGAATTCAAGAGGGAATTCAGATTGTTAAGAGATGATTATGAAATTATAGGAGAAATATACTCCACTAAGCAGATAAAAGATGAAGATGTAAAGTCTTATAATAGAAGACTCAAGGAGCTAATAGACAAAATGGAGGTGCAACCAGCAAATGGTTTGTAGAAAAGGTGATTCCTTGATGGATTGCTACCACACTATAAGAAGAAAATGAAGGTAGTACCACCTATTACATATGAAGAAGCATACAAAAGAGCAAGAAACTTAGAAAGTGAAGCAAAGTAGACAACAATAGGATTAAGTCATTTCCGAAGTGATGACTCAGATAGCGACAAGGAAGACCTGCATTTAGCAATCCAATCCATGAAAAAGGACTTTGAGAAAATGATTAACAAAGTCAAAGGAGAAAAAAGAAATATGGTGCTTAGACTGTAAATAAGAAGGGCACACAAATATAAACTGTCTAAGAATCGCATATCGCAATATTTGTGAAGTAATGGAGCATGCAGGAGACTATCCTTCTAATTTAAAAAGTGCAAGGCACTAGACAATGATGGTCCAAAAAGAGGAAAAAGAAGAAAAATGTTAGGAACCTTCCAATTAAAATAAGCACATCCACATAAATATTTTTTATGAACACAAGAGATCATTGAATGAAAAAAATTATTGCAATATGAAATGGAAATGAAGCAACTATATTAATCACACAGAATCACAATATAGAATCGTAGGCCTCTTTGATGGGGCAACCTCCTAAACATAACTTCAGTATAATGTACAAAATGAGATACATCCATCTATGACCTCCTTGCCTTTTTAAAGACTCTTCATAACCCTAACCCTAACGCTCAAGGGTCAGCTTCACATGCAAGTGGAGACCCAAGCTAGAATCTTCTACTAAATAAATAGTTACATTCTTTATAACAGTTACATTAAATGGCCCCACTTGTCTAGGCACCTCAAGTACCACATGCACGTTACAAAACATTACATAATATCATTAGGATGAGGTCCCCATGTTAGAAAAGGGTCATTATATAGTAATATTAGGATGGGGTCCTAACATGCCCTTCTCCTTCAAAAATATTTGTCCTCAAAGTTGGAGATGAGGAAACTGCTATTGTAGCTATTGGAGTGACTCCCATGTGGCATCCTCAAGTTGTAATCCCCGCCATTGCACAAGAATATCAATGATGATACGGTTACGAAGGGTGTAGGTTCTCCGGTCCAAAAATCATTCAGGATTGAGAATGATGGATCCTTCCTCATCTAGTTCTGGTGGTGTGGATTGAACATGTACCTTGTTGCAAACCACCTTCTTAAGGGAGGAGACATGAAGGATTGAATGAATCTTAGAGTTAGGAGGAAGGACCTATTTGTAGGCAGTTGGACCGATCAGTTGTAACACCTGGTATCTATTACTGATGATTGTTGTAGTAGATAAGATTCAATCTATTGTTTGTATTCTTTCCAAGTGTTGTCGTACAAGGCCATATTTGTAATTGACAGGCTGTCTAGCCTAATGCTAAGTCATACAAAGCATTTATCAAGTTGTATGAGGAAGTTTTTGGGTCGTACAATGAAGATCCTAGGCTGTCAAGATTGAAGGCAAGTCGTCTAGCTAGTGACAACCATATGGAAAAGGGCAGGCCATCCTATTCTCAGACTACGCCATTTGAGGCTAGAAGTAAAGTAGTAAGAGGTAAGGATATGATGCAGGCATACATCATCATCATTACAGGCTTGAACATTGAATCTGCCAATCCAAATTGTTCCTCCAAGGGTGGAATACCACCACTATGCTACAACATAGGGCTAAAAGTCCACCAACTTTTCCAAATCCAAAGAATCACATTCTTTGAGGGTTTGCCATAGGTCAATAGTATTGGCTATGATTTTCTTTTGAAGTACACATCAAGAAGGGGTTATTTTCATGATCACATGAAAGCTTAGAAACAAAAAGGCAGAAAATAGGCAAGTTGCATGAAAGAGTCACTCTTTGGTGATTGGGTTATGTCAAAGTTGTTCAAACACTTCATAGTCTATCATCGGGCTGTCAAAGTTGTTCAAACACTTCATAGTCTATCATTGAGTCACCTTGCTGAAAATTATTAAGAAAATACCATAGCAAAAAGAAGTTATGGTAGTACACCTAGTGGGGATTTAGTGAACAAAGAGGTTTGGTTTCAAACTTCGTTCCGTACAACTTCTAGGATAGGGACGGTGTGAGACCTCAAATGCATGTTCAAAATGGCCTTGGGGTGACAACGTTTGTCTTAGTGATGTTGAAACACATCTTCCATAAGGCTTTCAAAACTTGAGATGTCTCCCCATGGGAGATGGGTTCAAAATTTTCCTCCATAAGTCATAATGATGTTGTACCAAAGCTCAATTTGTTTTTTTGTATTCTTTTTGCAAGGTTTTTCATTGTTCTTTCACTACTCAAAACCTTATTTTTGGAAGGACAATCTCCATGGAAAATTGCATTTATTCCTAAGCTTTGAAATTTTAGGAGGCCAAATGGAGTATTTTTTTTTTTATTAGATAAAAGAAGAGGTTTTGAAAGGATACCCAAACCTTATTAAAAAAAGAGGAATCGGAGGAGTTCAAGGTCAAGTCCAAGAGACTCAAACCATAACTACTTCCTAACTAAAACAACAAACTGCCATAAAAATCCACCAGACAAACCAACCACTGAAAAGCTGGAACACAAACCCTTCACAGGGAACAGGATCGCTATCTAGACAGCCAGGATATAGAGAACTCATAAATAAAAGACAATTACACCTTAGAAGGTGGATTCCCTATGTTCCCCACATCCTTTTTAGAGGTAGTCGGTTCGCCACGTTGCAGCAGGGTCATACCTTGGATCTCTTCAATGAAAGATATAACAACCTGGAGAGATCCGATCAGAGCCTGGTGCTTCTCATCTAGTTTGTTGAGGAAAGGCCATAACTTGGGAGACTCAGGTCCCGGCGAAGGGGACATATCCTTAACATCTGCCTTGTCCTCCACTAGTTTTCCTTTTTTCTTAATAAGCGAGTGGCCTTTAGAATTCGACATTTCCACCATAACAGGGGAGCTTTCCGCCTTACCCAAATTATTGGATAGACGTTTGGAGTGTCTAGCACGACCTTCCCTGATACCACTAGGTGAAGCTGCCGCACCTCCACCTGAAAATTTGGCTTTCTTTCTCATAGAGGGGGTGGCCGTATTGAATTCTTCTGAATCTGACTCTGAGGAGTCACTGGAAGCGGAGTCTAAAGAGACCGGAGGCAGATCAAAAGCAAGAGCAATATTTTGGTGTTCAATTTTCAAAAAGGACTCTACACAACTTTATTTTTGGCCACATGCTCAAAAATCAGCCAAATTATACCTTGGTGGATGGGGTCCCACCCTTTCCTTCCCCTCACATCCTTCAGATTTTTTGCCAGGGATTGGAAGAGAAAATGAGGGATATTCATGGGCCATTTATGACGTAACTAGTTTAGAAACATCACGTGGAAGTTGCGCAACACTTATCTATTGGAATCCAGCGTAAAGAAATCCATGACCATGGAGATAACTCAATTCCACGATGCTTTGAGGGCTTTAGCATCGAAACTATTTTGTAATTTCAGAAGATACTCATCAACGTCCAAAAAAAACTCAATTTCCTGATGAGTGAGTGCTTTTTTCTGTTGTGGCAAGCACCATCAACAGGGAGACCCGTCACCTCACCTAATAGAGCTGCTGTGATTTCAAACTCCAAACCTCCCACTTGCATCCAGCCCTTTCTCTACGAATGAGCTATCACCCTAGAGAGCACCCTGTGATATCCATGAAAAGATTGAATGCACTCTAGAAGGCCACCTTTACGTAAGATCTTCTTGACTTCATCATCCATCACCAGGGAGTTTGCCTCCAACTGCAACTTCTTGCCCATTTTCCACAGCCAAAAACAAAGAGACTTGGGATCAATTCCTTCGCACCCGCTACAAACCATAGAGAATGAGAAGCCTATGGAGATTAAACAGGCAAAAAAGATCGTTCGGACCTTGATAGGCAATTTCAATGAGGATTTGAAACTCATGCTAGGATACATGGTGCAACTGATTAGAAGGACGACTCCAAGGAAATAACATGCTTCCAAAACTCAAAGTTGACAAAACCCACAATGGGACCCTCCTTTCCTATAGATAATCACGAGTTTGCCATCTTCACTCCCATTCCAAGAATGATTGAAGTATCTTGTTAAGCAAAATTGCCACGAGGGAAAGAAGCGATTTCTTTCCCAAGCAAGGGAGGCCAAGCGATCACTGAGCCATCTTGAGAAAAACACCCTTAAAAACTGGCAAATAAACGGCCAAATCCATACATAGACATTATGAATGGGCATGCCCCGAATTATTAAAGAGCGTGCGGGAGTACAACCGTTGATGTGGTCTGCCACCTTGCAAAAGAGCGTGTCGAGTGACCGTCTCCTATGCCAGTTGTATCTATCCATCAAACCCACATATGTTCTCCAGCACAATAGGCAACCCGAGAAGATGGCAACTATCACACTAAATTTAAATCTCCCATTCCACCAGTTTTTTAAATTTGGCCTACCCAGCACGAGGTCAAATAGCTTGGTAACACTTATCTGTTGGTGGCTCCACCTGGTCCAATCAGATCCAACTGCTTCCTTACAAAGCTTAACCAAATGGAAGGGCCGTAAACTAAGGAAATGGCGCTAAAGCACAAGAAGAACAAATTAAATTTGAGTTCAAACAAGTTGTTGGTTAAATATCTGCGTAATCAACAAAACTGCGTTTGAGCACCCTAGATACGGCCAACATTGAATGATCGGAGGAAAGGAATGTCCTCCGTGTCAATCTCCAGAGAAGGTTGGTTCCCTTACTAATCCTTAAAATGGTTGAAGACTAGAGATGCAGGAAAGAAATTGAAAAATGCAGAAAGAAATGGGAAATATGGCCATAGGCCGAAGTGCAAGATTTGGGGCAGACTAGCAGCAGGAATTCCACTAAGTTTTATAACAGCATGTAACAGAGGAGAAGCAGAAGAATTTCACTTACACCTTTGTAGAGATAACCTCCAGAACGCATTCCAAAACTCACTCACCAGCAATGTTTTAAATCCAGAAACAAAATTTTAAACTTAACAGCAGGAACATGAGCATAAACAAAAATGCTTAAAAATAGAAGGAAATCACACACATAAGAATGCTTGCAAATTTCAGAAGCCAAGTCTCTTCTATTGATGCAGATAACTTAGGAAGTTTTCTCGCAAAATGTCCAACCTCCTTTTACAATGGAAATTTGATTAGTATTTATAGAGGATTTTGCCTCTTTCATTAAATGTACATGAAGACAAAATGATCGCAGATCAGGAACAAAAGTGAGGAAATTCCTCCTTGGAAATATTAAAATCTATTCCTTTTGGAACAACGATCCACCTTTCAAGGGAACATTCCTAGGAAATCAGCATTTTGGGCGTCGGTGCACAAAAAATTAAAGAACGTTCCATGCGTTGAAAATGTACCCCTGCCTTGGAAATCATGAAAATCTTCCCACGCTTCTTATACAACTTCCTTCTTCGCTTTGGGATTCACAATTTTGAGTTACTTGCTACCACTATCCTTTAATGCCTGTAAAAACCTGCTCTGGGCGCCTTGAAACCTTGATTAAATTTTTGATAGACCGTAGCGACACTTCACAATTGGATGGCTTTATCTTCATAACTTCATTCACCTCTTCCGTTTGAAACTGCGTTCGCCCTTTAGCAAAAAAAACTTTCGCCCAATCTTCATTTGCTTGGCATGTTCGTGCGTCTTTTCCTAAAAAATGCGTTCGCCCCTGGAAGAGGCGAACAGGACGTTCGCCCCTCAACCAGGACGAACGTGTTTGTTCTTTGTTTGCAAGGAGCATTCGCCCATGGGAGGGGCGAACAGGACATTCGCCCCTCAACCAGGGCGAACACGATTTTTGTCGTCTTTGAGGTACGTTCGCCCTAAGACGAGGCAAACGTGATTGCTTTTCCTTTTGTATTCAGAGTACGTTCGCCCACGAGAGGGGCGAACGAACGTCACCCACGAGAGGGGCGAACGTAATAGCGTTGCAATGTTGGGGCGCGTTCGCCCCTGTCGAGGGGCGAACATCCACGAGAGGGGCGAACGTTATAGCGTTGCAATGTTGGGGCGCGTTCGCCCCTCGACAGGGGCGAACGCGCCCCAACATTGCAACGCTATTACGTTCTCCCATCTCGTGGATGTTCGCCCCTCGACAGGGGCGAACGCGCCCCAACATTGCAACGCTATTACGTTCGCCCCTCTCGTGGGTGACGTTCGCCCCTCGACAGGGGCGAACGTGACTTTGATTTGTCGCTCCCCTTTTGAATTTCCAAGCCTTCTTCTGTCGCCCTTTGTTATTTCGTTCGCCCCATGCCGAGGTGAACGGGACGTTCGCCCCATCCTTGGGGCGAACGCTCTTCCACGTTCTATCTCTTTTTGGCGCTTTCAAAATGTTAAGTGCCTTAAGTTTTTCTTCTCGATCTTTCTTCTTTCATTTTTACAAGCCCAAAACACCTTCATTTTACAGTGCACTTATAGCATAGCAGACTTGAATCCCAAATGAAATTTTACATTTATTTTATAATGCCGATGCTAAAAGAATACATATGTAATCAAAACAGTAACATATAAATTGTTTAAAAATAAATATTGCCGATCACAATAAATAAAATACCCCAACAAAATACTCCAACAAAACCTCAATGTGGCAAGATGCAAAACTGCCAACACAAGCCCAGGAGCAACCCGAAACCCAAGGGCTTACATTGGCAGGAACAGACCCACCAACCAGCAATAACATCAAACAAACCCACAAAGTCAGGGATTGGAACCATCAAGCAGTATCAGTAGGCTAGGGGGATAATTTGAGTCGCAAACAATGAGGCCCTATTGAGAGAGACCTAAGTTTGCCATTAAATCCGCCAGTTTATTTTCTCCCCTAAAAATGTGCTGAATCTGAAAATGCCAAATGGAGTATTAAACTGCAGAAGTTTATATATTTGACCGTTTTTAGGAGCAGGAGGCATGTTTCTTTATTTTTTAGCTATTATACTGCATGGTTAGGGCACATATTGTGGTATTTATCCTATTGTCACTCTTCTTTTGTATGTATTTATATTGTGGATTGTGGTCCACTTTAGCATGGGCATAATAAAATGCTTAGTTTGGGTTAGGAGGTCTATCCACATGTGATACCCAAAAATCTTACATATCAATCTGTTCTCATATGATCGATACAGATCATATAACACTATTTGCACATTATTTAGTACAGATCATATTTTGAAGGAGTTCATTATTCCAATCTACTTGTGGAAATGCATGTGCTATCCAACCATTGAGTGTAGAAGTGCTACCCAACTTGTAAAATTTATCACAGTTGTTTGCTTCTATAGTATTTGCTGTAGTTGTGTGTGTTATGAATGTAGGTACTTTGCAAACAAGTAAGGCGTACAGAGGCATTCCCTTAGATTCTTCTATAAATTTAAATAATAAAACATAAAATTGAGGCATTGATAAAAACCAATCTTGGCTATCTTTTCAAATTGACTTTTACATTTCTTAAATATGTGATGGAGTCGAAAGCTCCCTTTAATGTGAGTTAAGTTATCAAATCCGTGGTTGTTTCTGAACTTCAAGTTTGTCACCCTCTCATATTACTAAATGAGCACCAACTCAAACACATATTAACTACAGGTCCCTAAAACTTATTTTCAATTGCAGTTTTTTAAATTTTTATAAAGGCAATCATGAAAACACAGCTAGTTAATGGTCTTATGTACTTAATATCTCACATTTTAGCTTACTTGGTGGAGAAATTTACAAACACATATTTCTTGATTTATGTGATTTAATACTAAAATAAAGACATTGAATAACTAAATATTAACTATTGCAATGCCTTATGAAGATTGCACCCAAGAATTGTAAAAAGCGGGGTGTCTTCGTGAGTTTGAATGCACTGTTGTTTATTATTATTTTTTCCTTTTCAAAATCAATTTTTGCTGAAATTAGACATCTTGTTCCACACAGGACTTTTTTCAGCTTTCGAATATTTGGGCAAACAATCCATCTGTGAGAAAAGCAATCCATGCTCAAATGGTATTTTCATCAAACATTTTCCAAGCACATGTTTCAATTTCACAATTTTTAATAAAATATATGGTCAATGTCTATTGTCCTTATGTTTCAGGGATATTTTGTATCATTACATAGTTTTCCAGTGTTCTTAATTGGCTTCCAAATAACAATTAATAATAAATGTATGCATACAACCAGAAAACAAACATTATCAATAAAATGATCTTTATGTTATTGATAACAAATTTTTTGTTCTTGTTTTTTAAATTTTATCCTTCTATAACCCATGAAAATGAACTTTTGTGTTCTCCTCTTTGCAGGAGGTAATAACTGGAGTGTGGCAAACTTGTAACAGGAATTTTACATATGATTATGAGTTGGCAAGTGTGGTCAAATATCATTTGAATCTTACCATGCATGGTTATCGCGCATTAATCTACAAGTAATATCCTACCCATACTTGATGTCTCTGGCATTTTCATTCCAAAGTGTCTTGGTTTGATGAACTTTCTTTTAGTGAAACTCATAGATCACCAAAGTTTCACTTAGGATTTTTTTTGTCACATTGTTGAAGCTTCTTTTGTACCTTAGTTGAATGTTTTAATACCATTTTTAAGGTAAAATTATGATGGAATAATATTATTATTCTGTCTTTGAGTTATTCTATTGAAAATTATATTGTCATACTTCACTAAATAATGCTTAAAGGTTATTAGTTTCATTACTTCATAACTTTATATATTTTTTGGTCTTTATTTGTTTCTTTTACACTCACCTCTACCAATTTTTAGTCGAGCAAGAATTGCAAGCTCACTTTGTTATTTAACAATTTAATGCATGTACATCCAAATACAAAATCCATTTGTAGTGTACATCCAAACACAAAATCTCTTCATAAGGATGCCTAAGTCCTCAAATTATTTCCCTTCTTTCTAGTGTGTTACATTGCATATAGCATTTGATCTGAAAGGTGGTCTTCATAATAATGAATACAACCCAAAAATAATGATCTTGTATATAAAATACTTCAATTTTCAACATACCAAGCAGGATGTTAAACATTTCTTCCGACAAAAACCAAAATTTCATTGCTTTGATTTATATTAGAAATTGTATAAATAAATATAACCTCCTGATTATTCTATAGGTGATATCTAATGGCTAAATTTATGACAGTCAAATCAACTAATGACATGGAATAATATTGAGATAACTATTAGTGGGTCAGAAGTTTTATTTCTTCTTCACGTTGTTTCAGCATAATATCCCATGATGTATGCATTTAAAAGTTGTTAATAGGTCCCTTGTCAATAGTTAGTTTGTCACCTATCAAAAAACATCTATCTGCGTAAACATATCAATCGCCAATGGCAGTTCGTAACTGACTCACCTGATGAGATCATACATATGTTTATTTATTTAATACAGTCACAATTTACATACTGAAACACAGGATGAATGCATGACTATTCTTTGTTCTACAAGCATGATTTTGTTAAACCCACTTGACATGAGAATGGTTCTCTTATAATGTTAAAACTAGATGGATCTACTTGTCTTGATTTTGATTCTACTAATGTTATAACTAAATGGACCTTAGGGCATTTCAAAATAAGTGAAGTTATTAGTTATTTGAAGACATATATATGGAGATGTCATATTTCCTTGAAAGAGGCAAGATGTTGACTTTTCATTGAACCCTTAAACAATTTCTAAATTCTGCTTGGAATTGTATAAATGGTCATACATAAAAATATTTTGATCTAAGAATGCAGAAATTATATTAATACATTCACAATTGTGTTTCATGAAAGCATTGGAGGACACCAATTTGTCAAGAGTGGTATGGTCCTTCTTTCTCCAATCCCCTTGGATATGCTAGTGAGATCTGTCAAGATGCATTTGGGTGTTGCTTAGGTTCATCTACGCTGCACTTGGGTCCATGTGGGTCTGTCCACATCTTGTTGTTGCTTAGAGCTTTCTTTGGTTTTGGTTGGCTTAATCTTGAGTTCACTTTGAGATTTGTATGAACTGTTGGGATTCACCAAAGTATAGCCTTGTGTTTTGCTTAAGCTTCTACTGTCTCCATACTAGGTCCTTCTCTAACATGAGGCCTACCTAAGTCTGCCCAGGTTATGTTGTTCAAATTTTAGGTCTTTGTCAATTATGTTAAAGGTCAATCATTGGTGTAAATCCAACTGCAAGAGGTCAGAACAAGAACCTCCAATCACATAAACTGCGATAAATGAAAATAAAGCGACAAACCCCCAATCACACAAAACTGCAATACATGGAAATAAACCGACAAATACTTTATTTTCTCATTCCTGGATTTTCCACCCTTTTACAATACAATACCAAGGAAATATATATCCCAAAAAAAACACTAAAGATAAGAAATTATATTTGGCAAATTGTCATGTTTAGCCAAAAATTGCCTTTTTTTAGGAATTTATAAAAAAGCTCGGATAGCCCTCTAAATTAATACACATCATCATATCACCCATATTAAGCATCCTAGAAAATCTCAACACCTAACCATGTCTAAATAAGGAGTTATTAGAGGAGTTATTAAAATCTAAAGTTTTACATGAGTGTTTTTCTGAACAAAACACTAAAATCTATTTTTGGGGCATTAGATGAAGGAATTAGACCCCGTTAAAATCCTAAAAAGTCCTGAAAACGACGATCTAGGCCCCATTGTGGCCTAGCCATGGCATTGTCCTCATTATCTAGCTCCTCGTAAAGTCTCAAGTCGATCCAACGGTTGGATCAAAAGTTATGCCCTTCGGAAGGTAGGCTCCTACATCAATCATGAGTCATTTTCTCTAAGCATATTTACTTGATATATATAATCTTACCTGAGCACATATAGGGCCACATGCGTAGTATCTTTGATC
The DNA here is from genome assembly GCA_028583015.1 of Wollemia nobilis. Lineage (NCBI taxonomy): Eukaryota > Viridiplantae > Streptophyta > Pinopsida > Araucariales > Araucariaceae > Wollemia > Wollemia nobilis. The sequence goes on from JAQPPZ010000049.1 coordinate 4,632,193, forward strand.
CATTGATGTCCTACTTGTTAAGCATCCTTGATCCCTCAAGGTCTGTTGTTAGACAAATATGTCTGCATGAGTGCATGTTTGGATGAGTGGCATAATAGTGTTTGTATATGTATGTGCATGAGATATTGTTATGTGTGTACTATGTGTTGTCACCTAGGTTTGTATCATAGTAGCAAAACTCGGACTCGAAAAGTTCGACTCGGGAGTCGGACTCGGGACTCGACAAAAAAACTTGGCAAGACTCGGTAAAAAATAAAAAATAAAAAAAAACTCAAAAAAAAAAAATGAAAAAATAAGTTTTTTCATGCATATTACTTATTAGTATATTCTAAGACACTCAACATTCAACATTATACAAATAAGAAATTAACAAGAGTATATTCTAAGACACTTACTCAACATTCAACATTATACAAATAAGAAATTAACAAGAGGAGGAGCATATTCTAATAGCAAGCTAATAATTTTGTTTCATATATATATATTTTTTTTTGGATACATAGGGATTTGGTTACATCCACACTACCAAGTGCAAGGTTCAAACTACAGGGGCTTCCCCTAACAAGCCTATACCACCTCATTATTTTATAACCCAGCATGACGAGGACCACCGATCACTCGAGATTCATACCATCGTTGTCGGTCTGACATGCACTCAAAGGATTCAAAACAGACTATGGTTTATAAAAATATAAATAAATAATATAATGATAAAATAAAACTCAATATATAAAGTTCAAAAACATTATTAACATTTTACAAAACATTAAATAATAATAAACTTTAATCTATGACGGAATCACCCTAACTTAGTCCACCATGTATAATAAATAAAATATTCAAATACCATGTTTAATAGAGAAACCATGAGACTGAATCACCCTAACTTAGTCCACCATGTTTAATATATAAAATAATCAAATACCAGTATAATCGGTGGGTTGTCTAGATTCGATTTCCTAGATGGTTGGTTGGGATCTATAAATTTTACTTTTATTAAAATATTCCTGAGAAAAAACTTGAAAATAAAATTCTTCAAATATTAATAAAGCTAATATTTAATTCTAGCCATTTTTCCGGTTTTAGAATGGGAAGCGGTTTTTGAAAACTGCTTACCAATATTCAAGGTAGAAGCAACATTCATTATTTTGAGGGAGCTTCGTGCCTAGCAATTGTTTCGTTGGCGGTCGAGGGTTTTATCTTTTTCCATTGCGACGTGGTGGTGTGTATTGGCTGCAATGGCGATGGTGGCAGTGACGGCGATGGGAGAGGGTGCATTGAAGGAGAGAAAAGAATGGAAGAAAATGAAGGTGCAAGAACTGTGCGACAAACTTTCCAGAAGAGGTCTCAGCACTGGCGGCCTCAAGCCTTCCTTAATCGAACGCCTCCAAAAATCATGCCATTCTCCGCCCGAATCGCCACACCCCAGAGGACGTGCATACGTGCATTCTGAAGCGGTTCCCGTTCCCAAACAAGACACGAATGATGTATCCATCGGCGAAAGATATATTTGTATTAAAATAAATTATAATTGAGGGATAAGCATTCTGAAAGTTTGAGAAGCAAAATTGCACATTCTTTCGTTAATATAATAAACAAATATTTTAGCGTCTTGTTCGTGATTGTGCACTGGCCAACGTGGATGCTTAATTCGTGGAGCATCATCAACACTTAACCGCCCTAGACGTAATTTTTTTTTTGAACTTTCATTTTTTTGTGTCAGCCGAGTCCCGACGTAGGGACTCGGGAGTCCGAGTCGGACTCGGACTCAACCCAGGACTCAGTAAAGTCAAAAAAAAAAGGAGTCAGAGTGGGCTCAGCACGGCTGAGCCCACTCGAACTCAGACTCGGCCGATTACTCGGGAGTCCAAAAGAGTCTGACTACTATGGTTTGTATGTGTATGTGGCAAAGTGTTTGTAATAATGCAATGTAATGTAATGGGCTATTTTTAATGTTTTCTGTATATGGGTAGTTGCCAATTGCCTACCGGTCTCATCATGTTTGTATGTATGCATCTATATGGGAGATGCTAAGTATGGTTGTTGGTAGGGTAGTTTGTTGATGTAGGTTGTTGGCCAAAATGTGTTGGCCTAGATTTTCTTGTTGGTAGAGTTGTTTGTTGACGATCATGATGTATTGTAGGTAGTTGATATGCAAGATACATGTGTGCATAGTGTATCCATTTGTATCTATAAGTTATTCCCATTGTGTCCTTTTGTTTATGTTAGTGGTAATGGAATTATATTGCAATGTGTTATATTCCATTTCTACATTCTAGTGCCATTTCCTATTTAATCTAGGGTTGAAATTGGTGACATGGAGTTGTGATGAGCATATCACTAACAACAGTGGGACAATTATAGTGCGGTCAATGAATGACATAGTTTCCCTCAAGAGGAGGGAATATTGGATTTTGTAACCAAAAGTGATGCCAACTTGTTTGTTGATGCTGATGATGGGCCAAGTGACAAATATGAGTGTGTAGACATGCACACCAACAAAGAAGTGCACAAGTAGAAACTATGCAATAAGCAACATGGCAAATGACACAATAGCGTACATGAAGAGGAATACAAACTTGCATACTAATGAAGAAGTCTATGCAAGTGAAGATATTTGCATAGACATGTGCATCAACAGAGAAGTCAATGCAAGTGTGCATGTAGAGGATAAGGAGAGATGAGCTCATGCAAGTGAAGATGTGTGCACAGATGGATGAGTTTGTATAGGCAAAAATGTGCACTTAGATCGACAAGTTCACACAAACGGACAAGTTCACGTAGGTGGCAACATGCACGTAGATGGACAAGTTCACATAGATGGACGAGTTTGTGCTATTGAAATATGCGTAATTTGATATTTTTAGACCAAGGCCAAAAGTGTGAAGAAGTGCTTATGATCACTATTAATGTAGCCTATAGGCATGTGTTTATGTAAACCTACGGGCATTTATCATTTATGTAAGCCTATGGTCATGGTCATGTAAGCCTAAGGGCCCCTTTCATGTTTCATCCTTAATGGCATTGGTTATAGATAACCTTGCTTAAAGGGTGTAATTTATTATTATTTTATTGTAAGTTAACCTCAAGGTCAAGTCAATGTTGGCTTGAGGTTAACCTCTCATTGGGGTTTTGGTATCACTATAAATATTCCTCAATGAACATTCATGTGTATCATAAGTGTGAATAAAATGTGATATATTGGGGTGCCTATGGGCATCTACCTTCCATCTCTTATTGTTGTCTCCCTCCTCTTTACTTCATTTACTATTGTTATCTTTTGATTCGCTTCTACTTCTTTTCTACATGTGATTGTGGTGAATGCATGTTTCAGAATGTTTTTAGAAAGTATTGTGGATTTGAACAGGGTATCAAAGTGAGATCCGAAGCTACGTTACTCATCAACAGAAAAGAAACTTTCCCTGGCGATTAATGGCATCGCATTAAAATCCAGGTTTATGTTTCTTTTGAAAAATTCAATTTTCAAATTTCAAATTGTTTTTCCCACCAAAAATGGACAAATTCATTTGTTTTGCACACAACTCGTCTATCTTTTCCGACATGCTTCCACAAATCTCGATGTTGCAGAAGTGATTGCGCTAGCGTAGATTGCATGACGGTAGGGTTGCATGGTTTCTTTTGGGAGATATTGAGTTTGAAACCTGGTGCATTTTTGCTATCAAAATTTGTTGTAGTCATTTCTAGTCATTTTTGCGGGAACATCTTTCTTTGAGTTGCGTCAAAGGGAGTGGCACAACGACAAAGTCCATTTTTCCAGAGTACACATTTGTTTGAGCTCTACACAGTGGTGACAACAATTTATGGATCTGTTACAATTTTGCACGGGTTTTTATGTGCAAAATGGATTCCGTAGGGTATGTTACTGGCCTCAATGGCCGAAATTACACTTGGTCAGTCCAAACGGCAGGATTACTTAGAAGGAAGAATCTCTAGTTCATCTTTAACAATGAATTAGAAGGTCTCAATGATCATAAACTCAGTAAGAGAAAGGAGGAAACTCTTGGACTCTTGTTCATGTTAGTGGAACTCGATGTATTTTTCCACATCAGAGGGACAATTGATCCTATTGAGGTATGGTCTACTTTAAAAGATCTCTATGGAAAAGTAAGTGCTAGTGAAGTTAACAAAATAGAGATAAAGCTTTCCAATCTCAAAATTTTAGATTTCAATAATGTTGAAGACTACATATCTCACTTCAAAGTTCTAAATCTAATCTAGGTATGACAAGAGGCAAGGTGAAGAATGATGAAGTGTATGTGAAATTTATTATTTCCAATTTTTATCCTCCATTTCATATAGTTGGCTTTTTATGTAAATGCTATGACTATCATTCACAACTCATCTCTCTTGAAGGACATTTCAAGCTTCTAATCCATTATGAAGTTGCAATGAAAAATTGTGGAGCTCTTTCTCATACACAACTCATCCAAAAGACTTCAAATCAATAGAATTTAAGGCTCGGTTGCCCAAGGGCAAGTCTAAGGTTTCGAAGAAGTCAAATACTTTTGAGTATTGTAAAAGGGAAGAAGACTCCATCAAAAATTGCATTACAAGGCTGAAGAAGATGGAGACGGAATTCTTGAGGGCTAGGCACAAGCTTTTTGATGATGAATATGGTAAAGTGGAGGCCCACCATAGCATCTATTATTTGGGGACCTTCTCTTTGTGGCCCGCTCAACTTAGATTATGGGGAGGATGTTGAAATATGTTTAATTTGATCTTGTCAGGCCAAGGCTAGCACTATTAATGTAGCCTATGGGCATGTTCATGTAAGCCTAAGGGTCCCTTTCATATTTCACCTTTAGTGGTATTGGTTAATCCACCTTTATGGATAACCTTGCTTAAAGGGTGTAATTTATTATTATTTTATTGTAAGTTAACCTCAAGGTCAAGTCAATGTTGGCTTGAGGTTAACCTCTTATTAGGGTTTTGGTATCATTATAAATACCTCTCAATGAGCATCCATTTGTATCACAAGTATGAATAAAAGTGATATATTGGGGTGCCTACGAGCATCCACCTTCCATCTCTTCTTGTTGTCTCCCTTCTCTTTACTTCATTTACTATTGCTATCTTTTGATGTGTTTCTACTTCTTTTCTGCATGTGATTGTGAAGAATGCATGTTTCAAAATGTTTTTGGAAAATATTGTGGATTCGAAAATGTGCAAGTGAAGGCATGCACACAAATGAACAAGTTCGTGCAAGTGAAGATGTGAACGCGGACGACAGAGTTTGCACAAGCAAAGATGTGTGCGTAGAAAAAAAGCTCCCAGAAACGGAGATATGCACACAAACAAACAAGTTTGTGAAGAAGATGTACATGCGGAAGAAGACGTATGTAGAACAAATTTGTGCAACCGAACATGTTTGCGATAGTGGTGTCTATGACAAAGGCAAACAAGATGGCAAAGGTCAGACCGACAAATGTGTTCATGATGAAGGGCGCAATTAAGTGTGCATGAAAACACAATGAACTAGGAGGATGTGTGCACAAGTGAAGATATGTGCACATTGTGTGTAGGCGAAGACATGCACATAGACATAGAAGTTCATGCTGATGAAACTAGGAGTGACGAAGTTGACAAGTATGATCGAGATTCGAGAATATATATGTTGGAAAGAAAGGATGATAGTAGTTGGAGCAAGTTGTGTGTAAGATAGAATGCATGATGAGAGTTTGGCACTATAGCTATTGGAGGGTGGTGTGTTTCATGGTGAGTGGGACAAGAGTCTGACATCAGAGCAAATGCAAGATAGTGTATCTAACATTGTGCATGAGGAGTGTCCGACACTAGGGAAATTGTAGGTTGGTGTGCTCAATGGTGAGAGGGATGGGAGTCTAACATTGAAGCAACCACTAGTTGGCAAGTTTCATAGTGCACGGGATGGGAGTGACATCAAAGCAACTACAAGTTGGCACATTTCATATTGTGCAGAGTAGGAGTTTGACACAAGCAATTGCAGTGTAGTATATGCAGTGATTCCTATGATGAGAGTGAGGCATGTGAACAACCATTGCCTATGCCAAATCAACAACCACAAAAAATAAACAAATTTGGCATAACACACAAGTGCCCACATTTCATAGTGCATGACACAAGAGTCTTCTAGGAGAGCAACTGTAGTGTGGTGTGTCCCACAATAACTATGACAAGAGCAAGACATGTGAACAAGCATTGCCTATGCTAAACTAGCCACTCACAAAAATGACAAATTTTGGCATGATGCAAAAGTATGGACAGGCCAATCCTTTTTGCCAAGAATACAACTAGCACTGGGTTAGTCTCTTGAACTTTTGTGTAGCACATAAAATGATAGGGTTTAAGGGCCAACACAGTTGTAGTCAACACTTTGGAACAAAATCATCATCATCATCATCTACTTAGACGGTATTGTCTAATATGGTGGGTTGGATTTCAATCTATAGTCAATATGACAGTATCATCAGGATGGCATCAGCATGACGACATCCTCATGACAGCATAACGACATGATCTCTAGATGACAGTCTCTAGACGACAACTTTGCAAAAAGACTGCAACAATTGTTGTCATCAATTGTTTGTCTACAGCTACGCTCTTGACTGTGACCTTCAACTAGCAATAACTGATTGTGTCTTCCAACCTACAAAGACAATACTTGGCCAATATACAAGTCTAGTAATCTAGGCTATTGATATCAACACATAGAGATCCAACACATGAATGGAGAATGGTTTTGCATTGATAAACTACCAGGATGGTATTTACATATTATAGTATGTATACTCAAACTCACATATACTTTGTCAATGAAAATGGTCATTCAATCCTTAAATATCTCTATTAGACATGCATCACAACATATCTCTTTGTATGCAACAATGAAGGGGGGGCTTCTTTTATAGCAAGGTTCTGGTCGTTGTTGGTAGCGCTTTCCAAGACAAGTGTCGCTTAAATAACTTTCCCCTTTCCTACATACATGAGACATATTCAACAACTTTTACAATGTGCAATACTTAACTTACGACACTTATGAAAGCTAAAATATACTTTTTGCATCTCATATTAATTACATTTAATTAGCATTAACCATCATTTCATTACATTTCATTTAGACCAAAACTTAGTGCATATTGCACTTAAACATTGTTGCAGACAATATCACTTTTGTTTTTGCTTATTCCAGAACCAGTGTCTACATTTGTCTTCCCCTTTGATTTGGTTGATGTCCTCATCGACATCCTTCTGTACTCTAGTGGACTCGTACTCAATTGTTGAGGCGTGGAACAGGTAAACATCCTATTTCTACAATGTGCAACTTCAGTGCCTCCTTGTCTTTGAGTCTCTTGGCATAATTGTAATACTTGGCCCATTCTAGACCATAATGGTTGGATTTTGTTCCATTGCTGCCAACTTCATCAAGAGATTCTCCTCCCCTTTTGTGAAGGCTTCATTTGTAGGTCCCTGCGTCATTGTTACAAGCTGCTCATCTTTTTCAACAATTAATTAATCTTTGTGCTCCAACTCCTTTGTCTTGACTTCCACCAGCTGCTTTTTGATTGAGCACTCGGATTTCAATTGTGCAATTACTATTTCCTATTCCTCTTTGGCATTGGTCTTCTCCTCAACCTCTTGTTTCAACTTGTCTAGTTCTATTTCAGCTTCTTCACTCACTTGTCGTAGTTTGTCTTCTGTTGCTTGTAACTGGTTAGCTTTTTCTTCACTCACATTGTGAATCTTTTAAATACCTATAGCTAATCACCACACCAAGTATGCCAAAAGGTTAATCCTAGCAGGTTTGTACTAACTCTGGTGCCAATTCAACATATTGAAGCACTACCTCATTCTGTGGACAAAGTACACTGCTTCTTCCATTAATATAGATGTAGGATGCTCTTCTATATAGTGTTTGAGTTTCTTCTAGCAGTTCTTGCACCCCAACCATGGTTCTAATAATGCCAGTATCCAATTCCCAAGGCTACATATGATGGATGCTGGCAAGTCTCGTCATCTATTCTTCATCATAGATCCATTTTACTAACTTGCCCAACTCATTCTCTATCTTCAGCTGCCATTTTCTCCACTATCCAACACATCCCTCTTGAAACTCCAATCTCAATCTATCAATGACTTTGGATAGCCTCTGCAAGCATCTACTTGTGCATCAATGTGATCCCCTAAATCTGGTGGTTGCCTGAAATTTGGCACCTCCATCAAAATATGATCACTTAGATCGTCATTTGTGCCATCATCTAAGTTTGTGTCTACCACATTTTTTTCTCCCTGTATTGATAGATTGATGGATTTCTTAGCTGCCTTGCTATTTGTTACTAAATGTTCCACATGAGTAGCCAAATATCCCATCCTTTGGCTGCTTCTTCCCTTTTTAAACAACATATATTTCTTGAGGGTTCATTGTCATCTAAGTCTAGTCTTGGTTGTACAGGTATAGCTACTGCATCCTCCTTTGTCGACTCTTTTCCTTTTTTAGGTGTCTTAGCTAGCTCAGTTTGTTTCTGTGTTCGTTCCTCCACCACTATGGATGTGACTTCAAATTGCACCTCCCCTTGTATTGGAGGTGATGCACTTGGGTCAAACTACTACCGAGCTTCTGTGAGAAACTTAGGTGATCTCACTTGCACTTCTCCCATCACATCCACTGCTCCTTGGACTTACTTATCCATAAGCACAATCTCCAAAAACTCCTATTCTTGTTGTTCCTCTTGTTGAGCCTCCATCTCTGGCTATTGTTGTTCAACTCTAGTTCCTTCTCCAACCTCTTATTGTTGTCCTTCCTCCACAATTTGCTCCATCCTAACACCTTCATCCATTGTGGCCTATTGTGGGGGTTAAGGTTGCTCTTCCATTTCCAACCTCTTGTGCTTGTTTTGCTTTTGGGCTTACTCTAGTTGCAACTATGGTGCCTCTTCCTCTGAATCTTCAATAGATAAATCATATAGAAGATTCCTTCTCTTTACGAGAGTGCCTCCCTTCGTATGTGGCCTTGCATTCATCCACCTTAGAATTGTTGGTGCCAATTCTGGTAAATCATCTCTAGGAGGATCCAATCCTAGGATATGCACCCTTGCCTATGTCACAACATTCAGCAACAAGCCAATGGCATGAAATACCATTGAGAAATTCTTCATATTCCACATCAAGAAAGTCTTAATGTGGTATGAGAGGTAGGATGCCCAATCATAGGCTATGCTAGTTGCTACCCCTTGCATGTAAGGTATGAGCCATATGGGTAACGATGAAGCTCTTTGTTCTCTGGACAATTTTTCCATCATGACATTCATGGCAAATTGTAGCTCTTCATTCTTAAACTGTTGTTGCTTGACTCCTCAGTTCCCAAGCAGCATCAGTTTCTACACTTCATCAGGAGTGAGATTTGTTACTTCATGGATCAATTGTCTGCTCCAATTGAAATCCACTGAATCTTTCACCACCAGTATTCCTTGATTTAGCAACCCAAATGTCCTCCTAAAGTTGCTTGCTATAAAGACAACGATCAATTTGTGATCTCCCACTCACACTTTACTCACATAACTGTGTGTGCATGTGTTGACAAATGGATGCTATTATGGTGATAATATTGTCTAAGCTTTTATTTTGCGGTGTATATTGAATAGTTGCAAGTACACATCCTGTTAGAGTAATTAATTATTGCAGGTTTTGGGAGAACAAGGTTGCTACCAAAAATCGTACGGCTGGATGAAGTAACTAAATGGAGCATTTAGCATGGTCTAGGGTGTTGCAAAAATTGTGCTGTGAAGAGTGAACAAGATTAAACCCTTGTACATTGCGAGTTGGAAATGAATTCAACTGAGTGATTGGGTTATCCATGCAGACTGTTGGTTGATAACCGTACGGTTGTGATTAACCTAGAATATTGACAACAGTACCATAGCAAAATCATAGTTGTTGACTATGAGCCATTATGCAAGGTTGGTGCAAATTAACAAATCATACACTTGATGAGCTATAGGAGTTGTTGTACGATCAAGCTAAATTAAACACTTGGCAAATGTACAAACTGTATGATTTGCTAAATCATATGATAAATAGATATAAGGATTTTTTTTGAACAATCTAATTGGTGAATTGTATAATAATCCCATATTGTACGATTAAGCCAAACTATATGTTTTGGCTAGACTGTACGTTTGTGCACTATACACTTTGAGATAATACTATTAGGAAAAATCTACAATCGTACATTGTATGATTGGAATTATGGTATGATTGGACAGTAGCAACTATATGATTGAGATAATGAAGGATTTAGTGCTCCATTCTTGAATCTGTCACCACCTCCCCTACTAGGAATATCGCCACTCGTGCTACAACTCGCTTAGCATTGAACAAAACAAAATGTAAGTTGTTGGTACCATACAGAAAGCTATTGGGACATAGTTTGTAAGGAAGGGCTGAAAATAGATCCTAATAAAATTTGTGTCATAGTAAATATGGAATAACTACATGATGTGAGTTCATTAAAGACTCTTTCTGGGATCCATAGGATATTACACAAAGTTTATCAAGAATTTTTCCCATGTTTCCTATCCATTAGACTCATTGACAAGAAAGAATGTTCCTTTCAGGAGGACAGAGGAGCATCAATGAGCCTTCGAAGAGTTGAAGGAAAAGTTGGTATGTACACCCATTTTGGTATTCCCAGATTGGGATAAGGAATTTCATGTCTATGTGGATGCGTCTAATTTTGCAATTGGATGTGCACTGGCCTAAGAGGGGCAATTTAGGCTAGAACAACCTATCTATTTTGCAAGTTGGTTGCTGTCAAGAGCAGAGAAAAACTATAGCACATCGAAAGGAAGTGCTAGGGATGGTGTATGCTGTCCAAAAATCTAGACACTATTTGCTAGCTAATCCTTTCACCTTTTATGTTAATCATCAAGTGTTGTGTATTTGATTAATAAGCCGACTATTCATGGACAAGTTAGCAGGTGGCTTATCACGTTGTAGGAGTTTGTATTTCAAGTAGTGGTCAGACCTAGAATGAAATATGTAATAGCATATCAACTATCAAGGAATCTCTTAGAAGAACCTACAAGAGTGTCAAATGGGTTTCTTGATGCTTAGTTGTTTACTATAAGCGCTATACCATCATGGTAGAAGATGATAGGTGAGTACCTATCCATAGGGGAGCTGTCAAAGGAGATATTGACAGTAGAAAGGAGAAAGGCAATCATAAAGTAAGCAACTTTTCAATAAATAGCGGGATTGTTGTATAAGATGGGACTTGATGGAATACTAAGGAGATGTGTAATGGAGGAGGAAGTTAAGGTAACGTTGAAGGAAGCTCATGAAGGACTAGCCGAAGGGCATATGGGACTAGATGTGACCGCGAGGAAGGTGCTTCTAGCAGGGCTATGGTGGCCCACCCTCTATCACGATGCGAAGGAGTTTGCGAAAGAATGTGATACGTGCCAAAGAGCAGGAAACCCATTATGAAGAGACTTCATGCCATTACATCCATCTCAGCCATAGGAATTATTTGAGAGATGGGGCTTGGATTTTTTTGGACCTTTAAGAACAAGCCAGAGAAGGAAGTGTCGATACATAGTAGTGGCAACCATAAAGTGAGTAGAGGCAAGGGCACTACTGGATAATTTGGCAAAGAGTACAACTCAATTCCTATATGAAAAAGTGATAACTAGATTTGGGATTCTTCTTTAGTTGACAAGTGATAGAGGAGAGCACTTTGTGAATGAAGTAATCAAGAAGCTGACATCTGAGATCAAGATTTTGCATTCACTATCTAGTCCATATTATCCTAGAGCAAATGGGTAGGCGGAGGCAACGAACAAAATCTTGGTGTCAATAATGTACAAGACTTGTGGGATAGGAGCATATTGGGAGAAGTTTCCATTAGTCCTATGGGCATATAGGACGACATTTAAGCCAACAAAAAATCACACGCCATTCCAGTTGATGCATGGGCAAGAGGCGGTAGTGCCAATTAAATTCTTGGTACCCAATTTGGGGGTAGAGGTAGAGAATTGTTTAGGAGACCAAGAGAGCCTAGAGAAGAGGCTTACGACATTAATTCAACTAGAGGAGAAGCGGGTTATGGTGCAGTGGGTAACAGAATTGGCCCAACAGAGGAGAGAGTTGTGTCATGATAAGCACCTAAGGAAAATGGAATTGAAACCAGGTGACTTGGTATTGAGATATAATAGAAAACGGGAAATCAAACTAGGAAAGTTTTAGACATTGCAGCTTGGACCATTCCAAGTGGTAGAAATGATGGAAAATGATGCAGTGAAATTGAAGAAATTGGATGGGATTGTGATTCGCAAGACAGTAAATGGTTCTAGACTGAAACCTTACAAAGTGAGAGAACACTGTTTGTATATTCATATGGATGAGGCGATGAGACTTGAAAGAATGCGCAAAAGAGCAAGACAACAAAGAGTGTATCGTGCACAAGGGGAGACAAGTCAAAGTAATGAGGAACGCTAGGATGTCGAAGATGATATGGACTAAGAAGGCTATTTGCAGAAGAACAAGAAGTGCAACCCGTAATAGAGCAACAGGATTAAGTACGTCACCCAAATGAATGAATAAGAGTAAGGGTGAACATACGATTTCCAGATAGAATCGAAGAATATGAGAAATATATGCCAATTCCCAAAAATAGAAGAATTAGCAATGAGGGGGTGGCACAATTAGTCCAATGGCTCAAACTAGGTTCTTACAAAAAAGAATGTGAGATGAAATGTAAAGGTTGCAAGAAGAGTATGAATCTTTGTGAAGGTATAACATAAGGATAAGGGCACAAATTATTCAGGATTTGGATGACACAATGCAAAGGCTGAATGAATGAGAGGCTAGAAGGCAACAAGAGCAAGAAGCTAAACTTGAACAATAAAAGATGGCTAAAGAAAATATCAAGGCAGACCTAGGAGGGTAGCCAACAAAAAGAGTCTAACAATCCAGGACTATATCGGCTAAGCAGGGAAGAAGTCGTCGAGATATTCTCGAGAGATGTGATGGAAGCACCACCATCTGTGGAAGATGAAGGAATGAATTAGGTGACTGACACAAGTAGTGATAGCCTTCCTCCAACCAATATTGAAAGAGATAGTTCAAGTTCTGAATCTGACCTCTTGAGAAGATATAGAGAACTGCAAATTCGTCTCGAGGTACAAAGGTATCTAGACGCAAACAGGGAACTTAGAAGACAAATGGATGAAGTTAGAAGACAAAGGAGACATTTTATGGATACACTTGTAAGGATTTAGGAGGAAGAGGAATCCAACGTATTGCTAGAATAGAATAGAGTTAACTTAGGCAATTTGGGGAGACAATCAAGTCTTCTTTGTAGTTTAAGGATGCCTAGCCAAGGGAAGAGTTTGTTTGGTCTCCCTCACGATGGCTCAAGGGGAAGAAATTTCCTGTTGCCACATTTTGCAAAGGGGTAAAAATTTTGAAAAATCTGAAAAATTACTACTGCAACTTTTCGGACCAGATTCTTATTTCCTCCTTCCTTTCCATATTTGTCCATGTAGATTGCAGGTTTTCAGTTTTTGTTTTATTTTCCAAGTGTTCATCTAGTTTTGCAAGGTTTGGGAAAAGCCCAGAATTTTCTAAGTCAGGGGCACTCCCTTCGTCGCTCCATTTTGGAGCAATTCCGGGAGTCACTCCCTCTTTTCGGCGATTTCCAACCTTGCACCTCTCTCCGGTGACCGACGGCAACAACAAAGACAAAGGCGTGCGGGAAAAAAATTATAAAAATGTTCTAAGTATAGAAGTTTCCCGCGGTCGCTCCATTTTGGAGTGACCATCGTCGTCGCCGACTTCACCCAGCGATCTCCATCATCAGCGACCGTCGGCGATGAGCAAAACAGGAAAAAAACTAAGGCATGGAGCATCAACGCCGGTCGCTCAGTTTTTGAGCGATCGACGTCGTCACTCGCTTTTCTAGCGACCACAGTCAACAGGCAAAGAAGAAGGTCAAAAAATGTTTAAGTGTTGGCGTCGACACCGGTCGCTCCCTTTTTGAGTGATCGACGTCGGTCGCTCGCTTTTTCAGTGCCCGCGGTCGGCAAGGGAAAATAATGCAAAATTTTCTAAGTGTTGAGGCGACGCTTGGAGCGACTTCCGTCGTCACCCAATTCCGCCAACGACCATGGTCGTCGCCCAGTTTTTAAGCGACCGCCAGCAAGTGCAGTTTTCAAGGGTTGATGCCGGTCGCTCCGTTTCAGAGCAAGTTTCGGCGTCGCTTCATCTTTTCAACGACCATGGGCGAGGGTTCCAAGTTTTTTCTAAGGCAAGAGGATGTTGATGTCGGTCGCTCATTCATTGAGCGACTCCCGTCGTCGCAGCTATTTCTTTGCGACCGTCGTCGTCGCCCCCTACATTCAGCGACAGCTAGTAGAAGTTGGCCAAGTCGCAAATTTTACTAAGGCACAGTGCGTCCCGGGTTCGCTCCATTCTGGAGCGACTCCCGGTATCGCTGTTTTTATTCAGCGACCTTGGTCAAACCCCCTCCATTTCAGCAAACCTCAGAACCAGGCAAAGAATGTACGAATTTCGGGATTCGAGCCTGACAAGACAGAACAAAAGGTGTACTTTGAAAGTATAGGGTAGGTGAACATTAAAGGCAAGCATTCAACAACAGTTCGAACTGCACCTACCGCACTGATCAGACGCTCCTTCTCAACCACCAGATCTGTTCGGAGTTGTACCAGATTCAGGTGAATCTTGTTGCAGGTATGCTCACGGCCAACAAAGGTCTAATCTCGGCAGCTTTTGTAGCTTTTAAAGTTTTTTGGGTTCTGTGCATCATTGTAAACGAGGGGAAAATTCTGCTATAAATAGCAGTGGAACTTCATTGTAAAAGAGGGGGAACATATTTCTAGAAAGCTCTGTTGTATCAAACACTTGCTTCCAATTCTAAGCATCCTTGGCTCTGACATTTGTCTCTTTCTTTTATGCTGCCTTCTGCTAGTATTTCTGCGCCATGTTCATTTATTTTTCTGATTGCTGTAATTCTGAACTCTGGATTTAAGCATTGGTGATTAATTGAATCTGGAATACGAAACTGAAGGATACATGGGAAGGAATTGCAGTGATAGTTGCTATTACATGCTTTGTTTTGATTGTTGTTGGTTTGTGTACTAGCTAGTAATCATGTTGCTTGTTCTTTCCCACCCAAACCGCATGATATTTACATCTCTTTCTGCATTTTACAATCTCTTTCCTGTTCTCTTATCTAAAAACCCCCAGTAGTGTAGTATAGGAGCCGGCCTTCTCCGGAGATTGGCATGGAAGGCATTCCTTCCTTTCGGCCTTTCAATCTGTTGGGCAAGTCTAGGGCACAAAAGACCAAAAACCTTTCCTCATGGCAGATTCGTAACCAAAAGTTTCCCTCCTACTATCCTTAGGCTGCAGGATCGACGAGGTGGGCCATAAGGACCATTCATTGATCTAGTGCAAAACAATCAACCTATATGTGAGCATCAAGTTGGGCCATTAGGACCACATTGAGGGCCACGACAAAACTGAAGATGTTGTCACGAACAACTGAGGAACCGAACAAATCTCTTGTTGATAAGGAGAGGGAGAAATGGCTGGTTGGACGTCTCCTTTCTCCTGGACATCAAGCTAGCAATAAGAGACAGACAATAGCAGAAAAAGATAAGGAGAGGGAGAAATGGACATTTCCCAAAAACTTTGCAGAATATACGATAGGAGATGCAGTTATCAAAGATAAGCCAACTCACCCCATCGATGTGCTAAAAGCAATAAATGATCTTGAATATATCAAATACGAAAGTCCAAAAATGATTCAGGTACACTTGGGAGAAAAGGATGAAGAAAATATGTTTAAATGTGGAGATGATTGGGATCCAGTCCTGAAAGTGGCAACCGGTAAGAATGAGACCATACAAAATGAATGCCAAGTATGCAGCACGGGTGAATGCCGAAATCGAAAAAATGCTGGATGCTGGCATTATCTTCAAGGTTACGACAAGCGAATGGGTGTCACCTATTGTGATTACCTTAAAGAGAGAAGTAGATAAAATCCGAATTTGTGTTGATTTCAGAAGTTTAAACACCGTAACCATAAAGGATCCCTTCCCGATTCCTTTCACAGACTCCATATTAGAAGTAGTAGGCCACGAGATATATTCATTTTTGGATGGATTCTCAGGATACAACCAGATCAACATAGCGGAGGACAGTAGCCGAAGATAAGCTGAAGAGCACCTTTGTAGTGGAAAATGGGATATATGCTTATAAACGCATGCCATTTGGATTGTGTAATACACCAGCTACTTTCCAAAGGATCATCTTATACATCTTCAAAGCCTTCTTAGATGATTGGTCACTATATGGCAGGACACAAGAGCATTATAAGGCATTGGAAGAATGCATGGGATTGTGCAGGAAAGCACAAATATCTCTAAATCCAAATAAATGCGTCTTGTTGGTGCCATACGTGAAGCTGCTGGGGCATATTGTAAGCCAAGAGGTTTTGAAACTCAACCCAGATAAGATTCGGGTAATATTGCTAATGGAGGAGCCACATGATGTGAGATTGGTAAAAGCCTTTTTGGGGACAGTCGGATATTATAGAAGATTTATCTGAAATTATGCACTTCTCATCCACTAGACGCTCTCACACGTAAGGGTAATCCGTTCAAATGGACAGAGGAACACATGGGAGCTTTTGAGAAATTAAAAAGGCACTTGGTAAAGGCACCTATCTTGGTTTACCCTGACTAGGAGAAGGAATTCCATGTGCATGTCGATGCCTCCAATTTTTCCAGTGGATGTGCATTGGCTCAGGAAGGCCAATTTGGGCTAGATCAGCCTATATACTTTGCAAGTCGGCTACTGTCATGAGTCGAGAAAACTACAGTACAACCAAGCAAGAAGCATTGTAAATGGTGTATGTTGTATAAAAATATAGGCACTTTTTATTAGCTAACCCTTTTGCTTTTTATGTAGATCACCAGGCTCTGTTGTATCTGATCAACAAACCAACGATCTACGGATGAGTGAGTCGATGGCTCGTCACCTTGCAGGAGTCCGTGTTTAGAGTGGTAGTAAGACCAAGAAAGAAACACATGATAGTGGATCAGTTGTCAAGGATTTGCTCAGGAGAACATGTAGAGGGAGGAATACCAGACGAATTCTTTGATGCCCAGTTGTTCATGATCAGTGCAATACCAGAATGGTACAAACACATAGGGGAATACCTATCAACAGGAGAGCTACCAAAGGAGATGACGACAACTGAACAAAGGAAGGTGATTACGAAATCAACACCTTCACCTTAATTGCAGGATTGCTATACAAGAAGGGGGAGGACCACATTTTGAGAAGATGCGTAATGGAAGATGAAGTATAGCAGACCCTAAAAGAGACACACGAGGGATTGGCAGGAGGACACATGGGACTGGATGTGACAGCCAAAAAGGTGATTTTGGCAGGTCTATGGTGGCCCACCCTCTTTCACGATGCGAAGAACTTTGTTACAGCATGTGATACGTGTCAAATAACGGGAAAGCCGTTGAAACAAGATTTCATACCATTGCATCCATCTCAACCTCAAGAACTCTTTGAGAGATGGGGGTTGGATTTTGTAGGTCCATTAAAAACAAATCGGAAGAGAAAGTGCCGATATATCGTAGTTACCACAGAGTATCTCACGAAATGGGTAGAAGCAAGAGCCTTACCTGACAACTCTGCAAGAAGCACGACTCGTTTTTTGTATGAGCAAGTGATTACAAGGTTCGGAATACCTTTACAACTGACAAGTGATAGAGGGGGCCATTTCGTAAATGAGATCATTCAAAATCTAACGAAAGAATTCAGGATTTTTCATTCTTTGTCGAGTCCATATTATCCTAGAGCAAATGGGCAAGAAAAAGCGACAAATAAAGTCCTGGTTTCAATTATGTACAAGACATGTGGCATGGAAGGAGTCGACTTGGAGGAACGGTTACCAGCAATATTATGGGCATATAGAACCACCTTCAAGCCCACCACGAATTGTACACCTTTTCAACTGATGTACGGACAAGAAGCAGTAGTACCGGTTGAGTTTCTTGTACTAAGTTTAAGGGTGGCAGTCGACAATCGGTTGAATGATGAGTGTAGTATCAAAGAACAACTGATAGCATTGGTGCAATTGGATGAAAAAAGGATAATGGCACAATGGGCAACGAAGATCGCACAGAAGAGAAGGAAATTCTGGCATGACAAGCATCTCCGGAAGATGGATCTCAAAGCTGGTGAACTAGTTCTCAAGTACAATGGCAAGAGAGAACTCAAACCAAGGAAATTAAAAACTCTATGGCTTGGACCCTTCCAGGTGGAAGAAGTATTGGAGAACGGGGCGGTGAAACTAAGGAAGTTGGATGGAACACTATGCCCCGAGGTAATAAATGGTTCTAAGTTGAAAGTGTATAAGCCACATGCTTAGGTAAACATGATCAAATTAGAGCAATGAGGAAGAACTTCCGGGACAAGGATAGAAGAATCAAGTCCAGGTACACAATCCTGTGAGAATGACAAGTAGAGTAGTGCTGTTCGAGAGGATGAAACCCAGAACTTGGATTGGGTATTTGGAACCGAAGGAGAATCGATAATTGAACAAAGAGAGCTAGAACCTCAGGAGGGAGAGCGACGACGGTTGTAAATACATGTTCAATTCCTAAATAGCGATGAAGAAGACCGACTCCGAACTCTGACGGAGGTTTCTCTACAAGAAATACCGGAATAAGAAGAGGACGAAGGGCAAGGAGCTAGAATTCTGCAGCAAATGCAGTTGGAAACACAGAGGTTGCAAGAGGAATATTAAATCTTGAGGCGATATAATACCCAACTGCAAGAATAGGTGATTCAGGAATTGGATACAACAATGCACCAAATGAATGAACGTCAAGAAGCACGCCAAGCTGAATGGGCTGAGCGAGAGCAAGAAGAGCTAAGAGGGAGTGCAACAGGTAATTCTTTGGAAAGCAATTTATTTTACTTAGCAAACGAAGGACAGAGAAATCTGGGAACAAAAAGCCAAGCAGAAGGCATAAGGGGAAAGGAAATAGCAACTGATGCACACTCGCAGAATTCATCATCAACTACATTAAGGATCATGCTTAATTTGAAAGATTCCTCAAACTTGGATTCAGCACCAGTTGTGAACCCTCAAGAAACAAGGGAATCACTAGAAAGGCCTAGGGTATGGGAAGCAGGACAGAGTTCGATTATCAATCACCAAATGAGCAGAGAAAAAATGGAAGCTATCATATGGAGGGATGTTCGAACAACAACAGAGAAATCGAAAATAGGAGGTTGGCTGGACAAAACAAGCAGCGATGAAAACCAATCGTTCAATCCTGGCATATCTCAAGCAAGCTATAGGAGAAGCCCAAAAAAACCAGGCTCGCAATCAGTAGCCAAGGGTTTGATTCAAAGAAGCAGTCCAAATAGTGGATATCGAGGATTCCTTAGAAGAAGAGATTTCGAGAGGGAATAATTTCGAGACAAGTACAGATAAGCATTAGGACTGTCAGCACCATGTCGGTACAGAACCCCATATGAGACAGCTATGCAACATCCAAATGAACGCCAAGCAACAACAATGTATCGGTTGGCAACAACGGACCTTAGACGACATAGGAGAGAAGTTAGAAGACTAGAACGAAGGGTTCACGAAACCTCAAATTGGCCCATGACTCCAACAGGGGAAGGAAACGATTCTAGTACAAATTCAACATTCTCGGATCGGTACCAAGAAGCCTTAACAAAGTGCACACCCCAGCGACGCTTTGAGGAGGCAAGGTTGCGACAAAGGATAATAAGAGTTGACAGAAGGTTGCGAATCCTACATCAACTGACACCTAAAAACCAGAGATAAGCAGAACGGAACTCTCGAGCAAAAGTCATAGATCAAGCCTGAAACAGAGGTATTTTGCAGAACCCCAGTGGTTCATAAGAACTACCAAGTGACCAAAATTTACCTGACCAAGGGAGGAGTGTGGTTAACTTCCATCCCGATATCCAAAGAGGGAGAAATTCACCTCTGGGTACCTCTAGGTCGACTAGTCCATCAGTTGAGCCGCAAGGCCCCTCCGTGGATATAGTCCTAGTTAACCTATCACTACGTGTTCCTGAGGATAGACCACTGGATCTGCCTCAGCAAACTCATAGGAACCGAATACGTCGTCAAGAACGATTGAGGGACCGACCGAATCTTGGGCAGCTGGGAATCAGGAAACCCAACACTAGGGAGATTCGATTAGAAAGAGGCCGAGGACGCAGTAACCAGGTTCGTGGGAGAAGAGGAACTTGGAATACAAATGTCAATCTGGAACAAAGGTATCAAGGAAGGGTAGTTTTTTGCCCGCAGAATGAGGGAATTCAAGGAAGAGGTCAAAGAGCAGGAAGAGCCTATCAAAATAGGGGACAACAAAGGCAACAACAACCCAAACACAATACCCTTGATCAACCGGAGCAGAAGAGGGACATGTTCCATTATTTAGATGACTACATAATCATCCGATGACCTGACGGAGGTACGAAACGAATTTCGTTGGAAGAAGAGCCTAACTGTCCAAGGGATGAAACTACATGTTTGGACCTTGCCAGCAGATGTATAGAGAATGTAATGGACCATATGGAGCAAAATAGTAATAGCCCAGAGGAAAGGGAAATCCGCTTGGTCAAGGATTGGATGGAACAAACACGTCTGGCAACTGAGAGGAGCCAACTGAGTGTTAGATGTCAAGTAGATAATCGCCAGGCATATGGACTAGAAACCCGACATCAGCCGTAGGAAGAACGACCAGACTGGTGTATTGTGCCCAGGCACACCACAAGACGTCCACAACAGTCACAAGCAAAAATTAAGCATAGACGGAGCAATCACCGAAGACGTCAACAGACAGAAGAAACAAAATCTGGCAACGATGACAAATTTAGTAGTTTTGGAACCCGTAGCCGCCATCGGAATTATAACACGTCGGATATCTTCAAAATACGCATTGGCATGGCCGTGCGCTTTAACTGACAATGTTAAGCAAAATGCGACGTGGCAAAATAAGCAAAAAGAGAAAATAACGACTAGATGTCCCACATGGGCGACGTGGCGCACATGTAGATGAGCAATTGCTAGTGGCGGTTATAAAACGGTTGCATGGACAGTAGCGCTACTATAAATTGACCTCAAGAGGGCAAGCATTGCACAATTGCTTTCGACATTGAGCAGGTGATAAGGAGGAGAGATAGAGAAGTGCAGACCAGCCGGAGAGGATCACGGTTCATCACGCACCAAGGGTTTTTCTACCAGATGAAGCGCAGACGCCATATGTCGATTGAACCTAGCAGTCAACAGCTTCGTAAGAAAAGCAATCATATCTTCTATGCAAGTGGAGGACCTAACCTACATTGAAGGCGACAAAAATACACTAGGGCATCTTTTTTGTTGTAGATCGCCAAGTGAGATAATCGACGTCTCAAGTGACAAAAGACGTCTAGGAGGAAGCAGACATCCAGGAGGAAGCAATTGTCTAGGAGGAAGCAGACGTCCAGGAGAAAGGAGACGTCCAGCCAGTGCAAGATGTCTAGCAGAAGGCAGTAGACGTCTACCAGACAGCAGACGTTTGGCAGAAGGCAATAGACGTCTACCAAACAACAGACGTCTAGCAGGAAGCAACAGACGTCTACCAAGAAGTAGATGTCTAGCAGGAGGCAGTAGACGTCTACCAAAAGTTGACGTCTAGCAGTAGAAGACAGACGTCTAGTGAGTAGACGACATCTAAAATCGAAATACATAGACAACGGATAACTTGTGAGGGAATAATGAGTTATCAAAAATTTGGCAAAGTTCCAATCCGATCTGAAGCATAATATGACTCAGTGGTAGCCAAAATATTGTGGCATCAGTAGGAACATGGGATGCATAGACAAATCGAAAGCCCCGACAAAGGGCAGCTGCGGACTCAACGAGAGGCAGCAGAAATAGCCACTCGGAAAAATAAGGAAGCTCAACAAAGTAGTAAAGATCAGGTTGCAATTGACAACATTACCTAGATATGCCCTACAGGTGATTTTTGTCGTCAATGGTGGGTAGAAACACCAACAGATAACCCACATAGAGCCAAAATCAAAGAAGCAGGAGTGCATTTTATTTTGCAGGTTCCTAGTTTTGACAAGGAGTTTTTCAAGGAATATCTACTACAAATGTTGCATACATACAATGCAACACAGAACCACAACCTAGTACAAATAGGTGATCACACCTTGGTTGTGGAATTCTCTCCCGTAGTATTCCAACGCATGTTTGGGCTTCCCAGAAAGGGCAAATCAATAGTCAATGAACGAGTGGATCCAAAGAAAACGCTAGAGTTAATCATGAGTATCACTGACTTGAAAAAAGAGGTGGTGGATACTATGTTAGCCACTTTTGGAGGAAGAGGAGTGAAACAAACACAATTACGGAACACAATATTGGAATGGATAATGAATGTACTTATGGCCAGATTATAAGGGGAGCAAAGAAGTTCAAACCTTCCTATTTGGATGATCCCATATCTGCAAGGGATAGAGAAGGGAGTAGCCTATGACTGGGCAACACATCTGGCGTGTCGTATTCAGAATTTTCTGATGCGAACAACAAAGAACTTTTTGATGGCATTTCATGCCATTGGTCTAATTTTGGATGCAGCCTCCAAGGCAGGAGTCCAAATACCAGACTTCGGTTTTTCAACGAAGCTACCAGAGTTAGCACCATCCATATTGCAGTGGAAGGATGCTCAATCCTTGGTGAAGAAGCTAAGCCAGTAAATAAGGCTCAGGTGAAACAGATATCTCATAAGCCGTGCCAAGAAAAATTGATGGCTGCTTTAGAAGGGGAGGATACTACTACATCGCAAGTCAAGGAAAAGGAGTCCAAGAAGCAGAATGTTGCCCAATCACCGGAAGAACCCAAACGAAAGAAAAAGAAAGGGCGATTTGATGAACCACCCACAACATTCTCTCAGGAAGCATTGCAGAAGATAGCACAGAACTTGGAGGCAACTCGCGCTCTGGAGCGGCAGCCAACAGCTACAGGTAGGAAGTTGATTTTGCTATCCCCTCAGTTCTCCATAACACCGCAGTCGGATCCAGTACGGCTGTACAAATTGGACCCCACGAGTATCTTGCAGAGGCTAAATTTTGGGCTCGTGTAGGTTCACCTGAACCAATGGGGGAATCTTTGGCTAGACCAACCACATTAGCGGCATCGTTGAGTGCAGTTTCATTGGAAGATCAGTTAGGCACAAACATAGCCAAGAGATCATCTGACACAGGTAATCCAGGAGGGATTACCACACTAGTGGTAGAGGAGGGCATACCACCCTCGGATATGGGAAATCCGACACCTGAGACAGAAGAGCCCATCACTGCAGTAGATGCAGAGGTCTCGAAGGAAACTAAGACCAACACAGGTGAAGGAGAACAACCCCCACAAATAACAGACTTTCAGCATGTGGTGGAGCAGGAAGTCCAGAACAACCAGGCTCCAATGCAGTCTATAGTAACCAAAGGGAAGGCAGAAAAGAAGACCATTAACCTCTTAGAGAAGGGGAAGGAGGTAGAACAGGAGGAGGAACAAAAGGACATGTGGTCCAAAGATTTTCTTGTACGAGTGCCCAACTTTATGGATCCATCAGATTCTATGGATCAGCAAGCAATAACCTTTCTCAAGATAGGGGGAAATCATGGATAGCTTACACTTGCAGTTTGACATTGCATATGTGGGCCAATGGAAAAAGTGGCAAGGAATGATAGACAAAGAACTGGACAGATTGGTCAAATGGGTTGCACAAGTTCCTTGGCGTAAAGATATTTCCAGAATATATCAGGCTTAGCCTTGGACACTACCCACTACCAATTTGACAACTATGGATGGCATTGATTGCTTGCCTGGAAAGATGCCCAACCTCTATCTAGAGACAGCGCAGGTGTATGTCTGCGGCCACAACATTAACCCTCCTCAACACCCCTTAAAACAAGGATCACAAATGGAGTTAGTGCCAGAATTACTGCCGATATATACTCAACTGAACTTCCTTGCACATTTGTTGTGTTGGCTTGGAGAAGGGATCAAATGTTTGCATTCAGCAAAGCAGGCAGTTGATAGTGAATTGAAAACTGTCCAGAAAGCCTTGGAAGGAAAGGATCAACTCTTAGAGGAAGGAATGGCATGGATGGATGAAGTTCAGCAACATATTCGAGGATTAACACAAAATTTACAGAACCTTGCCACTCAACTGGATGAAAAGGATCAGCACATTTGTCAGTTGGAATTTGAAGTATCACAGCTTAAAAATGCTAAGGAACTGGTACTCAAGTAAGCAGAAACACTGGCAGCCCAAAAGAATCAAAAGGAGCTAGCTTGGCAACAGGAGAAGGAGAGTTGGCAACAAGAACAGGCAGCCTTGAGGGAAGAACTGCGACAGGCACAACAACATGAAACAAATCTGCAACAACAGCTAGCACAGAAAGCTACACCTTCATCAGTTTCAGAACATCGAATGAAAGAGATTTTCCTAAGGAGGGAGGTTGACCTGTTATCTAGTCTCAAGCAAACAGAAGAATGTGCCAACGCCTTGGGGATCGAATGGGCCAAATATTTCAACTATGCCAAGAGGCTCAAGGAGGAAAGCGAGAGCATGCAGGCTCAAATACAGGAATATGAGAAAGCGTTTCAGGCTACCAATCCAAGAACTCTAGTGCACACATATGCTGAAACTCCTCAGCCGGAGCGGAGAAAGTTGTTGAGGGCATCGACTTCTTCGAAGGGGAGGATAGATATAGATAGTAGTTTTAAATAGAAATAAAACATAGAACTAGCTGACGAGAATTTCCTACAATTTTGATTGTACATAGGAATTTTGGAAATAATTTTGTAATGTTTAATGATGTAAAATCATCCAATCGATGAATTGGCTCGATTACGTGCAAACTGCACTAGAAGACAAACGCATTCGTCAAATTGTTAAGGCAATAATTAGTTAGACGTCTGAGTTAAGACATCTAGTTAGTTAGATGTCCAGCAGGCTATTTTAGGCGTCTAAAGCAAGTAGTTAGGGTAAACTCAGTTGAGACAGTTGATGCAAGTAGTTGCAATAACCACTTTGCTCACCTATAAGTACCCCCTATTCATTTTGTACATATATATCTACTTTTTGATAATACAAAATTGTTGTGCGAAGCCATTGTTCTGGAATGCGTGTTGATAGTTGTGGATTGTAGACGTGTTGCAGGATTTTATTGCAGGTTGCGTTCATCACTTGGAGGACGAGATAATATCGTTTGTGGTTGCAGGTATTGGAGATTGTGGATTCAAACCCTGCTAGATGTCTAGCCTTGCCGTCCGATGAAGTCGTCATCTGCCCAGCCTAACCGTCTAGCCTAGCCAGTTAACTGCCTAGACATCTACCCTTGTGAGCTAGACGTCTGAACACCGGACTCAGACGTTTGACTGTTGACAAACCCGTCTAACAAGACGTGTTCACTCTAGACGTCTTCCCTAGACGTCTAACCCAGTCGTCCTAGACGTCTAAGCCTATTGCCTTAGATACCTACCCTAGACGTCTACTAGTGCGCCCAGACGTCTAATCCTTGTGACGTCTAAACAAAGCTATGATGAACCTAATCATCCCTTCCTAATTGTTGTCTTTCCCTCGTCTTGGGAACACCCTCACCCTTGTCTACATTTGGCGTTGTTGCCTAAACCGAACTTTGAGTTAAGAGGCACAAGTGATAAGGCTAAGAGGTGAATGACTGATTCCAGGTTGCAAGGAAGGAGTCAAATACCAGTAATAAGAAGTGCACGATTGGCGAACTTAAGAACACAAGAGTCAACAAAATTCTCACCCAGAAGTAGAGATAGTATGGAATCCTGAAGAAGAAGAAAATCCAAGTATTGAAACACTGTTGGTGACTGTAGAAAACAGTGAGCAAATAGCTGAGGAAGATCCCATAATTGAAGAGTGGATGGCGACACCAGAACCAGTGGAAAGGAGTTGGCCAGACGATACGGAAAGAGAAATCCCTGTATCACGGCAACCATGTGTAGGTTCATGGGGAGGAATACCGGAACCACATCTTGTTTATACACGAAGGAGGTCATGAAGTAGAGATCAGTTGGAATTGGGAAGAGCTGGCACACCGATGTATGAATAGGAAGAAGAGGATAGAGACCGAATTGCAGTAAGAAATTGAGGAAGTAACCCAACAACAACAAATGGAGGAGTTGTTGTAGAAGCAACAGGTGGAAGAGAGAAGAGAAGAGAGGAGAGAAGAAAGAAGGGAGGAAGAAGGGCAACAAAGTAGTCCTGTAAGGACAAGGAGGCAGAGAGAGCAGGAAAGAATGATGTTGCAGGAACAACAACCCTTAGTAGAGACTGTGCAATAGGAAGAAGAATTGGCACAGTCAGTACAAGAAACTATGGTGGTTGAGGAAGAAATGAATGTAATAGGCAATGTGGAGGAAGAACTGCCAGAACTTGCTGAATGGGTGCAGCAAGTAGACCTTAGTGCAACACCACCTACAATAAATGTGAGGCAGTTCAAGCTTTCAATGGCAGCCCAAGGCCTGTTGGAGGATATAGAGGTGCTAGAAGAAACTGAAGATCCAGCAAGGGGCAAGGAGGTTGAGGTTGTACCTGAGAAAAAGAGAAAGGAGAAATATAGATTTGTTAGGAAAAGCAGTGGTAGCCTAAAGTCACTTAGTGTTGAAAATCAGCCAAACCTATAAGAATAAACTGTAGTATAGCTTCTTCAGTTGGAATAAAATAGGGAAGAGCTAAGTATTGAATAGGAAGGGGAGGAGACACTTGAAGTACCAAACAAGCATTTTAGTATTGGGTTGTCTATTGAAGAAGGAGCTCAAACAAATGATCAGGTTGATGAATTCTTCAGGAAGATGATGCAGGTTTTTGATTTTGCATGACTACAGTTTAGGATGGGCTATGTAGGACAGCTAAGGCAATGGCGGTCCATGGTTTATAATGAAATGGAGAAAGTAGTATAGTGGGCTCAAGATGATGAGAGGATGAAGAAGCTCGCTAAAATTTATGAAAAACAACCATGGGAAATGCAAGCTAGGGGAGTGACAAGTATGATTGGAATAAAGGAGCTACCAAAAGAGATGCAAACTAATTATAGGGTACCACAAAGGCTGTATATAGGACCTTGTCCGATAGACACAAAAAAGGTGGAATACAGAAATATTCCACCAAAAGTGGCACCATTGTACAGAAATATTAATTATTTGATACATTGGATTGATTGGTTAGCAATTGGGTTGGAATAGATATACCAATCCAAAGAAGAACAAGTTAACCAATATAAGGAAGAGATGCAAATAATGAAGAAGGAAGTAGAAACAAAAGTTGCTAGCCTTAGACAAAGCTTTGAAGAGCAAATAAAAGCCAAGGATGACGAACTTGTTGTGATGAAGAAGGATATGGAGAAGTGCAATGAGATCATTGTACACTTGAGAGAAGAGTTGGTAGTAAGGGCACAAGTGCATGAAGCTCGAGAAAAGGAGCTAGAGCACAAAGATCAACTCATTGTCGAAAGGGATGAACAACTGGCTATTGCAGCCAGAATTGAGGCTGAGCTGAAACAGAAAATACAAAAAGGTGCTATTGAGCAAGAAAAGGAGTTAGTGGCAAAGTTGGCAGAGATGGAGAAGAAAGCCAACCACTATGGGCTGGAGTTTGTTCATTATAGTAATTATGCATAGAGACTGAAGGATGAACAAGCAACCCTACGACTCCAAATAAAAGAGATGGGTGGAGCACCTGTTGCCAGCTCTCAACAGAAACAACCAAACTCTCAAGAGCAACAACAAGCATTGGCAAGGATGTCGATTGGTTTAAAGGGGAGGATAGATGTAGGCAGCAAAACGTCCCAGAAAAAGAAAAAGTGAAAAATGTGTCAAAATTTTGTATTAGAATTTTTTGGTAATGAAATGTAAACAAATGTAAATGACAAGAAATGACATGAAATGTAAGTGAAATTAGAATGAAATGCAATTTGATAAATTGCAAATAGGACTTTAGGAAATTAAAGTTAATAATTGCATGAATTGAACATGTCTGATTTAGGGTGGCGGTTATTGTGTGTTGTCTTGGGAACTGCTTGCAAAGGCCAAGGAAGGCATTAAAAGGACCCCCCTTTCATTTGCAACACTATGATTATGTACATGATGGTCTTGGTTGTGATTGCCAACGGATGTGCAATGAGAGATATTGGTGAGGGTATTGTCATTATACTGGCTGGTTATGCAACCCTGCTATTGTAATTGCAAGTATATTACTGTTGTTTACAGTAGTAATGAATATCAATACAAGTTTTGCCATTTGCAGGTTTTTTGCAGATTGTTATTATGATTTGTGTTGTGACTGTTGGAACATTTCATGTGTCTTGTTGAGTGTTGTTATAATTGCAGATGGCAAGGTTATTGTCATAGTTGCAGGTCCTTTTTGTATTTGTATTTCAGGAGTATTGTAGGTAATTGTAGGTTGCAAGGAATACTGGAGGGAAATCGCAGCAGTTGTGATGGTTGTGGGTCATACAACGACTAGGCTAAAGGAGCAAGTGTGCAGATGACAAAGGGAGTCATGCAAACGATGAAGCAAGAGACGCTAAAGGTCGTTTGGACCTAGTCGATCTAGTCCCATATCCCAATTATCCGAGACCAAATCATCTAAGATTGGACCTAGGTTGTCTAACCAAGTGACCCAACCAACTAGTATTGGGGAAAAGTCATTTTGACGAAGCCAAAAGTTGACGAGGCCATCTGAGCAATCAAGGGGGATCCTTAGAAGTGAAAATTGTTGTGCTACAAAGGAATCTCATTTCCCAAGGTCATCTAGTTGTCTAAACACCCAACTAGGAGCATTCATTAACCGACCAACCATCATTCTAGGATGCAAAAGTCAAAATGTTGACCATCAAAGGACATGACCTAGGGTTTTGCTAGAGCAAAACCAATAAAAAGAGAAGGAATTAGTGTCATCCATTTAAAAGAGAATTTTATCGCAAAGAAGATAGGGCACAAAATTGTAAAGAAATAGAGTAGGTGGTTGTAGGATTAGCCGGTGTAGAACAAAATTGTCGACAACTCAAAGTGAAGCTATAGAGTCTACTGAAGTTTCTTGGACAAAGGTTTGGACACCAGAGAAAAAGTTTCCAATGAAACAATGTGTACAACCATGAGAATGAGGAAGTTTTCAAGCTTCAGCCTATTCAAAGACAAAAGAACTAGTTGTTTGAGGGAAAATTGTCATCCAAAGAGAGACATATATCGTCTATGAGGAAACCCTTATTGTCTGGAAGAGTGCTCTGGCCGTTGGATAGAGCATAATCACCGCGGGGCAAGGATTAGTTGTCGACAAAGGCATGTGAGTCATCTATTTTCAAGCCCTAGATGTTGGAAAAGAAGGTTGAGCCATCAAGTGGAAGCATGGATGCTTGTGGTTGTTTGACAAGAGACCTAAGGGCAGGAGGCCATCTAACTATCATCCAATTCAAGGTGTTGGCCAAGTAAAAATTTTGAACTTTTTTAGTTGAATTTGACTTTTACTTGCAAATTACAATTTACAAAATTGCAAAATGTAAATTTATAATTTTTTTTTGTAGATATATGGCGGGAATATTATGATGCTAAATGTGCAAACCTTCAAATAATTGCCATTTGCATTTTGAGTCAGCCTAGTAGCACTTTTGGGTGTGAGTGCATTTGGTCTCTATTTGAGGTTGTACACACCAAGGAGTGCAATAGATTGAGCCAAGAGCACCTTAATGACCTTGCCTCCATGTACTACAATCTCCAACTTTGCATCAAACAAGTGGAGGGGACGGAATCGTTTGACGCAATTAACTTGGATTCAATGGATCCCCTTTCAGACTGGGTGGTTGATTGTTCAAAGTGGGAGGATGATACTGTATCACTAATGAGGAAATCAATGCATTACTGGAAGAAGCAAAACATACTCGAAAATTGGAGGAGATGGAAGGTCTTGTGCTTGAGACTGAGGTGACTCAGCCACCACCAATCGAAACATATAGTTCAAGTATGAGGAAGGGAAAGCAACAAGCAGTTTAAAACTGCTTTAGTATGTTCTATTTTGTTGGTTTTTGATGATCAAGAATTGTAATTGTACTCTATTTATGAGAATCTAATAGAAAATCAACTTTTTGTCTCTTTAAATATAATATTTTGTTTTAAATAAATTACTTTCTTCATTTTTTTTTGGTCAGGATTTTGTCAAGTTGTAGAGAACTCTCTAAAATTTGGATCGTTGAGTGTTTGTCGAGTTGGTTTTTTCTAACTATGCTCCCAACAACTTATGATTAACGATAACTATCACATTTCTAGGGAAAATGTCGCCTTTGCTTCATAGAATTTTATCCTTGGGTGTCCTTTGTACTATGAGAGTAGAGCAAAGTACTACTGCTCCTACAATGATTTAGGAAAATCACTTTTTACTTTCTTTTAATACTTTGACCAGAGATGTTTTGATCTACATATTTGAGAAGTGATTTCCCTTCAATGACAAGTCTTGAATGTGGCTCTAATAGTTTCAATAGACTGCCATGATGATTATCTCCTCCTTTCATCCTCTTCTACTAGTGGGTAGTAGTAAACCCCGCTTGAATGATATAGTTGCATCCCCCTTGAATAGGGTTATATCTATGATACAATGCCTTCACCATAAACAGTTACCAAGGGATTTTTTCCACATATAGGATGAGATAGTCAACATACCCATGTTGACATCCTAGGAGGTTTGTTAGGCATGCATTTCTAGATTTCTCCTTTCATCCTCTACTCATCATTCACCTCTTCCTAACAATAGATCTTCCACAATAATTTGAGCCTCGATTATGCAATGCTTGTACTACATATGTACTAAACGAAGATGTATATGTTCCACACAATGGAATCTACACAAAAATATGTTCTAGCTATTTTGGATTGGAGCTTGTATTTTGTACACTTCCTATACTCAGTATTTTTGTATTCCTTGGAGCACTATTTTTGAGCCCTCTTAAGCTTTTGTAACCAACTATAATATCTGGGTCCTACTTTGGTTGCTCATGGCAATAAATAAAATCTCTTTATTTTTCCCCTTTTCTATGTCATATTTTGCCATTATTTTTGTCACCATGTTTGAAAATTTGAAATAAAAATTTTAACTAAAGAGTATATATTTTGAATGTCGCTTCCAAGTATAAACCTAGAGTTGAAATACATTTATAAATAGTGAGTGACCTCTACTACCTTCTTCCTCCTTATCACAAAAATGCTATTCCAATAGTAGAGAACACCTGATCAGATGGTGTGAAGGTGACCTGACAAGCATTTATTGTACATTAATGCAATGCACTACTTAAATCGAAGGAACATTTATCTAATATAAGCAGGCAAATTAGAAGTCTGGTTCCACTGTTGAGGAGGATTATCTAGAAAGTTGCTTAAGGATGGTCCTTGCTAGCATATGACTGATAAAGAGACCAATTGGGTTTAAGGTTTTATTTCTGCCATTTATTTTTCTATAACTTCATTTTGTTTTCTTTATGCAGATTTGGTTTCATAGGTTGCAGAAGTGAAGACTTTAATATTCTTTACTTATTGTTTCAAATTTGCACAAATGATTTAATTTCTTGACTGTTGGATTGTAATTGCATATACATATTTTTGGTTGTGTAATACTTTTTCATAGTCACCACATAACGTAGAACTTCTAGGTTCAACATAAAAATTTTACCATCAGAAATTATACAAGGAAGGAAGTACATTATTGGACAAAAACAGGAAAAGTAGTGACCCTTTGGTCCATAAGAATGACAATGAAATTGAATATCTCTAGGTCTCGCATAAGAGCTATTTAAAAAATATTAGGATCTTAAAGGTCAAGTTATGCAAAAAACATTAGGTAGAGGCAACAGTGAGATTTTAGCCCCCTAGAAGATGCCTAAGATCCAAAACTATAAGGAAGAAAGTACCTTATTGGAAGAAAACAAGAAAAGTAATGACCCATTGGTCCACAAGAAAAATAATGAAGTTGAATATCTCTAGGTCTTAAATAAGAGTTATTTAAAAAATATTAGGATCTTGAAGGTCAAGTTATGCAAAAGCAACACTAGGTGAAGGCAACAATGAGATTTCAGCCCTCTAGATGATATAAGGTATATAGTAAAATCCAATTATCAACATTACTATGTAGCATGTGAGATCATATGATGTTAGGAAGAAACAACAAAGAACTTCAAAACATTGAGGAAAATTTGAGAATGTAAATTTATGTGCAATGATTGTGGAATCAACAAATCTATGAAACTGCCTGTAATAGAGAAATTAACAAAGTGCGCAAAAGGCTAGTGAAGCCTGCATACCCAAAAAATCTCATCAAGTGGGGACTTTAAACATTTATCCAAATTAGCAAACTGAAGTAATAACAGCTTACAAGCCTTGATGCACAACCGTCAAAATTAAGCCAAGACTTGGAAGGAGCAAAAAAGAACTAAGTTGGGATGTTTGATGGATAGACAACACAAGACTTGTTGGAGAACTGGGAACCTATGCTTTCTGCTGTACCACTTTTTCTCATGTCATGATAGTTGAGATGACTGCTATCAATTTGATGTTCCTTTTGCTTGGGACCTCCTTATGTTCATTTCACTCCAGACTAGAGTATGTAATTTATCAATTTTCAGCAACTAGAATGATCATTTCACTCTCTTTTTGGTCAAAAGCATTGCCTGCTTCAACAAATCTCTTTAGATTTAGATAATTTATATTTCATGGTACAAAAAAAGCCATGTACCTGTTGCAGTTGTGCACAATCTTTCCCTCCCCCCATTCCTTTCTCATAGATTTTATTCAATAGCCTCACTTAGCATGTACTGTAGCAGTATAAGGACTATATATAAGTCAGAAGGTTAAAGGCAACATATGGCCTGTAAGTTTTCCAAAGGATTTTTAATTTATCTAGTTTAAAAATGTCTGTTTTCCTATAGTGAATAAAATGTTAGAGAATGTATCTTGTCTCTTTTATTTATAAGCATTACCGATTATTAATTATAATTTACCAGGCTTCCTTGTTTTGGGAAGCTTAAAAATATTTAATAATACAGTTTCATAGGTAGTAATTCGTTAGTGATATGTTGTTGCAGTGGTGATCAAGATATGGTTATACCGTTCTTTGGAACCCAAACTTGGATACGATCATTAGGATACCCAATAGTAGATGATTGGCGATCTTGGTTTGTAGATGGACAAGTTGCTGGGTAACACTACTACTCAGATCTTAGTACTAATACTAATTTCCTCTAGACATATTCTGTTATGTTCATAAAGTCTTATACATATCAAAACAATAATTGTTTTTTGGTATTGAAACCTATTTACTTTTCAAATTGATTATCTTCACACGTACAGGAATGATGATAATGATTATCATTTTGTTGTGTACACAGGTACACAAGAACATATGACAAGAACTTGACTTTTACAACAATCAAGGTGAATATATTAGCTTATTTGATCACAGCCCTGATTGCTTCATAATGTGACACATTATGATTTGTAATGGAACCATGTGGGGTGTTATTTTTTCAAACTTAAAAAAAAGCTCTAGGTCCATTTCCAAGTTGTTTTATCCCATCCAAGAAGAATTACAACTATATATATATTTTATTCTCCTTTACAATAAAATTACAACCAAATCTTTGATTCTTATGAAAGATCTAATATTGGATAATCTTTAACAGGGTGCAGGCCATACAGCACCACAATACAAGCCCAGGCAATCATATGTGATGTTTGAACGATGGAGCTCTGGAGAACCAATATAATACTATTGTCATAAATTGCTGTAATATGAGCCCAATAAAACCATTTGATGGACATGTATAACCAAAATACAAGTCCATCAAAGCATGCATAACTTTCAAACTTTATTGAGTTCAAATTAAACAAGAAAAATAACCGATTTATGAATTTCTATGCTACCAGGTCCATTTTCTATTCTGCAGTGATGTATGGAGAATGAGTTTACTAATCAAATTCAATGAAACCACTTTGTATTTTAACCACTTAATTTAGTGAGAATAATTATGCTTGAAGGAAGCCTCTTAAGTTATATGGATTAAGGGGAAATGTATTTTAACCAGTTGAACTTATTAAGAATAGTCACACTCGAAATGTGCATGTAATTGAATTCTAATGGTTTGGTAAGCAGGAATATTTCCATTTTCCATCCATATGTGTTGAAAAGCATGGATTGGATAGGAATTGGACCTAGGGCATCTTCTAATACCTCTTAGCACATTTCCAATAAGCTTTTGACCTTCCTCACATTTGAGTACTTTCCAAAACGCAAATTCTGATTGACCTTTCAACACATCTTATCAAGCCCCACACTAGCTTGGGGTCATTGAACTTAATGTTAATAGCATGTTAGAAAGTATAAATTAGTTAGGACTCAAACCTTGAACCTCCTTCCAAGTTCTAACAACCCTTGGTGCTTCACAATTGAGTTATGGATCCTTATTATGTTACGACAATTTTATGGAGTATAGGTTGACCTTCCATTACGCCCTTCATGGAATTGAACTCCTGTCTCTTGTCTCTGAGACAATGTTTAAAAACCATTGATTTAAACTCACCTTTCTTTGCTTTGCTTTGATACCATGTTTGAAAGTCATAGAGCGTCTAGGATTCAAACTAGGACCTCCCTTCTTTGATGCTTTAACATTACAATTTCAACCTTTCTTACATTTGTGTATCTTTTAACAAGCCCTAAGAGTAGACATGGGCTTGATATATCTATGCGTTAACCCTAATCCCTAGAGGATT
The DNA here is from genome assembly GCA_028583015.1 of Wollemia nobilis. NCBI lineage: Eukaryota > Viridiplantae > Streptophyta > Pinopsida > Araucariales > Araucariaceae > Wollemia > Wollemia nobilis. Next base: position 4,667,102 of record JAQPPZ010000049.1, read on the forward strand.
CAAACCTTAGACCTCTATTCAGAGTTCGAATTCTCCATCGTTAGGCCACTCAAGTTGTACACCATGCTTCGGTAATTGGAGTATGGTTGGATAACCATATATTGGGTAAACAACATCCTCCATAAGGGTCATCTCACATGGTCTATGGCCTCACGGACATTAAAAACTACTTTATCCTTTACCCTTTTTTTAATACTTTATTGAAAAGCATGGAACAAATAAGACTCAAACTTGTAGGATGTGGGGTATTCAAGTCACGCACAAAGAGATATAATGCAACACACTATAACATAATTCCATTATATAAATAAACTGTGGGAAGCATTCTTAGGTACTTGTATATATACAATGCATAGCATGTACCTTTCATTTCCAATCAGTTGTAATAAATCATGGTTGGTGAAATTTACAACAGACTACACATCATATCGACTACCACACACACAAAACAAACATACATGATGAATGTGCTTCGACCAATAAAGGAGTGTAGAAATAAGTACGTGGGAACTGGTAGGGAGTTACTTGTATACATCTATATACACGAAACATTAAATATAATCCATAATACACTACATGATACTTATTACAAACATGTCATCATGAATACACATGCAACAACACTCTATACATGATGACAACTCATCATCGTCATGGCATATGTGTTCATGTATTCATGTGCCAATTCATCTACTTGCATCTACTACCTCTTTCATATTTATCAGTGTCTCTATTAACAGATTGACTTATTCATCAACTAGGGTAGAGGTATCAATATCGCTTATTCCACTTTTATATTTCTTTATGTTCCTTATATCCTCTGCAAAATTAGAACATGTGAATCTTTTCCAATGCAACCTTGTTCTCCAATTGCTTGGCTTAGTTCAAGCAATTGGTCATATTGCAAGTCAGATGAGTATGTTGTTCCACAATGTCCATTCTTTTGCTAAGCAATTGACAACCTCCTCATTGGGTATGTCATTCTTGTCAAAGTTACATCGTGACCACATAGTGGTATTACAACAACTTGGAAATTATGCATGTAGCACTCGACAAGATTTGAACTTGGGTCTCCTTGAAAGTCAAGGTATTTAACCTGTTCAAACTCATGCCATTTGATGAAGGAAATGTCACCTTAGAGATGAATTATGACCTCCATTCAAGTGAGGACACATTGAGAAAACCACCTCTATGGGATAGGAGATGGTTGCTAGAGAGAAGTGACATTCTTTGTGCCCTTGTGAAGTGTTGAACTAAGTGTGACACTGAGAGGGGGCGTGAATCAGTGTGTGTTAAAAATTTAATCCAACTACGAAATCAAATCAAAACAAGCAATCACACAAACATGCATCACATAACACCAGATTTATAGTGGAAACCCGATGTGGGAAAACCACTGTGCCAATGGAATGTTTGGACTCCCATCCGAATCCAGCCTCGAAAATGTTTTGTCTTTACAATATTTTTTGTAGCACCAACTGCAGGGAATGGCACCAACCAACCCGGACTTTAGCAGCACCAACTGCAAGGAGCACTAACCCCTATTGCCAAGCACCGACCCGACAAATTTAAAAAGCTTTGATAAAAGTTTTAAATCTCATCAAAAGACCTTGAGTGGTCTAGCTCACAAATATTCTCCTCTAAAATATTTTGTCTAACCTTTTCAATCTTCTCAACTCTGCACATTGATTATCTCACACCTTGCACATTTTTTCAATCAACATGCCAAAGAAAAAAAATTCTTCACAACATGCATCGGCAGTCCTTTCTCTAAAAAACCCTCTTCTCCCTTTTATTTTAAAACATATATGCTTCACATTAAAAAATGCAGCTCTTTTTTTTCAGCTACACAAAAGTACTACTCAACCGTTATATTCTTAAAAACTGCCAAAATTGTCAAAAAGAGCTGACAGGTTTTTTTGTAATAGTCATAACTTCCTCCTCAAATTTCCAAACGGGATAAAAATTGACACACATATTCTTGGATAAACCGACTACCTTTAGTTTAAATTTTCTATTTTAACCCTTCATGGATTATTCGCAGTACCTCCGACAAAGTGGCCACTGACACTGATTTCACACGTCACACAAACTGGAAAAAATGCTCCAGATCCATTTTGCAACGATCACCGTTTCTTCTTCCAGAATCCGTTTGGACTAAAATTTAAAATTTAAGCTCTCAGTATATCTAGATACCTCCAGTAAAACGTTTGAGGTCTAATTCCTCACGGATTGCTTAATATTCCTCCCTCAAAGTGACCTACAACACAGATTTTACACCTGTCACATAAAGCATAAAACTGACCAACAATGCACCGACGAAGCAACCGGCCGTTCCAACACTGAAACACACTTGCTAATGATCAACAAACCTCCAAATAGTATCTTGGGCTATCCAACACATTCCATTGACGTTGTTGCAACTTTGATGATTTTTGCAACTTTTGCAAATTTGCACGAACAACCTGTAACAACTTCACCCGAACATCAAATACATCCTCATAAGCATTGAACACCACTGTACATACTCTAAACAACCTCCGAACAACTGTCCACTGCATCATCTTGTTCATCTGAGTGTGTTGACAACAATGACAATACTGTTGCTGCACCTTGCTCAACATGAAGGACTACCACTACTTTCATAGTGATGGCTGCTATGGAGATAGTTGCTTCCTCTTTTCTAGATATAGCATCTAGGGCACACTTCCACATAAGAATTGCACACTCTCGGTTGTGGATGACATGCCAATGAAAGACGACATGTGGAACTGAGGTGATGACACCTTCTTGACTCGAAACAATTTTCTACCTCTCCCTAGTGTGCAAGTGTGATGATACCTGTTTCCAAAAAAAGGTATCAACACCTTCTATGTGAGGATAAAACTTACAAGGTTGAGAAATGAGATAATATTCTAGGTGACAACAATCTTTATTAAGAAATTTGTTTTGTGTTTTTTCCTTTTGTTATTATCAAGAAGATGATGACATGTGCTAGCATGATATGTATGACAACAAGTTTCTTCATCATAAAAAGAATGACAATTTTCTGAATGTCTCATTCACCTTACCTTTGACTGTTCCTCTACCCAAACTAGCTTCTTATTTGGTGATGACAGCTATGAAAGTTGCAAGTCTAAGAGCGATGACCACATGTAAAGGGACAACATTGCAAGGAAGGGTGGGCTAACCCTACTTGACACTCACATTCTAGTGGGCATACCATTTTCAGGCAGCTGGGCAACTACAGATAGAAAATACACAATGTGCATCTTTTAATTAAAAAGAAAAGGTGGTTTTTTTTTCAAAACTTACCAAAATAATCCAAAATTATTATTTCCTTTAAACTTTTTGGTAAGCATGTTGCGCATCCATGTGAGATTTCCCGAAGTCAAATGTGGGGACTATTTGGTTGTCTGGCTGAGTCAATTATATATTAAATCTATCTTATTCTTCTTCTTCTGTTGGGCAGCTTGGACTTCCTCACTTAGCCTATTCAAAATATTGCTCGTCAAATATCTGCCTAATCAACAAAACTACATTTGTGCATCCTAGACGTGGCCAACATTAAATGACCAAAAGAAAGGAATGTCCTCCGTGTCAATCTCCAGAGAGGGTTGGTTCCCAAGCTAAATTCTACATTGGTTGAATACTAGAGATGTAGGAAAGAAATTAGAAAATGCGGAAAGAGATGGGAAATATGGCTACAGGCCCAAGTGTAGGATTCGGGGCAGGCTAGCAGTAAGAATTCTACCAAGTTTTATAACAACATGTAACAAAGGGGAGGCAGCATAATTTCACTCACAACTTTGTAGAGACAACCTCCAGATCGCATTTCAAAACTCACCCACTCACCAACAATGTTTTAAATCCAGAAACAAAATTTGAAATTTAACAGTAGGAACATGAGCATAAACAAAAATTCTTAAAAATAGAAGGAATTCACACACATAAGAATGCTTGCAAATTTTAGAAGCCAAGTCTCTTCTATTGATGCAGAGAACTTAGGAAGTTTTCTCGCAAAATGTCCAACCTTCTTTACAATGAGAATTCAGTAGTATTTATAGAGGATTTCACCTCTTTCATTAAATGTATATGGAGACAAAATGACCGCAGATCAGGAACCATAGCAAGGAAATTCCTCCTTGGAAATATTTAAAATTCATCCCTTTGGAACAACGATCCATATTTCAAGGGAACATTCCAAAAAAATCAACATTTTAGGCGTTGGTGCACAGAAAATTAAGAGACGTCCAATGCCTTGAAAATGCACTCACGCCTTGGAAATCATGAAAATACTCCTATGCTTCAAATACAACTTCTTTCTTCACTTGGGATTCACAATTCGAGTTACTCGTTGCCACCGTTATTTAATGCTTGTAAAAACCTGCTCTAGGCGCCTTTGAAATTTTGACTATATTCCTCATGGACTGTGGTGAAACTTCACAATTGGATAACTTTTTATTTGTAACTACATTCGCCCTTTCTACTCAAAAATTGTGTTCGCCCTTCAACAAAAATTACGTTCGCCCAATCTTCTATTGCTTAGCGCGTTCACACGATTCTATTTTGGGAATGCGTTCGCGCATGGGAGGGGCGAACGGGATGTTCGCCCCTTGACCAGGGTGAACGTGATTGCGTTTTGTTTTTAGGGCACGTTCGCGCATGGGAGGGGCGAAAGGGATGTTCGCCCCTCGACCAAGACGAACACGATTTCATTTTATCGCGCCCTTATATTACCATGCCTCCCTTCCATTGGATTTTTATATTACTTTGCCCCAAGGTAGGGCGAATGGAGCTTTCGCCCCATCCTTGGGGCGAACGCATCCTATCGTCGAAATGGTTTTAAAGGGCGGATATGCTCATATTTTTTACATCCTTTAAAAAGACGTTCGCCCCAAGGAGGGGCGATTAGAGATTTCACCCCATCCTTGGGGCGAACACACCTTTCACGTTCCATTTTTTGGGTGCTTTCAAATCTTTCAATCCTTCGCGTTTTTCATCTTTATCTTCCTTTCTTCTTTATTGCAAAGTGTACAGGTCCAAATACGTCTTCAATTCACAGTGCCTTTCGAATATAACAAAATTAAATCCCAAATGAAGTTTTACATTTGTTTTTCGTTTTAAACATTCAATACTTTGATGCTAAAAGAATACATATGCAAATAGAAAAGTAACATATGAAATTGATTCAAAATAAATACTGCCGCATTACAATAAAAAATGCTCCAACAAAAATCCCAATGTGGCAAGGTGTAAAACTGCCAACACCGACTTTCAAATCAATTTAGAATAAAGTATAATTTGTTTCACAAAACTTGAACTATCACTCCAATACTTTCAATCAATAATGCTCAACCAACTTCATTCAACCATTCACTCAATGAAACACAACTTGCTTACAAACCCTAACCAAGTGTTTCACTACACTTCCAACAACTCACACTATTGAACTCAAACCTTGACTCAAGATAATTCCAATGTCACATAACAATGATACTCATGTTCTTTCACAAACCCTAGCTCAAGATAGTTCTCAATCTCACATAACAATGATACTCATGATCTTTCACAAACCCTAGTTCAAGATAGTTCCCAACTTCACATAACAATGATACTCATGATCTTTCAAACACAAATCATGCATATGAAAATTCACTCAACATTTCCAACAATACTCATCAATCCTTTTCACTCCACCTTTGCATACAACATTCAAACCAACAATATTTCACTCATAAGGAAGATGTGCCCATACCTTTTGTTTTGATGGAGATATATCTTCAAAACCTATCTCAATCACAATCAAATCCTCTTTGCCAATTTCAAGGTTAGATAGTAACAATCTATCTCAAAATCTCCACTCAAATATTTCCCTCAATAATTATTTCACCATACAAAAATATCAAGTCTCAAGTACACCTTATAATCTCCAAACTTCACAAAAATAATATTCAATTCATAAACAATCAAACTCCTTTGATAACACTTTATAAACCCAATCTTCACACTTAGCAAAATAAAAATTAATTCCTTTGTTTAACACTTTTAACTCCAATCTTCACACAATAACATTCAACACAATTAATTTCCTTTCTAACACCTTATATCTCCAAACTTTATTTATAATTCTAATTAAAAATTAAAATATTAAACAACCTTATGACTCCCTATCTTTCACCTTAGCAAAAATAATCACGTGGCCTCAAGCGCCTTCAAAACTATCACGTGGCCCCTAGCGCTATTCAAAAACCTTGGCAAAAATTAAATCAAGCGCTTACCTTATGTGATGGCCCACATCTTCAAAAAATTTATTGCACCCTCAATGACTACGCCCAAACTCAAACCCGTAACCTATTGCCATCACAGTGCCTTAGCCCAAGGCTAGGCTACCATTGGGCTACACGCCCAACACAAAACACAAGGTGCATGATCCACCTTTTCTTCCTTGCTTTCGATGATTTTGAAATTAATCAAAATCCTTTGCTACATTCAAAATGAAGGGGACGTGAATCGAACCCCTAACCTACCTTGCACGAATGTCTTAACCAACCTCTGCCCATTGGTTGCACTACACAGTGCTTTGGGATTGGTTTGGTGCTCCACTTGGGTTTATCACGAAGTCTGCCCTTTTAATTTTAACACATGTGAATTCCTTTCTCTTCTCTTAATGCAGTGCATGATTTTCTTTTCACTTTGGGCATACGAATTGCATGGATAATTTAAAATAAAATCATTGCCTCCTTTTATACCTTGTACTTTGCACTCCAACACGTCGACTTTAGTAAATTCGATTTTTAATTCGAATTTTAAACTTAAACCTTTTGGTGCCTTAATATTTATTTAAATTAAAATTTTAACCTATGGTTAAAATATTTTAATTTAAATAAATTAAATAATAACCTTTAAAATCTGCTCAATGGGTCTTTTCAAGGATTTATTTCTTAATGACTCCTTGGACCTCATTTTTCTTCACCTCAACCTTTTTCCTGAAATATTATAATATTATTATTTCCTTTTAAACTTGCTTCTCCTTCCTTGGGTCTTCAATATTTTAGGCCTCTTTAGGCATATAATATTTAAAATAAATATTATATCCTATTCCTTTTAAACACTTCCTTGCCTTTTGGAAAAACAACCTGATGACATTAATGATGACAAAACTTGGACACCAACCTCTTGACATCAATGACAACAAAACTTGCTCAAATTTCCAACAATCTCCCCCTTTGTCATTGATGGCAACCCTTTTTCCTTTAACCATTTTTTTTACCTTTTTCAGTTTTGCTCCCCCTGAGAAACTACTCCCCCTAACTGAATGCTCTCCCCCTAACTCAAATCTCTCCCCCTTTGACATCAATGGCAAAGGGCCACCTTTGGGGCTTGGGGCTAAAGATAAGACTCTTAGCTCAGCCCCCTCCCCACCTCCTCTCTTTGAGGTGGTTAATTTTGGGGTGGGAGTATCTCTACTCCTAACATACATTGATCTTTTCCTTTGTCCACCTTCTTCCTCAACTGATCCTTCTGATTCCTCTGAATATTCCTATTCCTACTTGTCTCTAGAAATTTTACTCTACACCACTTAGCCATATGCCCAACATTATTGCACTTATAACACTTAATGTTGTGGTTCCTTGAAGGTGCAAATATCTTGAAGTTCCTCCTGGTGAAGCCATATCCATTCCTATCATGAACCCTACAATTTACTGCCTTATGACCAAACTGATTACAAGAGTAGCAATACCCTTGAAAGAGATGCCCATTTCTAAAATTTCTATTGGTGAAACCATATCCCTGTATTTCATGTGTCCTACACTACGTAGCCTTGTGACCAAACCTATGACATGAGAAGCATCATCCATTGAAGAAACCTTGCCTTGACCCCATTGGTCTCTTAGTCTCTTCTTCCCTGTGATGTTTCCTGTTCCATATGTTCCTTACTTGTGCATTGTTCCTTTCCTTGTTGAACTTTCTATTTTCCAACTTATCCTCAGAAGTCTCACTCTCTCTTACACTCTCTTCTTCTGAAGCTTCTTCTTCTTTGGAGCTTGAGATTGACTCCTCTCCTTGTTCTCTATGTTCCTATTCAAAACCAAGTCCTATCTTGTTTGATGAAGATCTTTGTACCTTGATAATCTTATCCAAGGTCTTTGAGCTTCTCCCAAACCTGTGTAGCTTGTTTTTAGACTCTTTTACTTCCTTAGTGAAGCTACCTCATGCTCTAATATTTCACATTCTAAAACCTTTGCCTCTAACTTCTCTTTAAATCTCCTTGTCTTAGCTATTGAGTTGGTTAGATCTTCTATAAGCTTTCCTTTCTCTTCATCACATTCTTGAAATTGAAGCTTGAGTTTTGAGTTTTACTTTCTTACCTTCCTTAATTCCTTAAGAGCAGAAATAAGCTCACCCTCAAGATCAACTTCTCCTTCTTCTGATCCTCTATTCCTTTGTCTTTAAGATCATCTTCATTCCTTTTTGATTTATCTTCAATAGGAGCACTTCATTCTTCTTCTATTGCCATAAGAAGACTTTCTTCTTCTAGACCTTCAAGAGCATCTTCATATTCATCTTCACTGAAACTGAACCCATTCCTTGTACAATGATCTTCAAGATGACCAAAGTTACCACACCTAAAACACTTGAGAATTATTGGTGCCCTTTTTACCTTTTTCTTAACATCTTCATTTTCTACTGTCAGAAATATAATTTCTTCTTCTTCATTATCTGAGGACCTTCCATCACTATCACTTGAACTCTTACCTATCTTATCTGCATAAAAGCTCTTCTTATACCTTTGGAAAAACTTCTTTCCTTGCTTGCCTTGTCCATCCCTACTTTTCTTTTGATACTTGTATTTTCCTGTTTCCCTATTCTTATGATCCTGTTTCTCTTCATCATTGCTACTTCTAGCTTTTGGACAATCAGATGCATAGTGACCATATTTACCATAATTAAAACACTTAACTATTTTTGTACCTTTATACTTTCTTGTGTCCTTGTTCCTTCTACCATAGTTTGCTTCTTCATCATTGGATAACTCATTACTTGAATATGACTTCTTATCCTTTGTCTTCTTTGTAACTTTGAAGGTTGCTTCTTTCTGAGGGATAGGATCCTCTCTTATTCTCATCTCAAAAGTTGTGAGAGTTCCATGTAACTCATCCCTTGTCAAAGTTTCAATATCTTTTGTTTCTTCTATGGCTAAAACCTTTTCACTATACCTCTTAGGGAGTGACCTTAAAATATTTTGACAAACATCTATTTCTTCAAATTTAAACCCAAGTCCTTGCATGGAGTTAACAACCTCATCCACATGAAGTAAGTATGTAGCAATGTCTTCCTCATCCTTCATCTTTAGGTCTTCAAATGTTTTCTTGTGATTTTGCAATTTTGCCATCTTGACCTTTTTGTCTCCCTCATATATATTTTTCAACTTTTCCCAAATCTCTTTTGTTGATGTGCAATGCATAACTTTTACAAACTCTATTTCATGTAAACCATTTAAGATTCCATTCATTGCCTTTGAATTATTCAGTTGTAGGAGCTTACCATATTTATCTATAGGTGGAGTAGTTGGCGGTGTGTACCCATCCTCAACTACTTGCCATATATCATTTCCTTGTGCCATTAGGTAAATCTTCATTCTTACACTCCAAAATGCATAATTGTTCCCATCAAACAATGGTGCCTTATTTCCTGAAGATCCACTCTGAGAATCCATCTGTGTTCCTGTAAGATTTTCCTTCAAGCTGTTAAACTCTTTCGAAGGAACCCGCTCTGATACCAATTGAAGAACACAAGCTTATACTAAGAGAGGAGGGTGAACAATATAAGACCAACTTTTACTTTTCTTTCCCAAACAATATTATCCAATATTATCAATGGCAATATCAAAAGCAATAATCAAAGCAATGCACAAATCATCACACACAATAGAGACACCAATTTAACGTGGTTCACCCAATGTGGGCTACTCCACGGAGAAAATATTTCACTAAAATTTTCTCAACAAATCTCTTGGGAATCCTTCCCTATTACAATGTTTATGGACCTCTATCCAAAGGAGACACCAATCCCCTAATCAAGTTCATGGATCTCTATCCATAGGAGAACTCTTTCTCCTCTACTGGTTCATGGATCTCTATCCATAGGAGAACTCCTCCTCCTCTGCTCTAGTTGGTGATCTTCTAGAAGACTACTACCTCCACTGCACTAGCTTGTGGATCTCTCTCCATAGAAGACCTTTGTCCTCACTCAGAAGACCTCTGTCCTCACTACCCTAGCTAATGGATCTCTATCCACTAGAGACTACTATCCTCTGCTCTATCACCTCCAAATCTTACTCTCAACTCTGCTCAATCTCTATCTCAAATATACACTAAACACTATCCTCGGTCTAGCACAAATCTTCTCACAAGTCTATCTCTAGTCTGGCACAAATCTATCCTCAAATCTACACCAAAATCTATCCTCAAATCTATCCTCAAGCCTTAACACAAAGCTTGATCCAATCACAAATCAACTCTACTTAGATCTGCTCCAAGCCTTAACTCAAAGCTTGAACAAATCAATCAATCAACTCTGCTCTCAAGTCTTCTCAAAGACTTACCTCAAATCTATCCACAAGTCCTCTCAAGAACTTGCTCAATATGTTCTCAAGTCTTCACCAAGACTTACCTCAAATCTACTCAACAAGTCCTCCCTAGAACTTGTTCAATCTGCTCAACAAGTCTTCACCAAGACTTACCTCAAATCTACTCAACAAGTCCTCCCTAGAACTTGTCCAATTTACTCAAAAAGTCTTCACCAAGACTTACCTCAAATCTACTCAACAAGTCCTCCCTAGAACTTTTTCAATATTCTCAACAAGTCTTCACCAAGACTTACCTCAAATATGCTCAACAAGTCCTCACTAGAACTTGTCCAATCTACTCAACAAGTTTTCACTAAGACTTACCTCAAATCTATCCAACAAGTCTTCACCAAGACTTACCTCAAATCTGCTTGTAAGCTTTCACAAAAGCTCACACAAATCTATCCTTAAGCTTTCACAAAAGCTTACTCAACTCTATCCTTAAGTCCCCTCTAGGACTTACTCAAATCTGCTCACAAGATTTCACAAAAGCTTACACAAATCTATCCTTAAGCTTTCACAAAAGCTTGCTTAACTCTATCCTTAAGTCCCCTCTAGGACTTACTCAAATCTGCTCACAAGCTTTCACAAAATCTTATTCAAATCAATTGCAAAACTTGCATACAAAACTCAACTTAATCTCTTATAGAAAACCTCTTCAATCACACAAACAAGTTTCACTCATAATCTTGTTTAACCATAGAAACATATAGAGAATGGTTAGAGACTCAATATGTTTCACACTCACAAATCACTCAATCACTTTCAAACTCTCTTTCAAATCAATTTAGAATAAAGTATAATTTGTTTCACAAAACTTGAACTATCACTCCAATACTTTCAATCAATAATGCTCAACCAACTTCATTCAACCATTCACTCAATGAAACACAACTTGCTTACAAACCCTAACCAAGTGTTTCACTACACTTCCAACAACTCACACTATGAATCTCAAACCTTGACTCAAGATGATTCCAAATTCACATAACAATGATACTCATGTTCTTTCACAAACCCTAGCTCAAGATAGTTCTCAATCTCACATAACAATGATACTCATGATCTTTCACAAACCCTAGTTCAAGATAGTTCTCAACTTCACATAACAATGATACTCATGATATTTCAAACACAAATCATGCATATGAAAACTCACTCAACATTTCCAACAATACTCATCAATCCTTTTCACTCCAACTTTGCATTTCACAACATTCAAACCAACAATATTTCACTCATAAGGAAGATGTGCCCATACCTTTTATTTTGATGGAGATATATCTTCAAAACCTATCTCAATCACAATCAAATCCTCTTTGCCAATTTCAAGGTTAGATAGTAACAATCTATCTCAAAATCTCCACTCAAATATTTCCCTCAATAATTATTTCACCATACAAAAATATCAAGTCTCAAGTACACCTTATAATCTCCAAACTTCACAAAAATAATATTCAATTCATAAACAATCAAACTCCTTTGATAACACTTTATAAACCCAATCTTCACACTTAGAAAAATAAAAATTAATTCCTTTGTTTAACACTTTTAACTCCAATATTCACACAATAACATTCAACACAATTAATTCCCTTTCTAACACCTTATATCTCCAATATTTATTTATAATTCTAATTAAAAAATTAAAATATTAATCAACCTTATGACTCCCTATCTTTCACCTTAGCAAAAATAATCACGTGGCCTCAAGCGCCTTCAAAACTATCACGTGGCCCCTAGCGCTATTCAAAAACCTTGGCAAAAATTAAATCGAGCGCTTACCTTATGTGATGGCCCACGTCTTCAAAAAATTATTGCACCCTCAATGACTGCGCCCAAACTCGAACCCGTAACCTACCACCACCGCAGTGCCCTAGCCCAAGGCTAGGCTATCGTTGGGCTACACGCCCAACACAAAACACAAGGCGCATGATCCGCATTTTCTTCCTTGCTTTTCGATGATTTTGAAATTAATAAAAATCCTTTGTTGCGTTCAAAATGAAGGGGATGCGAATCGAACCCCTAACCTGCCTTGCACGAACGTCTTAACCAGCCTCTGCCCATCGATTGTGCTACACAACGCTTTGGGATTTGTTTGGCGCTCCACTTGACCTTATCATAAAGTTTGCCCTTTTAAATTTTAACACATGCGAATTCCTTTCTCTTCTCTTAATGCAGTGCATGATTTTCTTTTCACTTTGGGCATACGAATTGCATGGATAATTTAAAATAAAATCATTGCCCCCTTTTATACCTTTTACTTTGCACTCCAACACGTCGGCTTTTAGTAAATTCAATTTTAATTCGAATTTTAAACTTAAACCTTTTTGGCGCCTTAATATTTATTTAAATTAAAATTTTAACCTATGGTTAAAATATTTTAATTTAAATAAATTAAATAATAACCTTTAAAATCTGCTCAATGGGTCTTTTCAAGGATTTATTTTTTAATGACTCCTTGGACCTCGTTTTTCTTCACCTCAACCTTTTTCCCAGAATATTATAATATTATTATTTCCTTTTAAACCTGCTTCTCCTTCCTTGGGTCTTCAATATTTTAGGCCTCTTTAGGCATATAATATTTAAAATAAATATTATATCCTATTTCTTTTAAACACTTCCTTGCCTTTTGGAAAAACCACCTGATGACATTAATGATGATGAAACTTGGACATCAACCTCTTGACATCAATGACAACAAAACTTGCTCAAATTTCAAAGAAGATTTTATTTGAAGTTAGAATTCGACAAGAAGCTTGAAGGAAGATTCAAATAGAAGAAGCCTACAAAATCCAAGAGATTTGGAGATTACCTCTCACAACAAGAAGGCACCACTTTAGAAACAAATATCTCTTCAAATCTACAGCAAAAGGAGGAGACTACAAGAGGAGAAAAAGCCATTAAAATCCTAGGCTCATGAAAAAGAGTTCAAGATCATCTTTTGGTGAAGATGAAGTTGTTCAAGGCAGCCTATAGAGAGTTGCAAGATCTTACTCAAGGCAGCAACTTGGTTATATGAGACACCAATATCTACATCCTCTACAGAAGTGGAGAAAAGGGCTTTTAGAAAAATGTAAGCAACTATTGGTGCAAGTAGATTCATTAAGCGGATTACTTATCAAATTTATTTAAAGGACCTTGATTGGTTTAAAGTTGCAAAAAGGAGAATTGAATTACAATCTTCAACAATGCAAAAAGAAATGTTTATTTAAGGTTCACTTGCACTTTAAGAGTTGATTAGATTTTAGAATTTCAAACTATTTATAAACTACCTATCATCTACTTTGAAAATCAAAAGAAGACTATATCCTACTGCATTGCTTATAAGGAAAGTACATAATAATTTGTGAAGATTCATTTTAGATTATTCTTTATTAGTTGTAGTAAATTAATTAAGTGCATTATTTTTAAAGTTGATTGGAGTGATAAGGTGAAATTGTTAGTGCATTAGAAGTAAAAGATTATTAGATTTATTTGCACTATTATATTGCTTTCAAAAAGATTATTGTTTGTGTTCATAAGAGGGGTACAAAAATAGAATTTATTAGTGTCTAAAGAAACTATTAGTGGACAAATATCTGTAACTTTGAGTGTCTTGAGGAAGCCACAAAATCAGCTCAATCCTCCAAGCATTGGATAAGAAAGTAACCAACAAAAATGTAGCAAAGGAAACCTCGAACGAGACATAGTGAGTCTCAAGTTCAAAGCACAGAAAATAGTGCAGAAAAATACAGCAACAAGAGAGCTCCTATCAAGTGGTTACAAGCTTGGATCTATTTATAAAATATCCAAGCAAAAAGAGGAAGGTTTATGATCAAAGAGACAGCCTCAAAACCCCTATATTGCACTCAAAATTCTACCTTAAAACTAGAAATTCAGATTTGAAAGGAGTGCAAAAGAAGGCACAAACAAGGATATTTAATATAAAATACTTTACATTGTGTTGCACTATCCTAATCTGGTTTATACATGGAGAGAAGGTAGATTTAAAGGTGCCTCAAAGACACTACACTAGCTGAAAAAAACTAGTCGAAAGTGGCTATATTCTAGCATCAATCCAAGCATAGCTTAAGGAGCCACTCAAAGGGCTCATTCTCCACACATCCTGGATGACTGAACCTGCAAGACACAAGGTGCAAAAACAAAGGGAGAAAAAACATCATTCGAGAGAAATATAATCTATGAAAGGAGGAAGTAAACAATTAAGAAAAGAAGGAAAAATAAAAGCACCATTGGAGTTTTTCTTACTCCACATCCGCTGGCTAAAATCGGTGCTCAAAGCCTTCAAGTTGTTGCTCCATGTCCCAGCTAAAAATTTTGTAGGTGAACAAAAGAATATTTGGGGATTTTTAGAGTTAAAAGGATCTCCATAGGACCTATTTGAATCAACTATAGAGATGACATCCATGTAGAGAAGAAAGTGACACTTGTCATTCAAGGTAAATCCTAACACTCAAAACAAGCAAGCGCTCATATTCAAGGGAGGAATTACATGAATAGGTTGGTGCATTGAGTGTATGGAATATACTTGTCCATTTGAAGATCAAATATTTTGCTAAAGAATGTAATGTTCATACATTACTTAAAGGAATACAAGTGTTTCTTTGACATCTAATTCTCCTCAAACGCTCAAATGGGAACAGACGTGCCACTTGGCACTTCAAACAAGAATCTTATCCATTTTAAGTATGTCAATAGTCAAGGACAGCAAGCAATATTCATCTTCGCATTTATCACTTCACTATCTATGTGCACAGGGCCAAGTTGCAGCATGCCAAGAAGGTGATAGAGACCTCAATGCTCAAGTCAAGCGAGATCAAAAGAATAGTCTATACGGTGCCAGATTGGAATGCTTTATACAAGGATAAGCTCCAAACTATTTCTTTGGAGGGTACAATCAAAGCATCTACATCAATATTGCAGCCCTATCTCATCTAAAAAATAGTGTTGAATATTTCTTGGTAAAAGGTAAAGTTCATTCTCATTCTTATGTGCTTTCTTTCCTTGGGAGTTATAAGGTTAAAATTGAAGGAATTTGTTTTTTTGGTAAGTTTAAAAAATTGCATTGATGAGGGCATTTGAAAGGCACCCTAATGCCTTAGTACATAATCAGTATTAAAGGATGCATCATCCACAAAAACCTCATGGCATCCACAACAATCCTAAGACTTTTAGACAAACCAGAAATATACCAAAGGATCAAATAGGAAACAAAATGTATCAACAAAATAGAAACTAGTAATAGTAGACAATCTGTAGATAATTACACATTAGAAGAATCCTTGGTATCATCCTTTTCAACATCCTTAGGAGTTTTATTGAACACTTATTTGGTGACTTCGACCACTTCGTCCTCCTTGACACCAATGTTGGCTCCTATGGTGTTCTTTTCTAGGTGATCCTCAAAGAAACTATCAAATAAAAAAATAATTTTAGACCATTTTTGTGCTCCTTCATCTGGACAATGGCTTCCATGCTCGTAGTTACAACACTTTCCATATAGGCTATGGTAGGAGTAGTAGTCTTTATGATGTATTTCTGAAGAATATTGATAGTAGGATCCTCAAACTCATCCTCAATGGAACCATACATTTTTCCTTGATTCTAAATAAATTTGTCCTTTAAGCGTTGGGAGCTTCTCATCGGGGTGGGTTGATCCTACACCTTGACCTTATTTCTTACCAATTTCTCAGAATTGAGAGATATTCCTCCCGCTTTCCTCTTCTTGGACTCACGAATGCTTGAGGATGGGGTGAAGGATGTATCCTCCTCCATAGTCTATTTGGAATCTGATTTCTACTCCTACGATACCACGTTTCCTTTAAGAAACTTCTCCAACAAATGATTGTATATTACCTTAAATAGCCCTTGATGTGAGGGCCAAGTCTCGTCCTTCTTTGAATGAGTTGCATTGATGGAATAATCCATGGATAGAAACATAGATTCAAGTATATTGAGAGGTTTCACTTCCCTAAAGTGATTCACAAAGACTATGTGAAAACTCCTGAGCTAGAAATCTGGGTCATTGACTATAATATATTCCATCACTGGTTTTATGACCTCCTTCCAGGGGTGGGTAAATCTTCTCTGGCCATTCTTGGTTTTATGAGCTTATGCAAACATGATCTTGGCTCGAACTCCTTGAGCTCCATGTCCCAGTTAAGCTTATCTTTGTATACAGTTCTTCCCACTAGCGATTGGCCTGTTATTTAAGCAAGGATGTGGACGTTGACCTGAAACTCTACTCCATGAATGATAACAACACCTTTATTCCAAGTGGAAGAAAATGTAGTATTCACATACCATTTTGTCCCAAAGAATTGATTCAAAAAAGGTAGGAAACTGCACGTATTCATGATTTCTTCAGCCATCGATTTGATCTCTAGTGTCTCTAGTTCAATGAAATATATGGTTATCAAGATGCAGAATTTCTTGAAGGAAGAGAAAATAGAGAGCTTTGGAATCCTTGGGATGCAATCAATGAGGATGATTATTTTGGCATGGAGGTGAGCTTTAGTAACAAAGTAAAGTTTTGGGTGCTTCTAGAAGCTTCTTTGCCACCACCTCGGGTTGAGACAAAACCTTGAGAATAACAAATCCACCCTGTATCGGATAAGAAAGCAACACACTGTGGTGAACTAGAAATTTCAACAACTCCTAGCACTTTTAGATATAGAAATGTGTGCCACTCTTAGGAACTTTTGACTAAACGAGCAAGAAATATTTAACAAAGCATGATTCTTGCCATGAAAAATAGACACTCGAATCATTGGAAAATGATAAAAATTAGTAGCAGACAGAGATGTGGGAAGGAGGAAGAAAGCGATGAGTTCCAAGAAGATGAAATGCGATGGAAAGTAATGATGAAGCAATACACATAAAAATACATGTGGGAAGGATTAGGGAAAGAGTGGTCCAGGGGATTTGGTGGAAGGCATAGGACAAGGAAATGACAATAGTTTGGATAATAGAATATGCTAGCCTTGGGACCATTAATAATTGGAACACTAGCACTGCCAATATTAATGAAAATGAGGGCTAAGGAAGGCACAAGGAAGTTCCACCATAAAATTTCAAACGTGCTAAGTACACCAATTATTAATTACATCGATGAACTGAAAATATTCATAGAAATAATAGGATTTTGGAGAAGGATCCTGAAGGAGCAAAATGTACTTATGACTATTCGACCTAGGAAAAGTGAATATTTCAAACCAAAAATCTTGCAAAATGAAATGAATAACATTTTGTTAGGCATTTTGAATTTTCTCTGACTTGGCAATTTCCTCGACCTCAATTGGGAGGGTGTCAGTCCATGTCATCATCCTAGGGGCATTAACTCCAATATTTACCAACCTATCTACCACTCTATTTTCTTCCCTAAAAGCATGTTGGATGATGACCTCATGTTGATGAAGGATCAGGATTTTGGCTTCTTCAATAAAGTTTTTGACTTTCCAAGCAGGGGTTTTGGAGTTCTTCAAATAATTGACAATGTTTAAAGAGTCCCCTTTGACAATAACTTTACCTAGAAATTGCTTGATCAATAGAAGACCCCTCCACATGTATTTGGATTCAGCTATGTGATTAGATTATTCACCCAATCCCTCGATAAACGCAAATATAGAATTTCCTTTGTAGTCCCTAAGAATCCCTCCTACACCTGCTCGGCCTGGGTTCCTTTCAAGGAATTTGACTATATTGAAATCCATATATTAAAGGGAATATTTTATCAAATAAATATAATATTTGCAATATAAAACCTAAGAGTAATAAGGGTTTCTACTGGAATAAATCTTGAATATTTGTAAATATTATTGTGGTCTATTTTTTCCAAAAATTAGGGAGTCATAAGGGCTACCACATAAAATTAATTTATCGAAAACTATATACACTTAATTTAATTCCCAAAGCATTATTTAAAAGAGAGGTTTATCATGTTTTTGTCAAAGGTTGGATATTTATCATATTATTGTCTCAAACTTCTCAAAAGGAGACAAAAGATACAAAATTATAACCTCTTTAAAATTTGGTAAAAGTGCTTAGTTTAATAGGAGCAATAAGAGATATTAGAAGTTGATTTTGGTATTTACAAAACTTTACAAAATCAATCAAATATTGAACTATAATTTAATAAAAACACTATATCTTATCCATAACATACTAGGGAGTCATAAGGTATTCTACAAAACTTGGTAATATCAACATCTACCAAATATTATCAAGTTACAAAATATAAGATTTCCCCAAAATCTAAAAATCCTTAAGAGTATGTACTCACATTAATTGGGAGACATAAGGAAGCCTACAAAAACAAGGATTAATAAATGTTTCATCAAATCAATCTTATATTCTTCAATAAGAAATAATATATCCTAATATAGGGAGCCATAAGGATGAATAATTCCAATAAATGTGCAAACTTCAACAAGGATAATTGTTGCTGTAAGGAAAAAGTTAGTGCTATAAAACCTGGGATCATGAATCTGCTTATGAAATATGAAAGAATGTTAGAATTAAATTCAAAAGTAATCCATAGTGAAGACTTAGAAGATAATTTTGATACTATGGAATACTATCTTCAAGCCCATATCAATGAAGCTATTGACAATGGAAAAATTGACATTACACTTTCCTTAGATCTTGTGAACATATTATACTTGGGATTTCTCACTTATAAACACTACAAGAATGAAAATGTAGAACAAAGAGGATTGATAGAACTACTCAAAAAGAAGACCAAACTTAATGAGTCATATCTAGAAAATATTTTTCAATCCTCATGCAACATTGACATTTCAGGTTCTACTAACTCAAGATCTTATCATGATGCCCAAAGTGGTTGTTCAAAAACTTTTGTATAGATTGAAGATAAGAAAGAAGAACCCTCTCTACAAGAATCAAGTAGCAGCACAACCACTTATGAAAGCACAAATACTAAATCAAAAGGAAAAGCTAAATAAGAATAAGATGAAGCCAAAGAAGGAGGAATACAGTGCAAAGTCAATTGAAATAAGAACCTATAGCTTCATCATATTTTTGCATCATATGAAGATTGAAGCAACTACAGAAGAATCAAAGCTATCAGATGGAAGAAGATCCATGTTAAAGACTAAATTCTTCAATATCCAAATAATGTAATATAGGGGGTGTTAGAAATATACTATATTACATCATTTGTATCATGTAAATGTACCTTTCTTGGTACATACTTAGGACATTAAATTACTTCATGCAGTGTAATAATTGCACAAATGTCAATGTGCAAGTTGTCCCTTGCACAACTAGGTAGAGTGTTGGCCAAGGAATCTATCTCCTATATAAATGGCCATAGACATAGAGCAATAAACAACAATAGAAATTAGTGTAGAACAATGTAGTGTGATATGCTCAAATACCATTCTTGAGCAATAGCTTTATTCATGGAGTGTTCATTTCATCCATAGCTACTTTGTAAACATTTCCATCATATCTATTTATAGTATATTTTTATTCATATCATAGATTTACTTTATTTCATATTCTTTTGCATCTTGTAATTGCTATCTTCCATTACATGCTTCATCAAAATCTAACAAAGGCCACTGTAAAAAATGGTTGATAGGTCTGCTAGGTGCATTCCTGAATAATTACACAAAAGCTATTGTAAATTTGAGATATTTTTAACCCCTAATGTAGATTATTCTATCTATGATGGCGATTATTTTAGGGTTTAAGATGAATGCTATTGTATACGCATATCAACTATCCCTAGCTTATGTGGTCACCAACACATTCAACTATGTTGGGCAAAGTGCATATGCTACAATTTTTCTTGACTAGGTAGAATACCTGAGCTCTAACATTCACAACCAGCTAGCAGCTCTCAAAATGGACCAAAGTGAATAATTCACTTACCCATAATATTTGGCATGGCTATCCTATTTTATATCTCAAAATTTGCATAACATGGAATTACAAACATAGGAGACCAATGGATAGCTGCATCTAGTTGTAGATTGGATGCATACACTTAGAGAGAGTATTCCATATTTATAATTAAACAAAGAAATTATGGGTCCTACACTTGCCAAAATTTATGGGAATTGTCCTTGCCTCAGATCGAAAGCCCTATATATATTAAGATGAAAGAAGTAGAAATTGGGTGATTACTACTTTTTGAAAGAAGGTACAATCATCAGACTATATGGTTTCATAGGCATATTGTATCTAATTCCTTATTATGTTACAAAATGGATATTTGATCTAGATATGGAAAGATATTTTAGGTATGGGGTTAAGAAAATAATCATTTTCTATCCTCCCATTAAGTTCAAGGATGTGGTAATGATAAAGAAATGGAAGTATAAGGTTATAGATGAAAATATTGGTGCCCTTAGGCTCTTGATTGTGCTTCATAGATGGTATCATAATTCAAAAGGTATTTTCAAATTCAAATTTATAGCCCTGAATAATAAAGTGCCACCATTTGAGCATGTACCAACTATTCATATTGAGAATTTCAGGAATCTCATTTACAATAAACAAATAGACTTTGATATAAAAACAATGCAAGAGCGACCACCATGGCGAACATGCTATGAGTACATACACATCTTTGAACCTAAGTGAAATAAATTTAATTTATTAATTACTAAGCTTATGAGAAAAATCAATGATGAATTAGGTTTGGAGGAACATAAAATAAAGGAATGGTGGATCTCATGCTATGAAAAGTACAAGCATGAGAATCTTTTCCTGAGTGATGTTGACAATGATTTCATTGATGAGTTTGACAATAATTATATTAGTTGGAAGGTGAAGAATGAAAATGAGATATTCTTGGAGGTGAAAAAATTGGGGACTCAAAGGAAGAAGCTGAATAAATAGAAACAACAGAAGTTGATGAAATAGGGGAAGCTACTCAACCCCTACCCTAGAAACCTTATTTGGTAGTATATAATTATTTGGAAGAAGTAGGTGTAGAGGAGTCTCAAATTCAAATAAGGAAGTACCTAGAAGATATTTTGAAAGTCCAAAACCTATAGCTAAACTAAGCAGATTATTTCAAGACATGCTACAAAAGCCAAATTATCTTAGCTGGTTGGTCACACAAAAGGAAGGCAAATATACCTCATTCAAAAACTCAACCTAGATATTCTCAAAGAAGGGCTACATGAGAAAAAAAGCAAAATACTCTCCCAAGATCGATATATTTAGATACAAAGATAATTGATTCAAATGGGTAGTGGATGAGGGAAGAAATACAAAAACCCAAGCAACAATTGAAGCAACCAAATCTAAAGTAACCAAAATGGTGGAGCTAGAGTAGGAAGCACAAGGACAAGGTGTTTCTCATAAACCTATTACCTTGTCTCCTCAATCCTCTCCTTCACTAGAAATTATCCTAGCTATAGTACAACCTCCATTAAAATTACACCTCTCATCATCCTCTCTTGAGGCATCATATTTTCCCCTACATACTTCCCCTCCATCCACAAGCTATATGCATCAAAAAATACAAGAAAACCTTACCCCCATAAAAACTATCATGTTGTCATCGTATCTTTTGACTCCAATACATGTATTTTTAGCTACCCCTATTCTTTCCCCTAATTTTGAAGATCCACTTTTGGAGGTTTTCTCCATCATCCAAAATGTGGAGGACAACAAGAAAAATGGATAGAAGAGCAACAACAGTAAGAAAGGAAAGAGGAAGAAATCACTCTAATATATGATACAATTGATTCGATTATAGAAAAAGGGTGACAGTTACTACTCGCCCAAAAGTTAAGAAATTAGTTGAAAAATGAGGCTAGATTACTACCATATAGTGGTACACAGTCAATATATCTCTAAAATTTCAAAAGTAGAGACACTTCAAGCCCTCCACACCGAGGTAGATACACTATTTATATGGAGTAACAAATAAAACAAAGATATTAAAGCTACTGAAAATAATATTGAATTCCTAGAATTGAAATTGATCAAAGAGAAGATAGAGTAGGATGCTCTTAAAAATGAAATTCAATAGCTAAAGATGATAATTGATATTATCCCTTTTGAGGAAGAGTTACAGTAGAAATATCTAAAAATTAAGAACTTGAAGGAGGAGCTACAAGTGGCAAAAAGCAAACTGCAACATCAAGAGAAGTCTTTGGCTACTACTCAGGTAGAACTACAATAATAAAAGGAGAAACCCTAAATCTAGGAGATATCAAAGGATTGGCTCAAGTAGATCAGAATCCACTATTGGAAAAAATTCAAAGGGATTACCCTGCAATATTTTCTCCTTTTCATAGAGAAAATAAAGGAAACTACCAAGGTGTTTATGGAGGCAAAAAAAGAGTTTGGCAGAGGAAGGAAATACCTATTGAGCAAAATTCTATAAGTGTAGACAATCAAGAAAATGCTAAGAAATAGATAAAAGTAACCTCATATAGAAAAGCAATCAGAAAAATATCTTGAAGAATGCAAACTTGGAGATCATCAGGTTTACCATGGAACTAAGTTAATTTATGGAGAGGAAATATTACGTGCTCTCAAAAAAGAGACTAATGAGATGAGTAGGGTTGCCAAGGAGATCAAGGCACTTGGATCTTCTAGTTTTTGGGATGACAAAAGGTAATTTTATACAAAAGAGCAAATTAGCCAGTTATTGGATCAACAAATCCAGGATGAAAGTGAGATTGAACCACTACCAGAACCATTGGTAATTGAGTAGGTTTTTGCTGTATTTCATAGACTCTCTCACATTTTGATCAAGATAGAGAAAATGGATAAAAGATACAAAAATACCCATTATGCGTATTATTATAGATTGAAACATATCTTATGTGAGCCTAAAGGGATCCTAGTACCTACCTTGAAGTATGGAGTAAGATGTACCAAATATTTTAGATCTTGATAACTCCACTAGCTTAGTCAATTGCAAAACAACGTGAGTCATTAGGAGCGGTTAT
Source organism: Wollemia nobilis (assembly GCA_028583015.1). Lineage (NCBI taxonomy): Eukaryota > Viridiplantae > Streptophyta > Pinopsida > Araucariales > Araucariaceae > Wollemia > Wollemia nobilis. The sequence continues at coordinate 4,690,679 of JAQPPZ010000049.1, forward strand.
GGAAAGGGGATCTCAACAACCAAATAATCCATTCAAATCCCCTAAAAATGGGTATGTACAATAAAATTGTGTATACAATAATTTTGCACTTCTATAGTTTTACACTTGTATAATTTTAATATATAGTTTTTAGTAGTTGTTTTATGGACAAGACACAAAAGGGTATAATAATTGAAAGTGACTTAAGTAAAATGGACAAATGAAGCTAGATAAGCATCACAACACACCCTATATAGAAATAAGATACAAGTAAAATATAAAATGACAAAACTAAAAATATTTAGTTTGATAGGAAATATCAAACATGACATGTGAGCATTAAATTCACATGAGATTAATATTGTTTGAAAAAAGGGTGTCCAAATTGCAATCATGATATAATTATCATATGGAACAAGTTAAGTTTAGTGCTTGGTTTTATATAAGGCCACACCCATTTCCAAAATATAAGGAAGTGTTCCTTAGTGTCGAGAATGAGCATAATGGAAAAAAGGAAGGTCCGCATGATTGTAGACAATAGAGAGGAGAAAGCATAAGAAGAGCAAAAATCAGAAGAATGGTGATTTTCTAAGGCACCTTACCTAGACCTAAAATAGTTGCAAGCTATAAAGTATGCTCATGGAGATTCTTTTTTGGGGGTGTCCCATATTCTAGGTATCCCCTTGCACCATCTCTACCTCTTTTATTTCCATATTTTTTGTTTATTCACCCATAAATTATCTATAGCTTCCATTTTCTTCACCATCCATTTAAAATAATTTTGTGTATAAGGATCTACCCTATCCTTATCCTCCTCCATCACTTTTACCTCAATGTTTTACCTCCTTTTTGTATGAGTTTGTTTTTTCTTATGCATATATCCCCTCATCATTGGTGTTGTTTCATAAAGCCATACCATTTTCTTTATCATGTGGAAAATATCAAATATAGTATTTCTCCCTTGTTTTTCTTGATTAGTGGATATTTCAACCTTAGATATATAGGATAGGCTACTTGAGTTCTTTATTTCCACAAGTAAAAATCCCTTATGATTTTATAAGAATGTGGGTAATGTTTTTTGACTACCCACATCCATATCTTTTTGATATGTGAAAACATAAAATCGATTAAGTATGGAGCTCGTCAGACCTTTTGTACCTTCAAAATAAGTGGATGGGTACCAAATCTCCATCACTCAACACAGAGTGAGAAACACAAATCCAACTAAGTGTTGAAGTCATTAGACATTTTGTACCTCTAGAAAAAGTAGACAAGTACCAAATCCCATCTCATGGTAGCAAGAAACAATGCTAAAAATGGCTAGGTTTTGAGAGCATCAAACATTTTGTACCTCCAATAGTAGTGGATGGGTACCAAAATCTTGTTGCTTGATGAAGAGAAAGAAATGCAAAATTGGCTAAGTATTGAAGTTGTTGAACTTTTAATACCTCACAAGGTAATGGGCAGGTACATAACTTTTATCACCCGACAACAAGTAACAAAAGCCAAAGTTGGCTAAGTCAAAGACTCGATGAACCTTTTTACCTCATAAGGAAGCAAATGAGTACCAAATCCCCATTGCTAAGTAGCAAGTAGTGACTAAGTATGAGGCTCACCAAAATTTTTGTACCTCCAAGAGAAGCGGACCAGTACCATAATCTTGTTTCCCAATAGGTAGCTATTAGAGCACAAATTTCCAAGAAACATAAACTAGCAAAGCAAGTTGAAAATTTGGTGCTTGGCTAGAAATGAACAAAAATAATTAGATGCTTGGTGTAGTCAAAGATATAGACCATCACTTTAATAGCACATCAGGTAGTTTATATCTACTATCAAAGAACCCTAATTGACTAAGGCTACTTACTAACACTCATGCAAATGGACTATGGAGTGGCCACCTGTACAATAATTTTGTTAGAAGTTCCAAGCTACCAAATGTAGATAATGTAGCCCCACTACTTTAGATTAAATTTTATGAAACCATGTCAGCATAGTCATGCATATCAATTGTAATAGGTTAGGCTACTAAGCATTCGTATAGGTTGGCAAGTGCTTTGACATAACAACAATCCATTCTTGAGTTAGTGATGTCCATATAGCATAATCCATTGTAAATCTATATATACTAGAATGTAATAGGTTCTAGGGATTGGATCTTGAGCTTTTACAATTTACAGGTATGGAAGCACTTTGTGCCTTTGAGAAATAAAAAATTGAATTGTTGTTTAGCCTCTGGTTCAAATTATTACAGAACATGTATGTATAATGCATTAATCATTTTTTTTGTTGGCTAGTTGAATGAATGAAATCCATTTTTTGGATTAGTAAGTATTTTCATTCTCTATTTCTAGAATGTGCAACATGATAGTTTATTATTTGAATGATTGTAATACTTTGTAAGTAGTCGTAACTGGTTGGTCTACTAAGTAAGACAATTCAAGACTGAGTGTAAAATAGGACAACCTACTATTATTATGCATTCAAATCTATAGCAGAACTATAATGACAAATCTAGGTAGAAATTCAGAATGCAGAATAACTATAGCAAAATTACTCATTCTTAGCTTTAAAAAAAAAAATCTTTAGCTACTCAGTAAGAAATACATACATGTCTACACAAGAAGTTAGCAGGAGTCCATACAACAATTCAATTCTCATTCAAGAAGGCATATAGCCTCAATCAATACAATCATACCAATTGTAAATTCCAAAGAGCCAACCATCAAAATGGCTTACATTTTGGTATATATAGATTTACAATTACAATTGGTTATTTTTCATTATAGTTTAGAGAGTGGATTATAGGTCTAATAGGTTGTTGTAGTGTGCATGCTCATTCCACTAGCTCATTATTTTGCAATTGAGTTGGCATCATGGTGCTAATGTGGTTCATTTTTTCTTGATCTAAGGGAGTGGTGGTTATCGTATCTCCATCTGGTGCACAAGATTCTCTGACATGTTTGTTGTGATTTTAGCTACCCCACTACCTTCCTAGCTATAACAACATAGGTGTTAGCTAAAGAATATTTTGAGTTTGTTGGGATTCTCTAAAAATATGTTCACTTATCAAGAGCATGTTTAAACAACCTATAACATGCTTCCATTGGATTTCCTTTTTAGTTCTACCACTTTACCATATGTTAGACTCTTTTTTTTTCTTCCCCATGCTGACATCATCATTCAAAATCATCCAGCATTCTTTTGATTCCTTTACTTGGTGAAGCACATTGCTAGATATCAAGTGCAATTCTTACCTTATTTTTTTCTATTCTATTGCTTCATTATGTGGTTGTTATAGTGCTTCTACAAATATCAATACTTAAAACCATGTGGTATTCTAGGCTACCTTATCTAGCAAGTTAAGATACTATGTTGGATGCCAAACTTACATACTTAGTTGATTTATTGCTTGGAGGAGCCAGATGATTTTCCACATTAAGTCAAATATATTGCTCTCTCTTGCTGACATCAACATCATTGTCTGTTTGAGATGCTACACATTGAACAATGAGTTTAGATTTCCCTTTTACCGACACCAGTGCTTAAATCTATTTGACCATATTACTTAGTCAAAAATTGGTCTAGGTATACTTGATTCAATTGTTGGGTACCAGATTTGATGAAACCTATGGCTAACATCATCATCTTAGGATTTTTGGTAACACATTGACACTTACCAAAAATATGCACTATTTATTTTTGATCTAGCTACTATTTTATATGCCTAACAACCTTTAATAGTAAGGATGCAATGTTTTATATTTTAAAAAATCACCTCCCTATATAGATATGAATATGGATGAAATTTTTACCTATGTAATTGGTGCCTCACATGGGGGTTTCTGCTTGCAAAAGCAACAAACATATCTAGCCTTATTCATTTAGGCTATGGAGTCAAAAATTGAAACAAAATAGAATGAAATTTAGAATTGTTATGTACAAGGGCCACTTCAGGTACTATCTGCTTCTAAAGTTTCTTCTTAGGCTACTCTTGATGTTTCTCCTCATTGAGCAACTATTGAAGATTCTTCAAACAATTGGAATAGTTTCCACATTTTATCCCATGTTATCTACGAGGGAATATTTATTGCCCCAAATTGTTGGAGGATCCTTTGCAGCTGATAGTAGCGCTCATAGAAAGCATCCTTGTACCTCTAGACCAGTTCTATAATCTTTGTCAGTAGCATAGCAATATTATGAAAGTAGATGATGAATTGATATATATTTAGAGGTATTGATAATGCATCAACTTTGTCATTCATATGCTAATATAGAAGATGAATCAGGTGTTATTGGGTGTGAAAATATCCCTCTTCATTCCAAAATTCTAATAAGCCAATATCCTAGAGTTCTTGGATTGCCAACTTCATCCTATTAGTGGTTTCTTGTAGTGCATTAAGCATTTTTCCTCCCTCTAGATTTAATTGAATTCCTTTAATACCTTGGTCAGTACAAGACTTGAATATATCTAGATACCTTTAAGAGCATTTGATCCATTGGAGATATTGCTCTTTGGTCTTGAGTATTTATTAGGAAACTCCAACATGTTCTATTTTTTTCATTAGTTCTTCTTTGGCTCTGGTGAATTCTTTGCTAGCATCCTATATTATTATTTTTTGTTCTAGCTATTCATCGAAAATGCATTCATAGTCGTATTCTTGATATTTAGCCATTATTTACTTTTGAATTTTTTTAGCATGTCTTTGGATATTATTTGGACCTTAGGCTTTCCTTTTTCATTCTCTAATTCTACTTGTACTACTGCTAGGACATCTTCTTGGCTTTAGAGCTTAATTTTTGCTTCTTGTATTTATTTTACTTGCTTTTGTGCTTTATTGCATTCTTGCTACAATTGTTTATTTAGTTTTCTATATCTCCTCATCCTTCTATTGTAGTTGTTGCTCTATGGGAGATTTATCTATTATCTATTTGAGCTCTAGGATTTTTGAGGTTATCTCTCTCTAAATTCTCTTTGCTCATTCTTTGCTCTAAATATTTTATCTTTCTTTCTATTGCTACAAGATTTACATATGATTGGCTGCTCTATAAGAACAAAGTATTTGCTTCATTGCACTAAGCCTAGACCATGTCTATATTTAGAACTTCAAAAATATTGTACTTATATATTTTGACATTGTAGTCCTCTATAGTCATTTTTACAATTGGCTTGATCACCCTTGGGTGAACAATCATCTTGATGTGTTCTCGAACAATTGGATCTACAACATCATATGTTTAACTAGTCACCAATTTTACTCTATCTTATGGTTGTTATTGTTCTTACCATCTCTGTGTGTTTGCTTCGATATATTAAATCATTGAAAACACCTTTGATAAAGGGTGTTCAGTAGTAGGGGATGAAGTGAAGACAAATTAGAAGGGTGAAAATATTGAGAATGAAGAGTTTACTATTATAGTATTAGACTTTACAAGGGTTTGGGTATTTACATTGGTTGAGGCTATTTGTACCTCATATATATGTGGTATGGATCCTATTGCTAATGATATAGTGGGTAAGGTAGTGGTTTAATCAGTAGGAATAGGTGGTGGAGGTAGTTTTTCAGGAGGAGGCTATTTAGGTGGTGAAACTACTTTATCAAAACAAAAAAAGAGAAGTAAATGTACTTATTCCCTCTACTTTCAGCATTAATTTTGCATGATTGCATCTGCTAATTCAACATATGTATCAAACCACTATATAAAATATTTCATCTATAGCATTTTGGATGATCTTAATTCCTCCTTCTCTCTAGTGCATGGATATTCTTTTCTTCACTACTTTTCACCAGGTTCTCCTTGTAGAGTCAAGGGTCTAACCTTTTTTGCACCTAGCACTTCAGTTATTCTTCTCATGGATGTCTCCTTTTGTGATTCTTCTACTTTCACATAATGCTCTTTTGGATTACCTTCATTAGGTCTTGTGCAACCTACATAATTAAAGTGTCCTTAGACACTTCAGTTTGTGATCTTTGTCTTCTTTATAGAGGTGCTTCCTCTATGCTAACGTCATCTTCTAAACTTTAATGGCCTATCAAGGGAGCTTCCCATGGGGAAGCTGCATGAGGAATTTTCTCTTCTTCCTCATGTATCTTCTCTTCTTCATCCTTTATTTTTATTAGGCCTAGGTATATTTCTCCCTTGTATTCATTCATTATTTTTTGATATTCGACTTTGAATTCTTCCTCAAACCACTTACCAAATTTATTAGAGATAGCCTTATTCTAAGAACCACACTCACAACATGATACCCACCATTCTTTGATCATGTTTTCTTCCCAACCTAGATCCTCTTCAATTTTGGCTATGAGGTCTTCATGTATCCATTGCTCTTTATTTCTTACAGATCATAGATTTGTTTATATTTATAACATGTCATCCATAGGTGCCTCTCTTGCATCTGAAGAATATTCAAGTCCATGGCATTACTTTCAACATTATTTTTGAATTTTTCAATCTCCAGCTATGACAAGTGATCAAATGTAGGTGGTTTATTATTCAGGTGGGTTAATTTGACCTTGAATTTTCCTTCTAGGTCATAGTGCCACATGTGAGGTACAATTGACAATTGAAGAGTATTGAAATTATCAAATAGAAACTTCATTTGTACCCTTGTCATCATTGTGATGTATTTAAATCTGTAGGGATAGAAATAAGTGCAATATATTTTAACCCAAGAGCCAAAATGTTCTTCTGTTTCATCAATTTGTCTACACAACTCCATGCCAAATATCCAATAGATAACATAATATGGTAATATATAGGGTGTTGTGAGAAAACTATATACTCGAATTATCATGCCCTTTGGTAAAAAATACCAGTCCTCAATTTTTATTTTCTTCCCTCTTAATTTGACTATGGCTTTTAAATTGAGACAAGGTATTGGACCACAAGCAAAGGATAGAGTAGGACCAAGGAATATTCTATTGAAAGGTATATATGTATAGGTTTCTTTGAGTATTGGAGTCCAATCCAATACTGAATGATTTTGGTTGCTATCTACTTTAATAAAGCTAATATTGTGAAATTTAGGAGGCATGTGGAAAAGGAAAAGCCAGGCTAAAAATAATGGATACTGAATTTTTTTGCTCTCCTCTAGTTTTAAAGCTACCAGCTAACTATGAATCTGAGAGCTCAAGAATTGGGCTCAATAAAAGAAAATAGGGTTAGAAGCAGTGGTCCTCTCATAGTTTCTCACATTAGTGAACACATAAGCAAGAGATAACCGATAATAATATACTAGTTTATTAGAATCTAACTTAAGATTACAAACATCATAGATAATATTATTTGGTCCATATCCTTAAAATATGTTAGCTTAATAGGATTTTAAGAGAAATAATTGGGGACTTTACCCATCTAAAAATTCATCCCATCCATGAATGTAGTTTTTTCTACTCTACTTAGCTATGCTAATACACTTGAGACTCATACTTGGTTGTTCACCCATCATGAATGCATTTCTGATTATTTCTTCATTGATGGTGAATAGAGGCTACTTTTATGCTTTACATACCATTGTAGTCTCTGGATCATAATATTTAACCACCATCTTGATGATCTCAATACAAGGATGGACAAATAATGGTATACCTTGATAGAAAAGAGTTCCATGGAGTAGTTTCAATTCTACTAGTAGATATATTTCCTTGCATCTTTGACCCTTCTTATAAGCCTTTCCATTTTTTTTTTATTGTAATGATTGGGTCATATGTATTATCCAAATTATCCTCCAACTTCTTTTTTGTCTTATACAACTTGTGTCCTCTTTTCCCTCTGACCATTTTGCACTAGCTTACTGCTTGTTTAAGTAGATGAGCACCAAAAACTATATAGCCTTTTTTTTGTAGTCTTTCATAAAATTTAATAATTTGATAGAGTTTTCTCTCTTGATAACATGTACAAATGCATATTGTTCCATATTGGCCTTGCTTTTATAGCAAGAAATGTCTGTAGTGGATGGTTGTTGCTAATTAAATGCTAGGGATTGTGCATGCTAAGCTTCTATGGGAAATTTTTTCTTGAGACTGCAAGTTCATGTAAGTGTTCATGGTGCATGTCTTTTTTCATGACTACCAACCTTAGGACCAATAAAATTTCTAAAAAATGTGGCTACCAGGCATAAACCTTAACTAATAAAACTGCTTATATCTACAAAGTATTTCTACCACTACTTCCACTATGTGATTATATACACCTAGTAATTATTTACATATATACACATAAGCAAATACACTCTTATATAGATAGTGTTTTAAATATTGGCCATTTACAAAAATTGGCAAAATGCGACCATCCATATCTTGTAGCTCATATGCATTTACTTCTTTCCTTCCTAAGACTAGATATGGGTTAGACCATAGTGATTCTAATTTTTCATGCTTTCCAGGTTTAACATGATCTAAGTCCCATTTGAGCACTAAGTCTCTTTCTTTGAAGGATTTTAATGATGACTTCTTGTTGAACCACCGCTTCACAACTACTTGGTATCATAAAAAATCATTTTCGACCTTTTCTCTACTTTCTTCTAACATCAATAATGTTTCCAACCTTTTTTCAATTGGCTCAACATCTTCCAATTTTGATTGATCGATATACTTCAAAGTAGGCAATTATATATTAATCAACAAAATAGCTTCTTTCCCATAAGCCAAAGCATATGGTGTAGTTTTCAAAACCTTTTTTAATGTTATTATATTTGTCCATAATGCTTGGTTCAACATTAAATGTTAACTCTTCTAATTATCATCAATATTCTACTTGATTATCTTCCAAAAAAATTTCTTGGTGGATTCTGCTAACCCATTACCTTGAGGATAATAATTTGAAGATGCTTTATAATAAATGCCATATTTTTTTTAAAATCCATTGTTTTGGCTCCAACAAATGCTTTGACATTATCAAATAATATTGTGGTAGGGATACCAAACTTGGTGATTAATCTCTCCATAAATTATATCATAGTATCTTGATAAACATGCTTGGTTGCTTATTCTTTAGACCACCTAGTGAAGTAATCAGTGGCTATCAATATAAACTTATGTTGGATAGAGGAATTTAGATCAATCATCCCAATGAATTCCATTTCCCATTGTTGGAATGGCTTCTCTACTATGATTGAATATAGGGGCATAGCCAAATTTTTGCTTTTGATGATAAATTGCTTACTTATCACAAGCATTAGCAAATTTTAAAGCATAAAAGAATAGGGTAGACTAATATTATTCAAATTTAATAATCATAGCATATTTCATCTATCCTAAATAGTGTCCTCTTGAGAAGCCAATGTGAGAAATTTTCATTATATATTTGGTCTTTTTTGGTTGTACGCATCTCATTAATACACCATAAATTTTTTTTGGTATAGTATGCCATTAATTAACTTGTACTTTAATGATTAAAACATATACCTATGCATTTGAGAGGTCATAAATCCATCTAGATACCTCTCAATCTTGAGAAAATAGGTCAACTAGTCCAACCAAGGGTTTTGTTCGATCTAGGTCTCTTCTGGTTGATGTTGTTTTCTTGTTCATTGAAGAAATTGGAGTCTGGAGCAACATAATATTCACATAGTGCTCTCTCCCTAACTAGCTTAGTTGTCTCAATCTCTATTTCGTATTCTTGTATCTTCATGATTTGGTTGACTCATTTTTAATCGAGTTCTCCTTGGACTACAAAGTTTCAAACATTAGGGTGTACTACATACACTAATATTTTGTCCAAGAGATGTAATACCTTATTTTTCTAGTGACTTAATGAAAGAAAATACTTGTTTCTTTATAAAATTACATTTTTCCTCATGGACATGCAAATTTTGGCTTAGGAAAGCAATAGGTCACTCATTATGATTTTTATCCTTTTGAGTAAGGACAACGACATAACTTTCTTCTACTCCAAATACATAGAGGATGAAATCCCTCTTATAGTTTGGATTGGCTAATACAAGTTATTTGGTTATAGCTTCCTTTATTTTTGTGAAGGCTTCTCTTCTAACTCCTATCCATGTAAAATTTGTCTCTTTTCTTAGCATTTATTTCATAGGCTTCACTATTTGAGCAAAGTCAAACATGAATTTCCAAAAAAAGTTAATTTATCTAAAAAATGATTGTAAGCCTTTCTTGATCTGAGGTAGTGGAAGTTATTGTATAAATTTAACTCTGTTTGGATCAATGGATAAACCTTCTTTTGACACCACATGACCCAAGAGCTTGCCTTCATGTAAAACATTGACCTTTTTAGGTTAAGTGAAATCCTAAATTCTCTGCATTTCTAAAAGACCATCATGAGATGTGTAATATGCTTCTCCTTATGATGAGAGAAGACTATCATGTCATCAAAATAGATGAGTATAACCTTGTTCACAAACTTACAAAAAGCTACATCCATAGGTCTATGAAAAGTGGCTTCGACGTTGGACAACCAAAAAGACATTCTCTGATAGGAAAATGTACCCCATTTAGTTGTGAACATTGTCTTGTATTGGTCCTCATATTTAACCCATATTTGGTTGAAACCTGAAAATCTATCTAGCAACAAAACATTTTCTACCTTGGCAACTATATACAGTATCTAATTGATTTAAGGTAGAGGATAATTATTTTTTAGTGAACCTTTATTTAGGTTTCTAAAATCCACACATAGGTAGATATATCCATTCTTTTTCTTTATCGGCACTAGGTTGGCCACCCAATTTTACTATTTGATTAGATAGATAATATTTATGTTCAACAATTTTAGCAATTCTTGCTTCATTAATACCTCTATTTTGGGATTTATTGGCCTTTGCTAATATTAAAATGACTTGACATTGGGAAATAATTCTATGGTATACATAATGGTCTCTTTGTTGTAGACCTTCAAGTCATCATAAATTAAGGTAATGATGTCGCTATATTCTTTACATAGACTAAGTAGTTGTTGCACTTCTTTTGAACATCTTGTACCAATCTTCAAATTCTTCTCAGGTTTTAGCTAAACCTCTTTGAATTCTTGTTTATCAATATTTATTTTTTGTCCAGTCAATCGGTCACTATTATCAAATAAAGTTTTGAGAGTGGCTAGTCCCTTATAAATATGATTATATTTTAGTTGGACCATTTCAACCTCATTGATTTCTTTGATTGCATTTATGTAGTCTATTTATTGAATCAAGAAATCCACTATCTATCTTTTATTATCAAATGTTTGGTAGAGAGTTTTTCTATTTGGTACAATTGGCCTAAATACCAATTTGATAGATCTTGAGTTTTTTCTTAAATCATATGTGGAGCAAAAATTAGCTCCATGAGAAGCAAATGCATTAGTTTGCATATTCAATTCCCTTGGAATTGCCTTTATGTTCAATGCATCAAATCTTTCTAACAGATCCTAGATCCTATTTTGGTAAGCTTTAAGATAGTGTTGCTTTCTATTGCATTTATCTGTTACTTATTTTACCATAAGCTCTTTGTTATGAACCTGCAACTTGAAATATGAATTGAATGTAGAAAATAATCGCTTTTTGAATAGAATTGCAGTTTGTATTGAAAGGCAAAAACCCACAATATAATAAATTAATATTCTCCGATGATCTTTGGAGCATCCTCCTTGTCCTATTTACATCTATCTAAAAGGTGTGAATGGTGAAGTGATGTGTCCCTTTATAATACAATATAATATATAATATGATTAAGAGTTACGTTAGGAGGGTACTAACATGCCACCCTCCTTTGAAAAATCTTTGTCCTCAAAGCTGGAATTGCAAAAATTGTTGTTGAATCTATTGGAGCGTCTCCCACGTAGCATCCTCTGGAGGTAGACCTTTCCATTGAATCAATACCTCGATGATGGTGCGGTTACGGAGGCGGCACATACGTCGGTCTAGGATAGCTTCTGGTTCAACCATGAGAGATCCATTATCTAAATATTTTGGAAGTTGAGTTTGTGTAACGATGTTAGTGCCTATTACAGCTTTAAGACAAGAAACATGAAATACCGGATGGATTTTTGAAGATTATGGTAATTCAAGTTTATATGCAATAGGTCCAATATGCTGTAGAATTTTATAAGGCCCATAAAATTTTGGTGCTAATTTTTGCAACCCTTTTATTTTCAATGAATTTTGACGATATGGTTGGATGCGGAGAAATACCATATACCCTTATTGAAAAACCCTTTCAGTCTGATGTTGGTCCGCTTGTTGCTTCATGCGATGTTGAGCGATATGTAGATTGTCCTTCAGAGTGCGAATGATATTATATCGAGTGACCAGCTCCATCTATACAGCTGGTACTTTTGTACTTCTTGGAAGATAATAGGTTAGAGATGGGGGTGATCTACCATATAATGCTTCAAAAGGGGTCATTTTTATGGTTGTGTGATATGTGGTATTATACCACCATTCAGCTAGTGGAAGCCATTTAACCTAGTGAAGGGATTTAGTGGAAATAAAGCATCAGAGATAGGTTTCTAAGCACTTATTGACAATTTCAGTTTGACCATTCATTTGTGGGTGGTAAGCGGAGCTCATCCGAAGTTGCATACCTTGGAGTTTAAATAATTCCTTCCAAAAATTACTAGTGAAAGTGGGATCACGATCACTAACGATAGTAGAAGGCATGCCATGTAATTTAAAAATATTTTCAAGGAAGATTTGAGCAATAGTACTAGCGGTATAGGGGTGAGCTACTAGAAAAAAATGGGCGTATTTAGATAAACGATCTACCACCACTAGGATCATCATTTTTCCTACGAATTTTGGAAGACCTCCAATAAAATCCATTGAAATATCCTCCCATGTCCTGGTTGGTATCGGTAGAGGTTGAAGAAGACCCGGTGTTGCCACTATTTCACCTTTATTTCTTTGGCATGTTTCACATTCATTGACAAACTTATTGATATCATTTTTCATCCCTCGTAAATAAAATGATTTAGTCACTCTTTTGTAGATTTTTAGGAATCCAGAGTGGCCTACAGTAGGTGTAGCGTGTAGCTCATGTAGAAGCTTTGGATGATAAACCGATGTAGGTGAGAGGACCAGACATTCTTTGTAACGGAGCATGTTACCTTGCCAAGAGTAGTGGGGTTTACTCATGGGATTTTGTTGTAGTTGTTGAATTATGGTGTGTATAGTAGGGTCCTCATACCATTCATCCTTGACGGTTTTTATCCATGTAGGGATGGGATAGGAAAAAGCATGTAATTGTGAAGTTTCTTCAAACTTTTTGGAAAGTGCATCCACAACCATGTTATCTTTCCCTTTTTTATAGATGATTTCATAATCATAGCCTAATAGTTTTGTTACCCAATTTTGTTGTTTTGGAGTGGTTATCCATTGTTCAAGAAGGTATTTTAGGCTATGGTGGTCGATGCGGATAATGAAATGTTTTCCAATAAGGTATGGTCTCCAATGTTAGATAGCATGGACCATAGCTAACATTTCTTTTTCATAAGTGGAACGTGCTAAATTCTTTTTGGAAAATGCTTTACTAGTAAAGGCTAAGGGCTTCTCATTTTGCATGAGCACTACTCCCATTCCTAATCTGGAAGCATCGCTTTCAATAATGAATGGTTGGGAAAAATCTGGCATAGCTAGGATGGGGGTGGTACACATGGCGTTTTTCAAATTCATGAAAGATTCATTCACTTTTGGAGACCACATGGCGTTTTTCAAATTAATGATGCTGCTATTTTCCCATAATATTTAACAAGTTTGTGATAATAGCCCGTTAATCCTAAGAACCCACGCAACCCTTTTAGAGTTTTTAGAATTTGCCAATTTTCCACATTTTCAATTTTTTGATGGTCTACTTTAACTCCTTCCTTGGAGACAATATGTCTAAGATATTCAATTTCCTGCTTCCCAAAGGAACACTTTGATCTCTTTGCATATAATTTTTTTTATTCTAATATTTTGAGTGCTTGTGCTATATGTGTTAAGTGCTCTTCCCATGTCTTGTTGTAAATCAAAATATTGTCAAAGAAAACTAAAATAAATTTTTGAAGGAAGGGAGAAAATACCTTATTCATAAGACTTTGAAATGTGGATGGAGTGTTGGTGAGGCCAAAAGGCATCACCAAGAATTCATAATGTCCCTCGTGGGTGCAAAAATTATTTTTGGGTATATCGCTTTCCTTAACTCGTATTTGGTGGTAACCTGATCGTAAATCGAGTTTAGAAAAATATGCGGCTCCATTTAGTTCATCGAGTAGTTCATCAATGATTGGAATAGGAAATTTGTCTTTAATAGTTATTTTGTTGAGAGCATGAAAATCCATGCATAGGCACCATGATCCATCCTTTTTTATTACTAGTATGACTGGCGAAGAGTAGGGACTTCTACTAGGTCGAATGACCCCTGCCCTTAGTAGGTCTTGTACTAATTTTTCTATTTTCGTATTTTGTAAGTATGGATATCGATAAGGTATAATATTTGGAGGTTGGTGTCCCAGAAGTAATTGAATAGCATGATCATGGCTTCGTTGTGGAGGTAATCCCTCTGGTTCTTTGAATATTTTATCATGTTTCTCTAGGAGTTTTTTTTTAATTTGGGTGCCTCTGGTTGCTCTTCGATGGTGTTTTGCAAGGAAAATATTTGGGCAGCCATGCCTCTTCCTCCTTTTCAAATAATATTTTCCATTCTATAGGAACTTACGATTTGTGTGGGACCTATTTTTAAAGCTTGAATTGTGTATGTTTGGTTGTTTTGTATAAATTGCATCCATAACTCTTCAAATTCCCATTGAATTTTGTCAAGCGTTCGTAGCCATTGTACTCCAAAAATAATATCACATCCTCCTAATGGTAGTACATACAAATATGCTTTCATGTTATATTCCCCCATCATGAGTTTGATATTGCTGCATTTGCCTTTACATGCAATTTTCTCCATTGCCAATAATAACTTCGAAGTTATTGCAAGGATATATAAAGCAATTAGCTTGTTTGGCCAAACTGGGATCTATAAAATTGAGTGCTACTAGAGTCTAAGAGCACAATAGGGTTTTGTTTCTTAAAATACCCTTTTACATTCATTGTTTATGGAATCGAGTATCCTACTAATGCGTTAAAGGATATTTCTATTTTATCTTCTTAGTTTTCTTCTACAACCTCAGTTATTACTTCCACTTCTATGTCATCCTCCTATTTGGGAGTGCAATCAACTGTGTCCAAAATATATAATTTCGATGAGATGCATTTGTGGTTGGGGGTAAACTTTTCGTCGCAGTGGAAACATAGGCCCTTTTCTCATCTTTCTTTTAGATCTTCTTGGCTAATTCGTTTAATTGGCATGACCTTATTCAGTTTTTAGTTGGTGTAGGTATTTTGTGTTTTTCTTGAAAAACTCTTCATATTCGCCTTTGGTTATTGTTCTTATCTTATATCATTTGTGCTAATGCCATTGCATGCATCATATCGATAGGATTTTGTATTTGTACCTCCATTATAATGTCTTATTTTAGGCCACTAATGAAAAAAATTTGGAAGAATGATGCATCTAGTCCTATTGTAAGGTTCGCCAATTTCTCAAATTGTGCTTGGTATTCCCTTACGGTGGAGGTTTACCGTAGTTTAGTGAGGGCTCCTGTGAAGTCTTCAAATTTAGTGGGGCCAAATCGCAACATTAAGTTTTTTGTGAATTCGGTCCATGTGGGCGGACCTTTTGTTTTCTCATACCATTGATACCACTGGGTAGCAATTTGTTCCAAGTGAAATGATGCGATACGGATTTTTTGAATATCTGGAATTTGATATAATACAAAATATTGGTCTACCCTATATATCCAATTTGTGGGGTCGCCTCCATCAAATTTTGGAACATCTAGTTTTGTGTTATGGGAAAGGATTGATGTATGTGGTCCCCCTATTAATGTTTGTTGTGGTGGCGTAGTGTTCTGTTGTTCGTTTTGCATGAGCAGTAAATTTTTATGTACTAAGTCCATGGAATGGGTTGTAGCATCCAATTTAGTGGATATATCTGTATTCGATTTGGTGATGTTTATGGTTAGATCTACTATTTTGGTAGTGATTTTATCTTCTAAATTGTCCTTCCAAAATGCCATTCCTTGCATCATGTCTCTCATTTCCTTGGAAAACTACGAGAGTTCTTTCATAATTTATTTTGAAACCTCCTTCGCAATCTCCTTCATTGTGTCTTGAGATCGTCTTCCCTCGACCATTTAGGGTGTGGTTGGTTTATAAGTGATTTGAATATGTAGAAATTAGTTTTGTCGAAAAAAATTATTTGTCTTCGTCGCGTTTAATTTTGAGTACTTGTTGCTCTTTGTTCACACAGAATGATATTTTCCTCGCCTATACTTGTTGTTGGGGTTTTCTAACTCTGGTAATGTGTGATGCTATCCAAAAAATTCTATATGCTATCTTTGCTAGTGACTGTGGCCTACTGTGTAATAGTTTCATCAGTAATAGTTAGAATGTGTGTTGAAAAGAAAACGTTATCGAGTAATGACCTGTCAGTAACTAGAGTAGGGTGGGGGTGGGGAAAATTTTTTAGGTCTTTTTAGCTCTGATCTAGTTGTTATGAACCTGCAACTTGAAATATGAATTGAATGCATAAAATAATCGCTATTTGAATAGAATCACAGTTTGTATTGAAATGCAGAAACCCATAATATAATAAATTAATGTTCTCCAATGATCTTTGGAGCATCCTCCTTGTCCTATTTACATCTATCTAAAAGGTGTGAATGGTGAAGGGATGTGTCCCTTTATAATACAATATAATATATAATATGATTAAGAGTTACGTTAGGAGAGTCCTAACACTCTAAATATCCATAAATTATAAATTGCTTGATTCCCATATTTTTTGCTTGCTTGAGCCCAATGCATAATGCTTCATACTCTCGTATTTTTGGTGCAACTCCAAGTTAGTCAGTATGATAATATTTTAACTACCCCTGTTAGCATATCATGATGTATTTATTTCATTATTTTCAAGGGGTAAAATAGTGCATAGCACTCTCCAGTTAGTTTTGTTGGTTTGACAACCAACTAGGCGATTCATTCAACTGAACCACAAACCTCTTGTATTATTTAAACCTGCATCATATCAATTCCAAAGCTACTTCATATTTTCAATTCATTCCAAATTTCTTCATGGTACTAGAGTAGGACAGGCGACTGACGTAGAAGCGTTGAGGACAGGCGACTGACATAGAAGCTTTGAGGACTGATGCGGAGAACGAGGACTAACACGAAGAACAAGGACTGACATGGAGAACAAGGACTGACACGGAGGCAAACCCAAGACAAGACCAGCCTTGATAGACTGATGCAGAGAATGTAGGTGGCTTGTGACACAAAGAACGTAGGTGAAGCAGCGGATCGAATCCCAAAGTGAACAATGATGTGTTGTTATGCTTACAAGTGATAGGTCAGCAGGCGACACATGGTAGGAGCCCATTCGACGTTGATGTGGATGCTGAGGATAACCTGACTAGACACTAAGGACACACTCATGTGGATGCTAAGGACACACTGAGGTGGACCAAACTAGATGTTGAGGACATGCTGACATGGGCACTGAAGACATGCTGATGTTGACACTGAATATATGCTAACATAGACCATCCCTTGACACGTGGATAGGCTGAAGACTGACACAGACTGGTTGGTGGTAGGTTGATGTGGCATACTGCACACCATTCCAAGTGGTAAAAGGACAGAGGGGGAGGGATGACCACCCGAAGGCAGTCACTCTCAAAGGTGGCCATCCCACCTTATATACTGTGTGAGTGCATCCACAAGATGCATGTGGGATAAATCCCACATTTTTTCTCACACATCTCCCTCTGTCTCTCTAAATACCAAGTGTTGGGCCTTTCTTCCCAGCCACTTGGGCAGCAGTTGGTATCTGATGCTCATTGTTGTGGACATGGTCCATGGTTCAAGTCTCATGGATGACAAAATTTGATGCAAGGACACAATTTTTTATGCCTTGAAGGGGTATTTGACGTTTGCAAGGGGTTTTTGATGCCCGAAAAGGGTTTTTGATGCCCGACAAGCATTTGTGACAAAGGGTTTTTGATGCCCGAAAGGGGTTTTTGATGCCCGAAAGGGGTTTTTGATGCCCGAAAGGGGTTTTTTGATGCCCAAAAGGGGTTTTTGACACCCTGAAGCTTATTTTGATATCCAAAAGCATTTTTTTGAAGGCCGGAGGAGTTTTTTTTCTTCCTTGTTTATTTTGCAACTAGAAGGGGGAGCACAATATTCTCTTTTTGCAAAATTCTAAGACAAAGGGGGGAAATATAAGGAACCACCTTCACAATGGCTACTGTTCATAAATATCTCTCAGATTCTCAGTTGCTGAAAGGTTCTAACTTTGTTCCATGGAAGACAAAGATGAGAGCCATTCTTCAGGTGGAAGATTTATGGGATGTAGTGACCGACACTTCACAACGCCCTCAAACAGTAGGAACAGATCAAGAAGCTTGGGATAAGAAGGAAAAAAGAGGTCTCATGTTTCTCCTACTTGCTATGACAGATGAGGTTCAACCTCATATCTGTGATGCCAAAACCAGTAAGGCATCTTGGGATTCTTTGATTACTATTTATGAAGGAAAGAATCAGTCCACCATTCTACATCTTCAAACTCAATTACACACCCTCAGTATGAATTCTGGAGAGACAATTGATCTATTTCTGTGCAGAGTGGTAGACCTGAAAGCCAAATTGAATGCAATGGGAAAACCAGTGGATGATGATATCTTGAACTCTGTCATCTTGCGAGCATTTCCAGACTCCTATAAGATGTTGGTCACTTCCCTCAACGTTTTTGGTAGACAAGTGTCTTTTGTGGAATTGGTAAATTTGCTCCAGACTGAGGAGGCAAATCAAGTTCAGAAATATGAGGTGCCAGATAATGCCCTTTCCACCCAACAAAGGAGTAAGAACCCAGGTCAGTTTCAAAAAGGGGGTTCTTCCTCCAAGGGAAAAGGGAAACAAAATCAGCAGAAGGATAAATATTGCAAGATTTGTGATATGAATAACCATGACACCAACAGGTGTTGGTTCAAAAACAAGCAACAAAATGATCAACCTCATAAGAAGAAAGGGAAAGAGAAACAACAATATAAAAAGAAACATAAGCAACCTAAGGGACATGTTGCTTATGCTAACTCCAACTCAGACTCAGATACCTCTGGTCCCGATTCAGATTCTGACTCTGAAAGAGCACACAAGGTGCTCATGACCCATACTTCATCTTCCTAGATAGATGTTGTATGGTATATTGATTCAAGTGCTAGTAAGCATATGACTGGAGATAAATCTTGGTTTGAAACATTTGAGGAGAAAGAGGGGAAGCCAGTTACCATTGTTGACGATCAAGTCTATCAAGTAAAGGGTGAAGGAAATGTTTCTGTCACTCTCCCAGATGGGAGATGTCAGATTGAGAAGGTCCTCTATGTCCCCGGATTAGCCAATAATTTGTTGTCTGTTCCTCAGATGTTGGATAGAAAAATGGATGTTGTGTTTCGAGTTGTGAAAGGCAAGAAGAGATGTTTTATAACCCACAATGGTAAACATGTTGCAACCGGTTCCTACAAGCATGGCTTGTTCATTCTAGATGCTCTTTCAACACCTCATGTTGCTCTGGCTGCAACTACAAAGGTGGCCACTTCTCTCTAGCATAGAAGATATGGGCATCTCAGTTCAGGATATTTGCTCGAATTGAGAAAATATGAGATGGTGCGAGGCCTTCCTCCTCTCTCCTCCATCTTACCAGTTTGCTCGGATTGCTTAGTAGGGAAGCAACACCGGGTACCTTTTGAATCCAGTTCTTCCAGAGCTAAGAAAATTTTGGAGTTGGTGCACACCGATCTGTGTGGTCCTATGCCAACCAGTTATGGTGGAAAGAAGTACTTTCAATTGTTCGTTGATGATCACTCCCAAAAAATGTGGGTTTTCTTCCTCCAATTGAAATCAGAGGCATTTTCATACTTTCGACAATTCAAGAAACTTGTTGAAAAAGAGTCTGGATGTCTCATCAAATCCCTCTGCTCAGATCGAGGGGGGAATATACTTCCAAGGAGTTTTCATCATATCTGAAAGAACATGGGATAAAGCAACAACTGACAACAACTTATACACCACAACAAAATGGTGTTGCTGAGAGAAGAAATCGCTCCATTATGGAAATGGTCCGATGTATGATAAAAGGAGCACATCTTGAAGATCAGTTTTGGGTAGAAGTAGTAAATACAACTTCATACCTCTTGAATAGAGCACCCACAAGAGCTCTACAAGGAAAAACCCCACAAGAAGCATGGAGTGGGAAGAAACCCTCCATTTCTCATCTACGAGTGTTTGGATGTAAAGCCTTCATGCATATTCCAAAACAGAGAAGGAAGAAGTTAGATGAGAAAACCTTGAAATGTATCTTTCTTGGTTATGATGAGCATTCAAAGGGATATCGCTTGATTGATCCTATAACCAAGAAAACACATATAAGTAGAGATGTCGTATTTGATGAAGCTTTCACATCAAATAATACCTCTACAATAGTATATCATGAGGATGATGAGCCTAAGCAAGAGGTTTCACCCCCTCAAAAAAATATTCCCAAATGGTATACCAACACTTTGAGAGATTCTAAATTGACCTCACTTCCAGATATGACTCTAGATCGACCATGTACGCGCAGTATCACTCAACAGAAGAAGGCAGAAGCACCATCTTCAGAAGTTGATGAACTTTATCACCAATTTGATGAACTGTTCGTAGATGCAACAGAAGATAGAGAAATGGATATAGAGGATGAAAGGGTTTATCTGACAGCGTTGGATGAAAATGAACCCACAACTGCCCAGGAAGCTCTTAGTAAGCCTCAATGGAAGATTGCTATGGAGGCAGAGCATACATCTCTCATGCAAAATCACACTTGGAAGCTAGTAAATCTGCCTTCAGGAAAGAAACCCATTGGTTGTAAGTGGGTATTCAAAGTAAAGTATAAGGTAGATGGTACAATTGATAAGCATAAATATTGTCTAGTTGCAAAGGGCTATGCTCAGAAAGAAGGCATATATTATGAAGAGACGTTCGCTCCTACTACAAAAATGACTACCATCCGAATATTGTGTGCTATGGCAGCTCAGTTCGGGTGGAAGTTACATCAGATGGATGTAAAAAGTGCCTTTCTTAATGGTGATCTACAAGAAGAAGTATACATGACTCAACCTGAAGGATTTGTTGTCAAAGGACAAGAACAGAAAGTTTGCAAGTTAATCAAATCCTTGTATGGGCTAAAACAAGCTCCCCGAGCTTGGTACATCAAAATTGATAGTCACCTATTACAACATGGATTCCAACGAAGTCCGTCAGATGCGAATCTCTATATAAAGAACAATGGTTCTGACATAGTGATTCTGGTGCTATATGTAGATGATTTGATCATAACAGGTAGTTCAGAAAGTATGGTTGATACAGTGAAAAGTGATCTCAAATCATCTTTTGAAATGACAGATCTGGGACTTCTACACTACTGTCTTGGTTTAGAAGTAACTCAAAAAAAGCATCACATCAGAGTTACACAGAAGAAATATGCCAAGACTTTGATTGAGAAATATCGCATGGATGACTGTAAGTCCAAAGCTACTCCCATGGAAGCAGGACTTAAGTTGTCAAGATATGATCAATCTCCATAGGTAGATGGCACTCTCTATCGTCAACTGATCGGGAGTCTATTATACCTAACCAATACCAGACCTGATCTCAATTTTGTTGTGGGTTATCTTTCACGGTTCATGCAGGAACCCAAGGTAAGTCATTGGAAAGCAGAAAAAAGAGTTCTACATTATGTCCGTGGTACATCAGATTATGGCTTGGAGTACAAAAAGAATAACAAGTTCTATCTACAAGGATACACAGACTCCGACTATGCTGGATCTATTGATGATCGAAAATCAACTTCTGGATACATCTTTCATCTTGGATCTGGTCCTGTCTCTTGGCATAGCAAGAAGTAGCAAGTGGTTGCTATTTCTTCTACAGAGGCAGAATATCACGTAGCTAGTGGAGCAGTCTACGAGATAATGTGGCTACGTCACATCCTTACAAATATGGGTCTTCCAGAGAATCTTCCACTGCATTTGTTTTACGACAATCAAGGTGTTTTGAACCTTGTCAAGAATCCAATATTTCATGATCACACCAAACATATTGACACCCATTGTCATTTCATTCATGATGAAGTTCCAAAGAACAATATACAACTCCAATTCATTCCCACTGATGCACAAGTTGCAGATATCTTCACCAAGGCACTTGCATGGGTCAAATTTGAAATGTTTCGCAATACTCTTGGTATTTGCCAATAATGTAATAAGGGGGGATGTTAGCATATCATGATGTATTTATTTCATTATTGTCAAGGGGTAAAATAGCGCATAGCGCTCTCCAATTAGTTTGGTTGGTTTGGCAA
Organism: Wollemia nobilis; assembly: GCA_028583015.1. Lineage (NCBI taxonomy): Eukaryota > Viridiplantae > Streptophyta > Pinopsida > Araucariales > Araucariaceae > Wollemia > Wollemia nobilis. The sequence goes on from JAQPPZ010000049.1 coordinate 4,713,079, forward strand.
CCAACTAGGCGGTTCATTTCAACCGAACCGCCAACCTCTTGTATTATTTAAACCTACATCATATCAATTCCAAACTTACTTCGCATTTTCAATTCATTCCAAATTTCTTCAACCCCATATGGTGAAATCAACACAAAACTAGCTCCTGCACCATTTTTGTGTCTAGCTCCATAAAAATAGATATTCCATATTTCATTTTGCTTGAGTTACTTTATTTTACATTCAAAGTTTTATTATTTTTTGGCTTAGAAATGGAATAAGTATCAATCTCTATTTTTACCATAGAATTGAAATTTTTAAGTATTTTATCTATGATTTTCTCTACTTGATCAACCTCTTCACAAATCATGCTAACACTATTGTCCAGTTGAACTTCATATTCAAATTTTCCTATCAGGTAGGTGGATGGATTTTTTGAAAATATTTTAACGTTTCTACCCTTATGGGGATTTCCATATGAGAATAGTCTAAGAAAAAATATCCTCCTAGCTTAGCAGTAAATTCATGGGAAAGACACATACCAAAATAAGTCTCTAAATCCACAACTACTACTTGTTATATTTTTTTTTTTTGAGGAATCCTGTGTAGTACCATAGGAATTTATTTGATCACCCCACCTATATTTATTGGAGTCCCATATAGTTGTAGCACTGTTATACTAGAAAAAGTATATTGCACACCTATTTCTTCACATATTACCTTCAACATCATACTTTTTGCCACTCTAGAATCTACCATACAATTATGCGTAACTTATCCTTCCATATGCAAAGACATAAAATTGGGGTGACCTATTTTTACTAGTTCTAGGAGAAAGTTTACCTTGTGCTAGATTAATTTTTGGCTACTACTTATATTTTAACTTGATATATTTGAATGATGCTCTCATAAGGTCAATTTCCCCTAGAATCATCAAGGCATCATACATTATGGCTTTAGATGGCATCTTATTTGGCTCTTCCACTATGTTGAAGTTAGAAGATTTCAACTACCTCTTTTCTAACTTTTTTGGTTTAGTAAATTTATTTTGATATTCTTGTGTAGTCTCAATCCTTTGTTGTTTGGTGTTAGAAGGATACCAAAATCTATTTATAGCTTGAACTTGTTCTTCAACCTCCTTTGATTGCATTGCCTTAGGTTGTTCCTTCAAATGTTCTTTCATGGGTTATTCTTTCAATAGATATGGGTAAGGTACTTTCTTTGTTAATTGTTTGCTTTGCTGGACAGGTACTTTGAATGGATAATTTTTTTGGGATCTACTTGTATTGGCTTCTTCTACGATTGCATAAGTACTAATATTAGCTCTTCCTCTTACACCATTAGGTTTGCTCTTCTTCCCATAACATATTTTCTTATCCATTTTGTGGTCTTTCTACTTTTTTGAGTGTAACCTTCTACATATGATGTTGGTGAATCATGCAAGTACTCTCACCATGTGGGTCATTGCAAGTTGATCACCAGTATTCCAATTTTTAAGTAGAAGTACAAGGGACTTCTTCCTTGTTACTATATACAAAAATAGACTTTACTATGGAATTTTTGGTAGAAACACATTGATCCTTTACCATGTGAGGAAATCACCAAGGATGGAAATTTATTTTTTCTTCTCTCCTCTTCATGGTTGTGATATCATTAGTTAAATTTTTTATTGTTGTGATGATATCATTCATACTAGCATATTTAGGGTCTAAAGAAAGTATTGCTAGTATAATAGTGTTGAGCAAAGTGCAACAACAGGATTGTCATTGTTGTCAACACAATCAGCTAGGTCATTTGATTCAGTGCACAGGAAGTTCAGATACTCAGAAGCTATTCAGATGCAACATTCAAGAAGTTTAGAGATCTCTCAGAATATGGACAGTGTTTTTCCAAAACAACTTAAGTGGCCCACATGCAAAAATTCAAAGAAAAAGACAAGTAAGGAAAGTGTCGCGATATCACGACATATTCAAAAAACAGGAAAACTATCATGATTTCGTGACATATTGGAGGAGAGAGAAAGTGCAAAGGAAAATGTCGTGATTTCGCGACATATCAGAGGAGAGAGAAAATGCTGGCAAAACTATCATGATTTCGCGACATATCGGAGGAGAGAGAAAATGCTGGCAAAACTGTCACGATTTCACGACATGTTGGAAGAGAAGAAGGCAAGTTGAAAAACTATCACGATTTCATGACATGTTCGAAGCAGAGGCACAATCAAGGAAAACTGTCGTGATTTCATGACATGTTCGAAGCAAAGGTGCAAGCAGGGAAAACTGTCGCGATTTCATGACATGTTGGAAGAGAAGAAGGCAAGTTGGAAAACTGTCACGATTTCATGACATGTTCGAAGCAGAAGCACAAGCAGGATAAAAGTGTCACGATTTCGCGACATGCTGCAGAAGAAAGAAGTTGAAGTGAGAACTATCGCGATTTCACGACATGCTGCAGATGAAAGTGCTCAGAGTATGAAAGTGTCACGATTTCGTGACAGGTTGAAGAGAAAGCGTAGAGTATGAAAGTGTCACGATTTCGTGACAGGTTGAAGAAAAAGCGTACGGATACAGAAAGGGTCACGATTTCGTGACAGGCAAGAAAAAGAAGCTTACGGTTGTAGAAAGTGTCACGATTTCACGATAGATTGAAATGACAATGTACGGTTGTAGGAAGTGTCGCGATATCATGACAAAAATAGAAAGCTAGTCTTCAACGGCAGAAGTGTCATGATTTCGCGACAAAAGAAATGAAGAGTGTACGGAGGCAAAAAGTGTCACGATTTTGTGACATGTTGCGTTTTCGCTAGTGCAAACCGAACAATGAAGCAAGGTAGTGAAAGTGTCATGATTTCGTGACATGTTCCATTTTTGCAAGCGAAAGGCAGATAAAGGCACAAGACAGTGAAAGTGTCATGATTTCATGACATGTTTCGCTTTTGTAGGTGAAAGGTAGAGAAAAGCACAAGACAACGAAAGTGTCACGATTTCATGACATGTTTTCATAGGCGAAAGGCAGAGAAAGGCACAAGGCTGTGAAAGTGTCATGATTTCACGACATGTTCCATTTTCACGGGCAAAAGGCAGAGAAAGGCATTAGGCAGCAAAAGTGTCGTGATTTCGTGACATGCCATGTTTTCATTGGTGCATGCCAAGTAGAGTGTACAGAGGCCAAAAGTGTCACGATATCGCGACATGTTGTGTTTTCGCAGCAACAGCAATAAGAGAGTTGCAGGGGCAGTTGAGGCCGATGAAGACCGATGTAAGCTGACGTAAATTAGGGTTTGCAACCAACTAAGTTTAGGGTTTACAACCAACGATGATTAGGCATTGCACTTGCATAATCAGCCGACTAAAGTTAGAATTTTATCATGAAAATTTGGTTATAAAAGGAGGGTTGTTTGGAGATTTTCAAGCATCGATTTTGTGCGAATTAAGCCCGTAGTGCGCAGAGAGCGAGTCGTGTCGAATCAAGCTAAGTGCAAAGCAAGAGTGCATAGAGGGCAGAGAGCGCAAAGGATAGAGATGATCGTTCGGCTGTAACGACGTAGAGTGTGCAAAGCGTGTGTGTAGAGGAAGCAGAGTGCACAGAGTGCACAAAAGGCAAAGTTTATCATAGAGCTTGGTTGTAGCAGTACAGCAGATGCGAGTGTCTTACAAATAGTAAGCTATAGACCAGTTAGGGTCTTATGAAAGTAAAGGCATTTTTTTGTAACATTTATTGATTCAGAATTACAGACCAAGTTATTGCTTGGCATCTGGAGTTGGTGCTCCTTTCTGTTGGTGCAGATAAATCAAGGGTTGGTGCTCCTTCCAGTTGGTGCTGGTAAATCAGGGGTTGGTGCTCCTTTTTGTTGGTGCAGATAAATCAGGGGTTGGTGCTCCTTCCAGTAGGTGCTGGTAAATTTGTTGTAAAATTGATTGCTTTGCTAAGGCTGGATTTGGATGGGAGTCCAAGCAGTCAATTTTTGAGGAGTAGCCACATTGGTGAACCTCGTTAAAATCTTGTGTTGTGTGATGCTCTCTTGTTATAATTGTTGTATATGTTTTAAGTTTGCATTACTTCAGCATTAAGAATTATAGATTTAAGATTTTAATAAGCTACACTGATTCACCCCCCCTCTCAGTGCCATTGTAAGTTTAACAATTGGTATCAGAGCAAGGTTTCTGTTCAAGCTCAATCGGCTAGGGTGATCTTGGATTTATCACAATGGCAGGAGGTGAAGGTTTCTCATCAAACAGAGCACCTGTGTTTGACGGATCTAATTATGCATACTGGAAAGTCAGGATGTAGGTATATCTCTATGCTTTGGGTTACGACATCTGGGATTCAATACATAGTGGATACACTAATATCACCACTGCTCCAAAAGATGCTGAAGAAAAGAAACTATATGAGAATAACTCAAAAGCAAAGAATGCTATCATGAGTGGATTAGTAGACAGTGAACTGGCAAAAGTCATAAGCTGCAAAATAGCAAAAGAAATTTGGGACAAACTAAAGAGCATTCATGAAGGAGACCATAAGATCAAGGAAGCCAAGCTACAAATACATCGAGCTCAGTTCGAAGCATTAAGGATGAATGACAATGAGAACATAGAGGGATACATGCTGAGGGTTAATGAAGTCACAAATGCGATGAGAGGTCTCGGCGATGACGTAAGTGACTCTTCTATCGTGAAAAAGGTATTAAGATCTCTTCCTCACAGATTTGATTCTAAAGTCTCAGCGATAGAAGAAGCAAAAAATCTAAATTTCTTTAGTATGGATGAGTTGCATGGTTCTTTAACTGCTTATGAGATGAGAATAGGAAGAGCTAAACCCACAGACAGAGAAGCGGCTTTCAAAGCCATTAAAAATAAAAATGCAAAACAAGAGCCTGAGGAAGAAGAGACATTAGATGAAGAAGAAGCAAACTTCGTTAGAAAACTAAAAAAGGGAAAAGGAAAATACAGAGGAAAGCTACCTTTTAAATGTTTCAACTGTGGAGGTGTCGGGAATTTTGTGACTAAATGTCCTCTGAATGAAAAGAACAAAAATGATGAAGGATCACACCAAGAGAGAAGTGATTGGAAGAAGAAAACAAACTTCAGAAAAGGCAACTTCAAAAAGAAAAGTTTCATCTCAAGGAATGCCAGTTCATCTGAAGACAGCTCTAGTGAGGATTCTGAAGAAGAAACAGGTGAAGCTCTTTTCATGGCATTTGAAGAAGAAAAATAAAAAAAAGGAGTAAACTGTGAGGTATGTGGTAAAAAATTTATGGCTGAAGTTGATATAGAATGTGAGTTGACCTCTACGCTTGAAGAATGGAAAATAGAGAAGAAAAAGAATAAGAAACTTTCAAAGAGGCTTGAGGATGCAAACGACATCATAACTAGTTTGAAAGTATAGACAGAAGAATACAAGAAGATAATCGAAGAGCTCGAAATTCAGATTACCATGAAAATAGATGTCTACTGCAAACTAGAAGAAGAGAATGTTGGTTTACGGATGCAGTTAGCAGAGTTGGAGCATAAAATTAGTTGTTATCACAAACGCGAGGAAAGTTCTATAAAATTGGATAAGATTTTAAATGACCAAAGACCTGCAGGCATCAAATTTGGTCTAGCTTTCGTCGAAGGAGAATCCTCAAATAGCTCTAAGGGTAGAAATGTAGAACCAGTAAAGAATGAAGATAAGAAACAGGTTGATAAAGGTAAAACGATTCATGCAAAAAAAGACGATAATGCCAGGCACGAAAAGAATGTTGATAATGATGGATTCACCAAGGTCATGCATCAAAGAAAGAGAAGATTCATGGCCCCTACAACAGCATGGCACAGACCATCACCCAGGTTCAATTATCCTTTCTCTGGTTTCTATTTTAAATGCAATGGCTATGGTCATAAGATTGCAGACTGCAAGTATAATGTAGGACCGAGAAATTTCACAAGTAGAAATGCTTTCTCACCTCTGATGAATTATGCAGTAGAATGCTTTAACTATCATAATTTTGGACACATTGCAAGAAATTGTAGAAGTGCATTTTCTTCAAACCATTTTCAGGAAAGAAAATTTCAACCAAATAGGATGAAACAAAATAGAAAACTTCCTAAAAAACATGCACGAGATATCGAAAAGGAAAATCAAAACTAGAGCCCAATACGGTAGTCAAAACAGAATGGAAACAGAAAGAGCAACTTAAGGAATCCCTGATAGTACAAACAACTTTCAAAGCATAGAATAAATATGTACCATGGATACTTGACAGTGGATGCTCAAGTCATATGACAAGTGATAAACAAAAATTTGAAAAGTTTCAAAAATATGAAGGTGGTTCTGTAAAGTTTGGGAATAATGATGGAGCTCAGATAGTAGGGAAAGGTTCAGTTAAGATTATTAATGGAAAAATCAAGTCTGAAGAAGTCTTGTTCGTGGATGGTCTAAAACATAACTTATTGAGTGTCAGTCAGATCTGTGACAAAGGACATGAAGTTGTTTTTAAGAAGCAGGGCTATGAAGTTAGAAAAACAAATAGTGGAAAATTGATAGCAACGGGGTCAATGACTACTGGCAACCTGTACATGCTTTCAAAGAATTCAGAGGGATCCTGTTTCATTGGTTAGGAAGAACAAAACTGGTTGTGGCACAAGAGGCTCGGTCATATCAGTTTTGATAATTTGGTGAAAATCAGCTCAAAAGGGGCAGTGAGAGATATTCCCACCATCGAGAAACCTTCAAACATCATTTGTGCTTCATGTCAGAAGGGGAAGCAGACTAGAGTCACATTCAAAACAAAAGAGTATAATACAAGCAAACCATTGGAACTGATACATATTGATTTGTGTGGACCCATGAGAACGCAAAGCATAAATGGTGACAAATACTTTATGTTGTGTATTGATGACTATTCCAGAATGACATGGGTATACTTCTTGAAGCAAAAAATAGAAGCCTTTGAAATGTTCAAGTCTTTCAAACACCACGTTGAGAATGAAACAGGAAAGAGGATCAAAAACTTAAGATCATATAGAGGAGGAGAATTCATTTCAGATGAGTTTACAGAGTACTGTGATAAATATGGCATTAGGAGACAGTTTTCAGCAGCCAGGACACCTCAGCAAAATGGTGTGGTAGAAATAAAGAACAGGTCAGTATAGGAAATGGCCCGGACTATGTTGACTGAGAGCAGAGTAGCAGACAAATTTTGGAAAGAAGCAGTCCATACAGCTATGTACATTCAAAATAGGTACATGCTGAGAACACATGAAAAGAAAACTCCTTATGAGTTGTGGTTCTACAGAAAGGCAACAACAAAACATCTCAAAGTTTTTGGCTGTAAGTGTTACATCAAAAGAACTGAAGACAATCTTGGTAAATTTGAAGATAGAGTAGATGAAGGTATTTTTGTTGGCTATTCACCATCAAGCAAAGCCTACAAATGCTACAACAAAAGGCTAAAGAAAATTGTGGACAGTGCCAGTGTTACATTTGATGAAGGTAGGGAACAAGTAGTTAGCAATGAAGAAAACTACCCAATTTATGAAGAAGTTATTGAAGGAGATGAGGAAGACAAAACTGAACAGAATCAAAAAATTGTCTCAGATGATTTAAGTTATGATTCAGAAGAAGAAAAAAATAAGAAATTCAAAACAGGCAGCTAGAAAAAATACCATCCTAGAGAGCAAATAATTGGAGACCCCACAGCTAGTGTGCAAACAAGAAGAAAAGTAGTAAGTAACTACTCTCTTTTATCCAACATTGAGCCCAAAAATATAGTTGAGGCAAGCAAAGATGATAGCTGGATGAAGGCAATAAATGAAGAATTAGATCAGATTGAAAAGAACAAAACTTGGGAATTAGTACCTAGACCTGCAAATAAGAATGTAATCGACACCAAATGGATATTTCGAAACAAATTGAATGAAGACGGACAGGTTGTTAGGAATAAAGCAAGACTGGTTTGTAAAGGTTATGCACAAGTTGAAGGCATTGATTTTGAGGAGACTTTTTCACTAGTGGCCAGACTAGAAGCAATCAGAATGTTTTTGGCCTTAGCAATCTATAAGAATTTCAGAGTTTATCAGATGGATGTAAAATCATCTTTCTTAAATGGGAAACTTGAAGAAGAGGTTTATATTGAACAACCGAGATGGTTTCCAAATTGGTGAAGATCCCAACCTTGTCTCGCAAATTAAAGAAAGCTTTATATGGCTTAAAACAGGCACCCCGAGCATGGTATGCAAGGCTAGACAACTATCTCTCTCAACAGGGGTTTAAGAAAGGTATGGTGGACGAAGTAATTGTATGTCAAAACAGAAGGTGGGCATCTCATTGTTCTTGTTGTATATGTAGATGATATCATATTTGGCAGCAGCAAAGATGAATCATGTAAAGACTTAGCAAATAAGATGTAGAAAGAATTTGAAATGTCTATGATTGGTGAACTGTCTTACTTTCTTGGGTTACAAGTTAATCAAAATGAGAAAGGCATATTTATTTCCCAAGTCAAATATGTGAAAGAGATGCTAAAAAGGTTCACAATGGAGGACTGTAAGCCAGTTAGCACTCCCATGGTGACAGGCTGCAAGTTAAGCAAAGATGACAAATCTCCACCTTTTGATCAAACCATGTATAGATCAATGATTGGAAGCTTACTATATTTAACAGCTACCAGACCAAATATTCTGCAAGAAATTTGCATGGTAGCAATATTTCAAGCCAGTCCCAAAGAGACTCATGTGACAGCAGTAAAAAGGATCCTTAGGTAGCTCAAGGGTACTATGGAGTATGGGTTATGGTATCTGCAAGGTAAAGACTTCACCCTTATTTCATATTCGGATGCAGATTGGGCAGGATGTGTTGATGATAGGAAGAGTACCAATGGAGGTGCATTCTATCTTGGTGACAAGTTGGTTGCTTGGCACAACAAGAAACAAGAGTCAGTTTCTTTATCAACAGCTGAGGCAGAATATATTGCAGCAACAACATGTTGTACACAAGTTTTGTGGATGAAACAAACTCTGAAAGATCTTGGTATTAATTTCAGTGAGCCAATATCAGTTAAGTGTGATAACACTAGTGCAATTAACATCTCCAAGAATCGATAATGCATTCACGGACAAAACACATTGCTATCAGATATCATTTTTTGAAAGAGAAAGTTGCTGAAGGTGAGGTTAAGCTAGATTTTGTTCCAACTACAGAGCAAGTAGTAGATATCTTCACAAAACCATTGCCCAAGGATGTTTTTGAATACCTTCACAATAAATTGGGAGTGGTGACCCTTCCCAAGAAGTGACTAGCTACAGGGATCACATTCTCAGGGGGAGCATTGAAGTATTTGTTTATCTTCTTGCTCATGTTCTTGTTTATTACTAAGTGTAATAAATTTTTCCTGAGAATGTTGTGCTTGGACTCAGGGGGAGTCTGCAGTAGCCCTTTGGTATTATTGTCAAAGGGGGAGAAGAGCTATAGGAAGCTATACATGTGTTGCCAACAATTCCAAAGGGGGAGATTGTTGAGCAAAGTGCAGCAATAGGATTGTCATTGTTGTCAACACAATCAGCTAGGTCATTTGATTCAGTGCACAGGAAGTTCAGATACTCAGAAGCTATTCAGATGTAGCATTCAAGAAGTTTAGAGATCTCTCAAAATATGGACAGTGTTTTTCCAAAACAACTTAAGTGGCCCACATGCAAAAATTCAAAGAAAAAGACAAGGAAAGTGTCGCGATATCGCGACATATTCAGAAAACAGGAAAAGCTGTCACGATTTCACGACATATCGGAGGAGAGAGAAAGTGCAAAGGAAAATGTCGTGATTTCGCAACATATCGAAGGAGAGAGAAAATGCTGGCAAAACTGTCGTGATTTCGTGACATATCGGAGGAGAGAGAAAATTGTAGAAAAACTATCATGATTTCACGACATGTTGGAAGAGAAGAAGGCAAGTTGAAAAACTGTCGCGATTTCGCGACATGTTCGAAGTAGAGGCACAAGCAAGGAAAACTGTCATGATTTCGCGACATGTTCGAAGAGAGAGGTGCAAGTAGGGAAAACTATCACGATTTCACGACAGGTTGAAGAAAAAGCGTACGGATACAGAAAGGGTTGTGATTTCACGACAGGCAAGAAAAAGAAGCCTACGATTGCAGAAAGTGTCACGATTTTGTGACATATTGAAATGACAATGTACGATTGCAGAAAGTGTCGCGATATCGTGACAGAAACAGAAAGCTAGTCTTCAATGGTAGAAGTGTCACGATTTCATGACAAAAGAAATGAAGAGTGTACGGAGACGAAAAGTGTCACAATTTCGTGACATGTGTTTTCGCTAGTGCAAATCGAACAATGAAGCAAGGCAGTGAAAGTGTCACGATTTCACGACATGTTTCATTTTTGCAGGCGAAAGGCAGAGAAAGGCACAAGACAGCGAAAGTGTCACGATTTCGTGACATGTTCCGCTTTCGCAGGCGAAAGGCAGAGAAAGGCACAAGACAGCGAAAGTGTCATGATTTCATGACATGTTCCGTTTTCGTAGGCAAAAGGCAGAGAAAGGCACAAGGCTGTGAAAGTGTCACGATTTCGTGACATGTTTCGTTTTCATAGTCGAAAGGCAAAGAAAGGCATTAGGTAGTAAAAGTGTCACGATTTCGCGACATGCCATGTTTTCGTTGGTGCACGCCAAGTAGAGTGTATGGAGGCCAAAAGTGTCACGATATCACGACATGTTGTGTTTTCGCGGCAACAGCAACAGGAGAGTTGCAGGGGCAGTTGAGGCCGATGAAGACCGATGTAAGCCGACGTAAATTAGGGTTTGCAGCCGACTAAGTTTAGGGTTTACAACCGACGATGATTAGGCTTTGCACTTGCATAATCAACCGACTAAAGTTAGAATTTTATCATGAAAATTTGGTTATAAAAGGAGGGCTATTTGGAGATTTTCAAGCATCGATTTTGTGTGAATTAATCCCGCAGTGCACAGAGAGCGAGTCATGTCGAATCAAGCTAAGTGCGAAGCAAGAGCGCACAGAGGGCAGAGAGCGCAAAGGATAGAGACGATCGTTCGGCTGTAACAACGCAGAGTGTGCGAAGCATGTGTGCAGAGGAAGCAGAGTGTGTAAAAGGTGAAGTTGATCATAGAGCTCGATTGCAGTAGTACAACAGATGCGAGTGTCTTACGAATAGTAAGCTATAGACCAGTCAGGGTCTTGTGAAAGCAAAGGTATTTTTTTGTAACATTTATTGATTCAGAATTGCAGACCAAGTTGTTGCTTGGCATCTAGAGTTGGTGCTCCTTTCTGTTGGTGCAGATAAATCAGGGGTTGGTGCTCCTTCCAGTTGGTGCTGGTAAATCAGGGGTTGGTGCTCCTTTCTATTGGTGCAGATAAATCAAGGGTTGGTGCTCCTTCCAGTAGGTGCTGGTAAATTTGTTGTAAAATTGATTGCTTTGCTAAGGCTGGATTTGGATGGGAGTCCAAGCAGTCAATTTTTGAGGAGTAGCCACATTGGTGAACCTCGTTAAAATCTTGTGTTGTGTGATGCTCTCTTGTTATAATTGTTGTATCTATTTTAAGTTTGCATTACTTCAGCATTAAGAATTACAGATTTAAGATTTTTATAAGCTACACTGATTCACCCCCCCTCTCAATGCCATTGTAAGTTTAACAAATAGGAGGAGCAAGCAATGCAGGAGTTGACAATGTTGGAAATTTTGGTGCAGATATTAGGGCTACATTAGGTAGATGAGTGATTTTTATTTGTATTTACTTTTGAGGCTCTACCTATGGGATTTCTATTAAAATTGGTATGGCATTCCTAGGGGGAGTCTGCCAATGGTTATTAATTTAATTTTTGCTACCACAAATACTTGATATATTTTTGGATATGTTAGCACATTATATTGGTGAATCATCAAGCTTAATTTTTAGTTGAAGAACCTAAGATAATAATAATATGTTTGGGTATTTGTTGACCTGATTTTATGTCAAACCCTTTACCAAGTTCTGCTAAATATGATGTTAAAATTCATTATTATCTCTTGTGGGTGCCTCTGGATAGTGGTGAACTAGGTTAAGAGAGAAAATGGATCTACTTTCTCATTGAATTCTTGCACTAATCTACTAGAAAGTTGTATTCAAGAATTGATACAACCATCCCAAAGAGTCCAGTACCAATGCAGTACATTTAATTTCATTGATATTATCAATAGCCTTATCATTATATCTTCATCATGAATATTTTGAATTGTATCCAATGATGCTACATATTGGTAGTGTTCATAAGTTATTTTTATAGTACTATCGTATGTTATAAAATCTTTAATAGTAGTAATAAAATTGAGATTCTGGTTTGGTAGATTCAGTGGACCTATATTATTCCAGTTTGGGAAATTTTATAGGGGTTGATTTTGAGCCATTTTTGTGGTTGCATTTAAGTGAGTTAAAGTAGGGGATGTAAAGTGAGTAGATACTAGAATTTCTATGGATATTATAGAATATGGGTATGTTGGGGATGATTGGGAGTTATTTCTTTTGAATGTTACAAGTGGTAACTCTACAAATATCAACGATTTTTCTAGTTTTTTATTCATTGCTTGAGTGAAAATAAGCTTAAAATATTATGGTGGGTGAGTTATCTTAGCTTAATAGGTTCAATGGTTTTGCTAAATTTTTAGGATCCCTTTTCACAACAGAGTCACTAGGTGAACATACAATCTTTGCAAGTGAGGTCAAGACTATTCACCAAAATCTTGAGTCCTTTAGGCGATTAAAACGGGATTAGTACAATTTACTCCCATTGAGTGTACTAGATATACTCTTAGTAGCATGGTGGATATATGATTATAAAGTGGGACCCTCATGTACCAATAGGCATGCAAAAAATTACTCTTGGTTCCAAAATCTACCTAAGTGAATGAGATGCTCCCTCAAGACTTTGGCCAAGAGTTTGGAAGGCTTAGAAATAAGTTTTTTTGAGTTAGCCTCTAGAGAAGGCCGGTTACTATGCCTAGATAATCTAAGTGGGATGTTGTAGACTAAAGTGAGAAATACAAATATTTAGCAATATAATCTAAAAGTGGTACATATTTGGTAATATAAAGAGACATGGTGTAGAGAGTCTTTGTTGGTCAAATATCTGCCTAATTAATAAACATTGCGTTTATGCGCCCTAGATATGACCAACATTGAAATGTTAGGGGAAAGAGATGTCCTTCGTGCCAATATCCAGAGAGGGTTGGTTCCCAAACTAAATACTAAAATGGTAAAATACTAGGAATGCAGGAAAGAAATTGGAAATAACAAAAAGAGATGGGAAATATGGCCATAGGCCAAAGTGCAGGACTGGTGTTAGACTAACTAGCAGGAAAAACCCTAGCACAAATTAGCATTTATGAAAGCAAACATAATAAAATAGGCTCAAAATATTGCCATAGTAACTATCAAAATGGTACTCCAACATTCACCTTCTCATTAGCAACTTTAAATCTAATGACAAGATTTAAATACAAATGCAAACCAGATAGATGAATGGAAATAGAAGAACAATGTACATAAAGTAATCACACATAAGACCACTCATGAATTCAAAATTTTGATGCCTTCTATTAATGCAGAGAGCTTAAAGAAATCTCTCACAAAATGTCTAACTCCTTTTACAATGAAATTTGCCTAGTATTTATAGAGGTTTTTGCCTCTTTCATTTAATACATATGAGAGAAGAATGTCCCGGGATCAAAGACATAATCAGCAAAATAATCCTTGAATTCTTCGAAAATCCATTCGCCTAGGGACCAAATTCTTGAAAATCTAAACTTTGGATGAAGGTGCGCATGTTAGGAGAAAACATTAACTACTTTGGATCGCTTCTGATACATTGGAAATCATGAAAGCCCATTTCTCTTTGCTTTCCTCTTCATGATCCACAAAATGGAGTAACTAAAGGCACCCTTTATTAAATACGAAATTTAGTGTCTTGACCAAATTCCTTTTCACTCGATTTATCTTTGCCCCGACATTAGCTTCGCCCCTTCGCAACTTATCAGGCGTGCACGATCTTAATAAACGTGTTTGCCCCTAGGAAAGGTGAACGCCATGTTCGTCCCTGGGGAAGGACGAACATGATATTTCATTGTCACAAGGAGATTCACCCATGGGAGGGGCAAACATGATGTTAGTTCGGACGCGTGGGCCATCAAATATTTCCAAGGCGTGTTCACCCCTAAAAAGGACGAATGACATGTTCGCACCTAAGAAAGGGAGAACACAATTCCATGTTTAGATAATTTCACCTTTATGCATTAAAAATAGATTCACCCCAAGAAAGGGTGAATGGGGCGTTTGCCCCACCTCAAGGGTGAACATAAATATATATGAAGATTTTTGCCAAATTTTCTCTGAAACTTATTTTCTTCACTCCTTTCGGATTTCAATGGATATTTCTTCTTGATTTTTACAAAGGATAAATTCAAAGAAGAATTCCTTCAAAATACATCATATTTTTACAAACCGAATATTATTCAAAGTATTACATATGAAAGTTAAAATATATACTATTGCTTCATACAAAAATTAAATTTTAGGACTTGAATAAATTTTTTCCAATGAATACAAAATGGCCAACATTTCTTGGTGACTCATGGGGTATCGAGCTCGCATGGATGCAAGCAATCCCAGGCCTTTATCCATTGGGTGTAGATTTCATACAGTAGATGTGATAATTATGGCTGCAAACATCTCATTTTATGGTGGCTGCCTATGCACACTCTTGTCTCTTTGCCTCTACTACAACTCTGAGCACTTTAGCATGTTTAGCCTCCTTCGTCGCTTTCGTCGCTGCTTCACGATCTGTCATCGCTTTCTCTTCTTGCTCTGTAATAATATCTGAAAGGGCCTCTTAAGTGTGAACAATATTATGCCAAGATTTGGTGGTAAATAAGCAATGAATGCTAAGAGATTCATAAACAAAGTGAATACCTTGCACATTCGTCAAGCTGAGGCACTTTGAACGCTGGGCCAATTCATAAAGAGATAGCTCCAAGCACGTATACTTCTCCATTAGAGGAAACACTTGCACTTTAGTAAGGGGCTCATCCAAGGTGTTAATGTCTATAGTATCTTCAATGAATGCACTCCAGAGCTCTTTTAATTGCTCCATCGGAAGAGGCTCACCCCATTCATCTAGGAAGGTAGTGAAGCCCAGCCGATCAATAGTCTCAAAATGAGACATCAAAATAGTATGCTCCCACTCAATAGTATTGAGGACAACCCACCCTTCATTTACAAGGTCCATGCATTGAAAATAGCTTTATAGGGTTACTCGCACTTGGGACCAGGCATAATCCATCTCACTGAGAGGGTGAATAAGCAAAGGTGTATTCAATAAAGCTTGTATCTTCATAGATGTCTCCATATAGAGCAAAAGTAACTCCTCCATAGAATCAATCGTTTGTTGACCAAGCTAGATATATATCTGTGCTTCCCATAAATACTACAACACCTTAATGGCATGTGTGGCTAAATTCATAGAATTTTGGATGGAGCGAAGGTGAATGTCTCTTACACTATCACGTGAAAATCTTGCAATAGGCACAACCTTGGCTTCAAGCTACTTCTTGAGTTATTATACCTATTGCTGAAGGTTATGCATTTCAATTCAAGCAACATCACGCTCCTTCAAGTGCACCTGGACTTGATTGTGCAAATACTCATTTTCAATGGCCTTTTTTTCTTCTATCACCTTGCTCTTGGCCAGTGCGCTTTCAAACTCTAGCACTTTATCTTGCACCTCGAAATATTTTTCTTTATAGTGCTCCCTATGCAAATACAACGAGCTCATATCTACTTGCATGTTACCCATTTTTTCAATGGGATCAATCCGTTTCAGATCTCCAGTGATGGTCTCAAAGACATAATCTTCAGGCTGCAACTTGCCTTGGGGTTTCTAAACCAGTGGAGTGAACGTTGTCACATGAGCCTCCTTGGAAATTGGATCAAAATCCACCTTCTTGATCAGTCGTACCAATGCCAAAGCTTCCTTTTCTTGCATACTCTTCAACCATTGGGAAGAGCTCAGGTGCGCTCGATTCAATTTTTCAATGTTTGACTCCTTGCGGGCTACCTGCACATTTGGAACAGTCTGCAACTTTAAAATATGATGTAAATGGGATAAAAAATTCTCAGCGACTAGGCCCAATGGACATGGATGACACGAATTGAAGTGGAGGAACAAATACGAGAATGGTGGAATGGAGAGAAAGGGTGGATGAAGTGGTAGACACAGGTGTGGCTACAGTTATGCTAATCCTAGATGGAACTTGTGCACTAACAACCATAATGGTAGAAGAAGTGACGACTGAGGGAAGGGGACAAAAAGAAAGGATTTTCCCTCGATGCATATGAACTAAAAGAAACGAAGGACAACGGAGCGAGAATGAAAGAAGGAGCAACAGTGATTTTAGAAATAGAAGAAGTAGAATCAGAAGAGGGAACCATGGAAAATTAAATAGAAGGAATACCAAAGGATGGGGAGATAGAAAGTGGAAGGGATAAAAATGTCATAGATGGGACCGAAGAAGAAATCACTATGTGCTCGATGAGAGAAAGGGAAGAAGAGGGAAAATATGACGTACCTTGGGGTGCAAGCACCACTTATTATATGGATGGGGGAGGTTGCACAACTACCTCCTCTTATTAATTTACCTCTTGTTCACCAACATTGAGGGCTATTTCCTCATTCATAATCTCAACATGAGAATTTCTAGAAAGTTGCTCCTCCTCCTCTACATTTGCGCTACTAAAGTAGGGAGATCAACATTGGGTGAAGAGTTCACTGCTAGTATAGAGGTGATTGTGGAACTTGACATAGCAAGAATCACAGTACCCAAAGACATGGGCGCTGTAACAGTGAATGTAGTGGCTGCACCAGTGCGAGGCCGTTTAGTTGCTTTAGGAAATGGAGGTGCCATCGACTGTCTCTGCTGCTTGGGTGTGGGAGCCTCCTCCTGAGGGTGCTTCATTATTTGAGACCGTATTTGGAAGACATATTGTTGTTGTTCTTATTCTTCTTCGTCCTTGGCTTCATCCTCAATCATAGGACTCTCCTCCTCAGGTTCGCTTTCGCCACTTTTGAGCTACTGAAAACTTTGCAGTAAAATAGTGGCAAAAGCAACGGGTTGATAGGACTCCACGAACCTATTGTAAACTTCAGAAAGCTGGGTATCAAGATTCAACCTATAAGCAGCATACAACTTCCTTCGATGAATGTGCATCACCCACCAGTTCATAATTTTCTCCTCCTTCCAATCAGGATTTGCTTCTTTGACAGTTGTGAACAGACCCGAAGGAGGAATATGTGTTGTATTCTTCTCTGGATTATACTTCGCTTCTTACTCATAGTAATCATGCCATGGAGGAAGGGAGGACATCTTATCTATATTCCAGTTCATGTATAGCCCATAAAAAATATTTCATCACTTTTGAATATCTGGGCATGGGCAGCAATGAAAGGTCTTCGCCTTAAATTCCAAAAAAAATTCAAGTGGGTCGTATCTCCAACACTACGACAAATCAATTAATCCTAGGTCCTAAAGCGCCACCATTAGAAGGCAATTTTGCCCAACCTGGTTCACTTCTATACTTTCAAACTTAAAAGGTATAGTACAAGTTGTCCTTTTTCCTCATCCAGAGTTGTATATGTCATTGATATAATCCATCTGGCATTCAACTTCCATTGCAAAAACACGTGCAGTAGCAAAATAAGGCAACAAAATTGGTTTAAATATATATCTAAAAATTTGAACAACCACACCTTGAGTGAGCAAAAATATGTTTCCCTTCTCCTTTGAAACATCTCTCAAGTCGCGTGACACTTGGTCACAACTGCCATAGAGCAATTCAATGGCAGGGCCCAAAAACTAGCTATTAAAGCTGTAGACAAATTCTTTCTTCGTTAACACTTGAGTCCACTTATAAACCAGCAGGAGCTCATTATTTTCACCTATCTGCATAACAACAATAAAATAAAAATATCGCTGCATCTAGAAGAAGAAGAACCATACCAACAATGAAGTGTACCAAAATGATCTGGACTTTCCTTCTTGTAATTTTTGCAACTGCGAATTGATTCTTCAAGAAATAAATTCGGCCCAATCAAAATAAATCGGATTTCCACCCTGCCTCATAGCAATGAGAGAATAAAATTCCACCCTGCAAATACATTGAGCCATAGCTGCCTGCCATTTGTGCACCGTTTCATCTGAGGGTAACCCAACAATCCAGGCAAGCATGGAATAGATGTCCTGGCACTTAAACTCTGAAAGAGGTTTGGGAAAATTCGAAAGCTTCCCCATCTGTGGCTCCTTGATGAGCTGAGTTTCCATGAATTATCTCATAATAACTATGGAAACATACCTATCCTCTTGCTCATCCGTATGAATTTTCTTGCTTACTGCATAACTCGGTGCACTCACCCCATAGGCAAAAGCCTCTCGTAACTTGTCTGATGTAATAGTAAATAGAATCTCTTTCCTATAATTTTTGACGGCCCTAGTAGAGGAGTCATAAAATTGTGCAATTAACTAAATAAGCTCGAGGTATGGGTGCACGGGTGAACAAAGATACCATGAAAGCTATGAATTGTGAGGTGTTGTGAGCCAACTATTGTAGGGAATCCCCTGACTCACTGTAGCTTCGACCTCTTTCCTCAACTGGTCAAATCCCTTATTCATGATAAAAAAATCACCAATTTTAGTCATTTTATCTTCATAGGGATCCAGGTCAACATAATCATTCTGCCAAGATTTCTTAGCCCTCAAACTTCTTTCTCGTTTTTTAGCTGGCTTCGCTTCTACAACTTCCTGCACCTTTTTTTGTTCTTTACTGCGTCTGCCCATATTGCTAGATAAAAATCTATGACACTTTTGCAATTTCCTACTCTGAGACTTCCAAAAACTCCTCTGCACTTCGAAACATAGAATACAAAGAAGCAAAAATTTTAAAAATAAGGAAAAAAAAATTTACCCTTTACCTCCCAGAATTTATAGAGGTGTTATCAACTGTTGCAGTAATTACAAAATTAGATGCAGGTGCATCTTCAAAGAGAAATATTCTTTGAAAACTTGCTCAAACGTCCTTTCCAAGGTGCAAAAATCCTCTTCTCTGATTCACCGTCGGATTCTCCTAAAAAATTGTGCCCTCTGCACTATGCAATCTTATAGAAAAATGTGCCCTGGCACCATAAGCTTGTTAGGGAAACCAACCATCGTTAATTACCCAATCATCAATCCTGACTGTTGCCTTGAAAAGCTCAATCTGAGGACCTTCCACATTTGAAAATGATTACTTGAATTTGGTGCCCACTATTTTCGATTATCGCCACGTAAACCTAGGGCAAATTAATTTTTCAAACGTGCTTTTGGGAATATCTTGTTCGGCAAAACCTTTCACACGCTTATGAATCCATGGGCGATTCTTGTCTTCATGCGAAAGTGCTCCTTTCCATGCAATGCATGTGTTTTAAAACTTCATAGCACGCCTCCCTTTTCTAAAAGCAGTTTTTCTAAAAAAAAAAAACAAAAGCAAACTTTCCTATGCTTTTTCCCCTTTTGTTCTTATCTTTCTTCCATTTTTTTTTTCATATATTTTTTAGAAAGCATCATGCACAATCTCTTTTTTTTGTTCTTTTTTTTTTTTTTAGAAACATATTTATACCTATGCAGAATTATCTAAAACACAAAAATATTTACATATATACAAGATGTTACCTTCGATTTGAAATTATGAAATATAAGCCTTTAGATGAAGGCCATTCACTGGAATAGGAAGCTCGTACCTTTCCATGTCACAAAGTTGAAATGCATTAGAAGAGGTGATAGCAGAAATTTGAAAAGGTCCTTCCCATATTGCATCGAATTTATGATGTTTTCCTAGATTTGATTTCTTTTCGTTCCATTTTAATACCAAATCGCCCACCTGGAAGCTTCGATCAGTTGTTATTTTCTCGAACCATTTCTTCATCTCTCAGCTTGTTCTATGAAAATATGATAAGCTCTCTCTCTCTCTCTCTCTCTCTCTTCTTCTAGTTGTAACAACTGTGCCAATCTTGCCTCCATAGGATTATTTTCTTCATTTTCATCCTGGAACATCTGCAATGTTTGGAGCATAGGAAGCTCAATATGGGTAGGAAGAACTTCTTTCGCATAAACCAAAGCATACAGGGAAGTTTTATAGACTTCTTCATTGAAATGCGGTCATCCCAAAGTGCCTGATTTAATAACAAATACCAACTTCTCTTATTGTCGCCCTTTATTATTTTTAGAATCTGAAGAAAATTTTGCTAGGAGATTCAACCAATCCATTCCACTGTGGGTAATAATTGGAAGAGGTTTTTAGGTAAATACCATATCTGCTGGCAAATTTTGTAATCTTGGCTCCAATGAAGGGAGTACCATTGTCAGTGACTAAAGAATCTAGTATGCCAAAATGGGTGATGAGGCTTTCCATAAAAGAAATAACAGTCACCTGATCTACTTTCTTGGTGGGTATAGCTTTCGCCCATCTGGTGAAGTAGTCTATCGTGGTCAAAATATATTTATGTTCTACAAAGAAGTGTGTATCAATAACTCCTATAAATTTGAGACCCTACTATTGAAAGGGCACTTCTACCTGGATCGGATGCAGCAATGATGCTCCTTTTCTAACTCAACCTACATATCTTTGATAACTGTCACATTGTTGGCTTATCTTGTGTGAATCGGTGAACAGAGTGGGCCAATAATACCCCTCTCAAATAATTTTTAGAGCCATAGGTCTACCTGCATAATACCCTCCTAATAGCCCAAAATGGAACTCTTCCAGAAATTTTCCCTTCTAAGAATCTTTTACACATCTAAGAAGTATCATCAATATTCTTATAATATAGTCCATTGGGCAACAATACATACCTGAGTGCCTACAATTTGAACCTTCGATGCTATGAAGGGTTAAGGCGGCTAGGACACCTTCTAGAAGTAAAATACTCAATGAGTTCCTTGGTCCACTCTTTGTTGCATGCCACACTATTCACACAAATCATGTCTTCACGACTTGTATCAACAACAACATTTTTGGCCAACTCTTAACACAGAGCATGCCCACGAACCAATTTCATCGGCTTGATATCTACATCATACTCCTGGATCTTTGAGACCCATCCAGACCTCTTATTACCCAGTTTTCCTTGAATTACAAAATTATGAACGTCAAGATGAATGATGTAAACCACAGTCTTACTCTAAGAAACAAAGTGGCAAAACTTCTTTAATGATTTCATAACTACATAAACCTGCTTCTCTATACAGTTGTACTTTTCATGGTGTGGTGCTATAACCTAGCTTAGAAAAGTGATAGGCTTTTCTTCGCCATCATCTTGTTTTTGTGTTAGCACGACAGCATAGCTCTCTTGCTCACCTACTGCATAAAGTATAGTCTTTGGAGTAGTTAGGGTTGATCAACACTGGGGCTTGAGTAATCCTCTTTTTGATTTCTTGAAAATCTCATTTCTTGGATTCTGTCCACTTAAACTCAACATTATTCTTCAAGAGCTCAGTCATGGGCTTGACGACTTGGGCAAAATCAGCAATAAACTTATGAATGAAGTTTATCTATCCAAAGAAGGACTGGAAGTCTTTCTTATTAGCTGGTAATGACAATTTCATGAGTGCTTCGGCTTGTATAGGGTCTATGGCCAATCCTTCTTGCGAAATCACATGGCCCAACAACTTACCTTCCTTGACCACAAAAATTGACTTCTTCGAATTTATGGAAATCCCAAATTCTTGACACTTCTTGAATATTTTCCTTAGATGGAAAACATGATCTGTTCTACAATGTGAAAACATCATCATATCATCAAGATAAATCACAATGATTTTATTTAGCAACTCACCAAAGGTGACATCCATGGCTCTCTAAAAAGTAGCACCGGCATTTGAAAGTCCAAAGGGCATCTGTTGGTAAGCGAATGTGCCCCACTTAGTTTTAAATGTTGTCTTGTATTGATCTTCATCCTTAACCCAAATTTTATTGTACCCAAAAAATCCATCGAGCAAGGAAATCTCTTAGCGCCAACCACAACATGAAGAATTTGATCTATCTGAGGCAGAGGATAATGGTCCTTGAGTGATGCCTAATTTAAATTTCGAAAATCAACACACAGACATATGTCCCCATTCTTATTTCTTACAAGAACTAGGTTTACCACCCAGGTGGAATTCTTAATAGGATAAATGATCTTCGCCTCAAGCATCTTCAGTAACTCTGCTTTCATGAGGACTTCGATCTTGGGATTAATAGGGTGTTTCTTCTACCGAAAAGGCTTAACTCCTTCTTGTAGCTCAATAGTGTGTTGAATCACATTCTTGTCGTATCCTTTCAAGTCATGATAACTCCATGCTACAATATCTAGATATTCGTAGCACATATTTCTAATGCCTTCAATCTCATCTGATTCGCAATCGATACCAATCTTGATGATCTTTCCTAGCTCCAACTATAATTCTCTATATTCTTTGGCATCGACCTTAATCCTATGTTTATCAGCCCTATCAATTTGACCAAATAAACTTTCTAGTGAAATCAAACCTCTAGGAATATGATTATTCCTTAATTGAACAATTCCTTCTTTTTCTTCCTCCACAAGAATTCTATCTTCTGCGCTGACAACTTCTTTGAGCAGAAAATTCACTATTTTCTCATCATTATCAAACACCTTCCAATAGAGGCTCTTATCTAGAATAGAAGGTCTATAAATCATCCTCGTCGTCTTGGGATTTCGGACCACTTACTCAGTAGGACAATAATTAGTGCCCAGGGAAGCTAAAATATCGGTATATCTATTTTGTTCTTGAGGAATCGCTTGAATATTCAAAGCTTTAAATGCTTCCAAAATATCCCACACTTTTTTGCGATAGCCTTCAAGTAATGTTGCTTTGACACACATCTATTTGTAACTTGATTAACTATAAGCTCAAAATTGCCAAAAATCTATAGCTGTTCAATTCCCAACTTTTTGGCCTTTTTCAAGCCAAGGCATAATGCTTCGTATTCAGCTGCGTTATTTGTATAGCTCCAAGTCAATATGTAGGAGTAAGTTTTTTGTATGCCTTCAGGGGAGACCAACACAACACCTGATTTCGCACCATTCTTACATCGAGCACAATCAAAGAACGACTTCCATAACTGATGTGAAACAGGTTTTTGGGGCTCAAGGACTTGCTCTTGGGACTTCTCTATGTTCTGAATTGAATAAGAACCAATATTTGTTCCAATAATAGCGTTAAAATCTGTCAGTAGAAACTCATCTTCCAAGTGAAGCTCCTCATGTTCTTCTTCAACCAGACCAACCTCTTCCAATTCTTCGGTCATCATGTTCATCGTGCCTGGGACTTGTTCTGCATCCTCTATCTTTTCAATATGAAAAGGGGAGGTCTTCTCATTATGAATGCGAATTCACCTACCCTTGAATGAAATCTCCAAATATGAATAATATAGGGAAATATAACCTCCCAGCTTAGCTGTAAATTCTCTTGAAAGGCACATGCTAAAGTAGGGCTCTAAATCAACAACCACGACTTCTTGGATGACAATAATCTATGGTATGCTATGGAGCACAATTGGAATGTCCTTGATTACTCCAACAGTCTTAACTGGCATACCATCCAACTGTAATACTCCTGGACTGCTCCTCGTATACTCCATTCCCATTACCTTGCATACTACCTTTGGCATGACAGTAGTGGTAGCACCAGAGTCGATCATACAATTATGCACGATCCACCCTTCCATTCTCAAATATAAGTAAAATGGGGGAGACCTATTTTTACCTATCACCAAAGTGGGGAGCGCTTGAGCCAAGACTATTTGCAAATGACCTTTCTTTTGGTCTTTGGCAGTCTTCAGAGATTCTTGCAACAAATCAATCTGCCTAGGTAATTGCAATGCATCATACAAGATAATCCTTGCTGGGATTTTCTTCATTTCTTCCACGAT
This sequence comes from Wollemia nobilis, assembly GCA_028583015.1. Classification (NCBI taxonomy): domain Eukaryota; kingdom Viridiplantae; phylum Streptophyta; class Pinopsida; order Araucariales; family Araucariaceae; genus Wollemia; species Wollemia nobilis. The sequence goes on from JAQPPZ010000049.1 coordinate 4,737,062, forward strand.
ACTGTAGCTATGATCAGGTGAGACCTTTTCTTATATGGGTCACTCATACTTATCTCGATACTACTGCTTAGCCTCTACTCTTTGCCTTTTTGTCAACGAAGGATACTTGAGTCTTTCCTTAGCTTGCTCTTTTGTATCACTAGGGACTGGAGTAGTGGCGATTCATTGCGAAGTCGAAGGCTAAGCTTGTGCTTGCCTAGGTGATGGATTTTTTGACTTATCAACATCAGGAATCTTTATCGGGGATGCCTGCTTCTCTTCCTGTGCTTTTGGAGCTGCAGGTACTTTCAAAGGTTGCAAGTCTGTAGGATCAACAATCACTGGCCTCTTTCCAAACCTAGTGAGGACTAAAAATTTCTTTGGAGATGGCACCATACAATTATGCTCCACTTCTCGAATCATATTAACTTGCCCACCCAAAGAACTTTCTGCTAATGTCTGAACATAGTTTAGATGCACCATACATGTATCTTCACCATGAGGATCATTACATGTAGAACATAAATATGTCCTTTTGGACATATTAACCTCATCATTTACTTGCATCATGGTGTTTTTCTTAGGTTCCCTGCTGGTAGATGCTTGCTCTAGGGTGATTGGTGGAGTCTGAAACCTTCTTGATCGAAACTCAGCCTCAGCTTGCTTCTTCCTCACAGTGGTAAGCTCATTGGATATCATCCTCAAAGCTGCATTATTGGATTTTACTTCTTGTAACAAGGTCGTGAGGGGATCTATACTGGGTGACAGAGTTGGTGCTAGTGATGGCAAGGGTACTTGCAACATGGGTAAGGGTAAAAGGGTTGGAGGTACTAGCAATGTTGGAAAAGAAACGGATGAAGGCTATGATGGTACTGGAGGAATGGGAAATTATGGGAAGCTCATAGAAGATGACTACAGGATAAGGATAGGAGCTACTTGAGGGGAGTCTGAATTCCATGAAGGGACAGGATACATCGATGGCATAGGCTACAAAAATACATTAGAGTAAAGATATTGTGGCATATAAGAGAGAATAGGCATCGTTGCCTTCGAAGAAAGCCTACCTACAACAATCAAATCTGATTCAGCATTTTGAGCTTGTGTATAGAGATCCAAAAATGTGGTCACATTGGCCTTGTGCACCACCATACTGTTGTGGCTACTCCACAACGAGCCCCAAAAAATTGGGGACCCACCTTTTTTTGTTTTGAAAGTTCGATGTTTGCAGTTTGTTTTAAGGGTCTATGCCTTTGATTTATCGTGGGTTGTGCAATTGTTGTCGGTTCTTGTTGACAATATTTTATTGTCGATGACTTTTTCTTGTCAACGATATTTTATTGTCGACGACCTTTTCTTGTCGACGATATTTTATTGTCGACAACTTTTTCTTGTTGACGACTTTTTCTTGTCGACGATATTTTATTGTCGACAACTTTTTCTTGTTGACGACTTTTGTCGTCATTTTCTTGTCGATGACTTTTGTCATCATTTTCTTGTCGACGATATTTTAATTGTCGACGATATTTTCTTGTCGACAATATTTTATTGTCGACGTTTTTTGTTGTCGATGACTTTTATCGTCATTTTTGTTTATGACAACTTTGTCGTTATTTTTTTTTGTTTTTAGCAAGTTTATTGTGAGTGTTGGTGTTTCTTGTCATGGGTGGTTCAGATAATGAAAACAACAAAATAATAATAATAATAAAAAATATATAATATATATATATATATATATATATATATATATATATATATATATATATATATATATATTCTATATATAAATTTAAAATTTAAAATAAATAAATTAGAGGATTTTTCATCATTTAAGCTTCAGTTTAATGGTGGTCATGGTGTTGATTTCTAATATGTTAATTTGGTCTTTGCAGGCAAAGTATGGAGTTGTAATAAGGTCAAACGTTCGTATGTAAGGTTTTCGCTGAGACCTTCGACGCTAAGAAGAACATCGAGGACGAGGGTGACTTGGCGACCAAAGGTTGGTTTGCTCTTCGTTCGGGCATCCACGCGGTCAACAGTGGAGGATTCCAATAATAGGCAGACGAGAGGCACCACCGATGCATCTTGGCAAACACGATTGAGGTGAGTTTGGAGACACGGTAGTAGTGGGTGTTCTGAATGGGTATCATTAACCAAGTAAAGACCAGGAAACAGTTCTCAGTTCAAAAGGCCAAAGTCTGTAAATCCTCAGAGATGGCGATAGCATTTGGTAGCTTTGACGAAGCTTTTAGGCTAGAGTCCTTCAAGACTTACATTGCAGAGTTTATTTCCACTTTGCTGTTCGTCTATGCTAGCGTCAGATCCCCCATGGCTTTCGATAAGCTGACGTCGGATGCATATCTCACTCCCGTCGGCCTCGTGGCGGTCGCGGTGGCACATGGGTTTGTACTCTTCGTGGCGGTCTCCATCGCGGCCAACATCTCCGGCGGCCACGTCAACCCGGCGGTCACCTTCGGGCTCACCTTGGGCGGCCACATCACCATACTCCGGGGGGTGTTCTACTGGATTTCTCAGCTTCTCGGCTCCACCGTTGCCTGCCTTTTGTTGAAGTTCACCACCGGCGGATTCATAACACAACACAACAGCGATGCAGCGATGGACCCCACGCGGTCAACATGTGGAGCAGGCTTGGAGCAGAGCATCGTTGATAGAATTTGGGCGTTACACGGTAGCGACATCATCTACAGCGTCGGGCGAATAATTAACGCCAAAGCAGACAGGCCCACACAGCGATGATGTGGCCAAGCTCGGTGATAAACAGCGTGTCCAACCAGGGCACTGATAAAATTTGATGAGGTTTCGACGGATGACACAGACGGGCCTGCGTGGGAGGTAGTGTGGTTAATTGAGGTGGATGGTCCATCGGATGCTATGAAGGCAATAATCAAACAATGACCCCTAAAGTCATAATATTGTCTACCTATTCACGACGATTTCACACCCGATAGGTCTGACAGTGGTCAGCAACGGTCAGTAAGGATAAAACCGTTCTGACTACATACGCAGAGAAACAATAGAGCCATTAGGGCTAAGGGTCGGCCTAATCGAAACCCTAAAATACCATCAATAACCTATATATCCTTAAGCACACAACAGGAGTACGGTTGATCCGCTGGGTTGAACGTAATAGCATTCGTCGAGAAGCCGCAGGTCATAGGAATGGATGGCGTAGATTGAAAGGCCGCCGAGGACGTCGAGGCTGAGGTCAAAGCGAAGCAGGGAGGTTATACCGAGGCTGCGGAGGTGTCCATCAAGCGTCGAAAGACGTAGAAACGTGGCAGCCAGGGTTGTACAAGAAATCATGAGGTTTGAGGCATCAAAATTGTTATTTTTATTATGTTATGTATATTGTATGGGAGGCATAAGTCTAAGATTTTTTTTATCATATTATAATATAGTATAGTGGGAGGTATAAGGTGTTTATTGAAGGTCAATTTTTTATTTGTATTCTTTATATTATAATATAAAGATAAAGGGAACTATAAAGTGGTCTTTATATTTTATTTTGTTATATATTATAATAAAGGCCACATGGGAGTTATAAGGGCACGAATGAATGTTTATTTTGTTTTTTATTTATAATGTTAAAAGAGGAGTAATAGGCAAATATAAACAAGATGATTTATTTCTTGTTTTATTTGTATTTATTTTAGCATCATTGAACATGGGAAGTTGAAACGGAGGGATTTTTGCATCCTTTAAAAGCCCAATGAAGCCATTTGAGAAGGGGCTGGAAATTGTAAAAAAAAGACTATTTTTTAGAATAAAGGAGCTTTTATTTGGCAAGAGCAACTTTTGTGTGTGAAATCAAAAGGAGACTGAAACTAAGACTGTTGTTATTTCTGTAAACCTTTCCTTTGCATTATTGCTTCTTGTATCTATTCGTTTATGCCATAAAATGGGTTACGATAGGTGAATGATAGAATGATGCAATTATTTGTTTCCTTAGAGTCTTGCATCTGATCTAATCTAATTGTGTTTATGTTGCAGGTCAGTTAGGTCAGGTTGTTTTAGAATTTCATCTCATAACTTGGGGTTTTGCAGGGAGGAGATTGCTAACCAAATTAATGTTTTGTTTTGGTTTTTCTAGCTAACTTTTGTAAATAATGTTTCTGTTTTATTTTTCTGATATTTAGATTAATCTTATCTTAAAAGCTGCTTTTCTAATTCTGGTCCATTCCAAAAATTTTGCATTTGTTTTCATTCTATTCTGGTCCATTCCAGAATTTCTGCTAATTGTTCTTTGATTCTGGTCCATTCAAAAAAATTTTGCATTTGTTTTCATTCTATTCTGGTCCATTCCAGAATTTCTACTAATTGTTCCTTGATTCTGGTCCATTCTAGAATTTTTGCATTTGTTTTCATTCTATTCCAGTCCATTCCAAAATTTATGTTCATAAATAGTTCATTTGTTGCCATCAATGATCTAAGTTATAAAGAAGGTAAATAAATCTGCCAAGAGTATGCTCTGCATCTGCGCTTGAGAAAGTGATCTGCTCGCACCAAAAATTGGAGGGTTTGTTTACAGATCTAGTGTTTTCCAAAGAAAACCAAGGATTAATAACGGAGAAGAGAAAGTTGCTTCTAGATACACTTCTTTAATTTAGATTTTTTATCCTTGCATCTCCAAACACCTTCATCTAATTTTCAGACAAAATATGGGTTTAGGAGGGCTACTAATTCCAAATGCACATTAAGTCAGATCAAGTGAATGAATCCTAACTTTCTAACTTACTAATTTTTTTCTAACTTTACTAACACCAAATGCTAACATAGGGATAGTGGAACACTTTTAAATGAAGATAAAACGAATCCTCTAACTCTAAAAATTAACCTCATGTTAAAGGCACAGATCTTAAAATAAAGTGGCTTATACCACACACTTTCTCATTTGGAATATTTTTAAGCTGAAGATAAAAGAGGTTACTAACTGGGTTTCGGGTAGATCACTTTAATCTCAAAAAAATTAAATGAAGCTATTTGCGCATTTGGTTGTTTTAATGGATTGTGATTGCAAAGTACTTGTTTGAATCATTAAAGGCCCCTTGTTAACTGTTACTTGCATGGTTTAAGTTATTCTGGTATACATTCATTTATCTGCTTTAGTCTTGATTGATTACTTGCAAATGAATGTTTTTCACAAGAACCTTGGAGAAATGAATAATGCTACTTAATTTCTTTGCAAGAGAGAGTTTCATGTTTGATACTCTAGTTGTGGTGATAATTTTGCTATAGGGCAAAATATTCACTCAACACATACTAATATCGGTACTAAGCACTCAAAGATAATAAAATATTGCTTGCTCATGGGTTGGTTGCAAACCATCTGGAACCCTCTACCAGCTTCGCGCAAATAAAAATTTAAAATCTACAAGTTCCTCTTGCAGATGTCTTTGAATCGAGGTGAACTGGTGCAACATAGAATATGGATACGCTTGCTCATGGAAATTATTAATCAGCAGTTCTTCTAATTGATCCCATGAGGTAATGGTACCAGGCTACAAATATTAGTATCAATACAAAAATTTCCCTCTTAATGACAAAAACAAAAGTTTTATCATCACATCGTCATCAGTTATATCATGAATAGTTGCAAGAGAGGCCACGTCTTGGATATGCTCATATGTAGTTTTTCCAGTACCATCATATTTGGGTAAAGCCTTCAGAGCAGCTTGACGTACAGGATTTTGTGCCTGCAAATTCAGTTCTCCTGAGCTATTCCAAGCCAAAAACTGCCTTGGAAGTTGTTGTTGATGTGGTGGAGGATTATGAGCCATGTGAATAGGAATATGGGGAGTAGGCTATAGGGTTCTAGTGGTTGTACTAGGCAAAGGCTAAGGAAAACTGGTGGTAGTACTTATAGGACTTACAAGAGTGAAAAAAACACCAGCTAACTGGGAAGATGAAATGGATGGTATGGATGGGATATGAGGAAGTGAAGACATCCATTGAAAAGTGGCTATTTGAGGATGCTCTCCTAGCCTTTGAATGTCTAGTTCATAAAATCTAATATGATTATCAAGATTCTTGGCTTTTGATATTGTATTCATGAGAAACAACTTTTATCGTCCTCATGCTTACGAAGTTTTGGATAAAAATTGAGTCGCCAGATGTTCTAATCTCAAGTAGGAAGGCGAACACCAAACCTAGTGCTATTGAAAGTGGAACCTTGAAGGTCCCACCAGGCGTGCCAAAAATTGTTGGTCAAAATTTGCCTAATCAATAAACATTGTGTTTATGCACCCTAGATATGACCAACATTGAAATACCGAGGAAAAGAGATGTCCTCCATGCCAATCTCCAGAGAGGGCTAGTTCCCGAACTAAATCCTAAAATGGTAAAATACTAGGGATGCAGGAAAGAAATTGGAAATAGCATAAAGAGATGGCAAATATGGCCACAGGCCGAAGTGTAGGACTGGTGTTAGACTAACTAGCAGGAAAAAACCCAAGCACAAATTAGCATTTATGAAAGCATACAGAATAGAATAGGCTCAAAATATTGCCATAGCAACTATCAAAATGGTATCTAGAATTCACCTTATCATTAGCAAATTTAAATCCAATGAAATAATTTAAATACAACAACAAACCAGATAGACGAATAGAAATAGAAGCACAATGTACAGAAATTAATCACACACAAGACCACTCACGAATTCAGAAGTCTGATGCCTTCTATTAATGCAGAGATCTTAAAGAAATCTCTCGCAAAATGTCTAACTCATTTTATAATGAAATTTTCCTAGTATTTATAAAGGTTTTTGCCTCTTTCATTTAATACATATGAGAGAAGAATGTCCTGGGATCAAATACATAATCAACAAAATCCTCCTTGAATTCTTGGAAAATCCATTCACGTGGGGAACAAATTCCTAAAAATCTAAACTTTGGATGGAGGTGCGCATGTTAGGAGAAAACATTAAGTTCTTTGGATCGCTTCTAATACATTGGAATTCATGAAAGCCAATTTCTATTTTCCTTCCTCTTCGTGATCCATAAAATAGAGTAACTAAAGGTGCCCTTTATTATATACAAAATTTAGCATCTTGACCAAATTCCTATTTGCTCAATTTATCTTCGCCCCAACATCAGCTTCACCCCTTTGCAACTTAGTAGGCGTGCGTGATCTTAATAAACGTGTTCGCCCCTAAGAAATGTGAATGACATGTTAACCCCTAGGGAAGGGCGAACGTGATATTCATTGTCATAAGGAGTTTTGCCCATGGGAGGGGCAAACGTGATGTTCGTTTGGGTGCATGGGCCATCAAATATTTCCAAGGCGCGTTCGCCCCTAAAAAGGGCGAATGACACGTTCACCCCTAATAAAGGGTGAACATGATTCTATGCTTAGATAATTTTGCCTTTATGCATTAAAAACAGATTTGCCCCAAGAAAGAGCGAATGGAGCGTTCGCCCCACCTCAAGGGCAAACATAAATATATATGAAGATTTTTGCCAAATTTTCTTCAGAACTTATTTTCTTCACTCCTTTCGGATTTCAATGGATATTTCTTCTTGATTTTACAAAGGATAAATTCAAAGAAGAATTCCTTCAAAATACATCATATTTTTACAGACCGAATATTATTCAAAGTATTACATATGAAAGTTAAAATATATACTATCGCTTCGTACAAAAATTAAATTTTAGGACTTAAACAAAAATTTCCCAATGAATACAAAATGGCCAACAATATCATAAACTAAATTTAAATCAAACCACCTAACAAAACAACCTACTATTCTTATACATTCAAAACATTTATCATTATAACTCTAAGCTATTGCTAAGTCATTTCAAAACTATAACGACAAATAAAAGTAGAAATTTAGAATGCAAAATAACTATAGTAGAATTACCCATTCTTGCCTTTAACATAAAATATTTAGCCATTCAGTAAGACATACATACATTTTTTGCACAAGAAGTTAGCAAGAATCTAGACAACATCCAATTCCCATTCAAGAATGTGTATAACCTCAATAAATATAATCATGCCAATTGTAAAAACCAAAGATATGACCCTTAGAATGGCTTACATTTGGGTATAAATAGATTTACAATTACAATTGGTTATTTTTCATTATAATTCAAAGAGTGGATTGTATGTCTGACAGGTTGTTGCAATGTGCATGCTTATTCTGTTACAACTAATTTGACATCATGGCATTGATGTGGTTCATTCTTGATTCATATAAGGAAGTGGTGGTTATTGTGTCTTCAGTTGGTACATAGGATTCTTTGACATGTTCATTGTGCTTTTAGCTACCCCCACTACCTTCCTAGTTGTAACAACATAGGTGTCAGCAAAATACGCTTTTGAGTTTATTGGGATTATATAATAATAGATTCACTTATTAGGAGCACATTTAGGTAACATATTGCATGCTTCTATTGGATTACCTTGTTAGTTCTATCAATTTATCGAATATCGGACTCCTTTTTTCTTTCTACAAAATATTTCCATATCCCATGCTAACATTAGCATTTAAAATTATCTAATATTCTTCTGATTCCTTTACTTGGTGAAGCACATTTATAGTCATTGGGAGCAATTCTTACCTTATAATTTTCTATTCTATTGCTTCATTATGCTACGTTTTTATAGTAATTTTACTGACATCAATACATAAAATTGTTTGACATTCTAGGCTACCTTATTCGATAGGCTAATCTATTGTGTTGAATGTCAAAATTACATAGTTGATTTCTTTATTGGAGAAGCCAAATTATTTTCTACATTAAGATAGATATATTACTCTCTCTTGTTGACATAAGCATCATTGTCTGCTCAAGATATTGCATGTTGAACTTCATGTTTATATTGCCCTTATGCTAACATCAATACTTAAATATTCTAGATCATCTTAGGAATGTCCAAAATATAGAACTTGTTTCGGCCATATTTCACTCATCTAGAATTGGATTGAGCTAAAATTTTTAGGGTAGATGCCTAGAAAACCCTGGAATATCTCCAAAAAAATTATATCATTTAGAGGAATACATATCCTAGCACATCCCTACGTGTGAATAAGATTTATGGCAAACGACTGTGCGAGGGTTTTGTTTGGGTTGAGAAATAACAGAGGTGATGGCAAGTGAATGAGTGGTTTTAGATGATAAAATAACTTTAGGGGGTGATGTAAAGGTTGTAATATGAATTTTCAAGTATCTATAGGTGGATCTACCCCTCAAAACTCATCAAAGATAGGTAATGCATGCGACAGTGAGAAAGCGGACCCAAATTCATAATTGGATGGCATAGGATTTTTAGGGAATACGAAACATTTTCGAGGAAAATACCCTCCAAAAAATAGAGCATGGCCCCCAAAGATATTTTTCTCCCTTGCTCACCTTTCTAAAAAAGTGAAAGGGTGGTAGAAATCTATTTCCAAAAAAAGAAATATCAACACCTTTATTTCCAATGGTGAATATATGGTTATCCCTGACGAGACCATGACTGAATATATTTTTCTTGAGTCCCACACTATGGTTGGGAATATTTATTGGATGTAGACCTGATATGGAGTCCATACGGTGGTGAAATTTTTCTAAGTGGAGACCCCTAGGTAACATGGATCTAGTTGCCCTGTCTCAGGATTTTTTTTGATCCACCTTAAAAACTAGGATGATGTCTCTCAAATTATCATAGGTGGGCCCTAGTTTTAAGGTTGGAAAAGTATTTTTCTATGGAAGTGGGGTGAATATTTCAACCCATAAACTCAAATTATTAACTATGCTCATATATGGGTTTGTATTCCAAATTTGCCTATCCAGTTCTGACATGAAGACATCTTGCATGGTATTGCTAAATCCATGGGAGAATTAGTAGCTATCGATCCTATCACTAAAGCTAAGAATCACATGATTCATGCAATAATATGTGTTAAGGTAAATTTGGATTCTCAACTATCAACCTGTATTAACCTGGTCTACGACTTACATCGTAAATGCCAAGCTATTGAATATGATAATAAGCCCACTTTTTGTATTGAGTGTCAGAATCAAGTTCACCTCAAAGGTTAGTGCCCATATCTCAAACACTCCAAAGAAATGGATAGATCCAGGTCCTATGTTGGGCATCCAGGCGATAGGTGCCAAGGATATCAGAATCACTCTAGGTCTTACCAAAAAAAGAATCTAAGTTTGGCTATTCTTAAAGGGAGGCAAGTTGCAGTTTCAGATTTGGTGGATGACCAAGCTAAGGTTAGTTCTCCCTTTTCTTACCCTAAAAAATTTGGTGTATTAGCTAAAAAAATTATTTCTGAGTCTGCTCCCTTTGATGAAACCCTATTACATGAGTTTGTACCCCTTGGACCCGTTATTACTATCCAAGGGGAAACCCACTCCCCATCAAGATCTGGACCTTCCCATATTACTTCTAAACCTCCGCCTACCCCCAAAAGGTATATTGAAATTTTTAGTCCTACTCCTATAAATACTGACTCTAAAAGTTGTAACCCTAACTCAGCCAAACCTGAGTTCAACTCTATTAACACCAGAAGTTACAAGAAAACCTCTATGGATATTGATAATGAGAAAAAAGGGAAGACCTTCAATAAATGATCAAAAAAATAAAGAAACAGATAACGAAATTGCCAATGCCATTTAAAAATATATTTTCCAGGATCTTTTAAGTCAGGAGAAAGATGAATAAAAAAGATCCAAACCTCCCTTACAGCAGTCAAAGGGAGGCAAAAAAAATTCCAAAATTTCTAAATGAGGATCCTCTCATGGAATGTGAGAGGCCTCAATAGTGCTATCAAGCAGAGACTTGCATGCACTTTGAGGAAGGAATAAAGGCCCACTATTATGATTATGCAAGAAACAAACATTGACCAAAAAAAATCCAAAAAATTGCTAAATATATTTGGAAGAATAGTGATTTCAATTTTAGCCCTGATCAAGGCACTTCAAGGGGATTAATTTGTCTATGGTATTCAAATAAATTTGAAGGTCAAATAATATTTTCGTCAGAAAAAGTTGTCAACATTTTGTTCCATTGCAAAAACAACAATTATTCATGGGTTTTATCCAATTTTTATGCCTCCAACAGTATAACCAATAGAAATACCTTATGGGATACCTTGAGACACATGAGGAATGCTTTCAAAAAAATTTCATGGATCCTTGCTGGAGATTTTAACTCCCATATTTTCCCATTAGATAAGCAAGGGAGAACTATCACTTCATCCAGAAGCATTGAAGAATTTCATAATTTTTTAGCTGATAGTGAATTAATGGACATTCAAGTTAAAGAAGCAAAATACACATGGAGCAACAGGATAGTTAGGGATCAACATATCCAAGTTAATATTGATATATTTTTTATTTCTTAATAGGCTATTCCTATTATGGATGATGCTAATCCCATTTCTCTCTCGAGAGTTGGCTCTGATCATTGTCCCCTTTTGTTTGAAGCTGACAAAGGCCTCAATTTCAAGATTCCTTTCAAATTCAAAGTCATATGGACACAACATCTTGATCTTCGTAACTGAATATTTTATTGGTGGTAGCAAGATGTTTTTGGGTCTTTCATTACTCAAGTTTCCCATAAACTCAAGGTTGTCAAGGAAATTATCACAATCTAAAATAGGGACATTTTCAGTAATATTTTTGAAAGCAAAAAGCAGATTATAGATAAAATAAAAAGCATTGAACAACAAATACAAAATGGCCAGTTGAGTGACCAAATCAGAGTTGAGGAGAAATTTTTTTTAGAAAAGTATCATAACATTTTGGGTAAAGAAGAGATTTTTTGGAGGCAAAAATCTAGAGCCCTTTGGATTAAGGAGGACGATTCCAATACAAATGTTTTCATGCTTCCACCCTTAAGCATAGAAGTTCAAAAAAAATTAGAGAATTGACCAGAGGTGATGGCTCCATTACCAGGGATATTTTTGAAATTTGAGATGAAGCCTTTTTTTTTTTAAGATCTCTTGGTACCCATCCCCAAAATTTTGATCGGGCCAAGAATCAATTACTCAATCACATTCCTACCCTGGTCACTCCAAAAATGAATTTCTCGCTCATAAATCCTCTTTATTTAGATGATATCAAGCAAGCTTTATTCACTATGCACCATGATAAAGACCCTGGGCTTGATGGTTTCCCCCCTTGGTTTTTTCAAACCTTTTGGGACATTATTGGGAAAGATGTGTGTAAGGAAATCATTGAACTCCAACATACAAAATCCATCCCTAGAGTTATTAATTCTACCTTCATAGATCTTGTTCCTAAAGGTCCTATGTGCAAATCTATGGTGGATTTTAGAACCATCAATTTGTGTAATGTGATTTATAAAACCCTAACCAAAGCTATGGCATCCAGAGTGAAATAAAATTTTCCCCAAATCATAGATCCCTACCAAGGTAGTTTGGTATGAGGAATATCTATAACTGATGGTATCATAACTTTGCATGAATTCCTCCATTCTGTCTCCAACAAAAAAAAATCTACCCTGGTTCTTAAAATTGATATGAATAAATCTTTTGACAGGGTCAATTGAGAGTTCCTGCTTGCTATCCTTCTCAAGTTTGGTTTCCATAGAGAATGGATCAAACTTATTCAAGGTTGCATTTATAGCCTCTGGTTCTCAGTGTTAGTCTGTGGGTCTATAACATGTTACTTCCCAAGCAATAGAGGGCTTAGGTAGGGGGATCCCCTATCACCTATTCTCTTCATTATTCTTGTTGAATACCTTGGAAGAGCTCTCAAAGCTACTTGCTTGGATGGCACAATATCTGGTATTCAAGTTGCTTCCATCATGAGATCCTTTTCTCATCAGTAGTTTGTAGATGATACTATATTAGCCACCCATGCTTCAGTTTGGGAATCAAATTCAATTAAAGGTATTTTAGATATCTACAAAAAGGTTGTAGGGCAAAAGATAAACTATGCCAAGAATAAAGTTTTCTTTCTCAACACCTCCTATCTAGATAAGTCAATATTTCTCATATTCTTTAGTGTGTCATATATGAGCTTCCAACTATTTAGTTAGGGCTTATCCTATTCACTAGTTTCTCCGAAGATTTTATGTGGAGCAATGTTATTGAAATAATCAATAAAAAACTTGCAAGTTGGAAAAGGGCCTTCCTATCCCAAGAAACCAAAGCCACTATCACTATGGTCTATCTTCAAATTATTTCTATTTATTTTATGTTAGTATTCAAAGCCTTAGTTTATAACAAAATTGAATAGATTCAAAAGAGATTCCTTTGGGCAGGTTCAAAGGATAAAAAAAGTTTCATCTGGTCAGGTTTAAATATTTTCTTACCCAAAATTCAGAGAGGGTTGGGTCTTAGAAGAATTAGTAATATGAACATGGCATTGTTGGCTAAGCAGACTTGGAAGGTGTTTACCAATTGCAATATTGAATGGGTTTCCATCATCAATAAAAAATACACTCACATATGGAATTTTATGGATGAAAATATTCCTAAAGTTGGGTCCACCTTCTGGAAATCAATCCTCTAGACTAGACCTCTTATTCAAAGGGGAACCAAATGGTAGCTTGGAACTGGAAATAGAATAAATTTTTGGTCAAATAGGTGGATCTCCAATCAAATTCTTAGTGAGAACAATAGAGTCTCAATGGTGCAACCTTTGCTAGATACTCTCATAGGTAGAAAGGTGGTTGATTTCATAGACTCTTCAGTCCAACCCAAAATATGGAAAGAGATCCACATTGTAAATGTTGATGCCCAAATTTCAAATGTTGTCATAGAATTATCAACATTGCTAAGGGCAACTGTAATTCCATCTAGTATGTCTCATGATACCCCTTTCTGGAAAAAAACTGACTTTGGTATTTTCCTATCAAATTTGCTCATCTGTTGACTTTCACTCCCCAAAATTTTCTCATTCCTTTTAATAAGGTTTGGCTTAAACACCTCATACCTAAAGATATTTTATTTTCTTGGTTGGCCATCCAAAACAAGATCCTCACTACTGATAATATCATGAAGAGAGGGATGGTTATTCCTAATAGATGTCATCTTTGCTTGGCAGTCCAAGAATCTATCAACCACATATTTATAGAATGTTCTTTCTTCCACTCTACCATGGATCATATCATGTCCATATTTCACATATCCTGGAACCATCCCAACTCCTTGGCTCTTTTTTTCTCCCAGTAGCCCATGCATTTTAGAAAGTTTAGGTTTTCTTTGTGGAAATTTTATATCCATCATCTCTTGTGGTAGATCTGGCTCAAAAGAAATAGTAGAATATTTTCAAACATCCTCAGGGACTCTATCTCTATTGCCAAAAAATCCATCACCTTTGCTATTAAAAATTCTAAGCTTTTCCCTTGCACAAAATAACCTAAGTCTGCCCTTGAGTCCACTTTTTTATTTTCCCTCAGTATTTCCCACAGTATGAGCTCTACTCCTTTTAATCCCCATCCTAGAATTGGTGCTCATTGGAATCCTCCTCCTATAGGATGGCTTAAACTTAACTATGATGGTGCTTTTAAAGAAAATCTGAATGCAATAGATATCAAAGGTCTGGTCAAGGATCACAATGGATGACTCATAGTGGCCTATGATGAGTTTTTGGGTGTCCAAAATAATCACTATGTTAAAGATCATGCATTGTGGAGAGGGCTAGAAGTTCTCAGATATTATAGAAAAATTTACAAATTGAAGGTGATTCCATGAATGTTACAAACTCTATCATTAGCGATAAAATTCCTTCATGGAACATGTGCACTATTATTCAGGAAGCTAAGGTCTTGATATAGAATTTTTGCAACACTACAACCTACCATGTGTATCGGGAAGCTAACAAGTCTGCTAATTTACTCACCAATATTGGGGTTAGTCACAATAATATATCAATATGGCACCAAAATTTCCCTCAAAATATTCTTAATGTTGTTGTTGTCGACTTGGAAATGCACAACTAACCTTGAGAGGTATGCTCACCTCAAAAAGTCTAATTATGGGAGTGATAGAACTGCTTCTCCAATGGCCATATTCAACTTGGTCCACAACACCATCCTTAGTAGCATCATTAGTGGCATGGATAGCATTAGCGCCTCCCTAAAACTGTTGGTCAAGAAACATGGCCAAAAGAGCTCTATAGCTGAAAATTGTTAACGATTAGAGTTGGTTTGTTTTGTATTTCGAGCTCTATTCCCTTGCATGGGAATTTTTTATACTAATATTTTAACCCCTATGTGGGCACTAGTTTGATTTTGCTTTATGTTCTCCTTAGCTCCTATGTGGGCTCTCTCTTTCAATATTTTTTTTTTGTTAAACAACCCCTGCGTGAGTCTTTTTTTCTCTAGTTTGGTTCTTGGATCGGCTAGGGTGTAGACACCTTGGTTTGTGCTTCTCTACATGATTTTTGTCATATGCTTATATTTCTAGTTTTGGGTACCAGTTAAAATCCATAAAATATAATTTCTACCACCTACCAAAAACAAAATGGCCTGGGTATACTTGATTCGACTCTCAAGTGTCATATTTTATGAAACTTATGGCTGACATCATCATCTTAGGATTTTTGGCAATGCATTGACACTTAGAAAAAAATTGCACTATTTATTTATGATCTGGCCACTATTTTAGATGCATAACAACCTTTTATAGCAAGCATTTAGTGTTTTGTATTTACAAAATTCATATCCCTATCTAAAGATGAATGTGGGGGAAAATTTCACCTACACTAAGGAACATCAAATTCTAAATATAAAGGTTCTTACAATAGAAAGAAAAGAAAGTGCAATCTTAAAAGCTAAATATAAAGTGATGCATTCTTTAATAATATACTATAGTGTAATGATATTTCTTTTTCTCAAGATAATTTACTATCTAATCCTCCTAGGGGATAAATTCAAATAGCTATGTAACTTCTCATAAAATTAAGAAAATAAATGTAATTCTTGTTTCATCAAGGTCTCAATTTTTGGATTCCTTAGTATTTTCTTCTACTTGTTTGGCTTAACATTGGGTAGTAATTCTATTATTTTTTGTATGACTTACCTACTATACACCATGGTATCATCATAGATATAAGCTATTATATCTCTATATTCTTTTCTTAATGCAATGATCTCATCTATTTCCATTTTTACGCACCTTATTCTAAATTTTAAGCTTCTTCTCAAATCAACCTAAATTTCCTTGAACTCCTGCTCATAAATATTCATTCTTCAACCTATAATCTAGTCATTATTATCAAAGAGTATTTCTAGGGTAATTAGCCCTTTGGGAATATTATTATTTTTCAATTGTATCACATCCTCTTGATCAATGTGATATTGAATTTCCTCTAGTTGAGTTGAATGTACAAATTCTCGAATTAAGAAGCTAACTATATACTCATCATTATAAAAAACCTACCATAAGCTCTTTATTCAATATTGATGGTTAAAATTCTAGTTTGACTTATTTTTTCTTTCTCCAATTATCAAAAGCAGGATTGAAATTTTCTCCTTGTGAGGCCAATGCATTATCTAGCATATTTTTACTTATAGTATTGCTTTTATATTGATTGCATAAAATATTTCTAGAAGGTCCCAAACTCTATTATGGTAAGCCTTAAGGTAGTGGTGGTTGTTGCTACATTTTTCTATTATAATTACTAGTAATTTTAAATCACCATAAATTGAGAGCATCTTAATTCCCATTCTTTTAGCTTTCAATAGAACCAAACATAGAACTTCATAATCAACAACATTATTAGTGTAGCTCCAAGTTAGCCTCTATGAATATTTTTAAATTCCTTCTAAAGGGGAAATCATGACCACTCCAGCTCTAGCTCTATTTTTGCATCTAGCTCCATCATAGCAAAGTGTCTATATCTCTATTTTTTGGAGCTATTTATTTGATATAGTTAGCAGCTTATGATTATTTGATCCTATATACAATAAGTCCATAACCTAATTTCTATTACTATATTAAAGTATTTGATAGAGAAATCATCCTCCATTTGTAGGTCTTCAATGACTCTTTCAAGTCATAGCGAAAAGTTGTCAACTAGGTTAACACTTTCTTCTTTAATTTTCTCAATGTGGTATGGGAATGGTTTTTCCATGTAGATTTTTTCCTTTCTTCCTTTGTGACAAATGACCATATGAGAATAATCCAAGGAAAAATATCCATTAATCTTGGACATGAATTCTCTTGAAAGATATAAATTGAAGTATGTATGAAGGTCCACTACTACAACTTCTTGGATTACTATATTCTTTGGCACATTGTGAAACACCGTCGGTATGTCTTTTATCACCCCAACTATTCCAACTAGGATACCATCTAACTGCAATACTCTAGAACTTGATTTAGTATATTCCATCCCAATTGCTTCATAGATTTCTTTTGGCATGATAGTAGTACACACTCTATAATCTATCATGCAATTATGCACTATCCAACCTATCATACATATGTACATATAAAAATATAATGGTCAATTTTTCCCAATCATGGGCTTTGTTGTTCATGAGCCAATTTTGATCTGGGTATAACAATCCTTTTGGAGTAAAATTTTTAATGATGCCTTAAGCAAGTTGATCTATCTAGGGATCAGTAATGCACTATATATGCTTTACCATGAAGTATTCTTCTTCAGTTCTTCAACTATATTGTATTTTGATGTTTTCAATAGATTTTTTATCCTTCTAGACTAGCTCCTCAAACCTATTGTGTATAACCTAGTTGCTTTATGTATTTGCATTTTGGTTACTAATGGATACTGCAACTTCTTTAGATCTTGTTCACTAGAGTCTTCTTGACTTTCCTTTGCTTATTTTGGCTTTGGTTACTCCTTTTCTTGCTCCTTTTTTGATTCAGCAAGCATTTTAAGAGGCTCCATCTTCTTCAATTCCACTTGTAAAGGTCTATTTTTGTATCTTGTTAATACTTGAATCAATTGATCATTTGAGGAATATTTAGCTAAAATGATTTGATCTAGATCCATAAACATATTTACCACTCCTTTATACATTAGTTCTACCCTTTATGTCATTGAGTTGGGATTAGTGTTGATTAACCATATAGGTATATACATTGTGAGGATCATTGTATGCTAAGCACAAATATTTCTCTTGATGAGAAAGGGGATGGTCCATCCTCTTGATCCCTATACATAGCATTTTATTTTCTAGAAATATTGCTAGTAGAAGCCCCCCTGATCTTTTGTGATATAAGAAAATATTCTTGGTTGATAGATTTCAAATTGATTTTCAACAATTTTCCTTTTCATCATAGTGACTTTATTGGTAATTTTATTCACCATTATTTTCATCTCTTACATCTCTTTTAACTCTTTAAGTTTTAAAGTAGGCAAAAAAGGTAAATTTGGTATAAGTTACTAACCAAAGTCTTAACCATAGGTATAACATCAATTAGAGACATTGAGGTGGCTAGAGCTGGTGTTTGTTGAGAGGGTTAGGCTAACTCTAGGAAATAAGGTAGGGTGACTTTACGAGGAAATTTCCAATAGAGATAAGAGCATTTTCTATGGAAATTATAACTTGAAACACCTACAAGAATATTATTTTATTTGCTAGTTAGATTTGCAAAATTAATTCAAGGATAAAATTTTAGATATAGTATATATAACCCTAAGGTTGTGTAGGTATTATACCCTAAGGAATTCAATTCTATATTTTGTTGAACTAGATATTAAAGTATATGATATTTTCTTGAGGATATCTCTAAATAGAAGTAAAGTAAGTAAGAAGTGAAAAAGGATCTCCTATCTCAATGAACTCTAGGCTGATTGGCTTAGCTAGATATGTCCATGAACTAATACTACTATCTTCAAGAGCACAATACTACTCAAAACCTTCCCTTGAAAATACAATACTAGCAACCTTACCATTAATCTTCATGTTGGATGTTGTGAATAGTAGCTAAAGCGACCATATCTTGACAAGGTTTATAGGAATTTTTTCTACTATCATCATAAGTTGGCAAAGCTTTGAGAGATGCCTAGGGAATTTCATAAAGATCTACCAAATCAAGTGGTCCATTGCTATTCCATCCAAGATAACTCTATCCACCCATGTCTTTAGAGTAGAAAATATTAGGTGATTCTTGAGGAAAAACTTGTAAAGGATCAAGACTTTAAACAAGGGGAACACAAACTAGAGATAATAATTTATCTAGTCTTGGCATTCTATAAGTTGGTAGCTAAAAACATTATAAGGATTCCTTGAGATTTTTGGACTTCGTTCTTGTAATCATAATATTTTGGATGTAATAAAAGCAAGGTTACTACTAGATGATTTTTAGAAAGTAGAATTACCAAGTGATTTATTTTGTTGATCTTAAGAAACAAACAAATCACCAAGATTCTACTCAATCATATAAATATGATATGGGACTCTAATTAGTATAAGTGATACTTGGGTCCCATAAAGTGTGCCAAAATATTTTGGTTGTGCATGGTGGGTGTTTCTCTGTAATATTTTAATAGAATCTTCTTGTATGTGGAAAATTTATTGAATGATTTATCCCATCGAGCATGCCAAAATCTAGGTTGCACACAATAGGTGCTTATCGATGATATCTTCATGGAATTTTCTTGTATGTGGGATAAATAGTGAATAATTCATCCTATCAGGAATGCCAAAAATTATCGGTTCATGATCCACCTAGTATATGTTTTGCATCCTAGACTGCGGGCCAATAATGGAAGACTCAGAATTGCTTCTAAGTCCACCTCCAGAGATGTATGGTTATTTATTTATGCTTAACATAAATGAAGGGTGTAGTAGATAGAAATGAGAGATTTAAAACAAGTAACAACACAAAATTTCACTATATGAATACCCTACAACTTAATTACAAATAGGCCTAACAAACCAGTGGCCAAGTGAAGCATAATAGCATCTATACTCTAGCTCATATTATGTATTATATAACACTCCAATAAATCTACAAAATATAATCTAAATAGCAATCTAAGCCTAACAAATATTATCCCATACAAAGCATAAATAAAATTATCTAGAAATGCATAGATAACATACACATCATAATCCATAACACATCTATTGGTATAGGCCAAACAACTTACGATTGCATTAAGAGGTAAAACCTAAAAAAATGGATCCTCTTTCTGTGGAAACTTGAGCTACTTATAGCATTTTACAAATGAATTCAGTTATATTAATGATTACATTGATGGCCTAGTGTAGGACCAACATGAATAGGTATAGTATGGCTCAACCCAAGACTAGCATGTGTGAGAAGAGTGGATGTCACTTTCTTATCCAATCATAGCTAGAGCTACATATTTAACCTAACTATTTTGATCCAAGTCGTATATATAGCCAATCATGATCATGGCATCCTCGTGTCTTTAGCCTGATTGAATTTTAACCACTATACATTATTTCCAAGCCAATTGTTAGTTTAGGATATAAACATATTTGTAATCACTTCCATTCATTTTTACCAAGGGTAGCTATCACTCTTGTAGGTTTTGGAATATTGGTTGTCACTTTCTTGCACCAGTACTTGTAGTCTTAGCCTTACTATTTTGATCTAAAAGATTGAGGAGTGTTCAAGTGGTCTAGTTTTTTGGCATACAAGATCTCTACTAAAAGGGACCTATCTAGGAGATTTTATTTTATTTCACCATCTATTAATGGTTTTTATATTGTTTCCAGGGTCTAGATACTTGGTTGGGACTTTTGGGAGGTTTTTTTGATGTTGTCATATAAATATTTTGGCCACTATTTCTTTTTGGGTTGCTTCTACTTTGTTCATTGGTAGCAGACCTATCAAGGAATTTTGAGCACTAATGCTAAAGTCATCTTTAAAAAATACCATCCATTGATTACTTTATACTCTTGCCTACCTAAAAATTTTGAGGTATGTTGATTACATCATCACTCAAAATTCTTGGCAAGCTTAAGCCTTGCTAATATAGACATGGAGAGTTCTAGGAAGAAGTTTCTAGACTCTTTGACTTAGAAAAACTTTTGCTCAACAAGATTTAATTTAGCTTTGACTAGTCATATACAATAGATATTAAGCTTGACTAGGTTTCCTTGAATTTTAACCATTAAATTGATAGTCTGATAGAGATTGCCAGGACCTTTCTATATGGACAATTGCATTAGACCATAGGTAGATTTCCATTGAGTTTCCTTAGGGTCATGCATGAAATTGGAAAGATAATTTATAGAAAACACTATATCTAGTCTTGTATTTGTAAGATAAAGTAAACTTCCAATTAGTTAATAGCATAAAGTAGTTGATACAGGTGGTGATTTATCATATTTTGATAGTTGTAAACCATGTTCCATATGTGTTGTTTTAGCTTTAAAATCTTACATTCTGTATTGTTCTAAAAAATTCTTGGTATATTTAGTTTGTGTCATAACAATGTTATTTTATTTTTTAAATGCCTATAAACCAAGGCACTAATGTAAGAGTCCTAGACCTATCATATCAAAATCTTCATTTAAATAATTTTGCACCTTGGTTATTAGATCATAAGAGATTTTTGTAATAACTAGATCATCAACATATACCACAAGATTTAATCTATCAAAAACCACCTTATAGGTATAAGTATTTGAGTCTTAGAAGCTTCTACAAAAACCATGTTGTTGAATATGATTATTGATTTTAATATACCATCCATGTGGAGCCTGTTTTAATCCATATAAGGATTTTATTAATTAACAATTTTTTTGACTAGATAATGCAAAAATTATTGGTTGAATCATATATACTTCTTCCATATATCCATTGATAAAAGCACTCTTAGCATCCATTTGATGCATTGTCCAATTATTTTGAGCTGCTAGTGTATAGATTGTATAAATTGTTGTCATTTTTCCATTGGTACAAATCATAGTCAATTCCTTCTTTCTTTGCAAAATATTTTGCAACAAGACACAATTATATTTATCAATGTAAACTTCTACTTTATATTTGATACTATAAAACCATTCCAATTGGTTCCTTATCTTTAGGAAAGTCAACCAAATACCATATTTTATTTTTCATTAGAACTAAATATTCAACTTCCATTGCTTTCTTTCATTCAAGAAAAATAAGTACATATTTTATTGATTGAGGTTCATTGTTTTCCAGCACCGATAGAATTTACTTCTCTTTATGTTTTATTGTATGTATGAGATCTAGTGGAAGTTATATCTAGAGGTGTATCTAGTTTTGCATGCTTGATAGTAGTTGAAGCCAATTTTAGAGTTTTATTTTATGTAGTTTGAGGTGAAATAGTGGTAGTTTATTCATTCATTGATTCATTTATAATTTCAAATTCACTACCACTAATTTCATCATAATTTTATTTAATATCTACTATAGGTGTCATCTTAGAATACACCTACCCATTGGGAATAATCCTACCATACCAAGGGCACCCACACCTCACATATAAGGATATAGTAGGAAGCAACGTGAGAAAATGGGATCATGTGAGGGATAAAATTTAGGATTTTAATCAAGATCATATCCTCATCGAATTTAATCCTATATGCATAGAGGCTTTCACAATATAAGGCTAAATTTTATAAATGGGGTTGTAGGAAAATGAATTGCAATGAAAGTAAAAAAATGCAAGAAAGTAAATTGTTTAGAAAATTAAACTTAAGCTAGGGGGAAATCCACTAAGATTTAAATTCCCTCCTTTTGACTAAAATAAATGGCCATAAATGAACATAGAAACCACTTTTTAATAGCTAGAATGAACACATTAAATTCCACATGACCTAGAATCAAAAACACATCAAAGGAGGACAAAGTGAAATTAGTCACAACTTCCATTAATGTGCTAAATTGATTACAATGAATGTGGATTAGAGAGGCCTAATACCCATTAGATAGAAGCTCAAGGCTCAAGCTCCATTAATTACAACTAAAAAGAGGGGAAGGTGAAAGGAATATCCCACAAGGGTAGATAAGAGACATGACCAAATTAACTAAAGGATAATATTGAGCTTTTGGATGAGTGGATCCAAATGGGATCATGTTATTAGTTCCATAATTATTTAGTAAAAAGGGTTAGTAGGAGTGTTAGCAAGAATGGGTATGCGAAAGAATGATTAGAAGAAATCACATTTGAATCATTGAGTATACTAGGAAATATATCCACATTTTGAACTTGTGGAATGCTTATGGGTTGATAAATAGGGTAGTTTAGTCTAAATGGATTTGTGTTTAGAGGTATAGATCCCTAATCTTTAGAAGATGGGATATTTGACAACCTCCATTCTATTGTTGTATAATGATAGAGTATCTCGGATGAGAACTCATGTGATTGGATCTACATTGTTGTGGAAGTTCTAAGAGAAGTTCCTCTAAGATAAAAGTGGGTATATCATATACCTTTAAGATGGATTGCATAGATTCCCTATTTCCTTGTTGAAAAGCAACTAGATGATCCATGGAATTAAAAATTACTTTTCCTTGTTCATTGTGACCAAGATAAAGGGTTTCAAAAGGAATATTGCATTCCTCTTCTTCCCCAAATATTGGGTTTTCAATTATGGGTTGCTTCTCTAGAAATTCATACAAAGCACTCAGATTTTACACTGTCATGCAAAATTTTGAGTAAGATAGGGAAGTTCAGACATGGTCAAAGAAAGAGACATTCAAATTTATTATAGTTTTGTTTTTAGAGCTGCTTAAAGAATAAATATAAGATGTTTTTATAGTTATTATAGCCACAATTATAAAAAGCAACCTTATGACTCCTATTAGCCCACCACAATATACTTACCAAGAGTTAGTTTACTCAAAGGGTTGTTAACCTTCCCCTAATAAGACTAATAACTGGTTATGTTCTTGTTATATTTTTTAAAATTATTTTCACTATGCTAACAATATTAGAAAAGTGTAGTAATTTTTATGTTGAGTAAAGATAAGGTTCTAGGTCTAAGGTTTTTGACCCACATGGTATTTCACATTGGGTTTAGGAAAGATATGGTAATAAAAAAGGTGCACAAGGGTACTAGCCTCTGAGTTCTTACTTAAGGGTTGGCTACACTTAGATGAGAGATCCCTGTTGCTAAATTGACATTATTGCACTTGCACTCTTGGGTAAGAATTTTTAAGTCCACCAAGGGCTTAAAGATTTCCTAAAGCTATTTTGATTGTATTCAATTTGATAAACACCCAGGTTTTGTTTTTCCCTTGGAACTAATATTAAAGATGCTAAAATGTAATTCAATGTGAAGAAAAAATTGCAAAATACCCAAATTATCAACATTGTAAAGATGAGGCCCGAGACCAAAAACAAAACCAACTCCTAAAATGTAAAATAAACAATATAACTAGGCAAAGGGAGTTTCTATTAGAGGAGACTAGGCCCTACTATGGGCATTGATAGAATGGCTTAATGTTGGATAATGTCACCCTCGACATGCTATATTGAGGCCTCAAATAAATAGAGGGATCTTGAGGCAAAGGGAGGTTAGGTGAAATATAACCTCTCTTATTTTTATTGAATATAATTATTGGTTCCAATAAGAAAATGCAAAATACAAGTGTAGACACTTAAAATACATCTTATTGAAGAGACTACCTATATGGACTATTTTATACCATATGACCCACCTTGGGCAACCTCAAGGCTAAAATAGTGGGTTTCACCACTTAAATAGGGATATTTCCCTTTGCAACCATGCCTGTCTCGACCTAAAATAATCACATATCGAGGTCATCTCAACCCAGGATGGTCATGCCAAAAGCAAGTTTAAAATTAAAGCAGGTTATAATTGGAAATAAAAACTACTAGTTAACCCTGTGCATGATATTACACCGTGATTAAACACCTTGCTTAGGCCAAAATTTAAAAAATACATCCAATTATCAATCGCATGAAATTTTAGATAAAAGCATTCATTTTTCTTAATGAGAACTACCTTTCTAATTTTACATGCATAGGTTTTGTGCTATTATAAGCTTCAATCCAAGAAGTCTATAAATTGGCACTCACTCATTCAATTTGGACCCCTTATTAAATCCCTAAGTCTTTATTGTTATCATCTAGAATTCATGTTTATGCAATGAAGTGCTACCATTTTCTCGATCCTCCAAGCCATCTTGTTGTTGAAAGCTATGCTACTAGATTGTTGTAAATGATTGGAAGATGCAATCTCATATTTTGTATAATCAAATACCTCATATCTATGACTAATCTAACCCATAAAGCTACTCTCATAGTGCAACAATCCATCGATAAAACCCTATGTCAATATCAGATATTGCCTCGATTTGGGCACAAAGAAATACAGTCCTGATAAGGTGATCATACCAACCCAAGATGATCCATAGACAAGGCCATATTTACCTGAGATGATCTTTGGAAGAGACCTGGTTTTCCACATTTTTGTTTGTAATAGCTTAGAACTATCATTTCCTATTTATGCATTAGTTCAATTTTCTTTCACACATGTTTTAGTTCATCTTTTCTTATATCTATCACATTTATTTTATTTAATATGGATACGATTTTGGTGGGATATTCATATGATTTAAATATATTTCTAGTTTATTTGTGTGCAGGTGACAGGTCCTCAAGGACAAAGAAGCACAATATCTATATCAAAATTTCAACGAAGGCCACATAAAACCCACCCCAAGATTAATTGTGATTGTAGGAAGACCTTTCAGAGTGCACCAACATGATTCAAAGAGGGATAAAACCCTCTTATTTTGTATTGATTTTATTTCATTTATGAATTCCCTCGAGGTGAAGTGATTGTAATACACTTTCATGAAAGACAAGTTATCATTAATAAAAGGACCCAACTTATTATTATGTTTGTTTTTATCATATGGTTGCAATTGCATGCTTTGGCATTCATAGTTGCTTTTACATTATTGTTGCTTTATTAGTGCAAAATTTTTGAGCTCTCACATGGCAATCATGGTGGTACCTAGTCCCCTTTTAACCTTTTTGATTGATTACTAATAAGTTTTTGCATCTTACAGGTACTCAGGATCAACCGTATCAGGTCGGAATGACACCTCTATTGTAGTTATTTCAAGTCGATATGAACCCAAAGTAGAAGCAAAATAGTAACATAAGTGGTAATCTACATTAGAATTAGGCTATCATAGTAAGTAATTTTGTCCTTCTTTTTCTATTTTTCATAAATAATGGTATACAAAATTCAATTACAAAAAAAATTACAGAGGTTTTCTAGCTTTAGGTTAGTTATTTTGTGATTGTCTCAGGTCCAGATAGCCTCTATATATAGCCATATCTCTATGATATGGTCTCTATATACTATTTTTATGGTCTAACTACTTGTTTCTTGATCAAAGGATGAATATAATATAGGGTTCTGCATCATAAAATTTAATTTTTATTGCATTAGTGAAAGATCATTCATATGCTCTCTAATTTCCTTTTGCAAAAATTAAAATGAACCCTCACACACACACACATGAAATAGGTTAATATTGATTAGTTGGATTTCATTACCAATGATCTATAAGAATCACGTAACGTGGGCATTCATCTCCCACCACAGATTGGCCCCCTAGCAACCATAGTAGGCCCTAGTGAGTGGTTTTTTAGACTTCATCACCAAAAAGTCCTCTACTTTTGGGTATGCCCAAAGTGGTAAGGTTAGAAACCTACATTATGAGGGCTTAATTATTTCTAAAATCATAATTATTGTTAATTCCTAAGCTCAAACAAGAAGGTGAAGTGAAAGACCAGTTGGGCCGGTAGTAAGGCACTAGACAATGCGACCCCTTTAGGGGTACTTTATTTCCTTAGGATACCTAGCAACCATAACCAACATCATAGGAAGCCACTTTGATCATTTGCATTGCACTCCGCAATATGGGATGTATGTAAACTACCTTTCATAGTTTTCATTTCATTTTACCTTTTTAGTTATCATAGGAATAGGATCATAAAATAAAAAACACACCAAAATAAAAAGAAAAAAATCATATTAATACAAAATAACAAAAAAATAGTTTTCTTGATTGTTTGTTTATTTTATTGTTTTCATAATTTAGATTAAGGTAACAACATGCATTCAAGCTCAATCAAGAGCTCGTACTACTAAACACCCATAAGGAGAAATGGAATATCTTTACATTATTCTAGAGGACCTTGCCATTCTTGAATGACATTATGGTTTCAATCGTAACAACAACATCACATATAGGAAATTTGACCTTTATGATGTTCCTATTCAAGATGCATCCATAGGTCCTAATTATGATCAGAGTGAAGACTTTCCTAATCAAGCCACTTCACATGCATTCTATAGAGAAAATCATCAGTACATGGAGGGGTCTAGTAGGATGGTGTCCCATATTTGCATCTCGACTCATCCCACAAATCAATCAAAGCCTGATAAAGAGTATATGCCATGGCCAGGGCTGGATGATCAAGCCACCCCACTTGATCACCCATGGATGAGTCATTAATATACCTATCTGGATAGATACGATGTTCGTCATCCTAGTAAAACTATCATATCGACTCACACATTTGTCATTGTAGATATCTAAAACATGTCATATTGAGGAGGCTACTCATGTGGACACCTTTTAGGCCATATGACTTACCTTGGATCTTTCCAAGATGCAAAAGTGCTTCTAACCACTCAATCAAGGCAATTTAGTCCTATTCATCCTAGGTCGTTGTTGTCCCTAGCGGTGATCTCACTACCTTTAGCATTGATGATGGTCGTGGGCTAGCTGTACCTATTGATAGTTACTATAGAATGAGCCATGCCTATCGAATATGGTCGAGTCTATAACAAACTCAGCCTACCCAAGCTGACTAAAAATCATTACCAAGAAATGGTTCTTGAGCGGTTACTCTTGCAAAGCTTTTGGAAGCGTCGCTCCAACTACCCCAGCCTAACCAATTCTTGATCTTGGATGTTGGAGAAGCTAAGATGTAGATTTGGGAATTCTATTTAAGGTATCCTAAAAAAGAAAAACATAGATAATTGATCCCCAATTGCCATAGCGAAGCGCTACCAAACTGAGGAGAGAATCAATGTCCCTTGACGTGCAATGAATGTTACCCAATTTGCATCATGACATTGGCACATTCATCAATGGACTTTGTTAAAGCTTTAGGATCATCCACCTTACCATTATACAACAAATTGCCATGGATTCAAGCCTAATTACGCCATCCAAATGTGTCTTGAGATACAACCAACCCTTGCACATCAATTCAATAATAGAATTTAGCGTTATCAAGGATTATCACAAACAACAAAGTCTCTGTCCTGCGACTATTTTTTTCAACAGTTACCTACAGGTATCACCACCAATATCAATAGTGGCTAACAGAGCCTATCGATCTGATCAGAAGTAGCCTCGATTTGATGTCTTGATTTATCTATTTTAGCATTAGATCATATTAGCAACTTTTAATTTAGATTTCTAACATAGATTAGCAATGTTTACATTCAATCTTTACAAATTTATTTTCTATTTTTATGCAATTTATCATTGCTTTATGTATTTGCTTTACATTTTGCATTATTCAAGAAATGAACCTTATCTTGAGAGGCATCATATGCTATTGACATTTTTTGCAGTTTCATGTGTGCATATTATAGGACTATTCAAGGGCTATACATCACCAATATCCATTTCTTGGCATCAAAAGTAGAGGTTGCAAGCTTAGTTATCAAGTTCGAGTTTGTATTTGAGTTCGATACTTTTAAAGTTCAAAAGAAATTTGACATGTTTAAAAATTTGTAATAAAATTCAACATGAAATTCGATATATATAATAAATGTATATATATTTTAATATAATTTTATTTTTTATTTTTATATAAAATTTAAAAATAAAATATACAAAATTATAATATTTATTTTTAATTATTTTTTAATATTTTTTTAAAAATATATACTTTAAAATATATTAAAATATTTTTTAAAATATAAACATTTTTATAAATTTATTAAATATAATAAATTTTTAACACATGAGAAGATTCTTAAAGGTTAAGTTGATATTTTTTTTTAAATATAAATTATAATTTTTCTACCAATTATAATAAAAATCATAAAAAATTGTTCACATCATGCACAAAAGGACTTAAAATATCTTATTTATTCAAGTTTAAAAATTAGAAAAGTTTAATTTTAGGTTTCCTTAGAAGCTAGGGTTAAAGAGCAATGTTTTTTCTTTTATTTTAGGGTTAAAGAGCAATGTTTTTTTCTTTTATTTTAGGGTTAAAGAGCAATGTTTTTTTTCTTTTATTTTGAAGAACTCACATATTATTTGATACAGGGAGTATTTCAAATAGCAGGTGTAGAAATAATGAAGATTATAAATAGGATATTTGTTTGTCAACTACAACTTTCAAAGTTATACATTCTCTCAAATGATAAATAAATAAAGAAAACAAAATCTCCATGAGGTTGAGAATATATTGAAAATAATTGCTTCATCCACAAAAAAATTCAAGCTTCCAAATTGCATGTTAGAGGAGGCAGATTGCACAGGGTTTGTTCACAGCTACCATGTTTATAGCTCTTTATGTGTATTTTTCAATAGCTAAAAATTGATTTTAGGGTTTTTGATGCTTGTTTTTCACCCAATTTGTTTTTGGATAAATTTAGGGTTTTTTCATCAAATTTATGCGATAAGGTTTTAAATTCAACGATTTTCGAATTTCATATAGAAAATTTGACGAATTTGATAACTAAGGTTGCAAGTAAACCCTCTATAATCAAAATAGTGGAAGAGCAAAGACCTTGTGGAGTGCATCATTCACCTTTGGGGCTACATACTTTGTAATCTTGTATCAAATTTGGTATCCCTAAGAGGGATATATTGTAATCAAGATTTATTTTATTAATAAGAAGAGCACTCGATTTTATTATCTTGTTATCTCAATGGTTACATAGCTTTCTTTATCAATTTGTTTACAAGATTGCAATAGATTATATGCATGGTTTTTAACTACTTTACAAGTGGCGATCATGGTGGGACCTTTCCTTTTTTGTTGCTAATTGAGTTTTTTATCATTTTTATTTTGTAGGTACCACCTCTCTGAGTGACCATGGCTAATAGTCATCATCGCCATCGGCTCTAACAACCATCATCTTCATTGCTCTGATCGTATATGACCTTGAGATAGACATAGTAAACATGTTGCAACTGTTAGAATTAATGTAATGTGCACTATGCCTTCCTTGACACTTGTCAGTTTCACTTGACAAGTGTCATGCATTTCATATAGGCTTATGCCTATACATTGTCCTCATTTGTTGTATAATTTTATCTCATCTTGTTCATTTCATTTTAGTCCCAACATTTGGTATCAGAGCAGGTTCTCTCTCCTTCCTGTGAAACCCTTGAGGGGGTATTTTCCTCATGGAAATCATCCCTCCCCCTGATTTTTTTTTTTCCCTATTTTAAAAAAAAAAATTTACCAAGGGAGTATGCTCTCCATCATTTGATGGATCAGAAACTAGATGGTAAGAATTTTAAAGTTTGAGAAAATGATTGTAGATCAGAATGGTGTGTGATCCGATTTCGAAACGGATCTGAGTGTGTTGTTGTTGTTCTCCCTTGTTTAGAGAGATATTTGGTTTCGTGAGGGTTTCAACTATGAGGAGAGCCAAATTCGAAGCCTTGACGACATATCCGACGTTGGCGAGCAGGCCATTCCTGAGTCCCGGATGCTTCCACTTTCAATAGCTTGTGGCATGTTGGAACTCTGGATCTCCTCATGGCCGGCCCGAGGATCGATCCCGTGACCTCTAGGGTTCGCTTCTCATGGAGTCTCATGTAAATTTTTGAGATTCAAGGGAGGTGCCTTGAATAAATACATGTTGGACAAGAATTGAGTACTCCGATTTTCATTTGGTGTGGCTAGGAGTGGAATTTTGTAGAGTTTTGGTGTAGGCATTGTTGGGGCAAATACGGGAAATTGGGGCTAATCATATGTTTTTTTTTTTTTTGTTTTTAAAATTTCTCGAGCAATAATGCCTGCACGATGAACAGCTCCGGCGATGAGGACGAGGATCAATTCTTCGAGTCATTGGATCGAATCCCCTTCGCTTCCAAATTGGACACAGAGGAAGAATGTGACGGAGACTCTGCACGGAATGGCAGTGGAGGGACCAAGGGTGATTTTGGTCTCACTCGATTGGATTTTTCAAAGTACAAGATTTGGAAGTGTGAGCCGAGCTCCATGCAGGAGCGTTGCGAGTAGCTCCTACGAAAGCTGGGACTCCGATGAGATTCACATTGCCCTTCGAATGCCAAAGTGAATGCGAATACAAATTGTCGATGAGTACATTTTGCAGAAATTAGGCTCGCTGCTGGGTGGTTTGCCCCCGACGACGTTGATAGATCCGTTTCATGTGATGAGCTACCTACGGAGTGCACAAAATCTTCGAACGTCCTTGATGGCCCAATTCCAGTGAGCCTGGGAAAAACCGATGCAAATTTTGCCAATGGTAATGCAAAATTTGGCCATAACAAAATAATTTGGAAAATTCACCTCAGAGACCCAGAATTGGAACAAATGGATAGACTAATATGGGTTTTGACATTGGTAGAGAGGTAGGAGATTTTGGAGATGGAAACAGAATTGTTCCTCCAGTAGATAGCAATGCGGAGCTTGTTGTCAAGATTAAGAATCTGGACAATGGCAAGGAGTTTGTTGTGAATGAAGTGGGGAAGGATGGCATGTGAATCAGAAATGTTGTAGCAGAATAGAAACATATGCATTTAACGTACATTTCAGTCGTCCATTCTCCTACTGCGTGGGTGGTATCTAGGCCTCCAACATCGGTCCCCCGAATGCCAGATGGAGATGCCAGAGTGACGGGACCCCACACCCTTTGTTAATAGACTGCCAGTGTGGCAGCACTGTTTGCTAATTATGGTAAATGGTGGCAGAGAAGGTGTTGTGCGTGCCTCTTGACTACGTATATGGAGAGATTGAGAAGAGCAGTGACGGCGTTCTCCTGCGCCTTGGGATCCGAGGACGATAAGAGGTGTACGAGTAAGGGAATTGCCCCGGTTCTCGGTGTTGCACTTGGCAAGGAGGTGGATCTCATAGGCCACCTACGTCTGCACCACTCATTGATGAGACTGCCGCCCCATCCAACCACCAAGTGGGTGGTATCTGGGCCTCCAACACCAGTTCCCCTAACACTAGATGGAGATGCCAGTGTGATGGGACCCCACACCCTTTGTTGATAGACTGCTAGTGAGGCACTTCCAAATGTGAAAGCAATGACAGAATCAAATTCTGAGATGGCGGCATACTATATATATATATTTTTTAAATTGATAATATGGCCAGTTTTTTATTATGATGGGGGAATTTCAATGTCGTGGGGGTTACTAAAATGGAGTGACCATTTGTATTGGCCGATCGTGCAATTGGGAGCTCGACGGGGCAGGGATACGTGTACTGTGTTTCAGAAG
Source organism: Wollemia nobilis (assembly GCA_028583015.1). Taxonomy (NCBI): domain Eukaryota; kingdom Viridiplantae; phylum Streptophyta; class Pinopsida; order Araucariales; family Araucariaceae; genus Wollemia; species Wollemia nobilis. The sequence continues at coordinate 4,769,449 of JAQPPZ010000049.1, forward strand.
AGCCGTCTGGAAATACTTAATGGAGCCCACTTTATAATTTTTCAAATTTGTATGAAGACTTTATTGGCAGTTCCCATGCCTATGGCCGATAGTATGGCTTATTTGGCCATTAGTTTAATGTTTTATTTCCACAATGGAGAGTGAAGTGGAAGGCCTAAATGGCCCATGTAATTCCCCTGCGTGGGAAAATTGAAAACTGTCTATTTTTTATTCCGCCTCAGTGCGATGATTATTTGATGCCTTAGATAGGCATGATGGTTTTTCCACATGATGAAGGCCCCTTTGATGGTGGAATATAGAGGTATTTATAGTCGTTGGAAACATTTTTCCATGATGGACACATTGGTGGTGTCCATTTGTAATTCTGAGGCTATTTCATTTTATTTTTTAAGCCTCAAATTTTTTCTACCTTGGAGTGCACTCTCGGTTGTACCCGACACTCCCAAGGCACTTGTAAGTGAACCTAGTATCTAGTATTCTCCTCTTTCTACTTGGCGGATGCAGCGGCTGGTTACCCATGCATTCCGGTAAGATGAGGTGACTACCATAAGGACACTTATTCTAGGGACTACAGACATAGACACCCTAGACTCTATCCGAGGTTTTTCTCAGATCTACTTCTGAAGACTATAGATGAAGACACTTCAGGAGATTCTCTTCTAGTCTTCTTTCTTGTTCTCCTCCAATATTTGGCTTCTATGTCTCATTTTATGGCATTTAATGGTTCGTTTTATCTTATGTATTAAGGTGCATTTTCGGCAGAGACTGACACCTTCTAGATTGAATTCACCATAAGAAAGGATTTGATATTTATGGTGAGGCTGATCAGTGACCTACGAGAGGCAACGTCCTCTGAGGATGACTTTTAGAGGCAAAAAACCTAGAAGTGGCTGACCCTGAGGCACCCATGATGACCCTGAGACACTTAGAAAATTGACCCAATGGCATAGACCCATGGAAGTGGCTGACCCTGAGGCAACAAAACGAGATGTATACACAGTGAATCTAGCATTATTCATAGTTGGAGAGCCAAGCGCAAAGAGCACGAGCCTAGACCAAATCAGCAATAAAGGAGGATGTAGATTTTTTAGAGAAGTCAACATTAAGGGGGAATGTTACCTAATGTTGACTTGTTTTTTTCTTTAGTTAGGATAGTGCACATTAAGGGGGAATGTTAGAATTAATGTAATGTGCACTATGCCTTCCTTGAAACTTGTCAGTTTCACTTGACAAGTGTCATGCATTTCATATAGGCTTATGCATATATATTGTACTCATTTGTTGTATAATTTTATCTCATCTTGTTCATTTCATTTTAGTCCCAATAGCAACAACTTCTTCGAATGAGGGCTTCTCCTATAAGTGGCCCTAAACTATTTTCTATTGTGCTTTCCTGCAAATTTATAGAGTAGAATTTAATTAAAACACAGAGAAAGTTTAAAGGGAAAATTTTTTAGTTCTCTATTTTTTACTGGTCATCGCTGCTGGGAACATCAACCTCTACTGCTTGCCACTCTAAAATCCAGCAACCCAAATTTTGACCAAATCTATGATCAATGGCCACTACTATTGACCATTTTCACAAAGACGGTCCCTTTTAGACTATTTTTAGGGTTTGCATGCTTGTATCCTGTTAAAAGGATGTTTTATTTTAGCTCTACACTCCATTTTTTTAAAGAAAAATATTTTTTTTACATGCATATTTCTAAATTTTAAACGTTATTTTCATTCATGTAGTGAAAAATCATAGTGTGTTGTATTATGCATATTTGCTTTTGCATAAAATAAAATGAACCACACACACCTCACATGTTAATTTTAACATTAGTTGAGCTAGAAGTGACATCCAACCAATGATAAAGACCAATGGTAGCCTTCATCACCACATGTTTGGCTTGGATATTATGATTTTTTGAACTCAACCATGGCCAAGGCCAACTCCAAGAACCATTGAAGCCATGGCAAATAGAACACATTTCTCTTTTGAGAGTGTATCGCTACCCACGATGGATTGGATGAGGATCGATAGGACCTATGCTCAAAAATTAAATATGGGTTTCATCTTAATATCCTAGTGTGTTTCATCATTCAGACTTCATCATAAAATGTGTGTGTGAGTGTATAGATGAAAACCTTTAAATAATTTAGAGTTACATTAACTATTATTCAAACTCGCATGAGAAAGTGACACGATATACAACATATCAAAACACATAAGTCAGCTTCTTATGAAACACAAATCAATCCTTAAAAGAGATAATCATTTTGTCTACTTTGTTTGTTTCTTTGATGTTCATGTAATCAAAATAAGATCCTACCATTTGATCTAGGACCAAACCCTAAGAAAAGTAGCTACCATCTGATCTAGGACCAAACCAAACATAAGATACTACTTTTTAATTTTTCATCTAGCAAAATTGAAAATCATGCAAATTGGAGCTATAACGAAGAAGTTATGTTGGTTTTATAATTACTCTATTCTAAGTAATTTTTAAGCCAAAATAAGGAAAAACAATACTAAAATAGTCATAAAAAGCCCTAGACAACCCCAAAAATCACAAAATTAATTTTTTTAATCTTAGTTAGCCCCTTGTTCACCTCTCACAATATTTTTGAGGCCTAACTCTACATTTTCTCAAAATTCTTCAAATTGGTCATTTTCTGAGCCTCGATTGGCCAATTATTTCAAAAATATAAATTTTGACCTGAAAAACACATTTTGGATTCCTAGCCCATTATGATCAACTCGTTGCACTAATAGTTTTGATATATAACACCCGTAATTTTTTTTGAAATTCAAAATTTACTAAAACAAAAAAAAAATGTCGAGGGACCCCCCTTTCATGGAGTTGGTCCAAATGCGGTTGAAAACAAGATCTCCAATTTAGAAAGGGAATCAAGATCCATAACCAATGAACATCACCAAATCAGTCCAAAGGACATGCCCATCATTGAATGGCATCTCAAGTTTTATCATAACACCAATACCATCCACAAGGGATCAAACCTTCAAGACATCCCTATTAGAGAGGCACCCATAGGTCCTCTAGAAAACCTTCCTGATTTGGATACCCTAATAGACTTTTATAAAAGGAATAATCCACCCACTGAGGGGTTTAGTAGGTCAATGCCACATGTTCACATCCCAAATTGCTCTATACATCAATCAGAACATGAACATGGGTATACACCATGGCCTATCCTGGATGAGCAAACCATATTGTTTGATCAAGCAAGTCACCCCCCTACTCCTTGCAAAGAGCACTCTGCATGCACACATTGTAATTTTGTGTATCTCAAATATACAGAGCTTATACCTAATACTAAATATAATTCATTTATCATATATGAGAAATATAACCCAAGTCATCCTCCTACTCCTTGTGAAGAGCACTTGGTGCAACCACATTGCATCTCTACATCGCTAGACTTTATAGAGCCAAATTGTAAACCAAAATGTCAGGTCAACATAACCCTTACGGATCATTGAAAACAAGTAATAGACCCTACTAGGGGATAAAGACAAGATAAAATTATTTGTATTTCAAGTACAAAACATGATTGAGAGGAAAAAACTTTGAATTGGCAATCCTCTTGCTCCAAACAACCAACCAAGAGGAGTCTTCCAAGACCCCTTGCCCACACACGAAGAAAACATAGCACCTACCAATCAAGATGAGCAACCTAATAAGGTGCATATCAATATACCTCCCCAAGAGTTTGTGGGAGTGATCATTGTTGTAACAAAGGAACACAAATATCAAAATCAATATACACAACCTATGACTTCATCCAACATTTCATCTTCGCTCATATCGTCTCATCGGGATATTGGCATTGCACAAAATTACACATCACAATAGAGGGGTCAGTTTCTATCACTCCTCTTAGCCAATATAATCACCTCACATCTAGCATAATGCCCACTGGGGGTGCTTAAGATATCACACTTTCCCCCTTAAATTATAAAATAATCAAAACAACAAAAATCATCAAAACTCCAAAAAAATCATAAAAACAAAAATCACAAAAACATTAACAAAATCACAAAAACAACAAAAAATCTAAAAACAATAAAATCCAAAAACAATTCAAAACATCAAAAACACAAAAACATTCACATTTTCCATTTCATTTTATGCATTCATTAATTGCATTGCATTAGGCATTTCCATTCATTGCACTTGCATTAAGATAGGTCGTGTTTACATCCTTACAAATGACACCATGTTTGTATGGCAATCATGCATCCTTAAATTATTATCATTAATATTCCTTGTCAGTAAATGTTTTTTTCAACACAACTTATGAGTTGCTATCAGGTGTATACTAGGGTTTTTTGATAATTCATCCATACCTAGTTATCTTTTCAGATTTTGTAGAAAGCTATCTTGAATTTCAAAAGATGAGGTCTAGTTTCTATAGTACCTTGTATATCTCAAAATTCCATCACATTTTAAACATTAACAATCCTAGTTTGAACAAGGAAGGATGAAACTATAAAGTGATCTTGGTCACCTTAAGCGAAAGGTTTTCCTTGCTCATATTATTATGCGCATGGTCTAGAATGATGATCATTGACAAAAGGACAAGCTCCCCCCTAACTAATAAATCCCTTGCTTTTACACAAAATGAGCAAATTCCCAAAGCAAAGCAAAATAAACAATGATTTTCATCACTAAGCAAATCCCTTACTCAAAAATAAAACAAAAAATGTAAAATAAATAGTGATTTTCATCACTAAGCATGAGTATCCCAAAAAATGAAAGAAAAAAAAGGTGGTAACAAGATTGAATTCCTAGAATTCTTAATATTCGACCACCATGAGGTGATATCCATTACGGAAATGGGTTGAATGAAACCTACCTAGCAATGAAGTATCCTTACGCATGGAAATATGTCTATCACATTAGCAACCTTATTTTGTACAGATCAATATCAGCTTATGGATGAGCTAGATTTAGGTGGCTTATATTACCTAGTAGTCTAGTCCAACTAAGTCTAAACTTAGGATCATGATGACCATATGGTGATCCTCATTACAACAATGAGTTAAATGAAACCTGTTTGGCAATGAGGTAGTATTATGCTCAATATAATATATTCACTTTGCACACATTAGTATAGTGAATATCTGGGTCTTCTTAATAGGCTTATATCTTTTAGGAGTCGTGTATAGTCATTTTACAACTTTTTATTAATCAACTAGGATTTTTGAGTCTCATGGAAAACCTCAAAAATCCCCTAATAGCAAAAAATTACCTCATACATCATGCACAATTTTCCTTATGAACTTTTTTTTATTAAGGGGTGTTTGTAGAGTAGGATAGATATCGTATGGGTATCAACAATGATATTTATACGACCACTGACTATTTTATGCATATATTTTAGTTTACAAAAGATTATAGGGAAAGCTTATAAATCTCACATCATCTCATCTCACATGTAGATTCTTAAATGATTTTTTTTTTAAGCAAAAAACCCCTTGGGGGGACGCCTTGGTCTGAGAGACCATGAACAGGGAGTTCTACACCGTCAAACCTGGGAGTCACAACTGACCCTGCCCGCACCAACATTATCAATTAGATTTTGGATACCCAATTCAACTTTTTGGTAGGTTGGAGATTTTAACCTGGGACATCCCTTGGAGGATTGCCCTCTCCTCTCCAACTCACCTACAACACCTGGGTGATTCTTAAATGATTAATTCTTATGATAAGAGTTACTATTTTTATTCATGATTTTCATACATTTTGTGGTGTTTGCCATTAGTTTGTTCAACATAAATTAGATTCATTCCTTATGTTTTAAGTGATTAAGTCATACAAACTCATTTGCATTAGACCATCCACATGATATTAATACATTACAACCACCATATCATATAACAATAAATTAAATGCATAATTAATTAAATAAATCTAAACACATGCATTTAAACATTGTATCCATGAACACATACATAGTATCACATCCATACATCTAGATCACCGAATCTAATCATACATACATCACCTAATCATTGCATGTCATTAGTACATTGCATGTATAAATCAATACATCATATAAGCATTACATTTATTATTACATCCATAAAACAAAATCAAAACAAAAACATTTACAAGCATCAACTGGGTATTATTGGTATCATATCTCCCCCAATCAACAATCAGAAAATTAAGAAATCAATTTCAAAGGGTTCCAAAGATGCCCAAGTCCTTTGGTCATTTCATTTCAAAAAGCTCCAAATAAGCCTATACCTTTGGTCAATTCATCCAAGCCATCTCGGTCAAGCGACTTGCTGCTTTTATCATTTTACATCTCATCGATGTGTCGCTTGAGGAGGTAGTCATAATCATAACAATCATAATCAAATTCAATAATAAAAAACTCAATCATGCAAATTGTATTCATTCAAGAATCATTGCCAAAAACTATCATACGCTTCTTGCCTCACTAGTGTAAAAGCAAAAATATCAACCAAAGGTTTGGTAAATCCAAAATCTAGATCTACCTAGAGTCAAGATCAGCCAAGCAGAAGTTGTTGCATGTAGATAATCTACCCATGGACAAGCAAAGGCTATTGCTTATAGATAATCTACCCATGGTAAAATAAAAGTCATTGCTTGTAGAAAATATACCCATAGTCAAATAGAAGCCTTTTCTTGTAGACAATATACCCACAGTCAAACAAAAGGTGTTGCTTATAGATAATCTACGCATGGCCAAGTAGAAGCTATTGCTTAGATAATCTATCCATGGTCAAATAGAAGTTATTTCTTATATAAAATCTACCCATGATCAAACAAAAGTCATTGCTTGTATATGATATACCCATGGTTAAACAAAAGCTATTGCTTGTAGATAATCTATTCACAGCTAAATAGAAGTTGTTACTTGTAGAATCTACCCATAGTCAAACAAAAGTTGTTGCTTGTAGAAAATCTACCCACAATAAAAATTAGTTCCACCAAAGTGTTGGAGGTAATGATTTCAATGATGCATGCTCTTTTCATGATTGGGGCATCTAAATTTGATCAAATCAATGAACATCAATCAACCGACAATGTGGTGTTAGGTTGTCTATTTTTGTTGAGTGTTTTATTTTCCCACAACACATCCCAAAAAGAGACATCTGTAGACACCTAAAACATGTCATTTTGAGGAGGCTACTCATGTGGATACCTTTTTAGACCATATGACTCACCTTGGACCTTTCCAAGACCCAATAGTGGTTCTAACCACTCAATCAAGATAAGCTAGTCCTATTTAGCCTAGGTCATTATTTTCCCTAGCGATAGCCTCACCATTACTGGCATCGATTATGGTCATGGAATGGTTCCACCTATTGATATAATCCATAAACTGAGTTGCATATACCAAAGGTGATCAAGTTTGTAATAAACTCGACCTACCTAGGCTGAGTAAAAACTGTTACCAAGCAACAATTCTTGAGTGGTTACTCTTGTGAAGCTTTAGGAAGCATCTCTTCAACTACCCCAACCTAACCAATTCTTGATCTTGGCTATTGGAGAAGCTGAGATGCAGCTTTGGGAAGTCTATTTAAGTTGTCCCAAAACAAGAGAACATATAGAGAATTGATCCCCAATTGCCATAGTGAAGTGCTACCAAAATAAGGCGAGAACCAATATCCCTTGAGATGCAATGAATTACTACTCAATTTGCATCATGACATTAGCACATTTGTCAATGGAGTTTTATAAAGCCTGAGGATCACCCACCTTGTTGTTCTACAACAAATTGCCTTTGGGGATACATAGTGGAAGAGAAAAGACCTTGTCGAGTGCATCATTCCCCTTTGGGGCTATATACTTTGTAATATTGTATCAAATTTGCTATCCCTAAGAGGGATAGATTGTAACTAAGATTTATTTTATTAATAAGAACATCTTGTTTTGTTATCTTGTTATCTCAATTGTTACATAGTTTTATTTATCAAAAAATTTACAAGATTGCAATAGATTAGATGCATGGTTTTTGCTGCTTTACAGTCATAGATGAGGGGGACCCAAGTCACCCCCTAATATTCATGAGAGGCACTTTGTGCAAACATGTTGCACCTCCATGCCATATGATTACATACTTACTTTCAAACCTCACTATCAGGTCAATGTTACCTCCCTTAATCATGGAAAATAAGTGGTCAATTATTCTAGGGTTGAAAAGCAATCCAAGCCCATTCACACCAATACAAGGGCTAACCAACCCCATACAATGGATCCAATAAACCACTCTCATCAAGTACCTAGACCAAACACTAATAGATAATAACAATTGAACCAATTACGATTATATTAGCAATGATTAGATCAACGGTGCTTAGATCAAAAATAATTAAATCAATAAAGGTTACACCAACATAGGTTGCAACAACAATGATTACACTAAGAGAATTTGTAAAATAAATTGAATGAAGTGGTTCCTACCTTTCGCACTCATAGGTTGCAAATCCATCAATTCCCAAGGCACCCTACGCAATATCAAAATCTTCCATCATAGCCAAACCAAAATTGCCCTCCTTGTGTGCATCTGAATAAACCACCCATTCATAACCATAGGCCTAAACAACATCAATAATACAATCATCAAAAAGAGTATGAGGTCTATGAGGAACCATATTAAGAATACTAGGAATAGATATATCTTGAGTTACCCTACTATGACATGGTTGGTGACCATATGCAACCACCTTGTCCACATTAAAATCCTTCACTTCCACCTCTTCCAGGACAAAGGTGGATAGATGAAATCATATCATAAAAATCTTACAATTTGCTCATAGATCATATTAATTAATTGGAAAAGCAAGCTTCAAGAATAGGTTATCAAAAACCCATGTTGCATCAATTTTGCAACCAACCGCTTCACCTGTATATTCCATCTCCTTTGTATCCTAAGCATTTTGAAATTCCAAATTTGGACAAGTTTAAAGGATATGATGATGCACAAGAGCATGTAACTAGATTCATGAGTGTGTGCTTTCATATTCAATATGATTATGCTTTAATGCTTAGAACATTCCTTATAATGCTTACTGGTCCTACATTAGAATGGTACAACCATTTACCATGACATAGCATCCATAGCTTTGAAAAAATTTCTAATGCATTTATGGAACACTTTTTATTTAGCATCAAGAAGAAAACAACATTGAATAACTTGTACAACTTTAAAAAATTCAAATATGTGTCATTCATGGACTATGGTAACCAATGGAGAGAAATATAATAAAACTACCTTTCACCCTATCCACAACAAAGCTTACAAGAATATTCACTAGAATTTTGAAGTAAATCTTGCTTCTACTACAACTACAACAATATTAAAGCTTCCAAGAAGCCCTAGCTTAGGCAAAGGTTATTGAGGAAATTAAGGTCCAATAAGGTGAAATTAAGCTCCACAAAAAGGATCAAAACAAGAATAGTAAAAGCAATTACACACAATAGAAGGCATCCCTAGTAAACCAAGTTGTTTTGAGTATCCTAGGGCATTCAAATCAAAATTTTCCTTAATAGCCCAATTACTAGGCTCAACCACCTCCTGTGTAGTATAACACTTAACCTTAGTATAATCAAATGCAAAATCAACAATGTTACTTGCCTCACCACTATATACCATTTCCTAAATTTTTAGCATCAATATTTAATCGCTTAGTATAACAATGTTGCTTGCCTCACCACTATATCTAGATTGATTGAAACCTAAGAGGTATAGGGAGAATCTATACTATTTCTACCACAGATAGAAGGATCATGACATCTAGTCATGTTACTCATTTAAAAACTTACTACAGGATATGCTTGGGAAGAACGAGCTCCAAATTGATAATCCTATTGTGATCAATAATTAGAATATTGACATATTTCAAGATCCATTACCTATGCATGGGGGTTAGGTAGAACAACCTAGGCAAGTTAATGAAATACACATAGACCCACCAAATTAGGGATTTATTGGGATGATTAGTATTGTTACAAGGAACCAAAGATACCTAAATCAACTTATGAAACCTGTAGTTCTAGCCAATGTTCCTTCAACGTCACAACCACTATCGCAACCAAATCCAATTCAAATTCCTCCACCTTGATCGATTATAACAATAAATAATAGGCTTACCCAAATCCTAAGAATGGCATCATAAAAAATATCCATATATGATTTGATACAATAGTCAACTCCACACTGAGATGCTCTAATGGAGATTCTAAAATCAATTGAGCTACAACCCAAAGAACCTAATTCTTTTATCAACTTTGTGGAGCATGTTCAACATTTCAAGGAGCCTTCTATAACATTTTATGATCATGAAATCAAGCTAATTCCTATCAACATAGTTGATCCCCCACTATACATCATTGCTAGCATGAATAGTAACCCTTACAAATGGCTCTTGATAGATACATGCTCCTCAATCAATATCATCACCACTACCACACTTTAACATCTTAAATTACCACCATTACACATTACGTTATCTATATTCACCCTTAAATATTTTAACAATTCTCTATGCTCCACCATTATTACAATAATCCTTCCTATCTAGGTGGGACTAAAAACTATTCTTACATTGTGCCACATCTTGGAGGGTGTAATGTAATACAACATACTACTTGGTAGGTTTTGAATTCGAGATATGAAGTGCATACCTTCCATATTGCATAAATGCATCAATTATATCCATGAAGGACAATTTTATGTAGTTCATACAGACTTAGATCCCTTCAAGTTTTACAATATGGTCACCCATCTACAAGAATCCACCTTGCCCTATACACATCTAGACATTCAACCTAATGATCTTATCCAACATTAAGATCCACCACTACAACTAGCCATCACTCCATCACTATATTCCCCATCTCAACCATTGCCATTATTTTCTTTAGATATCCTCTCTTCATCATTAGATCCTCTGAGTCAGAACCCATTGAAGGCACTAGTCAACACAACCTCATCATCCATCTCCACAATTTTTGCAATATCTATTTCAACCTCTTTGGAAGATGAAGAATCATCTTCTGCCATACATGATTCCTCGCAATCCACATCCCATTATCATCATCCACCTCCTCACAAATCACTATCCACATGTCTAATCCAGGACTTGCTAAGCATTTAGTATAAAATATTACACTTACTCCACTCATCAAGTTAGTTCAAGACATGGGCTAACCTACCACTGTTAGCCATAGGTACCATCATTCCCTTAGGGCATCCCCTGAACCAAAAAAAATATTTATGAGGTTTTTGATGTTTCCATAGATACATATCCTATGGTAGAAGGTGAAGATCTATTTTCCATAAATATTGATTATATGTTGAACCCAACATTTGCCCTGCAATACTTTCATCATTACCATTGGTGTGGAAGTGGTCTCGATCGATATGAACAAGGTCTATGAACCTCTTTAGAGCCACATTATTAGTTACCTACAGATAAGTTTGGATTAGGGTATTCCATAAAAATTCTAGATGAGCTCCTTATAGAATCTCTCTAGTGCCTTACCATAGGCTTTGGGAAGAAGATCGATGTTAATGAATATGTCGATCCTAGCCACACTTATTTATTGAGTGACCATTTTTGAATCACTACAATAACCATTGAGCCTTCCAAAGTTTTTAGTGAAACACTCGAAGAAGATTGGTATGAGGGGGATTCAAAGTATCTATATCCTAGCAACATTCAATGGCTTAGTGATCATGTTTAAATAGATCAAATCACTACCGACCCTTATTTCTCCTCTAGTCAAGATCATACATGCAAATGGAAATTCGATGTGGAATCCGAAGAAGATCAGGATCCTAAAGGAGAGTGGGTTTGTAAAAAGGAATCTAACAAATAATGGGAAGAGGTATCTATTGCTTCATTCATCTTAGAGGAAGAGTCCTCTTCCATCAAAACCCTTACAAATATGGATGATTTTTATCTTTGTTTATTTTCTAGATGACTACCCATTTGGTAATAACTTCTTCTACCAAAAGATCCAATCATTCCTATTTTACATAGATCCCATTCGATCATCCCACCTCCACCTCAAACACCTCTGATTTAATTGAGGCCACCCATATTTGATCGTATTTTCCCACCATTAAATGGATATCATACGCCATCCATCAACATGATTTCCATTGACCTCACCATGCCACTCCATTATTTAGTTGACCCTTTAAAAATATTGCATCTCAACTTTAAGGCCATTTATTTTTTATCGCACTTTCTTCCCACCATCACCCTCAAAGTTATTTCCATGTTAAGAAATACTATAGTTATTTTGTTTCTCCTCAGAGTCATCTGAAGATGTTTTTCAAGATAGGATAGAACCTGATGATATAATCAACTCTCCAAATCTAGTTGATGACATCCATTTGATTTTGATGCCTCATCAACTAGAGGGGGGTTCCTATATATTAATATAGAAAATGATTGATGTTGATATCAACACCAACCTTGAAGTTCCTCAAAAGGTCAAATTAGGACAAAGTCTATATGTAGACACCTACCCAGGTGTTGTAGGTGAGTTGGAGATGAGAGGCAAATCCTCCAAGAGAGGTCCCAGGTTCAAATCTCCACCCTACCAAAAATATGAATTGGGTATCAAAAAATCCAATTGATAATGTTGGTGCGGGCAGGGTCGGGTGCGACTCTCGGGTGACTTTGATGGTGTAGAACCCCCTGTTCATGGTCTCTCAGACCAAGGTGGCCCCGCAAGGGGTTTTTCGCTTAAAAAAAATATGTAGACACCTAAAACATGTCATGTTTAGGGAACTACTCACATAGGCACATTCATAGACCATATGACATAATCTTGGTTGCTCAATCTCAAAGTGGCTAGAAATTAGTTGCTATAGACGACAATATCCAAATCTTAGTTGTTGTAGATGATAGTGGATAAGCCATAAAGAGCAGTTTACCAACAAACAAGACTAATCACGGGTGGAAGTGGCAATATGCATGCAATAAATATGAGCAGGAGTAACTTTGTATTCCCCTTCATGACCAGTCCATATGGGAGACTTGAGTCTGAATTTAGACTTTAGTTAATTGGTCTTTAAACATAGAAAAGATAAAAAAATCTTCTCATGCTAACATTCACTACGCATGAGGGATTAAATCCTAGGATTTAGAACATAGAATTTAGGGTTTCACACACTTTAAAAGGTACAAGCCTAGAGGCACCAAGGGATCACATTATTATAGGAAAAAATTAGGTCATTAAGGAGAGCCTCCCTTGGAGATCATCTTTATGGTGAAGCCCTAATAAATTGGAGAGCAAATTGGAGAACCTTTGAGGAGTGACAAAGTGCTTGTCATTTGAGGGTCTTACCACATACAAGATATTCAACACATTAAGCAAAGTGACCATCATTTCAACATCGAATACAAGCTTTGATCCATAGCTTTGGGTCAAAGAAGACAAGATTCGCTTTAGCAACCGTTGTCTTGGACAGTGGCCCGTAGGCCTAGTTTAGGGTTTTAGACACTAGTTTTATTATTTTGATTTCTTCATATTTGCATATCATTAGCATAGAATCATTTCATTCATTCGCATTCGTAGCATTAGTTTCATTACATTTGCATATCATTGAGTATATTCAATACTAACAACCTCATACGAGGAGGCAATCTCAAACATCTAAGCATGTGTTGTTGTTTCATTGCTTACAGGGCCACAGGTTCATTGGACAAATCTATAGCATACGAGAGCAAGAGGATCCCTCTAGGAAATAGACCTAGAGAAGGAGGCATCTGTAATCCCTCATACATTTTCATATGCAAAACCGAGAAGCCCTTTAAAAATGCACCACCCCTTTGCGAGGGGACATCTCACTCGCTTGTAATTCATTGTATCGATATGGGTATCCCTAAGAGGTACCAACATGTAACCGGGTTTTAAATATAAATAAAGAGATCTATTTTTGTTACTTCCATGTTGTATGCTTTTCATGGTCTTTAATTTCATTTTGGGTATAATAAATATCAGCAAGTAAGAGTAGAAGTCGGTGCGTGCATCCAAGGGTCGCTACAGATGGCGATCACGGTGGGACCTCCACTAATTTTTCATTTTCTACCTAGTTACTAACTTGGTTTTGTGTGTAGGCTTAGCCATCCTAGTCTACAATGGCCAAAAATTAGCTGCTATAGTCTCCAGCGGTCAACAGACTTAGCTGCTCCTGCTAACAGTGGCCATAAATCAGCCACTATGGTTGCCAACGGCCACAACTAAAGTGCAACAGAGGGTAGATCCTTTGTTCTCTGAGTTGGAGTAGAGGTTGGTACAACTTTTTTGATAATTTATAGTTTTTTGTCTACTTCTATTTTTCTAAAATAGTGAAAACTAAGACATATTTCTATTTGGAAATTGAAAGAATAAAGAAGAATGAACTAGCATATTGCACATCTTAAGTCTTCTTTAGATTTCTACTAGGAGTTGCTAGGAACATCAGCTTATGCTTGAAAATTCTGCCCTAGGATCCAACGTGCTAGGAATCCTGTGGTGCTTGCTTGCTTTGAGGCCCTACTAGAGGCCATACTTGCATGAAATAAAGTGCATCCATACAAGTCATAGTAGTTCATGCATCTTTCTAAAAATTGAAACGTATTTTGCACTAGGCATATAGAAAAGAATCAGTATTATTGTATGATGCATTTTACTTTATGCAAACTTAAAATGAACCCCACACACATACGTATCATTTAAACATTGGGGAGTTGGATTTCATCACCGACCCTCAATTCAGTTCGGTGACATTGGAATTAATCTCCTTCCATCGGCTTGCCCCTTAGATTCTCATAGAAATGGATTGAGAAACTTTTCATAGTGGTACTAAGTTACTTGTGTTCAAACTATCTCCCACTATTGGAACAATCATTGGTTCAGAGTGGAAGAGCTAGGCGAACCCCCCACTGGGACTTAAGTGGTGTACCCTAGTCTCTTTTGGTAAATCATGTTTGGCATAGGTGTTCTTGATTACCACTATGGATGTGTTTCCTCATTCTAAATCAAAAACAAAAGTAAGAAAGCAAAGAACAACACATCAAAACACATCAAACAGTTTAGGGCACACTTAAATTGATAATCAAGATAAGCACTTGCTTGATATTGCATGGCTATTTCTAATTGCAAAATAAAATATTAAGTCAACAAACAAAATGGTCAAAACAAGAAGTAAACATCCTTGGTATGATACCGAGGGAGAATCTAAAGCAACTCTTACCCATAGGTAAAGTCGTAGCAACATTGAACGACCAACCCGTAATACCGTGAGACGTAGGTCTATGAGCCTAAGGGGTGATAACTCAACCCTTGGGGATTCTCCTCGAGAAACCCCAAATAGGGAGGCCCAACACAAAGCTAAGTCACATAAACAAAAAGAGACTTCACAACCATCCTCATCAAAGAGACACGATGAGACCTCAAGGGCCTCCTCTAAACACACAGAGACTTCTCAAAGACATGAGGAGGCCTCAAAAGCTTCCTCCTCACATGGACATAAAGAAGGATCTAGACATCACTCTTCACATAGAGAGAATTAGGTTACCACATCTCCATCCTCATGGAGAAAATAGGTGACCACAAAGCCTTCATCATCAAGAGGGCACACAAGAGTCACAACCTCTCACACTTCACATGAGACACATAAAATAGGTTTACCTACTGAAGGGCAAGAGACTAGAGCTACATCCAGTCATAGACATCAAACAAAAGATACCCTTCACACAAGAGGAAGAATTCCAATAGACTATGACCTAATTGGAGTAAATGGCACCCCACGAGATCAGCCATGGAAAACAAAACAACTAGATGAGTTGGATTGGATTTATTCAAGGTCATCTTAAAGGATTGTAGCTATAGAATATTCTACATCTGGAAGCTCACAAACCATGACTTTTAAGCATACTTCTCAATCTAGGACTGCCACAAAATGACCCCATAGTAAACATACAGATTCTGATCATAGAGAAACCCAACAATACATTGAAAAAATCACACTTGCTAGCAAGAGCAAAGATACAGTAGAAACCTCTTCAAGGAATCTACAAATCAAAACCACAAGAATATAGTTGGACAAACATGAGTCTTCTATGACATTGCATGCTGACCGTATGAGGTGGTTAGAAAATGTATTACGTAAAGAGTGAGAGCTAGTGGAGGCTCTCGAACATGATAAACAAAGAGAAAAATATTTGTGCCAACATGAGCAGTATTTGAAAGAGCAAGCTGAGCAGCTAGCTGGTATTAATTTACAGAAAAATGGTGATGACCATCAAAGAGGTAGATGCGCTAGCTCACCAAAGGAAAGGTGCACTATACAAGAGAGCCCACAATGAAATCACCACCTAAATCATGAACAAATTCCAACTAGTGGGTAAAGGGTAAATATGATGAATCAGGATCACAATCCTGAGTCCACTCATAGGAGGGAAGAGAACAAAACAAGTCAAGTGGACAAAGGATTACCTTCATTACCATCATGAATGGGCCTATAATAGGAGGAGCTCCTTGCTTTAAAGGCATTCCAAGCACTCGCTGAAAAAATAAATTCCTTTGAAAAGCAAGAGACGGTTGGGAATCAACCAACATTGAGCAAGATACACAACTAACCATTGTGTCCATCAGTTCCTAGACTTGCATATCCTAAGCACTTTGAGATGCCTAGGTTAGAAAATTTTAAGGGTGAAGAGGATGCACAAGAGCATGTTACCAATTTCATCAATGCATATTTTCATCTTGAATACAATGATGATCTTATGCTAAGAACCTTTATCATGACATTTTCAGGCGCTGCCACTCAATGGTTCAACCAACTGACCAAGCATAGCATATCAAATTTTGAACAACTAGTAAACGCTTTCCTGAAGCATTTTTCCTTTGGTGCTAAAAGTTAAGTGAACCTCTCGGACCTGGCCAACTTAAAATAGTATGATGATGAGCTAGTAATGGATGGGAATAGATGGAGAAAGATCATGGTAAAGTTATCATTCTCCATTCCCACAAAAGAAATCGTCTGCATGTTCACCAAGAGTTGTTCTAAACACATCTTCCTCTTACTACAACTTCAACAGTATCCTTCATTTTAGGAAGCCTTGGTACAGGCCAAACTCATTGAAGAGATAAAAGTAGATGAGGGAATCATTAAGCTACAAACCAAGAAAGAGTGGAACAAAAATGCTAAGAATGACAAATACAAGCAGAAGAAGGCAAACCCTACTCCAGTCAATCAAGTAGTATTGGCTGCACCTAAGGATGGGGATGTACACCAACCACAAAATTATCAAGCACAACCCTCGCCAGCCAATTATGATCAAAATAACAATCATGGGCAAAACAAAGAACGCAAGCCACCTCACTATTTTACACCTCTAACAAAATTGATGCAATCGATTTTCAATCAGTTAAGCAAGGCTAGGAAGATCATATTCCCTGATGTGCCTCTTGTAGATCCCAACCATACTAAGCCAAAAGGAAATAGGGAAGATCAATTTTACCCTTATCATAGGATATCGGAGTATGACATTGAAGGGTGCTATGGTTTTAATCATCAAGTACAAAATATGATTGAGGCGAAAGAACTCAAAGTTGACAACCTATTAGCTCCTGATAATAGAGACATGGGTATATACAAAAACCTGCTGCCAAATCATGAGGCCCCTAGGGGGAAAGGCACCCAATTCAATCAAGTTTGAGTCGATGCACCTACCCATGGATGTGTTGGGATAGTTGAAATTGTCAACATAGCAACAATGAGTAGACGGTATGGTCAACCACAGCCTCCTGTGGCTCCCATGAATGTCCTAGTTGCACCTAGGCAGAGGTAGGGGTAAGACAACCTTCCAGGTCCACCAACTTGACCTGTGGTAACTATTTGGAGTAGACTAGAGAAAAATCTACAAACGACTCTGGCCAAGCTATCTATTTATGAGCTCATACAATAGTCCCCAAAGCATAGGGAGACTTTAATGGAGATTCTGAGATCAATTGAGCTCCAACCACAATATGTGAATGCATTCACTCATTTTTTGGGACAAGTACAACAATGCCAGGAACTTGTAATTTGATTCTATGATCATGAGATTAAGATAGTGCCTACTACCTTACCAGACCCTCAGTTGCACATTGTGGTGTTAGTTAATGATTTGCCTTTCAAACGGGTCTTGATCGATACAGGTTCATCAATAAACATCATCACAACAACGGCCATGGGAAACCTTAATATCCCCAAGACCCATATAGTTCTAGGAGCCTACACACTAAGAGATTTCAATGATGCTTTATGCACTACTATGGGAACGATAGTCCTACCCATTAAGGTGGGACATAAGACCATCGCTATGATGTGTCATGTCTTGGAGGGGGCTATGCAATATAATATCCTCCTAGGGTGTCCTTGGATAAGGGACATGAAGTGTGTCCCTTCAATCTTACATCAGTGTGTCAAGTATGTGCATGAGGATAAATTCTATGTGGTTTTGGATGATGAAGAGCCATTCAAATACGTCCATAAAGTGGATTTTTTGGGAGAGTTCATGATTCCCTCTACTCACATGTACGTAGGACCTTCATCTAAAACCACACAACCGAATTACAAGGACAAAGGGGTAAGAAAAGACCCATGCACATCGACACCTCCTTTTGAGCCCAAGATAAATGGTGCATCTAAGGGACCATCAATACCTAAAACTAAGGACAATCAGAAGCTAAAGGTGCCCTTATTCAAGTAAGAAACGCCCAAAGAGTTGCCAACCATAGCCATTGTTGAAATACCAAGTCCTATGGAAGAAGGAGATCTTCAAGATCAAGTAGAAGAAATGCTAGAACCCACTTCGTCAGTGTCATCTGTGGGATCATCCACATCATATGTGATAATACACTTGGCAAGTATAGGGATAGGATAATACCTTGTGCAGAACATAACATTCTCGCCCATCATTGAGTCAGCACAAGACATGGGAAAACCAAAAGACTTGAGACTGCCAGTGGGAATAGTGGTTCCACTTGGAATCCCTCTCAACCAAACCAACTTTGTCTATGCTGGATTAGACTGCACCCATAAATATTTAGATATAGAAGAGGATAGTGATGAACTATTCACCATTAATATTCATTATCTCTATAACCTCGAGTTTGCTCTTAGCTACTTTTAATGCTTCCATTGGTATGGCTATGGTCTTGGTATATATGAGCAAGGGCGTAGACGGCCATATGAGCCGCAATACCAGCTTCTCACTAACAAGTTTGGGTTAGGTTATTACATAAGAGGTCGAGATGACTCTCTAGCAGTAGCCTTGGATAGATTAAGATTAGGGTTAGGAGAAGACATTGATTTCATTCCTTATCACCCCCCAAGTACAACATATCTGACCAATAGATAGGTGGTCATGGTAAACATACCACCACCAGAGATTTATCATCTGAACTCCTCAATCGATGCCACCCCGATAGGTTATAACTCGTGGGATGAGGAGCAAGAAGAGAACGGGTATGAAGCAAGTGATGATGAAGCACAAGCAGACTTTGCCTATCATGGGCCTCGCTATTTACAAAGCTTTACCTAGTACAGCCATATAGAAAGTGGATACATATCGGATGACAGTGGCTATGAGTTAGAGGAATCAATAGAAAGAGCTTATCTAGGACCAAGGCATCAACCGCATACCTTAGGGCAAGATACTAATGCAAATGGAGTCTTCATAAGTGATGAATAATATGAAGATGAGATAGAAATGGCCTACTTGAGGCAAAGATACATGCCCCATATCTTAGGGTCATACACTAATGCAAATGGATTCTTTATAAATGATGAAGAATATGAAGATGAAACAGAGATGGCCTACTTGGGGCCAAGACATGTGCCTCCAAAATTGGGGCCACATACCAATGCTAATGGTTTCTGGATTAGTGACGATGACTTTGAGAATGAAACTAAAATGGCATATCTTGGGCCTCACCATTTATGACAAATCAACATGCTAGTAGATAGAGACACAGTCTTCGGGCCATAGACCCTGGCTTGCGGTTCCTGGGAAGACCTATTGACTTACGTGCCATTCACCGCATGGTCAATCCCCCTCCACCTCCATTCAAAGAGCTCTTAGAGCCCAATTATCCTATTGTATGCCCTACACATGGGCCAGATCCAGAGATTCCTTTTCCTCCAAAGTCTCATCGTGAGTATGGAAGGGAAACCTCTAAAGTAATATTTCACCCATGTGGTCCTGGATATTTCATCCCATCCATCAACATAATCTCCATTGATTTGACCACTCCAATTCATATCCCAATAGATCCTGCTAAACCATTGTATCTTGATATAAATGTTATTTATTGGGATCGCACTAATTTGCCTACAGATCCTGAGGATCTTTTCCCTAATGAATATATGTTGCAATCATTCCATTTTGCACCAGGCTATGCATATGACGTGTTCCATGCTAGTTTGGATCATGAGTCCGTAGGACCTATGAATCCCATCGATGACATTCATTTGATACCCACACCTCATCATCTGGAGGATGGGTCACATATGGCAATAGAAGTGACTTTCAAGGTGGACATTAGCAATGATCCTACCCAACCAAGGAAATTCAAGTTCGAAGAAAGTATATCTCCAGAGGAACAAGCCATCATAATCCCTCTTCTCAAAGAGAGGCCAAATATTTTTGCTTGGACTTACAAAGACATGCCTAGGATAGATCCAAAGTTAGTTGTTCACAACCTTTCATTGGATCCCACGAAGAAGCCAATCAAGCAAAATTTAAGGAAGATGCATACAACCATCGCTTTTATGGTAAAGAACAAATTGCAAAAACTATTGGATGCTATTTTCATAGTTTCTATCGACTATCCTGAGTGGGTATCGAACATGGTGCCCGTAGGAAATCCTGACGGAAGAGTCCATATTTGCATAGACTTTAGAGACTTGAATATGGCAACTCCAAAGGATTCATTCCCATTGCCAACCATATATGCTCTTATGGATGCAACCGTAGGTCATGAGATGCTCTCCCTAATGGATGGTTTTTTTGGATATAATCAAATCTGGATAAAACCATAAGATCAACATAAGACCACATTCATTACTCCATGGGGGACATTCTATTACAAAGTGATGTCGTTTGGCCTTAAAAATGTTGGTACCACATATCAGCAGGCCATGACATACATATTTCATGACTACATGCACAAAATCTTAGAATATTACATGGATGACTTGCTGGCCAAGTCTTTGTTGTGACAAGAGCACGCTGAAGTCCTTAGAAAAGTCTTTAATCACCTCATTGAGCACAACGTCAGATTGAACCCTAGGAAGTGTGTGTTTGGAGTAACTTATGGAAAGCTTTTAGGATTCATCATTTCTAAGAGAGGCATTGAAGTCGATCCTACGAAGGTAAAGGCTATATTGGAAATGGCCACCACTACCAACATTAGGGAGTTAAGAAGCCTACAAGGAAAAATAGCATCCATCAAAAGATTAATTACGCAATTATCAGATAAATGTCAACCCATGAATCAGTTTCTATGCAAAGAGGTTACTTTTAATTGGGATGAAGAGTGCCATCAAGCCTTTGCAGAGATCAAAACTTACCTGGCAACGCCACTAGTATTGGCTCCACCAAGGCCTGACATACCATTTTTACTATACATATCGACTACCAATTTCGCTTTGGGCACCATGTTAGCCCAAAATAATGCACAAGATAAAGAGCAAGTTGTATATTACATTAGTCTCACCTTGGTGAGTTATAAGCTAGGGTGCACATATGTCAAAAATTTGTGTTTAGTAGTGGTCTTTACAACCCAAAAGTTGTGACACTACATGTTGAGCCATACGACTTACGTCATATCAAAACAAAATCCTTTTCAACACATGATGAACAAGACTTATCACAATACACATATCACAAAGTGGATCATGCTATTTACAGAATTTGATCTAGAGTTCATAAGTCAAAAATCCATCAAGGGACAAGTCATAGCTAATCAATTAGCAGAAGTGCCTCTTTAGGATAGCAAGCCTCTCACCATAGAATTGCATGACGATGCAGTTTTTGCATTGTCAGATCCACCAGAACTCAAAGAAACTAAGAAAGAAAGAGACATGGCACTGTTCTTTGATGGTTTGAAAAGTGTGAACAAGGGGGCAGAGCAGAAATTATCTTTATCACACCGTAGGGCGCTCCATTACCCTTATCATTCAAACTATACTTCCCTTGCACAAACAATAACATAGAGTATGAGGCTTTGATCTTGGTACTCCAAATAGCCGTAGCAATGGGTATTAAAAGATTGAATATCTTTGGTGACTCCTTGCTCATAGTAAACCAAGTCAAAGGACTGTTCCAATGCAGGTACCCACTCCTAAAATCTTACAAAGAACTTTTTGACACTTACCTCACCAAACTAGAATGGTATAACATCGAGGCAATCCCTCGTATGTCAAATAGATTTGCAGACACCATGGCTTCTTTGGGATCCTTAATCCCTCAGAATCCATCTACTGATTTTATAACCGTCTATGTAAAAGTGCTCTCGCACTCAGCAATAAGGTGTGAGGCTTTTGACAATCAATAATCAGTCAACATGATCAACATTGAACCAAATCAGGATTGGTCCTTCACAGCTAGATATTTCTTGTGAACGACACCTTGGGGGTCCTTAATTTCCCAAAGTCCTACGGAGTGTGGCACAACCATTCACCATAGGGTTATTCCTCAATATGTATTCACCAGTTCTAGAATGCAGGAGGAACATGTCATCTTTTCTGTAGAAGCTATGGCTTATCAGGATTGGCTTTCCAAATTACGAGATTTCTTGAAGCTTGGAATGGTCCCAGAAGGCCTATCGCATGCTGAGAGAAGAACATTTAAGCAGAAGTCAACAAGATACATCTTTCTAGGAGAAATCCTTTATAGATGATGATATGATGGAATGCTCCTTCGTTGTCTTGAGACCTAGGAAGCATATTGGACAATTTCATAAGCTCATGATGGTACGTGTGGTGGTCACTTCAATGGAATGGCCATCATTAAGCGCATCTTGAGAATGGGTTACTATTGGCCCACTATGGAGAAATACTGTTTCGAGTATGTCAAGAAATATGTTAAGTGCCAGCATCATGCAAACCTCACACACTTGCCATCATAATCCTTACAACCCATCCAGGCAACATGGCCCTTCTCGCAATGGGGACTAGACCTAGTTGCGAATATTTCACCCCCTTCCTCAGGCTGACACACGTTCATCATAATGGCCACTGAGTAATTCATAAAATGGATCAAAGTGATCCCCTTAACATCGACAACTGGACCAAGGGTTACGGAGTTTATACTTCACAATATCATAAGTCGTTTTGGGGTCCCTTCAAAAATAATATCGGATAATAGGCCATCTTTCAAGAACAAAAATATGTGTGCTTTGATGGGAAAATACCATATACAACATAGTTTTTTAGTACCTTATTATCCACAAGCAAATGGGCAAGCAAAAGCCTATAAAAAAACAATAGTCTCCATCTTGAGAAAGACAGAGAGAGATAATCATAAGGATTGGCACATGCAGTTGCCTCCGGCATTATGGGCATACAAGACTAGTGTACGGATGCCCACTAGGGCAACACCGTTTTCACTTGTTTATGGTGCTAAGGCCATCATGCCCCTAGAATTTGAAATTCCAACACTACGCATAGCATTAAAGGACTTCATAGATGATGACACCGCACGGCAAGCCCGCCTTGATCAATTGACGCTTCTTGATGAACGTCGAGTCAATGCTTTGGAGCATCTTCACGCTTATCAAGATCGTCTGGCGTGAGCTTACAATAGTAAAGTCCACTTGAGGGATTTCAAAGTTGGGGATCTTGTGCTCAAAGAAAACTAACATAATTCAAATCTATCGCCGCACCTACGAGACAAATTTACGGTAAATTGGATAGGCCCTTACATGATTTTAGAAAGGGTGGGGCTTGGAGCTTATCGCCTTATATCATTGGATGGTGTTGAAGAGCCCGAACCTCTCAATATTATTCACTTGAAGGCATTCCATACATAACATTACAAAAACATTCAAATATGTCATAAAATTACAAAAACATTCAAATATGTCATAAAATTACAAAAACATTCAAATATCTCAAAATGCAAAAAAAATAACATAAAGAATCAAAAATCATAAACAATTCATAAAAAAAATCAAAATTCAAAAATATGCAATCACAAATGCACCAAGGGTATTCAAATCCGCTTGGTCAACATTCAATTAAAATGCTCCAAGGCCATCCAAGCCGCTTGGTCAAAATCAATCACCAAACGCTCCAAGGGTATTCAAATATGCTTGGTCAAATTCAATCAAAACGCTCCAAGGGTATTCAAATCTGCTTGGTCAAATTCAATCAAAATGCTCCAAGGGTATTCAAATCCGCTTGGTCAAAATCAATCACAAAATGCTCCAAGGGTATTCTAATCCGCTTGGTCAAATTCAATCAAACCGATCCAAGGGTATTCAAATCTGCTTGGTAAAAATCAATCAAAAATGCTCCAAGGGTATTTTTATGCTACTTGGTCAAAACTTAAAAGCCCCAAAGGCACATAAGCCCTTTGGTCAAAAATAAGCAAAAACACAAAAATAGTCAAAAAGTCAAAAATACAAAAACATTTGCATATTACATTTGCATCCACTAAATTGCATTGCATTACACATACATAATCCATTACACTTGCATATATCATGATAACAATATCACAAGTGATGCCACAGTTTGTACCATAACCACTCAAGATTCAACTATATCCATTCATTCATAATGTGCAACTGTATTTTTCAACACAACCAATTAATGTTGCTATACAAAATATACTATGGGTTTCTGGTTATTCAACCATACCTAGTGATCTTATCAACTTTTGTGGGAATATCTTGGTTAGTAGAAAGTAAGTTCTAGTGGTGACAAAGCTTAGTATACTTCAGGATCCTATCACTAATTACAAACACTAAATTCTAGTTGGTACAAGGGAAAGATGAAAGTTGTAAAGTGGTTAGGTTACCTAAAGTGAAAAGGGTCTTCCTTGCTTATCCCCCTGTGTGATCGGTTTAAAAGTGCTGAGAATTGACAAAAGGACAAGCTCCACCCTACCCAAAAATTCCTTGCTTAAATCAGAACAAGCAAAAATCCCTAGTCAAAGCAAAAGTCAAAATTCCACAAGCCATAGTCCAAAGTATCAAAAAGTACAATCAAAATAAATAGTGATTATCATCACTACAAGAATCCCTTGCTCAAAGGAAAAAAAAAAAATCAATCAAAATAAACAATGATTTTCATTACTAAACATGAGCAAGTATCCCAAATCAAAAGGAAGAAAATAAAGGAATGGAGCTTGAATCCCTAGAATTCTCAGCATAATACAAAATCAAAAGGTGATCACCATTACAGGTTTGGTGTAAAAACCAACCTGGCAATGGTGATATCCTTATGCATAATGATATGTCTAAACAATAGCATTTTGCATTTGTATAGACCAATGTTTGAATGTGGATGAGCTAGCTTGGGTAACCCAATACTGCCTAGTGGTATAGTCCAACTAAGTCCAACATAAGAATCAGATGAACACTTGAAAATCCCTGATCTTAGCAATGGGCTGAAAGAATCCCGCTTGACATCGGACAAAATACTTGAGTTCTATCTAAATATATTTATTTGCACACATAGGGATAATGAGTATCTAGGTCTATGATGAAAACCTTACTTTTCAAAAGCCTTGATTGGTCAATACGCAGTTGTTGATAGGGTAACTAGAGTGGTTGAATCTCAAGAACATACCTCAAAGAAAAAAAATTCTTATATAGCAACAAATCATATCATCCATTTTATTTATAAGATTCTATAAATTAGGGGGTATCAACAGAGTAGGATAGATACCACATATATATTATAAATAATATATAGATGGCCACTGACTACTTTTGTATCTTTTAATTTACAGAAACTTATCAAGAAAACACACGCATCTCACATCTCACATATGAATACTTAATCAATTTTGATCACAAGAATGATTATTTAAATTCATGGTTATTTTTTTTCTTTCTATGGTGTTGCTTGTTAGATTGTTAATCTCATATCATATGCATTCCTTATGTTTTAAGTGATTAAAGCATACAGGTTCATTTACATCATATCAAAACCATGTAGATAATGCATTTAGTACATATTGCATTTACCATATCATGACATAAAGTTAGATGCATACATTTAAACCAAAATTAAACATGCATTTAACAATAAACATTGCATTCATAAATACGTAGCTCATAACTCATCCATTTCCACCAAAGATCACATCAGAATGCATCCATATACATTACATCATATAGCCATGATCAAAGCACATAAAACCATCATAGGCATCCACATATGCATACAATCATAAATCCATCATTAAAACAACTCATGATACATCACATCACATCATATAAGCATCTACATCAGCATCCATCTAAAAACATCCACATCATCATAAATACCATCTATCATCTAACATATGCATCAATTCATCATAATATCATCATCACATCGCATCATAAAACAAAACAACAAAAACATGAACAATAAACAATACGCATAATGAGTCATAATGCAAAGATATCATATAAATATGTGTATCAAAGTATAGGAGTGTACAAAAATGCCCATGGGCTGCAGTCATATAGGTCAAGCCAACCTCAAAAATAAGTCAAAGAGCATTATCAGTCAAATACAGGGCCTATGCCCCTAGTTCCGTCTCTCCCTGTGGTGGTATCACAAGTCGAGTGGTGTGAACCTACTGGCCTCTCTGTCTGATTCCGGGTCCTCTGGCTGGAACGGGTGGAAGACCACCTTGAGGTAGAATGTCCACTAACCTATGAACCACATGCACCTGGTACCTCCTTAGGAACAATCCCATGCCTCCTGAGTTGCATCTAGAGAGAGGATATATGGGCAACATGACCAGAGATCTTCCCCTCATACTCATCTAACATTGATCACAGGTGTAGAATCTCTACCCCTATATCTATCATTGTACCTACTTCTGGATTTGTCATGGTATCACCCAATGGTGTAGAAGGAGGAATAACAAACTGTATTCTAGCATCACCACCCCCAATAGTAGCCCATAGAGCCTGTATCTGTGTCATCAGCTGCTCTATAGTGGCATCCCATTGCTAGACCTAGATCTTGGTCGACTAAAGCTCAGCCTCAATCTCATGCAACTATGCTCTCAGAGGAGAATCTCTCTCCTCAAGATCTAGCTCCTCCTCCTCCTCAGGAGCATCCTACTCCTCCACTACCACCTGCTCTAGTAGCTGGACCCATACCTCGGTCCTGGCTTGGACTTTGTACCCTATTGGATCTACACCATCATCCTTGCAGCCCAAGATGCCCTCACCATGCCACATTCGATCCCTGTACCACTGAGTAAATGCCTCTGTAACTCCCCTACAACTCTTGGGTCAACCATTGGGGCATCCTCCTCATATGAAATCTCTGTGATCCATGGCAAGGGCAGGTATCTCTCTACCATGAGGCACCTGTACAATAATAGAATAAGAGGCACGTCCTTTTGCAGCCTGTACTGACAGAGAATCCGAGAGTAGAAGAAATACTCCTGGATGCCAACCTTGCGGCCAATGAGCCATCGCTCACGTCGCATCCTAGTAGTAAAATTGGTCGGATCATCCCATGCCAAACACTCATAATATGGGTGCCACATAACATCCCCAACCTGCAACCCAGTGAAAGTAGTAATGTAATGGGAAAGCTCCCTTTCATAATGATAGCTCTTGCACTACTCGTGCTCTTGAGCCCACCTAGTAGCATAAGACTGCATCTGCTCCTCTACAACTATGATCTTGGTAGAAAGCCCTCTAGGATGATCTACCTTGATGTGCTTCCATACCCAAACCTGTAAGAGCAAGCTACAAGCAATACCAATGTGGCCCTACCGATAGATATGGTACAACTCATCGTAGCACTTGGCCAACAAAGACCTGCCCCATGCATAGATGATGGGCTCCTCACTGTCCAACATGTCCTGAACCATCGCAAGGAGGTTCCATGGGAACCTCAAGTGTGAGCAGTCTGGGATCAATATGTTGTTGATAACCATCAGCAACACTGCATGCCTCTCAGAAAAGACCTTCTCCTCATACCACTGTGAGATAGATACTCCTCCAGACTTGGTGTCCTTGAAGGCCTCCGTAGAGCACCCTCTGAACACCCGAGTAAAAATAGCATCCCTATCATTGGTTACCAAGGAGATAATGGCCACTTCATCAAAGGGGATCCGGAAGATCTTATACACATCCTCCAGTGTGATGGTCATCTCGTCGGTATGGAGGTGGAAGGTGTTGGTCCGAGGGTCCTACCGATGGACCAAAGTCGTAAGGTAGGCATGATCTGACATGATATTAAGTATTTTAGTATCACACTGTAGCCTGCGGTCTTTGAGCCATGCCCAGTCTATGTCATCCAAGAGGGGCAAAAGTGTATTCATGAGCTTCGGGTCCCAAGCCCAAGCGGTAAGAATCTAAGCAAAAAGAGAAGAAAGCGAAGCATAACTACAATGCATATAAGGCATAAATCATATTAAAACATGAAAACGATGCAAATAATTATAGGCTATTCTAAGTCTAGGCAAAAGAGCAGAATTGCACCTACTCATGCAGCAAAAATCCAAAAAAGCAAGTCAAAATTTCAAAAAAATCATTAAGTCAATCCATAAAATGCAAGAAAAATAAAAAAAGTTACTAAGTGTTCTTGGCCGTTGTTGCCTATAGCGGTCAAAAATTGGCCGCTAAAGCTGACAATGGCCAAGCCCCAACGGTCATATTTTTGATCGTTGGGATTCAAAATGGCCACTGCCAATGACAACGACCAAGTTGCAGGCCATTTTGGCCGCTCTGATCGATAGCGACCAATGGGCAACGTGGCAGATGCATGGGCCCTAGGCCAAAAAATACCAAAAAAATAACAAAAACACAAAATGGGGACAAGCCCATCACATAAAATCCTAAACTAAGCCTAACTACGGGTTTAATTCATTACCAACAAGCTTAATGAGGTTCATTTACCAATTACTTAATGTGGTTCAATTTTACCCAATAAGAAACAAGCAAGGTTAAGGTTTGAGAGAGTACTCGAGAAGCTCCGACTCCTCCACTCGAAGAGGCTTTGCCTAGCGTAGCCATGATATTCCAAGTCACAGAAACACTCCAAGTTGCAAAAGTCACTTTCACTCCAAGAGCTCTAAAAGTACAAACTGACAGCTGGTGAAAGTGAAAGGTAAAAACCCTAGGCCCCTTTTATAATACCTCAATTTTGCCTTGGTCACTGTTGACATCAACGACCCGAATCTCTTGGCTGCTCAGGATGTGAGTGGCCACGATCAAGAATTTGGGGGTCTTTGGACCTGCCAGTGGCCAACATCCTAGGGAAAAATAAGCAGATTCCCTGCATGAGAAGTAACAAAAAAACATTCAAATAAGCACATTTTTATGACTCACAATCATCATGATGATCAAAATAACATAAAAATTCATAAAAACACAATCTCAAGCAAGCCTCGTATCTAGTTACTTACTCTATCAACTCGATGGTTGCAGCGATTCACACTCCATGCAATTCGATGAAATGAGTAAATTACCATAAGGCTACTTGGGGCAAAAACATTCATTTTGGAATCATGATGTGTCACTTCAAACACGAAGAAGACCAAGATGGTCGGACTACTCCATGGGTATGATAGCAGCATCCTAATTTCCTTATGACATCAAAAACACTGAGCTAAGTGATACAATATAAGCATAAATAGAATCACTCATCCTAACTCCCTAAGAAGGCTATTAATAGTCGGACCGCTTCCTGGGATAGGGATGAATGATTATCATAAACAATTAAAATCACACTTGGATGTGGGTTTGCCCATTAAAATAACAAATGCTAGAAAGGAACCAAATTAATCATATTGGTCAAGCGACTTGTCACTTTATTCATTGTCATTTCTTCACCAATTCATTGTGTGAGGATGTAGTTCAAATATTCAAATAATCATAATCAAAATCAACAAAAGATCACTCGATCATATCAAAATTGTGTTCATCCTATGAATCATTGCATACAATAATCACAACATCTCCCTCATTTTTTGGGAACATAAGCAAACATAACATCGTCAATTTGTATCTATCCTTTCGGTCGGATCTGATTGTAGCAACTGAAGCTACCCGATTGAGTTTGAGGAATGTGTAGCACCCTAAAATTGGCGTAGTTAAACCTTAGTAAAAAGATTAAAATTTGAATTTTAACCTCGAAACTGCCCGTTCAACCGCTCCCCTTGTTTTTCATGCCATTTTTAGGATTTTTTGTGACCGTTGGACGATATCATCGTCGATCAGATGAAATCGTCTCAGATCGGACGAATTCATCTGGAGCAGAACGTCCAGACGATTTCGTCCCAAAACTGATTTTTCATAATTAGCTTCTGTTTCAACAACTTCTCTAACTTGGGCAGAAAGCGTGTCTGCGCAGTTAGAGACTCCCCCATTGGAGATCTCCCAGATTGGGATGATCTCCAACCTCCTAACCTCTCCCTAATCCTATTTAAACTTAGGATTTTCCCTGACTTTCCCCCTGGCTGAATTTCTCTGCAACTTTAGTTTTTCGTGCATTAGAACACCTCGAATCATTGTCTGCATCTGTGCATTTTCAAGTTTTCTTGCAAGAACCTTACTATTTTTTAGCTGGAGCAAGCTCGGATCATCGCAGACGATCTTGTATGATTTCGGACGATCCTGTCGACATCCGAGATGATTTCGTATGATTGCAGGCGATTTCGACTGCAGTCAAGATTGGGGGCAACCAGTGCCCTGAGTTTGCATTTTTTGTCCTTTATTCCTTATTTTGTTTTGCATTTGTCTAGTTTATTTCATTTTTGCATCCTGGAGTTCACCTCATTTAGCTTAAATGCATGATAAAATTAAAATCAGTCATTAAAATAAGGCATTTCCTTCAATTATTATCTAGATTTATCATTTTAGACAAATTCACTGTCATTTCTATCATTTCCCCTTTCTTTTGCAATTGCATTTTTGGTTTTTGGTGTCTATTTCTGTGATTGCAGGGTTTCTAATGAATTCGTCAGGTCGACGATGATCCTGTCTGATCTCAGATGATCTACTGTGATCTGGATGATTCTGTGCAATTTCAGATGATTCTGTCAGATTCGAGATGATCTGGACTCCTACAAGCTTCAGAATCTTCATCAGACATCCGAAATCAGGTATGTTTTGTCTCATTTAGCATATTTTCTATGTTTTACATCCATTACTACTTTTTGCATTCATATAAATTAGCATTTGCATATAGAATAGCTTAGATTCATTTGGCCAAACCTAGGAATTGAATGATTAAGCATAAAATTGAACACATCAAACCCATTCTCAACCTAGGCATGGAAACTGCCACTCAAAGTTTCCTGGTGAACCCCACCATCCATCAAAAATTCACCCTGATACCCCTCCCCCGAGAGGCGCGACCTTCAAAGGGCCTCTCAGTCCGAGGTACCGTCTCATCCTTTTCGCATCCCCCTTTCGGGCACGGATCCTTTAGCTTGAAGGTAAGGGCACAAAAAATTTGGGTCGATACATTTTGGTGAACCCGACGTGAAACTTAAAACCTTTTGAAAACAAAAAAAAAATATATATATATATATATATAAATATCAATGCATCTAGAATCACTAGAAAACTGTTGAGTTTGCACATCATATTTAGATGGTAGATTATAATAAAAGACGAGTTGTCACCATAAATGTTGAAAACCAATTAGCAGCCATAGAAATTACTTTTGTGCTTAGGGTACCTCAAACAGATAGAGTCCAACCTTTGTGGGACGAACTTGATAGGAGATTGGGTATTATTTCATCTAGGTCAACAGAACTTAGGCAAATTAAGAGGTTTGTCCTAGATAGAATCCTGGATCCCGATCAGGTGACCTTGTACCATGAACTTCAGAGAGCTTGCCATAGGTGGTTAGCTGATAAAAGAGCCCTTGTGTCTTCCGAATTGTACACCTTTGAGGAATACCTCGAGAACGTAGCTGTAGTACACCAATTTCTAGGTCGTATAGAGGATCAAGAGGTCATCCTTATAGATAGAAAGAGATGGAATAGAGTTCCTAGAGCTGTGTTATATCGAGAGTATTGCCATGAACTTTATTTCTACAAGTCAGAGTCTGAAACAGATAATATCACCATAGCACATTTTATCAAATTCTTGAAACAACATTTCCAATTTGAAGAGGAGCATTTCATGACTCTTGATGAACTTGATCCTATTAATGATATTCATAAACTATTTATAGAAAACTAAATCATTTCTTTTATTATTATTATTTCTTGCATTTAGTGTGCTGTTTGTTATCTTTATAATATTGTTATAAAAAACATAAAAACAATCATAAAACAAAAACAAAACAAAAATATAACAAAATTAAAACATTTTCTTTTAAGTATTATAGTAGGTATATAATTAAAATATATACCTCTCAAGCTTGTTGCATATATATATATATATATATATATATATATATATATATATATATATATATATATATATTTGCTGAAATCTAAGTTTAAGCACAATGACTAGACTTAGGAATGGAAAACAAACTGAAGTAGAAGAAGATTGGTTAGGAAAAACAATAAATAACCCAAATGTCCTTCCTGAAGATCCAACTCAAGAAGAAGGAACCCTAGACCAGCAAGAAGAAGAGTTTGTTGTAGGAAATGAACAAGAAGAAACTGTTAGAGAGGAAGGATCCTCATCCCCTAAAATGTCTCCAAGTGGAGTTGTTACTTTTGAGAACATGGAACATTTTTGGAAGTTCCTCAATAATAATATTGGTGCTCTTAATAGAGCAGTCCATATGGACAAGGATCAAATTAGTGACACTCAAGAAACCCTAGAAGAAGTATATCACACACGCACTAATCCTTTGTCCTTCGTTGATCAAGAAAGTGATCAAGCTGGACCATCCAATTTGGATATGGCCGCTATAATCCAGAACATGCAAAAACAACAGGTTACCCAACCTCCTAAGGAACCTGTTACTAAGCCTAAAATCATTCCTGCACAAAAGAAACCTTCATTCACTACTTTATTTTGCCAAACTGTTGATCAATATACCTCAAATCAACAAAAGCCCAAAACAAAGCCAAACATCAATTTCCAACAATCTGGGATACAACATAATACTGCTACAAATATTCTTCATAATACCCTTCCTACCAACACTTTACATAATAGCAATATAGCATCTAATCCTTATGTCACGCCATCATACGCTCCCAAATCCCATACTCATGTTCCACCGAACCAATATGGTGGACAAACTAGTAATCTTGAAGCCATGGTGAAACAACTAGTTTCCCGCATGGACCAGATAGATCCCTACCGTCCCTCGTATAATTATCGAGAGATGTGTAGTCAACCTTTAGATCCTATAGTCGTAGCACAACCATATCCTAAACACTTTCCTATGCCTCGTCCTGCCTATATACAAAGGAACCGAAGATCCCATAGAGCATCTTCGTATGTTTAGGATAGCATGTCATGATATATCACATGATGACTTGTTATTACTAAAAATGTTCCCAAAAAGTTTAGGAGGAATGGCATTAGAGTGGTACTATCAATTACCCACCCATTCTTTGAGGAATTTTGAAGAAACAACCGAGTCTTTTGTCCATCAATTTAGTGCCTACATCGAAAGGCATGTGACCATTAAAGATTTGTACAACTTAAAACAAGACAAAGATGAATGCTTTGCTGATTTCCTAGCTCGGTGGAGACAGTTGATAGGAAAATTGCACTTTGTGTTACCTTATAGAGAGATGTTGGATATCTTTATTAATAATTTACAAGAACAATTATCCTATGAGTTATCAACTGCTACCTTGACCACCTTCGATCAAGCTATAGACTTAGCTCGAAGAGTGGAAGATGCTCTCATTAGGAGAGGTCAGCTCAAGAAGAAAGATGATGAGAAAACATCCAGAAATCAATATAAGAATAAACAAGTTGTGGGTGATGGAGTCACTGATAGCAGAAATATTGCTAATGTCAATGCTGCAAAGACAACGGAGAAGTTTATACTGAAACCTCCTGATAAACCTCCTCGAGAATTTACTAGGTTAAATCAACCTCTATCAACTATTCTACCGCAATTACTAGAAAGAGGTTTGATTCAATTACCAAATATCCGGGAACCTGATCCAACTATACCCGGATACAGAGCTGATTTACACTGTGATTTCCATAGAGGACCTGGACACGCTACCAACTCTTGTAAAAGACTAAAACATAAAATACAAGACTTAATTGATAATAATGAGATGGAGGTGCAAGCCTTCCAACCTAAACAAAATCCTCCTAATAATGCTCAAAAGAACATCCCCCAAAATCAGAATCAGAATGCCAATCAATCATTAGATATATTTCAACATCCTTTACCAAAGCATGGTAAAGAGGTGGCCAATCAAATTGAGCATCATAATGTTCCCCCTCCTACCCGATATGTAGGGACTATTAGTGGACATTTACCTGCTCATGATCTGCAAATTTTTGACACAACTTTATCCATGGTCACGACCAGGCCTCTACATAATATTCAGATATCTGATATTAGTGATATAGAATACGAGACTGAAAGTGATATGGAAATCACATCAAATCAATCGAATAGTTCTGAAGATGAATCGGATGCTATTCAACCTATCACAAATTCTATGGTTCCAGAAGAACCATTTCCAAGAAGAGTCACTACTAGACCATCTTCTCACCAATTACTTTCTAATGAACAAGCTATAAACGCTAGACCAAGACCTATTCATCATCCACAAAATAATATTGTGGGTACCATCGGAGTCGTTACTAGACAACAGGCTCAAAATTCTCAACAAGATCAAACTCAGAACGATGGATCAGCTCCATTTGTTTTGAAAGTTCCTAATAAAGGGAATCATGCTCCTAATGTTCAACCTAAACCTCCTTATAATATTAATGAGCAACTATCAAATACTACAGCTCGAATTTCCCTTTTGGACCTTTTAAGATCTTCTCCTACACATAGAGATGAACTAATGCTCACATTAAGCCAAATGATGGTACCACAAGACATTCAACCTGAAGCCATGACCAATACTATAATAACTCGAGAAGTCGATTGTATTGACTTTCGGGATAGAGATATACCACAACATAGTTTACATAAGGATAACCCCTTATATATTACTGCCCTAATAGGAGATGTAGCAGTCAAACGAGTCTTGATTGATAATGGTTCATCTTTAAACATTTGCACTTTTGACTTCTACCAAATATTTGGGTTTAGAAGTGATGAAATGAAAAGAACCGATATGATCATAAAAGCTTTCAATGACGAAACACAAGAAACGTGTGGAGTTATCACCATCCCATTGCAAGTTGGTCCAAGAACCTTAGATACGACCGTGTTTATTGTACATTGCCCTGCATCATACAATATACTCTTGGGTCACCCTTGGATCAACGTGATGCGAGCTGTTCCCTCAACTCTACATCAATGTGTCAAATTCGAGTTTAAAAATCAGTTGGTTACCATTCATGGTGACCCTAGACCCTTTGATATGTGTGCTTTGGCAGAACCTGTTGGAGTTCAATTTTGCCCTGCCCTGTCATCCACACATCCTAATTCTCATTCTCCATCTAAACGTGTGAAACACACACCCATAACATCATCTACTTCTTCTCCATCAATTCCACCTTTACATATAGCTCAACCATCCTCTAAACAAACCACATTAGGACCCCGAAAAGATCCTAATCCCACAACCAATCCTTCTTGTTCCACTCCTACAATTTCCATACCTATAGACCCATCTATTGACACCTCTACATTGTCTACATCTACCAAAGGCATATCTTCCACATCAAAAGATGTAGGAAATGATCCTTCTACCTCTTACGCTCTTACTGATGAGCTCTTACCCGATTTATCTAAAATTCTTATATCAGAAAAAACAAATGCTTCTATGCAAGATTCCCTTATTTTAAATAATTTGCCACCATCTCCTCGTACCTTGGGCCTCCCACAACCTATGGGAAGTATTTACCAAGTCGGGAGTTGTGCCTTTATTTATAAGGGATATGACTGGGGAAGAATACCCAGAAACATCAAGACTCATTATGATGGATATGCTCGATGTTATTTTACTAATGAGTATATTAAAGCTAAACCTATAATGCTTAAATTGGGATATAAAGGGAAAGGTTTGGGACCTTTCCAAGATGGTATGAAAGAACCTTTCGAGGTAGAACCGTGGCCCGCCCGATGTGGCGTGGGCCTATTTCCTAGTAAGGGTCAGCCCTTCCCATTTGAAGATGATGATCAACTCATATGTTACCAAGATTATTTGGATGGACGTGATGCTTTGCATCTAACAAATAAGCCATTTACATGTAATATGCTATCCATAGCTTACCCTGAGATGATTGCTGAATCCGACGATGAGTTGGAGGGAGATATCTTCCATGATGTCTCCGTTGAAGAGTTGTTACACAACAAATTTTATTTTGATGGCTCTATACCTAGTATAGCCCAGCTTGAGGCCACGACTCCTCAAGACGAATTATCCAAGCTAACCTTGGAAGAATTACAAGAATTGGGTGTTTCACCCGCCCCACCTAATTTTGAGAGAGATCTACACATGGAAGTAGAAAACGTCATAAAATTTAACATTGGAACCGAGGATAATCCCCACATAATCAACATTGGATCAGAATTAAGTCAAGAAAAACAAGATAAATACATTGCATTCCTTAAATAATATGAAGATGTCTTCACTTGGACATATGAAGATATGCCAGGTTTAGACCCTTCTGTAGTCATGCATCACCTAGTAGTCCATCCGGATGCTAAACCTGTTAAACAAAAACTTAGAAAAATGCATCCTAAAGTGGCCTTACTAGTCAAAGGGGAGTTAGAAAAACTCCTGAATGTTATTTTTATACAAGCTATTGATTATGCTTGAATGGATCTCGAATGTAGTTCCAAGTAACTAAGAAAGAAGCTACCAAAGTTAGGGTTTGCACAGACTTTAGAGATATTAATGTTGCATGCCCTAAAGACGATTTTCCTCTTCCCAACATGGATCAAATCATTGATTTTACTGCTGGGAGTGGAATGATATCCTTAATGGATGGATTTTTTGGCTATAATCAGATCAGGATAGCTCCTGAAGATCAGGCTAAAACAACCTTTATTACCCCTTGGGGGACCTTTTGTTGGAAAGTGATGCCATTTGGTTTAAAGAATGCAAGTGCAACATATCAACGAGCCATGACTTATATCTTTCATGATATGATGCATGATATACTACATGATTATGTAGATGATATTATAGCTCGTTCTATTAACGAGGATGATCATCTAGATGACTTGAGAAAAGTATTTGATCGGTTAAGGGAATATCTTATCCGATTAAATCCAGCCAAATGTATATTCGGAGTTAAGTTCGGTAAATTATTGGGGGTTATAGTTTCTTTACGTGGCATCAAAATTGACCCTCTCAAGATTGTGGCTATCACTGATATGCCCGCACCCACAAATATATCTGAATTACGAAGTTTACAAGGTAAGCTTCAAGCTATCCGTCGCTTCATCGATAAGCTGGCGGATAAAACAGGACCCTTTCTTAAGCTTCTTAAGAAGGATGTCCCTTTTCATTGGGACGACGAATGTAAGGAAGCATTTGAACTCCTCAAACAATACCTCCTTAACCCACCTATGCTTTCACCACCTAGACCTGATCGCCCATTTATCCTGTATATTTCAGCTTCAGATTTTGCCTTAGGAGCTATGTTAGCTCAACTTGACGATGAGAAAAGAGAGCGTGCTAATTATTATATTAGCAGAACCTTAATCAGTTATGAAACCCGCTACACAACATTAGAAAAGTTATGTCTAGCAGTCATATTTTCTACACAGAAACTACGCCATTATATGCTCAGTCAAAAAACGTATGTTATTGCTAAATCTGATCCCTTGCGATATCTCATGAGTCGACCTTATTTATCTAGTCGCACAACAAAGTGGGTTCTTGCGCTAAGCGAGTTTGAACTCATGTTTATAGGACAAAAGTCTGTTAAGGGTCAAATCATAGCAGATCAATTAGCTACTGCACCCTTAGAGTCTACCCATCCCCTCATCATTGAGTTTCCTGATGAATGCCTTAAACTAGAGGCAGACCATTCTGAGCAATGGTCCTTATACTTTGACGGAGCCCGATGCATGAGTGGGGCTGGTGCAGGTATTATTTTAATATCTCCACAAAAACACATTATACCTTTGTCCTTTAAATTAACGTTTGCTTGTACTAATAACACTGCTGAATATGAGGCTCTAATCCTTGGATTACGAGCTGCCTTGGCACTAAAAATTAAAAATCTATTAGTTTTTGGTGATTCTCAACTTGTTATAAATCAAATCAATGATGTTTATCAGACCAGAGATGATAAATTGCACCCATATAAAGCATATGTTTTACAATTAATATCTTTATTTGATCAAGTTACCTTGGAAGCTATTCCTAGAACTAGCAACCATGTGGCTGATGCTATGGCTGCAGCTGCATCTCTTTTGCCCTTGGAGTTAGATGACGAATATGCTACCATCATTATTCGTCGACTCTAGGAACCCGCTTCAAATAAATCATGCTTAGAACCTTTGGATGTGTTTCTAATCAACGAAACTACTCCTGAACCTTGGTACATAGATATATTTGATTTTCTTCAAAATGGGACCTTCCCTGAAGGTTCTAATAGAAACCAATGCCGGTTATTACGTAGGCGAGCAAGTCGCTTCGTAATAATTGGCAATACCTTATATAGGAGATCTTTTGAAGGTATCCTACTGAGATGTTTGAATCTAGAAGAATCTAGATCAGCTTTGAGTGAAGCCCATGATGGATCTTGTGGGGGACACTTCAGTGGTAGCGCCATTGCTAAAAAGCTCCTTAGGATAGGATATTTTTGGCCCACCATGGAGAATGATGCACATGATTATGTGCGCCATTGCGACAAGTGCCAGAAGCACGCTGACCTTGTCCATGCCCCTGCACAAGAACTGTAGGCTATTTCATCTCCTTGGCCCTTTTCAAAATGGGGCTTAGACATCATTGGCAAAATAAATCCTGTGTCATCTGATGGACACAAATTCATCATAACCGCCACCGAGTATTTTACGAAGTGGGTTGAAGCTATGCCCTTAGCTTCTTGTACTGGAACCCAAGTCTCCAAATTTATTTTTAATCAAATTATTTGTAGGTTCGGAATTCCTGCAAATCTCATCTCAGATAATGGAACTTGTTTCAAAAATAAAGATGTCAAGAAATTATGTCAAAAATATAAAATTCAACATCGTTGGTCCACTCCCTATTATCCTCGGGGTAATGGCCAAGCAGAAGCATCTAATAAAACATTAATCAAAATCCTTAAAATATTGGTCAATAAATCTAGCCGTGATTGGCACATCCAATTATATCCTGCTTTGTGGGCTTATCGAACTAGCGTTCGCACTCCCACGGGCACTTCACATTTTGTTTTGGTTTATGGCGCTAAAGTTGTTTTTCCCTTTGAATTAGAAGTTCCTTCTTTGGCTCTACTACTTCAAGATACTGAAGTAGGAGATGAATATCGTGCTGGTAGACTCAGTCAGCTAGAACTCCTAGATGAGAAGCGCATCAATGCTTTGGAGCATCTTCGTGCCTACCAAAACAAGCTTAAACGAGCATACCTCAAGAAAGTTCATCATCGATCCTTTGAGATCGGCGACCTTGTCTTAAAAGAAAACCAAAAAAATACTAATGCTACTAAAGACCTTAAAGGTAAATTTGAGCCCAACTGGCTTGGACCATATATTATCACTGCTAAATTTGGATCGGGAGCATACAAATTAGCTACCTTAGATGGTAAAGATCTTAAAGAACCCATGAACATTATGCATCTTAAACGCTATTATGCATAAATCTGGTCATTTCATCATTTGTATATATTTTGCATATTATTTCATTTTTAATAAAATATATAAAAATTTCAAAAAAAACAGCAATATTATTTATTCTCTCAATTCATAAATTAAAACCAAAATATAAAAAAATCAAAATCATCAAAATCTTCAAAACATTTGTTGTATATATTTATTTATTGCACTTGTCAATTCTTGAAGTATTGCACTTATATTTTCAGTTATTTTGGATAAATTAGCATTTATTTGGAATCCCTCACTTTCACACTCACATAAATAAATATCTTGATTTTATTTGGTATGATTATTTATCTCTCTTATATCAAAGTCCACAAGTTGAATTAAATAAAGTTTTGAGCATAGAGAATTGATCTTGTTATTTATTTAAACCAAGTACACCTTTTCACATTAAAATGATTTCATTTGCAAATTCAATATGATGCTACATAGTAGAAGTGGTTTCTTGAGCGAAAAGTTTCCCCTGCTATCCTATCATGCACATGGTCTAGAATCTTTGAGAATTGACAAAAGGACAAGCTCACCCCTACCCAGAATAAAAATCCCTTGCTCTACAACCAATCCGAGCAAGTATCCCTAGTATAGGAAGAAAAAGAAAAAGAAAATCAAGCAAAATCATGAGAAAAAGAAGCCGTATCATTTTGTACCATCTCAACAATATTTCAGCATTATCTCAAATATCAAAGAAAAAATACAAAAAGAAAAGAAAAGAGAAAAGAAAAGAAAAGAAAAGAAAAAAGAGCAAAAGCAATAAAATCCCTTTTCCCTACCCCTTGAAAAGAAAAGAAGGGTGAATGAGCTTGAATCCCTGGAATTCTCAATTATTCAAAAACTGTGAGGTAAGCCCCATAACAGGTGGTTTGTGCCCAACCCGCTTGGCCTTGGGTAATTCCTAGCGTGGTGATATGTCTTGTTACATTAGCGACCTTCTTTTGTATAGACCTATGTCCGCTTATGGATTAGCTAGCTCTTGATAACCCGACTTACATAGTAGTCTGGTACGGTTATATGCATATAAATCATGGTCAACGAACACTTATTTGGTTAATTCAAATTACTTGTATCAAATTATCTTGCTCAAAATCGGTAAATGAACAAAACAATTGCACACACATTTGTATTTGAGAGATTTTTGTATCATTATGATAGATCAAGATCGGCAATGAACTCACATATGCACATGGGGTTCCTTATAAATCTAAATTTTGTCTTTGAGATAATTTAAAATATTTATGCAAATCTTCTGGAATGATTTCATCTGTTTTATGTTACAACAATTACATACATTTCTTTTCAAAATCCAAAACTTCTTTCAAAACATGCAATAAAACCACATTTATATTTTTTGACTTTCGCGATGATGGTATAGTTCCCAAAAACTTAAATTGGAATTTTATGCCTAGCGCAAGTCCTCATCTTATATTTTCTGTTTATTTCAAAATCAAAAATCAACCATGCAATAAAACTATTATATCAATTTCTTCTTTGGATTTCGTGATGATGGTATAAGTCTATACCTATAATTCTATGCCTAGCGCAAACCATTGTTCTAAATTTTATTTCCCATTTATTTAAAATCATAAAAACATATGACTTAAATCATTATGTTACACAATTATGCTTTAAAAAGAACGAACACTGTTTCTATTTCATGTCATTATGTCAACATTCAATTTTGCAATGATGGTATAATTCCTAGGGAATTATTCAAAAATTTTATCACACTTAGGAATTTATGCCTAGCAAAAATCATTTTCTAATATATTTCATGCATAATATTTTCATGGAAATCTGAAAACAAATCATCACCATCACCATTCTTCATCATCACAACACAAAGCCTTAAGACAGTCTCTTAAGCACTCTTTTACTTTTAACAATATTTCTATACTGGGATTAGCTTGACGACCTAGCGAGCGGCGACTCCATGAAATGGTCATATAACAACGACAATGTCCTTTGAAATTATTGTTAAAAGTCCCTTTTATTTTTTATCAAATCATACCACAAACAACCAATTTGTTTACATCAGATTATTTCATTTAAATTTTAAAGCATGACATTAAATTATAATATTTCCAAATGACATAATTACATGAATCATCAATCAACAAATCAAAACATTAAAGCATCATACAAACATATGCACAAGTCATATCATCAAAAATATCATATATATATCTCAACAAAATTATGTACATCATATCAAAACTGGATTGGTATGCCACAATCTATACCTCGGCATACTCAATCCTCTCAAAAATAATAACAATATAATACAGTCTGTAGTGCAGTGAGCGGCTAGCCTCGAGAACCCCTCGAGCTCTCAGCCTCATCTCCTCTCCCACCCTGAGGTGGAGGAGGTGGCCCCATCATAGTCCGTGTGGTGCCATGAGTCCTGGATGCCGATCGTGATGATGTCCTCGATGACCCCATCACGACAGGCTCTACAATGTGAGCTGGTAGTGGTATCCTCTCGCTCCATTGGCACTGCCTGGTAGTATAGCGCCTGGTAGAACGTGATCTGGGCAATAGCCCATGCTAGATCCCGAGTGCTCGCCCCTCCGCTCTGCGCCCTGAGCCATGCAGCCTCATCCTGTAGTGTCTGCACCTGAGCCTGGAGGCGGACAACCTCCCCTCAGAGAGTCGCCACCTCGTTGCTCTCCCCCACCTCGACACCCTTGCCCTTATCGAGTGATGGTGGCCTCTCCCTCTGATGAGAAGGGAGTCCCTCCTCCCTCCTCTCCTACTGTTGTGGCCTCTGTTGAGCCTGTGGCCTCCTCTGTCATCTCTCCTCTGGAGACCATCACTACTCTCTCCCTCCGTGACCCTGCGCTGCCTCAATGGCTGCCTGGTGCCGCCTCCCCATTCGATGCACAACAGCATGCATCAGACCCTATGCCCTCGTCATCCGAGGAGGGCGGATGCTTGCATACCAGGCATCGTATCCATCGGCAACCCCTGCAT
This sequence comes from Wollemia nobilis, assembly GCA_028583015.1. NCBI lineage: Eukaryota > Viridiplantae > Streptophyta > Pinopsida > Araucariales > Araucariaceae > Wollemia > Wollemia nobilis. The sequence continues at coordinate 4,812,553 of JAQPPZ010000049.1, forward strand.
CATCCCCATCCACTGGCTAAATGGGGGCATCGTCTACATCCTGACTCTAGAACCGTTGCATGTCTGGAGCCCCGCTCAGTGTGGTGTTATCCCAAACGAGTCTGGGAAAACTCGTAATCCCTGAGAGAAGGGATCCCCTGCTATAGACCGAACTGCCTCAAAACTCGATCGTAGCGGTGGAGCTCCACCTCTCCCCGCTCCATCCTCAGCCAGCAGACTCGCCTGATGCGAGCCGACTCCCTGTCTGTCCTCTGCCCACCCTGGATGCTCTCTCCATGACCTCTAGGTGATCTAGTCTGGTATGAGGTCATCAAGTAACCTCCGTGACATCGGCAGATCTATCCGCCGCTGTGACCCTCTCTAGAGCCACCAATAGAAAACCCGGGGCCTCTCCCGGTCAACCCCTGCTAGTGGAAGCCCTACCGGCCTCTGCACCGCGATGTGCTCCCAGCACCAAACCTGTAGTAGAGATGTCAAGACCAGACATCGGTCGCCCTTGTATATGACCCCATGAAGGATCCTATACAGTTGGCATAATACGAAGCTCCCCCAAGCAAATCTGTATCCGTGGTCTCGCATGTCGTAGACCACATCTGTCAGGAGCCATGGTAGTCTGCACCCACTCTGGTGGCACAGCAGAAGTCCACCTACTACCCCGACCAAAACCTGAGTCAACCTAGATGCCCTAGGCATCTGTCGCAGTGACTCGATGTTCACTCTGCCCTTCTCCAGGGTGAAGCTAGGGTCTCCACAGAGCCGCATCATAGCCTGGCCCTGATTAGCCATAGGGGCCATGAACCGTCCGTGTATGGGGATCCTCAAGATCCTCCATACATCCTCCAAAGTGGGAGTCATCTCCCTTGTCGGTAACCAAAAGCAAGATGAACCCGGATACCACCTCTCTGCCAGGGCTGTCAGTAGCCCCATGTCTATAGGAATCTGTGGCATCTCTGCCACATGCTGTAGGCCAACTTGTGCTAGCTAGTCTCGCTCGCCTGATCAAGCGTGGCCACGTCATCCCTTAGACTGTCGTACTTCCATTCCTGGCTCTTTAGCAAACCCCTCTGCAAAATAAACAACAAAACAATAAAAATCATTAATAAAACAGTTATTGCAATCAATTAAATGCAATTAAAACAAATTTAAATTCATAAAAATGATGATATCGTCCACTATTGGACGATATCATCCTAAATTCAGCAATTTCGTCCTTAGTAGGATGAAATCGTCTTCGATTTCACAATTTGGGAATCATCCCTTATTGGACGAAATCGCCCCTATATCACCGATTTTGCCCTCAGACGAAATCGATGATCTAGAGACGATTTCGATGAAATCATGACGATGCCCAAAAATCACATAAAATTCAACTAAAAATCAAATAAATTCAATTAAAACTATGCTACACTAAGTTTAGATCCTTACCCGTAGCCCGCGCTGGACCTCCATCGATCTGTGCACTGTCTCTACCATTTTTTCTATAGAGCTCTAAAAACCAGAGAAAATGAACAGTAAAAATGAATTAGGGTTTTACCCTATTTTTCTTAATTTTATTCAAAAACAATTAACAACATTTTTAAATTTTGCTTTTCCGTGCTTTTACCTCAAACGTTCGATTTGGGTAAAACCACGGAGGGGGCACCATAGTAAGCAGTCGTACGATTCGACCTAGAATCGTCGTCTAAAAATTGGAATAAATTTTTGCTTTCTCGTAAAACGAGAAGAACTCATATTTAACGCATTTTCTTCAGAAAATTCGCTAAAGAGGGGGCAAAATGTAGCACCCTAAAATTGGCACCATTTTAACCCTAAAACTACCCGTTCAACTGCCCCCTCATTTTTTGCACCATTTTTAGGATTTGTTGTGACCGTTGGATGATATCGTCGTCGATCAGACGAAATCGTCTCAGATCGGATGAATTCGTCTAGAGCATAACGTCCAGATGATTTCGTCCCAAAACTGATTTTTCATAATTAGCTTATGTTTCAACAACTTCTCTAACTTGGGCAGAAAGCGTGTCTGCATAGTTAGAGACTCCCCCATTGGAGATCTCCCCGATTGGGATGATCTCCAACCTCCTAACCTCTCCCTAAATCCTATTTAAACTTAGGATTTTCCCTTACTTTCCCCTAGCTGATTTTTCCTACAACTTTAGTTTTCGTGCATTAGAACACCTTCGCATCATTGTTGCATTGCATTACTTTCAAATTTTCTTACAGGAATTCTATTGTTCTTCAGCTGGAGCAAGCTCATATTGTCACAGATGATCCTGTATGATTTCGGACGATCCTATCGACATCCCAGATGATTTCGTATGATTGCAGGCAATTTCGACTGCAGTCAAGATTGGGGGCAACTAGTGCCCTGAGTTTGCATTTTCTGTCCTTTATTCCTTATTTTGTTTTGCATTTGTCTGGTTTATTTCATTTCTGCATCCTGGAGTTCACCTCATTTAGCTTAAATGCATGATAAAATTAAAATCAGTCATTAAAATAAGGCATTTCCTTCAATTATTATCTAGATTTATCATTTTAGACAAATTTATTATCATTTCTATCATTTCCCCTTTCTTTTGCAATTGCATTTTGTGTTTTTGGTATCTATCTCTGTGATTGTAGGTTTCTGACGAATTCGTCGTCAGGTCGATGATGATCCTGTCTGATCTCAGATGATCGACTATGATCTGGGATGATTTTGTGCAATTTCAGATGATTCTGTCAGATTCGAGACGATCTGGACTCCTACAAGCTCTAGAATCTTCATCAGACATCCGAAATCAGGTATGTTTTGTCTCATTTAGCATATTTTCTATGTTTTACATCCATTATTGCTTTCTGCATTCATATAAACTAGCATTTGCATATAGAATAGCTTAGATTCATTTGGCCAAACCTAGGAATTGAATGATTAAGCATAAAATTGAACACATCAAACCCATTCTCAACCTAGGCGTGGAAACTGCCACTCAAAGTTTCCTGGTGAACCCCACCATCCGTCAAAAATTCACCCTGATACCCCTCCCCCGAGAGGCGCGACCTTCAAAGGGCCTCTCAATCCGAGGTATCATCTCATCCTTTTCGCATCCCCCTTTCGAGCACGGATCCTTTAGCCTGAAGGTAAGGGCACAAAAAATTTGGGTCGATACAGAATGAGTGAAATTGAACATGTGTAAGCCACTGGGCTAAGTTAAGTCTTTTGAACATTGAAGCAATGATTCAAAGTATGCATGTCATCTTGCATGATTGGGCCATCCAGTGTTAATCAGACCACTGATCATCATACAACCTACAAACAGATCAGTCTACATTTTTGCTTAGCATTGTGTTTTCCACACAACACATTGCAAAAAGGGCATCTATAGACACCTAAAACATGTCATTTTTAGGGGAACTACTCACATAGACACATTCATAGACCATATGACATAATATTGGGCCTTACAAGCATCAAAAGTGGTTCTCACCACTCATCTGGGGCATTTTAAGCCCATCCAAGCATAGTCGTTGTAAACTAGAGCGACTGGACCTTGGTCGCTCAAGCTCAAAGCGGCTAGACCTTAGCCACTGCAGACAACAACGGCCAAATATTAGTCATTGCAGATGATAGGGATTAAGCCATAAAGAGTAGTTTACCAACAAACAAGACTAATCACAGAGGAAGTGTTAGTCTGCATGCAATAAAGATGAGCAAAAGTAACTTTGCATTCCCCTTCATGACCAGTTCACATGGGATACTTGAGTTTGAATTTAAAATTTAGTTAACTGCTCTTTAAACATAGAAAAGACAAAAAAATATTCTCATGCTAACATTCACTATGCATGAGGGATTCGATCCTAGGGTTTTGAACATAGACTTTAGGGTTTCACACACTTTAAAATGTGCAAGCCTAGAGGCACCAAGGGATCACAATTGTCACGAGAATCACAATTATTACAAGAACATATTAGGTCATTAAGGAGAGCCTTCAAGACTTGGAAAGCCTCCCTTGGAGATCATCTTTACGACGAAGCCCTAACAAATTGGAGAACCTTTGAGGAGTGACAAAGTGCTTGTCATTTGAAGGTTTTACCACATACATGATATTCAACATATTGAGCAAAGTGACCACCATTTCAACATCGAATACAAGCTTTGGTCCATAGCTTTGGAGTAAAGAAGACAAGATTCACTTTGGCGGATGTTGTCTTGGACAGTGGCCTGTAGGCCTAGTTTAGGGTTTTAGACATTAGTTTCATTATTTTGTTTTCTTCATATTCGCATATCATTAGCATAGAATCATTTTATCCATTCACACTCGTAGCATTAGTTTCATTACATTTGCAGATCATTGAGTATATCCATTACTAACAACCTCATCCAGGGAAGCAATCTCGAAAATCTAAGCGTGTTGTTGTTTCATTGCTTACAAGGCCATAAGTTCACTGGACAAATCTACAACATATGAGAGCAAGAGGATCCCTCTAGGAAACATACCTGGAGAATGAGGTATCTGTAAGCCCTCATACATTTCTGTGTGCAGAACCAGGAAGCCCTTTAAAAGCACACCACCCTTTTGCAAGGGGACATCTCACTCACTTGTAATTCATTGTATAAAAATGGGTATCCCTAAGAGGTACCGAAATGTAACCGAGATTTAAATACAAATAAAGAGATCTAACTTTGTTACTTCCATGTTGTATGCTTTTCATGGTCTTTCATTTCATTTTGGGTATAATAATATCGGCAAGTAGAGAAGAGTCGATGCATGAGTCCTAGGGTCGCTGCACTATCCACTATGGAACACACCAATTTTACAACTCTCTTGATAGTAAAGAAGAAGACTTTTGCTTGGTCTTACAAATATATATCAGGTCTTGACCCAAATATGGTTGTGCACAACTTAATGCTCAACCCAAAAATTAAACCAATCAAGTAGAAGCTTTGTAAAATGCACCTAAAAATAGTGTTAATGGTAAAAGGTGAATTACAAAAATAATTGGATGCAAGATTCATTCAACCTATCAACTATCTTGATTGGGTTTCTAATATGGTACCCGTTGTGAAGCTAGATGGGAAGATTTGCATATGCATCGATTTTTGAGATCTTAATAAAGTGAGTCCTAAGGATGAATTCCCAATCCCTAACATTGATGCACTCATTGATATGATCACTAGTCATGAAATGTTGTCTCTCATGGATGGTTTCTTGGATTACAACCAAATTCAAGTCAATCCTGAAGACCAACCCAAAATAGCCTTTATAATACCAAAGGGGACATTCTACTATAAAGTTATGTTGTTTGGTCTTAAAAATTCTAGTGCTACCTATCAATGTATCATGACATACATATTTCATGACTACATGCATAAAATTATAGAAGATTATATGGATGACTTATTGGCAAAATCCCTACTGCATCATAAGCACCTCAATGTGTTAAGAAATGTCATCTCATAGAGCACAACGTACGACTAAATACCAAAAAGTGTATTTTCAAAGTGACATGTGAGAAACTCTTAGGGTTCATTATATCTAAATGAGGAATCAAAGTTGATCCAAATAAACATAAGGTAATCCTAGAAATTCTCCCCCTACCAACCTTAAGCAGCTTCACATCTTACAAGGGAAGATTGCATCTATCCAATGCTTCATAGTACAACTTTTGAACAAATGTCACTTGATGACTCATTTATTGCAAAAGGAGATCACCTTTCACTAGGATGAATATTGTCAAAAGGCCTTTGACAAAATAAAATAATACTTGGTGTCTCTCCTAGTATTAGCTCTGCCTAGACCAGGTGTTTGATTATTATTATACATATTGGCTATTGAATTTGCCTTAGGGACTATGTTAGCCTAGAATAATTAGGTAAATAAATAATAAGCTATTTATTACATTAGTCGCACCATGGTCAGCTACAAGCTCAATTATACTTACACTGAGAATATTTGCTTAGCGGTGGTCTTTGCCACAAAGAAGCTACAACATTACACGATAAATCAAAAAATTTATGTCATTTCTAAAGAAAATTCTTTATGGTATATGATGAGTTGAACATATCACAACATTCATTCTATAAAGTGGATAATATTGTTGATAGAATTCGACCTCGATTTCATAAGCTAGAAGTATATTAAAGGTTAATTTATTACTGATCAACTAGCAGAGGCTCCTCTTCCTGATGATAAGCCTTTACCATTGAGCTCCTTGATGATGTAGTCTTTGCATTATCAAACTCTAGAGAACAAGAAGAACCAGAAAATAAAGTCGATTTGACTCTATTCTTTGATGGTTCTAAATGTGAGCAAGGGGGTGGTTTAGGAATCATGTTTTTCACACCACAAGGGGATCCCATTTCCCTTTTATTCAAACTCGATTTCCCATGCACCAATAATAGTGTTGAATATGAAACCCTCCTTTTGGGTCTTCAAATGGCTCTCTCCATGAATATCAAAAAGCTCAACATCTTTGGAAATTCCTTACTCATTGTCAACTAATTTAAGAAAATTTATCAATGCAAATGTCCAATATTGAAATATTATAAAGCCCTTGTGGATAAATTATTAGCTAATTTTGAGTGGTACAACATCAAGGTAGTCCCTCGTTCATCCAACCATTTTGTAAATACAATGGCTTCCTTGGGATCCTTAATTCCACACAACCTATTAAATGATGTCACCACTATTCATGTCAAAATGCTATCTCAAGCAATGATTTTGTGCAATGCTTATAAAAATGAGCAAGATGTCCACATGATTCAGATTGAACCGTACAAAGATCGATTATCTCAAATACAAGACTTCTTGAAACTTGCTTCTTGGGGGTCTTTTATCCCGTAGAACCCTTTTGATAACAACACGATCATCTATCTTAAGGTACTATCCCAATCCACATTCGACGAGATGAGTCAAAGAAGGAGCAAGCAGCTTATCTAGTCAAAAATCAACCATATCAAGATTAGTTCACTCAAATAAAAGATTACTTAAAATTGGATAATATTCCTTTGGGATTGTTGCATGTCATCAAATTAATATTCAAGAAAAAACAACCAATATGTCTTATTAGGAGATATACTTTACCGTCGAAGCTACGATGGTCTTCTCCTTCATTGCTTAGAGCCCTAAGAATCTATTTGGGAAATTTTTCAAGCTCATGATGGTACCTATGATGGCTATTTTAGAAACATGTCTATCACCAAGCACATCCTCCAAATGGGTTATTATTGGCCTAACTTGGAGAAATACTATTGTGCTTGTATCAAAAAGTGTGTTAAATGTTAGAATTATGCTAATTTATCGCACATACCTTCACAAGCATTACAATAAATTTATTTGGTATGGCATTTTTGGCAACGGGGCTTTGAATTAATTGGGAAAATATCACTCCCATATTTGGGCCATTACACGTTCATTTTAACAACCATCAAATATTTTACAAAATGGATGGAAGCTACTCCTCTTACCACTATGACTGGACACTGCATCATGGAGTTTAAACTTCATAACATCATATGCCATTTTGGTATTCCATTCAAAATCATCTTGGATAATGGGTCTTCATTTTAGAATAAGGATGTAAGAGCTTTATGCATAAAGTACAATATACAACATAGCTTTTCAGAACCTTATTATCCACAAAATAATGGTCAAGTAGAGGCATAAAAAATTGTTCATTACCATTCTCAAGAAAACTATAAATAATAATCACAAATATTGACATATTAAACTACATCTAGCAATATGGGCTTATAGAACTAGCATTTGAATGCCAACTAGGTCAACTTCATTTTCATTTGTATATGACACTAAGGCCATCATACCTTAGAATTGGAAAGTCCTTCATTGTGCATTGCATTACAAGAGTTCATCAATGATGACACCGCATGATAGGCTAACTATAAAGAAATAAAGAGCCTCAATAAAATAGAACATAAAAATAGTAATAACAGAATCAAAAGAAGAATATCACATATTCACACATTACACAATATTTACCCTAGAAATCCTCAATCGAGAAAACCAACACAATATTATATTAAAATTACATTAACTTGACCATATCCAATACAATCATATTCTCCTTCTATATCTATCTAAACCCTAATGCAAGTGCAATATATATAACAAAGGCACATGCATGGATTTTTACAATATCATGGGCAAAAAAGCAAGGGTTCAAATATAGTAACCCTAAAAGCCCATATGGGTCTAAATATATCATACACAATGTCCAATACCTTTTAGTGTTAACCCCACAAAAATACCATGGAAAATATTCAACATATTTCCAACATTCTCCCACTTGTTGAATACTTTCCATAGGGGCTAACAACTACCATTGTCAATTATCAAGGGCAACCATGTCCATAGATCTTCTACACCAAGAAACATTTTTAGTAGGTACAATCTTTGTTAATGAATCAATAGTATTCTCATCTATATATGCTTTCTCCAATATCAATTGGTTCTCTTCAACCATCTCTCTCACAAAATGGTACTTTATATCAATATGTTTTGACCAATCATGAAAACCAATATTATTTGCTATAAATATTGCACTCTGACTGTCACTATTAATTCTCATAATCTTCTATTTAATGCCAACTATTGAACACAACCTTTGTAGCCATACTGCTTCTTTACTAGCATGAGTTGTTGCAGTGTACTTTGCTTTTGTAGTGGATAAAGCAACAATTGATTGCTTTTTACTCATCCAAATTATTGCCCCTCCAAACAACCTAAACACATAAGCACTCGTGGATCTTATCTTATCAAGATCTCCAGCCCATTCAGCATCCAAAAATCCTTGTAGATTTATAATATCATTATCTCTAGATTTTTCTTCATAACAAATAGCATAATCTGTAGTTCCACACAAGTATATGAAGATCTTCTTCACAACAGTCCAATGTTCCTTTCCTATATTTGACATATATATGCTAACTACTCCCACTGCATGTGCAATATCAAGTCTAGTACATACCATTGCATATATCAAACTGCCCAAAACACTAGCATAAGGAACATGATGCATTTCTTCAATTTTCTCATCTATTTTGGGACACTATTCAGCATATAACTTTTGACAAACTGGATATGGAGTACATACTGGTTTACAATCATGCATTCTAAACTTTTGTAGTATCAAATCAACATATTTCCTTTTATTTAACCATAGCTTCTATTTGCATGATCCCTTATTATTTCTATACCGAAAATAAATTTTGCAGCACCCAAATCCTTCATGTCAAATTTAGGAGATAACTAAGATTTGAGTAACTTTATTATCTCCTTAATATTGCCAATTAACAACATGTCATCCACATACAATTCAATGATAATAAATTTTTAACCTTCCTTTTTGAAATATACACATGGATCTGCTTTGCTTTTTCCAAGCCCAAGTGTCAAGATAAACCTGTCAAATTTTTAATTCCACATCCTTGGAGACTGCTTCAACCCATAAAGAGACTTCTTCAACTCGCATACCAATTCCTCCTTACCTTTTACCTTAAAGCATTATGGTTGTGAAAATCAAAAGCAGCAGAAATAGCCAACAGAAATCTGATTGAAGTTAGTTTAGCCACAGGAGAAAAAATCTTACCAAAGTCAATTCCCTCAACCTGAGAAATTTTTCTACCAAGTGAGCCTTGTACTTCTCCAACTTTCCTTCTATATTGTACTTCTTCTTGAATAACCAATTACAACCAACAGGTTTTTTGCTAGGAGGTAATTTCATCAAGACCCATATCTTATTTTTATCCAAGGACTCCATTTCTTCTTCCATATATCTTTTCCAAGACTTATTCTCACTTGACTGAAGTGCCTCCTTTACAGTATTTGGTTCTTCATCAGTTACTGATAAATTAAATGCAAAATAAAAATTTGAAGGACTATACTTGTCTTGAAGTCTTCTCTCTCGATATGATCTCCTCAAAATTGGAGTTCTAGATTTCGCATATTTAACTTCCTCTTCACCTTTTTCCTCTGAATATTCCTCTTCAGACTCTCTCTGTAATTTAGGTTCTACCACTGGTTCTTCCTTTTGTTCCAATTTTACCTGCACTATTTTTGGTTATTTGCTTGGTTGCATTTCTTGTTTTAAAACCCCTTTTGTTTCTTTAAAGATCACATTATGACTGTAAACAACCTTCTGTGTTTCACAACTTATATCCTTTAAAACTAGTACTATAACCCACAAATATGTATTTTTTAGATTTATAGTCTAGCTTAGCCCTTTTCTCTTTTGGGACATACATATAAGCATCACAACCAAAAACCCTTAGATGTTTGAGAGAGGGTTTCTTACTAGTCCATATTTCTTATGGAGTCTTGTCCACCAAAGCTGAGGTAGGAGATCTATTGATGATATAACAAGTTGTTAACATAGATTTTTCCCAAATTTTCTTTTCTAACCCTGCACCACTTAGCATACTTCTAGCCTTATCCATCAATGTCCTGTTCATCCGTTATGAAATCCCATTCTGTTGTGGAGTATACAGATTTCTTATCTACCTTTCTATTACATAGTCCTTATAAAACTACTCAATTTTTTTAGAGCAATACTCACCACCATTATCACTTATCAAAACATTTGTCTTTTTCTCTATTTTATTTTCTACAAGAGCCTTAAACTCTTTAAATTTATTAAAAACTTTATATTTGTTCCGTAGAAAATATACCCATGTCTTTCTTGAGAAGTCATCTATAAATGTAACAAAATAGATATATTTACCTAATGATGGTACTTTTGTAGGTCCAAACACATCACTGTGAACTAGATGTAGAATTCCTTTAAACCTTGTAGCACTACTTGGAAACTTGACTCTAGTTTATTTCCCAAAAACACAATGCTCACAAAAATTAAAATTTAATGGGCAATGAGAAATTCCTTCAGCAATACCTTTCATTTTCAATGTTTGAAGTCCTTTCTCACCAATGTGACCCATGCATTGATGCCACAATATTGTCTTATTTGTAGGAATACTTGAATCCATTTCAACCATATTATTTTCTTGTACCATCGTGAAGAACACAAGCTTATACTGAGAGGGGGAATGAACAGTATATGACCACTTTTTGCTTTTCTTTTCCAATCAATATTAAGAAATATATCAATGGCAATATCAATAGCAATAAACAAAGTAATGCACAAATAATCATACATAATAGAGACACCAATTTAACGTGGTTCACCCAATGTGGGCTACTCCACGGAGAAAATATTTCACTAAAATTTTCTCAACAAATCTCTTGGGAATCCTTCCCTATTACAATGTTTATGGACCTCTATCCAAAGGAGACACCAATCCCCTAATAAATTTCATGGATCTCTATCCATAGGAGAATTCCTTCTTCTCTTCTCTGGATGGTGATATTCTAGAAGAACTGCTACCTCCACTACACTGGCTTATGGATCTCTATCCACTGAAGACTCCTGCCTCACTCAAAATACATGTCTTCACTACCCTGGCTAATAGACCTCTGTCCACTGGATACTGATGTCCTCTATACTTTGTCACCTCCAAAGCTTGATCTCAACTCTATCTCAAATATTTACTAAACACATTCCTTCATTCTATCACAAATCTGCTCAATTTCTATTCTCAAATCTGCACTAAACATAGTCCTTCGGTCTAGCATAAATATACTCAATATTTATCCTCAAATATGCACTAAACATAGTCCTTCAATCTAGAACAAATTTGCTCAATATCTATCATCAAATATGTACTAAACACGATCCTTCGATCTAGCACAAATTTGCTCAATATTTGTCCTCAAATCTACACTAAACAAAGTCCTTCGGTCTAGCACAAATCTACTTAATCTCTGTCAACAAATCTACACTAAACACAGTCCTTCAGTCTAGCATAAATATGCTCAATCTTTGTCCTCAAATCTGCACTAAACATAGTCCTTTGGTCTAGCACAAATTTGCTCAATATCTATCCTCAAGCCTTAACACAAAGCTTGACTCAATCACAAATAAAATCTATTAGATATGCCCTAAACCTTAACCCAATGTTTGAATAAATCAATCAATCAACTCTAATATCAAGTCCTCTCAAAGACTTGTCTCAAATCTACTATACAAGTCCTCACTAGAACTTGTTCAAACTGCTCAACAAGTCTTCACCAAGACCTGCCTCAAATCTACATTGTAAGCTTCCATAAAATCTTACACAAATATATCCACAAGTACCTTCTAGAACTTGTCCAATCTGCTCAACAAGTCCTCACAAAAGCTCTATACAACTCAACTCAATATATCACAGAAAACCTCTTCAATAGCACAAACAAGTTTCACATAGAATCTTTTTTTAACCTCATAGAAACATATAGAGAATAGTTATAGACTCAATATGTTTCTCACTCATAATAACTCAATTACTTTCAATATCTTTCATAAATCAAAACAAAATATAGAACAATTTATTTCGCAGAACTTGAACTATCACTTCAACACTTCCACTTGAATAGAATCATTCAACTCCACTCAATCAATCACTCAATGAAACACTCCTTGCTTATAAATCCTAGTCCAAGAATATGAACACTCACTCAATTATTTCCAACAATGCTTATCAAAAAATCTTACATAACAATGATACTCATGATCTTGCATAAACCTTAGTCATGCATATAAAGGTTCATTCAATATTTCCAACAATGCTTATCAAACAAGATTTTTATCATCAACTTTAACTCAGAAAAACTTTTAACAATCAAAAAACCCATTTCACTCCAACTTAGCATTCACAACATCCAAAAATCACTCAAGGAATATGTGCCCATACCTTTTGTTTGATGAAGAATTGACCTTAAAAAACTATCTCAATCATAATTACTCTTTTTGCCAATCTGAAGGGTTAGGTAGCAAAAACATTCTCAAAACTTCATTTAATAATTCCCTCACAAATTATTCTCAGCATACAAAACACTAGATCTCAATTACACCTTGTTACTCCTCTCAAATATTAAACACAATAAGACTTTATTATAAAATAACGTTTAAACTCCTCTAAATCCTTATTACTCCATTCAACACTTAATCATCAAAATCACAATATAAAATTTAATTTTCATAAACCTTATATATCCCTAAAAGCTCATGCCAAACAAACCTTAGGACAAAAATCAAATTTAAAAATTAAATACCTTTTGCCCTTGGTGGGAATCGAACCCATGCTACGCTGCCACCAATGTCCTAGCTACAACTTCAACTGTCATGTGAGCTAGGTGCTCACCTTGGAAGTAAGAAGTGCCTCATGCGCTTTATTGCTTCCCTTTGGCACCTTCAAAAAAAAATGGTTGCTTTCCTTGGGTGCCTAAACCAAAACCTTCACCAAAAATTTCCACCAAGATTCGATCTTGGGTCCTCCTGCCTTGCCAAATCCCTAAGTCATAGTCGCTTGACACTAGCCCAACCAGCCAGTTGGTTATGAGGCTTAGAGCCTCTCTTATCTTATCCCTTCACTGGCACAAATAAAACAACAAAACTTTGTCTTCTTCCTCGCATGAAAATCGTAGAAATCATAGGCTTAATGTTATTCAAATGAAGGTGAATCCTTTGCAACCAAGGCACATGGTATTTATACCATTGTGCCATCACCATTTTAGACGTCGACGGAGGAATTAATATATGATGTCGGTGCATTCTTTTTGCCCCTCTAACCCTAACCTTAGGGTTAATTAAATTAGATTTTAATTTAATTAATATTAAAATTATTATAATTCATTTAATAATTATAAATTTAATCAAATTAAATTATAATTTAATTTATAATGAAATTATTATAATTAATTTAATTACTTTAGGTCTTACCATTTGACCTTTAATATTATAATAAAATATTATAATATTATTTTTCTTGGGCCTTCTTATTTCTCTTATAGACCTTATCTAACCACCTTGAATATTATAATGGGAGATATTATAATATTATTTCACTTAGGTCTAGAAGCAATCTTTCACTGGTATAGATGATTGAAACTAACTCTTGACATCCTTCCTCTTGCTCTGCCTACTGAAACTTATTATTGACATCAATGACAACAAATCTTGCTCATATTTTCAACACACTAAAGTGTTATTGCAATTAATACTTACAATGCTAGCCTCAATTCTGAACAAAGTTCCTATGCAAACTCCCCTTGCCAACACCATGGATCCATGAACCATATTGCAACTATCCTTATTGAATACCACATTCACACATGCATCATTCATCTTACTCAAAGATATCATATTCCTTACCAAACCTAGAATATGCAACACATCAAGAAGGATTTTTATTCTTCCATATTTTAGCCTCAACTTGACTCTTCCTCGACCTATTATTTTATATGTTGAATTGTCTCCCAAGAAGACTTTACCTCCATCTATATTTTCATATTCACTGAACCCCTCCCTATGAGGAGTCATATGAAAAGAAACACCTGAGTCAATCAACCATGAGTGAAGGCATTCACTTGAGCATACTACAACCAAGAATAAGTCCCCTGAATCTTCATTTGTGTTCTTCATTTCTATAGTTCTTTTATTATATGATCGATTATTATCAGAATTTTTAGATCTGTAATATCTTTTATAATGCCCTACTTTACCATAATTCTAGCATTTTCTCTTTTTTGGGGCAACAAATTTACCCCTATATTTTGATTTCTTTTCTCATGATTTCTTTTTGCTCCTTTATTAAGAATGACCTCTCACAAACAAGGCTTCCTTCTGATGATAATCCTCAAAATATTTTCATCTCATCTCCTCAGGCAACAAAGTTCCTACTATATCCTCTATTTTCAATGTAGATGTAGTATTTGTGATAGCCATAACAAGGTTATCCCATGAATCAGGTAATGAATAAAATAATGTAATATGTTTTCTTATTCATCAATTTTTACTTCTACAAAGGTTAATTGACTTACCATAGTGTTAAAAGCATTCAAATGTTCAACCACAGAGTCACCATCATTCATTCAAAGTGAATACAATTTCTTTCTAAGAAAGATTTTATTTACCAATGACTTTATTTGATACAATGTTCCCAAATTCTCCCATAATAAATTTGTTGTGGTCTTTGTGGAAATATTCAACAATATCAAATCATATAAACACAATATGATAGAGCTCCTTGCCTTCCTATCTATTTTCATCCAATCATCATTTGTCATTGATGTTGGTTTTTTTCCTGAGACCATAATCCACTGATCTCTATTAACCAACAAATCCTCCATCTTGAGTTTCCACAACTCATAATTCTATCCATTAAATTTCTCAATCTCTATCCATGTGCTTCCCATATTTCTCATTTTCCTGGATCCTTTCATGTACAAATTCCACTCAAGAATTAATTTATCATAGGGTTGAAATCCTTACTCCTTGAATAAAGCTAAAACCTTGCTCTGATACCAAATAAAAAGAAATAAAGAGCCCCGATAAACTAAAATAAAAAAGTAGTAATAACATAATCAAAATAAGAAGATCGCACATTCACATCTCCCACTCAAGAATTAATTTATTACAAGGTTGAAAATCTAACTCCTCGAACAAAGCTAAAATATTGCTCTAATACCAAATGAAGAGAAATAAAGAGCTCCTATAAACTAAAATAAAAAAAATAGTAATAATAGAATCAAAAGAAGAAGATCGCATATTCACTCATTACACAATATTTACCTTGGAAAACCTCAACCAGGAAAACCAACACAATATTATCTTATTATTGCATTAACTTGATTGTCTCTAATACAATAATATTTTCCTTTTGCCTCTATCTAAATCCTAATGCAAGTGTGATATATATAACAAATGCACATGCACATATTTTACAATATCATGAGTGAAAAAGCAAGGGTTCAAATATAGTAACCCTAAAAGCCCATATGGGTCTGAATATATCGTACACAACATCTAGTACCTTTTAGTGTTAACCCCACCAGAATAACATGGAAAATATTGAATATATTTCCAACACTCGTCTAAATAAACTAACACTTCTTGATGAAAGATGTGTTAATGCCCTCAAGCATCTACATGTTTATCAATATCATATTAAGCGAGCTTACGATATAAAGCTCCATCTTAGGAACTTTAAAGTTTGTGATCTTGTACTTAAAGAGAACCAACAAAACTCTAGCTTATCACCCCTCTTGTGAGATAAATTTATAGCAAATTGGATAGGATTGTTCATCATTACACATAAAATAGGACCAGTGACTTATCATCTAACTTATCTTGAGGGTGTTGAGGAACCTAAACCTCTTAACATTCTCTATTTGCAGTTATTTCATGCATAATACAGAATGCATTATATATATCAAAATAACAAAAATACAAAAGCATTTCATCCATTCATTCTGTCATGCATTGCATATTGTTGCATTAATTGCTTACTTGCATTAGGCATATACTTTCATTGCATTAGCATTAAGACTATTTTTTCTTGCATGCTAGGTATAAGAACCATGCTTGTAGGATTATCATCTATCTTAATCAAAACTTTTCTCTTGTCATCATTTGCACTTTCTTTGTGATATTTTGATTATTAAGGGGTCCTCATAATATGGGTTAGATACCATATGACCATCATCAATGATGTTTATACGACTACTAACTATTTTATGCACACCTCTTAGTTTTCAAAAGTTTGTAATAAAACCCACACATTTCACACATTATTTCCATCCACACTCCCCTTCCTTGGTGTCTATATTTTTTCCCTCACCTAGTAAGTTGTTATAGGGTGTTCAAATGGGTTTTCAATCATTCAACCATTCCTAGTTTTCTTTTTAGATTTTTTAGAAAGCGATCTTGATTTTTTAAGATAGAGTCTTGCTTTGATAGTATCTTGCATATCTTAAAATCCCAAATATATTTTCACATCTTAAAAATGATTTAGCACATGAAAATATAAAACTATGACGTAGTCATAGCCTCTTAAGTGAAAGGTTTTCCTTGCTGTCTCATTATGCACATAGTCCAAAAAATAATGAAAACATTGGTTTTCACCAGTTACATTTTACATATTTACAAAATTTTATACAAAAAGAAGAAACATTAGTAATGATAAGGGTAAAATTCTCATCAGGACTCGATTTGAGTGGTTGAGAATCTGATTCCCCAAAACTCTAATTTTTTTCACAACAACAAAATCATAATAAATTGAGTAGTAAGGATAGGATTTAATCCTCATTAGAAATTGATTCAAGTGGTTGAGGATCTGATTCCCTAAAGATCTATCTCTATTTATAAACACATAATAATAATGGGGATTCAAGCAGTAAGGATAGGGTTTCATTCGGGTCCAATGGCTTGGTTCAACGATCAAAATGCTTTTGTAGGAGTGCAAAGACTAGGGTTCCAATACCTAAGGGGCCATAGTACCAATAGATGTGTTGTGTCAACATAATTGGTTATGTCAAAGGTTTACCTTGATGCAACTACAGGTTATGTTGGTGATAAGGACCGAGATTCGAACCCACGAAGAGGCAAAGAAAATTGTAACATGCTACCAATTCCTCTTATATAATAAAAAAAATATAGGATTTCATTCTCATTAGGACTCAATTCAAGTGGTTGAGAATATGATTACCCAAAGCTTGAAGACCCTGAAGAACACAAGCTTATACTGAGAGGGGGGTGAACAGTATAGTGCCATCTTTTTCTTTCTTTCCAAACCAATATCAATTAATATTCTTAATTGCAATAACCAAATATAGCAGTGTGCAGTAATAAATCAGATAGTAATAGTAAGCAAGAGCATAAATCACCATAAACAATTGAGACACAATATTTAACGTGGTTCCCCCAATGTGGGGTACTCCACAAGATAATCTCCTTATAATATTTCACACAAAAATAAGGATCCTTATCCAATACAATGATTTATTTGATCTGCTCAAATCTAGGCAACTCACACATAACTTATACAAAATTGATCAACTAGCTCACACAGAACTTGTCCAAATTTCTTTTATCTACTCAAAGCTAGGCAATAACAAGCTCACATAGAACTTTTCCAAATCTGCATAACAAGCTCACATAGAACTTGTCCAAAACTGCTCAACAAGCTCACATAGAACTTGCTCAAATCTGCTCCAACAAGCTCACTAAGAACTTGTCCAAATATGCTCTAGCAAGCTCACCAAGAACTTGCTCAAATATGCTCCAAAAATCTCACTAAGAACTTGCTCAAATCTACTCAACAAGCTCACTAAGAACTTTTCCAAATCTTCTTTAGCAAGCTCACCAAGAACTTGCTCAAATCTGTTCCAACAAGCTCACCAAGAACTTGTCCAAAACTGCTCTAGCAAGCTCACCAAGAACTTGCTCAACTTTACTCAATAGGCTCACTCAGAACCTCATCAAAATATGTCCCAAATATATCCACAAATATATCTAAAACTATCCACAAAGCTGTCCCAAAAATTGTCCACAAAGCCTTCTCAAAGGCTCAATCAATCATACACAAACTGCCATAAATCTATCCAAAAATCTATCCCAAAGGCCTTCTCAAAGGCTCAATCAATCATGCTCAAGTAGTACTCAAATATCATCCACAAATATATAAAGGCAAGGCTCAAATATGAACTCTACAATGAATGGCAATTCACTCTACAATGGATGACAACAATGATCTCAACTCAAATCAACTAAAATCAATCTCAACTCAAGTCAAATCATAGAAGCATAAAGAGAATTGTTAGAGACTCAATATATTCTAAGCTCAATATCAACACAAATCAGAATTATAGAATAGTTTGTTTCATGGGACTTGAACAATCACCTCACACAATCACTTGACTAGGCTCAATCAACTCAACTCAACCAATCACCACAAGGGACAACTCTTTCTCACAAAACCCTAGTCCAAGCATGTATCAACCAACTCAAATGTTTACAACAATGCTCAACCACAAATCTCACATAACAATGATACTCATGTTCTTTTAAAGTTCTTTACATAACCAATGGGCTTCAACAACTATGCTTATAAATTAAGGTTTAAACACAACTCTCAAATCAGAAAACCTTGAAGCATTAAACCAACCACTTTTGAAAAGGAAACCACAATTAATCTTTTTCACTCCAATGATATTTCGAAAATCAACCACCATAAACAATCAATAGGAGAATGTGCCCATCCCTTTTTGATGCCAAGAAGTTATTCACAAAATCTGCCACACTAAACACAACTTTCCTTTTCAATATCAATAGGGTTAGTGGACTTCAAATAATAATCACAAGATAAAGCATAACTCAATTTACACCATTTTACTTCAACTTAATAAACACATCCACCAAAGTACTTTTTAATAAAAACCCTTATCAAAATAATAACCAATAAACCTCTCAGAAACTATTTTATAACAACTCCTTATTTCTCCTAAATCTTAATTCTCAATTTCATGAATATCAAATTAAATCAACAACTCATCCACCTTTGAAATAATAATCACAACCTTTATAAAACAAAGTTTAATTAAAAACTTTAATTATTCCTAACCACCTTATAACTCCAAATTAGGGCTTAACAAAATTAATTAGAGCAAAAATTTATTTACCTCCTCAAGGGGATTTGAACCCCGAATTTCCCACACTGCGAGTGCCTTAGCCACGGCTAAGGTTGCCACACGAGCTAGCCGCTTGTTCGAAATGGAAAGGCACAACGTGCCTTAAAACCTTTCCTCCCTTTTCACAAATCAAAAGTGCTTCGAGCACTTTTCTTCCAACACCTTCCGAATGCAGTCAAGGGGATTCGAAACCTTGATGTTTGTGCTGCCACACACCTTAGCCAAAATCCAACTGCCAATGCTTCACTTTGCCCATGATGACTTTGGACTTTGACCAACCTTCATTTATTCGTTTCTTCTGCTTACTAAAATATTTTTGCACGAGCTCAATTCGGATGCTTAGCCAACGATTATTAACCACGAGAAAGCCTAAGTTTATGAACCTTAGATATCTCCTTTATATAGCCTCCTTATTATTTTCAATGACATCAACGAAAATCTTGCATATTTAAATTTAAATTTTAAATAATTAAAATTTAAACTAAATATTAAAAATTAAATATCTCCATCACCGGGGCACCTTTTTCGACGAAACGAAAGTCCAACTTGGGTTTTAAGAAAAATCCAGTTCAAATTTTTCATCCATGATTTTAAATAAAACCTTTTATTTTGCCTTCCTTGGTTTTCACAAAAACCTGGTATTTATCCATGCTTTCCAAAATATCATTTGGCCACCAAAACTCAATGTGATCCATGTGACATCAATGACAACATAAAATAACTCAAATTTACAACAAACCCTAATATTTATCATGTGTGGTGATACGTATCTCTTAAATAGACCTCTACATGCACATAAGGACTAGCTAGCTTTTGAGGACTTGCATTACAAAGTAGTTGAGTCCAACCGTGTATAAAATCAAGGTAATATTGACCATAGGGTGATCTCCATTATAGCAATGGGATCTAAGAGCTAGCTTGGCAATGGGTTAATCTTATGGATCACATTAATAAATTCACTATGCACACACAAGGATATTGAATGTCTTGGTCTTCCTAGCAGATTTTTATCTTTTAGATTCTTACATAGTCAGTATACAACTTTTTTTTGGTCAACTAGGATGTTTGAGCCTCATGAAGACCTTGTTGTTCCCCTGTAACATCTCACTACTCCACATCCATCATTCACTTTTTGTCAAATTACATTTTATTTAAATTAAATGTATGACCTTTTGAAATGGTTAACATTTGGATTGATGACTTTATATATTCTGTGGTGCTTACATTTAGTTCTTTTTGCATCTTATATTCATTCATTATGTTTTACCATTTAGAACATACATTCAAATTTTAACATGTCATTAGTACATCTCATACATATTTTAAGCCTATGCATACATAGCAAATCAAACATTTATTTTACATACATGCATATTATATCTATGAGCTAGGTATACATCCATACATACATCTATCATTGCATCCATCATTACATCCATGCATGAAATAAACAAAAGCATAAAACACATGATATGCATAAAAGAAAATGAATATATATATATAATATATATATATATATATATATATATATATATATATATATATATATATATATATATATATCATGGAATAATACATCAGGTACAAAATACCCATAGGCTACAATAGAGTGGGTCCTCGAACCTCACACTCCAAAAGATAAGCATAATATATAACAAAGTCAAGCTAATCTTGTGCCATCGGTATCACCATTGCCCTCAACATCATATCAATGAAGTTGCTTAGAACCACTGGATCTTGAATTGTGATATGTGTCAGATAGTGCATACCTTAGTATCGTCAGTATCACTGACTGCTCCCCTAAATTCCAACTCTGATGGGATGATCCTACTAAAGAGCAAGAAGGTAGTCAACCACCTAATACAACCTCCAAATTTAATATGTCAACATCAATTTATTAATTGAAAAAACAAATTAAAAATTAAAAAAATAACAAAATTCCTATGCTAATCCTAATCTAACATGAGGTTCATTCCATTAAAATTTTAAGGTGAATTTCCTTAACTATTTTATTTCATGAGATTCATTTTATCTTTAAAAATGATAAAAAGTGAGAATGAGATACTTACCCTCCTCTCTTCATATCCTTTGTTCGAAGAAGCTTCAAGTTGGTCCATCATAGAGTTGGGTATACTTTCTGGTAACGCTTCACTTTGAAAAGTCAACTCTCTTCCTCCTTGTCTCTCTCTTGTTCTCATCATGAATTATGAAAATGGCATCAATGCACAAAAAATTCACCTTTTATATTTTCCACCAATGCTATAATATGAGATAGTCGTGTGACAAAATGTGACTATCATGGGTCTAGACGATCATGGTTTTTATCAAAATTGATAAAAAAATAAAAAATAAAAACATAAAAATTCTATAAATTAAAAAAAAAATCAAAATGGGTCAAAATCAAGGTTGTAATGAAATCATTAGCCCTCAACTTTTTGTAATTGTCAATCCAAAACCAAATCAAGTCATCTTGGTCAAGTGACTCATCGCTATCATCATTTTCCATCTTCTTCATCGACCCATCACTTAAGGGGGTAGTCATATAATTACAAAATTCATAATCAAGTCAACAATCAAACACTCAAAAATATAAATTATGTTCATCCAAGAATCATTGCCAAAGACAATCATATGCCTTACTTGATGGGGTAAACCAACAAGAAAAACAACCTCAACCAAATAGATAACAGGCAGCTGAAACTACCTATTTGGTATACCCTAAAAGGTTACCAAATACTTGGTATTCTCAAAGCCTCGAGCCTCGTAGACAATGTGAATGTCTACCCATGGATGAAAAGGTACCAAAACCCAACCAAGTCCATCAAATTTTTGGAAGCAATGATTCAAAATGCATGCTCTTTCTATGATTGGGGCATCTAACATTGACTTGTTCAATGAATATCATCAATCATCAACCCAACTATTTTAGACCATGTACTTTTGCTCTACATTGTTCTTCCATACAAACGCATCCCAAAAATGGGTATATGTAGAAACCTAAAATATATCTTATCAAAGATACTACCTAAATGGACTCTTTTAGAATATATGATCCACCTTGGGTAGCCTCAAGGCTAAAATAGTGGTTTAAACCACTTAAACAGGGAAATTTCCTTTTGCAAACATAATCATATCGACCTAAGATGATAACAGATTGGGGCCTTCTCAACTCGAGACAACCATGCCAAAAGCGAGATTAAAATTAAAGTAGGACATAATTTGCAACCAAAAATACCAACTAACCCTACACATGATACCACACTATGATTAAGCACCCCGCCTAGGCCAAAATTATAAAAATACATTCAATTATCAATTGCATGGAATTTTAGAGAAAAGCATTCACTTTTCTTAATGCAAACTACCTCTGCTTTTTCATGCAAAGGGTTTGTACTATTATTAGGTTCCATTCTAGAAGTCTATAAATTGGCACTCATCCCTTCAATTTAGATCCTCAAATATTGACTCTATGATTTCTTGAATCCCTGAGTCTTTATTGTTATCATTTGGAATTCAAGTTTATGCAATGAAGTGCTACCATTTTCTCGATCCTCCAAGCCATCATATTGCTAAAAGCCATGCTTTTGGACTATTGCAAAGGATTGGAAGTTGCATTTCCATATTTCACATAATAAAATACTCTCACCTAGATGATAAATCTAATCCATCAAGCTTCTCCTACAGTGTAAAAATCCATTGACAAAATCCTAGGTCAATCTTAGATGCCACCTTGATTAGACCACGAAGAAACATAATCCTGGGAAGGTGATCATCTCAACCTGATATGGTCTGTAAACAATGTCATATCGATACAATATGATCTTTTGCAGAGACCTAGTTTTTCACTTTTTTGTTTGCAATAGCTTAGAACTATCATTTCCTATTTTATGCATCAATTTAGCTTTCTTTCACACATGTTTTAGTTCACTTTTTCTTATATCTATCGCATTTATTTTATTTAATACGATCCTAATTTTAAATTTGTTTCTAATTTTATTTGTGTGTAGGAAATAGGTCCTCAAGGACAAATAAGCACAAGATCTATATCAGACTCTCAGTCGTGGTTACGAAAAACCTGCCCCAAGATAAATTGTGATTGCAAGAAGATCTTTCAAAGTGCACCATGACGATTAAGAGAGGGATAAAACCCTCTTATTTTATATTGATTGTATCACACTTATGAACTCATTTGAGGGGATATGATTGTAATACACTTTCAATAAAGACAATTTATCATTAATAAAAGGACCCGACTTATTATTATTCTTGTTTTTATCATAAGGTTACAATTGCATGCTTTGGTGTTCATAGTTGCTTTTACATTACTGTTGCTTTATCAGTGCATAATTTTTGAGCTCTTAGCAAGATGCTTTTCTATCTAAATGTTTGATTTTGATGAATGCTAAATTATAAAAAATATATTTTTTCTTTTCTTTTATTTGAAGAAAGGGTTCCAAAAATATGTAAACACGTAAATTATCCTAATGTAAAGACTATGTGCAATTTTGATTGAACGCCTAAGGAATAGAAATAATAATACTAAGCTAAATGGTAGATACTTTTTTTATTTTCCTCTTTACGTGTGCATTATCTAAAGACAAATAATAAAGACACAAGCAAACTAAACAACTCAATAGCCTTTGCTAATTCATAAAATAGGAGAAGGTATACATACATGTTTCAATATTTGACACAAATACATTGCTTGAGTTCAAATCCACCACTTGGAATTTGTAGCTAGAAAATTTGTTGAAACCTACAAAATAGACATAATAAAAGGTGGATCAAAGTTTGGGGGTATTCCAAACAACAAGAAATGTAAATATCCTTGATTGGCATAATCATTCCCCCTATTATATACAATAAAAATCAAATTTAAACCTTGTAAATGGATGCAATAGTACCTATAGCAAATTTATCATCTGAGAGTTTTGTAACCAATGAATTTGCTAAGATGAAAGAGATAAATTCTTAGAAGGTAAAATAGAGAGTGGGGTTATTTGAAAGGGTAACAAAATTCATAGGGACAAATTTGAAAAGCTATATGTTGGGCTTCTAAGAGGATCTAGCTTTATGCAAGCGGAGGATGAATTCGTCACCTAAAATAATTATAGGTGATGAATTTTCTTCTAGGATAGAAGAGGGCCAAAAGTTATTTAGGTCAAAATCCTAAGATTTTAACCATCTAGAGAAAATATATCACCTAAACAAAGTATAGGTTATGACTTCACATTTAGTGGTAAAAAAGAGCAAGCCTATAGAAGTTGTAGGGCAATACCATATATGCTCAAAGAATCTTATGGATGATCTTCTATCTTGTAGATCTATTTAAAATACCTATAAATCTAATTAGATAGTTGATAACATGAAAGGACTTATTTTATGCAAAATGACAAATACAAATGAATGCATGTACAAATAGGTAATCTAAAGGATAATGATGAATGAAAGCAAAAAATAGAGATATGGATAATATCACCAAAATCACATGTGAATTGCCTCCTTCCCTTTGAATCCTAATCAATTGCTTGAAGATGACCTCATGGGGAAATTCTTGTAGCAATTTATTACTTGAGAAGAGTGTGATGATTTGATATTTCCACAACAATTCGATGCATAAAAATGAAAGCTCTCAATGCCATCCTAAGGGGCCAATTTATAGAATTGAACCTCCTAGGAGAATCCAAAAATGGGAGGGGTGAAGTGTCATATTGACTAGGGCTTATTTGGTTGACCAGATTAAGAAAATTTAGTTACCCCCATGATTGGGGCTAATTTGGATAGGTGGAGTAAGGTGGATGAAAGTTAACCACCCTCCTCCTCACCTACGGATTGCCTACAATGATGGAGGTGATAGCAAAAATAAATTATACCTTGATTAGTTGTTGCATGTAGGTCCAAAATGTTGGTTTCTCACTAGATGTGAATTCACAACCTACAAATTCGCTACCAATGAATTCATTTATCCAAAAATTTATAGATTTTGCCATTGCAAGTCAAATCCTATGGGTTAGTTTTACAAGTTTGAATTGGGTATGAATACGCCAACTAGAAAGTAGATTCACTTGTTGGAAAAATTTATTTTAAGATGGAACATTTAGTACTGATGGGGTTTGGCTAAAAATTCTAGGGTTGAGTCAGTCCTCATGGTTGGATTGATCTTTTTTTGCATTTTCATCAAAATTGGCTCAAATTAGGTTATCTAATTTTAGATATTTTTAGGAAGAAAGTGATGGTTTTTGAAGCTATAGACTTAAAGGAAATTCAATCACAAGTAATGAAATAAGAAAACAATATTATAAATATGATAATGGTAATCTAAAAAAAATGTAAATAGCATGAGAAAATCCTAAAATTACTCATAAAATATCCATTGATAATATCTCACAAAAATTATACAATGCTTTGTAAGTATCCAGTAAATGTCACATAACTCAAGGCTATATCATTTCTAAATAGCCTTTCTATAATGACTCTTGGATGTCTATGACTCTTGGCCTTCCATATTCCTATGACTCTCCATCTTCTTATAGACTTATGCATGATAAAAAAGTGTGCACATGCATACCTAGATAGGATACTTGTTCTTCATATTCTAAAGGACTCATGTACATGTGGACAACATGCACATTTACATCATTGCACATTATTGTGCATTTATTCCATTGCATAAAGTAAATACTTAAATCCTAATCTAAGACAAACTCCTAATATAAACATGTACCCATGGTGGTACATTGACATGTACCAAATAATGTAATATACTCCAACACCCCCTTGTATTACATTATTTGGTTATTGGAGACTTCAGTATTCAATATAAATATTCATATTCTAGATACTCTTCATCTTGTTCAGGTTCATGTTCTTTGATCTATAGATGTCCTCAAATTTGAGATATTTTTCAATTTGATCTGGTTCAGTCTTCAACATATTATTGGTTCTCATGTGTCTTTTTTACTTTCTCCAATCTGCTAACTTTTTGTATACTTGATAAAATAAATGATTAGTATATTTAAGTCTTTGTGGCTTCAATATTACAAGTTTCTTGAGCTCTTTCATAGCCATAAAATTCTTGTATAATAATTTTTCTTTTTCTTCTATTCTAAGAATCATATTATCCTTTATTTTCATGTATAGAAACTATTGCTTTATCATATCCATCATTTGATTCTTCATTATTTGGTTCACAACTTGCTCAATATTCTAGTCTATATTTATGGAAGATAAATTTGGATAACAATTATCCATTTTTCTTTTCCTTGTTTTCTAAACATTTTGCAAAATATTTTCCTTCCTAAATTTCAATAATTGAACACTCTACTTTAGATGCTTTTATAGAATCTATATCAATTTGCGACGACTCTAAATTCTTTCTAATCCATATTTATTCTTTTCTTCTAATCATACTTTCTCTATTATTATCCATTGAATTCTATGAATTGTCAATCATGCTTTCCATATTATTATCCATTGAATCAAGCATATTTCTAAGCCATATTGGTATTTTCCTTGCTCCTTTTCTAATTATATTTTCCATATCATTATTTAATGTGTTCTTTGAAGTAGACATCCTTATAGCTCCCTAGTCTAATTTATGTATTCTTTCAATTCTATGTTTTTGAGAATACCTCTATGTATAATTCCTTTTATCTCCCAAATCTAGAAATTTAGAAATTCTAAAAAATAATATTTGGGTTTTGTAAATTAAAATATGCAATTTTAAAAAACTCCAAAAGTAATACTTCTATTCCCAAATCAGTCTTCAATAATTTGTAAGAGTATTCTAATTTACAAAAAATCTATAATTTGGTGTAGTAGTCCTTATATCTCGCTACTTTGGAAATTTAAAAAGTAATACTATTTGCAAAAATAATATTTTAATTTTCCAAGGTAGAAACCCTTATATCTCCTAATTTGATTGTTTACAAATATGATGTTACAAAGCAATATAATTTGAAAATTCTTATGGATATAAATTTCTCCCTTTAAAACCTTAATAATCTATTTAAGGTTGTAATGTCTCCAATGCAATTAGATTCAACCTTATAAAGCACCTTATATCTCCTTTCTGAAGGTAAATATTAAATAGATAAAACTACACCTATTTTTCAATTGGATTCATCCTCCTTTAAGTACACTATGTGATTGTTCATCTCCTTTAGGGTTTCCAAGTACCCCAATATGCACATTGTAATGTCAAGAATTCATGAGCAAAGATGTTTGACCTATTGCTTCACACTTTGCAGTACACACTCCATGAATAGCTCGTTGTCTCCTACTATGTCACTTGGACCCTTGGTGTGCAATGATAATTTTTTTGTTTCTTTTGAAACAACACGTGCTAGTTGCCACATTGAGAAATATCCTTGGTGTTTCACCTAATTGGTGCATTCTCCCTTGCATTTTGATGTCCTAAAGCAACAGTTTATTTTTCTAAACGTAATATATTTCTTCAATTATTGTAACATATTCTATGTATGCTAATTCTCTTTTGCATGTAATGGATAGCTTCCTTCACACAAACAATGCTCAGGGTGGATTAGATGTGGTCAAAAATAGGTGTTTGACCTCCTTTTGAAACTGTCTTGTTCATTCCAAGAGTAACAACTATATTAATGAAACATTCATATTTGTGGATGCTCATGATTGGAACCCTCTCCATTGTACTACACATCAATTGCTCTTGGTGAAGTGAGACATTTATCTATGCCTTGTCTATTGAATTAAAGAATGATGCATGATTGCATATTGTTTATGTTGTGTCTATCAACAACTAGCAAATGCTTGTTGAAATATTTAGTCGATGCTAGATGTTCCAATGACTTTTTTTCCTTCTCTATTCAAACCACACTTTGAATTACCTCTTAGCTTGGTTACTTCACAACCTCCATGTGCATATTTCACTAACTATTCACTGCATTGTTTGGTGATGGCCTTTTTTAGGTGAACAAATATTCTTTAATGTTACTTTCATGACATAGACAACACTAACTACTTTGCATGTTCAATACCTCTATAATTCTCTATATAGAAATTCAACTATACTTTTGTGATAAGTAATGGTTTTACTTTAGTGTAAAACTTGGTAAATTTTCTTCTATGTGATGATTATAGGATTTTTCTCACTCTAAAATCACCTCCTAATCTCCAAGTAGAAAGGAAGAATACGCTGGATAATATACACTTTAGCTATGTGTGTGCTGAAAACACCTCATGCTTAGTCCTACTGATGTTGGATGATATAAGAGACTTAGCTCTCTTGATTCGTAGCATTACTTGCTCTCCTTCTAAAGTGGGTTCAATTTTCTTTATTTTTCATTGTGATATCTTTCACAACGCTAGAGCTTAGAGGTAGTTATTTACTGCTCTTAGAATTCTTAGAAATCGATGCCCCTTTCTGGTAGCTATTATTCTAACTCACTAGTTTTTCATCTAGACAACGTTAGGGCACTTGCCCACTATAATTTGTTTGTTGGGATTAAGGTGCCATCAACCTTGTAAATCTCATGTAATTTTAATACTCCTAATATTGTTTGTAATTCACTCATAAGGGATGGAGGGGATTTACCGGCAGTAGTTACTGAGTTACTGTTATTGTACAGTCATCATGGTAATTACTAAAAGGTGGTTATTTGGAGCTTATCCCATGGGAGACAATCTAGGAGGATATGGGAGATAATTTCTATATTGGGCGCCTAGTTTTTTTTTTTATGCAAGATTTGGTGGATAGGAAGTTGTGGATCACCTTGCTATTGATAGGTTGTAAGTTGGATGCCCATGTGGAGTCATTTAATGTTTGTTATCTCCATGGATAAGGTTGGTTAGGTGGGTGTGGGTTTTTTGCTAGTGGTTTTATCCACTTGTTTTGGGATACTATGGTGGTATTCCATCCCCCTCTCATCTATAAATTGAGTTGTGGAGGTAGTGGAAGTATTGTATTATTTTTGCAGGTTCACAGGGTGTTGGTGAAGGATAGAGAGAAGGATATTGTTGTACAACTTCTTCAGTTTAATAATATACTTGGCCTCTCTTTTCCTGTGGAGTTTTTTTCCCGAAAGGGTTTTCTCCACATAAATCTGGTGTTAATTGTGTTGCTGATTTCTTTTATGTGATGTTATGTGCAATCACTTTCACTGTTTCAGTTTTGGATTAACTTATTTTTCAGATTTGCATACACATAACTAAGTTATTGCTGCTATCTTCACCTTGTTTTTTTCAACATTTGGTATCAGAGCCATTCGGTTCTGTTGAGAGGGGACATGCCTTTCTCTTAAGTGTTGAAGGTTTTTTGTTGCAGTGGGAGCTTTTGTTGTGTGGTTTTGCAGATTTGTGAAGTAGGTTTTGAAAACCATGGCCTCTACTTCTCGCATGGACATTGAAAAGTTTAATGGCACTGGCTACGAGATGTGGAAACTGAAGATGGAGGATCTCTTGGAAGAAAGAGATCAGTGGTTGCCAGTTTCACAAGCTATGAAACCTTCAGACATGAAAGATGAAGATTGGGTTAAGTTGGACAAGAAGGCATGAGGAACCATTCGGTTGTGTCTTTCAGATTCTATCCTCTTGAATGTCTCCACAGAAGACTCCGCATACAAGTTGTGGAAGAGGATAGGTGAAATCTATCAAACTAAAAGTTTGTCTAACAAGTTATATCTCAAACGAAGGTTGTATTCATTAAAAATGAAATATGGTGAATCTATTGTTGATCATTTGAATGCATTTAATCTGATTTTAAGTCAGCTTGCATCAATAGATGTTAAGATAGAAGAAGAAGATAAATGTATTTTATTGCTTTGCTCTTTGCCCGAATCTTGGGAAAATCTAATTGTTGCTATTAGTGGTGGTGCTACAGAGGTAAATTTAGATAATCTTATTTCTATCCTTCTCTCAGAGGAGATGAGGAGAAAGACCATGAATAGTGGCTCCCAAGATGCCTTGCATGTTCGGGGAAGGTCCAAAGAAAGAGGGCCTAAAGGGGATAAAAAGAAGGATAAGTCAAAAGGATGTTCTAAGACCCCCGAAAAGAGTAAAGTGAAGTGTTGGAATTGTGGTAAGAGAGGGCATGTGAAGGAGTGTAAAGCAAAGAAAAAGAATGTAGATTCCTCCACAGAAAAAGCCTTTGATGATGATTTTGATGCCTTTACTATTTTTGCTAACATTGTGAGTAATGATGCTTGGCTTATTGATTCAGGTTGCTCCTACCATATGACTCCTAACAAGGAGTGGTTTGCCATGTATAAAGCAATTGATGGGGGAGAAGTTTTCCTTGGTGATAACAACATGAAAAGGATTATTGGTAAGGGAAAGGTAAAGTTGTGTTTCAGTGATGGGAGTATTAAAACCCTTGATAATATTTTGCATATTCTAGGACTTGCGAGAAATCTACTTTTTGTATCCAAGTTGAATGATTCTGGAATGCATGTGACATTTGACAAGTCTAGTTGCAGGTTGGTAAGAGGGAGTTTGGTGATAGCTAAAGGATCTCGGATTGGGACCTTGTTTAGGCTAAATGCTTCTACTTTCAGTAACTCTGCCAATGTAACTAGCACTGAAAATGCATGTATGTTGTGGCACCATAGATTGGGTCACATTGGTGAAAAAGGTCTTAAGACCATTCTAAATAAAAACTTGGTTGATGGTATTTCTGATTATTCTATTGGTAAAAATGATTTTTGTGAGCATTGTGTGTTTGGTAAACAGAATAGATCATCATTTCCTAAAGGTGTTCATAAAGCTAAGAGACCATTGGAACTTATTCATTCGGATGTATGTGGTCCAGTGGATGTTCCTTCATTGGGTAAATCTCGATATTACGTTTCCTTCATTGATGATGTCTCAAGATACACTTGGATTTATTTTATGCACTCTAAATCTGAAATTTTCACTAAATTTAAGGAATTTAAGGCATTAGTTGAGAAGCAATCAGATTATAAGATAAAAGTGTTGAGATCTGCAATGGGGGTGAATATTGTTCTAGGGAATTTGATGAATTCTGTAAGCATGCAGGTATTATCCGATAGAAGACTACTCCTTACACTCCCCAACAAAATGGGGTTGCAGAAAGAATGAACCGAACCTTAATGGAAAGAGCTAGGAGCATGTTGAGTAGTGCTAAGCTAGATAAATGCTTTTGGGTAGAAGTTGTTGGTACTGCTTGTTATGTAATTAATAGATCTCCTTGTTCAACTCTTATTGACAAAACTCCTTATGAAGTGTGGATAGGTAGAAAGCCTTCGGTTTCACACTTAAGGGTCTTTGGTTGTGAGGCTTTTGTTCATGTGCCTCAGGAGAAGCGATCTAAACTGGATCCAAAAGCACAGAGATGCATCTTCATGGGATATGGTGAGAATGTAAAAGGTTACAAGCTTTGGAATCCTTTAACCCGTAGCATGGTATTTTCTAGAGATGTTGTTTTTAGGGAGTTTAGAGCTTTTCCAGATGAAGAACAACCAAAGGAGAAGACAAAGACAGTGCACTTTGAGATAAAGAATGAAAAGTAGGAAGATGCACATGTGGAAGAACAGTTAGATGGATCTGAGGATGGAGAAGTAGAGGAGGGTTCAGAGAGTTCAAAGAGCTCAGATGATGTGCAACATGAGCACACAGAGGGAGAAGAAGAATAGGAAAATCCCACTACTCCTACCTTGAGGAGATCCACAAGGCAACGAAAACCAGTTAAAAGGTATGGCCCACCAGATTTTTGGTGTGTATTTGCTTTGTTGAGTACTGACGATGAACCTAGATCCTATAGGGAAGCTCTCTCTTTGGAGGAAAGTGAGTCTTGGATGCAGGCCATGCAGGAGGAGATGATGGCCTTGGATAGTTGTGACACCTGGGATCTTGTTAGTTTACCCAAAGGAAGAAATCCCATTGGATGCAAGTGGGTATTTAAGAAGAAATTTGGTGCAGATGGTTGGTTAGAGTGGTACAAGGCTAGACTGGTGGCCAAGGGCTACTCCCAGAGAGAGGGAGTTGATTTTGGTGAAATTTTCTCTCCTATTGCTAAGTTAACTTCTATTAGATTCCTTTTGTCTATTGTTGTTGCTTATGATTATGAGATAGAGCAAATGGATGTTAAAACTACTTTCTTGCATGGGGATCTTGAGGAGGAAATTTATATGTGATAACCTGATGGTTTTGTTGTGAAAGGAAAAGAACAATTGGTTTGCAGGTTAAAGAGATCTTTGTATGGTTTGAAATAGTCACCTAGGATGTGGTATCAGAAGTTTGATGCTTTCGCATTGAAGTTGGGTTTTATGAGGAGTGAGGAAGATCATTGTGTATATTTTAAAAATATTGATGATCAGATACTAATCATTGTCTTGTATGTTGATGACATGTTGTTTATTGGTAACAACAAGGTGATGATTAGAGAACTCAAGACTCAAATTTCAGGCACATTTGATATGAAGGACTTGGGGGCTACAAAATATATTCTTGGGATGGAAATCAGTAGAGATCGAGCTAACAGAAAGCTTTGGTTAAGTCAGAGTAAGTATGTTGATACTATTTTGTAGAGGTTTAATATGCATGACTGTAAGCCAGTTAATATTCCATTTCCTGTTGGTACTAAGTTGAGTTCAGACATGAGTCCTAGTAGTGATGATGATTTTGAGGATATGTCTAACGTTCCTTATGCTAGTGTCATTGGGAGTTTAATGTATGCAATGGTTTGCACTAGACCAGATATTGCCCAAGTAGTGGGAGTTCTGAGTAGGTTTATGTCTAACCCTGGTAGAGAGCATTGGACTTATGTTAAGAGGGTATTCAGATATTTATGAGGTACTTCAGATCATTGTTTGGTTTATTGTGGTACTAATGGTGTTGTTGAGTCATTGGACATACAAGGGTTTGTTGATGCAGATTGGGTAGGTGACTTGGATAGTCGAAGGTCCACAAGTGGCTATGTGTTTACTTTGTTTGGAGGTGCAGTGAGTTGGATGAGTAAGAGGTAGCCCACGGTTGCTTTATCCACCATAGAAGTAGAGTATATGGCTACTACGCATACCTCTAAGGAGGTGGTATGGTTACAGAGACTTGGTGTTGGTATTGGTTTTGATTGCAGGACTGTGAGGATCGGATGTGATAGTCAGAGTGCTATCTGTTTGACCAAGAATCCTATGTATCATGCTCGTACTAAGCATATTGATGTTCAGTATCACTTTGTGCGAGAAATGGTTGAGGGCAGGAAGGTCCTGATATAGAAGGTTGACACTTTGGAGAATGTTGCAGATTCTCTCACGAAGCTAGTAACCACGAAGAAGTTCACTTGGTGCAGGAAGGCCATGGGTCTTGATCACTGTGCTTGATTTATTTTATGTTTTCCTATGGGTGTATTTACAATGTATGATGTCAAGTGGGAGAATGTTGGGATTAAGGTGCCATCAACCTTGTAAATCTCATGTAATTTTAATACTCCTAATATTGTTTGTAATTCACTCATAAGGGATGGAGGGGATTTACCGACAGTTGTATAGTCATCATGGTAATTGCTAAAAGGTGGTTATTTGGAGCTTATCCCATGGGAGACAATCTAGGAGGATATGGGAGATAATTTCTATATTGGGCGCCTAGTTTATTTTTTATGCAAGATTTGGTGGATAGGAAGTTGTGGATCACCTTGCTATTGATAGGTTGTAAGTTGGATGCCCATGTGGAGTCATTTAATGTTTTTTATCTCCATGGATAAGGTTGGTTAGGTGGGTGTGGATTTTTTGCTAGTGGTTTTATCCACTTGTTTTGGGATACTATGGTGGTATTCCATCCACCTCTCATCTATAAATTGAGTTGTGGAGGTAGTGGAAGTATTGTATTATTTTTGCAGGTTCATAGGGTGTTGGTGAAGGATAGAGAGAAGGATATTGTTGTACAACTTCTTCAGTTTAATAATATACTTGGCCTCTCTTTTCCTGTGGAGTTTTTTTCTCGAAAGGGTTTTCTCCACATAAATCTGGTGTTAATTGTGTTGCTGATTTCTTTTATGTGATGTTATGTGCAATCACTTTCATTGTTTCAGTTTTGGATTAACTTATTTTTCAGATTTGCATACACATAACTAAGTTATTGCTGCTATCTTCACCTTGTTTTTTCAACACTATTGTCACTTTTACACTCTCCAATGGTGCTCAACCTATGCAACTCTATGGTGAAACTAGTGGTGTATTTTACCACATGTTTTGGTGATATCCTTCACCAATGTAATTTGCACACTTGTTGTTTTTAAACATCTTAAATCTACCTAGTTTTTGAGGATTTTTTGACCTCAAAAAATGTATAGTAAATATGTTCTATATCTGATGATAAAAACAACATATACTAATCTTATTATTGCTCCTTTTAAGCTCTTTATAAGCTTTAACTATTGTTGTTATAATTTATAGATTTATACAATAATAATGGTGTGCAATGTAACTTTATTTTTCTAGCTCTTAATAGCTCTAAAACTGATGCTTTCAAAAACTTACAATAAGCACTTTCAAAGCTTCTAAAATAATACTTTATATGGCATCAATTTAACACACCTTTTATGAACTTTTTTGTAGCTCTCCTTCTTGATAGCTTGTTGTCTTGAATTTATAGCACTACTCATCTTTATTTGCTGCTTTAAGGCTCTTTATATTGCAGCTATAGTTGCTGCCCAAAATCTACTTTCTCACCTCCAAATGTGTGCTATTGGTCACTGAATTTTGCAGTTATAAGCTCTACTCTTTTTTGGGTCCCCTTTTTTCGAAGTGATTTTTGAAGTGATTTTGGGATTCTCAAGACTAGTGGGTATGGGTGGTTTTAGCCCATAGTATTGTTTCCACAGTATTATAATACCATATTGTGTTTTAGGGTTGTAAGATTTTCCTCTATATTGATTGTAATGTCCCATTTTGGGAGTGTTGTGAAAAATAATAGAAAAGGAGGTGTGGCTCTTGTTTGTTGGACGTAGCCCATATTGGGTGAACCAGGATAAATATCTTGTGTTCTATGTGCATGTATTTTGTGAGTGTTATTTTCTTCTAAATTATTTAATTTTGCTTTATTATTATGGTATAACTTTTTAGAATAGGTAAATCCTTAAATATCACTGGTTTTCCTTCAACACAATGAGAAATGCTATCTTCTCTGGTTTCCCTTCTAGAGGTAATTCCTTCAATGTTATTGGTCTCTTCTTAACCAGTAGAAATATTCTTTGCAACTAAAACCTATGCAAGACAAAATATTGTTGTAGCTCTGATACCACTAATGGATTTTAAAGCTATAGACTTAAAGGAAATGCAATCACAAGTAATGAAATAAGCAAGAAATGTTATAAATATGATACTGGTAATCTAAGAAAAATGTAAATAGCATGAATTTTTTTTGAAATTACTCATAAAATATCCATTGATAATATCTCACAAGAATTGGACCATGCTTTGTAAGTATCCAGTAAGTGTCACATAACTCAAGGCTATATCATGTCTAAATAGCCTTTCTATAATGACTCTTGGATGGCTATGACTCTTGGCCTTCCATATTCCTATGACTCTTCATCTTCCTATAGACTTATGCATGATAGACAAGTGTGCACATGCATACCTAACTAGGACACTTGTTATTCCTATTCTAAAGGACTCATGTACATGTGGACAACATGCACATTTACATCATTGCACATTCTTGTGCATTTATTCCATTGCATAAAGTAAATACTTAAATCCTAATCTAAGACAAACTCCTAATATAAACATGTACCCATGGTGGTACATTGACATGTACCAAATAATGTAATATACTCCAACAAAAATTTAATAGCATGCCACATTCATGCTTTTTGAAATTGAAGCTTAAGGTTAAAATAATAAGATCAAGTAAAGATCTAGACAAGTATAATAATTATGGATTCTTTTAAAATATTTTTTAGGTAAAACTAATGTATTGAAATATATGACAATGAGAATAAATAATTGTACTGACATCAATAATATAAAGATATTGAAAAGTTACACCACATAAATTAACATCTTCTAAATGGAATCAAGTCAAGGATGAAGTTTGCATGAAAGAACATAGGCTAGAAATTATACAATTGAATTGTTCCTTACAGTCATGCATATTTTTATGAAAGATATTTTGAATGATATTTTTATATTACTAATATACCTTTAAGAGAGTGATTATATGTATTAGTTATAGTAGATAAATAAGTTTTATTTATATTGAATTATAATTGCATATTAGTTCTATAGTAGTATTATAATAGTTTGGTAATTATATATGTATTGTTTAGTAAGATTTGAATGTAAGTTTTCTTCTTAAAAATTAAAGAATCTAACTAGTTGAGCCAATACTATTTTATAGGAGATTGATATTGATATATAAAAATAATA
Organism: Wollemia nobilis; assembly: GCA_028583015.1. NCBI lineage: Eukaryota > Viridiplantae > Streptophyta > Pinopsida > Araucariales > Araucariaceae > Wollemia > Wollemia nobilis. The sequence continues at coordinate 4,849,469 of JAQPPZ010000049.1, forward strand.
GTTTTTAATATTATAATTTGATTATGATTTTCAAGTTACTAGACAATTTCAATGGATCTAATGATTAAAACTTTTAAAATTAAAATACTATGTCTAAGGTTGGAATCCAAATCGGATATGATTATATACAATATTTAGGTATGAATGGATATACACTTGGATAACCACATCATCCTATATGTTTTATAATTCGGTAAACATTCATTTTTTAATTGGTTATATGAAATTTAAATGAGTATCACCTATATTACATCATGACCAATAGTGGTATTACAATAACTTCACTATTATACATGTATTGTTTGGCAATATTCAAACCAAGTTATTTTCCTTAAAATTTGAAGAATTTTTTAGTCAATTATATAGGATTGAAACATGATGGAATAGAAACATGCCAAAATACACCCCACGTGTATTACATCATTACCACCTGGTAACACTACAAACAACTTAGGAATTATACATGTATATTTTGGTGAGATTTGAACCTAGGTCTTCTCCTTGAAATTTGAGAAATCTAACCAATTAAATTAATGTCATTTGATAAAATTTAAAGAATTGAATCAAATAAGTTAATGTCATTTGATGGCCTAGTGGACATTAAAAACAATTTTATTTTTATATAGAATTTATCAAACTAGTTATTCAAGGAGGTTATATATATATATATATATATATATATATACACACACACATATATTTTTATAGACCTTATCAAGTAATTTAGCTTGAATAGGTAAAGAATGAATTGTCTTATACATCATTCATATAAATATAATTATAATTTATGTCTCTTAGTGCTTGTATATAAAGTTTTAATTGTCTTGTATATGATTTATTTTTTTAAACCTTCAACTAGAGAAAGGCTTTATTGTAATGAGGTATTTCATTAGCCACATTCATCTGAAACTTGTACTAACTATGCTTGCTAAAGTATATCACAACTATTTATTTCTTGGATGTCTATAGAAGCCCATAGTTATAACCACTTACTTTTATGTCATTTAATAATAAATAAATAAAGACCCAACCCAAAAGGGATAGGCTCATTGATAGAGACTAAGTTATTATCGATGGGCTACCTTGATTAGATTCCCTAGATGATTGAGGGTCCCATTGATTTCATCTTTACCCAGTAGGCTATAGTTTATAGAGGTTCCCTATACTCTATATATATATATATATACATTATTTTAAAAATATAAGATATTATAAAGAAGTGTAAAAAGATCAAAGTAAAGGAGATAAATTTAGAGAGAGTTGGAATGAGGATTTTGAAGTGTTTTAGACAAAACTATAGGTAAATATAGAGGATGTAACCTTTTGGTCCTAGTGGCCAACAAGAATTTTTTGACATGGATTATTACAAGAATGAAAATACATAGCTAGAGGAAACGTAGTGGATTCAAAATGCAATGGATAATCAATTTTTACAAGCCACACAGAGTGAAGGAAAAAGTACCAAGTAGTTTACTATACAAAAAGAGACGAGAGATCACAATTTACCATAAAAATGAGGTCAAGGATTGAATAAAACTATAAATAAAATACATGATATAGACCAAATGAGAGAAGTTGAGCAAGAAAAATTGATATGGTCCAAAATTCTAGCAAAATTGTTTTAAGGAAAAACTACCAAAATGGGTTGTACCAATACCCAATATGGGGAAGGAATTAGGGGAGCTACCCCAAAAAATTGATTTTAGGGATGCCCTTCATGGAAAATAAATCCATCCAGATGCAATCCATAATCCAAGAGCACCATTAAGGCCTTTGAGAATTCCTAAGATAGATCCCAAGAAAACTATGATGGGGTGTTTAAAGGTGATGGATGATTTCCCAATAATGAAGGTGGGCATGGAGTACATTCATAATGGAATAAAAGATATGGATAGGAGAGGGATGATATGCCAATTTATGGGTTTTAGGTTGATCCTATCATTATTTAAATTGTGGGCTACCAAACAATGGCAAACAAAAGGTGAATTTCAAATTTTTACTTACTCCAATGGTTATTTCCTTGTTATTTTTTCTTTTGTAGAAGATAGGGAACAAATATTCCAAGGGATACCATGGTTTTTTTGGAAGTGTGGCTCTCTTTATGAAACCTTGGTATACTAATTTCAAATTGGAGGAAGAGATGTCATCCATAACACTATAGTTTGGGTGAGATGTTTTGGCCTGCCAATAAAATTTTAGAATCCAACAATATTTATGACAATTGGGAATACCCTAGGAATGTTCATGATGGTTTTTTATAGTCCATATAGATTTGAAAAAATTATTTATGTCTGGATATACATCCTAATATAATTTAATAAACATTTCCCAAAAAATATAACTCTAAAATTTAGGGAGAAACATGGGAGCATGAGGTTGATGACAAGAACATACCTTTTTGTTATAGAATATGTCATGAATATGGTCATTTAGTAAGATATTGCATTAATAATATCCCTAAGTAAGGAAGAGAGGAAACAAATCCTAAAGGTTTCTAAGTGCCAATAAAAAAATATATCTAAAATAAATTGATAGTGAAGAATTAGGTAATGATGTCAAATAATATGTTTGGCAATCTCCCCATTGATGACTTCTTGGATGAGGATACAATCAAGACAGAAGTCTTGGAGATATAGTTCCATGGTAGGAGGAAGAAATCTATGCTAGAACTATGGAAATCCAATGCTAGACATTCACCATTCAAAATTTGACTAATATTTTTTAGAAATAGCTCTTTCAAGCCCAAAGTGTAGAAATGGTGGAAGGAAGGTAAACCTCAACATGGAACTAAGATGTACTAATTTTTGAGGAGCATTTAGTATATCAGATCCAATATAATTACATAGAATTGGAAATATTTTGCATATGTCAATAAGAAAACTTGTAAGTAATATCCCAACTCAAATATTTGAATGAACAGATCCACACAGATATCCTCATGGAGTCTTTGAGTATGGTAAAGATCATATTTACATACTAGCTATCATAATGGGGAAAATGGAAGAGCTATTATGGAATCAAAAATCTAGAATCTAATTCCTTCAGAAGTGTTGTTCTACTATTGTTGCTTCCTTTACTAGGTAGGTGTTTTTGAAGGCTTCCTTTTCTACATAAGGACCCTGTGGCCTGGGGTGTTCCTTTTGTTGTTGAACCACTATAGTACCATCTTCAGGCTATTGTTCCATTTTGCTTCTTTTTGGGCTCCCCTACGTGGGATGCTAGTTCTCTTTAGATATTTGTTTCCCAAGGGTGGTTTCTGGTTTTCCCACCCTTGGGTTGTTTCAAATTTTAAAACTTTGGCTTTATTTCCTTTTCTCGCCCATGGGAAAGTTTCAAAAGGATTTTTCATTGTTGGGGTAGTTTGGCACTTTCTCCCACCCTTGTTTAGTGCCTTGTGATTCAAATTTGGGTTTCTGGTAGGATTTCCCTTCCTGCCTATTTTTACTTTGGCACTGTTGGTCACGAATCTGCCACAGGAAAGGATTTTATACAAAATGCACCCTAGACCTAGCCAACATTGAAAGGCTAGGAGAAAGAAATGTCTCCCAAACCAATCTCCAAAGAGGGCTGGTTCCCTTACTAAATCTAAGCTTGATTTCAGACTAAAGTTACTGGAAAGGAATTGGAAATATGCAGAAAGAAATGGGAAATTATGAAAAGAGATGGGAAATATGGCCACAGGCCAAATTTATCTAATCGAGAAAGATTAGCAGCAGATAACCTCCAACTCACTAACAGCATATAACAAAAGACAATGATGTAATTAACTTACAACTTTGCACAGAAAACCTCCAAGATCACATTCCAGAACTCACTTCCTCACTAGCAATATTTAAACTCAGATGCAGAATTTAAATTAAGCAGTAGATAAGAAATACGAGCATAAATTAGGAATGCATAAGATAGAAGAAAAACCACACATATAGTTGCTTGCAAAACTAGAGGCAAAATATCTTTCATTCATGCAAAGAACTTGAAAAGCTTTCAACAAAAGTCTCTCTCTCGATCCCTGTTCTTGAGATATACATTGATATTTATAGAGGTCTTGCCTCTCTGTAGCATTTAAAACATGAAACGGACCTCCTCAAGATCTACAAAATGTGCAACAGCAATAAAGAAATGATCCCCTTAAACCAGCCTCGGAGAAACTAGAAATTAAATGGAACCAAGGAACTGGCCGTCTTCATTAAATGATCATCCTCGAAGCATGCTTGAACTGTTAGAAAAATCATGAATAGAAGCTTTGAATAATGGAGGCATCTTCAATTCTAGTGGCTTGGGCACGTTCTTTTATCTTGTATACATTGGAAAGCAGCAAAACATTTAATTCTGGAGAGCTTTAAATCCTTGAAAATCGCAATGCTTCATCGGGCCGTTTGAACTGCTTTCTCGCGCGAAACTGTAACAGGTCACGAAAATGCGACATGTTGCAAAATCATGATGTTTTTTTGCTCCGTATACTTTTGCCACTCTATGTCATGAAAAGCCAACATGTTGCGATTTCGCGACAATTTTATCTTGCTTTGTACGATCCTGCTCTCAACCTACGAAAACATGACACTTTAGCCTCAAGTGGTTCTTTAATCTTTAGCATGTTGCAAAATCGCTATAGGTTCTATCTCCTTGGACTTTACTGCTTCTCAACCACAAAAATTCGTCATGTCACGAAATCGCTACATTTCATACAATCTGGCTGCCTCCTTGCTTCCTCTTCGTGAAAACGCAACATGTCACGAAATCGTGACAATTTTCTGCACTTGGTCCTTCCACCCCAATATGTCACAAAATCATGATGTTTCCTTGTTGCTAGACTTCATCTCCACAAATGTCGTGAAATCATGATGCCTTTCATGCCTTATGCTTTTTGTTTCAACTTTACCATGACCACGCAACACGTTGCGCTATCGCGACGTCTTTCGCATTTTACTCCTTGTTCATTATTTTGTCGCAAAATCACTACAAGATTCATTGTCTTCATTCTTTGCTCAATTATGTCGTGATTTTGTGACCTTTTCTCTTACTCTACTTCATGGCCATTATAAGTCGCGAGAACGCGACATGTCACGATTTCATGGCAATTTTATTGCTTTGCACCCGTTGACCACTTTGACCGTGATTTTGGAACACATCGCGATATCGCGATAGTTTCCAACTTTTGCTTCTCTCTCCGCAAAAGACCCGCGATAACGCGACATGTCACGATATTGCGACGGTTTTGAAACTATGCTCTCCATGCTGCTTTTCATCGCGATATCGCGACAGTCTTCAGACTTAGCTGTTTTGGCATCAAAACTCGTAGAGGAGTGAGAACTTCAACATTTTATGCATGAATAATCAACAATAAAAACAATGTGGCAAAAATGCCAACATTCTTGGTGGCTCGTAGGGTATACAGTTCTGCTGTATGCACAAATCCCAGGCCTGAATCCATTAGCCAACAGAGTCAAGAAAAACTGAGAGAATAGAAAGCTAGCTGATGGGGGACATCTCGATAGACTGCTGCAACAAAATTTTGCTAATTTACAGAAAACTCAAGTAAATTTGTATTTGGCTTAGCTTACCAGGTGTTGTAAAATAATTTCCATGAAAGCACCTAGGGTACAAAAACAAAAATGAACGAAATGAACGGAGTGATGGCCAACAAATGTGCAGGCTATGGAATGGGAATGGAATGGTGAAATGATGGAAAATGAAGGAACAACAGCGACAGATACAGTAACAGAGTGCTTCTATGCTACCAGCTGCTATGAAATGGGAATGGAAGTGAATGGAATGAGTGAAGTGGTAGATAGAGCTGATAAATGCTAAAACAACAATAAAACTAGAAGAGGAAAAGAAGAAATGAGAATATTAGAAAGGGAAAAGAAACAACAGAAGTGGCTTAATTATAGACGGTAGAAGAAGGAATAAGCGAGGAAGAGGATGAAAAGAAAGGAGGGGGAAGGAAGAAATTGACGAAAGCCACTACCTGTTGGGGAGGAAGAAGAAAAAAGAAAGAAATACGTACCTGCGGGATCACATGCAAAAAGACCCGAAGTTGACAAAGGAAATCCACAATACTTTTTTTTTTCTGTTTGTTTTCTCTCTTTTTTTGTGTTTTTCTTTTTTTTATAAAAGCAAAATAACTGTACAAGATAATACTGGGCTCACACCTCATGGAGTGTAGGCTTTCATATGAAATCCATTCACTGAAATAGGAAGTGAGCTGCCATCCAAATATTCTAGATGAAACAAATTTGCTGCACCAACACTGACAATGCGGAACGGACCTTCCCACAGAGCATCAAACTTCTTGTGCATTCTTGGCTTGGCTTTTCTTTCATTCCATTTCAGGACCAAATCACCCACCTTAAGTGGACGATCAACGGAATTTTTATGGAACCACTTTGAAATAACCTGTGTATGCTTAGCAAACTCCTCATAGGCCAAATAACGTTGCTCTTCCAACTATAACAACTGAGCCAACCGCATATCCATGGAATCTACATCTGCTTCATCCTCCTGAAATCCCTGCAACTACTGTAATACTGGCAATTCTAGATGAACAGGCAACCTTGCATTTTTTCCATATACTAGGGCATATGGTGAATTCTTGATAGACTTCTTGATTTAAATCCTATCTGCCCATAAAGCTTGATTCAACAGAAGGTGCCATGATATTTTGTTATTCCCCAAAGATCTCTTTAAAATTTGCAACAAATTCTTGTTTGTGGACTCTGCCAAGCCATTCCCTTGAGGGTAATAGTTAGAGGTTGTCTTCAAGAAAACACCATACTTGTTTGTGAATTCTGCTAGCTCAACTCCAATGAATGGAGTTCTATTATCTGTGATAATAGCATCAGGAATGCCAAAATGTGTGATCAGCCCTTCAATGAAAGAGATCACCACACCTTGATTTGCAACCCTGGTTGGAATAGCTTCAGACCATCTTGTGAAATAATTTGTAGTTGTCAAGATATACTTATGTCTAGCTAAAGAATTCGGATCAATAATCCCAATAAAGTCCAATCCCCACTGTTGAAAAGGTGCTTCAACCTAAATTGGATGCAGGGGCAATGATGCATTTCTAACCCTTCATGTATACCTCTAACATTTTTCACATGCTTGGGCAATCCTGAAGTCATATGTGAACAAGGTTGGCCAATAGTAACCAACCCGAATAATTTTTAAAGCCATTGGTCTACCTGCATAGTGTCCTCCTGATATGCCAGAATGAAACTCCTCCAGGAGTCTAGCCTTCTTTGATTCCTTGACACACCTCAAAAGAACGCCATCAATGTTCTTGAAAAACAATCCTTCGGGCAGCAACACATACCTAAGAGCTTGCAGACGAAACCTTCTCCGTTGTGAGGCATTTAACTGTGAAGGGCATCTACCAGTTGTGAAATAGTTAATAAAGTCATCAGCCCAATCTTGTCCTGATACTGAGAGGTTCATCAGATTGTTATCTCTAGCAAGATCATCTGCTTGATAATCAACTATTCCAGATGCTGTAGTCTTTGCTAAGTGATGGCATAAGGCCTTACCCCGCACTAGATTGGTCGGATGAATCTCAACATCAAATTCTTGAATTTTTGTGACCCAACCAGTGCGTTTATCACCCATCTCACCCTGAATAATGAAATTCCTTACATCGGGATGTATAACAAAGACGACTGTCCTACTCTGAGATATGAAGTGCTTGAATTTTTTAAGAGACTTCATGACAGCATATACCTATTTTTCAATGAAATTATATCTTGCCTCATGAGGTAAGATAACCTGACTAAGGAAAGCAATAGGCCTTTCATTCCCATCGTCTCCTTTCTGTGTGAGTACTGCGGCATAGCTTTCATCTTCCCCAACTGCATATAGAATGAAATATTTTGAATAATCTAGGTTAATTAATACAGGAGCCTGCGCTATTCTATCCTTAATTTCCTGGAATGCTTCCTTCCTCTGAGTTTTCCATTTAAAATTTTGCATCCTTCTTCAACAACTCAGTCATGGGCTTGACAACCTAGGAAAAATCAGAAATGAACTTCCTGATAAAATTAATCTGCCCAAAGAAAGACTACAACTCTTTCTTATTGGCAGGGAGTGATAGTTTCTTCAATGCTTCAACTCGGGATGGATCAATTGCCAAACCATCTTCTAAAATGACATGCCCCAAGAGTTTACCTTCCTTCACTACAAAAACCAACTTCTTTGGATTAATAGAAATACCAAACTCTCTACATTTTCCAAATATTTGCCTCATATGAGAACCGTGATCTTCCCGTTTATGTGAAAAGAAAGTCATATCATCAAGATAAATAACAATAATCTTGTTCAAAAGCTCCTCAAATGCAATGTCCATGGCTCTCTAGAATGTGGCCCCAACATTTGATAATTCGAAAGGCATTCGTTGATAAGCAAAAGTGCCCCACTTGGTTTTGAATGCAGTTTTGTACTGATCCTCATCCCTAACCCAAATCTGGTTATATCCAAAGAAACCATCTAGCAGTGAGAAAAGCTAAGCCCCAACAACAACATGTAGTATCTGATCAATGCGAGGCAAGGGATAGTGATCTTTCAGAGATGCACGATTCAGATTTTGAAAATCTACACATAGTCGTATGTCTCCATTTTTCTTTTGAATCAAAACCAAATTAACAACCCAAGTTGAGTGCTTAACCGGGTATATAATCTTGGTCTGTAGCATTTTCACAAGTTCGACCCTCATGAGAGTCTCAATCTTTGGATTCATTGGTCGCTGCTTTTTCCTGAAGGGTCTGACTCCTTCTTCCAACTCAATAGTATGTTGAACAATCTGTTTATCATATCCCTTCAGATCCTCATAACTCCAGGCCACAATATCAAAAAATTCTTGACACAGTTGCCTGATTTCTTGCAGTTCATCAGGAGTAGAATCAGTCCCAATCTTAATGACCTTATTAGGTTCTAATTGTAGCTCCATATACTCTTTCTTGTCAATCTCAATTCAATGTTTCTTGGACTGATCGTACTGATCAAACAAACTTTCTAGAGTGATAAGACCTTTCGAAATATGATTATTCTGCAACTGAATTAGACCTTTAGTTTCTTCGTGCTCAAAGGTCCTTCCTTTGATGGTAGCAGCTTCTTGAATCAAAAAGTTAACAATTTGCTCATCACTCTCGAAGACTTGCCAAAAAGTATCTTTATCTGGGACACTAGGCCTGTACACCATCCTTACTGTCTTTGGTTTCTTCACTACCTGCTCAATGGGAGAAAAATTTGCTCCAAGAGATGCTAGAAGATCTGCATGCTTATTCAGCTCTCGTGAAATGGCTTGAATATTCAAAGCTGTGAAAGACTCAAACAGGTCCCAAACTTGGTTGTGGTATGCTTTGAGATAATGCTGCTTGGAAATACACCTGTTTGTTACTTCGTTTACAATCAGCTCAGAATCACCAAAAATCTGCAACTGTTCGATTCCCAAATTTCTTGCCTTTTTCAAGCCTAGGCATAATTCTTCATACTCGATAGCATTGTTAGTACAATTCCAAGTGAGATGGTATGAATATGTTCTTTGTAAACCAAAGGGAGAAATCAGAACAATACCTGCTCCTACACCATTTTTGCATCTCGCCCCATCAAAATACAACTTCCATAATTGATTCTTGATAGAGCTCTGATCATCTTGGTTAAGGAGTACCTGCATTGCGCCATCCTTGGGCTTTATGATAGAATAAAAACCGATTTCAGTCTCCATCATAGCATTGAAATTAAGCATGGAAAACCCGTCTTCCAACTGAACCTCATCTAAGACCTCATTCATCAAATCAGACCCCTCTAACTCTTCGATTAGCATGTTGACAGACTACATGGTCTTTGCCGCTTCATCCAACCTTTCAATATGAAAAGAGGAAGGTTTTTCATTATGAATCCGGAGTCTCTTTCCTTTGAAATGGATCTCCAAGTGGGAATAATCCAGTGCAAGGTAACCTTCTAACTTTGCAGTAAATTCTCTAGATAAGCACATACTGAAATACGGTTCTAGATCAACCACAACTATCTCCTGAATGACTATAATCTGAGGCATGGTGTGTAAAACAATTGGGACATCCTTGATTACACCCACCATTTTCATAGGAGTACCATCTAACTACAAGACTCCAGGGCTACTTCATGTATATTTCATACCCATAACTTTGCAAACTACCTTTGGCATGACAGTTGTAGCGGCTTCGAAGTCGATCATGCAATTATGCACGATCCAACCCTCTATTTGCAGTGATAGATAAAACGAGGGTGGTCTATTTTTACCAGTGATAGAAGTGGTTAAAGCTTCAGCATAAATTGTCTGGGTAGGACCCTTCTCACTATCCTTCATGGATTTTAAATATTCTTGCAATAAATCTACCTGCCCAGGCAATTGCAATGCATCATAAAGACTAACCTTAGCTGGGGTTTTCTTCAATTCTTCGACAATGTTGTATGCAACCGCAACAGATTCCTTCTTTTCAATAGGGTGATCATATATGCTCTGATACTGCTGAGTGGCTTCTACTCTCAGCCTCTTCGTCAATGAAGGGTACTTCAGCTTTTCTCTAGCTTGCTCCTCTGCTTCTGATCTTACCTGTGTAGTTGCGACTTTTTCTTGTACTCTATGTGGAACAGGATCTTTCAAAAAAATAGGCACATCTAGCTTTGATACTGGCATAGGAGTTTTCACTGGTTTCTTCAAATCAGTTGGCACTTTTAATGTCTCTAGCTCAGTAGGATCTACTGTAACAGGCTTCTTTCCAGTCCTTGTGAGAACCGAAACTTGCTCTTTGGATGGAACCATTAAGCTATGGCCTGACTCAGAGATCATATTGACTTGCGCTCCTGAAGAACTAGCAGCAAATGTCTGCACATAATTCAAATGAACCATGCAAGTGTCTTCTCCATGTGGATCATTGCATGTTGAACACCAATATTTTCTTTCCGCAGGGTCTATATCTTCATTTTCCAAAACAATCAGGTTTTTCTCGGGTGCTTTTCTTGTTGAAGAAGCTTGTTCTCTATTAATTGGCAAAGGTTGAAATCTCCTAGGCTGGAAATATTGCTCAGCTTGCTTCCTTTCAATAAGTGTGATCTTATTGCCCATTGCTCTTATTGCAGAATTGGCAGATTTTACCTCTTGAAAAAGTGTTGTATAAGGATCAAGGTTTATAGGTCTAGGAGGTGCTGGTAAGGGCAAAGGTTTTGGTGGTGCCGGTAATGCTGGAAATGAAGTGGAAGCATGGAATGGCATAATGCTGGGTGCAGGAAACTGGGGGGTTGCTAAAGTAGAGAGCTGAGGAACTAGGATGGGTGCAATCTATGGTGCACTGGAGCTCCATGATGGAACAGGGTACATGGAAGACATAGATTGCAAAAATGAACTAGGATATAAATGTTGTGGAATATCAGGTAAAATGGGCATTGCTACCTTTGGAGGAAGCCTACCAATTGCAATCAAGTCTGCCTCCGCCTTTTGTGCTTATTCGAATAGTTATGGGAAGGTCATCACATTGGACTGCCTGATCGCCAAGCCAATGTCTATATTGAACGCTCGAAGGTAGTAGAACGTAGCTTGCTTAGGGGTAGGCCGAAGACCTTCAGGCACTCTTTGCCAGCTTCTGGTAAAATGAACATTAAAATTTGCTATCGACTCCTGCGGGTGCATCTGGATTGCGTTAAACTGATGCAACAATGAAAATGGGTCAGCCTGTTCATGAAAATTCTTAACTAACAGTTCTCCTAGCTGATCCCATGATGCAATAGTGCCTGGTTGCAGAGATCGGTACCAATACAACAATTTTCCTCTCAAGGATAACACTAATAACTTCACCATCACATCTTCGTTTGTTATATCATGAATGGCTGCCAAAGAAGCTACATCATGAATATGTTCATATGCAGTCTTACCAGTACCATCATAGGTTGGCAAAGCTTTCAGAGTAGCCTGGGGAACTGGATTTTGGACCTACAAATTCAAGGCTCCTAAACTATTCCATGCTGAAAATTGCCTGGGTTGAGGATACTGGGCCATTGGGACTAGTGTATGTGGTTGAGAATATGGAAAACTAGTAACAACACCAGGGATTTGTGTGGATATGGCAGATGATGCAAGCGATGGGGAAACCAACCTAGAGTGTTCACCTCTTTTTGTGCTGTCAAGTTCAAAAAATTCAACAAGATTTTCAACTTTTTTGTACTTTGATCTCGTGATCAAAGTACAACTTTCATTGCATCCACGTTAAGAGATTTTTGGGTACTGCAGAGTCACCAAATGTTCTAACTATACGGCATGAAGGCGAACATTAAACCCTCAATACTATGGGATCTTTCTGAGACATAAACAGTCTATCCCACCGAGCATGCCAAAAACTGTTGGTCATGAATCTGCCACAGGAAAGGATTTTATACAAAATGCACCCTATACCTAGCCAACATTGAAATGTTGGGAGAAAGAAATGTCTCCCAGACCAATATCCAGAGAGGGCTGGTTCCCTTACTAAATCTAAGCTTGATTTCAGACTAAAGTTATTGGAAAGGAATTGGAAATATGTAGAAAGAAATGGGAAATTACGGAAAGAGATGGGAAATATGGCCATAGGCCAAATTTATCAGATCGAGAAATATTAGCAGCAGATAACCTCCAACTCACTAACAACATATAACAAAATACAACGACGTAATTAACTTACAACCTTGCGTAGAAAACCTCCAAGATCACATTCCAGAACTCACTTCCTCGCTAGCAATATTTAAACTCAGATGCAAAATTTAAATTAAGCAACAGATAAGAAATACGAGCATAAATTAGGAATGCATAAGATAGAAGAAAAACCACACAGACAGTTGCTTGCAAAACTAGAGGCCAAATATCTTTCATTCATGCAAAGAACTTGAAAAGCTTTCAGCAAAAGTCTCTCTCTCGATCCCTATTCTTGAGATATACATTGATATTTATAGAGGTCTTGCCTCTCTGCAGCATTTAAAACATGAAACGGACCTCCTCAAGATCTACAAAATGTGCAACAGCAATAAAGAAATGATCCCTTAAACCAGCCTTGGAGAAACCAAAAATTAAATGGAACCAAGGAACTGATCGTCTTCATTAAATGATCATCCTCGAAGCATGCTTGAACCGTTAGAAAAATCATAAACAAAAGGTTTGAATAATGGAGGCATCTTCAATTCTAGTGGCTTGGGCACGTTCTTTTATCTTGTATACATTGGAAAGCAGCAAAACATTTAATTCTAGAGAGCTTTAAATCCTTGAAAATCACAATGCTTCATCGGGCCGTTTGAATTGCTTTCTGGCACGAAACTGTAATAGGTCACAAAAATGTGACGTCATAAAATCGAGACGTTTTTCTACTCCGTATCCTTTTGCTACTCTGGGTCACGAAAACCAACTATGTCATGAAATCGTGACGTATTTGGATCTTTGGCCTCCTTCGCCACCTTAGCTTGTGAAAACGTGACGCGTCATGAAATCGCGATGTTTCGTACTATTCTGCTCTTTCTTTGCTCTATTTTTGTGAAACTATGACCTATCGCGCAATCGCGACATTCTTTCCTCATATTGTCCTTTGGCTGCTTCGAACTACGAAAATGTGACAAGGCGTGATTTCGCTACACCTTTCTATCTTTTGGATTTGTCTCCCTTATACGTGGTGAAAACAAGACAAGTCACGCTTTCGTGACGTTATCTCTCCACTGCTCAATCTTCTCTTCTATGTCGTGAAAAGCCAACATGTTGCGATTTCATGACAATTTTCTCTTGCCTTGTACGGTCCTGCTCTCAACCTGCAAAAACATGACACTCTAGCCTCAAGTGGTTCTTTAATCTTCAGCATGTCACGAAATCACTACAAGTTCTATCTCCTTGGACTTTACTACTTCTCGATCACAAAAATTCGTCATGTCGCGAAATCGCTACATTCCATACAATCTGGCTGCCTCCTTGCTTCCTCTTCACGAAAACATGACATGTTACGAAATCATGACAATTTTTTGCACTTGGTCCTTCCGCCCCAATATGTCGTGAAATCGCGATGTTTCCTTGTTGCTAGACTTCATCTCCACAAATGTCACGAAATTGTGATGCCCTTCATGCCTTATGCTTTTTGTTTCAACTTTACCGTGACCACGCAACACGTTGCGATATCGCGACATCTTTCGCATTTTACTCCTTGTTCATTATTTTGTCACGAAATCGCTATGAGATTCATTGTCTTCATTCTTTGCTCAATTATGTCACGATTTCACGACATTTTCTCTTACTCTGCTTCATGGCCATTATAAGTCGTGAGAACGTGACATGTCACGATTTCGTGGCAATTTTACTGCTCTGCCCCTGTTGACCACTTTGACCATAATTTTGGAACACGTCACGATATCGTGACAGTTCCAAATTTGGCTTCTCTCTCCGCAAAATACCTGCGATAACGCGACATGTCGTGATATTGCGACTATTTTGAAACTGTGCTATCCATGCTGCTTTTCGTCACGATATCATGACAGTCTTTGGACTTAGCTGTTTTGGCATCAAAACTCGTAGAGGAGTGAGAACTTCAACATTTTATGCATGAATAATCAACAATCAAAACAATGTGGCAAAAATGCCAATAGGCACAAAGGAATATGTCTTCCTTTGGCACAAAGAATTGCGTGTTCCTTACTTTGTTCCTTTGGGCTATCCTTGCATGTCCATTTTTCCATCCTTGGACAAATTCCTTTTGTTTCATTCTAATGTTTCGTGTTGTATTCTGATCCTTTGTAATCAGGTTTTAGGATCCTTGACAAAAACCCACTTTTAATCTACCAAAAAAAATTTAGAATCTAATGACTGTAGGAGGGGGACCAAAATATAGGCTTCTTCAACAAATACCTTCTACACCACAGATCATGCAACTTCATACCCCTCTTGAGAACAAAAGTAGGATATTTTTTCCACACATGGGAAGGTATGAGGTCTCTTGTAAATAACTATGAATTTTGAAGCCCAATAGGAAGTGTTATAGGATATACTTACACTAATAATAGAGGAGGATAATATAGTCTTGACTACACTAGTAACTACCAAAGATATAGCATGTGGTTTTCAAAATGTAGAAAGGAAAGATGTAACAACCTTGAAAAACTAACCGACTTAGGAGATGATTTTTTATTTATTTATTAGGTATCTATATCTCTCCAACTTACATAATTCATTCTATGAAGGTGTCTATTGATGTAATACATTATGATTAAGTTGTTTGTCTCATCTCTGTGATGAGCCAACTTATCCCTTTTTGTCTATCAAAAGGGTATGCCCATCCTCACCATACATAAGTTTGTCTATGTAGGTGTACTAAGCGTAGTGGCATAAGGTTTATATGCTTCCTTTACCATACATAAGTCCATATATGAGGTAAATTTTTAGTTGTCCATCTCATATATGTGATAAGCAACCAAAGCATATATCACTTTACGTAATAGTCTATTCATTGAAACTAGAACCTAATAGTTGCCTTCCTGCAACTAGCAAAGTTTAGGTCACTAAGGAGAAGTTGTGAAACAAGGTTACCCAAAGTTTCCTTCTAAAATGGATTCCATAATGACTTATATTAACTCTCTCTCTAAGATTCTAATGAATAAAGTCCTTGCTAACTAGAAAAATATTCCAAGCATCACTAGCATGTATAAACACTTCACATCTTAGTAGGATACTTCTAATACATAAGCATAAATATTTGATAGATGTCATTTTTCAATCTTCTAAAATTCATTATACCATTCAAAAATATCATCCAATATCTCTTCCTTAAATATGGATGTAATTAAGTCTATCTACTTAATTAAACATTAAATAACATCTACAACTTCATCAAATAAGAAGTCACATAAATAATATGTAATCCCTATTTAATTCCATTATCAAAACATGATAATTTACAAAATATAGCATCATAGATATTTTATCAATAACAAAGTAAAAGATATATTTTGCATTTATAATGAACACATTCATAAATCCAACCATTACATAATCCATGTAAAATTACTACCACATTATAGAAGAGTAGAGCGTTACATTGTCGTCCAAACTAGGAGAATATTCATGCTAGAAACTACTTTACAATTAGATTTCCATAATTAGATCTTTACTACAATATATGTCAAGGGTCAATTAAAACAAGTCCAAAAGTATTTCAACCTCCATGAAGCATACATATAGCACAATAAAAAATCTTCACAAAAATTTTAGGCACATAGTTATGAAGAAAGAGCAGTAGAGATGAAAAATGGTCCTTTTAAATTTCTTTATAGCAAAAGCATAACCAAGATACTGAAACATTAGGTCAAGGCAAATTTAAGGAATGCCCCTAACTTGTTACTCCTGCTAGGTTGAATTCCTCTTTTGATTATTCTTCTTTGAATCTCTAAGCTTACCTTTGTAAACTCTCTGAGTACCTCCTAGTGCCTCCTCATGCCTCCAAGGTTCTTCCTCACAAGAATGGCCTCCAAAATTCTTTTAAACCCCAATATCCTCTCCCTATTCTAAAAATTTTAGCCTCTCCTTTATTACGTCGACCTCCTTCCCAAATGTAAAATATCTACCAAACAAACTAAAAGTCCAACCTGGAAATAAATGATGATATTCCAAACATAAAATCTCATATACCAAAATTAAATGCCCATCTATGCAAGACAACAAAGGAAAGATCTTTTTATTTTATATAATATAATATGATTTTTTTTTCTAAAATATCTCATATTAATATATTCTTTTTTTTCTTGCTTTACTAGAAAAGACAAAATTATTAAATTGCATTTCAAAATTTACCAAATCATTAAGGTAACATGCAATTAGACCATAATTAATTAAATTGCTTTTATTTTACAAAATATATTTCCCCAATATATTTTCACAAAAACATCCATATTTTTCACAAAATATTGCAAAAGCAGCAATATGTTTCCACAACATGTTTTCTCTAAACATAGCATTGTATATGCAAAATCAATCTTTTATAAATCACAAGAAACACCTATCCTAGTCGAAGACTTATGATAAGTTCTAGGTTACTAAATTATGGCAATGGATGGTTGGATTGTTGATTATCACCATAAAAGCAATAATACATACATCTACATGAGGGCAATTGGTCATGTTACCCCAAGCCACCATCATCATCATTTCCATTTTATAGTATCCCATTCTCGGTGGTCGATCTACCTCTTCCACCCACAAGAGTACCTGGTTTTACAATCAAGGAACATATTAGTAGTACCATATTCCTCAAAGCAATAAGACATCAATATTGTATAAAAATTAAGCATTGAAACATTAATCAATACATAATAAATATTTTAATAGAGTCCTACCAAGACGATGATAAAAGACCCCTAGGTTGGATGGATTCCCCATCAAATTCTACCAAGAATTTTTGGGATATCATGCATGAGGACCTTCTAGATGTGATTGAGGAAGCTATAAAATATAAATATGTGTTGAAGAAAATAAACAAAATGTATATAGAATTGATCCCAAAGGCACAATATTTAGATCACGTTGCTAGGTTTAGACCAATAGCTTTATGTAATATATTTCTTACAATAATCACCAATGTAATGACATAAAGGAGCAAACTACTTCTACATAAGATTACCTCATTGGAGTAAGGTGGTTTTGTGGAAGGTAAAAAAATAATGGATGAGATAGTTTTAGCTTAAGAGGTTATCCACTCCATGGAAGCACAAAAGTCCTAGTCCATGTTCATATAATTGGACTTGTTCAAAGTATATGATAGGGTGGACTAGCATTTCCTCCTCAAAGTAATGAGTCAAATTGGATTCTCATAGGAATGGACAAATTGGATCAAGGGATGTATTTCATTAGTAACCTATTTAGTTCTGATCAATGGTTATCCTTCCCAATTATTTGCTATGTCTAGAGGTATTATGCAAGGAGATACTCTCTCTCCATATTTATTCATCATCCTAGTTGGATGCCTAAGAAGGACAGTGACCAAATACAAGGAAAACCACACATTAATAGGAATCATTATTATAAAGGGAGCCAAACCAGTCACTCATATCCATTTTATTGATGAATTTACTCTATTAGGGAGATAAATAGTGAAGGAATCCTCAATAAAAAAACATATTATAATTTGTTTCTCAAGACCCATGGGGCAATAGATCAATGAGAAAATTTCTAAATTTATTTTTTTCCACTTCTCACCCAAACAAGAGATCATGGTTCTTGAATATGATACTAGAAAATCTCCCTCCCCATCACCTACTTCATCATACCACTTAAATTAAGGATATAAAATAATGATAATGGGTCTTGGCTAGTGGATAGAGTAAAAAGGATAATAGAAAAATAGAATAATTTATGGCTATCATCAAGGGGAAGAATAACCTTAGTTAAATCAGTATTCAATCTACACCTATCTATGTCTCAATAGTTTTGGAAATTCCCAAGGAAATTTTTAAAAAGCTAGATCAAATAAATCATTGGTTCCATTGGAGGCATTAAGGTGAAAATGAAATGGGAATTGGTGCAATGGAAAACTTTATGTCATCACAAACATGAAGGAGACTAGTATTCAGATCGATAGTCTGAAGAACACAAGATTATACTGAGAGGGGGGTGAAAAATATAAGACCACTTTTTATTTTTCTTTCCCAAATAGTACTAATCAATATAATCAATGACAATATTAATAGAAATAACCAAAGCAATGCATAAATAATCACACACAGTAGAGATACCAAATTTACGTGGTTCACCCAATGTGGGCTACTCCACGGAGAAAATATTTCACTAAAATTTTCTCAATCAATCTCTTGGGAATCCTTTCCCTATTACAATGTTTATAGATCTCTATCCAAATGAGACACCAATCCCCTAATCAATTTTATGGATCTCTATCCATAGGAGATACTAATCTCCTAACTCTTATCTAGCTGGTGATCCTCTAGAAGACCTCTACCTCCACTACCCTTAGCAAATGGAACTCTATCCATAGAAGACACCTGTCCTCCCTAAACTGGTTGGAGATATTTATCCTCAACTCTATCACCTCTAAATATTTGTCTCAAATCTGCACTAAATACAGTCCTTTGGTCTAGCATAAATCTATCCTTAATATCTGTATCTGGTCTAGCACAACCTATCCTCAAATCTACACCAAACTCTATCCTCGAATTTGTACTAAAAATAGTCCTTTGGTCTAGCACAAATCTATCCTAAATATATATTCTCAAGACTTAACTCAAAGCTTGAATCAATCTCAAATCAACTCTGCTAGATCTGCCCCCAAACCTTAACTCAAGGTTTGAACAAATCAATCAATCAAATATTCTCACAAGCCTTCACAAAGACTTATCTCAAATCTGCCTTGTAAGCTTCCACAAAATCTCACACCAAATCTGTCCTCAATTCCTCTCTAGAACTTGTCCAATCTGCTCAATAAGTCCTCATAATAACTTATCCAAATATGCTCTCAATATGTATTGTAAGCTTCCACAAAAGCTTACCCAAATTTTTCCATAAGTATTCTCAAATACTTACCTCAAATATGCTCAACAAGTCCACACTAGAACTTGTTCAATCTCATAGAAACATAAAGAGAATTGTTAGAGACTCAATATTCTCTACACTCATCACAATGCTCAATTACTTTCAATCACTCTCTTAGAAACATATAGATAATTGTTAGAGACTCAATATGTTTCACATTCACCTCAATACTCAAACACTTTCAATCACTCTTTTAGAAACATATAGAGAATTTTTAGAGACTCAATATGGTTCATACTCATCAACTCTCAACATTTTTCTCAAATCAATTTAGAATATAGAATAGTTTATTTTATATAACTTTAAAAATCACTTCACACATCCACTTGACTAGGCTAAACCAAATCTACTCAACCAATCACTCAAAGAAATAATCCTTGCTCACAAACCCTAGTCTAAGAATATAAACATTTACTCAAAATGTTTTCAACAATGCTTATCAACAAATATCACATAACAATGATACTCATTATATTTGCAAACCCTAGTTCAAGTTCTTCACTCAACCAATGGTTTCAACAACAATGCTTATCAAACAAGGTTTTATCAACAACTCTTTATTCTAGAAAACCTTGAAGCATTAACTCAAAACACACTCAACAATGCTTATAAAACAATCTTCACATACAACTCAATAACTCAACAAGGAAACCTAATCAAGTCCTTTTCACTCCAAACTTGTTTTCCAAAAAACAATCCATCAAATCAACTATGGAAGAATGTGCCCATACATTTTTATTGATGAAGAATAGTCTTTAAAAATTATCAAGTATAACCACTTTCCTTACCAAACACCAAGGTTAGATGACAAAAATAACATTCTAACTCTTCTTCAAAAAAAATTCTTCAATACAAAAGTTAGCATTTAATTACTCCTTATAATCTCCAACTTGAAATAAATAATATTCAACATTCTTCAATTTCAAAATATAAAATTCAACCTTCCTTATAACTCCTTAGCCTCTAACATTCCAATTCAGAAATTAAAGCTTTGCACTTCCTTTTAACTCCCCTAAACAATTTACACTCCAAATAACATGCAAAGAACTTTAATTAAAAATTACTTTAGAAAAATAAAAATATTATTTTCCCTTTAACTTATCAAGACAACCACATCAAATCACATACCTCAATGCACTCAAAAGGATTTGTTGGGATTTGAACCCACGTTGGTTCTCCCCAAATGCTTCCGTAGTGCTAGCACCATCACTTGGGCTGCATGGCTCCACAAGAGCCAAAAGGCACTTGGGTACCTTTACGTTTCCCCCTTGATCGATGCACAAACAAAAACATTTGTTCTTCTTCCCAAAAATGCATGCGTGGATTTCGAACCTACCTCGGCTTCCACAATGATGTATTACACAAACCTTGGCTTCCAACCAAGCTACAAGCCCTTCATGTATTTTTTTCGAACGCTACCAAACTCATGTCCTTTCCCTTGCTTGAATTTGCACATGCGATAATCCCTTTCTCTTTCCTCGAGCCTCTTGCAAATCGCATGGATAATTAAAATGCCAAACCTTTGGCAATATTTATACTTGGTGTTTGGCTTTCTTCAACGTCAACACTTTTCAAATTTAATTCAAATTTGATTTCAAAAGTTAAAATTAAATATTAAATAAATATTTAACTTAACTTTAGTACCCAACATTAATAAATTAAAGTTTTAATAAATAATTAAAATACTTTAATTTAAATTAGATTTGTATTAAAGTTAATTTTAAATATTAAATAAATATTTAAATTAACCTTAGCACTTATCAATATTTAAATTAAAATTTTAATCAGGGATTAAAATATTTTAATTTAAATCAACATGTGGGTCTTTTCAACTTTGTCCTTGATCTCCTTTAACTTGACCTTGGGGTCGAAAATAATAATAACATATTATTATTTAATTTGACTTCTCCTTCTTAGATCTTCATTCTCTGAGCATTCCTAATGTTCTCAAAGATGACGATTATTGCTCAACAATGCTTTTGACATCAATGAAAATAACATTCTTAAAATGTACAACAATCTTCCCCTTTGTCATTGATGGCAACCCCAATTATTTTTAATAAAAAATTAACCTTTTCTTTGTTCTGCTCCCCTTGGGACATTGCTCTCCCTGGCTCAATGCTCTCTTCAAATCTCTCCTCTTTACTCAAATACTAAATATCTCCCCCTTTGACATCATGGCAAAGGGTCACCTTTGGGACTCGGGGCTAAGAATGAGTCTCTTAGCTTAGCCCCTCTCCTACCTCCTATTGAGGTGATTAATTTTGGGGTGGGAATATATCTACTCCTAGCAAGCACTAGTCTTTATCTTTATCTTATTTCCTTCTTATCTGATCCTTATGATTCCTTTGACTGTTCCTTTCCATGTCCATGTTCCTGTTCTTGTTCCTATCCATATCCATTTCATGTTTCTGTTCCTGTTCCTTTTCATGTTCATATCCATATTCTCGTTCCTATTCCTATTCCTATTCTTGTTCATGTTCATATCCATGTTCTTATTCCTGTTCATATTCCTGCTTGGTTCTAGAATGTCTGCTCTACACCACTTTGTTGTATGTCCATAATTATTGCACTTATAACACTTAATGTTATTATTCCTTTGAGGTGCAAATATCTTGGGATTTCTCTTGGTGAAGCCATATTTGTTCTTGTCATGAACCCTGCAATTCATTGCCTTGTGACCAAACTGATTCATGAGTAGCAATACCCATGGAAAAGTTGTCTGTTTCTAAAATTCTCATTTTTTTGTCTTTCATGTGTCCTGCACTGTGAAGCCATGTGCCCAAATATATGACATGAGAAACATCATCCATTGAAATTTCCTTGCCTTGACCCCATTTTTCTTTTAGTCTCTTCTACCCTATCTTGTTTCCTATTCCATATGTTCCTTATTTGTGCATTGTTCCTTTCCTTTTTGAACTTTCTATTGTCCAAGTTATCCTTAGAATTCTCACTCTTTCTTTTAATTTCTTTGTTTGAAGCTTATTCCTTTTTGAAGCTTGAGCTTGACTCTCCTTTTTCTGCTTCTTGAGTCTTGATGTTGCCCAAACTATTTGTCTTTGCTTTTTGATCTTCTTGTCCTGCTTCAATGCCTGGACCTATTTTGATGAATGAGGAATTTTGAACTTTGGTACTTTTCTCACATCTATGTAGCTTGTCCTTAGACTTTTCAACTTCTATCCTTAAACAAACTACCTCAAGTTCTAGTCTTTCACATACTAAGACTTGTGCCTCTAGCTTTTCATTCATACCTTCTTCAATTTTCCTTGCCTCTTCAACCTTAACCTTAAGGTCAATGAGATCTTGTAGAAACTTTGCTTTTTACTTCTCATATTCTTGAGCTTGAACCCTTAATATTGAGTTATCTCTTTTTAGTTCTTCAAGAGTAACCATAAGTCTTTCACATTCTATCTCTTTTATCTTTTACTGTTCAATCATACCTTCTTCAACTTTTCTTGCCTTTTCAACCTTATCTCTCAATTCAAAGAGATCTTGTAGAATATTTGTCTTACATCTCTCATATTCTTGTATTTGAGCCTTCAATTCTAAATTATGCCTTTTCAATTCAACAAGTTCCTTAAGAGTGGCTTCCTCATTTTATTTTTTTGAATCTTCCTCTTCTTTCTTTCTTTGATCTTCTATTACTGAAAGTAGAGTTTCTTCTTCATACCTGTTTTGACTATGTCGATTATCCTTTAGATACATTTCATATTCATTGTTGTTGAACCCATGGTAATATCTTACATCATGGTTGAGTTGACCACAAACAAAACATTCTTCACCATCTTGTGAATAATGAGCTACAAGGTGGTCTTACTTCATACATCTGGTACAAAACTTTATTAATCTGATATTTTATCCACTGCATGATTCATCTCTTGAATCTATTTCTATTTTTCCTTCCAAAACAACAATATAAAATTCATCTTTCTTTTCTTTCATGACCATGTGTGTTATTTTCTTCTTGTGTCTCATGGTTCTACCTTTGCCATTTTTTGCCATTTGTGTTCTTGTAGGATCTTCCTTCAAGTTGTTAAACTCTTTTCGAAGGAACCAACTCTGATACTAATTGAAGAACACAAGTTTATACTAAGAGGGGGGTGAATAGTATAAGACCTTTTACTTTTCTTTCCCAAACAGTATTAATCAATATAATTAATGTCAATATTAATAGCAATAACCAAATAAATACATAAATAATTACACACAATAGAGACACCAAATTTACGTGGTTCACCCAATGTGGGCTACTCCACGGAGAAAATATTTCACTAAAATTTTCTCAATCAATATCTTGGGAATCCTTTCCCTATTACAATGTTATGGATATCTATCCAAATGAGACACTAATCCCCTAATAAAGTTCATGAATATCTATCCATAGGAGATATCAATATCCTAACTCTACTATGGTTGGTGATCCTCTAGAAGACCTCTGCCTCCACTACCCTTAGCAAATGGAACTCTATCCACAGAAGACACATGTCATCCTTACTCTAGCTAGAGACCTATATCCTTAACTCTATCACCTCCAAAGATCTATCTCAAATATGCACTAAACACAGTTCTTTGATCTAACACAAATATATCCTCAATATTTGTCTCTGATCTGGCACAAATCTATCCTCAAATCTACATCAAAATCTATCCTCAAATATGTACTAAACATAGTCCTTCGGTCTAGCACAAATCTATACTCAATATCTGTCCTCAAGCCTTAACTCAAAGCTTGAATCAATCTCAAATAAACTCTACTAGATCTACCCCCAAACCTTAACTCAAGGTTTCAACAAATCAATCAATCAGATCTGCTCATAAGCCTTCACAAATACTTATCTCAAATTTGTATTGTAAGCTTCCACAAAAGCTCACAATAAATTTGTCCTTAATTCCTCTCTAGAACTTGTCCAATCTGCTCAATAAGTCCTCACAAGAACTTATCCAAATCTGCTCTCAATATGTATTGTAAGCTTCCACAAAAGCTTACCCAAATTTGTCCACAAGTCTTCTCAAAGACTTACCTCAAATCTGCTCAACAAGTCCACACTAGAACTTGTCCAATCTCATAGAAACATACTGAGAATTGTTAGAGACTTAATATGCTCTACACCCATCACAATGCTCAATTACTTTCAATCACTCTCTTAGAAACATATAGAGAATTTTTAGAGACTCAATATGCTTCACATTCACCTCAACACTCAATCACTTTTATTAACTCTTTTAGAAACATATAGAGAATTGTTAGAGACTCAATATGCTTCACACTCATCAAATCTCAATATTTTTCTCAAATCAATTCAGAATATAGAATAATTTTTTTTATAGAACTTTAACAATCACTTCACACATCCACTTGACTAGGCTCAACCAACTCTACTCAACCAATCACTCAATGAAACAATCCTTCCTCACAAACCCTAGTCCAAGCATATGAACACTTACTCAAAACGTTTCCAACAATGCTTAACAACAAATCTCACATAACAATGATACTCATGATCTTTGCAAACCCTAGTTCAAGTTATTCACTCAACCAATGGTTTCAACAACAATTCGTATCAAACAAGGTTTTATCAAAAACTCTTTATTCCATAAAACCTTGAAGCATTAACTCAAACACACTCAACAATACTTATAAAACAAACTTCATATACAGCTCAATAACTCAACAAGGAAACCTAATCAAGGCCTTTTCACTCCAAACTTATTTTACAGAAAATAATCAATCAAATCAACTATGGAATAATGTGCCCATACCTTTTTCTTTATGAAGAATAGTCTTTAAAACCTGTCTCAAGTATAACCACTTTCCTTACCAAACACCAAGGTTAGATGATAAAAATATCATTCTAACTCTTCTTCAAAAAAATTCTTCAATACAAAAGTTAGCACTTAATTACTCCTTATAATATCCAACTTGAAATAAATAATATTCAACATTCTTCAATTTCAAAATATAAAATTCAACCTTCCTTATAACTCCTTAGCCTCTAAAATTCCAATTCAGAAATTAAAGCTTTGCACTTCCTTTTAACTCCCCTAAACAATTTACACTCCAAATAACATGCAAAGAACTTTAATTAAAAATTACTTTAGAAAAATAAAAATATTATTTTCCCTTTAACTTTTTGTAGGCCAAGACAACCAACTCAAATCACATACCTCAATGCACCCAAAATACTTTGGTGGGATTTGAACCCATGTTGTTTCTCCCCAAATGCTTCGACAGTGCTAGCACCCACCAATTGGGTTGTGTGGCTCCACAAGAGCCAAAAGGCACTTGGGTGCCTTTACGTTTCCCTCTTGATCAGTGCACAAAAAAAAATATTTGTCCTTCCCAAAAATGCGTGCACGTATTTTTAACCTACCTCGGCTTCCACAACAACGTCTTACACAACCCTTGGCTACCAACCAAGCTAAAAGCCCTTTGTGTATTTTTTTTGAACGCTGCCAAACTCATGTCCTTTCCCTTGCTCGAATTTGCACATGTGATAATTCTTTTCTCCTTCCTCAAGCCTCTTTCAAATCGCATGGATAATTAAAATGCTAAACTTTCGACAATATTTATACTTGGTGTTTGACTTTCTTCAACGTTGGCACTTTTCAAATTTGATTTCAAAAGTTAAAATTAAATATTAAATAAATATTTAACTTAACTTTAGTACCCAACATTAATAAATAAAATTTTTAATCAATAATTAAAATACTTTAATTTAAATTAGATTTGTATTAAAGTTAATTTTAAATATTAAATAAATATTTAAATTAACCTTAGCACTTATCAATATTTAAATTAAAATTTTAATCAGGGATTAAAGTATTTTAATTTAGGGGGTGAGGGCAGGATGGCTCCAGTGCCAAGTTCCCTAGGACTTTCTAGTCCCACATTTCCATTTCCCTACCCCCCTCCCTAGGTTGTTCTTCGGCCTAGTTTTTGGGATCCTTGGGTTTCTTAGGTTTTCTATTTTTGATTGGTTTGTTGTTCTGCAAGGAGGGTACTATGGTTTATAGCCCTGAGTGCCCTGGTTTGGTAGGTTTCTAGCTAGCGTGGGGGTGGTTTCTAGAATAGGGTTGGCTTTAGTTTCCTATTTGTTGCTCGGGATCCTCATATGCGCTCTTGTTGGCTTCGAGGGGGCATGTTCCAGTAGATGATGTTATTTCCTAGTTGTTCTAGGAACTCTTTGCCTTCGGGATCTCCTTGTAGATCCGATGGTTGCTTGTTTTTTTGGATGGATCCTTGGTTTCCTCCTACAGTCTACCCTTTTGGTCCTGGGGGGATTCCAAGTGTGTAGTTGTGGCTTTCCCTAGATTCATCCTCCGATAGGCAAGGGTGGGGCTAGAAGATTTCTTGTTGGTTGTTTTAGTGGTTTGTTTCTTTGCAGGTTTATAGATCTTGGGATGGGGGCTCATGATCATCTAATGCAAAGGTAGTGCCATGGTTTTCAACCTGATCATGAAATCCTCTCCAATCACGGGCACTCATGGGATAGTTTCCCTGTCTCTCCTCTGTAGTTTGCATCCCAAATCTGGTTACAAGGGAGATTCGATGGTCTTGGGGATCTCCCATTCCTATTGTTCCATTTCTAGACCCTGCCCCAGCCTAGTTACCTCATACTCCTATCAGTGGGATACTAGTGTTGTGGTTCTTCAAACCATTTTTTTTTTGGGTTTCCCATTGGACGATATCCTCCAAACCTTCTAGTTTTACTACTGGGTGATTTTCTCAAATAGGGTTTTCTGTGGGTTTTTCCACTGGGCAGGTTTTTTTCATCTGTTGGTTTTCACACTGGGCAGGATCCTTCACATCTACTATTTTTCTTGTTGTGCGGGATTGTCCAAATATAGTTTTTTGACAATTTTCCCATGAGGCAGGGTTTAGTTTTTGCTGCTGGTTTTCCTGTTGGGCAAGATTGTTCAGATTTGGTTTTTTTTTGTTGTCCCACAGGACGGTTTCTTGTTTTTTACTGGGTTTCCCACTAGGTGGGATCCTCCAAACCTGCTATTTTCCCCATTGAGCAGGATTTTTCAAATAGGATTTTCTACTGGTTTTCCTACTGGGCAGGTTTTGTTTTTTAGCTAGTTTTCCTGCTGGGCAGGATTTTTCAAATCTATTTTTTTCTCGTTGGGAAGGTTATTTCAAAGTTGTTTTTCTGCTGGTTCTCCCATGGGGTGGGTTTTTGGTTTTCTGCTAGATTTCTCGTTGGGAGATATTTCCAAATCTTTTGGTTTTTCCTATTGGGTTGGATTTCCATTTTGGTGGTTTTTGACTGCTTTCCACTGGGAAGGATTTTCAACTTCATCATCCTTCTGGTTTTCCCACTGGGTGGGATTTGTCAAATTGGTTGTTTTTTGACCCTTGGTTTGGTCGGTTGACCTGTTGTAAAAAGGTTTTGGAATCTGTTGAGTGGTGCTTTCACCCAGTTGTGAAAGTACACTCTCCTTTAGGATTTGGGTTTCCAAATCCCCTCTTGCAAAGAAGTTAAACACACAACTTCTCCAAGGTCTCCGCTATATTAGCATTTCACGTGTATGTATTAATAATCTTTGGGTAAAGATACTTGATATAAATGCTTGGAATACCTTAGTGATTGCAAATAACTATAAACAAGGGGCAATGTTGGTTTATTTTACCGTGAGGCTTTAGTGATTGTTCATTGAACCAAAATGAAGTAACCGTGCGTTGGCCCTCATATGACCACGATGTAGCTTTAAATGGAAATTTTGTGGAAAAGCCGTAAAACACAACACCTTCAATGAAATCGGGATTTTCATGAAGGGAATGTCATCATAGGCTCATGAATGAAACATAAAACAGAGGAAATGAAATTTCGATCTGCAATGATGACATTATTTTGGATTTTGACTTTTTTATTTTTATTCTATTTTTATCTTGATGCTTGCAAATAAAAATAAAGGTGCAGGATTTTTGGAATCAATAAAATGCAAAAAGTAATCGAAAACGAATGCAGGAAATTGAACATAAAGTGCGTTCAGTATGATGCTATCCTGTTTCGACAAAATCGAAGATGCGAGGTTTCCATGCATGCAACCTAACCTACTGGACCTACAAAAACCAGCACAATCCCCATAGACTAAGTGCTAGCTCCTAGGGTTTAAGATAAATTTCAGATTCGGGCATTCATATGAAGCAACCAAGTGAACTTGCATTTAACTTCATCTACAAACTCGAAATCTAAAAAGAAAAGAAATAGACATTAAATCCGTAGCATGCAAAGATGGATCTCCTTCTTTCTTGCCCACAAGATGCAAATTTCTGAAAACAACTCTGTATTAAAGATTTGTCATTTATCCTAACAGAGATTTCTGAATTTCCCAAAAACAGAACAATTGGGAGAAAAAACCCCAAAAATCAAGTCCAGAATGGCCTCTCGCCTTTGACACTGCAACTTTGTTCCAGTAGTTTTCCCCCCCTTTTGTTTGAGATATATCTTGATATTTATAGAGGTTGCCTCTTTGTAGTGTTTTAAAATATCTATCCGTCCACATCTCTCTTTGTGGTATTTAAAATATAAGGCCCATAAATAGGTACTGGAGAAAAGGAACATTCCACCGAAATCTGTCTCTCTGTAGTATTTAAAATATAAGGCCCATAAACAGGTATTGGAGAAAAGGAACATTCCGCTAAAATTTGTCTCTCTATAGTATTTAAAATATAAGGCCCATAAACAAGTACTGGAGAAAAGGAACATTCGGTTTTGAACTTACTCGTTCTAGCATAAAAACTCACAGGGAAACATAGAGGAGTAAGTATTTCAAGCCTTTATGCAAAATTTTGCATGAGCAGCAACATTAAAAATGATGTGTTAGAATGCCAATAAGACAAACACAGCTAAATATCAAAAATAAGAAGGGTGGGCCCCCAATTTTGGGGTACGTTGTGGAACAGCCACAACAAGATCCTTTCAAAAACTGCTTGTAAAATAATTTTAATTTACCAAAAAAATATATTTTATTTTAATATAACATGTGGGTCTTTTCAACTTTGTCCTTGATCTCCTTTAACTTGATCTTGGTGTCGAAAATAATAATAAAATATTATTATTTAATTTGACTTCTCCTTCTTGGATCTTCATTCTCTAAGCTTTCCTAATGTCCTCAAAGATGATGAATATTTCTCAATAATGATTTTGATATCAATGTTAATAACATTCCTTAAAATGTCCAACATAGTCAAGAACAATAAGGCACTAGTAGCTAAGATATATTAGAAGATGTTGAAAAACCCCAATGTGCTATGAAACCAAAATATAAGAGCAAAATATGTATAAAATAAAATTCTAGTAGATGTTATTCACCACCAACTCCCTAGTAGAGGATCCCTCACCTTAGAATTTTTGAGGATAGTAGAGGAGTTGATAAAAAAGAGCTCTTTTGGATAATTCACAAAGGTAAAAATGTAATTTTTTTCATAGAATATTGGGATGGGCACCAACCATTGGTGGGTTCAATTCCCAAAGTGGAGACCTTTAATGGATATACTAAATAAAGAAAACTATATAAAGGTAGTAAAATATTGTAGGTACAATATCAAAAATTCAAAAGTTTGGAGAAATTATGTCCCCATACCCAACTGGCCAATTCAAATTCCAGAGAGGTAGAAGGTGGATGTCCAAAAAACTCTACAAATGACATCACTTTCATGGTGTCAAGTGGAGAATTCTCTTGGATGGGGCAACATGAGTCAAGGGGAGTATATAGTAGCACATAAATATGCACTCTATGCCAAACTACTCCTAACCTCCTTCGAGACTTATTTAAATAAATATGGGTACAAAAGTTTTGGCCTAAAGTGAAATTCTTCATTTGGCCTTTATTGCATAAAATGGTACTAATAGAAAAACAACTTATGAAATGATCTACCATGTATTTATTAAGTGTCGTGTAGCCTCAAGGTTGTGGAATATAATGTCTACTTTACTTGGTATTAGTTGGTCTAGATTTACCATCCTAAAGTATACTAGTATGGTAGGTAGATAGTATGGGTAGGAAATACTCTCCTACTTTCAAACATATAGAAATAAAGGATCAATCACATTTTAAAACAAGACTCTATGGGCATCCACTATGTTTGGCAAAATACCACAACCAAAATAGCAAAGAAAATCCAACATATATTGAAGCATCCCTAGGAACCCCATTAGTGATTGAAATAAATCATGACCAAACTAAAACTTGTTCCTAAGGCTAGTAAGCAAAAAATGTGGACCATAAGGCACTCAAAAGTAGTCAAAAATATAAAGTGGAATTATCCCCTATAGGATTGGGGAAACATTAACACGAATGGAGCATAATAGGGGAATCAAGGATGAGCTAGTGAGAGAGGGATAGGAAG
The DNA here is from genome assembly GCA_028583015.1 of Wollemia nobilis. Lineage (NCBI taxonomy): Eukaryota > Viridiplantae > Streptophyta > Pinopsida > Araucariales > Araucariaceae > Wollemia > Wollemia nobilis. The sequence goes on from JAQPPZ010000049.1 coordinate 4,880,383, forward strand.
ATGGTTGAATGGATTTTGGCATCCTTAGAGGGCTATAGGAGGTAATAAAGGTAGGCTAGAAGAAGGTCCAAATAGAATTTTACTCACAATTCATGATCAACCATTTGAATAATCCAATGGAGAATAGGAATACTGAGTAGAGACTAAGGAGGATTGTAGAGATGATTTATGTGGTACAAGCAAGCTTTCTATCAGTGGAGTACAATCACATCCCTAGAGAATAAAAAAAAAATTGTATATGTGATTGTTAACTAGGCTATAGACAAAGAAAACCTCACTTGTTATGGCTATTCCACTATATGATGGGCAATATGAATAAGGGAAGCTCTTATTTATATCCTATCTCTTGATGGTAGTAGCATTAGATGTATTTTGTTCTATAGTTCACTATATTAGGTTGTTTTTGTTACACATGGTTTACTTACTATAGTAGATCAGTTGATAGAGAATGTAGCAATATATCATCTATTAAATCCTAGATCAAAATTTTATTTATGTGGAAAGGCAGATGACATACTTGTTCTATTTGAATCCCTTAATATAAATTTTGTTTTTGCAAAAAATATAGGTTAAATTAGTTTTCAATGTGTGCAAGATCATGGGCCATATGAGATGACCCTAATGGAGGATGTTGTATACCTAATATATAGTTATCAAACCATACTCTAATTACCAAAGCATGATGTACAACCCTACCCCCACAGGATTTGAACCTTGCATCTCTATTTAGATTTTAAAGTCTCTACCTTAGGCCACTTAGGTTATATATATATATATATATATATATATATATATATGAATTTAATATTTTAACATATAACTTTAAGTATTTATCTATTTCATAAATATTGGTAAATTTAAAAATAATATTATTTTCAATAAATGAATGCAATATAAAGCATACCATCAATATTCATAAGTTTATACATGTAATGATTATGGCTAACAATTAAATATACATGACTCACATAAAGAATATTTTATGCATGGCCATGTTTTTTAATCAAGCACTCATCACTCACCTAAAGAGAACTATAATACATATGAAAACTTGAAAATGAGTCTTTTGCATAAAAAAATTATTAATCAAGGGAGATTTGAACATAAGCTTAGTTCATAAAAGAGACTTTTATATCTCAACAACTAATTAGTCCAAGTCTTCAAGTTTATCCTCAAATATATCCTTAGCTATTATGACATCCATTCTATGTTATCTATAGCAATGGAACATCCTTCAAGAACAAGGATGTCTAGAAAATTTGTGCTAAATACAAGATTTAGCACAAATGGTCTATGCCTTACAATGCTCAAGGCAATGACCAAACTAAAACTTCTAACAAGACTCTTGTCAAAATCCTCAAGAAGCTCATCAATAAAACTGGCAGAGATTAGCATCTCTAGTTGTATCAATCCTTATGAGCCTATTTCACTAGTGTCAAAACTCTCATTGGTGCAACGCCTTACACTTTATTTTATGGAAATAAAGCAATTTTCTATTTTGAGCATGAGGTTCCTTCCATACATATTTTACTGTAGGACTTATTTTTTGAGATGAATATTGTCTCACTCATTTTAGTTAGTTGGAATTTCTTGGACAAACATGGATCCATGCCTTAGAGAACCTACAGGTCTACCAACAAAGGATTGAATGTGTCTATATTAAGAAGGTATAATCCCATTCCTTTCAAGTTGATGATATTATTATCAAACACAATAATAAGAACACTAATGACAAAATCATTCTCAAAGGTAAACTTGAGCCTAATTGGCTAGGTCCATGCATCATAACTTCCAAGTATGTTTCAAGTGCTTATTTATTCATCACATGACATAAAATAACTTAAAGAACAAATTAATTTAATGTCTCTTAGAATATATTGCATCTAAGTCTATATCAACTACCTAATTGCTTTCAACTACTTGTTTATTTTTTCTTGACTTAAAATCTACCTACACATATACCTATCTTCATTTGAGTTATTTGTTGCATATCAAGTCAGGTATCTATAATAACATGCAAATGATGATCCTAGTTAGGATAGTCAATTTTCATTCACTAGGTGATCGATGCAATTAGATCCTCCTAATCCCAATATATAAATCAATATATGTTTATATACCATTAATTTATCTCTCTAATTGGGTTTATCTCAAGATTTATCTTCTTATATTCATCTAATCGTCACTCTCTTGATACATGAATATTGAGAGACTCATAGAAACTTATGGTACGGTAAATCAAATGAAGTTCTTCTATCTCATTAATAAATCATTGCATGATGAATACTACTAAAGTTGTAGATAATTATAGCAAGATCAATCATATCACATTTCACCTCCTATATACCACCATGCATGGGGGTAACATATCAACGTCGACTTAATCCTCCTAATTGAGGGCATAATTTGTTGTCAATATCTAATTACCATTCCTCTATGAAAATTTTATATGAGGTAAATCAATTTATGTAGAAGACATTTATGCACTTGTGTAAAGGCAAATAAGTTAAATCAAAAGTCCTAAAGATAAAGCTAAATCAAAAATCCTATGAGCAAAGCTAAATCAAACGTCCTATATTCCAAGAAAAAATCCTTTAGACATTTGTTTAAAGTTAAATATTTTTTTCATTTTTCCACATACTTTGTATCATAGCAACTAACTAGAGGTCCTCTATGTAAAGCTAACCAAACTTCCCTTGGAAAATTTGTAAGCTAAGTAGAAGTATTTTGGTCAAAGCTAAATATATTCCTCCTAAGAAAAGATAAATAAAATCCCCTTAGTAAAATATTAAGATAACTAAAAGCCCTCCAAGAAAAGCTAAATAAATTCCTCCTAGGAAAAACTAACTAAAACCCCTTGGAAAAATCTCAAGATAACCAAAAGTCCTCTAGGAAAACCTAACTAAAGTCCCTCTAGATAAATCTATAAGGCAATATTTGTATATATTTGTACATATCTCTATATGCATTTTTTCTTTTCTCTAAGCTAAAGTCCTCTTGGTTAAATCCAACTTTGTACATAGTTGTACTATAATGATATCTCTTAACACCATGTAAGATCCCTCTTGGGTGTATCATGCATTTGTCATTATATCACTTAATAAAACCTAATCATCATGTCATCCATGCATTTAGTCAATATTAATCATGTGTAATTAACTATTCCATAATCATTAAACCATTTGTCATTAATTAATATGCATTGATGATAATAAAACATACATTTAATCACTATGGTATAATCAATCCACTCATCAGAAAATATTAATTAATTATTAATCATAAAGCAATGTACATCATCAATATTAAATATACATTATAAACATCACTACATCACAATGAGCCATAACACAACATCGGTAAACCCATAATCAATTATATATATAATATCATCATTGTACAATGATATAATCACATAATGCACAACATCCCTCTCAAGATCAAATAAAACTCAAATATAACCAACTCTAGAAGCTTGTGTCTAGTGCTCCTATAGCTCCTCCTCCACCCACTCCTATAGGTTGTGGTATCCTTATCAATCATTGTTATTAGTATGTCATAGAACTAGATTGGGTTTGTTACTACATCTTTGTCAATGATAAGAGGCATCTATTAACAAATTTAGTCATATGATATGCAAGCTATAGTATGATACCTATGTGATCTCATCCTATATTTCCCATTGGATCTATGTTATCTAGTCTAAAATTGGAACCAATAGCCTCTAGATCCTCTTGTTGCTATAATAGATCTCACTATCATTGTGTCTTACTTCATAGTTAGAATATGGATGGTTTATTGTATCCTTATGATCCGATATGTTAGTTGGTCCCACTCAACCGTTCATGTTGCTACCTCCACTTGAGTGATTACTAGCATAGCCTTGAGGCTCTTCACTTTCTTGGCTAGGGCACATCACTCTTCCTCAATGGCATACAAAGGTGACCTACTCTATCCTTCCTCACCCATCATGTTCATAGAGAAATTCAAGAGTGGGGGTCCTAAAACTATTGTTGTTATTATTATCATTGTTACAACCTAAGCCTGAGCCTCCCTCTACCTATGATACACATAGTATTTTCTCATTAATATTAGTTCTACTTGGCATATCATGTTAGGTCTCCATTATATTGGTCATACCTCTATGATGGTCACCGTTGGTCATCAAATCCGCACAGGAAAGGACTTGTGTAAGTATGTGCGCCCTGGACCTATGACCAACATTGAAAGGCCGAAGGGAAGAGATGCCCCTCGTGCCAATCTCCGGAGAAAGGCCGGCTCCTATACTAATCTACTTTTGGGGTTTGAGATAAGAGTGCAGGAAAGAGATAAACAGAGTAAGGGTTAGGAAAAGAAATAAAAAGGGTAAGGGTTAGAGAAAGAAATAAAAAGAGTAAGGGTTAGAGGATGATGATTCAAGGTGGGAGAGAACAGGAAGCATGATCACTCACTAATAACTTGAATAGCAGCAAAGAACACCAAGAATAAAACTAAAGAAATGCAATACTAGCCATCCTATGTATCCTCTGGACGGGTTCGCAGGGTTCTCCTTTCTCTCTCGCTGGAATTCAGGGTTCAGAGTAACAACGATTAAGACAAGGGAATAATAGAAACCTCAATCCACCAGGCAGCATAAAAGAAAGCCGATAAGGCACTTTTCCTCTCCTATGTATCCTTCAGGGCAAATTTTAGGTGTTCAGTCCCCAATCGCACACCGAATTTAGGATTCAGAGTCTCAGTATGCAAATGAAGAAAGACAAAAGAATTAAGCATGAAAGGCAGCATAAAAGAGAGAAATGAAGCTCAAAAATATCTTTAGTATTAGTCACAGGACATCAAGTTACAACAGCTTTCTAGCAGAAAGTTCCCCCCCCTTTTACATTACAATGCTTGGGTTTTTATAGAGGACCCGACCCTCTGAGTCATAATTACAAAATCGGTGAAGTACACCCTCGAGCTTCGAGAAATCGGCTCCTCGCGACTGCTACAAATGATCTCTCAAATCGGCTTCCAAAACTGGTAATGGTGGCCGAGTCAACCGGGGAAAGACGCATTAAATGAGCCGCCTGAGTGTCCTTGGATCACGGGTGCGGTGCTCGAGTGGCGGCCATGCTTGTCGGGCTCTTCTTCATGGACTGATACTTCGCTTCCAATTACCAAAAATGAGCAGCGGGCTTATCGGGCAAGAAAATGTGCATTTATGAGGCTCTCTGATCGCCTCGAGAAAATGCCCAACTTGGGAAGTGTGCCTGGGAAGTGCCTCGCTGATCTCCACTTCGCAAAACTACTTTGGGGGCGTTGAGTGCCAAAGCCGGTCTCCCTCTATTCTTCGCTGCTTCACTGGAAAAACTGCTTCGCTGGTGGGCGGGGAAAAATGTTTTCGGGCTGATCTTCTTTTGAAACGACGGCTCGAGGGAGTTTCGGCCGAAACACTTTTATGCCTTCGAAACACTTTCTCGGCTTCTACTGCTTCGGGTGAAAACTGGCCGAAGTGGGTTTTAGAAATACTTCGGGCCCAAAGTAATCTCTCTGCTTTAGCTGATTTGGGTTGTCTTTTCCTCTTCGGTGAAGTCGTTTGGATGCCGCTTCGCAAAACTTTTGCCCGAAGTGGCCGCTGGAAATGCTTCGGGTCCGAAGCGTCTTCTTTGCATTCTCTTCTTTCCTTCGGCGAAGCTATGTTCTTCGGTCCATTTGGCAGCGAAGCTCTTTCTTTTTCATTTTATCCACAAGGGGGCGATAGGGAAAGCCAAAATTGCTATAACTTACAAACAAAAGAAAAACTTTCAACAAGGAAATATTATACAAAATTTGGATTTTACTGCCCCTTGGTGGAATGTGACAAAATTGTCAACATTCTTGGCGGCTCGTGGGGCAACGAGCTCGTCTCGATGGTAGAACCCTCAGCTTTCATCCATTGGGCCAGAGTTACCTCCCGACCCTTCTCCTTTTTCTTCTTCTAGGGGTGCTTGCACGGCGTGTCCTTCCTCCTCTTCTTCTTCTTCTTCTTCTACCTCTTCTCCCTCTGCTATTGCCATTGCTTCTGCTACGTCTTCAGGCATTGGCGATGGGGCCAGGCGTGCACGGATGTCCCTTACGGTTCGACGAACCTGAGACCAGACGCTTTTCATGAAAAGCTCCTGATCTTCCAATGACTTGACCAAAGTGCGAAACCTATCGATCTGCCCGATATCTGCGTGCTGGGACCTGGTATACAGATCATTTAGGGAGGCGGTGATTCTATAGCATTTCAATATGTAATCAGCGACCTGCCTCTCTGTTATTGGTTTGGCCCATTCGTCTATCTCCGAGACATCGCCTTCAAACTGCTACCACTTTGGCATGATCTCTTCCTTGGCTAAGGGTTTCCCATCATTATCTGTGAAGCTCGGGAAGCCTAAGGAGGAGAGATCCTCGAAGTAGCCCATCGACGCGTGCCTCTCGCTCTCGAATGCATCCAGGAGGATTTTTGCCTTTTGCGCTTTCTTTGCCATGGAGAAAAAGGCACGAACTATGGTCTGGGCTGTTGACCAATCCCTCGTCGTCCGACTCATCGCAGGGACCTTCAAATCTTGATACCTTGCATTTTGGACCTTGAGAGCTAGCTTGAGTCGGACTCTAACATTCTGAGTGACCTCTTCGATGATTGGTCCTCCTTCAATGGCGGCAACCTGGGCTTCTATGGTGTAAGCTAAAACTGAAAGGGCACTGACGGCCCGAGACCTAAAATTTTTGAGCAGATGTGAGCGAATCTCCTTGATTTTGCTCCTGTCGAGTAGCCCTAGGCCTTCCTTCTCATGTAGCTGGCTCTACGCTTGCAAGATCTTACTTTCAAGCTCCTTGGCTCTTAGCTCATTCTCGGCCTACCTTTGCGCTTGGTTCTCAGATGTGTTATCCGCAGCTTTAGGGCGTGTGCTTTTTTTTGCATCAGCTTACACTATTCCTCGGCCCTTGCCAATTTGGAGCGAGCCCTTGCTAGCTCCTCCTCCAACTTGATATTAGCACTCTCAACTTCAAACCTATGCTGGTTGGCTATGTTGGCATGCGCTTTGAAGGTCTCGATTCCAATGTGCATGGAGGCAGACTCCTTGTCCACATTCAGATGTTCCAAGTCCTTTTCTTTATCCTGATATTCATAGTCCGCTGGAGTCATTTCATCTAGGGGCTTTTGGACTTTGGGTATCTTCTTTACTTTGTGCAACTTTCCCGCCTTCAAATCAAAGACAGCGCACCTTTCAACCTGAGCGAGCGAGCACCCTTTCTTCTTTCTTGCCTCTTTTAGCATCCTCTCTGTATTTTGTCGGGCTTGGAGGAGTTTTTCGGCCAAGGGGGATTCTCTCATCAAGGACAGCTCGGAGTCGAACATGGCTGGATCTCCAGCCGAGGGAGTAAACAAATATAAAGAATTAAAGGGAATAGCCTCACCCGAAGGTTCGGCAACAGGGGTGACGGGGGCTTCGGCGAGTGGGAGCACACCGTGTACAATGGGGAAATGAGCCTCGGGGTTCGGCATTGGACCACTAGCTTCACCCTGGATGATGACTGGAGGATTGGCGGTGTGGATGGGCAAAGTAGCTTCAACAGGTTTGTCCTGGCCGGACGACTCAGGGGGAGTAGTTAGGGGCACGACGTAAGGAGGTGACTAACCCTGTGGAGGTAGGGTGAACTGGTGAGAGCTTTTGGCTAGGACCGTGGTAGACTTGCGAGAAACCAGAGTATAAGGTGAAGAAAATGTACCTGCATGCCCTCCGGGCAGAGCGACCATGGTGACCTCCTGTGTGATTGGCCCCTATTCCTCTTGGGCCTCGGTACTTTTGGCTTCCATGACTTCCACGAGTTCCTCCACGTCAATGACGTCTATGTTTGGGATCGTTTTGGCACTTGGTGGAGTCCCTCCGTCATTTGCTTTGGTCGAGCCTGATACTGATCTTTCGGTAGGGGTGCTCGGAGCGCCTGAGTAGGTTCCTACTCCTTTATTTTCCTCCTCTCGAGGGGCTACTCTGATTCCTCTATTGTTGTCTCGAGATCTTTGGACGACCTCTGTAGTAAAGCTTTTGGCGCGGCCCTGGCTGCTTTTACCTTAGGGGCATTATCAATTCTTCCTGGGCTTTCGCCCGAACTTGGGATGGCTGGTGGAAAATAATCGACGAAGGACAAGGGTTCCCAAGACCCAACATTGGTTTGATATACAATCGTGAATTCCCTGTCCATTGTCAGAAGCCCATAAGAATTCATCTTTCGGCGGTGGACTCTCATGATCCACCATTCTCTTAACTGCTCCTCGTCCCAGTCCTTCAACTCCTCCTTTAAATCGTCCTTTGCTTTCCTCCAGAAAGTGGAGTGGAGTAGGGAATGGGTACTGGTCTGGGTCGAACTCGACTTCCATAGGATAGAAGTCATGCCAAGGAGGCAATGTCCTCATCTTCTCTAAGTGCCACTCCAGATCCGTACCATTGGGGTTATTCCTCTGCTCCAAAATTTTGGGGTGAGGACAGACATGGAAGTTTTTGTTTTTCAAGTGCTCTCTCATCACCCCCATGGGATCGTAGAGCCACCTCTACGGTATCTGAAGCAGACCAAAATCGGCGAGCTTCTCCTCCAGGTATATATTCTGCTTTAGGGTGAATACTTTGATTACCCCCATCCTGAAAGGGAAGTCGTAGGTGTGTGCCCATTTTTGGCCGTGGCCGTATATTTCATTTGTTGCGTCGCTCTACCGAGCGACTTCCAGGGCAAACTAGTACTCCAAAGGGAAAAAGGGCAGCAAGAAGGGTTTTCCTGTGAAGCCAAAAAGGTGAATTACGAGCCCTTGCGTTAATTGAAAAACATCCCCTTTTCTCTCCAGCACCACCTTATCTCTTAGGCGGAGGGGCACCCGAGGGCTAGACCCTATCAAAATTTTCATCGCAGGTCCCAAAAACTGCTGATTGAAAGGATAATAGGACTTCGATCTCAATAGGAGACGGGTCCACTGATATACAGGCAAAGGATTCCCATCCTCGTCGACTGGTGAAACATCACAATGGTGAAGGGCTTTATGTACATGAAAGAAGAAAAGCCAAACAAGAAAAGAACAAGGCTGAAAGTGTGGCTCCGCACCAGTGTTCTTCATGGATGTCAACCGTGTATGTAGGTTTTGGGCCACCCATTCTGCCCAATCGAAGAAAACTGGGTTGGTGTTCGACGCGAAGCGTCGGGGGCATAGAACTCCCCTCTAGAAATGCATTCGGCCAACGACACCTGCCACGGGTGCACAGAAGCATCGCTTGATAGGCCTGCCACCCATGTAATGATAGAGAATATATCAGTGTTTTTGAAAGCCTCCAGGGGTAGGGGCATCTGGGGCAACTTGCCCGAAGGGAGTCCGCTCTTGAGGTTCTCTCGCAAGAACTTTGGGATGAAGTTATTGGAGGTGAACTTCTCTGTTTGCTCGCTCAACATGACATTACGAACGGTATATCCTTTCGGCAGTCCTTGCGGTGTGAATGCTGCCTACACGTCCTCCTTTAAGATGGAAAACAACTTATGGCCCGAGGAGTTGAGCACTTTCCTGGATGCGGGTTGATAATTCTAAGCAATGGCATAAATGAGCTCGGGGCAATGATGTACAGGAGGGACCAGATACCAGTATATGTGAGAGTAGTACGCCGCGACCCTCTTATTCTCTGTCGAGAGTCTACTTCGCATGAAGTCGATGGTATACCGAAGCTCGGCCACGGTTCTTGAGAGCTTTGGGTCTCTGATTTTTTCCCACCTATCAACAGGTGGTTCTATGCTGGGCTCGTCATCGGACTCTTCCCTCTCTTCCATCACTTGCTTTCCTAGGCGCAGGGGAGGATTGACCTTCCTAGGTCTTTGTTTCTTTTCTTCCGTGGCCCTCGCCCTCTCTGGAACCGTTGTCTCTGGTTCTTTTCCCTTCTGAGTGGAGTTCTTCTTTCCCATTGTGAATGGTCACAGCAGAATGACTTGTGATGTAGAAGAGTTCAGCACTTCAAAACAAGGGACAGGATAATCATGGCGAACAGTGGAATCTTCGATGCAGAAGCTCTTCGAGGTGACAGAATGCAGACTCGGCTCTCACACTTGCAAATGGTTCGTTCCTAATGGGCATCTGCATTTTATAGCTTCAAAGGGCAACTTCTTGCATTTATGGCAACTACCATAATTATTTCGTAGGCCTGACCCGAGAGTATCACTGCGGCATCCGATTGGCCATATGGTGGCATCGTACGTGGGGCCATGCAATTCGGCGATTGGGTTTTGTATTGGGAACGCGGATCGCTACCACCTAGTACTTTGGCGTGGCTTTTTCGTTAACAAACTGCCTTGGGATGAGTGTCGCCTCCTTTGCATTAAGTTCACCCGCTTCGGGCTCTTTTCAAGGTTGTTTTTGACACGTTCCTCGAGGCACATTTTAAATGCGTCTGCCTCGCATGCGGGGTTTGGCGATATGGAGTTGGCGTGGAAAATACTTCACCGCGAAGTTCTTCTTCGGGCTAATTTTCTTCATTTCGGGCCCGAAGTTCCCCTTTGCCATGCTGTTGCCCCGGTTCATGAATACCGCCGACCGAAACCTGTTTCCTCGAGGGGGGCCTCGCCAAGACTTACTTCGAACACCGCCTTCGGCACATTCCTTTAGCGAAGCATTTTCCACGTCCTTGCTTTGAATGTCGTTCGATTTTACGAGGATGAACTGCTTCACGGCGAACTTCCCTTCGTCGGCTATTTCGGACCAAAAGCCTCCGAAGGCGATTTCGACCATGCTTTGTGAAGCCGAAGTCCAAAATCTAGCTTCTACGGTTGAAGTGGCACTTGCCCTCCATGATTTTTGAATAGAGTATAGACAGAGAACTGAAAATCTATATACAAAGATATATACAATTTTTTTTTTTTTTATATATATACACACCTCAGTGATTGAAGGTCTTCAGGTGGAGACCATTGACGGAGATTGGTAAAACTTGGCCATTCGCATCTTTGAGGATGAAGGAATTGGCCGAATTCACTTTCACTATTTCAAACGGTCCGTCCCATAACGCATCCATCTTGTCATGATTCCCAGGCTTGGCCTTCCATGAATCCCACCTCCATACTAGGTCTCCCGCTTTGAATGTGCGATCGGATGATTTCCTTTTGAACCACTCTCGGGTGACCTCAGCATGTCGTGCGAAGTTCTGGTAGGCCTTTTCGCGTTCCTCTTCTAGTTGCAGTAGCTGAACCAGGCGTTTCTCCATCGGGTTAGCTCCATCTTCTTCTAATAGCTACAATGCAGGGATCTCAATGTGAGTGGGCAGGATGGCCTCCTTGCCATAGACCAGAGCATAAGGCGAAGTCTTGATCGACCTTTTGATAGAAACCCGATCGGCCCACAAGGCCCGATCCAGAAGAAGGTGCCAAGCTCTTTTGTTTTGCTCGATCAACTTTCTTAGCACCCTCAACAGGGTTTTGTTGGTGGATTCTGCCAATCCATTGCCCTGGGGGTAATAATTGGAGGACACTTTGTGGTATATCCCGTATTTGTAGAGGAACTCGTTGATCTTTGCGCCCGTGAAACCAGGACCATTGTCTGTAATAATTGCTTTGGGGATGCCGAAGCGGGTAATCAATCCTTCCAGGAAGGTGACGACAGTCTCTTGGTCGACGTGCTTTGTGGGGACTGCCTCAGCCCACTCGGTGAAGTAATCAGTCACGGTCAGGATGAATTTGTGCCCAGCGGAGGAGTTTGGTGATATGGCCCCTACGAAATCCAGCCCCCATTGCTGAAAGGGCATTTCCACCTATATCGGTCGGAGGGGCATCGAAGCATTTCTGCTTCGGCCGGCGAACCTCTGGCATTGCTCGCATCTGCGACAAACGGAGAAGGCATCGGCAAAGAGTGTGGGCCAATAGTAACCCGCCTTGATTATCTTTAGCATCATTGCTCTTCCAACGAAGTGTCCTCCAGATAGTCCCGAATGAAACTCGCCCAAGACTCTCCTCTTATCATCATCTTTTATGCATCTGAGGAGGACGCCGTCGATGTTCCTAAAAAATAGGCCCTCTGGGCGTAACGTGTATCGGGCGGACCGCATCCTGAAATGTCTTCGCTACGAAGCATTCATATGTGAGGGACATCTACCGGTGTTGAAATATTCAACTATTTCACCGACCCAATCTTTCTCGGTCTCTTCCTGATTAGCGAAGCATTCTCCTGTTGGCGAGTCATCCCACTGATAGTCTGTTATTTCGGTCGTTGCGCTCTTCGCCAGTTCTTGACATAATGTGCGACCACGAACTAGTTTGGTGGGCTTGATCTCAATATCAAACTCTTGTATTTTGCTCACCCAACCAGCTCTCTTGCTTCCCAATTCCCCTTGAATAATGAAATTACGCACATCGGGGTGAATGACGAAGACTGTGGTTCGACTCTGAGAGATGAACTGTTTGAATTTCCTGAGAGACTTCATTACTGCATGCACTTGATGCTCAATGAAATTATACTTTTCTTCATGGGGATTGATTATTTGACTGAGGAACATGATGGGTCATTCCTCGTCATCTTCCCCCTTTTGCATTAAGACCGCGACGTAGCTTTCAGGTTCTCCTATTGCATACAGGATGAAATCTCGATTATAGTCGGGATTGATCAAGATCAGCACCTGAACAATTTGGGCCTTGATTTCTTTGAATGCTTCTCTTCTCTCTTCTGTCCAGACGAATTCTACGCCCTTCTTTAAAAGCTCAGACATCGGCTTGACTACCTAGGCAAAATCTGGGACAAACTTCCTTACGAAGTTGATTTGACCAAAGAAAGATTGAAGTCCCTTTTTATCTACTGGGATTGGGAGCTTCATCAGAGCCTCGGCTCTGTCAGGATCTACAGTGAGACCCTTTTCTAAAATTGCGTGTCCCAGCAGCTTTCCTTCGTTGACCGCGAAGATAGACTTCTTTGGATTGATCGAGATGCCAAATTCTCGACACTTTTCAAAAATTTGTTGAAGGTGTTCGGGATGGTTCTCCCTCCTTCGGGAGAATACGGTCATGTCATCCAAATAGATAACGATAACCTTGTTCAGAAGCTCACCAAAAGCTAGATCCATCACCCTTTGGAAAGTGGCTCCTGCGTTCGAGAGGCCAAATGGCATTCGCTGGTAGGCGAATGTGCCCCACTTGGTGGTGAACGTGGTCTTATGCTGGTCTTCGTCCCTGACCCAGATCTGATTATATCTAGAGAAACCATCGAGCAGGGAGAATCGTTGAGCTCCAACCATCGAATGCAAGATCTGATCGATCTGTGGGAGAGGATAGTGGTCCTTGAGGGAAGCCTGGTTAAGGTTGCGAAAGTCCACGCATAACCGGATGTCTCCATTCTTTTTTCTGATAGGGACCAAGTTCGCTACCCAGGAAGAGTGCTTGATGGGATAAATAATCTTCGCCTCAAGCATCTTTAGCAGTTCGGCCTTCATCAGGACCTCGATCTTTGGGTTGACCGGCCTTTGCTTTTGTCGGAAAGGTTTAACCCCTTCTTGTAATTCAATCGTATGCTGGACCAGCTGTCGATCGTATCCCTTAAGGTCATGGTAAGACCAAGCCACGATATCGGGGTACTTCTTGCACAGAGACCGAATCTGCTCTATCTCCTCCGAAGTACAATCGGTCCCGATCTTTATTACTTTCTCAGGTTCAAGTTCTAAATCTTGATACTGCTTTGCGCTGACTTGGATCCTGTGGGAAAGTGATCGATCATTTTGGTCAAAGAGGCTTTCAAGGGTGATCAACCCCTTGGGAACATGATTGTTCTTCAATTGAACCAGTCCTTCACATTCTTCTTCGTCAGGGCTTCGGCTTTCGACCGTGGCGGCTTCTTGAATCATGAAGTTGACAATCTGCTCATCGTTGTCAAAGACTTGCCAGTGTAAATCTCTGTCCGGGACAGAGGGTCTATAGATCATCCTTACAGCCTTGGGCTTGTGCACCATGTCTTCTACTGGAGAATATCGAGCTGCAATGGATGCTAAGACATCGGCATGTCGATTCTTTTCTCATGGAATAGACTACAGATTGAGGGATTCGAATTGGTCGAACAGGTCCCATACCCTATTGCGGTATGACTTAAGATAATGTTTCTTTGAGGTACACTTGTTGGTGACCTGGTTGCACACCAGTTCGAAATCTCCAAAGATTAGGAGATGCTTTATGCCTAACTTATCAGCTTTCTTGAGTCCTAGGCACAAGGCTTCATACTCTACTGCATTGTTGGTGCAGCTCCATGTCAATCGGTAGCAATACTCCTTTTGCTCACCGGATGGCGAAACTAGAAGGATCCCTGCTCCGACGTCGTTCTTGCATCGGGCATCGTCGAAGAACAATCTCCATAGTCCTTCTTGAGCACAGACCTTTTCTGTTGTTTTGGGGCGTTTCTCAGTCTTGTCGATGGTGTAACACCCCATCTCAGTCTCTATCATGGCATTGAAATCTGCCAATGAAAATTCATCTTCATAACACAGCTGCGTGAGAGATTCTTGAACCAAATCCACTTGCTCTAGCTCTTTCGAGATCGCGTGCACAGGATCACTGCTATCTTCTTCGGACATCTTCTGGACCAAAAAAGTAGAAGGCTTTTCATTGTAGATTTTCACCTTCTTCCCTTTGAAGGGGATCTCCAGATGAGTGTAGTCCATGGATAGATATCCGCCCAGTTTTTCCATGAATTCCCTCGACAGGCACATGCTGAAGTATGGCTCAAGATCCATGACCACCACCTCTTGTATGACTGTGATTTGAGGTGTCTTATGTAGCCGAATAGGAATGTCTTTGATGACTCCTACAGTATTTACTGGGGTGTCGTCCAACTGGAGGACTCCATGACTACTTCGTGTGTATTCCATGCCTATTTCCTCGCATACTGCCTTCGGCATGACTGTCGTCGCGGCTCCAGAATCTATCATGCAGTTATGCATGATGTACCCTTCCATTTGTAGGGATAAGTAGAACGGAGGTGGTCTGTTATTTCCCATGATGGATGTGGATAGGGTCTGCACCAGGGCTAGCGATGCTTTCTTTGTTTTAATCATCTTCAATGATTCTTGCAGCAGGTCCACTTGTCCAGGAAGTTGCAGAGCATCATACAAATTGATTTTAGCTGGAACCCTCTTCAGCTCTTCCACAATGTTGTAGGTCGGAGAGCTATGCACCTCAGGTTCTTTTCTCGGTTTGTACCTGGTGCGATATTGCTCTGTCACTTTGACCCTTTGTCGCTTGGTGAGCGAGGGAAACTTGAGCTTCTCCTTAGCCTGTTCTTTGGTCTCCACCTGAGGTGGTTCGGTAGTGGCCTTTTGGGCCTTTTCTTTGACTGGAGCTGGTGGAGGAGCTTCGCTCGGGGCCAAAGAGGATGATTGTCCCTTCTCAAATCGAGCATGTACCTTCAAGGGAGCCATCTGAGTAGCATCTACCTCTATCGACCTTTTACCTCCTCTGGTAAGGACTATGACTGGCTCTTCCTTGCCGATTGACAGGTTCTTATCTGACTGTCTGATGACGTTGACTTGATCGCCTTGACTGTTGCTTGCTAGCGTCTGCACATAGTGTTGGTGTAGCATGCAGGTATTCTCCTCATGAGGATCATTACATGTAGAGCACCAATATACATGATCGAAAGTGCTTGGGGCTTCGTCTATTGCAGCGTTTCTTGTCGAAGCTTTTCCTTGATGGACCGCTTGATCTCTGGTAAGCGCAAGCGTGGGATAAGACCTTCTTGGTAGAAACTCTTGTTGCACTTGCTTCTTCTTGACAACGGTCATGTCATTGGACAAGGTCTGCACTGTGGCATTTAGCGATTGCATTTCTTGCAGTATCTTGGCCTGCATGTCATCGGCTTTGGGAACTGATGGCAAAGAAGCCATAGTCGGTATCGGAGGCAGGGCAGGATGTTGGAGGGGTGCTGGCAACATTGGGAATGTTGGAGCGATAGTGGGGGGCATAGTTGAGAATGTGGGGAAATGGATTTGTGGAGCGGTGATTTGTGACACGATGGGGTTCGGGTTCCAGGATGAGATCGGGTATGCGGGGGTTGCAAAAATCTACGGAGCGACTATGCTCGCATACTGGGATTGAAGGAACTCGGGAAGTATGGGCATTGGCATTCTTTGGGGAAGCTTTCCCACGATGATGAGATCCATTTTCGCCTTCTTGGCTAACCCATACAACTCGGGAAAAGTATTGACATTCGAGTACCTTATCATAAGACCGATATCGGGGTTGAAATCCCGAAGAAAATAGTATGTTGCAGCTTCGTCGGTTGGCCGAAGTCCAACTGGTACTCTTTTCCAGGTTTGAGCGAACCTAACATTGAAGTCTGCGATCTCTTCTTGTGGATGTCTTTGGATTGAAGTGAATTGCTGCAGAAGAGAAGTTGGATCGACGGACTCGTTGAAGCCTTGCATCAACTGTCCGGCTAACTGGTCCCATCCTGTAATAGTGCCGGATGGTAGAGATCTATACCAATAGAGGAGTTTTCCTCTAAGGGAAAGGACCAGGAGCTTCACCATTACTCGCTCTTCTGTGATGTCGTGTATCGTCGCCAGGGAAATGATGTCCTGGATATGCTCCAGAGCAGTCTTCCTAGTTCCATCGAACGTCGGGAGATTTTTAATTGCAGTAGGTGGAACTTGCCCTTGGCCCACTAGATTTAACGGTGATGAAGAATTCCACGTCGGGAATAATCTGGGCGGCAGTTGCTGCTACATTTGCTATTGTTGTTGTTGTTGCTGTGCCATATTTGTGCCTGGGTTCTATGGAACAGAGATTCCCGAAGTCCCTCTTGGATTATTCGTCAGAAGACTTATAGGAACGGAGGCACTAGTAGGAATAGAGGCACTAGAATGCTTCGATGAGTTGGGAGGATTCGGAGGAAAACTAGCTGCTGTACTATCGAAAGTTAGGCCTTGCTCGTCAATAGCAGCCTCTTGCGAGGATGTCCCGCATAAGAGATATTCAGGGGTGACTAACCTAGAGTGTTCCCCAAAAGCGTCAATATCAAGCTCAAAGAACTCGGTTTCCTCTCCTCTATTCCTAACTCTCCATCTCGTTTGCATGAAGGCACAGGCTTTAGTACTGGTCTTTACGACTTAAAGATTCTCGGGTAAAATAGAGTCGCCAGATGCTAAGAGTCTTTCGGTAATGAGAGCATCGATTCTCACTACTACTCAAAAGATGAGACTGACCGGATCTCACCGGGAACTTGTTAGAACTTGGCTCCGGTGGAGACGGGCTTAAATTTTCTCAAATATGGGACCTTCGGTCCCACCGGGCGTGCCAGAAACTGTTGGTCATCAAATCCGCACAGGAAAGGACTTGTGTAAGTATGTGCACCCTGGACCTGCGACCAACATTGAAAGGCCAAAGGGAAGAGATGCCCCTCGTGCCAATCTCCGGAGAAATGCCGGCTCCTATACTAATCTACTTTTGGGGTTTGAGATAAGAGTGCAGGAAAGAGATAAACAGAGTAAGGGTTAGGAAAAGAAATAAAAAAGGGGGTAAGGGTTAGAGAAAGAAATAAAAAGAGTAAAGGTTAGAGGATGATGATTCAAGGTGGGAGAGAACAGGAAGCACGATCACTCGCTAATAACTTGAATAGCAGCAAAGAACACCAAGAATAAAACTAAAGAAACACAATACTAGCCATCCTATGTATCCTCTGGACGGGTTCGCAGGGTTCTCCTTTCTCTCTCATTGGAATTCAGGGTTCAGAGTAACAACGATTAAGACAAGGGAATAACAGAAACCTCAATCCACCAGGCAGCATAAAAGAAAGCCGATAAGGCACTTTTCCTCTCCTATGTATCCTTCAGGGCGAATTTCAGGTGTTCAGTCCCCAATCGCACATCGAATTTAGGATTCAGAGTCTCAGTATGCAAATGAAGAAAGACAAAAGAATTAAGCACAGAAGGCAGCATAAAAGAGAGAAATGAAGCTCAAAAATATCTTTAGTATTAGTCGTAGGACATCAAGTTACAGCAGCTTTCTAGCAGAAAGTTCCCCCCCTTTTACATTACAATGCTTGGGTTTTTATAGAGGACCCGACCCTCTGAGTCATAATTACAAAATCGACGAAGTACACCCTCGAGCTTCGAGAAATCGGCTCCTCGCGGCTGCTGCAAATGATCTCTCAAATCGGCTTCCAAAACTGGTAATGGTGGCCGAGTCAACCGGGGAAAGATGCATTAAATGAGCCACCTGAGTGTCCTTGGATCATGGGTGCGGTGCTCGAGTGGCGGCCATGCTTGTCGGGCTCTTCTTCATGGACTACTACTTCGCTTCCAATTACCAAAAATGAGCAATGGGCTTACCGGGCAAGAAAATATGCATTTATGAGGCCCTTTGAGCGCCTTGGGAAAATACCCAATTTGGGAGTTTGTCCCGGAAAACGCTTCGCTAAATTTACTTTTTGGAGACTTGGGCCAAAACAGATTCTCTTTGATTTGGTCTTCGTTGAATAGAGCTTTGCAAAACTATTTTGGCGATGTTGAGTGCCGAAGCCGATCCATATCCTTAAAGTGGGGTCCTTCAGGAATTATCAGCAAAACTGCTTCGCTTGGGGCAATGCTTCGGGCCAATCTTCTTTCAAAATTGTGGCTTGGGGGAGTTTCAGCCGAAACACTTCTCCGTCTCCAAAACATTTTCATTTTGCTCGGTGTCTCCTGCTTTGGGCAAAAACTGGCCGAAGAAGATGCTAGAAATACTTCAGGCCCAAAGTAGTTTCCTTGCCTTAGCCGATTTAGATTTTCTTTTCTTCTTCGGTGAAGTTGTTTGGATGCCGCTTCGCAAAACTTTTTCCCGAAGTGGCCGCTGGAAATGCTTTGGGTCCGAAGCATCTTCTTTGCATTTTCTTCAGCAACATTACTTCGGCAAAGCTGTTCTCCTTGGTCCGTTCGGTAGCGAAGCTCTTTCCTTTTCATTTTATCCACAAGGGGCGATAGGG
Organism: Wollemia nobilis; assembly: GCA_028583015.1. Classification (NCBI taxonomy): domain Eukaryota; kingdom Viridiplantae; phylum Streptophyta; class Pinopsida; order Araucariales; family Araucariaceae; genus Wollemia; species Wollemia nobilis. The sequence goes on from JAQPPZ010000049.1 coordinate 4,899,338, forward strand.
AAAGCCAAAATTGCTATAACTTACAAACAACAGAAAAACTTTCAACAAGGAAATATGTTACAAAATTTGGATTTTACTGCCCCTTGGTGGAATGTGACAAAATTGTCAACAGTCACTTGTATTAGCTTGAGGGTATTGTACCATATTCAATAGTTATCAATCATGCTAGGATAATTTCTCTTGGAGTCTAGAATGGCAAGGTTATCAAGGTCTATCTCTAAATAGGAATCAAGATGTGGTGCATCATCAATCCCATTTCTATAGAAGACCTATTGTAGTCTATCTTATATATTGACTACAATAGGCATACTAGTATGATGGGACCCCATGTAAAGATCATATGTTGGTCATGCATGTCAACCATGATCTCTTCCATCCCTTAGTGAATGACCCTCTACCTCATATATCCAAACAATACCCCTCATTCCATGGGATACAATAGTATTGTCTACTCATATAAGAAACCCTCAACATAAGTGGTATTGATTTCAATAGTTGATCTCACTGCTATGAATTCTACATCCCTAGTTAGCACCCCCCTTTTTGAGAGCTAAAATATATTCATCTCCAAATACCACCACTCCATGAGTGTCATAAATAGAGCTTTGTCAAACTCAAACTTTGATATTAGGGCTACATAATACAAATCCAATGCCACTAGTAGTGCATGATCTGCATATTTTAATGCATGTGGGTATCACACTTGATAGTCCAAAGTCTATAATATCTCTTTCAACAAATCTAATTCAAGTACCCTATTAGCCTCAACTCATAAATTAAACTCAAAATCAATCAAAAATGTTAATAAGCAAAAGTACCAAATGCAAAAGCTTCACTGGGTGGTAAAAGTGAAGAACACAAGCTTATACTGAGAGGGGGGGGTGAACAGTATAAGACCTCTTTTTACTTTTTCCTTTATACTTCAAAACAATAAAGCAATATACCCAAAGCAATATCAAAGCAATGCACAATATCATCCACAAAGTGACACCAATTTTAACGTGGTTCACCCAAAATGGCTGGGCTACGTCCACAAAACTTTTCTCTAAAAGTTATCTCAAAGTTCTTTGGGAATCCTTCCCAATTACAATGTTTATGAGCCTCGGCCCAAAGGAGATACCTTCCCCTAATCAGAATTTATGAGCCTCTCGCTCAAAGGAGATACCTTCCCCTCTCGCTCTGGAAATGATCCCTCGGAAGATCAACCGCCTCTACCTCTTGCCAAGCACGTGGAACTCCTTTCCACCGAAGACCTCCTGTCCTCAATGCTTAGCCTAAGAGACCTCTCGCCTTCTATGATCACGTCCACAATAGCTCAAAGCAACCTCATACCAAACACGATCAGTCGGTCTAGTACAAGTCTTCCTCTGTCTGTCAGATCTGTCCAACGCTTAAGCTTGAACAAATCAATCCTCTGCACACAAGCCTTCTCAAAGACTTGCCAAATCTGTCCTCAGGTTCTTCTCAAAGAACCAAGTGCACCTCTGTCCTCAAGTTCTCCGATAGAACTATCAAACTCAGCTCACAAGTCCTCTGCTAGGACCTGTCCAAATCTGCTCACAAGTCCCCACCGAAACCTGTCCAAAATCGCTCACAAGTCCCCACCGAACCTGTCCAAGATCGCTCACAAGTCCCCACTAGAACCTGTCCAAAACTCAGCAAGCTCACCAAGAAAAAAACTTTCTTAGTAGGAAATCACAAGGTGAATTGTTAGAGACCCAATGTGATTTGTCAAACTCATAGAAGCATAAAGAGAATTGTTAGAGACTCAATATGTTCTATACTCAACTCCCAATCTCAAAACTCAACTCAAATCAACTCAGCTCAAACTCAATCTCAAATCTGAAAACTCAACTCAATATCTGAAATGGATAGGATAGAATGCTTTCTTTCAAGAACATGAAACCCCAACAATTGCCAACTATGCAAAGAATCACATAACAATGATACTCATGTTCTTTTCACCATCAATTAGGGCTTCAACAACAATGCTCATCAAACAAGGTTCAATCAACACCATTCAACTCAAAACACAACCTTGAAGCATTTCACAATCAACATTAGAAAAGGAAACAAGTAGAACTCCTTTTCTCTCCAATATTGTTTGAACAAAAAGCATCCACCAACTCAAATCACAATAGCACAAAACAACTTTTCAAATCATCAACAAAGGAGTAAGCCCAACACTTTAACCAAGTAAAGAATAGCTTGATTATTACCAATTTAATGAAAGCAAATGTCAATCTCAAAGCTGCCCACTTAAGGTTTCACAACTTCACACAAGAAGCAATTTTAACCTTAAAACATCATGCTTTCATTTCCATAATCAACCAAAAGCACTCTCAACATTACAAGAAAAATTTATCCCTTATACACCTTATTTCTCCCTTATAGTCTTATCAAAAATAAAATTTATCTCTCATAAGAATGCAATAAGATATTTCAAACAACACCTTCAAAAGAATCTTTTATCAAAATAAAACAAGCTTTAAACTCCTTATAACTCCTAAGTCGTTTTTCCCTCTAATAAACTTCCTCCATCCGCAAAATACACTTAGCAAAAATTAATTTCGAAAATACCTTGGCCAACATCAAAAATCATGCTATGGAGAAATTGCGCACGAATTCTAACACCACCCGCTGCGTCCACTTCACGATGAAAAACCCTTTCACGTTATTCGAACGCGGAACCTCCCGTTCGGGTAGCACGCCAACAGCCTAGCCGCTACCGGTGCGCCAAAGGCGCCCGGTGAGGTTTAAACCTCACGCTGTTAGCCTTGTTCCTTCTATGCCAGGGATTAAATAAAACAACAGTGCCTCCCTTTCTTCTGACGTGAACACGAAGACGAAAACCTTACGACGGATTTACGACAAACGACGAGTACAAAAAAATGAACAACGGATCACAAAATCACAACGAGGAAGAAATCGAACAGCAGATCACGAATTCATAGCGAGCAACTCTTTTCAAAATGCGGATGGGATAATTCTTGATTTTCATCGAGGGAGATTTATATGCATTTTTACCATAAGCTCTTGACGTCGGCGAGGAGTTTAACACGTCGGCGGAGGTCTTGGCTAGCGCCCACAATCTTAAAACATAGCGCCATGGGTTAGGAGAACCCATTGCAAACAATAATTTAATATTTATTTAAAAATAATTAAAGGGAACCTTAACAAGGTTTTTAATTATTTAAATAAATACTTCCTCCTGGACCCAAATGCATTAAACTAATGCATCCACCTGTAATCTTTAAACCTGCCAACTTGGGGTTTACAAAAGACCTTTGAAACTGTCATGTCGGAACCTCCAAGAAACCTTTTATTAAAGCAAAACTTTTGACATCAAACAAATTCCTTCAAGAGCTTCTTGACATCAATGACAACTTATACACATGATCAAGGGCAATGTACCCAATGTACCCAAAATTGCCAACAATCTCCCCCTTTGTCATTGATGGCAAACCTTTACTAAAAACACTTCTCAAGAGCCAAAAAAGAAACCAACTGTGCTAACAACTGACCAACTATGCCCACAACTGAGAATCTTCCTTTGAAGTTTTGCTCCCCCGACTTGAAGCTCTCCCCTTCACTTTGAAGCTCTCCCCCTTACTCATATCTCTCCCCCTTTGTCATCAATGGCAAAGGGTCACCTTTGGGGCTCGGGACTAAGAATGAGCCTCTTAGCTTAGTCCCTCCCCCACCTCCAGATGAGGTGATTAATTCTGGGGTGGGAGTAAAAATCCCATTAGGCACTGATCATCATCGGTGTCTATAACTTCCTTGTCGGGCCTTCTCTTGAACTCTTTGTCCATATTCCTGTTCTTGTCACTGTTCTTGTTCTTGTTCTCATCCCTGTTCTTGTCCATGCCTTGATCCTTGGACCCGATCATGCCACTGTTCCTGTTCCTGTATTCTAGAATTTCAGCTCTACACTGTCTGATTATGTGACCTTCATTGTTGCACTTGAAACACTTGACGATGTTGTTTCTCTGAGGTAAACCTGATCTTTGAATCCACCAGTTCTGACCAAACCTGTCTTGACCAAACCTGTTCTGACCAAACCTATTCTGACCAAACCTGTTCTGACCAAACCTATTTTGATCAAACCTGTTCCTGTTATTTGCCTTGCAATAAACTGCCTTGTGCCCAAACTATTGACAAGAGTAGCAATACCCTTGAAAGAAACTAGCACTTCTGAAATTGTCATTTACCTTCTTCACTTGAGCCATGCAATGTGAAGCCATGTGACCAAACCTGTGACAAGCAAAACATCCGCCTTGAAACTTTCCTTTATTTGACCTCTTAGGTTCTGAAACTTCTTCTTCTCATTCTGAATTCTGTTTTCTGTTTCTGTGCATCTATCATTCAAGGACTCCTTTTCTGAAATACTTTCCTCATCAGAACTCTCTTCCTTTTGGAGTCTCTTACTAGACTCTCCAACTTGTTCCTTGTGTGGCTTAACAAAACCAAGGCCTGTTTTATCCGTTGTCTTTCTTTGACCTTTGATGAGTGACTTAACCTTTTTGGAGCTATCTTGAAACCTCGTAAAGCTTATCCTTGTACTCTTTAGTTTCCTCTTTCAAAGAAGCCATTTTCTGTTCTAACTCACTATACTCAAGAACCTTAGACTCTAACTCATCCTTGAGTTCTTGTGTCTTAGCTATAGAGAAGTCAAGACTTTCTATAAGATCATCTCTCTCCATACAACATTCATCTAACTTATCCTTGAGTCTAGCATTCTTCTTTCTTTCCTTTTTCAAAGCACTAAGAGCACTAATAAGTTCACCTTCAAGATCTACTTCACCTTCCTCTATATCTTCCTCTATTTGTTTGCTTTTTGAATCATCAAAGCCTTTTTCAGATTTCTTATCACTAGAGGTGCTACCCTTTTCAAAAACCATACATGCATCTTCCTTATAGTTTTCTGAAGCATCCTCATACATACTAGAAACCAAATCATTATTTGTGCAATCATCCTCAAGGTGACCAAAGTTTCCACATCTAAGACATTTCATGATAATGAATCTATGTTTCTGGTTCTTCCTCTTTTTCTGATATGAACAACATCTCATTTTCATCATCACTTGAAGAACTTTCACTATCACTACTAGAACACTTACTTGCTTTGTCTAGGTAGAAACTCTTCTTGTGCTTGTGAGAATACCTCTTTCCTTGATTGTTGTGCTCATCTTTGTTCTTCCTGTGATGCTTGTGCTTTTCAGAATCCTGTTTATCTTCATCACTTTCATTCTTGGGAACTAGTACAATCAGTAGCATAATGACCAAACTTTCCACAATTGAAACATCTTATATTTTTCATACTTTTGTGCTTTCTAGAGAACTTGCCTTTCTTTCTGTAATATGCCTCTTCATCACTAGAAGACTCATCACTATCTTGAAGTTGTTTACCCTTGGATTTCTTGGTAGCCTTGAAAGCTGCCTCTTTCTTGACATCAACCTTCACTTGAGTTCTCAACTCAAATGCTGCAAGTATACTATGGAGCTCATCCTTTTTCAACTTATCCAAATCTTTAGCTTCCTCAATAGCAGAAATATTTTCACTAAATCTATTAGGAAGAGATCTTAAAATCTTATCACAAACATCATTTTCAGCAAGCTCAAGACCTAAGTCTTTCATGGAGTTAACAACCTCATCCATACGAAGCATGTAGTCACTAATATTTTCATCATCATTCATCTTGAGTTGTTCAAACATACCTTTGAAGTGTCTCAACTTGGCCTTTCTGACATTTGTATCACCTGTATGAACCACCTTCAACTGTTTCCACATTTCACTAGTTGTCTTGCAATGAATCACCTTGGTGAGATCTGCTTTCTGTAAGCCTTTCAGGATTGCATTCATTGCCTTTGAATTGCTGTGATGTAGGAGCCTTTCTTCCTTAGTAATAGGACCATGTACAGGAATAGTGTACTCATCTTCAATCACTTCCCAAACCTCATTACCAAGTGCCATTAGATGAACCTTCATCCTTGCACTCCAAAGACCAAAATCTGACCCATCAAGAATAGGTGCTGCATTGCCACTTGAATGATCCATTGTGTTCTTTACTAGCTTTTCCTTCAAGCTGTTAAACTTTTCGAAGGCACCCGCTCTGATACCAATTGAAGAACACAAGCTTATACTGAGAGGGGGGTGAACAAGTATAAGACCTCTTTTTACTTTTTCCTTTATACTTCAAAATAGTAAAGCAATATACCCAAAGCAATATCAAAGCAATGCACAATATCATCCACAAAGTGACACCAATTTTAACGTGGTTCACCCAAAATGGTTGGGCTACGTCCACAAAACTTTTCTCTAAAAGTTATCTCAAAGTTCTTTGGGAATCCTTCCCAATTACAATGTTTATGAGCCTCGGCCCAAAGGAGATACCTTCCCCCAATCAGAATTTATGAGCCTCCGCTCAAAGGAGATACCTTCCCCTCTGCTCTAGAAATGATCCCTCGAAGATCAACTCGCCTCTACCTCTTGCCAAACACGTGGAACTCCTTTCCACCGAAGACCTCCCTATCCTCAATGATTAGCCTAAGAGACCTCTGCCTTCTATGATCACGTCCACAGTAGCTCAAGAACCTGTACCAAACACAGTCAATCGGTCTAGTACAAGTCTTCCTCTATCTATCAGATCTGTCCAACGCTTAAGCTTGAACAAATCAATCCTCTGCACACAAGCCTTCTCAAAGACTTGCCAAATCTATCCTCAGGTTCTTCTCAAAGAACCAGTGCACCTCTGTCCTCAAGTTCTCTGATAGAACTATCAAACTCAACTCACAAGTCCTCTGCTAGGACCTGTCCAAATCTGCTCACAAGTCCCCACCGAAACCTGTCCAAAACTGCTCACAAGTCCCCATCGGAACTCGTCCAAGACTGCTCACAAGTCCCCACCGGAACCTGTCCAAAACTCAGCAAGCTCACCAAGAAAAAAAACTTTCTTAGTAGGAAATCACAAGGTGAATTGTTAGAGACCCAATGTGATTTTTCAAACTCATAGAAGCATAAAGAGAATTGTTAGAGACTCAATATGTTCTATACTCAACTCCCAATCTCAAAACTCAACTCAAATCAACTCAGCTCAAACTCAATCTCAAATCTGAAAACTCAACTCAATATCTGAAATGGATAGGATAGAATGCTTTCTTTCAAGAACATGAAACCCCAACAATTGCCAACTATGCAAAGAATCACATAACAATGATACTCATGTTCTTTTCACCATCAATTAGGGCTTCAACAACAATGCTCATCAAACAAGGTTCAATCAACACCATTCAACTCAAAACACAACCTTGAAGCATTTCACAATCAACATTAGAAAAGGAAACAAGTAGAACTCCTTTTCTCTCCAATATTGTTTGAACAAAAAGCATCCACCAACTCAAATCACAAGAGCACAAAACAACTTTTCAAATCATCAACAAAGGAGTAAGCCCAACACTTTAACCAAGTAAAGAATAGCTTGATTATTACCAATTTAATGAAAGCAAATGTCAATCTCAAAGCTGCCCACTTAAGGTTTCACAACTTCACACAAGAAGCAATTTTAACCTTAAAACATCATGCTTTCATTTCCATAATCAACCAAAAGCACTCTCAACATTACAAGAAAAATTTATCCCTTATACACCTTATTTCTCCCTTATAGTCTTATCAAAAATAAAATTTATCTCTCATAAGAATGCAATAAGATATTTCAAACAACACCTTCAAAAGAATCTTTTATCAAAATAAAACAAGCTTTAAACTCCTTATAACTCCTAAGCTGTTTTTCCCTCTAATAAACTTCCTCCATCCGCAAAATACACTTAGCAAAAATTAATTTCGAAAATACCTTGGCCAACATCAAAAATCGTGCTATGGAGAAATTGCGCACGAATTCTAACACCACCCGCTGCGTCCACTTCACGATGAAAAACCCTTTCACGTTATTCGAACGCGGAACCTCCCGTTCGGGTAGCGCGCCAACAACCTAGCCGCTACCGGTGCGCCAAAGGCGCCCGATGAGGTTTAAACCTCACGCTGTTAGCCTTGTTCCTTCTACGCCAGGGATTAAATAAAACAATAGTGCCTCCCTTTCTTCTGACGCGAACACGAAGACGAAAACCTTACGACGGATTTACGACAAACGACGAGTACAAAAAAAATGAACAGCGGATTCACGAAAATAGCGAGGAAGAAATCGAACAACAGATCACGAATTCACAGCGAGCAACTCTTTTCAAAATGCGGATGGGATCATTCTTGATTTTCATCGAGGGAGATTTATATGCATTTTTACCATAAGCTCTTGACGTCGGCGAGGAGTTTAACACGTCGACGGAGGTCTTGGCTAGCGCCCACAATCTTAAAACATAGCGCCATGGGTTAGGAGAACCCATTGCAAACAATAATTTAATATTTATTTAAAAATAATTAAAGGGAACCTTAACAAGGTTTTTAATTATTTAAATAAATACTTCCTCCTGGACCCAAATGCATTAAACTAATGCATCCACCTCTAATATTTAAACTCGCCAACTTGGGGTTTACAAAAGACCTTTGAAACTGTCATGCCGTAACCTCCAAGAAACCTTTTATTAAAGCAAAACTTTTGACATCAAACAAATTCCTTCAAGAGCTTCTTGACATCAATGACAACTTATACACATGATCAAGGGCAATGTACCCAATGTACCCAAAATTGCCAACAAAAAGTATTTCCCTCCATTTTGGGAATGCTTTTTAAGGAAAAAATTGACTAAATGAGTAGTGTTTTGGTGAAATCTTATACTCTAGCTCTCCCTCTAGATGGAGGTGCCCTCACTCGATCTATTGGGTGTGGTGGGTGTGTGAATCATGCTATTTAATAAGCTATAGTTTTCAATTCTCAAATATATCTACCCTCTCCTCTGGTGAAAATAAATTTATTTCTACTCCCACCCTTCCTAGCCAATTTTTGTTGTTATCCTCAATTTTTATCACAACACCAATGTGGATCATAATAAAGTCAATTTTCCTTGGTCCAGCTCAATTTTCTCTTTGAAACTTGAGGGGAAATATCAGTACATGATAGATTTAATGGTACCTAAAAAAAATAATAATATCACCTTTAATAAAATAATCAAAGCATCAGTCATCTTGAATCACTAACCATAAGCAACAACTCTTCTCATCTCAAAATCGGAGTATCTAACAAAAAGGGGCAAATGTAGGGACCTAATTTTGAGTGTGTTTTTAATATTCAAGTTTGTCAATCCCTTTATCAATCAACTAATTTGAATAATTCATACTCATTCCCAAATTAGGATTATTTATTGGTCCAAAATAAAAAGTGTTTGGGCATGATTAGAAGCATAGCCAATGCTTTCTCCTCTTAGGCAACACTTATGTAAAAAAATAACTTGTCAACCTTTTTTACCCAAATTTGATCTCCAATGATCCTTTTGGTAAAAGTTCCAAAGTGAAAGTGTTGCCAATAATTTTTTCTTACAATATATTTTACTATCATGTATCAAAATACATATAAAAAACTTTTGGTACGTTTTAATCCACCCATCATTAATGGATTAGATCATCAAGATCTAATTTGCAACCTAAATAAAAATCAAAAGTTCAAGATTTGTCATTTCTCATATTGCTCCAATAGTGGCATCTTGATCCATTTTCAAAATTTTACCCTCTCCAATCCTATAATTTTCAATCCAATACTTCCCCAAGTAGCCATGGATTCCTACAAAATCAACACTTAGGGTGAACAATTGGGACCATCTTTTAATTCAACAAAGTTCTTCCAAATTTCATCTATATTTGTAGGAATTAATTTTCATTCATCGTAAGGTTATGATAAAATATTGTTATAATATTATGAAATCCTCCAAGCATTGAAGAACATCAAGTCTTCAAGCATTCAAGCTCAAGATCTAAAGTTACTTCAAGAAATAATTAAGCTTTTGTCAAGATTCTACAACAAGGGGAAACAACCATAGCACCTTGGAGAAACCAGTGTGCATAGATTTGTGCTCTTTCCCCTTGCTTTAACACTTCCATTGTTTTGTAGCTCTAATATCCAATCATATTGTATAATAATTTGCTTTGAATACTCCATATACATTTAGTTTGGTAATTTCATCTTTTATCATTTTTAGTTTATATTTCATGCTAGCAATATTTTTGTTTGTTGCTATTTAGTAGAGGCTTTATATTTCTTGGTCATAGACCTTTATCATAGTAGTCATTAAATCATTTAATATTGCATTTAATATATTTTTTTGCACTTTTTACTAAAACAATAATTGGATTTGAGGTTTGATAGTTTTACCATTTTGTTTTACAAATCCATAGAGAGCAAAAGTGTTGTTTGTTTGGAAAAAGCACTGACAATGTTATCACTAGCCAAGTGGTAGCTTTTCCACTAATCATTTAATCCATTCATTTATCATTCTAGCATTTTTCAATACCTATATGAACAAGGGTCTCATGTTGGCCAAGGAAGACTTATACTCTCTTGCAACTCAAGCATGCCCTTTTACCACTAATATCTCTTTTTTTGTCTTGTTTGCATGAAGTTAAAAGCACCATGAGAACACAAATACATTGAAAGTGTTTATGCCTCTATGGAAAAACATATTTTTTTTATCCATGCCACCTTTATTTAAGTAATTAAGTTTTAGATCTATTTGTTTTTGTCATAATTAGTTTTTTTTTGTTAAAATATAGAAAAGGGAAAGGAAATTAGTTTAGAATTGTATTCATTTAAGGGAACCAACTAAATTGTCAGGATTTCCATCATTGAATCACAATTGAATATAGCTACACCTAGGTCTTATTTTTTCTATATGTCTTGGACCCTTACTTTGAAAAAATATATTTTTTGCTTTGTCATTAAAAGTAAAGCATTTTATTTATTAGGTCTTGATTGTTGCATTTTATGATGCATTTGTAGTGAATTAGGAATATATTAAGGTTAATATTTATTAATGGAATCTTAGGATAAATTTAGGTGTTCTTCAATAAATTCATCAAACTCTAGACTCTAAGCTAACAAAAAACCATTATCCTTAAGGTGACAAAGAGGAGAAGGAAGCATAACAAAGAAGTCCTTAATAATCCCCTTCTCTATAGTGTGACATACACAAATTATGGAACATCATGAGAATTTAATAATACTATTTAATGTGGGTCATATTCATTAAAAACTATCCAAATATCCAAGCAAAGATAAAAGGTCTTACAAACTAGTGATAAATTCTCTATAGTTCATAAGCCATTGTCTAGGTAGTGATAAGATCATTTATATTCAAAGGTCCATGTAAGATATTATCCACATATTGAAATTACTATTGTCTTAATGTCTAAAAGTCCATGATAAATATTTCCTTTGTTATAATGCATCATGTAGTTGAGAGGAATTATTACAACTATATAGATCTTGATAGAAGATATAGTTATAGGCTAATGTTATCTAGGAGTGAGACATCTGAGATGAAAGGTGCTTGAATAGTTGCAATGATGTTATGAAGTATTTAAGTTGGTATCCAATAAAATTTAATTGTTGTATATGGAACTAAAATCCAAATGTGTGATGATATTAGTGGTGAGATGTTTGAAAAGTGCAAGCATTTCTAAAAACATTACTGAGTATGAAAGTTCATGATACTAGTTGAATAATTTCCTAAGTTGGTTTGATGAATAAGGGTATGAAGGTATTGTTGCAATGGTGCCATAAATAGTCATCAAGAAAAATTGGACACCAAACCCTAAGATGGCATCAAATATGATTTCAAGCCAAACCCTAACTCTTTAGTCATTATAAAAATGAATGAAAAATATTAAGATTTATTTTTTAATTAAATTTTGTGATGTCTAATTTACCTTATTGACCTCATATTACCAAGCACATGTAATTTTATTTGGAGATAAAATACATTATCCCATAAATGAGTTTTTGGCTCTTCTATTTAACTTTGGTTTTTAAATGAACATAGTCATATTTTATATGGTATGTATCAAAGGTATGGTTGAGTTCTTAAGTCTTGATGTGATATGATAGAGTGTGTAGCTTGTAGAAAATCTGGTGCAAGGAAGATACCATGGGGCACTTTGAAGGGCTCACATGTTTCAAGGCTTGGAGATATATATCCTACCTAAATATTTGGCTTAACCTAATCAAATGAATTTAATGCTAATATTTTTGCAATTTTGGAGGTACAAATAAAGATATGGATAATATACCAGGAGACTTAAAAAATAGATTTTTATGAAGATGCTAGATGTTGAAGTGGTCTAAAATTATGGTCACATGATTGATATGGGGTTCACTAGTACATGTATGATGATGATTGCATCATGCTTCTTGAAGTGGATATTTGATGCACCAATTGAATCTATTTTCAATGCTCATGAGGATATGATGATGTTGCCTTGTCAGTTTAGCGATTATGTTTATGGTTGCTATTGTTTGTGATTGTGAGGAATGAAGTAAAAGCTCAATGCATTACGTTTGTTTGTTAATAGGTGCAAGTGATAATATTTACTTATTGGCTAATTTGACTTAATTTATGTACTTGTGTATATACTCTATGATTATTTGTAATACAATAAGAATAGTCCCATTATAAAATGAGATGTAAGATATTGTTCTAGTCAAGTACATTTGTTGAATTTATGCCCTTGTATTGAGTATTGATGTAAGAAGGGGTAGAATGTTTGGATTGTTATACTATCTTGATCTATAATCCCCCATCAAGTATGTCATTTAGAATTCTCAAATACAAATCATTTATAATATTGTGTTAGTTAATTTTACAAAATTAGATAAATACTTTAATAAAAAAAATATTCATACACTCATTAATATAAAATTTAACCTATAGAAGATACATAGCTTTCCATGAATAATTTGATGTAAAATGGAAAGGGAAAAGCTTTCAAAACTCTACTTTATTTTCAATACATATATTTATTTATTTATTTATCTTGGAGAAACCCTCACTTAGGTAAAACTCTAGGAGGGAAAAATGGTGTGAACATATTAATTTTAGTCTTTGTAAATATGGAGGATTTACAAAAAACTATAAGCAATGTGCTTATCCTACTTTGCTAAGTGAATCACTTCTACTATTGTAAATGTTTTCCTAGCACCTTCTTCTACTCTTCCAACTTGTAGTTTGACCAACTTTCAAGTCTTTAATCCAAGCTAGTTTCTAGATCTGGTTGGAAAATCCTTTTGTCATTGTCCTTTTTAGATATTGTGGACTCTATAAATGCCTATTTTCTTATTCCACATGCGAGTAATTTTATAGGCATATCCTATGCCTCTACATGATAATATATTATTTAAAATTGTACACATTTACAAGATAAGATGGTATTTAATATTGTACACCTTTATAGGATAAAATGGTATTTAATATTGAATATCCTATGTGCTAATTTATTTCATGTGTAGCAAGTACATATTTACAACATATGCCAATTTCTAAAAATTATTTATGATCACACCTCCCATGTTTAGAGGATTTTGGTCCCCAAAAGCTACATATTAGGTATAATATGAGGGAACAACTTTTTTATTCTCCTCTGATTATTTCATTTGTCTTTGGATGGTAGTTATTACTACTTCTTGACCTATGATAGCCTTTTTGTATTGATTAAGGTATGCACATCTTGTTGAACCTTTCCACAACCACAAACAAGTATTCATGGTATCATCTTGTTCATGATAAACCTCCAATAAAATCGTTGGATACACTCTCCCATGGCCTATTGGGTATTGGTAGAGGCATATACAATCATAACTTTCTATTATATGGTTTTATTGTGCTAGAGATTACACACCCTCTGATGTAACTAACTACTTGTTCCTAGAATTTTGACCAATAGACATATCATTAGATATTTTCTAGAGTTTTTCCTACACTAAAACATCCTACAATCTTATAAGTGTGGGTTTCCCTCATGAGTTGTAACTTTTCTTCTTCTAGTATGCAAAGCTTATCTGGTTTGTATAGCAACCCATACTGGAGATGAAAAACTAGTGTCTCTTTCAAATCAACATATAGTGTTCAATATACTTTGGTATACGTCTTTGAATTTTGGATCCTATGGTTTTAATAGTATCCAAACAAACTTCATACTAGCATTGATCAACTTCTTTACTTGGTTGGTAGTTACAATGGAGATTGGACTTTTTCCCTTGTAAGCATGAATGATGTAGGATTCTCCTCCTATGATCAACCTATACTTGTTTTCTTCTATGAATAAAATAGCATTTATATCATATACATATATGGACTATCTATAGACCCCCAATTTTATGCATTATACATGTTGCTAATCACCCCTTTTATTGATTTGACCAAATCACCCTTTTGTATCAATATTTAGGGCATAAAGACACCATCAATTTCCTTATTTATAGAACTTGATGAAATCACCTCCAAATTTCATAAAATTGGTACCATTGGAAAGCTCTCAAAAATATATTTCCAATGAGTATAAACATAACTATTTTTAGCATCATTTAAACCTTCAAAATGCCTTGGTACAAAAATGTTGTGTTGCAAAAATACCACAATGTTTTTTACCCCTCAATATTTTTTATATTTCTTAGTGTTTTTGTGATCCCTACGTATTTTTGACCCCTCAAAAATGCCACAATATTTTTGTGAGACATCATTTTTGAACCATCAAAATCATTGTAGCATTTATGTGAGCTCTTGGTATTTTTGTAAAAGCATCGATAAAGCTCCAATTTTGATAGTTGGACTCTCTACTACTGTTGGTTAACTAAGCAACTCATCGTTTCATGGATAAAATTATAAATTATATGATTTATAGGATTTTTTAACTAGCAATCAACCTAGTTGCATGCCTATTCATCTCTCTAATCTCTTCAGACCAAATTTAATAATTGGCAATGACCTACCACCACTCAATATTAATGTCAATTCTCCTTTTGACTTGCCACCATTAAAGCTACCTTATCATGTCACCCCTCTTTCTGCTACCACATCTTAGGCTTGGCACTAGCTTTTCAACAGTGAATAAGAAAAGAAAAAAGATAAAGAGTGATGAAAAAAAGAGAGAGAAAATGGAAAGACAACAATTAGTAAAGGGGATATTTAGGGAAACTACTTTTGTTGGAATTTTATTAAAATTTTCTACAGGTTTAGGAATTTAGAGTGATTTCTCATCTACGAATTAAGAAAATAAAAATAAAAAAAAATCAAAACATACGAAATTACATGCTACCAACATATCCATGGAAGAGCTTATTAGATTTAACAACACAACAAGAAAAAATAAGGTTCTCCTAGTACAATCCAAAACATCATAGAGTACCATCCAAAATATTTTGCAAGCATCTTAAAAAAGAATCAAAAGGGAACTTTGATAGTATAATATTGTGAATTTTACATCCATTTGACATTATTTTTTTTATATAACTCATACTTACACACAAGAAACCTCACACTCATAACTCCACACTTAATTACATGACACATATTCACACTTAAGAACTTCATCCATATTATTGACTCAAATATCAAACTCACACCCTAATATAAATATTTATAAAGGGGAACAAATAATGTAATACCTCCAACACCCCCTATATTAAATTATTTGGTATGATAGTCTTTTGACTTATGCTTCTTTTTCTTAGTCTTGGTCTTTTTACTTTTACTTAAGCACTTTTTCAGGTTTTGAATTTGTCTCTTTGTGCTATTGTTTGTTCCTATTATATATTTTTAGTAATTCATCAGAATAATGCAATTCATGACTTACATCATTATTGTTTATGTTGTTGTCATACTTGTTATCAAATGTAGAATTTACAATTCCTTATTCTTGCTATCATGTCTATGTTTAATCCTATTTCATTTCATGTATTTTTCTACTTTGGTGCTATTTGAATATTTCATATCTTTGATAATATGATTTGAATAAATAAATATACCTTTTTTATAAAAAAATTCAATGCTCAATTCCCTTTTGTCATATGCTTTGTCATTATCACAACATTTATCATTTGTGTCATAGTTGATATTTTTTCAACAGTTCTTTTTGCCTTTTGTCATTGACAACTTTGAGAGAGAGTAATGCCATGTATGCTATTATTCCTATATAAATAGGTATTATAATTGTACCTTTAAATTTTTCACTTGTTTTAGTAATTTTTGAGCATATATAATCACCAAATGTTATATTTTTTTTGTATTTGGCTTCCATATAAATTGTTTGTAAAACTCTTTTTGATATCTTTTTGTTCATCAACATTCTCTATCATTCAATATGTGCAATGTTTTGTATTTGTCAACATTTCCTCACTATATTCTAGTGATGTGTTTTGAATATCTATTTTTTCTTTCTTGCTTTCCATGGTAGTTTTTCAGTTTTCAAAATATTCAAGTAATTTTAGGTTTCTTCTTTAGTTTCAAATTTCAACTTCTTTATTCAATACTTTTTTCAATTTCAATATTTAATTTTTATATCAATTCTTTTGCTTCAATTCATTTCATTTAAATTTTAATTAATTTATCAAATCTTTCAATTTTTTCTTACAACTCCCCTAAAATTAATTTTCTTCTTTAATTTTTTATTCAATTTCTTCTTTCTTCTTCAATTTCAATTCTCCTTCTTCAAATCTTCAATCTTTAATTCAATTTCAATTCAATAATATTCTTCTTGTATCTCCATTTAATTCCTTAAATTAATATTTCAACAATAAAATTAATTCCTCCTTTCAATCAATCATTAATATCTCCCAAATGTTGTTCTTCAAACAATAATTTTTAACCTCTAATTTATTCCTCCTTCACATTAGGCATTCATTTTATTATACTCCCTTAATTAATATTTTCTCAAATAGTCATTTTAAAATATTCAACATTATAAGGTGTCTAAAACCTCACCTTATTATGCTTTGACTCCTTCTAAACTTCTAGTCTGAGCCAATTATGTATGATGAACATTATAATAGAAATATAACTATAGCTCCTAACTTGCATGCTAGGTCTTTTTGGTTCTACAAATGCACTTCATCCTATAAAAATTTGATATCCTCTCTTCTCTAAATGTAAGTATGTTGCTTCAATTTTAAGGATCACGCTCTCCTTTATGTGGGCATCATATTCAAATTCTATGCTCTTCATCGTCTCCAAATTCAATGCTTTCAAATCAACATGTTCTCCATTGTCTTCAATATTTTTGCTCCTTGTTATTAAAATATTTTTAGAATAACATGTTCTTAATATTACAACATGCTTCTCAAAATTCTAAGTTCTCCAAATAACATCCTTATGATAATGTTTTCTCAAAATATTACTTTTACTACAACACTATTCTCTCTACAATATCTATAACACCCCAGGTCATTCACCTGGTTGTCCAAAACTATAAGTAATTTTTTTGCTCAAAATATAGTAAGTTTTGTTCACACACAAAAATTTATAAGTATCTAAGCATATGAATATTCATTTCAATATTTTTGATCACTACAGATGATCCCTTAAACATTTGATACTGATCAAATACTACAATTGGTGTTATTTTGTTAACACATTCATCTCCCTTGGTAGAGGTCTATGTTCATGGTATGGGGTTTTCCTTCCAGGACCCATAACACCTAAAAGGATGGATACATAGTTCTCCACCCATAGCATGGTGTGTTTTGGGTTTCTTTTCCCCAAATGTTTGCTCAAAGTACATATATCTTGATTTATATCCTTTATGTTATAGTGTAGTGTTTAGTATACCTAGTACCTATCTAAATACCCACCTTCTCTGGATTCAGCTAGGGCCCACCATATCTCTAGCTCAGGATCAGGTATCTCTAGCTCAGGATCAGGTATCATAGGTTATTCTACAAATGACAAAGTGTTATCCCATTCCAACACTCATTGGACCTTTTAGCTTCGATATTAAGCTACTTTTGAACCCTCTAGTAGTCTCCTAATGATTTCCCATTAAAGCATAGAATGTGGGATACCCTCATGTACTACTCGCTTATAAATATAAATAGAGTGTTCCATACCACCCCTCATTACTTGTTCACGGCAATAGGACCTCCTCATCCCAGGAAAGATTACCAAAAAATTACTGAAATCAAAACCACAACATTTACTATTTTTTGCAAATGTTAGTGTTGAGTAGATGTGCATCTTTCTAGATGCAACATCGTAGTAGTATTTATTACCCATCATTCTCGATGGTAGAAAGGATTCTAATTATATCAAAGTAGTCTTTTATTTCCCATATTTCTTGATAGATCAAATTAGGTTTGAAGGGTTCAACAAAAGTTTGAATTTTGGCAAGTTTAAATAAACCAAAATTTACATAGAACATTTAGTCATTGTATGATCTTTAAGGAATAAAAGTTCTATTTACTATTCACTTTTCCACTATTATATCATTATATTTCACGAAAAGAATTTATGCAAAATATAATAATTTGGATAGCAAAATATCTTAAGCATCTCAATTATAAAAAAAATAGGATAATCTAAAATTTATTAAATAAATGAACACACACTTGAATTATTAGTTGGTTTATTCAATACCATAAATGTCCATATCATAACAACCATTTATGGATCAAATAATTAAACATTAATCTAACCTCTTTGAAAAGTCCTCATAATGGATGATAATACCATTCTAAATAATATAAATAACTTTAACCCCTAAACAAGTACAATAAAAATGAATAGCTATGGTTTAATTTATTTAACTATTTCTACTTAACCTAAAATATAATTTATAAATTGTGATTTAATGTTTACAAACTTATTACAATCAAAATGAATAGCTCCTCTATACTATAAAGCTCTTCAATTAAGGAACCATTGTAATTCTCAAATATCCCTTTGCAAATTTCAAAACTTCACTAAATATTAAACAATGGAAAACATCTAATAAGCAAAAAAAAACATCACCTCATAAAAGAAAACTGTAAGAGTTTTTACCATTTGATACGTAACCAGTTTTGTTGACTTTAACTTCATGGTTGGTAGATATATTAATATAAATCAATAACAAGATATTAAAATAAATGAAGTTTTATTAGATCTAAATTTTTATCCTCTAGAGAAGGACTATCTAGCTGAACACAGAGTTTGAAACCTCAAACACTCGACATGACTAACAAAATATCTATACGATTTTAAATTATAAATTCCACCATTCCAATGATCCTATCGGTATAACAGACCTTCAAAAGTTTTGAGACAAGACAATGTATTTACTAATGTTGTTTTAGACCATTTCAAATTTCTATTCCATAATCAACCTGGATGGTTCAACTCCCTATTCCATGATTATCTATCGTACTAATGATAATCACTACTTCACCATATTTCCTTCCCTGTGCAACACTTGGGCATCACTAACAGGTATGCATCCCATGAATTACCACCCTTCACACCCCACATCGATCCATAGGACCTTTACTCTTAGTATTTTTGGCATGCGTGATCGATGGAGTGTGAAATTGAGTCCATGTCCAAGCACTTTCCATTTCACTCAGTCTCACTCACATATTTTGCATCCTAATTCCAAAACCACTTGTACAATTTCCCCCATGGCAATCCTTGAATCGTTGATCCTAAACCTTGATTTTGTGGTTGATGATATCCTCCAAAATTGCCTTCCTTTCCTAATAAAATTCATCAATAATAAGGAGTACATTACAAATAGCATTGTCATTACTTCAAAAGATGGTCATGTCTCCGTTCATGGCCTTGCGTTTACCATTGATGTGCAACTACTTGTAGAGGTAACCATCCTTACTGCGGATGGGAGAAGCATTCACAAAGACAAATACTCAATGACAGTAAAGCTTAAGTTATTCCCATACAAAGATAAGGATCTCCTCACCACTTATAGAGGCATTAAAAGAACTAAGCTCACTGGTCCTTGGGACCATATAATGATTCCCATACTTCAGTTTTTCACTATTGATAAAATTGATTATACTTTGTGAAGCTTCCATATTGCTTTTTTGAATCATTTTAGAGGTAACAAAAAAATCAACATCCTTGATTACCTTTTTAGATTAATTAAACTATCTATCACAAATATCCACACTTGGAAAGCCTACTATACTATTCACCAAGACCTGCATTATATCCTTTTCAAGCATGCCCTCGATGCCTATTATAGAAGAGATTATATCATTGCCGCCCCCTCCACCTCACCCACTCCACCTCCCTTGCCCCCTCCACTCCCCTCGTCTCCCTCATCCCCTCCCACCATGCCTCCCCTAGCATTTTTTAATCTACCCTTGACCCCTCTCTGTCTACCCCTAGTCCCTCACAGCCCATACCTCCCAATCCCCCACCATCTACCCCTTTGCCTCCTCTTGTCCTCCCTCCTACCCCACCTCTACCAATTCTTTCGATAGCTCCAACACTGAAACCCACATCTAGGAGGTCCCTAGCAATGACTAGAACCTCGACTTTCTCTCCCCTACTACTCCTTTGATCAAAACCGAGGACCCAAAAGTTCTTGAGCATAAGCTGAGAGTAGTAAAGCGCTCTAAATAAAAATTTCTCTAAAATCTTAGCCCTTCTTGCATGCGTACCTCTACGTGGCTAAAAAATCTCAAAACTGATTTTGCTTCCCCTACCAAATGACCGAGCCAAGAAAATTTTGACTCTTATCCAACTAAATTAAATGATGTGGCTAAAACCTCTACTCGAGTGGAGAAGAATACCGATGGCATTGGTACTTTAGGATTGTTGAATGTTATCGATGATAATAATGCTCTCTATAATGCAATTCTCAGTCACCTGGCCAACTCTACAGCCACCCTCTCTATGGTTGATGAAACTGTTAAGTCCTAGTGGATCGTCCTCCAGCAGGTTGTAAATGATCTTGGTGCCGCCCATGCACAACTTAGAATTATATTCAAGGATGCAGATGATGTTCGCACCACCCTTGATAGAAATTTATGGTGCAGCCCCAAATGTGGGGTCCCACCTTGGGACAGGATTGACCCCTGGGATGGGATCATCCCTTCTGTTCTGTAGATCCTTTGACTTTTGTCTTTTGGGTTTCTCACCATTTTTGATAGATATTTATGTTTTGGATGTTAAGTCTGATGTAATTAAGTTTTAATTTGGATGTACTAATATTTTGGGTTCCCTTCGAAAACCCCTTTCATTAATGCAATTTCTTTACCGACCAAAAAAAATATATCATTTTTGGTTGTCCAAGAAATTTTACCATGGTCATCTTCGTTTTAGAGAAACATGAACTATTTACCAAACTATGTTTATATTTTATTTTCTTCGACTTGGTTTCTATGTGACATCATGATTATTAAACAAAATTTTCAACAAATTTACAATTGGTTAAATACAATTTACGTAGCTACATCTTGTGTAACCCAAGAGAGATGACGTATGTGCCTGTCTATTTAAGATTATACTTAATCAATTATTCAAGAGAGAAAAGCATCTAACTATAATTGCATCACGGTTGTCTTCCAATATGCTCGATTGGTAAAGGTGTTATAAAGTTAACTTATTATTTAATTTATATATGGTGGAAGTTTGATTTGAAACCAAGCATCTAGAGTTTTAAGAAGAAAACCACTCTAAAATTCTTGGAAGGCTGAATAATCTTTCCCTAGATATATTTCTTTCATATTTTATTTTACATTCCACACATATGTTGCTATACTAGGGTATTCTCATGGTAGGTCTAATAACTACTCGTTTTCCTAAAAAAATTGAATATAAACTACCTAGATCACTTTTAAATATTTAACACAAACGAATTCCATTAGCAGTTGAGTACAACTATCCATGGCTCTCTTTCTCTTAAATAATATTAGTGGAGGAGGTAAATTCTATTGAGAGGTAAATTGAATAATTACTACACTTTTCTGCACATATTGAGATCAAAGATAAATATTTAAATCTTAGTTAGGATTGGTCAAAGTTACAAATAGTCGACGAACATGGTCATGGCCAAACAACAATATCACATAGTCTCTACTATCACCAAACATAAACCAAAATAGTACACACTTAAAACCATTTGAATCCAGGATTTGAATAATAGAATTTCAATGAGTAAAAGTGTGTCATTTAAGTTTGATTATTACTCCACATAAGCAATTTTCATGCTACTTTGTCATGGCAGAAAAATAAAAACTCATTATTTTAAACTATTTGGAGTGGATTTTAGCAATCATAAAAAAATTACCATAACTACACTCACACACAACCAATTTACCAAATTACATAAGAAATTTATATCCTTCTAATAAAATAACACACAAAAGCTCACGAATTTCAATATTAACAAAGTATTAAAACTATGTTACAACGATAATAAACTGAGCTAAAACTATATCTTTCAAATAAAATTTCCATTAAATATTATCTTGACAACACAGTTTAAATTGTATTCTAGATACCTATACAACATCAAACTATTTACAAGATTTTTATTTGATATAGATGCTCAATCAATTACCTCTACGCTTTTATGGCCAGAGTTTTCATCATGGAAGTATTTATTTAATCACCCAATATTTGATAGTAGCTTTGAGCTTTATTAGTCATCCAAATTCTTCCCTTATGGTCATCCCCAATGTTCATTTGGTGGAAAGGCATGGAATGCTCAAATTATGGGTCAACACAGTTATATAGATGCAAACTAAATGAGGACAATTTCTTCACTCACAACCATTCATGCAATCGCAATATTCACATAATTAATTAAACTATTCTTAATTAATTTTGTAATTACATAATTTACATCTATCACTTAAGGTAGAATTTTCTCTACTCAAATAATTAGATGTTTTTATGACATAATTTGTTTTACAACAAATGTTTTACCAGAACAAAAATTTAGTTGTAAATCAAAACTATGATTTACATATATTTTAGAGAAGCATAAAATTAACATTCCAAAATTACATTCGGATGCATGAGCATTTCTCACACAAACAGAAGCAAACGAATAATTAAGAATGGATCTCTTAAAAGAAATCTGATGACATCTTATGAAAGATACACCCTCAATCGTATGCTACAACCAGATGATTTCCTCCGAACGAATAGAATCTCAAAGGTAAACTTCACAATTCAAGAAAAATTATGTTTATCATAGCAAATCACCTTCTATTTTATAACATGAAGGTAAACAAAATTTTTGACATATAGATCGGCCATGCACTTGAAGAGATAGCCAGGTGGCATAGTCGCCAGTTGACAAGTAAAGAAGTAATATTTAATTTTTCTATTTCAAAGTTTATTCCTTTAATTTAATTTAATTTTACTATTGTTTTACTATTTATTATTATATAATTACTTAAATATATATATATAATAATTTCAAATAAATCTATATATATAAATTAAGTAAAACAATTAAACAAGCATACTCACAATAACAAATTTATTAGGTAAACATATGCATCAATGGAGGTATCCATCAAACAGATGCAAAGTGTATTTGATAGTTAGTCATGTTTCTACATGAATTTGTTTCAATGAGCTTCCATGTACTCACAACTATGGTGCTTTAAAAGCACTAACATCATATCCCACCTTACCTTATGGTGACAATCCTTAACCTTTCCGCCTAAATGTGGGTACCATGATTCTGCAAACTATTTTTTGAAGGATACAAATCTTCTCCTACACTCACAAAACATATTAGCAGTATCTCATTCCACAAATATTTACAAGCAGATAGACAGTAGAACAATGGAGATGTTACATTCTCCCCCTATAAGATTAAACACAGTCCTTGTGTTTGTATGATCAATACTTAAACATACATGCATCATCATATACATTCATCTAAAGGTAATATCAAAAACATGCATGTAAATCAAAATTTAAAATGCAATATTATATATATATATATATATATAT
Source organism: Wollemia nobilis (assembly GCA_028583015.1). NCBI lineage: Eukaryota > Viridiplantae > Streptophyta > Pinopsida > Araucariales > Araucariaceae > Wollemia > Wollemia nobilis. The sequence goes on from JAQPPZ010000049.1 coordinate 4,923,239, forward strand.
ATATCTATCAATGTTCAGTCATATATCAGTTCTCAAATAAATATGGAAATTGTCTTTTCATAATAGCCACATCTTCCCATGTGGCATTTCTATCATAATAGTGGTCCCATTGGACCTTGCATTGTTCTATGTTTCACTTTCTTAGTTTTTTTGTTCGAAAACCAAGGATTCGAACAGGGTGGACTTCATTATGCTAGGGGTCTGACATCTGCAAGTGAGACACATTCTATACATGTGAAGGATCAACTACATATTTTTGGAGTAGAGACACATGGAAAGTATCATGGATCTTAGACAAATTGGGTGGTAGGGCCAATTTATAGGCAACAGGACTGATTTTGTTAATGATTTCGAATGGTCCTACAAACCTAGGGCTGAGTTTGGTGGACTTAATTGAGCTTTTGGATGGTTTAACTCGCAAGAATACTCTATCTCCCATAGATAATTCCCTTGGTGTTCTCTTAAGGTCTGCATAGCTCTTTTGCTAATTTGAGGCTTCTTTAAGCCTTTGGAAAATTTCCTTTAATTGCTCTTCCATTTGTTTCATAGTGTCCAGACCGATCACTACTTGATCCTCTAGATTATCCTATGATAAAGGTGTTCTACACCTTTGCCCATACAGGGCCTCAAATGGAGCTATGCCCAATGTAGCATGATAGCTATTGTTGTATGCAAACTCAACCAAGAATAGATAATCCTCCCACTTGCTTTGATGGTCCATGCAATACATTCTTAGCATATCCTCTAGAACCTGATTAACTCTCTCGGTCTACCCATTAGTCTTAGGATGATAAGTCGTGCTAATATTGAGCTTTGTACCCCATACCCGGTGCAAAGCTTACCAAAATTTTGACGTAAATCTAGAATCTCTATCAGATATAATTACTTTAGGAAAACCATGTAACCGAACCACCTCTCTAGTAAAATTTTTGAGCAATAGTAGGTGCATCATCTTGCACATTACCCGGTATAAAATGAGCTACCTTAGTCAATTTATCAACCACAACTAAAATAGCATCATATCTAAATCGAGTTTTTGGAAGGCCAACTATGAAATCCATGGAAATAACTTACCATTTTTGTGTAGGGATTTCATAAGGATACAAACCGTCCTAATGGATGTAGGTGCTTAGTCTTAACTTTTTGGCATTCTAAGCATCTAGCAACAAAATTTGTTATATCTCTTTTCATACCTGGCCAATAGTAATCCTTTCTCAAATTCTCTCGTATTTTCACCCCTCCCGGGTGTGCGGAGTATGGAGCATAATGGGCTTCCTGAAGAATAGCTTTTCTCATTTCCTCATTATTTGGAATGACTACTCGATCTCTAAAATATAATAGATCTTATTTAATTTTGAAATCCTTGTCCTTATCAGGTCCTTGCTCGACCTGTGCTCGGTGTTGTAGATAAAATTCATCTATCTTCTACAATTCTTTAATCTAACTTCTTAGTCCAAACTGACACTGAGTCATGGTAGCTATATGCTTCCTTCTACTTAAAGCATCAACTAGCTTATTTTATTTTCCTTTAATATACTCAATCCCAAAATCATACTTGACAAGAAATTCCATCCATCGTCATTGCCTAGCATTCAACAAGGGTTGAGTAAAAATATATCAAAGGCTTTGATGATTAGTTTTAAGCTCAAATGGCTTTCCAAGCAAATAATGCCACTAAATTTTAAGAGCATGTACCACAATAGCTAGCTCTAAGTCATGAGTAGCATAATTTACTTCATGCTTTTTGAGTTTTCTAGACTCGTAGATAATTACTACTCTCTTCTTGCATCAAAATTCCTCCTAATCCTTCCATGGAGGCATCAGTGCAGACTGTAAATGGCTTATTTGGGTCAGGTATTTTGAGAATAGGTGTTGTGGTTAACTTCTCCTTAAGCACCCTAAAGGCTTCCTCACATTGGGTAGTCCATTTGAAAGCTTTTCCTTTCCTCTGAAGATTGGTTATAGGATGGGCGATTTTTGAGAATCCTTTTACAAATCATCTATAATATCCAACCATACCCATAAAAATTCTTACTTTAGTTACATTAGTTGGTGTGGGCCAACTTATTATGGCTTCAATCTTCTTGGGGTCTACCACAACTCCCTCGATAGAAATTACATGTCCTAAGTATTGCACCTAAGGAGTGTAGAACTCACACTTGGATAATTTTCCATATAGTTGATTTTTTCTAAGAATTTGTAGAACTACTCTCATATGTTGATCATGTTCCTCTTTGTTCTTGGAGTAGATTAGTATGTCATCAAGAAATATCAAAACAAACTGATCTAACTGCTCCCTGAACACATTATTCATTAAATTCATAAATGTCATAGGAGCATTTGTTAAACCAAAGGGTAGCATAGTAAACTCATAGTGACCGTATTTGGTCTTGAAAGTAGTTTTGTGAGTATCATCTTCCTTTATTCTCAATTGGTGATACCCTGACCTAAGATCAATCTTTGAAAATATCATAGCCCCTTTTAATTGATCAAAGAGGTCATCGATTCTAGGTAGTGAGTATTTATTCTTGATTATCATTTTGTTGAGCATTTTGTAATCAATGCATAACCTCAATGATCCATCCTTTTTCTTTACAAAGAGAACTAGTGCACCCCATGGAGACACACTTGGTTTAATATGTCTTTTTTCTAGCAAATCCTATAGTTGGATCTTCAATTCTTGTAGTTCTATGGGGGTCATTCTATAGGGGGCTCGAGCAATTGGTGTTGCACCAGGTAACAATTCTATTGAGAAGTCAAATTCTCTTTGGGGTGGTAAACCCAATAAGTCTTTTGGGAATACATCCCTAAACTCATTCAATACCGGATATTGTTGAAATAGACCTAAATTGGATTCAATATCTTCCTTTTTATTCAATTTGACAACATAGAGCTGACTTCCTTTCCTTAAGGCTCTCTTTACTTGCATAGCAGACATATAGTATGGTTTGAGTGAGTCTCAACCATAGTGGAGTCAGACTCATTGCTTAGTATCATCAGTAAAATCTACCCATCTTTCCTCAAAATTTAATAGAGCCTTATGCGCCCTAAGCCAATCTACACCTAAAACAATATCAAAGGCATGTAGGGGAGCTACGTATAAATGCCATCTAGTATTTCCTTGAGGTAAGGTGATTTGAGGATCAAATAAACATTGATTGATAGTATAGGTCTGTCCTGACCCATATTCGACCTTCCACCCATTTGCCATATATCCAAGACTTTTTGGTATATCTTTCATTAGACTAATAAAAATAAAGCTATTAGTAGCTCCACTATCAATTAAAACATGAACATCCTTATCAAATATCCTTCCTTGTAAAAGAAATGGTGTAGCTTGACCAGTGAGTGTAGAATTACCTATTGTTGCATATATTTTATGTATGGCCTCCTTAGTTGCTTTCTTTCTATCTGCTCTAAGTGGACATTGGCTAGCATAATGAGCTCTAGTACATATATAACATCCTTTAAGGGGAGCCTTATCCTTTCTACCTTCTTCACTCCTGACTTGAGATGTGGATTCCTTTCCTGCATTCTGTGTAGAGGAATTATAGTCATTTCTATAGTTCTTTTTGTCTTGACAACCCTTATTCTAAAATCTTCCCCTATTTTTGTCATCTTTTCTATAACGGTCTCCACCTTTGAACTTTTTATACTAATCCTTAGACCCTTTTGCAACTCTAGTATCTTTTCTCTTCTTAGCCTCATCTCTATCCCTTTCTGTTTTTTGGTAATAAGCCTTTTTGTTCTTCTAGCTTAGCTCCTCAAATCGAGTTGTATCATAGGCTTCTGATAAATCCTTTGGTTTCACCAGGCCAACAAGAGACCCAATTCTTGGATGTAGCCCCATAAGAAATTTTTGTACCTTTAGTTCTTCTCTTTGATCATATTTAGGTATATATTTTAATAATTGTACAAATCTCTGATAGTATTCTATGACAGTCATGTTCTCTTGATTTAAATTAGTGAATTCTCTAAACTTTTCCACATAAAATTGTTGAGTCAAAAATCTGTCTCTGAATTCTTTTAGGAACGTATCCCAAGGAACATTCTATTGCCTCTACATGTTTATTTTTCTTGTATGTCATCCACATCCATTGTTGGTCCTAATAAGTGAGCCACTGCCCATGCTATCTTAGACTCAGATGAGAGGGGATTAATAGCATAATACCCCTCAACTTCACTTAACCAATTTTCTATCGCCTCTCCATCACCCTTGCCATCAAATTTAGTGATGTCAATTTTTCTTAAATATTTCTTTAATTCATCACCAACTCTCCTTCAAGTGGATCCTTTAGGCATATCTTCCTATCCCCTTTCTAGCTCCTTCTTTTTGGATAAATTTTCAATTAATTTTTATTGTTGAATAATTAGTTCCTACTGTTGGGTCATTTGTGCCTTCTACTACTCCATTTGTTCAGTCACTAAACTCTTTGCATTTCCATGTATTCCATTTTTTGGTCCAATTGTTCCTATGATTAAACACTTTGTAGTTCCATATGCTCTTATTGTTGATTCATCTGTTCTTGTAGAAGTTGGACCGTTTTAGCCAAATTATCCTCTCTTTGAGGGTTTGTGTTGGCTATAGATTATTTATATTTTTGGATAATTCTACAAGGCGCATCTGCCCTGGCTACTCTTTTTGACTCTCTTACGAGTCTCCTTAGTCCCTTTCTTGAACCTTCCACATGTACCTCTTGTTGAGCTAAAGCAATCTTTCTGGAAGATATCATCATTGCCTAGATGCAAAAGGAGTTATATCAATTGAAATTAAACATGGCCTAGAGTTTTGCAACCTAGGCTTTGATACCAACTATAACACCCTAGGTCTACTCACCTGGTTTTCCAAAAACACAAGTAAATTTTTTATCAAAACATAGTAATTTTAGTTCACACCCAATAGTTTATTAGTACATAGGCATATGAATATTCATTTCAAGGTAGTTGATCACTGTAGACGATCCCTTAAACATTTAAGATTGGCCAAATCCCACAATAGGTGCCATTTTGTGAACACATTTATCTCCTTTACTAGAGGTCTATGTTCACGGTATGGGGTTGTCCTTCTAGGGCCCATAACACCTGAAAGGGTGGATGCATAGTTCCCCACCCATAGCATGGTATGTTTTGGGTTTCCTTTCCCAAAATTTTGCCCAAGGTACATATATTTTGATTTATCTCCTCCATGCTATGATCTAGCATTTAGTATGCCTAGTGCCTAGTTGAATACCCACCTTCTCTAGATTTAGCTAGGGCCCACCATTTCTCTAGCTTAGGACTAGGTATCACAGACTATGCTATGAATGATGAAGTGTTATCCCATTCCAACACTCACTGGACCTTTTAGCTCTGGGGTTAAACTACTCCTAAACCCTTTGGCAATCTACTAATGATTTCCCATTCAAGCATAGAATGTGGGATACCCTCACATACTACTCACTTATCAGCCTAGAGAGAGTGTCCCATACCACCCCTCGTTACTTGTTCATATTAATAGGACCTCCTCGTCTCGGGTAGGATTATCGAAAAACAACTGAAATTGAAACCACAACATTTTCTCTTTTATATAAATATTGGTGTTGTGTGGATGTGCACATGTTCTAATGCAGCATTGTAGTAGTCTTTATTACCCATACTTCTCGATGGTATAAATAATTTTACTTAGATCTGATGAAGGGCTACTCCACCCAACATGCACACAATACTCAAATCATAGAAAAATTTAGAAGAAACACAACATCTGATATTTATTTCTAGAAATGGAATTTTACAAAAGCCAAATCACCAAGCTGTGAATCATAGAAATCAGAGTTACAATGCTATGGCCACAAGGCCGGTTTTAACACAATACAAAATCACCTTGAAATTCGTAAGCTGGAGCTACGATCCATCTTCCTCTGTGCTGCCTCTTGGTTATATTTCTTCCCTTTCATAACTCCCATAGAAAAATCTGGAAAGCATAAATCCCATTTTACCACCCAAGAAGATATTCATCTAAAATTTGAACTTTTCAACTTCTCCCAAAAAGATATTCAAAATTGTATTTTGGTGGCACAACTTCCTAGGGTTCTAAATTTTGACTCGTTGACTCGATCGACTATTGTAGGATATCGTTGGAAATCTTGTGAAGAGATATACAACACCTCAATATATGTGCCATCCATTGAGTTCAATTTCATCCCTCAAAAATGGTCTCTAAGGTCTTCATTTTTATTTTTAAGCTGTGTTGGAAAGATATCTCAAGATGAAAAATTTAATATCTCTCAAACCGTTTAGGGTATTGGATTATTTTTCCACAAGAAATATTATTTTTCAATTCCCTTCCTTTGGGTAAATTGTCAAACCCATATGTGTCCATTTATGCCAACTTACTAAAAATAGTCGATGACTATTTTTAGCCTTTTTGGACTTTTGACTGACTTATACCTCCCAAGTTGCATCATGGACCTGAAAACTACTAAAGAAGTTACAACCAAAATATAAAATACAATTTCTTTATTTTTGGTGATGCAAGATTGTCCTTACACCATTGGATGCTCTTGCATCAAGATCAAAGTAGTCTTTGCTTTCCCATCCTTCTTGACGGATCAAATTAGGTTTGAAGGGTTCAACTTAGGTTTGAATTTTTGCAAGTTTAAATAAACCAAAATGTACATAGAGCGTTTAGTCATTGTATAATTTTTAAGGAATAAAAGTTCTATTTATTGTTCACTTTTTCACTATTATATCATTATATTTCATGACATAAATTTATTGCAAAATATAATAAATCTTGAATGCAAAATATTTTAAGCATCTCAATTATAAAAACAATAGGATAATCTATAAACTATTAAATAAATCAACACACTTGACTTATTAGTTGGTTTATTCAATACCATAAATATCCATATCATAACAACCATTTATGAATCAAATAATTAAACATTATTCAAACCTTTTGAAAAATCCTCATAATGGATGATAATACCATTCTAAAGAATATAAATAACTTTAACCCCTAAACAAGTACTTCTTATAAGTCGTGGTTTATTTTATTAAACTATTTCTACTTAACCTAAAATATAATTTATAAACCGTGCTTTAATATTTATAAACTTAGTACAATCAAAATGAATAGCTACTCTATACTATAAAGTTCTTCAATTAAGGAACCATTGTAATCATCAAATATCCTTTGCAAATTTCAAAAATTCACTAAATGTTAAACAATGGAAAACATCTAATAAGCTAAAAAAAATGTCACGTAATAAAAGAAAACTATAAGAGTTTTTACCCTTTGATACGTAACCGATTTTGCTAACTTTAACTTCATGGTTGGTAGATACCTTAATATAAATCAATGACAAGATATTAAAATAAATGAAGTTTAATTAGCTCTAAGTTTTTATCCTCTAGAGAAGGATTATCTAGCCGGACACAAAATTTGAAACCTCAAACACTCAACATGACTAACAAAATATCTTTGCGATTTTAAATTATAAATTCCACCATTCCAATGGTCCTGTCGGTATAACAGACCTTCGGAAGTTTTAAGACAAGATAATATATTTACTAATATTGTTTTTGGCTATCCAAGAATGTTTACCATGGTCACCGTCATTTCAGAGAAACACAGACTATTCACCAAACTATGTTTATATTGTATTTTCCTCGTCTCGATTTCTATGTGACATCATGATTATTAAATAAAAGTTTCGATAAATTTATAATTGGTTAAATATAATTTAGGTAGCTACATCCTATGTAACCCGAGAGAGATGACGTCTTTGCCTGTCTATTTAAGATTATACTTAAATCAATTATTCAAGAGAGAAAAGCATCTAAAGATCATTGCATCACGGTTGTCTTCCAATACGGTCAATTGGTAGAGGTGTTATAAAGTTAATAGGTTGTTTATTTTATATATGGTGGAAGTTTGATTTGAAACCCAGCATCTAGAGTTTAAAGAAGAAAATCACTCAAATTCCTGGCAGGCTGAATAATATTTCCCTAGATATATTTATTTCATAGTTTATTTTACATTCTACACATATTTTACTATACTAGGGTATTCTCATGCTCTTTTCCCTAAAATAGTCAAAGAGAAACAACCTAGATCACTTTTAAAGATTTAACACAAACAAATTCCATTGGCGGTTGAGTACGGATATCCATGGCTCTCTTTCTCTTAAAGAATATTAGTGGAGGAGGTAAATTTTATTGAGAGGTAAATTTAATAATTACTACACTTTTTCCGCACATATGGAGCTCAAATATAAATGCTTAAATCTTAGTTAGGATTGGTCAGAGTTACAAATAGTCGATGAACATGGTCATGGCCAAATAACAATATCAGATAGTCTCTACTGTTGCCAGATAGAAAATGAAATAATATACACTTAAAACCATTTGAAAAATGATAGAATTTTAATGAGTAAAATTATTACTCCACATAGGCAATTTTCATGCTACTTTGTCAGGGCAGAAAAATAAACGCTTATTGTTTTAAACTATTCGAAGCGATTATCAACAACCATAAAAAAATTACCATAACCATGCTCACACAAAATCAATTTACCAAATTACATAAGAAATTTATATCCTTTTATGAAAATAACACACAAAAGCTCACGACTTTCAATATTAGCAAAGTATTAAAACTATGTTACATCAATAATAAACTAAGCTGAAATTATATCTTTCAAATATAATTTCCATTAAATATTATCTTGACAACATTGTTTTAATTATATTATAGATACCTATACATCATCAAACTATTTACAAGATGGTTTTTATTTGATATAGATGCTCAATCAATTGCCTCTACGCTTTGGTGGCCAAAGTTTTCATCATGGGAGTATTTATTTAATTACCCAACATTTGACAATAGCTCTCAGCTTTATTAGTCATCCAAATTCTTCTCTTATGATCATCCCAATGTTCACTCGGTGGAAATGTATGGAATGCTCACATTATGGGTTAGCACGGTTATATGAATGCATACTAAATAAGGACACGCTCTTCACTCACAACCAGCCATGCAATCGTAATCTTCACATAATTAATTAAACTATTCTTAATTAATTTTGTAATTACATAGTTTACATCTATCACTTAAGGTAGAATTCTCTCTACTCAGAGAATTAGATGTTTTTACAACATAATTTTTTCTACGACAAGGTTTTACTAGAACAAACATTTAATTGTAAATCAAACTATGCTTTACACACATTTCAAAGAAGCTTACAATTAAAATTCCAAAATTACATTCAAATGCATGAGCATTTCTAACACAAAAAGAAGCAAACGAATAAGTAAGAATGGACCTCTTAAAATGAATTCGATGATGTCTTATGAAAGATACACCCTCAATCGTATGCTACAGCTAGATGATTTTCTTCGAAAGAACAAAAACTCAAAGGCAAACTTCACAATTAAAGAAAACTCATGCTTCTCATAGAAAATTAACTTCTATTTTATAAGATGAAGGTAAAAAAAATTTGACACATAGATCGGCTATGCACTTGAGGAGATAGTTGGGTGGCATAGTCACTGGTTGACTAGTAAAGAAGTAATATTTAATTTTTCCATTTCAAAGTTTACTCCTTTAATTTAATTTTATTTTACTTTTTTTTACTATTTATTATTATATAATTACTTAAATATTTATATATAATTCTTCTTATAATATAATTTTTAATAAATGTATAAAATATATATATTAAGTAAAATAATTAAACAAGCATACTCATAATAAAAAAATTATCAGGCAAACATATGCATCAATGGAGGTATCCATCAAACAGATGCAAAGTGCATTCAATAGTCAGCCATGTTTCTACATGAATTTTTTTTAGTGAGTTTCCATGTACTCACAATGGTGGTGCTTTAAAAGCATTGACATCATATCCCATATTACCTTATGTGGATAATCCTTAACCTTTCTACCTGAAGGTGGGTACCAAGATTCTACAAACTATTTGTTGAAGGATACACATCTACTCCTGCACTCACAGACTTATTAGCACTATCTCATTCCATAATTATTTACAAGCAAGTAGATAGCAAAATAGTGAGGATGTTACATTCTCCCCCTCTGAGATTAAATACAGCCTCTGTGTTTGTATCATCAAAACTTAAACATACATGCAACATCATATACATTCATCTAAAGGTAATATCTAAAACATGCATGTAAATCCAAATTTCGAATTCATATATACATATATCTTTCAATGTTTAGTCTTATATCAATTCTCAAATATATATGGAAATTATATTTTCATAATAGCCACATCTTCCCATGTGGATTTTTTGTCATAATAGTAGTCTCACTGGACCTTGTATTGTTCTATGTTTTGCTTTCTCAGTTGCTTTGATCGAAAACCAAGGATTTGAATAGGGCATACTTCAATGTATTGGGGGCATGATATCTGCAAGTGAGACACATTCCATACATGTGAAGGATCAGCCACATATTTTTTGAGTAGACACATGGAAAGTATAATGGATCTTAGACAAATTAGGTGGTAGGGCCAATTTATAGGCGATAGGAATGATTTTTTCAATGATTTTGAATGGTCCTATAAACCTAAGACTAAGTTTGGTGAACTTAATTAAGCTTTTGGATGGCTTAAGTTGCAATAATACTCTATCTCCCACAGAGAATTTCCTTGGCGTTATCTTAAGGTCTACATAGCTATTTTGTTGATCTGAGGCTTCTTTAAGCCTTTGACAAATTTCCTTTAACTACTCTTTAATTTGTTTCAGTGTCTAGATCGATCACTCTCTGATCCTTCAAATTATCCTATGATAAAGGTGTTCTACACCTTTTCCCATACAAAGCCTCGAATGGAGCTATGCCCAGCATAGCATGATAGTTATTATTGTACGTAAACTCAACCAAGAACAGATAGTCCTCCCATTTTCTTTATTGGTTTATGCAATATATTCTTAGCATGTCCTCTAGAACTTGATTAACTCTCTTGGTCTACCCATCATTATCAGGATGATAAGTCGTGCTAATATTGAGCTTTGTAACCTATGCTTGGTACAAATCTTGCTAGAATTTTGATGTAAATCTGGAATCTCTATCAAATATAATTATTTTGGGAAAACCATGTAACCAAACCACCTATCTGGTAAAATTTTGAGCAACAATAGGTGCATCATCTTACACATTACTCGATATAAAATGATCTACCTTAGTCAATTTTTCAACCACAAATAGAATAGCATCATGTATAAATCGAGTTTTAGGTAGGCCAACTATGAAATCCATGGAAATAACCTACCATTTTTGTGTAGGTATTTTAGAGGGATGCAACCATCCTACTAGATGTAGGTGCTCAACCTTAACTTTTTGGCACTCTAAGCATCTAACCATAAAATTTGTTATACATATTTTCATACCTGGACAATAGTAATCCTTTCTCAAATTATCACGCATTTTCACCCCTCCCAGATGTACAAAGTATGGAGCATAATGGGCTTCTTGAAGAATAGATTTCCTCATTTATTTATTTTTTGGAATGACTACTCGGTCTTCAAAATATAGTAGACCTTATTTAATTTTAAAATCCTTGTCCTTATCAGGTCCTTGCTCGACCTGAGCTCGATGTTGTAGATAAAATTCATCTATCTTTTGCAATTATTTTATCTGACTTCTCGGTCCAAATTGACACTGTATCATGGAAACTATATGCTTCCTTCCACTTAAAGCATCAGTAAGCTTTTTTTCTTCTCCATTAATGTACTCAATGTCAAAATAATCCGTAGTGATAAATTCCATCCATCGTCGTTACCTAGCATTCAACAATGGTTGAGTAAAGATATATTGAAGGCTTTGATGATCAATTTTAAGCTCAGATAGTTTTCCAAGAAAATAATGCTACCAAATTTTAAGAGCATGTACCATAGTAGCTAGTTCTAAGTTATGAGTAGCAAAAATTACTTTATGCTTTTGATTTTCATAGACTCGTAGGCAATTACTGCCTCTTCTTGCATCAAAATTCTTTCTAATTCTTCCATGGAGGCATTAGTGCAGACTTTAAACAAATTATTTAGGTCTAGTATTTTGATAATAGGTGTTGTAGTTAACTTCTCCTTAAGCACCCTAAAGTCCTCATCACATTGGGTAGTCCACTTAAATCTTTTCCTTTTCTCTGGATATTGGTTATAGGATGGGCGATTTTCGAGAATCCTTTTATAAATCATCTATAATATCTCACCATACCCATAAAACTTCTTACTTTAGTTACGTTAGTCAGATCGGGCCAAATTATTATAGCTTCAATCTTCTTTGGATCTACCACAACTTCCTCGACATAAATTACATGTCCAAAAACTACACCTAAGGAGTGTAGAACTCACACTTGGACAACTTTCCATATAGTTGATTTTGTCTACGAATTTGCAAAACTACTCTTATAAGTTTATCATGTTCCTCTTTGATCTTGGAGTAGATTATTATATCATCAAGAAATATCAAAATAAACTGATCTAACTGTTCCCTGAACATACTGTTCATTAAATTCGTAAATGTTGTAGGAGCATTTGTTAAACCAAAGGGTAGTATAGTAAACTCATAGTATATGTATCTGGTCTTAAAAGTAGTTGTGTGGGTATCATCTTCCCTAATTCTCAAATAGTGAAACCTTAACCTAATATAAATCTTTGAAAATATTGTAGCCCCTTTGAGTTAATCATTTTGTAATCGATGAATAACCTCAATGATCCGTCATTTTTATTTACAAATAGAATCGGTGCACCCCATGGAGACACTTTTGGTTTAATATGTCATTTTTCTAGCAAATCTTATAGTTGGGTCTTCAATTCTTGTAGTTCTATGGGGGTCATTTTATAGGGGTCTTGAGCAATTGGTGTTGCACCAAGTAACAATTCTATTGAGAATTCAAATTCTCTCTAGGGTGGTAAACCCAACAAGTCTTTTGGGAATACATCCCTAAACTCATTCATTATCGAATATTGTTGAAATAGACCTAAACTAGATTCAGTATCTTCCTTTTTATTCAATTTGACAACATATATATGAATTCCTTTCCTTAAGGCTCTCTTTACTTGCATAGCAGATATATAGTGTGGTTTGAGAAAGTCTCGACCACAGTGGATTCAGACTCATTGGTTGGTATCATCAGTATAATATACCCATATTTCTTCAAAATTTAGTAGAGCCTTATGTGCTCTAATCCATTATACACCCAAAACAATATCAAAGGCATGTAGGGGAGCTACATATAAATATCATCTAGTATAAATGCCATCTAGTCTTTCCCTAAGGTAAAGTTATTTGAGGATCAAATAAACATTAATTGATAGTATAGGTCTATCCTGACCCATATTTGACCTTCCACCCATTTGCCATATATGCAAGACTTGTCGGTATGTCTTTTATTATACTAACAGAAATAAAGCTATCGGTAAATCCACTATCAATTAAAACATAAACATCCTTATCAAATATCTTTCCTTTTAAAATAAACAGTGTAGCTTGACCAGTGAGTGCAAAATTACCTATTACTACATATATTTTATGCATGGCCTCCTCAGTTGCTTTCTTTCGGTTTGCTCTAAGTGGACATTGGCTAATGTAATGAGCTTCAATACATATATAAAATACTTTAAGGGGAGTCTTATCCTTTCCACCTTCTTCACTCCTGACTTGAGATGTGGATTCCCTTTCTGTATTCTATGTAGAGGAATTATAGTCATTTCTATAGTTATTTTTGTCTTGACGACCCTTGTTCTGAAATCTTACCCTATTTTTGTTGTCCTTTCTGTAATGATCTCCACCTTTGAACTTTTCCTACCTTTGATCTTTTTTGCTTCTTACCCCCCCTCTTCCCTTTTTCTTTTTATACTAATCCTTAGACCATTTTGCAAATCTAGTATATTTTTGCTTCTTCCCTCGCTCTCTCCCCTTTTTTTTTAATATTTAACAACACCCACGCTCTAGTATCTTTTTGCTTCTTAGCCTTATCTCTATCCCTTTTTATTTTCTAGTAGTAAACCTTTTTGTTCTTCTAGCTTGGCTCTTCAAATCGATTTGTGTCATAGGATTCTAACAAATCCTTTGGTTTCACCAGACTAACGAGAGACCCAATTCTTAGATGTAGCCCCATAAGAAATTTGTGTACCTTTAGTTCTTCTCTTCGATCATATTTAGGTATATATTTCAATAGTTGTACAAATATCTGACATTATTCTATGACAGTCATGTTCTCTTGATTTAACTTAATAAATTCTCTAAAATTTTCCACATAAAATTGTTGAGTCAAAAATCTATCTCTAAAATATTTTAGGAATGCATCCCAAGCAACGTTTGCTACCTCTACATGTTTGTCTTTCTCGTACGTTGTCCACCAATCCATTGCTAGTCTTGATAAGTGAGCCACTACCCATGTTGTCTTAGACTCAAATGAGAGGGGGTTAATAGCATAATACCCCTCAACTCTGCTTAACCAATTTTCCGCTACCTCTCCATCACCCTTACCATCAAACTTAGTGATGTCAATTTCTTTTAGATATTTCTTTAATTCATCACCAACTATTCTTCGAGTGGATCCTTCAAGCACATCTTTCTATCTCCTTTTTGGCTTCCTTTTGGATAAATTTTCAATTAATTTCTATTGTTGAACAATTAGTTCCCCATGTTGGGTCATTTGTGCCTTTTGCTGCTCCATTTGTTTAGTCAGCTGAACTCTTTGCATTTCCATGTGTTCCTTTTGTCGGTTCAACTGTTCTTGTGATTGAACCCTTTGTAGTTCCATATGCTCTCACTATTGATTCATCTGTTCTTGCAGAAGTTGGATCATTTTAGATAAATTATCCTCTTTGAGGGTTTATGTTGGCTATAGGTTCTTTGTCTTTTTGGATAATTCTATGAGGTGCTTCTACCCCAGCTACTCTTTTTAACTCTCTTACGAGTCTCCTTAGTCCCTTTCTTGAATCTTCAACATGTGCCTCTTACTGAGCCAAAGAAGTCTTTTTGGAAGAGCTCACCATTGCCTGGATGCAACAAGAGCTAAATCAATTAAAAGTTAAATATGGCCTAGAGTTTCATAACCTAGGCTCTGATACGAACTGTAACACCCTAGGTCTACTCACCTGGTTGTCTAAAAATACAAGTAAAAATTTTGCTCAAAATGTAGTAAGTTTTATTCACACCCAACAGTTTATTAGTACATAGGTATATGAATATTCGTTTCAAAGTTGTTGATCACTGTAGACAATTACTTAAGCATTCAAGACTGGCTAAATCTTGTAATTGGTGCTATTTTATGAACACATTCATCTCCCTTGGTAGAGGTCTATTTTTGTTAGAGTATCTTTTAAGTTCTACTAGGATATTCAATTCTATTTGAGTTATCACTCTTGTTGAGATTGATAAACTCATAGTTATGATTAGATTAGATCAGATCTATTAGGTTGTTGTAATCCAACGGCTCACTGGAGATCAACTTTGCTATTTATGCATAGTTGATCTCATGGAATAATTAATCAAGTATCATATTTTCTAACATGGTATCAGAGCGGGCTTTCCCTACCCTGTGAGCCTGAGGAGCTTTTCCTCATGGGAGGATTTCCCTCATGGAAATCCCTCCTCATCCTCAATTTTTTTATCGAGGGAGTATGCTCTCCATCTTTTTTATGGATCAAAAACTAGATGGTTAAAAATCTGGAGTTTGAGATTTTTTTTGTTTTTAAGTCTTATGTGGTTTTTTCAGTTTTATGGATGAAGCTTCAACATTCGCTGCTTGGATCATGGAGTGACGTGCATTGGAGCGATTTCCATTGTCGCAGTTTCATTCTCTACATCAGTCTATGAGAAGTTCTCGGGGAATTGTTTCTGCCCACCACTGTTGAAGGTTGCTTGGTGCAATGGTCCATGACAAGTTTTTTTAAGTGATCCCTTGATTTTTTGGCGCCATATTTTTTTGGCGGTTTTCATGGGATCTTCTGCGGGCCTGCTGAGGTTTCAAGCCACAAAAAGACCTTCTTTTGGCCAGATTTGGCTTTTTTTATTGGTGGCATCCCACAAAGATTCACTGGGTCTGCAACATTCATTGGTAGAGTCGTTCATAGGAGAATGTTCTAAGGCCTATAATGGAGGTGTAACTGTGGAGATGCGTGCTGTTGTATTTTGGCATTACTCACTTTGATACCCGCAGATCTGAACAACCAACTTGTTCATGAATATAATATGCAGAGACCTATGGATAGCACTTGTGACTTTTTTGGGAGTGCCGGACAAGGTATAAAGGAGGTAAATGGCCCCGGTGTTGATCTCAGACGTCCACCAGGTTGTATTGCGTGTCGTAGAAAAATATGAGATTGGCTGTGGAGAGCTTCATAATGGACTTTGAATGGAGTGCATTTTTTTTCTGATGGCGCTATGTAATCGGTGATTATGCGATGGCTGTGGAGGCATCCTTTTTGACCCTTGCACTGCAACCGATTTTTTTTTTTTGCCAACGAAACTAGTTTCAAAGTCCAGATGCAGTAAGGGAAAGAGAAGAAGGTTATTTTTTTTCTTCTTTGCCTGTCTGTGCATTTTTTCTGAAAAAGGGGGACTGTGAGTTTCTTCAGTCATCATTTTCTGATCTGGCCCTCACGCGATTGAGAGCAATGGTAGTTTGATGTAGCTGAACAACCGGAGGAATCGATCAAAATTAAAGTTGTTCATCGGCCACGGGAAGAGATATTAATGGCTAGCCTCATCACCTATTTAACTTTGGGAGCCATTACAATTACTGCATACCTGCCGAAAGATTGTCGCTAATAAAAGGCTAGAAGATCTGTCGTATTTTATTTATCAGTCGTGGCCGCATGGAGGGCTGAATTGGAGGGGCTAGTGAAGAACCACAGTTCGAGGGCACTATTTATGGAGTGGGATTTTAATTTTAATTTCACCTGTTCAAAATTTCCACAAGTATCATGGTGACAATCACGGACATATCCAGTTCAAGTTCTGTTCGTGTAGTGCAGTTGTGGTGGTGCGCTGTTGTGAGCGCTAATATTCAACAATCTATGTGTGACTGCGATACATGTTTCTGGACTAATATCAGATGAGCCCTAATTTTTTTTCTTCTCATCCCACTGGGATGCGTGCGGCTGAGGGCCCTCGTTTTTATCTGCATGCATAAGGGTAATTTGTAGGCATTTTGGCCCCCGTGATCGTAGGAATTGGCTGGTGCTCTCTTAGTGCAACCATGAGGCCACATTGCTATGGACAAAAATGATCGCAAGAGTTTGAAATGGTTCTTTCCTAAAGTGCCAGTTCTATTTCCCCGAGAAATCTGGGATGATTTAAGTCAGGTTTTCTGATGCGATATTCGGCGGACATTTATCGCTGATAGGGATTCGAGCATATTCACCGATGATTACCATTTGTGGAGAGATGATGATGAACCAGATATGCTGTTTTCTGCTATTTTTTCTTGTAAGGTGGAGTTTGTAAGCCCATTTGTTTTTCAAGTTAGTTTGCAATGCAGAGGATATGCTCGTTTGCATAAGTGTTGTGAATGTAATGGAGGTAAACACAATGGATGTCAAAAAATATCTATGCTTTCTAGTGGACGTGAACCAGAAAAAGCTATGTGTGAGATGTTTTGTATTGAACATTTCGTTGGTGCATTCTTCGAGTGGGCCCTATTCCGAGGCAGATTGCAATAATACAAGATGGTGTCATGATGAAGCGAGATACTTTTTGATAATATTTCCGTAATGAGAAATCAACCTCAGTCGTGGGACTGTAGGTGCAGCGAAAGAGTCTCCATACACGATCTGTCCGAGTTATTTTTTCTGGCTTCCAGAAGATTCTGACGTTTTGCAGTGCCTGAGACCACCGTTGTCGTATTGGAAGTTTCCACTGACAAAACTCATCGACAGAGAAACATGTGGATATATTTGTGTTGAACGGAGCAAAGGTTGAGACTACTAGATCTGGACAACTGAAGCTTTCTCATGGATCATATTACAGGAAGAAGTTGTGGTTGTTAACCGATCCAGAGCCGGCGCTCAAGGAGAACCATTTTATTGGCTATGATTGCAAGTATTTTTCCAGCAATATGTAGCAGGTGTCATCGTACACACGTGGAGCAGAACCGCCGCACATTTTATTTTCAACTTCTACAAATGCACTACGATTATTCATTTTTGCTGTCGCTATGTTCTAATGCCGCAGCCTGACGCAGTTTCAACCGAACAGGACCCAATAAAAATTTTAAATTTTGCTTGCAAGTGACTTTCTTCTTCCTCCATTGCACTTAATTTTTCCTCTAGTTTGGAGAAGAACTCTTTATGCTTCTCAGCTCGTTTATTACATCTAAAGCTGAAACCAGGCTTAGCAGCAACAGTACCAGGCTTGCCCTTGGCTTCACTGGTTTTTTTTACAGTTTGCATTTTTTCACACTGTGGAGGGTTTGATGAGAAATGCAGTGTATTTACTAATAACTGGTCCTACTTTTAAAAGTGGAGCACTTCTTGCAGCAGTGCACCTTGATGATTTAGTATCTTTGCATTGGTAGGTTGCACTCCTGTAGAATCCCTTTTGTCAGTTGCTAGGACAAATGGTTGAGCAACAATACACTTTGTTTTTGTAATTCCAAGTTTTACTGGTTGGTCAACTGAACCAGCTGAAGGTGACATTGTATCTTTCACAACCGCAACCTGAGACTTTTCTCCCATATTTCCTTTTGAACTCAACTGTGTTGCCTTTTAAAAGGTAAAAGGATTGGGAGTAATTTTTGGGTGAAGTGAATATGATGGTACCAAGGAGATGACCTGTGCGCAGCAGCAACAATTTGACATGCTAGAAACAGCAACGTCATCCTTCCGCCGAATCCCAAATATCTGCTGCAATTGGAGGCGGCGGATTTGTTAAAGCAACCAATGCAAGTGGGGCAGAGCGACTGATTAAGAGGACCCAAGATTGAAGATGTGTGCAGTGGAGCTGATTTCATTTTGAGAGCAGAGACTGTAAAAATATGCGTTGTGTGTTCTTTGTCCATTATATCGTGCTTTGTATAATTTTGTTGTGCACCAATATGGTAGGAGCAACCACTTTAACATGGTAATATGGGTAATATTTTAATATCCCAAAATTACAAATGGGTGGGCCCATTTTATTTAAATAATTGTAAAGGGGTTTTTTAGCATATATAATTTTTTCAGAATATTTTTTGTTCATATATTTTTAGTTTCGGTTCCTTCACAAACAGCAAGGCCGCAATTGACAGCAAACACGTTTTTTTTCAATTTAATATTGTGGGGCACCAGTGGCAAATCTGTAGATGCCCAGGAGCGCCTCGCTGAAGGTCAAATCCGAGGATGACAAGGAAAGAACGGATAAGCTAGAGTGATATTTTTGGGAGGGCATTTGAAGGAAGCAGCATGGATATTAGATGTTTTAGACATCATGATGATGAGAGTGATTGTCAAGCTCGTAACTCGTGTCAGAGATGTTGGGATATCATTTGTAGCAGACCATGATGATGAGAGTGATTGTCAAGCTCGTAACTCGTGTCAGAGATGTTGGGATATCATTTGTAGCAGACCATCTGAGCTAAAGGATCTGCGATCGATATTTTCTGTGGTGGTCATCGAAACTAAGCTTTCAGTCGTGAATCTTTTAAATTTTTACCGGTGTTGAATTTGCCATAAATGTTTTGCTTGTAGAATTGTCTCGTCTGATAAGCCAGAAAACCCGCCACCACACAGCCCAACGTCCGGTGGCAAATTCTATTGCTACCAGTTTTTTTTTTTTGCATATTATTGGTGGTTAAAATCTTTGTGGAAGAATGATTTCATTACTCAGTTCGTGTGATATTGATGTTTGTGGACAGTGCGGCGTATACTTGGATTGGTATCTCCTGTTTTGACGTGGCTTCAGTCCAATGGTTCAGAACTTGACGTCGCTCACTATAGCTGCATCTCTCACAAATTTTTTAAGAGTGTGATCTAATCCGAGCGTGCATTTGGATTGAATCATGGAGGCAGTTCCATCAGTTTCTACTGGGTTGCTTCCACTGCAGCCATGATCCCATGACTATTGGTGGCAACCCTTCACCGTTTAGGGAAGGGCATTATTTTTAATAATGCAGGACAACTCTGATCGAGAACGAGGAAGAAGAGGTTGCACTCACTCTTAGCAGCATTTTTTTTACTGCATTCTTTTTCAATATCCCACCATATGGGGACCCCATAATAGGTTTCATTTAAAATAATGGGGACTCCATATTAGATTTTGGAGGTTATATATATATATATATATATATATATATATATATATATATATATAATATATATAATATAATATAATATAATATGTGTGGCCACTTAAATTTAAAGGTTATTCTCATGTATTTTTTCTTGTGATAAAAATTTTAAAACCTTACTTTATTGGTGCCAGGAATATTCTCTTGTGAGGGAACGAAAAAAGATTGTTTTTCTGCAATGGACTTTTTTGACATCCGATTATAAAGGTGTTTATAGTCATCGAAAAGGTTTTTCCGAGATGGACACATTTGTGGTATCTATTTTCTATTATGAGGCATTTTAACTTGTGTTTTTTTAGCCTCAAAAATATTGTATCATGGAGTGCATTCTCGGTTGAACCCGATACTCCCAGCATTGGTGTCCTTGTTTTGTTGTTTGTCCATTTTTTTTGGACCTTGTTAATCAGCCCATTGTGTCCATATAGGTGGTAACCACATACTCATCCTTGTGGAGTCGATTTGGACTTCCCTTGCGATTCTTGTGGTTCTTTCCACACTATCTTCACACTTTTTTTGAGACACATTGGTTTCGAGAGGTTTTTTTAGTGACCTTTTTCATGGTTCACAACCTTCATCTGTGTCACAAGCACCAGTCTAGAAGTATGATTTCATTCATTTCGGTGACGAGTCTCTACTTTTTTGAGACATCTAATGGATCCTTTGTAGGCTTCTTGATGGAAGTTGTCCTAGGGGGGTTGAAGAGGACATCTTCCTTCCTCTCCATCCTCCATGCACATCTTCCTTCTTCTTCTTCTTCTATTCTAGCAGGTGGTTTTCTCCCTTGGGGTTTTTCATCATTCCCTTATTTTGTTGTTTGTCCACGAGATTTGGACCTTATTTCAGCCCATTGTGCTCATATAGGTGGAAACCACATACTCATGCTTGTGGAGTCATTTTGGACTACCCTTGCAATTTTTGTGGTTCTTTCTCCATCCTATCTTCACACTCCTTTTTGTGAGACACTTTGGTTTAAGGGAGTTTTCTTTAGTGATATTTCTTATTTTTGATCACATATTGTACATGAGTACCTTATCAGGCCTTGCTTGTCAGGACTCATTTTTGTGGCTATACCATCTCTATTGTACATGAGTACCTTATCAGGCCTTGTTTTTTAGACTCATTTTTTGTGGGTATGCCACATCTTGTTTATTACTTTTTTCACTTACATCTAGTATCACTTAAGGAGGGGTTTTAGAGTATCTTTTAAGTTCTATTAGGATATTTAATTTTGTTTGAGTTGTCACTCTTTTTGAGATTTATAAACTCCTAGTTATGATTAGATCAGATCTATTAGGTTGTTGTAATCCAACAGCTCACTGGAGATCTTTTTTGTTATTTATGCATAGCTGATCTCATGGAATAATCAATCAAGTATCACATTTTCTAACAATGTTCACAGTATGGGGTTGTCCTTCTAGGGCCCATAACACCTAAAAGTGTGGATGCAAAGTTCTCCACCCATAGCATGATGTGTTTTGGGTTTCCTTTCCCCAAAATTTTGCTCAAGGTACATATATTTTTAATTATCTCCTCCATACTACAATCTAGTATTTAGTACGCCTAGTACCTAGTTGAATATCCACCTTCTCTAGATTCAGCTAGGACCCACCATCTCTCTAGATCAGGACCAAGTATCATAAGCTATGCTGTGAATGATGAAGTGTTGTACCATTCTAACACTCACTGGACCTTTTAGCTTTAGGTTTAAGCTAATCCTGAACCCTTTGGTAGTCTACTAATGATTCCTCATTCGAGAATAGAATGTGGGATAGCCTCACATACTACTCGCTTATCATTATAGAGAGAATATCCAATACCATCCCTCGTTACTTATTCACGGTAATAGGACCTCCTCATCCCGAGCAGGATTATAGAAAAATAACTAAAATTGAAACCACAAAATTTACCCTTTTATGCAAATATTGATGTTGGGTGGATGCACATCTATCTTGATGCAACATCATAGTAGTCTTTGTTACCCATCCTTCCTGATGGTATAAATAATTTTACTTAGATCAAAGTAGTCTTTTCTTTCCAATCCTTCTTGACAGATCAAATTAGGTTTGAAGGGTTTAACTTAGGTTTGAATTTTGGCAAGTTAAAAAAAACCAAAATGTACATAGAGAGTTTAGCCATTGTATGATCTTTAAGGAATAAAAATTCTATTTACTATTCGCTTTTTCACTATTACATCATTATATTTCATGATAGGAATTTATACCAAAATATAATAATATTGAATTCAAAACATCTTAAGCATCTCAATTATAAAATAGGATAATCTAAAAACTATCAAATAAATCAATATACACTTGACTTATTAGTAGTTGGTATATTCAATACCGTAAATATCCATATCATAACAACCATTTATGGATCAAATAATTAAACATTAGTCAAACCTCTTTGAAAAAACCTCATAATAGATGATAATACCATTCTAAAGAATATAAATAACTTTAACCCTTAAACAAGTACTTCTTATAAGTTGTGGTTTAACTTATTAAACTATTTCTACTTAACCTAAAATATAATCCATAAATTATGCTTTAATTTTTATAAACTTAGTACAATCAAAACGAATAGCTACTCTATACTATAAAGTTATTCAATTAAGGAACCATTGAAATAATCAAAGATCCCTTTGCAAATTTTAAAACTTCACTAAATATTAAACAATGGAAAACATCTAATAAGCTAAAAAATAAACCTCACCTTATAAAATAAAACTATAAGAGTTTATACCATTTGATACATAACCAGTTTTGCTGAATTTAACTTCATGGTTGGTAGATATCTTAATATAAATCAATTACAATATATTAAAATAAATGAAGTTTAATTAGCTCTAAGTTTTTATCCTCTAGAGAAGGATTATCTAGCCAAACACAAAGTTCAAAACCTCAAACACTCAACATGACTAACAAAACATCTATGTGGTTTTAAATTATAAATTCCACCATTCCAATGATCCTATCGGCATAACAAACCTTCAAAAGTTTTAAGACAAGAAAATGTATTTACTAATATTTTTTTTGGTTGTCCAAGAATGTTTACCATGGTCACTATTATTTTAAAGAAACACAAACTGTTCACCAAACTATATTTATATTGTATTTTCCTTGGCTTGATTTCTATGTGACATCATGATTATTAAACAAAAGTTTTGACAAATTTATAATTGGTTAAATACAATTTAGGTAGCTACATCCTATGTAACCTACGAGAGATGATGTTTTTTCCTGTCTATTTAAGATTATACCTAATCAATTATTCAAGAGAGAAAAGCGTCTAAAGATCATTGCACCATGGTTTTCTTCCAATATGTTCGACTGGCAAAGGTTTTATAAAGTTAACTTATTGTTTAATTTATATATGGTGGAAGTTTGATTTGAAACCTAGAATCTAGAGTTTTGAGAAGATAACCACTCTAAAATTCTCGACAGGCTAAATAACATTTCCCTAGATATATTTCTTTTATATTTTATTCTACATTCTACACATATGTTACTATACTAGGGTCCTCTCATGGCAGGTCTAATAGCTACTTGTTTCCCTAAAATAGTTGAAGAGAAACTACCTAGATAAATTTTAAATATTTAACACAAACGAATTCCATTGGTGGATAAGTATGGCTATCCATGGCTCTCTTTCTCTTAAACAATATTAGTTTTGGAGCTAAATTCTATTGAGAGGTAAATTGAATAACTACTGCACTTTTTTTGAACATACTGAGCTCAGAGATAAATGCTTAAATCTTAGTTATGCTCGGTCAGTGTTATGAATAGCCATCGAACATGGTCATGGCCAGACAACAATATCAGATAGTCTCTACTATCATCAAATATAAAATGAAATAGTACACACTTAAAACCATTTGAAGCTAGTATTTGAATGATAGAATTTCAATGAGTAAAAGGGTGTCATTTAAGTTTAATTATTACTCCACATAGGCAATTTTCATGCTACTTTGTCATTGCAAAAAAATAAAAGCTTATTGTTTTAAACTATTCAGAGCGACTATCAGCAACCATAAAAAAAAATTACCATAACCATACTCACACAAAACCATTTACAAAATTACATAATAAATTTATATCCTTTTAAGAAAATAACACACAAAAGCTCATGATTTTCAATATTAACAAAGTATTAAAACTATGTTACAACGATAATGAGATGAGTTGAAACTATGTCTTTCAAATATAATTTCCATTAAAGATTATCTTGACAAGACTATTTCAATTGTATTCTATATACCTATACAACATCAAACGATTTACTATATGGTTTTTATTTGATATAGATGCTCAATCAATTGCCTCTACACTTCGTTGGCTAGAGTTTTCATCATGAGAGTATTTATTTAATCAACCAATATTTTATAGGAGCTCTAAGCTTTATTAGTCATTCAAATTCTTCCCTTATGGTCATTCCTGGCATTCACTCGACGAAAAGGTATGGAATGCTCATATTATGGGTCAACACGATTATATGGATACTGACTAAATAAGGATAAGCTCTTCACTCACAACCAGTCATGCAATCCCAATATTCACATAAGTAATTAAACTATTCTTAATTAATTTTATAACTACGTAGTTTATATCTATCACTAAGGCAGAATTCTCTCTACTTAGAGAATTAGATGTTTTTACAACATAAATTGTTCTATGACAAGGTTTTACCAAAATAAACATTTACTTGTAAATCAAAACTATGCTTTATACATATTTCAAAGAAGCATACAGTCAACATTCCAAACTTACATTTAGATGCATGAGTATTTCTCACACAAACAGAAGCAAATGAATAAGTAAGAATGGACCTCTTAAAAGAAATCTGATGACATATTATGAAAGATACACCCTCAATCATATGCTACAACCAAATTATTTCCTCTGAACGAACAAAAACTCAAAGGCAAACTTCACAATTCAATAAAACCCATGCTTCTCATAGCAAATCACCTCTCTTGTATAAGACAAAGGTAAACATAATTTTTGACACATAGATCGGCTATGTGCTTGAGAAGATAGTTGGGTGGCATAGTCACTGACTAGTAAAGACGTAATATTTAATTTTTCCATTTCAAAGTTTATTCCTTTAATTTTATTTTATTTTACTATTTATTATTATATAGTTTCTTAAATATTTTTATATATATATATATATATATTCCCTTATAATATAATTTTTAATAAATGTATATATATATAAATTTAGTAAAACAATTAAACAAGTATACTCACAATAACAAATTTATCAGGTAAATATATGCATCAATGAAGGTATCCATAAAACAGATGCAAAGTGCATTTGATAGTCAGTCATGTTTCTACATAAATTTATTTCAGTGAGCTTCCATGTACTCACAACCATGGTGCTTTAAAAGCACTGACATCATATCCCACCTTACCTTATGCGGATAATCCTTAACCTTTTTGCCTGAAGGTGGGTACCAGGATTATGTGAACTATTGTTGAAGGATACACACCTACTCTTGCACTCATAAAACTTATTAGCAGTATCTCATTCCACAAATATTTACAAGCAGATAGACAACAGAATAGTGGGGATGTTACAATATCTCTTACACTAGTTGACACTAGACTTGCAAACACATTCTTTCTCTCCCTATCTCCACTGTAGCTTCTATCCTCCTCTTGTTTTTCTATCACAACTCCTCCTTCACTTAGATGTTTCTCCACTAAATATCCTCCACTTAGTCACCTCTCCACCATAGGTCTTCACTCAGATGCTTCTCCAACAGAACTCCTCCACTTTGTTGCTTCTCCATTAAATCTCCTCCTTCATTCCACCATGCTTCTTCCTCAATCACTATTTTTCATAGTCCAAAATATCTCTTCTCCAATATAGTAGATTCCTTCAAATCTAGAATTCAACACTTGTTGTTTTCCTCACCTAATCTCTTCTTCTCCATCCATAACATAATAGCTAAAATACCATTATTAGAAAATTATCAATATTATCATACATGATATAATCATATGATCTTATCATAACATACATACATCAATGAATATCAAAATTATAATAAAATTTATTGGAAATACATCTACTAAAAAGCTTGCATAAATGTAATTCTTCTTTGATACATATTACATGGCTTTTTATTCAATAAATAGATACATGAGACTCTTCATATTACATGACTCTTGGTCTTTGCTCTCCTCAAACTCATAAAATATCCAACCTTTCATATTTCCCTCTTACATAATAAATCTCACATATTAAATTAAGACACAGTTTCTCACAATTGTGCTCATAACTCCCTACTTCTACACTTGACACTTCATACTCATGACTCACACTTAAACATAAGACACCTCACACTCATTACTCCACATTTGATAAAATGACACATATTCAAACTTAATAACTTGATACATACTATTAACTCAAATATCAAACTCAAACCCTAATCTGAATATTTAGAAAGAGGACCAAATAATGTAATACCTCCAAAAAATACCAGAAGTGTTATGAAAGATAATGGTCATGGCCTATACTCTAATTTTTCACTAATTATAGGTTCACCACCTTCTAACTTGTAATTCTATAAAGAAAAGGCTATTCTATATTGAACACAAAGCAAAGATGAAAATTGGTGCACAAGGCCAAAAATGTTGCATAAGGTCAAAAATGCTAGATAGGGTCAAAAACACTATAAAGGGGTAAAAATGTTATATAGGGGTTAAAAATACTACCAAGAGTCAAAACTCTTCAGAGTAAAAAATATTGCAAAGGGATCAAAATGCTACAAAGGGTCAAAAATACTACAAAGGGTCAAAAATGTTGCATAATATTCAAAATGCTACAATGGGTCAAAAATATTGCATAGGATCAAAAACAATGCACAGGGGTCAAAAACACTGCAAGGGGTCAAAAACATTACATAGGGGTCAAAAATGTTACAAAGGGTCAAAAAAGTTGTCAAGGGCAATATTGTTTTTTCAAGTTTTGAGTCATCAAACCTCAACTAAATATGGTTGTGTTTACACTCATTGAAAAGATCTTTTTGGAATATTTCCAATAGTACTAAACAGATGAATTTTATTATGGTTTGGTATTATTTTAGAGGATCCAAATATGATCATGTTATCTACTCTTGCACCTACAAAAATAAAGAAACCTTTGAACATAAACTAAAAAGTATTTGAGTTAGCATGGAGTTGTTTCTCTAATATCTCCAAGAACATTATTAGTTTTTGGTAGAGGGATCAAACCTATATTGCCTTTATGGTTGATAAATAAAATGATGGATAAAGTTCCCAAAAGATCGAATGCATGCAAATAAAAAAATGTTGATATTGAAGTATCAAGTTTAGAAGTAGGTAATTATGAGCAATCATGAGAGACTTTGTCTTAATGTAATATGTGAAATTGAAGCTAAATTATATTTTAGCCAATAGCATTTAAGCCATGTGAACATAGAAGACCAGAGAATAATTTTAGAGAATAATTGTTTAAAGGTAGGGATAAAATTTCAGTCTAAAGGCAAAGGCAAAATTTAGGTGAAGAGTTATCTAAAGGTAAAGAATAAAAGCTTGATAAGATGAGCAATCAATTTTAAGCTTAAAGGAAGATAAATAAACAACAAGAACAATATTTATCTAATGCATGCAAAAGGAGTAAGAAATTTGGCTAGATCAAAACTAAGAGTCATCATATGCATCACTTAAGCAATTGAATCTAAACAAGAAATCATCAGTGGTACGTAAGAAACAAGATTAAACCTAAAATGAAAATAGTGCACTGGATTAGAAGCTAAAATAGCAAAGATGGAAATAGAGTGCAAGCTAAAGAAACAAGGAATGTGAAGTTAAACTCAAAAACATAGTAACGTGATCATAAAGTGAAATAAATTTTAATAGTAGAAAAGCTTTGGCAAAGCTCTTTTAGCAAAATTGATAAGCAATGAAGATTAATTTCTCTCATAGATTTTGAAAGATACTAACTATTCATTTGATCAAGATATAGAAATACAACAAATTGAAGAAATAAACAAGAGAATAGAGGAAGCATAAGTCTTAGGATCACATGAAGATGAAGACCTTGATTGAAGACTAAAGTCTTCAGTAACCAAATAATGTAATACAATGAGGTGTTGGAGAATATTATATTATTTGGCACATGCTAATGTACCTTCATGGTATGCCTTGTAAATATTAGACTAGGGTCAAGTCTTAGATTAAAGTGTGAGTAAATATTTTATGTAATGTAATAATGTGTAGGAAATGCATAAGTCTCATGTGATAAAGTGTGAGTAAATATTTTATGTAATGTAATAATGTGCAAGAAATGTAATAAAGTGTTATGTGTGTATATGTACACAAGTGTCTTATATATAAGTGTGCACAAGTGTCTTTAGATTAAAGTGTGTAATGTGAAGAGTCATGTCCAAGTGTGCATACAAGATAGAGTCGTGTGTATGCAAGTTTCAAATAGAGAAGCCAAGAGTCAAGATACTTGGCATACATAAAGTAAGAGTCAAGCATATAGAGATTCATCCTACTATGGTTATATATTACTCCATAGAGGATATAGCGAGTATCACCTACATCACCTAAATTGTCTACATAGTGAGCATAGAAAGCATTGTCATTGTATGAGAGTTTTGTAATACATTTGTAAGAATATGAGTAATAAAATTTACATACATTTGAGAAACTAAAACTGTAAGTTGTGCTACATGCTTTGTGCATGTATAATTCAGGATATTACATTCATATTGTTGTGTATTTATGAATATTTGATTTATTATAAGCCTTAATTTACATATTAGTTGGCTCATATTATTCTATTTACATCAATATATTTGATCCTATGAGATTCATATTAATATTAAGACTTCAAAAGCTATCATATTCTAGAAAAATGTAGGAATAATTTTTAAAACTTAAATAAAAAACAATTAGCCAATGGGTACTTAGTTCAATGGTAGGATAAATAGTTAATGTAGCCCACACCAAGGTTCAAATCTCAGTGCACAAATTAACTCAATGAGACTAAGTTAATGTAAAAGGGAAAGGGAAACCCTTTCAAAATCCTACTTTTAATAAATAATAATAATAATAAATCAAAAGCTTTAGTCATTTTAAACAATTCAAGCAATTAGTGAAAACAAAAATAGGAAAATCAATCAAGAATCTTTGCTCAAATAGAGGTGGTGAATTTCTATCAAAAGAATTTGAATAGTTTCTAAGATTAAATGGTATAAAAAGATAACTCACTATAGCTTATTCACCTTAACAAAATGGTATAGTAGAAATAAGGAATCATTCCATTATAAAAATGACACATTGCATGCTAAAAGAAGCACATCTTGATTGGAAATATTGGGTAAAAGTTGTTAAAACTTCAGTATACATATAAAATCGATCACCCACAAGAATACTTTAAAATATTGCTCCTAAAGGTGCATGATTAGGATGAAAACCTTTAGTAGAACATCTAATAATTTTTGGATGTAAGGCATATGTGCATGTTCCAAAGAAAAAAAGGACAAAATTAGATGATAAAACCATATGTGGGATATTTCTTGGTTATGATGATGATTCAACAAGATATAGAATAATTGATCCAATCACAAAGAAAATGCATGTAAGAAGAGATGTGGTTTTTGATGAAGGAAACAAAAATATTATTAAAAATACAAAGGTCAATACAAGGTCTATTCTATATATTTTTTTAGATAAAAATATATTCAAGTGAAGAATATGAATTAGATATATTTAATGAGCCAACTAAATACTCATAATTCATAATGTCACCACAAAGAAAAGAAGCAAAATGGTACATAAATACACTTAAGAATTCAAAGCTAGAACAAATACCAGATCTTACCATTGTAAGACCTCAAACTCAAAATATGACAAGAAAAAATATGGGATTAATGAGTTTACTAGTATAAACTACAACTACACAAGCTTCCATAAGACAACCAAAATGGAAAACAACGATGGAATCAGAATATGCAATATTAATGAAGAATAAAACATGGGATCTAGTTGATCTACCATAAGGAAAGAAAACAATAGGATGTAAATGGGTCTATAAGATAAAATATAAAGTAGATGGTTCTCTTGACAAATACAAGGTATGATTAGTTGCAAAGGGTTATACTCAAAAAAAAGGAATTGACTATGACAAAAAAATTTCACCTATAGCAAGAATGACTACTATTAGAATAATTTATGCATTAGAAACTCAACTTGGATGGAAACTTAATTAGATGGATGTTAAGAGCACATTTCTTAATGGTAATCTTGAATAAGAGGTATATATGACTTAGCCAAAAGGTTTTGTTATCAAAGGACAAGAACAGAAGGTCTATAAATTAAAAAAATCGTTATATGAATTTAAACAAGCATCTAGAGCATGGTATATTAAGATTAATGATCATCTGCTATGGCACAATTTCAAAAGAAGTGCATCAGATTCAAATATTTATACAAAAAAGAGTATAATTCTTGTAGTGTATGTATAGTAATCATAGGAAGCTCAAAGACTCATATGACGTTAGAAAATATCTAGAGGACTTTGACATGTTAGATCTAGGACTGCTACACTATTGTCTTGGTTTAGAAATTTGTCAAAGAGACAATCGTATCGCAATAACAAAGATAAAGTATGTAAAATCATTACTTGAAAAATATATAAAGACAAATTGTAAATCTAAAGACACTCTTATGGATCAAAGATTGCAATTATCAAGATATGATAAGACATCACTAGTTTCTGCTACTATGTATTGACAACTAATTAAAAGTCTTTTGTATTTGACCCTTACCAAACCTGATATTGTTTTTTTGTAAATTATCTCTCTAGGTTTATACAATAACCTAGAGAAAGTTATTGTAAATCTACAAAGAGGATGTTGTAATATATTAGAAAAACTATAAAATATGGTTAACATACAAAATAAATGATAACATTTACTTACAAGGATATTCAGATTCTAACTATGTCGGATCTATATATGACAAAAAATCAACATTAGGATATGTATTCTATCTTGGGTTAGGACCTATTTATAGTATAGTAAGAAACAACATGCAATGACCCTTTCATCAATAGAAGCATAATATTGTGAAGAAAGAGATGCAATATGTGAAGCACTTTAGTTATAGTACATTTTTTAGACAATACTAAATCGTGATAATTAATGAGTTGTCAAATTAATAAAAAATCTTGTGATTAATAAAAGAACAAAACATATTGAAGCTCAATGTCACTTTATTAGAGATCATGTTCAAGATCATCATATTTAGATAAAACATGTTCCTACTAAAGAACAAATTGTAAATATTTTTACAAAAGCTCTTGGACAAAATAAGTACAAGATATTTCAGAGCCATCTATGTACATCAAAAGATCTTTATACCAAATAATGTAATATGGGGGGTGTTAGAGATATTACATCATTTGGTAGCATGTGGTACATTTCACATTTGTAAATATTAGATCAGAAATAATAGGAAAGGATGCATCTCTCGTATGTTTGAAGAGAGCAATAGTTGAGCATTGAAAATTCATCTTGTAAGATTATCTTATGGAGACAAAGCTCCATATATTGTATCAAAAAAATTGTAATAGAGATCTTGTATATTTGATCAATAATATTGTGATTTTTATTATTGAAATATTGTTATTATTTCATGAATATGTTTTGTATGCTTCAATATTATGATTTATATTAGAT
Organism: Wollemia nobilis; assembly: GCA_028583015.1. Taxonomy (NCBI): domain Eukaryota; kingdom Viridiplantae; phylum Streptophyta; class Pinopsida; order Araucariales; family Araucariaceae; genus Wollemia; species Wollemia nobilis. Next base: position 4,955,249 of record JAQPPZ010000049.1, read on the forward strand.
CTTAGAAAGTGGATCTATGATTTAATTTAGCCAAAAAGCCAATAGGCTGGAAAGAACATCAATCAACACAGCCAAATATGGAGGAACAAGAACAATGTTGGAAGAGAATTCATGCACACTTGAGAAAGTCAAAAGCATGCCAATATGAGGACATGAAATTGAAGATGTGACGAAGTCAAGAATGCACCAACAAGCAAAAGGAGAATCAAAGACATTGGAACAAAACAAATACAAAGAAGAGCGGGAGAAAGAGTTAAATAATGGTTGAAAACAACGATTATGTGAGAAAATTCACAATCTTGACACTTAAAAACAATAGGTTGAGAGTTGTAGTATGGGCAAAACGCAAATTGGTGACAGTCAAACTGCTCAAGCCAATGGTATTTTTGGAAGGTGAAACACACAAAGATGTTAGACACAAAAGATAAGGAGGTATGGCGCCCTAAGGAAGAAGCAAGCTAAGGTACATGTTTTTAGTTTGTTACAAAATATTTTCAAACGATAGCATATTTGTTTTTTTATATATATTAAAGAAGCATTTATAAAGTGAAACAAGGGAAATATGAAAGGAAAAATGTTATTGTGAGAAAATATTATTAAAGGAGTTATAAGAAAAAAAAATTAATATATTTGAAGACGAAGATTAAATTAAAGTGAAAAGAGAATTGAAATGAAGGGATTCATAAGAAGAGATTAATTATTGAAGGAAAATAATATTGAAAAATAAATATTGAAAGATTATGAATTATTAAAAAAGATGAAAAATTATTGATTGAAGAGATTATTATACTTGAAGGAATATTAAATTGAAGAAAGAAGTAGAATATTGAAGATCAAATAAAATATTGAAAAAAGATATTATGTATGAAATATTACTGAATTAAAATTTGAAGAAGAATAAATATTCATTATTAAGAAGAAGAATATTAAAACTGGTTGAACAAAAGAAGAGAAGAAATATTTGAAAGAAGAATATAAGAAAGATTATTTGAAAGGAAATATTGTTTTAAAGATTTAAGAAATATATTAAAATTAGAAATAAAAGGATTTCTACAAAGAATTTAAAATATTTCTGAAGAAAAGAATAATTTGAAGAAAACATATTATGTGAAATTGAAGAAAATAGAATTATATTGAAGAAAAGAAAAGAAGAATTATTGAAGAAAGAAAAATATATAATATTAAATTTGGGGTAATAATAAATTCTACAATAGAGTAAATTAATTGGAAATTAAAATTGAAGAAAAAATGTGTAAGCAAAATGATTACAGAACTATTTGAAGGTATTGAAATTTTTGAAGATTGATCAAAAGCAAAAACTAATTACTTAAAGAAACACACCATGACAATTACAAAAAGAAAGCAAATAAAAAGGAAAACAAACATTTGGTATGCATCACTAGAGGATAGTATAATTAAATAAAAGCCTTCAAAAAATCTTCTCAAGAAACTATTGAAGATGAAAAATATGGGTCAGTAGAATTAATGGGACATTTACAATCCATTCACAAAGAAGCTAAAAATAGAGTTTTTTTAATACTTCAACATTGCATACATGGTCTTCTCAAGGATGTTAATGATTGTTATGAAAATCACATTGCAATACCTGTTAGTATATGGAAAATAGTATACAAGGCAATAGTTACTCTAAATGTTCTTAAGATAAAAAGACAAGGAAATATTGAAGAATTGAAGAACAAGCCTATGATGAAAGATGCATGTTGTGACACTATTAATATTTATCAAAAGGAAAATGAGAATTGTGATTTAAAGCCCATAAAGACCCATACAAAATATAAGGAAATAGAAAAATGGAAATAGCATTCACAATATGAACGGGTTCAAGCATTGTAGTAGATATCGACACAAAGCAAAAAAAATGTGGGGATCTTCATCATTGTAAAATTTGTGGAGGTAATAATCATTCTCAAAGATATTGTTGGCACAAAGGGAATAATAATAAGAATATAAATCATGGATGAAAAAAATGTAAAAGGTGTATTGCCAATAGCACTAGATGCACTTCTTCAAAAAATCATTTCCAAGGTAATTCTAGAAGTGGTTAGAGTCACTACCGGTACAAAAAATAGAGCAAAAAGATCAAAATCAAAGTGAAATACTAGGAGCATATAAAGGCAAAGGACCTTCATACAAAATAATGTAATAAGTGGGGGTGTTGGAAGTATTACATTATTTGGTACCTTGCAATATTAATGCAAGGACCATGTAAATAGTTTAGTCTAGAGTGTGAGTTTAATATTTGAGGATATAGTATGTGTCATGTAAATAAGTGTGAGTTATGTAAGTGAGGTGTCATGTTAGTAAGTGTGAGTTATGTGTCATGTTAATAAGTGTGGAGTTGTGTCATTTAGTATGTGCAATCATGAGAGTCTTTGTCCTCATGTGGATATGTGAAGAGTTAGATCTCCTATGAGTGTGAGGAGATGAAAGGTTTATGTAAGTGTAAAGGTCAAGAGTCTTGTGAATATGAAGAGTCTTATGTATGTATATATTGAAGACAAAGCTTTGTAATAAACGATAGAATAAGCCTTGCATTACATTGTAGTGCACTACTTAAGTAGATATATTTATCAATAATATAATATGTGAATTTGTTCATTATGAGAATATTTTATATTGGGATTATGTTGAAATGTTGTTAAACTGCTAACACATTGGAGGATTTCAAGTTTACATATGTAGTATAAGCAATAGGTGGAGCAAGGGGTAATTTTTCAACTTTGATCAACATGTCTTTGGCTCATACTGCTTTCTCAAAGGCTCTAGCCAAGGTAACAAAATTGGCATTGTAGACCATCATGGATTAGATTGGATTATAGACCTTTTATATAATAAGGTAGAGCTTGTTCATCTTAATGTTGGATATTCAAAGGTATCAAGTTCAAAGTTCTCATGAGCATAGTATTGTAATCATAGGTATTCTCCTAAGGGTGTCATTCCATGGCATTTAATTGAAATAGGATAAAATTTATATTCCTAGGGTTACCAAATCTCCTCAAGAAGGATTCAACTACAGAGGCCCAATTTGTAACAAAATTTTCTAGAAGGCTTCGATAACATGTGGCAACTTTCTCACTTGATGAATATATCAACAATTGGACCATAATATCTTCATCTTGAATGTGATGCATGGATTTTAAATTTGATAGTTCATTCAAGTAGTCCATGGTTGTCTTATTCTCATTATTATCATAGCTATGAGTATGAGAGAATAAAACATTAAATTCAATGGTCCTTGGTAAGCAGTGTTGAGTAATTTCTGTTAAGGCCTTATTGGTACTTGTAATTAATATACCCTTGTGGTTGTTGTACAAATGGGATCACTTGCTTATTCAAATCCATTTGTAGATTTTGTGGAATTACTTGTTGGGAAACTTGTTATTGGTTGTTAGGGTTCTAAACTAGAGGTGGATCTAGAATAATTTGGTTTTAAGGATTGGGGTTTGGAAAAAATATGTAGATTGGGTTCCCCTTGTTGATTTGGACCACCTTGGTACTATTGAGAAAAAAACTGGTTAAAAGGCAATTGTTGGAACTCTTGCGTGGGATGAGCACCTTGTGGAAACAATGGGTTTTGGGTAGCTCCTATGATTAAATAAGTCCTTGATGATGCTCAAGGAGTTTTCCAATTTTGACCAATACTTTGATTTGGTTGTTATTTCAATAAAGATTCACCCCATAGTTGAGAAAATTTGCAAAAAAATCCAATTTGAGCTTTTTTTTCTCGATTCACAGCCTACCTAATTTTTTCCAAAAAAATTGCGACATGCATGAAAAAAGTTTTTTTCAATGGAAATTGCACTTTCTTTGTATTTTTCAATGAAAATTTACCCATTTTTCCCAAACTTTTTGTTGATTCCCAATTTTTTTTATTATTTTTCCATGTCGATTCCAATCCAATTCTAATTTTCTCAACTATGGTTCACTCAATGTCCCTTGGGAAGTATTAGGGTATCATGGGTTTCACACATTTTGTGTACATTGGGATTTGATAACCCTTTAAAACTTAGCTCACAATAGGAATTTGCATTATTTGTGGGGTGGATCCTCTAGTTAGATGATTTGAGGTACTAGGAGGAAATGACTTTTGTCTTGAGCTAGCCTGTGATTGACTTGTATTTATCTGATTATTGAAGCCAGCTTGTAAACCTTGACTTGATTGTGACACTAGTGGGTTTAGTTGTTCGTTCACTTGAGTTGATGTTACTACACTTGTGTTCACTTGGGAAATTGTTAGATTTGATCTAGTGGGGTGAGGACTATTGATATTGGGCAAGGCTTGTGAAATTTAGCCCATGCAATACAAGGGGTTAGTAATCACATTCAAGATTGTTGTCATAGTGGCCCATACCTAAGCGGTGCCTGGAATAGCATATAGATTGTGGATTGGTGGATGATCAGACAAGAATACCTTCTATAAAAAAAGGATAGTTGAGAGTTTTGATCTTTCCTAATAGGATTTGCCATTGTTTCTTTAGTAGCTACTAAAGGAAGTTCCTCTGAGTCTTGAATCCAAATTGTTATGGAAGGTTTTTTACCTTTGTTTCCCTCCTTTCTATACTTGGTCAATTTCACTTACTCAACTTCTTTGTCTTTATTACATGATTTGAACTTTGCATTCACAAGAGGTGACGCTGATATCTATCTTTGATCAAAGTTTGTTGTACTTATATTAACAAAAATTGCTTGAAAAATAGATCAATTTAATCAAATTTTGAAAACTATAACAATGTTAGCAAACTGCTATAATTCCTACAAATCATTGGAATTGGGAATTAACGCTCAAAGGAGTTGAATAGGGATTGGTGATTCAATGTCTATCAATAAGAGATTTGACAAATCGTTGAACAAGTTAGCAAATTGGCAAAAAGTTTACTTAGAACAATAGGGAACTTTCGGGGAAGGGTGACAAAAGGATGACATAAGCAATTTTTTTACGAATCATTGCCTAAACCAAACAAATGGAAGGATGAAGACTTAGACAAGATGGATGTGAATTATCGATTGAGAGTAACTTCAGATGTTGACGAATTGTCATTTGGACTGAGGCAAGTGAAAAACCAGTACCACAAACAACATTGATTCATGCATCAAGAGGTCCACAAATGAGACTTGGATGAAACACAAACTCCATGCACAATTTTCTATTATTGTAAAAGAAAGAGTTACAATCACCAAGCGTAGCTCTAATATTTCTCAAAATAGCCAAAAGATATTTGAAATGAGCCAAGGCTCTTATTTATAGTAAGATATTTATCCTCTTTTTCTCCTAGGTAAAAACATTTAACTTTTACATTTGCAGATGTGTGACAAAATGTCACTTTCAAGCTATTATCTTCAACAACTACCTCAAGATTCAACACATCTTCGATTTATCTAGATTGCAACTTCGTCAACGAATCACTGGTCAATAGATTGCAACTTTCTAGATGGCCAATTTTTAGATCTCGTTGTTTTATTCATTGCCTAGCAGCTATAAAATTGGCAATGTGGATTCCTAAGGCCCACAATATTTCTGACCCTTACCCTTCTTCATTGAAGTCCTTCATCTTTCTCGCCTAGCAACCTTTATTTAACAACAAATTTCAAAGATTGGTTTCAATCTATACCTATTATTTATGATGATTTTATTTATAAAATGACCATATTTTGACAATCAAAAGAAACTGTGACATACAAAATGTGAATGTATTTGAAATATATAATTCACATATTAAACATCTTTTATCAAATAAAATAAGCTCAACTAATTAAAATTCTCAAACATTCAAAAAAAGGATCTATGTTGAAATCTTGCCCAATAATATACATATAGTTGTCAAACTATTATAATACCACTATATGATCATGATGTAATACAAGTAAAACCCATTTAAATCATATAACCTCAAATGATTATTTATATTCTTTAAATTTTTATTTTATCACATAACAATAAGTTGATTAGGAAAAAACTTGGTCATAATTGACCTTTGAAGTGTTGGTAAGCTTATATTTAACTTCAATATGTCTACCTAAAAAACTTTGGGTTTATTTTATGAAACAAATGCAGACAAAAATAACATAAAAAATAAAAGCTTCTCACCCAATTTTGAGGTAGCTTCGGATATCCAAATAGAATGGACTATGAAGAAAAATTTTACCACTGAATCTTTCAAACCATTCTGAAGGAAAATTCCTTGTTTGCAATGTGAAAAAAAAATGCTGCTTAGCTGGTTCCCACCTTGGAAATTTTAATATAAAATAGTGTCCTAGACCGTAGCGTGAACTTAAGTTTATGTGCATTTCATATAGTATATTAAAAAAAAATAGATATGTTAGTGGATTGGTAAAAGGTTAGGAGGAGATTCAAATTTTCGGGGTAGGTTAGGGTAGAAGTTTGACTTAAGTTCGTTGTTGTTGAGTGTGCATTAGCTTGATGATGGCAGTATCAACCCCAAGTCATTGGATGTCTCCCTTACTTCGGGTTGTGTGTACCTAGGCGAGGTAACGGTTATAGTGGTAGCACTATAATTTAACGATCTAAGCAATGCAACTTGACCTGTATGACCAGTTATTCAAAAAAATAAAGATAGTTACCTATATTCTTTTAATATGTATTAAAAAAAACAGTAAACATACTATATTTTAAAATCTTTTAATATAAAAATAATAATAAGAAACCTGAATCATCGTAACTACTTAATAATTTCCATAATCTTGTTCGTTGTTATCATTCAGCTAAAATGTGGTGATCAAAGACTCGAGGAATTCCAACAAATGCAAGGGGATTACGGGACTCTTCCAAACTAATCTTTATCCTAGGTACTGTATTAACATTCTACTACACAAATCTATAGACTTAGATTCATGCACCCATTACTAGCATGCGGTAAATAATTACTGGTGTGATCCTTGATTTATGAATGAAAACAATTGATACTAAAACACAAAGAATATTCAAATGATATCTGAGTTGATCATCCTTGTAAGATAAGTTCATGGGACTTTTCAAAAAAAATTACAAAAGTAATTGTCAAGTTTAGGATTCAAATCAAGTTTAGGATTCAAATTATAGGGCTTATTATCACCAAAACTATTTTACTTTGCATCGGTCGCTCGAAATTTATACCGCTATCATTGGTCTGACGCACACTCAGTCTTCTTAGTAAGTGTATGCCAAACAAGTAACTACCAATCCACCTAACCCTTGGGGGCAAAAAAATAAATGAGTAATGTGATAAACCCCAACAACCGACACATAAAGCACACAGGGCAGAAGAGCCTCTCCTAGCCATAACCCCTCGTAAAGTCAAAAGCTACACTTATCAACAGGGGATTAACACATAGCCAAACGCGGCAGTTTGAACCTTGGAACTACCAAAGAAGAGCCAAACCCTAAACCATTGCGTTGTCCTCACCAGAATTAAACTTTTAGATTAAAAAGAAACCTCAAGAGCTGCTCTTAAGTAGTTGACAATGTCATCCCATTCAGGTATACCATTATTTAGACAAGAAATTTTTTTGTACCTTTACGTTACAAAAGTTTGAACTGTGGACCTCTTTACTTAAGCTAAGGCAGACATGGAACTTCCCAAAGGTTTAAATATGATGCAAGCTCCCTTATAACCAAACTTGGGAACCCAAACAAATTAGCAAGATATATAGAGGGAAAGAGCTAATAGTTGAGCTGGACCACTAGCAGCAGATACATTAGTTATGATAAGACAACCCAAACCTTCACCTTTTTACACTAGCACTTGCAAATAAAAACACTAATAAACTTAACGTAAAGCTATGTTAGCACATGCCAACGCAAAAAAGCTAATTTGTAGCACATGGTCCCTATATCAAGGGATCATTAAAACATTGTTGAGACATAATCACATTGCACTCTAGCTACAGGTGAGTTTTTGAATTTCCATAAAGGGCTAGGCTAATGGAGTATATACTTATAAAGAAATTGTCCAACTGTATTTTAGGTGTGGTATTGACACCATTTAAAAAGGATCTTTAAACTAACCTAATAAAACAGAAATGAAATATAATAAACTTATTACTCCTTAATTTCCATGAGTTGAGGTGGCACTGTGTGAACATGCAAACATGGGGTATGCAACTTAGCTTCTCTCCCCTAGAATAAATAAGACATGAAAGGACTACATGATTTTGCCCAAACAATAACTCAACAATAACCAATGACTTCAATGAGAGCAATTCCTCATACTGAGTTTGAGGGCTTATTTGAACAGATCGGAGCTTCAAGGATTTAACTTTTCAATGACTTGTGTGGTTTAAAGACATCACAAATATCAATCTCTTGGGATGTTTGTGGTCTTCACAAATACCAATGCCTTGTTGTGGGGTTTGAGGATTTGACACTATCTCAAAGCCTTCGTTAGATCAAGCAACATGCCTTGAGGACTTCACTATGGCCACTTGCCTTTGCAGCTTCATGAAACCCAAGGCCGATAATATGATCCCATAAGTATTGCAGTTCTCAAATGTTACCGTGAAGATCCATTTTTTCTGCTTTACAGCATTTTATTATTACCAACTCATTACTATAGTCAACTTTTACCATAAAAGTCAGTCAAAATGTCAAACATAACTTATTGCTGATTCTACACTGCACCCTGCTACAGTCAAACAGATCAATCAGGAGTCCAAATCAGTCAATAGTCACAGGAATTGCTCATTGACTTTAGTGTACCAGGTGATCAGCAGCAGCACAAATCCCCAAATCTTCTCTATGTTCTCCCAAAATTCCTCCACTGATTCCACGAGTAAAATGGTTGGAATGAGTAAATGATGTGTGTAGATTTTAGTTGTAATGCAATGTTGTTGATGTAGCACTAGTCTGCCTAATCAGCAACTAATGCTTATTAAATGTATAGTAAATGTCATGCAAACAAGGACAGCAAAAAGTAGCAAGTTTGAACACACTTAATGGATTCTGTCTCATGTGTAGACCTGAACCATAATGACTAATATACTAAAATCAATAAATAGAGTAAATTTATACTGGTTGAATGTTTTAGAACTATACCGGTACACGTCTATGGCACGTGCATTTTTCTCGAGTTGCCATACACCATCTGTATTTATATTCTAACACAATAACACCAAATTAGGCGTTTGAATTAACTGTGTTCAAAATAGCTAGCAGAGTAACCATGCATTTCTTACAATTTTTGGTCTTTCATAATTCAGTCGTTTGATTGAGATCCTATTTACATCATTTGATCCATTGCAACTTCAACCAGTTTCTCTGAGCATTTACTGACCTATATGAAAGAAGAATGTTCATAACATTTTATGTTTACATACCCCTTAAGTGATACCTAGATTGACAAGTTAATCTGTCATGGAAAGTAACTATACCATTTTCACAATATATGACATAAGAGGATACCTTTGTACATCCAATCTCTTGCTTCTCTTCCTAGTGTATTAGTAGAAACATCTTTATTAATGGCCATTATCTTCAACAAACATATTTATAAATGGAGAAATGTTGAAACATATACAAAACTGACACAAAAGAGGACTACCATAATAAAAATATGTATGTTAGGAGTTCACAATGGCTCTCCAGAGATCCATCGTTTGAACATCATGAATGATTGTCGTGGCTTATATTCTGGTGCTGTGTGTCCAGCTCCCTACAAAATATTCACTTCAGCATTAGCTCTTCATATCTGAGATTGATAAATCATCATTCAGTTCAGAAAAGGAATCGCCTATTGTCTTTCTGTTTAGCTGAAGGATACAATTCACTACACATATAAAAACTTGTAAGTAGAATTAGAAGTAAGAATCTCCACCTTTACAGTTGCAAAAGCCAAATTGTTCTCATATGTCCTTGTGTATCTGTACAAAATGTTCCAGGCATTAACATTTCTTACTGAGTCAATAATAATATATTTCTGAAACTAGTGAAAGAGACATACATGAGCTAAATTGTTATTTATGTTTACTCAATATAAGCAATTATACTCAAACTTCAAGATATAAGATTAATAAGTCAAATTACTAAAGGTTGGTGCCAAGAATCTCCACTAAGACTCTTACCCAGCAACTTGTCCATCCACAAACCAAGACCTCCATTCATCAACTATTGCATAACCCAATGACCTGATCCATGCTTTAGTTCCAACAAATGGAATAACCATATCGTGATCACCACTGTTATGACATCACAGTTATATTAGAGTTAGTCTAATGTGATTATAAGAACTGGGCTCATGTGTTCTTATAAAATCCTTTACCAATCATAGAGATGTAAGCAAAGATATTTAATTTATATAGTTGCAATTGACCTGTAGATCAATGCACGATAACCTCTTTTTGTTAGATTTCGATGATACTCAATCACACTCGTAACCTCAGCTTCATATTTAAAACGAGCAGTGCATCTTTTCCACTCTCCAGTTATGTTTTCCTACAAAGAAAAGAAGAGAGGACAAAAGCACTGAAAATAAATTTTGTAAATGAATTATAACACTTTAACATGCACCTATAACTTTAAAAACAAGCAAAGATAGAAAAACACTAAATTATTTGTTATTCTCTAAACCATGAACAAAATCAAATGTTATCTATGAACATTGCTATGTACATGTGTGCATTTATACACATTTTACCCTCTTCCTTTTCACCCATCCGTTGATGCGGTTCAAATTGTTGCTTTTCTGCCTGTACAAATTATTATAAATCGTACTACATGCAAATAATATAAATGGAAACATTGATATAGTAATCGAATTAACTAAATGATTGCATCAAGATTATTATTTGCTAATAGTTTGTATAGTGTGTAATTTCTTCAAGCTCCTTCATTTATATGGGCCCATCTGCTAGCTTGCATGTATCTCTCTACTCTTAATTGCATATGCAATTAGTATATGCTACCATGTGGCAATCATATTCATAAATAAAGAGATGCATTGTACCGATAATTAGCCCTAGGAATGTGCTTGTCTATATTTACACAATACACATAATTTTCGGTCATTTATGAGATCATCAACATGCTTTCAATCTTTGTGATCAGATTTATAGCAAAATGACAATAACATAGATATAATTTTCACAAGATACAGATTGGTCCTTCTTCAGTCTACAACATGGGGCTTAAAAATAAGAATAATTGTAGAATGGCATACCTACTTGAAAACTAAAGCATAGTCAAATTAATAATTATTTGTTTGAAATGATCAAATGATAGATCTCCGCCTCTAGGGGTGTGCTAGATGGCCAACTCAAGACTCTCAGTGGGACTTCTGCATCGACTGTTAGCATCATACAACCATAGGACACACCTGCCCATGAAAATGCCTCCCTCATGATTGTAACCCTGCATCATATAGAATTTGATGCATGGACCATTCATGCTAATTATGAATGGTTTAAATGCATCAATTAAATTCTTAATAGTGTGGGTCTCTTCCGGCCTGACTCCTACACTAGGGCTTTCATCTTGCTTAACTAGAACATTTGTGCATACAATGTACAATAACATTATAACCATGGTGAGACAACCTATCACAATTATTTGCATAGATAATATCAGTACTGGGCATGCATTCATTTATCTATAGATTAGTCTTCTCTTAGGAAAACTTGTCTCGTCAATTTTCAAAGTAAACACCTCACCTTAGGAATAGCAGGTGTCAGTATTCAGTATGCATGAATTATGATTATAAAGTCTACAATATATAAATCACATCAGCGTTTATACATTACTTCAAAGCATATAGATATGAATAATTTTACACTTCATGGACAAGGTATACATGACTTGGAAAGCTCCTGCTCATCCTTAAAATTCAGTCTATTCAGCATATGCATCTTGTTCTAAAACATAGTCAATACTAATATCCCTTGACATTCATTATCAATCTTGAATTAATATTCAGATCACTATTTTGGGACCCCAATCAACTACATCATTTCTGACCATCTTTCTTAATCAAAAGTGACCTAACATTGAATTTCTGATATGGCCTCAGTCGTAAAGAGAACTTAAACCAGGTTGAATAATAGCCTGAGTCGAACACCAGAATCCCAAAGAGACGTCTGTCACTTACACAAAGGGGGTCGCCTAGTAAACCATGGTAAAAAAGGGAAATCATTGGAGAGTGGATGTTCTCCCTATTTTGAATTTATCATTTCTTCCTCATATTATTTTCTTGAAGTCCCCTTTTATATTTCCACTTCTATTTTTAGTGGCATACCAGTACAAAAGGTGTAAATAAACTATACCTCTTGTATTATTGCATGTAGTTTTTAAAATTTTACTAACTTCTTGATTTATCATGAGCTTAATTGAAGGGTCGAAACCCAAAGAGGTGCAGTATTTGAACTAATAATATAAGATAAAGCAAAAAAATTCTCTTGCTCGCACAAGGGGGTCTCACATTGATCTGAGCGGAGGAGGGTTTGCTTGAGTCCTCAACAGCAATGACACCAACAAGCTTGTCTTGAAGCACATGCAAAGACAAGCCCACACATTTCAGTTCCACTTGGACTTCTTAAGCAACAACTGAGAACCATATTTTTACATAACACTAACATTCTCAATGTCGCCAATGCTCATTCTAGGCAAGGCAGCAAGTTGTATGGAATTAAGCCCAAAATACAAAGTAATGCCAGGGGCCAACTCTAGACTCCAGTACTCACCCAGCGAAATTTCCAAACATTCAATGTCAGTAGCAGATCAACAACTAGAAGATAGGATTGTCGGACATATTGCCGCCTGATGCCACAGAAGAAGGCAGTGAAAAGTTCAGTGACAGTTTTCCTGAACTGCTTATTGTACCTGCCTGGAAGGGGAACCATTTTTGTTTCTCATCGGTCCTTGTAACTATAATGTACATGGTTGTACATAAGCCAGAGTCCAGCGTAGTTAGCTTCTTTCGAATCTCTGTTTTTTTTTTTATAGGCTTCTTAGGTGAGGACTATGCACCTCAGTGCCTAGCACCTGAAACCTATAATTTTGCTGTCATCTGCGTTACATGAGTGCTTTGTATTCTGCACTTCATGTACATTTGCATCATTATCTGTAAGTAACACTGTCCATTTATTTGGATATTTTTGGGTTTTCTTGAATATTTCCTTATCAACATCCCCTTTAGTTGTTTCCTTTACCATCTAACATGTGGCTGTTTGAAGATATACTATGTTGTGCCCTATTTTGCTGCTAAATTCCAAAGGATAACTCATCATGCCCAACTAGCTAAGTTGGGGAGTTGTTCTGGAGTTGTTCTCCACACTGCATCCTAGGCCCTGTAAATGCAGATCACATATGCCCAAAAGGGGTGCCAACTTAGCCGTGGCCTAAAAAATAATGTCTAACTTTGTACTCTCTTTTTAATAATTCGGCAAATCCCCTTCGTTGTAGAAGGGTTGAAAAACAAGGATGGAGTCATCATAGGGATTCCCAATCTACAAGCCACCTTGAGAATCAAAACTAAACTATGAGAAACTCCTGCCCATTTACTATTAGACCACAGCCCAGCTAAAAGCAATATATATCTATTATAGGAGGGTATAATACCTCATGCCAAACACATGTGGAAGTACAGTTCAACTGGTAATTGCTCTGCAACATTACACATCCATAGTGTACTTCATTGCATATTGCAAATGGCCTATTGCATCATTGACTCGTTAACCATGGGATATGATATAGATGTTATTTAACCTTTTAACAAGGTTTTGCACATACATTCATGCATGGTTTTATGCATGGATTGCATGTTTTTGACATAGTGAATGCATTGAATTGGTGTGCACAAAACAAGTAAAGGTACTTGCATGGCTAAAGGAAATTGTAGGCAGTACATCTAACATGGTACCACCTCATGCACCACCACAAGTCATCTAGTACATGTCATGTATGAGCATTTGTCCTTGTACATAGTTTGATATGTGAAGTTGTGTGCAGGTTGTCACATGTGGGTGTGTGACGCCTTTTGTAATAAAGTGAGGAAAGGGTTCAATTTCATTATCAATAGGCAGGTGGTGGTGAGACAGACACCAACCATATCCCCTAATTATATACATCCCTCGCTTTTTTAGTTCAAGACATTGGATACATAATGCATTGTATGTTGTTACATGTTCTCTTGCTAATCTAATGTACATTTTGTTTGAACATTGTTGCACATACTTGATGGATTTTTTGTGATTGATGCTAGCATACATGTTTTAAAAGTTAATCTAAGTTATGTTTTGTGCAATTATGTATTACTTTCACTTGTTATGCGGAGCACAAAATTATTGTGCTATAATTGGTACTATAGTCATTAACGAGTATAGATGAACAAAACACAATGACAAGAAGTGAAAATGATTAGAGGATTGAATGAGTGATAACCCATGAAATATACACAAACATGGTCACAAACAACAATGAATGAGAGAAGAGTCTATGAGCAAGTCCAAGTGAATTGCGTAGCACATGATACAATAGAATGAAAAATGTGAACATGGTGAAAACAACGTGCATTGAGATGCACAATGAAGTTAATAAAACCACACAAGCCCCTTCCATGGATAGGACAAAGTATAGAAGGCAAGCCTTTTGTAGATCCCTCTCATGATGAGGGAAGAGGTTTGTAAACACCTCTACCCATTCTTTTTTAATGAAGACACATAGATAATAGCGACAATGCTTTCCCAAATATCTAGGTGATAAAGGGAGTCTTGTCACTAGAAACACAATGCATGTGGCCCCCTCGAGTGGAGGAAAGTCCTCAATGAAAGATGTTGTCTTCACCGAGGAAGGATGTTTGGAACATGTGGACAAATCTAATGGAAGGCATTGATATTGTTGGTCGAAGACAAACAGACAACGACATCAAACATGTTGATGAGGCATGTGCGTAGAGGATGTTTCTGCAAACAAAGGAGTTCACACAAAAGAGTCCACTCACACTAACAAAGACAATCATGATAGAGCTGATGATTACACAATGACACTGAGAGGGGGGGTGAATCAGTGTAGCTATTAAATTTTTATATCTACAGCATTTAATATGAAATAAAGAGAACTTGACAACTGAAAAACAACTTGAACAAGAGAGCACACCACAACACTCAATATACCGAGGTTCACCAATTTGGCTACTCCTCAAAAATGACTGCTTGGACTCCAATCCAAATCCAGTCTTTGCAAAATCAATTTTACAAATACTTTACCAGCACCAACTGGAAGGAGCACCAACCCCTGTAATTTTCTGCTGCAACAGATGGAGCACCAACTCCTAGTACCAAGCACCAACTTGGACTGCAATTCTAATCAATTTAGAATGACATAAAAATGTCTTCACTTCATGCACGACCCTGACTGGTCTGCAATTAACCCAACTCTACACACTTTCACGGCTCTGCTTATTTTTCTCTTGATTCTTTTCTAACCCTCCTTTTACAGCAATTTCTCTCTAACAGCAGCATCGTCTTCTCTGTACGATTATTCTTTTATAACCTTTCAATCCTGCATGCAATCGAATCACATACTCTGACTGTTCGAATCCATGCAATACGACTGTTCGGTTCCATGCACTTCGACTGTTCGAAACCCTGCAATACGGCTGTTCGAAAATGACTGTTCGAAACCCTGCAATACGGCGTTTCGATTTCTTGTAGTATGGCAATTTTGTTTCATGCACTTCGACTGTTCAATTTCTTCGAATACGGCTTTTCGAATGCTTTTTCGAAATTCCATATGTGATTCTTCGAAAGCTTTTCGATTCTTCATGTTCGGCTTTTCTGTATGCTTCAAATACGTCTGTTTGAATGCCTGCAAATACGACCTTTCGAATGCTTTTATTATCCTTCATATTCGGCTTTTCGAATGTGTTTCAATTATGCATGTTTGGCTGTTGCATTGCATGTTCAACACCTGTCAACGTTTAACTATCTGTCTGACTTCAGTTACTTCTTATGTGACAGACTGCATGACGCTTTTCTGCCACGTGTCACCTTTCATGTTGCTTCGGCATTTTCCAGTCTAACTGTTTCCTATTGCGATTTCACGACACTTTTAACTTATGCTGACGTCACCCTGAAGGTTGTCGCGAAATCGCGACCATTTTGGCCTTGAAAGCTTTTCCCCCGCTCATGTCGCGAAATCGCGACACTTTGAACTTTTGCTGACGTCATCCTCAATGCTGTCGCGAAATCGCGACCATTTTGGCTTTGACAGCTTTCCTTCTGTTCATGTCGCGATATCGCGACACTTAGAACTTTTGCTGACGTCATCCTTAAGCATGTCGCGAAATCGCGACCGTTTTGGCTCTTGCAAGCTTTCCCTGCATCTTGTCGCGATATCGCGACACTTTCAACATTTGCTGATGTCATCATCCTTCTTGTCGCGAAATCCCGACGTTTCCGACTCTTGCTGACGTCATCATCCTGCTTGTCGCGAAATCGCGACACTTTCGGCTTCCGTACACTCTTCTTTGCCAGCAGCAGCGAAAAAGGAACATGTCGCGAAATCGCGACACTATGCTTCATGCAATGACGAAATTTTTACATATTTGTGCCTTGTGTTTTCACCTTGCCTCTTTTCATGAAATTTTGACTTGTAATATCATTGCTGCATCTTTCAGTTCTACACTTTTGACTAGTAGCGAAATCGCTACACCTTAGTTTCCCTTTGTTTCAACATGTAGCGCCATCGCTACACCTTAGTTTCTCTTTGTTTCAACATGTAGCGAAATCGCTACACCTTAGTTCCATGTATTTTCATCATGCAGCGATATCGCTACACCTTTGTTTCCATTCATTTCAACATGTAGCGATATCGCTACACCTTTGTTTCCTTCTCTGCCAGCATGTCGCGAAATCGCGACAGTTTTGCTCGCATCTTCTCTCTCCTCGGACATGTCGCGAAATCGCGACAATTTGGCGTGCATTTTCTCTCTCCTGATTTTTGTCGCGAAATCGCGACACATTTTCTCTCTCCTCAACGAAAACTCGACATGTCGCGAAATCGCGACATTTTCGGCTGCGCCTTCTCTCTCCTCGACCATGTCGCGATATCGCGACAGTTTTCTTCCTTGTCTCTTTTTGCCAGTTTCTGAATCTGGGTCACCTCTGTTTTCCTTGAAACTTTCTGCACTTGATCTGACTGACCTCTGAACTGCATCAACTGCATCAATCTGACTGCGTTGACAACAATGACAATACTTTTGCAATTCTTTTTCTGCACCTTGCTCAACAAGAGCAACTTGCACAAGTGAACAAGGCATACAAGTAACCTCAAGAACAAGACAAGTATGGAAGGGAGGATCTAGAGGTGCATGGGATAGGAGTTAGGCAGAAAGACAACCACAAAGGATCATGTCAAGTAGTGGAAGAAGTCTCAACACTCAACCAAAGTTAACATTTATATATTTGTAAATATCACGAAATATTAGCAATTTCACACAAACATCAAGATATGTCTAAGTTCTACACAAGCGTTGAAAGGGAGACTACTAGTGGATGAAGATAGTCAACCAACAAGCACACCATGCATAGCTTTGAGAACAAACACAAGACCAACACAACCACCAAGGGTTGCAACAAAAGCAGGTAAGCAAAAGCACCTAAAGTTGCATAGTGACAGGAAAGATCTTGTCCTTTATACTGGTATTTGCACGGGGTCACTCTAAGGAAATGGTAAATACCATGTGAGTGCATATAGGGGGTATTTTTAATATCAAGTTGAACCATTGGTATATTGGTAAGTATCTTATAGGGGAGGGGTGTTTAAAATTTATGCATACCTAGATATAGATTCTACCGATAAAAAAAGGGTTGGAGAAGAGAGGATGGGAGTTATATTTGAGTTGCATGCCAAATATTTATATCATTTATAACATCAAATAGTTCTAAAATAGTAAAATATTTAACAAAACAAACCATGTAAAATTTGAAACTAAAATTATAGGAAAATTTTACTTAACTTTTTAAAACCAAATATTGAACCTTGAATTTAAATAATAATACTAGAATATGACCCTTTAATTGATTATAATTAACTATTAATTACAAAAATATAACTTTTCATAAGGAATGTGCTCTTTCACTAGAATATAATAAATAGAGAGAAAATTATTCATTCACATTCATCATCAAATATCATATACTTATATTTACATCTTATTGATAAATACTTGACAGTTAACACTCTTAAGTAACTTCATAAAAAGTGAATCAGAATGAATGAATGATGCCTTTTAATGTCCCTTACACTCAATGGTTTGTAGGACCTATCAAAGTTTGTCCAAAGATAAATATGAATGGTTCAATATATTGGTCAAATATAATAAAGCTACTTCAATATATATGATTTAGTTGATTCACCTTTTATTTAAAATAGTAAAAATAATTATATTACTTTCAAAAAATATAACTTATATGTATACGATAAAAAAAAAAAATTATTATTATTTAACATGATTTTCAATATACTTTAAGTTTCTTATCCCATGCACATGAAATCATATATAATTAACCCTATTAAATGTAAAAAAACTAAGTGAATAAATGATCAAATTAATTATCTTTATTTTTTGAAAAAAATTAAATATGATTACAATGAATTGAGTGAACATACTCACACACGAACAAAATAGCTCATATAAAAATCATGTAAATACAAAAACACAAGAAAACGTAGATATATAAGTTAAATTAAAAAAACACATAACTCATGGTAAGGGATTTGGAGAACAAGTGGGTATGAAAACTTTCAAAAGATGAAAAGAGAAATTCAGTTTCAAATCTCCGCTACTTACAAGTAGTGATATGTAAAGTTTAGTTGAAGGTTGATTAGGCTTGCTAGTGTGAATAGTGTCGACTCTTAGTAAATTTAAAGTGAATGTAATTTCACTTAAAATTATTGCGAATAAACCTCCAACAAAAAAAATCAAACCCACTAATTCAATTTATTTTATTAATATAAATTTAATTTTAAAAACTTTTGCAAAAATGTTTAAACTTAGGGCGACACACTATTATCTTTTCTTAGCTGAATTATTATTATTTTATTAGATAGGAGAGTTGGTTACCACCACTATTTTTAGTAACCGGCCATCACAAGGTTCAAAACTATAGGGATTGCTCCCAACAAACCTATTTCTCTCATTCTTGTTGACTCAGCATGAGATGGAGACCACTACAATCTTGTTCTTGTTGACCTGAGGTGAGATGGCGACCACCGATCGCGCACCGTTATCGTTAATCTAGTGCACACTCAAAGGATTCGGAGCAGACTACTACCTTTGTAAAGGGTTGGCTTCTTCCCAAGGTTTGAACCTAGGTCTCTTCTTGATAAGTACTCAACCACGCCTATACTTACCAATCCACCTAACCCCTGAGGGTTAAATCCTTAATTAAAGAAACCATTCTCCGTATTCCGTGGAGGCCAGGACTTTTCGGCTCCATGGGGCTTGTCCCATCCGGGTATACCCTTCAGTCTAGGGCTTGTCCCATCCGGATATACCCTTCAAACTAGTCGAGGTTTTTGGTATCCTGAACAAGCCGCCAAGTGGCTTAAACCCTAAACCTCCTTCCAAATATTAAGGGAACTTGCCAAAATATGTTTTCTCCTCCCGAGATTTTAATTTTATTATTTGTTGTAGACTAAAACCCTCAAAGACCTGACAAACCCACCACTACTGAACTTCTGCAGGCAACCCCTCCTCAGCCATATACATTCTGAATGTGAACAATGTTGGCGAAGACTATGAGTTTTCCTCAATGTTTCCTTTCTCGACTGCAAAAAGGAGGTTCGTCTAATGCAATATTGCATAGTCATCGGCGTCAAAGTGTTTGCCCTCTTACATCTTCGGCAGCAGTGTTTCCATCTTCAGTAAATACGAAGAGGAGTTTCACCTGTATGTGCATTGCAAATACTGAGAAGAGCTAGAATGCAGGTCCTGTTACATCTACTAACATTTCTATTCCCATCATCGTAAGTTGGTTTCATTTAGTTAGCGTATTTTGCTAGATATGTGTTTGAAAAAAATCTATTAAGTTTTTATGGTTTTTTTCATTGTGATTTTTGAAAAAACATATTTCACCTTTGTAAATTGGATTCTATCCCGGCAAGCTTCTAAGGTTTTTTTAAGTACTTTGTTGTAGAATAAAACTCTCAGAAAACCTGACAAACCGACCACTAAATTATGCAAGCAACCCCTCCTCAGCTAGCAAAAACTGTAGTGTTGCCTCTTCCTCGACTGCAAAAAGGAGATTCGTCTTATGCAGTATTGCATAGTCATCAGGGTCGAAGTGCCCACCCTGTGGCATCTTCGGCAACAGTGTTTACATCTTCAGTGTCTCCATCTTCAGTAACTACGAAGAAGAGTTTCACATGTATGTGCATTGCATATACTGAAAAGAGCCAGAATGCGGGTCCAATCTACTAAGATGTCTATTCCATCATGGTAAGTTGGTTGCATTTAATTAGCATATTTTGCTAGATATGTGTTTTTTTAAAAGGGAAAATAACATGTTAATTTTTTAGGGTTTTTTTCTGAAAAAACATATTTCACCTTCGTAAATTGGATTCTATCGCTATATGTGTTTGAAAAGCTTCTAGGGTTTAAGGTTTTTATTTTTTAAATAATTTATTTATATGATTTTGGTTTCTTGTGAAGTTTGATTCAAATATGTACATTATAAGGGTTTCTTAATGCGAAGGGTTTATTTTTATTTTTTTAAATAATTTATTTATATGATTGTTTTTTTGTGAAGTTTGATTCAAATCATGTACATTATATTGTATTGGATTTCTTCTTTAATGGGAAGGGCCTTAAACTCAAACATTCGTACTTGTAGATGTAGGGTTTTCGAAAATAAAATAAGTTAAGAAAATCTTTCATTAGCATTGTAACAATTTTTTATATATTCATGTATTTCAATATTTAATTATCCATCACCCACCGTTGATTATATTGCATAAAGTTACAGTAAAATTGTGTTATGATTCGATGTGCATTTGCACCCACATTGAGTATATGAAATTGTATGGCACAAAGTTTTATGTGTATGTTTCATGTTATAGTAATAGCGAAGATGCATGTAAATTTGTATGGTTTTGCAGCATTTGGTTTCCCAAAATTTAAGTAATAGAATGTTAATTCTATATGTGGTAGTATGACATAGTTGCAGAAAAATTGCAGCATGTTCATTACTACCATTTGTTATTAGAGCATGGTTGCAGAGAAATTGCAGTGTGTTTATTTCTGTCACTCAAGATCTAAAGATGATATTTCATATATGGATTGCTCTTGTTAGTCCAAACTTGTATCAGGGAGAGTGGGTGCTTCAATTTGGAGTGTCCCTACTTTTTGCAATTGCATACTCTTTATCTAGGATGGACACAAATTGACAAATAGAATCGATTTGGAGCAACAAGATAATAAGTAATGCAGTGTTCCACGGGGACGCGTCCCCCACCCCGAGGGACGCTTCCCCCCATCCCTCGCGTCCCCCAGCATGGGGGACGACATTGGGGACGTTTCCCCCTGTCCCCCTTTTGGGGGACGACTGGGAAACGTCCCCGGGGACGTCCCCTATTTTGGGGCGTCCTTGGGGATGGCCAGCCGTCCCCGGGGATGGCTGGGTCCCTTTGGGGACACTCAGGCCGTTCCCAGGGGATGCCCAGCCGTTCCCAGGGATGCCCAGCCGTCCCCCATGGCTGGGCATCCTCAGCCAAAAGAAAAACTAAAAAAAAAATAAAAAATGAAAATTTAATTTGTTCTTTAGTACATTGTAAGACATTTGTGTTCAATCTGTTCTTTAGTACATTGTTGAAAATGATGACTTTCCACAAATGAAGACTAAAGCAAAAGTTACGGTATTCTAAAGCAAGTCATCAGCCAATCTGTTCTATGAATATTAAAGTAAAAGTTACAGTATTCTAAAATTACAAGTGAGGGATAAATATTGTTGATATAATAAGTGGAGATCATTGAATAACATAAAGAGTAACAAAGAGAGACCCTACTCATACTAGTGAAAATTACTTAGAAAGAAAGGAAGTTTCTTAATGTCTGTAGATGATCAAAACAGGTATTTGGACTCAAATACTACATTGTGTAACAACAGTCTAGAGAGAGCTGGAAAGAGTGTTCCAAAGAAAAACCAAGAATACAAAATTAATAAGCATAAATTTACAAAATCCCTTTATGCAAGGTTAATCAAAATCTTTTGAGAAGAAAGCTGACAAGGAAAAAAATAATTAAATTGTAGGATGTTAAAAAGTGAAACAAGCAAGTTTTACAGGACTATGAACAACGTGCCTCTTGACTGCATTTTTGAAAACATTTTTAGATCATGGTTTTGGATGTCTTAATTCAGGTTCATAATTCAAAAAATCATGTAAGGTAAAAACATGATGAAGTTGTTGGCTAGAAAAAGTGGCATGATAACTCTTATTGGAATGACACTTTATTGAGTGGGGAAAAGACCTTGGTCGAAAATGCTTCTATTGCTAATTTATCTAATGTTAAAGAATGAAGATTTTGTAAAACAGATAGCATCCAATTAGATTCATGTTCACTATTTTGCTTTTATGTGTGTTCCTTTGTTGCTATAAAGATTTGCTGCAAAGTGGCCTAAATTGTTTGCTTTGCATACACTTTCATTGAGAAAATACAGATGAGGAAGGTTTGGCATCAACTTGTCTTATTCTTACAAAGAGATAAATCCCATTAAGTTTAGGACATTTAATTCAATGAGAAAATTGTAACTTTCGCTTTAGGACATTGACTTCAATGATAAATCCGCTTATTTTAGAACACTGTAATTTTAGAATACTATAACTTTTGCTTTAATCTTCATAGAATACTGTAACTTTTGCTTTAATCTGTTCTTTATGTTCTTTAGTACATTGTTGAAAATGATGACTTGTAAAAGTTGAATAATGTGGCATTCATTACTTGAGCAATAATAACTAATTTGGTTAACTATTAGAGATTGGCATATTGCACTTGATATCCTTGGTTGAACCTTCAAGTTATATTTGTTGAAACAATTAAATGGCTACACTTAGTAACTAATATCAATATGAATATCCTAATATCATTTTTGTTGTGTGTAGAATTTTGAATGTGTATATTATTCTAAATTTCTAAAAAAAATCAATTTTCATAGTATTATACCAGCCGTCCCCTAAAATCGGTCTATCGTCCCCTCCTGTCCTCCGAAACCCGTCCCCTTGTACCCTTGTCCCGCCGTCCCGCAGGCTCATGGAACCTTGAAGTAATGCCAAAAACTTAGAGGCCTACAACTAGTCATTAGGTTGTATAGTTGGGAATCCTTCAATTTTGGTTATATATGCTATTTAGTAAAGAACATCACAATTCAATATGATCTTTTTACACCATGTTATTATTGCAACTATCTATCTGTACATACACAATTGTTGTTACTGTCATAGGGTGTAGTGTTGCTATGGTTAGTCAAGTGTGTCAACGATCCAATTATGAGCTTCATATTCTGCCCATGAGCTAACTACAGTCAATATATGTCCAATGGTACCCATGGAAGGCAAATAGCCGAGGATCGAACAGTAGCCAGGGTAGACCTCAAAATACTATTCATAGGTGAAAATCATATTACTAATGTCAAGATCATGTTCAACAAGGAGATGTGGTATTAACTTTATGAAGCCAAATACTATCTTGTTATGAGAACTTTGATTTAGATCAATACAAGTCATTGATTTCCATTTGTCACCATGCAATGAGCAGTGATTCTTTACCTTCAGTTCATAAAGGTGTTGTCAAACTTGAAAGAGGGGAAAGTGTAGGGGACACAAATATATTCATTAGTTGACACCCTTTTGCACATAGAAAGTGATGGTGTAGTTGTGAGTTGTTTAATGGACAAGAGTGGTTTCATTATGATGCCACATTGATGACAAATTATACTTCTTATAAGATACGTCTTCCAGATTAGATATTATAATCAACTACCAACAACATATTTGCTAATTCCACACAATTTATCCAATGTTTGTTGCTTTAGTGTATCCATTAAGGGTTTATGCTTGGATGGATAAGTTAAGGCAATCAGGATCTTCTATAGTGATCACAATTCTGAGGTAAGCAACTCATAAGTGGTGTAGCAGAACTGCTCAACACTAATTAAAGCAACCATTCTAAATGTAAAACAATATTTATAATAGAGTGAAATCAGGGGTTAATTAAAGCGTAGAAAATGGGTTTATGAAAATAGTTTGTAAATGTAAATTTGCATCTCTAAATGGTTTTGCATTGTCCATCCTAATATTTTAGGTATAACTTTTTTTAGTGAGAAATTGTGATAACCTCAAAATGAGAACTAGGAAATGAAACTCTAATTTGGCAAATATTATACATTGTGATTTACCATAAATGTGATTATAGAGTAGCCTCCTTGAAGATCAGGGGGTCCAGTCTTGTCCCGACATATACCAAGTAATGACTAATACTATGCTTGTCCACAATCATAATGTATTATGAATTGTTTATTATTGCTTGTTATGAACAAGTAGAGTTATTATGGTATGGATTGTAGAGTTGGCTTGAACCTTAAATTCTACTAGTTAGGCTTTGTGTGGAATAAAAGTTACCTCTTGGAACTTGGTATTGTTGAAGATTATGTTTTAAACTAGGTTGTCACCCTTGGCATGGTTTTGTTCTTATTTACCATCAAGACACATTTTTCTTGGAAATCAATTGCTCGATTGAAATCTTGATTCTTATGACCTGCCAAGTTGAATGATCTGGTTTAACTAAAAAATATTTATTACACATGGTGTACACAAGCATGTAAACATTATTATAGAATAATTTGCAAAAAAAAATTTAATTAATCTTAATAGAAAACTATTTTTCAAAGAATGAGGTAAAGTTTTTAATGATTTATTACTTTTCAATTGTACTAGTGAAAAATTTAAACAAGTTGGATTTTTGTGAGATTCTTTAAGTGGAGTCATTGGGAGTTATGTTCCATGGGGACTTGTCTTGGGATTTTGGGGCCATCCCAGAGGTACATATTGACATCCCAAAAACCTCATCCTATTGTCTTGGAAACATGTCCTGCCATCCCAAAAAGTTGTCTTGTCGTGTTTGTCCTAGAACTTCGTGTAACATAGATTGGGAGTCAGAGCAGTTGAACAATTTTATAAAAATATTTCAATTTATATCTATGTAATTTTATTTTTCATAATTATTATAATCAAAACTTGCTCTTATATATTATTGGTTAAATGAAATGTGTGAAGATATTTTCATTTCAAGTTAGAGCTCAAACCACTAATTTTTTTTATGCTCATAAAGACTTAATAGTTTGATGGAGTCAAACATGCTCAATGGGTATACATTGATAAAATGGTAAAACTACTAAGGGATATTAAAAATTGATTCAAATTATTTTCGACAAAATGGTAAGTTTTGAAAAGGGGTTATTATTTATTATATAGGGGTTTACCACTAGGGGTTCAATAAATTAAAAGGAGAGGTGGTAAATTATAAAAATAGAGGGTTTTTTAAGAAGCTCGTGCACACACGTGTTTTGAAGGATTTTAACTAAGTGATCCCCCGTGGGTATTTGTGCAAAATGCAGCAAGAGAATAAAGTCATTGATAAAGGAGTATGGATGAACTTGTTCCATGCAACTCTAAGAGGTGTAATGGATTAGAAACTATTGTTACAAACTCTATTCAATACTGTTAGGACCCCATCCTAACATTATTATGTAATGACCCCCTTTCCAATGTGGGGACCCTATTATAATGATATTTTGTAATATTTTGTAATGGTATGTGGCACTTGAGGCACCTAGACAAGTGGGGCCATTTCATGTAACCGTTATAAAGAATGTAACTGTTTGTTGGTAGAAGATTCTAGCTCAGGTGGCATTTTGCATGTAAGCCAACTCTTGAGCGTTAGGTTAGGGTTGCATGAAATGTATCTTTAAAAGACAAGGGGGCATAAACGAATGTATCTTTTTACATATTGAATGAAAGTATTGAAGGAGGTTGCCCCCTCGAAGAGGCCCATGATTCTGTATTGTGATTTGTGAGATTATATATATATATTTCTGCATTTACATTTCGTATTGCAATATTTTGTTCTTTCATGAATTATTGCTTTTATTGCAATATTTATGTGAATGTGCTTATTTTAATTAGAAGGTTCCTAACAAGTGGTATCAGAGCACTTTCCAAGGCCGTGTTCCATTGCGACTGCAACAGTTCTTGCCTTGCCATTTTGATTGTTAGGTATAAATTTTCCGTGTTTTCATTTTTTTGCTTGTTTTCCTATTAAAAAAATCTAGCCTTTTTTTTTTGTTTTAGTTTACTAGGTTAGAAACCTTGTGTCGAGGGTTTTAAAATATCATGGAGGAGTTGTCATTATTGGCTAAGCTAGATTGCCCATAAAGCGTCTAGTGAAGTGAGGGGCGATCAGGCTCCAATACCCAAGCCTCAGACAACACCCATATACGGAATTGAGCTCCCACGTATCTTCGGGTATATCGGGAGACCCCCCTAGGATTAGGAGAAACCTTTAGCCCTAGGAAGATTTTCGACCGTGTATTTTCCATAGTGCACCAAACACAACATTCGGGAAGATCACCCTCCCGTACTGTTAGAGAGGTAGGTAGTGTGCTCAAGGGTATGCATGGAATCCTCCTTGAGTAGTGGCCTGAAATATTGGTCCGAGCACTATCATTCGTCGCTATGATATAACAGAGGGCTATGGACAGTACATACACCCTGGCTTAGAGTACCTTGTTTTTGTTTATCCTGAATGTCAAAAAACCCACCACAAAAATTGAGCATACTGAGGAGACTACACTATCACAAAATTGACTAAACAAAAATAAACAACAAAAAAATTGGTGGTGAGAATAACAATCATAATAGGGTCTATCAGTAACAATCAAGTATAAATCAATAAAAATCAAGATAAAGTTTGGTAGTGCAATTATCAATTACAAAGTTAATAACAATCCAAACATGGTTTATTAAGAATAGTCAAGTATCAATCAGAATAGTCCAAATAGAGTTGGTCATGCAGTTACCAGTTACAAAGTTAGTAACAGTAAGACAAAGTCAGACAAAATAATTATCGATTTACAAAGTCAAAACATATATTAGTAATAGACATTGTAGAGCTTGCTTAAGGGGTGTTAGACAAAAGTCAATTTTTTGAGTGAACCAAGACTCTAGGAGAAAAATAGACAACACTCTGAAAGGTGCCAAAAACTTGTTGTGGGATATAGCTCATTGCGATCATCTCGTCAAGCTGATCATTTTGGTATATAGCCTCCATGCACTTTTTCTAGGGTGCCAAAAAATATCATTGTGAGACCTAGCCCATTGTATTCATCTTTTTGAGCTGATCATTTTGATATATAGCACCCAAACACTTTTTTTGGCCCATTACTAAAAATAGTAACTCCTGAAACAACACTTCTATTTTTAGTAAGTCAGTGGGAGTGGTCCAAATCATACATATATGGTTGGAGGGACTAGAGGAGCATAGAAGGAGTTAGAACAAAGCCACTATATGGAGCAATTAAATCATGCACTTAATAACCTACAAGGCCAAATGTCCCACATTGGACAAGAAGTTAAACAGATGAAAGATCAAATGCAAGTTATAAGAACTGACCAAATTAAATCCAAATCTAAACTTGAAGAAAAATTCCTAGAGGTTGAAGAGTGATTAAAGGAAACCCAAAGGTGTTCGAGCATCTTAATACAAAAGGATTGGGTGGTAGTTCAAGTAATAGAGAGAAAGGAGTCCATAAAGAGAAAGAAGTATATAAATCTCTTTTTGAAATAGATACCCCATTTAAGATGCCTAAATTAGACTTTCCTAAGTTTAATGGAAAGGATGTTGATGGTTGGTTGTGTCGAGTAGATCAGTTCTTCAAACTTCATAATGTACCCTGATATTTGTGGGTCACCATGGCATCTTTTAACTTTGAATTTGAGGCCCTACAATGGTATCAATGGTTACAGAACATGACTCTGGACCCTTCTTGGGAAGACTTTGAGTCCCAATTACTCACTCATTTTGGCCCTAGTGAGTATGAGGACTTTATAGGAGCCTTGACCAAATTGAAACAAACCTCTACTATCCATGAATATCAGACTCAATTTGAGAAATTGGCTAATAGGACAAAGGGGTTGAATGAAGGATTTTTTTAGAGTTGTTTTATCAGTGGATTGAAAGATGATATCAAGGTTGAGGTAAAAATGTTCAAACCACAATCTATGATGCAAGCCATAGGATTGGCGAGATTAGCAAAGGAAAAATTTTTTGGCCCAAAGGAGATCATCCAAATTCCCATAAGCCAAACCCACATTTCCCTCCAAGTTCACATCGAATACTAGCAATAAGTCTACCCCAATCAAGTGATTGACTACAAAGGAAATGGATGCCCATCGAGCACAAGGCTTATGTTATAATTGTGATGAGAAGTATTTGCTAGGGCATAAATGCATCCAAAAGAAGTTATTTTTGTTGGATGTGGATGAATCAACAAGGAATGAAATACCTGATGAAGAAGTAGAACCACAAGAGGAACAACCTCAGGATGAGGGTGAAACATAGGAAGAACCACAACCAGAGATCTCTGTCCATGCACTTGCAGGAATCTCGACCCCTCAGACGATGAAGGTAGTAGGATTCTTCAAAGGGCAACGTATTACAATTCTCATTGATTCAGGCAGTACGCATAATTTTATTGATCCCCGAGTAGCCAAGCAAGCAAATTGTTACATACATGCTTGCAACTCCTTTGAAGTTATGGTGGCAAATGGAGGAACATTACCTTGTAAGGGTAAATGCCGCAATGTTAAGTTGAAGATAGGGGACTATGAACTCAAAACTGATATGTTTGCTCTTCAACTAGGAGGATGTGATGTTGTGCTAGGAGCATAATGGCTAGGTACCTTGGGAACAATAGCCTAGAACTTTGCTGAATTATGGATGTAGTTCTCATAGAATGGGAAGTCCTACACTCTCCATGGTTCACCAACAGGATCTCCATAGATTATCAATTCAAGCTGTATGGAGAAGTTGTTAAAAAAATCCTCACATGGGGTAGTAGCTCAATTATTTGCAATTCAACCACAAACTTTAGAAGAAGACAAGCCCCAAGATGATTTGCAACTCATTTTGACTAAGCATGATGCAGTTTTTGTGGAACCAATAGAATTACCTCCACATCATTCCCATGATCATGCAATACCATTAGTACCAGGTAGCTGCCCACCTAACATCAGACCCTACAGGTACCCCTATGCACTTAAGTCAAAAATTGAGAAGTTGGTACAAGAGTTGCTAAAAGTAAGGGTAATTCGGCCTAGTAATAGTCCTTATTCTTCTCCGGTGCTATTGGTTAGAAAGAAATATGGGTCATGGCAGTTGTGTATAGATTTTTGTGAGCTCAATAAGCTCACCATTAAGGATAAATTTCCTATCCTAATGATCAATGAATTGTTGGATGAGCTACATGGTGCAAAGTTTTTCTCCAAGTTGGATCTCCACTCAAGCTATCATCAGATAAGGCTCAAGGAGGAAGATATTCCCAAAACAACATTTCGAACTCATGAGGGCCATTATGAATTTTTGGTCATGCCATTTGGCCTAACTAATGCACCATCAACATTTTAGAGCCTCATGAATAATGTCTTCCACCCATTCCTTCGCAAATTTATTCTAGTTTTCTTTGATGATATTCTAATTTATAGTCACTCTTGGGAGGAGCACCTCATACATTTGGATCAAGCTCTACAACTTTTGTCTAATAATAAACTTTATGCCAAGAGGTCTAAGTGTTCTTTTGGGTTGAAAGAAGTGGAGTATTTGGGTCACATTATCTCCAAATATGGAGTTAAAGTTGATCCTAAAAAGATTCAAGTTGTTCAAGAATGGCCAAAGCCTCACACCCTCAAGGGACTTCGAGGATTTTTGGGACTCATGGGGTATTACCATAAATTTGTACAAAACTATGGAAAGATAGCAACTCCTTTAACAACCATGTTGAAAAAGAATTCTTTTATTTGGTTAGAACCAATAGAGAAGGCTTTCAATGAATTAAAGCAAGCCATGACAACCACCAATGTTAGCAATGCCTAATTTTTCTAAACCCTTTGTAATTGAAAGTGATGCTTTGAGCAATGGAATCGAGGCCATGTTGATGCAAGAAGGAAGACCATTGGCCTTCACTAGTAAAGCACTTTCAAGCCAAAATTTGGGAAAATCTACTTATGCAAAGGAGATGCTAGCCATTTTACATGTTGTTAATCATTGGAGGCCATATCTCATTGGGCATCATTTTTCAATCAAAACTGACCACCAAAGTCTCAAGTACTTCTTGGAACAATGGGTAGCCACACTTGAACAACAAAAGTGGGTTTCTAAATTGATGGGCTATGATTATGAAATCACATATAAAAAAAGGAAAGGAGAATATCATGGTTGATGCACTATCCTAATAGTTTGAAGATCAAAGTATGTTAAATGTTATCTCTTCACCAATCCCTCAATGGATTAATTATCTCAGAGAAGAAATGGCCAAGGATTCAAGCTTGCAAACTTTGATCACCAAACTTCAAATAAAGCCTAACTCATGCCCTGGATACACTTGGGATGGACAAGATTTGAGATATCATGACCGACTTGTTATTCCCCAAACCTCACAAATACGGGAATTCATCTTGAAGGAAATGCATGCCTCACCAACAATAAGACATTCTAGGTTTCTAAAAACTTATGAAAGGACCAAGCGTACTTTCTTCTAGAAGGGAATGAAGAAGGATATTCAAACTTTTATGGCTAAATGTGACATGTGCCAAAGAATGAAAGGAGAAATTATGTGTTCCCCTAGAACCCTTCAACCCTTACCAATTCTAAAACAAGTATGGGTAGATATTTCCATGGATTTTATTGAAGGGTTACCCAAGTCGGGAGGAAAATCAGTTATTCTGGTGGTAGTGGATCGTCTCACAAAGTATGCTCATTTTTGTTCCTTATCCCATCCCTACACAGCCTCAGTAGTAGCCCAAATATTTTTAGACTCCATATTTTGCCTTCATGGCATGCCCACATCTATTGTGTCAGATAGAGACCCTACCTTTACTAGTCATTTTTGGCAGGAACTATTTAAGTTGTAGGGAACTCAGCTCAAAATGAGTTTAGCCTATCATCCATAGACGGATGGCCAAACAAAAATTGTTAACAAATGCTTGGAAACCTACCTTCGTTGCTTTGCATCCGAACATCCTACATAGTGGGCGAAGTGGCTTCCCTTGGCCGAATGGTGGTATAATACTTCATATCACACCGCGACCAAGGTTACACCCTTTGAAGTAGTATATGGTCATCCTCCATCAACACCCTCCTCCTACATTCTAGGAAGCTCCAAGGTTCACGCTGTAGACACCACTCTCAACCAACATGTCACCATCCTCCGACAACTTAAGATGAATCTTGAATTGGCCTAGAATCATATGCATCAACAAGTTGATCAACACCATTTTGAGCATAACTTTGAAGTGGGGGATATGGTTTTTCTCCACCTGCAACCCTACAAATAGTCATCACTCCAGCTCTACAGATGCCAAAAACTAGCTGCCAAATACTATGGACCCTACCAGGTATTACAATGAATTGGTTCAACAACCTACAAATTGGCCCTTTCGGCTACGTCCAAGCTCCATCTAGTCTTCCATGTTTCTTCTCTCAAGAAGGTTGTTGGCAACAAGGTACAAGTTCAATCCACTTTACCAGAGCTGGATGAAGAAGGTTCCATCATGCTCGAGCCTAAACAAATTTTGAATCGAAGATCACGCACCCTTCGCAACCATGTCATCACTAAAGTTCTTGTTCAATGGTATGGACTACAACCAGAAGATGCCACATGGGAGTCTCTCCAGCAGCTACAACAACAATTTCCTCATCTCCAGCTTTGAGGACAAAGCTTTTTGAAGGGGAAGGGCATGTTAGGACCCCATCCTAACATTATTATGTAATGACACCCTTTCCAATGTGGGGACCCTATTATAATGATATTTTGTAATGGTATGTGGCACTTGAGGCACCTAGACAAGTGGGGCCATTTCATGTAACCATTATAAAGAATGTAATTATTTGTTGGTAGAAGATTCTAGCTCGGGTGGCATTTTGCATGTAAGCCAACTCTTGAGCATTAGGTTAGGGTTGCATGAAATGTATCTTTAAAAGACAAGGGGGCATAAACGAATGTATATTTTTGCATATTGAATGAAAGTATTGAAGGAGGTTGCCCCCTCGAAGAGGCCCATGATTCTGTATTGTGATTTGTGAGATTAATATATATATATTTCTGCATTTACATTTCGTATTGCAATATTTTGTTCTTTCATGAATTATTGCTTTTATTGCAATATTTATGTGAATGTGCTTATTTTAATTAGAAGGTTCCTAACAAATACATGGAACAACCTCAAGGACGTCAAAAAAGAATTTAGACTATTGCACAATGACACATAAATCACCAATAAGATCTATTGATGCAGGAGCATCCGGAGGTGAAGAAGCAATCTTGCATCACCCAAAAATGTTTTTTTTTCTAAGTGCCAAAACTGTCGCGATATCGCGACGCTTTTTGATGAAAGAGGCCAAGGCACCAAATGGTCGCGAAATCGCGACGTTTCCGAAGCAAAGCAGCCTTGACGCGAAATGGTCGCGAAATCGCGACATTTTTGAGGCAACACAGTTTGGGCGCCAAAGGGTCGCGAAATCGTGACAGTTTTGAAGCAATGCGGTCTAGACGCAAAATGGTCGTGAAATCGTGACATTTTCGAGGCGGAGAGGTCAAGGCGCCAAATGGTCGCGAAATCGCGACAGTTCCGGGGAAAAACAGCTTGAGCGCCAAAAGGTCGCGAAATCGCGACAGTTCTGGGGAAAAGCAGCTTGGGCGCCAATGGGTCACGAAATCGCGACAGCTCCGAGGCAAAGTCACTTGAGTGCCAATTGGTCACGAAATCGCGACACTTCCGGGGGCAAGACTTGAAAGCACTGAGACATCTCGGCGGAAAAGTTCTAAGGCACAAGAATGGTCGCGAAATCGTGACACCTTCGAAGGCGAAGCTTAAAAGACGTCGCAAAATCGCGACACCTTCCAAGGCGAAGCTTAAAAGACGTCACGAAATCGCGACACCTTCCAAGGCAGAGCTTAAAAGACGTCACGAAATCGCGACACGTCCGAGGGACAAGACTTGAAAGCATAGAGACATCTTCAGAGGAAAAGCTCTGAGGCTCAAAGACGTCGCGAAATCGCAACACTTCCAAAGGCAAGGTTCTAAAATGCAAAATGGTCGCAAAATCGCGACGCTTTCGGTGCGAAGGCTCAACAGCGCAAAGTGGTTGCGAAATCGTGACACTTCCGGGCCGGAGACTCAAGGGCGTCAAATGGTCGCGAAATCACGACACTTCCGGAGTAAGGGCTTAACGGCGCAAGGTGGTCGCGAAATCGCGACACCTTCGGAGGAAAGGTGACAAGGTGCCAAATGGTCGCGAAATCGCGATGCTTTTGGGGCAAGGGCACCAAGGGGTAGAATGGTCGCGATATCGCGATCGGAAGGGAGAAAGAGTGCAAAGAGGCAAACACGTCACGATATCGCGACAGAGCGCTCATGACGTTTGACCAGCTGGCGATTGCAGAGACCATTGCAAGGACACGTGGCGTTAAGTTACAGGTGGCCCGAGGGTATGGAGTGGTTACTGGGACTCTGGCAAGGGGACACGTGGCAACAAATTACAAGCGACTTTGCGCCCTCCTATGAATGATGATATGGCGGAAGGATTGACAGGCGGCCGCAGCGCACTCCGCCGTCCCAGACCATGATAATACGGGGCACCTGGCAGCATCTTGCAGGTGGAACAGAACATTCGTGCGGATGGTTAGAAGGAAGCCCGCACTTAATGTAATGATTGGAAGGTAGTTGGGGCGGTGATATAAAAAGACCGTGCATGCATTGTAATCGAGGTCGGGCCATTTTGAATGAAAAGACCTCTATTGTCGAATCTGCGTGGATTTTTGCTGTGTGTTGTTTGAGCTCTATATCATCTATATTACAAGACAAAAAAAGAATGAGGATATCAAGTCATATACCATCGTCCAAAGAATATCATCGACAAAGCGGAGAAGCAACATGTTGATGGACTACAAAAAAGATGGTTTAATATTACTCATAAACAAAGTTTTAAAATAAGATGAAGGTTATACCCTAAAAAATGACCAAGAGGCTTTTGACAAACCCTTAAACTTAGAAAGTGAGATGAAGATGATGATCATAGGACAAATTGAAGTCATGATGGAAGAAGATCCAATAGTGATGGATAAGATGAAAAGAGTGGCCCATCATTCGAAGCTCTAGGAAGGACATTATGCATGAGATGAAAAAGAAACAAAGGAAAATGACAAATGAGACATATGGTGCATGGACCACTACATAGAAGAACACAACAAATTTTCCAAAGAGGAATTATTGTAACAATTGTTAAATGGATGGTCATTCATTGGTTGAGTGCCCATTTAACATGAAGATTAAGAAGCACCAGGATTTATCACTCCAAAAGGAAGCCAATGAAAAACCCAACACTATAAATGGTGGAAGCATCTTTATAATCTATGAACCTCATGACCATAAGGAAGGTAGAATGGCAGTTAGTCGAGCACTCAAACAAGTGCAAAGAATGTAGGCAACTGTATTCAATATGACATGGTTGAAATGTTTATCCCTTAGTATTACCAAGATTAGAACGGGGATATTTCGTATGCAATTGCACCAATGTTGCAAACTTTAGCACACAAATGACGTGTAGATGGTGTGGACCAAGAAACCAAGAAGAAGACAATCATCCAAAGAAAGTGGGGGCAACCAAAATGTCAACTTGGTAAAAATTGAAGTAGCATAATTTATAGAATAACAAGTTGTTGCCATGAATCGAGCACAAGCAAAGAAGGAATAATATCTTGAGCCATCCATAGAATAGAAAAAATGAGAAGAATATTGAGCTAAAATGAAGGAGGAAATGGCAAAATATAGCCAAGATCATCAAGGAAGAATAACCATTGTAGCTACACCAAGAGAGTCATCAATGTCTCATAGCTTTGGTAGTGCAATTGTTAAAGTCAAGTATACCATTAAAATTGGTGATATTTTTGAGAGCAATGTTATACCTACATGAAACTGTGGTAGAATTGGTGTGTGATCCAAGGAAGTAAGTAAATTGCTAAACATCACCATGGACAATGTTATAAGATAAATTAATCAATTCAATGGTGTTTATTGATGTAGGTAAGTGATGATCACTACTACACAAGGATATACTTAGTCATAAATTGACATATGCTATAGTAGACTATGGTTCGAGTGTGAACGCGCTCCCAAAATGAACAAGGAAATAATTATGTTCTCCAATCTTATATCCATTAAATTTTTTATTATTGGGAGTATATTAATAGGGCAACAAGATGAAAGGCCTCTTGATAAGACAATTGTGAAGCATACTTTCACATTGGATTTTATAGTGACCACATTCTAGAAGGATGCTTCCAATGCTTTATTAGGTTGTGGGTGGTTATGAATGGAGAAAGTTGAATACAACTAGGATAAAGACCACTTAACATTCAAAAAGGAGTATATAACCAATTTGAGCAACTAGTCAACAAGAAAGGATCTTACATCTTTAGATGAGTCAAATATCTCTACTTTCAACAATGAATAGAATCGAGGGAGGTTCAACATAGAACCAAACGAATATGATGTTTTGAAATTGGGAGAATGCTCAAAGATAAATGATGAGACAATAAAATGTCTCATATTTCAGTGTTATGTCACATGAAAACTTCCCATTAGCCTAAAACCTATAGGTTAATGCAAAGTATGTAAATTATTAATTATGATAATGTTGAGGTTAATATAGTAAATTGCTAAAAAATGGTAAATTGTTGTTTGGACATATTTTCTACAGTTTTTTGGTAATTATTTGCATATTTTCAACATTAAATAAATTATAATAAGCATAGTGGAAAGCATTGAAAGCGGAAGTCTTGGATATTAGTTTGAAATTCTAACTTGCATACATGTTTAAATGTGTTTTCTATCCTTATTTTGCATCTTAAGATGATATAAAGTCAAATTCTACAAAAATGTATGTAACTGGGAAAACTGTAGTTTTATAATAGAAAATTGTAGGTTGCTTAGGAACATCAGGGCAGCAACCTGCA
This sequence comes from Wollemia nobilis, assembly GCA_028583015.1. NCBI lineage: Eukaryota > Viridiplantae > Streptophyta > Pinopsida > Araucariales > Araucariaceae > Wollemia > Wollemia nobilis. The sequence continues at coordinate 4,991,534 of JAQPPZ010000049.1, forward strand.
AGATTATAGAAAATAGATGTTGCATGTCAAATTGGGGTTCCAAATGCCTTGTCAGTATATAATGGATAAAGGATAATATTTCTAAGCATCATAAATTGAACCAGCAACCAATTACCAAAGCATTTGCACATAGAAAATAATCAACCAAATGTTCCAAAGCAGTTGCGAGATTTTTTGCATATAAAAATCAGAATTAGTGTTTAATTGATTTGAAGGTGCAAATGGCGAGCTAAAAGGCTGAGATCTGGCACAAATCTTCCTTATAACTATTCCAAAGCATTCCACAATAAATGAAGGAATTAAAATAAGGCAATCTATCAGTTTCAATATACTGTCCTAAAATTTAAAAAATCAAAATTAATTGCACAAATTTTTGCACTAAAAACAGAACTGATTTGACCAATTTGAAGGTGTAAATGGTGAGTTGGAAAGATGAGATCTAGCACAAATGTTTCTAAATACTATTTCAAGGCATCCCACAAGGATTAGAGGTACAAAGATGAAGGAATCTCTCTATTTTGGCTTACTATCTTAATTCTAGAAAAGATAGATTATGTGGAGGATTTCTTACAACAAAACCAAAATTTCTAAAAGTAGGGATAATTCAACCTAGTAAATATTACACAAATTTTAGAAAAGGACAAGCCCCAAGATGATTTGCAACTCATTTTTACTAAGGATGATGTAGTTTTTACAGAACCAACAAAATTACCTTCACATTGTCCCCATGAACATGCAATACCATTAGTACCAGTTTAGCTACCCACCTAACATTAGATCCTATAGGTACCCCTATACATTTAAGTTAAAAATTGAGAATTTGGTACAAGAGTTGCTAAAAGCAGGGCTAATTCAGCCTAGTAGCAATCCTTATTCTTCTCTGGTGCTATTGGCTAGAAAGAAATATGGGTCATGGCGGTTGTGTATATATTTTTATGAGCTCAATAAGCACACCATTAAGGATAAATTTTTTATCCTAGTAATCGATGAATTGTTGGATGAGCTACATGGTGCAAAGTTTTTCTCCAAGTTACATATCCACTCAAGATATCATCAGATAAGGCTCAAGGAAGCAAATATTCCCAAAACAACATTTGAAACTCATAAGAGCCATTATAAATTTTTGGTCATGCCCTTTGGCCTAACTAATGCATCATCAACATTTTAAAGTCTCATGAATAAGGTCTTCTACCCATTCCTTTGCAAATTTATTCTAGTTTTCTTTGATGATATTATAATTTATTTGTCACTCTTGGGAGGAGCGCCTCATACATTTGGATCAAGCTCTACAACTTTTATCTGAGAATCAAATTTATGCCAAGAGGTCTATGTGTTCTTTAGGGTTGTAAGAAGTGGAGTATTTGGGTTACATTATCTCCAAAGATGGAGTTAAAGTTGATCCTAAAAAGATTTAGGTTTTTCAAGAATGACCAAAGCCTCACACCGTCAAGGAACTTCGAGGATTTTTAGTGCTCATGGGGTATTACCATAAATTTATACAAAACTATGGAAATATTGCAAGTACTTTAACAACCACATTGAAAAATAATTATTTTAATTAGTCAAAACCAGTAGAGAAGGATTTCAATGAATTAAAGCAATCCATGATAACCACATTGGGGTTAGATGATTTTTCTAAACCATTTGTAATTGAAAGTGATGCTCCGGGCAATAAAATCGGGACCATGTTGATGCAAGAAGGAAGACCATTGGCCTTCACTAGTAAAGCACTTTCAAGCCAAAATTTGGGAAAATCTACTTATGCAAAGGAGATGCTAGCCATTTTACATGTTGCTAATCAATGGAGTCCATATCTCATTGGATGTCATTTTTCAATCAAAACTAACCACCAAAGTATCAAGTACTTCTTGGAACAAAGGGTATCCACACTTGAACAACAAAAGGGGGTTTCCAAATTGATGGGCTATGATTATGAAATCACATATAAAAAAGAAAAGGAGACTATTATGGCTAATGCACTATCCAAATAGTTTGAAGATCATAGTATGTTAAATGTTATCTCTTCACCAATCCCTCAATGGATTAATTCTCTCAAAGAAGAAATGGCCAAGGATTCAGGCTTGTAAATATTGATCACTAAACTTAAAATATAGCCTAACTCATGTTTTGGATACACTTGGGATGAACAAGATTTGAGATATCATAACCGACTTGTTATTCTCCCAACCTCACAAATACGGGAATTCATATTGAGAGAAATGCATACCTCACCGACAATAAGATATTCTGGGTTTCTAAAAACTTATGAACAAACCAAGTGTACTTTATTCTAGAAGGGAATGAAGAAGGATATTTAAACTGTTGTGGTTGAATGTGACCATTATAGAATGAAAGGAAAAATTGTGTTCACCTAGAACCCTTCAGACTTTACCAATTTTAAACCAAGTATGGGAAAATATTCCATGGATTTTATTGAAGAATTACCCAAGTAGAGAGGAAAATCAATTATTCTAGTGGTAGTGGATTGTCTCACGAAGTATGTTCATTTTTTTTTCTTATCCCATCTATACACTACCTCAATAGTAGTCCAAATCTTTTGAGACTGCATCTTTCACCTTCATGGCATGCCCACATCTATTGTGTCAAATAGATACCCTACCTTTACTATTCATTTTTGGTAGGAATTGTTTAAGTTGTAGGAAAATCAACACAAAATGAGTTTAGCCTATCATCCATAAAAATATGGTCAAACAAAAATTGTTAACAAATATTTGGAAACCTACCTTTGTTGCTTTGCATCCAAACATCCTACATAGTGGGTGAAGTGGTTTTCCTTGGTTGAATGGTGGTATAATACTTCATATTACATTGTAATCAAAGGTTCCACTCATTGAAGAAATATACAGTCATCCTCTATCAACACCCTCCTACATTCTAGAAAGCTTTGAGGTCCATGCTATAAACACCACTCTCAGCCAACATGTCATCATCCTCCGATAGCTTAAGATGAATCTTGAATTGGCCCAAAATCATCAGTCAACAAGCTTATGAGCATTATTTTGAGCACAAATTTGAAGTGAAGGATATGGTTTTTCTCCTACAATCCTCCAAATAGCCATCACTCCAACTCTGTAGATGCCAAAAACTAGCTACTAAATTCTATGGACCCTACCAGGTGTCACAACATATTGGTTCCACAACCTACAAATTGGCCCTTTCGACTATGTCCAAGCTCCATCTAGTCTTCCATGTTTTTTCTCTCAAGAAGGTTGTTGGCAACATGGTACAAGTTCAATCCACTTTACCAAATATGGATGAAGAAGGTTCCATAATGCTCAAGCCTACACAAATTTTGAATCGTAGATCGTATACCCTTTGCAACCATGTCATCCCTAAATTTCTTATTCCATGGTATGGACTACAATCAAACAATGCCACATGGGAGTCTCTTGAGTAACTACAATAACATTTTCCTCATCTCTAGCTTTGAAGACAAATATTTTTGAAAGGGAAGAGCATGTTAGGACCTCATCCTAAAATTATTTATAATGGTACCCTTTCCAATGTGGGGAACTTATTATAATGATATTTTGTAATGACATGTGGCACTTGAGACACCTAAACAAGTGGGGCCATTTAATGTAACAGTTATAAAGAATGTAACTTTTTGTTGGTAGAAGATTCTAGCTCAGGTGGCATTTTGCATGTAAACCAACTCTTGAGCATTAGGTTAGGATTGCATGAAATGTATATTTAAAAGATAATGGGGCATAAATGAATGTATATTTTTACATATTGAATGAAAATATTGAAGGAGGTTGCCACCTCGAAGAGGCCCACGATTATGAATTGTGATTTATGAGATTAATATATAATATTTTTGTATTTACATTTCATATTATAATATTCTAATCTTTCATGAATTACTGTTTTTATTGTAATATTTATGTGAATGTACTTATTTCGATTAGAATATTCCTAAAAAATACATGGAACAATCTCAAGGACGTAAAAAAAGAATTTAGACTCTTGCACAATGATACATAAATTGTCAATAAGATCTATATTACAAGACAAAAAAAGAATGAGGATATCAAGTCATATACCATCGTCCAAAGAATCTCATCGACAAAGTGGAGAAGCAACATGTTGATGGACTACAAAAAATATGGTTTAACATTACTCATCAACAAAGTTTCAAAAGAAGATGAAGGTTATACCCTCAAAAATGACCAAGAGGCTTTTGACAAAGCATTAAACTTGGAAAGTGATATGAATATGACAATCATAAGACAAGTTGAAGTCATGATGGAAGAAGCTCCAATAGTTATGGAGAATATGAAAATAGTGGCCCATCATTTGAAGCTCTCAGGAAGGATATTATGCATGAGATGAAAAAAAAACAAAGAAAAATGATAAATGAGACATATGGTGCATGGATCACTACATAGAAGAACACAACAAATTTAACATGAAGATCAAGAAGCACCAGGGTTTATCACTCCAAAAGAAAGCCAATGAAAAACCCAACACTATAAAGGGTGGGAGCATCGTGATAAACGATGAACTTCGTGATCATAAGGAAGGTAGAATGACAGTTAGTCGAGCACTCAAATAAGTGCAAATAATGTAGGTAACTGTATTCAATATGACATGGTTGAAAGGTTGATCCCTTAGTATTTCCAGGGTTAGAAGGGGGGACATTTCGTATGTAATTGCACCAATATTGCAAACCTTAGCACACAAATGATGTGTAGATGACATGGACGAAGAAACCAGGAAGAAGACAATCACCCAAATAAAGTGGGGGTAACCAAAATGTCAACTTGGTAAATATTGAAGTAGCATAATTAATAGAAAAACAAGTTGTTGCCATAAATCAGACACAAGCAAAGAAGGAAGAATAGCCCAAGCCATCCATGGAATAGAAAAAATGAGAAGAATCTTGAGCTAAAATGAAGGAAGAAATGGCAAAAGATAGCCAATATCATCAAGGAGAATAACAATTGTAGCTACACCAAGAGAGTCATCAACATCTCATAGCTTTGGTATTGCAGTTGTTATAGTCAAGCATACCATTAAAAGTGGTGATCTTGTTGAGATCAATATCATACCTACATGAAACTAAGGTAGAATTGGTGTGTGACCCAAGGAAGCAAGTGAAATTCTAAACATCGCCACCATGAAAAATGTTAGAAGGTCAATTTATCAATTCAATGGTGTTTATTGATGTAGGTAAGTGATGATCACTACTACACAAGGATATACTTAGTCATAAATTGACATATGCTATAGTAGACTATGGTTCAAGTGTGAACGTGCTCCCAAAATGAACAAGAAAAGAATTATGTTCTCCAACCTTATATCCATTAAATTTTTTATTATCGGGAGTAGATTGATAGGGCACCAAGATGAAAGGCCTCCTGATAGGACAATTGTGAAGCATACTTTCACATTGGATTTTATAGTGACCACCTTCTAGAAGGATGCTTTCAACGCCTTATTAGGTTGTGGATGGTTATGAATGCAGAAAGTTGATCACAACTAGGACAAAGACCACATAACATTCAAAAAGGAGTATATAACCAATTTGAGCAACTAGTCAACAAGCAAGGATCTTACATCTTTAGATGAGTCAAACGTCTCTACTTTCAACAATGAAGAGAATCGAGAGAGGTTCAACATGGAACCGAATGAATATGATGTCTTAGAATTGGGAGAATGCTTAAATATGAATGATGAGACAATAAAATGTCTCATTATTTCAGTGTTATATCACATAAAAACTGTCAATTTTGCCTAAAACCTATAAGTTAATGCCAAGTATGTTATTATTAATTATGATAATGTTGATGTTAATATAATAAATTGCTGAAAATGGTATATTGTTGTTTGGACAAATTGTTTACAGTTTTTGGTAATTATTTGCATATTTTCAACATTAAATGAATTGTAATAAGCATAGTAGAAAACATTGAAAGCAGAAGTCTTGGGTATTAGTTTGAAAGTCTAACTTGCATACATGTTTAAATGTGTTTCCTATCCTTATTTTGTATTTTAAGACAATATAAAGTCAAATTCTATAAAACTACATGTTTGCTGGAAAAGCTATAGTTTTATAATAGAAAACTACAGGTTGCTTAGGAACATCAGGGCAACAACCTACAAGATTATTGGAAATAGATGTTGTATGTTAAATTGGGGTTCCAAAAACATTGTCATCATAGAATGGATAAAGGAGAATATATCTAAGCATCATAAATTGACCCAACAACCGATTACCAAAGCATTTGCACATAGCAAAGAATCAACCAAATATTCTAGAGCAGTTGCAAGGTTTTTTGCATATAAAATCCAGAATTAGTGTTTAATTGATTTTAAGGTGCAAATGGCAAGCTAAAAGGTTGGGATCTGGCACAAATATTCCTTATAACTATTCCAAAACATTCCACAACAAATGAAGGAATTAAAATAAGGCAATCTATTCGTTTCAATATACTATTCTAAAATTGAAAAGATAAAAATTAACCGCACAATTTTTTGCACTAAAAACAGAACTGATTTGACCAATTTGAAGGTGGAAATGGCGATTTGGAAAGATGATATCTAGCACAAATATTTCTAATACTATTTCAAGGCATCCCACAAGGATTAGAGGTATAAAGATGAGGGAATCTCTTTGGTTTGGCTTACTGTCTTAATTCTAGAAAAGATAGATTATGTGCAAGATTTCTTACAACAAAACCAAAATTGTTTGTTGACGATTTCCAAGGGGAAAAGACGAGCTAGAAGGTTGATATTAAGCACAAATATCTCTCAAGACTATTTTGAGGCTTTCCACATCATTTGGAAGCATAAAAATAAGAGAATCTATCTATAACATTTTTTTTGTCATAATTCTAAATACAAGAATAACTACAATCAAAAGGGTTAGCAAATTATATTCTATCTTGCCCCTAGTTGTAGGTAGAACAAGTTGTGTTTCTAACTATAAATACTCTTTTTATTTCCCTTTGAAAAGATAGTAACAAAATAAAGGAAAAGAAACGTCTGCATTGGAAAAATTGTGTATTTGGTAAATTATCCTGAACTTGACCATTTTTGTTTTTTGTATGCATTTGTTGACTCTATAGGTTAACTTACTTTCTTTTGCAACCTTCCACCTTTCACTGAGCCTGGAGCTTGGGCCTACTTTAAGGATCAATGGAAGGTGTACTAACTTAGTTTTAGGTTCATTTTTCAGTATTTTATTTTATTTTATTTATTTTCAGCATTAAATTTATATGTTTTTCTCTATTTTTAGTTGTATCTATTTCCTCTATTTTTGAGTGTGTTATGTTCTATTTTATTGTAGCCGACTAAATTTTGTGTTTTTTAGTCTGATTTAACTTTTAATTTCTATTTTTCCTACTTTAATTTCTATTTTAGCTAGTTATATTTCAACATTTCATTTTTGCAATTTCAATTGTAGCAAATGTAGTTTAGTAAATTTCAATTTTAGCATTATTTTTTTCAAATTAGTTAGCTTTTCTTTCCATGCAAGTGTGCAAATTAGTATAGTTTCCTTTCAATAAATATTTCCAGCTTTCTTAGGATAATCTAATGTCTTGATATTTAAGTTGTAGTTTCAAGTCTCTATTGTATATAGCCTTGGGACGCCACCGATAAATAAATTAAATGATGAAAATTAACGACACATCATTTTTGGTTTCATTATCAGGGAGTAAATTGACGTTGATAGAGAACAAACAAGTCATTAAATATTAACTATTGTCTTGTGAAATTGACAACTTCACATGAAAATAGTTGCATTGCTTGGGATTGCATTTTGGACATTAAGACACTAGAATAAGAGTTTTTTATTTAATAGGACTTATGAATAGTTTTAGAGACAAAAGAGATAGAAAGAGCTCCTCACAATCCACAAGAATCAAACATTCACAATAAGAGGTTGAACCTATGTCAAAGTTATCTAAATTAGTGATTCCCAAAAATATTGAAATCTTAGAATCACAATCATCTATTTCAAAAAGTGTCAAATCCCTTGAGAAACCATTACAAGGAGAAAAATTGGTAGTTCAACACCACCCTCCCCTGACAAATCTATACAATTAGGACAATTTAAAAGGATTTATAATTGGTGTTGGAAACGTATAATGGTAGGCTTACAAGAAAATTCAGGAAAAACCAGTAATGTGCTCCACCCTTGTGAAACTAGTACACCTGCAAAAACTTTCCAATATCTCATTTGATTAGATCCTAATCAAAACTCTCTCATGAAAGTCATTTCACCTTATGTATTATCAAATTTTAGGGGAGTGGCATTTGAGGACCCTAACTAGTTTCTATTTAAGTTTAAGATTGTATGCCAAGCTTATAACTATATCAATGACAATAAAAAGCTTAAACTATTTTCTTCCACTCTTAAAGACTCAACCCTACAATGGTTCATGGGCTTAGCACCAAATTAAATCCAAACCTGGGATGAAATGAAAGAGTGTTTTTGGAGAAATACCAAGAATATTGTCGAGTAAAGAATCAAAAGTATGAATTGTCTAGGATAAAACAAGAGGAAGATTAACTTTAAAAGATTATCTAGATAGATTTTCCCTTGTTTATAAGAGCTATGGAAGTGTAGAAAAAAAAACTTACCAAAACCATATTCTTGAGAGGATTACAAGGTGAATCTAGAGATATAATGGATCTTATTGGAAAAAGAGATGCAAATAAACTTGAATTTCAAGAAATCATTGAACTTTGTAGGAATTGTTCCCATACAAGAAAACATAAAAATGGTAACAATAGAAATACTTTGAAAGAATTAGTGGAAGAATTTGCTAATCTAAGAGATGATATTTTAGTGCATCTTAACACAAAATTAGATTAAATAAATACAAAATATTTAGCCGTTTATTAACCAAGATGTAGAAAAAAGTATTCTCTTCATGAATGTTCTTTGAATAAGACTTCTATATCTACCATATGTAGCATATGTGAAAAGTGATATCCTACAAACCAATGTCATTTCTTACCTAATCCTACCCATAATTTCTCTTATGAACAACAACAACAAGCAAACAACCTCTACTTTCAATTCAACCTATGGTCAATCCCAGTAATGTTAAATAGGCAACCCCTGTCTATATTGGTCGAATCGAAAGATACAACCATAATAAATGTTATTGATGGTGACAACATTCAATTGCATTCAAGAAGAACACTTCTTGAACCTATTCCACCTATCATTGTAGAAATGGGAGCTGAAGGGAATAAACAAGAAAACCCATCTACACTAAAACAACAATAAGAACACAAAAAAACAAAAGAAAAAGAAAACCTCCCTCAAGATGATTTAATGGAGAAAGTACCATATCTTGAACAATTTGAGATATCAAAAATAACATCTTCAAAATTAGATTTGGTAAAGGAATTAAAACATTTAAATGTTACAATTCATTTACTATAGGTTGTTAAAGATGTACCTACAATTAACTATACTATTCAGAAAATGTGTTTTAAGAAACCAAGAAAAAAGAAGAAAGTATATCCTAAAACCATACAAGTAGATAGAAAATTAGTAGACTTGCTTGCAGGAAAACTTATTCCACCTAAGTATGGTAATCTAAGAAGTCTACGGTTTCTTGATTCAAATGAGAAAAATAAGAAAACATTTGAACTTTGGCCACCATAGTTGTAAATAATCATATAGAAGAATTGGATCCATCCAAAAGGGTTCTTTTTGAAGATGAGATTATTTTGATCAACAAGTTGTATGATTTACGACTTAAAGATGAACTAGTTACTGTTCAACAATTACTATGGAATGATGAACAAGAGCTTAAATATTTAACACCCATTTTGTTATAAGACGGTTCTTTTCATTTACCACATGGATGGCATCATCACCTTCTTTCATCTTTTCATTACCCTATATCATATATAATTCCATCAAGAATTGCTTTTGATAAAGATACATAAATTTTTTATTCTCTTCCACTATACTATTGCCCTCATAATTCATTTACGCATCATTTTCAAGGAATTAATTCAATACACCCTGGTACAAAATAAATTGAAATACAACCTAAAAATATTTTGAAAATCAATAGTTGGTTGAGTAACAATCAAGAAGCAAAATTGTTTGATGTACAAAGCTAAAATTTCAATGCTTTTGCATGGGAATACAAAGATATGACAAGGATTCATCTGGACATATGTACTCATTACATTTATATAAAGTATGTCGAACCTATGACAACTACAAAAGAGATTGAATACTACTCTATGAGATATTGTTAAAGAGAAATTTGAAAAATTGTTAGAAGTAGGATTCATCTACCCTATTTTTAATAATTGATGGGTTCTTCCATTAGTTATCATTCCAAAGAAAATGAGAAAATGTGAGTGTGTAGATTATAGAGAACTAAAAAAAATCACTCAGAAATACCACTTTCCATTACCATTCATAGATCAAGTGTTAAATACACTCACTGGGAAGAAGTATTTTTATTTTCTTGATGGATTTAGTGGAATTCAGATTACACCTAAGGATCATGGTAGGGTACCCAGGAATAGATATTTGGGGATCTAGGAATAGATATTTGGGGATATATTATTATATTGTATAAGGGTTGGCATGGGCCACACATAACCCAAGGTTGATTTTATTATAATATAATATAATATTATATTATAATATTATATTAGTAGTAGACTCCCCAAAGTAGAATCAGAATATGGATATATAAAGAAGAGATATTTATCATTGCAATCATCATTGAAAATGAACCTTATGTAATCATCGTGCCCACGAAGTGGCCTCTCATCTTGGAAGATCTTGTGGAGTTGTTCCTTCCTTAAGGATTATTATTGGTGTTTCCCTACCTTAAGGGTATTATCTATCTCTCTCTCATTTGTGGATTGTTATTGTGGATAATGTATTGTAGATGAATGATTTGATATTTCTGCATATTGGTGAATGGTTTATGTTAAATAAGTAAAGTTATGCAAAAAGTGGTATCAGAGCAACGATTTTGGTAAAATGGGGATTTTTGTGAAATTGCAAAATTAGGGCAATTTTTTTTGGAAAAATGTCTCATCTTTCAGGAGCCATATCTCAGCGCAAGTTTATCCGATTTAGGTGATTCTTGGATCAAATTGTGTAGACTTTGAAGATCTTTAAAATGAGTGGTCATATGAAGTAATCCGAGTTGTATTGAGGGAGATTCAACCTTCTGAAGTCAGCCGTCTAGAATAAGGGTAGTGACGAATTTTCAAGTCATGAATTTTTCAAAAGATGAAATTTATTTAGTTTGGGTAAGCAAATCAGTTGTAATTTATTCTGTTTGGAACCCATATGAGATCAATAGGTCAAAACACATTCAGAGTTTTGATGTTGTATTACTTCTTTTCGAAATAAAATTCAATTTTGTGTATTTTATTCCTTTCCTAACTCGTATTAATATTTTTTTTTATTTTATAAAATGTATTTGTTGTCGTTATTATGCTCTTCACTTGTCGTGTAATGTGATCTAGTGAATCAGAAATCCTACAACACTGGGAGTATGCTCTTCACTTGCGCATCTGCGATCTGGTGAATCAAAAACTAGTTTACGTTTTTAGAGTACTGCTTTGCCATGTTTCTTTTTTTATTGATGGATAAAGGTATTGTTCTAAGACACCATATCTCATCTAGAGGAATACAAGTAGATCCTAAGAAGATAGATATTATCAAAAACTTGCCTACACCTCAAACTCAAGCAAATGTTAGAAGTTTCTTGGATCATATTGGTTTTTATCATCGTTTCATTAATAACTTTAGTACAATTACAAGCCCCATGTTTACATTGTTAACTAAAGAATATAAATTCAATTGGATACACGAAATATTAATTACTCCACCTATGTTACGCGGTCTAAATTGGAAACTTCCATTTCACATCCAAACTGATCATTTAACACTACAATCAAAGCAACTTTAGGCCAAATAGAAAATGGAAAACATTATTCCATCTACTACGTTAGTAGAAACTTTGACAAAATTTGAGAAAAACCATACTATTATTGAAAAAGAATTCTTAGTTGTAGTATATATTCCATTAATGAATTCTGCCACTATATTACTTGATATCAAGTGTTTGTTCACACTAATCACATTGTAATTTAAAAAATCATGAACAAACCATTAGGTGGTGGGAAAATAATATAATGGTTGCTACCACTACAAGAGTTCAACATCAATAAAGGAGATAAACCTGACAAAGCTAATGTAGTAGTTGATTTCTTCTCAAGACTAAACATCACATTGAGGATGAACTAGTAGAGAATTATTTTTCTAATAAAAGGTTATTTGCAATATCAATGCAATCACCATGGTTTGCTAATATTGCCAACTATCTAGCAACAACAAAAGTTCCCTCTCATTTCTTTTTTTTTATTTGTGGAAAACATCCCAAAAGGGATGCCACTTTCGGGTAAGACCCAAGGAGGCAGGGTTATCCATTTCGCCAAAAACGCCCAGGACTCGGACCTGGCCTACCACCTTTGATATACTCAAGGAGCAAACAAACACACAAAACCAAATTAAAAAAAGTAAATAACAACAAAAATAATAAAATAAAATAAAAAAAACTCCTTGAGTGTGTCAAAACCACAAAAGCACAACCAAACACGCACAATAAGATAAAAGAAACCACAACACAAACCACATAGAAAAACACAAGATCCACATAACAAAACACAAACAAGACAAAAACAACAAAACACTACAAAGACATAACCCAAAAAAAACATGAAAAATAAACACAACCAAAACCTAAAAAATAAAATAAATAAAATAAAAATAAAAACAACCAACAACAGACAATAAACAAAAACAAAAAACATAGAAAACACTCACACATAAAAAAATGAAATAACACAAACAAAGAGAAACCCAAGAACAATAACGAAAAAAACACAAGAACAATAACAAAAAACATAAAAAAAAAAAAACAAAACAACAAAAACACAAGAACAACAAAAAACAACACAAAGAACACAAAAACAAAAAAAAACAAAAGAACCCACCCACCTTAAAAAACTAAACAAAAAAACAAAGAAGACAAAAGAAAAAAAAAAAAAAAAACAAAACAATGACCTATCTAGACCAGAAGACTATTAATGCAAGAATCAACAGAGGAAACAAAATAAAGAATAGAATGAGCTAGGGAACTAAAAAAACTGAATGAACCAAAGAGAAACGAAAAAAACAAAACAAAAAGAAACTAGGTACCTTCAGAACTGGAGCCATCCAAAGAAATGATAGACAGAAGAGCTTCCCTAATTTGAGAAGCCCACCATATAGGAGGGTGGCCATAACAAGTAAGATCACCTTTGTCCAAAGCCCAATTAGTTAAAGCATCAACACTCTTGTTTTGATCTCTGACCACATGATTGTAATCAACTTTTAAAAATCCCATCCGGATTAATTGAATCTTCTCAATAATTCTTTTTATTCTCCAATCCACCTTATGATTCTTAGAAGGAGTCTTCAAGAGATTAATCATAAGTTGAGAGTCGGACTCAACTAACACCTTTTCCCATCCAACCTTAGTAGCCTCCTGAAGGCCTCTAAGGATACCATACCCCTCAGGCAAGGTTATTGGAAAGAATACCCAAATTCTCAGCAAAAGTAAAAACCAGGGAGCCATCTGAAAGTCTACCAATTCCTCCCACACTGGCTTTTCCAGGGTTCCCTCTAGAGGCTCCATCAGTATTGACTTTTCCAAAATCCTTAGGAGGAGAAAGTTCCCTCTCATTTCACTTTAAGAGAAAAACAACAATTTGTTGAACAAAGTACATCACTCAAGTGGATCAATCACCCCTAAACAAATGGTCATGTAGAAGTCACAAATAAAGAACTCATGAATATTTTAACAAAAATAGTGGCTTCTCACAGCAAATATTGGATGAACAGGTTACTAGAGGCCATTTGGGCATACAATACTACACGTAAATCCACTATAGGATTTACATCTTGTAAACTAATTTATGGTAAGAAACCTCTTTTTCCAATTAAGTTTGAATTACTAACACTTCATACATATGGAAGTTGGTATTGAGTTGTTGCAGGTATAAAATGAAAGAATTTTACAACTGAATACATTAGATAAACTTTGGTTGAAGGCACTTCACCAAATAGAGATCATTTAACAACAAAAAATATGATATGATAGTCACATTAAGAGAAACAAGGATGAACTAAGAGATTGGGCATTATTGTTTGATTCTTGCTATGTTATTTTTTTTGGCAAGCTACAAACTCAGTGGCTAAGACTATACCAAATGGAAAAAGTGTTCGAGAGTGGAGCTATTCAACTTTCTCCTATTGATGATTCGAGGAGGAAATTGGTGGTCAATGGACATCATTTACGATTGTACCATAAGCTACTAATAAAGGTGGAATTTGCTCAATATTTTCACAGACTGACTTGTACGTGATAGAATAGGCGTCCTCTTCTAGCAAAGATTCTGAATGATCATATATTTGAATCATAAAATAAATAAAAAATAATAATAGAAAAAAATGAGAGTTGTAGCATAAGCCATGTCCCAAAAAATAAGGATGTTAGTTGGGAGGTGGAGAAATGAAGTGACTCCATTTTGAGCACTAAGGAGGAAATCAGGACATGCATCAATTTCAGTTGGGAGGAGGAGAAATGAAGTGACTACTTCATTTTGAGCAATAAGGAAAAAAGAAGAACATGAGATAATTCTTGTTGCTCATACAAAAAGCAAAGTTGATGTTTCATATTGTTGTTTTCATGCAGCAAGAATAACTACATATGCTTTTGAGAAATAAGGATTGTTCTTATCCAAATAAAAACGAGAAATATTCTCTCTCATTGTAGCTCATGAAAAATGAAAGAGAGAAAAAAAAGAAAAAAAATCTTGGTTGTGAAAATCCTTCATGGACACAATCAAGATAGAAGAAGGTTGAAAACTAGAAATGAAAATCTCTTCTGATGAAAAAAAAGAGGAAAATCTTGATTGTGAAAATCCTTTATGGACGTAATTGAGATAGAAGTTGGTTGAAAACCAGAAATGACAACCTCTTCTAAAAGAAAAAAAATGAATATTTCAATTGTGAAAACCTTTTCAAGGTGCTATTGAATGAAGCTTACATGAAACCGGTTTCCAACTTGTTTGCCTTGAAGTTTTTTAAGCATTTGTACAAAGTTTAATTACTACATTTATGTACTTTTTAGATTTCAAAAATCTTAAGTGCACAATCAACAAGTAATCCAAAAGGGTACATAAAATCTCTTCAATGGTAAGGTATGCATTTTCTTCAATTTTACAATTAATTAGCCTTAATATTGTATAAATAAGGTTAAATGCTTAGCATATCTATATGTATAAATGAAAAAATTAAACACCCTACTAAGTACTTCGAAAATTTATTCTAGTATACCTTTGGTTATGGGGGATTCATGTTTGAAAGGTTTAGAAATGAAAAAATATGTTACTCCAGATTATTCTGTATAAAAGTTGTGTATGAAAGGGTTGAAAATAAGGGCATGGAAGAACTAAACATAGTTGTGTAAGAATCAAGTGTTTAAAAAAAAGATAAAAAAAAATGAACTACACATTTTCCAACCCATTTTCCTATGTTGTTGAAACAATTTAGTACAAAATAGTGTATTTTTTCCCTACTCCAGAGCATATAAGCCTAAAAAAAAAGTTGTAGAAAGTGCTCTGGATCATACAGGCCTAAAAATAAAATTGCAAGAAGTGCTCCAAAACATACAAGCCTAAAAATAGAATTGCAGGTAGTGCTTCAGAACATACAAGTCTGAAAACAAACTTGTAGATAGTGCTCTAGAACATACAGGTCTAAAAACAAAATTGCAGGTAAGTGCTTCAAAACATACAAAATTTTAGAACTACAGAAAATAATATAGATTGCTTTGAAATTGACTGAAAAAGTGTAGTTTGCTCCAGAACAACAAGTTCAAAAATATAAAAATGAAAAAAAAAAATGCAAACTGCTTTGGAACATGGTTGAAAATTGTAGTTGTTGAAAATTATAGTTGCTGAAAGCTGTAGTTAATGGAAATTACAAATGTTGAAAAAAATAGTTGTGAAAAAAAATGTTTCAGCAATACTTGAAACATAGCAGTTTTAGCAATTGCAACAATTACAACATTTTCAGCAATTTTAGCGTTTTACCATTTTCAACATTTTCAGCAATTTTAGCGTTTTACCATTTTCAACATTTTCAGCAATTGCAACAATTATAATAATTACAATATTTTTAACATTTTTTGACAATTACAACAATTACAATATTTTTAACATTTTTCGATAATTACAATATTTTTAGCATTTTTTGACAATTACAACATTTTTAGCATTTTTCAGCAATTTCAACAATTTCAATATTTTCAGCAATTTCAACAATTTCTTGGTTAGAAGCAATCAAAAGGAACAAAGGATGTCATTTAGAGAGCTAGATTGCTATAACCTATTGGTATGCATGAGGACATGCATCAGGATAGTAAGAGGGATAATGAGATGATAATATGTCTCATTATTTTAGTGTTGTTGTTGGCAGTTTTGCATCTTGCCACATTGGGATTTTTGTTGGAGCATTTTGATTGTAATGCGACAGTATTAATTTCATATGTTACTTTTTGTTTACATATTTTGTATTCAGTATTCAGTGTTGAATGTTTAAAAAGAATAAATGTAAAGCTTCATTTGGGATTCATGTTTGTTGTATCCAAAGCGTACTGTGAATTGATGTCTTTGGACCTGTATACTCTGCAAGAATGAAGAAAGAAAAAATCAGATGAAAAATGCAAAGGGCTGAAAATTCGAAAGCACCAAGAAAGAAAGAAATAGAATGGAATTGTGTTCGCCCCAAGGATGGGGCGAAAGCTTCGTTCGCCCCATCTTGGGGCGAACACAATTTTAAAGGAAGCAAGATTTAGTGAAAAGAGGGCACATTAAAATGCTATCGCGTCCGCCCTGGTTGAGGGACGAACATCCTGTTCGCCCCTCCCATGGGTGAATGTGCCCTAAAATTTAGAATGCGACACTATTGCGTTCGCCCTGGTTGAGGGGTGAACGCCCCGTTCATGCCTCCCGTGGGCGAACGTACCCCGAAGGCGACGCTATTGCATTCACCCTGGTTGGGTGACCATCCCGTTCGCCCCTTACATGGGCGAACGTACCTCAAGGACAACACAATCGTGTTCGCCCTGGTTGAGGAGCAAACGGCCTGTTCACCCCTCCCATGGGTGAACACGCACTTTTATAATAAAATCATGCGAACGTCTTGAACAATAGAAGATTGGGAAAAGATAATGTTTGTTGAAGAGGGCGAATGCAGTTTTGAACAAGGAAAGCGAATGCAGTTACGAAGATTGAGCCGTCCAATTGTGAGGTGTCACTGCGGTCCACGAAGAATATAATCAAGGTTTCAAAGACGCTCAGGTTTTTACAGGCATTAAATGATGGTGGTAGCAAGTAACTCAAATTGTGAATCCCAAGTGAAGAAGGAAGCCATATAAGAAGCACGGGAATATTTTCATGATTTCCAAGGCAGGGGTGTGTTTTCAAAGCATAGAACGTTTTTTAATTTTTTGTGCACCGACGCCTAAAATGATTTCTTGGGAATGTTTCCTTGAAAGGTGGATCATTGTTTCGAAAGAATGGATTTTTAACGTTCCCAAGGAGGAATTTCCTCACTCTTATTCTTGATCTGCGATTATTTTGGCTTAATGTGCATTTAATAAAAGAGGCGAAATCCTCCATAAATACTAATCAAATTTCCATTGCAAGGGAGGTTGGACATTCTGCGAGAAAACTTACTAAGTTCTTTGCATCAATAGAAGAGAATTGGCTTCTAAAATTTGCAAGCATTCTTATGTGTGTGATTTCCTTCTTTTTTTAAGCATTCTTGTTTAAGCTCATGTTCCTACTGTTAAGTTTAAAATTCTGATTTTGAATTTAAAATATTGTTGGTGAGTGAGTGAGTTTTGGAATGCAATCTGGAGGTTATCCTTGCGAAGGTGTGAGTGAAATTTTGCTACCTCTCCATTGTTACATGTTATAAAACTTAGTGGAATTCTTGCTACTAGTCTATCCTGAATCCTGCACTTAGGCCTGTGGCCATATTTCCCATTTCTTTCTGCATTTTTCCAATTCCTTTCCTGCATCTCTAGTCTTCAACTAGTTTAGAATTAGTAAGGGAACCAGCCATCTCTGGAGATTGACATGGCAGACATTCCTTTCTTTCGGTAATTTAATGTTGCTCATATCTAGGGTGCACAAACACAATTTGTATGATTAGGCAAATATTTGACCAACAGTTTTTGACACGCCCGGTGGGACCCTGGAAATTTCCACTTTCATAGTAGTAAAGTTTGATGTTCACCTTCATGTTGAAGAGTTAGAAAATCTGGCGACTCGATTACACCCAGAAATCTCCAAACGTGAGTACAACGAAAGTTATTTCTCATGAATACAAGATCGAATGCCAAAAATCCAGATCATCGAATTGAGTTCTACGAACTTGATATTCAAAGGCTAGGGGAACATCTGATGAGCATCATAAATGCTCATATTTTGTATATATTTTCTTGATTATTATGCGGCTGTATAATAAGGATTGCATATGTTTATGAATGATTATATAATTATTTGATAAAATTATGCGTGTTATCTAATTCGTGTGTTTTCAGTGTGTTTTTGTGGAATTGCAGTTGATTTAGTCAGATTTGGATCAGTCGAGGTATTTTCATGGACCTGACACTTTGTTTCTTTCGAAATCAACCAGGAAGGCGCCAAGCGTAAGTAGGCACCTTCCTCTTCCAGGAAGGCGCCAAGTGTAAGTAGGCGCCTTCCCCTTCCAGGAAGGCACCAAGGAAAGACAAGCGCCTTCCTCTCCCAGGAAGGCACCAATAGAAGGCCAACGCCTTCCTCTTCCAGGAAGGCGCCAAAGGAAAATAAGCGCCTTCCTCTCATAAGGAAGGCGCCGACAGGAAGGCGCCACTAGAAGGCAAGCGCCTTCCTCTCATAAGGAAGGCGCCACTAGAAGGCAAGTGCCTTCCTCTCACAAGAAGGCGCCAACAGAAGATAAGCGCCTTCCTCTTCCAGGAAGGCGCCAACGGCAGTAAGGCGCCTTCCGCATGGAGAAGGCACCCGACATACTTCGGCACCTTCCTCATAGGGAAGGCGCCCCTGTTCTTCAAAAACATAGGCAAAGAATTCTCGTATATCGACTTCAAGTGGGAGAATGTTAGGAGGTGAAGTCAATCCAGATCTCCAATGTTCTCCAGCAAAAAGGTGCATGGTGGTGCAGCTTATAAAGAAGAAACAAACAGTTTTCGGAGTCTTCCTTTGGGAGAGGAAACAAACAGTTTTTTGGAGTCTTCATGTGGAAGAGGAAACAAACAGTTTTTTGGACTCTTTCTTTGGAAGAGAAAACGAACAGTTTTTTGGAGTCTTCCTTTGGGAGAGGAAACGAACAATTTATTTTTTCTATAAAAGGGGAATGACCCCTTGCATGTAAATGTTGATTGAATGTAATTCTACCGAAATCAATAAAAGATCAAGCTGCCATTGCCCCGTGGTTTTTCCTGCACATTGCAGGTTTTCCATGTAAAATTTGTGTTATTGTTTTTCCTGCATTATTGTGTTTTTTTGGTTGCACATAATTTTGCTATATTTTCTAACAATTCATTGTACCTTGTTGCATCATGTCTTTCTAATCTAATGCGCATATCAGTCAAGCATTGTATGAGAGTTGTGCTTACTTGATAGATTGTCTCTATGATTGATTTTAGCATATATGTTTTGTAAGTTATTTCTATTTCATGCAGTTGTATGTTACTTTCATTCTTTTATGGAATACAAAACTGTTGTGCTACAGAAATCACTCGAGGTGGAGAGATGAGCGTTGTGCCTAGAATGGCATAAAGTGCACGCCTAGAAATTGAGCATATCTTTAACTCTATTCCTAACTATTCATTTGTGAGATGAAAGCCACCAAGGCAAATCCTCACATACATGTGAAGTTATGAAGTTGGGGTGAATACTTGACATCGATTGGAAAGCAATGTAAGTGACATTAACTTTACATGTATGGCTCCTTTAAACTATTTGTGATGTTCATACTCTTTTCACAATCAAGTTAGTTGAGTAGGGATGTCAAATCAATAGGTCACATACCCATAGTCTCCATAAGGTTACATTGCATTTTTTCCTTCTCAGATTTTATATTTCTTCTATAATTTTTGTCTATCTATAAAAAGGCTTCTTTCTAGAGAGGGCTATTCAAATATAAAATGACAGCTATTTCTAGGTTGTGCTTTTTAGGTTAAGAGCACATAGCTTGTCGCATGATCATACAAATTGTTTATGAACGTGTGTTCATCCATGTTTTGAAAGTCAATCCATGGCTAGGATAGAGCCTTCTAACTGGAGGATATAATCTAAAACTTCGTAAAAGCAAATGTCATGTAGAACAAAGAAGAATAAGAGAATTCTGCTCATCAGTTTTGCTTTTGAGGAGAGCTGCAGTTGTTGGTATCTCTCCCAAATCAACAGAGAATGTTGTTATTATTGCTTGGGAGGCCAAAACATTCAGAGGAGGTGACTAATTCAAACACATTTGTACAAACAAAAATCATAAAAAGGGAGGCAAAGCCCACTATGTATCTTTTAATTTTCGCTATTATTCTAAACATTTGAATGCAACAAACTTTTACCAACCAAAATAAAAACGAAGCCTCACAAAACCTGTTGACTGCAAAGGACCTCGTTATAAGGGGAAACTTTGCAATTTGTAGTAGGACTCTAAGCTAATTGACTCTAGAAGATCCCCAAAGGGCAATACCCTCGTCCAAAGAATCAAACAGGAGAGGCAACAAACCATAAGGGGCCAAACTATTTTGAGGTTTGCTCAATAGGTTTAGGAGTACTAATGTAGGCAATATTATGCCAAAACCATACTTGTCTCCCATAGAAGCAACATAGCTTATTTGAGACAGATTGTATGCTTTAGCATCAATTCCAACAGATCATTAGTGAAATAAATACTTTGAATGACAGAGTGATCTTGTCCAATAGGCACTTTTTGGATCTCCATCAAATTTTCCAAAATGTGCTCCTTAGAGTCCCACTCTTTTTTTCTCTGCTTTAACAAACTTACATCTCTCAGAAGGCCAGCCAAATCAAATAGTATGAAATAGGAGATCTTATAAGGTATTTCTACCTTATCAATTCCACTGAACGCAGTCAAATTTGATTAATTTATTACCACATGTTTCTATTATGCCACATGATTTAATCATGTTTATTATATTGGATCAATTAGATGGACCCAGACACTTATCAATCCATTTTAGTATATCTTTTGGCTTCTCCTGTATGTCTCTCAAGTCAGTCTCTTTGTAACCAGTTGACATATCTAAAAAGTACCATAATTTTCCCTATAGAATGTCTCATTTTTTTCAATGGTAATTTATTTTCCTTTATAGCTAAAAGTTTCCTTGAGCAAGAACCTGGACTGTAATAAGAGATGCATGTAATATTGTATATTTATATGTCTAAGTAAAGATAAATACACTGTTGTTGTTGTTGTCATGATAAAAATAGCAGCATTGTCCTGAACAGAGCTTGAGGCATTTACTTCGGATTCATATACTTGTTGTCTACTGAAAATAATTTATTTTACATCATATTAATTGTGGCATACAGGGTCAATATATGCACCATGTAGATCTTGAAAACTGTAGTAAGAATAAGATTATAACTTGGTTTGTGTGTGTATATATATAAAATAAAAACTGTATTCGTATCCCATTATTCTAACAATATAGAAATAACAACAAAGATTGTAGTAAATGTCCAAGTGTCAATTGCTAAGAAGTCAGTTAAAGAGGGTACCAACTGGGCATGGATCACTTTTCTGACAGAAGGATTATTTGCCCAGATGTCTGAAAGTTGATACTTGTCCTGTTTCACAATATGAAACGTTTTATTAGTAGAATCCATACAATAGTTAGGCTGAAGGAAAACAACTTCAGAAAACAATGAACAGCAAATGTCACTTGGGTGAAACATCAAAACCCACCATTACTTATTACAAAAACCAGACAACAAATTGTCTATTTAATGACTTCTTTATCAAGTTCTGACAGGTACAGTTTGAAGGTCACATACATGGAAATATGAAGTAGATGCAAGGCAATCCTCATATTGTACTGGATTTCCATACAAGAAGCCTAAGAGAAAATGTGCAATTAAATTTTTCGAGATTGTGAATATAATATGCTTCAAATCTGTGCCTATTTGCGAAGGATACCATATGATGACTGACTTCTGCAAGGATAAAGTTTTCTTAGAGTGTCTAGTGCGTGTAGGCAATCCTTCTCTTGCATTGGATAGCTATACAAGAAGCCTAAAAGAAAATGTGCAAATAATGTTTTTGATATTGTAAATATAATATGCTTCAAATATATCCCCATTTGCAAAGGATTCCATGTGGTGAAGTGCTTCTGCAAGAATAATGTTTTCTTAGAGTTTCTAGTTTGTGTAGGCAATCCTCCTCTTGTACTGCATAGCTATACAAGAAGCCTAAAAGAAAATGTACAATCAAATTTTTCAAGATTGCAAATATAATGTGCTTCAAATCTATGCCCATATGCAAAGGATGCCATGTGATGACCTGCTTCTGCAAGGATAATGTTTTCTTAAGAGTGTGTAACACATGTATCGTGAATAAACAAATGAACCTTGATATTAGATACTATTATGTAAATTTCCTAAAGTTTTGCATTCAATCAATATAGCAAACTCCAACGTATTGCAAGTTGGCCTTTTATATGAGAGAGCTACATGCAATTCCTCTGATCAAGTGCAATTATTAAATTTCTAGCAACATATAATACCATAAATAACTCTCAGAGCTATGGACAGCATGAATTTTGTGTGCAAACTGGCATTAGAAAATCTGCAATTGTTGTTCAACCTTCAATTATCTAGATATAAAAAGATATATTTCAATTTACCACAGAAGGGCAAGGCCTGTCTAGGTAACCAAGTTGAAGCTGAATTGGCAGATATCCATCTTGAGATGTGAACCAACCCTGAGTTAACATTCTTGTCCTTGCTTCAAGAAGCTGATCAAATGCTTCTAATTTCTCATATCTCTTTCGTAGAGTATTTTTACTGATTAAACTTTCTTGCTTCATTGAAATGGGGTAACAATTTGGATCAAGAATATTAGCTTTGTTGAGTCCAAAAAAATCCTGTTTTCCGAAACGGTATATTAGAAAATGTTTTTGAGAGAGCTTGTAATTTGACTTTACTAAATGCAAGTAGATTCATAGAACTGAAGGGAGGGTTATGAACTTCACCCGCCATATCGGCGCTAGTTTGGATAGACATGCAGCATCTAAGGAATATGAATAGTTATCATTACAAGCCTCCTTTGCTGCCTGCAGCAACAAAAGTGTCATATCAAGCAGTTTCTAGGATGATAAGTAATATAAGCCTTTGAAGCATAGCATTAAATCACCATGCAAAAGACCCATTTCATTAATGTGGTACCACAATCTGTTCCTGGAACTAGCATCTGTAATATGAAGCATGCATAAATTGCATTAACACTTAAGCTTCTATTCAATCTCAGATATAGAAACCTCGTATTGTTCATCTGATATGAGACCCATTCCATGTCCAAAGGGCACCTGTGCACTGTCAAATATGATATCTGTCTTCCCATTTCCAATCAGATAGCCCTGAAAAACTAACAATTCCTAACATCAGGATGTGAGACCATATAGTCAGGAAAACCTTTTAATGCAAGAAATTCAAATCCAACAGCAAAGTTCAGAGGAAAACTGTGGATTTCACTTAGATCGGCCAGATAATCTGACCTTAAGATTCATGGTTGGTTTCACACCAGCTTCATTGCCTGTCATAGAGAAGGAAAAACAATCCAGTAAGTAAACACAAAAATATCATTATAAGGATTGAATGGAACAACTTCCCTGTTAGAGAAGGGAACCATTATGTTTGTCATCATGTAGATGTAAAACAGTTCCCTTACCCTCTGAAACTCGGAGCTTGCCTCCCCCTCCTCCCCCCCCCCAAATAAAATAAAACTATTTGTTTCCTTAAAATTTTATCAAATACTTGAGATTTTTTACATTATATTTTATTGTTTCATATTTAC
The DNA here is from genome assembly GCA_028583015.1 of Wollemia nobilis. NCBI lineage: Eukaryota > Viridiplantae > Streptophyta > Pinopsida > Araucariales > Araucariaceae > Wollemia > Wollemia nobilis. Next base: position 5,015,727 of record JAQPPZ010000049.1, read on the forward strand.
ATTGCAAAACAACATCAAAGTAAAAGTGGCATGAGCTCAACCAGTGAAATTCCTCAACTTTCAAGAACACAGAGGTTCAAAATTTGTCAGTGATACATACAAAATTGTTAAAATGTTGTAACACCGTAGTAATACCATTATAATGTAATATGGGGTGGGACCATTTCCAATCACATATAACCAATTAAAAGAAAACAAAAACGATAAACAAAATAATACAATCTGTACCATTTGCAATTTCCTGTGCCACTATAGGGATAGGAATGCCAGAATAAGAATCCCCTCCAATGTATAGTGGATTTGATAGAAACTCAGGGTATTCCTCAAACCACTGCATCATACATCATAAGCTATATTCAGCTTTGCAAAAAGTCTATATATCTTGAAACTCATAAAGCACTTCTCTGATAAGATAAAGCTGAAGACCTTTGGAAGGAAAGTGTAGATATCTGAGACAATCTTAAAATCTCCATATACATAATCTGATGTTGTATTCGAGTAGGAAAACCCAGTCCCAGCTGGATAATCAAGGAAAATAATGTTGGACACCTACAAGTCCAAAACTAGTTAGAGATTTAAAAAAAAAAATGATATGCTTTGTGAAATTCAAAAGCATGCAAGAGAAATCCATGTTAGACAACAATTGCAAACTCAAGTGATTATTCACAACGGAAAGAGTCAACTAGACAGGGAAAGTGATAACAGATTGATCAAAGACGCAATCTGGAAGGATAAGACTACATTCCAGTCAAATAGGATTTATTGGCCTGAATGAACAATACAAGAGAGAAGATAATGTTATTAAATGCTAATAGAAAGTTGTCATTAAAACTTAAAAGTACTCCAACAGAACCAAGAATATTGATTTCATACCTTAGTCCAACAATTTGGATTGCGGATAAGCTTGGGCAAACCCCCTTTGTAGTTAACAGAATCAAAATACATTGGACCTGTAATAAGTGAAAAATTATTGTTATAAATGAAATTAAATATCCAAAAAAGGCAATAATTTTGAACTTTTATTTTTTTCCCAAAGGATATGGAAAAACACTGGCATTACTATTAATTTAGGTACATCTGGGCCATAATTTTCAACCTGTTATTATGAGAAGACAGCAGAATACACAAACATACGTACATTCAGAAATGCCATGCCATGGCACGGTTAACAGCATACAAGAAAATCAGAGCAAAAATAAGTATACAAGGCTCTAGATTCTAACAGCTGTTAACCTGAACCCCTCACCACATAGAGAAAATATAGAACATTGGAAATTGCTAAGGGCAATCGGAAAAAGTAGTCCTTTAACTGAATGTCTATTTCCCTAGATTGCTGAATCCTGATAAAAATTTCATGCAAAAGCATGAAACCATTTGAACAAATGCCAATGCTACAGCATTAAGCCAAAAAAAAAAACATACTGGCAAGTCAAGGTTCCAATTAGCTAACCAATCTCATAGACAAATCCAGTAAAGCTTGAGCAACCGGGACCACCAGTTAGCCAAAGAAGAATTGGGTCTTCTGCTGGATTTCTTTCTGACTCAACAAAATAATAGAAGAGAGCTTTTCCATGAGCTTCATTGATTGTCACATACCTGATGCAATACAAAGAAAGAACAAAATATCATCACCATTAATGGCTACTTATTTGAGAAGTCACAAATTATAAGCTTCACAGAATCATATCTTTCAACTCCTCTACTTCTGAGTCTGAAGATGGCAAGTTCAATATTTTAGCATTTGGCTTCTACCATAGAACTCTTTGGTACTACATGCATAACAAAGTATTATTAGTCCACATGTAAATTTCGTAAGGATGAATGGCATACATCGCTAAAATGCAATCATATAATACTTGATATCTTCAACTTCCTCAAGTAGAAATATGGCACCATTCAGAGATACTGTTGACACACATTTTCTAGATCAACAAAGTTTTCTAAGCAACCAAAAACAGTTGTATATTCAGAGACCACTGCTAGAAACATCTTTGTTTAACTTTGAACCATGCTTTCTTCTCTTAACTATAGAGAACTTATTCAACGGAAACATGTGTCTTACCAAACGTTTGGTCATTTATTTATGTTTCATATATGTTTAACTAGTAACTTTGACATTTTCTTTGAGAGGTCCAAGGTTCAAACCCCACTCAAAATGAGGGGACCAGGACCCCTTATAAAAACCTGTGTAAACTCATTGAAAAAACTAGTAACTTGATATGGGAATATTTAATTTTTATTATAACTTATCTATTACCATTTTATTCAATATGATACCCCACAATTCTCATAACTTGATATAAATAACGTGTTTTTATAACACACATATCTAGTTTTTGTGTTTAATGTTTTATTCAAAAAGCATCTTCACACTTCAATGTGATGCAATAAGCCCTACAACTTGATACTGGTAAGAGTTTATAATAATTAGTGTAACACTGTAGATATTCAGATTCGATGTTTCTTGACTTGGAAATAAGAGGCCTTTTGTGAAATGGTATTATAGTAATAAGGTATTCAAATAGTTCACAATATTGAATGTTTTTGCAGAAATACTGGTAAAATACTGTGATGGCACCAATCTGTCATGGATTCTGTTCTCTCTGGATGTATGTATATTTATTTACCCTCTCTTTAACCACCATGCCTCCACCCCTTCCCTCCCACCTTCTTTTCATAAACAGGCAAACTTTAGGGCCTTGTACCAGAAATAAGAGGCCCTTTGTGAAATGGTATTATAGTAATACCGTATTCAAATAGCTCACAATATTGAATGTTTTTGCAGAAATACTGGTAAAATACTGTGATGGCACCAATCTGTCTTGGATTCTGTTCTCTCTGGATGTATGTGCATTTATTTATCCTCTCTTTAACCACCATGCCTCCACCCCTTCCCTCCCACCTTCTTTTCATAAACAGGCAAACATTAGGGCCTTGTACCAGAGGTCCAGAAGTACTTACCTTTAGAATAGATGTTGATTAGGACAGAATGCTCCCTAGAACTTTATGCTTGAGTCTGTTGATAAAATGCAATCTTCTTTTCTTAAAGAGGCAAACCTTACGGCCTTGTACCAGAAGTACTTACCTTTAGAATGGGTGTTGATTAGGACAAAATGCTCCCTAGAACTTATGCTTGAGTCTATTGATAAAATGCATTATGTGAAAATGTGATTACCCACTGTAGAGTATTCATTCAATGACAAATAATCATCAATTTGGACCGCACAAAGAAAGAATCGAATAAGGAATTTCCACTCATTGTCCAATACAAATACTTACAAGAAAATTAATAACACAATTAAAGCAGAACAAGGCTATTTCAAGTAGGCAATAAAATGAGGAAATTCACATAACCTTACAGATAAATGCAATATGGCAGAATCCCTTGATGGTAGGGATGTCATTTAAAATATATGAGAAAACTCCAACAATTATGCACTTTGATACCATCTGAGAGTGAGAAAAAATTACAAATGAATGTTATGTGTTGTATTAGCTTGCATCTCAGTGACCTTTGTTCTCAGATTGATATCAAACAAGTAATCAACTTGTTGGGATGTTTGCACTGATACCGTCTTGGGACTGAAAATATGATGTAATGAACTTGAGATATTAATAGAATAGACATATTCTTAGAAGCCTTTGCGTACAATGTAAGATAAATATTTCTCTTTCAAATAGGAGTAGGCATCTCTTCTTCATCCCGTGTAAGTGTATTTAAGGAAACATCAGTGTCCCTGAACAAGCAAAGGAACCTGTCTTAAATATTCTACTGAAAATAGCATCTAAGAACAAAGGTAAAGTGTTAGTCTCTTTTGGAAGATGATGGTCTGTCACTATATGTAATTTTCTCTTTTGGAAGATGATGGTCTGTCACTATATGTAATTGATTTGAGCAAACCCAAAGTTGGACCAAACAATGGGGTAGCGGCTTTTGAATACAACCCCGGGCTAGCAACAAGACCATACCAAAAATTGGAGATAGAAGCAAAACTATTAAAAATGTTTTAGCATGAGGTCCTCCTTTAATATGATACATGTTATTTCAAATCTGTCATAGAGATCTTTTGGTCTCTGCCTTTATTTGCATCTCTCTTGATGAAGTCCAGAGCATGGCAGAGAACTCGAAATGCGGAAGCCCCTATGTGAAGGTCAAGATATTAGAGTAGAGAGGTTGTCTTAGAATACCAACTAAAACCATGCCATAGATTAGCAAGTCGTACTAAAAATTAAAGCCCAAGAAAAGGATACATGTTATGGCCTAATTAGGATTTGGTAGTAGATCAGAGTCCATAAGGTTACAAGTTTAATGGTCATAAAGAATCCTTATCCCATTGCACAAAGCTTCTTTGACTTCACCCATTTAAAAATATAATTGTCAGTGCTTTGGCAAAGAGTTTTGTTAGTTTGTGTCCAAACACAATGATCCAAATAGACTCATTTTGCTCTTCAGATTTGTAGATGGGGTGAATGATATGAAAGATCAGTAACGTGTGGCTGTGCTTTGAAGAACTCAATCTTAAAGTCTTCCACCCCAGCCCTTGTTGGATCAGAGTCTAAACATGGTAAACAATGAACATTATCATATGGCATGTGAAATGAAAATAACTGGGTCTATGCTCCACAGACAAAAATGGAAAATATAACTATACTGTTTGTGAAGAAGTGGGGTCTAACTCTGCTCATCTCTGCTCAACAATATCAGCGACATGTCACATGGCCAAACTAAACATAGGGATTTATGATGCCAGGTAAAAGTGTTCTGTAGACAAGCTTAGTTTTGAGGTACTATGTTTAACCTGTTCTTTGCAAGATACTATTTTCTTTTCTCCTTGAGCAAACACCACTTTTGGGTCTGCCTCCACATTACAGGGCTACGTAGTAAGACTATACCTCTTAATTCTGGAAGTCATCTGCATTAGGTTGGAAACCTGTTTCTTGATTCTCCAAACATTCACCATGGTTGAAACTTCCTGAAGCTCCTAGGTAGGGACTGGAAGCATCCATTTCCAAGAGTTTCTCAAAGTTTTCAATGTTGTGACCAAGGGTTTTAATAAGCTTATGTAGTTTTCAATGCCATTCCCTGCTTCTTGTTAATTCCTTATGAAGCCCACCCCACAGTTTCTTCCATTTCCTAACTCAGCATCCCTTCTTCCAACACTTATGTTTCAAAAGTTCCCAAGAATCCATTTCAAATTCTCCGTACAAGAAAGGAATACACTTAGGCAGGCGTCCCATGGGGGGCTAATGGATTTGAAAACGCAGAGCACGGGGTCTCATAGAATAAAATATCGTACTGCTAGAGGAAATATCAGAATCTCCGTGAATTGCAGAGCACCACAAAAGTAGGCCGGAAGGGGAGGCTAAAGGATTGAAGCACCAGCAGAGATATTCAAAGGCCACGGGCAACCTCAAGTTTGGTCCAGCTCTCTCCATCTCCTATGCAATTCTAAATTTATCTCAATATTAATATGGGATAAAGTTTTCGGGGCCAAAATTCTGCTAAAACACTCTCACAAATTCTATTCTGTGACCCGCTTGAAATGTTAGGCTAACTGGCAAGGAAATACTTGCTCAAATATAGAATTTTACAACCTTGAACACACCCAAAATCTTTTGAAGGCACTAGATATGTACCCTGCAGCCTGCAGGGATGGGACAGACTGGTAGTATTGGGGAATGCATCCATAGCAGCTTTAAAGATTGTCTTTGAGTTTAATCTTCAAAATCATGGCATGGACCTCCAAAGGTGACGACACAGACTGGTAGTACAGGGGAATGCATCCATAGCAGCTTTAAAGATTATCTTTGAGTTTAGTCTTCACAATCAAGGCATGGACATCCAAAGGGTGACGAGACAAATTCTGATGAAAACAGATCAATCTCTCTCTCTGCATCCAATCCAGCTTTGATTACAGACAACTAAATGGTAAATCTGAATCCAAACCATATATAGTATTTATACTCACTGTATATATACATGACACATACCCAGTTTTCATTCATACCATCCACACTAACTTTGATTCTTGATAGGTAAATGCCACATTTAAATGTTAGTCCTGATATATCTATTGAATATATTTATAAAACAGATATTAAATGCTAAATTTAAACCCAAACCATATATATACACACTGTATATACACGACACATACTTAGTGTCTACCACGCATACCATCCAAACTAACTTTGATTCTCGAATGTAAACCACGCATATGCATGACACTTACCCAGTGTATATCTTCGAGTGTAGCCTTCCACTGTAGCCAGGGAAGTGCTTCACTCTTGCATCCTCTGGGGCTCCCTCGCTCAGCTGAACCGAACCCATTGACATAATCACAACAACAATAAATGAAATAAATTTATATGAATCCATCCTTGCAGAAGAAGCCAATTGCCTCTCTACTTCACCACAGAAATGAAATGGGTCTGTATATTTCTTCACCACCTCTGCAGAGCAGCAGTAGCTTCCAGACAGAATATGAGAATTTTTTAAGAAATTTTATGCAAAATTTATCACCCACTTCCTTGTGGGGTGGTGTGCTTCTTGAAGATTTTGCTTCAAAATTCAGTGCATTTGATTCCCAATTCCTGCAAGTGAGTGTCTGAGATTCCACCACTCATTTTTCTTGCGTTGTGAATAGGGATTTCCCTTGTTTGCCATCCACCCTTTGTTGCATGTGGGTTATCATTTTAGGTGTCAAAACTGCAGAATGGTAGGTGTGATGATATTGTTTGTCCAAAGCCACGCGCATTTTTGCTACAGCAAGGCACGTTTTATCTTGACAATAGTAGATGAGAGTAGAAGTTCACAGACGAGTCTTCTAATTCAGTGAAATCATGGAAAGAGTAACCGACATTCTTTTTACCAGATATTGAATTGATGATAAAAACAAATCTTTCGTCGTACCAGAATTAAATAAGAACAAAAGGCTCTTACCAGTGATGCTTAATGTAATGTTACAAATCTGCGCAAATATTACATGGTTCTGTTCGAATTTTTGACATTTTTTCCAGTGAGTATTTTAAAATATAATAGTATAAGTTTTAAATATATATAAATCATGTATATCCTAATGTTTTAAATATATATAATTAAAATTGATGATATAGAAATGAAAAGCAGGTATATCGTTGTACTTATATTAAAATTGGTGATATAGAAATGAAAAGGTGATATACGATTATAATAACTATGTTGTTATAGGTTGTAAGACTTTATTATGAGTTGCATGATGATATAGTGTGTCAGGTTTGTCTTTATAATTTTAAACTTTCGTAACGCCTGTTTTCAGTGTGGTAAGCGATTCCGACAGAGGCGATTGAAAACGGATAGAAATAGTGTCCTGCATATTCGTTTGATGACCGAATAGACAGCCCAGAGCTTGTATCTGCCATTCAAAGGTACACTTGTATCTGCCATTCAAAGGTTGTACCTGTATGATCTTCGATTGACTTGCAGACGAGCTTAAGCGTGGCTCCAAAGGTTGTACCTGTATGATCTTCGATTGACTTGCAGACGAGCTTAAGCGTGGCTCCAGTTGCAAAAAGCTATCCATTGACGAATAACATATTTTCGGTGATGATTTACAGTTGCTGGGAGCAGTGATCAATGCACGTAGCGGGTGCGGTTGGTGTCAGTTGACTGTTGGAGACCAAACCCCACCGAATGGACCATTGAAATTTAATATATTTTTTATTTTGCTGTTGGATAGCAGAAATTCAAATTCAAATTTGGGGACCCAATACCAAAAAGATAACAGTGCTGGTGTGAAATGCGAAGGATTAGGGTTTTTTCTTGAAAAATGTTTTATTTTATTCGATTCAGTTGATTTCTAGATCAACTTGTGCAAAATTTGAATAGTTTTAAAATGAGTGGTTATGTGCAAGAATCCGATATCGAGGGAGATATGATGTATATTGAGGGAGATACGATGTTGTGAATATTCAGAACAAGGATATTGAGGGAGATACGACGTTGTGAATATTCAGAACAAGGATATTGAGGGAGATACGACGTTGTGAATATTCAGAACAACGATATTGAGGGAGATACGATGTTGTGAATATTCAGAACAAGGACACTGATAATTTTTCAAGTCACAAAAAACGAAATTGCAAATATTTTCTAGCTAGGGTTCGAACGATGGGAAGAGCAATGAAGGGCTAGGACTTCAGTGAGGCAAGGCAAGACATTCTAGCTAAGTATTTTTTCCCTTTCTTTATCTTAGAAATTGTGCATGAAAAATTTATGAAGTTTTTATCAAATATTATATTTGCTATAGGGCATTCAGATAAATTTCAATAGATTTTGAGTTTTAGTTTCCTTTCCATTGATCGATTTATAGTTAAATCCTTATAATCATCTCTAGTGGTAGAGGTTAGTGAGCGCACCTCAAAGAGATCCTCATTGCTCCAAGATAGGGCAATTTTTGGTAAATTTAATGGGTATTGGCCAGGGCTTCAACCTTGAGAAAATGGATTGATAGGAGTTGGAAGTCTCCAAGAGTGATTCTATCATTTCTTCCCAAAGGTTTCTTCCTAGCCATTTTTTGTCTAGGGAAGAAAGAGAAAGAATCCTAAAAGGGGGTCCTTGGTTTATGGGAAGAGCAAGACTCTTCCTTACCCGCTGGTATGAAGGCTTTTCACTTGAAAATGTAAATCTATCCCTAGTACCAGTCTGGGTTAGGATGTTTGGGTTTCCCATTGAATTTTGGGAAATAGATACCTTCAAGGCAATAGGCAACACTCTAGGAGAATTCCTTGAGATTTTAGATACGACAAAAGATGGATTTTTGGCTATTTATGCTCAAATATTGGTCATGATTGATATAAGTAAAGCTTTACTAGAATCAATCATTCTTAAGTATGGGGATAAGATGTGGACCCAAACTATAGATTATGAAAACATATATTTTAGATGTAGAAGATGTCATGAGGTGGGGCATATTGAGAGATCATGCCCTAAGAAGAGCCCAACATAATCATTTGTAGAAAATTGTAAGAGAAATTTACAAATGGTTATGGATGAAGATGGTTTTCAACTTCCAAAAAATAGATCTAGAAAAATAAAATAAAATGAACAATGGAGACCAATAAGGAAGGATATTGGAAGAAATACCAATTCTTTTGAGGCTTTAGCCTATGAAGAAAAAGTAGATCAAAACTTAGAGGACACAATACAACAATTTCAACATATTAATAAGGAGCCGTCTATTCAGTATGATCCTAATTTAAGGAAGAACATTCTCGATGAACCTAAGGAATGTGTCTCATCATATTTTGAAGACTCTCTTGAAGTACCATGCACCATTTAGGAGAAAATAATTGGTAAAGAAAATGCAGTTTTAGAAGTTAATACCTCTGCCATTAATAAGGAAATACCAGAAAATGAGCAGGACAAGTCAAAAACTTCTATAATAGAGTCAGGAGAGGATAAATATGATGAAAAAAAAAATTGTGAAAGAATATTGAGGAATATAATAATAAGATCTACTCTTGATATAGGCAAGGCAAAAAGAGGAAAACCCTCAAATTATCAAGCAAGATCCGAGGAAGCAAGAGCAAACATAGAGAAAGGAACACAAACTAAGTTGGTTGAACTTCTCTTTACCAAACAACAAAATGATATTGGTAATACGCAAGAGGGGCCAAAAGCCCCTAATGAGACATGATTATCATCTCATGGAATATAAGGGGTGCTAATGCCCCCTCAAAGCATAGGTGTATTAGGGACCTATGTTTAAGTAATAAACCTCGATATTCTCTGTATCCAAGAAACTAAAATGACAAAAGAAGAAGTTTCAAAAACTATGAAAGTTATATGGGCAAGATGTGAATGGGATGCTATGGATTCTGAAGGAGCGGTAGGGGGAATTCTAACTTGTTGGAATCCTTCTAGAACCTCTTGTGTAACCATTCATAAAACTAGGCATTGGATAGCTTCTTTAGTCACTTGCTACTTTGCAGATATTTGTTTCATCCTTATCAATGTCTATGGACCTACAACTCAATCAGGTAGATTAGAAGTTTGGAGTGGGATTGAAGCCTTTATGAGAAGTAAAGACCAAGAAACCCGATTCATGATCATTGGATATTTTAATGCCATAACCAAGTTGGATGAAAAATTTGGAGGAATTAGGAAATTGACCCAAAGTATGAAAGATTTCTCAGCTTTTATTCAAAACAATAATCTATGGGAAGTTGAGTTTGAAGAAGACAACTATACTTGGACCAACAACAGGAGAGGCCAAAACCTAATAGCAAAAAAATTAGATAGATGCATTCTCTCAAATCATTGGCTAGATGAAGGAACTTGTGCTAAAATTAATACCTTAACAAGGATTGGTTCAAATCATTGGCCAATAAGAGTTAAAATGGTGGTAAGTGAATTAAAAAAAGATCATATTTTAAATATGAGTAGATGTGGGAAGACCATCCTCAATTTGTTGATATGATAGCTCAAACATGGAATTATTTAGGTAATGGTGGGTTGTATGCTCTTCCAAACCAAATTAAATCTATGACATCTAGATTAAAAGAATGGAACAAGAACACCTTTGGAAATATTTTTGAGAAGAAAGAAGAACTAAAAGATAAACTTTCAAAATTCCAAAAAGGTGATGATAATAATCCAAGCTCAGAGGAAAGGGAGTTGCTTAGTGAATATCATAATATTTTGAGTAAGGAAAAGAAATTCTGGAGATTAAAATCAAGATAGACTTGGTTAAAATAAGGAGATAAAAATACAAAGTTTTTTCATAGGATGGCTATAGTACATAGATCAACTTCCAGAATTAGTAGAATTAAATCAATAGAAGGGGTTTGGATTGAAGATCAAAGTGAAATTAGAAAAGAGGCAAAGTCTTTTTATCAGAATATTCTAGGTTCAGAGGAGATCGAAGTTCTTAATAATAAACTTCTTCAAGATGTTCCTTCAATTATAACGAATGAAGACAATAGGAAATTGATGGAGCCTATTACTCTAGAAGAAGTTCATTTAGCTCTTTTCTCTTTTAATAAGGATAAATTCCCAGGTCCAGATGGGCTCTCTGCAACTTTTTACCAACATAATTGGGATATAGTGAAGGATTCTTTATTGGTGGCAGTGGAACAGTCTAGGGTAAAACAATACATACCTTATAAAATAAATGCAACATATCTTACCCTAATTCCAAAAAAAGAAGGATGTTGAATTGTTTGATTCTTTTAGACCCATAAGCCTATGTAATATGGCATATAAGATTATTTCCAAAGTGATGGCAAATAGATTAAGGCCATTGTTAGACAAAATCATTTCAGAAGAGCAAGGAGGTTTTGTGAAAGGGAGACAAATTTTGGATGGGATCATAGTAGCTCATGAAGTTATACATTCAATAGCTTCAAGAAAAGAGAAATCAATGATCTTAAAACTTGATATGAGTAAAGCCTATGATAGGGTTAAATGGGATTTTCTTTTTGCAGTTTTAGATAAGTTTGGTTTCGGAAGAAATGGGTTAGATGGATTAAAGCTTGTGTCTCTACAATTTCTTATTCAATGTTGGTCAATGGGTTAGTGATAGAATATTTTAAAGCCAAGAGAGGTCTTAGACAAGGAGATCCTCTATCTCCTTATTTGTTCATTATTATGGTAGAAGTTTTGAGTAGGAACTTAAAGAAGGCTTACAAAGATGGGCTTATAAGTGGACTTAAGGTTAGTAATAACATCGATAACATCACCCATCAACAGTTTGTAGATGATACAACCTTTTTTGGAAGGGCAAGGATAAATGAGGCCAGAGCTTTGAATAATTTTTTAAAAGAGTACGAAAGAGCTTCAGGGCAAAAAGTTAATATGACTAAATCCAAAATTTACTTCCTTAACACTCCTGCTAATATCAAAGCAAGAATTTGTAGGTTGCTTCAAATGGAGGAGGTAAATTTACCAACAACTTATCTAGGGATGCCTTTATTTGAGGGGAGAATGAGGATAGATTTATGGAATCTAGTTATTAGTAAAGTTCAAAATAAACTTCTAGCTTGGAAAGGTAGATGGTTATCATTAGCAGGAAGAGTGCAATTAATTAAGTCAATCTTACAAGCCATTCCAATATATTATATGTCATTGTATTCTATGCCAAAATCGGTTGAAAAAAGTTTAATCTATATTATGCGATCCTTTTTATGGTCAGGTTTACATGATAAAAGGAAATTTCCTTTGGTGAAATGGAGCAAGTTGTGTGATGATAAAACTAGGGGAGGTCTTGGTTTAAGAGTTCTTACAGATGCAAACTTAGCTCTTAGGGGAAAAGTTATCTGGAGATTGTACAAAGAGAGTCAAAGACAATGGGCAAGAATTCTTCTAAGTATATTGATCCCAATGACCCAAGTTTAATATTTACTGCATTCTCTCTACCAAATGGTTCTGCTCTTTGGAATGGTTTAAAAAAATCTATTGATATTATGATTAAAGGTTTAAGATGGGTGGTGGGAACTGGAGAAAAATTTTCTATTTGGATGGATACTTGGTGTGATAAAAAACCACTCAATTTAGATCCAATTTTGAAACCTTGGATGAGATTGCTTCAAGACAAATATGGTGATAGGGTTTCAAACATTTTGTACAAGGATCGAGAAGGAAGATACAAATGGAAAGAAGATTTTTTTACAAGTATACAAGACATTGATGCTAGGAGGCAATTGAGTAGAAAGATAAAAACTGTGATTATTTCGAGGGGAGCCAAGGATAAATTGATTTGGGAGTTGAATAGCTCAAGAGAATACACAACAAGAAGTGGATATAATGTTCAACACCAAAAAAATAATAATATCACTAGAATATGGAGAGATATTTGGGATAGCCCAAGCATTCCTAAAGTTAAAATGTTTGTTTGGCTAGTAGGTCATAGAAGAATTTTATCCTAGGATAACCTTATGAAAAGGGGTTTTCATGGACCCTCTCAATGTGTTTTTTGTAAAAAGGAGGAGGAGAGTATAGACCATCTCTTGGGACATTGCTCAATAGTCTGGAATCTATGGCAATGGATTCTTAATATGTTTGGTAAATGCATGGTGATGAATAGTAAAATTGAATATTGGTTAAAGCAATGGCAGAGCACTTATAAAAGTGAGGCTTTACAAACAATATGGGATATATCAAAAGATACAATACTTTGGACTATATGGCTAGAAAGGAATAGAAGAATATTTAAAGGAAAGGAAAGCAATTTAGAGGTAATGAAAAAGAAGATATGTTTAGCCATAGAGGAGTCTAAACCAACCCTATCAACTCACCCAATCCCTAATTTGGAAGTAGAGAGCCTTGATAGATGGAGTCAAGTCATTAAATGGAATTATGATGTTGGGTATAAGAGAAGCAAAAAGAAGGCAAATAATATAAAGTGGAAACCACCAGATGTGGAGTGGGTTAAATTGAATTTTGATGGAGCATCTAAAGGAAATCCAGGACCAACAAGAGGAGGAATAATTAGAAATAATAGAGGAGAGATTTTGTCTCATTATGCTTTCAATAGTGGATTTAAGACAAATAATGAAGCTAAAGCTTGGGCAGCTTTAGAAGGGTTAAAAATATGTAAACAAATGAAATGGAATAGAGTATGGATGGAAGGTGATTCTCTCATAGTAATAAATGCAATTTTGAGGAAAGCAAAGGCTCCATGGAACATACAAGAGATAATTGTGGAAATTCAAGATCTTGCTAAAGAGTTTGAAGAAATTAGGTTTACACATATATTAAGGGAAGGAAACAAATGTGCAGATAAGCTAGCCAATAGAGGGGTTTTTATTGAGGATCGTGAAGTTAAATTCTCCTTTCCATGGTTAGAGGAAGTAGAAAGTTTAGTTGAAGCTGACAAAAAAATGTTGATTGCCTGAATCAATTAACAATTGTTTTTTTTTGGTATAAGGTAGAGGTGGTTATAAGGTCCACAAACCTTTTACAAAGTCAAAATGGGCTGGTTCTAGCATCAAGCCCGTATAATCAAAATACAAAATGGATCTTTCTAAGACTCACATTAAGCCATACTTAGAGTCCACAATCCTATACTTGTCGCTTGACTATTCGGGATAAAACAAAAACCAAACAACACCTAGCACTTACTAACACTAGGTTCTTGTCTTGTACACTTGTCACCTCCCAGGCCCCAACAAATGGGATGCCTTTTCTGCCTAATTCCATCCCGTCGGATTACTCATCATCAGCCCCTCCGATCTCCTGATGCTCTAACAAGTTTGATCTTAGCTCTTCTCTAGCGACCAACACCAATAGTTCTTGAGGGAAGTTATCCTTCCAAATTTGCATCTCCCCAACAGAAGCGCAATATTTGCCATTAGATCCGCCGCTTGGTTCCCTTCTCTGAAGGTGTGTTGGATTCGGGCATTAACCAAATGAGATTTATGAATCTTTGCTTCTAGGATAAGCTCCAATATGGTCCAGTTGGGGTCTTTATCCTCCTTAATTGCCTTGATTATATTAAGCGAATCCCCTTCAAAGATAACTTCCTTATAACCCTCAAGTCTGGCAATTCTCATTGCCGCATGCGAGCTCGGGCTTCTGCAAAATGATTTGTTTGAGTTCCCAAAGGCTCTGCAAAGGCAAGGACCACTTTTCCTTCCTCATTTCTCAAAACTCCTCCTACTCCTGTAGCTCTCGGATTTCCTTTGGTTGCCCAGTCAAAATTAAACTTAACCCACTTTTGTGTGGGGGGTATCCACTTGACACCATCCCGTGGGTTGGTTGTAATGTCTAGGTCCTGGAAGTTCCTCTCCCCGGTTCCGCAAAATCCTCCTTTCCCTTAGAGACATGGTCTCATTTTTGAAGAAGAAAGTTTTCCAGTTTTCTTTCAAAGCTCTGATTATTTTATTACCACATAACCCGGGATCTTTCTTACGTCCTTTAAATACTCTCTTATTTCTCTCATTCCATATCCCCCATAAAAAATGGGGTAAGCTGAGCTTCCAAGCCAAGTCAAAAGCTTTGCCGGAAGGGGGAAGCCCATTGTATGCGAAAGTCAGACATGCTATTTGGACGGACCCAATCTATATGAAATTTGGACAGGATCATTTGGAAGACTGTACAAGAAAAATCACAAGTTAGAAATATATGACTTACAGATTCTATTGCTTTCTCACACAAGATACATCGATTGATGAATTGGAAACCTCTCCTTTGCAGATTATCTGTTGTCAGGATCTTATTTTGAACTGCCAACCAAAAGAAGAAAGCTATTTTTGGGGTTAAATTATTTAACCAAATAACAGAAGTCGGAGTCCAGCCATTGAATCCTGAGTGGATTAACTTATAGGCGGTTTTACTAAATAGATCCCACTTGTAGTTTTGCCCCAAATCGCCTTGTCTCTTCCTCCCCCAGGAATGATCGGGAACACCCTTAAAGCATCATTGAGTTTGGTTAGGGCCACCTTCTCTTGCTCTGACAGATTATGAACTGTGATTTTCTTCCAAGAAGAAGTTTCCTATGCTACAACAATAAAATCCCCTACTTTTCCTCCCATTTCCTTCGAAATTTTATGTTGGAGGACCTGAAGGTCTAAGTTATCTTTCAGAGGGGCCTCTTCCAACCACGGGTCTTTCCAAAAGTCCACTTGTCTTCCATTACCAATTCTCCATCTGATGCCTTTCCTGACTACCTCCCGACATTCGAGCAAACAATTCCAAAAATAGGATCCTCTAGGAAGATTATCGACTTTCAGGAAGTCCTGATTATTTCTGATATATTTTGCCTTAAGAAGTTTTACCCATCCCAATTGATCATTATTGATAAATCTCCATACCTGTTTGCCAATCAGAGCTTGATTCATTTCTTTCATTCTCTTTAACCCCAGGCCCCCCTGATCCTTGCTTGCACACACCTGATTCCATGCTACCAACGAAATTCTCTTTCTCTCCTCTGAACCTGACCACAAGAAGTTGCGTTGAATTAGCTCCAATGTAGCTCGGACCTTTGCAAGCATTCTAAATAGAGACATGCAATAAATTGGAATGCTCAGTAAAGTAGTTTGAACTAATAAGGCTTTTCCTGCGGAGCTGAGAAGGCTGCCCTTCCACCCTGCTAACTTTTTGGAGATCCTGTCAATGACTCAGTTCCACAATGTAGCCTTCATTCTTCCTTCGAACATAGGCATGCCTAGATAAGTCCTTCGGTAGAAGCTCCTTTCCACAACCGAAGAGGTTAGCTATTCTTTCCTCCCTCCCACCAGGCGTGTTAAAGAAATAGATGCTACTCTTCTTATAGTTTATGTACTTGTCTGCTTCTGTCTCATACTTGGTTAGAATTCTCTTCAACTTCCTAGCTTGAGGCACCGAGGCTTTGGACACAATGATTGTATCATCCACAAACTGTTGGTGAGACACTGGCTCTGCTGTTGAGGCTGGTTTAAAACCTTCCAATTGACCATCTGCCACCGTTGCTGAAATGTTCCTACCCAATGCTTCCGCTAAAATAATAAACAAGTATGGAGACAAAGGATCTCCTTGTCGCAACCCCCTTTCACTCTTAAAGTAACCGGAGGGTGACCCATTCACCATGACAAAAAATCTTGTAGTAGAGATACAATAATGTGTTTTCATTTAGACTATTTATTATAATTTTTGTGGTTGCACTTGTGTTTCAAGAAGGAAACTAGCAATCCAAATTTGGTAAAACAGACTATTATAGTGTGTTGTTTTGAACATATTACTCTACTAAGATGCAAGGCATAGATAGTAGAGGTAAAATTTTGGCATTGTGAAGGTTGATATAGGAAAATGTCAAGAAAGATGCTAAATTTTGGATTAATTGTATTCATATAGAAAATTGAAAAGATCCAAAAAATGAAAATAAAAAATTCAAATATTTTATGTAAAATGATGTAGGTTTCTAGCTATAGCATCTCAATTGAGATGAGAAGTGTATCTATTTGTAAACTCTCAAGCTCTAAAGAAGAGAGATGTAATTTTTCAAGGGTGGGGGATCCGAGTACAACCCCTTATTGTCCAACAAAAAAAAATAACTTTCATGGATTTTGAATTTGTGTTTAAATTTTTAAATGTATAATTTTTTATTTAATTATTGAAATGATCTCATTCCTTATATTTAAAAATTAAATTAGCATACCCTATAATAAAAATAAAATAAAATAAAAGGCTCTCAATGGTTAGGTGGATTGGTAAGTGTTTGTCTAGCTAGGCACTTACCAAGAAGACACCTAGGTTCAAACCTTGGGGGCAGCCTGTTTGCAAAGATAGTAGTCTCATGGTCCCCTTCACACTGGGTCAACAATAACTAGGTGGAATAGGTTTTATAGGAGCAACCCCTGTGATTTGAACCCTACGCTTACTAGTTACTAAACATAGTGTGGTTGTGACCAATTATCCTATGTAACCAACTAAAATAAAATAAAATAAAAAGTATATCCTTAAACTTTAAATATATTATATTAAAATTAATATATCATTGTGCTTTAAATACATATTATTAAAATTTGTGATAAAGAAATGAAAATGTCTCAGATTGCATGTAATATGATATTGTAATAATTAGGTTGTTATAGGTTGCAAGACAATTATTTATATTATTATGAGTTGGATGATGATTTGTTTTCATGTTTTATTGGAACCAACAATCATATTCAATAAAAATAACATAGTTTACAATAAAAAGGGAGCTAAAAAAGTCATAGCTCGAGGTGCAAGGCCACCCAAACGATCAATACTATAAAGATGAGGCTTGAGGCTAAAAATAAAATTAATTCTTAAAAGGACAAATAAATAACATAGCTAGGAAAAGGACCGAGCCCTATTGTGGGCACTGACAGAACGACTTGAATCTGGAAAACATTACCCCTCGACCTACTACACCAAAACATAGGGACATTGAGGCAGAGGGAGGTTAGGCAAAACCCTGCTAATAGTGCATGGAGCCTCATGCCAGTACTTGATAACATTTATCAAATGCACCAACTCATGAGTCAACTTTGAAGCTTGTGAGTAGATCTGAATAGTAATAGTAGAAAACACCATAATATTTTCATGCATAGAAAACTGACTATAAATTGAATCTCCATAATAGATAGCAACATTCCTAGCTTTCCAAAGTTGAAACAAAATAATAGCATGAAAGAAATTCCACATAGCAACAATATAAGTAGGCCAACAACTATTATCTCCAAAAAAGATCATCTACCATCTAAAGAATTCAAGATGAAAGGACTTGAACAATGAGTGAATCCAAGGCCAGATAGACTGAGCATGAGGGCAGAACCAAAATAGATGTTTAAAAGTCTTAAAATAACCACAAGTCAGACAATTAATTAGAATTAGGAAGACCAACCCTACTAAGTCTCTCTCCCATAGGAAGCCTTTGATAAATAAGAGACTAGAGAAAAAATGTAATATTGGGTTCAAGGTTAAACTACCAGATATGGTTCAGATGAGCAATCCAAGTATAGGAGGTAGAGTGAGTCTGCCATCTCTCATTAAGTTTATCAACACCAAGGGAAACATGACTAAGAAGTTGATAAAGCAAGGAAGAAGAGTAGTTCTTGAAAGGAGTATCCACATTCCAACACCAATCTCTCCAGTCAGTCACTCGGGGGTTGAAGGTCAATCTTATAAAGTATGATATCATGCATAAGCTCTTGAATCTTAAGAATAGGAGAAAGATATAAATTTTGAATATTAAATTTATGTTTGAGATCAGACGAAGGAATCTAGTCTCGAGAGTGCAAAAAATATTTAATAAAGCAGATGCCATTATAAAACAACCTCAAAGCTTTAATCCTTGGCATATTAGCAAGAAGAACTAAAGAGTTAGACATAATAGGAGACCACCATATATTCTAATAATTAAATGAAATACCATTACAAAAACCATCACCAATCCAACGAATATGAGGTTTCACCGCCTCAAAAGCCTACCAAATACTTTTAACAACAAAGGAACCTTGAATCTTAACTGGAGTAAAAGTAATGATGAGAGTGTGAAGGTCAATATTAGCCCAAGCTTTGGGCCCATAAAGTAGCCCTAAAGAAATACAATGGTAAATTAAAACCTTCCAAGCTTCAGGGCCTTAAATAGCTTTAGCCTCCCACTTAGCACACAAAGAAATGCTTTGCTTGTAAATATCAATGAGGCCCATCTCGCCCTTATTAGTAGGTGTGCAAAAGATATCCCAAGAGGAGTCTAGCTAGCTTATTATAAGAATTCTTAGAAGGGGCCCAACATGAAGAGTAATAAATATGGGTGGCAGCAAGAATCTTTGTGCAAACCTGAAACTTGCCGAGAAGAGAAAGGGGACACAAGGCCCAAGAGGAAATCTTATTTTCAATTTTGTCAATGACATACTACCAGATTTTAGAGGGTGAGCTATCAAAAACAAAGGAGATTCATAAGAACTTAAAACTCTCACCACTTTGAAGCCAATGCCATGAAAAATGTCTAAGCTAAGCAGGCACTAAAGAAGAAGCAAGGTGAAAACAAAGAGACTTAGACCATTGGATGTTGGAACTCTAGGTCTTACAAAAAGTGTCCAAACAAAACAAAGTGGTTGAAATATGTTTTCATGTTTGAAGTGTTTGTCCTTGTAATTTTAAACTTTCATTACAATTTAGATATTTATGGTTAAATTTTTAAATACATAATTTTTCATTTGGTTACATAAAATGGAAATGATCCCACTCTTGATACCTAGAAACTAAATTAGCATGTATTATAATAAAAATAAAATGAATAATAAACTATAAATTAACAATGTCTTGGGGGACAAATCAATAGTTTGGGGCTTGGCTCTTCTTTGAAAGGTTTAAGGTTCAAACCATAATGTGTGTGGGGTTGTGTGTTATATCCTATTGATAAGCTAAGATCTCCCCTTATGAGAGGTCATGGTGGGATGGAGATGTCCAAACTTGAGTGTCAGTCAGAAGTTTCTCACACTAATTAAAGTAGGGAAAAATGGTGCACCTAAGAGTGTTAAACAATATGCATCTAAATCTGGTGTTTAAACAAGCATTGCAAAAGGACAAATTTAAGCAACCATATAAGCCAAATAAGTGCAAGAAAAGGTGTTTCTCTTTATTTAATTTGGTAAATCAAAAAAATGGTTACATAGATATCCCCTTGAGGGCTCTTAGTGTGATACAATTGTTTACAAAATGATGGGTTCCCAAGGATCAAGTCCTTTCAAAGAAGCTCGTGTGCACTTCCAATGTTCTTCCTCGTACCCACAATTGAGGTGGGTGAACCTACGATGCCGCCACTTTGTTCTATGATCTTGTGCTCCTTCCTTGTACACTGTAGTAACCTGCACCTACACACAAGGAAATCAGAATCGTTAAATAGCAAGTGTGTATATTGAAAACATGCAATCCCCACAAGCACTAAAAGACTAGAAAACATGAATATGCAAGATGCCTATCTAAATCAACTCCAAATAACTTGAAATTGTAGAGGTATGTAAAATAGATGGTTTTGGGAAGATTTTACCAAAAATAGAACAGAAATTGCCCTCGAATGGCATGTCGTAATTGCGAGTGGACCTTTCCAAGCCTGCAAAACCCAAAGCAAGCAATTTTTGCCCCTAAACACATATCCAAATGCAAATGAAACTTGGAAATAATGCATAAAATATGATTTCAAGACAACCCATGTGGTCATATTTGCAAAATCAATAACAATTTCATGTGCATATCCAGATGAGCTCTGTCTTGCAAAACACTAAAAATGTGATATCTCGCTCAATATAGCTCCAAAATGCATGAAATTTGGACAGCATGTTCATATACTAATATAGAATATGCCTAAAAAATAAAAGTAAATAAATCATGCACATATATTTCCTTGTACCTTGTAGGGATGGTGGGGACTATCACAGAATGGGGACCATCCTGGGGTGGGACGACCACCAATTTTGCACTTATTTTATCACCAATTCCTCTATGAATTGGTTAGGACCCTTCTCAATAGTATTTTCATCAAATTTGGTGGTGAAATTCACTCATATGATCTAGTTTTGTAAACAAATTGTGCCTCCTAGATCACTCGCAAACCTCCTTCGCTAGGTAGAGATTTCGAGGGAAAAAGGCACAAAAAGGTGAGGGGAAATCTTGGCAGCACTCCGTTGCTATGTCTCAAAACTCCTCTCTATCATTTGTGTGGAAAATAGATCCACTTTATAGCCAAAGGAGGCCTTTGGGTAAAAAGGCATGCGAGGGCATGCAGGGCAAGAGGTGCCACTTGTCAAAAAGGAGGCATGCATTGGAAGGGGAAGAGAATCTCCCTTTTTGGCCTCCATCATGCAGCATGTCATAAGGATTTTATGTCCTCTAACTCTGCATGCTTGAATAGGTAGGGAAAATGGTAATTTTTGGGTGCCATTTGTCCAAATTTGACTTTTTGGGAGTCAAACCTTGTGGTCGTCCCACCCTAGGATGACCAATTTGCCACCATCCCTGGGTGGGATGACCACAAACTGTGATCATCCCAGGGTGGGACGATCATGCCTATATGGCCCAAAACCTCCCAAAAGTGGGGTAGAGCCTTCCAAGAGTGGTTAGGACCACTAGTAAAACCTCTGAGGGTTGCCCAAGGGAGCCATATGGTGTCAATTAGACCTTGTCTTGGTTGCCTAATCGGATTGACCAGATTTTAGTGTCTACAGATGCCCCTTTTTGAGATGCATTATGTGCAGCACAAAACTAAGCAAAAATAGATGACTAAAATATTAGGGTTATTCATTAACCTAACCAACTTTAGATGCCCCAATCATGGAAAGAGCATGTGTTCTTGAATCCTTGCTTTTGATGAGCTAAGGAACTTGCTTCAAGTACAACCTTTCATGGCTAGTTTACTTGATCTTGGACATTATTCATTTCATAAGGAGGTAGGGCCTATGATCCTTCATGATTCTATAATGCCAAGCATTTGTTTGATTTAAATTTTTGCTTGTTTGCTACCCCAAGCAGGGGCGTGATTGTCTTTGTCAAAGATTCATTGAATGAACGCAATTTGCATGATTGAGTGTGTGATTGTTGATTGTGATTATGAATGTGCTAAGTATGACTACCCCCTCAAGCGATGAGTCGATGAGGGAATGACTAGTGATAAAAGTGATGAGTCACTTGACACATATGACTTTGTTAGGGTTTCCTCCGATTTTACTCATTGAAAAATGGAGCATTTTTGAGAGGATTTTGGTGACTTTGTTGATGTTTCATGGAAGAAAGGAGTCAAAAATTCATTCTCATGGGGTGGTCCAACCATAATGGCCTTCTTAGGGAGTGAAGTAAGGAATTTTCCATTCATCCATGAGTAATTTGAGGTTCATCTTGATCTTGAGTGAATTCCATCAGATTTGACTTATTTTTGGTGGGTTTTGGACCCTTTTCTTTGATATTTGTGTTGTTTTTGAATTTTGATTGTTCAATTGTTTTTGAATTTTTTATTTTTGATGAGATTTCATAGAATAATACCTCATCAAAATTAGATACCCCAATCATAGAGGGCGCACATCATAGAATCATTACCTTCGACAAGTTAAGGAACTTGATTTTGGTAATCTTTGGCATATTGGCAAACAAGCTTAAGTCTAATCCTAGCCTTGATGATAATTAGGAGATAAGCTTAATTCTACAATTTAGCCTTGGTGGCAATTAGGAGATGAGCTTAAGTCTACACTTTAGCCTTGGTGGCAATTGGAATATGAGCTCAAGTCTACACTTTAGCCTTGATGGCAATTAGGAGATAAGCTTAAGTCAAATCCTAGCCTTGATGGCAATTAGGAGATAAGCTTAAATCAAATCCTAGCCTTGATGGCAATTAGGAGATAAGCTTAAATAAAATCCTAGCCTTGATGGTGATTAGGAGATAAGCTTAAATCAAATCCTAGCCTTGATGGCGATTAGGAGACAAGCTTACTAGTTTGCTTGAATTTGCTTTTGATATTTTACTTATTTACCCCAAGCAAGGAGGGTGCATGATTATCTTTAACAATGATTCGTAAGATGAACACGATTAACTTGATTAAGTTATCAATTTTTGATTTGGATTATACATGTTATTATGACCAATGGGCTTAGTGGATGTCGTTGGGGCATTTTGGGTGACTAGACCTGAGATTTTAGACCAAATTTATGGATATGGGTTTTGGGTTGACCAAAGGGTTTATAGATACCTTGGAGCTTTTGGGGTGACCTAAAGGGTTATAGGATACCTTGGGGTGACAAAAGTAAAGTATAGATACCTTTGACATTTAAAAAAAAATAAAAAAAAAAAAAATATTAGATTTTGGTGACCAAATAAACCCTAAGAATTTTGTTGACCAAATGGTATATAGATACCCTTGGAGCATTTTGGGATGACCTAGATGGTCATAGACCACCTAGAGTATTTTGGATTGACCAAGAAGTATGTAGATACCCTTGGAGCATTTTGGGGTGACCTAGATGGTCATAGACAGCCTAGGAGCATTTTGGGTTGACCAAGTATGTAGATACCCTTAGAGCATTTTGGGGTGACCTAGATGGTCATAGACCACCTAGGAGCATTTTGGGTTGACCAAGAGGTATGTAGATACCCTTGGGGCATTTTGAGGTTGATTGCTTAACTGTTTGATTGCTGATTAGGGGAGGTATGATACCAATAATGCCCTAGTTGATGTTTAAAATATTTGTGTGATTTGCAATTGTGATTTTGGACCATTAGATGCATTATGTGTTATGATTTATGGATGCATTAATGGATGCAATGCCTATTGATGATGCCAATATGCTATATGTATGCGATGTACTGATGACATGCACTAGCTAGATGATAAATGTATGATTAGATGTTGTGATCTAGATGTGTAGATGCTCTACTATGTATGCATATATGGATGCAATGGTGAATGTTGAATGCATGTTTAATTTGTTTCAATTGTTATGCACTTAATTCATGTTGATATGACATGGTGAATGCAATGTATGTAATGCATTATTTACATGATGATGATCTAATGTAAATGAACCTGTATGCTTTAATCACTTAAAACATAAGGAATGCAATTAATATGTGTTTTGACAAACTGATGGATGACACCACAGAATGTATGAAAATCATGAATGAAAATGATAACTCTTATCATAAGAATTAATCATTTAAGCATCCATATGTGAAATGAGATGATTGTGAGATGTGTAAATGTGTATGATTGATGTAATGATTTGTTGCTATTAGGGAATTTTTGAGGTTTTCCATGAGACTCAAACACCCTAGTTGACTTATCAAAAGTTGTATAATGACTATACTAGACTCCTGAAAGATAAAATTTTTGTTATGAAGACCAAGATATTCATTATCCCTGTGTGTGCAAATGAATATATTAGATGAGACATAAGACTACCTCATTTCCAGGTGGGATTCATTCAGCCCATTGTTGTAATGAGGATCACCCTATGTTCATCATGATCCTAAGTTTGGACTTAGTTGGATTAGACCACTAGGTAGTATAGGCTACCAAAAGCTAGCTCATCCACATGCAAACATTGGTCTGTACACACGCAAGATGCTAATGTGATAGACATATCATCATGCATAAGGATACCACCATTGCCAAGTAGGCTTGATGCCACCTAAACCTGTAATGAGGATCACCTAATGGTTTGTCAAATGTTGAGAATTCTAGGGATTCAAGTTCAATACTCCCTTATTTTCTTTTATTTGATTTCAGGGATATTTGCTCATGCTTAGTGATGAAAATCACTGTTTATTTTGTATTTTGTTTTCTTTGAGCAAGGGATTTGGGGAGTGGTGATAACCACTGTTTATTTTGCTTTTGATTTTTGCTTTTTGGGATTTTGATTATTGATAGTGGTGAAAACCATTATTTATTTTGGGGAATTGGGTAAGGAGGAGCTTGTCCTTTTGTCAATTCTCAACATTCTTGAACCATTCACACAGGGGGATGAGCAAGATAAAATTTTCACTTAAGGTAACCTAGACCACTTCGTAGGTTTCATCTTTCCTTGTTCAAACTAGGATTATTAGTGTTTGATTAGTGATGGGATTTTGAGATATGCTAGGTGCTATCAGAACTAGACCTCATCTTCTAAAAGTGAAGATAGCTTTCTACAAAATCTGAGAAGATCACTAGGTATGGTTGAATAACTAGAAAACCCTAGTACATTCCTTATAGCAACAGGAAGGGGTTGTGTTGAAAAACACAATTACTCACAAGGGTGAATGGATGATGATGATGAATAGATGCATGATTGACATACAAACATGGTGTCATTTGTAAGATTGTAAACACAACCTATCCTAATGCAAATGCAATGGATGAACATGCCTAATGCAATGCAAGTAAATGAATGCATATGCAAAATGTAAATGCAAATGTTTTTGTGTTTTTAATGTTTTAGATTGTTTTTGAAGTTTATTGCTTTTTGATTTTTTGAAATTTTGATTATTTTGAATGTTTTTGAATTTTGATATTTTATGATTTTTTTGAAATTTTGATGTTTTCAATTATTTTTGGATTTTGAATGTTTTGTGAGGGGAAGGCATGATACCTTAGGCACCCCTAGTGTGTGTGCTACTCAACGAAAGTGAGAAAGGTGTGATACCTTTAGAGTTCTCACTATGCTTCATTGGTTGTGATGTGGATGGTGGGGAAGGTATGCTACCTTTGGGACCCCCAGCGTGTATTTTATCCACTATAATATAGTCAACAATGCCCATGTTTCGATGAGATGAGATGGGTGAAGGTGAAACATTGGATGAAATCATCGATTGTGTAGATTGATTTTGATATTCCTGGTCCTTTGCTACAATACTGATCATTCCCATAGACTCTTGGGGAGGTGGGTTGTTATGCACCTGATTGGGTTGCTCAACATGGTTGGTAGGTGTTGTGTTTGCTTCGTGTATGGGCTAGAGGTCTTGGAAGACTCCTATTGGTTGGTTGTTTGGAGCAAGAGGATTTCCCATCGAAAGCTCTTGCCTCTCGATCATATCCTGAACTAAATCTCTAAAGGGATAACATGTCTGGATGTCATGGCCTCTTTGTTTATGGTAAACATAGTATAGATTTTCCTTGTGCACCTTTGATCTATGCTTATTAGGTTTCAATGGATGGATCTCGGGAAGTGTGATTGCTTGTGCCTCATACAATCGATTGAAGATCGATGCTAAGGGCTCTAAAAATGAGTATATTGTCTTTGCTTTTGTTGCATATGATTTTTGGCCAATGGAGGTTGAGCCTGGTAATTAGGTTGCATTGATAATTATGGTGGTGGAGCCCGGTTTGAGGGTTCAGGGGTACTCAAAACCACTTGATTGATTGGGGCCACATTTTGTTGCATGTTACCACCTTTAATATTCTTGTTTGGCCATTCCCCTTTGTGGAGTTGAACATCACCCTCCTGGACCTTGATGTCCTCAATGATTTGGGCCTGTGCTAAGGCCTCCTCGAATGTTTGATACCATTGTAATTGTAAGAGAAGTGAAATCTGCTTCGAACAACTTCTAGTAAACATTCAGATGAGTTCCATTGTGGGTAGGGTGAAAGGTAGTTTCGACATCACATTTCTCCATCTATTACCATACTCCATGACTGGCTCATCATCAAGTTGACGAAGGCTAGACAAGTCAGTCAAGTTTATCATTTTCTTAGCGCTAGAGGCAAAACATCCCAAAAATGCATCGACCAATTGCTCAAAGGTGTTTATGCTATGACGTGGTAGATGATTATACCATTCTAAAGCATCCCCAGATAATGTTGTAAGGAATATTCTCAACATCAAAGGGTCATAGTCTTGAAGATGAGAGCACTTAAGGATGAAGCTTGTCACGTGCTCTTCTACATCTTCATCATCTTTGAAATCTTCAAGTTTGGGCATCTGGAAATTCGATGGGTATGTCAGTGATGACACTGATGGATGCAAAGGCTGATTACTAAGCTACTTCAGTGTGGGTTTTTGATAACCCAAAATTTGATCTAGCTTTTCTAATGCCTTTAACCGATCATTTAGCACTTTGTATGGCCCTGACGACATGATATGATCATCCTATTGTCGCCCTTGATTAGATGAAGGAGGTCACTTTTGATGTTGAGGTGGACGATAAGTATGATCATTAGGTACCTCATCATAAATGGATTCAGGGTAAGCATCTATTTGATCCTGATGTTCCCATTGGGACTCTTCATATGATTCCTCATCGTATTGATCTTGGTATTATTGAGGAGTATGAAGCTTTTGATGATAACCAGATAATGGCCTTTGATGTTGAACGTGATTTTGGTATGGCCGAGGGGGAAGATTTTGAGACTGTATTGGGCACCTTGCCCATTGTTGCATCCTATAGGTGCTAGGTGTAAGCACAACTTTATGTAATGCATTTTGTAATTGCTCTTGTTGTATCTTTTGTTGTTCTTGTATCTTTCGTTGATACAACCTTTGTAGGTGTGCTCATTGTGAGTCCACCCATTGTTGATTTAATTATTGTTGATCCAATTGGAGTTGATCCGTATGTTGTTGTCTATTAATATTTGGCCTAAGTGTCTGATGAGTATGATCTTGTTGCTCAGTTGCATGGGGTTTGTGTGCCCTTGTATTTGAAATACGGATGGGTTTATCATGTATTTCCCCCCTAGTAGGATCTATTGCTTGTTTTCCATACTCCCTAAGGGTTGTATTGACCTGATACTCTAGTTTATGAATCGACTCTGTATAGTTCGATGATGTAGAGCCATCATGTGGTTGCACCAAGTACTCTTCACGAGGAGTAGGAGGATGACTTGGGTCTTCTCCCTCATCTATGAGGAAAGACTCATATTCAGTTTTAGATGTAGGCTCTATATATTAAGGCTACATAAAAGCATGATGTGTGGATGTTGAGTGCTCTCTGTGAGGAGTATGGGGGTGACTTGCTCGATCAAATGGGGTGGTTTGCTCATCTAGGCTAGGCCATGGTGTACTCTCATGTTCACATTTTGATTGATGTATAGAGCAAGTTGGGGTGTGAATCCATGATATTGACCTACTAGACCCCTCAGTGGGTAGATTATTTGCTATATAGAATTCTATCAGGGTATCCAAATCAGGAAGTTTTCCTAGAGGACCTATGGGTGCTTCCCTAGTAGGGGTATCTTGAAGGTTTGCCCCCTAGGGATGATATTGTTGTTATGATAAAACTTGGGATGCCATTCAGGGATGGGCATGTCCTCTGGAATTATTTGGAGATATTCACTAGTTATGGAGCTTGAATATCTCTCTGAATTGGAGGTCTTGTTTTTAACCGCATTTGGACCAAATCCGTAAAAGAGGGGTCCATCGACCATTTTTAGAAAATTTTGAATTTTCAAAAAAATGTTGTAAGTGTTATATACCAAAATGATCAGTGCGATAAGATTGCCCTTCTTCTTGGGAATCCATTTGGACCATCACAACAGACAATGGATAAAAATGTAATCTCTGTTGCTCATATTTATGTTGAAATTGACTTAAATAATCCCATTCCAGATTCTATTGAAATACAATTTGGATCAACTACATGGGTTCAAAAACTTGACTATGAAGCTCTTCCATTTCATTGCTGAATTTGCCATGAATATGGCCACCTGCAAAGAAAATACCCTAAGTTTGTCTTGCCTGTGGCTTCAAATCCTAGGCCCTCTCAATTTGGACAAAGTTTGGATAAAGGAAAAGCCCCGATAAAGGAATGGGAATGGGATAAGAAATGTTTTATTCTGGTAAAAGCCCGAAATAGAGGACAAAGGGTAAACAAAGACCTTAAAGATATCCAGCCAGATGCTCTACTAAACTGTTTTGAAATATTAGATGATCTTGATCAGTGCATGAAGATACCTGAAACATTGCTACCTAATGCAAATATAACAAGGTCGAATCATATGTCTCTTCTTAAGGTGGAACTTAAGGAATCAGATCTAGGGGGTTTAAATGAAGAAAAAAGGGCTTTGGATCTGAGTATAGGGGACATGGTTGGATCTAGCCCTATAAGGGAAAATATTTTTGAAAGTGGTACAAATTTAGTTATGTCCTCTCCTACTCAAGCACTGATGCGGTCATCCTTGGACAGCAAAACTCCTACGGTGTTGGGATTGCAACAAAAAATAATTAAAAAAAGTTTTTCGGATAAGAATATGAAGGTGGGTCGGAAGAAGGACCAGGATAAAATTAAGTTAATGGGGGAGACTTTGGTGGAGTCAGGCTTGGTGAGAACATTGGACTCCCATTTTTATAACCCAAAAAAATAATTATTCTCTCATGGAATGTAAGGGGGTTGAATAGCATCCCCAGACAAAAAGTTGTTCGTGATTTGGTTCGTGTGCATTCTTCGGATGTGGTGTTTATTCAGGAGACTAAATTGGCTATTGATAGTATGTTTAGTATTACTCCCAAGTTGTGGAGAAGGGGGTAATGCCAGTGTATTAGTGCATGTGGATATGCTGGTGGTGTCGCTTGTTTATGGGATCCAATTAAGATATCCCTACTTGAATTTCTAGCAGATGGTCTATTTCAATGGTCGGGCATGATAATGAATTTGGTGAAATCATCCTACTTACAAATGTGTATGCTCTTGTTGATTACAATGGTAAAGTGAATTTGTGGAAGCACATTTGCTTTATGAGAAGTTTGGTTCCCCTGTACCTATGGATTTTGGTTGGAGACTTCAACTCTATCACTTGTCTATAGGAGAAACGTGGTGGGGTGGACCATCTCGAGCCTTTTTCTTCTGTCTTCAGTGCTCATATTCAGGCCCTAAACTTGGTTGAAATCAAGCCAGATAATGGGATCTTTACTTCGCACAATAGAAGGTGTGGGGAAGCTTCCATATCAGAGAGACTATACAGGTTTTTGATATCCAGTTATTGGATGGGTAATAATAGAGGTGCTAGTTCTATGATTTTGGAGGGTAGGGGATCTGATCATTGGCCTATCAAAATCTCTGCTTTGGAGTTAGGGCTAAAAAAGAATCCCTCCTTTAAGTTTCAACTTATGTGGCTTCGTGATCCTAAGATTCATGATTTCATGTGAGGCTAGTGGACCATTGGCAAACCTCCTCATGGCACCGCTATGTATTCCTTTATGAAGCGACTACAATTTGTAAAACATAAATTGAAGAGATGGAATAGAAAATTTTTTGGGAACCTTTCCTTGGCTAAGCTAGCAGCTCTTAGGGGGATGGAAGAAGCTTCAAGGAAGATTAGAGATCAGGGATTCACGAAGGAGCTTCTTGTTGAGGAATCTGAAGCCACGAAAGATCTTGCTGAATGGGAACTGAGGGAAGAAATTGTTTGGAAACAAAAATCTCGAGTAGATTGGCTTCAGGAAGGGGATAGGAACACAACCTTCTTTTATAACTTAGTTAAGGCTCATCGTAATGGTAACCTTATTACCTCTCTTGTGAATTCTTAGGGTGCCCTGCTCTCTTCTTTCAAGGATATTTTAGAAGAGACTAAGAGGTATTTTTCCTCTCTCTTCAAGGAGGACTCTCTATCAGATGATGAGAATGAAAAGCTTATTCTAAATTGTATTCCAGTGATTGTTTCTAGAGAGATGAATGAGCACTTGATGGGTCCAATTTCCCTTGAGGAGTTGGAAAATGTTGTATTCAAGATGAAAAAAGGAAAATCCCCAGGCCCAGATGGATTCTCGATTGAGTTTTATCAGGAGTTTTGGGATTTAATCAAATTTGATATTTTTGAGGTGGTCCATGAGTTCCAAATTAACAAACAGATGCTAAGGGACCTAAATGCTACCTTTGTGGTGCTTATACCCAAAAAAGAGGGAGCAAATTCCTTGGATATGTTCAAGCCTATTGCTCTCTGCAATGTTGTGTATAAGATCATCACAAAAATTATTGCTGAGAGGCTGAAGATATGGTTGAGCAAAATTATCTCTAAGGAGCAAGGAGGGTTTGTTGCTGGCCGACAAATCTTGGATGGGGTTGTTATTACTACAAAATCTATTCACTCGATGGAAAATTTTGAGAAAACTATGTTCATTAAGCTGGACATGGCCAAAGCCTATGATCGGGTTAGATGGTCCTTTCTTTAGAAAGTTCTTGCTGATTTTGGATTTGAGGAGGAATGGATTAGATGGGTGATGAGCTGTGTTTCTTCTTTCTCATTCTATGTTCTTGTTAATAATGAGCCATCAGAGCTGTTTGAGGCCTCAAGGGGATTGAGGCAAGGAGATCCTTTATCTCCTTATTTGTTTATCATTATGGTGGAAGGGTTGGGAAGATTGCTCAAGTATCGAGTCATGCAGGGTCTCATTTAGGGGTGGAAATGGGATAGTAGTTTGCCACCTCTTTCCCACCTTCAATTTGTTGATGATACTACTTTGTTAGGAGTTGCCACTATCAGGGAAGCTGGAAATATTAGACATTCTCTTGACATATATCTTGGTGCTTATGGACAGTTTATTAATGAGGAAAAGTCTTCTATTTTCTTCTTCAATACCCCTCCTCTTATTCAAGACAAGATTGCTCGTATTCTAAGATTCCAGGTTGGGACTCCCCCCTTCATTTATCTTGGTATTCCAATTTCATCTCACCCTCTACCTAGATCTTCTTGGTAGTCTATTCTTGATAAGTTTAGAAGGAAGGTGAATCACTAGACTTTCAAATGGATATCCACTGCAGGTAGAGTGTTGCTTTTAAAATTTGTTGTTCAAGCTTTACCCATTTATAGATGTTTTGTACAAATAGCTCCCTCTCACTTCATCAAGGACATGGATGCTTTGTCAAGACAGTCTTTATGGTCTAGAAAACTTGATCAATCTAAATGCAGTTTGGTTAGGTGGGATTCTATATGTAGGCCGGTGCAAGAGGGAGGCCTTGGGTTGTGATAAACATCTCTTTTTGGGCAGTCTTTGGTTGTAAAATTTTATTGGAGATGGTGTACCTCTCAAGATCAGATTTGGGCTAAAATATTATCTTGTAAATACTTGAGAGGTATTTTTGAGGCTGAAATCCCTAGAGTCAGCTTGGTTGGAAAAGGTTCAGTTATCTAGGACACTCTGAAAAGAGGGGTTAATTTAATCAAGTAGGGTTTGTTATGGATTTACAATCAGGGATCAAATGCTCTTTTTTTGGAGGATTCTTGGGATGGCCACCCTCATATCTTGAATCAATATCCTAGGTTACATTCCCTAGGCATTTTTTTTCTTGAAAGCAGATTGGTCTCGTGTGGGGGACTTCAAAAAAATCCAGTCTTTTGGAAATATGGAGATGTATAGGTAGAAAGATCTACAAGAATGGCCCTAGGGGGGACTGGCCAAGGATAGAGAGGTGCTTGCTCTTATTATTATGGGGAGGCCTTGTTCTTAATTGAGGGGTAAAGATATTTTGGCTTGGAACCTTGATCCTAAGGGAACCTACTCGGTAGCCTATGGTTATCAGGTTCTTGATAAGCAAAAGTATGGGAGTCTTCCTGTCACTTGGTGGAAAAAGGTGTGGAACAAATTTGTCTGGCCAAAATGTAACTTCTTTCTTTGGTTGTTAGCTCGTAATAAATGCCTCACTTGGGATAATGTGAGGAAGAGGGGATTTCAGGGGTCCCTCTTTTTGTGTCCTTTGTAGTAAGAATGAGGATGACTCTTCTCATTTATTTTTCCAATGCTCCTTTGCCAGAGACATTTGGCACCATTGGTGGAGTGCCTAGAACCATCCATGTTTTCATGTGTTATCCCTGGTGGAGTTTTGGAGTAGTCTGGGCAGACCTCCGGCCAAGGTCCCCTTCCTTCGGGTGGCTTGGAATTTGGGCCCTTCTTGCATCATTTGGAAAATTTGGCTCAAACGAAACCGATGCATATTTCAGGGAAGTTATTTGGCTGTTCAACAAATTTGGCAAAGGATCCTATATATGGTTCAGGAAACCATCCATAGAAAATGTGATGTGGACCCTCTTTTGGATTCTAGGGAGGAGAAGGTACAACAAGCCCTTGGTCTCTTTGGGGATGGCGTGAACTCTTCTCTCCCTAGTAGGGTTCCTCAGCTCAACAAGAAGGTTAGGAGAGATGGTAGGTGGAGGCCACCCCCTAGAGGAGTTTTAAAAATTAATATCGATGGATCGTCCAGGGGTAATCCTGGACATGGTGGCATTGGCGGTGTTGGGAGAGATTCTACTAGTGGTGTTAGTTTTTTCTTTTCCATTTATAAAGGTGTTCACTCCAACAATTTTATGGAAGCTCTTACAATTCTTGAGGCCTTGCGAGAGGGGTTTTATCTTGGCTGACATAGAATTATCTGTGAGTCTGACTCTCAAATTGTGGTTAATATTTTAAATAGTAAAAGGGTGGAGAAATTTAATTGGCATTTGGCCTCTATAGCCGTTCAGATTCTCAAAATGAGTGAAGAGTTTGAATTTATATCCTTTGTGCACATTCCAAGGGAATGGAATGTGGTTGCTAATTATCTAGCCAAAAGGGCTTCTGAGATGTTGGATCCTTGGAGTATCGATAATTAAGAGAGTCTCCCGTCTGGGGACTCTCAACGCCTGTGGGAGTTGATCCACAAGGATGTACATACTTAATGTGGTTTATTCTTGTTGTCTTTTTCAGGTGTCATTCTAGTCTAGTGGTTTTAGCCTGTTTGGCTGTTTATTTGATTCATGATTGGAAGCTCAATTGTACTTTGTAATCCAGACTTTTTATCAATAAATTTTTACCCCTTTATTTAAAAAAATGATCAGTGTGATGAGCTGATCACAATGGGCTAGGGCTCCAATATTTGACTTCTAGGTCAAAAATTTGTATTTTTTAAATATTTGGCCAACCCAGGCCCATGGGGAAATGCCCACTTTTAGTAATTTTTGGGAATTTTTGAAGCATGAAGAGTTAGGACTTAAAATTTCTGTGAGAGGTGCGGGAGGGACTAAGACAAAAAAACAAATTTGGCAATTTTTGGGGTTGTCTAGACAATTTTATGACCGTTTTAGTGTATTTTTCCCTATTTTTGGATTTAAAAATAGAGCAATCATAAAACCAACATAAATTTTTGTTATAGCTCTGATTTACACGATTCTCGATCCGTTGGATGCAAAATCAAAAAGTAGTTTTTTAATTGTTTTTTTAAAATAAAAATTAGTGTTTGGTCATAGATCAAGGATCTTATGTTGACTACCTAAACAATGAAGAAACACACAAAGTAGACAATATGATTATCTCTTTTAAGGATTGTATGTATATTATTATCTCTTTTAAATCTTAGAAACACACAATAAAATTATCAAAGAAGCACACAAGAAAACAACGTGATTATCTCCTTTAAGTTTTAGATGTGAACCCCTATGTTGTTTTGTGTGTTTAGATTTTTTGTTGCTCTTGATTTCTTGTTCGTGCTTTGGACTTAGAATGAGGGACCTAACCCAAAGTGGTGACTAGGAACACTAGTGCCAAACATAAGGTTCTCAAAAGAGTCTAGGGTACATCGCCTAAAACCTATAATGAGTGGAGGGTTCGCTTAGATCTTCCACTCTGAAATGATAAGTGTTTCCAACAGTGGGAGGGAGTTTGAAAACTAGTGACCTATTCCATCTTAAGAGAGTGCCCTATTCTATCTAAGGTGTCAAGGGCCTGAATTGGAGGTTGGTGATGAAATCCAACCTTACTAATGTTATTGTGATACATGTAAGTGTGTGTGGTTCCTTTTAAGCCTAAAGAAAGTAAACAATTAAGATTTCAATGATCTTTCACTAAATGCAAGAAGAAGGATGTTTTACTTTCAAAATAGCTAGATAAAAAACAACCTACCAAATGCAAATCCTAAATGATAACCTACCCATTGGGTAGGCTACAAGCAAACAAACTAGAGAAATGTATTTCTACCTAGTTTATTTTTAGTTTTTCTTATTTTTATTTGCTATTTTGTGTTTATAAGAAAATGAAACCTATCTTTCTACCTTTCCAGCAAACAAAGGATGCAAGAAAATCCAGATTTGGACAACTTTTGACTGTGCAATAAAACAATAGAAAGTTCAAGCATTTACCTTATCAGCCTGAGAACGTGTTGTTTCTGGAAATTTGAGTAGAAAAGGATTTTTTTTGGTGGCTGTCCTAGGGTGGGATGGCTGCCAGTTTGATGGCCATCCCAGGGTGGGACCATCCCAGGGTGGCACGAGGAGTAGTCCAAAGGCTGTTTTAGGCCAGAACGGTCATTACTTACAAAAGAACCAAGCAAAAATTGAGGTTAAACCTTAAATTAAAGCAATAGGGATAGGGTCCCATTGTGATAACCACTAAAGTAGTGGAAAAAATATGCACCTAAGAGTGTTAAACAATATGCATCTAGATCTAGTTTTTAAACAAGCATTGTAAAAGGACAAATTTAAGCAACCATATAAGCCAAATAAGTGCAAGAAAAGGTGTTTCTCTTTATTTCATTTGGTAAATAAAAAAATTGGTTACATAGATATCCCCTTGAGGGCTCTTAGTGTGATATAATAATTTACAAAATAATGGGTGACCAAGGATCAAGTCCTCAATGTAACTCACGTGCACTTCTAATGTTCTTCTTTGTACACAAAATCGAAGTGGGCGGGCCTACGATGCCACCGATTTGTTCTTTGATCTTGTACTCCTTCCTTGTATGATGTATAACCTACACCTGCATACAAGGAAACCATAATCGTTAAATAACAAGTGCATATATTGAAAACATGTAAACCCCACAAGCACTAAAAGGCTAGAAAACATGAATATGCAATATGCCTATCTAAAAAAACTCCAAATGACTTGAAATTTTAGAGGTATGTAAAATATATGTTTTTGGGAATATTTAACCAAAAATAGAACAAAAATTGCCTTTGAATCCTTGTCGTATTTGCAGTAGACCTACAAAACCTACAAAACCCAAAACAAGCAATTCCTGTGCCAAAACACATCCAAATAAAATAAAACTTGGAAAGTATGCATAAAATATGATTTTAAGAAAACCCATATGGTCATATTTGTAAAATCAGTGACAGTTTTATATGCATTTTCATATGGTCCTTGAAAGCCTACAAAACACTAAAAATGCAATATATTGCTCAATATGACTCCAAAATACATGAAATTTGGATAGGAGACTAATAGGATACTCTAGAATATGAATATAAATAATAGTAAAGAAATAATACACATATCATCCACTATACCTTGCAGAGACGATGGTGATTAACACAGAATGGGGATCGTACTGGGGTAGGACGACCACCAATTTTGCCCTTATTTTACCACCAATTCCTCTATGATTTGGTTAGTACCCTTCTCAATAGTTTTTTCATCAAATTTAGTTGTGAAATGCACTCAGAAAATTCGGTTTTGCAAATAAATTGCACCTCCTAGTTCACTTGCAAACCTCATTCACTAGGTAGATATTTTGAGGGAAAAAGGCACAAAAAGGTGAGGGGAAATATTGGTAGCACTCCATTGCTATGTATAAAAAATCCTATCTATATTTTGTGTGGAAAATAGATCCACTTTATATATAAAGGAGACATTTGGGAAAAAAGGCATGCAAGGGCATGTAGGGCAAGAGGTGCCACTTGTCAAAAAGGAGGCATGCATTGGAAGGGGAAGAGAATCTCCCTTTTTGGCCTCCATAATGCAACATGTCATAAGGATTCTATGACCTCAGGTCTACATGATTGAATAGATGGGGAAAATAGCCGTTTTTGGATGCCATTTATCCAAATTTGATTTTTTGGGAGTCAAACCTTGTGGCCGTCCCACCCCAGGACATCTAGTTTTCCACCATCCCTGGGTGGGATGGCCACAAAATATGACCATCCCGGGGTGGGACGGTCATGCCTATGTGGCCCAAAACCTCTCAAAAATGGGATAGAGCCTTCCAAGAGTGGTTAGGACCACTGTAAAACCTTTGAGGGTTGCCCAAGGGAGCCAAACGATGTCATTTAGACCTTGTCTTGGTTGCCTAATCGGATTGACAAAATTTTAGTGTCTACACTAACTAAATTCAATAAATAAATAAATAAATAAATAAACCATAAATTAACAATTAAAATATTATAATGGTTTCAAGAGTCATATTAAACACTAGCACCAAGCTAAAAACTAAGGTATTGGTTGGGTAGATGTATTGATTTTTGGTTGCTTAAGATTGAAGACAAGATTGTTGCTCCAGGAGGGCCTAATAGGAATACCTCTAGATCCTCTTTTAGAGAGATATAGTTCTTTTTCAGATTTGTTAAAAAAAATCTCCAACAGAGACTAAAGAAGCACAAAAAACTGCATTAAAAATGCTCTTTACGACTACTGGAAAAAGATCAACTTCTCAAAGAGTCAATGGATGCTTGTCACAATCATAATCAAGGCCAAATATTTTCATTGAGAAAAGGATGGTAGAAGAAACAGTCTTATATAGATCCAATCATGATCTGATCTATAAATTCATGGGTACTCGTCCTACCTTGAATTTTTTGCATTCATGGGTTTGGCAAAATTGGGAGCCTCTTGGTGATTATTCTTTGTGGTTTATTAGTAATGGATATTTTATTGTTAGTTTTTCCTCACTAGATGATAGAAATAGGGTTTTTGAATCGAAAAAGAGGAACCATGGTTCGACAAGATTATTTTTTCAACCCTGGAGAGTGGGATTCAATCCTTGAATTGAACCCACTATTGTCTTGGTTTGGATTCATTTGTATGCACTTACAATGGAGTTATAGAGTGAGAAAGTATTTGAAATCATTGATAATTTCCCTGGAAGATATTTGGGTGTTTCTAGAGACACAATGGAAGGAAACACAATAGTTTATGCTAGATTATACGTGGAAATGGATCTCAGCCAACCTTTTTTGATAAAGGTTGAACTCAAACTTGCAGGTATCTATTGGATTCAATAATTGTATTATGAGGCATTGCATTTCAGGTGTAGAGTTTGACATAAACATGGGTATTTAGCCTGGTCTTGCCCAAACAATATGAACACAAAAATGGAGGCTTCTCTAGGAATGTAAAATATTCCTAAGGAGTATAAGTCAACAATCAATAAAGAAAAAACCAATATTTCTTAGGGTAGAGAAGCGTAGGGAGATGGTTTTGAACAATCCAAAAGAAGGAGAAGGCAAAAGAAAAAATTTGGCAAAGAGCAAACCAACTCAAATCCTCAAATAGGTATGAGATCTTCAAGACACTAGTGGACCAAGAAGAAGAACAAATCATGGAAGGAGTGGATGAAAATATTGAAAATAATAACAACCATGTCCAAGCCCCTCTTTCACCTCCTCTTATCATAGAACAAGTAATAGAGTGTAGCGAGTTACCAAAATTAGAGATTGTAGGGGCATTGATAGTGCATAACTAAGAACAATCGATAGTTAAGGATGTCATAATGGGTATAACAGAAAATAAAAGAGAAAAGCTAACTCTAGGGATAACTCAAGTGGAAAATATACCAAAGAATATCAACTCTCAAGGAGTGGGTAGAAAATAAAATAAGGAATTAATAGCAGTTCAAGGAGACAAATTGATCACTAGGGGATTTGTGAGGCCAATAGACTCTTACTGGTCTTAAGGTAACCAATGATTATAAAATCATGGAATGTTAGGGGTTTAAATAGTAGAACCTATCAATCTATTGTTCAAAATATTAGAAAAAAGTAAAACAATTTTTTTGCTTATCCAAGAGACAAAAATGTCATTGGATCTTATGTGTAAAATAGTAAATAGAATTTGGAAGGGTGCTGGTCATATGGAAGTGGTTTTCCAAGGTGCCTTAGGGCGGATAGTTATCTTTTGAACTCTCTTGAATGGATGATAATAGAACATATAGCTTGGATGAGTGTCCTCACATCACATTAGGAATAATGTGATAGTTGAGCAGGTTTTAATCACAAATTTTTATGGGACACAAAACCTAGATGGTCAAATTTGTTAATGGAAAGTAGTGCATAATATGAGAGTCTCAAGGGAGGAGTTAGACTAGATTATTACTAGGGATTTTAATGCTAAATTATCATCTAGATATCAGGAATAAGGAATTCTAATTTTGGATCCAAGGGATTGACTTATGATTGCCCAAGTCCATGCATTACACTTGGTGGAGATTAAATATCCTAAAATCAACTATACTTGGACTAGTAAGAGGACGAAGCCACATAGTAGGAAGGTGAAGTTAGACTATTTTTTGATTTTAGAGGTGTTGGTCATGAATCTGCCTAAGTATAAAATATCATTTGTGTGCCCTAGACCCAACCAAAATTGAAAGGCCAAAGGAAAGAAATGTCCTCTAGGCCAATCTCCAGAGAGGGCTGGTTCTCGTACTAAAACTAATGATCAGTTTGAAGATTAGGGTAGCAGGAAAGAAATTGGAAATAACAAAAAGAAATGGAAAATATAGCTATAAGCCAGAAATATAAGGTAGGAATAGACTAACAACAAACATCCACAAGCATTGATTAGCATATAATAGAAAGCAAGGCATAAGAACCATGCAAAGTTTGCCAAGATAACCTCTAAGACAAAATTCCAGTGTTCACTTCCTCACAAGAAATAATTAAATCCAGATGCAAATTTAAAATCAACAAATTATGGACATGAACAAAATAAAAAAT
Organism: Wollemia nobilis; assembly: GCA_028583015.1. Taxonomy (NCBI): domain Eukaryota; kingdom Viridiplantae; phylum Streptophyta; class Pinopsida; order Araucariales; family Araucariaceae; genus Wollemia; species Wollemia nobilis. The sequence goes on from JAQPPZ010000049.1 coordinate 5,055,285, forward strand.
GATAAAAAAAAAGAGATCAATCACAATGCTACTCAAGGAACCAGAAGACGAATATCTCTCTATTTATGCAAAAACTTAAAGTGTTTTTCTATAGAGTGTTTATCCTCTTTCATTACATCAAAATGCATAGTATTTATAGAGATTTTTTTCTCTATCATTAAATGCACAACACAACAAAATATCGCCAGGTCAAAAATCAGTAGCAACAATTCTCTCCCTTAGTAATGGCAATGCTCGAATCATATTATTCTTCAGGGGACAACGATCCGATTTTCATTGAGTGTGCTTGGAAAATCGACAAAAATGGATGATGGAAAGAACATCCCAAGCATTAGTGCATAAAAAATCAGCAACGTCATGCAACAATCAAGAGCTTAGATATTAAATTTTAGGCGCCATTACATTCTCTTATGCCTTGGAACCTTACCCTTGCCAATGGGAATCAACAAAATTTAATTCTTCTTCGAAAAGGAATAAAATCCATAGAAGGTGCCTCGAAAACAATCGAAATCATGCCAGTGTAGCATTTAATCTAGGAAACTTCTTAGTCGAAATTTTGGATCATCGCTCCTATTACCCCAAGCATTAAATTTTATCAATCTTTGTCATTTCCCAAAATTATCTTCTATTATGGCGCTTATGAGAGTAAGAAATAAAACTATTTATGGTTGCGTTCAAAACTGGAATTTTGCTCTTTATTTTAATTTATTTTTCCCTACGATGTATCCTTGTTTGAGTGACAGGAAAAAATGGGAGTTTCGCCCCTTAATATACTTTCACCTCTTTCTTAGGTGATTTCACCCCAAAAATGTTAAAAAAATGTCTGTTGGAAGGAAAGAAGGCATAAATAATTGATTTCACCCCTGAGAGAGGTGACAGTGACTTTCGCCCCACCTCAGGGGCGACGTTGACTTTGACCGATAGGAAGAGCTGCTATCTCTAGGATTTTCGCCCCTGAGAGATCTTCATTTGGAATTTCGCTCCGAAGGAGGGCAAAAATGATTTTTGCCCCTCCTGAGGGGTGCCTTTGACTTTGACTGCTCCATCTTTGCCTGGATGACATCATTTTTGTGTTTACTCTTTGAAACTGCCTTTTAATGTGTTTTCGCCCCTGAGAGGGGTGAAAATGATTTTCGCCCCTGTTAAGGGGCAATATTGACTTTGACTACACCAAGCAAGATCTTTACTTGATTTTTGTCCCAGGATGTTTTTATCTAGAATTTCACTTCGAAGAGGGGTAAAAATCATTCTCGCCCCCATCCAGGGGCGCTTTTGAATTTGACCTCTTCTATCTTGCTAGTTTTTCTCTACTTCTCTTTTGTTCACACAAAATGTTCAAGGTAATTTCACCCCAAAGGAGGGACGTAAAGGATTTTTGCCCCTTCCTAGGGAAAAAACATCTTTCCTTAAAATTTAATGGTGCCTTCTCTTTGAATAAAAAATACCAAAGTCATTCCATCAATCCTTCTATTCCGAAATGCGCCTTGCATTGATTTTTTTCTCCTTTTACATTTCGCTCATGAGTTCCATTAATTTTTTTACCAAAAACATTTATCGTGTATCTCAGAAACGAAATCACCATTTTATATAATGAACTTGCTTACAAGAAAGAAAAATATTAAAATATAAAAACAACACAATTGTATCATTTATCTTCCTTTTCAAAAAAATTACAAGCAAAATTTAGTGTGGCAAAATTGTCAACACTTTTGGCATCTCTCGGGGTATTCAGTTCTTCTGAATGCAATCAACCCCAAGCCTTTATCCATTGGGCTTAATTGTCATCATCATTGGATGCATTAGATATACTGACTATATCAGATGGTGCATTTGATCCTGCAACCTCCTTCTTCTCTCTTTCCTCCTGCGCATGCTTCTCTTGTTCTTCTGCTACTTATTGCTCTTCTTCTGACCGTACTCGGGCTTCATGCTTGGAAAGGCTATCGCTTGTAGTTTCATACATGAAAACTACCTCAATCCAGGCATCAGATTGTGAATGTTGAGAATGTGCTCAATGAATCTATAACAAAGCACAACATTTCAACATGATCCATGTTGATGCGATTAGCTATCTGTTGAAGTTCTAGTAGGGAAGATTCGATGCAAGTGAGCCTCTCCATATAGGGTAGTGGTTGTTCCTCCGTTATTGGTTCCTCTTCGCTATCAAATTTTGAAGTATCTTCTATGAAAGCTTACCAAGTCATCTTCAACTCTTTTTTTGGGAACAACTCACCCTGCTCATCAACGAAGCTCAAAAATCCAACATCGGCTAGAACCTCGAAATACACGAGTGAAATGCAACGCTCCCATTCAAACATAGTTATCATCTTCTAGGATTCTCTTGCTAGCTCCAATTGAGAAAAATAGATGTGCAATGTCATTCTAACCTTGGACCAACTCTGATCCACTTTGCTCATTGACTTAACCTGGAAATCAGATTTCACCAATACCTGAATCTTTAGTGTCATTTCCAATTTTGGTTCTAGCCTCTCTTCAGCATATTCCAAATTTTGCTCTCTAATAAAAATAACTATTCAAGACTCATGGATGTACAGTAGAACCTTGAGTGCATCCATCACTAAATTCACATAATATTTCAATAAATGGCAGTGAGTCTCTTTGATTTTTTCTTTGGAGAAACCCACTGATTGTGTGGCTTTCTCAGCAAGCTATTTTTGTACAACCTCAAGCTGGGTTGTTAATGCTTGTACTTGCTTCTCTACTCCTACCCAAGCTGTATGGTAGCCCTTGGATTCTTTCTCCCATTCCTATGCCTTCTTTTGCCAGTGCTTTACCTTTGATTTTGTTGTTTCCAATCGATCTCTATTTTTGACTAGAGCATCATTCAACTCAATAATATTTGCTTCAACCTCGAAGAATCCTTTCTTGTAATGCTTTCCATGCAAGTAAAGAGATCTCATGTCGACCTGCATATTCCCTAGCTTCTCTATGGTATCTATCTTTGTTAGGTCCTCTGTAATGACTTCATAAGTGTAATCACTTGGAGCCCTTTCTCTTTGAGGCTTTTGGACCTGAGGAATCATTTTTAAAGTATGAGACTCCATAGTTTCAGGATCAAAAGTAACCTTCAATGCCTTCGCTGGAACCTAAGCTTCTTTTATCTTATAGCTCTTCAGCCATTGTGATGCATTTAATTAGGCTCGACTTATTTTTTTTGCAATAGGATGCTTTGGTACAATATCTATCTTTGGCTTCGATAGCACCTACAACTCAAGAAAAGGAGTAGGAGGAAAATGAGCCTGCTAAAGTTTTTGCTTGGGAAGTGAAGTGGAAATGGGAGTGGTTGATGTAATGGAAGTTATTAAGGGGATAAAAGTGAGGGTTTCGACTGCAGTTACACTCACTCGAGGAGGATCTTGTGTACTTATAGCCATGGTAGAAATTACTAGAATGGAGGATGAAGAGAGCAAAAATGGATTGGGACTAGATGCAAAAGAACATAAAGAAAAGGAAATAATAGAAGTGGTCATAGAATAAGAGGGAGCATCAGTGACTGGGGATTGGAAAACATGAAGCGAAATGGAGGTGGTAGGTATACCGAATGAAGGGGATATGAAATGAACAACTACAAAATAAGATGCAACAGTCATTGAATTCTTAAGAGAAAGGGAAGAAGATGTAGAAAATGTAGCTTCATACTCAGACACCTTCTAAGATAGTGATGAGGGTGATTGTGGAGCTGGTTCACCCTTTTTTTGCTCCTCCTCTATCTCCTTATCTAGATATATGAATTCCATGTGTTGGTCAAACTATTCTACCTAAAAAAAAGGAGGATCTTTTGAAACATTAGCCTATGTGGCTTCATCTACAGGATGAGGGTTTTCCCCCAAAGGAACTATGCTTGTTCTAGGCTTTTTGGATATCTTTGATAAAGGGAGCACTTCACACTTATTCTTATTCTTCCACTAGAGTTGAATGTCTAGTGATGACTGTCTTTCTTCCTCCACAAGTGGCGCTTCTTCAACCACTTGTTGGTCATGTTCAACCATGATCTCTTCACTGTCAAATATTTGAAAAATATGAGGTACAATATTGGCAAAAGAGATTGGTTGATAGCTTTCATAATACTCATCATAGATATCTAAAAACGTGTCGTCCATTACTAGACCATAAGCTGACCCAATTTTCCCTCTATGGGCCCTCATAACCCACCAGTTGGTAATTTTTCATTAGACCAAGCCGGAAATTTTTTTTTCATCTTTCCAAACAAACCCGAGGGAGGAATTTGATGCCTCTAAACTGTAAGGTTGTACTCAACCTCTATCTCATAAAAATCATGCCATGGTGGAAGTGGTGTCATCTGCTCAATATGTCATTCAAGATCATGCCCTTCTGGATTATTTCTATACCGTTGAATATCAAGTCTATGACAACAATGATTTTTTTTGGCCTTAATGAAATCAGTGAACCAACCCAAAGGGTCATAATTCCACCATTGCAATAATTCTACCATACCCATGTCATAAAGCACTTTATTGATCAATTTATGCTGGCCAAACTGATCTATCTCAATACCATCAAAGCAAAATGGTATGGTACATATTGTCTTCTTACCTCATCCTACCCCATAGACTTCGTTGATGTAGTCGGTTTGACGGATGACTTCCATTACAAAGAGGCACTCGGTAGTAAAGTAGGGAAGGAGAAATGACTTGCTAGTGAAGCCAAAAATTTACACCATGATGCCTTGCATCAACAAGAAAATATCTCCTTTCTTCTTAGTGATGACTTCTTCCCTCATTGCCCTTGACACTCTCTCACTTGTGAAGAAAATAAGTTCGAGGGCGAGACCCAAGAACATGTGGTTTAAATTATAGAATAAATCCCCCTTGGACAAAATCGATTCCACAAATATACTGATAGCTTATTATCTACCTCATCAACTTGCTTTACTGCAATAAAAGAAAACCACTTGTGCATATGGAAGAAAAAGTACCAAGCCAAAAATGAAGCATACTTGAATAAAATTGCTTCTTTGCTCTAAAGTCTCTCCAATTGTGTGTGCATTGCTTGGGCCACATAATCTACCCAATCAAATATGGGGTTTATGCTTACTTGCATGGCTGTTAGAGTGTAAAATTTCACTTATGAAATGCACTGTACCAACGTTGCTTGCCATTTGTACACCACGGTATAGGTAAGAAGACCAGATACCCAAGCCAACATAAAGTACATATCCAAGATTTTAAATTCTATCAAGGGTTTTGGCAAAGCTAGAAACTCTCCAAACTGGGGTGCTTTTATTAGCTGGTTCTCCATGAATTGGCGTAGCGTTATGGTTGATTGGTCCTTTCCTCTTGCTTCCTTAGATTCATCTTTTTGAATATGACATTTGAGGAAGGCTTTAACCCATAAGCAAACACCTCTTTGACTGCATCGGGTGAAATGGTAAATAATTTATCTCCCTTCACATTATGGATGGCCCTCGTTGTAGGTTGATAGAACTTTGAAATTGCCATTACTAGCTCGGGGTAAGGATGCATAGGTGTACACAGGTACCAAGAAAGCTATGCATGATAAGCAATGGTTAATGGGCTTTCCAGTGTCAAATATTGTCTGACTGTAGTCTCCACATCTTGGCCCAGTTTTTCTACTCCTTTGTTTGAGATAGAGTAATCTCCAATACTGGCTAGCTTGTCCGAATATGGGTCCAACTTGGTATTTTCATGTTGCCTAGGTTTTTTAGCTTTTTTACCACCTTGTGCTTTTTTTGGAAACTTTAAAACAAGTGGAAAAAAATTAATAAAAACAGGGTGCTCCCATTTTTCAAACTTTTGCTTTTGCTTTTGCTTTTGCTTTTCTTTCTTTTGGCAAAATAGGAGCACTTTTAATGAAAAAGCTAAACCCATAGTGCCTTTATAATTTAAAAAAAATAAATATGCTTTCTTTTTCCTCCTTTTCACCTGAAAATAATATAAAAAGCTTTTAAAATGTTTTTGAGCAAAAATGATTTATTACTGTTGGCAAGGTGCTTTCCGGGTGAAATCACCTGCCTTGGGGGTGAAAATGATTTCTTGGTGAAATCAAATTTCTTTCTTCTTTTTTATTTTTATTTTTATTTATTTTTTTTTTATATATATATATATATATATATATTATATCATATTACTTTAAACATATTAACTGGAAAAAAAAACAACATTTATGTACATATATACATACTTGATTAAACTTTTGTCACTAATGATAGGCCTTCAAATGAAGACCATTTATGGGAATTGGTAGCACATGACCATCCATATCCTACAAATAGAATAAATTAATTTGATTGACACCCAAAATCTGGAATGGGCCCTTCCATATTTCTTCAAACTTGTGGTGCTTGTCGGTCTTAGCCTTGTTTTCGTTCCATTTCAGCACTAGATCACCCACCTCAAACAACTTCTCAAAAAATTTCTTTCCAAACGATTTATGTATCATCCAGGAATGTTCCATGAAGATATTGTATGATCTCTCCCTCTCTTATTCCAACTGTAAAAGTTGTTCCAAGCTCATGCTCATGGAATCAGATTCATCGTCATCTTCACCATACAACAAGTGCCAAGACTGCAGAGCTGGCAATTAAATATGAACAGGTAACACTGCTTCTTTACTGTAAAATAAGGAGTAAGGAGACATTTTAATGGATTTCTTTACGAAAATATGGTTGACCCACAATGCTTGGTTTAAAAGTAAGTGCCAATTTCACTTATTTTCACCTAGGGTCCTCTTCAGAATTCTTAACAAATTCTTGTTTTTGGACTCAGCTAAGTCATTCCCTTGCAGATAATAGTTAGACGATGTCTTCAAGTAAATTCCATGCTTACCCATAAATTCGTTGATACTAGCATCGATGAAGGGAGTCCCATTGTCCGTTATGATTGCATCTGGTATGCCAAACTGGGTGATTAATCCCTCAAGGAAAGCAATAACTATTGATTGATCCATCTTCTTGGTTGGAATTGTCTTTGACCATCATGTAAAATAGTCGATTGCAGTAAGGATATATTTGTGTCCGGTAGAGGAATTGAGATCAATAATCCCAATAAAGTCTAGGCCCCATTGCTAAAACGATGCTTCTACTTGAATCATATGAAAGGTTAATTATGCATTCTTGCTTCTATTGACATATATCTAGCACTTATCATAATTCTAACTGATTTTGCAGGTATCTGCAAAGAGTGTAGGCCAAAAATACACTATTTTTATGATATTTAATGTCATTGGCCTCCCTGCATAATGATATTCTGATAACCTAGAGTGGAACTCCTCTAGGATTCTTTGTTTTTTAGATTCTTGAACACATCTGTGAAGTACTCCATTGATATTTTTATGGAACAACCCATTTGGTAGCATCACATACCTAAGGGCCTAGAGTCTGAATCTCCTTCTCTACGAAGCATTAAAGTGTGAAGGATATATTATTGATTGGAAACATTGGACAAGGTCCTCTGTCCAATCACGATTGTCCACAGAGTGGTTAGAAAAATTGCTTACTGAATTTTCAAGTTGGGAAACCATGGATTTAGATGCAACACTTTTTGCTAGCTCCTGACATAGTGCTCAACCTTGAACTAGCTTGGTTGTATGGAGTTCAACGTCATATTCCTAGATTTTGGAGACCCATCCTATCCTCTTATCTCCAAGCTCTCCTTGAATGATGAATCTCTGGATATCTGGGTGGACCACATAAACTATTGTCTTGCTTTGAGAAACAAAATATCAAAACTTCTTCAAGGATTTCATGACCGCATATACTTGTTTTTCAATGAATTTATATATTTCTTCATGCGATTGGATGACTTGACTCAAGAAAGTAATTGGTCACTCATCTCCATCATCTTCTTTCTATGTGAGCACCACTGCATAACTCTCTTGTTCATCAACAACATATAGGATAAAATCCTTTGAGTAATCAAAGTTCATTAGCACTAGGGCTTGAGAAATTCTCTCTTTTATTTTCTTGAATGCTTACCTCCTTGACCCAGTCCATTTAAACTCAATATTTCTTTTTAGTAGTTCTATCATTGGCTTCACCACTTGGGCAAAATTTGCTAAAAACTTCTAAAAAAAATTAATTTTCCCAAAGAATGATTGCAAATCCTTCTTGTTGGCTGGTAACAAAAGCTTCAGGAGGGCTTCAACTCTAGCTGGGTCAATCACCAAACCTTCTTCTAAAATAACATGTCCTAGGAGCTTTCTTTCTTTTACCACAAAGATGGACTTCTTCAGGTTGAATGATATTCTGAACTCTCGATACTTTTTAAAAACTTATCTCATATGTATACTATGCTCTTCTTTGTTATGAGAGAAAATAGTCATGTCATCCAAATAAATTACAATAACTTGATTCAACAACTCATCGAAAGCGATGTCCATTACTCTCTAAAAAGTAGTGCCAGAATTTGAAATACCAAATGGCATCCGCTGATAAGCAAAAGTTACCCACTTCGTTGTGAATGTCATCTTGTAATGGTCTTCATATTTAACCTAAATTTGGTTATAGCTGAAGAATATTGTAGACACCTAAAATACGCCATGTCGAGGGCGACTACTCATATGTACATGTTACAAAACCATATGAAGGATCTTGGATAGACTCCAACATAGAGAAGTGGTTCTAACCACTCAATTTAGGCATTCTGGCCTAAGCAGTCTAAACCGTAGCCCAGACCTACGGTCTCCAGTTTGAACCATGATTGACACCTGCGGTCTCTAGTCTAGATCGTAGTTGTGACCTACGGTTTGAACTGGTGTTCAGTTAGGCCTTCCATCCAAGCCAAATCGGTTGGAACGACCAAGAGATCTAGAAGGAGGTAGTTGGAGGATGAAATATTCCAAAGGCTTCCATCCCAACTGACCTAACCAACCTTCTTGATCTTGGCTTCTCCATGAAGCCACCCCTAGCCCTAGGGGCATGCTATAAGTACCCACCTTTTTCGATGGAAAAAAAAGGGGACTGAGGAGAGATAATTTGCATAGCGAAGCACTGTCAAATTGTCAAGCAAACTAGTTGATCAAGAGAGCAGCAAAGCCCTGTCAAATTGCATAATGACCTTGTGCATTTGGGAGCCCCTTTGTTATCCATTCAATGATCAATTAGCCACGGATGTCCAAGGTGCATATGAGGATCAAGAAATGCAAATATGGGTGAATGAAGTCCCTTCATAGCGATTTCATTGCCAAATCTATCAGAAGACAACAAAGGCGACCCTTGAACATCAATTCAGACAAGGAGGTCAAGCCCACTGCCCTTAATTCTGAGGGCAAACACATCAGAGGTCAAACCGTGGCTGTCAGCCATGGTTTACAGTGCATACCGTCCATCATAGCTACGGTTTGCAATGGGTTAGATATCACCTTACTCAATCTGCTTTTTACGGCATAGGTTAGTTAGATTAGTCCTTTCATAGGTTAAATTGCACTTTTAGAGAAACTCTGACTGTAAGAATTAGGTATTTTACGTATTGTAATGGCTAGAAGTACATTGAATATTTTGATTTTTTTTTTGCTTTCAATTCAATATTTGTTCAATGCATTATGTTTTTACTCATGTTTTGTATATTGTAGTGTAATTATTGATACAATTAAAATAGCGTAGAACCTTTCTTTATGCTTTCTTGTTTCATTAGTTTGATGGCATTTACATGTATAATCCTTTAAAGGGCCTCATCACAAGAGGCTATCAATCTATATAATCATGCATTGTTGTTTCTTGTTCATAGGGAGATAGGTGCAGAAAGGAGCCTATATCATAATCCTTCCACAATGCGGAGAAGGGGGTTAGCTCTACCCCAAGGCAGTTCTTGTCACCCTGAGGGGCATTTTGATCACACCTACCCTTAAGAGGGAAACAATTACACACTCCTATTGTAATATTGTATCAAGATGATTATCCCTAAGAGGGATGTACTTGTAATTTGATTTTGAATTTGAATATAATGGAATAAAGTGTGTTTTATTGATTCATCTATTGTCAATTTCTTGTTCTTGTATCCATGTTATGCTTTTGTCAATTATTACCATAGGACATCAATAGGTGTGAGCCTTTTCGATGGTCACAGATGGTGATCACGGTGGCACCCCATAATTTTAGCCTCGAATTCTAACTATTCTTGGCTTTTTTAATCCATAGGTGCTAACCGCAACTTTTAGCTATGGTTATTTTTTGGCCCATGGCTGTAACCTACGGTCTCCACTACAGCCCACAGGTCGAACCTACGGTTCATAGAGGAAGAAGCAGACAACAAAGTAATCAGTGGGAAATAGAGCAAGAGTTGAGGTAGGTCCTAATTTCACCTTTTGTATTCAAATTTCTGCTCTGTATCTTTCCAGAGATCATCGAATCGTTGCAAATTAGGAACAAATGATAAGGGGTCAATGAATAAGTCCTAATTTACATTTGATTTCCATTCAGTAGGAAGGCGTTGTTGGGAATAGCAGACCTTTGAGTGAAGTCTTCCCCTAAATATAGCGACCTTGATAAGTATTGTGTGTCGTTTGCATGCTTGAGGTCCAATCAGCAGCCATGTCATTATAATTGCATCGTCAAAATATCATGTAGGACATTAGCATGCATTATTTTTGAATGTGAAACGTTCCTTTTTTCCTTTCATGTACATCATGTAGGAATGGTCATTGTGCTCTGTGATGCATTTGTCATTTTTATAAAATAAAAATAACCACACACACCACGTATCATTTAAACATCAGTGGCGTTGGGCTCTCACACCCAAACTGCTTCATTGAGACCAATAATGGATGTTACCACTTGGTTGGCTCATTTGAAATTATACTATTGGGACCTGCTCGTTGCCAAGGCCAACCTAAGAACTGTCCTATCCATGCAAAATAGCATGCACCCTTCCTCGGAAGGGTGTATCGTTGTGTACGGTGTGTTGGGTAAGGGTTGGTAGTACCTATGCTACTTCGTTGAGTATGGATGTCATTATCATATTCAACTTGTGCGAGTATATAGATGAAAGCCAATTTAACCGAGTTTAAAATCCAACAATATTTCAAAACATGCAAAGAGTTTCTAACACTGATACAACACATCTAAAAACAACATAAAATAGTTTAGGGCTCACAATCAAAAATTTAAAAGAGATAATCACCATTTTCTTACATTGTCTGCATAATAAAATACATCTAGACATTAGGGACACAAATGGTGAACACACAGGGTTATTAGCAAAGGTCTAGGACCGATGCCCATGATCAACTTCCAATTGGTTCATAGCAGCATGTGTCGAGCCCTCATACACATGAGCAAACCGAATGATGTTCGGATAGCATTAGAGGCAACAACTCAAAACAGGGAGATCTCATTGAGCAAACCCCCGATAGAGGAGCTTCAATACACTCCTCCAGGAATAGGACTGAGCATGGAGCTTCTCAAGACGAGGATGCTCTGCCCCAAAGCCATTATCAAGACCGCACTGCATGCGTGTCCACGAGATCGGCTGAGGAATATGTGGTTTAGGGGACCAAGTTTGTTCTCATACGTACTAGGTCCATAGGGGGTTATAACCCTCCACCATCAAAGTATAGATGAGTCAGAGATCCACCCATTCAAGGGTATGAGGATAGGCTTGTTTTCGAGCATAGATCCACCCATACTCTCACGCATGGCTCACCATGCAATATCACCATTGATATATCAAAGGTGGGAGCTAATGGAACACCATCACATGAGCGATGGAGGTCTAAACAGCTAGATGGTCTAGGTAGTGTTCTTGAGTAGCTAAGTTGCAAGCCTACAGCTCTGCCCACTCGTGCTTCGAGGGAGCGTAGTGGCACTTGTATCAAGATCACTAGAGAGCATGGATAGGCTTCTAAGAACCCTCATGTCACATGTCCATCATCCATACATCTGTCTGATGGGTATAGAACCCATAAGGTAGCTCGCACATAGCACACACATCGAAGGCCTCCTATGATCGACCAAATTGACATATCACATAGACTGGTGTCCGAGCAAAGATGTTAGCTACTCCAAGATCAATTGGATGATGCTCGCCTAGAGAGGCAACATATTGAATATGAAAATATTCAAGTGCAAAGGCTCTTACAATAGAGATTATATGAGCAACGCATTCGCGAAGAGCATATTCTAGCTCAAGAGGAGCGCATAGAGCAGGAGGATCGGCTAGCCAGGGCTGTCCTATACCCTCATGAGGACCATAGAGAGTGTGTGCATAGAAGGGCAATGTCCCTAGCTGATATGCACGAGGAGTGAAGAGACGCTCGTACTCATGTCAGTGCCCAACAAAGGGAGTGACTGCCGTCACTCAATGATCTTAGACATAGGTAGCATGAGAACATAGATGCAGAAAGATACCATCAGGGCTACCCTAAAAGTTATCGAGTTGAGGAGGAGGAAGAGCCATGTCCTCCACCTCCCCGAAAGAAGGCATTACTTCCTAGACTGCCTCCACGGCAGCTTAGGGAGGACTTTTTGTCTTCTAAGGTGTACAAGGTTTTGGCCGATAAGGTCAAAGTAATAGAGAAGCAAGGCACGACTATGCAAAATCCAACACTGAGGAAGATACACAACGAACCTATCCTTCTCCATAGTAGGCCAATAATATCCCATGCGAAGGATGCACTTGACGATAGCCATACCATTGAAATGACCATCACATGTACCATCATGAGCCTAAAAAATTACCCAAGCTGATTCTTGGGACTCAAGACAATGAAGGAGAACTCCATTGTAACTTCAATGATATAAAATGTCTCCTAAAATGATATAATTGATCACTTTATATTTAAATATGCATTTTGCGACACGCGACAATCCCTAAGGGATTACACCAAGTTTTAGAAAGTCATGTATTTGTGACATCCAGTTCTGATAGACCTCAGCGTCAACTGACAAGATAGCATGTTCCCCCTGTAGCTTAACATTTGTAAATACAGACTGGAAAACAACCTTATGGTGAATGGTAGTACCATTCCCCGTAGGACCCTGTGAGATCAATGATCCCTAGGGTGCCCTCTTGAGAATGTATCTAGATATGTAGAACCATTCATGGTTTGGTTCTATATAAATCATTTTGACTGATTCTTTGTTATCCAAAGCCTCACACTGCACGACAAAGTGCTATAATGTTTTTACATGGATGGTAGTAAAATCAAAAGACGGATTCTGAGGAATCAAGGATCCCAAAGATACCATAGTGTTTGCAAATTTGTTTGATATACAAGGGATTACCTTGATGTCGTACCACTCCAACTGATCTAGATAAAAGTCAACAAGATCTTTGTAGGCCTTCAAGACAAGATACCTAAATTGAAAAAGTCCCTTCACTTGGTTGACAATGAGAAGGGAATCGCCAAAGATATTTAACCTTTTGATATTCATGGCAACAATTGTTTGGAGACCCAATATTAGGGCTTTGTATTCATTGTTATTTTTGGTGCAAGGAAAATCCAACTTAAACGACAAGGACATGGGAGCACCTTGCAGTGTGAACAACACTATTTTTACACCACTCCCCTGCTCACACTTTGAACCATCGAAGAACAAAATCATGTCAGCTTTATTATCTGATTCTTTGGGTTCGAGTGCTTCTAATAAGGTGAAGACTACATCATTAGGAAGCTCTATGGTGAGGGGCCTACTATTCTTGAGAGGTGCCTTAGCTAGTTGATCAGCTATGACCTGTCCCTTGATGGATTTTTGGCTAATGAATTCCAAGTCAAATTTTTCAATAGCATGATCCACTTTGTAGTACGTGTATTATGATACATCTTGCTCATCATATACTACAAAGAATTTTGTTTTGATATGACATGTGTCGTATGACTTAACATATAATACCACAATTTCTTTGTTACAAACACTACTACTAAACATAGCATTTCCATGTAGGCATATCCTAGCTCGTAACTCACCAAGGTTTGATTGATGTAATATATGGCTTGATATTTGTCCTGCACATTCTTTTGTTCTAACATGGTCCCTAATGCAAAGTTAGTAGCCGATATATATAGCAAGAACAGTACGTCTAGTCTTGGTGGATCTAGTATTGGCGGCGTCACCAGGCAGTGCTTGATCTCAGCAAAGGTTGCTTGACAGTCTTCATCCCAATTGAATGGGACCCCCTTATGTAGCAGTCGATTCATGGGTTGATATTTATCCAATAATTGTGTGATAAATCACTTTATGAATTCTACTTTTCCTTAAAGGCTCCTTAATTACTTGATGTTTGTTGGAGGATGCATCTCTAAAATGGCCTTGATCTTTGTTGGGTCTACTTTGATGCCTCATTTTGAAATGATGAATGCCAAGAGTTTTTCTAAATTCATGCCAAATACACACTTATTAGGACTCAACCTGACATTATGCTCTATCAGGAAATCGAAGACCTTTCTCAGGACCTCTGCATGCTCTTCACGTAGCAATGAGTTTGTAAACAAGTCATCAATATAATATTCCAAGATCTTGTGCATGTAATCATGAAATATGTATGTCATATCCCACTGATATGTGGCACCAACATTTTTAAGACCGAATGGCATAACTTTATAGTAAAATATCCCCAATGGCATTGTGAATGCGGTATTATGTTGGTCTTCAGGCTTAATTCAAATTTGGTTGTAACCAAAAAAATCATCCATTAGGGAGAGCATTTCATGACCTGTAGTTGCATCTACAAGAGCGTCTATGTTTGGCAATGAAAATGAATCCTTTGGTGTTGCCATATTTAGGTCTCTAAAATTTGTATAGATACGGATCCTTCCATCAGGTTTTCCTACATGCACCATGTTTGATACCCATTTTTGATAGTCGATGGAAATGATAAACTCTACATCTAGTAGTTTTTGTAATTCATATTTAACCATTAAGGCCACTTTTGGATGCATTTTCCTGAGTTTTTGCTTGATTAGATTTTTTGAGAGATCTAGCGAAAGGTTATGAGTATCCAATTTTGGATCTAGACCAAGCATGTCTTTATAATTCCAAGCAAAGAGATCATGTCTCTATTTTAGTAGAGGGATGAGGTTGGCATGCTCATCAGGAGATAAATTTTCTCTAAATTTAACCTTCTTAGGATTCGTGGGATCATTGTTGATATCCACTTCAAATGTTTCCTCTACTGACATGTGAGATCCCTCCTCAAGTTGATGAGGCATAGGGATCAAGTGGATGTCATCTTCTGGGTTTATGGGTTCCATATTGGAAGCATCCTCAGCATGATAAACATCATGTACATAGCCTAGCACAAAATTAAAAAGGTTGCAATATTTCTTTGTTCAGGAATAAATCTTTAGGATCTAGTGGTGAGTTAGCATGATCCCAATCAATAGAATTTACATTAAGATACAATGGTCTAGATGGATCGGTTGGATTACGAAGTGCAGTGGTCAAATCAATGGAGATCATATTTATGAAATGGATTATGTCTCCAGGACCATGTGCATGTGACTCTACATTGATATAACTTCCATCCTTGAGATGTGGTTCTAAGGGTAAGGGGATTGTAGGTTTAAAATTTTTGCACTCCTTTCCTCTAGGCTAATGGATCCATGCCTCAAAGGGGAATGGGAAAATAGTAAAACTACACCTCAAACGAGAGACACTTGAGTCGTGTTCTCTTTAGTGATTTGTCGACGAATGGTGGGTTCACTAGGAAGCATTTTGTAGCAGCTTTCGAGCCTAGGTTGAAGATGTGTTTGATGAGTTCATTTTAATTTCAATCACCTAGGTTGGCCATAATGAAACTAAACTATTCTATATGCAATTTTATGATTTATATGAAGACAACAAATGAAATGATAATTAAATGCAGCTAATAGAATATTTTAAAGAAATTGGAAATGACTCACTCAATTTCGGATGTCTGATGAAGGTTCTACTTTTTGAAGCAGTCCAAAACATCTGTGATTTGCTGAAATCACCTACAATTCGACAATATCATCTACAATTATGCAGGATCATCCAAAATCGAATGATATCATCTGAAACCTACAACTACACAAGTTGATGCCAAAACACAGAGAAATACTCCAAAATACAGTAAAATCTATTTAACAGTATGTAAATGAATGCTTATGATGACTTAGAAACTAATTTTGGATTGAATTGAAGATAAATACTTATGCTAACAGAAAAAGGATAACAAATCATAATCTATTGACAAAATGAGGTGAACACCAGATGCATTATAAGCAATAAACTAATCTAATGTAATTTGACTAAAGAAACTAGGAGAGAATGCAAACTATATATCATAATTTCCCCCAAGAGGGCTGCAAACGAGATCGTCTCTAATACAACAAGATCACCTCCAATCAGTACAGGATCATCTACAATCGAGATGAGATCGTTTGCGATGATTCGAGATTCTTTCGATAGATGCACAGTGAAAAACTTACAAGTGAGCTCATAAGAATATGAAAATAACAATACTTGGGATGCTTTTTGAAACTAATAGGATTTGGGTTGCAGGTGCTTGATCAGCCAGGGGGATTTGATTAGAAAAAGTTTTATAGAGCTAGGAGGAAGTTAGAGGGTTGGAATCCATCCCAATCTAGGAGATATCCAGTGGGAGGATAGTTAACAACCCAACATGCTTATGCCCAGATAAGCTAGGAGGTTGGAACTGATTTGATTGCGCTTCTATTCTTGCAAATTTCTATTTTGGATGAAATCGTCTAGACGTTCAACTCCAAAAAATTTCATTCAATTAGGGACGATATCGTCGAATCGAGGACAATATCATCCAACGGTAAAAAAAAAGCCTATTTGTGGCACAAAATTTGAGGTAGGCTACTTAAAATATGGTTTTAAGGTGAATTTATAGATTTTTAACCTTATGGTAAATTGACTATGTCATTTTTAGGGTGTTATAGGGATCTCTAGATATGGTCTATGGATAGACTTGAAAATAGGATCGTTGGGTTCAAGAAGCTCCATGTATGTTAGCAGATCAGGAAAAACTATATGATAAATCACATTGAGATCCAGTGGTCTTCCCCTAAGGTGAGGGTGGATATTGATATCTCTATACATATCCTCTGTAGTGTATGGTGCATTATGATGATGCAAGTAGGAAGGCCACAAATATGCTCTCTCTATTTCATCTTCATCATCACTATCATAATAGAAACCCTCACCGCTACCTACAGAAATTGGGAGATTAGGAATATGTGGCCCCATATAATCCCACTCTTGATAGCCACTATCATCAATGGGATATTGCTCATCCTATATGAATATCTCTAAGGATAACAGATGATGTAAATTTAGAGGGCCCGGGTAAGCCAACTCAGTTTCATCCTTATATTACTCATTGTTCGAGGACTCGCCATCATCATCACTCTCATACACGCAACTTGGTCCCCCTCTCTTAGAGATGGACTATGCTTTATCCTCGTTAGAATGATCCTTTGACTCAGGATATTCCACTATACTAACATTCTAAACCTATAGGTATGTGTCATTGACTACCTCATGGATTTGTTCATCCAAGTTATCTCTTGGTATATGTTTTGAACCAGTCTCTACCAAGATGTTCTCGTGATATATCTCAGGTGGTTCTATAGTGATGTAAGACACTAACTAGTTATCCCTTTGAAAGAAGGAGGGATTGGCGTGATAAGAATTTAAGTTGACTTCACCCCCTAGACTGAGGTACAAGCGATATAAAGATGTTGTGAGGAGTTCATCCTATACTCTGATATAATACCCTAACCCAAACCTATCAGTTGGAAATTGATATTGCAGATCATATGGCCTTCTATGCTCCTACTCGAATAATTTGATATCGTAACCATACCAATGGTAACGCTCAAAATATCGTAAGGCATATTTTGGGTTAGAGAGATAATGAACATTCATAGTGAATGGTTCATCGTCGTCGTCATCCATGGGAGTGTGATATGTAAGTTGATCGAGCCCTCCATAGATAAAATTGGTTTGGTTAGGAGGTACCCCTAGTGGTACCACCATACCTACAGGAAGACGATGGGCTTGTGGTCGACCTATATCCTATGCAATATTGATGATTGGTGTAAATGTCACATTCTATACTATATACTCCCCTGATTTGGGATTAACCAAATGAATGGTCACCTGCGGTGTAGATGACCCTACTAAAGATGTAGGCAAAACAAGTTGAGGTGCCTCTTTGACTTCTTCTTGAGCGTCCTCTACTTCCATGGGAGTAGGGACCTCTATAGTAGCTAGTTTAGATGGTTGTGTTATCTCTCTTTCGCCCACATTTACTTTTAGCTTCCTATCATCATGAGGCATTGTGGATGCCATCGGTCTGGTGGAAGCAGCTATCATGTGCCATGATCATTGAGATGTAGACGTTATAGGTTTGGCACACACTTCCTTCATTTTTCCTCCTAGATCTTGATCGGTGGCATTGGTCGTATGTCTAAGTGCATTTAGGGGAGCACAAAGTCCCCTATTAAATATTCTAAATTCATGTATTTGAATGGTTCTTTATCTAAAGGTACCATGTGAACCTATCCCTCATGAATGTATTTAATATATTTATGGATAATGGAAGGGACATAATGCATTTCTCTTATTTGAGGCCTCCCTAGAAGTATATTGTACTGCATAGTGCCTTCAATCACATGACACGTCATTGGGATGGTCTTCAGTCCCACCTGAATAGGTAACACTATAGTACCGACAGTTGAGCATAATGCATAATTAAAAGCTCTCAATGTGAAGGTAGAAGATGTGATATGTATCTTTGGCAACTTCATGTATGTTAGTGCCTTGGTCATGATTATATTTATTGATGATCCTATATCAATCAAAACCTACTTGAAAGGTATGTGATTTACACATGTAATGATGTGGAGTGGCGGGTCTGCTATGACAGTGGAAACCATCTTGATTTCATGATCATAAAATTGTATGATCGGTTCCTGACACTATTGCATGTGTCCCACGACATGTGTGAACTCCTCGAGATCCTAGGATTGCACTTCTATGAACCTTAAAATTTCCATAAGCGTCTCCTTGTGCTTGGGAGACTACTAAATTAGATCATAAATTGGCAACTTTGTTGGAGTCATTTGTAGGTTTTGAACTAACCTACTCTTGATTGTTACCATTGGTCTAGTTGGTGGACCTGGCACATTTTGGGTTGGCCTTGGAGAAGGCACAGCTTGAACCCTAATGGGAGTTGGAGGTTGGTTTGGTCTTTCAGACTTCACATGTATTTTGATGATGTTGACCACTCCAAAAAACTTGTGATTTGGTGGTTCGATGCATACTTGATTGACTTGACCAACATTATTACTTGGCACCTCATGGTTGGGTAGAGGATTTTTGAAAATTGCCATATTTTGAATGTCTGGTGCCCACAGGTTGTCCACAAGAAGCTCACCTCTTTCGATTATATTTTGTACTAAATATTTTAAATACCAACATACCTCTATGTTGTGCCCTTTCATTCGATGAAATATGCAATATTGATCATCCTTATATCCCTTAGTCTTGGTTTGTTTAGGACCCACTAATTTGATTTTTGATAAGTTTATTGCCTTCGCCTTGCATAATCGATGGAAAATTGATGTCAACGATTCCTATAATTGAGTGAATATGTGAGGAGGACATCTTTATATGTCATTACCCTTCTGGTTTTTGTTGCATTTCTCATATTGCGTAGGATGTTGGGATTGATAATTTTATTGCTACTGCCCCTTATCCCCTTTTTGAAGGTTTAAAACCACCTGATTAATGTGGGTCAGCTTGGCTTATTTTTTCTCGATGCTCTTCTTGTTCCATTCCTTATTGTTTCTAATTCTTAAGTTACCCTACTATAACTTGATATCCTCTATCACTTTGGCTTGTGCCAAAGCCTCTTCAAATGTTTGATATTGCTACAACTGCAACAATAATGAAATGTGCTTTGCACAACTTTTTGTAAACATTCGAGTTAATTCCATGATAGGGATGGAGAATGGCAGCTTTGCCATCAAATTTCTCCATTGTTTCCCATAAACCATAACTAGCTTGTCATCATGTTGCATTAAAGCAGCCAGATCAAATAAGTTCACATTTTTCTTGACGTTGAAGGAGAAGCGTTCAAGAAATGCATTGGCCAGTTGCTCAAAGATGGTGATTTTGTCCCTTTTGAGTTGATTAAACCACTCCCAGGCCGGTCCTGAGAGGGTTGTAATGAAATTACATAGGATCAAGACATCATTTATCTCGATCTGAAAGAACATGTCTAGAAAACTTGTGACGTGCTTTTGAGCGTCCTCCTCTCCTTGAAACTTTTCTAGCCTAGGCATCTCAAAATGTTCAAGATAGGCCAAAATAGGCACTGATGGGCATAAAGGTTCATTATGAATATTACTTAAGGTAGGATTTTGATAAGTCATTCCTTGCTTCTTGATAGCTCTAACATTTTCTGCCAAGGCCTTATAGTCCTACGAAGATAGGATTTCATCTTCTCTAGATTGCCTTTGAGGCACCTTTGGAGGTAGATTCTTCTTTGGTCGAGGTGCATGACTAGGCTCATCATCCACTTAGACTAGGGATATTTTGGGATATTCTTGATCTAATTCATCTCCTACTTCTTCTTCATACTGCCTATGTCCACGATGCTCGAGCATTGGATGATGATCCCTATGTTGGGATGTATAGTGAGTATGGAAGTCTATATGCCCAGGGTGCAACTCAAGCTGCAAAGTAGCCCATCTATCAATACGCTCCCTGTACTCACTATGGGGAGGTAAATCGGTACTGGCCAATTGATCCTCCCTCTTAGTACACTCCTTTTGATCAAGGATGTGTTGCTCGTGCATGCATTGTTCATATAAGTGTTGTCTTATGAACCTTTGTCTCTGAGTGTTCTCATTTTGGAGGTGTTCTTGCTCTACGTGAATATCTTCCAATTGGTATTGGAAGATCTAACACATTTGCTCTAACACCAACTTGTGAGATCTATCTATGTGATCATCCATATGAGGCCTTTGGTGTGCACATTCTATTCAAGCAACTTTGAGGGTGTGCCCTCCAACAAATTGATTTGCTATGCTTTTGCCCTTGTCTATGAAGATGACATTTACATCTAGCTATCACCTATACTATGTGCCTGCATGGGATGCAGGGGCATGCATGTCATGAGAATGCTTGGAGCATTCTCCATGTTCCTTGATCGTCCTAATTGTACTTCTATTATGCATACTCACAAAAAAAGAGGGCGCAGATGAAGGTTCATAACCTAGTTGTCCTAAGACTCTATCAAGACCATATAATTGTCTACTACACTATGGATATGTGGTGGCATACCATTTGCTCCCACTTTAGAAATGTCTATGGTTATCCTACAAGGTTCACTTTTGTCAAGAGTTTGCATGGGCATGCGCTCGAAAGCGGCCCTCTATACTAGTCCTTGAATGGGTGGATCTTGAGCCTGTCTATACTCAGATGGTGGGGGCCTTGAGCCTCCCTTAGATACAGGTCGAAGGGGTATCAACCAGGATCCCTCTATGACATACTCCTCAACATATATCATGGATCCATGCGGAGTGCAATCACGGTAAATTCTAATATGTTTGGAACCCCCATGTTGGGAAGCCCTATGATCTGATCTGTGTCTTAAGGAGTGTCTAGTACCTCCTCTTATAATGGTATTCTCAATAGGATCCCCATGCATAGAATTATCCCCTCTAATACTCACTGAATGACGTTTGCGAGGATTATATGGCTGAGGGCCCTGTGTGTTTTGTTGTTCAGTGGGTGGAGCTTCAACCTCAACCTCGAGTCTATGCTCGGATCAGCCTCTCCATGTAATCACCATAATGTGTATCCTATGTCTAGATTTAAATTTTATTAACACACAAAGAATACAATGATGATTATATCTTTTAAATTTTTAATTTTCCTTAAACTGTTTGATGATTTTTCAAGTTTGTTGTATCAAAAAGTAACTCTCATCGTGTTTTTAGAATGTTGATGATATACTCAATTGTTTAAGGGCTTTCACCTGTATACTCATAGCAATTGAAAAATAATTTCACCGTCATGTAATACAACCTATAATGTGTGGTAATGAAGTGCACACATGGTCAGGGAGCACAAGTCCTAGTCCTCACCCTGTTCACCCGTAGTCAATGATATACCTCTCTGAAGAGAGATACATGCAATTTTTCCATGGGTTATGTCAGTTCTTGGAGCTGGTATTGGTCTAGTAACAAAGGATCGAGGGAGTTGAGCCAATGGATGGAAATAATTGCCATCATCATTAAACCCTACTAGTGGTTGGATATGACTTCCAACTCACTAGCATTTAAAGTGTGTCGTGGTGTGTGTGGTTATTTTTACTTTGCATTAAAAATAAAATGCATCAAACAACATTCACATGATTTTCCCTACATGCTTTTAAAAAGAACATTTAATTTTAAGAGAATGCACAACTATGCTAGATGAATTTTTAGAGAATGCAATTCTACCTATGAAGGAATGGCCACCAATTAGGCCTCATGCATGTAAACTTGAAACATGAAATGGCCTAGACCGCTGGAGACTAGGGCGGACTAAAATTAGAGATCCCTTGTTCCTAACAATAGCTAGTAGAAAACTACAAAGCATTTATGAATTTTCCATTATACTTTTTGCTAATTTTTCTACTTAACCTATTCGTCTATTGCATTCTGAAAAATAAAACACAAATAAAATATAAAACACAAGAAAATGGGACCTACCTTAGATCCAAGTCTGATAATTCTATCTATTGTCTGCTACTATTCTATTTTCTACTGACCATGTCTTTCAGGCAAGACTGCAACTATTGCCCGTGGTTGTCATTCATGGTTACAACTATTCACCATGGTTGTTAGCCATGGTTGATACCTACCATCAAGAAACATAGTAAGTTAGACTTTAGATTGCTTAAATTGTGGGGTTTCGCCATGATCGCCTTATGTACGATCCTAAAAGGCATACACCTAATCTGGTAACAATTGAAAATCACATAAAGCACATACATAAATTGATAAAATCAAAATAACCAAAATAAGGGCATATTTTATTAAAATTGAATCAATTCATGGTTACAAATTCATCCCTCTTAGGGATACTCAATGTGATACAATGTTACAATCATAATAAATCCCTCACAAGGGTACGTGTAATCTACAGGCCTTTCAGAATGACATGAACTGCTCCAGGTCAAGTATGACCTTCTTCTATCCTATGAAGAGGTATTTTTTGCCTTGAATACGTTGACTAAGGAGTCCTGAAAACCATATGATCAAGAAACAACAAGAAACACATTAGAAGCAAAGGTAGCCTCTTTTGATGAGGCCTTTAATCAAAATCTTGCATAAAATATGTCATATGAAACATAAAATCCAGAAAACATGAAAAGCATAGAAATCTATCTTAGACTTGATAAATCTACTATCTAGAATGTAAATGAAACCTCGATTTATTCATCCAATATACTAATTAAGTAATTAAAGCATGAAATGCATAAGAAAAAGCCATGATTAGCCTATTTAACGAATGACCTAATATTAAATAAAAATATCTTAAATCATGATTTTGTCCAGCTAATTATCTCTAAGAAAACAATTCTAGGTTAAATTCATTTAATCTAATGCAATGAAGACTAAACCTACAACTAAAATCAAGAGAAATGAAGATTAAACCTGACCATGGGTCTGTGGTGCAGCGAGTACTATTAACCACAGCTAAGCTACAAATATGTTTTCTCTCCAATGCTGGGATTAGATCTTCAATTCCCCTTGATAAATTGATGATCAAGGGTTACCTCAGTTTCCTTTGATGGATTTGGTGGTTGAATTGCTCAAATTTATACTTGAAGGCCCTCAAATAGTTTTCTTGATTATCCTAGGTTCCTAGGACCTTCATGGCTTCAAGTATCATTTTGATCTCCAATTGGGCAGAAAAAGTGTTCCTCTAAATGGATACAAGTGAGTATGCACTTCAACAGGGCTTCACCACTTACAATTAGAAAATTATCTCTCTATATTTCCCAATTTGGATGGGGGTCTTATAGCTCTTAGGAAGGCCTTATCTTGGCTTCATGGAGAAGCCAAGATCAAGAACCTTCAATTATGGCAGTTGGATGGAAACTTCTAGAATATTTTGTGCCCAAACCATTTGAAACTTGAACAACTTGGCCGTTGTAACCAATTTTGGCTCAGTTGAGATCAAACTTAATTTGAAGGTTAACCACGGCTCTGAGGTATGATCAGACCTGTTAACCACGGGTGTCATCTACGACCAACACTGAATAGGCAAAAATTCCCAAATTGAGTGGTTAGAACCACTGCTTCACCTTGGAATCTATCCAAGATCTTTCATATGGTCTGTTAGCATGTCCCATATGAGTAGTTGCCTCAACAAAATACGTTTTAGGTGTCTACACATGAATCAAACACGAAAATGGAGTTGAACCCACTATGGGTGTAACACTTTCTTAATATGATTAAATGTTGGAGCATGACTCACTATGGGTGGTTGCTCACTAGTGACTACTATGGGGTGATTACCCGCTAGGATGTATATCGTGACCTACTAAAATGGACACAAATCTTATCTTGTAATGGGGTGTTGGGTCCATTGAGTCAAGAGGAGTATAACCCTATAGGTAAATATACCCAAAAAATATCTTCTATGATGTGTACCATCCTATGTGGGGTGTAATATATGTAGATGAAAAGAGTGCATGAGCTCTACCCCTGATAAGGGTGTGATGTATGCAACATGTAAAAGCAAAAACCAAGAAAATATCACTTGTGAGTGTGTGTAAGTGCTCAAAAGAAGTAGAGAACAATCATGAGAAGATAGGAGGGCATATATCCTTGTCTTTAAAAAAGATAAAAGAAAAGATCATGAAAAGGTGACAAGGACACATCCAAATGAAGTTGTCATCCTTGACCTAAGGGAAAATGATGGTCATAACTAATACTTTCAAGTCCAATAAAAAATGATAAAGCAATGCAGAAGAAGAAAAATAAGAATATTAAATAAAAGGAATAAGAATCCCTAGGTGGGGATTATAATAGGCATTAGAACCCTAGTGAAAGTGCAATGCATGTGAGCTATGACCTAACTAGGTATCATCACATGCCATTGTCGCAAAATCCCCCAAAATCTATATGACCAAGCAGTCATGAACATGCAGTCATGCAAAAGATGACAATCAAATATGCAAGTTGAATTAAATGTTGGGCAAATCATAGAGAGTATGATAGGAAACAATGTAATATGAGCAAGCAGATGGATGCAGCGGAAAAAATGCAAATGCAGACCTAATTAATGATAAATTTTGGATGTTTTAGTTTGAGCAACCAGAGCGATAGTCGATACATGTTCTAAATGTGCCTCCTATATTGACAAAGATAATAGGTGTGTCATGAGCTACTTCATCAAAGAAACATATAGAAGGCAATCCATATTAATGATTAGAATCATGCAAAGGCTCCTTCATAGATTTGTCTTTGATAGCCATGCACGATAATCAATGCATTCTTGAACAAAACCATTATTTGTAACATAAGGAGGAGAAATCCCTAACTTTGCAAGTTCTCTATAGGATAGCAAAGTAGGGTCCCTCTTTGGAATAGAAATCTTATCTCTTGAACAAATAAAATTAATCATATTACAAAACAAGATATCAAAAGAATAATGGGGACCATCATCCTCATTACCCATTTTTGACTTTTAACAATCCAAATATTTAGCATAAGTCATAAGATGGTCATCATTGTCAAATGGTAAAGGTTGAATTTTTTTAGGTATGAAACCTATGCCACATATCCTAGGCCAAATCTCAATATCCAAGTGCTCTTGAATACCTTTTTGTTGTGGCTCTAGACCTTTACCTACATATCTTGCACTAGATAGGATTTGTTTAGGAAGTGGGTAGTCACTGGAAATTTAACAATGAGCAAAAGAATGCTCAATGGGAGAGGGGTTGCTACCATATATTTTTATCCTAAGGCAATTCCTATTAAGATAAAGATACACATGCCAATGTGTACAACATCACCTTTCTTATAGGGAAAACCCATAGTACTTGGTGAGGGTGTAGCTTGGAAAGATACAAAAGAGGCTCTTGAAGAAGCTGATTATATTGATCCTTTGATGAAACATTGATTTGAGGTTCCTCATTCATTCTTAAATTTTGGAAGTGTTCATGGAGATGGAGGGATAAATATTTATCCCTCATTAATTTCATTCTTAATATTTGAGATGAGGAACATGGAGAAATAGTTGAGGATATGGAGGGATAAATATTGAAATTAGATCAAGCTCGCTTAACCATTGAATAGTATTTAAATGGTCAAGGGTTGCCCTGGATGGTGATAACTTGTTCCTTAAATTTAAACTTCAAAAACTAATAAAGAGTAGAAGGGACAGCCTTCATTGCATGAATCCAAGGACATCCAAGAAGAAGATTAAAATATGTTGGGCAATGTATAATATAAAAAAAAGTATCTAATATCTTAGATCCAACCTTAAGGGGAAGGGATATAACACTGTAGGCTTCTTGGGACTCGTCAAAATATTTTATGATAATATCATATTTAATCAAGTCTTCCTCTTTTAAATCAATTTTTTTTTTAAATTGGCTAAGTGCACAAATTGAGGGAAGAACTATTATCAATTAGGATTCACTTGATAAAATTGTCCCCAATAAGTGTTGTATTATAAAGAGAAGAATCTTATTTCAAGTTTGAGGAAGGCTTATCATCATCTAAGAATGAGATATGATGTATCCCAAGAGATCCTACGATATTAGCTATAGAACTAGGGGAAATATGTGGGGGAATAAATTGTTGTTTTAAAAATTCCAACAAAGATTCTCTATGAGTAGGAGAAGTTTGTAAAATATCTAAGATAGAGACAGTATCTAGATTACTAGCTAGCTATTGTTGGAGATCGAATAAAACTTTAGGTTGTGGTCTCAATATCAAATGTGGGGTTCCTATATCTGAAACCTTTCTTTGATTACTTCTCAAAACCAAAGTGGGTTATGGTGTAGAATTTTTTTCTTGTTGAGAATGTTGAGTAGGATGAACCCAAGCTTATATTCTTGTAGTCACCCTAACCATGCCAACCATATTACCATGGGGAGGAGGCTCATTCTGATAAGATACTTGATTAGTTGCTTTTTGACCATGCTTTGGTAATGGATCCTTGAATATTTCTATATCTTGATTAGTTATCGGTGTCTATTGAGTGGAAGGTTGATTATTTTATGATTGAGAGTTCCCTATATCAATATGTATTGCATCAATCAAATCTTGTACCACATGTTTCAATTTCTTACAAGAATTCATTTAATGTTCTTCCACTTTATGATATGCACAATGTTGACCTACCTTGTACCAATTAGCTATAGTATTTGGTTGCCTTATGAGAGGTAACTCAATCATGTTGGCTTCCAAAATTTGTTTTAAAATTGCTTCCATAGACATGTTAAGCTTTGTGAAGTTTCTTTGTGGAGGTCTTTGAAGTATCATATTTTGTAGGTTTTTAATAACATTATTAACAAGCCTACTGTCCATTGCACCATCATCTCTTGTATGCCTATTTTTGTGCTACAACTTGATATTTTTATCTTATTTTATTTTGAGTTGGCCCCTTCTAATGAGGGCCTATTATACCTTTCTATATAATTTAATTGCTTTGCTCAAAAGATGTTATAGTTGTCATCTCTAATGCATAAGATAAATTCTTTGCAAATTTCCAATAAATATCTCATGCATGTATCGAGGGGGTAAAGTATATCTCAAGCATCCAAATAGACTCCTCCAATGAGACAAAAATTTTGAAAAGCTCTCTTCTTTACCTTATTTTTAAATAATAGACATCTTTCATTATCATATCCTTTTCAACATAAGCACCAAACTATTGAACAAATAACTGTGTTGTTTCTTCAAAATTCTATAAGGAATAATTAGGTAATCGATAGTACCACTCCAATACCATACCACCAAGACTTTTAGGGAACGTTTTTAGTAACAACATGCCCTCATTTATGAGATCATGGCATGTTGTCTTAAATCTTCTTAAATGCTCTATTAGGTCATCCCTTTATATATAGGTAAAATTGGCATAGGAAAGTGCTTAGGATAAGGTTTAGCAGCAACAATGGCATCCAATGGTGGATTGCACATCTCTTTATAATTGTAAGTGAAACTTGAAGGTTGAATCATTTCAACTTTTGAAACTAATTATTTTACCATATTTTTCAAGTTCTACACTTTTGGATTACTGTTATGCAATATCCCCAAATTCTCGAAGGGAGGAGTGTAGGTAGGTCATTGAACAAGTGCTTGTCTTGTGTTGGAAGCATTGTTTCTATTGTTATATGTGATACCATGCGAGAGAGTACAACTAAAATTTGGTGGAATAGAAGCAAAAGTGTTGATATTAGTAGATTGAGGAGGAAATTGAAAGTAATTTTGAGTGACACCGCTATTTGGAAGGACTTGTGGACTCCTTTCAATGTTGGTGGTTATATTTGTGGCACAATTTGGTTGGTGTCTTGGATTATAAAGATGCAAATATTTAGATAGGGAGTTGTTTTGAAAAAGCTTAGTAGAATCTACTAGAGTAGGAGGAGAAACCTCACCTCTTTCAATTTGAGCCTCCTTCTCCATACCCTTTAGTATCTTGTCCCTATTACTTTTTATAAAGCCTCAAATATGCTCAAATGATGTAAAGAGAAACCCACCATTAGGTCATTCAAAGAGATCAAAGTTTGCTTCAACATCAATATTACCTTATTATTTTGAATCTATGTTAGGATTCTCTCTATCAATATGATTATCTTCCAAAGGAACTTAATCAGATTCAATATGCCTTCGATGAATTCTAAGGAAAGGAGCCATTAGAATAAGTGCAAGGATAGAATATAATACTAATGATAAACGCACACAATTTTTTTTTAAGATGTTTTTAATATTTTGAAACCAATAAAAAAAATTAATGGTCTTATTTAAAGTTTTAAAATAAAAGGAGGTGTTCACATTGGGTTCACCAAAGTATATAGAGGGGAAAAACTTCCCTACCACGTACGATTCTCGATTGGATCTACAGGGAAGCCGAGGTGACCGTGGGGGTATGTTTTTCTCTACACCTCGATACAAAAGAGAGGGAAGGGTTCACCAGGAACAATTTAAGGACTCACTACAATTTTGGGGTGGAATGTATTGATGTGTTCAATTCAAGATAATCACCTATGTTTGGTCTTTCTAGATATATACTATGAAAGATAAAGGACAATGCAAAAATATAAAATTTAAGAGAATAAGAGCTAACCCTAGAATGATTCTTTATTTGAATGCTTTCTAACCCTAGGGTTTCAAAATAAAATAATTTGAGCAAGGGTCCAAGAAAATATGCACAAACAATATTAAACCTTAGGTGCACACTATATGTTGTTTTATTTTCAAATGCCTAGGAATTAACTAAATATATTCCTTTTATATCAGATCTAGGTTACCAATAGAAATAAAAAAACACTCAAAAAATAGCCTAAATATTAATTAGGACACTTATCTTATCCGGTGGTTAATCCAAGATTTTATCCTTTATCCAATGATATCCAACAATCTTGTTCCTACAAAATAACTTGGCAATCACTTGAAAAACATGATTAGTGTTAGGGGGCCTACTTAGGCTGATGTATAGAAATTCTTGGAGGTGTAATAGTCAAACCTCCTAGGTCCTTTTAGCTAATATTTGAAAACATAAGTGAAAGTTGACCTTTCGAATATGAACAAGCATAACATAATGCAACAAATAAGAATGATAAAATAGAGTATAGAATACATAAATATGGTCCAAATAAAACATATAACACATATCTAGGTTTTTGGGGTAGTAGGTTGCACCCAAACGTGGTCTATGAAAAATAGTACCCCAAACAAAGCAACTGTGAAATCATAGATCGATGAAATTGTGCCCCGGTATGACTGAGAGAGATTTCATAGAAGTGGAGAGAAAACTATAGAAAATGCAAATTAATAGATGCGTAATCAAAATATAGTTTAAATGTAGATGTAGATATATGAAAACACCTGGTAAATAGCAAAAAGTAGATAGAAGGGTGAATACAGACAAATAGTTGATCTCTACTTAGGGCTTCAGCACTTGTCCTCCAAGATCAGTAATAAAAAGTCTCATGTAGTAGAAAACAAAGCTTTAATAGATCACACTTCACACTTGTGAGTTAGCTTGCTTGTAAAATAAATCAAGAAGAAGAGCTTAGATCTCAATTGTTAGTGTGTGATAAAAATCACTTGTATTCTCACTTTGTAATTTGGATCAAAATCACTTGGTTTCAAAATAAGTTTTCAAATCCTCCTTTCATATCAAATTTGGAAGAGTAATGAGCAAGAAAAACATGACAAGTTGATGCCTAAAGATGCCAACCTTGAAAATTAGTATTTTTAAGAAAAACCCTAATTAGACGAAATCACGCCCCATCAGGGCCGATCATGATTTTGTCAAAAGAGGAGAAAAAGAAGGAAAAGGGTAGAGGTCTAGTCTTGCTTTGGTAAAGTTTGGAGGGTCTCTCTGAGTTCCTAGGAAAATGACTCACTCAAGTGGATCAAATTTTCATGTCTACATCCACATGTACATGAGTCCTTAAGAATAGGAATATGAAGAGTCATAGGAATATGGAAGGCTAAGAGTCATGTCTCATTATATAGGTCTTCTTAGAGTTGAAGAGGAGAGTGTTTCTGAGTGCATAAGGTAGTGTAGCAGTAGATACAATATAGAGCATTTATGCAATATGGAGTGTTTTGAGACCACCATTTCCATGCATTATGTTATTTTTTTGAGCTTTCATTAATGGCTATTTTATGAGTATTTTCTCAAGTTTATCATCCTATTTATGTGTTTAGAATATTTTCATTGTTAGAGATATAATATTGAATGATCATTTTAGTCCTTGTGGTACCTACTTCATTAAATATATAGCATCAAAAGCTAACATTAACCCCACTAGAATAACACGAAAAATATTCAACACATTTCCAACAACCACCATCAAACCAATCCCCTTCATCCTTTCATCATCTTCAAATACCATATCTTACACCTCTTATTCAAACATTGTATCTTCCATCTCTTCTTCAAATACCATATCTTTTACCTCTTCCTCAAACACCATATTGTCCACCTCTTATTTAGACCCCCCTTATTCATTCCAAATTGTCCACATGGATTACATCCCATACGATCCCTAGGTATACAATGAACCTACCTGTAATCATGTCAAAATGAGCACCATAATAGTTCCATAACAACAGAGTACTCAACCTCAACGATAGGATTTCTAGCCCTAATAAACTCCTATGCAAACAACCCTCTCTTCTTCTAACCAACCTTCTAATCACCCTATCGTCCTCTTCATCTACCTCATAATTGGACCCCCATTTATAAGACATTGTCCAACCTCTTTCAAAATTTGTATGATGCAAACACAATAACCTTATTTGATGTTCCTCTAGAAGATCCAAATTTGGTAAAACCAAAGTTGTATAACGAGCATAAGTTTTGAATCTACCATTAGTAGAGAGGTCATGATTTTAATAATTGTTGATATTTCAAACACCTAGTACAAGATCTACTTAATCAAAGGGACATACAAGTTGACAATACCCTCATACCTTCTATAGACACCAAATACAAGCACCTTAAATGTTGATTAATTAATCATAATTAATTAGTATTTTTTTGGTTGGATAATAAGGGATTATACTCGGGTCTCCCACCCTTGATAAATTGCAACTCTTTTATTTAGATATTGAGAGGTTGTAAATAGATATATTTCTCATATCAATTGAGATGCTATAGCTAGAAACCTACATCATTTTACATTTATATGTTTGAATTTTTTATTTCATGTTTTGGATCTTTTCAACTTTTTGTATGAATAAAATTATTCCATAATCTAACATATTTCTTGATATTTTTCTATAGCACCCTTCACAATGCCAAAACTTCACCTCTATTATCTATGCCTTGCATCTTGGTAAAGTAATATTTCCAAAACATCGCACTATCATAGTATGCTTTACCAAATATGGATTGCTAGTTTCCTTCTTAAAACACAAGGGCAACCACAAAAATTATAAAAAATAGTCTAATTGAAAATACATTATTATTACAAAATTAAGCAGATATTACCAATGGAAAACATTAAAGTAAATCTTAATCATTAATTTATTCAAGCAATAAACATTTTCTTTTCAAATTTAGCTAAACTTACTATTTCCTCTAACCATGGAAAGGATAATTCAACTTCATGATACTCAATCAAAATCCCTCTATTTGCTAGATTATCTACACATTTATTTCCTTCCCTTAATATATGTGCAAACCTGATTTATTCAAACTCTTTAGAAAGATATTGAATTTTCATAATTATCTCTTTTATGTTCCATGGAGTCTTTGCTTTCCTCAAAATTATATTTATTACTATGAGAGAATCACCTTCCATCCATACTCTATTCCATTTCATTTTTTTACATATTTTTAACCCTTCTAAAGTTTCCCAAGCTTCAACTTCATTATTTGTCTTAAACCCACTATTGAAAGCATAATGAGATAAAATATCTCCTCTATTATTTCTAATTATTCCTCCTCCTACTGGTCATATATTTCCTTTAGGTGCTCCATAAAAATTTAATTTTAATCCACTCCACATCTGGTGGTTTTCACATTATATTCTTTATATTTTTTTCTTCTCGTGTACCCAACATCATAATTCTATTTAATGACTTGACTCCATCTATCAAGGCTCTATGCTTCCATATTAGGGACTGGGTGAGTTGATAGGGTTGGTTTAGACTCCTCTATGGCTAAACATATCTTATTTTTTATTACCTCTAAATTGCTTTCCTTTCCTTTAAATATTCTTCTATTCCTTTCTAGCCATATAGTCCAAAGTATTGTATTTTTTGATATATTTCATATTGTATGTAAACCCTTACTTATAATTGTATGTAAAGCCTCACTTTTATAAGTACTATGTCATTGCTTTAACAAATTTTCAATTCTTCTATTCATCACCAAGCATTTACCAAACATATTAAGAATCCATTGCTATGGATTCCAGACTATTGAGCAATGTTCCAAGATATGGTCTATACTCTCCTCCTTCTTATAAAAAATATATTGTGAGGGGCCATGAAAACCCCTTCTCATAAGGTTATATCAAGATAAATTTCTTCTATGACCTACTAGCTAAACAAATATTTTTACTTTAGGAATGCTTGGACTATCTCAAATATCTCTTCATATTCTAGTGATATTATTATTATTTTGGTGTTGTACATTATATCCACTTCTTGTTGTGTATTCTCATGAGCTATTCAAATCCCAAATCAATTTATCCTTGGCTCCCATAAAAATAATCATAGTTTTTATCTTTCTACTCAATTGCCTCCTAGTATCAATATATTGTATACTTGTAAAAATATCTTCTTTCCATTTGTATCTTCCTTCCTGATCCTTGTACAAAATGTTTGAAACCCTATCACCATATTTATCTTGAAGCAATCTCATCCAAGTTTTCAAAGTTAGAGCTAAATTGAGTGGTTTTTTATCATACCAAGTATCCATCCAAATAGAAATTTTTCTCTAGTTTCCACCACCCATCTTAAACCTTTAATCATAAGATCAATAGATTTATTTAAACCATTACAAAGAGCAAAACCATTTGGTAGAGAGAATGCAATAAATATTAAACTTCGGTCATTGGGATCAACATACTTAGAAGAATTCTTGCCCATTGTCTTTGACTCTTTTTTTACAATCTCTAGATTACTTTTCCCCTAAGAACTAAGTTTGCATCTATAAGAACTCTTAAACCAAGACCTCCCCTAGTTTTATCATCACACAACTTGGTACATTTCACTCCTAGTTTTATCATCACACAAATTGCTACATTTCACCAAAAGAAATTTCCCTTTATCAAGTAAACTTGACCATAAAAAAATCGTATAATATAGATTAAACCTTTTTCAATTGATTTTGGCATTGAATACAATGATATTTAGCTTTTGAAGCTATAAACTTAAAGGAAATGCAACCGCAAGTAATGAAATAAGCAAGCAATGTTATATATATGATAATGGCTAACTAATAAGTATGTAAATAACATGAGAAACTTCTAAAATAACTCATGAAATAGCCATTAATGAAAGCTCATAAAATTTTGAACTTGTTACAATATGTGGAGATCTCAATGCTTCATTCTTCATACAAGTTCTACAATGTGACTACTTTCTCTACTACTAACTCTTATCTTCATCTACTACTATACTAAAGGCCTATATATAATGATATGATTATTGGTCTTTCATCTTCCTATGACTCTTCATATTCCCATCCTATAGACCCATGTACATGTACATCATTACACATTCTAATAATACTTGTGCATTTATTACATTACATAAAACAAATACTGAAGTCTTACTCTAAGAAACTCTCCTAATCTAATTATGTACCCAAGATGGTACATTAGCACGTATCAAATAATGTAATATATTCCAACACCCCCCTATATTATATTATTTGGTTATTGAAGACTTTAGTCTTCAATATGGATCTTCATCTTTCAAATGTTCTTTAGCTCGATCAGGTTCTTCTTCCTCTTTTGGTTCAGTCTTCATGTAATCTTTTCTTGTCTTCTTCATTCCACTGCTTTTCAATATTTTAAACTAATTGGCAAAATTTCTTGTCCTTGATTTTTTCCAAGTATCTTTTATGAACAAGAGATCTCATAATATTGCAAGTCATAAGTGGATCAAAATTGATCTATTTTCTTTCCTTTGGTTCTCTATGTAACCTATCTCCTTGATATTCAAAAATTCAAGATTGAATTCATTTTTAGTAGAAACTTCAAAAATAAGAGCTTGAAGATATAATCTAATATGAATATCAATTTATCTTAAAATATTTTATAGTACTTGTATTTATAGTAATAGAAGAAATATGAATGATATTTTCCTCCACAATATTTACATGGATGGAAACTCCAACAGTTTGCTTTCTCATGACCAAATTTGTTGCAATAAGTGTATTGTGAAGATATACCAATTTATTTATCATTTATCTTAGGAGAATCAAGTTCATCCACTTCCTTGATAAAATAGTCAAACCATCTGTGTACAACTAAAGTTATTCTATCTTTACTTTTTTCATGAATCTGTAGGACATATTTCTGATCAATATTCATTTCTACCTTATGAGTATGGTTTTTGATTGTATTCTCGATATCTTCATTAATATAGTCAACATTAATTCCTTTCATCATGTCATTGGAATATATCTCTATAAAATCTATTTTTTCCAAACTATTAGTTTGTGAGTTCTCAAAAATATTTCTAAGCCATATTGGTTCTTCTCTTCTAATTGCATTTTCCTTATTATCATTTCTAGAATCAAGTATACCTCTGAACCATTTCGATTTCATCAATCTTGTATACTTAATAACATTTTCCATAGTTCCTTTTGAAGTAGTATTTCTAGTTAAAAAAGGAATAATTTTGGTAGGATCTTTTATTTTCCAAAAAAAATGAAGTTGTCTACCTTATGACTCCCTAGTTTTGTGAGTATGTGATCAAACTTGATGAAATTTTTTAATTCTCAAATTTGTAGAATATATTTTAACTCCCAAGTATTTTAGTAAAATATCAGGTTTAATTATTCAAGTTTTGTAAAATACTTGAATCTACCAAATTATTTTGAGTGCAGTATATTTTGAAAGTATGCTTAGATTTCTTAGTTTCCTTGAGTTGAATCCCTTTTATCTCCCTAATGTTCAACTTCAATTTTCACCTTATTTCACCCTATTAATGAATAAGTAGAAAGCTAAATATAAATTATGATGCACCTTCAAGTTTTGACAAGGTTCTTTGTTTCAAGACCTTTAAGTTGGATTTCTAATGTCTCATAAATTAGAGCAAGAGATAAATTTTAAAATAAAATTTCCAACTTTATATAATAAGCTTCTTCAATGTTCAAAAGTTTAATTTTCTAAATTTCAATGGTCTAAATTTGATGTAGAACTCCTTATATCTCCCTATTTGGAAATTTAGAAACTATGGTTATTTGCAAATTTAATGTTTCAATGTATATGTAGAATTCCTTTTTTCTCCAAAGTAAGGTATTTGCAAATAATCCTAATGCTTGAATAAAGTAAATTCAAATACTTTTAATTAAACCTTCCAAGCTTTAAATTTTTTATCAAGTCTCTAATAATGCATCTAAGGTTGTATAATATCTTTATATCTCCAATTAACGAATTAATATTAAGCATCAAGAATTAATTAGTTTTAACCTTAATAATAAAGGCCTTATTCCTCCTTCAACTTTATAAAATACACTTTGATTTTAATAAATGCAATACCTCTTTAAACTTGGGCATGCACTGTTTGTAATATTCCTCCTTTGACTTGAAATTTGCACTTGTCTTGGGTGCTATACTCTATTATCCTCCTTCATGCATATAATAGCAATAAATTAAATTCACTTTGGTACCTTGAAAATGTTGACTCTCCAGTGTGCTCATCAATTTGCACTTTCTAGTTATGATCATTGTGCACTAATTTTACCTCCACTTTACTCTTCCTTGTTATTCTCTATGTGCTCCTTGTTGTCTTCTTAATGCATGGGTAAATGTGACTCGTTACTCATGAAAGGTAGGTTTTTAGACTTCCTTTGGAGTTTTATATGGCTATGTGACACTTGGAAAAAATGGCTCTTCAACTCCTTATTCTAAGCGTTGCAATTTCTTGTAATGTTCTTCAACATCCTAATGCATTGTTCTTCTTCCAAGTGGCATAAACCTTCTTGAGTTTGGTAGGCACTATCTTATCTCCAAATGGTGCTCTTATTTGCACTATAAAATTCTTCTATGTGGCGCTAATACTCATAAACGTTCTTCCATTTAGCATTTTTTAAGTGTAACTCCTTCTTCATGCACTCTCCCTAATGTAGCACTCTTTCCACTATATCATTCTACACTTGGCATTGTAACTTCTTTCTTGGATTCTAAATGTGGCCTAATCAAATGATTTATTTTCTAAGCAATGTTCTTTTCCTTCTTGAGAACTCAATTATGTATGGCACTTCACCTATTATTTCTTTGTTGCATTCTCAAACTTCCAAAGATAGAATATGTTTGGTTCTTCACTCCTTTTGCTTTCTAATGGGTACTATGGTGGTTAAACCTTATTGTTGAACATAGGAATGTAGAGATACCTCCCCTTGTGCTTCCAAATCTTCACCTTGCTTTCTTGGATGGTGGATTCTCCTCTTGGATGTGGTAGTGATGCCTCTTCTCTTTGTAAGTTGTGATAATAGTGGATTTAATGTTGCCTTCTCCTCCTTGGCAACTCTCTCCAATGTATTTTTGCTTGGTTAACTTTCCAATGGTGATTCCAAGCTTGTTAACCATGCAAATACTATACATTTTGAATTGATTTGCTTTAAACTATAGTATATCAAATCTATTCTTTAGAACAATATCTTCTTTACTTTCAATAGATAGTAGGAATTTGATATTTTTCTTTCTCTTTGAAAAATATCTAACTACTCTTTCTTATGTGCAGGTATTACTCCTTGTGAAAACTATCTTTTGCACTTCCTTGAAGAATTAAACTAGAAATATTCCTCTTGTAACTTTAAACCTTGAATTTTGTGCTTAATAAAAATTAATAATGAGATAAATATGAGTGTTCAAATAATGAACCTTTTGCACCAAATTTGCATACCTTTTTGACCTCCACATGGTGAAGGATTTCTTAGTGATTTGGATCACCTAATTTGCTACCTTTATTTTGATGTATTTTTAGTTTTTCCTTGCTATCCAAAACATCTCTTTAACTCACCTATTTGGAGCTTTAATTTTTTTTATATGCTTTGCTTCCCTAAATATTGTCTATTTTGTAGCTTTATCACTCCTCTAACTTGCTGCCCAAAAATGTAGTTTGATGGCTTTAAATCTCCTCCAAGAAGCTCTCTAAAATTATAAAAAGTAGTATCTATTAATTCTGCCCAAATATTGCCCTCTTTCTATCCTCAAATATGAAATTTTTCCTTTGATATGTTGTCCTTGAATATCCCAAATTTGGTAGGAAACTCCTCCAAATTGCAGCTGAAACTTATTTTCTAGAAACCTTCAAATTTTACTGTAAAAATCAGCAAAATCCTTCTTATAAATCAACCTTTAAATCCTTCAAGGAAAATCTTAAAACCTCTCAATTTTTGTGGTATATTCTAGATCATTTATCCTTCAATATCCTTACCAAAATTTGACTTCAAATTTTGCCTCCTTCTCAAGAATATGAATGTCTTGAGGTCTTCAATAATCTCCTCCAAAATTTGGCAAACTTCTTGCCAAATCCTTCTCCTTTTGGGCTTGTTGTTAGATGGATATAATTGTCCCAAATTATTCTCTATTAGGTAATTCTCCTTGCTAGCAATATTCTCCCTTGAGTTCTCCTCAAATATTCTCCAATGGCCTTCTCCAAATATCCTTCAATGAGGCTTTCCTAACCTTCTCCTTCTATCTCCTTTCAAGTATGCTTGAGGTCTACTTCTATTGGGCCTTCAAGTTTTGTAGCTCCTCTTTTTCTCAAAACTTCAATGAAACCTTCCTTGATCTCTTCAATCTTAAAATATGGAATTTTTTCAATGGGATATCTTTCTTGGATCTCCTAATTTTGTTGCTTCTAAAATCTACAATAGGACCTTTGCTAGTCCTTCTCTATCTTCAATATTCCAAATCTAGAAGTTCTTCAATGGGAACTCCTATGGTTCTTCTCTTCAATATTCACTGTGAGGTATTCAATATTCAATGGAGATATATTTCTTGAGTCTCCTCAATTTTCCACCTTCAATATTCAATCTTCAATCTTCCATCCCGAGTCTCTATAATGGGATATTTTTCTTAAGGCCTCCAAAATATTCAATCTTCAACTAGTTGCTTCAAGTTCTGGAATAATTCCAAAGAACATATTCTTCCTAGATCTTGTAGGAAGCTTCCCAACTTTCTTTGAATATCCTCTTATCTACAACAAAGTATTAGAAAATAATAATGGGAAATTATTTGGATCTAGAGAAAATAAACTTCACTAGATGCTTTGTCAATCTAGTGGAATAAATGTTAAGTCCTAGTCTTAACAAGTTTTTTTGCAACTTTGTTGAAAGACTCTATCCAAATACAATTTTAGAAATTATAAAAATGAGATTTACAATCTCCTCTTAGTCTCTCTTGTGGATCTCTCAATTTCCTATCAATCAACCTAGTGCTTTGATACCATTGTTAGCTTTTGAAGCTACAAACTTAAAGGAAATGCAACCACAAGTAATGAAATAAGCAAGCAATTTTATATCTATGATAATGGCTAAATAATAATTATGTAAATAGCATGAGGAACTTATGAAATAACTCATGAAATATCCATTAATAAAATCTCACAAAATTGGAACATGTTACAATATATGGAGATCTCAATTATCCATTCTTCATACAAGTTCTACATTGTGACTACTATCTCTCTAATACTAACTCTTCTCTTCATATACTACTATAGTAAAGGCCTATATATAATGAGATAAATCCTGGCCTTCCATATTCCTATGAATCTTCATATTCCTATCCTATAGACTCATGTACATGTGGACACCATGCACATTTACATCATTGCATATTCTAATAATACTTGTGTATTTATTACATTACATAAAGCAAATACTTAAGTATTAATCTAAGACACTCTCATAATCTAATGATGTATCCAATATGGTACATTAGCATATACCAAATAATGTAATATATTCCAACAATGACATATAATATGTTGGAATGACTTGTAGGACTGACTTAATTAAATGCACTCTTCCTGCTAACAATAATCATCTACCTTTCCAAGCTAGAAAATTATTTTAGACTTTACTAAATACTGGATTCCATAAATCTATCCTCATTCTTCCCTCAAATAAAGGTATCCCCAGATAAGTTGTTGGTAAATTTTCCTCCTCCATTTAAGCAACCTATAAATTATTGCTTTGATGTTAGCAAGAGTGTTAAGGAATTTTGGATTTAGTCCTATTAAGTTTTTGCCTTGAAACTATTTTGTACTCTTTTAAAAATTTATTCAAAGCTTTGGCTCAATTTATCCTTGCCCTTATAAAAAGATATGTATCATCTACAAATTGTTGATGGGTGATGTTATCGATGTTATTACTTATCTTAAGTCCACTAAAAGTCCATATTTGTAAGCTTTCTTTAAGTTCCTACTCAAAATCTCTACCATAATAATGAACAAATAAGGAGATAGAGGATCTCCCTATCTAAGGCCTCTCTTGGCTTTAAAATATTTTGTTACTAACCCATTGACCAACACTGAATAAGAACTGTAGAGACATAAGCTTTAATCCATCTAACCTATTTCTTCCCAAAATTAAACTTTTCTAAAATTGCAAAACAAAATCCCATTTAACCCTATCATAGGATTTACTCATATCAAGTTTTAAGATCATTGCTTTATTTTCTCTTGAATTTTTTGAATGCATAACTTCATGAGATACTATGATCCCATCCAAAATTTGTCTCCCTTTCACAAATTATCCTTGTACTTCTAAAATTATTGTCTAACAATGGTCTTAATCTATTCGCCATAACTTTGGAGATAATCTTATATGTCATATTACATAGGCTTATGGTGTAAAATCAAACAATTTAGCATTCTTATTTTTTGGAATTAGGGTAAGATATATTGCATTTATTTTATAAGGTATGTATTATTTTACCTTATACTGTCCCACTAACACCAATTTTAAAAAAATCACTATATCCCAATTATGTTGGTAAAAAGTTACAAAGAGCCCATTTGGACCTGGGGATTTATCGTTACTAAAAGATAAAAGGGCTAGATGAAATTCTTATAGAGTAATAGGCTCCATCAATTTCCTCTTGTCTTCATTCACTATAATGGAAGGAACATCTTGAAGAATTTTATCATTAAGAACTTTGATCTCCTCTAAACCTAGAGTATTCTGATAAAAAGACTTTACCTCTTTTCTAATTTCACTTTGATATTCAATCCAAACCCATTATATTGATTTAATTCTACTAATTCTAAAATTTGATCTCTGTACTATAGCCATCCTATGAAAAAACATTTTATTTTTATCTCCTTTTAACCAAGCTTATCTTAATTTTAATCTCTAGAATTTCTCTTCTTTACTCAAAATATTATGATATTCACTAAGCAACTCCCTTTCCTCTAATATTATATTATTATGATCACCTTTTTGAGTTTTGAAAGTTTATATTTTAGTTATTTTTTCTCAAAAATATTTCCAAAAGTGTTCTTATTTACTCTTTTTAATCTAGATGTCATATATTTAATTTGAATTGGAAGAGCATACAACCCACCATTACCTAAAGAATTCCATGTTTGAGCTATCATATCAAAAAATGAGGATGGTCTTCCCACATTTGCTCATATTAAAAATATTATCTTTTTTTGAATTCACTTGCCACCATTTTAACTCTTATTGGCCAGTGTTATGAACCAATCCTTGTTAAGGTATTAATTTTAGCACAAGTTCCTTCATCTAGCCAATGATCTAAGAGAATGCATCTATCTAATGTTTTTGCTATTAGGTTCTAGCCTCCTCTATTGTTGGTCCAAGTATATTTGTGTTCTTCAAACTCAACCCATAGATTATTGTTTTGAGTAAAAGTTGAGAAATATTTCATACTTTGGGTCAATTTTGTAATTCCCACAAATTTTTCATCCAGCTTTGTTATGACATTAAAATCTTCAATGATCATGAATCAATATTCTTGGGCTTTACTTCTCATAAAATCTTCAATCTTACTCCAAACTTCTAATCTACCTGAGAGAGTTGTAGGTCCATAGACATTGATAAGGATGAAATAAATATTTGCAAAGTAGAAAGTGACTAAAGAGGCCATCCAATGCCTTGTTTTATGAATGGTTACACAAGAGGTTTTAGAAGGATTCCAACAAGTTAGCATTTCCCCTACCACTCCTTAAAAATCCATAGCATCCCATTCACATCTTGCCCATACTACTTTCAAAGTTTTTGAAACTTCTTCTTTTGTTATTTTAGTTTCTTGGATATAAAAAATATCAGGTTTATTACTTAAACATATGTCCCTAATACACCTCTACTTTAAGGGGGCATTAGCACCCCTTATATTCCATGAGATGATAATCATGTCTCATTAGGGGCTTTTGGCCCCGCCTACATATTACTAATATCTATTTTTTGTTTGGTAAAGAGAAGTTCAACCAACTTAGTTTGTGTTCCTTTCTCTATGGTTGCTCTTGCTTCCTTGGATCTTTCTTGATAATTTGAGGATTTTCCTCTTTTTGCCTTACCTATATTAGGAGTAGGTCTTATTATTCTATTCCTCAATATTCTTTCACAATTTTATTTTCATCATATTTTTCCTCTCTTGGATCTATTACATAAGCTTTTGACTTATCATGCTCATTTTCTAGTATTTCCTTATTAATGGTAGAGGTATTAACTTCTAAAACTGTATTTTATTTACCAATTTTTTCTCCTGAATGGTTAATGGTACTTCAAGAGAGTCTTAAAAATATTATGAGACACATTCCTTAGGTTCATCGATAATCTTCTTCCTTAAATCAGGATCATACTGAAAAACCTATTCCTTGTTAATATGTTGAAATTTTGTATTGTGTCCTCTAAGTTTTGATCTACTTTTTTTCATAGGATAAAGCCTCAAAATAATTGGTATTTCTTTCAATATCCTTCCTTATTGGTCTCCACTTTTTGTTTTCTTTTATTTTTCTAGATCTATTTTTTGGAAGTTGAAAAGCATCTCCATCCATAACTATTTGTAAGTTTCTATTGTGATTTTCTACATATGATTCTATTGGGCTCTTCTTAGGGCATGATCTCTCAATATGCCCCACTTCATGACATATTCTATATATAAAATATATATTTTCATAATCTATAGTTTGGGTCCACATATTATCCCCATACTTAAGAATAATTGATTCTAGTAAAGCTTTACTTATATCAATCATGACCAATATTCGAGCATAAATAGACAAAAATCCATCTTTCGTTGTATCTAAAATGTCAAGGAATTCTACTATAGTTTTTCCTATTGCCTTGAAGGTATCTATTTCCCAAAATTCAATGGGTAAACCAAACATCCTAACCCAAACTAGTACTAGGGAGTGATTTACATTTTCAAGTGAAAAGCCTTCATACTAACTAGTAAGGAAGAGTCTTGTTCTTCCCATAAACCAAGGACTCCATTTTAGGATTTTTTCTATTTCTACCCTAGAACAAAAATTGGCTAGGAAGAAACCTTTGGGAATAAATGATAGAATCACTCCTAGAGACTTCCAACTCCTATCAATCCATTTTCTCAAGGTTGAAGCCCCTAGCAAATACCCATTAAATTTACCAAAAATTGCCCTTTCTTGGAGCAACGAGGATCTCTCTGAGATGCACTCACTAACCTATACCACTATATATGATTATAAATATTTAACTATAAACCAGTACATGGAAAGGAAATTAAAACTCAAAATCGATTGAAATTTATTTGAATTTCCTATAGCAAATATAATATTTGATAAAAACTTTATAAATTTTTCATGCACAATTTCTAAGATAAAGAAAAAGAAAAAAAAAACTAAAAAATTCTTTGTCCAGATAGAATGTCTTGCCTCACTAAAGTCGTAGCCCTTCATTGCTCTTCCTATAATTCGAACCCTAGCTGAAAAATATTTGCAATTTCATTTTCTATGACTTGAAAAATTATCACTACCCTTGTTTTGAATGGTTGACTTCACAGGGTTGTATTTCCCTTAATATTGCTTATGTTCTTACATATGACCACTCATTTTAAATCTATTCAAATTCTAATCAATTTGGTCCAAGAATAAGTTGAATTGGATAACTCTTCATGAAGATATGGCTCCTAAAAGATGAGATGTTTAAAAAAAAAACTAATCCTTCGCACACAATTAAAGAATCCATTTACCTAAATTTTAATTAATAAATTAATTAAATAAATAATCAATTACTTATTACCTAGGCTACACAACCACTCGCCCCTCCTCATGAGAACATTTGCCCTTCCATCCCCCTTCCATGTCATCTCCACTTCACTCCACTTCCATCTCACATCCCCCATTCCAGTTATGTGCAAGAAAGGATCACCCTTTTCCAAGAATGAGCTTCAGTTTACTACACATGTCATAACTTAGCCTTGCACCTCCATTCGCACATTGGATATTTCCAATATGCATGAAAC
This sequence comes from Wollemia nobilis, assembly GCA_028583015.1. Classification (NCBI taxonomy): domain Eukaryota; kingdom Viridiplantae; phylum Streptophyta; class Pinopsida; order Araucariales; family Araucariaceae; genus Wollemia; species Wollemia nobilis. The sequence goes on from JAQPPZ010000049.1 coordinate 5,099,624, forward strand.
CCTATTGTGGCTGCTCCACAACTAGCCCCAAGAATTGGGGACCCACTTTTAAATTTTGATTTGTTTGGGAATTGACATCAATTTGGGTGATGGGTTCCTCGAATCTATACTCATGAGCTTGCATTCCAAAGTTCACTTTCGGTCATGTCTTATTGTCTTCGTTAGTTTTGGTAAATCACATGTGGCATGGTCCGGTTTTGATTTTTGGTTCAATGGGAGTCTTTGTTCGAGTGTTTAATGTCTCCTTTTGGGTTTTGGAGATCGTCTAGTTTTCTTTGCGTTTTCCCTGTTTTTTAGGGTTTTGGTAAGATAATTTTGTTTGTATAGATTTTAAAGTTAGTTTGAAGATTTTTGCTCCTAATTCAAATTAATCAAAACTTTTAAACTAATTATACTACATATAGGATAAATAAAATTAGTATTATTATTATATTTTATATAATAATAATAATTAATAAAAAAATAAAAAATAATAATAATGTGAAACGAGAGCTCCCAAAGTATTATATATTATATAACATATAATATATATTATATATTAAGTATTATGTCATGTATATTATATATTACATAATATGTGTTATAACTATGTGATTATTGGAAGCATAAAAGGCTAACTTGGTTTTGTATGCATCGCAGGTTTAAGAAGATCATACAACAAAGACCCGACAAAAGTGAAGAGTGGAAATGGACCACGCCAGAGGTACGTCGAGGAGTCATCGTGACCCATGGTGAATGATAGAGTCAAAGGCGCATGGCAAGCACCGGATACAGTATATTCACAGCAGTAGTTTGAGAGAACAGTAGGAGTATACCGGTAGTGTGTTCTCGATGTTGGACGACGATGTGAAATTTTCACATGCAGCAAATACGGTTACACACCCGAAGACATACAGAGGATACCACGATAGTTTTAGAAGAGAATAATGGCAAAATGCATAATCGTGGCCTGGTTCTAAGGCAAGCATGAAGGGTTTCAAGCATCGATAGGCAAAGACGTCTTATCGTTGGTCGTGCATGCCTTGAAATAGCAATGGGAGGACAATACAAGAGCATCAACTTGAGACGCGACATGTGGTTTGGCAATAGATGATGTTTCAGCTGATTTATCATGGCAATCGTGGTATCACCGTAGCTTAGAAGCAAATTGGATGGTGGGAAACTTTGGTTAGTTGGGGTAGACCATGGCGGATGATTGTCAACGTGGACTATGGGCAATTCGACGGTTGCGGGATTCTATATCGTCTAGTTGGCAAGATTTGTGGCCTCACCCTACTGACAATTGAAGTGGCATTCGTGGTTACGTAGAACAACGACATTACCTGGTGACAAATACTCAAAGATTTCAATAAGATAAAATATTTTTTGGATGAATGGCGCATTCGAACCAATACGCGAAAGTATGGAACGTAGAGCTGGATGTGCATGACAGGAAAGTATCCATCACCGAGCTGGAAGGTGTTTTGAGTAGCGCTTAGTGAAGGGTTTTTGAGGTCTTCATGGCCAAAGGTTCGTCGATGCACCATCATGAGGCAGCATTAAAGAATAGCCGCAAAATATAAAAATTAAAGTCAGAATAGGGGTACTTTGTAGATTTTAATGGACGTCGGTAGCAAGTGGCATAGATCATTACAGCATCCACAACAAAGGAGTTGGATCGGTGAAATAATTTTCACTGTGGTTTGTACCGACTCGACAGCTGCTTTGTAGACTTGAGCAACGGTTTCAAAGCAATGAACATTGATCGGAGAGCAGAGAATCAAATAGTCACATACTGGTATAATGCATGGTTTCTGATGTGTAACACCAGAGTTAAATAGACAACGCAAGTGTCATAGTCAAATGTAATAAAATCTAACTCAACGGAGTGAGACGACATGGATCTGATAGAAGGCGTGGACAGGTTTTAGATCCACGCAGGTTTTGTATCGAATAATTTCACAGTGCTAGTTTGGTATCTTACGTAACTCCCGCATCCTATCATGGGCTTCTAAAGACCATCCATTCGAAATGAGAGAAGGGTGAATGAATAACGTGGTGGTCACATTTTTAGAGCTAAACACAAAGCATGTAGTAGTAACGGTAGTGGACTCGGTGGTTGAACAATGTGGGTGTTGCTTGTTAAGGATGGATGAACTACGGTAAATGCCAACAGAGGCAGTAAACAGATTTCTAGCACAGTTATCACAAACACATGCGGTTAGATGGAGATGCAAGATTTTTCGAGATCCCAATGCGAACTAATCGATGTCGAAGAGAAAGACATCGAAGAGAAAAAATATGGTAAATATTTGATGACAAAGACTAATCTTACGACGATGTAGTCGACATGGCAGCGCGGCGAAACCAGGATGGAGCCCACGCTAACAGCGGACAACATGGAGGTTTACATGGCGAAGCAAGGACACCACAACTGATGAAACCAGGGAGGCATCTAAATATGGTATATTTTTCATGTGTTTCATGTTAGCAGGCAGTTTTGGACGACAGGTTGAAATCGGGTACATAGAATTTTACGACGTCAAGAAAAAAGGTGCAGGTAGATAATATAGTTTCAGAAAGGATAAGACCCATATGCTAATTTTGGGTTTTTAATTAAACATGCCCATTAAGCAATATTACCCGTATGCCATTTATTAAAGGAAGTGGCAGTTGATTGAGGCCAGTGCGGACTTCGAGCCACGTACACACAGATGATGAACCAATGGCCATAAAAATAAAGCCAGAATCAAGACGTTGGCCAGAGGAGAAGATGGAATCCACATACGAAGTTGAAAGAGACAATTTTGGGAGACATCTAACATCGATTATTAATGTTGCAAAAGAGGAATATCTACAATGCATATAGCAAGGGCAATAGGGTTTCTTATGTTCATCAATATTTATAATGTTTTACTATTCTGATGGTTGCAGGTAAACGATGAGCACCGACTGCAATGTGGGAGCGATGGTAAAGGCATGTCATAATGAGATGAGAACCGATACAACGGAGAGAGAGCCATGTTAGTGGTGGCTTAGTTGTTTGAATAATCTATAGGCGATTACCAAAAGGTAAAAGATTGGGCAACTGACAGAGTGACACGTTTATTTGATGATTATGCAAAGATGGGATTTCTCCATGGAGGACAAATAGCAGCTCTGGTTTGAATGAACAAGAAGGTAACGTCGTGCATAGGTGGGCACATCTTCAAAAGTTGACAGCATTGAAGCACGAGTAGCAATTTTACACAATGGGGTGATGCGGCAAAAATATCCCGTTTTTGAGCATATGAACGTCGGGGTTATGGCATGATTCACCGAATACATACATTAGACATGGCGATTGTTTCGTATGAAATTTTACCAAAAGGTAAAATATGGGGCAAACACATTTTTTATGCCCACGCGTCAACCATACCAAAGGAGTTTCTTTCACCGTATGGAGTGCTCACCCTTTCACAAAGATTAATATATATAAATGTGATAAAAGTTAAATAATAAGTGAAAGGGGTGGCCCTAAGTAGTGAAACAAATAAAAAATCACCATGCCCATAAGCCTTTTATTATCATAAAAAAATATGGCACGTGGACTTGTTAAAGTAAAAGCCATAGGTGGTTTTATTAGATAAAAGTGGAATCATTGAAATAATAAAGAACATGGCTTTATTAAACTTTGAAAAGCAAAAAAGGAACTCGTAGAAAAATGAAACGATAGCACAGTAAATCAAAATGATCAAATGTTTGCATGCGAAGAAATGAAGGGATTTGGACAGAAAAAATACATTTTTGAAGTGTTAAATACGTCATCAAATGGAGAAAAACGGGTTGGAAACTTTTCAGAGAAGAAAGGCAGAGCCTTGGCACTCGTTTTTCTGGATGTTTTCTTTTTTTTTGGACTGGTTTCTTTGAAAAAACCAGAATTCTGTCATTGTAAAATGAACACTTTTAAAAGTAGAATTTTTCAAAAATTTGCATTTCATGGGCAAGAAAGGAGGAGATTTTTCTGCATGCTATGTTTAACTGTTTATCTTTCATTTTCAGATTTCGGACTTATAGATGAAGTTTATGCATGTTTTATTGGTTGCTTCATGCGAATGTTTGAAATCTGAAATTTTATTTCATGCCCTAGGAGCTAGCACCTATCTTGTTTTAATTGTGCAATATTGCAGGTCTAATAGGCTAGGTTGCATGCATGGAATATCTCACATCTTCGGTTTTGCTGGAATGGGATGGCATCATACTGATTGCAACATATTTTGCATTTTCAGCTTTCATTTTTAGTTTTTTTGATTCTGTTTTTATTTTCTAACTTTTATTTTCTTAATTTTTTTTTAAATTTTCGAGCATTAAAATAAAAAGTAAAAAAATTTCAAAATCTAAAAATAATTGCATGGCTGCGTAGAATGTTATTCATACTTCCATTACGCACTTAGAAGTTTTTACTTCGGAGTCATTTCGTATTTTTAAAAATTCGTCAAAGTTGTTGTTTTAATGCAGATTTTAAAAATTCAAAATTTCAAAATTTGCATTTTTGGGCCAAATTTCATTTTTTTCAGTTTTAGATTTCATTCATGAGCCTATGATGACATTTCCTTCATGAAAATTTCAATTTCATTGAAGGGGTTATGTTTTATGGCATTTCATAAATTACCATTTTTGGGTCCTAAATTGCCTTCTCTTTATAAAAATTCTGATTTTATGAAAGAGGGGGTAATTTCTGCACTATATTGAAGATCATTATTTCAAAGCACTAAATTATTCATCTTTATGAAAATTTGATTTCATTTAAGAGGGATAAGTTGAAGTGACATTTTAAAGCCCTTATTTTAAGGCCATAAATTATTGCCTCTTTGTGAAAATCAATTTCACCAAAGAGGGATAGTTTATTAATCATATTGAAAGCTATCTTTATCTTCATGATAAGAAGCTATATTCAAGGAGCCTATTCATCATTTCGGATTTATGTTCATAGATAGATTTGATCTTTATTTTCATGCTTTAAAGTAGGATTTAATGCAAGATAAAACTTGATTAAAATCCACTTAATAAGGAAGATAAAATCTACCTTAAAATCCTCAAGATAAAAGGAATTAAGGCACTACATCGTGGTCATATGAGGGCCAACTCACATTTGCTTTATTTTGGTTTCATGAACAATCATTAAAGTAGCATGGTAAAATAAACCAACATTGCCCCTTGTTTACAATTACTTGCAATCACTAAGGTGTTCCAAGCATTTAAATTGATACATCTTTATTTGAGATTACTAATACACATATGCAAATGCTAATATAGCGGAGACCTTGGAGAAGTTGTTTGTTTAACTTCTTTGCAAGAGGGGATTTGGAATACAAATCCTAAGGGAGAGTGTACTTTCACAATTGGGTGAAAATACCACTCAACATTTTGGCGCTAGAAGGAGGGCCATGAATTGGTTTATTTTGTTGTGATTTTAAATGCTATAGGGATTTAAATTTTGGAATATTTCATGCCCTATGATTATTATCTTTAGACCTCTTTTAACACAACATTGTAGTGCTAAAAGGAGGACATGAATTGCTATGCATTGTTCTAACGCTTTTGGATTGTTCATACAGGAATAATGTGATTTGATATAATTTTGAAAGTTTTGAATTGCTAAATATTTCAAGTTCATTTGATTAGCATCTTTGGTTTCCTCTAACACTCACACTTTGTAGAGCTAGGAGGATTTGAATTGATTTATTTTATTGCCATTTAGATGCTAAATTGTTCATGTTACTTGAAAGATTTATTTGCAAAACATTGGTCTTGACTAACGAGGTTTTGTTTCCATGTGATTACTTTCATTTGATTCTAACATTCTCTATTTTTGATGATGCATTAATGCTAACATGTTGCAAATTTGAGAATGTTCTTCAATTTCATGGTTTAATGGATACATATCTCTTGGTTGATGCTAACATGATTATTCATATGTTACATGTTTAATCATTTGTAAGAAATCTTTATTTGACTAACAAATTGGTTTTGAAGTTATCCTTTGAGTTTCACTAATGGCTACAAATACTGGAAAGTGGTATGGGGTGCATGGTAATCCTTTGAACATTAGTGGAGATGCTCATGACTTACCCAAGAACATAGAGAAACTTTTGCCCAAGTTTAAGCACAATGGCACAACATTAGTCGAGGAGCACATTCAATCCTATGTGGATATCCTAGTGAGATGGAATGTTGAACATGAGGATGTGGCATGTAGAATGTTTCCTGGAAGCCTAGATGAGGTGGCATATGATTGGTACATCAATTTACCCACTAGTTCCATAACATCCTGGGCTCAATTGGAAGATGCTTTTATCAATCAATTTAGGTTGCCCATTGATCCTCTCACGATGTATCAACAATTTGCTTCTTGCAAAAGGGAACCTAATGAGCCAGTGAGAATTTTCAACATGAGATTTTGAAAGCTCTATGCAAGATTAATTTCTCCCTATACTATTGAGGAGAGTGGTGCTCTTCAAATATACTTTGGGGCATTGGATCCATTATTTGCCATGTTCATTAGGACAAATCCTTTGGTCACTAATCTTGCATCGGCCTACATGGAAGCTATGATTATAGATCAACAATTGAGGCCACAAGGTTATGGGATGGAGCAATCAACTATGGTAGGACAACTAGGGGCTTGCAATCAAACCTCGATGGTAAATCAAGCGTGGGCACAACATAATTTGATATCAAATGTTTTGCCCCACAATCAATTTTACCCTACCATACCCACTTATGCTCCCACATGTGCTTATACGAGTGCATCTATCCATCCAACTACTCCATAATTAGAGAATCATGTGATCACTCATGGAACCATTGCAACAAATGCATAGGCTTTACCTGTTGATATCAATCCAACTAATCCTACTACTTCTACCACTCAACCCAAAGAGTTTGTATCAGAAGTAAAAGAGCAAAATAAGGTGGTTAATAAGTTAAGTAGAGATGTGGTTCCATCACAAAAATGAGCACATCAATGTATGCATCCAAATCATCCTAGGAAGAAAATTCATAATGCTAATCTTAATGATACTTCATGTTATGCTTCTTCAGGTGATAGAAGAGATTTTGATGTGACTTACATTGAAGTAAATACCTATTCAGAATGTCTTGAAGAGCATGAAGATTTTGGAGAAGAAATTCTATGGATGGGTAACAAGAAGTTGGAATCAAATGATCACCATCTTGTTTTGGAAAGAAAAGATCTAGAATCATTACCCACAAATGAGGATTTGGATGAACAAACCTATGAGGATATGATTTGGTCATATGTACTCGCAAAGGAATATTGGAGCGACTATATGGAGCGAGATGTAAAAATTGATCCCATTATAGAAGCTCCTAAGCCATCAAAAGTGGTTGAAAGTGAATTTGAAAGAAAATCAATAAATGAATTTGAAGACATAATCGAATTTCACCACTTGTTCTCGGAAGATACTTTGGATGATATTGTTGAAACTGATGGCCAAGAAAATCCACACCTTCCAAATTATGATAAAATTGAATCATGGGTTACAAATTTGGATTATGATAGCCTTACAAATTTGAATTCAAGAAATAACCCACTTTTGGAAATAATTGAACCATCTAAGGAAGGTGAAGATGAATTGGATGAGAAACATGTTGATGAATCAAGATGATAAGAAGTAATTGAGCGTCACAACTTGATTTTGGAAGATGATTACTATGATGCTTGGAAGAAATGGGAAGAATATGCTCACTCTAAATCTTCTAATGAACTTTTTGTGTCAATTGATATGCAGGATAATACAATTGCTTCCTCACATGAGGATATTACAAATCCTGTACAATTTGAGAAAGTTTTGGAAGAGGGATTCGAATCTCATCAAATTTTGAAAAGTGATAAGGATTCTACAACCATGGATAAAGAAGGAGAACCATTTGCTTTGGGTTCCTTTGAGGGAAAAGAAATTGAAAATCTTGATCCACTTATTGGTTCTACAATGTCTATGCCATATCAAAATGAGGAAATTTCAGAACCTGAATGGTTTGGGTTTGATATCACTGATGATCCAATTGAAAATTTCACGTTATCTAAAACAACCCAAGTGATTGATCATGGAGATGTGTTAGTTGACCCATCCCTAGATAGACAAGACCTATGGTTTGAAAAGGATGGATGTGTTTTTAATTGGGTGCCTAATTTTGGTGTCTTTAATAAACAGGTTTTCGATGATGATGAAAGTCATGAAGAAAAGGTAAAATCTCACCCTTTGTGTTCTACCATTCGAACTTCAGGTGATGGTTTACCTAGTTGCTTGATGGATTCAAATACTAGCAATGATGAAATGTCATTTGTGGTTGATAAAGAATTTGACTTAATTTCTCATCACACCACTAATGATATGGCTTTATTGAATGAAAATGAAGTTGGTATGCTTGAAGTGTTAAATCAAGTTCATAATCAATTAGTAATAGAATCTAGGATAAAAACTTATGATGATCCTCATTTAATAAATATCCTAGATGCTTGCAAATGGTTACATGAATTTGATTGGCCTACAAATTTGGAAAATTATTTGGCTTTGAAATTTTTAGAAATAGGCTCTTGTTTGCAAGATCTCATATCTAAAAAGGAAAGCCTAATTCTACATCATGAATCGAAGTGTGAAATGGACATCTTAAAGAATAGACATAAAATAATTGAAGATCAATTATTGTCTAATCAATTTGAGAACTTGAAACTCCACCATAGGGTTATTAATGGAACTAAATCAAATTGGTATGGTGAGAGGGGCAAGTTGAAGTTTGTTGCTTTGTTTGGTCTAATCTTGTTTCTGTTGGATTCTCACAACGTTTGGCATGTGCATCACGTTATATGTCTTTTGAAGTGTTCTAATCATGTTTGGGATCCAGGGAAGTGATAGTCCAAGATTTGCACCATCTTGTACCATATTGTACATTTGTATATAGTTTTGGTTTCCATGTTTTGGTTTTGGGTTTGCATTTTGTTTTGGTTTTAAGTTTTGTGTGTTGACCCTTTTGGTTTGTTTTGAAAAAAAAAAAGCGAGATGTCAGTTTGTGTCCTCATGAATGTTAACTAAGATAAGGAGAATATGAAACATTAGAATTATATGGCAGAAGGCTCCACAAGTACCACAAACACATTAAAGAATATCGTTTGAAGCTTGTGATGCATGAAGTTGTCAGTTTTGCAAATTAGGGTGAAATATTTTGCATACTCCATCTCATTCATCCGTATTTCATGGTACATTTCACATTGCATAAACATTGCATCTCACTTGCATCTACATTTCAAAGACAATCACCAAAAAACATGTCAAATTCTCTTAGGATCATTGCACAATATACACTAAGAAGATCTTGATATTGGGAACTGATGTCGAAACTATCTTGAACCAAGCACAATTTGCACATTTTAAAACATCTTGGGTAAAATGGTCAAAACCATCCTTGGGAGAAAATGTGAGGTGAAAAGGGTCATCCTTGTCGGTCCTATCATGCAACATAGTCCATAAAATAGTGGTTTTCATCACTTCCACAATACTTGAAATTCAAAATCAGAGTAGTAAGGATAGGGTCAAATTCTCATCATACTTAGGTTGAGAATCTGATTCCCCAAAGCTCTAAGTTTGCATCACACACCACTGACTATTGGATTGTCAGGATCGTACTACATGTCCCCTCAGAAGGATGAGTAGTCATCTCTAAGATTCAAGAAATCAAAGCAAAATCATGGACTATGGGGTTAACCTCCATCGGGGCTATAGACGCTTGACTGGCAGTGGAGTATGCTCATGCGTGGCGACATGTCTCATTTAAAAGCGAGACCTCTGACCGCTCACACGGACAGGCTAGCCTGGCGGTTTCATCCATAATAGGTTTAATTATTTTGGTCAAAATGAGGTAATAAACTCAAATCAAAGTAGTAAGGATAGGGTCAAATTCTCATCATACTTAGGTTGAGAATCCGATTTCCCAAAGCTCTGAGTCCACTTGCACACACGGTTCTGGATGGTAGCGGTTCATAACTGAGCTCTTGATCTGGTAAATGAATTCATTGCACACACATTTGGTCCTAAGAGGGTTAGACAATTTTAGTGTGTTTGTTCATGGTATTAGAATGTTTGAGTCTCTACAAAGCAGGTCATGCATATTATAGCATCCTTTCAATACATCCAATCCTACATAAATCATCCATAACATATCATATGCATCCATGTGAAACTGACGATGGAAGGTTGAATGGTTTCAAACGATAAGGAATGAATCACTTTGCACACACTGAGCTGATGTTGAATGATTCTGATGGTTCATGTCTTTTGGTCTACTTTCATTCTCTGGATATTTGTTGATGCTTGTAATTTTAATTTTTGAGGTTTTGTGTGTTTTCAGGTTGGGTTCTCACCCGAAATGCTCAAGAGCATTTTCCAGTAGAGTCGCCATTTGTTGTGGTTGCTCCACAACTAGCCCCAAAAATTGGGGACCCACCTTTAAATTTTGATTTGTTTGGGAATTGACCTCAATTTGGGTGATGGGTTCCTCGAATCTATGCTCAAGAGCTTGCATTCCGAAGTTCGCTTTTGATCATGTCTTCTTGTATTTGTTATTTTCGGTAAATCATGTGTGGCATGGTCCAGTTTTGATTTTGGGTTCGATGGGAGTCTTTGTTCGAGTGTTTAATGTCTCCTTTTGGTTTTTGGAGATCGTCTAGTTTTTTTTGCGTTTTCCCTATTTGTTAGGATTTTGGTTAAATAATTTTGTTTGTATAGATTTTAAAGTTAGTTTGAAGATTTTGCTCCTAATTCAAATTAATCAAAACTTTTAAACTAATTAAGCTACATATATAGAATAAATAATATTAGTATTAATATTATATTTTATATAATAATAATAATTAATAAAAAAATAAAAAATAAAAAATAAAAATAAAAATAAAAATAATAATGTGAAGCTCCAAAGTATTATATATTATATATTATATACCATATAATATATATTATATAATATATAATATATATTATATATTAAGTATTATGTAATGTATATTATATATTACATAATATGTGTTATAACTATGTGATTATTGGAAGCCTAAAAGGCTAACTTGGTTTTGTATGCATCGCAGGTTTACGAAGATCATACGACGAAGACCCGGCAGAAGTGAAGAGTGGACATGGACCACGCTAGAGGTACGTTGAGGAGTCATCGTAACCCATGGTGAACGATGAAGTCAAAGGCGCATGGCAGGCACCGAATACAGTATATTCACGGTTATAGTTTGAGAGAGCAGTGGGAATATACCGGTAGTGTGTTCTCGATGCTGGGCGAAGATGTGAAGTTTTCACATGCGATAAATACGGTTACACACCCGAAGACGTATAGAGGATCCCACAATAGTTTCAAAAAATAATAATGGCAAAATGTGTAATCGTGGCCTGGTTCTAAGGCGAGCATGAAGGGTTTCAAGCATCGGTAGGCAAAGACATCTTATCGATGGTCGTGGATGCCTCGAAACAGTAGTGGGAGGACAATGTGGAAGCATCAACTTGAGACGCGGCATGTGGTTTGGTAACAGACGATGTTTCAGATGATTTATCGTGGCAATCATGGTATCACCATAGCTTAGAAGCAAATCGGACGATGGGAAACTTCAATTAGTTGGGGTAGACCATGGCGGGTGATTATCAACATGGACTATGGGCAAATCGATGGCTGCAGGATTCTCTATCGCCTAGTTGGCAAGATTCGTGGCCTCACCCTACTGACAATTGAAGCTACAGTCACAGTTACGTAGAACAATGACATTACCCAGTGACAAATACTCAAATATTTCAATAAGGCAAAAGATTTGTCGGATGAATGATGCATTCGAACCAACACATGGAAGTATGGAACGTAGAGCTGGCTGTGCATGACAGGGAAGTATCCGTCGCCGAGCTGGAAGGTGTTTGAGCAGCGCTTAATGAAGGGTTTTAGAGGTCTTCATGGCCAAAGGTCTGTCGACGCACCATCACGAGGCAGCATTAAAGAACAGCTATAAAATATAAAAATAAAAATAAAAATGGGGGCACTGTGTAGATTTTAATCGACGTCGGTAGCAAGTGGCACAGATCAGTACGGCATCCACAACAAAGGAGTCAGGTCGATGAAATTGTTTTCATCGTGGTTTGAACCGACTCGAAAGCTGATTTGTAGACTTGAGCAACAGTTTTGAAGCAATGAACATTGATCGAAGAGCAGAGAATCAAATAGTCATAGACTGGTACAATGCAGGGTTTCTTACGTGTAACACCAGAGTAAAATAGATAGCGCAAGTGTCATAGTCAAATGTAATAAAATCTAACTCAATGGAGTGAGACGATGTGGATCTGACAGAAGGTGTGGACAGGTTTTAGGTCCACGCAGGTGTTGTACCGAATGATTTCACAGTGCTAGTTTGGTATCTTATGTAACTCCCATGTGCTATCATGGGGTTCTAAAGCCCATCCATTCCAAATGAGAAAAGGGTGAATGAATAACATGGCAGTCACATTCTCAGAGCTAAACGCAGAGTATGCAGTTATAACGGTAGTGGACTGAACGGTTGAACAACGTGGGCATTGCTTGTTAAGGATGGATGAACTACGATAAATTCCAATAGAGGCAGTAAACATATTTCCAGCGTAGTTATCATAGACACGGGCGGTTACGTGGAGACGTGGGATTTTTTGAGATCCCAATGCAGACTACTCGGTGTCAAAGAGAAAGACGTCAAAGAGAAAAAACATGGCGAATATTTGATGACGAAGACTAATTTGGCGATGACGTAGTCGGCATGGCAGCGCGACGAAACCAGGATGGGGCCCACGCTAACAACAGATAGCATGGAGATTTACATGGTGAAGCAAGGACACCACAACTGATGAAACTGTTGGAAATGTTAATTCTAACTTCGCACCCGTAAGCGCTTCGGCGCGAAATTGATTGGCAAAAGACTTTTGGATGGGGCTTTACATCATTTTTATTCATTGGAGAATCAAAATGCCAGTTATGCTCAATATTTGTCTAGACGGTGCCGCCTTTCATTTGAATATTCCCTTTTCTGCTAAATTACTCGAAGCTTATGCAATTTTCGATCCAATTGTTGATGTAATGCCAGTTATCCCTGTGTTCTTTTTTCTCTTGGCCTTTGCTTGGCAAGCTGCTGTAAGCTTTCGATAATTAAAAAAAATTGTCTTGATTCCCTTTTTGTAAAAAAAAAAAATTCACTTGATCCAGAACCAATTATGTAATGGTGCAAGAGTTTTATTCTATTTTTATTCTATATATATCTATATATATCTATATAGATATATATAGAATAGTCCCTGTAATTAACCCAATTTTGTTTTGTATGACTCTTTTCCCTTGTTCTGCTTATTTTGTGGGGTCGGTCCATGGATGGCTTTTCCTTTTGCCACATTTTGCTCGAAGGGTTGAAGGGAGATAGTGCATCAAGCTATTTGCAAGGGCCAACTTGATCCTCTTCCCTAAGGATCCCACCAAATGAGGTAACCCTAGGAGAGCCGCCGACTCCAACTACTGCCCATGTACGATCCATACTTAGATCTAACCAACTACCTACTCTACCTTCTCTACATTATTGAGAGAGAGCCTCTCTTCATTTATTTATGTAGAGTTTTTTGGTGGCATGTTCCGGTCCTCTTCCCCATTACTGAAGAAAAGTGAGCCACCTGTTTAGGTAAAAGATACTATCATTACCGCCTAGACAAGCAGACATCCAACCCATAATCGCAACGACCCAATTGCAAGAGCGGAGCTCTACCAACTGAGCTATATCCCCATACCCAGGCCAAATAAAACATGTATGAACAAATCAAATGCTCTATGATTTTCCCTAACACGAAGTTGGGTGGGCTATCCTAGACTTGAACCAGAGACCTCACCCGTGAATTAAATCATCGCACCTATGATACTATTGGAAGAGAATCAATTCTCTTTTCATTTAGGAGCGAATCAGCCTTCCCGAACGCAGCAATCAATGATTGTACGAGGATAAAGATAGAGTCCAATTCTACATGTCAATGCCAACAACAATGCAAATTGCAGTAGGAAGAAAATCCGTCGGTTTTTTAGACCGTGAGGGTTCAAGTCCCTCTATTCCCAGGTTCATATCCAGAAAACTGATTTCTCATTCTTTTTTTTTTGCGCTTTACCAATTCTGTCAGCAATTTAAAATTCTAACTTTATTTGAAATGTCTACTCTTGTTATTATGACTTCCCTACTTTGGAAAAAAAAAAATAGAAATAGTTGTGAAGAAATAGAAACATGAATCTAATATTGATATGTCACGAATGTAGTAACTATCTTCGTAGCTTTAGAATGCTTGAGTTTATGTTCTTATCTATTATCTGGATATACCAAGAAAGATGTACGGTCTAATGAAGCTACTATGAAATATTTACTTATGGGCGGAGCAAGTTCTTCTATTCTGGTTTATGGTCTTTCTTGGCTATATGGTCTATCCGGAGGGGAGATTGAGCTTCAAGAAATAGTCAATGGTCTTATAAATACACAAATGTATAACTCACCAGGAATTTGGATTGCGCTTATATCCATAACTGTAGGAATTGGATTCAAACTTTCTTTAGTCCCTTTTCATCAATGGACCCCCGATGTATATGAAGGAGTGCGATTCGTTTGACAAATTATTCCCTCTATAATAACTCTTTTCTAAAGATGTCTCTATTTCTAAAAACTCTATGGACATGCAGAACAAAAAAGGACTGTTACCCCCAGTCGGACTAAGGCATCACTTTTACCAAAAGTTTTTTTTTGCAATATTTTTTTTATTGAATTAAGGTAAAGCAAAGTCAGAAACAACTAATCTCTTTGTTTCTTTTCTTCTTCTTTTTTTCCTTATCTGGTAAATATTCTCACTGTCCAGCTCCGAATCTGCCTTTGACCATCAAATCAAATGTGAGTAACTTGTCTTTCTATTCGTAACAAGGGTTCCTCTACCTCGTTTGTTTCTGCTTCAGACAATCCAGTCTTCTCCATATTATCATATCTCTAGAGCCAATGATTCTATATGAGTAACTATTGAACTCTATGAATTGAGAGAACAATAGCATGACAAAGATTAAATTCGATCTGATTCGAATTCTAGATCTAGTTGATATGGTCAATCTCAGGGCTATTCAATGCCAGACATAATGAGTATAATATGGGGACCTCAAAATCAATTCTTTTCGCTCTATGAACTTTGAGGTGTATGAAGTCTCATATTATTTAACTTTTGAAGCGATGGAGACTCTATTTGAATTTGAGTCGATCTATGTCTGAGCAAGGCAGACCTACGTCAAGGGAACCTTTTGAATCACTTTGGGATTGCTTCTGAAAAAAAAAGGCACTTGGAGCACACGGAGCCATCTTATTATCTTCCTAGAAAGAGGAGAATGGCAGACTAACTGTTAGACCTAAGGTCTATATCAGGCATTTGCTCTAATTTCATAATTGGATCCTATAAAATGAGAGATATAGGAAAGGGCACACTTGTAAAAAAGTTTTGCATGGGTTTATTTTTGGTTATATTACGAGTTAAAATGATAGATGTAAGAAAGGGTTGGTTATAGCCAGTTTTAACTATTGGATGTATATATCTATGTATACAATATATATATATATATTATATATATATATATATATATATATATATATATATATATATATATATATATATATATATATATATATAGAATATACCATTTATCAACTATTGGTAATAGAGCTTAGTTAGATATTTTTTTCTATATCAGGCATTTTCTTAAAAAAAATAACACGATATGCATTTTTTAATTCAAAAAAATAGGCTTTAAATATGAAACTGAAACAACATTTTTGGATACTGAAAAGCAAGAATTTTAGATTTAATTTTCGACATCAATTTCGATTAGAAATGATGCAAGTCTTCAATCCATGGAACAAATCCTATTTGACTGAATCCTATTTGTTCAGATTGTTAACTCGAATCTTTTCCTGTCGAGAGCGCCCTGTTAAGCTGTTTAACTTTCGAATCCTCGTTACGTTACTTTTACGCGATCTACGTAGCATTGGTTTCAATCAAACAATAAAGATTGTGGTATTACTTACATTACCAGTTTTTATGTATCGCGCAAATCATTTTTGGAATGAAAAAAGATATATGATGTTTATTGCGCCAAATTTCACTAGAAATTTGTTGATGGTTCCACATCTTTCTGTGTATTTGTCAAAATATGACATAAATTTAAATACAAATATAAATAATAATAAGAATGAGATAATCTCAGAAAATCAAGGACCAATTACTTGGGAAACTTCAAAGTCAGAGGATTCTCCAATTTATTGGAATTTTTTTGAGATATTATCAAAGGCGTCAATATATGAACCGTGTATGAGTACCGGCGTTACTAAGAAGCCTATTAAAAGTTTCAAATTATTGAAAAGGCAACAAGATGATCATCCTTTTCAATATTTCATGGAATCCGAAAGGAATAAGAAAGTTGACTTTTGGAAAGTCAAAACGTACTTTCACAATCCTTCCTCAATTTATATGAGTTCATCAGATCCCGGATGGAACATTATTAGAAAGAATCAGAGAGATATAAATTATTTAAACTGCATCCAATTTATGAATCGGAGTTCACTTTGGGATCTATCTTCTTCAGTCTGTGATCAAAACAAGGAACAATGGAAAAAAATTGTGTTAGAAATAACAGATCAATTCGCTCTATCAATGGCTAAGTCTAGTCAGTCTAAGGAATGACCGTAGACAGAGACTGTCACTTGGTCTGGAGCGGACGTAGCCAAGTGGATCAAGGCAGTGGATTTTGAATCCACCACGCGCGGGTTCAATCCCCGTCGTTCGCCCATAAGAAATGGACTGGATCCAATTCTTTGTCTTTTTTATATGATGGGATTTCTATGGATTTCTATAGAGTAAAATGAGGAGTGGTTGACGCAAACTATAAATATATATATAAATATATATATATATATATATTTATTTACCCAAAAGAGAGGAAGATTTTTTTTCTACTGTTTAGTAGAAAACAGAGATATAGATGTATCTCTAGAAATAAAAAAGAAATAGAATGGAAAAGACCGAAGTCCCTTCAAATTTATTGAAGGATCGGTATCATACCAAAACTATTTCACTGGTGGGCTTATCATTGAGATAACCCTGACCGAATACATACACCACATCTATAACTAACGAAAAGCATTTGGTTATGGGCAGTGACCGAATTGAATCCCAGTAATAAACATACCTTTCTTCCCCTCTTACCATTTACCACGCAGTGAATTGGTTACCCCATTTAGTTACCTGAACAAAGAGAACTAAGTCTTAATTAGCGGGGACTCCGCCCGACTTAAAAACAAACTAAGTCATTTGCTGCACTCTAGGAATGAAGTAAGGGTCGTTTTTTTCCTCCGCTTTCCCGCCATTACTTGGGAGGGAATGGGGTTATTCCTTAGATAAAGTAAGTTATAAAAATAAGGTGAAACGGTGGAACATGATTCAAATCATATGAATAAATTAGGCCGCCTTCCCTTCCCCGCGTCTCCTTCCCCCGGTGGTTCGAAGAAAATCTCCTAATAGTGGGGGGCCAAATCGCGTTCGGAAAGCACTTCGGCGCAAAGCAGTTTTGAAACGGTCTCGGGCAATGTTTCGGTCCGAAGCAAATTTGACTCGGTCGTTGAAAACACTTCTCCGCGAAGTAAGAACAAGTTGCCCTCCGAAGCGAAAATCAGCCGAAGCAAATATTAAGCGCGGGAATCGACGCATTAATTATCCATGCGTGCGAGTAGCTGGGGTTGTCCGGAAATTGGTCGAAAAGCCACTTCAGTATTTAATTCTGTCAGCGGGTTGGTGAGTTTATCCCGTCCTTTGTCCTCAGTCCCCGCCTATAAATACCAGGGCCATTTTGTCATTTAGCAGCATGAGGAGTAAGAGTACAGAGGGCAGAAGAGAGAGGAGCAGAGCAGTAGAAAGGTAGAGCAGCCGGAGAGTGGAGCAGCAGTCTCCCGTCCAAGTCTTGTGTTTATCTTGCAAAATATTTACTTGCAGAATATTGTATTCGCTTCAGTAGGAAGCTTTTGTAATCCGGCATTATTCTAATATATAGAAAATATTCTTTCTGCTATTTGAGTCATTGTGTAAGGATTTTATCTGCAGATATTCCAGAGCTAGGGTTTGCCCGAAGTGAGAAAGCACCCGTTCGATCCAGAAAAGGAGCCGGGTTTGATCGTTTGTGCCGAAGCACATTGCGGCATTTGAGTTCGTCGAAGTTGCCGCGGGCTGTCGAACCTCGCAGCCTTCCCAAAGTATTTTCACTTCGGGTGTTCTTTCCCGAAGTAGTTTTAATTCGGGAGTCTCCTCCCCCGAAACTCTCCCTCGCTGGAAACCTCCCCGAAGTTGCTCGCCGAAGGTCAAACTGGCAAAGTATTTTTAGCTCGGCACTTTACTCCCCGAAGTGCATACTTCGGAAGCCCTTTCTCTCCGAAGTTCCACCGAAGTTAAATATTCCCGAAGTAAATTTTTAGTGGCGATTTTACTTCGCGTGAAAACTTTCGAAGTTCCTCCCTCGTTGAAAATATGCCCGAGGCTCTTCCCGAAGTTCATATTTGCCGAAGGATTTTTTCTGAGACCCTCTCTCGCTCGCCGAAGTAAAATTGCCAAAGCAATTTTTGGACGCGATTTTAATTCACGATTGGGAATTATTTCACTTTTAATTCCTTCAAATTGGTATCAGAGCCTGTGTTGTTGTGACATGGAGATAGAAGTATGGATTCCGAAAAGAGTTCCTTGCAGTTGCAGATCCGGTGATTTAATGGCAAAAACTACGATTACTGGAGCATCCAGATGAAGATCCTCTTCGGGTCTCAAGATTTGTGGGACTTGGTCAAGAATGGGTACCTAGAACTAGCAGATGCAGTAGCGCTGGCCGCCCTCTCCCAAGCTGACAAAGATCTTCTGAAGGAGAATTAGAAGAAATATCAGAAAGCCCTGTTTTATATCATGCAAGCGGTTGAGGAAACCATCTTCCAACGGATTGCATCAGCCACCAAGGCCAAGCAGGCCTGGGAAATTTTGGCCAGTTCGTACCAGGGCACCAACAAAGTGAAGTTGGTAAAATTGCTGATGCTCAGAAGGCAGTTCGAGAACCTACAGATGAGCGAGTCAGAGACCATGAGCGACTTTTTCACCCGAACGATAGATGTCATCAACTAGATGCGGTTGAATGGTGAAATTGTGTAGAATCAAAGGATCGTGGAGAAACTTCTGCAAATTCTGCCAGAGAAGTTCAACTCTGTGGTAATTGCAATTAAGGAGTCAAGGGATTTGACGATCCTCTCGATGGACGAACTCATGGGTTCCCTGCAGACACATGAGCAGAGGCTGAGCCGCTCAACTCAGTCCTCTTTGGAGCAATATTTCAAAGCAAAAGTCTTAGTCCGAGACAGCGGCAGACAAGACTCCCACCACAGCGCTTCTAGTTCTCAAGGAGGAAGAGGTAGAAGCAGACATGGGAGAAGTAACAAGCAAGGAGGGAGGTCAAACCCTCATGACAGTGAGCCTAGTTGCAACTTTCATCAACATGGAGAAAGAGGCACTGGCAGAAATCAATAAGGAACCTCTTAGCAGAAGGACATGTCAAAGGTCCAATGCTACTACTACAATAAGTTCGGCCATTATGCCTCACAGTGCAGAAAGAAAATGGCGAACGAGAATCAGCAGCAAGCCCATTATATGGAGGAAACCAGAAATGCGGCAGGAGGAAATATGATGTTGACTTGTAGTATTGAGGAGGCGAGCAAGAAGAACATTTGGTATCTTGACAGTGGGTGCAACAACCACATGACTAGGAATAGGGAGATGTTCTCACAGTTGGATGAAATAGTCCATTATGAAGTCAAGATGGGGAACAACAACAAGGTTCCCATGATGGGGAGGGGCAAAATATCCATCCGCACCAGGCACGATGAAAGAAAAACAATTTGTGATGTTTATTATGTGCCTGGGTTGAAGCACAATCTATTGAGCGTTGGACAGCTTGTGCAGAAGGGACACACTGTACTGTTTAAATATGGTGTCTGTTCCATCAGAGACAAAGTGCATGGACAAATCGCAACCGTGTCCATGACGAAAAACAAGATGTTTTCGTTGTAGATTCAGAATGAATTAGTGATGTCTCTAAGTGCAGTTGTGAAAGATGCTACCTGGCTGTGGCATCTCAGATTCGGTCACCTGAGCTTCAGTGGCCTGAATCTGCTGCACAAGAAGCAAATGGTGAAGGGCTTACATCTCATTGAGCAACCGAACCAAGTTTGTGAAGGTTGCCTTGTCGACAAGTAGCACAGGGACGCATTCCCTGTAGGACAGTCTTGGAGAGCATCACGGCCATTGGAGCTGGTGCACTCAGACATTTGTGGTTCCATGCAGACCACCTCATATGCCAACAACAAATTGTTCCTGACTTTCATTGATGACTTCAGTCGGAAGACCTGGATTTATCCCATCAAGTTGAAGTCAGAGGCATTTGCGAAGTTTAAGGAGTTCAAGGCTTTGGTTGAGAAACAGAGCGGATATTATGTGAAGACTCTTAGAATTGATGGAGGTGCAGAATACATCTCCAACGAATTCTACAACTTCTACAAATAGCATGGAATTCGGAGGCAGTTCACTGCCAGATACACATCGCAACAGAATGGTGTAGCTGAGAGGAAGAACAGAACAATCATGGAGATGGCACGGAGAATGCTGAAGGCAAAAAGTTTGCCACATGAGTTCTGGGCAAAAGCTATGTCATGTGCAGTTTATCTGTTGAACTGATGTCCCACCAAGAGTGTGAGAGACAAAATTTTGGAGGAAGCCTGGAGCAATCTGAAGCCAAGTGTGGCTCATTTGTGAGTTTTCGAGTGCATAGCATATGCACATTTCCAGATGAGAAAAGGTAGAAGCTGGATGACAAAGTTGAAAGATGCATCTTCATAGGATACAGCGAACTAGCAAAGGCGTACAGGCTATACAATCTTGTGACAAAGAAACTAGTCATCAGCCGAGATGTGAAGTTCTTGGAAGATGAAGCCTGGAACTGGAAATCAGAGACTAGTCAGCCTGAACCAGCAGTTGCTAAACCTATAAACTTGGAGGAAGACAGTGTGCAGCCACCTGTGCCTTCAAGCAGCATCAGTGGTGCCAGTAGTAGCACAGCCTCATCATCCCGGTCACATTCACTTGCAAGCAAAATTCAAAATTTGAGAACACCTACGAAGACTCGGAGCTTGCAAGATATTTATGAGGTAACCCGTAATCAGATGGATGAAGAATATTTTGACTTTGCCTTATTTATTGAATGTGATCCAGTGGAGTTTGATGAAGCAAGTCAGAATCACAAATGGGTGAATGCAATGGATGAGGAAATAGCAGCCATTGAAAGGAATGAGACATGGCAGCTGACAGAACTTCCAGTAGGAAAGAAGACCATTGGGGTCAAGTGGGTGTATAAGACGAAGTTCAATGCCCAAGGAGAAGTTGATAGGCATAAGGCTCGATTAGTGGCAAAAGGCTACAAGTAGAAGTCAGGAGTTGACTATCATGAGGTGTACGCACCTGTAGCCCAACTTGACATAGTCATAATGATTCTAGGACTAGCAGCTCAGAAAGGTTGGAGTGTGTACCAGATGGATGTCAAGTTTGCCTTCCTGAATGGAGTGTTGGAAGAAGAGGTCTACATAGACCAGCCACCCGGATATGAAGTACAAGGACAAGAAGACAAGGTCCTGAAGCTAAAGAAGGCCCTGTATGGGTTGAAGCAAGCACCCCGGGCATGGTACAGCCGTATTGACGGCTATTTTCAAGAAAATGGGTTTCAAAAATGCCCATATGAACACTCCCTGTACCTAAAAATAAATGAAGCAGGGGAGTTGATAATCATTTGCTTGTATGTAGACAATCTGATATATACTGGCAATAGCAGCAGCCTATTTGCACAGTTCAAAACAGCCATGAAGTTCGAGTTTGAAATGACAGACATGGGGTTGATGAAATTTTTTCTTGGCATTAAAGTTGACCAATTAGCAGATGGCATCTTCATTTCTCAGGGCAAGTATGTAAAGGATGTCCTAAAGAATTTTAAGATGGAGAACAGCAAGCCTGCCATCACTCCAGCAGCCACTGGCTTCAAGCTGAGCAAGACTGACAATAGCAGAAGTGTTGACCCAACTCTCTATAAAATTTTAGTTGGAAGCCTGATGTATTTGACTGCAACCAGGCCAGATTTGATGTACGCCATGAGTTTAATCAGTCGGTTCATGGAGTCGCCCAAAGACACTCACTGGCAAGCAGGCAAGAGAATCTTGCGATATGTCAATGGCACAAGGAACCATGGACTCCACTATGCCAGAAAGGACCAGCTGGAGTTAATTGGCTACACCGACAACGATTGGGCTGGGAACGTAGATGACAGGAAGAGCACTTCGGGATATGCCTTCCATTTTGGATCTAAAGTCATCTCTTGGTCCTCGAAGAAGCAGCCAATTATGGATTTATCTACAGTAGAGGCAGAGTATGTTGCTGCCACCTCAGTAGCTTGCTAGGCAGTCTGGCTGAGAAGAGTTCTGAGTGAACTACATCATTCGCCTGAAGCAGCAACAATAATATTTTACGACAATAACTTTGCCATCGTGCTCTCGAAGGACCCAATCTTCCATGGCCGAACGAAGCACATTGATATCCGATACCATTTCATCAGAGAGCTAGTGAAATTCGATGAAGTACAGTTGCAGTTCTGCAGATCAAAGGAGCAACCGGCCGACATCTTTACAAAACCCCTGAAGGAGGAAGACTTCGCCAGATTGCGAGAAATGTTGGGTGTTAGAGAATCTATGAAGTTAGATTTAAAGGAGGGTGTTGGAAATGTTAATTCTAACTTCACACCCATAAGTGTTTTGGTGCGAAGCTTTGCCAAATCGCGTTCGAAAAGCACTTCGACGCGAAGCAGTTTTGAAACGCTCTCAGGAAATGTTTCGGCACGAAGCAAATTTGACTCGGTCGTTGAAAACACTTCGCCGTGAAGTAAGAACAAGTTGCCCTCCGAAGCGAAAATCAGCCGAAGCAAATATTAAGCACGGGAATCGATGCATTATCCATGCATGCAAGTAGCTGGGGTTGTCCGACAGTTGGTCAAAAAGCCACTTCGGTATTTAATTTTGTCAGCGGGTTGGTGAGTTTTATCCTGCCCTTTGTCCTCAGTCCCCGCCTATAAATATCGGGGCCATTTTTTCATTTAGCAACATGAGGAGTAAGAGTACAGATGGGAGAAGAGAGAGGAGCAGAGCAGCAAAAAGGCAAAGCAGCCGGAGAGTGGAGCAGCAGTCTCCCGTCCAAGTCTTGTGTTTATCCTGCAAAATCTTTACTTGCAGAAGATTGTATTCGCTTTAGTAGGAAGCTTTTGTAATCCGGCATTATTCTAATATATAGAAAATATTCTTTCTGCTATTTGAGTCGTTGTGTAAGGATTTTATCTGCAGATATTCCAGAGCTAGGGTTTGCCCAAAGTGAGAAAGCACCCATTTGATCCAGAAAAGGAGCCGGGTTTAATCATTTGTGCTGAAGCACATTGCGGCATTTGAGTTCGCTGAAGTTGTCGTGGGCTGCCGAACCTTGCAGCCTTCCCGAAATATTTTCACTTCGGGTGTTCTTTCTCGAAGTAGTTTTAATCCGAGAGTCTCCTCCCCTAAAACTCTCCCTAGCTAGAAACCTCCCCGAAGTTGCTCGTCGAAGGTCAAACTGGCGAAGTATTTTTAGCTCGGCACTTTACTCCCCGAAGTGCA
The DNA here is from genome assembly GCA_028583015.1 of Wollemia nobilis. NCBI lineage: Eukaryota > Viridiplantae > Streptophyta > Pinopsida > Araucariales > Araucariaceae > Wollemia > Wollemia nobilis. Next base: position 5,123,478 of record JAQPPZ010000049.1, read on the forward strand.
TACTTCGGAAGCCTTTCTCTCCGAAGTTCCACCGAAGTTAAATATCTAGGGAGGCATCAAAATATGGTATATTTTTTATGCGTTTCACATTAGCAGGCAGTTTTGGACGACAGGTCAAAATCGGGTGCGTAGAATTTTACGACGTCGAGACAAAAGGTGAAGGTAGATAATACAGTGGCAGAAAGGATAAGACCCATATGCTAATTTTGGGTTTTTAATTAAACATGCCCATTAAGCAATATTTCCCTTATGCCATTTATTAAAGGAAGTAGCAGTTGATTGAGGCCAGTGCGGACTTCGAGCCATGTACGCACAGATGACAAACCAATGGGCATCAGAATAAAGCCAAAATCGAGACATTGGCCAGACGGGAAGATGGAATCCACAGGAAATGTTGAAAGAGATGATTCTGGAAGACATCTAGCATCGATTATTAATGCTGCAAAAGAGGAATATCTACGACGCATATAGCGAGGGCAATCGGGTTTCTTATGTTCATCAACATTTATAATGTTTTACTATTCTGATGATTTTACTATTCTGATGGTTGCAGGTAAACGATGAGCACCTACTGCAATGTGGGAGCGATGGTGAAGGCATGTCATAACGATATGAGAACCGATACGACAGAGGGAAAGCCATGTTAGTGGTGGCTTAGTTGTTTGAATAATCTACAGGTGATTACCAAAAGGTAAAATATGGGGCAATCGGTAGAGTGACACGTCGATTTGATGATTATGCAGAGATGGGATTTCTCCATGGAGGACATATAGCAGCTCTGGTTTGAATGAACAAGAAGGTAACGTCGTGCATAGGTGGGGACATCTTTAGAAGTTGGTAGCATCGAAGCACGAGTAGCAATTTTACACAGTGGGGTGATACGGTAAAAATATCCCGTTGTTGAGCATATGAACGTCGGGGTTATGGCATGATTCACCGAATACATACATTGGACATGACGAGTGTTTCGTATGAAATGTTACCAAAAGGTAAAATATGGGGCAAACACATCTGTTATGCCCACACATCACCCATACCAAAGGAGTTTCTTTCACCGTATGGAGTGCTCACCCTTTCACAAAGATTATATATATATATATATATATATATTATAAAAGTTAAATATTAAGTGAAAGGGGTGGCCCTAAGTAGTGAAACAAATAAAAAACCACCACACCTACAAGCCTTCTATGATTATAAGAAAGATATGGCACATGGCCTTATTAAAGTAAAAGCCATAGGTGGCTTTATTAGATAAAAGTGGAATCATTGAAATAATAAATAACATGGCATTATTGAACTTTGAAAAGCAAAAAAGGAACTCGTAGAAAAATTAAACAATAGCACAGTAAATCAAAATGATCAAATGTTTGCATGCGAAGAAATGAAGGGATTTGGATAGCGAAAAGACATTTTTGAAGTGTTAAATACCTCATCAAATGGAGAAAAACGGGTTGGAAACTTTTGAGAGAACAGCCTTGGCACTGGGTTTTTTTGGATGTTTTCTTTTCCTTTGAATTGGTTTTTTTGAGAAAACCAGAATTCTGCCATTGTAAAATGAACACTTTTTAATGCAGAAATTTTCAAAAATTTGCATTTCATGGGTAAGAAAGGAGGAGATTTTTCTGCATGCTATGTTTAACTGTTTATCTTTCATTTTCATATTTCGGGCTTGTAGATGAAGTTTATGCATGTTTGATTGGTTGCTTCATGCGAATGTTTGAAGTCTGAAATTTTATTTCGTACCCTAGGAGCTAGCACTTAGTTTATTTCAATTGTGCAAGTTTGTGGGCCGAATAGGCTAGGTTGCATGCATGGAATATCTCACATCTTCGGTTTTTCCGGAATGGGATGGCATCATACTGATTGCAACATATTTTGTATTTTCAGCTTTTGTTTTTAGTTTTTTCGATTCTGTTTTTTATTTTCTAACTTTTATTTTCTTAAATTTTTTTATTTTCGAGCATTAAAATAAAAAGTAAAAAAAATTCAAAATCCAAAAATAATTACATGGTTGTGTAGAGTGTTATTCATACTTCCATTACACACTTAGACGTTTTTACTTCAGAGTCATTTCGTATTTTTAAAAATTCGTCAAAGTTGTTGTTTTAATGCAAATTTTAAAAAATTCAAAATTTCAAAATTTGCATTTTTGGGCCAAATTTCATTTTTTTTAGTTTCAGATTTCATTCATGAGCTTATGATGACATTTCCTTCATGAAAATCATGATTTCATTGAAGGGGTTATGTTTTATGGCATTTCACCAATTATCGTTTTTGGAGCATAAATGTACCTTATCTTCATTAAAATTCTAATTTCATTGAAGGGGGTAATTTTGCATGTTATATTGAAGGTTATTATTTCTAAACACCAAATAATTCATCTTATGAAAATTTGATTTCATTTAAGAGGGATAAGTGGAGGTGACATTTTAAAACCCTTATTTTAAGGCCATAAATTATTGCCTCTTTGTGAAAATCAATTTCACCAAAGAGGGAAAGTTTATTAATCATATTGAAAGCTATCTTTATCTTCATGATAAGAAGCTATATTCTAGGAGCCTATTATAATTTCGGATTTATGTTCATAAATAGATTTGATATTTATTTTCATGTTTTAAAGTAGGATTTAATGCAAGATAAAACTTGATTAAAATCCACTTAATAAGGAAGATAAAATCTACTTTAAAATCCTCAAGATAAAATGAATTAAGGCACTACATCGTGGTCATATGAGGGCCAACTCACATTTGATTTATTTTGGTTTCATGAACAATCATTAAAGTAACATGGTAAAATAAACCAACATTGCCCCTTGTTTACAATTACTTGCAATCACTAAGGTGTTCCAAGCATTAAATTGATATATCTTTATTTGAGATTACTAATACACATATGCAAATGCTAATATAGCGGAGACCTTGAAGAAGTTGTTTTTCTTAACTTCTTTGCAAGAGGGGATTTGGAATTCAAATACTAAGGGAGAGTGTACTTTCACAATTGGGTGAAAATACCACTCAACAAATCCCAACATGCACTCACAGTTCAGTATGCACATAAATTAAATAAACATATTTAATTTAAATGTATAAATAATTCAAACTTGCACATGAATAAACATGCATAATTAATTTAAAATACATATTTAATCCACATGCACTTTCAGTTCAACATACACACTCAATTAACATGCATATCCAATACGCACACATTGCAAAATTGCATGCGTATTCTTGGTGATAACTTTGAGGTGTGCACATCTGGTGATATTTCCAAGATAAGCTTATCCTCCTCTACAAGAATGCATCCTTCGAGATCCTATAAATGTAGAATAAAAGCACCATCTTACACCACTTAATTGGTTGAGCCACCACCTCATCTATTCCCTCTCAAAAGTTTATAAATGCACCCTCTCCTCCTTCATGGAGCATGAGGATCAAATACATAAATGCACGCTAGTAAAACTTTGAGTCGACCTTGCATTAACTACTTGAGTTATCATACACCACCCTCCCCATCATGTGCCAGAAATCGATCACAGCATTCCATAGGCTTGGATCCAACTTTTGATATTAATAGGACACCACAGTCCACGGTCATCCGATCCTAGATGATATCATGTCACGGTCATCCATCCCGCACGTAAATTTCTAGAAGTAGCACAACATAGCACAACACAGCATCATAGTATAAATAGCAATAAATGAAGGTAAAATTAGTCTCATTTTCTTTCCTCACATATTTTAGCATTCATTTATTACATTCAATTTAATATATTTTGAATTTTAGCCTCACGTGTACGTGATATTCTGTCTTAGTTGAAGATAAAGCAACCACCTGTTACTTTTTACAGTGCCATGAGACAGGACTAGATCCAAGATGAAATACATACCCTAATGTTGATTTTCTATCATCTATGAATCCAACGTAATCAGAGTCAATGTAAATCTATAAGAAGAATGAGTTATTCTTCTTATACTCTAGACCATAATCTGCACTACCCTGAATGTAGTGAAGAATCCTCTTAGCTACTTTCCAATGAGAGACCTTTGGTTCTTGCATGAACTGTGAAAGATAATTTACAGCATAAGTAAATCTGATCTAGTATTAGTCAGATAGATGAGGCTTCCAATCATCTGTCTATATAGTGTTCCATCTACCTATGGTGAGTCATCATATCATGATAACCGAAGCCCTTATTCCATCGGTGTTCCTTTGGGCTTACAATCAGTCATACGATATTTTTCTACTAAAGTCTTGGCATAATTTTTTTGAGACACCCTAAGATGATTCTTATTTTGTTCTATCTCAAGGCCAAGATAGTAGTGGAGAAGTCCTATATTTGTCATATCAAATGAATCTTTCAAGTCATATTTCATGGCGTTAACCAATTTCTCTGAATTTCCAATGATGATCAGATTGTGTACATATAACACAAGAATCACTCTTTCAAAACCTGTGTTCTTGATATAGATATTTGTGTCAGATGGACTTCTCTTAAATCCATGTTGTAGTAGATGACTATCCATTTTTATGTACCATGCTCTTGGGGCTTGTTTTAGCTCGTATAATGATTTTACCAACTTGCAAACTTGTTGTTCATGGCCTTCCTCAGAAAATCCAGGAGGTTGAGTCATGTACACGTTTTATTTTAAGTCACCATTTAGAAAGGCACTTTTTACATCCATCTGATGTAATTTCCATCCGAACTATGCTACCATAGCACAAAGAACTCAAATGGTGGTCATCCTTGTTGTAGGAGCAAAGGTTTCCTCATAGTCAATGCCTTCCTTTTAAGCATAGCCCTTCGCCATAAGATGGGTTTTATGCTTATATATGGTGCCATATGCCTTATATTTGACTTTATAAACCCATTTTTAGCCTATGGATCTCTTTCCTTTAGGCAAATCCACCAGCTTCCATGTTTTATTCTTCATGAGGGAGTTATGTTTTGCATCCATAGTTACCTTCCAATGAGGCAGTCTAAGTGCTTCATCAACTATAGAAGGCTTATTTTCATCAAATTATGACAAGTAAACCCTCTCCTCATCTATTTCCATATCATATTTCCTTGCTAACTCTCTATCAACAGCAAGTTCTTGAAAATTTGCATAAAGATCATCAACTGAAGTGGATGCTTTAGTCTTTTCTTGTTGAGTCAAGCTTCATGTCTTTGGATGATTGAGAGTAATATCAGGTGGGGAAGTGATTTTGGAATCTTTTATTGTGCTTGTATACCATTTGGGAGGCCTTTTTTGTTGTGGAGGAGGAAGTGGTTGTTGCTCCTCATCATCTAGGTATACTGATGTAGTGTTGGGTGTGAAAGCTTCATCAAACACTACATCTCTGTTGACATGTATTTTCTTGGTAAGTGGGTCTATCAATCGATAAACTTTTGAGAATTCATCATATTAAAGAAAAACACATGGTAGGTACTTCTCATCTAATTTCTTTCTTTTCTCCTTGGGTATATGCATAAAATCCTTACACCCAAATATTCGTAGATGAGATATGGAGGGTTTACTTCCACTCCATGCTTCCTGAGGAGTCATACCTTCAAGAGCCCTTGTGGGTGCCCTATTTAGGAGATATAATGTAGTTTGAACAACTTCATCCCAGTAAATTTGCTCAAGATTAGCTCCCTTAAGTATACATGGAACCATTTCCATAATGGACTGAGGAGAATAGGCTATTGTCAACTGTGTATTTATCCCATGTGTCTGTAAAAATGAGAAAAATTCCTTTGATGTGTATTCTCCTCTCGATCTGAATGGAAGGTCTTGATGAAGCATCCAAATTCTTTCTCAACAAGATTTTTGAACTATTGAAAATATGTAAATGCTTCATACTTCAACTATAAGAAGAAGACCCACATCTTTCATGAGTGATCATTGACAAACAATTGAAAATACCTTTTTCCTCCATAACTAGTAGACATGGGACCACACAAATCTATGTGAACCAACTCCAAAGGTACCTTAGCTCAAAAGGAGCTAGGTTTAAAGGGTACTCTATGTTGCTTTCCTGATAAGCAATCTGAGCATACTGGCAAAGTAGATGAAAGAGTAGCTAGTCCTTTCACCATTTGATATTTATTGAGTTATAGTAAATATCCTGAGCTTAGATGCCCAAATCTCTTATGCCATAGATAAGTGGTATCTTTTGTGGTTATTGCCATTGCAATATGTTTTGAGGTAATTGCATCTAAGACAAACAAACCATGTTTGTATGAACTTGTTGCTATATGTTTTCCTTTCTTAGTGATAAAGCAATGTTTCTTTTATTTGTCCACCTTGAAATTGATATTCATGTTATTTTCCAGGATTTGTGGAACTGACAAGAGATTATTTTTCAATCCTGGTACATAAAGAACTTTTTGAATTTTACATTCTCCATCTACAAGGGAGATAGAAACACTTCCTTCTCCCTGAACTCGATAGGTTTGATCATTAGCAATGATGACCGGTTTACCTTCTCGAGCCTCAAATGTCTCAAACTAGGACTTATCGCTAGTGATATGCTTACTAGAACCTAAATCTATGTACCACATAGTGTCCTTGTCAGGGGAATTTGTGTTTGTCATGAGCACCTTGTGTGATATTTCAGAGTTCGAACTAGAATCTTCAGCTGCAATGTGTCCCTGTTGTTGTTTATTCTTGTTCTTTGGTTTACCTTTGCCCTTCTTGTTTCCTTGTTCATTGGGCGGTTTGTTCTTAAACCAACATCTTTTGGTTTCATGAGTGTCCTTGTCACAAATCTTACAATACTACTTCTTCTTATTAATCTCTTTGCATTTACCCTTATCTTTATTATAAGAAGAACCTTTTTGTTGATTCCACTTTTTCTTACCACCTTGTCTGTTTGAGAAAAGAGCATTGTTGGATGCCTCATCTCTTTGGAGTTGATTAGCTTCTTCTGTTTGAAGCATATTTACCAACTCGACAAAATTCACTATCCTCCCAGAGACTTGTTGTGAAGTGATCAACATTCTATAGGATTCGGGAAGATCCCTCAAAATGATAGATGTCAAGACATGGTCTTCCACTTTTTCTCCTAAGGATTACAGTTTTATTTTTAATTATGCCACTCTGCAGAGGAATAGCTCTACCGTTTCTCCTAATTTCATATGAAGAGTATGAAGCTGTGTTTGTAGGTTAAGAATCCTTGATTGATTCTTTCCCTCAAATATGGTTTTTAAGGCATCCCATGCCTCCTTACCATTCTTAGCTTCACTAATATGAGGTTGGATATCATCAGTAATAGCTAGCAAGATCATTAAGGATAGTTTTTTATCCTTTTTATCAAATTATGTTTGATTTGCTCTAGGTGATTGAGGTCTAGTTTTACTTCCATCCACTATAGACCATAGATCCTCTACAGTTAATATGGCTTTCATCTTAGTCTTTAATGTAGAATAATTTGAACCTTTAAGTAGTTGGCTCTCAGTGAGATACTTGTGGATCATGCCATGGTAAAGGTTTCAAATTGATAGTAATAAGGTGGTTGTATCTTGCATTATACCCTCAAAATAGTATATGAAATATGTTTAATTTACTTCTATAAGATATTTAATGGCACCTACCTTAACACCCTTAGCAAGGTATGAGAAGTTTGAGAAAATTTAAGCCAAACAAGATAGAGCAAATTAAAGGGGTAGGTTAACAAGCTTCTAATTGTGCTCTCTAGGATATTTAATAGCACCTGCCTTAACACCCTTAAATAAGGATGAAAATTTTGAGGAAATTAAGCCAAAAAAAGAGAGGTAATCAAGGTGTTTTTGGATTTTGACATTTTGAAGGGGTAAAAAACAACTGACTTTTGTTCAACCTGTGCAAGTGTAGCACGTTTTGGAGTGAAATATGTGTTTTATGAAATGCTTCTACCAATGTTGTATCTAATTGTTTAATTGCACACAAAAAACATGAGTGTTAGTGCAATAATCAAAACATGAGAGCAACCTATATTATTATCACTCTAGGCGTCGGATTCAATCGAAAATGCACCTAGTATAGTCAATTTTTGAGAAAGGTGTCGAGTACAATCGATATTGCACCTTTCTTACTTTTGGAAAATCCCCCATTTTTCTTTACAATTTTTCAAATAATAGAATTAAAAAAATTATTTCTATCCCCCCTTAATGTTTACAAAATTGAGAAATTTTCGAGCACTCCTTTCAAGACAAGTCGACACACGACCCGTGTTTGAAAGGCTTCCAGACCAGTCAACACACGACTTTGGTTTTTGTCTTCAACAATTTAGCATGAGGAGCAAAAAAATAGGTTTTTATGGATCTCAATTTTACAACAAAAAATTTGCTAGTTTATGTTTTTATGTCTCCTTTCTTGAAGGAGAGAACAAAAGAAAAATTTGAAGTTTTGGGAAAAAAATGAGATGACCTTTTATGCTTCCTCAATCATGGTTTGCTAGGTGTTTTGGCAATAGAATTGTTTCAGATGCTATTTCTTATATCTCAAAAAAAAAAACTATAGCACTTTTTTGTTATTGCAAACAATTGTTGAAGAGCTGCTTTTGTTTTGCAAAAAAAAGAAAGTTTATTGGTTTTTCTCCATTCACAAATTTCTAAGTTTTGAGAAATGCTAAAAAAATATTTTTTAAAGTGCTATTTAGTTTATAATAAATCTACATTTGAAAAAAATATATAATTTAAATTTTAAATTTTAAATCCAAATGTTTTAAACTTATATTATAAAAAAAAAATGCTTCAAAAAATATTTTAATAAAGCAAATAAAAACTTTAGAAAAAGCAAATTATTGGAAATTTTTTGAAAAACCTTCGATATCTTATGCAAAAGCATGTTTTTGGACGATGCGTGAGCTTGAAATCACGACGTCGATGCTCCCAGATCCCACCGCTCAACCCAAAACCAAGTGGGCTAGCGGGCTGATCTGGCAGGATCAGCGGGGCCTGACTATTTAAAGTACCCCCCGCTCACCCACCAGGGAAACGACCACCTCATTGTCACTCGTTCGCTTCTCAGTAATGTTTGGTGGTGGCATATGGTGGTGACGTCTAACCTATGTGGATGACATCAGGAGGCAGCCACCACTACTCCTCTTTAGTGGTCGTGACTCTCTCTAGGAGCGTAAGGCTCCTTTATCTACAGTGAACATAGCTCCTTTATCTAGTACCTATTGACACCTTTGGAGGTGTCCCCCTTGTGGGAGACTATGCTCCATTTGATATATTTGTTTGCGCACGATTCTTGTGATGCCACGTGTTGTTATGGGAAACAAAATTTTGATTACCACGTCGTCAAGGGGATAGATCATCCACCAGTGTGCCATGTCAGTAGGAGTACATGACCGCCACATCAATAGAGGCACCATGTGCCATGTCAGTAGGTCAGTCGAGCACCTCGTAATCTATGTCATATAGGATTGACTAGAGTGTGCCTCGTGTGTCGTGTAGTTCTAGGTCCTCGAAGTGCATGTAGGTCCAGGTTAGGTGGAACGAGCGATGCTCGTATTGAGCCATCTAGCACGATGATACCAATGATATAAAATGGAGTTGCAAGAGAATAATGAACCAATATAATTGAATTAATCATTGGCCTGACATTAGAGAAGTCATAGCTTTAAATAGATTACAAAATAGGTAAAGCAACTAACCTTACACTAATCATGCTAACTAACCTCTAACAATAGGAGAGGTAGTTACGTGAGTCTAACAACTAACCTAGGATAGAGAAGTTGAGTTAAACCACTAACCTAAAATATCTAACCTAGGATATTTTAGGTATTAACCTAGGTTAACCATAAGATATTATGCGACAGTAAATATCTCTATGGTTATGCAGTAAAGTAAATGTAATAATCCTATGTAGTATAATGCAATATACTACCTATTTTACCCTAACACTTCAAAATTTCCAACATATATTACTAATGATTTGTAGTTTATTTGTGTACAGGTATACAAATTCGAAGGTAGAAGATACAAACATTGATCGAGAGCTAGTTGATCATGTAGATCCACCAAACACGACCACCAGATCTAGTGCAAATTTAGACAACCATTAGATCTAGATTCACCACATTCACCACATCTAGGCAGCATATTTAGTGGATATAACACAAATTTAGATCCATCACATCCAGTAGACACAGATCCATCAATCACAACAACCTCATATTCAGTTAAGCAACGATCATGAGAAACTTGCCCATTAATTGTTTTAAAAAATAAAGACACATGCACCATTGCATTTTGTAAAATGGATCCATCCCTTTCATACTCTTGTACAACCCCATAAGAGTTTGATTGTAATCAAAAAATGGTGAAGGCATATATAATATATATATTTCTTACTTTGTTTATTTTATGGTGCATCTTTTTATTGTCTACAAGATGGCGATCACGGTGGGACCTTTCCTTTAACTTTTGTTTGCATAATAGTTTAAGTTGTTTTCTATATATTATCCTTATTATAACATTTCTTTCTACACTAGCATTTTTTATATTTTTTGTGTTTCAGGTTTTACACACATTGTAAACAGTGCACACAGATGAAATTGCCTGACCCACGACATCCTCAGCTTGCAATCATCTAACCCTAGATGGTCTTAAACAAAATTTATCCAACATCGAATGACCATAGAGTATAGACGCAACCAACTGTTGATCTTCAACACAATGCAAAACTACAAATAGGTGGTTCCTTCTTTTCTTATTTTATTCATTTTTTTTAAAGGGGAGGTTTCATTTTTTTTAGCTTTTACAATTTTTATTTATTTTTTGATTAGAAAAAAAAGGTTTTATTTTTTTTCTTATAGCTTTTATATTTTTTAATTTATTTTCTTACTAGAAAAAAAATGTGTTAGTTTTTTTAAGCTTTTATAGTTTTTTATTTATTTTCTGATTAGAAAAAAAGGTTTTTCAATTTTTTATTATTTCTAGATTTTACAATTTTTTTATTTTTTGATAAAAATAAAGATAAAAAATCATTTTAGAACTAGCATTTATTTTTTTTGCATTGATAAAATTGCATTAGGTATTTTAAGACATTAAACAAAAATAACAAAAAAATAAAAAAACACCAAAAACAAAAATTTAAAAAGAGAAAAAAAAATCACATCACACACTTGCACGACTCATAAACATCGACGACGTTGGATTTCATCACCAACCGTCGATCAAGACCAATGGTGTTGGAATTTACCTCCTTCCTTTGGATCACCCCCTAAAAATTGTAAAAGCCCCCACGAGCGGTTTTTTGGATTTCATCATTAATAAATCCCCTACTCTTGAGAGTATCTCATGGTGAGTTAGGTTAGATACCCCTTTGTTCATGAGGTTTAATAATCAATCGACTTGTAGCTATCATTATTGTCCAAACTCACCCAAGGGTGAAGTGAAAGTCTAGGTAGACCGATAGAAAGACTTAGAGAGTGTGACCTATTTTAAGACGGTAATTTATCCCTGTAGGTTACCATAAGCCACAACCATCCTAGGAAGCCATTTTAGTTGTTTGTGTATCACTTCTCATAAGAGAGGTTGGCATAAACACACCTGGTTATACTGCATTCCACCACCACATCTATAGTTTTAGGTTTAGATTCATCAATTACACAAGAAAAAACAAAAATATCAAAAAGAAAATAAAATCCCAAAAAAATTCAAAAACTTTCAAAAAAATCAAAAATAGTCCCAATGCATCTCACAAACACATCAACCTAAACATTAGCGCACTGAAACAAAGAACATCAAAACTATTGTTTGCTTGATTGTTTTGTGTAGATAGAGAAATCCACCCTCACAAACACCATCACCATCACACCTCCAAATCCACATTCCATCCATCTCCTCGCTAAACTTATGGTCTTGACTTGAAGTCAAGTCCAAGCCCAATATCAAGCCCAAGTCGTAGCCCAAGCTGCAATGGACCAAGTTGGTCAAGCCTCCTATCCATCAACCACTCCACTTAGTAGGAGGTAGCCTCATAGCCACCCCAATGTACCTTGTCTAGATACACCCACCAACTCACCTCTATCCCACTTGAGTTACATAACTTGGGTACCACATATCACCACATCCCAACAACCAATCTTGAATCCACTAGGCTGGGTACTCCTATGTCCTAGACTAATCCCAATGTCACCCTCACCAATATTCACACTACACGAGCCCTTCATGGTTTATTTCCTCCACTAGATTCACCACATCCATCCCCACTACCATTAACCATTCCACCATATTCAGTCTTCCCCATGCCTCAAGAGAAGGTTTATGCTCATGCAACCCATCCTACTGAGCCACATCTTGAGTATGGAAAGTTTGTCAAATTCTTTTCACTTGGGGGATCTAAACCCCAACTCAATGTGAACCACATCTTTGCATTTTTAGATCCAAATAAATATCACTAGGCTTGTATTAATGTGGTATCTCATTTTCCTACATCTACTTTACCCACTTCATCCATTTCACTCCAACCGCCATCCTAGGTGCCAAATACACCACCGTACATAACTACCCAAGAAGCATTCTCCGTAAAATTCCCATAATGGGCCACTTTGCCACCTATAATTCAAGCATTGATTTCCCCACAATCATAAGATCTCTCATGTAGCTATTACCAACCACCACGAGACCCACCTTAGTTGCCTACTAGCTACCACCAAACTTATTTAGCATCCATCTAACCACCACTAGATTCCAAGGCCTATGACCAACCTTTACCTCCACAATAGTACCAATAACTACCTCCAAAATAGTACCATTAGCCACCTTAGCAACACCAACAATGCCAAAAAATATTGGATCGACTCAAAAAAATTGAGCTATAATTGAGTTGTCAAGACACACCTTCCACTCCACCTCCACCTAATCTACAATAAATATTGGATCGACTCACAAACATTGAGCTATAATTGAGTCACCAAGACATATCTCTAGCACCTCTTCAATCCTTCTCTATGACCCCTTCCTCCACTTTAATATTATATTAACCTTACAATCAACCTCATTGACCTCGTCCACCTCACCCATCTCATACCTAGATGTCCCTATCAGAGCCCATGTCGATAATATTTTAAAAGTTGTAGGATGCACAAATAATTATTTTACCTAACATATGCCTTGAGGATACCAATAGACCTAATCCTAAATCCTAAAAGGAATATCATTATTGTGTCTACCATTGAAAAAATGGTCACAACATCAATGATTGCATTACATGTAAACATCAAGTACAAGATCTTCTCAATCAGATGGAATTAACCATCTTATCAGCCTAACCCCTTTCCATTGACTCTATTATTCTTTATTTATCTCTTCCTCTACTTTGCATCCATCATCAAATACCTTGGGGATATTCAAGGTATCGTACCTTCCCCACCAAGCCATAATCAACCAATTTGGAGATGCTCAAATGTATCGCACCTTCTCCAAAGTAACAAATAGAAAACCACTTTGGGGATGTTCAAGGTATTACACATTCTCCACCAAACCACAATCAATTAATAATACACTAATCACCAATAATAAAACAATTTGGGGATGCTCAAGGTATCGTACCTTCCCCATCAAATCAAAAAAATCAATTCAAAATTAATTAATCACACAAGCATAAACCAACTTAGGGGAAACCAAGGTATTGCACCTTTCCCATCAATTAATTAATCAAACAATCATCAACCAACTTGGAGGCATTCAAGGTATCACACCTTCTCCAACCATGAATCAATCAATCATTAACCATCCTTGGGGGTGTTCAAGGTATCACACCTTCCCCATAAATCATATCAAATAATCAACCAACATGGGGGTGTTCAAGGTATCACACCTTCCTCATCAATTATATCAAATTATCAATCAAATTTAGGAGGCTTAAATTATTTCATATTCCCCACCAATAAATTGAATCTAATCAATCAAATCAGGTCAATCACTCAACCAATCAACCAAATTGGGGATATTTAAGGTATCACACCTTCCCCAATAATCAATCAAATCAATTAATTAATCAAACACAATGTAAAGTAGGGATGTTCAAGGTATCACACCTTTCCCATCAATCACATCAAATAATTCAACCAACTTGGAACTAATCAAGTTATCACACCTTCCCCATCAATCAATAACTCAAACAATTCAACAAATTGGGGGTAATCAAGGTATCATACCTTCTCCACAAAATCAATCAAATCAATCAAACATCTTAATCAATCAATCAAGTAAGCACAAGGCTTAATCATTCAAACAATCATCAACCAACTTGGGGATGCTCAAGGTATCGCACCTTCTCCATCAATCACATTCAATCATCAAACCACTTGGATATGTTTCTGGTATCGCACCTTCCCCACCAATATAGCACATGACACAATAAAACAAGAAATCAACCAACTTGGTGGTATTTCAAGGTATCACACCTTCCCCAACAATCAACCAACTTGGGGGTGTTCAAGGTATCACACCTTCCCCATCAATCACATCAAGCAATAAACTAACTTGGAATAAATCAAGGTATCACATCTTCCCATAAATCCATAAATCAAACACATAATCATAAATCCACTTTGGGATGCTCAAGGTATCGTATCTTCCCCATAGTCACAATCATAGGAAAAAAAATCAAAATCTTAAAAAATACAAAAAAATCAAAAATCATCAAAAATACAAAACAATATACAAAAATCACAATTATTTACACACATCGCTACAAAGAGCACTACATGCACACACATCTCATCTCATATCATCATCAATAATACTTTGGTTATTGTTTGGCTTATGCTTTTATTCATTTGCTAAGATTTATTTTGTCACATTAATCAAAGGTGTCTTCCTTGTGGTGTACGTTTTGCATTATCCCTTCTATATGCATAATTCTACTACATTCACCACCCATCATCCTCACATCCACTCAACATATTATGATAATATTATCTTTATCAAAAGCCTTTGGTTTAGAGAATCTTTAGGTCCTTTCAGTCATTCAGCCATGCCTAGTGTCTCCTTCAACCTCTATTGAACATCATTATCTCTTGAGTGTTACAAGTCTTCTTGGTTACCTCAAGTTCTATCTAAGACCACGCACATGTATCACACATTAAATAAAATTTTGGTGCCTATGGAAGATAAAATTATGAGTTGTTATTGCCATAAAGTGAATGATTTTCCCTGCTCATCCTATCATGCACATGGTCTAGTAGTGATTATTAGCAAAAAAACAATCACAAAGCAAAATATAAAAGTCTCTCTAAAAAAAAGCAAAAACAAATAAAATCTTAAATCCCTATAATTATTAGGTCTTTAGATCATGAGGTTAACCTCCATCGAGGCTATAGATGCTTGATTGGTAGTGGAGTACACCCTGCATGGCAGCACATCTATCACATTAGTGACCTTCTTTTGTATAGACCTATGTATGCTCTCAGGTGAGCTAGATTATTTGCATAAGTCAAAAGTGATGAGTCCAACCTCACTAAAAATTGGAAATAAACATTCATTGCAAGCACTTTGGTCTTTGCAAAACTTGAATAACTTGGTTGGTCTTAGCTTCTTCAAGTGTATACTTGATTAGTAGAAGAAATTGATTGATGTCACTAGGGTGTTTGAGCTTCCTGAAAGCACTTCCAGATTCTACTTCCCTAGGACACCTGAAAGGACAAGTTCTATCACCTTTTTCCCCATAGTAGATGCATCCATTATATCACATCCATTTCCATTCATCCCATATGTATATGAGTACCATTATGTTGACATCCTTGATTAATTGATTAAAATTTTGAAAATCAATGTGTTTAAGCATTTATCAAACGATAATAAAATGTATATGCATACATATCCATCACATTAAATCCTTTCACACATCATTCATGTCATCAAATCATAATAATACACAAGACATAAAACATTAATAAAGTGCATAATATATATCATCATCATCATCAAATACAATACATTATCATGCCTAGCCTGCAAGCTACATAAGTTTGAGATCTCATAATCATCACCATATCCACAACATATACAAAGAAACATCACATCAATCAAACACAACACTAAATGGGGGTATTCAAGGTATCACACATTCCCCATCAATCAATCAATCATCAACCAATTTGGGGGTAATCAAGGTATCACACCATCCTCCATTAGTCAATAAATCAACCAACTTGGGGATGCTCAAAGTATTACATCTTCCCCACCAATAAATCACATTAACTCAAAATCAATCAATCACATAATCATCATACTTGAGGAAAACTAAGGTATCACACCTTCTCCATCAATCACATCAATCATCAACCAACATGGGGGTGTTCAAGGTATCACACCTTTTGCATCAATCATCAACCAACTTGGGGGTGTTCAAGATATCACACCTTTCCTAAAAATCAATCAAACATTCATTAACAACTTGGGGATGCTCAAGGCATCGTACCTTCCCCACAAATCAATAAAATCAATTCAATTGATCATTCAAACATACAAATAATCCAAAAACTTGGGAGTAATCAAGGTATCACACCTTCCCATTCAAACAATCACAATAAATCAACCAACTTGGGGGTAATTGAGGTATCACACCTTCTCCATCAATCACATCCAACAATCCAAAAAATTGGGGATGCTTAAGGTATTGCACCTTCCTCACCAATAAATCCAATAAATTAATCACATCAATCAAACACAATGTAAAGTAGATATTTTCAAGATCTCACGCCTTTCCCATCACTCACATCAATCATCAAACAACTTGGGTGGCAATCAAGATCTCACACCTTCCTCTTCCAACAATCAACCAAGCAATCAACCCCCTTGGAGATATTCAAGGTATCATATGTTCCCCATAATTCACATTCAATCATCAACCAACTTGGGGATTTTCAAGGTATGACACCTTCTCCATCCATAATTCAAACAATCATCATCCACTTGGGGGTGTTCAAGGTATCACACCTTACCCATCAATAACATCTAGCAATCAACCCACTTAATGGTTTTCAAGGTATCATGCCTTCTCCATTAGTCACAACAAGCAATAAATCAACTTAGAGATGTTTTAGGTATCACGTCTTCCCCATCAAAAAAGGCTAAATCAAATCAAGCACTTTACATCACCATTCAAATTTTGGAGTGGTCTTATTTATGTTAGTAAAAATTCAATCAATAAATCAATTTCCAGGTTCAAAATGTTACATCCTTTTATCACAAAATGCACCCTTTACCTTGTATTCACATCTCAACACACATCAACTACCAGGTTCAAACTGTTGCATTCTTTTGCCAAAGGTTGCATCATTTTCCCTACATTCACATTTCATAAAAAACCATCTACTAGGTTCAAAAGGTTGTATCCTTTTATCAAAGGTTTCACCCTTTGCCTAGCCAGATCAAAAATTGCATTCCAATTCAGAGGCTCCAAAGGCATCAAACCCCTTTATTCACATTTCAATTCAAAGGTACTAAAGGCATCAAACCCCTTTGGTCACATTTTAGTTCAAGGGCTCCATAGGCATCAAATATTTTGGTCAAATACCAATTTCATTTCAAAGGCCCCAAATGCACTAAACCCCTTTGGTCAACATTTTTATTTTCAATTCAAAGGCTCCAAAGGCACCAAACCCCTTTGGTCAACATCTAGAATAACTCTTTCCATATTGCAATAGCTTAGAATTTACTTTCTTGTCTTAGATTAGATTTACCCTAGGCTTTTCTTTCTTGTCCTAGCTCAACTACAATAAATTTTGGAGTGAGCCTTGTACCTAGTATTCTACTCTAGACACCTGGTGGTTGTAGTGATTGGTTATCCATGCAATACGATAGGATGAATCTCTTACCATAAGGACACTCATCATAAATTATTAATTAGCATATTTCAATCAATCATATACGATTCATGATTTTTTATAATAGATTGTCTTCCATTTTTATAGATTAGATTATCTTCGAGCCCTATTCTACTTGGGCAAAAGAAAAGTCATAGCTTAGATTTCCTTTCATGTTCCTCGATTCAATTTGATTACAGCCCCAATCTACTCGAGCAAAAGCATAGCCATAAATTAGATTAGATTAGCTTACTACTCCATTCTACTTAGGCAAAATTAGAGACATCATTTAGATTAGATTAGATTAAAATCCCATTCTATGTAGGCAAAAGTAGAGACATATATTAGGTTTCCTTTCATATTCATTGATTATATTCAAATACAGCCCCATTCTACTTGGGCAATAGCAAAGCCATCAATTATATTAGATTAGCTTAGAGCCCTATTTTTCTCAAGTAAGAGCAAATACATAGACTAACTTTATTTTCATGTAATCTATTACTTTCATATATTGATTTTACCTACTTTCATAAATAAGATTTACTTTCATGTACTTTAATCGCTTTCATAGATTAGATTTCATTTTTTATCATTGATTCGCTAGCCTAGATCCTTGAGTGAACCTCATATCTAGTGATCTACTCTATTCACCTGGCAGTTACAGTGATTGGTTATCCATACAATATGGTAGGATGGGTAGATTACCATAAGGATACTTGCTTAAAAAATAATAATCAACTAGTCAAAAGCAAAAGCACAAATTTTATCCATTTTATTCAAAAAAATAAACTTTGAAAGGGTATATCACATTACTTACCAGTCCTGCACTCCCTCCCACTCCTATCACTCCACCTCCTAAAACCATATAGTCACACACCGCTATACCTACGTACTTGTAGATCATTCTGGACACTTGTAGGTTTACATAGGCTATCCTAGGTACCCCTAGGCTGTCGTAGACCATAATAGACTATTGTAGATCATCCTAAACATGTGTAGATTGTTTTAGTCATGTGTAGTCATGCGTAGACGACTGTAGTCATGTGTAGTCACGCATAGACCACCATATATTGTCATAGCATCGTGTAGACTCCCGTATATTACCTCACTAGATTTCAGATCCTAAACCCTCATAAGCCTTCCAAATTACATCCGGCACACTAAAATATCATTCGATGGTCTATTCACACACAATTAAGGCCCCCACGGGGTATTAGTTGGCCAAATTAATTAATAAGTCAATTATCAAATTCTAATTTTACATTGACTTCACTTAAGTCACTTTTAGGGTAAATTTGATTAAAAGAACCCTTAATATTGTTTAGCCTTAATCAAATCCTCCCACATGTGTGAGATTAGGGTTTGTTGAGATATTTCTTTAATCATGTTTAAATTGGCTTAAGCATCCCCTAATCAAGATTAGCCCTAATCCATCCTCACACATGTGTGAGGATGAGATATTTCTCATAAGGAATGTGATGTTGCCACATAGCATTTCTTAACCTAACCCTAGTTAGAATAAAACCTAGGTTTAGTCTATCTAACCCCCCCTGCACCTTGCATTTGCCTATAAATAATGGGTCCCAAACCCCTAATTAAGTCTAATTCCCAAATTCAACAAAGTACAGTTACTCTGCAAAAATGGAAAGCCAATAGTACATAGTCTATTTCCAACACACAAACAGATTCTGATAGCATACAGAGGCTTCCTAGCTGACTTAGGATCGATCTACCAAAGATATTTTACCAGAAGAGCATCACAGCTCAATTTGTAGCCTGCCCTATGAATTTGGCCCCAATTAGCGACCCAGGTCACGAAGTGCATCTACAAGCCCCAAATCATTCCAAATTTGGGTGGTAAGCTCTATTTTTCCATATTATTACCTTCTACACATTTCATTTTAGTTTCTATTATAGTTTTACAGTAATTTCATCTTCTTAAATATGGGGCCTGACTAAGGCAAGCCCCCCAATGTATTGACCCTTTATTGCAAGTTTCTTTCAAGTTATTCAGCAGATTTGAAGGAGAGGAACACAAAAAAAATAGCAACCCAGTGGTGGCCCGCATATAAATAAACCCATCTATGCTGAGGGACATCAAAAGGAGGCATCAGGCCTATATTGCTTATTCATAAAAAGAAATAAAATGGGAAACTCTCCCTATTTGTAACCTATACAAAATTGATAATGAATAAAGCCTATGTTTCTAAATGACTTGTATTATTACTTGTTTTTAGATCAAATTTCAACTTCTGGTCGTTTCATTTTGGCAAGCCTGGTGGGACTCCCACAATGGATAGTTCTAGATTCATTTTCTTATAAATCTAACATTATCCTCTATTTATGTTTCTTGCAGGTACCAAAACTATGTTTCACTAAAGCCTCCAAAGCCCTAGGAATCATCCTAGGCCATCATATCTCTGATTTTAAGCCTCTAAACCTGATTCGTGACCCACCCTATGATTTAGGTCAAATTCATGACCCGACTCACAATTTGAAACCCCCAAATCAGCTGGGGTGATCTTTTTAGGGGCCAATAAAACCCCCCTTAGCATTAGAATGCAGGTATTTTTATTTTTGTCACCTCTGTTGCAAGTTTTGAAAGTAGAAATACATTGACTAGTTGAATGACCATTACTAGGCCTAGTTTTGGGTTCATTGCAAAGTGGTTAAAGAATTAGGGTTTTTAAAATTTTTAGGACCTACAACTTTCCAGTAAGTGTATAAAATTTATTTCTCAAATAAATTTGCATTTGTCTTTTATTTTTGCATATGGCATAAGCCTAAGTTGTTCTTCCTTTGTTCATAGCTTCCATTGCTAAAAGGAACTTTACATCCTAAAGTGAAATCAGGGTTTCTAATCCCATCTTACATTTATGAAAGAATTTTACATTCTAAAATTTCAAGTTAGGGTTTCATAATCCCCTTTGCTCCACACACATTGGTATTACATGTTTCTATGTTTTGCAAAGTATATTAGTTTGCTTCACAAAGGCATTTAGGCTAGACCATTTCTTTACAAATATTGTAAGCTATCTAATAATTTGCTTTCAAAAAGGTATTAGGATTAGTTTTCTTTTGAAAAGGCAACTAATTAGTTTCCTATCTTGTAAACATCGTTAGCAAAACACAAACCCACACACACTCACATGGTACCTTAAATAAGTGGTAATATTAAACTTCATCCCCAATCCATCGCTTGATATTGGTGTGGATCGAGTTTCACTCTCCATCAACTCACCCCCCTAGACACCTAGTAGCCCCACAAGAGCGATTTTCTAGATTTCATCATCAAAAAATCCCCCAATTTTATTATTGGGCCCTGGATTTCATCACCAATGGTTACCTTCAGATTGGGATAGGATTAGCGCCTTCATCTACAAGTCTTGTATAATTTGTGGAATTGGTAACTATCATTCTTGACTAAGCCTACCTGAGGGTGAAGCGAAAGCATGGGTATGTCAGTAGTAAGTCTCAGATAGTGCCACCTCTTCTCATGAGAGGATATTAGCGGACTCGCTTTAGCATAGTGATTTCCACCCCTTTAGGATACAATTTTACCACACCTTCCATACAGGTCACCATTCGCACGTTGCGGTACCATTCTATCCTGTGCATCTTTGGGTGTTGCAGGAGGTTTGTTATTGACAACATTCTCGATTTTCTAGATTATTCACTCCATTACCTATGATTCTACATAGGGAGTATCAACATTACAACACACAAAACAAACATAACACTTTTATTTTCTCAACATTTAGAATTGATTCCAGTCTACCATTGTTTACATGATCACATACTGATCTCAACACACCGCACTATATATTGTTTTGCTACACACAGCATGTCACTTACTTCACACTCACAGTAGACACATTTGAGTCTATATCACACAGGGTTTATTCTTAAAAACCCCCTTTGACACATGACACTATGTCTGTGGTCACCCGTAGTAGAGCGCATGAGCAATCATGCTCTATGGAGGAATGGTCCCCCCCTTCCTCTAGTCAGTCCACTCTTACTCCTTCGATCATGAAGGAGATGATTATAAACACATTTTATTCATGCATAGAATATGATGCACAATTCACACACATGATGCCTCATGAGAAGACATCAACTTTGAGTGAAATTCTCACTATTTCACTCGTAAAGGATTACCTGCTCTTTTCAGCCCCGTCCTCACCTAATCCTTTGACCATGTTCTATGACCATGTAATCTACACAGCACCATGATAGTCTCCTCTAGACTTCACTGTATATGAGGAGGTCATGCCTACATCACCCGCCTTTGCACACCTCTTTTTACAGAATCTAACTCAATCCCTGTTTAAGAATGACTCCTACCTTCTAAACCGTACCTATCTCGAGGTCGCATCATTTACCCCTATCATAGGAATGGTGTCATACCCATCCTATTCCACTATAGGAAGCCAAAATCCATCCTTCCAAACTGCATAATAGATTCCTACCCAGTAGGAACCGCAAGCATTCCCTCAAACCTCACACCCGTACTCCTCACAAGAGTACCAACCATCCTCTTCCCAAGAGCCGTTCTTCATCATATCTAAGGGTACCTACCAACAACCTCTTTAGGAGCAAGAGATGCAAACCCAAGTGGGAATATACACTTACACTTTCCCCTCAACCCAAGATCCTACCTCGACAGCTTATCCCACGGTATCCGGAGTGCATTATGCCCAACCCTTAGATCCACCTTTACCTATGACAACATTTAGCATACTGCCACCTATGCATTTTAGGCTTCCACTACCCATATCCATCCTACCTATGGACCGAAACTAGTAGTGTATGTACCTACTCAACCAAATTATTCCACATAGTTTAGCTTCCCTACTTCCTACCCTCCAGGGCAGAGATAGATTCCATATTTTGATACCTTGTCTCGACTACCCCTAGCACCAGTAGCATCGACACCTATATTACCACCAGCTACACCTAGATTCTTTATGCCTCCTCTAGTTTTTTCATTTCCACCCATAGTCCAACCAATACAGTAGACTCCAAACAAACAAGTACCCATGCCACAATTGCATGTTGCTCAGTCATAGTATTATTATCCTCAACAGATGCCTACCCCACAACCTAGTGTTCTTGTAGACATGATAGCACATATCGCCCAGCACCCGCCTTATCATGATCAAGCACAACAGTATTCCTCATAGTATTGTGAATAACAAAAATACCAATACCCACCACATCCATAAGGTTATCCTATCATAGCCCAAACTTCAACTCCTATGACACCTGAACTTCAACTCTTACAAGATGAATTCAAAATTTTGAACCTACGCACCTCTGGCTATGGGCCATAAAATCCTTGCTATGATGAACTATGAAACAAGCCAGTACATCCATTATTCCCTATCCCTCCTTATCCATATCGCTTTGAAATACCAAAATTCGACAAGTATAGAGGTAAGGAATATTCTAGAGAACATGTGAGAAACTACCGCTCGTCTCGTTACTAGCTTCACAGTAGTAATCCCCTCATGATGTGTACCTTCTCCCTTTCCCTCACTGGGCCAGAATTGGATTGGTACAACATGTTACCGTACCATGGCATGTACACCTTTGAATAGCTAGCCAACTCCTTCTTAGAGCACTTTTCCATCAATATCAAGAAAAAGACCACATTTTTTTATGTCTATGCCTTATGACAGGCAAACAATGAACCCATCACTGAGTTTTTTGCTATATAGAGAGTGATTATTCATGATCTTACCCATAGCCTCCCCACCTCGGAGCCTATGACACTCTTTTTCAAGAGTTGCCACAAACACATTTCCACATCCCTCCAACTGCACCAAAGTCACACTTTTGAAGATGCTATATCATAAGTACAAGTGATCAAAGACATTAAGGTCCAATATAGAAAGATTAAGTTGAGAGATAAAATCAACTATAACTCCAACTTTCACTTCAATAGACCCACACCGAATCAACCTTACCCATGACCACAACAAACCAACCAAGTCGCAACTGCTACCCTAGCACTAGTACCGACTCCTCCGCCCTATACACCGCAACCACAAGTGCTCCAAGCTAATGTGCCTACCCCACCTCGACCATAGCAATACCGTGACATGTGCCCATAAGGTCCACCGTGTAACTTTACACCCTTATCTGAACCATTACCAACCCTATTCCATAGATTATACTAGGGTAACCATCTTGTTCTACCCAACATCCACCCATTGGATCCAAATGCACCTAAATATCATGACTACAATGAGCAGTTCTTTTGTCCCTTTCATAGGCAGCATGGCCATAATATCGATTCGTGTCGCTCCTTTTAGGGGTAAGTTCAAGACCTAATCGATAGGGGCACTATTCAGGTAGCAAACCCTTCAGCCCTGCAGAACCAAAACCTAGGAATTTTCCAAAACCCTCTATCGGATCACAAACGACCCAATCCCCCTAGACCTCCAAACAATCCTCCAGTGCCCCCTCACCAATTCAACAATGTCCAACGTGATCCTCCATCACGTGGAGTAGTAGGCATGATAAACCTTACTATGAGAAACCAACGGTACCCGTCACCCTAGACAACACCTATTATTTCTCCCCCTATCTAGTTTACATCCCTACAAACATCCCAAAGACCTAACACCATACCACCACCACCTCAAAATGTGATTACCATCCATGGTGGCCTAACCCATCATCTATGCAATGCCCCCATGTGGCTATCCATATTTGACCTCCTAATACAATCTCAACCCCATCGTGAGGCATTGAATGACATCCTACGTTCCATTGACTTAGATACACATGACACAAATGCTTTTGTCAATTTTATAGGGAACATCCCATGATGCCTTCAACCTTCAATTAGCTTTCATGACCATGAGATAATGGAACTCGTTGGTGAAGGATTTGACCCTCCCCTCCACATACAAGCTAATTTCAACAATATTACCTACAATAAGGTACTCATTGATACGATCTCATCCATCAGTATCATATCAATAGCAGCCCTACATCACCTACACCTCCCTCCAGCACATTTCACCATACCTTCCCTAGACTTGCATGCTTTTGATGGTTCCATGAGACCTACCGTAGGATCCGTAGTTCTGCCCATTTGCGTAGGCATCCATACAATCCCCATCCTCTTCCACATCATTCAAGGAGAAATACAATATGATATTCTCCTTGGTCACCCTTGGATCAGATACATCTAGTGTGTCCCATCCACATTGCATCATTACCTCAAGTATGTCCACAATGGACTTGTTCATTATGTCCCAACCGATGGAGACCCCTTTAAGTTTTGTAATGTCATAGACCTTCCCCCTGTGCCTTCATTCTCATCCTCCCAACTATTCCCTGTATCCTCTCACAATTTAGTAGGAGCATAGGTATCCTCTCCAATTTCCACCCTAACACCCCAGTGTTCATCAACAACACAAGCCTCGATATCTGCACCATTAGCATCATCTGTCAGGGTACCTGAGATTGATACCATGCCTTCCTTGTCACCATTCTCATGGCCTCCATAATCCTCCCAACCTCTACCATTCCAATTTCCACCCGTGGTGTCGCAACCACCATTGCCACCCATCACACAACCGACCATATTACCTCCTCCACCCTCACATATGGAAGTCCCTATCCTTCCTACATCGTAGACATCACCTCTTCCCTTTTGACCAAAATCTAAGACATTCATGTATCCATGCACCCCTACACCTGCACCGATGCCATACCCTATGTAGAACAAATAGCCTGTTCAAGACACAAAAACCAAACATCATGAACCCAAACAACCAACACCCAGGTCATATGAACCTTCACACCCTTCAGCTACCACCATCAGGGAATCCCAACTTTCTCCTTCTTCATCTAACTCAAATATGCCACCCCAATCGCCAGAGCATGCCACACCATGCATATCCATATTCATGACAAAAAATGGTTTAGGAGACTATAACATATGTGACACCTGCGTATGTGACACCCCTATCCAATGTACCTAATATTTTGGCCATCCATAAGCCTCGGTGTTGACTATTAGAACCGTCATATAGTTAAGAAGTCCCAAAAACCACATCAACTTTATGTATGCCGGAGTAGACTCTTCGATCCCCTCACCAACTTCTTCACCACCACAATATAGATCTGGTGATGCAATTACACACCTAGCCAACCCTCAATTTGCCTTGCGCTACCTACAGTTCTTTCATTGGCATGGTTAGGTCATTATGAGCAAGGCCTATGTACACCCATTAACCCTTGTGTCCAATCACATACCGATAAAATTGGTCTAGGTTATCGCCCAACCACCATCTATACATTAGAATATGAGATCCAAGATCTATCCTTATAGCCTCCTCCATGCCCAACACATACCTTGGAAGAATACATTAACATGGACATGCTAGAATATATGCCTTTGCCCACATCAACCATCATCATCCCCTATGATTTCTTCCAATAATATCCTATGCCTGATTCCTCCTTGTTATGTGATGTTCATATATTGGCAGAACACTTTGCTACCTTATCTCTGGCTAAACCACTAATAGAGTTGGATGCACTCCTGCATGATCCACCACCTCTAGATCTGGACTCGATGCCACCTGACCCACCACCGATATGCCTTCCTGTATTCTTGCCTATACATAGACAATTACAGAGAGCAACCTCTCGTCCTCGTTCACCACCAATTGTCCTGTGGCCTCCCTTGAGCCTCTTAGGATGCACACAACCTATCTAACCTCCATCACCATATTCTACCCCACCTACTTCACCTACAATATTTATTAACATGGTTGAGGTAGACTTACATTCTCCCCTTTCTTACAACCACCAACAGATTTGAGATGATAACTCAAACCCAAACTTTATCGATCTAGCATACATATCACACATACCAGCACCTAGAGACTTTCTTCTCTCTCCTCACATCTTGCAGGCAGCAAATACCCCTTCCTCATCCATGTCTTCTCAAACCCCTCAATTCCATCACATGGGCATTTACATAGATGATGAATATGAGTTCAATGAGGCCATTCATGACTTAAATATCATTCCTATCCCTGAATAGTTGCATGACGGATCTTGTATACTCATCGAGGACACGATCAATGTCGATATCATTGATGATCCAAAAAATCCAAACATCCTCAAGTTAGCCACTAGCCTCTCACTTGAGTATTGCATCGCTTTCACAAACTTCCAACGCAAGTATATAAAAGTGTTCTCATGGTCTTACAAAGACATGCCGAGACTTGACCCTGCCATAGTAGTGCATAATATTATACTAGATCCCAATGCCAAACTAGTAAGATAGAAGCTATGATGCATGCATCCAACTATCACATTGATAGTAAAATCCAAGCTCCAAAAACTCTTATATGTTGATTTTATAATACCCATCGACTATCCCAAATGGGTATCCAGCATGGTACCTATCCCCAAACCATCTAGTGATGTTCATGTTTGCACAAAATTTCACAACCTAAACAAATCTTGTCCCAAGGACAACTTCCCTTTACCCAACATTGATTCCCTCATTGACTCCATCATAGGTCATGAGATGATTTCCCTCATGGATGGATTTTCTAGATATAATCAAATTCGAATCAACCCAGTTGATCAACACAAAAATTTCTTCAAAACACCCTAGGGGACTTTTTGCTACAAGGTCATACCCTTTGGACTTAAAAAAATTGGGGCAACCTATCAACGAGCCATGATCTACATCTTTCATTACCTAATGCACAAAAATATGGAATACTATATAGATGACCTCATATCCAAATCAAAGAAATGTTTTGACCATCTTGAAGATCTCCGTCAGATTTTCGATCGACTACTAGAACACAACGTGCACCTCAATCCAAAAAAGTGTGTGTTTGGTGTTACATCAGGAAAAATGCTAGGGTTCATTTTCTCCTAATGAGGCATTGAAGTAGATCCTAGTAAAGTTAAATCCATCATCGATATGCCTCCTCCTACCACCCTAAAGCATGTTTACAACCTCTAGGGAAAGATTACCTCTATTTGCAGATTTATAGCACAATTGTCAGATAAATGCCAACCATTCAATCATCTCGTACAAAAAGGAGTACACTTTAAATGGGATGATAACTGTCAATCTACATTCGATGCTATCAAAACTTACCTCATGTCACTATCGATCATGCCATCGTCGGACCCATAATTACCATTGACTCTATACATCTTAGCAACAGAGCTTGTACTAGGTACACTCCTAGCTCAAAAGAATGCTCTCGACAAAGAGTGGGCTATCTACTACATCAGTCGCACACTAGTTAGTTATGAAATAAGATATGGATACATGGAGAAGTTATGCCTAGCAATAGTATTTGCTACCCAGAAGCTAAGACACTACATGTTAAACCATACAATATTTGTCATCGCTCGAGACAATCCCCTTCGGTACATGAACAAAAGTTATCACAACTCACGCACAGCCAAATGGATCATGCTCCTAACTGAGTTTGACCTATAATTCATATCTCAAAATTCTATCAAAGGGTAATTCATTGTTGACCAACTGGCTAAAGCCCCTATAACTGACAATCAACCCGTACTCATCCAACTCCCTGATGACTCTATCTTTCACATAACCAAAGATGAGGAATATGTCAAACCAGAATTTGTGGCTGACCTCACCATGTTTTCTACGGGTCCAGGTGTCTCCATGCTGGGGGTGTAGGCATTATTTTCTTTACACCTAAAGGAGAACCACTCTCATTTTCATTCAAATTTTATTTTTATTGTACCAATAACAATGTAGAGTACGAAGCCCTAATCCTAGTACTAAAACAAGCACACTTTATACACATCAAATTCCTCCACATCATAGGCGATTCACTTCTGATAGTCAATCAAGTGCAAGAACTTTGGCTATGCAATTACCCAGTTCTATAGAAATACAAGAAGATCGCCCAAAAACTCCTATTCTAATTTGAATGGTATTACCTCGAAGCCGCGTCGTGCTCATCAAATAATTTTGTAGACACCATGGCCTCCTTAGGGTCCCTTATCCCACAAAATCCAATGTCCAGCACAACATCTATATCCATTCATACAATTACACAATCTGCTATATCACCCACACCTCCCAGAGATGATGGTGGTGTATATGTGGTAAACACTGAACCTGACGACCCATGGTTCTCATAGATCAAGGAATACATAAAACTAGGTTTCCAACCATGTGATTTACCCCACACCCAATGATGACCCTTTAAAAAAAGAGCAATCTGCTACACCTTGCTGGGGGATATCCTTTACCACCGTAGCTATGATGGTATACTCTTGCGTTGCCTAGAACCGCAAGAATCACAACGTGTTGTACAAGAAACCCATGACGGCACTTTGGTGGCCATTTCAGTGGCATGGCAATTACCAAATGCATTCTCCGTATGGGTTACTACTAGCCTAATATGGAGCAAGACTGTTGTGAGTATGTTAAACATTGCATCAAATTCCAACAACATGCCAACTTAACAAATTTACCATCCCAAGCACTTCAACCAATCTAGTCCATGTGGCCCCTTCTCCCAATGGGGTCTAGATCTAATTGGAAAAATTACACCTACATCCTCTAGAAATCATAAATTTATTATTACAAAAACAAAATATTTTACAAAGTGGGTCGAAGCCATCCCATTGGTCCAAACTACAAGAGCCAAAATTGTAACATTCATCATGGAGCATATCATATGCCACTTTGGAATTCCCTCCCAAATTATTTCATATAATGGGAAATCTTTCAAAAACAAAACTATTCGAACCCTGTGCAACAGATTTCACATACATCATAGCTTTTCGACTCCATATTACCCTCAAGGAAATGGCTAGACCGAAGCCACTAAAAAAACCATTTGTTCTAATCTTCGTAAAACTGTAGCAGAATCTCATCGATACTGGCACAATCAAATACCCCTAGCCTTGTGGGCCTATCGTACGAGCATTCGTACTCCTATTGGGAAACATATTTTTCACTTGTCTACAGGGAAAAATCTATCGTACCGCTTGAGCTGGAGATACCCTCTTTATAGATATCCATGAAATATTTCATTGATGATAAAACTGATTTCCAAACTCGTCTAGATAAACTAAAACTCCTCGATGAATGTCGCATCCATGCCATCGAGCACACATGAGTATATCAAGATCTCATTCACCATGCCTACAACA
This sequence comes from Wollemia nobilis, assembly GCA_028583015.1. Taxonomy (NCBI): domain Eukaryota; kingdom Viridiplantae; phylum Streptophyta; class Pinopsida; order Araucariales; family Araucariaceae; genus Wollemia; species Wollemia nobilis. The sequence continues at coordinate 5,153,475 of JAQPPZ010000049.1, forward strand.
GTAAAGTACATCAGTGTGAATATCAGATTAGCAACTTGGTTCTCAAGGAGAACCAGTAAATCACAAGTCAACATCACTAGTAGCACGATAAATTTGCCCCAAACTATTTGGGTCCATTTATTATCACACACAAATACGGTTTAGGATCATATCATTTGGAAAATCTTGAAGGCCTTAACGATCTTGAACCCATCAACATATTGCACCTTCGTGCTTTCAATGCATAATTCATAAACACAGTCACCATCATGAGTGTCACATAGTGTTAGAAATAAATCACCAAGCACATCATCGTATGAATCTGTTATTTTTGCTTTATTATTTTTGTATACATGTATATTTCACCTTTTTATCATTTTTATGCTCAAGGTATTTGTTTTTCTTTTTGTAGGACTCGCGTCATCATTAGGAGAGTACTACAATTGCCTCACCTACCACCATGCAAGACCATCTACAACTGCAACAAAAACCCATTACATCGATCAATCTTGCCTGACCACTAGCCACCCTTCATACCAGACACTCCTCACACTCATCCTGTTCAGGTCACCACACTTCACCTCAACACCATTCTCCTCGCTAGTGAGGTTCATCCTACTCACCACACTCTAGTGATAGCTAGATAACCATGTCCTCTTTCGATTATAAAGAGGAATCCACCCAACTGCAAGTACAAGATCATCCTCCCATTTGTATGATGATCTTAGACATCACTATTCACCTCCAAGTCATCCATAGCATCTCATAGCATCTTACCACCCACCTAATAGGGAATACACACCTCATCAATCTCACCCTACATTTCTACCCACTCTCCTTCTTAATGGTGATTCTACCTATGCCCAGGATTTGCAAGCCTGCATGGCCCAAGTTACTTAATTTTTTTGTGCAAACATCCCCCTTTCTCATTCGTGTCGACGCCCAGGGCCATCACCTATGCCATCGATCCTCAAGACACCACCTTCACCACTATGATGCTTGCTGCCCTAGACAATCTTATGATCACTACAGTAATTTCACTTTGTTGCTTCCTCATTGTAGCCCTATCTTTTTTCTACCATGCATGGAGCCATTCCATTCACCTTGGAATCTTGATCACCCCCTTCCCCAATACCATCGCGACCACACCATGAGATACAACATCTCGTCTCCCATATAGAAGCTCTAGAGTTGTAGATGATCCACTAGCATTGCCACATTTACCCATGGTAGTATCCCATGACCCATCCATCCTCATCGCCACGTAGATCCCTTCCTCAACCCTGGACTCGACCCATGTCAAAACCCAAACCCATGCCTCCATTACCAGATCTTCTTTCACCCAGACCTCGCTCACCTCTAGTAGAGCCATACGTCTATCCTATGCATATTCCACATACGCTTCTTTTTGAAATATTCCATCATCTCATGCATCAGGATCTTATTGACCAACCTGAGATTCGACCTACTGATCCCTCACATCCTAAATCACACAATTACAATGAGAATTAGTTTTACATCTACCATCGCCATCTAGGTCATGATATCAAAGAGTGTAGATCATTCAAAACCCTAATGCACAACATGTTTCATGGCAAGCGTACCCCATCACCAGAGCATTCCTTTCTGTTTAGTTGACTTGTTAGTCCTCTGTGTGGCACCACTCTCTGGAATTTACCACCTCGCAGTACCCTAACAGCACCCACCCGCTATATTCATAATACTTCCAACTATGGCTCCAACCATAGTTCTAGACATGTCATCACTTCACCATCCCACTCCCACCCAAATATACACCATTTTGCCCGAAAGTAGTGTTAGTTAATCATCTTCTTCTATCTCATTCTTCTACTTCTTACATACGTTGATTTGTTTCTGCTCTTCTATCATTTTCAGTCGTTGGTGATCCCCTGTCCTTGATTAGTTACCAATACCTATTTCTTCTCACTTATTCCACCTGTACATTATACTCTCACATCTTCCTTCTTCTTGATTACTATTACATACACTTATACAGCTCATAAATTATACATCTACGACACACACATCCCACACGTTGGGGCAACCATGATCATAGCAATGCACTTTTTGTCATCACTACACACTTTACTCATATGTAAATAGGTTTTTCTAAAATAATTCTTCTACACAACATAACTTTCTTCTTGTAAATATTGTATTCCTCCACTTGCATCACTTACAGTTACATTCATTGCACATATTCATATGCTTTATAGTTAAAATTTAATTCATGTTTGTACATTCTCTCCCAAAATGTGCCTCAGTAGGAATAATACATGCACTTGTTACCATCACCACCTAGACGTCCATTCCCCCTTTTCAGGATCAGGTTATACATAGGTGTCATGTTTAATTTTGACTACTCTGTAGTTTAGGCAATCAAGTGTCACCCATAGCTACTGAGTCTTGTATATTCTTCTTATGGTCTTTTAGTCTGGTTTAACTTCTCTCATGAATCGCTCACAATAGGTTACACATTAAAAATTTTGAGCCTAGGAAAGAGGACATCTTGAGTAGATATCACCATCTAGAGAACGGTATCCTCTACTCATCCTATTGCCTGCATGGTCAACATACGACCTGGGGATAAACAAAGGGATCAACCATAAGAAAAATTAAATAACTAGGTAGAAAACAAACTTCATCGCCCATGCAAAAAAAAAGTGAAAAGAGCACTACCACAATCAGATAGATCAACACTAGAATAGGGGTAGAAAAGGAAAGGAAATGCCTCTTGATATCACTCATGTTATGCTTATCGCCTTTGGTCCTTGGGTTCAACATAACACTATGAGATAATTCCAAAAACCTGCCTACTAGTGGAATAATCTTACAGGTGATAACACATCTCTTACATTAGCATCTCGCTTTTGTATAAATCATTGTTGTGGATGGATGAGCTAGCTAGTATGGTAGTATCTATAACGGGTTAATCCTACCTCCCTCAAAATGGATAAATTAACATTACACATTCACACATAGATCAAAGACAGACTTTGAACTAGCCCAATCATGTTATAAGTTGCCATAAAAATTGTATAGCTAAGGGTTTGATATTTGATTGTCATAACTATGTTAGTCAAAACCATTACACCTACCTTACATTATCCATCGATCTTGAAATCATGGAATGGATCGCATCCATATAGGTAAATGCCATGATGCAAGTTCTTCCCTGGCACATTTCAGTAAGTCCATACATGCATACATGCATCCATGTTAGATACATTTGATACACATTATAGTTATGCACTCATCCTACATGCATTTCATATCAAATTACATTTATTGCATTCATTCCATATGCATTTCCAAATTGAGTCACAGCATCGCACTTCCTCTACATACATTCATTATGAAATCACATTTGATATCACATCATGTCGCATTGGAAATACAATCATAACACTATTCTACAATCCATTTATACCATAACACGATAATAGATTTAAACCATGTCATACATTATATCTATTCATCAAATATATCTAAAAATTATGTTACGCTAATCCATGCAAACATAAACAAGAACACATTTCAAACCATCAAAATAAAATATGTATATATAATAGATGAAATAAACAAGGTGTATATATCAACCATACAAAATTCCCAAAAGCTACAACCTAGGATCATGCCCATCATCGTCTAACATAAAAATAAAAATTCCTGTAGGCTACAATCAGAAATAGATATCCTAACTCCCACTAGGAGTCTCCCCGTAACCCTCACGGCTCACTCGCATCCCTATAGCCCAGCTCGACTCTACCCTAAATTCTAGAATCAGATCCACAGTAGGTTGATCCTACACCTCAGCCCTAGAACCTCTTTGTCCCACCATAGCAGCACTACGCTGACTCTGATGTGATGGCACCCACACCTACGATTTTGATACAAAATGCACCACAATTCGACTATAATAGGGTAGAGGAATCCCACGCACCAACAAAGCAGGATTGCATATCATCTTCTTAGCAACCTCGACCGCCAACTGACTAGTCAGAGTATCGATCGCCTGCTCCTACCTAGACATAGCAGCCCTCATATCCATCATGTCTGCCTCCAACTGCTAGATCTGATTGTGCAATCCATGTACATCCTCTATAGCTTACCTCTCCAAAATATCACTAGGAATCTGCTGTGCTATATCAGAAAATACCCTAATATCAATGGTATCATCGATACCACCCATACCATCCACCCTGCCTCTCTCATCTTGGGCTCCAACGGTCTGCTCTACCCTAGCATCTACAACTACATCCACCTCCTCTACCCTCACATCCTAGGTACTCGTCAAAGCACCTATGCGACATCATGACCATCATGAAGGAATCTCCCCCTCAACAACAGTCATACTTTCTGCCCTAGCCTGAGTCCTCCTGCTCATTCTCCTCTCTAGTGGAGGTTTCCCAGTAGCAGGTGCCACCCATCGATCAACCACACCTCTCCTAGGCTCCCAATACTGTAGTGCCCACTAGGCATCAAACTCTAGTGTTGTCCCTACATCCCCTACATCCAGGATATCCATAGGAGGGTCCATCTCCCCAACCTAAGGTGGTATAATAGGGCACTCTCCTCTGTCTCCCTGTCACCTGAAGTAGATAACAGGAGTCCTCGAAACATCCTGCTACAAACCAAACTAGTGTTGTACCTGATAAAACTAAAATTACTCATTCTATCAAGTATATCTCCCCACCAACCATGTACCTTATCATATAGCCCATAGCTACTCATCATCCTCCTTCTAACTCACTCCATCCAACCATGGTCTCCACCTTATGTCATCTGACGTCATCTCCCCAAACTTAATCCTTCACAAAACTAGATCACCCTCATGAGGCCCCTTCATACCCTGTTATGCCTCCGTACTCCATTGCAATACGTAAGGATACTCCTTACCCTCCACATGTACAGGGTGAGGTAACAAATAGGGCCTCTCAATGGCTATGTTCTCCCATGCCCATACCTGCAACAAGGGAATCAAACTCAATCCGGTCTGCCTACCCCAAACCACATCATGCAACTCATGGTATACTTGGGTCAATAGTGTAGGTGCCCATGCAAACACAACCTTGTGCTCCACCAAATCACTAACTATATCCAACATGTTCCAGGTAAACAGAACCCTGGAACTATCAAGAAGGGCATATGTAGAGATCATCATCATCGCCACACACTACCTATCCGAAATCTTCTTCTACAACCATAGCCACTCATAATCCATCTTGGATATATCGATCTCTCTCCACCCAACCCCAAATAATCTCTCTAACACCACGTCCTTCCTCCCATATTCAACTGCCCTCACAAGAACACCCTTAATCGACAGTCGACAGATGTGATACACGTCTTCCAATGTCACGGTCATTTCCCTCATAGGAAAATGAAATGTGTTCCTGTCTGCATCCCACCACTCACATAAGGCAGGGACATCTACCCTATTGGTGAAGATACTCTTACATTCCTACACATCGTGGAAGTGTATGTCATCCAACCACTATAGCTCCTCCTCAGTCTTCATCAGCCTCTCAAAACCCTTATTAAACTTCCTCACCCGATTACGGGACTCAAGCGCCTTCACCTGTTCAACACATAACACAACATTCATCAGTAACCCACATAACAAATCAATCAAATTCAACTTCATCATGCAAAATTTACAAATTGAAAACATTTAATTTGGCACACATCTCGAGACAAATTAATGTACAGATAAAATGACAAAACACATCAACAACATAGTCACATATTTGGATATCCATTTTGTCATTTCATTGCAAAATTCCAAGCACATACGATATACAATACACATTGGTCTCCCAACAACCACTAACAAACTCAATTGTATAGCTACTATGGCACGCAATCCAAAACTTGATCATATAATATGACATACAAAAAAAAATCATATTTTTGGATACCCATTTGCCCACTTAATGGTACATATGTCGATAAAATTCAAAAACAAAGCACCTATCACTACAGATATAACAGTCAAATTTGTCCTAAAAACACCAAAACCAAACACATCCAGGAACACAATCTAAAAATAATAGTCATATTTTTAGATACCCATTTGTCCATTTAGTGGTGGAAGTTCAAACCGACATCGAGTACAGTCTACATTGGGCTCCCTATAGCTCATTTTTAGTTTACTACTATATACACCGTGGCACGCAAATCAAAGGCATGTCAAATGAAGTCAGCTACCAAAACAACCAACATTTTTGGACACCCATTTTTCCCTTTTGTGGTGAAATTTTCATTGGTTTTCCAAAATATTATGCCTAACATGTCAAATCTAACAGCCTAGGTTTGATATATTACTCCTAAAAGCATCAAATTCCGAAATCACATCAAACAAAATCAAAAAATAAAACAATCATATAATGGAATACCCATTTCCTACTTTAGTAGACAAAGTGCAAAAACATATCAATGTCAATACATCGTTACCTCACAAACTAACAATCAAACTTCAAACCTACTCTACCCATTACCCGATCAAATTGACGGCAAAACAAACCCAATTGAAAAACCGACCCCACTTTTGGGTACCCATTTGGCCCGTTTATCACTATGTATTCAAATTTTACTTAAAAGTTACAATTTTTTTTTAAATCGGGATGAAAACATCCCCCCCCTCATTCACATTTGCCTGGAAAAATAAGAAAACAAATAAAACAAGCCAAACAATCACTTACCTATGGGTCCCCACGCCTAATTCCAGCTGATCTGCATCCTTTCTTCATTATCACCCTCACAATCATCAATGTGCTCCTTTCGTGATGTCAATTTCTCTCCCAAACCGCTTTCCAATGTCATGCATCGTGCAAATGAGTCCCCCCATGCAATTTTGGGCTTAAATATGCTTTAAACCCCGATTTGTGACCTGGGTTGTGAGTTAGGTAAAAATAGCTACCCAGGTCGCGAATTGAGCCAAAATACCTCAAAACATCTCCAAAACCCTAGGAAAGTAGGGAAATGCCCTTTAAAACCCTAGGAGCCTCCAAAAACTTACCTTTTAACACCATTTGCAAACACACATTGCATTTTACCGATAAACTTGTCCTATCCATACTTTTGGACCATGTCGAGCTAGCCGCAAAAGCAAAGCAATCAAACATTGTCGTTCTCAAGCAACCAGTATGGCATCATAAATTTCATATAGAGTTAGCAAACACACAGCATTGCAGTCGCAATCATCCATTTCATTTTACCAACATTATTTTTATCTCTTTTCTCTCTTCCGTCTTTCCTTCTTCTCTTTTCCCCCCTAGGCATCCAGTCAATGTTATATGGTCACGCTTCAAGCGGCTACATACCTTTGATTAGATCCCTTTATTTTCTCTTCTTCTTCTAGGCTATCTAGTTAATTTTATATGGTCACGCTTCGAGCGGCTACATACCTTTGATTAGATCCCTTTCTTTTCCCTTCTCCTTCTTGGTTATCCAAGTCAATGTTGTATGGTCACGCTTCGAGTGGCTACATACCATTGATTAGATCCCATTCTTTTCTCTTCTTACTAGCAATCATATTCATCATGCATTGGTATCTTTATCAATCGTTGCATCATCAATTCACCACACTTCATTCACCTCATTACTAATTCCTCGTTTGAGGGGGTATTCATATCCAAAGTTAGCTTTGCATGCAACCACAACATCGAAAATCCAAAAGTGTGGTTAGCACATTTGTCTATGAAAATTTTTGCTAAATATTATCATACGATTATAATCTCAATCCCAAACAAACATGGGTCACATTAGGATAATTACCTTTCACCATGGAGAAGTCAATATAGCATTCATGTACGTCGAGTACACAATAGATGATACATTTGATCAATCCTAGCGCAACATTTGGAAATGGACTTCACGACCACGCAAATATGGTCACAAGTTGATGATCCAAATGTTAAACTAACTCAAATAGTTTGACAACTATCACCAGGTTCTCATCAATCAATCAACAACAAATATTTAGTTAGGCTTTTATCCTAATCGTACTTTTGGACCACGTTGATCTGGTCACAAAAGCAAAGCACTCAAAAGTTATCATTTTCAAGCAACTGCTATGGCATCGTAAATGTCATATGGACTCAGCAAAATCACATCATTGCATTCATAATCATTATTTTCCCTTACTAGCATTTTTTTAATCTCTTTCCTATTTTTCTTATTTCCTTCCTCTCTTCTTCCCCTGTGGACATCCAATTGATGTTGTATGGTCATGCTTCGAGCGACTACATACCTTCGATTAGATTCCATTATTTCTCTTCTTTTCCTTGGATACCCCATTTGTATGGTCACACTTCGAGTAGCTACATACCCTTTGATTAGATTCCATTCCCCCTCTATCCCTTTTTCTTCTACATAAACCCTTCATATTTTTGTATTAAAATGTGTTCTACATAGTATAGTACAAAAAGAGGCAAATGTAGACACCCAAAAGTCACACACCGCTATACCTATGTACTTGTAGATCCTTCTGGAAACTTATAGGTTTACATAGGCCATCCTAGGTACCCCTAGGCTATTGTAGACCAGCATAGACTATTGTAGATCATCCTAGACATGTGTAGATTGTTGTAGTCATGCGTAGTCATGCGTAGACAACTGTAGTCATGCATAGTCATGCATAGATCGACATAGATTGTTATAGTATCGTGTAGACTCCCGTATACTACCTCACTGGATTTCAGGTCCTAAACCCTCATAAGCCTTCCAAATTACATCCGACACACTGAAATATCATTTGAAGATCTATTCACATGCAATTAAGGCCTCCACGGGGTATTAGTTGGCCAAATTAATTAATAAGTCAATTATCAAATTCTAATTTTACATTGACTTCACTTAAGTCACTTTTAGGGTAAATTTGATTAAAAGAACCTTTAATCTTGATTAGCCTTAATCAAATCCTCCCACATGTGTGAGATTAGGATTTGTTGAGATATTTCTTTAATCATGTTTAAATTGGCTTAAGCATCCCCTAATCAGGATTAGCTCTAATCCATCCTCACACATGTGTGAGGATGATATATATCTCATAAGGAATGTGATGTTACCACATAGCATTTCTTAACCTAACCCTAGTTAGAATCAAACCTAGGTTTAGTCTATCTAACCCCCCCTGCACCTTGGATTTGCCTATAAATAATGGGTCCCAAACCCCTAATTAAGTCTGATTCCCAAATTCAACAAATTATAGTTACTCTACAGAAATGGAAAGCCAATAGTACACAGTCTATTTTTGATGTACACAGACAGATTCTGACAACATACAGAGGTACCCTAGCTGCCTTAGGATTGATCTACCAAAGATATTTTACTAGAAGAGCATCACAACTCAATTCGCAATCTGCCTTGCGAATCCGGACCCAATTAGCAACCCAGGTCGCGAAGTGCATCTACAAGCCTCAAATCATTCCATATTTGGGTGGTAAGCTCTATTTTGCCATATTATTACCTTCTACACATTTCATTTTAGTTTCTATTACAGTTTTATAGTTATTTCATCTTCTTAAATATGGGGTCTGACTAAGACAAGCCCTCCAATATATTTTACCTTTTCTTGCAAGTTTCTTTTAGGTTATTCAACAAATTTGAAGGAGAGGAACACCAACAAACAACAACCCAGTGGTGGCCCACATACAAAGAAGCCCACCTACACTGAGGGACATCAGAAGGAGGCATCAGGCCTATATTTCTTATTCATGAAAAGAAAGAAAAGGGGAAACTCTCCCTATTTGTAACCTATTTAAATTGATAATGAATAAAACATATGTTTTTGAATGACTTGTATTATTACTTGTTTTTAGATCAAATTTCAACTTTTGGTCGTTTCAATACCAACAAAATTTTACCTCAAAATAACATCAATAATCAAACACCCATTTTTGGACTTGAAAATTATCCAAGAATATTTTTCAAGATTCCCATAATATTAATCTATCATTGTTGGTCATGAAAATCCTATTGTGTCATAGATTCAACACATTGGCACAATGGCTTTTTACCCGTTTATAAGTAGTTTAGTTGGTTGTTAGTTCAACGACAAGATTCAAAGACATCCATCTCCTCCATCACTAGGGCATCCCACATTGTTCTTGATCTAGGGAAATAAAATATCCACCTTCCCCAAGTATAAAAGCCAATGGTCATTTTCATCATCCACCCATCATCAGTCCAACAATAGGTGTCATTTATTTTTTCATCGCACTGTATTTTCAAACAACATGATACAAAAAGGGGTATTTGTAGACACAAAATTTAAGCACCTTAAATGCTATTTAATTAATCACAATTAATTACTATATATAATATATATTAATGGGTTATATAGGATTGAAATAGACCCCACTTGTATTACATCATCATCACATAGTGGTATTACAACAGAGCTTGTATACTTTTGCTTGGCAAGTTTGGATATTATCTATGTATCGTTTGGCAATATTCGAACCTAGATCTCCTCCTTGAGATGTTGAGGAATATAACTGATTGAGATAATGTCACTTTATAATCAATTAGTATATTTAATATTAATTAAAAATATTAAATTAAACAATCCATTTGCCTAAATATTAATTAATCAATTAATTAAATAAATAATTGGTTACTTATTACCTAGGCTAAAAAACCACTCACCCCTCCTCACGATAACATTCTCCCTTCCATTCCCCTTTCATGTCATCTCCACTTCACTCTAATTCCACCTCACATCTCTAAATTTTGTTACATGCAAGAAATGATCACTCTTTTTCAAAAATGAGCGTTAGTTTACTGTACATGTCATAACTTGTAGTTGCACCTCCATTCGCACATTGGATATTTCCAATATGCATGCAATCCCAACATGCACTCACAATTCAACATGCACATTTAAATGAAATAAACATATTTAATTTAAATGCATAAACAATTCAAACATACACATACAAATAAATATACATAATTAATTTAAAATACATATTTAATCCACGTGCACTTACGGTTCAACATACACACTTAGTTAACATGCATATCTAATACGCACAAATTGTAAAATTGTATGCATATTTTTGGTGATAACTTCAAGGTGTACACATCTGGTGATATTTGCAAGATAAGCATATCCTCCTCTACAAGAATTCATCTTTCAGTATAAATCAATGTAGAATAAAAGCACCAGCTAACACCACTTAACTAGTTGAGCCACCACCTCATCTATTTCTCCTCGAAAGTCTATAAATACACCCCCTCCTTCTTCACGGAGCATGATAATGTAATATGTAAATGCATGTTGGCAAAACTTTATGTTGACCTTGCATAAAATGCTCGAGTTATCATGCACCACCATCTTCATCCTATGCCAGACATCGATCACAACATTTCATAGGCTTGGATCCAACTTTTAATATTAGGACACCAAAGTCCATGGTGATCCAACCCTAGATGGTCGTAGGTCATCGTCATCCAAACCTAGATAGTCAACATCCATCCCATGCATAAATTTCTATAAGTAGCATGACATAGCACGGTGCAACATCATAGTACCAATAGCAACAAAGGAAGGTAAAATCAGTCTGCATTTTCTTTCCTCACATATTTTAGCATTCATTTACTATAGTCAATTTAACATCTTTTGAATTTGGGCCTCACTTTGGGAGGCCCAACATATATTACTAATGATTTGTAGTTTATTTGTGCATAAGTGTACAAATTTGAACGTAGCAAATCTATACATCGATTGAGAGCTAGTTGATCCTGCTATCTACAAGATATGACCACTAAATCTAACACAAATTCAGATAGCCATTAGATCTAGATTCACCATATTCAATACATCCAAGCAGAATATCTAGTAGATCTAAGGTAGATTTATGTCCATCACATCTATTAGGTATAGATCCATTAGATACAACAACCTTAGATTGAACTAAGTGGTGATCATGAGAAACCTGCCCATCAATTGTAGCGAAAGAAGACACATGCACCATTACATATTGTAAAAGAGATCCATCCCTTTCATACACTTGTTGTGAGGGTATTATTGTAATCAAAATAATATGAAGGCATATATAATATATATATATTTTTATTTTTTTATTGTATGGTGCATCTTTTTATCATCTACACCTTCCAACCAACATCTTGGTATATTTAGAAATCCATTGCCACAACATGGGATGCAACAACAACAATCCAATTCCTCAACATCCTCAATTGAACTTAGGTAAAATTAACCATGTAATCACATCCCTTTGCACCAAGGTTTTTCTAGTATGATCAACATTGTTACCAAAAATCAATAATATTTGGGGTTACCACCCCAACAACGTGACCCTCCTACTATACCACTATCATTATTTGTTCTCTCATCAAATCAACTCTAGCTGCTACTCCTTCCTCACATCTTCAACATTATTTTCCTCTTCACCCCACACCACCTCCCTCAACCTTCTTTCCCTCTCCCTTTCTCTCCTCTACTTCAACTCATTTCTATGTTTGGGGAGTCGACCTTCTTTCAAACCATTTTTTTGTATAGGGTAGTTGGCACTCCTTCCAACTAATTTTATGTATGGGGAAGTTAACATTCTCTCTAAATTAAATTTTGTTACTTCTCACATATACATTATTCTCATAGTCATTCGGGCTTCTCTCTCATTTCTCTTTTGCATTGCATTATCCAACACATTCATGCATAAATCAATAAACCATGGCTTATAGCATGCTAATCTGATCACCTTTTGGATGTGTAGATATGTGTTCCCAAATATTGATTGTCATAATTAATCAATGACATGCATGTGTTGCACATAGTATTCTCATCTATATGTGTTAGATTTTTGTATGTTTCATGTCTCACTATTAATTGTTTAAATATCTTATTTTGTTGCATATCATGTTGATCTGTCAACCATGTTGCATAACCATCTTTTCTATTTATAATTTTGTTATTCAACATGCACTAGTTATCCCAACTATCATGGTGTATTGTTCAATCATATTCTTAGGTTGCTTGGAGATAGAAATATTTTCTATTGTTCAACCATTCCTAGTTACTGAAATCAACCTTTGTCAAACATTGTTATGTTCTAAGGATATTATAGACTTCCCCTAACTAAATTGAGTTCTTTATTGGAATCAACCTTTGTCAAACATCATTATGTTCTAAGAATATTATATACTTCCCATGACTGACTTGATTTCTTGCTTGTACCAATCGCACATCACATATTAATAAAATTTTGAGTTTAGGAAAGACAACTTTATGATTAGTCTTACCATATAGCAAATTTTTTCTTGCTCATCTATCATTCACATAATCAAAACCTGATCTAAATTGCAAGTTAAAAAAAACAAATAAAAAAGTATATGAAAAAATATCCATCAATTAGTCCCTCATGGATTTTATATGCCTCCGTCAGAGCTATAGACACATAGATGGTAGTGGAGCTATGTCGAATTATTATTGGGCTAACCTCCATCAGGGCTATAAATGTATATCTAATAGTGGAGTATGCCCTCTGAGTGGTAATATGTTTGTCACATTAGTTACCTTATTTTTTACATATCTCTAAACACTCATGGATGAGCTAACTTATATTGGCTTAAGTCACAATTGGTTAGACCAACCTTACTCAAGATGGAAAATGAACATCATTCTATACACGTCGGTCCATGATTGGCTTGATATTTTTTAGGATGGTCTAGATTTATATGGGATATTTATTGACCATTCTATGAGTTTGATTTTCTCAACTGGGGTGTTTGAGTTTCATGAAATACTTTTAGTATCTAAAAATACTAAAATATTTGGGCAACAACCATCTTGGCTAGTCACCATTCATGGTACATATGTCCTAAATCTTAATTTGTGTCATTAATAATTAGTCATTATTGATTTTTCATTTGGTTAGCACATTACTCGTTACATGTTATCTTATTATCTATGTCCTAAGTCTTGTGTTAATTGTTGTTATCTTATCTCATGTTGTGTTAATGTTTTATTATAACCATTAACTTTTCATTGATTAATTAAACCACTTTTTATTGTGAAATACAAATGCAAGCATCTCAAGAATGATTACATAAAAAAAATTGAGCCTACACCATGCAAAAAAATATAGGAATCATCATCCATAACATCAGTATATCACATTCATATCATATAACATGTCCTATCTATCTCATCCCATGCATCCATCCAAAATAAATAAAATCAAAACAATCATAAAAATAAAATAAAATAACCTTAAAATTTTGAAAACATCCTATCAAATCTACACCACATCATCCTATATATCATATGTAACTCCTACATCACATCATCCATCCATAACATCCTAGCATGTCAACCATTAAATTATCATCATGTCAATCATTGTTGCACAAAGACCTTTGGTCAAGCACTTCATTGTTGTGTTATGCTTCTTCAATCAACAACTCATTGCTTGAGGGGGAAGATATTACCCATCAATTTCATCTTGAGTATGTTCAATATCCAAACACTTTCTTGAAATCATGTTTTTCTAATAACTTTACCTAAGACTATCACTAGCCCTCCTCTATTGGGGTAAAAAGCAAAATTTCTCTTCTCAACTTAAACTCTAAGCTAATCCAAATTGGTACTCTCCATGCCAATGTCTGTATGGTTACTCACACACTCACTTCATTGAGGTGGAACCTTAAGGCCACTTACAAATCGATCAGAGTGTCTATATGGTTACTCATACACTCACTTCATTGAGGTGGAACCTTAAGCCCACTTACAAATTGATCAAAGTTTCATGAGGATACCTACCTATGACTGGTCAACTTGCTAAATAAAGTGAGCTTAATAATATTTCAAAGATAAAGATTCAAATACATTCATCCCCTACACAATCGGGGCATCTTACATTTTTCATGATTTGAGATAACCTTAAATCTCTTCCCTCAATTATCAATATGACACATCAACAGTCATGGTCAACCATTATCATCAACTATCATCTATCATCAACCCACTAATTTTATGTTATTGTAGATACCAAATCCTAGCCACTTGTCATCTATACATCATCAAATCATAGTCGTTCATTATTTATATATATATATATATATATATATATATATATATATATATATATATATATATATATATATATATATATTTATTTATTTATTTATTTATTTATTTATAAATATATATTATATTTATATAACTATATATATGAAAAATCTCAATCACCCATCACATTTTAATCTTGACCATTCATTTAACATGATCCATGTCACTTATCTAATCTCAATCTCAGTCCTTCATCATATTTTAATCTTGGCCACTAGTTGGTATCATCAAAATCCTAACATGAATCAAGGGCAAATCATAAAAAATCATTCACTTGTATGAATGAAGGTCAAAATATTTTTGAGAGGTCAAGATCTAAAATGTTGATCATCTATCATCTCATGAGCCCTAGCATTTTGTTTCCATATTCCCTTTTCACCTTTGTACGAACCCTCACTGCCACCATATCCACCATTGAAACCTTTGTGAATCAGATCTAGGTTCTATAGAGCATCCCTCAAAGCTCATAAATGCTCTCAAGAATTATCCAAATGCTTCTAAGCATTTCTATAATGCTACAGGGCATTCACAAGCATCCTTGAACATTGGAGGGTGTTCTTCATTCTCTAATTTACATTCTATAAACCCTCGAACGCTCATGGGTGTCCATGCATTACTAGATCAAACCAACAGAAGCATAGATCCAGCAACTCAAGTATATTTCAATAAGGTATTTGGTTTCCTTGTTTAACTTACATTTTTTTATTCTACATTTCATTTAGCAAGTATTTTAGCTAGGTTTAATAGTTTTCACTTTCATATTTTAGTGGACCTCACACTATGGAGGCCCTACAGTGTTACCAACTCTATTATCTAATCTATTTATGTGCAGGTATATGAGAAGTTTATATTGGTAGTTGTTGCAGCTTTGAGTGGCCCTATAGGGATACACAAGCCCACTCACCCTTGTTTGGAGTGAAGAAGATCCAAAGACACCACCATTTTCTAATCAAGGATTTTAACCCTCGTATTGTAAATCATTGTATCAAAGAAAATTGGTTTTGTGACCCTTCATTTGGGGTACATCTATGTATTGTAAATCATTTGATGATATATAATGTTATCCATTTGATGTGCATATAACTATTATTTACTTTGTGTCATTATTGCTGTTTGTGTTGATAATTTTTACTTTACAAAATGGTGATCATGATGGAACCCCCAAAGGGTTTCATATTTTAATTTACCTTGTTAATATTGAGTTTTAGATCTACGTTTTTTTGTTTCTGTTGTAGGTTTTCAGAAATTCGATCGTGTAAAAATCATGTTATCTAGAATGAGGGTTTCTGGGAGCTGTGAGATTCAGTTTGTGGTTGCACAGATGCCATACAACATTAATGATATGCCACAATATGGTGTTTGTAAGTCCTGTTCAAACTCCACTTATGTTTATGATTTTTTAGAGTTAGATTATATTACATTATTTAGGTACATGTCTATGTACCACCTTAGATACATTATTAGATTAGGAGTTACTTGGGGAAGAAGTAACATATGCACAAGTGTTAATTTACAAGTTGTAAATGTACAAGGTGTCCCCTTGTACAACTAGGTAGAGTGTTGGCCAAGGAATCCATATTCCTATATAAAGGGTCTCATAGTTCCATTCGGATTGTATCACTCCATTCTCAATAATATATGTTGCTTTTCTCTCTTTATCTCTCTTAATTTTATGGGATGGTGCTAAAACCATCAGTGGTATCAGAGCCATGGTGAATCTATAGAGAAATAGGGAAAGCTACCATTACTACTGTTGGATTGTGTTTTTACAAATTGAACCCACTATTGTGCACCATTGCATGCAACACTACCACTAGGAATTTTTTAATAGAGAGCACTACTGCTAGAAGAGAGGTTGATAAAATAGAAGGCCCTAGAAACCTTGTTGTAAGATTCAAGGAGAGGCTCCATAGAAGAGTCTATAAGAAATAGGAGATTGGTGATATCCTTTGTTGAATAAATTCTACTGAGGAGAATCGTTTGATAGTGAACTAGTTGGGATAATTATCGCCATCCAACAACAAGCCCAAAGGATAAGGATTTGGCAAGCAATTTATCAAATCACATAGAATACCAGATAAGACCTCAATATATTCAAAATCTTGAGAAGAAGGTCTTGTTTGAATCCAGAAGAATTAGGGAGCTGCAACTTAAGTGAAGATAGAAGATTTGTTTGAAATAGTCAAGGCAAATCCATAAATCCATCCATTATCAAGGCAACAATAAGGTGAATTGAATCACCTTGCAATCCTTCATCTACAAATTAGTAAAGGTAAGCAAATTTGGTGTAAATAGGTTCATTAGTTGAAATTTGATTAGGTTTATTATTCAATTCCATTAAAGCACTATTATTAGTTGCAAAAAGGAGGTTGCATTATATAAGTCTTCAAGGTGTACAAAATAAAATTAATTTTAAATTCATCACTGCAAAATAAGATAGGAGTTGATTAGATTTCAAATTATTAGCTACCTATCATCTACCTTAAAAAAGGGTAAGACTAGGTCCTACAACTTTATTTATAGTAAAAAATTATAGAGTATTCATTAAGGGTTCATTACAGATTACTCCTGAAAAGTTGTAGTAAATTATTAAGTGCATTCAAAGTGTAAGTATTTTTAAGTTCATTTGAACTATACT
Organism: Wollemia nobilis; assembly: GCA_028583015.1. NCBI lineage: Eukaryota > Viridiplantae > Streptophyta > Pinopsida > Araucariales > Araucariaceae > Wollemia > Wollemia nobilis. Next base: position 5,171,213 of record JAQPPZ010000049.1, read on the forward strand.
AATTACTCTCAAAAGGGATTAGTTTGTGTTCTTCAAGAGCATAAAATTAGATCTTTATCAAAGTATCTATAGATACTATTGGTGCACAAAACCTACAATATTTAGTGGCCAAATAAGCCACCAAAATCATATCATATTCCTCCAAGGATTGGAGAAGAAATCAACCACCAAAATCAAGAAAATAAGCTTCAAATTGAGACTTGTGAGTCTCATATTCAAAGTGCACTAAGGGTTATTTACAAAGAAAAATAGTGCAGAGAAATACATCTATAAGAGATTCTATATGGTTACAAGCTTGGGTTTGTTAACAAAATATCTAAGTAAAGGAGAGAGAGTTGTCCAACCAAGGAGACAACCTCAAATTTTTCTATTGCCTACAAGAAATCTGCCATAAAACCAAAAAATTAAGGTGCAAACAAAATTTTTCAGAGATTCGAATATGAGCACCAAACTTGTCTCTATTACTATATCAAAAAGAGGTAAAAATACAAGAGTCCTAAGACACTCAACGTAGCGCATCATCCTATAAATAAGATTTCATATTATAAACATTGAAGAACCATTCAAAAGGAGCTTTATATTGTTCATTAGCATCATTAAAATTTCTTGAAGAGAACCACCCCAAAAGGGTTAAAAATCTACCACCCGAGAGGAGTAAATATAAGGTTGAAAGCACATAGGGTATGAGCCAGTAAAGGGCTCAATATTAGAGCATGAAGTGCCATAGTAAGAAGCCACCCCAAGGCTCAAATTTTAGTGCACATGGTGATAACCTGTCATCCGTGACAGTGACATCTTCAAAAATTATCATCTACAAGAATTCAAGCCATAAGAAGATAGTACATAAGTACATTCATTGCAGCATGTTATAACAAAGATAAGGGAGCCATTAGCCATCATAATAGGTGTATTACCTTAGGAAATCACCAGTAGAATAGCACCATAGAATAAGCCTCATCAAACCAACAACCAATATTATGAAGGAAAGTGTATTCTTCCACCTAAAGCAAGCAAGGAATAGTCATGTTGTAGCTGCCAAAGGAGGTTTATAAAATATTGATAGATGTTGAAGAAATCTTGCATGTAGTAGGGAAGGCCACCACTTGTCACAAATAAAAATATCATTCGGTAACACCCACAAATATAACCCCCAAGATAATATCTCACCCTTAAACATTGAAAGATATCATCACAAAGCATATTCATCATTTCCCGCCAACCAAAGGAGAAAGGAGCATTATTCCAAGATCAATGTTTCACTACGAAAAACAATTTTTGAATACACGGTGAGGAGCACATGGAAGAGTACCCTATTTGTATTAAATTAGGGCAGCAAGTATCTACCACTTACCAACATAAATAAAGAGCATTAAATGCTCAAATCTCAAGGTGGAAACTAGTGCCATTCAAGGTAGAGGAAGAGAGTATTAAATATTCAATTACTTCATCAATTTTACAACCCTCACCGCTATCAGATCTTCCTTCTCAATGTACATTCTAGAAGAGAAATATTATAGCAAATAACTTAAGGACTCCACCTACATGACTGGTGCAAAGGAGTAAAATGAATGTAACACTCCTGCCAAGTGTTGCAAATATGGAGGAAGAAGCAGATAAAAGATATTCAAGGAGGAGCATTGATAGTCTATTAAAGGGGGAAAATTGATAGTCCAAAAAATATAACATCCAAAAGAACTATTGTACCAAGTTTTATACTACCTACCAAGCCCTTCATAAATGTTGCAAGAGTTTTGGATAATGCTTGTGCCAATTGGAGAGTAGAAACGAACTTATAGTCATCTATAGAACTGATGTTTTCTAGCATGGAATAACAAGTATTTCAAAATCTCACCAAAACATTCTAAGCAAAGAATATATTAAGTGTTAGCATTCATTATAGTAGCACACAACAAAGTCAAAGGAAGCTAATACAACAATCGTGAGCAACTGGGAAGAGTGCAGGATTAGAAGCTATCAATATATTATTAGAGAAGGTGCCAATATTGTAGCAAGTGATATGAGTAAGATATAGGTAATTCTAGCAACCAGTGTACACATCAATACTCTAGCATGGATAGCAAACGTCTTCACCTACATTAAACCAATGTATCACTAAGTCGAGCTAGGATTCATACTCCCAACATTGCAAGAAGAAATTCATTGAATTGTTGCAAAGGTAAGATATGACATCACATTAAAGGAATATTCATCTAGCCATGACAAAATCATTTGAGTAAGGAGGAAGACCGCACAGTGAACACATATTTGATAAAGTAATTGGTCAAAGGGTAAAATTTTTCACAAGAATAGAAGATTGTGGATGGACCTGCATAACATCTATTTGCATGCACCTCGAAGAGTCAATGAAAGGACTTTATGAACACCAATTGACCATTGGAGGATAAATTATAACACATGCATCATACTCACTAGTTATTACAAATAAAAGCATTGAATCTCATTCAACATCAAATCCCATATGCATAGAATTGAAGAAAAAAACAACCTTGATAATCGAAGGAGGTCAAAAATTTTAGGGTTGAAGCCCCACCATCTAAACATTGAAGCATAGGGAGAATCAACGTACACCATTGGCTATAGAACCCAAGGAAAAGGTATTAAATAGGACTATCATATACATCCAAAATCTATGTCGAATACATAGGGAGTACAACATTAAAAGTAAGTTTTTTACTTTATCAAAGTTGCCTTAATTAAAGGAGTAGTAAGGATCACAATATAAGGTTGAAACTTTGGTAAATTCAGCCATATTTGAAAGAAAATATTAAAAAGGGAATTTTATACCAAAATTAGCACAATATTTGCAATTCAAAAACCTAGGAGAAATAAGGATTACCACTTATCATATTATTTGCAAATATTATTGTTTTCTAATATTCTAAATTAGGTAGTTATAAGGAATACAACACCATAATAGGATTTTGGAAATTAGAGACATTAAATATCAAATATCAATGGTTATAGAAGGAGGTTCACTAAGGGTTCTCAAAAATTAGAACAAAAAAATATACTTATCTCAAGATCACTCACAAGGGATAAAAGAAATCCAACTTTGAGAACTTCAAACTAGAAAGTGCTTAGTTCAATAGGATAAATAAGGTGTAATAAAGTTGATTTTTGGTATTTACAAAACTTTGTTAGAAATAAGTGCTTTTTCATAAGAATAAAATCTATGCATACAAGAAGAACTAAGTTGCATTGGAGAAGACTCAGACTTTCAGGAAGAAGAAATCTACATTCAATATGAATCACTAGAAAATATTAAGAGATGATTGCAACTACTAAAAGGGTGCACACAAAATATGATAGGAAAATTTGAAATTCAATAGAATACATCTATAAAGAGAAAGAAGGTTTTGCAATCAATCATGAGAGAAGCCAAAAATGAAATTTTCTCAACACTAGAAGATTATTTAAATTCAAAAATTGGAGAAGCAATTGAAAACTCAAAATATATTTTTACCTTACCTAATGATATAGGAAAAGTAATGTATATGGCATTACTCTCTAATAATGTTCTCAAAATCAAGAATAGAAGACAAGAGGATGCGATAAAATATTTTAAGAATAGGTATATAAATGAAGCAAATTTTTCAAACAATATGCTTGTAGATTTACTAATGAAACGGCAAAAGGGATGATTCTACTCTTCAAAAATGCATGCAAAATATCCTCAGTAATGGTAATGATTACTATGAATTTTTTATTACTATACCTACCAATCTATGGAGGATAATCTACAAAGGAATTGTCACTCTCAATGTTTCTTAGATAAGAGAACAAGATAGAAATGAAAGATGCATTTAATGATACAAAGGACTTAAAACCTATGATGGTATATTCATGTTGCAATACCATAGAATCAGAACCATTGATGATTGATGCATGCCATGATACTAGTGATCTTCTTCAAATGGATAAATATGCAAATCATGATTCTTGTCAAAATGAAAGGGAATATTGCAATGCAAGCATTGACACTAGTGATCTAGAATCCTTGACAAATATAGAAGAACATGTTACAAAGATTGATGCTATATGTGATACAAGTGATCTAGATACAGTTCATAATTACTTATAAAAGGATCATGCTACTAGAATTGATGAAGTCATAGATGGATATGATGATAGATATCGTGATGCACAATATTGTATTAATGGTAGTAAAGATCATTCTAATGATTGTAGTTGTCATAATAATGTTTTTTGTTCAAATATGATAATATATGAGGATACAAGATCAAGAAAATATGAACAAGGATTGAAAGAACCAATAGCATCATAAATCAGATCAAATTATAAAGGTCTTGAATATACAGGATTGACTAGCAACAATAATCAAGGAACAAAATTAGTGACAAATGTTGATAAAAATAGTTGTTGTGAAGGATAGAGTGTTCAAAGAGATTTGGCTACAGAAAATAGGTGCAATCATTATAAAAAAATATGGGCACAAGATAGAGAGATGCTGGGATATCTATAACTATAAAATTTGTGGAGGAACTAATCATTCCCAAATACATTGTAGGTAAAAATAAAATCATTTCTTTTATTGGGTATATACAATGATAAGAAACTTCATTAGTGAATTCTCTCAAGTATACTTCTCAAGGTACAGAGATGGGCACAGGAAAGGTATGAACTACTTCTACAATAGGATTGGAAGGAAAACAATAACAATGTCAAAATTAGAATACAGAGTCAAGAAAAAGGGTGAAGCTCAAGCAGAAGATCAATTTGAAGACCACTTGAAGAATTAAGACAAATATAAATATCCATATTGAAGACTAAATCTTCAATACCTAAATAATGTAATACAGGGGGGTGTTAGAGTTAGAGTATATTACATTATTTAGGTATATTTCTATGTACCACCTTAGATGCATTATAATATTAGGAGTTTCTTGGAGAAGAAGTAACATATGCACAAGTGTCAATGTGCAAGTTGTAAATGTGCAAGGTGTCCCTTTGTACAACTAGGTAGAGTGTTGGCCAAGGAATCCATCTTCCTATATAAAGGATCTCATAGTTCCATTCGGATTGTATCACTCAATTCTCAATAATATATGTCAATTTTCTCTCTTTCTCTTTATTTGATGGGATGGTGCTAAAACCATCATGTTCTTTAAAAGTGATAATGAAAATAAATGTTTATTTTTCATTTAAAAAACAATACATCATGCATTGTTACGCATTCTAGGAATTTGTAGGTATTTTTCTTTACAATAAATTAAAAAATAAAAGAGAAAAGAAAGTGCATTTTAGAATCATATAGATTGCACATAGGGGTATATCTGCACCTATACATTTGTTTTTAGTTGCATTAGGGCTTTCAAATTTATTTTATGTAGTTTTTGAATTTGTATATCCAAAACAATCTAAGGTTTATCTGAAATACACATACTACATTTGGTTCCAATTTTTTCATTATTTATGGTGTTTTACCTTCTACATTGTGTGTTGTGTATATCTTGTGCTTATTCTTTAGAAAACAAACTGAAAAGCATATTAATTATGTTTTAGGCTAAGTTTTTCCACTTCTTAGTCTTCTAGGTTAGAATATGTCACTTGTTCTCAAGCTTCCTGCCACTATTGAAAACACTTATCAATTCAGAGTGGAAGAGCTAGGTGAACCCTCCACACATTGTGGATCTTAAGTGGTGTACCCTAGACTCTTTTAAGGGCCTCAAACTTGGTACTAGTGTTCCTAGTCACCACCTTGGTTGAGTTCCTTATGATATGAAGGGTGGTTTCTTTGCATTTTTGGTTCAAAAAAACACCATAGAAATGGAAACTTAAAAGAAACCCGAACATAGCATGTTTTATTTTAACATCAGTGATTTGGATTTCACCACCAACTGTTGATCAAAACCAGTGATGGTGGCCTTCATCTCCATCTATTGGCTCACCCCATAGATACCCTAGTAGCCAATGAGTGGTTTTCTTGACTTCATCACTAAAAAATACCCCACCTTTGAAATACCCTCAGAGTGTATTACACATTAGGAAGAAATTTCAACCATTCACATTTCATTTCTTGTTAGATAAGTAAGTGTGAACACACCTATCCACCTTGCATAGTTGTTTTAATCTTGGGGAGTCTTAACATCAAATACACAAAAACATAAAAAAAAATTAAAAACTATTGCAAAGACATAGGACACATATGTTTGTTTGATATGTATGTTTTCCACTACGATATCACTTTTCACACACCTCCTACACATTATCTACCCCCACCTAATTATAGCTTATGTTATTGACCAAAAATCAAACCAAGGCCATGAGTCAGGAAGCTACATAATCCATGGAGTGCTCCACTCCTTTCGCAACCACTTTTATGGATAACCCATACAACTTGGCAAAGACAAGATATTTTGGCTTGAATTCTAAGCCTTATCACATATAATTCACTTAAAATATAGATGTGATACAAAGGGCTATCCACACTGCTATTCCATAAATTGAACCATCCACACCACCGACCATCCCATCACTTACATAGATTTTTACCAACTCAAAATCTATTTAAGACCCACCATATCGGTTCTAGAATAAATTAATAGCCCACGCAGACATATTCCTTCTTCTTAGCAGGAACTTGCTCACTCACACCCCAACGATTTTAGCCAAATTATCACCAACCCTATTTTTGAGGCTACATCTACCCTCCCACACAAAATTCCTCCATAATAATTTAGCCAAAATACCTCCATTCTGCTTGCCTATACCACTACCTATTCCAGTCCACTCTACAAAGCACAAGTTAATGTCGCTTCATAGATTTCATCCACCATTCCATATACCACTGTAGAACCCTAAAATTGGCACGGTTAAACCTTAGTAAAAAGATAAAAGATAAAAATTTGAATTTTAACCCCAAACTGCCCGTTAAACTGTCGGTTACCCGATCTGACGAATTTGTCTGGAACAGAACGTCCAGACGATTTCGTCCCAAAACCAAATTTTCATAATTAGCTTATGTTTCAACAACCTCTCCAACTTGGGCAGAAACGCGTCCGCGAGCTTGGAGATTTCCCTGTTGGAGATCTCCCAGATTGGGATTATCCCCAACCTCCTAACCTCTTCCTAATCCTATATAAACTAGAATTTTTCTAGTTTACCCCCCTGAACCCCCTAAACCCCTTAGCTGACAAATTTCCCTGTAGATTTAGTTCCTTATTCACTCGCACTACTGTTTGTATTCTGTACTTTGCATTTTCTTGCAGGAATTCTATTGTTTTTCAGTCGAAGTTAGCTCGGATCGTGGTGGACGATTACAGACAATTTTGTCGAGGAGCGCAGACGATCTCGTACGATTGGAGGTGATCCTGAATGTAGTCCAGATTGGGGGTAATCAGAACCCAGAGTTTGCATTTCTTTAGATTTTTTTGCATTTTTCCTATTGTATTTCTGCACTGTCTTAAATTATTATGTTTCTGCATCTTGGAGTTCACCTCATTTAGCATAACCGCATGATAAAGTTAAAATCAATCATTAAATCTATTGCATTTCCTTATTTGTTATTGGAATCCATTATTTAGGCATGTTTGTTGTTATTTCTATCATTCTCCTCTGCTTCTGCACTTGCATATTTGGTATTTTGCATCTATTTTTGTGATTGCAGGTTTCTGATGAATTCATCAGATTTCAGATGATTATGTCTGATTTTAGATGACCTTCTATGATTTGGAATGATCCTGTGAAATATCATATGATTACATATGAATTGAGGCGATCTTAACTGCTACAAGACTCAGAATCTTCATCAAACATCTGAAATCAGGTATGATACATTCTAGCTAACATACTCTTTGTTATTAGTATTCATTCCTATTTTTTGTATTCATTTAAATCAGCATTGGCATATAGAATAGTTTAGATTCATCTTGGCCAAACCTAGGAGTTGAATGATCGAGTATAAAAATGAACACATCAAACTCACTGTCAACCTAGGAGTGGAAACTGCCATTCAAAAGTTTCCTGGTGAACCCACCATCCATCAAAAATTCACCCTTATACCCCTCCCCCAAGATGCGGGACCTTCAAAGGGCCTCTCAGTCCAAGGTATTGTCCCATCCTTTTTACATCCCCCTTTCGGGCGTGAATCCTATAGCCTGAAGGTAAGGATGCAAAAAATTTGGAGCGATACAACCACCCCTCATTCAGTTGTGATTCCTTTCACAAATTAGCCTCCATTGACTTCAACCAACATTGAAAACACTCAAATCATACCTACATCCACTTCCAACACAACCACACAGTTTGCATTTGAAATTTCCATACAACAAGCATGACAACATCTCAATAAATTGCTTATGAGCCATCAAGATGCTTTTTCTTGCCACAACAACAATCACAAGTAGCCAATTTTAAACCCCATTCCATTCTCAACCAACACACATTTTTACCCCGATCCATTTTTATTATTGCAATCTTCTAAGGTTACTATACCCATACCCCCATTCAGCCACATCAATACCACTTCCAGAAACCAACATATTCAAATCCCCTAAACTTCATCCCCACTTCATCAACATTAGTCACTCCACAACCAAGCCCAATAACACATCCAAAATCATCAAATACCTAGTAATCCATTAGGCAGTCAGTACCACATTCCATCCCAACAATTCATCATCCAACACACATCACCTCCATACACTCATCAAACAAACCATGGCTTCCACATACATATGGAATACCCTAAGATATAAGCCTTGCAAAAATAGGTTGATAGCTTAATTATGCATACTCCTGGTATGATGTACCAATACATTGAGATAGTTAATTAATCAACCCATTCATTATTCAGTACCATAATCATCTTATCTGGTAAACTTTACACTATCAAATTTTGACAAATTCAAATGGATTGAGGACCCTAGGGAGCACATTCGCGCATTATTTCATTCATGTTTTCAAATCCAAGAGAATTATACCTTAATGCTCTAAAATTTTCCTAAAATATTAGGAGGAGATGTCTTATATTGGTACAATCATCTACCACACCATAGTGTCTACACATTTGAATAATTGGTAGACAATTTTTTTGAAAGGTTCTCCCTTAATGTTCGCAAGAAAACTACCTTGACTGACTTGTACAATCTCAAAAAAATTGAAGAATATTTGGTCTATGACTTCAAAAACCATTGGAGGGCATTCATCACCAAGTTACCATTCCCCTCCCAATGGAATAATTAACATGAATGTTTGTAAGGAGTTTTCTAAAACCCATCTCCTTGTTATTGCAATTACAACAATATAGAACATTTGATGAAGCTCTTGCCCAGGCCCATGTTATCAAAGAAATAAATATCCAAGAGGGTGAGATCAAACCCAAAAATAAAGAATGGAAAAACAACGTCCAATCCAAAGGAAATTATTCTAGCCAATAAAAACACAAATAAGTCAATCAAGAGGTCTTGAGTCAGCCTCAAATTACTCAATAACCATCATCGCAACAACTGCAACAAGTGTCTTACCAAGTGGTTCCACCCCACAACAATTTCATAACACATCACCAATAGTGTAACACCATCAACATCGACAATATGTTCAAAAAAAATTGTATCTACACACCTCTATCCGAATCATATACCCCCTTATTTTATAGTTTGTATGACACCAATGTTATCACCTTGCCTAAAGTCAAACCAAATAATCCAACCAAACACGGAAAGGGCTATAAGGAGCACTTAGTTTATCCTTTCTATTGATAGAAATGGCATGACATTAATAACTACTATACATTAAAAGACATGGTGCAATACTTGATAGACCTAGAGGCCATTAAGTTGGATAGCCCCTTAGCCCAAAAAAACTCAAAATATTGATATCTACCAAATACCACTTCCTCATCATGAGGAAACACAATATACAATAGGGGGATCAAATACCAGGACTCTCCCTAACCAATTCAATCATGTGCAATAGTACCAAGGTTTTGTGGGGGCTATTCATGTAGTCAAACGAGGTAAACAAAGCACCAATCACCAAAACAAACAACCTCAAGCAGTTAAACCTCCCATAGTACCTTAAGAAAATGTGTCTCCACAACATACTCCACCCATTCATTTTTTTTCTAATTCATCTCAACCAATCCATCCATCCCAACCTACTCATTTCCAGAGCCATCCATAATGACCTATCATCACCATGAGCAGTTAGCTAACAACTAGTCTCAAAATATCTTTAGAAAAACTATCAATTTACAAGCTTATACAAAAATATCCTCCACACCATGAGGCATTAATGGAAATCTTAAAATTCTTTAAACTTCAATATCAAGACACTAATATCTTTAACAATTTTGTGGGGAGCATTAAAACATATATGGAGACCTCTATCGCATTCTATGATTTTAATATCAAATAAATATCATCAAAATCATGGGATCCTCCATTACACATCATGGCTCATGTTGATAGGAAGCCCTTAAAACAAGTATTGATTGAAACAAACTCATCCATCAACATCATTACCACCTCAACCCTCCAACATCTTAATCTTCCACCTTCACACATCACCAAATCCACTTTCACATTGTAAGCATTCAATGATGCTCTATGTTCTACAGTTGGTACTATGGTCTTACTTGTTGAAGTGGGGGTTAATACATTGCACTATTTTCCATATCTTGGAGGGTTCCATGGCCTACAATGTACTCCTTGGATACCCACACCAATATTTGAAATATGTACATGAGGGGCAGGTTCATTGTATATCGGTAGATATTGAACCATTTAAATATTGCAACTTCATCTCCAACCCATATGAGTCCACATTTTCATCCACTAACTTTTCCTTAGTCCCATAAACAACATCATCCACCTCACATTATAACACTTCCTTATCCAAAGCTCCTATTCTTGAGGATCTCCCCATCATTGAACCACATCAAGCTTCCACTCCCACACCCCAACCTTCATTACAACCATAAACATGTACAAGTGATCGGACCCAATCAACACCCTCCACATCCATACCATGGGGACATCCCTCCATATCTTCCACATCATATACATCACCCATTGCCACCCATATATTATTACCCATACAACTAGCTTCACAAGCATCCATCATTATTTCATCCACACCCGAATCATCATTCATCCATCAAATCCCTCAACCTAATCCATCTTCATCTTCACCAGTCGACATCTCATAATTTTATTTAAAATATTATGGGATTCCATTCTAACATACATCCCTCCTATTATCTGAGCCACAACCCACACCAAAGACCTACATCTCCATATCCACTCCATCCATACCATCACCCACACAAGTTGCAGTCAACCTCGCTAGTCCTATAATTGATGAGTATGTGGTTCAAGATATCATGGTTACACCACTCAATATCCAAACTATCATGGATTATGATCACCCACATGACCCACCCTTATCCATAGGAGTGGTGTACAATATGGGTTCATCACCTAACCAAATAAATTTTATATATGGGGGGTCGATTCATCGTTCGATCAACTTCCCCCAAACAAACCCAAGTAGCCATCCTTTACCAACCTTAAATGCATGATAAATTTTGATTTCTCATCATTATATTCTCATCAGGTTAATTGGTAAGGATATGGTTTAGGATGACATGAACAGGGCATGCATTATATCATTGAACATCAATACCTAGAAGTGAATGATCGTTCAGGCCTGGGATACAATCCACAATATTTTTATTTCTATTTTGAGTGATCCTTTCAACAACTCAATCTAGATCATGAAGAAGAAAACTATAATAATTATGACCTTGAGTATGAATCATATGAATAATAGGATGTCAATAGCTTTAGATGAATTTGAAGAGGAATCAATCCTAGTCACCCCATTCACTAAATAGGATGAGTATTATCTCATAATATTCTCCATTCATCAGCCCATGTTCTATTTGCTTCTCCCAAGAGAGCAATATGATCTAACTAGTTAACCACCACCACAACATCATCCCTTTCAGTGAAACATCATGTAACATACATACATAATTCAAAAAAAATCTAAAACATAAAAATATTTGCATTTCATTTACATGGCCTTGTCATTTGTATTTATAGGTGTTGCTTACCGCTATCCAAGTTCGTAGGGTTCCTTCATCAATTCCAGGATACAATACCAACCTACCCTCCATATTGTCAACCACCATTTCCCACTAGGTCAACATGAATTCTATTGACTTATTCACGCCACTCCATAATTCATACAATTTGGCAAAACCAATATCTATTTACATAAGACTTATTGATATGGAATGGATTTCATCACCACCATCCTCTTTGAAATTCATCCTTTCCAAGGAATTGTTAAGAGCTTCTATCATTTACATTCCTCTATCACCTTCACCTTTGCCTTCACACTTGGCTCCTATTATTTTCTAGGTAGAAATAGAATAGACTATGCCAAAAGAGTTTGATAATGTTATTGATGACATTCATCTGATCCCAATGCCCCATCATCTTGAGGAAGGTTCACACATGGCCATTGAAGATACTATAGATGTGAACCTTAGTATAGATGTGAACAATTCATAAATCATTAAACTTGCAATAATTTTATCCACTGGTGAACAAGAGAAAATGATAGCTCTCCTCAAGAAAAATAAGGGCAAATTTGCATGGTCCTATAAATACATGCCTGGTATTGACCCTAAATTGGTTTTCCACAATCTCAACTTGCATCCTAATACCAAGTTGATCAAACAAAAATTGATAAAGTTACATCCTACAATTTTCCTTATGGTCAAATAAGAGCTTCAAAAGATATTAGATGTGGGTTTTATTCAACCCATTGATTGTCTTGAGTGGATTTTAAATGTGGTACCCATTTTTAAGCCTAACGGGGTGATTTACATTTACACTAATTTTTGAGATCTTAACAAAGCATATCCTAAGGATGAATTTCCTTTACAAAACATAGATCCTCTTGTCAAAACTTGTGCTGGTCATGAAATACTTTCTTTAATGGATTGTTTTTCATAATAAAACCAAATTTGAATCAATCCTAATGACCAACACAAAATAGTATTTACAACACCTTGGCAGACTTTTGTTACAAGGTAATACCATTCGGACTTAAAAATATAGGTGCCACTTATCAATGTTCCATGACACATCTTCCATGATTACATGCACAAAATGATTGAAGACTATGTAGATGATCTCTTAGTAAAATCTAAAACCTAACAAGAACACATCGATATCTTGGAAAAAGTTTTTTTATTGACTGCTAGAGCATAATGTAAGGTTGAACCCCAAGAAGTGTCTTTGGTGTCACCTCAAGAAAACTACTACGATTCATTGTCTCCAAGTGAGGCATTGAAGTGAACCCAAACAAATTCAAGGTCATTATGGAGATGCCTCCCCAAAAAAATTTGAAAGAGTTGCATAATTTACAAGGAAATATCCAATCGATCCATCATTTCATCGTGCAAATTTCTAATAAATGTAGGTCTTTCAATCACTTGCTACAAAAGGGGGTAATATTTTCATGGATATAAGAATGTCAAAAAGTTTTTTTGACATCAAGCATACTTGGCTTCTCCACCAATATTAACTCCACCTTGCTCATCTAGAGGAACTAGAATATCCTAAGCCACTAAACATCATCCACTTGAGAGTATTCTATGCTTAATGTGATTTACATATGTATATATACATGGCTAAACAAAAATACACTACACATTACATTCCACACATCCATTTTGTACAAACACATCCATTTGTCATTTCAGTGCATTTCATCCACCATATTAGGGGTACAAAAATATTTCACATTGCGTTTCATACATCCACTTTGCACAAACACATCCATTATCATTTAAGTGCATTTCATCCACAATATTAGAGGTCATTTGCTTAGTTTGAATAATTTTTGATCAAATAAGTCTTGTCACCTTTATCAGAGGCACCCACGAATTCACATCCATCTCATTGCATCATTTCATAAGTCAAGTCATCACTTGCACACCAAATTTCTAAAATCCCTAGGTATTTTTGGTCACTTATCCACTCCTAGTATTTCAAGCAACCCCCAATGCATTTTGATTCTCTATAGGACCAAGGCAAATTTTAACTAAGAAAATATTCAGTTATGGGAGTTGAATCTAAACTTCTTGAACCAAACACATCTCACACTTATTAAAAACATATTGTTTCAAAGAGGTATAATAACATGATTGGGTTGAACCTCGAAGCAAAAAAATTATCTTTGCTTGTCCCATTATGCACATAGTTCAAAATCAAAAATAATGGTTCTCACCACTATCACCACTTCCAAATAAAAGAATGAGTAGTAAGGATAGGGTTAAATTCTCATCACACTTCGATTGAGAATATGATTTCCAAAGCTTACACACCATATATCCTCGAGTAGTAAGGATAGAACTTCATTTCCATCTAGATGGTTAGGTAGTATGATTCCCTAAAGCTTAAATATCAGAACATTAGACTATGGATCTAATATTCACCAGGGCTATAGATGCCTAACTAGTATTGGAGTACGCTCATGCATGATGACACATCCCTCTTGAAGAGACCTCTGACCACACATAAGGAAAATCTAGCTTCCTGGTCTTCTCCATGACAGGTTTTATCTCAATTTACTCAAGATGGGTTAATGAACTCACTTGCACACACATTGGTTGTTGATTGCCTTGAGACATTACCATGTTCATGATATGGTAAATGAATATTCACTACACACATATTTGGTCTTGGAAAAATTAGACAGTTTGAGTCTCTATAAAAAAATTCTAAATTAGCCATCCATAAGCCAACACAACGTCCATACCGTTACATGTGTCTTTAATTTCACATTCTACCATTTTAGTACCCTTGATTAAGCAACAATGATAAAAATGATCAAGAAAAATCTAAACTATAAATGATCATTAGAGAGTCAGTTCACTTGCATTGTTATCATAAAGTATGCACATCATCATTACATTGTCATCCATCACATCATATACACATGCATTCACATAAAAATTCACAAAAAAGTCATAACACAAAATAAAATTCATGTATATATATAATCACATGTACAATAAGCACCTGAAGGCTATATACAATAGAGCACTAAGGCTCATATACAAAAATTGCCACAAAGCACTAACTAGCACCCATAGGTAGACCCTTGTGATCCTAATGGATCAAGAGCCTGAGGAAACCTAGAATGAGAGCCACTATGCCTAAAAAAACATGTTATGGAGGAGGAAGGTCATGTTGGTATCCTAATTTGGTGTTACATAAGTAGATCATCCAACTCCTAGATATACCTCTTCCAGGATCAAAGGCATAGTACATCCTACCTCTAAAAAATGTCTCTATACCAGCTCTTCTTGGAGCCTTGCTATCGCATCCTTGCCACCACCTATCGCTATTCGCACCTCCAGCTCTATCCACAACCAATAATTCTTGGCATCCTATGTTGTTATCACTACATACCACTCTACCACCATTTGCTAGATCTTGTATAGATCCATCTAGAGCTTAGCCCACTTCTCCTCACTCTAACCATAAGGTCTCTCTAGAACCTCCTCCATACCATCCCCACCATCACCATCACCTCCAATATTTGGAGGTTTCTCTATTGTAACCCTCGCTTACCTCCCTCCACTATTAGACCTACAATATATCTAACATCAGGGAGTATCCTCTACCTCCATTGTTGCTTTCCCATCACCTTCACTACCCTTATAAACCACCTAATTTGGTACCCATGGTGGCTATGAAGAAAACCATGCATCATAGTCAGGGGTGGTCCCAGCATCATCCAATCCAAGAGATCTATCTCCTCATCATCCTTATACTCCACCTATCACTCCTCCATACAAGGTAGGCCTGACTCATTAGCTTTTTGCCTATAGAGCACTGGAGCATCAAGTATCCCCTACATCATCCCAAACTATCACAACACCCATGAGAACTTAATCAAATCCACCTCACTCCCATGTTGACCAACCACCCATCTAGCCTACCTAACCCACCATAGCTACTCTCTATTAGAGGTCCACTATATCACTCCAAATTTTTTGCACCCTTACCTTCAGGCTATAGGATCCGTGCCCGGAAGGGGGGTGTGAAAAGGATGGGACAATACCTCGAACTGAGAGGCCCTTGGAAGGTCCCACCTCTCAGGGGAGGTGTATAAGGGTGAATTTTCGACTGGATGGTGGGTTCACCAAGAAACTTTTGAATGGCGCTTTCCACGCCTAGGTTGATAGTGAGTTTGATGTGTTCATTTTTATGCTTGATCATTCAACTCCTAGGTTTGGCCACAATATGAATCTAAACTATTCTATATGCCAATGCTGATTTAAATGAATACAAAAAATAGAAATGAATGCAAATAACAGAGAATATGCTAACTAGAAGGTGTCATACCCGATTTCGGATGTCCGATGAAGATTCTGAGTCTTGTAGCAGTTCAGATCGTCTCAGTTTGTACGTAATCGTCCCAAATCATAGAAGGTCATCTAAAATCTAACGAATTCGTCAGACGAATTCGTCAGAAACCTGCAATCACAAAAATAGATGCAAAATACCAAATATGCAAGTGCAGAAGCAAAGGATAATGGTAGAAATAACAGCAAACATGCCTAAATAATAGATTCCAATAACAAATAAGGAAATGCAGTAGATTTAATGATTGATTTTAACTTTATCATGCGATTATGCTAAATGAGGTGAACTCCAAGATGCAAAAAACATAATAACTTAAAACAGTGCAGAAATACGATATGAAAAATGCAGAGAAAGCTAAGAAAATGCAAACTCTAAACTCGGATTGCCCCCAATCTGGACTACAGTCAAGATCGCCTCCAATCGTACGAGATCATCCGTAATCGTTCGAGATCGTCCGCGACGATCCAAGCTAGCTTCGACTGAAAAACAGTAGAGTTTCCGCAATAAAAATGCAAAAATACCGAATGCAAGCAATAGTGCGAGGGAATAAGGAGCTAACTCTGCAATGAAATCTGTCAACTAAGGGGTTTAGGGGGTTCAGGGAGAATCAGGGGGATAAACTAGAAAAATCCTAGTTTATATAGGATTAGGAAGAGGTTTGGGAGGTTGGGGATCATCCCAATCTGGGAGATCTCCAACAGGGAAATCTCCAACTACGCAGACACGCTTCTGCCCGAGTTGGAGAGGCTGTTGAAACAGAAGCTAATTATGAAAATTTGGTTTTGGGACGAAATCGTCTGGACGTTCTGTTCCAGATGAATTCGTCAGATCGGGGATGATTTCGTCTAATCTGCGACGATATCGTCCAACGGTCAAAACAAATCCTAAAAATGGCATAGAAAAATGGGGAAAGCGGGTAATAGGCGGTTTAACGGACAGTTTGGGGTTGAAATTCAAATTTTTATCTTTTATCTTTTTACTAAGGTTTTAACCGTGCCAATTTTAGGGTGCTACATTTTGCCCCCTCTTTAGCGAATTTTTCAAAAAAAATGCGTTAAAGACGAGTTTTTCCCGTTTTACGAGAAAGCAAAAATATACTCAATTTTTTAGACGACGATTCTTGGTCGAATCGTACGAATGTTGACTATGGTGCCCCCTCCGTGTTTTTACCCAAATCGAACGTTTGAGGTAAAAACGTGGAAAAGCAAAATTTAAAATGTGGATTTTTAAATAAAACTAAGAAAATAGGGTAAAACCCTAATTCAATTTTTTTACTATTCACTTTTACTGTTCCAGAGCTCGCAGAGAAGAAAAATGGTGGAGACAACGCACCGAGCGATAGAGGTCCGATGCAGGCTACGGTAAGGATCTAATCCTAGTAGATTAGGTTTAATTTAACTTTGTGCAAGTTTTTTGAGTTAAATTTGATTGTTTGGGGCATCACGGCCATTTTTAGGCCGTCGACGTCGTCGAGACAAAATCGTCTCGATTTCATCGAAATCGTCCCTAGATCGTCGATTTCGTCTGAGGGCGAAATCGATGAATTAAGGGCGATTTCGTCCAACAAGGGGCGATCCCCAAGTTGCGAAATCGTAGACGATTTCATCCTCACAAAGGATGATTTTGCCCAATTGGGGACGATATCATCCAATGGTGGACGATATCATTTTAAACTTGATTTTAAGTTGTTTAATTTGATTGAGTTATTAATGATTTTGTTGTTTTATTGTTTATTTTGTAGAAAGGGTTACTAAAGAGCCAGGAATGGAAATACGATGGGCTAAGAGATGACATAGCCACGCTCGACCAGGTAGAGCGTGACCGACTAGGACAAGTCGGTCTACAGCATGTGGTAGAGATGCCACAAGTACCGACTGACATGGGGCTACTGACAGCCCTAGCAGAGAGGTGGTATCCGGGGTCATCCTATTTCTGATTACCGATAGGGGAGATGGCTCCCACTCTAGAGGACGTATGGAGGATCATGAGGATCCCCATACAGGGACGGCTGATGACGCCTACGGCCAATCAGGGCCAGGCGATGATGAGGCTCACTAGAGACCCGAGCTTCACCCTGGAGAAGGGCAGAGTGAACATCGAGTCTCTACGGCAGATGCCTGGGGCATCTAGGCTGACTCAAGTTTTGGCAGGAGTTGTCGGTGGCTTACTGTTGTGCCACCAGAGCGGATGCAGACTACCGTGGGTGCTCTCAGACATAGTCTGTGACATGAGAGACCACGGGTACAGATTTGCATGGGGCAGCTTTGTTCTTTGCCGCTTGTATAGGATCCTGCATGGGGTCGTATACAAGGGAGGTCGATGTTTGGTCTTGACATCGTCGCTACAGGTTTGGTGCTGGGAGCACATTGCGGTGCGGAGGCCGATAGGGCTCCCATTGATAAGGGTTGACCGAGAGAGGCCCCAGGTTTTCTATTGGTGGCTACAAAGGGGGTCACAACGGCGGATAGATCTGTCGATGTCACGGAGGTTGCTAGATGACCTCATCCCAGACCAGATCACCTGGAGGCCATGGCGAGAGCACCCCGGGTGGGCAGAGGATGGGCAGGAGCCGGCTCGCATCAAGTGAGTCTGCTGGCTGAGGATGGAGTGGGGAGAGGTAGAGCTCCACCGCTATGATCGAGTACTATGATAGTTCGGTCTACAGTAGGGGATCCCTTCTCTCAGGGATTACGAGTACTCCCAAACTATTCGAGATAGTACTACACTGAGCGGGGCTCCAGATATGCAGTGATTCTAGAGTCAAGACGTGGACGATGCCCCCATCCAGCCAGTGGATGGTGATGACACCGAGGTTGCAGATGGCTACGATGCCTGGTACGTAGGCATCCGCCCTCCTCGGATGACGAGGGCGCAGGGTCCAGTGCACGCTATGGTGCGCCAGATGGGGAGGCGATGACAGGCTGCTATTGAGGCAGCACGGGGTCACAGGGGGAGAGAGCAATGGCGATCCCCATAGGAGAGATGCCAGAGGATGGCACGGGCTCCACAGAGGCCATGGGAGATAGGGCGAAGGGAGGAGAGACTCCCTTCATAGTAGGGGGAGAGACCACCATCACCTGATAAGGGCAAGGGTGTTGACATAGGGGAGAGCAGCGAGACAATGACTCTCCGAGCTGAGGCTGCCCACCTTCGAGCTCAGGTGCAGTCACTACAGGACGAGGCCACTCAACTGAGGATGTAGGTACGGACACTACAGGATGAGACGACACGGCTCAGGGCATGGAGCGGAGGGGTGAGCAGAGATGATCTAGTGTGGTCGATGATGCAGACTACATTCTACCAGGGTGTATACTTCCAGCTGGTTCCAGAGGGCCAGAGGGTACAGCTGCCGACCAACATTGCAGAACCAATCAGGCTAGGATCGACGAGGACATCCTCCCGATCGACGATGAGGACCCGAGATACATCTTGGACCTCTATGGGACCACCTCCTCCACGTCATGGTGGGGGAGGAGATGAGGCTGAGAGCTCGAGAGCTTCTCGAGGCTAGGTGTTATAGACTGTAGATTTTGTAGAGATTTTTGAGAGGATTGAGTATGCCAGGGTATAGATTGTGGCATACCAATCCAATTTTGATATGATGTATATAATTTTTTGATATATATATATATATTTTTTGATGATATGACTTGTTCATATGTTTTTATGATGCTTTAATGTTTGAATTGTTTGCTTATTTGATTGAGGATTCATGTAATTATGTCATTTGGAAATATTATAATTTGATGTCATGCTGTAAGATTTTAAATGAAATAGTCTGATGTAAACAATTGGTTGTTGTGGTGTGATTTGATGAAAAATAAAAAGAGACTGCTAACAATAATTTCAAAGGACATTGTCGTTGTTATAGACCATTTCATGGAGTCGCCGCTCACTCGGTCATCAAGCTAATCCCAATATAGAAATATTGTTAAAAGTAAAAGAGTGCTTAAGAGACTGCCTTAAGACTTTGTGTTGTAATGATGGAGATAATGATGGTTTGATGATTTGTTTTCAGATTTTCATAAAAATAGTATGCATGAGATACGAAAAGAAATATGATTTTGCTAGGCATAAATTCCTAAGTGTGATAAAATTTTGAACAATTCCTTAGAATTTATACCATGGTTGCAAAATTGAATTTTAACATAATGACATGAAATAGAATAAGTGTTCGTTTGTTTGTAAAGCATAATTGTGTAACATAATGATGCAAGTCATATGTTTTGATGAATTTGTTTTAAAATAAATGGAAAATAAAATTAGAACAATGGTTTGCGCTAGGCATAGAATTATAGGTATAGACTTATACCATCATCACGAAATCCAAAGAAGAAAATAGATTGTTGGTTTTTGCAAGATGAATTTTTTGATTTTTGATAAACAGGAAAATAATAATAGGAACATGTTGTTTGAAATCATTTTTGTGATTTTGTGAGAAAATTTATATAATTGCTTTTATAGAAAACAAGAATTCTGAAATAAAAGGGTAAAATTATTCCGAAAAGAATTACAAAAATATTTTAAATTATCTCAAAGAGAAATGTAGATTTATAAGGAATCCTCATGTGCAAATGTGAGTTCATTACCGATCTTGATTTATCATAATGATACAAAATCTCTCAAATACAAATGTGTGTGCGATTGTATTGTTCATTCACCAATTTTGAGCAAGATAATGTGATACAAGTAATTTGCCTTAACCAAATGAATGTTCGTTGACCATGATTTATATGCATGTAACCGTACTAGTCTACTATGTAAGTTAGGTTATCAAGAGCTAGCTAATCCATAAGCCGACATAGGTCTATACAAAAGAAGGTCGCTAATGTGACAGACATATCACCACGCTAGGGATTACCCAAGGCCAAGCGGGTTGGGCACAAACCACTTGTTATGGGGCTTACCTCACAGCTTTTCGAATAATTGAGAATTCCAGGGATTCAAGCTCATTCACCCTTCTTTTCTTTTCAAGGGGTAGGGAAAGGATTTTATTGCATTTTGCTTTTGCGTTTTTCTTTTGCTTCTCTTTTTTTTTCTTTTTTTTTGTACTTTTGTATTTTTGCTTGATATTTGAGAAAATACTGAAATATTGTTGTGATGATACAAAATAACCTTTTTCTTTTTCTCTTTTTCTTGAACTTTTCTTTTTCTTCCTATGCTAGGGATACTTGCTCGGATTAGCCGTAGAGCAAGGGATTTTTATTCTGGGTAGGGGTGAGCTTGTCCTTTTGTCAATTCTCAAAGATTCTAGACCATGTGCATGATAGGATAGCAGGGGAAACTTTTCACTCAGAAACCATTTCTACTATGTAGCATCATATCGAATTTGCAATGAAATCATTTTAATGTGAAAAGATATACTTGGTTCAAGTAAATAACAAGATCAGTTCTCTATGCTCAAAACTTTATTTAATTCAACTGTGGACTTTGATATAAGAGAGATGAATAATCATACCAAATAAAATCAAGATATTTATTCATGTGAATGTGAAAGTGCGGGATTCCAAATAAATGCTAATTTATCCAAAATAACTCGAAAATATAACTGCAATACTTCACAATTTGACAAGTACAAAAATAAAAGATGTTTTTGAAGATTTTGATGATTTGGATGTTTTTGATGTTTTTAATTTTAAGTTATGAATTGAAAGAAATACAAGGTGATTGTTTTTTGAAATGTTTTAAATAAGTGACTAAAAGGAAATAATATGCAAAACAAATATATACAATGATGAAATGACCAATTTTTATGCATAGTAACGTTTAAGATGCATAATGTTCATAGGTTCTTTAAGTTCTTTACCATCTAAGGTAGATAATTTGTATGCTCCCGATCCAAATTTAGCAATGATGACATATGGTCCAAGCCAGTTGGGCTCAAATTTACCTTTAAGGTTTTTAGTTGCATTAGTATTTTTTTTATTTTCTTTTAAGACAAGGTCACCGATCTCAAAGGATCGAGGATGAACTTTCTTAAGATATGCTCTCTTAAGTTTATTTTGGTAGGCGCGAAGATGCTCCAAAGCATTGATGCGCTTTTCATCTAGAAGTTCTAGCTGACTAAATCTGCCAAAGACGATATTCATCCCCTACTTCAGTATCTTGAAGTAGTAGAGCTAAAGAAGGAACTTCTAATTCAAAGGGAAAAATGGCTTCAAGCACCATAAACCAAGACAAAAGGTGAAGTTCCAGTGGGGGTTCGAACACTAGTTCGATAGGCCCACAAAGCAGGATATAATCGAATGTGCCAATCTCGACCGGATTTATTGACCAATTTTTTGAGAATTTTGATTAAGGTTTTATTAGATGCTTCTGCTTGACCATTACCCCGAGGATAATAGGGAGTGGACCAGCGATGTTGAATTTTATATTTTTGACATAATTTTTTAACATCTTTATTTTTGAAACAAGTTCCATTATCGAAAATGAGATTGGCAGGAATTCCAAACCTACAAATAATTTGATTAAAAATAAACTTGGAAACTTGTGTTCCAGTGCAAGAAGCTAATGGCATAGCTTCAACCCACTTCGTGAAATACTCAGTGGTGGTTATGATGAATTTGTGTCCATCGGATGACACAGGGTTGATTTTTCCAATGATGTCTAGGCCCCATTTTGAAAAGGGCCAAGGAGATGAAATAGCCTCGTAGCTCTTGTGCAGGCGCATGGACAAGGTCAGCGTGCTTCGGCACTTGTCGCAATGTCGCACATAATTATGTGCATCATTTTCCATGGTAGGCCAAAAATATCCTATCCGAAGGAGTTTCTTAGCAATGGCGCTACCACTAAAATGTCCCCCACAAGATCCATTGTGGGCTTCATTCAAAGCTGATCTAGATTCTTCTAGATTCAAACATCTCAGTAAGATGCCTTCAAAAGATCTTCTCTACAAGGTATTACCAATAATCACAAAGCGACTTGCTTGTCTACGTAATAACCTACGCCGGTTGCTAGTACAACCATCAGGGAAGGTTCCTTTCTGCAAAAAATTAAATATATCAAGTATACCATGGTTCAGGAGTTGTTTCGTTGATGAGAAACACATCCAAAGGTTCTAAGCATGATTTTCTTGAAGCGGGTTCCTGGAGTCGATGAATAATGATGGTAGCATATTCATCGTCTAACTCCAAGGGTAAAAGAGATGCAACTGCAGCCATAGCGTCAGCCGCACGATTGCTAGTTCGAGGAATAGCTTCCAAAGTAACTTGATCAAACAAGGATAATAACTGCAAAACATATGCTTTATATGGGCGTAATTTATCATCTCTGGTCTGATAAACATCATTGATTTGATTTATGACAAGTTGAGAGTCACCAAAAACCAATAAACTTTTAATTTTCAATGCCAAGGTAGCTCGTAATCCAAGGATAAGAGCTTCATATTCAGTAGTGTTATTGGTGCAAGCAAATGTTAATTTGAAGGAGAGAGGTATAAGATGTTTTTGTGGAGATATTAAAATAATACCCGCTCCAGCCCCACTCATGCATCGGGCTCCATCAAAGTATAGGGACCATTGCTCTAAATGGTCTGCCTCTAGTTTAAGGCATTCATCAGGAAACTCAATGATGAGGGGATGAGTAGATTCTAAGGGTGCAGCAGCTAATTGATCTGCTATGATTTGACCCTTAACAGACTTCTGTCCTATGAACGTGAGTTCAAATTCGCTTAGCGCAAGAACCCACTTGGCTATGCGACCAGATAAATATGGTCGACTCATGAGATATCGCAAAGGGTCGAATTTGGCAATAACATACGTTTTTTGACTGAGCATATAATGTCATAGTTTCTGTGTAGAAAATACGACTACTAGGCATAATTTCTCTAATATGGTATAGCGAGTTTCATAACCGATTAAGGTTCTGCTGATGTAATAATTAGCACGTTCTTTCTTCTCATCGTCAAGATGAGCTAAAATAGCTCCTAAGGCAAAATTGGAAGCAAAAATGTACAAGATAAAAGGACGATCAGATCTAGGTGGGGAAAGCACCGGTGGTTTGAGGAGATATTGCTTAAGGAGTTCAAATGCTTCTTGGCATTCTTCGTCCCAATGAAAAGAGACATCTTTCTTAAGAAGCTTAAGAAAGGGTCCAGTTTTGTCCGCCAACTTGTCGATGAAGCGGCGAATAGCTTGAAGCTTACCTTGTAAACTTCGTAATTCTGATATATTGGTGGGTGCGGGCATATCTGTGATAGCCGCGATCTTGAGAGGGTCAATTTCAATGCCACGTAAAGAAACTATAACCCCTAATAATTTACCGGACTTAACTCCGAATATGCATTTAGCTAGATTTAGTCGGATAAGATATTCCCTTAACCGATCAAATACTTTCCTTAAGTCATTTAAATGATCATCTTCTTTGATGGAACGAGCTATGATATCATCTACATAATCATGTAGGATATCATGCATCATATCGTGAAAGATATAAGTCATAGCTCGTTGATAGGTTGCACCCGCATTCTTTAGGCCAAATGGCATCACTTTCCAACAAAAGGTTCCCCAAGGGGTAATAAAGGCTGTTTTGGCCTGATCTTCAGGAGCTATCCCGATATCGATTATAACCAAAAAATCCATCCATTAAGGATATCATTCCACTTCCAACAAGAAAGTCAATGATCTGATCCATGTTGGGAAGAGGAAAATCATCTTTAGGGCATGCAACATTAATATCTCTGAAGTCTATGCAAACCCTAACTTTAGTGGCTTCTTTCTTAGTTACTGGAACTACATTGGAGATCCATTCAACATAATCAATGGCTTGTATAAAAATGACTTTCAACAGTTTTTCTAGTTCTCCTTTGACTAGTAAGGCCACTTTAGGATGCATTTTTCTAAGTTTCTGTTTAACGGGTTTAGCATCCTGGATGGACTACTAGATGATGCATAACTACGGAAGGGTCCAAACCTGGCATGTCTTCATATGTCCAAGCAAAGACATCTTCATAGTTTTTAAGAAATGAAATGTATTTATCTTGTTTTTCTTGACTTAATTCTGATCCAATATTGATTATGTGAGGGTTATGTTCGGTTCCAATGTTAATTTTTATAACGTTTTCAACTTCCATATGTAAATCTCTCTCAAAATTAGGTGGGGTGGATGAAACACCCAATTCTTGTAATTCTTCCAAGGTTAACTTGGATAATTCATCTTGAGAAGTCGTAGCTTCAAGCTGGGCTATACTCGGGATAGAGCCATCAAAATAAAATTCATTATATAACAATTCCTCAATGGAAACATCATGAAAGATATCTCCCTCCAACTCATCATCGGATTCGGCAATCATTTCGGGGTAGGCTATGGATAGCATATTGCAGGTAAAGGAATTATTCTTTAGACACAAAGAATCTTGTTTATCTAGATAATCTTGATAACATACGAGATGGTCATCATCCTCAAATGGAAAGGGCTGACCTTTACTAGAAAATAGGCCCACACCACAACGGGCAGGCCACGGTTCTACCTCAAAAGGTTCTTTCATACCATTTTGGAAAGGTCCCAAACCTTTCCCTTTATATCCCAATTTAAGCATTATGGGCTTAGCTTTAAGATAATCATTAGCAAAATAGCATCTAGCATATCCATCACAATGTGTCTTAATGTTTTCGGGTATTCTTCCCCAATCATATCCTTTATAAATAAAAGCACAACTCCCGACTTGGTAGATACTTCCCATAGGCTGTGGGAGGCCCAAGGTACGAGGAGAGGGTGGGAGTTTATTTAAAAGGAGGGAAGTCTTGCATGGCAGTGTTGGCTTCCTCGGATATAAGAATTGTAGATAAATCGGGTAAGAGCTCATCATGGAGAGCATAAGAGGTAGAAGGAACATTTCCTACATCGTCGGATGTAGAAAGGATGCCTGTAGTGGATGTAGATGTCATAGGGATATTGATGGGTGAGTCTATAGGTATGGAAGATATAGGAGTAAAACAAGAAGCATTGGTTGTAGTTTTAGGATCTTTTCGAGGTCCTAATGTGGTTTGTTCAGAAGATGGTTGAGCTATATGTATAGGTGTAGTTGAAAGAGTAGATGATGTTATGGGTGTGTGTTTCACACGTTTGGACGGATGATAAGAATTAGGATGTGTGGATGACAGGGAAGGGCAAAATTGAACTCCAACAGGTTCTGCCAAAGCGCACATATCAAAGGGTCTAGGATCACCATGAATGGTAACCAACTGGTTTTTAAATTTGAATTTAACACACTGATGTAAAGTGGAGGGAACCGCTCGCATCGCATTGATCCAAGGGTGACCCAAAAGTATATTGTACGATGCAGGGCAATGTACAATAAACACGGTCGTATCTAGGGTTCTAGGACCAACTTGCAAGGGTATAGTAATGACTCCACACGTTTCTTGTGTCTCGTCATTGAAGGCTTTTATAATCATATCACTTCTTTTCATTTCGTCACTTCTAAACCCAAATCGTTGGTAGAAGTCAAAAGTGCAGATGTTTAAAGATGAACCATTATCAATCAAGACTCGTTTAACGGCTACATCTCCAATTAGGGAAGTAATATATAAGGGGTTATCCTTATGTAAACTATGTTGCGGGATATCTTTATCTCGAAAGTCAATACAATCGACTTCTCGAGTGATGATAGTATTGGACATGGCTTCAAGTTGAATATTTTGTGGTACCATCATTTGGCTTAATGTGAGCATTAATTCATCCCTATGGGTAGGAGAAGATCTTAACAGGTCCAAAAGGGAAATTCTAGTCGTAGTATTGGATAATTGTTCATTAATATTGTAAGGAGGCTTAGGTTGAACATTAGACGCATAATTCCCTTTATTGGGATTTTTCAAAACAAATGGAGCTGATCCATCATTCTGAGTTTGATCCTGTTGAGAGGTTTGAGCCTGTTGTCCGGTAACGGCTCCGATGGTTCCTACAATATTATTTTGTAGGTGATGAATAGGTCTTGGTCTAGCATTTATGGCTTGTTCATTAGAAAGTAATTGGTGAGAAGATGGTCTAGTAGTGACTCTTCTAGGAAATGGTTCTTCTGGAACCATAGAACTTGTGATAGGTTGAATAGGATCCGATTCATCTTCAGAACTATTCGATTGATTTGAGGTGATTTCCATGTCACTTTCAGTCTCATATTCGGTGTCACTAAGATCAAGTATCCGAATATTATGTAGAGGTCTAGTCGTAACTATGGATAAAGTTGTGTCAAATATTTGAGGATCATGAACAGGTAATTGTCCACTAATAGTCCCTACATATCGGGTAGGAGGAGGAACATTGTGATGCTCAATTTGATTGGCCACCTCTTTACCATGTTTTGGTAAAGGATGTTGAAATATGTCCAATGATTGATTGGCATTCTGATTCTAGATTTTGGGGAATGTTCTTTTGAGCGTTATTAGAAGGATTTTGTTTAGGTTGGAAGGCTTGCACCTCCATCTCATTATTATCAATCAAATCTTGTATTTTATGTTTTAATATTTTACAAGAGTTGGTAGCGTGTCCAGGTCCTCTATGAAAATCACAATGTAAATCAGCTCCGTATCCGGGTATGGTTGGATCAGGTTCCTGGATAGCCGGTAATTGGATCAAGCCTCGTGCTAGTAATTGTGGGAGAATGGTTGATAAAGGTTGATTTAACCTAGTAAATTCTCGGGGTGGTTTATCAAGAGGTTTCAATATAAACTTCTCTGTTGTTTTCATAGTATTAACATTAGCAATGTTTCTGCTATCAGTGACTCCGTCACCCACAACTTGTTTATTTTTATATTGATTTCTGGATGTTTTCTCATCATCTTTCTTTTTGAGCTGACCTCTTCTAATGAGAGCATCTTCCACCCTTCGAGCTAAATCTATAGCTTGATCGAAGGTGGTCAAGGTAGCAATTGATAATTCATAGGATAGTTGTTCTTGTAAATTATTGATAAAAATATCCAACATTTCTCGATAAGGTAACACAAAGTGTAATTTTCCTATCAATTGTCTCCATCGAGCTAAGAAGTCAGCAAAACACTCATCTTTGTCTTGTTTTAGGTTGTACAAATATTTAATGGTTACATGCCTTTCGATATAGGCACTAAATTGATGCACAAAAGACTCAGCGGTCTCTTCAAAATTTCTCAAAGAATGAGTGGGTAGTTGATAATACCACTCCAATGCCATCCCCCCTAAGCTTTTCGGGAACATTTTTAGTAATAGCAAATCATCATGTGATATGTCATGACATGCTATCCTAAACATACGAAGATGCTCTATGGGATCTTCAGTTCCTTTATATATAGGTAGGACAGGCATAGGAAAGTGTTTGGGATATGGTTGTGCTACAACTATAGGATCTAGAGGTTGACTACACATCTCTCGATAATTGTACGAGGGACGGTAGGGATCTATCCGGTCCATGCGAGAGACTAACTGTTTCACCATGGCTTCCAGATTACCAGTTTTGTCCACCATATTGGTTTGGTGGTACATGAGTATGGGATTTGTGACCGTAGGGAAGGCGGGACATAAGGATTAGATGCTATATTGCTGTTATGCAAATGGTTGGTAGGAAGAGTATTATGAAGAAGATTTGTTGTAGCATTATGTTGTATCCCGGATTGTTGGAAATTGGTATTTGGTTTTGTTTTAGGCTTTTGTTGATTTGAGGTATATTGATCAATAGCTTGGCGAAATAGAGTAGTGAATGAAGGTTTCTTTTGTGTGGGAATAACCCTTGGCTTGGTAACAGTGCACTCTAGGTGGTTGGGTAGCCTCGTTGTTGTTGCATGTTCTGGATTATAGTAGCCATGTCCAAATTGGACGGTCCAACTTGATCACTCTCTTGATCAACAAAGGACAAAGGATTAGTGCGTGTGTGATATATATCTTCTAGGGTTGCTTGAGTGTCACTAATTTGATCTTTATCCATATGAACTCGCTCTATTAAGAGTGCCAATATTAGTATTGAGAAATTTCCAAAAATGTTCCATGTTCTCAAAAGTAACAGCTCCTTCTGGAGTTATTTTAGGAGATGAGGATCCTTCCTCTCTATCATTTTCTTTTTGTTCATTTGCATCCACAAATTCTTCTTCTTGTTGGTTTAAGGTTACTTCTTCCTGAATTGGGTCTTCAAGAAGGGCATCTCGTTTATTTATGGTTTTTCCTAACCAATCTTCTTCTACTTCAATTTGTTTTCCATTCCCGAGTCTAGTCATTATGTCTAAATTTAGGTTTTAGCAAATATATATTAATATATTTGCAACAGATCTTGGGAGGTATATATTTTAATTATATACCTACTATAATACTTAAAAGAAAATGTTTTGATTTTTTTTGTTATGATTTTATTTTTTTTTGTTTTTGTTTTTGTTTTTATGCTTATAAAGACAATAAACAACACACTAAATACAAGAAATAACAATAATAAAATAATAGCTTAGTTTTCTATAAATAGTTTATAGATATCATTGATAGGATCAAGTTCATCAAGAGTCATAAAATGCTCCTCTTCAAATTGGAAATTGTTTTTCAGAAAGTCAACAAAGTGTGCTATGGTGATATTATCTGTTTCAGATTCTGTTTTGTAAAAATAAATCTCATGGCAATATTCTCGATATAACACAGCTCTGGGAACTCTATTCCATCTCTTTCTATCCGTAAGAACGACCTCTTGGTCCTCTATACGAGACAGAAATTTATGTACTACAACTGCATTCTCAAGGTATTCCTCAAAGGTATACAACTTAGAAGACACAAGGGCTCTTTTATCTCCTAACCACCTATGGCAAGCTCTCTAAAGTTCATGATACAAAATCACTTGATCGGGATCCAAGATTCTATCTAGGACAAACCTCTTGATTTGCCTAAGTTCGGTTGCTCTAGATGAAATGAGATCCAATCTCCTATCAAGTTCATCCCACAAAGGTTGAACCCTATTTGTTTGAGGTACTCTAAGCACAGAAGTAATCTCTATAGCTGCTAATTGATTTTCAACATTAATGGTGACAGCTCGTCTTTTATTATAGTCTACCATCTAAATATGACATGCAAATTTTTTTTTTAAGTCTAAATGCATTTATGTTTTGATTTTTATTATTTTTATTTTTAGAAAGTTTTTGTTTTCAAAAGGTTTCTGTTTCACGTCGGGTTCACCAAAATGTATCGCTCCAAATTTTTTGCACCCTTACCTTCAAGCTATAGGATCCGCGCCCGGAAGGGGGATGTGAAAAGGATGGGACAATACCTCGGACTGAGAGGCCCTTGGAAGGTCCCGCCTCTCGGGGAGGTGTATAAGGGTGAATTTTTGATGGATGGTGGGTTCACCAGGAAACTTTTGAATGGCAGTTTCCACGCCTAGGTTGACAGTGAGTTTGATGTGTTCATTTTTATGCTTGATCATTCAACTCCTAGGTTTGGCCAAATATGAATCTAAACTATTCTATATGCCAATGCTGATTTAAATGAATACAAAAAATAGAAATGAATGCAAATAATAGAGAATATGCTAACTAGAAGGTGTCATACCCGATTCCGGATGTCCGATGAAGATTATTCGAGTCTTGTAGCAGTTCAGATCATCTCAATTTGTACGTAATCTCTTATTCATCATCCCAAATCATAGAAGGTCATCTAAAATCAGACAGAATCATCTGAAATTTGATGAATTCATTAGACGAATTCATCAGAAACCTGCAATCACAAAAATAGATGCAAAATACCAAATATGCAAGTGCAGAAGCAAAGGATAATGGTAGAAATAATAGCAAACATGCCTAAATAATAGATTCCAATAACAAATAAGGAAATGCAGTAGATTTAATGATTGATTTTAACTTTATCATGCGATTATGCTAAATGAGGTGAACTCCAAGATGCATAAAACATAATAACTTAAAACAATGCAGAGATATGATATGAAAAATGCAGAGAAAGCTAAGAAAATGCAAACTCTAAACTCAGACTGCCCCCAATCTGGACTACAGTCAAGATCGCCTCCAATCGTACGAGATCGTCCGCAATCGTCCGAGATCGTCCGCGACGATCCAAGCTAGCTTCGACTGAAAAATAGTAGAGTTCCTGCAATAAAAATGCAAAAATACCGAATGCAAGCAATAGTGCGAGGGAATAAGGAGCTAACTCTGCAATGAAATCCATCAACTAAGGGGTTAGGGGTTCAGGGAGAATCAGGGGGATAAACTAGAAAAATCCTAGTTTATATAGGATTAGGAAGAGGTTTGGGAGGTTGGGGATCATCCCAATCTGGGAGATCTCCAACAGGGAAATCTCCAACCGCGCGTACACGCTTCGCCCGAGTTGGAGAGGTCATTGAAACAGAAGCTAATTATGAAAATTTGGTTTTGGGACGAAATCGTCCGGACGTTCTGTTCCAGATGAATTCGTCAGATCGGGGACGATTTCGTCTAATCTGCGATGATATCGTCCAACGGTCAAAACAAATCCTAAAAATGGTGCAAAAAATGGGGAAAGCGGGTAATAGGCGGTTTAACGGGCAGTTTGGGGTTGAAATTCAAATTTTTATATTTTATCTTTTTACTAAGGTTTTAACCGTGCCAATTTTAGGGTGCTACATCCACCTAGCATATCACCTCTAGTACACCTAATTTCGTGTCAACCCTACCCATATATCTTTGCACTCTTGGCCACTATGACCAGGATGACTTGGTTGTACCTCCTCAGTTATCCACCATCTCAATACATATGGTTTATCCCTATCCCACTCGCATGGTAGGCCCACAGGATGAGCCACACTGAAGTGATCCCAACCCCAGATCTATAGTAGCACAATTCAACCCAACCTCTTCTACCCTTACCTCCTCATCTCATATAGATCTAATTATATCTACTCTAGAAGAGTAGGCACCCATGCATACACCTGAGGCTCATAAATCATATCGAATACCAATCAAATCATGTTCTATGGGAACTAGCATCTGTTGTTTTTAGGTACCAACACATTAGCCAGCATGAGCATGACTAATGTGGGTAGTGCCTCCAACTCCCTCCTCACATACATATCCAAATACTTGATGCAACCACCCCTGATGTTCACCCTCCTCCACCCATCACTAAAAATCCACCTGATATCATAATCCTTGTCGTGCCCAACTTGGACATGCAATCTCTCCATGGGTACTCAAAATATATGATACATATTTTTGAGTGTCATCATCATCTCCCCTATCAGAAGCTATAAGGTCCCCCTATCTGGATCCCACCACTCTACTAATATAGAGAGGTACCCCTCATCGGCCCTCACCACCTCTATTCATGCACATCCTATCAATCCCACTTGCTCTAGCCAATCCCAATGGTCCTTTTGTAGCACCTTTCTCATACCTGGTATGATGGGCTAGAAATAATGTCGAGCCTCCAATATCCTCAATTGCAGCACAATACAATAGCAAATGCACATTACCATCACATCCATTGCATAATAAAAAACAACATTGCAAAATCAAAATAAGAGGGCTAGAATAATTTACCTCTACCACATGTGCATCATATTCTACCACTGTATCTGCTCCCTCTATCACCATCACCTCACTTGCTCACTCTCCTTTGCTTAGGCATCGCTTCTCAAACTCTCAAACATAAGAATGAATCAAATTTCACCCCTAAAACTCTTTTATAGCCAATTTTGTCATGATCAAACACCCTAGGGTATCTGCCTGATGTGCTCAAATGCCCTCTTGCATCTGTAGAATGTCAAATACCCTCATGTATCTACATAGATACGGATGCAAACCAATTTTTGTTCTCAAAATGTTTCAAAAGGTACCAAAAGGGCCTCAAAATGTATCCAAATCACATGAAACCATCACAAAATCCATCCGTGCAATTCATTACATCATCACCTTTCGTTTTGTGATAACATGGATTGATTTGGGCATTTAATTTTTGATTACGATCAAAAGTTGCAAAAATGCTTAAAAAGCTTCAAAACGCCTCAAAATGGTCCAAAATTTTACAAAACTACCACATTATTTATTTAAAGTATTCATCACATTATTACATCACATTTTGTTATAACATGAATTTATTTGAGCATTTAATTTTTAATTATGACCAAAAGTCACGAAAATTACCCCAAATTGCTTCAAAATGTCCCAACACAATTCCAAATTTCACAAAATCATAAAAATCACTCATCAATGCATTTCCATATTCACTTCAATTCATACATATTCATTCAATATTTCCAAATTCATTCATCAATACATTTCCATTCAACATTATCAACTCCACTTAGAATTTCAAGTGAATCTCGTATCTAGTGGTCTACTTTATTCCGCTGGCAATTGCAGTGATTGGTTATCCATGCAATTTGGTAGTATGGGTAGATCACCATAAGAATACTTGCTCATACCATCATCCAATATACTCTTGTTCAAAAACAAAATCTTTTTGGTCCCTCATTTTTCAAGTGAGATTGTGCTCAGAATTAATTTTTTTAAAAGTTGTCATTAATACCCTTCTTCGTGGGGTTACAAACACGGATAACTTTCATTGTATCATTTATTTTACAGGAATTTCAACAATCATTATGAATAATAGGCCATAGTATTATTTATTCCTTTAATTTATCATTTTACATTCAGGAATTGCTACAGTCACTAGGGATAACAGGCCCCTAGGATGATTGGTTGCTTTACTTTATCATTTTGTATTTCAATGATGTCAAAAAGCATATTTTTCAATAGCATAGAATCACCCCAAACTTAGGGCAACCAAATTTGATTTTGATTTCCCACATCGGGATACTTCATTGCATCATCCAATCAAAAACCCCTTTTTTATTAGGGAAAAATTAGAATTAATCATTGCAAAATCCAATCAAAAACCCCTTTTTTGTTGGGGCACAAGTAGAATCAATCATTACATCATTCATAATCATTGCATCAGTCACATTCAATGCATCATTCACATTCATCACATCATTCACACTTCTTTCAATTGAATCATGAGATTTATTCTTCACTCATTCGCCAATTGAGGTGGTAAGCTGCAACCACAATTTTTGTCTTCAGAATCTTCTTATGCACTGAGGGAAGAATCCATTTCACCAAACCATGTGTCTCTTGTTTTTACACTGCATTGTATTTCATGCAACATGATATAAAAAGGGGTATCTATAGACACCAAATCCTAGCCACTTGTCATTTATGCATCATCAAATCATAATCGTTCATTATTTATTTATATATGTATATATATATATATATATATATTTTATATATTTATATAAATATATATATGAATAAATCTCAGTTACCCATCACGTCTTAATATTGACCATTCATTTAACATGATCCATGTCACTTATCTAATCTCAATATCATCCCTTCATCATGTTTTAATCTTGGCCACCTATTGGTGTCGTCAAGACCCTAACATGAATCAAGATAAAATCATAAAATATCATTCATTTGGATGAATGAAATGTCAAAATATTTTTGAGAGGTCAAGATGTGAAATGTTGATCATCCATCATATCATGAACCCTAGCATTTTATTTTCACATTCTCTCCTCACCTCCGTACGAACCCTCATTATCGTCATATCCACCATATCCATCGCTAAAACCTCTACAAATCATATCCAAATTTCGTAGATAATCCCTCATAGCCCACAAACACTCCTAAGCATTCTTCGAACACTTCTAAGTGTTTCTAGAATGTTGTAGGGCATTCACATCCATCCCTTAACACCGCAAGGCATTCATCATTTTCTAATTTACATTCACCAAACCCTCAAATGCTCGTGGGTGTCCGTGCATCACTAGATCAAACCAATAGAAGCGTAGATCTAGAAACTCAT
Source organism: Wollemia nobilis (assembly GCA_028583015.1). Lineage (NCBI taxonomy): Eukaryota > Viridiplantae > Streptophyta > Pinopsida > Araucariales > Araucariaceae > Wollemia > Wollemia nobilis. Next base: position 5,206,447 of record JAQPPZ010000049.1, read on the forward strand.
GTATATTTTGATAACGTATTTGGTTTCATTGTTTAAATTACACTTTATGTATTTTATATTTCATTTAGCAAGTATTTCAGCAAGGGTTAATAGTTTTCACTTTCATGTTTTAGTGGGCCTCACACTGTGTAGGCCCTACAAGTGTTACTAACTCTATGTTATGATCTGTTTGTGTGCAGGTATAGGATATGTTTATATTGGTAGTTATAGGTTTGAGTGGCCCTGTATGGATACACAAGCCCACTCACCATTGTTTGGAGCGAAGAATATCTAAAGACACCACCATTGTTTGATCAAGGGTTTTTACCCTCATATTGTAAATCATTGTATCAAAGAAAAACATTGGTTCTCTAACCCTTGATTTGGGATGCATCTATGTATTGTAAATAATTTGATGATATATAATGTTATCCATTTTATGCGCATATAACTATTATTTGCTTTGTGTCGTTATTGCTATTGATGTTGATCATTTTTGCTTTACAATCAATTTTTGTGTATTGTATCTACACACAATATAATATAAAAAGGGATAAATGTAGCCACCTAAACAATGTCATATTAACATTTATCCAATGTCGATGTTTAATAATTTTACAATCACTCCAAATAATCAAAATATTTCATATGGCAACCTTAGAAATATTATTTCACCCCATTTAAGTCCCATCCTACATATATCCTATTGTCACCATGTGACCATCCCACTCTCCCTAGTCTGTGTACACCCCCCATGCTCTTTAATACACATGTGTGGGGTGAGGATTCTCTCCACTTAGGCACATTAATGAAGCATGCCATTTGGGTGGAGTGAGGAATATCTCCACCTAGGCTCATTAATGAAGCATGCTACTTGGATGAGGTAAGGATTCTCTCCATCCATGCACATTAATGAAGCATGCCACTTGGATGGGGTGAGGATTATCTCCAGCTATACACATTAATGAAGCATACCACTTGGGAAAAAAAGCCATATTTTTCCCTCCCTTCATTCAAGCCACTTGTATTTCATGCCATATCCACCTCACCTCCACTTCACCACCCCTTCATCCTTGAGAAAATTTATAAATAGGCCCCCATTTCTTTTATTTTTAAAAGGAGTGTGAGATTATCATAGGGAAACTCTACCAAATTTTTTCTAGGATCCATTTGTATGCATTTGTGAGGAGTCATCTTGCTTGGGTGTTAGCCATGGATAACATTGTGTGCCTCTCCTTGCATATTTTTGTTTTGTAAACAAACAACAAACACAGAGAACAAATTCCTAGTAGCATACAAAAGGTTCCCATCAAAGGAAATTTTTTTATGGCCAAAAAATCTAAGATTGTCCATGGATGGATGATTTACAACCATAAGCTCCAAAAAATACCAAACGTAGAGGATAGCTTCTTGGCAGCCTATAGAAGGTTCCCACCAAAGGAAATAATATTTTGGTGAACAAAGCCGAGACTGTCCACAGAAGGATGATTTACTGTCAAAAGCTCCAAAAAATGCCATATTTAGACCAAAGACACCTAACAATGTGTAGAAAGTCCCTTTTGAATAAAATTCTATATGGGTCAACATAGTCAAGATTATCCACAAAGGGATGATTTATCGTCAAATCTATTCCCATAGGGATAGTTCCCACTAGGAACCAATCACAATCAGTCATTTTGAAGCAAATCATATACAAATGGGAGCAAGGTAATTGTATCATATTTTTATCTCATTTTGAGCTATATTAATGCTTTAGTGCAAGTTTTTATTTTTTGTTCCTCTCTTAAGGTTGGACCCAACTTAGGTGGACCCAATGTGTCCTATTGATATTTGGTTTAGGTTGTGCAGGTGTGAATATTTTGCTCAAATTGAGGTGGTACATGAGCATAAACCCACCCTTATTGAGATGGTCAAGAAGATAAAAGTGCCATAACATTTCTTTATAAAAGGGATTTTCATCTTGAAAACCCTTTGTGTAGCCCAAGGGGCATTTAAAAAATTATGTTGTAATATCTTTCTTGTTCAATAAAATAACATGTTTTCTTTACTATAGGACCAAAAATCATGCACCCTTCACCACCATGTCATCACTAATGTTCTTGTTCAATGGAAAGGTTTATAACCCAAATATTCTACATGAGAGTCTCTCCAACAACTCCAACTATAATTTTCTCATCTTCATCTTTGAGGACAAATTTTTTTAAATAGAAAGACATGTTAGGACCCCATCCTAACATTATTATGTAGTAACCCACTTTTTAACATTGGGACCCCATCCTTATGATATTATAATATCTTGTAATAGTTTGTGGTAATAGAGGTGCCTAGACAAGTGGCATCATTTAATGTAACCTTTATAAATAATATAATTTTTTGTTTGGTATATGATTCTAGCATGGGTGGCAACTTGCATGTAAGCCAACCCTTGAGCATTAGGTTTAGGGTTATTAAAAGTCTTAAAAAAATAAGGGGCATAGATGGATGTATCTATTTTGTATATCGAATCAAAGTTTTGTTTAGAAGATTGCCCCCTCAAAGAGACTGATGATTATGTATTGTGATTTTGTGAGATTAATATAGATTTATGCATTTTCATTTTGTATTGTAATATTTTTTTCTTTTATGATTTACTACTTTTATTGCAAACTTTATGTGGATGTGCTTATTTTAACTAGAAGGTTTATAACTACTATTCATCAACTATTTTTGGAAGCTATATCTTAGAAATATGAGCATGTCTATAGAGAAAGAAATCAAGTAGCATATAATTTTCCAATCACTATATTGATATTTATCTTTGTAAAATTCAAATTTTAGAAGGCAACTTGAAGATGGAGATTTTATCTCTTAATGAAAATTATGTCAAGATTTTGATTATGGAAATGTGATGTCAATAAATTGATTGCTAAAACATAACACTCTAAGGAAGATGAAGAATACATTTGATAAAAATGAAAAGGAATAATATCTTTGGTAAAAGGGCAAGCAAGATATGGTTTAATTAACTTGATAACAAATATAATTTTTTGGTATTTTGAGTGGAGTGACCACCAATCAAAGAAACTTATTTGATAAACATTTTGATTGATTAATTGATCTTCAAAAACTTATTTCTACAATATGTTGGTCAAAGGAGTAATTTGTTCAAAGTGGTGCAATTGGCTCCTAAGGAGTGAAGTGCTAAAAAACATGGAACGATTGGTCCCCAAGAGTAAAATAATAGTAAAATGGAGTGAAGCACTCCCAACTGGGAGTGATTTGTTCCCCTCCTAAAGTGAATCACTCATGAACAAGTAAAAGTGCAAAAGGAAGTGCATAGATCCCAAGGAAGATTTTTGGAAACCAATATTTTTGCATGTAGTGGAACCACTAAGCATTTTGGAAGCCTTCTAAGTATTTTAGGGATGTATTTAGATGCATATAATATTTAGATGTGCATAATTTTCTTGAAGATGCCCCCAAATATTTACTTTTACTACAAAGTAAGAATTTTCCACTAAGGGTAACTTGGAGGTGAATTATTATTATAATAGGAGGAACATGATCCATTGTAAATAAATGTTGGCCTTGAAGAGCTCATAGCTATATTTTGTGAGCCTCACATTGTAATTTATTTTTCCTTTTGTACTAATGAAAAAATGATAATACTTTTAGCATTGCCCTCTCATATTATGGAATGCATGATAATTATGGCACTACTATTTTTTCCACTTATAATTTCTTATTTAGTTTCATTTCATATGCATGGTATCCCATTGTTGATATTTGATTTTCTCTTCTGTTTATTGATCACACACTCTCCTTTATATGGTTATGATCGTATTTAATTTTGATCTATTGCATCCTAAACTTCAAAATTTACTTTTATGTATTTTATTTTCCAAAATTTATTTTTTGCACTTCATATTTCTACATTTAATTTCATGCAACAAGATTAGATCAGCTAGACTTTAGAAAGGATAGTTAGAATCTAGCCTAATTTCATAGGTCGAGAGGGGCATTGTCTCTCTTCCAATTTTTTAAAACAAAATTGTAGGTGCATAAGAAGTTAGACCTTTTTGTAATTAAACATATTTTTGGAATGCCTAATGGAACCAAATGCTTGATTTCCACAATGAGACCAAGCCTAGTCCTAATTTTAACTTTAATTTAGCATGTCTTCTATTTTTGGCATTTTATTTTGTAAGTGCTTGATGAATGGACACTTCATTATGAACCTTGAATTTAAAAAAAAATGTGAAGCAAGCAACCACGACAATCGTAAATTGGTAGAATTTCTTAATTTTGGTGTCAAAATTGCATATGGAACAAGTAAAAGGTGATTTGTTTTTTTTCCAAGTCCTCACTCAAGAAGTGATTTGATCCAAAATTATAGATATATTTCTTGTTTGATACCAATCACCTAAAAATTTTGAAAGAATCTTCAAGTCAAATTTGTTCAATGATTCACTCCATATGAACTAGCAATTCACTCTAAAAGAGTAAAATTTCTTCAAAGTAAAATCTGAAGAGCAATTTGTCTGACAGCTAGGAAGCGATTCACTCAAGAAGATCAAAGATTTTTCTAATACCTCCCTATTGATATATTTGTAATTTTATCATATTAGGCCAATCCCAACAGTTATGAAGTACCTATAGGTGCTCTTATAGGTACTTTTGATATAGCCTCCAAGAAAGTTCTATATAAGCCTTCAAGCAGTCTCTATGTAAGCCTAAGAACATATTTCTTTGTAAGCATATGGGCATCTATTTGTAACCTTATGGGTTTTTTTTATGTATTCATCCTTAGTGATATTGGTTAAGCCACCTATGTGGTTATACTTGATTAAAGGGTATAATATATTTATTATTTTGGTTTAACCTTTAAGTCAAGTTATGTTAGTTTGAGGTTAATATTTAATTGGGGATTTGGTATCACTATAAATACCCCCAATGATTGATCCATTGTATCATTTTATCATATGTGATATATTAGGGTGCCTATAGGCACCCACCCCTTATTCCTCCTTTTTATTTATGTCATTTATCTCTTTCTCTATATTTTTGTCTATACGTTTTTATATTTTGTTCTTCTTCATTTTTTACATATTATTGTGGTGAATGTATATTTCAATATATTTCTAGAAAGTATTGTGAATTCCAATATAATATCAGATCCAAAACAAAGCAACTTTGCTCAATCATACAAAAGACTATAGGGCAAATCATGGTAAATTCGAAAAGTTGTCAGTTTCATTGGATTCCTTGAGAAATTTTATGGGGTCTCAATTTAGAACTTCTAGATATTTTATCATTTTAATGCATATTTTTGCATCTAAATAGATGCTTATTTTACCTCCAAAATTTAAATTGGAATATTTTTCAAAAAATTTAAATCAAAATATTTTGTTGTGCATTGGAATAGGGCATAAAGGTACGTTTAATTTTTTGTAGCAATTTTGCAATCCTTACTTAATCAACATAAAATTTCTTTCCTATTGATTGGGGCAATGCAATGACAGTGGATCTTATTTGTGTAATGTAGGTTATATGATCAAGTCTATTCAGCAATAGTTAACTCATATTTTTTTGTGATGTGTACATTTGGCACTGATCCATTTAGTTCTTTTATCAAAAGGATCAACATCATAGTTAGTTGCATAGTCCCAATACAATATTAATACGCTTACATGGGGAATGTGAGGTCTTGCATTCAATTTCCACTAAGGTAATTTTTGCATTATTTGTATATGGAAGTGTTTTGAGACCTTTTTCAGATTGTATAGTTTTTGAGCTCTATAGATTAATGACATCAGTCCAAAGACATTATTATTTTATGTCGGATTTATTTTATTCAAGATGAACCCAATTGGTATTTTCCTCTCTAGTGTGTATTAACTCCAACAATCCATTAGCAATATAGTTGGAAAATTTACTCGCATCAATACATGTATGGCTTAATAGCCTTCTTTAGCAAGGTCATAGGTTTAAAACTCTTTTCTCATGTTTATTTTATCAAAGCAATTTTGATGACCAAACATCTAAATCCAATTGAAATCGTTGGTGTAGTGATTGGTTAGTTATACTATATTTGAGAGATTTCAAATTTCTTATGTTTATATTACTCTTTTCTCATTGTGGATGATTACTTAACTCTAACAACCTATTGGTATGGTGATAGGTAATTTTTTTGTTTGCAAGAGAAGTAAGTGTTGAATAATCAATGCAAGGTACGCCTTGTTCTTATGGTCCCTTTCTAGCCATTGGAGTTGATTATTCAGAGGCCTACCTAATGCTTCATGATTCAATTACTTTCTTAAAATTGAAGAACAAATTATGGTCATCATAGGTGCATGTTGAATATTTTCTCATGGGAATCTCAACATCATGATCAAGGAGGTGGAGTTATGGCTTCATGTTTTGAGAAATATTGATCTAAATCATGTATATTTGGAAAGAGAAGATAGCATGATTTATTAGCCTATACGAGCATTTATATGGGGGTGGAGATGTATCGTTTCCAATGTCTTATCTTCTTGGAAATGCATCTCTAATGTCTTCTCTCCTTGACCCCTTAATTTAGATTATGGGGGGTGTTGAAATATTTATAATTTGACCTTATTAGGCCAAGGCCAACAATGATGAAGTATCTATAGGTGTTTTTGATGTAGCCTGCAAGCAAGTGTTATGTAAGCCTTTATGCATATATAATCCTTTGGGTATTCTACGTTTAAGCCTACAAGCATATTTATATATAAGCCTATGAGAATTATTCTATGTAAGACTACAAGGTTCTTAATGTAAGCCTACAAGCACTTTTTATGTATTCAACCCTAGTGATATTGGTTAATCCACCTCTATGGTTAACCTTGATTAAATAGTATAATATATTTATTATATTGTAATTTAATCTTTAAGCCATGTTAAATCAGCTTGAGATTAACATTTAATTGAGGATTTGGTACCACTATAAATATCCCTAATTATTGATCCACTCTCAATTTATGATATATGAGATATTAGAATGCCTGCAAGCACCCACTCATTATTCCTTCTTTCTATTCATGTTGTGTATCTCTTTGTCTATTTTTTTCTATGTGCTCTTCTATTTTGGGCTTCTTCCTTTTCCTACATATGATTGTGGTGAATGTATATTTTAGGAAGTTTTTAGAAAGTATTGTGAACTCCAACACGCCCAAGGGAGTGATTTTCCTTAGAACTTAAAGCAATTCACTCATAGTGGTTTTCTTGGCTTTTTTTATTAAAATATTTCATCTTATAATCAGGAGAGCATTTGCTTTGACTAGTAAGTAGTTTGCTACATTGTTTAGAGTTTTTTTTATTAAATTTTTAAAAATTTGATCCTAAAATCCTATACTCATAGGTACATATGTGGGAGAGCCTATGCTTATGAATACATGATAAAAGATACAATAATTGGGTAAAGAATTACAATTGACTAAGGTGATGTAATATTAACAAAGGAACTCGAAAGGAAAAATACTAGAGCAAGTTTTCATGTGGGTACACCAAGATGATGAGGTCAAAGAGAATCCAATGCCCAATCATACTTCATTGAAAGAAAAAATTATAATGGTTGATCAAGCAAACCAAAATCATATGACTTAATAAATCAATTTCCCTAATTTTCCATATATATTTATGGTATTGCCATGTCAAATTTTCCAAACCAATCCTTGGCCACTATAACACATACCATGACACACTAATCCACTATATAGAATGCCCCAAATTGATGTAAATAATCCTTCAAATAACCATATTTTAATATCCTCCAATAATTAAATCAAGGTGAGTCAGTCACCAGTCTCCAATACTCATAACAACCTCTTACATCTATGATTCCTACTCAAAGCTAACTTAGGTCTAGCCAACAAAACAATGCTTCTAAGATAGCATCTCAAAAAAATAAAGTCTACTTGGGTCTAGCCATGAGGTACTTTGAATTTATGACCAATGCAGATAATATCCTTGACCAAGTAATGAGCATAATAAAATGGATGGAGTATGAATTGGTTGCAAAAGAAAGGTACTAGGAAGCACTCAAATAATTGATTGCCTTGTCCACATCGCAAGTGCAACAAATGGGGATCAATTTAAAAGACGTTATAAATAATATGAAGAAACTTCTCAAAGCCTAGAGAGACCTACAAACTTGCAAAGACATAATAGTCTCTTTAGAAACCTCAATATAGTATATGGAGAAATAAATTTAGGGTTCAATCAATATTGGACTGCCAAACTTGTTGGATGACTAAAAGAGGATCCTTGATGATGACATTATGAATGATATGGTTGAAGAGGAGAAATTTATGGTTAATGCCAAAGTGGAAATAGAAAGAATTGAACAATTGAAGGCTCTACTTGACAAGTTACATGGAATGGTGGATAAATAGAATAGACTATAAAAATCCATGACCTAAAAGATATGCCAAAGACCTTGTAGACCTTAGGCTACCAGGAGACGAGGAATAGCAAAAGCTATTAAAGCTATTACCTTGAGAGTACAAGGATAACCACCAATTTTATTGTTTTCTAGTAAATGAATCCTAATTTTGTAGACTTGTGCCCAAATATAAAGGCAAAATTTGGTATCTCTCACTAATCGAGCTTGTCACCCCATGAAATTGCCATAAATGTAGTAGTTAGTTTTTTTATTTCAATTGGTTATATGGGATTGAAATGGGCCCCACCTATATTACATCATCACCACATAGTGGTATTACAACAAATCTTGGATATTATCCATGTATCTCTTAGCAATATTTGAACCTTGCTCTCCTTCTTAAATGTTGAGAAATCTAATCGGTTGAGCTAATGCCACTTGACAAAAATGTAGTAGTTAGTTACTACCTTGGTACTCCCCTATTTTGAAGATGTACAAACATTTTTACCAACTAATCAAGACCTCCAAAAACTTAATTTTTATTGATATGAGAATCAACTTGTTCAAGGTGATGATTGGCTCTTGAGGAGTGAAGCACTAGACAACACGGAGCAATTGGTCCCCAAGAGCGAAGCACTAGCAGAATGGAGTGAAGTGCTTCTAAACAAAAGTATTTTTTTTCCCTCATTAAGTGAATCACTCATGAATAGTAAAAGTGCAAAAGGAAGTGCACAAATCCTGAGGAATATTTTTGGAAAGCAACATTTTGGCATGTAATGGTGTCATTAAGCATTCTGAAAGTCTTCTAAGTAGTTTAGGGGTGTATTTAGAAGCATGTAACATTTGGAGGTGCATCATTTTGCTAAATATGCCCCCAAATATTTATTTTTACTAGGAAGTAAGAATTTCTCACCCAGGGTAACTCGGGGGTGAATTATTAATCTAAATGAGAGTCATGCGCTCCAATGTAAACATATTTTAGCCTTGAGAAAATCAAAGCTACACTTTATGAGACCCACATTACAACTACTCCTTTTTGGATTAATGAGATATTGATAAGACATTTTTCTTTCCATCAGTGACATTGCCCTTTTAGATTTTAGAATTCATGATGATTGTGTCATTGCCCTTTTGTTCCTCTTATTATTTCTTCTTTATTCCATTTTATATGTATGGGACTCAATTGTTGTTATTCATTTTTCTCATGTGTTGATTGATCACATACTCTCCTTGTTATGGTTATGGTCATATTTACTCTCTTACATTCTACACTTCAAATTTTACATTCATGCATTTTTATTTTACACACCTCAATTTTTTGCAATTTTTTTTCATACAATTAGATTATATTAATTAGACTTTAGCAAGGATAATGGCAATCCAACCTAAATTTAAAGGTTGAGAGAAGCACTCTCTCTCTTCCAACTATTTAAAATCGAATTGTGGATGCATAAGAAGTTAGACCTTTTTACAATTCAATACTTATTTAAAAAATAAAGAAATATATATAAATATTTTTTCCTCCAAATTAAAGGTGCATTATACATAATCTTGCTTATATTAATTTAATGTATAAAAACAAATCAAATACATTTATAAATACTATAAGATATTTTATTAGTTTATTTTTAATTTTAAAGAAAAATATTTATTACATGACGAGGGATGTATTTATCTAATATATTTAAAAATATATACTTATATATTTATATCAATTACAAGATAATTTATTAATTTATTTTTATATTCTTTTTATATATATATATATATATATATATATATATATATATATATATATATATGACTTTTATTATAAATTATAACAATTAATACTAGCAATGCTACCAAAGGGATGCTATAGATTTTCATATCAATAGATTACTACCAATTTATTTGTTATATACGATATGAATATTTTAAATTGTGCACCATTAGGCAACAAGGAAAAAACTTTGTTAGTAGGAAAAAGTTTTTAATTATTTTTTATTGGTAGTAGGATTTTTTAAAGGACCATGAACCTATTACAAATAGGGTTTTGAAAGGCACCCCTAAACTTTAGATCTAACAATAAGATATCAATAAAAACTGAGTTGGATTCCACAAACCCAACCCGAAAATCCAATGAAACAACCTCCTAGTAAATAAGATGCAAATTTTTATCAAGAAAATACAAGAGATTATCATGACCAAACAGCTAGCTGGCAAAAGGGGCCAACATAGGAGAAACCCACACCCAAAACAACATTCAAATTCGATATTTAAAATTAGAATTTGAAAATCCTACCCAGAGTTGCATTCAAATTCGAAGTTCAAAATTTGAATATTTTGCCCACCATTAGGACCTTAAATCTAGGAACCAGACCTCACCATAGGAACCTAGGGGTGCTCAAAGAACCAGAGAGCCAAGAATCCCATTTAAAATTGGAGCAGATCTACAACAACATCTGGCCTAACAAACAACTGAAACAAAAACAACCAAAAATCACTTGTTGGAAGCCTGTCTCAACGAGGTCTTGGGAGGCCTGCCAACCTTTTTTTGACCCCCAAAGAAAGAAATCCTTTTTTCAGGCCACACTCCTGAACACATTTGTTCCAAGTCTCCATGATTGGAACAACCTCATTCTCTCCAGGATGTAGAGCCTCAAAACTATCCATTAGAAGGGGTTGTACTCCGTTAGCAATTTCAAAGTCAATCTCCCTTTTCCTAAGTGCTCTGTTGCTAGGTCTCCCCACTTTCCTTTCAACCCCTACATCAATACGATATTTCCTATGACTTCTGGTCTTTGAACCTAGAGAGCCTTTCTCAAAAATAAGTTTTGAAGAGGCTAGAGAGCTTTCCATTAACTGTTGAAGAGTCGGATCATCCATATCAAGACAGTCAAAGGGACTTATCTCTTTTCCACTCTCCCCAAATTTAGAAAGTTGAACAATATCCCCTACTACTAGGCTCACTTCCCTTCTCTTTGCATGATTCATGTTCAATTCCTCCTCTCCATCAAACATGTTTGATGGAAGAAGGGCTTCCTCCAAGAAGAGCTTCCTCCTGTAATTCCTCACTGAGCCCAACTTGAGAAATAGAAATCGGATCTTTTCCTTTCAATTTTTGAGGGTTTCGCTTAGGCACCCACTTTTCATTGAGCTTCTTATTGTTTTCCTTACGACTTGCCAAAGTACTCAGAGCTTTAGGATGCAGGGGGCATATGCTCTTATGGTGCCCTCCCTTACCACACTCCTGGCAAACTTGGGGTTTATTTTCATATTCAATGTTCTGAACCCAGGTGCCAAGGTTAGAAAACAACTCAATAGAGCTTGGCAGATCTTTCTCGATATTTACCATTACACACATTCTAACATAGAGCATTCTAACATTGAAAAAATTATTTATTAAAGTTCATTATTTATCATAAAATTAAAGTTTCATTGCTTTGAATAATTAGTAATATTAATTAAAAGCATGTTTAATTAATTTAAATAATAATATTCTGATAAAAAAATTAATACCAAACTTATCAAATGGTATTATATTTATTAAATTCTTCAACCAAATAATATAATTGTTAATTTATTGTAATAAGGGGATGTAATACAAATAGGCATATTTCTTGTTTTTGAATAGGTTGAAAAGTTGGAACATATTGGGGCCACATAAACTTAAGATTCGCTTAAGAAAGGCCAATTTTTTTTTTTAATTTATTTATTATAATGTTCCTTTCAAAACAAAATAAACCCATTTCAATTTTATATAATCTATTTTAAAAAATATAATAAAAAACTAATTTATATATATTAACACGTTGCAATTCAAAAATATTTTACAATTTTCTTTTACATCTTAAATGCAATGAATGGTCCAAATCCTTAACAAACTATAAGAGTTTGGAACTTAAAATTTAAGAAGAAAAAATTAATGCAACGTTCTATACATCAAATAATCCAGTTAAAATCTAGATAACCTCAAGCAATAGTTAAAAGTCAATTAAACTATCCAGGTGTTGTAGGTGAGTTGGAGAGGAGAGGGCAATCTTCCAAGGGAGGTCCTAGGTTCGAATTTCCACCCTACCAAAAAGCTGAATTGGGTACTCAAAATCCAATTGATAATGTTGGTGCGGGCAGGGCTGGGTGCGACTCCTGGGTGACTTTGACGGTATAAAACCCCCTCTTCGTGGTCTCTCAGACCAAAGCGATCCCGCAAAGAATTTTTCGCTTAAAAAAAAAGTCAACTAAACTAAACAATGGTTCCCTTATGCTTGACGAGCCTTGTAGTTTGATTTTTTTACTTTATATGATTATTTTTAATATTTTTTAAATACATAGAATTAAGCTTATTGAGTGTTATCTTTGTTATTTATTATTAGGTATTTATAGAAGTAAATTTATTGGATTGTTATTTATTATAAGGTATTTATAGAAGTAAATTTATTGAATATGGGATAGGCAATAGGAAAAGAGAATTTTTATGCTAGGGTTAGGTTCTGATTATTTATTTTTTAATTATTTTTATAAGATAAATTTGTTTAATTTTGAATTTTTTTTTTAATGAGTTTATATAGGTTTTTAGGAGGGTCATGGTCTTCCCATAGGAAGGCCAAAACTCTTACAACTGAGTAAGCTTATAGATTATGTTTAATTTCAAACTTTGGTTCAGGGAATTAAGAATTTTTTCAAGAACCTATGTTTGACCTTAAATTTTGTTCAATAAAAATGTTATAGTGATATATCTTTGGGTTTTCATCCCAAAAAAAACCCAAGTTCAAACCTTGATATAAAGGACCAAGACCCTTTAAAACCCATGCTCAATTGTATTATCTTAAATTTTGATCTCCTATAGTTCAAACCCTAATAATACAAGGGGATCGGAACCTTTTTAAAAAAAACTTATGTTTTATCTTAAAAGTATTTTCTCTACAAAATAAAATTGTAGAGTGCAAGAAAATTATAGATAATATTTTAACTATTAAATGTTTATGTAACAATATGATTGATAATGGAACTGAAAATTATACAATGCAAACAAATCTTAGATTATTTTAACTTTTAAAGGTTTTTTAATCAATATTTCATATTTGCATCCACAATGGAGGTTGAACCCGGGTCTCATCACCGATAATGCAAGTGGCATCCTTGTCGCACATGAATAACTATTAAATGTTTTATATAACAATATGATTGACAGTGGGTAAGAATTTGGGCACTTACCAAGAGGAGACCTAGGTTCAAACCTCACAGGCATGTCCAATCTAGGGCAAAGGTAGTAGTCTGACCAGAGTCCGTTGAGTGTGTGCCAACTTGATGACGACGGTACCAACCCCGAGCCACCGGGGATCTTCCTCACTTTGGGCCATGTTTACCGAGGCGAGGTAGGGGTTATAGTGGTAGCACCATGATTTGACGCTACAATCGGAGGCAATGCGACTCGACCTTGGGACCAGTTCAAAAAGGAAAGGTAGTTGCTAATTCCTCTATATATCCAAAAAAAAATGATATCAATTTTATTTAAAAGAATTTAATATTTTTTTTTGCTTGATACAAAGGGGTTGTACTCGGGTCCCCCACCATTAACAAATTACATCTCTCTTCCTTATAGCTTGAGAGTTTACAAATAGATACATTTCTCATCTCAATTGAGATGCTATAGTTAGAAACTTACACCATTTTACATAAAATGTCTAAATTCTTGATTTTCATTTTTTGGATCTTTTCAAATTTCTATATGAATACAATTACTCCAGAATTTAACATCTTTCTTGACATTTTCTTATAGCAGCCTTCACAATGCCAAAACTTCACCTGCACTATTTATGCCTTGCATCTTAGTAGATTAATATTTTCAAAACATCACACTAACATAGTTCACTTATGTCCGAGGTGTAGACCAATTGATTCATCCAAACCCCATAAGGGGGACGAAGATCCAAGGTTCAAATCTCGGGCCTCGCTGGATTGAACGCTTGTCCTTTTCTTGGTGCTTTCAGCAGCATAAAAGGTTTAAAATGATTGTGGCATGGTGGTTATAGGGGCAGAAAAAAAGAAAGCATGAATATTTGTGTGGCGGCTTCTAGTGTAGGGCGGACAGCGCAAAATACTATGACGGCCATAAAAGTTGGACAGCCTGCCCGGATTTGTGGCGGCTACCGATTCCACCATGTAAATTCAAAAAACAAAAAAAAAAAAACATAGTCCGCTTTACCAAAACTAGATTGCTAGTTTCCTTCTTGAAACACAAGTGCAACCACAAAAATTATAATAAATAGTCTAAATGAACACACATTATTGTTACAAAATAAAATAGATATTACCAATGGAAAACATTAAAGTAAATATTAATCATTAATTGAATTAGGCAATCAACAATTTTTGTAAGCTTCAACTAAACTTTCTACTTCCTCTAACCATGAAAATAAGATGTTAACTTCACGATCCTCAACCAAAACCCCTCTATTGGCTAGCTTATCTGCACATTTATTTCCTTCCCTTAATATATGTGTAAACCTGATTTCTTCAAACTCTTTAGCAAGATCTTGAATTTCCACAATTATCTCTTATATGTTCCATGGAGCCTTTGCTTTCCTCAAAATTGCATTTATTACTATGAGAGAATCATATTCCATCCAAAATCTATTCCATTTCATTTGTTTACATTTTTTTAATCCTTCTAAAGTTTCCCAAGCTTCAACTTCATTATTTATCTTAAATCCACAATTGAAAGCATAATGAGACAAAATCTCTCCTTTACTCCTCCTGGTCCTGGGTTTCCTTTAGATGCTCCATCAAAATTCGACTTAACCAACTCCACATCTGGTGGTTTCCACTTTATACTATCTACCTTATTTTTAATTCTCTTATACCCAACATCATAATTCTATTTAATGACTTGACTCCATCTATCAAGACTCTTTGCTTCCAAATTAGGGATTAGGTGAGTTGATAGAGTTAGTTTAGACTCCTCTATGGCTAAACATATCTTCTTTTTCATTACCTCTAAACTACTTTTCTTTCCTTTAAATATTCTTCTATTCATTTCTAACCATATAATCCAAAGTATTGTATCTTTTGATATATCCCATATTGTCTTTAAAGCCTCACTTTTATAAGTGCTTTGTCATTGCTTTAACCAATCTTCAATTCTACTATTCATCACCATGCATTTACCAAACATATTAAGAATCCATTGTCATAGATTTTAGACTATTGAGCAATGTCCCGAGAGATGGTTTGTAACACCCCAAGTCTGCACACTTGGTTGTCCATTCACTCCAAGTCTACCCACTCGGTTGTCCATTCACCCCAAGTATGCCCACTTGGTTTTCCAACATTAGAGGTTTCAATTTTGATAAAAATCTCTTTTTTTTTTTTTAAATCTTATATAATTTTCTAGTATGAGCATGTTATCACATTTTCATAAGTGTCATTTTTCTGTAGTCAAAATACTCATCTCGTAGAGTTACCTTTTTTGAACTTCACTCTCCTCCCGAGATTTCAAGTTCAAGTAATGGGTTTCTTTTCCTCTAGGGCCCATGACACCTAGAGGTGTGATGCATAACTTTCCCGTATCTTAACATGAATTTATGAACTTGTATTTTTATGTCATGTAAGACTTAGCGCATACATGCTCGAGCTAGACGATCATCCATTCTTTTTGGAGCATCGACTAAGGTCTTACCAATACCCGATAAGCACCCGGTGTCTTGTGTAGATTAACCAACATGATGTCCCTGTTGGAATCGATTCTTACATCTATAGGAAATCAATTGTCATGCTACAAGAACCCATTTGAAACCAACGAGCTATTACAGGCTCTGGTCGACCTGCCTCATGTTCTATTAAACCCGAATATTGCTATAAAAGATGGCAAAATGGGTAAGGAAACCCCAATGGAAATTCTATGATTAAACTTATAATTTGCATGCTCCATATTTATATTAAACTATAGTGTTCTTATTAAAATAACCAAACATGAAAATAACCAACTGTTATACCTTATGTAGACCGGTACCTAGATTCATTGGGTTGTTATAGCAATTTAACAACTACTTTAATCATGAACTGAAATAAGGGGAGAAGTAAATTAGCATTCTTGCTTTCATTCCAATATCGTAACAAAATCAAGAGTTAAATAACAAAATAAACATGTATAATACATTCAAATAATGTAACCCATTATACAGATACACACAATATTGAGACAAAGAAATGACAAAAATAAGATTCAAAATTGTATTGATTTATGAAAAAATTACATGCAGAGTGGGCAAAATGCCTTTTAACTCTATTTTTCTCAAAAGAATACAACAATACAATAGAGAAGACTATGTTCAAATGATGTAACAAGTCCCTCCTATTCTTCTTATTCCAATCTGGTAACAGAAGAATATTTGATTCCTAAACTTAATAGACTGGAAATATTCTTAGCTTCTCGAACGCTTTCCTATTATACAATCCTGCACAGCAAGGGGAGGAAGAAAGAATGAATAAAAAAAATAGACATAGAAAATACAATAGCACAACTAACAGGGCACTCAAGTATACCTCTTAGCAAAAATGTTATTCTCTAATTGCTTGATGATTTGTTCTGGCTAATCCTTCTGTTTTTATAGCTGCTGAAGTGAAACTATCCAAAACAAGCTTATTGTGCACCATCCCCTTGTCATCATCTGGGGGAGAAGAACTGTCTGTTATCAGCCAAATACCTTTTTCTTGCCTTTTTCTATAGCTTCTCCCGTGGAGGTTGACCCTATAACTGACTCATTAGCCAGTTTCTTAATTTTATCTGTCTTCAGTCATGGTCCCCACCAATTTAGCAATGCAAAGTCATACTTCTACGTGGACGATGATTTACCGAGAGATCCCACCCAGCATTTGTGAAGCCTTGATTCTGATTTCTTTCAAGGTCAAAGTTTTGTATTGAAATAAACAGACCTGATTGTGTACGTGTCCGGTTTCAAAAAATAAGTGAACTGCTAGCTTGTCATCGTCTTGTTCATCAAAGTTGACTTCTTTCAGGTGCTTTATGACTAGCTGGTTGGGAACACCTAGGCCCATCAGTATGGTTGGATCAATTCTTTATTGTCTTATTGTGGTTGTCATCTTTTGTTCGACATTCTCCAGTTCTTTAATCATCAACGTATATCTGGATCTCTCATTGACAAAGTTGGTTATTTTCTCGTGTTCATCCAAGCAGCTTCGGTATTGGTCATCTGTAGTTATTACTTCCATGGTCCTAATTTGATCGTATCCAATTTTGCATAAATTGTATGCGGGAAGTATAACAACCATCTTCTTATCCAGGTTTGTTAACAAAGGTTTTATTTTTTGGTTAGCTGATATCAATTCCCTAGCCTCTTTGCAACAACCATTTATTATCTCTACATTGTCATTGATCAATGCAATAGTCTTTTCTTTGTACTTTTCAATCAAGGTCTTCTTGGACCCTGTGATGCTAGAGGCTATTTCCTGTACTGGAGCTGAAGTAGCGATAACTTTTAGCTTCTCATTTTTTTCTTGTAATTTTGCGGCCTTGGCTTTCCAAGTTGATATTTTTGATATTACGACCTTCATAGTCTGTGAGTAAATTCTCACTCCTTGTTTTAGCAGGGTAATCATATCTCTAGTTGCTTCTGTCGATTGGGTATTTGGATCAATCTATAGAGAAGTGATCCCTTGGGTTGACAAAGAGATGGTCGATTGGGCACCTTCTTGTGTTTGGACTTTAGGGATATTTTTTACATTTCTCCCTTCGCTGATTGCGTTCAACTCGGCTTCTTGATCCAACGTGAATTCTGGTACTTCATTTATTTTAACTAGATGAAGGCTTATTGTACCTTCAAATTTTGTTTCCCTTCGTGGCTTCTTTGTGGGTGGTGTTTCATCATCATCCATATCTTCCTCCTGATAATTTTTGAAGATTTTTTCCAATCCCTCACTCTCTTCTATAGTCTTCCAGACCCTCTTCGATATCTTGGCCTCTTTATTATTATATTTTATGGCCACTGGAATGGCCCGAGAGGTACCTGCGATAGCCATTTGTAGGTGCCTTGGTGCAAGTAAGGTGAGGGTAAGGTTACCCGGTTCTTTTGCACCTAAGGTCGAATCCTCAATAATAACTTGTTATCCTCTTCTTGTGGGACTGGTACCCTCGATACCAAGTGCTTCTGGTGTAGGTTCTTCTACCACCTGAGCCACTATCTCCAGTTTCTCGAGGGTGGAAGTGGTGATCTCTGATAATGGATCATTGAAATATTTTGGAATAATGATTGTTCAAGATGGTGTGATCTTGTCTATTATGGTCTGACTAACCAAATTAAGTTTCGAGGAATATCATCCCACCACCTCCAACTAAGTATAGGGCCTCCGCATGCTCTTTTTTTCCCAGATAGCCTACAGCTCTTTTTCATCCTTATTGGATGATAGTAGAGCTTTCTCGTAATCATCTTTGTGGCGTTTCATAGGCTTCTTCTCTACTGTGATTTCTCTATATTTATATTTTGGATCGTAAGGCCTCAATGCTACTTCACCAAAATAATATTTTTCCATTATGTAGATGGCTTCAATGAGGCTAGGATAGCCTCTGTATACGATATGGCTAATCTTCGCTGGTGCAGGTACCCATGGGATTTTGGCCTATTTTCTTAGGTATCACAACCTGACCTCCTTAGCCAACTGTCGCACTATCTCTAGTACTCCTACTAACCTTGGACAGTAGGTGGGTAAGGCCTTTGGAGGCAGATTTACCCCATACGTTCGAATGAACGTAAAGTTCTCCATGAAAAAGATATCCCCAACTTCTTTCTCCCTGAGATAACCTGCAACACCTAGGCTTATCCTGGGAGGATATTGTTCAGTCAGGACATGATATATGGCTGGAATAAAATGGTCGTAGAACTCTGAGAATGAAGAAACATTCTGGTGGATGATGGGAAGTTGGTCCTGTATCATAAAGTCGAGGTTTCCCTCGATTTACATTATTACCTCTCTTTTGAATTGACCCACTATCAGGTGGATCAAGATGTTGTAGTGAGATAATTGAGGCATTATATATTTATCTTTCTTTAATGCCTCTTGGAGTTGTTTCAACTCCTTGTCTAGGGTGTTTCTTATTACTTCCTCCCAGCAATAGCGAGGAAAGCATCTTTTATTGCACTAAGCAATAACATACGTAACTGGAAAGCTCAACCAATTAAGATCCTCTATGCCCAAGGAAATTTGAATCATATCTGAATAATCCTTTGCCCACCATTTCAGCAAGGACTTTGGGATGGGGAAGTTTGTTGACACTGGCCCTTTGACAAAACTAGTGTAGAAAGAATTCCCCAGCATGTGTTGCGCTTGCAGCATTACCACCTTTTCATCATAGAGAAAATCTCCTTTGGTTAATTCAAATACCGTTCAAATTCGGTTAGGCATGAGGTGGTAGAGAGCCTTTCCCCTTTCCTTACCAATGGAACGGCTTCGTGGATTGTAAGATATTGTGATCCATGATAATAAATCTGAAGAGAAATGCACATGAGGACACAACAACTTCACCAAATTGGTATTCCAATGGTTGCTGGCAACACCCTTCTTGTCCTTCGCCTTGTAAGCCCTTAAAAAGACTATTTTTAATAAATGGTGAGGTCGGCTTTGATCTTCCATGATGGCCTAAAAATGGAATTTGGCTAGCTCTTCTTCATTCCAGACCTGGTTCCTAGTTTTCTTGGTCGTCACCTTTTTAAAAGGCACTTTCTCTTCAAAGGCCTCAATCTTGCCTTTCTTAGCACTTGAACTTGAAGAGGCCATTGCTCTCACTTACATAAATTCTATACTTCTAAGCTCTCAAAAAAACCCTTGGCTCTTGCACACTGCTTATTCACTAAACACTTATGTAACAACGCTGGTGACGGTTTTCTTTTGAAAATAGAGGGGGTTTTTTAATATTTCTTTGAGACGAGGTCATTTAATGAGGGGAGCTGGTTGGTTTATTACGGCCATCCTGGGCTCACCATATTTTTGGTCTTTGGAACATTCTTTTTGAATGATGTGTCATTGGTTTTTCAAGAGAATGTGCCTGCATGGATTCGAGGATGATCCTTATGTGCCTTTGCTCATTGTAATTGAACGAGAGCTCTGCCATCAAGTTTTGTGGATGCTTTGTTATTTTTACTCATTTCGAGACCACCTTGGCTAATGGTGTGGCTATGACCTTTTTGGTGTGGAGGCCATCTAGCACCCAACTTTCGGCATGTATAGTCGTTTATCGCTCTCGACCAATTATTTTAGCTTCTCTCTGATTCATGCTAGCCGATGGCAGCAAATCCTCGGTCGATCGGAAAATCCTACAAGAAACCACTAATCAACAAGGTTAAATTAATTAGGTGGGACAGTTAGGTGTACCTTCTGCTTAGTTCGTGTGCCAAGTTGATTTTTTGCATGATGGATCCGCTTATCAAGACGTCAGTTGTAAAAAATATTTGATCAATCGACTGCTTTCTTTCTCGAGCCGATCGATCACTAGTCTGGGGAGCTCGACCAAGAGATGTATCGAAGAAGTCAATCAATTTTTCTTTGTAATGCGTTAGCCGATGGTATTTTCGATAAGTTTTTGGAATTTTGGCACATCCTTGTTACTCGAGTGCCGATAAACTACTCTCTTGTATTTGTGGACCGATGGGTCAGTCTTTCTTCATCTTCGACCGGACAAGGCATTCGTCGGCTTGACTCTCCTTCATCTGTTGGGAGCCAATCAGCTGGGTATGGCTTCTTAAAAGCCAAATGACTTTTGTTTGAGAATTTTGGGTTGATCGGTCTCTATCTTATTTTTTCCAACCAAGGAGGCTTCCTCCTTCGTTCAGCTTATCCTTTAAATTCGGGAGTCGATCAGTTGGCTAGTTAGTTGAACGAGTCAATCGATCGACGTTTCATTCTTGAGATCCAATCAGTCAGCGGACCCGAATCATTGCTTATCTTTTCATCATCGATGGATCAGTCGATTAGTTGTAATCGGCAGTCGATCAAATGGTTGACGTTGGTTAGGAGTCGATCAGTCGATTAGTGTAGCCTGGGAGCCGATCGATCGGCTAGTGTAGTCCAAGAGCCGATCGGCTAACTTTTTTTGGCGAGGTGCATACCCTTAGGTTTTAATTAATTTATCATTTTCTTTAACCTTAGGGTTTCGAACTTTGAGACCATGGTAAATGCTTAATTGTCTTATGATTTAAGGACTTTATTAATCGGCTTTTAGGCCTAAGGAAAGATTTATGAAGGTCGGACTTTGGCTTTAGGTTTTTAATTTGAAAATTTCTTCCCTAACCATTTGAGGTACTTTGATTAATACAATGAAGCCCACATTAAAAAATTTTAAGGTTAGACTTAATCAAAACAACTAATGAAAAATTGAATTACCCACACCAACTATAAGCAATGACCAATAGTATAAGCAGTTCGATTGAAATCAAAAATTTAAATTTGGGGATTTCAAAGTTGAGTCAAATTTGTCTCCAACATAGGCTATAACTGGGACAATGTGTTGAAAACATGAAGCACTTGAGAACCACAGAATCTCCTTGTTTTTTTTTGCAAAAAATTAACAAAAAACAACAAAATTTTGATTAAACAAAAATTGAAATTCATAACAAAAAAAAAATTCCTTCCTCTTTTTCTTTCTTTTCTTCATCATTTTTATTTTTTTATTTTTTTTTATTTTTTATTTTTAGATATATACTGAAAACATGATATCAAAGCAAGTAGAGTATGAAAAACTGAAGATCCCTTTTCATTCAATTTGGAAACAAAGGTTAGAAAATTTCAAAAAAGGATGAGTTTTATTTTGAAATTTTGTAATGCTTGTTTTAGCTAAGTCATAAGATATGATTACACATATTTTGTCACAGCCATTTATCTCATCATATTTTTTTCCATGTGTGTGTTTGTCCATTCTTTTTTTGGGATTCCTAAATATTTTAGAAATTTATCATATCTGAGCAAAATAGCCAAGCCTAATATGTGATTTCACTCTTTAAAAATTTTCACTATTCTACAGGGCTCCACTGCCAGTCAGGCGTTTATAGCCTCGATGGAGTTTCTTCTAATCCCATATTATTTTTACCCTACTGTCATTCAAGCATCTATAGCCCCGGTAGAGGTTTCCCAAGATATCTCAGGCAGTGACTCAATTTTACTTCATTTTTTATTTTTCTTTCTCGTGAGAGAAGTGTTTGGATATATAAGCAAATTGTGCAATAAGTATGCTTGAGTTGAGGATTAGTTTCTGGCTATAAAATATGTGTAATAATTTTTGGCTCAACTACCCTCTCAAAGATAACTCAGTTCTTTGTACCTTTGAAGTCACTTTAAGTATCATTTGTAATTTGAGGCTTGACATGATGTTTCAATCAGCTTTGTTTTTTATATTTTTTATCTCATATCAAACAACATTTGCATAAACACTTATTTTTGATAGAATTTTAAAGCTCATCAATATCTAAAATAAACTTCCTTTTTCTTTTTATTGTTTTTGGTGGAATCAACAGTTAGATATACTCATCAAACTAAGATATCATGTATACAGTAAACTCAGAATTATTCAAGAAAAAAAGGGAAGCTATAACTAATAAAAAAAATAGACCACTTTGTTTTTGGATTTTTGTTTTTCTATTTTTATATTTTTGTGAAGTACACCTTCAACAGGGATTGTACATTTGGAGGTGTTGGCTGTTATTTCTCCCTGTGAAGTATGTAGCTTGTAAGTATTCTGACTGATAACATGGGAAATTTGGTATGGGCCAATCCATTTAGGTTCAAACTTACCCTTTTCACCATGCTTATCATTTTTATGATCCCAATATATGACTATATCTCCTTGAGAAAAGTGAGTACCCTTGGCTTTCTTATTAAACAAATTTATAGTTTTTTGGGTTTGTTCCATCATTATATTGAGGGTATCTCTTCTTTGTTCTTCTAACAAGACAATTTGGTCAAGCCTTCTCTGAATGGGATCATGATTTTCATGATCTTGAAATAAAAGGAAAAGTAACATTTTTTTCATTTTTGGGGGTAGTAGGGCTTTTTCTCCATAAACCATCTCATAGGGGGTTCTTGTATATCTTTTAATAGACAGCCTATCATCTCATAAAGCAAATTTAAGTTCACTATCCCATCCCCTTTTGTTTTTACCTAATGACCTTTTTATTTGATGACTCGGCTAGACCATTTCCTTGGGGATAATAATTAGCAGAATGATATAATTCAATTTCATATTTAGCAAAAAAATCTACTATTTAATATGACAAAATATTGAGCATTATCAGTTACAAGATTTTTAGGAACTCCATACCTGGTCAAGATATTTTCTTCTATGAATCTGATGACTGCAACAGATATAGGTGTTATCAAAGGTGTAGCTTCCACCCACTTGGTGAAGTAATTTGTTGCAGTTATGATCCACTTATGTTGGCCAAATGAATTAGGCTTGATCTCTCCAATCAGTTCAATAACCCATTGAGCAAAATGTGCTTCAATAATTATTGGCCTAAGGGGAATGGCTGGTAGATGTTTTTTCCCTATAAAAACTTGGCAGTTATAACAATTCCTTACATATTTATATACATCTTAAAAAGGGATGGCCAATAATATCCTGCTCTCATGATTTTATTGTTTGTAGCTCTTGGAGCAAAATATCCCCCACATAAACTGTTATGAAATTCATTAATTATTTTTGGGACTTCTTTTTCATATAAACAGACTAATAAAATTCCATCGAGGTGTTTCCAATATAGCACACTATTCTGTATATAGTATTTTTGAGCTTGCAGCTTGACTGACCTCATTCTGTTTATTGACATGTCTATGGTAAATGACAGAGTTTGTAGATAGGACAAAATATCTTCATACCATTTGCATTCTTCATTTTTATTCTTCTATCATCATATGTATGATCTATGGTAAGAATATTTTCAGATCCTGCTTCTTCTTTGTTAGCCAACAGTTTAGCTAAACATTGTCCTTTGACTATTTTAACTGTTTTGAATTCAACATCATATTGCAAAATTTTTACCATCCATCTTGTTGGTCTTCCCAATGGCTCTGATTGAGAAAAGATATCTTTTATTGCTATAAATGTAATATAGTAGTAAACTTTGTTTGAGCCAAATATACCTTTAAAGTGTTCCAAATATTGGATGACTGCATAGGCATGTTTTTCCAACAGGGTGTATTTAATATTCGCTCCTTTTAGTCCTGAGCTCATAAAGGCTATTGGCCTTTCATTATTTTCATTATATTTTTGTGAAAGGACTGCAGCAATAGAATATTCATATGCATACAAATAGATACTAAAATCCTTTGCATAATCATGGCAACTTAAATCTGGAGTGGTTGATATGGCTTCTTTGATCTTGTTAAATGTTTTCATATTTTCTAATGTCCATTTTATTTCTTCAATTTTCTTTACCATATCATTTATGGTTTGGTCATTTCTACAAAATTTGGGACAAATCTTCTAATAAAATTTATTTTGTCAAAGAATGACCTTACTCCTTTTAGATTCTTGGGTGGGGGAATTTTATAAATGGCTTCTATCCTTTCTGGATAAATGCTTATTCCTTTTTCTGAAACTATATGACCTAGCAATTTTCCTTGTGTAGTTCCAAATATGCATTTTTTGGATTTAGAGAAATTCCAAATTCCTTACACCGAGCAAAAACTGTAGTCAAATTTTCTAGATGATCTTCTGGATTTTTAGAAAAAACTGTAATATCATCGAAGTACACTACTACAATTTTGAACATTAGTCCTTTGAAAGCAAAGTCCATTGCTCTTTGGAAAGTAGCACCTGCATTCATCAATCCAAAATGTATTCTTAAATATTAAAACGTGCCCTAGGGTGTGGTGAATGTTACCTTGTATCTATCTTCTGGATTTACCAGAATTTGATTGTACCCTAAAAATCCATCTAATAGGGACAATCTAGTTGAACCTCCTACTGCTTGCAACAATTGTTCCATGTTAGGTAATGGGTAATTGTCTTTTAGAGAGCTCTTGTTTAAATTTCTAAAATCCACGCATATTCTAATGTCCCCATTCTTTTTCCTAACTGGTACTAAGTTGGATATCTAGGAGGAAATTTTGACTTTTCTTATTATCTTGGAGTCCAACAATTTTTGAACTTCTTTTTGCATTATTGGGTGCAGATTTAGATTGTACTTTCTCTATTTTTGTCTAAAAGGCTTGGCCTCTTCTTTCAAGGGTATTATATGTGTCATCACATCCGTTATGAAAGTTTTGAGATCTTCATAGGTCCAAGCAAAATGTTCTTTATTCTTTTTTAGGAAACTAATATATCCAAATTTTTCTTTAGCAAGTAGTGCCATGTCTACTTTCACTATTCTGGGTTCTTTCATAGAGCCAATATTAATATCCTCAGATATTACTTCTTTATGTATAGGTTTATAGGCTTTGTCAAAATCATCAAATAGGCTTTCAAGAGACACCAATCCTTTGGGTATTCTATTAGTTTTCAACTAGATTACTTCTACTGGTTCTCCTATTTGATATTTTAACTTTTCTTCATATTTTCATCACAGATGACATTTGCATATTGATTTTGTAAATTCATAAAATCCTTAATATCTATATCATCTTGAAAAACCTAAAGATAGACTATGTTATCTGGCACAGAAGGTTTATAGACTAAGATAGTTGGAAATTTGTCCATGTACTCTGTAGTTATTTTTGGGTGATCTAGACCTGAGGCATTCACAGCTAAGAGATCTGCAACATGATTTTGTTCTCTAGGAATATATGAAATATTGAAAGCCAAAAATTTATCAATTTCTTCCAGTACTGCATTTCTATATTTCTTAAGTATAGGATGCTTGGTCTGATATTTGTCTTTTATTTGCAGTTTAATAAGTTTTGCATGCCCTTTTATAGTTAAGTAGTTAATACCTAACTCTTTTGCTTTCCTTAGCCCTAATAGTAAAGCTTTGTACTTGGCTACATTGTTTGTGCAGGAAAATTGCAATCTGTAAGGTATACTAAGGTAATTTCCTTTAATATTAGTCAAATTTACACTTGCACCTGCTCTAGATTGGTATTTAGCCCCATCAAATGACATGGTCCATATTTATTGGTTTAACACTCGATTTGATTTAGCATCATTTATTCTCATATCTTATGGATCCATATTCTTTACATCTAGTACTTCCATCATGAATGGGTTGTGTCATATTGAATAGACTCCCATAACTTTTTCTTTCATAGATTTAAGTAAGTTAATCATGGTTTCATCTATTTGAATTAACTCTACAAAGTTTTTATTGAATGGTTCCCTTCTTAAAATTATATTCTATTTATCTGATATGGGGATGGTAGCATAAGACCAGTCTATTTGTATTGATCCCCTTAGTTTTTCTACCCAATGCCTACTGAGTAATAGTGAGAAGAATGGGTCAACATCAACTACTGCTACATCCATAACAATGCCCTTTTTGGGGTGTTGGTCTAGGAAAACTAATAAACCATTTATCACCCCTACACAGGGAATTTGTCTACTGTCCATTACAAAAATAGGGGAAAAATATCTAGTACATATTAATCTCATTTGGTCAACTATTAACTTAGGCATGATATTATGTGAAGATTCACTATCAAGCATGCAATTATGAATCACATATCTTTCCCCTTCATTTGACTTATATCTTAATGACACATAGAAGGGTCTGACAGAAGATGGATATCTTGTATCATGTTGATTTTGTCTAGCATCATGACAAGTAGGGTCTTCTTTTTTCTCTCTTAATCCAAAAGCTCTACATACTTATTCTCTGTATGTTTGAACTTTCATAACTTCACCAAATGTGATATTAACTTTTTGCTTACTGATTTTTGACCCAACATCAAATTATATCTTCTTTATATCCAATGGTTTATTACTTTCTTCTTTGGGAACTTCTTCTGTTGATTCTATTACCTCAGGAGTAATTTTGTTAGGGTTCCTATTAGTTTTCTCTTTATTGATAGTTTTATTGGTGAAAGTTTGTCTTCTTATTTTATTTGTAGATAATTTTTTTGTTATTTAAGGGACTGTTCTATTCCTTAAATTTAAAACATGGGTTGCCTCTAATTCTTCAACCTCTTGAGCAGTGGGAATCAATTTCCCTTGCTTCATATTATCATATCTTGACTCATGTGAATTTTGCAAGATTTTAGTTCCTTCAGTCACTAAGATCTGGGGATGACGATTTGAAGCATATTTATCCATGTCTTCTTCAAACAGCCTTTCTCAGGATTCATATTCAACGGACCAACATGCATTGATTCTTATATCCTCTTCTGATTCTGCATGCATATCTACATTACGTTGATCACTCAGGTGTATTCCACATGCATCAGGGTTATGGGGTGCATCACAAGTAGAGCAAAAATAAGAAAAACCTTTAGCTACATTGGCAGATGGTATTGGGTTAGGGACATTGTTGTGATCCCTATTAGAATCTATGTTTTTCCAGTTATTATTCCCATTACCCCTATTCCTATTCCCTTCTTCAAAATCATTGTTGTTTCCCCAATTCTTGTTGTAAATTTTCTTAAATGGGGGACGATTATCAACATGTGGTTGCTCTTTCTGTGAAGATTCATCGCTATTTCCATTTCTTTCAATTCTTGCTAACCTGTTACTCATGTTGTTGAATATTTCTATCATTTGACTGGTCAACTTCTCCATAGGATCAATTTTAGTTCTTCTTTGTATATCAAAAGCCACTCTCTTAGATTTTCTCTCAGGCATGTTAACTTCTAAAGAATAAGGCTTCATTTTACTACTATCAAGCATATTTCTTTCTATATCCATTATTTTTCCATACAACCATCAATGGTAGTTGTTTTTTCTTGCCTTAATTCATAGTTAAATTCTCCTTGAAAAACATTCTTATAAAAACAAATAGATTGAATATCACTAAATCTGAGGTTGGCAGGGATTTTGTTCCTTGTTTTTGAAATTATTCTGTTAAAATCACTAACAGCCTCATTTTATTTCTTCTTCATAGTGGCTAGCTCAGTCAACAATGATTGTTTATTTTTCCTTTCACCATACTTCTTTAGGAACACCTCTTCCATTTTGGTGAATTCTGGGATATCATTGTTAGGAAGGGAATTAAACCATTCTCTAGCATCTTTTTCTAAAGTCTGCAGAAACAGTCTTAATACTACATATTCATGTTCAACTTCTAGGCTTTCCATTGCATATAAAAAACTTTTGATATGATCCTCTCCAGTTACTACACTGTTTCCTAAAAACTTAGAGAGGTATTTGTGAGTTTTACTGGGTAAGGCATTTAAATTTACTGGTAATACAAAAGGCCTGTATTTGTTAGTTCTCCACAAATGAATATTACCCTGAGCTATAACTACTGTTGTATTTAATTTTACAGATGTAGTATCTATGGTGGTATGGGTCTGGGTAGTTTGAACGTAGATTGATGAATTATCTACCTTTAAATAAGAATAATCACATATATCTTCTACTACTAATTTTAAACGTTCATCTACAGTAATATCAACAGTAATAGTATTCTAGATTTTCTTCACATACCTTTTACCACTAGAATTTAATCTACTATTATAAATGATATTCTTAAAAAGTGGAGTTTTCTGGGTATGTATAAATACCTCTGGATTCTCTAGTTATGGAAACCACTCCTTACCACTTCTCATGGTGTTTGCCAGCACGTTCTGTTCTCTTCTTTTTTATATATTTTTCTTCTGGGTTTGTCCAGCAGAGTCACCAGCACTGGGGTGCAGAAAGAACAGCATATACTCTTATCAATAATTCTTGATATTATCTCTCATCCTCGCAGAAATGTGTTCTTGGGGAAAATCAAGAAAATCAAGAAACCAAAAATTCAAGAAAATCGAGAAATAGAAAATTTCAAGAAAATCAATAACGTAAAGAACTTATTTCAAGGTGTAAACTATGGACATAATGAAAAATAAAGAACTTCTAATTAAGTGAAAATTAAAATGTTGGCTCTTTACTTTAACTGGTCATCTGTTGATTAAAAATAATCGTTGAAGAAAACTTTAAACAAGATAATCGAATATTTCTAAGAAGTCCTCCCCAGTAACGACGCCAAAAAACTATTGGAACCGATTCTTGCATCCGTAGGAAATCAATTGTCACGCTACAAGAACCCGTTTGAAACCAACAAGCTATTACAGGCTTTGGTCGACCTACCTCATGTTTTTTTAAACCTGAATATTGCTATAAAAGACGACAGAACGGGTAAGGAAACCCCAACAGCAATTCTATGATTAAACTTCGAATTTGCACGCTCTAGATTTATATTAAACTATAGTGTTCTTATTAAAATGATCAAGCATGAAAACAACCAACTGTTATGCCTTATGTAGACCGGTGCCTAGATTCATTGGGCTATTATAGCAATTTAACAACTACTTTAATCATGAACAAAAATAAGGGGAGAAGGAAATTAGCGTTCTTGCTTTCATTCGAATATCATAACAAAATCAAGAGTTAACTAATGAAAGAAATGTGTATAATGCATTCAAATAATGTAACCCATTATACAGATACACACAATAATGAGATAAAGAAATGACAGGAATAAGATTCAGAATTCTATGATTTATGGAAAAAATACATGTAGAGTGGGCAGAATACCTTTTAACTCTATTTTTCTCAAAAGAATACAACAATACAATAGAGAAAACTTTGTTCAAATGATGTAATAGGTCCCTCCTATTATTCTTATTCAAATCTGGTAATAGAAGAATATCTGAATCCTAAGCTCAATAGACTGGAAATATTCTCAACTTCTCGAACGCTTTCCTATCATACAATCCTGCATAGCAAGGGGAGGAAGAAATAATGAATAAAATAAAATAGACACAAATAAAATACAATAGCACAACTAACAGGGTACTCAAGTATACCTCTTAGCAAAAATGTTATTCTCTAATTGCTTGATGATTTGTTCTGGCTGCTCCTATTTTTATAGTTGTTGAAGTGAAACTGCCCAAAATAAGATTGTTGTGTACCGTCCACTTGTCATCATCTAGGGGGGAAGAACTATCTTTTATCAACCAACTACCTTTTCCTTGCCTTTGTCTGTAGCTGCTCCCGTGGAGGTTGACCCTATAACTGACTCATTAGCCAGTTTCTTGATTTTCTCTGTCTTCAGCTGTGGCCCCCACCAATTCAGCAATGTGAAGCCATACTTCTATGTGGATGATACTTTTTCGAGAGATCCTATCCAGCATTCGTGAATCTTTGATTCTGATTTCTTTCAAGGTCGAAGCTTTTTATTGAAAGAAACATACATGATTATGTGTGTCTGGCTTTAGAAAATAATTGAGCTGCCATCTTGTCATCGTCTTGTTCATCAACTTCTTTCAGGTGCTTTATGACTATCTGGTTGGGAACACCTAGGCCCATCAATATGGTTGGATCAATTCCTAACTGCCTTACTATGGTTGTCAACTTTTGTTCGGCATTCTCCAGTTCTTCAAGCATCGATGTATATCTGGATATCTCATTGACAAAGTTGGTGATTTTCTCATGTTCATCCAAGCAGCTTCGGTATTGGCCATCTATAGTTATTAATTCCTCAGTCCTAATATGATTGTATCCAATTTTGCATAAATCATACATGAAAAGTATAACAGCCATATTTTCCAGGTCTATTAACAAAGGTTTTATTTTTTGGTTAGTTGATATCAATTCCCTAGCCCCTTTGCAACAACCATTTATTATCTCTACATTGTCATTGATCAAAGCAATAGCCTTTTCTTTGTACTTTTCAATCAAGGTCTTATTGGACCCGATGCTAGAGGATATTGCTTGTACTGGAGCTGAAGTAGCGGTAGCTTTTAGTTTCTTATTTCTGCTTGTAATTCTATGGCCTTGGCTTTCCAAGTTTATATTTCTGATATTACGACCTCCACAGTCTGTGAGTGAATGCTCACTCCTTGTTTTAGCAGGGTAATCGTATCTCTTGTTGCTTCTATCGATTGGGTCTTTGGATCAATTTGCAAAGAAGTGATCCCTTGGGTTGACAAAGAGATGGTCGATTGGCCACCTTCTTGTGTTTGGACTTTAGGGAGTTTTTCCATACTTCTCCCTTCACCGATGGCGTTTAACTCAGCTTCTTGAGCCGACGTGAATTCTGGTAATTCGTTTCTTTTAACCAAATGAAGGCTTATTGTACCTTCGGTTCTTGTTTCCATTCACGGCTTCTTGGTGGGTGGTTTTTCATCATCATCCATATCTTTCACCTGATAATTTTTGAAGACTTTCGCAAATCCCCCACTCTCTTCTATAGCCTTCCAGGCCCTCTTCGATATCTTGGCCTTTTTATTATTATATTTTATGACCACTAGAATGGCCCAAGAGGTACCTATGATAGCCATTTTTAGGTACCTTGGTGCAAGTAAGGTGAGGGTAAGGTTACCCGATTCTTGTGCACCTAAGGTCGAAGCCTCGGTAACAACCTGTTCTCCTCTTTTGGTGGGACTGATACCATTGATACCAAGTGCTTCTGGTGTAGGTGCTTCTACCACCTAAGCCACTATCTCCAGTTTCTCGAGGGTGGTAGTGGTGATCTCTGCTAACGGATCATTGAACTCTTCTGGAAGAATTACTGGTCAAGCTGGTGTGATCTTGTCTACCGTGGTCTGCCTAACCAACTTAAGTTTCGAGGAATATCATCCCACCACCTCTAACTGAATATAGGGCCTGTGCATGCTCTTATTTTCCTAGATAGCCTACAACTCTTTTTTGTCCTTGGCCCATAGCAGAGCTTTCTCGTAATCATCTTTGTGGTGTTTCATAAGCTTCTTCTCTATTGTGATGTATCTATATTTATATTTTGAATCGTAAGGCCTCCACACTACTTCACCAAAATAATATGTCCATTATGGATATGGCTTCAACGAGGCTATGATAGCCTTTGTATATGATGTGGCCAATTTTTGCTAGTGCAGGTACCCATGGGATTCTGACCTTTTTTCATAGGTATCACAACCTGGCCTCCTTAGCCGATTGTCGCATTATCTCCAGTACTCCTACTGACCTTGGGAAGTAGTTTGGTAAGGCCTTTTGGGGCAGCTTTTCCTTGTATGTTCGAATGAGCGTAAATTTATCCATGAAAAAGATATCCCCAGCTTCTTTCTCCCTGAGATAACCTGTAACACCTGGGCTTATTTTAGGAGGATATTGTTTAGTCAGAACATGATATATGGTTGGAATAAAATGGCCACAAAACTATGATAATGAAGAAACATTCTAGTGTATTATGGGAAGTCGATCATGTATCATACAGTTGGGGTTTCCCTTGAATTGCATTATTGCCTCTCTTTTGAATTGATCCACTATCAAGTGGATCAAGGTGTTGTAGTGAGAGAATCGAGGAATTATATCTTTATCCTACTTTAATGCCTCTTGGAGTTGTTTCAACTCCTTGTCTAGGGTTTTGCTTATTACTTCCTCCCAGAAATAGTGAGAAAAGCATCTTTTATTGCACTGAGCAATAACATGCGTAACTGGCAATCTCAACCAATTAAGATCCTCTACGCCCCAGGAAATTTGAATCATTTTTGAAAAATCCTTTGCCCACCATTGTAGCAAGGACTTTGGTATGGGGAAGTCTATTGACACTGGCCCTTTGAACAAACCTGCATAGAAAGAAGTCCCCAGCATGTGTTGTGCCTGCAACGTTACCACATTTTTGTCATAGATCAAATATCCTTTGGTTAATTCAAATACCATTTGAATTTGATCAGGTATGAGGCATTAGAGAGCATTTATCCTTTCTTTCACAATGGAATGGCTTTGTGGATCATAAGAGATTATGAGCCACGATAATAAATCTAGAGAGAAATGAACTCGAGGACACAGCAACTTTGCCAAATTGGCATTCCAACAGTTGCTTGCAACACCCTTCTTGTCCTTTGCCTTGTAAGCCCTTAAAAAGACCATTTTTAATACATGGTGAGGTCGGCTTTGATCTTCCATGCTGGCATAAAAATGGAATTCGACCAGCTCTTCTTCATTCCAGACCTGGTTCCCAGTCTTCCTGGTCGTCACCTTTTTAAAAGGCACTTTCTCTTCAAAGGCCTCAATATTGCCTTTCTTAGAACTTGAACTTGAAGAGGCCATTGCTCTCACTTACGTAAATTATATACCTCTAAGTTCTCAAAAAAACCCTTGGCTCTTGCATACTGCTTATTCACTGAACACTTCTTTAACAACATTGGTGACGATTTTATTTTAAAAATAGAGGGGGTTTTATAATCTTTCTTTGAGCTGAGGTATTTTAATGAGGGGAGTTGGTTTGTTTATTATGGCCATCCTGGGCTTGCCACCTTTTTGGTCTTTTACACATTCTTTTTGAATGATGTGTTGTTGGTTTTTTGAGAGAATGTGCCTGCATGGATCCGAGGATGATCCTTATGTGCCTTTGCTTGTTGTAATTGGATGAGAGCTCTGCCATCGAGTTTTGTGGATGCTTTGTTATTTTTACTCATTTCGAGACCACCTTGGCTGATGGTGTGGCTACGACCTTTTTGGCATGGAGGCCAACTAGCGCCCAACTTTTGGCATGTATAGCCATTTATTGCTCTCGACCAATTATTTTGACTTCTCTCTGATTCGTGCTAACCGATGGCAAAAAATCCTCATCCGATCGATCTCATAAATTTGCTTGTACAAGAAACCATTAATCAGTAAGGTTAAATTAATTTTACGGGATGGTTAGGTGTACCTTTTGCTTGGTTCACATGCCAAGCTAATTTTTTGCATGATGGATCTTCTTACTGAGGTGTCGGTTGTCAAAAATATCCAATTGAACGACTACTTTTTCCCCAAGTCGATCGCTCGCTAGTCTGGGAAGCTCATTCGAGAGATGTATCAAAGGATTCGATCGGCTTTTCTTTGTAATGCGTCAGCCGACGGTCTTTCCGATGAGCTTTCAAAATTTTGGCCCATCCTTGTTACTGGGGATCCGATCGGCTACTCTCTTGTATTTTTGGACCGATCGATCAGTATTTCTTCATCTCTGGTCGGACAAGGCATTCGCCAGCTCAGCTCTCCTTCATCCGTTAGGAGTCGATCAGCTGGGTATGGCTTCTTAAAAGTCGATCGGCTTTTATTTGTGAATTTGGGGCTGATCGGTCTCTATCTTTTTTTTGCCAGTCGAGGAGGATTCCTCCTTCATTCAGCTTATCCTTTAAATTCAAGAGCCGATTGTTTGGCTAGTTAGTCGAACGAGCCGATCAGTCGATGTTTCTTTCTCGAGAGTCGATCGGTCGATGGACCCGAACCATTGCTTGTCTTTTCATCATCGATGGATCAATCGATTAGTTGTAATCGATAGCCGATCAGCTGGCCAGCGTTGGTCGGGAGTCGATCGGTCGATCAGTGTAGCCTGGGAGCCAATCAGTAGGCTAGTGTAGTTCGAGAGCCGATCGGCTAACTTTTTTTGGTAGGGTGTGTGCCCTTAGGTTTTAATTAATTTATCATTTTATTTAACCTTAGGCTTTCATACTTTGAGACCATGGTAAATGCTTAACTATCTTATTATTTAAGGACTTTATTAATCGACTTTTAGGCCCAAGAAAATATTTATGAAGGTTGGACTTTGGCTTTAGGTTTTTAATTTGAAAATTTCTTCCCTAATAATTTCAGGTACTTTGATTAATACAATGAAGCCCACATTAAAAAATTTTAAGGTTAGACTTAATCAAACAACTAATGAAAAAATGAATTACCCACAACTATAAGCAATGACCAACAGTATAAGCAGTTCGATTGAAACCAAAAATTTAAATTTGGGGGTTTCAAAGTTGTGTCAAATTTGGCTCCAACAGTCCCATACCATCGTGTTGTCAGATTCACCCAGTCTAACACAATTCATCACTCATCACTAGCAAGGATAACCTAGAAGAGATACTCATACAACCCTTCATTACCTCCGGTTCTAACCTTTTTCCATCAGAAGTATAGTTAGTGCCTTGATCCATGATTAATGCCTACCTGCTTCATCATTAAAACTTGTTTTCCATGGTAATTGCCTACCCGCGACACCAGTTAAAACTTGTTTCCCATGGTGATTGCCTACCCGCAACACCATTTAATTTTATCTTCACAATATTTTCCTCCCCGCAATATTGTATTTTATCAAGGTTGTCCTACCCACAGCCTTAGGTTGCGTTTATTGTTTATTTAATCCATAATTTTGAAATTCACTTTTCATAAATTTAGCTATAGTTGGAATTGTCTATAAAGTTTTGACTATTTAAAGGTTTAATAATCACCACTATCTATTGGCTTGAAACTCAATAAGTAGCCATACGTTTTCTAGTTTCCAACTTTCTCTAATGCAGTTAAGGCTGATCATAAATTAAAAATAATAAATAAATTAAGAAATCCCAAATCCACATTCCTATTTTATTTCAATATTACTATTTAATTTTTTTCTTTAACTAATATAATCTGCCTCTAAAATTAATAAAAATAAATACATCTTCTCTTCTCTTATGGTTCTATAACACTTGTGCTACACAAATAAGTGATTAAGCAGTTTGCTCTCAACGGACTAAGTATTGGGTAAAAGCTCCATATTGAATGATCTAAAAGAACATTTTTAAGGAAATCTCATTTCTATTGTTTAAATTAAGAAAACTAACACCATACGTGAATCTTTCTAGACTCCATTCACTATCCTTGTTGTCTTGATCGAAATATCAATGATCAACAATTTTCACACTGAAACAAGAGGTTTTTCCCATTGATAGAGACTTTTACCTCCAAACTATAAATTGTGTTTTAAGAATCACGTCCTTGCATCAAGTCTTCATATCAATTGACCATATTATAATTAAAAATATTACAAATCTAAACAACTACACACATCATTGCTATATACAATCTCAACATGGCAATTGAAGAATGAAACACATTGTACTTTGTCTTATAAAAACACTAATTGCTCTTCTCTTCAATAATATTTATGTTTGAAATAAAACAATATAAACATCTGAGAGTATAATGTTTTTACATCATGTTTTTGAGTCCAACCATTCACTATTTTTGGACTATATGTTCAATATCGATACATAATCTACAACCTCTGCTCTGTTTTTCACCCAAGAGCCACATTTTCCAATACTAATACATGAAACAAGTTATCTACAACCCTATATGACTCAGACATCAATCTTTCCCTGAGTGGAATTTCTAGATACCCAAAAGGAATAACACAACATTACTCTCACCTATTTGTACATGAATTTTGACACCCAAATGCTGAAGAAGTCTTAAAAGAAACAACATGCACAATATTTTGCAATGTTCCACATAAATCTTTCTCCTCTCCCAATTACTCGATGGATTCAAGGGTCATAACGGTCATTCTACCATGCAATACATCTAATTCTACATGCATCCATCGTTTTCAGAACATAAATCAACATGTAATAGTTTTAATATTCATTCAACACTATATACACTTCACGACAACATTTACACAGCATGCAACCTCAA
The DNA here is from genome assembly GCA_028583015.1 of Wollemia nobilis. NCBI lineage: Eukaryota > Viridiplantae > Streptophyta > Pinopsida > Araucariales > Araucariaceae > Wollemia > Wollemia nobilis. The sequence continues at coordinate 5,243,340 of JAQPPZ010000049.1, forward strand.
TATTTATTTTAGAAAAGGAAAAAATATTCTTGGTTCCCATCCAATCATTCACATAGCAACTTGTCATTGCTTAAAATCATCACAACATATAGCAACAGTGACTCAAGAAGAATTAATTTAGGTTTAGTTTTCAACCAACCAGACTTATAGCCACTCACCAACACATAAAAAAAATAATGCAGTAAATCTTCAAAAGCACATGCATTACAGACATCACACAGATTGATTGATTTTTCCTTATTGCATATCTTGAATTCTTAATTCAAACATAGCTGAATTTTTCCATTAAATTTTCTTTTAAATTTTATTATCAAAAACACTTATTGTTTTTTCCTCGTCTTCCACTCTTTTTCTTCTTCTCCTATACTCTATTCCCTTCTCCTTTCTTCTACGGTTCGCTTCACCCTTCGTTGGAAACCATACCTCACCACCACCACCACCCTCTTTCTCCTCCTCTATCTGCCATCTAGATGATGGTTTTTCCCCACCATCCTTCATACGTAAAAATCAATGGTAGTTTATAGCTTGTCTAATCTAAAATATTTCCAGGTGGTCTCCACTACTCCATTTTTTTTAACAACCATCTTAACCTTCATAGTTATGCCAACAAGTACCTGATTGTCTTTTGCAAAGAATGCCCAAGCAATACTCTTTGATATTTGAATTACTATTATATTCATTTCATTTTTTGTTTTTATTTATTTTAATATAACATTTTCTTAAAGTCCTATATTACCTTACCTCCAAAGCATCCATAGAACAAATATTATTATTTATTTTTATTATACTTATATATATTGGTGTTTATACTATTAGTTGTATTTAGATATATATATATATATATATATATAGTTTTTAAATAAATCCATTTCTTAAAAGAACACACATTTTCCTTTAAACCTCAAAACACTTTTAATCCTATTCCATTTGTTTCATTAATTTTTAACTATGGATCCCATGCATTAAGCATTTTCATTGTCATTCATCATCATAATTTCATAAAAAATCAGACATCCAACACTCCTATAAATGCAACTACATGATATGCATACTACATGGACCGTTGGCGAATGCATTACCCATAGGGTTCCTTATCCCTATCAACTGGAAAATACACCATCGCTCATCATCTCCCTTGACTTACCTTACATCGAAATAATCCTTTTGCCCTATTGAGGAGACCACTTTCCTTTGCATTGTCTTTCCAGTAATGAAACCTGTCTCCTGCAACCACAAATACATTAGCAGTATCTCATCCTTGCATACAAATTAGGCATATAGGAGAATAGATTTTTGGAGGGTTGTTACATATTCCCCCCTAATATCAAACACAGTCCCTGTGTTTGCATTCACCATTATAAACATAAATAAAGAAGAAATTAATGCCATGACCATATAAAATCAATCCAACACCTCATCAAATTTACATTATTTCCAATGCGATTCATCATTCATTATCAAAATATGCATTATAAATATATGCATTATTTTCACAATCCAAGATATGATAATATTCAAGATAAAACTGTCATGTAATATGCACAAATATTAGATATATGTATCATACTTCACAAATCAAGATATGGTACTGTTACTGCTTAATCAAATAAAACTGTGTCACGATGATCATAATGTTCAAATACTACTCAAAAAAGAATGAAAAGTGTATCTTCATGATGGCCACATCTTCCCATGTGGCACTATTTTCAAAAAATTGGTCCCATTGGACCCTACATTGCTCAATGTTTCTCTTTCTCAATTGTTTGGTACGATATCCAAGGATCCTAACTGGTCTCACCTCAATTCCTAGGGGATCGTCCATCTGTAATTGATCAATATTCCAAACATGTGAGGGATCAGGCACATATTTATTATGAAGGGACACATGGAACGTATCATGAATTTTTGACAAATTGGGTGACAAGTCTAATTTGTAGGCAACTGGGTTCAATTTTTCAACAATTTCAAAAGGCCCTATAAGTCATGGACTAACTTAGAGGATTTGATAGAACTTTTAGTAAGTTTTACTCTTAGGAATACTCTATCTCCCACAGAGAATTCTCGTGGTGTTATTTTCAGGTCTGCATAACTATTTTGTCGATCTGAGGCTTCCTTAAGCCTTTGACGAATTTCATTGAGTTGATTTTCCATTTCTTTGACCATATCTGGCCCGATCATCACCCGATTCTCCGGATTACTCCATGACAATTGCGTTCTGCACCTCCTCCCGTACAAAGACTCAAATGAAACCATACGTAAAAAAGTATGATAACTATTATAGGCAAACTCAATTAAAAAAATATAATCTTCCCACTTCGTCTGATGGTCCATATAATACATGTGGAGCATATCCTCTAAGACTTGATTCACCATTTTAGTTTGTCCATCTGTTTTTGGGTGATAGGCGGTACTAATATTCAGTTTTGTTTTCCAAGCCTAGTGCAATATCCACCAAAATTCAAACGTGAAACGAAAATCTCTATCTGCTATAATTGTTTCAGGGAATCCATGTAGCCGTACCAATTCCTTGGAAAAATTTTGGGCTATTGTAGGAGCTCCATATTTTATATTTCCTGGTAGAAAATGTGCCACTTTAGTCAATTTATCTACTACTACCAGAATGGCATCATGCTGAAAACGATTTTTAGGTAGTCTGACTATAAAATCCATAGTTACCACTTGTCATTTGTATTGTGGAATGTCATGTGAAAATAAGCATCCAGCTGGATGTAAATGTTTCGCTTTCACCTTTTGACATTCTAAACATTTAGCCACAAATTCAGCAATGTCCTTTTTTATTCCTGGCCAATAATACTCTTTTTTCATATTTTCATACATCTTCACATAGCCTAGGTGAGCAGAATATGGTGCCCTATGTACCTTGTGCATTATTTTATCTCTTAGGTTCTGGTCACTTGGTACCAAAACCCTAATTTTAAAGAATAATGTATCTTCCCAGATTCTAAATCCTTTTACCTTATCAGAATTTTGTTGAACCAATTCTCAATACTTCTGAGAATATTCATCTTGAATTTGTACTTGCCTGATTTGATCAGTTATAATAGATTCACAATGTGACATAACATTGATATGTTTTCTTCTACTTAAAGCATCTATTAATTTATTCTCTTTTCCTTTAATATATTCTATGCCAAAATCATATTCCGCCAGAAATTCCATCCAGCGCCTTTGTCTAGCATTAAGCATTGGCTGAGTAAAAATATATCTTAGGATTTGATGATCTATTCTAAGCTCAAAAAGGTTTACCAAGTAGATAATGTCACCACATTTTCAAAGCATGCACAACCGTAGCCAATTCTAAGTCATGCGTGGCATAGTTTAATTCATGTTTCTTAAGTTTTCGAGACTCATAGGAAATAATGTCATCCTCTTGCATGAGAACCCCACCTAATCCCTCCAAAGAAGCATCAGTACATACAAAAAATGGTTGCTTAGGATCAGCTATTTTGAGAAAATGTGTTGATGTCAACTTTTATTTAAGTATTTTGAAAGCTTCTTCACATCATCCTGTCCATTTAAAAGCCTTTTCTTTATTTTGGAGGTTAGTTATTGGATAGGCTATTTTAGAAAAAAATTGGATAAAGCAACGATAGTATCCAACCATCCCCATAAAACTTCGCACTTCTGAAACATTTATGGGAGCGGGCCAATCAACAATAGCCTCAATTTTCTTTGGATCAAAAAACATACCCTTCGCAAAAATTATATGACCTAAATATTGTACTTGAGTCGCATAAAACTCGCACTTATACATCTTTCCATATAATTGATTCCTTCTAAGTATTTTAAGAATAGTTCTCATATGATAGTCATGTTCTTTGCTTCTAGAGTAGATCAGTATGTCATCCAGGAATACTAGCACAAACCGATCTAATTGTTCTCGAAACACATTATTCATCAAATTCATAAAAGTTGTTGGAGCATTGGTCAAACCAAAAGGTAACACGGTGAATTCATAATGACCATATCTAGTTTGAAAAGCAATTTTATGAGTATCTTCTTTCTGGATCCTCAATTGATGATAACCAGATCTAAGATCAATTTTAGATAAAATCGTGGCTCCTTTCAGTTGATCAAACAAATCATTTATTCTGTATAGAGAGTCCTTATCCTTAATAGTCATTTTGTTTAGCATTATATAATCAATACATAACCTTAATTTCCCATATTTATTTTTCACAAACAACACTAGTGCACCCCACGGTGAAACACTAGGTTTAATATACCCTTTTTCTAGAACTCCTTGAAGATGAGTTTTAAGTTCTTGTAATTCTATTGTGGTCATCCTATAACGTGCTCAAGCTATTGGCGTCGCTCCTGGAAAAATTTCTATAGTAAATTCAAACTCCCTCTGGGGCGGAAGACCAGGTAATTCTTCAGTAAAAATATCATGAAAGTCATTTAACATTGGATATGTTTGGAATAGACTCGCTTCAGATTCATTTTCCTCCTTTTTACTAAGTTTAACCATAAAGACTCTACTACCCTTTTTCATAGCTCTTTTAGCTTGCATTGCAGTCATAAGATGTGGTTCCACTGATTCACGTCCACAATATACCCGAATCCTTTGCTTAGTGTCATCAGATAATTCCATCCATTTTTCTTCAAAATTTAACAATGTTTTATGTGCCTTGAGGAGGTAGCATTATTTTAGGATCAAATATACATTGGTTAACGGTATAGGTTTGCCCAGACCCATACTCGACTTTCCACCCATTAGCCATAAATCTAGGTGTTTTTGATATGTCCCTCAAAATATTTGGTTAAACAAAACTATCAGTTGCTCTAGAATCAACCAAAATACAAACATTTCTATTATAAATTTTGCCCTTCAGTAAGAAAGGTGTTGTTTGGCCATTGATTTTAGAGTTACCTGTTGCTGCATATATCTTATGAGCAAGTTCCACAGGTTCTTTCTTATCTGCTCACAAAGGACATTTATCAGCATAATGAGGTTCTTTACAAATCTAGCAACCCATCTGTGGTGCCCTCTCTTTCATATTTCCCTCATTATCTTCATGTGTACCAACTTTTGGTGCATTAAATATTTGATCATACCTATCCCTAAAATTTCTTTGGCCACACTGATAATTTTGATTTCCCCTATTTCCTTGGTATCTATTCTTATTTTTATCAAACCTGTTTCTATTCCCATTTCCACGATTCTTGTGCCAACCCCTATCTCCTTTGGTTGGACCTACATTTTTCTTTTTTTTTGGTTCTTCCTTTTCTAAATATTGTTGATAATAAGCTTTCTTGGCCTTAAAAATATCTTCTTCTTGTCGATCCAAGTCACAAGTAACAGTTAGGGTAACAGGTTTTAACATAAGAATCAAGTACCCAATTTTTGGATGTAACCCTAGGAGAAATTTTTGAATTTTAATCTTATTCCTCTGATCATACTCAAGCATGTATTTGAGCAATTGCACAAATCACTGGTAGTACTCAATTACGGACATACTACCTTTTGTTAACCTTGAAAATTATGCAGTCCTTTCAAGGTAAAATTGTGGTGTTAGAAACCTATCCTTAAATGCCAACACAAATGTATCCCAAGGTACATCGGTAGCCTCTACATTATGAGTTTTCCTATATGTATCCCACCAGTCAGCGGCAACTCCAATCAATCAAAAGACTACCCACAAGGTTTTTGATTTATATGAAAGGGTCCTAACCGTAAAGTATGCTTCCACACTATTCAGCCACCTTTTAGCTTCTTCCCCATCACCTTTGCCATCAAATTTACCTATATCAATTCTTCGCATATCCTTGTCCAATTCTAAACCTACTCATTTTCCTCCTGGGTCAATAGTTGTCTCATCCTCAGCTATTACCGTTTATTTTCCTTTGAACATATTTTTATTGTTTTTTGTTGATGGGATATTATTTCTTGTTGTTGAGCCAGCTGAGCGTTTTGCTGCTCCATATGCTCTATTATTTGGATATTTAATTGTGTCATGTGTTCAGCCATTTGAGCATTTTGTTGCTCCATTTGTTCTTTCTGTTGACTCATTTTCTCTTGCAATAGTTGTACCATCTAGAACATTTTATCCTCCTTATTAACCGGTTCTTTTTCCTTCCTAACCGGTTCTTTTTCCTTCCTCTTTTCTTGAGGATGTTCTACGACTTCATATGATGCCCCAATCTGCATAACTTTTTGAATGACCCTTCTAGGGTTCTCGATCAGCCCTTCCCTCTTCGCAATTATTTTTTGAGGAACTAGCTTTTTGTATGGATGTCATACATGCTCGAGATAAACGATCATCCATTCTTTTTGGAGCATCGACTAATATCTTACCAGTACCTGATAAGCACCCGGTATCTTGTGTAGATTAACCAACATGATGTCCCATACCATCATGTTGTCAGATTCACCCAATCTAACACAATTCACCACTCATCACTAGCAGGGATAACCTAGAAGAGATGGCCATACAACCTTTCGTTACCTCCCATTCTGACCTTTTTCCATCAGAAGTACGATTAGTGCCCTGATCCATGATGAATGCCTACCCGCTTCATCATTAAAACTTGTTTTCCATGGTGATTGCTTACCCACAACACCATTTAAAATTTGTTTCCCATGGTAATTGCCTACTCGCAACACCATTTAATTTTATCTTCACAAGATTGTCCTACCCGCAATCTTGATTTTTATCAAGGTTGTCCTACCCACAACCTTAGGTTGTGTTTAATGTTCATTTAATCCACAATTCTGAAATTTACTTTTCATAAATTTAGCTATAGTTGGAATTGTCAATAAATGTTTGACTATTTAAAGGTTTAATAATCACCACTATCTATTGGATTGAAACTCAATAAGCAGCCATACGTTTTCTAGTTTCCAACTTTCTATAATGGGTTGATCATAAATTAAAAGACCATGAAAGTATAGTAAATAAATTAAGAAATCCCAAATCCACATTACTATTTTATTTCAATATTACTATTTAATTCTTTTCTTTAACTAATATAAACTACCTCTAAAATTAATAAAAAGAAAGACATCTTCTCTTCTCTTATGGTTCTATAACACTTGCGCTACACAAATAAGTGATTAAGCGGTTTGCTCTCAACGGACTAAGTATTGGGTAAAAGCTCCATAATGAATGATCTGAAAGAAAATTTTTAAGGAAATCTCATTTCTATTGTTTAAATTAATAAACTAACACCATACTTGAATCTTGCTAGACTCCATTCAGTATCCGTGTTGTCTTGACCGAAATATCAATGATCAACAATTTTCACACTAAGGTATATGTTTATTGTCTCTATTTAGCTTATGCTTAGTTTCAATCTGAAAAGCTTTTCCTATAAACTCTTATACCCAACCTTTGTTTGAATTAGATATCCTTCTACAAGGAATAAAGTTTTCATGATTTGCTATGTTGAAGCTTCCCTACTAATTATTTCAACAATTCCTATGCTTTAACTCATACTTTAATCTTGTTATAAAGCTTTAAAAACAAATGTAGTAAAACTGTAATTCAAATGTCAAAACTAAACATGTTCTACGTACCCAATGTTTTACTCGTTTTCTCAATCCATCGTAGAATATTAAGGATTATTTAGGGTGCTTTAAAAGCTAGATCAATTCATTTTCAATTAGAACTGGTGTAAGCTAGAACCAAGTATACTATCGCGGATTCCAAACATGTTATATCTCGGATGAGAAAAGAGAAATAGACATCGTTCACTGTGTGCTAAATTAATTTTCCAAGACTATATTAAGCATTAGATCTAAAAACAAGAGGTTTTTCCCATTGATAGATACTTTTACCTCCAAACTATAAATTGTGTTTTAAGAATCATGTCCTTGCATCAAGTCTTCATATCAATTGACCATATTATAATTAAAAATATTACAAATCTAAACAACTACACACATCATTGATATATACAAGATCAACATGGCAATTGAAGAATGAAACACATTGTACTTTGTCTTATAAAAACACGAATTGCTCTTCTCTTCAATAATATTTATGTTTAAAATAAAACAATATAAACATCTGATAGTATAATGTTTTTACATCATGTTTCTGAGTCCAACCATTCACTATTTCTGGACTATATGTTCAATATCGATACATAATCTACAACCTCTTCTCTATTTTTCTCCCAAGAGCCACATTTTCCAATACTAATGCATGAAACGGGTTATCTAAAACCCTATATGACTTAGGCCTCAATCTTTCAATGAGTGGAATTTCCAGATACCCAAAAGGAATAACATAGTGTTCCTCTCTCCTCTTTATACACAAATATTGACACCTGAATACTGAAGAAGTCCTAAAAGAAACAGCATGCATAATGTTTTGCAATATTCCACATAAATCTTTCTCCTCTTCCAATTACCCGGTGGATTCAAGGGTCAGAACGGTCGTTCTACCATGCAATACATCTAATTCTAAATGCATCCATCATTTTCAAGACATAAATCAACATGCAATAGTTTTAATATTCATTCAGCACTATATACACTTCACGAAAACATTTACACAGCATGCAGCCTCAATATTTATTTTAGAAAAGGAAAAAATATTCTTGGTTCCCATCCAATCATTCACATAGCAACTTGTCATTTCTTAAAATCATCACAGCATATAGCAACAGTGATTCAAGAAGAATTAATTTAGGTTTATTTTTCAACCAACCACACTTATAGCAACTCACCAACACATAAAAAATAATGCAGTAAATCTTCAAAAGCACATGCATTACATACATCACACAGATTGATTGATTTTTTCTTATTGAATATCCTGAATTCTTAATTCAAACATAGCTGAATTTTTCCATTAAATTTTATTATCAGGAGCACTTACTATTTTTTCCTCGTCTCCCACTCTTTTTCTTCTTCTCCTGTACTCTATTCCCTTCTCCTTTCTTCTATGGTTCGCTTCGCCCTTCGCTGGAAACCATAACTCACCACCACCACCCTCTTTCTCCTCCTCTATTTGCCATCTAGATGATGGTTTTTCCCCACCATCCTTTGTGTGTAAAAACCGGTGGTAGTTTATAGCTTGTCTAATCTAAAACATTGTCAGGTGGTCTCCACTACTCCATTTTTTTAACAATCATCTTAACCTTCGTAGATATGTCGACAAGTCCCTAATTATCTTTTGCAAAGAATGCCCAAACAATACTCTTTGATATTTGATTTACTATTATATTCATTTCATTTTTTTTTTAATATTTATTTTAATATAACATTTGCTTAAAGTCCTATATTACCTTGCCTCCAAAGCATCCATAGAACAAATATTATTATTTGTTTTTATTATACTTATATATTGGTGTTTATACTATTAGTTGTATTTTAATATATAAATATATAATTAATTTTTAAATAAATCCATTCCTTAAAAGAACACACATATTTTTCCTTTAAACCTCAAAACACTTTTAATCCTATTCCATTTTTTTCATTAATTTTTAACTATGGCTCCCATGCATTAAGCATTTTCATTGCCATTCATCATCACAATTTCACAAAATATCAGACATCAAACACTCTTATAAATGCAACTACATGATATGCATACTACATGGACCGTTGGCGAATGCATTACCCATAGGGTTCCTTGCCCCTATCAATTGGAAAATACACCACCGCTCATCATCTCCCTTGACTTACCTTACACCAAAATAATCATTTTGCCCTGTTGAGGAGACCACTTTCCTTTGCATTGTCTTGTCAGTAATGAAACCTGTCTCCTGCAACCACATATACATTAGTAGTATCTCATCCTTGCAGACAAATTAGGCATATAGGAGAATAGAGTTTTGGAGGGTTGTTATATGGTCAATACTCTCCTCCTCCTTATTACAAAAAACACATTTAGAGGGGCCATGAAAACACATTTTCATAAGGTTATCCCAGGATAAAATTCTTCTATGACCTACTACCCAAACAAACATTTTGACTTTAGGAATGCTTGGGCTATCCAAAATATCTCTCCAAATTCTAGTGATATTATTATTATTATGTTGGTGTTGAACATTATATCCACTTCTTGTTGTGTATTCTCCCGAGTTATTCAACTCTCAAATCAATTTATCCTTGGCACCCCTCAAAGTAATTACAGTTGTTATCTTTCAACTCAATTGCCTCCTAATATCAATATCTTGTATACTTGTAAAAAAATATTCTTTTCATTTGTATCTTCCTTCTCTATCCTTGTACAAAATATTTGAAACCCTATCACCATATTTGTCTTGAAGCAATCTCATCCAAGGTTTCAAAATTGGATCTAAATTGAGTGGTTTTTTATCACACCAAGTATCCATCCAAATAGAAATTTTTCTCCAGTTTCCACCACCCATCTTAAACCATTAATCATAAGATCAACATATTTTTTTAAACCATTCCAAAGAGCAGAACCATTTGTAAGAGAAAATGCAGTAAATATTAAACTTGGGTCATTGGGATCAACATACTTTGAAGAATTCTTGCCCATTGTCTTTGACTTTGTACAATATCCATATAACTTTTCCTCTAAGAGCTAAGTTTGCATATGTAAGATCTTAAACCAAGATCTCCCCTAGTTTTGTCATCACACAACTTGCTCCATTTTACCAAAGAAAATTTCCTTTTATCATGTAAACCTGACCATAAAAAGGATCGCATAATAAAGATTAAACTTTTTTCAACTTATTTTGGCATAGAATACAAAGACATAATATGTTGAAATGGCTTGTAAGACTGACTTAATTAACTGCACTCTTCCTACTAATGATAACCATCTACTGTTCCAAGCTGGAAGTTTATTTTGAACTTTACTAATAACTGGATTCCATAAATCTATCCTCATTCTCCCCTCAAATAAAGGCATCCCTAGATAAGTAGTTGGAAAATTTGCCTCCTCCATTTGAAGCAACCTATAAATTCTTGTTTTGATATTAGCAGGAGTGTTAAGAAAGTAAAATTTGGATTTAGTCCTATTAATTTTTTGCCCTGAAGCTCTTTTGTACTCTTTTAAAAATGTATTCAAAGCTCTAGCCTCATTTATCTTTGCCCTTCCAAAAATGGTTGTATCATCTACAAATTGTTGATGGGTGATGTTATCGATGTTATTACTAACCTTAAATCCACTTATAAACCCATATTTGTAAGCCTTCTTTAAGTTCCTACTCAAAACTTCTGCCATAATAATGAACAAATAAGAATATAGAGGATCTCCTTGTCTAAGACCTCTCTTGGATTTAAGAGATTTTGTCACTAACCCATTGACCAACACTGAATAAGAAATTGTAGAGACACAAGTTTTAATCCATCTAACCCATTTCTTCCCAAAACCAAACTTATCTAAAACTGCAAAAAGAAAATTCCATTTAACCCTATCATAGGTTTTACTCATATCAAGTTTTAAGATCATAGCTTTCTCTTTTCTTGAAGTTGTTGAATGTATAACTTCATAAGCTAATATGATCCCATGTCTCCCTTTCACAAAATCTCCTTGCTCTTCTGAAATTATTTTGTCTAACAATGGCCTTAATATATTTGCCATCACTTTGGAAATAATCTTATAAGCCATATTACATAGGCTTATGGGTCTAAAAGAATCAAAAAAATTAGCATCCTTATTTTCTAGAATTAGGGTAAGATAAGTTGCATTTATTTTATAAGGAATGTATTGTTTTACCCTAGATTGTGCCACTACCCCCAATAAAGAACCCTTCACTATATCCCAATTATGTTGGTAAAAAGCTACAGATATCCCATTTGGACCAAGGGATTTATCCTTATTAAAGGAGAAAATAGCTAAATGAACTTCTTCTAGAGTAATAGGCTCCATCAGTTTCCTATTATCTTCATTTGTTATAACTGAAGGAACATCTTGAAGAAGTTTATCATTAAGAACTTCGATCTCCTCTGAACCTAGAATATTATGATAAAACAACTTTGCCTCTTTTCTAATTTCACTCCGATCTTCAATCCAAACCCCTTCTATTGATTTAATTCTACCAATTCTAGAAGAAGATCTTTGTACTATAGTCATCCTATGAAAAAACTTTGTATTTTTATCTCCTTCTTTTAGCCAAGTCTATCTTGATTTAAATCTCCAAAATTTCTCTTCCTCACTCAAAATATTATGATATTCACTAAGCAACTCCCTTTCCTTTGAGCTTGTATTATTTTCATCACCTTTTTGGAAGTTTGAAAGTTTATCTTTTACTTTTTCTTTCTTCTCAAAAACGTTTCTAAAGGTGTTCATGTTCCATTCTTTTAATATGTATGTCATAGCTTTAATTTGGTTTGGAAGAGCATACAACCCACCATTACCTAAATAATTCCATCTTTGAGCTATCATATCAACAAATTGAGGATGGTCTTCCCACATCTGCTCATATATTTAAAATATGATCTTTTTTTAATTCACTAACCACCATTTTAACTCTTATTGGCCAGTGATCTAAACCAATCCTTGTTAAGGTATTAATTTTAGCACAAGTTCATTCATCTAGCCAATGATCTGAGAGAATGCATCTATCTAATTTTTCTGCTATTAGAATCTGGCCTCTCCTGTTGTTGGTCCAAGTATAGTTGTCTTCTTCAAACTCAACTTCCCATATATTGTTGTTTTGAATAAAAGCTGAGAAATCTTTCATACTTCGGGTCAACTTCCTATTTCCCCCAAATTTTTCAAAAGAATTTAATATTATCATAATATTAGTATAAAATATTAAATTGTATTAATCAATTAAAATTAACGTTTTTAAAGTCTATAGTGTTGAAATTCAACTAATAATAAGAATGTTTTGGCTCATGGATGTTATAGTAATACAATTTGTTATAATACCACAATTTGTAATGTTAATCTAATAATTAATTGAAATATAACAATGGACCATGAAGTTTCAATCTCGTATAACTATTTTGAAAATAAAAATTAAAACTAACATAATTTCATGGGGTTTAGACCAATTAGTCTATATCTATAATTTCATACCATAGCAAGATTCAATTCCCATGAATGAACCTTAGCATCCAAACATGGGATTTAACACAAATGGTTGGGAGTGAAGATTAGGTTAAAATCTTGTATGTTAACTTCAACATTTTTAATCAAATAGAAATAGTTTAATTAGTTAAATTTCTCAATTTTCAAAGAGATGTAAGATCAAATCTTGCCACATGCATAGTTATCATGTTGTAATACCACTATGTGGTCATAGTATAATACAAGGTCTAATTTCAATCCCATATAATAATTGATATTGTTCAAAGTTTACAACAAATTAATTCTTATAATTACCTACATTTACAAAAACTTATAAAATAATATTATAAACTTCTTACATAAAAGCTACAAGAACCTTGACAATAATTTATTTGAACAATATAAACTCCTTTGGTATAAATTTTCTTTGAAAATTTGATGTGATCAAAACTGTCATACATCTCATACATCACAGCCACTTGCATCTTCCGTCCATACCCATCTTATTGTTTAAATTTAATAAATAAAATAAAGTTGCAATATCTTTCATCAAATAGCATTAGATCAGCTTTTTATATTCCTTAATTTTTAAGGAGAAGAGTCAAGTTCCAATTTTGCCAAGCAATTTATGAATAATTGTCAGGTTGTTGTAATACCACTATGTAGTCACGATTTAATACAGATGGAACACATTTCAATCATATATAACTGATTTTAAAAATAAAAATAAAAAATTTCATTTAAAATTAGTTTTATTTGCAATGGAACCCATATAAGAGAGATGATTTTCAATTTTGCCAACCAATTTATGAATAATTGACAAGTTGTTGTAATACCACTATGTAGTCATGATGTAATACAGATGGGACATATTTCAATCCTATATAACTGATTTTAAAAAAAAAAAAAAAAATTGCAATTTCATTTAAAATTAGTTTTATTTGCAATGGAGCCCATATAAGAGAGATGATATCAATGGCAATCTTATAAATATATTTTTTTAATAATTGACATCAACTTTGTTATATAAATATTTAAATATTTGTAATGTTCTTGATCTCTAAGGATAAGAACTTCAGGTCATTATGCCTAAAATTTTATTTTAAATATAATTTATTAAATATAAAAATATAATGATCATAAAACAAAAAGGTAAATTAGTTTTAACATCCACAAGACCATAGGCCATCTGAGACTACTCTCATATAATATGTTATTTATAGATACATGTTTATCCAACCAAGTATGGTATACAACTCTTTTTCCATCAAATTTAAACCTTGAACCTCCTATTCAAAGTTCCAAAATCTTCTTGTTAAACCCACTCAAGTTGTATGATTATATAAAATTGAAATAGGCCCAGCCTATATTATATCATGACTACATAGTGATATTACAACACAACAAGTTGACAATTATGCATGTATCATGATCAAAGATTTAATCTTACCAAGAAATACATGCATAATTGTCAAGTTGTTATGGTCAAGATATTCTTACCAAAAAAATACATGCATAATTGCCAAGTGGTGAAAAACAACCTTAGAATATGGAATAAAGAAGTCTTTGGAAATATTTTTGAGAATAAGAGAGCAGTGAGGGAAAAACTGAGATAATAGAAAGCAAAATCCAAAATGGAACCTATGATGAGGCGACAAAAACTGAAGAGAAGGAAACCCTTTGTGAGTTTTATAATATTTTAGCTTGTGAGGAGATGTATTGGAGGCAGAAATCAAGGGCATTATGGCTAAAGGAAGGGCACTCTAATTCAAATTTTTTCCATGTTACCACATTGAGCAATAGAAGCAACAATAATATTAGAAATTTAACTAAGGTGGATGGATCCTCAATTGAAAACATTCAGGAGATCAGGGACGAGGCTATTAATTTTTTCAGTTCATTATTGGGTGAAGAACGGGCCTGTAATGCCCAAGCAAAGGACTCTCTCCTTCAATTCATTCCACAACTCATTGATGAAACGATTAACGAGTCTCTTACAACAACTTTTTCAGACGAAGAGATCAAGGAGGCTTTGTTTAACATTGATCCTGACAAAGCTCCTGGGCTGGATGGGTTTTCACCGCGGTTTTTCCAAGTTTGTTGGGATATTTTTGGAGCAGAAGTTATTGCTGCAATCAAGGAGTTCCAAATTTCAAATCATATTCCAAGGTGTTTCAATTCAACTTTCATTGCTTTGATCCCTAAAGGCCCCAACCCCAAGACTATGGCTGACTTTAGGCCGGTTAGTCTGTGTAATATATCCTATAAAATTCTGTCCAAAGTTTTAGCCAACCTTTTGAAGAAAGTTCTACCGGTTATCATTGATCCAAGTCAAGGAAGTTCTATACAAGGAAGATCAATCTTAGATGGAGTTATTACTGTTCATGAGGCTCTTCATACAACCACTCGGACCAAAAAAGCAATCATGGCTTTAAAGTTAGACATGAACAAAGCTTATGACAGGATAAACTGGGAATTCCTAGAGGGAGTTTTATTAAAATTTGGCTTCAACATGAAATGGGTCAAGTTAATAAGAGAGTGTATTTCTAAGCCTTGTTTTTCAGTTTTGGTTAATGGGTCTACTGCAGGTTTTTTCAAAGCAAATGTGGTCTAAGACAAGGAGATCTCATAAGTCCTATGTTGTTCATCATCGTAGCCGAGGCCTTGGGAAGAACCATTAAGGCAACAGCGGTAGTCGGACTCATATCGGGTATCAAGGCCACGTCGCTAACTACCCCGGTGACACATCAACAATTTGTTGATGATACATTGCTCCTAACTGTGGCTTCTGGGGTTGAGGCAAGAAGGATTAAAAATATTCTCATAATGTATGAAGAAGCGGGCTGAATGAAAGTGAATTTTGATAAGAGCAAACTTTATTTCATCAATACCCCCATTCCTATGCAAAAAAACATAGCAAGGATCATGGAATGTCAGATTACATCCCTTCCCACCTCTTATTTAGGCCTTCCCCTGTTTATGGGAAAACCTGAAGGATCAATGTGGAACATAGTTCTAGAGAGGATCCAAAAAAAGCTAGCAGGTTGGAAAGGACATATGTTATCTCAAGCATGCAAAGCAGTTTTAACTATGGCTTCACTTCAAAGTATACCCGTTTACTTCTTATCAGTGTTCAGAGCTCCCAGCAAGGTGTATCACAAAATTGAGCAGCTTCAAAAAAAAATTCTAAGGATCCATTTAGTAGGTTGGAACAAGGTTTGCAAACCTAAAGCTGATGGGGGGTTAGGATTGAGGAGAGTTGCTCATCTCAATACAGCTCTGTTAGCCAAACAAGTGTGGCGGTTATTGACTAAGGTCGATAATGAATGGACTGCCATAGTTAGGAGGAAATACCTCCAAGGTGTGAACTTCCTTAATGACAACTTAGCAAGCAGGGGGTTTGCTTTTTGGAAGGCAATCCTTACGAGCAGAGATCTTGTCAAGAAAGGTCTTAGATGGATTCTAGGAAATGGGCAAACAATAGACTTTTGGAAGGATCGATGGGTGAGAGCTGAGGAGTTATCCCAGAATCCTCGTTTGGCTAGGATTCAAGAGCATATGGAGCAACATATTGGGAAGAAGGTTGCAAATTATATGTGGCAGGATATAAATATCAACGGTGGAAACTCATCGAGTACGGGGTTTTGAAGCGGAGTCCGAAGAGCTTTATAACATTTTAACTCAGCAAATTATTCCCTCCGGAGAAGATGAAGATCACATTGTTTGGGTTGAGGCTGAAAGTGGTGACTTCACGGTTAAGTCTCGCCTATAATTTGCTTCTCAATGTGGAAGGTCAACAATTTCAACCGAGTTTGGTTTGGATCAAAGGCTTAATTCCTAAAATATCCTTTTTTTCATCGCTGGTGATTCAAGGAAAAATCCTCACTATGGACAATATGTTATTCAAAGGTATGGTTATTGCTAACCGTTGCTACATGTGTAGGGCAGGATGGGAGACTACCCAACACTTGTTTCTGGAGTGTTCGGTAGCGGAGTCCATCCTGGATGAACTTTTCCAAGCCTTTAGGATCTCGTGGGTTAAGCCTGCTCTTATATCCGTAGTGTTCCATCAATGGCCTCAACCCTTTGTTAGCCTAAAACTTAAGTACCTATGGAAAATCTGTTGGCATCATTTTCTCTGGCAGATTTGGCTAGAAAGGAACCATAGAGTCTTTAAGGATACCATTCACAACCCAAAAACCATACTCAATAGGATTATTATCTTTGCGAAAGAAAACCTTAGCACCTTAGTGGATGAGAACCACTCAATTCCTCCCCGAGAAAAACAATTAGCTCAGGCCTTAGGTATTGAGGACAAACCTTCCATTCCTTTGCCCAATCCCAGAAATGGGATTTCTTGGGAGCTACCCCCCAGGGTTGGTTTAAACTAAATTTTGATGGTGTAGCCAAGGAGAACCCGGGAAGAGCTGGAGCTGGAGGAATAATCAGGGATCATCAAGGAAATCTGGTCAAGGCCTTTGCTGAACCATTGGGAATCAGAACTAATAACGAAGCAAAAACTAGAGCCCTTTGGAGAGGGTTGCAAGTAGCCCAAGCAACTCAAGGTAACTTGATGATTGAAGGTGATTCGATGAACATCATCAACCTGTTAACCAATGGCAAAACATCTCCATGGAAAATTGAGGGAGTCATCCATGAAGTGAGGATCTTTTTTGCGGCAAGACAGAACAGGAGGGTTCATCACGTGTATCGTGAGGCCAACAGGTCAGTTGACAAATTAGCCAACGATGTTGGTAGTTTGGTGACATGGACACAAGGTGTGCCACGTGAAATGGAAAACATTATTAGTCATGAAAAGAAACCTACTCGTTAAGGAGAAAGATGAATGGGTGTTCTTTCCCCATGGAGGTGGTAATAACTATGGGGTTTCCCTCTAAATCATACCAAATTGGAAATGAAGGTAACAAGGAGCCTTGGAGGATTCCGACAGAATAGAAAATGGGCAAGCAACAAGTTTCACAAGTTCAAAGTTCCAAACTTCAATTTCCTGTCAATGTAAGTAATGTTTACAGTTATGTTTAGGTATGGGTGTGCCTTGTTAGTAAGGTGTTGTCGGGGATTCAACACAAGTTCTGATAAGAAAGTTTCAAGGATGACTAGGATCTAGAATCTCAGCAGAAGGCTGGATATTGTAATAGGTTTTGGGTTAACCTGTAAAACCCGGTAATTAATGAAGACTTTTATTTACCAAAAAATATATATATATTTTTTTTACACAAGGAAATATTTTTTTCAATGAGTTTATACAGGTCTTTATGAGAGATCTTGGTCCTAATTTTATTTGAGTAGTGTTGATATGGTCAAGATATTCTTGCCAAAAAAAAATACATGCATAATTGCCAAGTTATAATATTTTTGTTTTACACAAGGAAATCTTTTTTTAACGAGTTTATACAGGTTTTTATGAAAGATCCTGCTCCTAATTTTATTTAGGTAGTGTGATTTGAAGTTATAATATTACTATATAATTGTGATTAGGACCTATTTCAATTCTATATAGTCAATTATCTTTTATTTTTATTTTTTACATGTTATTATATTCATATTTAATATTATAACAAAAGAAACAAAGGCGAAGTTTTCAATGACACTTCTTTTAATGATATATTAAATAATGCTTAGTCACAGACTATTTTTTAATATCACATTAAAAAAATATTAAATACTTGATAACATTAAAAATAACTCTCTTCAGGTTACACTAAGAAATATTAAAAATATTAAAAACATGTCACCATTTTCTTTTGGTTACCCTTCTTTTTTTCAGTGACATTGACAATCACTATATTTTTTAATATACATCCAAATAAAAACATTAATAACATTGAAAATAACTCTCTTCAGGTTACACTAAGAAATATTAAAAACATGTCACCATTTTCTTTTGGTTACCCTTCTTTTATTCAGTGACATTGACAATCACTATATTTTTTAATATACATCCAAAAAAAACATTAATGGCATCTCATGATTTCTGGCTACCCTTATTTCCATCATGTATTAAGTATACTTCGTGATACTGATAATGGGTGTATTCTTGGCTATCACATCAATGAAGTATTTAAAACCAATCAAATGCCATACTCATGAGAAAATAAAAATAAAAATTCTAATACCTTAACTAATGGAAACATGATGCTTGCCATGGTAAATTACTTGATTAACTTTGCCCAGTAATCATATCATCAGCCGCACAGTAATTATACATTATCAAAGCTTTGATTAAATGAAATAAGTATATGAATGTTGTTGTTTTTTTTCGTTAGAAAGGATAATTGGTAACTTCCCATTGTTGTATCTCATATCTCATGTTTAACTTCAGTTGCTGCGACTATAACCCCATCACTTTTAGATAAACACAGTGCCTAGCTGCCGTACGGGCAATGAGGTGGACAAATGGCCTACTGGGGACTTGAAACACATGCTGGCCAATACTCGGGGTGCTTCCAATCGATCTACTCCATCAAACAGATACCTTAATGTCGTTAGGACACTTCACTTTGGTGCTATCTGTACATAATCAAATTCAGTGTCACATCATGAAGGATCCCAGTCAATAAATCATAATAACTGTGTTTATAGTGCCTGTTGTACTCCAAACTCAGAATCGGTCTACTCCATTGAACAGATACCTAAATGTTATTAGGACACTTCACTTTGTTGCTATCTGTACATAATCAAACTCACTGTCACATCATGAAGGATCCCAGTCAATTAATTGTAATAACTGTGTTTTTAGTGCCTGTTGTACTCCAAACTCAGTTTTCATGGCACTTTTATTACACTGACATTTGTAACATTCTCCAAGGTTGTATTTTAGATGACATTATTCTAAAAAGCAGAAGATATTTTACAAAAGACAATTACAGGACACTACTAAGCCAAAAGAAAAGTTACAAAAGACAATAACAGGACACTACTTCCATTACAGAAGTGAATAAAATAACAACCATGCTTATAGGACGCTATTATAGACAGTAAAATATATTTTAAGAATCTGAAGAGTGAAGGCGTAAAGGCTGTTTGTACCAAATTGGTCTCACTCGTTTTCATGGCAAAATCACGCAGTGGTCTTATGAAAAAGGGTTAGCTAAAATTTCTTAATGGATATCATTAAGAAATTCATACCCCTCTTCCATTTTTATTTTTTTAGCATACTTCTTGTCCTTGCAGTCTTAAACTTCTCCTCGAGAACTTTGGCAACAGAAGTCAGTAAGCTTCAATTCAAAAAAAGTTGAAGTCATCATGGAGGGAAAAGTATGGTATATTGCAAATAAAACATTTGCACCGATGCTGCAAAGCTACATTCCCAACTCTGACCACATACAATCTGCACTAAGGCACAAACCAAAAAATCATTTTGAGCAGATGTCTTAAAGCTTCAGCCCTCTGCTTCAACTGCCCAACCAAAATATTTGACATCCCAATTTTGATTCATCTCTCTCTCTCTCTCTCACAGAGGATATCCTGGTCAGACCCCTCCATAGAACTCGACTCTTTTTTAACTCCATCACAAAAAGAATCCATCACAAGTTTACTATGATACTATCCCTACATATATGGAGGAAGGGGCTGAAACAAAGAAATGCATTTGAATGAATAACTTGTATAAGTTTGCAGTTGTTGAATTTGTTATTTCAAAGCATAGTACGATCACACATGCAAGACAGAGAAAGAGCTTCAAAAATTGATTGTTGAATGTAAGTTCCCTTGTATAGTCCTTTATTGTACAGGCACATACAAAGATTGGATTGAACTTTGCCCAACCTTATAGTACTACAAACTTCAGACCATTGTAACAAAATCTTGTAGGATCATAGGCCAAATCCAGGTCAACTCAATTTTTTTAAGGACAGTTCCATTTAATCAGATCAGATGAGATGCTTTTTTCAGTGAAATAAATTTCCAATACGATTTTAACTTTTGGCTCTAATTGTCCTGATTTTTTGCGTATTTGTATCTATTTGCATATATTTTATATATTGATGTGCTTGTACTTTAAATTATATATGTTTTTATTTCAAAACCAGATGTCTTCTGAATTCCTAATTTTTTTTTTTTTTGGGGGGGGGCTTCCCATACAAACCTGGATTTTGGACCCTTGACACTATGCTTAAAACTTATTCATAACAGCCATCCATTAAAAAGAGGTTGCACTTCTAGGATAACAATATCATGAATAAGTATGAGAGAATAGTTGTGCCTCACTCCAATGCAATAAAGTTGAATTTCAACTCTTGTAGAGAATTATAACGGACTTACTAACATGTTGGAAATTAGTAAACTTCAAGATAAATATCCTGCAAATAATGTGTTCTAAAAAGATGTACCGCTCCATTGAAATTTAAAAAATTTACATGAAGAACAATAACACTAGATTACACTCTGCTGTGTACATCCTCCCGAGGCTGAGACTTTCAGGTAATCCAAAAAAAACTAAGGGCCCTGCAAGGCAGCAAGACTCCTCGCCTATTCCAATAACTTTCATACACTCATAACCTTTCTGCCAAATGATCTGGAAATTGAGTTCCAACCCTCCTTCCACAATCCATTTGTTATAATAGTTTCCCACAGTATGAAAAATATCATGTAGTGGTTCTAAACTGTAGATAGGCTGACACATGATCATCCTCGTATATTATACAAAAAAAGTTTTCTTTTTGTTTCTCTTTTTTTTTTTAATCTAAAAAAAGCTATTTGCAATTTCCATATAATATTGGTAAGGATCAATTGAACCCAAAAAGTCCATGTTACTCTAAAGGCCCATTGTGATTCGCAGCACAAAAAGAAAATGGTTACCGATGTTGCACATTCAAATTGATTTTCCCCATCTCTGGGTCTGATATTTGTTTTTATAATTGCTTGAGCTTTCCAGACATCTTACATTTTGAAACTGTCTTGGTTGCTTTTGAAAGCCTGGCCTTCTTAGTATTATTCTTGCTTTCGCTTCCTTCTGAAAGGGTTTGACCTTCTCCATCATGCTCTTTTGTATAATTTGTATTATTGCCATCATATCCATTAGAAGAAACATCAAGCACTTCCTCCTTGAAAGAGGAACTAACAAGTGAATGGAACTTTCCTTGCTTTTTTGAGTTCAAAACAGTAGTTCTATAAGACCAAATTAAAAAATATATATCAGAAAAACATCTCATTAAGCAACAGATTTAATATTAAGCACTGTGATAATATTTTCATACCAATAAGCAAATAGGAGACTCACTTATTTAGTTTATCATGTGAACAATGTTTGTTAAAGGCTTCCCTAATCTCCTTTATATCACCATCATCAAGAGATGTATGTGGTGTTCCATTTATCAAGTTCGCACTTTTCTCCCCTTGCACATGCACACTGTAAGTATTGAATCAAAAGGAAGTCATAAGGCATTACTCGAGTCCATGTTAGAAAAACTTTAAGCACTAGCACCTAGACATTAGAGAGTGAGAATAACCTGTCCTTCTGCAAACTAGCCTTCCTAAGATCTGCCTTTTGTTGAAGGTTAACATAAAATTTTGACAGAGGACTTGCACCCTTTTCTTTCTCAGCCTGCCAATGCATGACATCAAAAAGCTAGCTCAGACACTTCACAGTTATAATGAAAGGATATATATCATTTTTAACGAGGAGAATGATCTTACACACAAGTACAACCAACCTGAAGAAATGAGGATACAGCTGCATGGTCTTTAGGAGAAAAAGACACCTCCTCCCGTTTTTTTGTGACATATTCAATATTGCGCTGGACCTACATGGGAGAACATGTCAACAACCATTGGTGGAAGGAATAACTTGCAGGGAAAAAAAAAATGGAAATGAAATGAAAGATTTTAATTATGTCCACGAGACCCAAACATGGCCTATGGGACCCCCAAATATGGAAACACAGTTTTTCAAATCATAAGACCATTAATATCCTTGAGAAGGCTGTTCCTTCTCCTATCATTTGGAAGAACTGAACAATCTACAAGCTCAATAAAATATGAGGTATTTTAAGGATATCATTTGGAAGAACTGAACAATCTACAAACTCAATAAAATATGAGTTATTTCAAGACAGTGTTAACGTGCTCTCACAAAGCTATAACATTGTTTAAAAGAAAATTAATATCTACTTCACTTTATTGAGGAAAATTTCTTCATCAATCATGATCATGATATGACCCTATGGCTGGGGTTTAGGAATTGAAAGCAATCTGTAAGTCGCAAATCTCCCGCTTTTCTATTGTAATTGACAATATATACTACAATGAATATTTTCCAGAAACGAGAAATATGCAAAATGACAGTAACAGCAATGCAAAAGAAAACGGCGATAGCAAAGGTTGCATATAAGAAACGGATTTGTCATACATCGATTATTTATATCTTATTAGATATTTATGAAAAGATAATTACAAAAATTAATACCATCCTGACAAAAGAATTAATACCCCAGATGGATTTGAGATCAGCAATGAACCACTGCGCTCATTAAGCTACCTTTTTATCACCAGCCACCTTAACACGAGGCATTGATTCGACATCAGAGATGGAATGCTGGGATTAATTAAGCCAGCAATCTGTGGCGCGTTCTCCCGACCAACGAGAAAAATGAATCTCAGAACCTATATAATCTATAATTTGGGATCTAATAATCATCCACGGTTCCAAGAAGAAGCACTAGTCGATTGACATGAGTTCATCCCCATTTTCTCGAGAAAAAAATGGCACCCAAGGAAGATAAGAAGGCTGAGGAGAGTAAGGCCGTTGGTGAGAGGAGCCCTTCTACTTCCAATGCAGCCGAGAAGAGGCCCAAGGAGAAAAAACCCCTCTTAAGGCCAGGAAGAAAATCGCCAAGGAGGGCAGGGATAAGAAGAAAAAGAAGAGGAGAGCTAACAAGGAGACATACAAAATACACATATTCAAGGTGCTCAAACAAGTGCACCCAAAAAATTGACATCTCCAGCAAGGCCATGTGCATCATGAATACCTTCATGATGGAAAATGATGTCTGAGTAAAGGCACTAACAGTGTTGGATGACATTGCAAAAACATTGCAGATGGAAGAAAGTACAGAAAACCCATCCATGACGCCATTTTCCATTGTGTCCTTGTTTCTTGGCTGAAAAATGCAAAACGGACTCAATTCATTGTGTTTCTTGCAACTGGGCTACAGTGCATAGCATAGAAAGCAAATTATACGGAGTATTGTGAACAACGGTCGTGATTTGTTCCGAGGTCACAACTTTCATACAGAATGTTGGATTGAAAAAGAAAAAAAGGCCAACCAAGTAAACAAGACAGATACACGATAAAAAAATTAAATTAAACATTTTATAAAATAATATAATAACATATTTTAGACGGTAAATTTGTTGCCTCTGTTTGATGCTCTCTGTAAATATTCCAAGAATAGTTTCAGTTATGTTTAGAAATGTGCATAACCTTCATAGAAATAACCTGTGTGCATATTAATTTCATGGACGGGCGGGCAAAAAACTTAGAAATAAGCTATATAGCATCTTTTATGAAATCCAAATGTCATGTTGACCAACGCACTTCACATTTTTTCATTCTTATTCTCAAAATATGGTCAACGCATAAAATTTCACTGTATTCTTTAAAAATCATTTGTTCCCAGAAAGAAGTGCTATTGGATCATAATCTCTACGAAGTGTATAATCTTAAGTGTGATGCTTGAGTGGCATGTGGTCTGTTAAAGAATATGTCTGCAGGCTTTGTTAGCAAATAAATTCTACCAAGTGTATAATCTTAACTGTAATGCTTGAATGGCATGTGGTCTGGTAAAGAACTTGTCCGCAGGCTTTGTTAGCAAATAGAGCCTAATGTGAAAAATAAGAAACACCAATATTGATAAGCATGAACAATCCTAGAAGAAAACCAGGGTAGTTGAAATAGGCTCTATTCATATCATTGTTATAATGCGAACAACAGAATGTGATAAGTTTCTTTGAATAAATACCAGCGTTCCACATCTAAAAGGATAAAAATAGTGCAATCCAATCACAAAGGAGCCTCCTGCAACATATGTGAACTTTGTGAATTATTAAGATGGACAGCACAATTGCTCAATGGTATTTGATCCTTCATTGCCCCATTAGACATTATGCATGATCATCCCTTATAGTGTTAATTCCTACTCCTTTGTCCTATGGGTTTGAGATGGCTGAGGATGTGTCCACAACTACTGAATCTCTTAGTTAATGGTACGGATTGAGAGATTACTACCTCCCTAACAGTTTCATAGAATAAAGAGTTATGAGTTTTTAAGTAGGATGGAGGGGATGTCAAATAATTAACATTGTAGGAGAACCTACTTCAAGCACCATCTTGCAATGTGTATCTCTTTTGTTTGTGGAATGAATGCTAATGTGACATAGAGCATACTCATGAATTTTATAAAATATTTGTAAATACAAATAAGATTGCACTTCCTAGCAAATGATTTTGGCATTCCATGCAGAAAAATGGCCAGCATCTATCACTCTAAAATGCAAATGCAACCTTTTAGATTGATCTCCAAATTCCAAAATCCCAGCTTAATGTCCATACTCTCTAAGCCTTCACTTGGAAAAATCAAATAAATGAACTGCATGTTTTATGTCTAGAATATTTTATGCTTAGGACTTTTTTTTAATTGGTTATATGGGGCTGAAACAAGCCACATCCATATTAGAGTTATTTCAATGAACCACGTTTTGTGGTACAATAACGAAATGTAATATCATGGGTAGGGAGTGTCCATCACAATGCAGGGATTTGAACTTGGGTCATGCTTATACATGTGCATCCCATTTATAGTTGCTCTACAATGCCTTGGACTAAATGTTTAGGTTTACCCATGGTATTGTAACCTTGGCTTATAGTATGAAACACTTCATCCCTACTGCTTGCCCCAAACCCAATGGGTTAAATGTTAAGGTTCACACATGGGATTGGAACCTTGGTTTGTGGTGTGAAACTCCTTGCTCCCCATGGATTGCCCCAAGCCCAATAGGCTCTTTATGTTTAGGATATGTTGAGAAATGTAGCTCGGACAGGAACTTCTTGCACAGGCTTCAGTATAAACGTGCTAGAAGTGGTTCGAGACATTTCTAATTCTATTTTGAAATTCACTTAAATGATTTTCTATTTTTGAGTTCACTCGAGTGATTCTATTTTGTAATTCACTTAAGAGATTCTATTTTGAAATTCACTTGTGATTTTCTATTTTTAAGTTTACTTAAGTGATTCTATTTTGTAATTCACTTAAGTGATTCTATTTTTAAATTCACTTAAGTGATTTTCTATTTTTAACCTTACATCTCAAGATGAGATGAGATCTAATCTTAGGGTTAGATAGATTAGGGTTACCTTTTTCAAAGATAAAAGGAGAAGGTCAAGAGTGTTTTACATACACAGAAAGAAGAGGAGAGCAGATTGCTGAAGGAAAACTACAAGCTTAGGAGGAGAAGAACAGTGAAATTGCTGGCTAGAAAAGCAGCAGGAGAACAGAGTGTTCTGCTGAGCTGTAGCCTCCTTTATTTGTAATATTTCAGGTTCAGAAATATATTTAACTTCCACTGTTCACGCTGTTTATTTTTCCAGCCACCTGTGTGACTGTTGCATGTTTGAATAAATTATTTTCAGATCTGATTTGTTTTAAAATAACATAGGACAGCAGTTATCTAGGGTTAGGAAAATTTACAGGATAAGTGTGTTGACTTTTGTGTTTTTCCCTTCTTGTTCCTATGCTTGTAAGGGCAAAATGACTTTTCTTCCTTTCCTTTTCTTGTCCTTCAACAATATGTGTGAACTAGCATGCAACATAATGGTGGATATCCACCCAATAACAAGTCTTGATTAAAAATTAGTGACTTTCTAGTTCGACCACTATTAGTTGGAGTTAACTTGGCTTATTTCCTAGCAGCAGCATCAACTCTTCATGGTTTTGGAACCTCATTTGCTTGTTAAAAACGGTGTAGGATTTCGTGAGGGATTATTGCCCTAAGTTCACTATTCACAACATGGCTATTTCATTATTATTGTTGTCCTTCAATGCGTTAGTTTGTGAGATCATTGCAAACAGCAACTTTCATTACTGATTGTGGTCACACCATAAGTTGCATTGAAATCATTCACTTTCATGTATTAGACATTTTTGGATGTCTCCAACATGTGGCATGATGAATTTCATTTTAAGGACACCTCTTCCTCTCTTTTTTGAATAGTATCATTCCTCTCATTTCAAATCCCCAATCTTCTAACATTTTCAAGACAATAAAGCCCATGCTATCATCCACATGTGGCATCCATGCAAATATTAATATTGTCGGAGGCCAATCCACACTCCAAAGAAATACTCTCACCTAGAAAGGATAAGTGTCTAAGTCATAGAGCACCTAGAGCGCTTGCTAGGTCGTAGTTTAGCTCGTAGTTGGTCCATGATTTTCAACAATTCCCTCTTTCCATATTACGCTAGCTAAGGCTTACCATTCAGCACACTTCTCCGGCGCACTATGAGTCTTTTGCATAGGTGTGGCTATTCTACCACAGAAGAAGAGGCACTCACATTGCCATCATTCAAGTCTTTCGTACATGAGTGTGAGTTGTTTCACATCAACACTCCACATTGCATGAGAGCTCTACTACACTAGTTCTACACTCCATACTTTCTTATGCATCAAGGTATAAAAGCTAGTTGGACATTAGATATGCTAGATATATGTAACATCCACTACATTCAAGTTAGTAGCCTCAGCTCAATTGTTCTCGAGCAATAGTAAAAGGGTCAAATATAAAAAGAGCTACACAATTAAAGTAATACATATAAGGTAAAGTGAAAAATTTTCCTTATTCCCACAAGGAGGTCTCATATGCCCAAAAGGCATCGTGGAAGGGAGGGAGGGAGGGATTCTTCTCTATTCAAATTCTGCTCCCCTACATATGTAGGTTGTCAAACCCCCATCAAGAGTATAGAGAACTCATTTCATTTTGCTAGGTAAGTGTTTGCAGAAGCATGGTCATGCTCTCTTGTTATTGAAG
Organism: Wollemia nobilis; assembly: GCA_028583015.1. Lineage (NCBI taxonomy): Eukaryota > Viridiplantae > Streptophyta > Pinopsida > Araucariales > Araucariaceae > Wollemia > Wollemia nobilis. The sequence goes on from JAQPPZ010000049.1 coordinate 5,271,351, forward strand.
GTTGTATTTCCCACCTTTTCTTTTATTTTCTAATGCAAAAGGAAAATATAAGTGAAAGAGAAATATTAACAAAGTAGTTTTGCATAGCAAAAAGATTTTTTAATTTTTATTCTTTATATTTAAATTGGTCATATGGGATTGAAATATATAACACGTGTATTACATCATGATGCATTCACGTGTTTCAACAAATTGTATTATCTTGGTCCATCATGTTGCAAGATTGTCCATCACAATGCAAAGATTTGAACTCAGGCATGCTCACACAATTGCTTCCTATTTATTATTGCTCCATAATTCCTTCAACAAGTAGCCAAGGTTTTACCTTCTAATTCAAGGCGGAGACCAAGGTTTGAATATTGCCGAGATACATGAATAATTCCCAAGCTGTTATAATACCACTATGTGATCATGATGTAATACGGGTGGCCCATTGCAATCCTATATAACCAATTTAACAAAAAAAAAAAAACACATAGAAAACAATGAACATCAAATATGTATCACATGGCATTAGCTCAACTGGTTATATTCGTCAACTTTCAAGAAAAAGACACAGTTCCGAATCTTGCCAAGCCATACATGCATACTTGCCAAACTTTTGTAATACCATTATGTGGTCACGATGTAATACGGGTGGGGCCCATTTCAAAACCATATAACCAATTAAAAACTAAAACAAAAAAATGAAGGTGGAACCAAGATATCAACGCTTTTGCAAGAGTATGTGAAAAGTGAACTTGTTTGGTATTACTTGAATGAAAGCAATGTTCCATACAATACCAGGACAAGGACAATGAAATGGCCGTTTGGGAAGGAAAAACGCCTTTCCGGGATGTCAAGACGTGTCTTTGATACAACCCCCAAATCCCAGGATGAGTCTCCATGGAACATAGAATGAAAGACTTAACGAACTTAGTGCTTGAATGAAAGGCTTGAAGAATTATCTCCTTTGATCATGTAAATGCAAACGGTTGCATCACTCTATTATTGGTATTCAAAGTAAGATTGTGTTGGACTTTACATGGATTCAACGTCAAAGAATGTTAAATTACATGTAAAAGTTGCACCTAGCAACATTAGGTATCCTACTCCCATGATGCAATAGAAATGATGAATATTATGTGATCTATGGTATTGTAATCAAAGGGCAAGTCTGAAATTAGTTAATCTACTTGCAAAACAACAAATGGAAGATTTGTTACAAGTCATATTTAGACCCGATGCAAGCTTGACAATCCTATTATGGACATTGTAGACATCTTTTGTGTTATTGCAGGCTTGTTAAATGTGTTCATGCTTCCTCAAAAGACCAGTTAAATGCATTTAATTCCTTTAATGCATACCTATATGCATGCAATATACTTGTTTGGCAGACCCGTTGTATGCATTTGATGTCTTCCGCAAGACCTGTACATGCATTTGTGACTCCTCTCACAGGATTGTATTAACCATAGTTATAAAAATCGTCGGTTTCCTGCGATTTCTTGCGAACTCTCAAGAAATTGCAGGCCATAAGTTGTTTTATTTTTAATTAGTACCAAGAAAATCATTGGCAATATTTTGCACTTTTTCTTGCCGTTTTTGCTCGTCAGTGAAAATCATTTTTGCATTTTTTCTTCTTTCCGATGGTGAACATTTTTTATCAGAGGTCAAACACTCAATTTAAACAGCTTTTGGAGATTAAATCGAAGATTTTCAAAGGCAAATTTTCTGGGCAAAATCTAGGGTTTTCTTAGATTTTTCTTGTTTCCTCCCATTTTTGTTTGTTATTCCTCAAGCATGTAGATTAGGCCCTAAGGCATTAGATTAGCTACTTATTTCTCATTTTTTCTTCTTCCCCTTGGGAAAAATAGTTCGATTCTTTGGGTAACATCCACAAAATTTCCTCCAGCAATAATGATCCTCAACATTTGAGAGATTTGGAGGAGATATACCATGATGATCTCGTACCTAAGGAGCCTCAAATTCAACCACCTATTCAACACCAAGGTGAACCATCTCGTTCAAGGGGGTGAGGGGAAAACAAAAAGCAGTTTAACTTGTATTTCGTTGAATTTGATGATCATAAACTACAATTGTATTCATTTTTATGAATATCTAATATAAAATCAGCTTTCTAGCTCTCCAATTGTTGTTTAAAATGTTTTTTTTTTTAATTGAAAAATTTTCTTTGGCTTTTTCTTTTTTACCAAGTTTTCTCAAGTTGCCAATAAAATCTCCAAAGTTGGGGTGCCAAGTTTATCATGAGTTGTGAGTTTTACAGCCCATGGTGGGTGCTCCCCTCCCCCCCTCCATCATATATTATTCTATTCTGCTTTTTTTTAATCCCCAATTGATATGGACACCTTCCACAACGCCCACTCGTCCCAAGGATGACAACTTTTTAGCCAGATTAAATCACAAGTCCCAATATCCAAGATCAAATATTAATCAAAATATAAATGCATATAAATCTCTGATTAATATGAATCAATATAACATTCATAAAATAACAATGTTTCAAAATAGATACTCACAATAATATTGATCAAATATACAAGACTTGTATTCATATTTGCATTGCCTTTCTTCAATACAATACATGGAGCTTTGTCTCATAATATAACCTTAAAAGGTGACTCTTCAATACTTGACTATTGCTCTCCTCACATATCCAGGAGATGCATCCTTTCATATTCCACACATAAGATAAACCTCTCGTCTCTCGACTTTACATCTTGCCACATACATGCAACTCTTCACATGTATACATGATACCTACACACGACTCTTGACTAACCTATATGACACATTGCGCACTCTCACATATTACACACTTGCACACTCTCACATACACACTTTACTACATGACACTTAGACTCATCCTACACATTGACACAAACTTTAGGGAAAAATAAATCACACACCCTAATCTAATATTTATAAATGTATAATGGTACCATGGGGGTACTTTCACTTCTACCAAATAATGTAATATTCTCCAACAAGGGACAGTTGTGGGGCATCCCATTGGAATCCTAGGAGCACCAAGGCATCCCAGAGACGCCTAGACCTTCCCTACACGTTGTGGGGATTCCTCAGGTATGCCATGGATGCCTAGGTATCTCAAAGACATCTTCCAAAGACAGCCCTATTTTGGGGACAGATTGGTTTGTCTCATGAAATTTCAATAACGGATAGCCCCAAATACCCAAAAATGGGGACATTTTCGAGAAGTTCCATTTGTGTCTCCAAAAAGTAGGGGATGACAAAACTAGGGCCCTAAGGGAGGGATGTGTCCCCATGGAACATTGTTTAATTTTCTACATAGTATAATAACCAGTCCATCGTTCTTTCATTTGTTTTCTTAAATGTTTGATATCCTTTTCAAATTGTTGGAAATGCATATTGGTTGTGACTAAAATTTGCATTAATGTGATAGGTGAATATACACATGCAAAATCAAGAACAAAGATATCTGAAGTTACAACTGAATTTGTAGCTACCCGTAGCCCTTGTAACTGATTACATGATTACATCATCAAGACATAATATTCTAAATATTCCCCCTTGCCCTATTACATCAATGCTCAATCAATGTATAAAAGAAATTCTAAATTTTTCAAGAAACTTTGTCAAAATGTTTGCACGATGCTCATCAATAGGACAAATTTAAAGTTGTATGTTGTGTTCTTGAACATGTTTGCAAATGAAATGGCATCAAACTTCAATGTGTTTTTTGCACTCATAAAAAACTCGATTGCAAACAAGTTTCAGAACTCCTTGATTGTCGTAGTTCAAGATCATTGGTTGTTTTTGTGGAGTACCCATTCCTGACAAGATGTGACATAGCCATGTCGCCTCACAAACAGCTCCTCTTGCAACAACATGTTGCTTCTTACTTCCCCAAGAGATCAGACCGGATCCCAAAAAGAATATATATCCAAATGTGTATCTCTTGTCATCAATGGATCTTGCATAGTCCGCATCCATGAAACCTATCAAGAAGAATTGATCATTCTTCTTATACTCCAGGCAATACTCATTTGAACCATGGATATACCTGAGCACCCACTGTGTTGCTTTTCAATGGCATATAGTTCATGCATGAATTGTGAAAGATAGCTGACAACATAGTTGATGTCTAGTCTAGTGTATGTCAAATAAATAAGACTCCCAGTTAACTGGCTATAGAGAGTTCCATTCACCTCTGGGGATAGATCATTTCAAGATAGTTGCAACCGTATATCCATTGGAGTGGCCATGGGCTTGCAATCTATCCTAGCCTACATCATTTGTGACATGAACACATGGTTCTCAGTTTGCCACATATCCAAGATAAGACTAATGCATAAGCTTAAGATCAATCATGTCGAACAACCACATCAATGCTCTCTTGGTCTCTTCAATCAACTTCATTGAACTCCAAATGATAACCAAGTTGTCGAGATACACAATTATGATCACAACTTCTCTTTCTTGCCTTTTGATATAAAGGTTCAAATCCTTAAGAAGTATGACAGAATCCATGTTGCAAAAGATGCTAATTGATCTTCACATACAAGGCTCTGACAGCCTACTTCAACCCATAGAGAAATTTGATAAGCCTACATACCTTCATCACCTGACCAAGTATGATGAATCCCTCTATGTCATGTAGACTTCACCGAGGTCACCTTTAAGGAATGCCCTCTTCACATCCATATGATGCAACTTCCAACTAAATTATGCAGCCATTAAACCATCCAAATGATCTTGATCTTTGTTGTTGATGCAAAACATTCATCGTAATCAATTCCTTCCTTCTGTGCATAGCCCTTTTCAACAAGCCTTACCTTGTATTTGTTGATGCTCCCATCAGCTTTGTATTTGGCCTTGAAAACCCACTTGCAACCAATGGGTTTCCTTCCTCATGGAAGGTCTACAAGTTGCCACCTTTGTTCTTCATCAATGCTAGATATTTGATATTCATGGCATTCTTCCACTCTTTCAACGCAAGAGCTTCATGAATCATTGAAATTCATAGGTTTGCACCATCATCCTCATCAAGGCTAGCTTGACCTCGTTTTGAAATTTACTCTGAGTTGTCAAACCTATCCTAGATGCGTCTGGGACACCATCTAAGTTCACATTACGAATTGTGTTGAGATACCACTTGGGCCTACATGTGGTACTCAGACAACAAAACAACAAGTGCTTTATCAACATTTAGCTTAGAAGAAGAGGTAAACTTGTTCTTTTCATCAAACATTAAATTGTGGCTGATATATAGCGTGTTGGGGTCAAGGTCCCTGAGTTGATACAACTTCTACCTAAAATGTTGGCTCCAAATTGGCACCACTCAACATGCATTGCACTATCTCCCTAATAGTACAATTACACATCTCTACAAATCCATTTTGTTGAGATGTGTAAGCAGGCATCAGTTGTTGTTTGATACCATGCTACTTCATAAAAGCAAAAAAATCATTACTGGTGTACTCCTCCCCTTGAGTTGAGTGGAGTACAAGAATGGGATGACGAGTGATCTTTTCCACACGAGCTTTGAATTCCTGGAGATAATGGAACCCTTCATCTTTCATCTTTAGGCAGTACACCCACATTCATCGTGTAGATCGTCAATAAACAATTGAAAATATCTACAACCACTAAAACTCATATCCATGGGTTTGCACAAATCGGTATGCACCAGGTCAAATGGGGCTCTATGTTGCTTTTTGGCCAAACTACTCGTCCAAATATCATGACACTATAAATGATGGGACTCCTTTTACCATGTCATGATTGATGAGTGATTTCAAGTAGCCAAAACTGAGATATCCAAATCACTTGTGCCAAAATGTGGCAACTTCATTTGTTTTGCTGCCAAAGCTTGGTTGTCTCACATTACAACCAGAAGAAATATCTTGCCTATGCCAGTTGCACAGGCAATGATTGTCAAACATTTGGATTGTTCTTGAATGAGACATAGTATCTTAGCACTTGTTTTAAAAAATTCAACTCAAATTGTGATCAAGCAACTAATTTGCAAAGTAAGTTCTTCATGAGGCTAGGCACATAAATAACTTGATTCAGGCGACAGATATGTGCTCTAAGATGTAGACAAACATCATCGATACCAACAACTGTGTATGTTGAATTGTTGCCAAGACTAACCTCTCCAGAGTAAGACCAATGGCCAAAGCTCATTAACCATTCCTTCTAGCCTGTCTTAGGTCTGGTAGCTCTAAATCAACATACGAAACTAGGGTAGGTGTTGAAATAGCATTAGGAGATTGAACAAAACAGACATAGTCTTATCCTTCTGCGTCAGAATCAACGTCCTCTATTGCATTGCCATGTTGATGTCAAGATGCATTACTCTTCTACCATTGAGAACCCTTCTACTTGCCTCTTGATGAATTCTAATGTTGGTTTTTCGAAGAACCTTGGAAGAACAGATTGTATTTGCACTCCTGAAGCACATGACTAGGTTTCCCACAAATGAAAGATATGACGTTGGAACAGGAATAGTTCCTTTGTTCTTGTTGTTGCTTATAGTGCCCTTTGCCTTTTTGTTGTTGGTGGTGCTTGTTGGGGTGTCCACCACCTTTCTTCGACGACATCAGCTTCTTACCTTTTTGATGTCTGACTAGAGCACCTTTATCTTCAATCTTCGTCTCTCGAATTGCTTCCTCCTATTGAAGCAAATTTCCAAGAATCTCGAAAATGGGACTTTGATTAGTCACATTCAGGGTATTTACCAAAACGTTCAACACAAGTGGCAGTGCTCACAACACTATTGAAACAAGCACATCATCATTAACAGTTTCGCCTAACACTTATATCAAGGCAAGAAACTCAACAATTTGTAGCAGGAAGCCCTCAAGCTTCCCAATACGCTTCTTCTTCAAGCAATGCAATTGACTTTGTAGCTGTAGAATCTGGTTTTAGTTCTTGGCTCCGAACATTGTACTTGGTTTGTCCCATGCATCCTTGGCAATTATTGCATCAAGAGTGTATGGTTGGATCTCATAAGTCATGCCAAATATTATGATTAATGAGGCCTTCTGGTCAGCCTTATCGAACTTTCTTTGTTCTTCAATGTCAGGGATATGTCTCTACATAGTGCCAGATACCACTCCTCACAAATCTTCGAATTCAAGGTGAACCCTCAACTTTGTCTTCCATGTGGAATGGTTGTCACCTTTTCGCAATTTGGAATCGGGCAACATCATTTTGGGGGAATTTATAGTGAAGTTTAATCTTCACAAAACTCATAAAATTCTCTTTCACTAGATTAGGCTCAAAAAGAGTTTTCCAATGAGTATATTATAATAGCCTATATTTGCAAAAAAAAATGGGTGACTCAATCACGACAAAAAAATACTAATTTGTTCGAAAAGAAAAACCAAGTATGGGGGATTTGAGATCAATTTTCTGCCAAATCAATCAAATCATGGTCAAATCAATCAACAACCAAAAGGTAAAGAGGTCCACTTCTCCACCTATTTGCTTCACATGAACAACTTCAAGTTAAACAGCTTTTAAGAACAAATTAATGTCCCCCCACAAAGCATGTAGGATAAGCAGCATTCGCTTTGCCCAAGACAAATGTGTGCCCTTTTGCTTCAGATGATGACTCCTCAATCAAATGTGCCTTCCAACAAGATTATAACGTCAACCATATGGACGTTAGTGATTGTCTCCTCTTGCAAACGATTGGCTCTCCCAATCAAATGATGTCAATGGGAAATCACAACCGATGAATGCTAATCAAATGATTCTAAATTAGATTTGAGCAAACTCCATCGCACCTCCACCATTGATTTTTTTCAATTGAACAATGCACGTCATTTGCATGTTAATTTAACTTGCTTCACCATTATGTGAATAGTGCTTCCAACACTAAAGATCTTTAGCGTCTCATGCAACGTCAATCAACTACTACCTCCTGTTGCGGTCTTCCTCCAACCAACAACTCATGATAGACAACACAATGGCACATAGCAATTTTCGCTTCGACATCTCCTTCACACCACATGCAATAGCTAACATCTCCACAAATGCCTTCATGTCAAACAAGCACCACAATGTGCAACACACCAAGCTTTCACTTTACAAATTGGCAATACTCTCAAGAATGTCTTCCACAGGTTTGAACGTCTAAAAACAACATCCCAAACTAGTCTTTCATTGGCAAATGTTGCAAAGCACCTTGGTTCTAGCTTAGATCAATGCCACAATATCTTCATAGTGAGAAGTTTGGTTCAACCAAAACTTAGTCACATGGAAATACGTTACTTGGGTCTCAACAACGCTTTTGAACTCTTAACGACCTCTTCTCTTAGGATGTCCTAGTCAACTTTAGACGGCTCAATCAACTTCAAAACGCCTTCAACATTTCCTCTAGACAAGCCTTACGTGGCCTATCTTCTTCCACAAAGGTTTGGCATGAGATGGCCCTTAGTGATGAACGACAACTCTTTTACAACAAATAGCTATTGCTTTGCATAAGATTGCAATGTAACAACCCTCCCCAATCTGGCTAAAATATTTTTTTTAATTTTTTGCAAATATGTACTTTTTTTGTATTTTTTCAAATTAATAAAAAACTCAGATAAATGCTAAATCAGTCCACTTGCAACTGTCACAACTTTGTAACTATGCAACCAAATCAAACGAAACTTGAGATGCAGATTTTACATATGTAATGCTAGAAACCCAGTGAAGGAATCGAGGAAACAAACAAATACCACAAAGATATATCGATCTGGAATTTTCAGTTTGTATTATTTGATCAGCAAATCTGTACATACCACTTATTCACTTAGCTCCAGAAATGCAACTTTCTTCACCCACGAAATGATGTACTAGCAGCTCGCAATCCTTGGGCACCAATGAAGGAGGAGATAGGGTTTTATGGACTGATCGCTCCAATTCCCCAAAGATATCACGCCTGGCTGGTAATTGTACAGCATGTGTTGTACGGCCAGCAATCAGCAACTTCGCCCAACACCTCTGAAAACACTTCTGTATAATCTTTCGAAAAAACTTTGCAAATCTCTCCACAATCAGCACTGAGCAATCTTTGTATGAAATTGCCACCCTAATCCACCAGGGGTAATCTCTCATACCCGAAGAGGATGACCCTGTTGGAGGTTGTTGTCCCCAGTAAGCTCGAAACCCTGCAAAGATTCTCTGCAAGCTTCTGCAACAAATGCCAAAGCAAACATATAAACTTGGATGCCTGAAATGAATGACCAAATCTGCTTTTATAGAGCTCACAAGGGGTTGATGGCTTTTTGGAGGGAAAAGGCAATTTAAAATGTCTTCTAGAAATTATTTTTCCTCATTATAAATGGCGTCCCCTTTTTGCAATTCTAAGAGTAACTTTATAAAATAATTTTAACGTGACTCTTTAATCCTCCCCCTTTATTATAAAGTCATAACTTATATAAAATTAAATTATTAATTTAATTTTACATAAATAATCTTCGGGCATTAAAATTTCTAAGCTCCGCAAAATAACCTTCCAACTGATCATGGATTTGGATACCCATTTCGACGAACAATCCAAAGATACTATCCGCTTTGACTGAAACCCCAAAATTGACTTACTATAAATAGTAAGTCCCATCTCCTTTACCCAAATAAGACACAAAATCTGGCCACTAAAAGCTGAGAATGGCCTAATTAAGATCACCATGGGTTCCCACACATCCAATTTAGCCTACGGGAACCCGTGAGTAGGCTAATCACAACTGCGAAGCTGACTAGCTAGAAAGAGGACATTACATGCAAACTTATAGTGCACTCACAGGTTCAACTGTGCCTCTGCATGCAAACATTTCAAAAGTAAACGCCAGCCATTGCACCTCCAAAATAGTAATTTCAACTACCTTTCGGACGACTTGAACTTGACAGAAAACATGGTGTTCTCTTTGCAAAAACAACATTTCAAGACAACTCTATGAAAAGGCAACGGCAGCATTTCTTTGAGGACGTCATCCTAATTGGACAACTATTTGAATTAGCTAAACAGCCCAACTTTATCTTTGAGATGGCCCGGTTCTTCAAATCCGAACGGCCCTGCATGCACGTTGGACAGCTCTCATGTGATTGACATCGGATTGCCTCTTCAATTCATGACAGACTAAACTTAAGTTCAAGACGGCCCTTTTAACTCAAAACAGAATTGTCATGACTCAATGATAGCCGATGTTGGCAAGAAGACACTCTTTCTTTGACTAAGAAAGATGACTTTTTTTACACATTCAAGCTATGGTAGATGCCCTTTGATTCTCCAAAATAGCTTAATCGACATCCACAACAGCCTTTGTTTGGCAAATCATTTATTCTCCATTAGTTAGGCCAGCATGAATGAACTTCAAGTGTTGTCTCCACTTTGTAGCACTAGTTTACCTTCGCAATGTTGAAACTTTGATACCCAATGTTAGAAATGCAGATTGCTTGCAATTAAACTTTGCATTGATGTGATAGAGGAATATATACATAAGGATCAAGAACAGAGAGATCGATAGTTACAACTGAATTTGCAACTGCTTGTAACCCTCGTAACTAATTACATGATTATGTCAGCAAGATATAACATTTATAACACAAGCTTTGTTTCCTCATAACCCATCCTTCGACAGCCAAACAATAGCCCACTTGTAAAGTAAACCCAAATGCTTCTTTTGTTGTCACATCCACTCTTGCTTGACTCCCCCTACTCTAAACAATGCAAGGCCCAATAGGAAAGCCTAAGAAACAATTCTCAATGATCAAGTTGTTTCTCCACAAAGAAAACATTTCTTAAATAAAGAGACCCAATACTAGAATCAATGGAACCAGAAATGGAGACTCACTTGGCTAGTCCCAAAACAAGGCCCCCACCATCTAAAAAGAGGTTTTTCGCCCTTTGGGGCATTGACATATGTAAACCACTTTTCCTAAAGATAGTAGGCACCCATTTAACACCATTATGGTTGGGTATACTAGGAGCCCAATCATAACAAAGGCTGGATGTATAAAAGAGATCCTAGAACTCTGGTTATATGTTGGATGCCAAGATGTGCAAGTCAAAATTTACCAAAAGTATGGGTGCAAACACTGCTCCAGTTTATCAAATGGCATGAGCTCAATTGGCTAACTTCCTCTACTTTCAAAGAAGAGATCTAGATTTGAATCTTTCCAAGCGTCATATATGCATAAGTGCCAAATTATTGTAGTACCACTATGTGGTCTTGATGTAATACGGATGGGCCCCATTTCAATCCCATATAACCAATTATATAAATGTTAAAAAAAACACTGCTCCAGTTCTTTTTCCAATGCAGGTGCAAGAAGGTCCCAGAGTCAAGAAGCACAGCTTCGGCAATAAGATATATTTTATACAAACACAATTTCAAGCATATAATCACAGAAATGGCACATAGAGCTCATTGCAGTGAATTCATATCCCTTGAAATCTGAAATACATGCACAGGAAATTACAAAAATGTGAGTGAAGCAAGAGTCAAACACTCAAATATATAGATAAAACGATCCCAAGAGTGTCATAGGACCTGTAAAATATCGAAGTTATAAAATTTTGAGCTTTGGAAAGCTTCTCACTACAAGGATTAGGAATCAGCCTAGTAACCTAGTTCTCTGCCCCATCATAATCATTAAGACCATCTTGTACATCATGAAGGAGTATAGACCCTAATTTTTCCCAAACCTGATCTTTATCAGAACCAAAACTGCCCGACTGATTTAGCACAAGTAGGTGAAGCACCTCCCATGCCGATGACTAACTACTAATCCTTCTTATCCATAAGAGTTCCATCTCAGTTTGAGGAAGATCCTACTAATAAATTACCCAACAAGTCTAGAGTGTGGAGGTCTTCATAGCATTCATGTCATATTATTTGGAGGCCCCTCTCCGTACTAAATTTTGGAATGGGAAAGAAGAAAGTTTATATTAAAAATTACAAAATTGTCTACATGTGAAGAAAATAACTTCTTGTGCTCAACGTAATGAATAAAACACATATGCTTCATTTTCTCCCTACAGACAAAGAACCTGTTGCCCATGAGGGAATTCTTATTATTAATGTTCTGCAAGAATTGAGTGCATGGGGTAGCACTACAAAACCATTGCTCGAAAGCACGTGGTGACAAAAGCACCCATCTCAAACCATGGTCAACCTCACATTTGATCACATTACAGACTTGTCTCCGTCAAACAATGCTTGCATTAAAAGAGGATGCATCATATAGTTGGCCACGTGTTATCTGTGCACAGGGCTATCACTCACATTCAAAGACAATGCAGCATATAGCCATGCCACATGCAAGGGGCTATTACCTGGTTCACCGTTCACCATCTCAAACTTGGTGTTTCATCCAATAGTTTCCTTCTTGACTGGCAAAGCTCTAGGTGTGTTGTTTTTTATTTACTCCCGTGGGGACCCTTGCAGAATGCATAGAAATGATTGCACAAATATCACAGCATGTCATTTGCAAGGAAGTCTAGCTTTGCAAGCCTAAAGGGTATTGGGTAGTGATTTGAGAGCATCACATACCTAAGGGAGTTACTAGGATGTCTAGCCCCACCATGAGAGTGGCCCCATCACATCCATACCCACCCACAGCACCACAAGTCGCAAGGTTGTCCAATTGGCTACAGATCCCCAAGGTCTCACTCAGCCACGCTCATCCATATTTGGACATGACATTTTATCTAAGAGCTTGCTAAAATAAAACTCCTCATATTGTTTAGTTAGAACATAGTCTAAAGAATTAAGTTTGACCCCTTCATAATTGATTTCTCTTCCACAACTTATTGGATTCTTACAAACATATAGTTTTGTTGTCTAATACGCATGTCCCAACATAACCCCATCCACATCACATAAATTCGTCAAGAAATTTAAGGCTCAATCAATTAACATCAAGAACTCCACTCAGCCTTACCAAAACTTATGGAGAAGATGATTCTAACTTGGACTTACTTTAAGTGCAGAGTATTTCCATTGATACCACATCTCACTTACCATCATCACACTCAAAGTAGATTTTCATGTCATATAAATGCTTAAACATAGCATAACGGGATGCAAATACGCTTTCTACCTCTTCCAGTAACTGATGATGTGTATTCCCTGCTGGATGTTTTTGAAGTCTTAAACACAATCGGGGTCCAAAAGATACGATTGTATCCACGTTAAATAATGGCACCTGCTGCTTTGAGCATTTATGCATTTTTTTTTATCACTTGCACAACACTGGTAGAATCAATGAGTCAATCCCATCAACAATAACCCTGCAATGCACTGGTTGTTCTTCTCTTGGTTTAAAGCATAAATTGCCTGCATCCCTCTTAAGTGATAGACAGTCTTTGGCACAAATTGGAATCCCATAATGATCAAATCTATATCATGTATGCACATCACATCAACTACGGCTAAACTACACAAAAGTAGAAAGACCACTCAGCCCCACAAAACCTCATAACAAATTACAATTCTGATTTGGATCAACTTTTTTAATGTTACCTCGATGTTCAACTTAGTACCATTTTGGTAAAAGCAAGGATGCGTAAAAAGAACAGCTCAACGAGACCTCCAAAATTACCAAAAGGGGATTAGAAGTGGAACTGCTATATAAAAATATTCAAAAATATAAACAGAACATTTTTTAATTGCAAATTAAAAAAATGAAAAAAAACATTTTAAAATACACGAGCTTGAGTCGGTCTTTAATTTTCTTATTACTAACCATTGATTTAATGATGCATTATCGTTCATCATTAAAAAACTTTGCTCTGCAGATTCAATATTTTATTGTAACTCTATCAAATGGCATTAGCTCAACCAGTTAGATTCCTCAACATTCAATGAAGAGACCCAGGTTCAAACTTTGCCAAGCAATACATGGATAATATCCAAGCTGTTGTAATACCACATGGTGGTGATGATAATAATACGGGTGGGGCCCATTTCAATTCCATATAACCAATTCTAACTGCATTTTAAAAAAATTATATGAAACATGAATATAATAAAAACAAAGAAACCCGTGGGGGAAACAAAGAAACCCGTGGGGGATACCGTAGTGGTAAGTCCTTAAGTTTTTATCCAGGAGACCCAAGTTCAAACCCCGGTAAGAAGGGACCGGGACCCCTCATAAAATCCCATGTAAACTTAATTTTTGTACCCCTGAGGGACACTGTAGTGGTGAGTCCTTGGGTTTTCATCCAAGAGACCCAAGTTCATACCCCAATACAAGGGGACCGGGACCCTTCATAAAAACCCATGTAAACTCAAATTTATTATATGACATTTAGCTCAACTGGTTAGATTCCTCAACATTCAAGGAGGAGACCAAGGTTTGAATCTTGCCAAGCAATACATGGATAATATCCAAGCTTTGTTATAATACCACTATGTGGTGATGATATAATACGGGTGGGGCCCATTTCAATCCCGTATAACCAATTGAAGGAAAAAAAACAAAAAAAACAGAAGAAAAATAAAATAAAAAGAGAAAGGTCGTTGATTTTCTTATTACTAGTCATAGAGAAGCCATTGATTTTCTTTCTTATTTCTAATCATATAAAAAATGATACAAAACTCGAAAATAATAAAAACAGAGAGGTCATTGCTTTTCTTATTTCTAATCTCTCACAGAGAGAGAGAGAGAGAGAGCATCATTCAGCAGGTATGTGGTTTTCCTATTTCTAATCATATAAAGAAGGTACGAAACTTGAAAATAATGAAAAAAGACAGGTCGTTGATTTTCTTTTTCCTAGTCATGGAGAAGTAATTGTTTTCCTATTTCTAATTAGACAAAGCATCATTCAGCTGGTATGTGGTAAATGGAAGAATGTATGACTAGGTTCTAGATTTTAGATTTAAGTACAGCAGTTTCTCCTTTTAAGGTTTTAAGGGATGCAGAGGCATCCCTATAAGCCCCCGTACACATGGGTAAGGACGAACAATAATTCACTGAAAATAAAATTTGTTTACACATCACTTACAGCATAGCATAACTAACATGAAATTTGACAACACAGTTTTTTCTAACCTTCTGTAGCATTCAGGAAGGGGAAAGATACAATGAAACTTGAACACTCTAAAATGTTTTGATCATTCTGAAACATTTTGGAAGGGGGATTTTTAAATATATAAATACAAAGAAAGGAAAATGGGAATCTAACATTAATTTGAAATATAAATTGATAAATTACGATTAATCAAAGTCTATATAAAAGCTCTTAGACGTTTTAAACCCAAGGAAATATTTCTTTAATAGTATATATTTCATGAGAAGAGTTGTCCGTAATGAAATTTATTAGCTCCTAATACAAATAACATGATCATAAGTATGGCATGCTCTGTACAAAACACTTATTCACATTTAAGTCAACTATACATTTCTTGCTCTTATGTATATAATACCTGATCCATTAATTGCTTAACTTGGCGTCGAAATTTATCGATGTTGCTTTTATCATGGAAGCGTTGCAAATGAACAAGAGAAATGAATGCCAGCTCTGGATATACAACATCATAGCTCCATTGAGCCAAATGCTCAGCAATATAATAAAGGGCAGAATATACGCACTCCTCTTGAAAGGCACGAGTTTTCAATACTGGTTTGGACACCTATCAGGATATAATCAAGTTAATTCGCAAAATTAGACATAGAAATTTGTTGCCCTAAAATTTCTCAAAAAGAATAAGGTAACAGAGATTAGATTTAGCTGGTTCTCTCAACCTTCAATATTGTTGAAAAGTCGCACACTTTCCCAGCTCCACCAGTAGGCATTTTCTCTAGATCTTTACTCTCAAGCACATTAAAAAGTACAGAAGCAACAGGTATAAAAATTCCCCTTGCAGATGCAAGTGTATTTAACGTTTTGACACATTGTAGTCTAAGAGGAGCATAGCGTGCAGTAGACACTAAGCGAGAAATTCCAATGATAATTTCTGCCATTGCAGACGATAGAGACTGAAGATCAATGTGTTTAGTATACGCACATATAAATTTAACCCAAAGATCAACGCAATTCATGTATTGCCAGCTGTAAGCCTTCTTATGTGCTTCCTGAAACAGACCATCATTAGTTTATCAGAGATGCAAAGCAATATATAAAATCTAAAATCTTGAAATTTTCTAATCTGAAAAAAATGTTCACACTTTATAATAAATCATAAAAGTTGGCACCAAAGCAAAGAGATATTAAAATTCAACATGGTTAAGTGTACCATGACTTGTGCATTGCATGTTTGTCTTATTTTGAGTCAGACATAGCAAACAAAATATTATCAGCATTTATATTTCTGTTCTCAATGATCCCCATGATTTGAAGAGAATTATTCTACAATTCAGAACATGTCAATTATTGTGCAACAGTGGTGAATATATTGCTCAAAGTTCAAAGGCCTCTGTTTACGGCTAGCTGTTATCATAAAACCAATTGCAATTACAACAATGTTATCTGTTCCTGTTGCTTAAGTTGAACTCTTGAATATATTTCTTCTGCCAACTGGTTTTTTAGTATATTTGGCACTATTATATCTCTGTGACATGAGGTGTTATCCTGCAGATTTTGCAACAGAAGTAACAAGCCTAAATAGCCTGTCTAAGAATGGATGTGACAATCAGAACAAGAAGTTGTTCAGCCAGAAATCCTATATTCAAGCCCATTTGCAAAATTCTACAGTAGGCGTCCAACCATCACATGAAAGATAACCATGATCTGAGTTTGGCCTTTTAACCCATAATAAATTAATATTGTTTTAGTAATTGCTTTGTTGTTGTCCAGGCCTCCAAGGCATTGTGGAGCAACAGAAATGGTATGTGATCACATGCATAGTTGAGAAAATCTGCAAAAAATCCCGATTCGATCCGATTTTTCCCGATTCATAGGCTAGCTGATTTTTTCCCGAAAATTTCTGATATGCATAAAAAAGCTTTTTTTCAATGAAAAAATGCCGATTTTCCTCTCGATTTTTTGCTGATTCCCGATTTTTCCCGATTCTTTTCCATGCCGATTCTGATCCGATTCCGATTTTCTCAACTATGATCACATGAACACAACCCAACATCAAATCCCCACGTTCTGATGGAGACTCCCATGATAAGGTGGCCCATTGAAAAACAGTTTGTTGGAATACCATGATAATGTGGTTTGTTGAAATAGGTGTAATACGGGTATGTCCATTTCCACTCCATATAACCAATTTAATTTTCTTTAAAAAAAATGCTTATTCTGTTACTACATAAAATGCAAAACAAATTAATACTGTTTTAGTAGTTGCTTATTCTGTTGCTGTCCAAGCCTCAAAGGCATTGTGGAGCAACAGTAAATGGGATGCAATCACATGAGTGCAACCCAACTTCAAATCCCCAAATTCCGATGGACACTCCCATGACAAGGTGGCCCATTAAAACAAAGTTTGTTGGAATACCATTAGAATGTGGTTAGTTGAGAATCAAGATACATGTAATATAGGTGGGGTATATTTCCACTCCATATAACCAATTCAACTTCCTTTTTTTTTAAGGCTTATTCTGTTATTGTATGTAAAATGCAAAATGGAAAGAGCTGTCTCATTATCACTGTTGTCTCAAAAACTACAGTTTCTAATGAAAGAGAACATCTCCAATCTAAAAGCATTCAACAATCTCTGCCTCTTGAAGAGATTTTCAAAGATTTTCATTTTTAGTGTTTGAGAATCAAGAAATAAACAGGAATTTAATTGTAAGAATAGTATTTTTCTTACTGTGTCCTCCATGGTCAATAAGCTTCACAACATGGCAAAACGGTCCAAGAAGATTCAACATATGCAAGAGCAGGAGCTAAACTTTTGAGATATAATCATTCCAGGCCAAAGGCAAATCCAGGAATGACTAGGAGACTTTGAACTAACTGCTGATGACTTCTACTATAAAGAATATTCACAAGGAGGACAAGACTCGTAGTGTGTTGATCCTTCATAACAATGTTAGTGTAACTAAATAAACCAGGGACTTCTTGCCTTCAATATTCAACATGCTAGACCTGGAAAACGCATCGTACATATTTTTACAAGATATGGTTCCCTAGTGATAATGAGTACTACGGAAACAATGAACAGTATACAAGGACACTGCCACAACTGTATACACTTTAGACTCATTTATATCAGGTATATGTAAAGAGTACGAAAGATGCACAAGACAGCTTATAGAAGAAGAAATATGTACAATAATACAATAGCTTGTATCACCATTTTTATCACTTAAGAGAGACTGTGGTACAACAGTAGATCATCTAAGACAGAAGGCCTAGAAATACTTCAATATTAAACCCTTCAATTGCTTTGAGGCAAAGAGCTTCAAAGACAGACCAGTGCAGCGACACTTTAAATTATATATAATTTATGCTTGACACGAAATGCCCTGAAACAAGATAATGGATGAGCCCAATTGGTCTACAAAGAGTCTTGTCTCAGCATTTAGGAAGCATGAATTTATTCTTAGGAAATATATAATAATAATAAAAGGAGGACAGAAGAGCTGCAACAGTGCCGAATTTGATACTGATGTCCGTTGTTAATGCTTGGACATGGTTTTTGGACAAGGGCTCGTGCCACCTAACGCATTATCCTTTGCATGCCCAGATCCAGTAGGCATTGTGACTATTCGCAGTTTTTTTGCAGTTATTTACCTTAAGATATTCTGCTTCTTCCTTTATTGATTTCCTCTACTTTTGCTTTTGCTTTCATGGTCTGTCCATGAATTTAACAGAGGAAAGTGAGCCAAGAAATAAAATCTCTGAGATTTTGGCAAGGGTTTTCTCTACTTGCTCAGATTAGGGTTTGGTCACCTTTGAAGCCCTGTCATGGCAATGGTGGCGGGGGATATCCCTCCCCCCGCCCAATCCTCCTTCCGGGATGTTACCATGATGACTGCCTCCATACTCAAGAATGGCTCATTTTCCCTGTTCTCACTACCTATTCTGTTCGACCAGTCAAAACTTGAAATTATGAACAAAGATTTGAAGGCAAGGAGGCCACAACAATCCCAACCAAGTAACAAAGGCTCCTTTGTTCCTAAGTTGGATGATGCCCCTATGGTGGAGATTCCTCTGTAATGTCCTACCCCTTTCGAAGACAAAAAAAAAATTTGCCACCAAAAGAGCCAGGTTTCGATCTTGGGTTCTAAACTGAAAACTTGAGTGTCTTGTTTGCTGATTTGGGTTATTCAGTGTTTTGTATGTTTGGAGATCATATGAACATTCAATGTACAAAATCCAATTTTCAAATATCATATTAACTCATGAATTTTCAACAAGACATTTTGACAACCATTTGTCATGCATACTCAGAAATAACAGGGCAGCTCTCAAGAATGGATCACAACTTGAAAACTATCAATCCAAATGCTACCAAATTCGAACACTAGCTTCTTCCAATATAGATAAACAAACCCAATAAAGGAAATTGCATTAAAAGGAGTATACCCGGAATTGTAAAGCATACAACTTATGTTTTTGAATACCCTTTTTGGAGACAATAACAAAGCATGTAAGAAATCCTCCAAAGACTAGGCGTTTGGACCTAGGCAAGCAACTCGTCCCCCAAGAAATGTACGGCCATGCCAAGAACAGGTACGGCTGCTAATAAACACTACAAAAATCCAATGAAAGTCTCCAAAACCTGCATAAAAGGTGGCGGCTAGGTCTGTAGTTGCAAGAAGATCTCAAACTTCAACAAACCATTGCTGAGTGTGCATCCAAATCGCTCTATTTTGGCCCTAGATGTACGGCCAGCTAAAGGAGTGAAGTGCAAATGAAATGGAACAAACCCTCTCCAATCTGCTCAACAATATCTGAAAATATCACTTTTATCAGCTCAATTGCATCCACTGAGTATGAATGCTCATTAACCAATCTAAAGGTATCTTTCAACCTCAAGATATGGTGTCCTTGTATGTGGTTTTCGTCACAATACAAGCCTGGAATGACTGAAATCTTGCAACTTGCAAGTCTCACACAATAAGCTTCAAGAATAATAGCCAAAGATGTCACAATCAACTCTTCAATGCCACTTTTATCCTTTCCCAAAGCTGGTTGATCCATTCACTTCTTGAATGTGGTATAATTTGTCTTTCCAAATGCTACGTTGAACCTTGAAGGCATTCTTTTTACCATAAATTGTAATATATTTCACTTATTACTTTCCAAGGAGACCATACCACTTTTATGACATTAGAAATATGAACTTTATAAAATCCCTTTAATTCAAGTGGGTACATGACCCCTTATAAGATTAAATCAATGCCCAACATTAATATATTTAACTTTTATATTTAAATATAACATTATAAATCTTCGGGCATTAAAATTATTGCTCTCCCAACATCCAACCACCAAACAACTTACGGAAACGGATACCCATTAAGCCGAAGATGTCAGTCGTACTTTCCGTTTCCCGAGAATCCAACCCTAACTGACTTACTAAAAATAGTAAGTCTCTGAAAATACTGCCAAAAATGGTCCTGAAAGCTGACAACTGTGAATGCAGATCATCCAACAATATCTCCATAACACCTAGTGGTTCCTAAACACTCGACATTGCCTATGGAACCTTATGAATAGGCAAGTCCATATTACGCTTTGTTAGCTGACTAGGATGGGGACATTACAGGCAAGGAGGCCACAACAATCCCAACCAAGTAACAAAGGCTCCTTTGTTCCTAAGTTGGATGATACCCCTATGGTGGAGATTCCTTCGGACTATATATAGAGGCCGATCCTCACCCTAACTGAGAGAGCTCTTGCTTGCAAATTTGTAGGTATTTGGCCTAGCCCAACATCCATTTAAAGATGGATCACCTATTCTTGGGGATCTAAAATATCTAGCTATGAATTCATGATGACAGGGAGAGTGTATTTCATAATTATTTTCTCCTCCACAATGGAAAGAGATGCAATATTTCAAGGAGGTCCCTGGTTCCTTGGATCAAACCCTCTCTACATGACCCCCCGGTCAGTCGGTTTCGACCCACAAGTGGAAGAACCAGAACAAGTCTCAATTTGGGTAAGACTACCTTTTTACCCCTACATTTATGGAATAAACCAAGGTTCCACGAGCTTGGGGGACGGGGGGATGGGGGGACGAGTTTTGAGGACAGCAGGGAACGGCAGGGCGATTTTAGGGGACGGCTGGTATAGACGTATGAAATTTTTTAGAAATTTAGAATATTTAGATGAGATATATCATATATACACCTGAATACAAAACAGCCATTAGATTCTTAGAAGTTAGAATAATTTAATACTTGGAAATTATTAGAACAGCCATTTAGATATATACACCTGAATACAAAACAGCCATTTAAATTTTTAATACACCTGAATACAAAACAGCCATTTAAATTTTTAATACACCTGAATACAAAACAGCCATGTATGAGTTCCTAAACAAGTTACAAACTTAGAAGCCATTTACACTGTAGTCCACAGTCCACAGTCCACAGTCCACTTTAGTTTAGTTTACTCTAGTTTATCTACTCCTATATATTTTATTCTGTTGTATTACAGTGTGTTCTAACAGTTCCTTTTTGATGAGTCCTATTGGCCCACTTTGGTCATCCATAGACATTAGTAGAATAATCTCATCTTATCTTATTGATCTTGTGCTACCATACCCTATAGTATTTACTATTTACCATTCAACTTATGTGACTTGAGCATCAAGAACCCTTGAATATTGACCTTTGTTGTTATATGGTGAGGAAATCAAAAATGTTTGCTGAATAAGCCCAATACCGATGAGAAATCCAGCAAATTTTGAAAACATTTAATCTAAATTTCCAAATCTGGACTATTGTCTCCCACTCATTTTGCAGGCCGAAATTTGTTCTTAAGGCTGTGTTTGATTTTCAATCGTGTTTGACTTTTGGGGTTAAAATCTACCTTTGCTTGTGTTTTTTATTTGTGGTCTCCTGCAATCTTGAAAATTTAGATCAGAACTAGCAAGCAGTGCTACTAATTGATGCCAGAATTCTGATGGTTTTCATTCACATTTGTACACAACATTCTCCTCAAACAATTTTGAAAAATATCTAAAATCTGTAGCTCAAGGAACTGATCTGTACCATCTAATTTCAACGTTGAATTTAATCTGGTTTTTTGCTTTTGACTGCATGGTAGGCCAGGCTGAGTTGGTCTTCAAGACTGAACAGCAACATCAACTGGTCTGCACCTCAATATATCAGCATCAGACCACGTTTTTTTAGCCCTGAACCTTGACTTGTCATGTCTTTCAGAATCTTGGGCCTTGTTTTGTTTAAATTTAATTTTTTAAGTTATTTTTTATGTTTTTACTTTGGCTGTAGACGCCCAGCCATGGGGGGAAGGCAGGGCCATCCCAAAACAGGGGACGTCCCGAGGACGAGAGGCCGAAGGCCTCTTGCTTCCCGGAGACGGCAGGGAAACGTCCCCGATGTCGTCCCCCTTGTGCTGGGGGACACGGGGGACGGGGGGACGCGTCCCTCAGGGCGGTGGACGCGTCCCCATGGAACCTTGGAATAAACTAACTCTTGAGATGATGGGTAACTCTATTGGCACATTTGTAGAGCTCCTCAAAAGGCCAATAATGCAACTTGTGCTAGGCTATGTGTTCAAATCAATCTGAAAAAACTTCCTCCTGAAAACATAGGTATCAAAGTCTTGGACTACATCCAAACCCAACCACTAGATTATGAGCACATTCCCTTTAAATGTATTACCTGTCATCAATATGGTCATTTATCAAGGAACTATCCCACTAAGGTACAAGAGATAGAGGATGAAGATCAAGAATTCCAAACAGTAAGAAGAAAACAACAAAGAAGATCTAGAAGTAGGAAGGAGGCCTCAACCACGGCCAAAAAGACAACAATAATAAGTTCTCTATTTTATCACAAAATGAGGAAAAGGAACATCTAGAGCCCAACTAAAAAAGGGGAAGATCCATCGGATCCTGAATCAAAAGAACTGGAGGAAACTCAGGCTACAAACAAAAACCTTCAGGAAGAGGAGATTGAAGAAATAGAAGAGAATCAGTTAGCAGAAGCATTGATTCCAAGAGGCACCCTAGCCACCAGATCTTCTACTAGAGGGAGGAAATCTAATCAAGAGGTAAGAACAGAACAAGCAAATATAGAGATTCAAAAGAACACACACGCAACCTTAGACTTCAGCAAGGCTAAGAAGCCACTTAAAAATGAAGGTTCTATCATGGAATGGAAGGGAATTGGGTAGTCCATTGAAAGTCAATGGACTGCTGGTAAGACCCCAAGGTCTTACTATAAAAATTATTAACAAATTAATGTAAATGTAATCGCAGGCCACTCAAAGGGGGCTCCCTTGTAATCGCTTTGCCACTATAGGGGGCTCCCTCCTTTAGAATCTATATTCTTATTCTTCTTCTTGGATGATTTGATATGGATGGCCAACCTAATATATATATCTACCCTAAAGCTACGAGACGTGATGGTTCACGTATGAAGAGACGTGATGGTTCACGTTATGAAGGGTCGTGATGGTTCACTTTATAAGTTAATAATATAATAATTAAATGATTAATAATACTAACTAATAATGTTAGGATTGAGGATCCTAACATGCCACCCTTCTTAAAAGAGCTTTGTCCTCAAAGCTCAAAGTGAGAAGCTTTGTCCTTTGTTTTCCAAGAAGGATTTGTGTAAGTTCTTGGACTCTTTTAATGGCATCCTTTCGTAGGCAGGGATATCGAGAAGGATGAAGCATTAGCCGGGGGTTGCCAAGAACAATAGTAGAATCTTCCTTAGAAAATTCATGATGACGATGGGAGGGCAACCCTTGGGGTTCCTCAAATACTTCAGAATGATGCATCAAAAGTGATGGTAATGATTTCATATCCTTTTTTGGTTCCTTGGTAGAGCCAACGGAGAAGGAGGGTGTAGTCACTCTGTGTTGGTTTCGAATAGGTTTGGTCATATGGCAAGAACACACTATTGGTGAGGAAGGTATCTCTAGGTCTTGTAGAGTGCATGTTTGGCTAGCATTGATCACTTTGGGTATGTTTACCTCATCCTTGCTTGGTACATCAATCAATTCTTGCACATCGACCTCATTGTATTCATTGCGGTGAGTAGGTGCACTAGTTGCTTCGGACACAACTACCTCATCTGCTTGCTCTATGGAGATACAGGGATCAACTTCCTTCAATAAATACAATGTTAGTGTAGCACATTTATGGTGGGGTTCAAATTGTTCATCACAATTATCATAGAGTCCTTTTGCTCGTCGTTCTTTCATCTCCACAAGGACAAACTTGGACCATAGTCAATTTTTATGGACAAAATAACTCAGTCTTAAAACAAGAGGCTTGGAAAAGTCTTCAGCACTGAATTCGTCAAGAAAGACCTCCAAATTTAATTATATCGAGGGACTTGAATGTGACTTTATCCCAATGGGATAAAAAATGAGGCATTCCCTTAAAAGACCGTTCTAAGGACATGGTTATGCAAATTATAATTGAGCAGAAACTTCAGGACATAATCCCCAAAAATGGAAACTTTACATGGACAAACAGAAGAGTTGGGGTTAAATTCATTGTAGAAAGATTAGATAGATTCTTGATACAAGAAGATATACTAATCAGGTATCCACTTGTATCAAGTGACATAATTCAAAGTTCAGTCTCAGCTCATAAGCCAATCTATTTGGATACGAACGATAGTGCTCTTGGAAAAAGGAAGATTCCTTTCAAATACAATCCAAAATGGATGGAGGATGAAGAGTTTGCACCTTGAGTAGAAAGCATCTGGAAGCAGCATGTCTGTGCAAACAATCCTCAAGAGGTATCAATCTCAAGAAAGCCATAAGGGACTGGATTGCCAATAAGACTAAAGTTCAAAATAGGTCAAGCATATTGCTACAACAGATGGAGGAAGCAAAGCAAGAGATAGGTGATCAGCCTCCAACCCCTCAACAAGGAGAGAGAAGACTCTGGCTGAACCGAGAAATGGATCAAGCTTTCAGATAAGAATAGACACATTGGAGACTTCGGTCAAGAGTGATCTAGCTCAAGAAAGGAGACAAAAACACAAATTACTTTCATCTAAAAACAATGCAGCACTACCAACGAAATACAATCAGAAATGAAATGAAATATTATTAATGTCCGCGATGGGCCAAAAAAAAGACCCAAGGGACTATAAGAAGGACAATAATGACTACCAGCTAGCAGGCTAAAAAGCCCAACAAATAAAATAAACTAAGTTAAATACAAGACGTAACCCAACAATCAGGGGAAAAGAGAAGGGAGAGAAGAGGCGGGAAGGGCTACAGTCCAAAAGAGCGGAGTGCACACCAAGAAGAACGGAGAGAGAGAGGGAGGGGGGAGGGAGTAGCCTAGGATGAGCAAGCTCCAAGAACCCCGGAAACTAATCTCTCCTAACAGTCAAGGCCGAAGTATCCGAGCTGAAGAAGTCCATGATATGTCTTTGTCCATCACTAGTTCGAGACCCTAACAAGTTGTGGGTGCGCTGTCTAGTGACCCTGTTGTCGTCCAAACTAGATGAAGCGAAGCGTTTCCGATCGATGTCACCTGGTCCGTCGGAGCTGGTGAAGTAAGTTGTGATGAGCCGATGTTGAGGGGGGTGAGATCCATCTAGAGGAGAGCTTTTATGTCGACGAAATTGAGTTATCTCCCTAAGAAAGAGTGTGAGACACCGCTGGTCCGAGTATCTGAAGAAGGTAGAAAAAGACCGAGAGTTGTCCCTGAAAAGGCAATGGAATCTGCCTTGGATCTCGTAATAAATGGGACAACAAAAAATAAAGTGATGCAAGGTTTTAGATTCACCCAAGGAGCAAAACAAGCAAACCCGCTCCTCAATCGGAATATGGTGATCTGACTTAATCCAAAGTTGGTGAGAACACACCCTGAGTTGCCCAATCGGGATCCAAAGATTATGCATTGTGTGTTGCTGAAGATATTGCGGAGGAACTATTCTGCCCTCTTGAATTTGTAAGAAGTGCTCACGGTAGAAAGACAGCTTGAAAGAAAGAGGGGCAACAAGAGAGATCCATATGCATCTAGTGTACTGGAGACTAACATGCTTTCGGATCTCGTGGAGCATCTTCTCCCTACTATGCCAAGAGGGGGGGAGAACACTCAAGGAATAAGCGGGGAGCCTGTCTATCTGTATCTGAATGCTAGCCAGGAGGGCAAAGACCTGAAAATACCAGCTCCTCCTATCTCCCGAGAACTCAAAGAGAGTTCCATCGAGGAGCGAAGGGCAAGGTAAGGGTATCGCTTGCAACCAGCAAGGGTATCACCTAAAGTACGAATCCTGTGAAGATAACAAATAATCAAGAAGATAATCTCAAGTTGGAGAGGAGAGGCCCCAAACTCTGCCAGAATAATAGAGCGGGGGATTGTGCCCTTGCAATTAATGAACCGTCGAAGAAAGAGTGTCTATACTCGTTCAAACTATGACCCCTCGGTCAAGCCAAGACTAGGACCCCAAACCACTGATCCATAAGTAATAGTTGGCTTGACCAAGACATAAAAGATCCTCATCTTCACAGAGATATCTTGAAAATGTGCTTTGAAGCAATTCCTCTCGAGCAAAGACAGAGTTGCATACCCCTTACACACCCAGGCCTATGCAAGTGGAACAAGTGAAGAGAACCCCCAAGTACACATATGAGGTGGCGATCTCAACCTCTTGACCTTGAAAAAAGAAGTGGAGATGGGATAGAGCCTCTCTGGTAGTATTGAACACCATAACCTTGGTCTTAGAAAGATTCACCTTCAACTGTCTCAAGTCACAAAAAGCGGCAAGTGTGTCCAGATGACGTTGAAGCCCCTCAAAGGATGAGGCTAAAAGAATGACGTCATCAACAAAGAGGAGAATAGAAATCAGCACATAGAGGAGAAGGTAACCAACCTCTGCATGAGCGTTCTCCCTCATAAAAGTCTCAAGCTCATCGATGAAGATCCCACAAAGTGTCGAGGAAAGGGGGCTACCCTGTTTCACTCCTATGGTGCTAAGAATACTGGTTGAAAGCCCCTGAGGGGAGAGAAACCGACCCTTCACAATCTCATATAATCGTGAAACTGCTATCAAAAGCTGACCAGAGATGCCAACTGACCGAAGTCTCTCAAGAAGTAAATGTCGAGGCATCGTGTCGAAGGCTTTCCTGAAGTCCACAAAGCAACAGTAAACCTTCTAGGACTTGGAATGCGCCTCCTCAATAATAGCTCTGAGGACTAGGATGTGATTTGTGGTCTGGTGATCTTGCCGAAAACCAGCTTGGCCAATAGCCCTATGACCTTCCTCCTCCAACCTTCGGGAGAGAAGCACATCCAATGTTGTGGCATAAAGTTTGGCAAAGATATGCCCAATCATGATAGTCCTGTAATTATTGGGTTCATGGGGATCACCTGCCTTATGGACGGGGTGAATGATATGCTGATTCTAGGAGTCAGGAAAACCAGAGCAAACAAAGAGATTAAAGAGATTAGTGAGGGGCCCAACAAGAGGGTCAATGCCATGCTTCAAAAATTCCGCCTGTAGCCCATCCAAATCTATTACTTTGCTCATACAAAGTTTCCTAATAGCCTGCTTGACAAGCCCAGTAGAAAAGAGGTGGCACAAAGAAGGGGGATGGAAAGAATAATAGGAGGTTGATTTGGGATGGTATAGAGGGATGAGGCATGAGTGGTCCAAGGGGAAAGATTGAATTTGATCCCATGAGTAATCCGATCACGAGGGACGATAAGGCACCAAAAGGATTTAGGAGACTACTGAAGGGAGTGAATAAGATCAAGTCTATGTTGAGAGAGGAAGAGACGATTCTTCTTTCAATCAGAAATGACATAGGGCTGAGAAGGATTCCGAATGGCATATTGACCTTTGGTGTGCAGACTTACATTCCTCATTGTACCAAATGTTCATGAGGCAATGACCAAAAGTACGAGTGGGCAAATGGTGTGGGGATACGAGTCCAAAGCCACCTCCCAAATAGCTTGGACCAAGGAAGCAGAACGATCGGAAACATCGAGGAGAGGACATTTTGGGGAGAACCTGACACAGTCGATCCATATACGTAAAGGAATAATAATAGTCAAAGTCTATAATGACTCGAGGGGCCAAAGTGGTGGGACGAGGTGGAGGAATAACAGGAAGGGAAACAACGGATAAAATGAAAGAAATAACTGAATGATCAGTAAGGGGATGAGGGTTATCAGAGACGCTGGACCGAGACATGAATGGGATGAGGGTGGTAGAGGAAATAACATAGTCCACGACATTGGCACCACCACTGTGAGGAAAACAAGTAAACCCACTGGAATCTGGAAAGCAAGATATACCGTTGAGAAGAACTAGCCAGTTGGATTCACCCAACTCAAGACGATACTTACCATAAGCAGTAACCTGTGTGGCAATGGAGGTTCAAGCAAAACCAAGATCATCATGATCCAATTCCCGAGTCTACATCTCATCTGTTGTGAGGTTGTGAAGAGAAACCTGCATAGATCCAGTCCGAGCATTGAAGTCCCCCAACAAAAGTATCTCCCCTAAAGCCGAGTATCTACTAATGTCCTCATAGAGATCCTGGAAAGGGTCCCCATCTGTGTGAATAGCAAAATTGAACGTGGTGGGAGGAAAGTAACAAGTAGCAATGTAGATATCCCAAAGAGGTGAGTGACGATGGATTTTAATCCTTCAAAATCTGGAGTGGGGATAGATCGAAACCAAGGATACCAAACCCTCGAGCCTATCCCTGATGAGAGCAGCAACACCTCCTGATCCTCGAAACCCCAGAGCGCTAAGTGAGTTGTCGACAACTAGACCACCTAAAGTAACTAAAAATAACTGGTAGGGCCCGCTCAGGACTCGTGTGTCTCAAAAATAAGAATGATGTCATGTCCGTCAATCACATCAGAAAGGGACCCTGGGGCAAACCATATCATACCATTGCAGTTCCAGCAGGCTACCGCTAACTTAATTATCACCCCCCTTCCATGTCGATAGAGTCATTTATTAGGCAAGGGTTTGGACCACCTTGATGGGGGAGAGTCTCTGATCACTGCATGCAGATTACAAAAAACTGCCCATCTATTGGCTTTCCTAGCTACGGCTACCTGTTCCCTGGCAATCATAAAGAAACTAGCAAGAGATCATTACTTGGCCCTTCTCACAAAGAAAACAGTAAATCAGTAGACTCAAGCCACTCTCCTAATCAGCATTCCTCCTTTGTTAAAAAATAGACAAAGAAGATCTCTCTTCGACAGTAACCAAAGAAGAGTTGGAAAAAGTTATACATTAACTGCTTAAGGACAAAGCTCCAGGACCAAATGGCATCACCAACAATTTTTATCAACAGTTTTATAAAATTATAGGAGATGACATGTTGACAATGATAGAAGAGACAAGCATAAGAGGTATGTTATCTGGGGCAATCAACTCCACTTTCTTAGATTTAATTCCAAAAGAAAAAAATGTAGTTACTTTTCATAGATTCAGACCTATATCTTTGTGCAATTGCTCTTATAAGATTACGACTAAAATAATAGCAAATAGAATTAAAAGGAACATTACTGATTTGATAGAGCTAGAACAAGGGGGTTTTCTTCCAAGGAGACAAATATATGACAACATTATAATGATTCATGAAGCCTTACACTCAAGTGCCAACTCCAAAAAGAAAAGAATAGCCATTAAACTTGCTATGGCTTATGCCTTTGATAGAGTCGACATTTGCTTTTTAAAACAGGTGTTAGCCAAATTTGGATTTCCAGCTCAAACGATAAACTGGATAAGAGCTTGCATAGAGGGACCTTGGATAGCTCCTTTAATCAATGGGGAACCTGCTAACTTCTATAAAGCCACTAGAGGATTAAGGCAAGGGTGTTCTCTCTCCTCTTGCCTTTATATCCTTCTAGCTGAAACTTTAGGGAGGACCCTGACCAAATTGAGAAGAAGGAAAGAAATCTTGGGAATTAGAGCAATTATAGGATAGAACACTCACTCATGCTCAATTTGCAGATGACACTATTTTACTGGGGGAAGCCACAAAACTAAATGTCAGGTTGATCGAAGTTTTAGATTGCTTCTCTTCAGCCATTGGGGCAAAGTTAAACACCCAAAAGAGCAGATTTAACACAATAAATACTTCAACAGCAAAAGATAAGAGGTTTCTCTAAGATTTTGGGATTTCACAAAGGTAGTGATACCTTTAACTACCTAGGTGTTCCTATGGGCTTCCATAAAAAAAAAAAAAACAGGAAACGTGGAATTTACTTCTAGAAAAGATGTCAAGGAGAATACAACAGTATAGCAATGGTTGGTAGAGTTTGGCAGGAAGAATTGTGTTAAATTTTTAATAAAATCAGTATTAGCAAGTCTTCCTATATATCAACTATTGTGTATCATGCACCCTTATATATCTTACAGAAGTTAGATGCAATGTTAAGAACTTTCCTATGGCAAGGAGGAAGGCAATCAGATAGGAAAAAGTTCCATTTGGTCAAATTGGGAGACTGTTACCAAGTCAAAGGAACAGGGAGGCCCAGGAATAAGAAAAACAGTAATTGTTAGCAAGGCACTAAGTGCTAAGCTGTTTTAGAATCCGCTCACTCCATAAGATTCTCCATGGAAGCAAATCTTAAAATGCAAATATATGAACAACTCTAATGGGATCTAGCTCATAAAGTGTGAGAAGCATAGCAGGATCCTCCTCAATTTGGAAACATATTGTGGAAGCTAAAGATATTATATTAAATCATACCTCTTGGCTTCTAGCGGATGGTAAACAAATTAATATATGGGATGATACAGTCTTGGAAGGACCTCCAATCATTAAGAATATTTTCCCAGAAATAAAACCAGACCTGCAACAGTTGGGTGTTAACTCTCTTGCAAGCTTAATTAAATGGGTGAGAGATCCACCCATGCCACATCTTGACCAAGACTCATGGAGACAGCTGCACATCCAAACTGAAGGGATTATAATTACTTCCCAAATTCCAAATCAGCTTATATGGGGCTCTATTAGTGGGTCAGGTGTTTACATAGTCAGCCAAGGGGTGTTATTTCAGCAACAGGGTCAAAATAACTCAACCATAGCTAAGGTATGGAATTAAAAGGTTCCCCCCAAACTTCAAGCCTTTCTTTGGTTAGGCTCCAAAACAAGATTCTTACTAGAGACAACTTCATTAAGAGGAATATCATGGGGCCTCATATTTTCCATAGGTGTCTTAAGAACAATGAAACAATATCACATCTATTCTTTCAATGTACAGAAGTAGTTAAAATTTGGATTGAAATAACCCAGGTGTTGTAGGTGAGTTGGAGAGGAGAGGGCAATCCTCCAAGGAAGGTCCCAAGTTCAAATCTCCACCCTACCAAAAAGCTGAATTGGGTATCCAAAATCCAATTGATAATGTTGGTGCGGGCAAGGCCGGATGCGACTCCCGGGTGACTTTGACGGTGTAGAACCCCCTGTTCGTGGTCTCTCAGACCAAGGAGGCCCCGCAAGGGGTTTTTCGCTTAAAAAAAAAAAAAAAAATTGGATTGAAATAACCCAACAGCTAGGATCAGCACTATCAGGAACCTTCAACTCAGAATATTGCCTAACCAATTGGGACCAAATGTATAAATGGGGACTGAAGGACAAGCACCTTATCAGGCAGATATGTTATTCAGTGCCAATGTTCATCATTTGGCATATATGGAAGGACAGAAATAGGATAATTTTTTATGAAAAAAGAACCAATTTCTGAGTGTTAACCAATAGAGTGTTAAGGGATATAGTCTTGAACACAAAAGCTATATATCATAAACAACAAGACATTAGGAGATTAAGAACAAAGGAGATACAACTGTTACATCAAATGGATCTCCAAAATCTCTTGAATTTTGGGCCACAGGTTAGAACAATCAAACCTTCAGACATAAAGTTCCATGCACTTTTCTTTGATGGAGCTTCTAAATCAAACCCACGCCATGCAGCAGCTGGTGGTTGGTGGTGTGATACTAGAGGCACCACACTACGAAATGCTTCAGTTCAATATCAATTTGGAAAAACAACCAATAATGTTGCAAAATTGATAGGCTGTAAAATGGGACAAAAATTGGCTCAGGAACAAGACATTAAACAACTTCATGTGTATGGTGATTTGAGACTTGCAATCTCTGCCCTATCTAAGGGGAAGGATTTCTCATCGGTCCAACTTCAAATAGTACAAAGAAGACTAAGAGAATTGGAGCAAAAGTTTGAATATATACAATACTCCGACATTGGAAGGAGATATAATATGGTGGTTGATGACCTTGCAAATGAGGCCATAAACAGCCTATTTGCATCTCAGAGTCATAAGAAAAATGAAAAGCAGACAACATGCGTGGCACAAATGATGGGGAATTATATGGCAATTTTGGAGCCTTTGAAGATTTTGACACCCCTCGAATATTTGATGCCTCTGGACAACCCTGGAACATTGCGTGATGCTGAAGCTTTTAGTGTTTAAATTTTTCTCGGTGATAATGGTACCCTTTGCATCTCTAGCACCCTGGTATACTGTTGCGCTTTTTGGAATTTTGAATTTGCTTTGTTGCCTGTTCCTCCTTTTGGACAGCAATCTTGTGACCTCCAAGTTGCATGTCGAATAATTGTTCTTTGCAAATTTGAATATCAATATATAACTCTTTTTCTTTTAAAAAATAAAAAGAAAAGGAGTAAAGGATTAATTTGCACAAAATGATGAGTTGATCTTTGGAGTGTCAAGGCTAAAGGAGTGTGGAAGTCTGGGCTGGCTGAAGGAGCTACAATGAAAGGCTGGGATGTTGGGTGGAAGGCTGGGATGGCTGAAGGAACGTGGAAGGTTGATAAGGTTGAAGAAGCGTGGAAGGCTGAGCTGGCTGAAGGAGTTGCAACGGAAGGCTGGGATGCTGAGTGGAAGGCTGGGAAGGCTGAAGGAGCGTGGAAGGCTGCTTACAATGAGAAAAACAAAATTGCAAAGTGCAAAGGATTAGGGTTTTTCCTGAAAAAAGTCTCATCTTTTAGGAGCCATATCTTCGTGAAGAGTTATCTGATTCAACTGATTCTTCGACCAACTTGTGCAAAATTGGAATAGCTTTAAAATGAGTGGTCATATGCAAAAATCCGAACAATATTGAGGGATATACAATCCTGTGAAGTCAACCATTTGAAACAAGGGCAGTGACAATTTTTCAAGTCGTGAAAAACGAAATTGCAAATTGCGAAGGATTAGGATTTTTTCTTGAAAAAGGTCTCATATTTTAGGAGCCATATCTTCGCGAAGTGTTATCAAATTCAGTTGATTCTTGGACAAACTTGTGCAGAATTTGAATAGCTTTAAAATGAGTGGTCATATGCAAAAATCTAAGCAATATTGAGGGAGATACGACACTGTGAAGTCAACCAGTGACGATTTTTCAAGTTGCGAAAAATGAAATAGCAAATATTTGCCAACTAGGGTTCGAACAATGGGAAGAGCAATGAAGGGCTATGACTTCAGCGAGGAAGGAAACTAGCAATTTAGATTTGGTAAAGCGGACTATGATAGTGCGATGTTTTGGAAATATTACTCTACTAAGATGCAAGGCATAGATAGTAGAGGTGAAGTTTTGGCATTTTGAAGGCTGCTATAGGAAAATATCAAGAAATATGCTAAATTATGGAGTAATAATATTCATATAGAAATTTGAAAAGATTCAGAAAATGAAAATCAGAATTCAGACATTTTATGCAAAATGATGTAGGTTTCTAGCTATAGCATCTCAATTGAGATGAGAAGTGTATCTATTTGTAAATCTCAAGCTCTAAAGAAGAGAGATGTAATTTGTCAAGGGTAGGGTACCCAAGTACAAAACCTTATTATCCAGCAAAAAAAAAAAAAAAATTTGCACAAAAAGTTATTTTCAATAGATAATAGACTAGACAATAAAAATGCTGATGTCAGTATTTACTTATCCCACAGTCGAAAGGGAAGCATCTCCTGAAGAGTAATACAGTTAGGCCCTAGTATATTCTACATAATGCACTGAAAGTGGTTTTGCACAAGAGTCTATAAAGACTGTGTTTTGGCCAAGCGAACCATACATTTACTGCCCATGAAGACATTTTATGTAGTTTAGTGCACATAACTTCTTAAGGAAATTATTCTTCGTGTATTTAAACTGTTATTTAAATAGTTCTTTTTTTTCAAGTTTTTAGCAACCTAAGCGCTTTCCTATATATAGTCCAAATCAAATTCTTTCAAAAACTACTTAAATTTTCCATTTTTCACAAGAAAGGGACACACACGTGTGTGCACATGCACATTCGCACGTGCATGTGCACACACGTGTATGTCATTACATAAATAATGAAAAGAATTGCTTCCTTATGGTGGCAAAACGTGCATGTGCACACGCGTGTGTGTCATTACATAAATAATGAAAATAATTGCTTCCTTATGGTGGCAAAAAGTTGTTGCCATAGGCCATAGTAATTTAAAGGTTCAAGCATAGATATACATAGACTTAAAGCTAGGTAATCTTTTATGGGGCTACCTATAAATCCTCTGCGATTGATGTATAGATTAGAGACTAAAGCAGAAACCCTATGTTTGAATCAAATCTGGAATTGAACAGGAAATATGGTTTCTGCTTTAGTCTGTAATCTATACAGCAATCGCAGAGGGTTTATAGGGAGCCCCATAAAAAATTACCTAGCTTTAGGCTATGTACATCTATGCTTGAACCTTTGAATTACTATGGCCTGCGGCAACAACTTTCTAAGGAAGCAATTTTTTTCAATATTTAAGTTATTAGACATCTCTCTCAACAAGCACAAACACAACGACATCAATAAGTTCACCTTGGTGTTCAGTGTCAACGCACGCTGCAAAACCATTCTGAGCTGTTGAATGAAGACAGATACATGCTTAATAGCATTTGCCAAGTCCACTCCATAGAGCTCCACAACACAGCTCTTTAGGAACTGAACTTGTTGGTAGTTTGTTGCATTAACAAGCTTGCAGTTTGCAGCAAAAACTTTGTATATTCTTTTCAAACAAGAATCGAGACAGTCTGAACCTAATTGTATGGTTGCATCTCGAATAAACAAGAAGGATGCAGCACAGAGAGATTCTCCTCCGCTACCCCAGAAATGAAGTGCAACCTGCATTCAATTCCAATTAATCTGGCATTACATAATTGAGAAGCATGCATTGATTTGCTGGCTACTCTATATTTGACTATCATAATGAATCTTACCTTTAAAAACTTATGTATATAACGAGGAAAAGCTGCCAGAAAAATAATTGAACATCTTAGGCGTTGAAGTGTAAATGAAATCGTTTGATTGTCAGTCAACTGATTTAATAAGTAAAGTGTATTGGCAAAATATGACTTGATGAGACCTCCAATGTTCCTCCATTGTGCTGTATCTTCCATTTCCAATACTGCTTCCCTCTTTCCACCAAAAGCAGGAAGTCCTAGCAATTTTCTGAATAGATTGTCCATCTCACAAAGAACAAACATTACAATCTTGTTAAAGATATTGCTAGTTGTGATTCCAATGTGTGAAGAAGAATCATATTTTTCACCATCTCCATAATGACATGCAGTTTGAAAAGCCTGCAGAAGACAACGCACAGCTCCTATGTCTTGTTTTTCCTTTATTTGTTGGCACCAAGCATCAACTTGAGCAGCCGTCAGGACCTTCTTCAAAGAAGGCTTAACAAAATTTTGGTTATTTTCTTCCAGCCTATTGGGCCTCAAATCACCTTCGTCAAAGGTCTCCTTTTCTTCCGGGTCCTGTCATATGGGATAAATATTAACATTGAATAGAGCATAGTGTAGGACACAGACTCTCCTTGAAGAGACATGGGATGTTTATATTGCAATAACAAAAGAATAAGACTAACTGCAATCAGCATTAAAGGTCCATACATACAATTTCATCGTCATCATTGAATTGCAGATATTCCTTTTCATGCTTTTTCAAAAACTTCACAAAATTGGGATCCTGCAAAAATAACAAGAACAAAAGAGCCAGTCAATAGAATAAAGACTCAAATGCCACAATAAAATGAAATCAATGTTAGAGTCAGGATAATTATGTCTGCTAGTGGTCACGTGGCAGTTGCTTATAGTTTCATCATTATGATTCAATACCTAGCAGTCACATGTCTGTCTCTTTAGGAGCCGCGTTTGTCGTACAACGTTGCTGACAAAAGAAATGATGAGCAGGATGCAAAGGAAGTTTATACCCACTGAAGCATGCAAGAGAATAGATTGAAGGGGTCAATCTAAGCCAAAATACCTCAAAGGTAGGCTTACTGTAGCAATTTAGTAAGTTATTTTGACACTGCCATGATCAAACTCAAGGTGCACAGATAAACCTATAAATTTTTTTTATTGCAAAATACTTCTTACTTTTTACAGTTTGATTTTTTAAAATTAGACTCTTAAGATTATCTTTTCTCTGATTCAACCCTAGGTTTCTGAAGTTACAAAGTGACACTTGTACCTGCTTTCTTATACATAGCCAAAGTTACCCATGTTAGTTTCAACTTTCAAGAAACCTAATAGTTAGTTTTATTTGCTAAATTACATACCCAAAGCTACCAATGTTACTTTCAAGAAACACAGTAGTTGCTTTTATTCTTGCCAAGTGACCTTTTGAATTTGTTAAAAACACTAAATATATATATATACAGAGAGAGAGAGAGAGAGAGAGAGAGAGACTGTACAAATTATTTTATTTAAGTTAGTCGAGGAAAGAATATCTATTCGTAGAAATTATTCTAATAGCGTATATAAGACCAACTGGTTGACCAGATATGAGACATGCCCTTTGATCCAAATGGATCATTAAGGTGGTTCATAAGCACGATGTAGAAAGAAAGTTAAGGTCGACAACATTTTCTTCTGCAGGCACCTGTATTTGGGTGGCTGCAGAAGACAACGCTTGTATAAATTGCCCAATGCAGAGGCACAATTTGGATTTTGGCTACAAATGCATTTGACATTGGTGGGAATGGACTCCAAAGGTCTATGGGAGGATATGATACAAAGGTGCATTGTAGAGTATAAATCACAAGGCTTAAACATAAACCATTGGCCACCACTAG
This sequence comes from Wollemia nobilis, assembly GCA_028583015.1. Lineage (NCBI taxonomy): Eukaryota > Viridiplantae > Streptophyta > Pinopsida > Araucariales > Araucariaceae > Wollemia > Wollemia nobilis. Next base: position 5,308,478 of record JAQPPZ010000049.1, read on the forward strand.
CTACTAACAAACATTGTTCAAGACTAGTCTGGAAACATTAAGACCCACAAAGCTAAAGCAAACTCTATTTATAAAATTTGGTCTTTTCCAGGAAAGATCAAGGATTTGCGGAGTTTCATCAATAATTTGGCACCCCCTAAAGAGAAAATAACAAGTTTTGGGACCACGTGGGGCCTGAAATCATAGTAGAGAAACTCGGACTCGGCAAGGCAAATTTTGGACTCGGCAAAATAAGGGAAAAAACTCAACAAAAATTTGGCAAAGAAAAACTGAAGAAAATGCAAATTTCCAATGGAAAAGCAGTCTTTTCCTGCATATCACAATTAGTTAACATTGTACAAATCCAAAATTAATACTGTAAGCGACACAACCTTAAACTACACAAGAAAGTGACAAAACACACATCAATGTAACTGCTGGTTGGCCGTTAGATTCAGTCTTGGAGCATCTGCAAGTCCTTTTGTTATCATTTAACGTACTATTTATTTGTAATTATTTTGTCCTGATGAATATCTAGTTTGCTAATATTTCATATTGAGTCAGAGTCCACAGAGAGTACATAAGGCTGGTACATTCCCATGGTTCTCAGATGGTGGCTGTACTAGGGAATGTCTCCCATAGATGAATGACTATATATGGGCTAGTGGCTACTGTTAGAAAATCCTTCAAGTAATGTTATCGTTCATTCTGGTTTTGTGGTCGTACACAGTTGCAATGTTCAAACCAACAATTAATATGGTTGATGCTATTCTCTGGCAGAGTATGGATAGTATATTATCCTTCGAAGGGTATAACTACATATCACAATTATTAGTCAACTTGTTCTCAGAAAGAAACTTCAAGGACATTTTGTGATTCTTCAAATGGCCTCTTGCTCTTTTGTGTGCACCTTATAAATCTCACTGGGATTGTGAGAGGGCCAATCTGTACTGTTCCAATATTTCGTGTCTAATTCTTGAGGTCTTTGCGTTGCCTCAAACATGGTGAATGTTTCCCGAGTTGGTTAGGATTTCAAAAGTGTGTGTTTGTTCCTAGGCCAAGTGGTTAGATAAATGTTCTAGAGAATGCATATTACAGGGAAGTGCAAAGAAATTTTGCTCTTAATTATTTAAGGTGTCACACTTTGCATGGGGTGGGACATATTGCCATGGAACTTCATACAAGATTGGTTTAGATTCCTCTTAATGTTGTCTATCCTTTTGGTCTCAACTTCCACTGTTGATCTTCTTTGACCTTATCCCTGTACTCTGCTGACTAGTTTTTCTTTTCCTTTCGTCTTTGGTCCTTTGTAATCAGGTAGGCCTTGTGGCTTTAGCCTTCCTTTTGGTTCTTGTTTTTTTTACCTCAAATATGACTGCTGGGTGGCTGTTAGATTCTTAAAAACTAGGAAATTTTTGGGTTTAGGATGCAAATAAGTGTTTTCTGGGTCTGATTTCACTTCACTGTCTCTCTACAAGTGAAAACAGCAAAAATGAGGCCAATTTTGGAAGAAAAAAAGTTGATGTTGTTTTTCTGTGATTTTATCGCCACAGCCAAGTTTTTTCTTGGACTCGCGAGTAAAAAAAAAATCATCGGATCCAAAAAAACTCGCCAAGCTGGGTCAAAAAAACCCAGGAGGGCCCAACTCGAGCTTTGACTCGGCGAGTTTTCCAAAAACTCACCGAGAGAAATGTTGGTAATTTTGATAATATGCCACATTCGGATTTTTGATGACATTTTGTTGATTGTAAAAGCGGCATATATATTAATTTATGAAGCAATGTTTTGGCCGATATAATATGTTGCAGTTTATCTTTTTATGTGTTTACTTCCTTCTTTGTTTTTCATGCATTTCTTGCTTGAAAATAATGGGCGTTATAAGGAAAAATGGTTGGGAGAATTGGTCTCTGACATCAGTTGAAATCGCCTAAAGATATTTGCAAACAATGGTGCCCAAAGACAAATTGCATTAAATGAAGGGGCCTTCCTAAAGATTAAAATTGTGTTCGCCTCAAAAGATGGGCGAAGAGCCCGATCGCTTCACTTTTGGACGAACGTAGAAAATTGAAAGTGGAAAAGAAATGTTAAGATCGTCAGGCGCTTTCGCCCCAAGAGAGGGGTAAAAGTCCCATTCGCCCTTCTTAAGGGCGAAAACACTTTTAAATGGTTGAATATGAAGCGCGCCCAAAGTGAAACGCAATGGCGCTGTTAAGAAAAGCGAAACTTTAAAGACAACGCGCCCAACAAATGCGTTGACCAGTCAAAGGCGCTTTTTCCCCAAGAGAGGGGTGCAAGTCCCATTCGCCCCTCCTTGGGGCGAAAGCTCAACAAATGACGAGTTCAGGCGAAAATTAAGGGAAAAATGGCAAGCGCTTTGGTTGCGTTGAAAGGTCAACGCTCGGTTCGCCCTCCTTCCTTGCGAACGTACATATAAGGTAAAGCGTGGATCCCACTTTGGTGCGCGTAAGAAAAATGGAGAGTTGAAAGCGCTTTCGCCCCAGATGAAGGGCGAAAGCCTCATTCGCCCTTCCATGGGGTGAAGCTATAGGAAAGCAACCCGAAGACGAGTAAAAAGTTTCATTTTGTTTTCAGGCGAATACGAAAGGATTGGTCATGGAAAAGTCAAAAAATGCGTTCACCCAAGGTGGAGGGCGACAGGGCCTTTCGCCCGTTGTGAAGGCGAACGCATATTTTAAGAAGAAAAGACGTCTGATGAAAAGCGCTTTCGTTTTGGGAGGAGAGATTGATTGTTGCTACGACAAGGAAACAAATGCAGTGCGCCGAATTTTGATTCGAATAAAGTCAGAAGTTGTACGTATTATAAGAAGCGCCCTCTCTACCAGGGAGCTCGAATGAAGAGTAAACATTGAAAGTTTAAGAAAGCTCTTTCGCTCATTGCTCCATTTCGGGAAAATTTAGTTTTAAACTTCAGTGAATATTTGTTAAAGGCGCTCAAGACAAGCATAATTTAATGATTGGGACGGAAGGAAATTGGCATTGCCGATTTCGTGCTGAAAAGAGTAGTATTAAAACCACAAGGTGTTTTTCATGAATTCCAAGATATCTTGCACCGGGGCGAATTTCCAAGGAGTGATGGAGGCACCAAGTCAACGACTAGCTTTGCAGTTTTCCGTGCACCGATGCCCAAATGTACCAATTCCATGAAGATTTTCCCTTAAAAGCTGGATTGTTGTTTCAAAAGGATGAATTTTCAAGATTTCCGAGAAGGAATTTCCTCACCGTGGTTCCTGATCTGTAAACATTTCGTCTTCATGTGCATTTAATGAAAGAGGCGAAATCCTCTATAAATACTAATTATTTCAATGTAATGAAAGAGGGATAGACATTTTGCAGAAAAACTATTCAAGTTCTGTGTGTAAATAGAAGAAATTGTGGCTTCTGATTTTGCAAGCATTCTCTTTGTGTGATTTCTTTCTGTTCAAGCATTTCTATTTTACATTCATGAAAGCTATCTGTTGTTAAGTTCAAATTCTGCACCTAGATTTGGGCATTGTTGGTGTAAGTGTGAGTACTGGAATGCGATTCTGGAAGTTGTCTCCAGGGAACTGTAAGTAGATTCTCTTGCCTTCTTTTCTATTCTATGTTGTTATAACACTTGGTTGAAATTCCTGCTGCTAGTCTATCCCCAATCCTACATCTTTTGGCCTGTGGCTATATTTCCCATTTCTTTCTATTATTTCCGATTTCTTTCTGTTATTTCCGGTTTATTTTGGCCTGTGGATTAGTAAGGGAGCCAGCCCTCTCTGGAGATTGGCACGGAGGACATTTCTTTCCTCTGGCCTTTCAATGTTGTCCGTGTCTAGGGCGCACAAAAGTAAGTTTTGTTAATTAGGCAGATATTTTACCAACAGTTTCGTAACTATGTCTGAAATAATTCCTGTAACGCAAATGATAGTACCCTCCTGCAACTGGTGGTATCCCCCTTGGGAACAAGCGTTATGATGCCCAGCCAATAGTATTACCTTAATGAGCTGGCAGGGCCATCCCCTACCTTAGGGAAACAGGACAACATGGAGATCAGATGTCAACATGAGAAAGGCACCCAAATACAGGTCTGGAAGATCAGGTATCCTGCCATGTCATTGACAAACTTCCAAGAGTTCATAAATAGTATACTACCTGAAGGATTCTGAACAAACATATCAGTGGTCCAAAAGGAGCAAAATTAGGAACTGAAAATTCAATTTTGCAAGGGGAAAGGAGACCAGAACAGGGCATAAAGTATTCCAGCAACATGAAGGAAAGTAATTGACAAAGAAGACATTGAGAAGAATCAGAGAGCTCCCACAGTGCTTGTATCTCAAAAAGATTCAAATCCGACAGAAAAGCCCTTGTATATGCTTAGGACTATAAAGCTTGTAGGTTTCTATCCAAGAAGTTTAACACTCCAGAAGGTGCCTACTTATTAGACATTTGTGTTGTGCTTTTTTTTTTTTATGTGAGTAATACTTCTTATACACATTCGCCGTGTGGATTGAACCCGGGTCACATCACTGATAATACAAGTGGCGTCCTTGCGGGTAGACCACACTCACGCGGGTATTTGCTTTTTGATGTGATATTTGCACTTTATTCTTATGTTGGTGCATAGAAGAGTAAATTTGATAAAGATTCTTAGGTTTTAACTAGTGACTAATACGTACTCTCCTAGGGGTCCATGTGAGACTGAACTTTAAGCAATCCATAAACATTAAGAGACCGATGTTATGAACCCATTATGAGGAGATCTCAAACAACTGCTTCTCATTATTACTAAAACAAATGTGAAATTCATGTCCAATGCTCCAAGAATTGAGAAGTGAAGACTGCCCTTATTATCAATGAAATCACAGATCTCTTTCCTTTACAGTGTGAATCCTGTGTTATGTTACACACGGAAGAAATTTTGTCACTTCTCATCTAACCTTTTGCTCCACACCACACCCTAACATCATCAGGAATACTTTCGCAAATTACACACATTTACAGGACCCCTCACACCATGAAATAGGAATAGTATTAATTGTCTGCTATCATTGATGCTTTAATTTTTTGCTACTGGTAAACATATAAATACTTAAACCAAGAAGACTACAAGCTATGTTATCAATAAAATTGTATTGAGACCACACACGGCTTCATGTGTAGTTATTTAAAGGGCAGGCAATTCAAACGGAAAAAGGAAAAAGGAACTGCAGGACACTTTGCTTCAGAGCAATCTTGACACGGATGGCACATTTCATATAATTGACTAGAAGGGGGGACCCACACTAAACAATTAAGTGCAATCAAACTTTATTATTTCTTACCATATAAGTGTTAGGCCAATCAACATCCAGGAAAAACAACTAAAAACATGCAAAAACGCTTGTTACCGGATTAGCTGGAGGAAGGATAGAAAGATGGATATCAAGAAAGGCAGCATTTATACATATTAGGAAAGGTACCATAAATATGAAAAGAGGCAAGGCTGAGTTTTTGAGCTCTTTTGATGCAAAATACTCAATGCTTTGGACAATATTGTGGTAAAGTTCTTGCCAAATGAACCAACCTGCAAGTGGCTATAATTCTACTGCTTCTTAAGATGAACTTAAGAAATAACAGATGCTGAACCTAGGACTCTGCAGAAAGATGATTGTTTGCATGTCAAAGAATCTGGAAGACTGTATCTGCCTTCAAACAAGATATTATTGAAGTGGCTAGTTCTCCAGCGGAGCTTGCCAATCAAGAAAAGATTGTTTAAGACAGGTTTAACAGATGCCATATGCATTGTGACAATATGCAGTGTTTGACATGTTTTGGCAGCAAAACAGTTGCACATTTTTAGTGGTGGAACCAAGCACAATAAGGTTTGATTTTTGCTCACCCCTTGCAATGGAACAAAACACTTCCAGGACAGACACGCGTGATCAGAGATTATAGAAAGACAGATATTCAGCTTGTTGCAATCTCATTTCTATGGAAGAGACTACATAACTCAACCTTGAACGAAGATCAGTATTCCCTTCAGTTAGAAAAATCTGACACTTCTAGGAATGTTATAGTTGATTATATTACATCTAAGTTTAATCTGATGAGATAGAATGTTGACAAGTTGCTTGTAGGTGCAGAAGTAGATGCATTGGCTTTTATCAATTTTTTGGACAGATTTCTCAGACGCCGCACTTCTGTATAGGTCTTTTATATTTATTAAGTACTATAAAATGCATGATTTTGAGAAATTATGTTGTTTGATAAAGATCAGGACTTATATTCAAAGTAAAGAAAAACATAATTAGGGTAGATTTGTGTTAATCTAGATCCATAAGGACCCCATGAAGAAACCATAGTTAAGACCTTCACCCTTTATAAAGGGCTCACCTAGACAAACACACAGCCTACTTTATATTTCAATTTCAAACATAACACAAATTTTTCTCTATGTAATACATAAAATAATATATATTCATCAGTTGCCAAACATAACCTTTTCTTTAAGTCTCTGTAATTTTTTCATGTGCTTATCAACCTCAGACTGAAGAAATTTATTTTGGCCTCGCAGAGCATTATCAGCATCATCCTCATCTACACACAGAACCAAATATATGATTCCAAATTCAAAGGTTCTCGTTTTGCATTCCAAATCACAATAGCATATTATTAAACAAGTATGTAGAATTTGCCATGACACAAAAAGTGCAAATCCACCTACCTTCTGAATTATCAGCTTCATATTCTCTCGGTAATATGTCAAAAAAAGTGTTCTCATCCTGCAAATGAAAAGGCAAACTAAGATATCAAAATGGACAATAATTTGCTCAAAAGTGTAAATAATACAAAATCTTTCAAACCTCTGAGAGCAGGTCATCACTTATTGAGACATCATCATCAACTGAACTATTGTCTTCAATGCTTGTACTGTCCATGAAATCATCTTCCACCATATTTTCTGTCTCCCTACCCAAACCAATGAAAAAGTTAAAATTCCTTGAGATATCACAGTCAATAAGGAATAGCGAATGAATCTCTAATGGACAATTTGCAACTAAAACTATCTTATATGGTGCATCCTAAAACTTTTGCCATGCTCAATTGTATGGACATAATATCATCGAAGTTAGCTAGCAACAAAACAAAGTGTGTGATGCTAATTATGTCATGAAGGATAAAAAGCCATGAGAAACAGGTAATTTCCCTCATTCAACTCAATCAAAGTTGAAAATTTTAATAAACAACATCATCTATACATTTTAAGAGTTGTATCGTCTGCATCCTTCCTTTTACTTTCTGCAGTGCCTTTTCTTGTTCCTGTCAATCAAAAGAGTTAAATATTTTAGTAAAGACAACTGCCACCAGCATAAACTCCACAATACACTTTCCAAATATTAAATTGATAAAAGGTTCATCAGCACATTTGTGCAAAGAAGCAGAACTTGAGGTGAAATCAAAATTAGACATTCGAGTAACATTGCATTGAACAAGCTGCAAGACAAACTGATTCACAAACAGATGCTCAAGTAGGTCTATGAAAATTTGGAACCCTAAAAAAATTGAAACTGTCCCAAAAACAATTGAGTAAAGGAAACAAAACAGCAGCATCCTATAGAAAAAACAAAGAAAAAGCAAACGGAGGCACCTGCTCATCTAGGGTGGACTCACACCTGCGAATTCGATCAATGAACAAACAAGGCTCAATAGTAGACATTCAAAAAAAATTGCATTGAGCAAGATGCAAGACATAAGCTGATTCACAAACAGATGTTCTAATAGGTCTATGAAAAGTTGGAACCCTATAAAAATTGAAAAGGTCCCAAAAAACAAATATAAAGCAAATGGAGGCCCTTGCTCATCTAGGGTGGACTCACAAAACTGCAGCATCCTATAGAAGTGGCAATCTCATTTCTAGGATGGACAGAAATTCAGCTTGTTGCAATCTCATTTCTAGGGTGCACATTTCTAGGATGCTGCAGTTTTGTGAGTCATTTCTAGGGTGGACTCACAAAACTGGGATTATGGAAAGACAGATATTCAGCTTGTGGCAAATTAAAAACAAAACTGCATCATCCTATAGAAAAAACAAAGAAAAAGCAAATGGAGGCACTTGCTCATCTAGGGTGGACTCAAACCTGCAAATCCGATCAATGAACCAAGAAGGCTCAATAGTGGCAGCTCTCTGCTATACAATACTCTGATAAAATGACAAAAAACAAAAAACATAAATAGCATAAGGATTCCTGACCATTTATAATTGGGGGAAAACAAACCCTAGTTTTATTACATACTAATCTTTCATTGGGATCTTAATAATAAATTACCCATAATCCCTATTATACTAACAACTTAACAAACATTACAAATTAACCCATTTCCTAATGTCATTGCTAGGTACAAGTACAACACAACAAGTACAAACAGTTCTTATTGTGCACCACAGAAGTGAACATAAGGATTGTATATTTGCATAAATGGGACAACCTGTGCTTCTGCGAAAACCGAATAGCACAAAAATAAGGAGATCTCTGCATGACTGCCTTCAAGTATGTGTTGCATCCTTCATAGTATGTTTATATACATTGGAGGTTCGTTCATCATTACATTGAACCAATAATGATTTGAGATTAACAATGTTATATATTACATAAATACTTAACAAAGTTAGTTTTAAACATTGGAATAAGTCCTTGCCAAAATCTCTTATGCCTCTATTTGTATTCTTGTCCTTGGGAATTTTTTTTTTAACTTGCAACAATCTATTCCTTAATACCAGTTCTCTGATCTCTAAAATGCATCATCGCTTTGATTGAGCATATCACTGTCATAACTCCATTCTTGCTGTTGGTTGGATCCATGCCCAGGTTTTGGCCATTGACATATTAGGTTGTTGGTTGCAGCCTTATGTTATATCACAACCACCATCTGAGTTTTCTTTGGATTGAACCAAAACACACCATATGCATCATGGTATTCCACATGATCATGAACTAGGCATATAGAGAAACGGTGTAAGATCTTTGTGTCCAGGGTCACTCGAAATTACAGAAGACACTCAACCAATACGAACTTTTTTCTCCATCATGTTAAGGCCAAAAATAGCTTCTCAATTACACGTCTATTATGCAACTGTATGACCATAACTAGATACTGGAAAAATTGTGTATTATTGATTTTTATATTCTGATCATGTGAACAACTCAGAAGCTTGAAGCAAGCAGGACCAAACTCATTAATAACCATCTGCTGGACATTTTGAGTACTGCATATGCTGCTTCCACTAGATTTAAATACCCATACAATAAAATCACAAACAGGGGAATGATTATGTAGAAGCGATAATTTAATGTATGTCAAGCTGAACAACTTCTTTTATAGTATTAGCTCTGATTCGCTGCCCTACTGATCTAACTAGTGATAGTCTGCAACATGGCAGTCTACTTAATTGACACGGCTTCTTGCAGTCATTGTTATGAACCTTTCTGTTCTGTGATATTATGTTATTGTGCTACAGGATGAAATATCTTTAAGTGAAAAATCAACTATCAATTAATATTATCTATACGCAAGTTTATTAACATGTACTATCTTTTTGCAAGTTTAAAACATTATATTTAAGGGTAAAGTCGATAAAGTCACTCCATAACGTAACTTGTAAAAGCACTCTGTTACAATCAGTTGTGTATAAAGGAAAAAAAGAGGAGGAATGATTTTCTATTATTTATTTCCAATGTAAAATGCAACTTTATTTTTCCAGCTTGATTTGTTCAGACCTATGTGGCATGAAAACGGATACTGTATCTGCCACGTAAACAGTATCGGACTCAGGTACTCAAGACCCCTTAGTAAGGATACAGCTGGATATGAACTTATAAAAAGCATATTTTATACTAAAGAAAAAATCTAGACATAAAGATGTTTACTCAAATATAAAGTGTTATATAAGATATTTTCATTAATTAAGAGAAGGGTACACATTGCTTATAATTTTAATTTAAAACATCTTTTTATCTCATGCCATAAATGCAACTCTAGACATACTCAGGCCATATCCAGATGTATTAGTTATGGACCATATACAAGCATGCTTTTCATGTATTTGAATATGTTTTGATACGATATACATTAAGTATCATATCTGTATCCATATCTAACATGCGGATACAAGTATCCAGGCAGGAGTGCGGGATACAGTAACTCTAGTTCAGAACTTTGAATGGAAAGTCAAAAAAGACGAGTTCTTGACCAAGTAATGCCTATATTGCTCTAAGAGGGCTAATCAGCCAGTGTTGTGTAATACAGAGATTATGTACCTCAAACAAAAGAATAGAAAGTAACATGAAAGTAACATGTAATAAAATAAATGTACTTCTAACAAGCATGTTTTGGATACATCAAGATACAATATTCATGTACTTGGATGTTTGGATACGATATTTGTTAAGTATCATAACTGTATCTGTATACAAATATCCAGGCAGAAGTGCAGGATACAGTAACTCTAGTTCACACGTTAGAATAGAAAGACATAGAAGACTAGTTCTTGGCCAAGTAACACATATACTTCTCTTAGAGGGCTAATCAGCCTGAGTTGTGTAAATACAGAGATTATGTACGCCAAATAAAAGAGAAGAAAGTAACATGGAATGACATATGTACAGAAATGACAATAGTTCGCTACAGCAAAAATATTCCATTACTTCTAAGTTTCTAACAATACATCACGAACCAGTTTTGTATGATAGCAACTTGCATACAAAGTTATCTCTCAACAGAACAACACACTCTATGAACATATCATGAACAACTATGAACATATCATGAACGACTATGAACATGTCTCTCAAGACTGGACTGGGAATGAATATATACACAAGAAGATATCGGGGGAACAGTGGCAACCAAACGCCATGTACCTGATGTGTAACTACATTCATAAATTTTAAAATTAACCCCTGTATGATATACATTCTACAATGCAAGGGTGCCGTACACACTCATGTGGCAAACCCATGACATGTGCAACAAAAAAACAACCTACGAATAAGTACAAAACACAAATGCTGATAAAGATAAACTGCGGTGGTGCCAGAGCTGGTGCCACATCAGTTTTGTCACTTACAAGTTGAAGCCCATAGTTTTTCGGAATAGTTCAATATGTACTGCCTAGGACTGATATTTGAATCATAATGGAAGTTTGGTTCTCTTTTTCCGTTCTACGCAGTCCGATCTTCATTTTGTATTTTTCAATCTCTTAAAACAAAGAAGAAAAATAGTCTTTATAAACATTTAGTAACTTCAGATTCTGCTCTTCTATTCAGATTTAAGATTTTCAAATCTAGGGTATTGTGATAAGGTTTGCAACAGTTCGGATTCAGCTCTTATATTCACACCTCCAGTAGTTTCAGATTTTCAAGCACTTTTAATTTAAAAATTACATTAATTTGAGATTTTTGTTTCAACTTGGTCCTCAAAGATGGTATTTCCAGCAGCTTTAAATTCCATTTTTCTCGGTTTTTCTAGATCTTCTAGCAGTTTCAATTTTATATCTTTATATTACTGTGTGATTTCTGTTCAAAAACCAAGATTCTAATTAAAAAAATTGGCTTCCAAATTCTGTTAAGTTTACAGCAGTACAAGAAGGTTATAGTTGGGCTCACGACAGTGACTGGACTTAAGCAATGTAAGCTCCATATCCAAGAGATATATTGTCAGTCCAGTCTTCAAAAATAATTCTTTGTCCTCTTTCACACAGCTTTTCTTTAACAAGAACTGCAACCCTTCTCCATGAGAATTAGGGAAAACTTGAAATGAAAGACAGAATATTCACCGTCCTCCTGAAGTTTCCCAGTGAAGAAGCACCAGATCTCTTATCTGCAAACAGAGGTTTCTCATGAAGCACTATAGATGGGATTCTGACAGCAAGATGAAGGAACTTTTTACTCCCCTTATCAGAAACATTCTTTCCTAATTGAGTTTCACCTTCAAAAGCAAGATTAAACTTTTCTTGATTCCCTTTAGATGTTTCATCCCTTTTCTCACATGGTAATTCAATGCCAATAGGTTTTGAAGGGTTTGTTAGCACCATATGGAGACCAGGATACACTGTGAAACACAAAGACATATATGAAATATAAACACAAATACCATAAAGTTATTCACATTGATGCAGAGATATAACACAAAATTCTGCATGCTCACACTTCATTCATGGAGGGGTATTTATAGGCTCTTACAGCACCTTCTAGAGGAGTGGTTGCATCCAATTATCTGGTCACTCCTGCCTATTAACTGGACAATGCAACCATACATCCTATTAACTGGTCACAACCATAGTACATCTTATTGACTGGACAATGGCACATACCTCCTATTGTCCACTGACAAAATTAATTTACAATCTAACACCTCCCCAATACTTGAAGAACTTCCCAAAAAAACAACACCGAAATATGGGTCCCGCCTCCCTCTTTGGGTCTTATGGCTGATTATGTCCCCATTTACAACAAGGTCTTCTTCCACTCTATCATGTCTCTATCATGATAACCTCTCCATGATCGTTTTGCATCTCTCTGCAACAACTAGAACGTTAAATGCCTCTCCATCCTTCACTTGGCGTGTCTCTGCTACATAACTTCATCTCTGCAGTCCTCCTTGGATGTCTCTCCATCCTTGTTGATCAGTGTGCCCATAACAAGGGTTTTCTATTGGCTAACCCACAACCATATCACACAAGGGTTTTCATGTGGTCAACCCATAACCACCATTAAATTTCATTGTGGCCTCCCTACCACCTCCATACTTTGTGGTTCCTCTCAACCACCTCCATACTTGTGGTTACACTCAACCACCTCCAAGGGTTTTTTTTATGGCTTAACCACTCCATGTACACACTTTTTAACTTTTGAGACCAGCCTATTTCTTGTAGAATACATTATTCTGACACTATTTTCAACACAATTGTTTTTAACAACTTTATGCCAAGAACACTCTGACTTGACAAGGTAACTTATATGACCATAAACTGACGCTACATTTAACCACATACTTACATCACCGTTAATATTTAAAACATGTAACATTGTTTTCTTTTTATTTTAATTTAATATAGTCACAACAGATCATCTATTCACCACAAGACACAAACAGTAGACATCTATCATGTAAATAAACACAGGTAGCATTTTAAATAAGGAAGATTTTTTTCTTTTCTCATTGATTTCCTCCATGGTAAATGGCTGCTTGAGAATAAAACGCAATAATTAGCCACAAATCTGCTGCAGGTGGTGTCCTTATTGCCCCACAGTTCCGCAGCGCTAGCTCCGCCCGCAATCATATCAGTTGCACAGGTGCCTCCACCTGTGTCGAGTTCTTTGAACTCTTGTACATCTTTTCCTCGTGGTGCGCCACCGTTCAAAGCAACCATCAAGTGATGGAAAGCTAAACGGCCTTCACTTCTTCCGCTAGAGCCTCTATCATCCCGTACACTGATACACTCGTCCTCTACACTTCCGATTAAGTGCAGGCAACGGGGGCGGGAACAGGAGTGGGGTCTCTGCCTCTTATTTGCAGCGGGATGCAACTCTTTCCAGCACCTCCTACTCCACATGTTTTGATGCATTGCTTCTTCCAATAAATTTGGCCATCTGGAAAAGTGGTTTCCCTCAATTCCCATGGGACTTCTGGTGGCATTGCTTGCCTTTGGGACCCAAAAGAGGTTGTTATTCACCATATGGTTGGCAGTTGGGGTCTTTTGGCTATAGCTATTCAAAGTAGACATTCCAACCAAATTATGCTCTGCATTACTGTTTATGCTCCGACTAATTTGGAGGAAAAAAGAAGACAATGGAAGAATATTACTTATATTATCTCTCATTTTCCTGAAGCTTGGATCTTGATCGGAGGACATTTCAATACCATCCTCTCTCTAGATGAGAAAATGGGGGGAAATAGAAATTTGGATAGGAGCACTGACCTCATGAGCGAATATATTACAAACCTCCATCTTGTCGACATCCAGCTAGATAATGGCCTTATGACTTGGTCTAACAGAAGGCAAGGCTTAGCTTGTATAATGGAGAGATTGGATAGGTTCTTGCTCTCTGACAATTTCTTAATCCATGGTCACATTTCTAAAGTGAAGACTCTTAACAATGCTGGTTCGGATCACTGGCCTATCATGGTGGAAATGTGGAAAACCAATGTGAGTTTCTCTCCTTTTCGATTTCAGTTAATGTGGCTTAGAGACAATTCCTTTAAACCTCGAGTGCAACAATGGTGGAAGGAAGGTAAACCTAGGTATGGGACTAAGATTTTCTGTTTTGCCAAAAGATTGCAATACATTAAATCCAAAATCAAGACTTGGAACTGGAAGAAGTTTGGGGATGTTCATAAAAAAAAAAATGAAGTTATTGCTCAGCTTGAAAATTTGAATAAAAAAATCCGTTTAGATGGCCTCACAGAGAGTACAAGTGCAGATGAAATTAAACTCACAGCTCAATTAGAGGAATGAGAAAAAAGAGAAGAACTCTTATGGAAGCAAAAATCTAGAATTCAATGGCTCAAAGAAGGTGATCGAAACACAAATTTCTTCCACGAGTCTCTTCTAGCTCGAAGATCTCACACCTTTATTTCTTCACTAAAATCAGATTCTGGAGATGTTGTCTACACTTGGGATGGCATGAACTCTATTGTTGTCAATTACTTTTCCAATCTTTTTACTGCTACTCCTCTTGACTCGGCTTCTCAACAAAATGTTCTTCAAGCAATCCCTTCTCTTATCACTTCTGAGGAGAACTCTATTTTGACTGCTCCTGTTACTATCAATGAGCTTCAACAGGTAGTTTTTAAAATGCAAAAGGGAAAACCCCAAGTCCTGATGGTTTTCCCATTGAGTTCTACCAAGAGTTTTGGGATATCCTTCATGCTGATTTATTAGAGGTGGTGGAAGAAGCTAGGAAAGCCAAAGAAATTATTAAGGTTATCAATACAACTTATATCACTCTTGTTCCAAAATCTCAAGAGGCTGAACATATCTCAGCTTTTAGACCTATTGCTTTATGTAATGTTCTTCTCAAAATCATTACTAAGATCATGGCAAAAAGGTTGAAGCCTCTTTTGCATAAGATTATTTCCCCTGAACAAGGGGATTATGTGGAAGGGCGTCAAATAGTTGATGAGATAGTTCTTACTCAGGAAGCCATCCATTCCATGGATATGCAAAAATCTCCTTCCATGTTCATTCGGTTAGACTTATCCAAAGCTTATGATAGAGTGGATTGACACTTCCTTATCAAAGTTTTGAGGCAATTTGGTTTCTCTCGGGATTGGATGGATTGGATTATGGGATGTATCTCTTCAGTTTCCTACTTAGTTCTTATCAATGGCAGGCCTTCTCAGTTGTTCCCAGCTTCCAGAGGTATTAGGCAAGGTGACTCCCTTTCCCCTTATTTATTCATCATTATTGTTGAATGGTTAGGTAGAGATATAACCAAAAAGAGAGAAGACAAAACCCTTGAAGGAGTTACCATTGCTCATGGAGCTAGACCTATCTCTCATCTTCAATTTGTTGATGACTCTACTCTTTTAGGTAAAGCTACAGTTAAGGAAGCTTCTACTATTAAGCAAATCATTAGCTATTTTTCTAAGGCTACCGGGCAATTGATCAATGAAGACAAATCTAAAGTCATTTTCTTTCATTGCTCTGCCAGACAGGAATTCATGATCTTGGACAAATTAAGATATAAGAAGACCTCCCTTCCAATCACTTATTTAGGTATTCCCATCAATATTCAAAGACAGAAAAAAAAGATTGGAATTGGTTGTTGTACAAAGTCAAAAAGAAAATTGGAAAGTGGACCAATAGGTGGCTTTCTTCTAGGGGTAGAATCACTTTGGTAAAATCAGTCCTTCAAGCTATTCCTATTTATGTTTCTACAGTGTTGAATATCCCAAAGGTTGTTCTTCAATAATTGGATCAAATCAGTCATCGGTTCCTCTGGAGTGGTACTAAGGAGAAAAGAAAATGGGCCTTGGTGAAATGGGACACTTTGTCTTCCTAAGAATGAAGGGGGGTTAGGATTCCGGTCTGCTATTAATAACAACAAAGCTTTAGCTGCTAAATTATATTGGAGGATTTTGCATAACCCCAATGCTCTTTGGGCCAAGAATCTTCGTGCTAAATATGCTGAGAACAAAAGTCCCGAAGACCTTGTTCGCTATCAATTGCCTTCCAAAGGTTCTCCCATTTTAGCAGTTCTTAATACTGGTGAGGATTTGATAAAGAAAAAATTATTTTGTATCATTCAAAATGGTCAACAGGCAAATTTTTGGACAGATTCTTGGGATGGTCACAAGCCTTTGATAACTCAGTTTCCCGATTGGAGGCATTGGATGGAGGAGCTTCACCGAGCTAACTAGATAAAGGTGGCTAATTACTGTCGGTACCATACTGGTAATTCAGAGGTTGGTAGATATCGGATCCCTATTGAGGACTAGCCTATTCAAATCCCAGAAAGGCAAAGACAAGATATCCAGTGCATCCTTCATATGAGATCTCTCTCTTGGTCCCATGATAAAGATTGTTTTGGATGGAACAACACTACAAAGGGTGAGTATTAAATTGCTGAAGGTTATTTGGCCTTATCCCATAATAATCCCAACCAATCATCTAAAATCTTTTCTCAATTGTGGGATCAAAAGCTTTGACCTAAGGTGAGGTTCTTTACTTGGCTTTTATTGCATCACAGGGTGCTTACTAGGGAGTATCTTATGAAACGTGGTTTTCATGGCCTTTTTAGATGTGAAATGTGTGGAGAGAATGTGGAGAGTTTATTGAGTGTACTTTAGCCTCTGAGCCTTGGAGGAAAATGGCCACTTTACTTGGCTTACAATGGTCCATTTTTTTTTACTTTTGAACAACTTTGGAGGAATTGGCCTAATCAAGAGGGTGTTGATCATTTTATTAGGCAGTTAGTTTGGATGGGTTCTACCATCCTTCTTTGGAATATCTGGAATGAAAGGAACAACCGAATTTTTAATCAAGAAAGAAAGGATATTCACTATATCTAGAAAAAGACCATTGCCAACTTAGTTGAATCAGTCCATCAGCTCCTTAATCACCCCCAAAATTCCCACCAAAGATAGGATCAAGTGATGCAAAGATTGAAGATTAACTCTTCTAAGAGCAACCTGCTTAAAGGGAATGTGAGTAATTGCAAGATGGATAGAACAAGGAATTGGCAACCTCCTCCTAAGGATTTTGGGAAAGTCAATACTGATGGAGCTTCTAGAGGGAACCCTGGAAAAGCTAGTGCGGGAGGAATTGGTAGATATTTAGATGGCTCCCTGGTTTTTACTTTTGCTGAGAATTTTGGTATTCTATCCAATAACCTTGCTGAGGGGTATGGTATCCTTAGAGGCCTTCAAGAGGCTACTAAGGTTGGATGGGAAAAGGTACTAGTTGAGTCTGACTCTGAACTCATGATTAATCTTTTGAAGACTCCTTCTAAGAATCATAAGATTGATTGGAGAATAAAAAGAATTATTGAGAAGATTTAGTTAATCCAGATGGGATTTTTGAAATTTGATTACAATCATGTGGTCATAGATCAGCACAAGATTGTTGATGCTTTCGCCAATTGGGCTTTGGACATAGGTGATCTTACTTGCTACGGACACCCTTTTAGATGGTGGGCTTCACGAATAAGGGAAGCTCTTCTTTCTATCATTTCTTTGGATGGCTCCAATTCTGGAGGTACCTAGTTTCTTCTTGCTTTATTTTAGCTTCTTTTTGGTTCGATCAGGGTATTTTAGTTCCCTAACTCAAACTAATCTTTCTTTTGTTTCCTTTGTTGATTTTTGCCTTAATAGTCTTTTGGTCTAGAAAAGTCATTGTTGTGTTCTATTTTTTTTCTATTTATGTGTGTGCTTTTTTTTTGTGTTTTTTGTTGTTCTTTTGTTTTTGTTGTTTTGTGTTTTTTGTTGTTGTTCTTGTGTTTTTGTTGTTCTTGTGCTTGTGTTTCTGTATGTTTGTGTTAATTGGTGTTGATATGTTTTGGTGTGTGAGTATTTTCTATGTTTTTATTTTTCTATGTTGTCTGTTGTTGGTTGTTTTTTTTATTTTATTTTATTTTTATTAATTTTTAGGTTTTGGTTGTTTTTGTTGGTTGTGTCTTTGTAGCGTTCTGTTGTTTTTTGTTATGTTGTTCTTGTGTTTTTTCTGTGTGGTTCGTGTTGTGCTTTTTTTTTATCTTATTGTGTGTGTGTTTGGTTGTGCTTTATCTTTTTGACACACTCAAGGAGCAGGTTTTTTTATTTTTTATTTTTTTAATCTTTTTGCGTGTTTGTGTTTGTGTGTTCTTGTATTTTGTTGTTTCAGGTTTGCTCCTTGAGTATGTCAAAGGTGGTAGGCCAGGTGCGAGCCCTGAGCGATTTTAGCGGAAGAGATACCCCTACCTCCTTGGGTCTTACCCGAAAGTGGCATCCCTTCTGGGATGTTTTCCACATAAAAAAAAAAGAAGGAACTAAAGGTGCAAAGGAAGATGGGGAGGCAAATTTTAACGCAAAGGAGGCGAAAGATGTCAAGGTTAATCCAAGTAAATCATCCTCATTTTCCTCAAGTACCATAAAATCCTCTCTTTACAATAAAAATGAAAGAAGCATGTCCCTTGCATTTTAGGTTTCATATGCAGCAAAATAAAGAAAAGAGTAAGGAGGATATCAATGGAAATTTGGGGTTTCTAGGGCAGCATAAGAAAGTAATTACTAATTACTGTGGAGGATCATCCTTGCACTTTAGGGTTTTCAAATCAACATAAGAAAGCAATTACTATGGAGGATCATCCTTGCACTTTAGGATTTCCAGGACAACATAAGGAAGAAAGTGTATTTGAGGCTATTCCTTGAAACATTCTCCAAGGCAGCATAAACCCTTTGAAGATAAGTCTCATTGTGAACAATATGGAAAAATAAAAGAGATCGACGAAGATGAAAGTGTTGGTGAGAATGGAAAAAATGAGAGGACGACCCTCAAAGCAAGAACAAAGAGAAAAGGAAACTTAGAGGGACATCAACTTGGGAAACCAAAAACAACTATCTCAGGTGTTAACAAGAAGTGAGGCTAAGCCCACAAATAAAAATAAATGATGGTATCACAGAATATTAGGAGCATAGTTGAGAAAATCAGAATCAGATCGGAATTGACATGGAAAAAGAATCGGGAAATATCGGGAATCAGCAAAAAAAAGGGGAAAATTCAGTTAAAATCCGGCAATTTTTCATTGAAAAACGGAAGAAAATGCAAATTTTCATTGAAAAATAGATTTTTTCACTCCTATGCCAATTTTTTGTAAAAAAAAATCTGCAAAAATCAGCTAGGCTGTGAATTGGGAAAAATCGGCTCAAATCGGGATTTTTTGCAGATTTTCTCAACTATGATTAGGAGTATGAATAAGACCCCCAAAAAAATAGTTATTAAGGAATTAATAGGTTGTTATAGTCTTGAGTTTATTTTAAACCAAGAAACATAATTTAGTAAGGAATCTAAGGATGCATTCAAAAAAGATTTGGAAGATGGGGGATTGTTTGGCAGTTTCTTCTATAGGAGCTTCTGGAGGTATTGCAACATTATGGGCCTAATGTAAAATGGATGGACAATTGCTAGAAGTAAAATGTAATTGGGTTGCTGGTTTATTTTGCAGGAAAGAGTAAAATATCAAAGTTGGGATTATAAATGTATATGCTTCAACTATAGTTACTCCTCATGAAAGATGTTGGAAGGACCTCAGCACATGTTTGTCAAATACAATGATGATTCATAAGTGTGATCTACGAACTCTTGGGGGAACTTCAAAACAGTTCTATCTCCCTCGGAAAAGAAGGGCGGTACTCTTGGATGGTCTAAATCAATGCAACATTTTGCTTCATTTGTCAATTCAAATAGCCTTTGTGATGCTATTCCTTCAAGCTTCCAATATACATGGGATAATGTTGCAAACGGAGTATACAATCTCTTCAGACATTTTATTGCGAGCAAAATCAGATCACAAACCCATTCTCTTGAGATGTAATTTACTCAATAATGATCATCCAAAGCCATTTCAATTTCAGTCTATGTGGCTCCAAGACCCTAATTTCTTCCTTATGGTTATGTTATGGTGGGATGAAGCAAAGTTTGAAGGATAATGTATGTACATTATTGCAAGCAAAATCAGATCTCAAACCCATTCTCTTGAGATGTAATTTACTCAATAATGATCATCCAAAGCCATTTCAATTTCAGTCTATTTGGCTCCAAGACCCTGATTTCTTCCTTATGGTTATGTTATGGTGGGATGAAGCAAAGTTTGAAGGATAATGTATGTTCAAAACAGATTTATATTTCATCGTATCAAAAATATTTCAACTCCGGATGGAAGAAATATAGAGGACGAAAAGGATATCATGAAGGAAGCAATTAATTATTTCGAAGATATTTTGTCAAATGTTAGGCAAGATAAGGAGCCTCAAGGTAAGATTTGCAAAATATTCCATCAATTATCACAAAAAACAAAATGAAATCTAGACCAGGAAGATATTTATGGAGGAGCTAAAAGAGGTAGTTTTTCCCTTCCAGCCTAACAAGGCACTTGACCCTTGTGGATTTCTTGCAATTTTCTTTCAAAAAAATTTTAGATTTGTTGAAGAGTGATATGTTGGATGCGGTTGAAGAGGCCAAGAAAAAAAAGGCTACAATAAGTGAGATCAATGCCACCTTTATTGCATTGGTTCCCAAGAAAAACGAAAAAAAATATTTTGATAATTTTTGTCCAATAAGACACTGCAATATGATTTATAAGATAATTCTAAAAATTATGGCAAGAAAATTGAAAAGCATTCTAGATTGTGTTATCTCTGAGGAGCAAGGTGGATTTGTTCGTGGTAAAAAAA
This sequence comes from Wollemia nobilis, assembly GCA_028583015.1. Classification (NCBI taxonomy): domain Eukaryota; kingdom Viridiplantae; phylum Streptophyta; class Pinopsida; order Araucariales; family Araucariaceae; genus Wollemia; species Wollemia nobilis. Next base: position 5,329,355 of record JAQPPZ010000049.1, read on the forward strand.
TTCTTGATGGTGTAATCATTGCAAATGAGGGCATTCATTCTATTCATTTCAAGAAAAAGCCAGGTATGCTTATAAAACTAGATATGAACAAAGCATATGACAAGGTTTGCTGGAGTTTTCGACATGATATTTTCAGAAATGTGAACAGATTAGGATGTCATAGCACTCCAAAATATTCTATTTTGATTAATGGATCCCCCACTAGATACTTTGAATCATATCATGGACTACACCAGTGTGACCCACTATTTCCTTATCTATTTATAATTGTTATTGAGGCATTGGGGAGAGCTTTCTCAAAGGCAAAATGGATGGAAAAATCAAAGGTCTCCTCTAAATCTCATCTCCAATTTGTTGATGACTCCCCCTCAATTGGAATAATTGCTACAAATAGTCCCTCTGAATCTCATCTCCAATTTGTTGATGATAATTTTCTTTTGGGTCATCACTCAGCCAACAAGACGATGGGGTTCAAATCAGTACTATCATGCTATGAGAAGGCTGTTGTACAATTGGTTAATACAACAAAATCCAGGATCATTTTTATTAACACTGCCCTTGATTTACAATGGAATATTATGGACATTTTAGGGTTTAAAGTTGGAAAATTGCCATCAACTTGTTTAGGTATTCCTTTGTCTAACAAAAGAAGAAAGAAGGAGCTTTGGGACTCAATTTTGGATAGAATGAAATCTTGGTTGGCATGTTCGAAATGTAAGTTCTTAACCATGGATGAAAGGCTACAACTCATAAAGACTACATTGCAATCAATCTCTCTCCATATATAAATGATGTCACTTTCAAGATTCCCAACAAGTATAATATTTGAATTTGATAAAATTCAAAGAGATTTTTTTTTATTATATTAGGTTTCATTTTTATAAGTGGGATAGGGTTTACAAAGGAAAGAAAATTGCAAGAGCAGGCTTGTAGAATTGCAAACTTATGCGTTTGGCATTAGGGGCAAAACTTGGTTGGAGATTACTTACAGTTCAAGAAAAGAGTTGGGAAAGTTGTTACACCAAAAACATATAGGTTCTCTTGATCCAATGAAATTATTTAGGAAACAAACCCTACCTACAGGATCATCAACATTGGACTTCATATTAGATAGTTTGAAATTGATTAGAAACATATTAGATGGTCAATCAATGAAGGGGGTTCCACAAACTTTTAATTTGGCACTTGGCTGAATCCTTATCCTCTTATTTCTGATCCAAAATAGCAACCATTGACCTCGGCATGTCTAGCTTGTAAAGATGCAAAGGTTGAAGATTATATTAATGTGAAGAACAACACAGATCATGGATTTTTATTAGTAACCTGGTTGAAGAAAGAGAAATTAAACAAATTGCCGATGAGCTTATCCTCTTATTTGCCTATTTTTACGTGAAAGGACGAGTTGGTTTCGAATCTATCAAAAGATGTCGATACTCAACCAATTTGGGAGCAATCAGAATTTCCTACTCCCAATGATTTCCCTTGGAAGAATGTTTGGTCACTAGAGGCCCTCTTGAAGACCTCAATATTCTTTTGTTTAGCAGTTCAAAAGATTCTTACAAGAGAGTCTACAAAGAAGAAGATATCATGGAACTTTCAAGCGTGCCTTGTGTGAAGAGGATCTAAAAAAATCGGATCTTCATTGTCCCTTTGCTTACACTATTTGGGGCTGTTTTTCAAAAATAAAACAATATATATATATATATATATATATATATATATATATATTTGGTAGCTCCATCAATATTGAAAGAGTTAATGAAATGTTGGATTAATTGTTTCAAAGCTAAAACATTATGCATTATATGGAGGATTGGTCCTACCATTATTTGTTGGAATTTATGGCTTGAAAGGAATAATAGAATTTTAAAGACAAATCTCAAAATCATGCCTAACTTTGGAACCATATTATTGCCTCTTGCAGAATGTTTTCAGACATGGTGCTCATCATGAGAAGTCTCAAGTGCAGAAAAAGAAGTGTTAGTCTCTTGGTTGCAAAAAAAGAACATACATAGAAGGATCATCTGCGATACTAGAGTTAAAACAAAGGATTTTGCTTCGATCTATGATAAAATGGAAATGAGCAGAAATTGATTTTATCAAAATTAATTTTAATGGTGCTTCCAAAGGAAATCTAGGAAAAGCTCGTAGAAGTGGTGTTTTTCTAAGTAATGAGGACAAAATTCTCTTCACTTACTCAAAATCATATGGAAATTTAACTAACAACTATGCCAAGGCTAGGGAACTACTTACACATATCAAAATTGCAATTGAAAAAGGATGGAAATATATTTCAATTCATGGTGATTCACAAATTATGATTAAAGTTATCAACAAAAATGGATGTGGGGATTGGATAAAAAATAACATGATTGCTTATATTCATCAACTATTGATGAAAGCCTTTTAAAATTTATCACTCTCTTGCAGCTGCTGAAAATTGTAGCGCGACAGCCAAAAATTGCAGATCTATTGATCAAAATCTATAGAGAGGCGATTAGGCTTTGAATAACGGAGCCTAGACTTATTGTTGAATCTTCATAGATCTATCATTCGGTTAGGCGGCAATCTGTGTAAGTTAGAGCATTGATATTTTCTGATTGGACGACTGAGTTTGAAGAGCACTTGCAAAAAATTGCAGAGAGAAAAATTTCCGGCTAGGGTTTGAAGAGCGGCTACCGAAAATCGCAGAGCGACGACCAAAAACTGCACAGCGGCTAAATTATGTAGAGAGGCGGCTAGGGTTTGAAGAACAGAGGCTTAGAGTTATTGCTAAAACTTCACAAATTTGTTGTTAGGTTAGGCGACAGATTATGTTAGTTAGAACATTGACATTTTCCAATAGGACGGCTAGGGTTTGAAAAGCGGCTGCTGAAAATTGAGAGATACGACCAAAAACTGCAAAATGGCAATTGAAATTTGTAGAGGCGGCTAGGGTTTGAAGAACGGAGGCTACAGTTATTATGAAAACGTCATAGATCTGTCGTTCAGTTAGGCGATAGTCTATGTACTTTAGATGTTAGGAAATTAAAAGCAAGCAAGTTGAACAACAAGCGGGCAGGGCTATGACCCGAGGTGTTGTAGGTGAGTTGGAGAGGAGAGGGCAATCCTCCAAGGGAGGTCCCAGGTTCGAATCTCCACCCTACCAAAAAGCTGAATTGGGTACCCAAAATCCAATTGATAATGTTGGTGCGGGCAGGTATGGGTGCAACCCCCAGGTGACTTTGACGGTGTAGAACCCCCTATTCGTGGTCTCTTAGACCAATGCGGCCCCACAAGGGGTTTTTCGCTTTAAAAAAAAAAAAAAAAAACAATAAACAGTACATGAGATTTTTACGTGGAAAACCTGCAATTTGCAAGGAAAAGCCATGGGGCAAAAGGCAGCTTTTCTCTTTCATTATTCTCTGCTAGCTTTCATACATTCGCATTGTTCAAATGCAAGGGACATTCCCCTTTTTATAGAAATACAAAGCAAGATTCCAAAAAAATTGTGGCACATTCCAAAAAAAAAACTTTTATTAGAAAACTGCTTTTATCAACTGCGTTTTATAACAAACGCGCTTTAAAAGCAAAAGCAGCTTTAAAAGTTGCACCACCATGCACCATTATGCTGAAGAACATCGGACATTTGGATATTGACTTCACCTCCTAACATTCTCCCACTTGAAGTTGATATACAGGAATTATTTGCCTTAGTTTTCCATTCAAGTGCCAATTGCCCAATGCTGCCCTTATCATGTTTTCAGCAAGTCCAGAGAAGTTTTGCACCACTCAAACTTCTCTCTCTTGACCGGCTTTGTAAGCATATCTGCAGGATTCACTTCAGTATCAATCTTCTCCAATAGGATACTACCTTCTTCCACCACATTTCTTATAAAATGGTACTGAACATCAATGTGTTTGGTGCAATCATGGAATGTTGGGTTCTTTGCTAACTGAATAGCACTTTGACTATCGCAATGCAATGCAATCTTCCCTGCATTATCTTGAAGTCACCCAACAGTCGCTATAGCCAAATTGCCTCTTTGCTAGCTTGAGTTGCCGCAACATACTCTGCTTCAGTGGTTGATAAAGCCACCACAGACTACAACTTAGAAGTCTAACTCACAACTCCAACAGCAAGAGTGAAAGTATATCCTGTAGTGGACTTTCGCCCATCTCTATCTTCACCATAATCAGAATCCACAAAACCTTTAACTTGCAGATCTGTTGATCCAAAGTAAATATCTAAATATCCACTTCACTACATTTCAATGCTCCTTACCAGGATTCATCACGTACCGACTGACTACTCCCACTGCTTAGGCAATATCTGATCTGGTGCTCACCATGGCGTACATGAGGCTTCCTACTACTGATGAATACGGTACACAAGACATGCTTGTCTTCTCTACTTTTGATCTAGGACATTGTTCGGAAGACAATATGAAGTGTGAAGGAAGCGAGGTACTGACTGGTTTTGCATTCTGCATATTGAAGGGCTGCAAAATATTTTCTATATATGTCTTTTGGCATAACCAGATCTTCCTTCCTGCTCTGTCTCTATGTATCTTCATCCCTAAAATTTGGTTTGCTGCTCCTAAATCCTTCATACAAACATCCTAGCCATCTGACCCTTAAGATCACTGATTTCCTTCATGTTAGGGCTTGCAACCAGCATATCATCAACATCCAACAAGATAATAAAACTACCATCATCAAACCTCTTATAGTATGCACAATGGTCAGCTTCACTCCTATTGAAACTTTGGCTCTTCATGAAGGTGTCAAATTTTTTGTACCACATCATTGGCGCCTGTTTCAATCCATACAAAGATTTCTTAAGTCTGCAAACCAAATGCTCTTTGCCTCTTTCTTCATAGCCCTCAGGCTGATCCAGATAAATCTCTTCCTCGAGATCACCATGCAAGAAAGCAGTTTTTACATCAAATTGCTCCAACTCTAAATCCTGTGCTGCCACAAGTGCAAGTAAAACTCTAACAATAGTCAACTTCACAAGTGGAGAGAAGATTTCAATAAAGTCTATACCTGAATTCTGCAGATAACCTTTTGCCACCAAGCGAGTTTTATATCGTTCCAACAGCCCATCACTATTTTTCTTTACTTTGTACACCCACTTGTTACCAACAGCCTTTCTTCCAGGTGGGAGATCCACAAGTTCCCACTTTTCATTCTTCCATAGTGATTCCATCTCCTCGTCCATGGCTTTCCTCCACTTATCTGCATTCTCATATTCTCCAGCTTTCTGAAACGAGCTAGGCTCACCATCATCAATTAACAAAGCAAAAGAGGACTGAAAAATCAGGAGAATACCTATCCGGACATTTTTGTGAACGTGTAGATCTTCTAACCCAATGTCTTGTTGGTTGTGGCTCTTGGTCTTGTGACTGTTCAGGCTGCTGAACTTGTTGATCTACATGCTGATCAAAAACTTCAACAACCTTATCTTCATTTTTCAGCTTTGTTCATATCTACTTCAACAGGTACAACTTCAAGTGTTTGGTGTACCTCCTTCCTTTGCATGTATTTTTCATTAAAAATAACATCCCAACTAATAATTACCTTGTGGGCAGTAGGATCCCACAATCTATTACCCTTCACTGTATCTCCATAGCCAAGAAAAACACATTTCCTTGATTTTCGGTCAAGTTTGGACCTATTTTCTTTTGGCACATGGGCAAATGCATCACAACCAAAGGTACGCAACTGAGAGTAATTAACCAGCTTACCACACCAAACCTCCTTCAAAATTTTTCCATCCAACGATGTTGTAGGTGACCTGTTAATAAGGTAAGCAGGTGTATTAACAGCCTCTGCCCAAAACCTTTTCTCCAACCCAGATGTGTTGAGCATGCTTCTTGCATGTTCCATGATTGTGTGATTCATCCGCTCAGCCACACCATTTTGTTGTGGAGTATATGGCACATTATTTTGGTGCTTAATCCCTTCCTCTATACAAAATTGATCAAACTCCTTGGAGCAATATTCACCCCCATTATCTGACCTAAGGAATAAAATAGGTTTGCCCAAACTTTTCTCTACTCTTACCTTGAACTCTTTGAATTTTTCCAAAGCTTTTGACTTCTTTGTCAAAAAATAAACCCACACTCTTCTAGAATAATCAGCTATAAATGTCAAGAAATATTTAGTACCTTTTAAGGACTGAGTAGGGACTGGTCCAAATATATCAGAATGTATAAGCTGCAAAACGTAAAACTCTTACCAGGACTTGTAGTAAATTGAACCCTCTTTTGTTCGCCAAAAATACAGTGCTCACACAAGTTTAAATTGCAAGACTTAATCCCAGACAGCATACCTTGGTAATGCAGAATTTTCAATCCTTTTTCACTCATATGCCCTAGGCGTTGATGCCATAGCATTACTACATCCCGAGCATTGCTGGAAGTTGCTGCTGCTGCATGGTTTGTCACCGTACCACCGCACAAACGATATAGGGTCCCATAAGGTTCTCCTTTTGCTACTACTAGAGATCCTCTGGTAATTTTGCAATAATTGTTACCAAAAGTAGTAAAATACCCAAGCTTGTCCATCATCTTGATTGAGAGCATGTTTTTCTGCAAAGCAAGTACATGTCGTACATCACATAACATCCTTTCTCTACCATCATCCAGCTCGATCCTTATATCCCCTCTTCCCATAATTTCTAAAGGATGATCGTCATCTAAATAGACCATCCCTTCATTATAGGACTAATATTTGACAAACCAGTCTCTATGGAGACATGTGGAAAGATGCACCAGAGTCCAAAACCCAGGTATATAAAATAGATTTGCTGCTATTGGTACAAAAGGCCTCACATGTTGCCATCTCTACTACATCTCCAGTATTGGCCTCAGCTGATAGTTGATTTTGCTTTTCACCATTCATCTCCTTTTTCATATGCCAATAGTCCTTTGAGTGCCCTGGCTTCCCACAATGCCAACACCTCCCTTTCGGCTTGCGTCCTTTTGACTTAGACCTAGACGGTGATCTACCTTGTTGACTCCTTTCGTTAGATTGACCTCTCACAGCCAGGGATTCATTGATTGAGGGCTCCTGATGATGCATTGTTGATGATCATCACCAAATGATCCCAAGTGTTCGAGAGAGAACAAAGTAGGGTGATTGCATTATCTTCATCCTCCTTCTTAACATTAACAAAGACCAGCTTCCTGATTAAAGTATTAAACTCATTCAGATGATCTGCCACAGATGAACCCTCCTTCATCCTCACGCTATAAAGCTGTTTTTTCAAGAAGACCTTATTTGTTGCTAATTTAGTCTCATATAACTTCTCAAGCTTTTCCCAAAGGGCTTCCGCGGTTGTTTGATCAACAACTTTGAACAAGACAGAGTCTGCTAGGCAAAGACAAATTGTAGACACCGCCTTCCTGTCGAGCTTTATCCACTTCGCATCTATCATGCTATCAGGTTTACCCGCGAGCCCTCCAAGGCTAGGGCTTGGTCATTCTGAACCAACAAATCCTCCACCTTCATCTTCCATTGGGCAAAGTTCCTACCATTAAACTTTTCAATCTCGAACCTGGTTACACCTCCTGTCATTGTTGCCTGAACCAACAAATCCTCCACCTTCATCTTCCATAGGGCGAAGTTCCTACCATTAAACTTTTCTATCTCGAACTTGGTTACACCTCCTGTCATTGTTGCAGCTCCCACTCGCACAAAACCCTGACCAAAGAGTTTTCAATGAACCTCACTCTGATACCAAATGTTAGAAAATTAAAAGCAAACAAGCTGAACAACAATAAACAATACACAAGATTTTTACGTGGAAACCCTGCAGTGTGCAGGGAAAAACCATAGGGCAAAAGGCAGTTTTTTCTCTTTAATTATTCTCTGTTAGCTTTCATATGTTCGCACTGTTCAAATGTAAGGGGCATTCCCCTTTTTATAGAAATACAAAGCAAGATTCCAAAAAAGTTGTGGCACAATCCAAATAAAAGCGTTTTATTAAAAAATTGTTTTTATCATCTGCGTTTTATAACAAACGCGCTTTAAAAACAAAAGCAGCTTTTAAAAGCAAAAGAGCTTCAAAAGCAAAAACAGCTTTAAAAGCAAAAGCACTTTAAAAGTTGCACCACCATGCACCATTTTCCTAAAGAACATCGGAGATCTGGATATTGACTTCACCTCCTAACATTAGAGCATTGACATTTTCTGGTAGTTGTAAGCCAGAAGGTTGAATAAAATTTCTTGAAGAGTGGAAGACAAAAGCCAAAAGTTGAAAATAGAGCAGCAACTGAAAGCCAAACAACCAAAAACTACAAAGCGGCGATCAAAAACTGCAAAGCAATGGATATGGTTTGAAGAGTGGTGGCTAAAGAATCTAAACCGAACAAAGGGTTTGCAAATCTGTGACCAAAAGCCAGAGAGTTTGAATATTGGCAATAGTAAAGGGTTTGCAGATCTATGACCAGAAGCCTTAAGGTTGGCAAAGGAAAAAAAAAGCTAATGAAGGTGACGAAAATGGAGAGGGGTGTTTTGTTTTCATTGGAGGCAGAAAAAGAGTCACAGGCTTCTAGAACGAGGGAGCGAGAGGCGAATGAGCGGGGAGTTGGAAGCAAAAAAAGAGTTACATGCTTCTAGAACAAGGGAGTTGGAGGGGAATGAGAGGGGAAATGGCCATATGGAGCTACAGGGTGGAACAATAGGGGCTGAGAGCGTTAACAGGAGTTGCGTCAAGCGAGTTAAAGGGAAGAAGAAATTGAAGGATAAGAGGGAAAAACTAATAGAAACACGTTCGGAGTTTTGATGTTGTATTACTTCTTCTTTTCGAAATAAAATTCAATTTTGTGTCTTTTGTTCCTTTCCTAACTCGTGTTAATATTTTTTTCTATTTTCTAAAACATATTTGTTGTCAGTATTATGCTCTTCACTTGTCGTGTAATGCGATCTGGTGAATCAGAAATCCTGCAGCACTAGGAGTATGCTCTTCATTTGCACATCTGCGATCTGGTGAATCAGAAACTAGTTTACGTTTTTAGAGTACTGCTTCGCCATGTTTCTTTTTTTTTAAGAAGATAGACACAACTCCAATTTGGGTAAGACTCCCCTCTTTACCAGTGGAATTCTAGGAGGAAGAGATTTTTGAGAGTATAGCTAACTCTTTTGGTAGGTTCCTCTCCATAGACTATGTAACAAAGGAAAGAAAGAGGGTGTTCTTTGCAAGAATGTGTGTCCTAGTTGAATTTGGGAAGAAACTCTCGAAAGAGATCAAAGTTGGTCTCTAGATGGGGAGTTTGGATTCAAAATCTCATTTTTGAGAACGACCCCTTCAGCTGTAGAATATGTGCAAAAACAGGTCACTTGGCGAAGGATTGCCCCGCCATAAGGAGGAAAAGTGATGGGGAGAATCTCAGAAGATCTAGAGGAAAAGAGAAAAGGCAGATATGGAAGAAAAAGGATTAGACGGAGGGCAACAAGGAAAAAGAGTCCCAGTACTAGGAAGACAAATTTGCAAATGAGTTAGATCCAAAGGGAGAGGAGCTAGAGAATGTTGGGAAATAGAAGTTAACCGGCAAGCAAGTGGAGACAAACTAATGGACCTGGTAAACAAGGAGGGAGTAAGAGTGGAGAAATTCTCTAGCAACGAGGCAGACAATGAGGTTCTTCTAGGTAGGATTCAGGGTGAAAGATCATCTAAACCAGAACAAGATGGTCCAAGGAAGGAAAGTGAAATGGCTAACCCCCAAATAGAAGAAGAAAAGACAAAAGCAAGGGAGGAAAATATGGATATGGAAGAGAAGGATCTAGAAGTGGTCCCTTGCACAGTAGACAAACTGCCAGTAAAGGAAGGATCCTCAAGAATTGAAGAAGTCCCAAATATAAGAGGAACAAGGAGTACCAAAAAGACCCCAGATGTGGCAACAAAAGGGGTAAAGAACGTGGGAAGGCCTTCTTCAAAGAAACAATGCTTAAAAGAGACAAAAAAGAATATTAACTTGAGGATTCAGATGATCTTAGACTCAAGTGGGCAGAAGCCCACAACAAAAAATAGGATATGAAGATCTTGTCTTGGAATGTTAGGGGAATGAATGCCCCTAACAAACACAGGGTGGTGAGATCCTTGATTAAGGATAACCAACCTGATATAGTTTTGTTACAAGAAACAAAGTTGAATGCTACAAGATGGGAGAATATTAAGAAATGGATATGGAAGAAAGGTGGCAGTGGTTAGGTGGAGGCAAAGGGGGCTTCAAGAGAAATCTTAATTTTATAGAATTATTGTACCTTTGAAGGGGAAGTCATATCGAAAAACAAGCACCTTCTAATTATTTGTATGAATTCAAAATTGTCAAATTTTACCTTCCTCATTACACATATCTATGCCTCAAATGTGAATAGTGAAAGAAAGGTGTTGTGGAAGGAATTGGAGCAGATGAGGCAGCGGATAAGAGGTCTAAGATGGATAGTGGCAGGGAACTCCAACACCCCTATGATGCCTAGAGAGAAGAAAGGTGGATCCCAAAGCTTCTCAGAGAGCATGGAGGATTTTAGCAACTTTTTGTCAGAATCTTATCTATATGATGTTGATTTAAGAGGTAATTTTTTTACATGGACGACTAGGAGAATAGGGGACAACCTGATCCAAGTGAGACTGGACAAAGTACTGCTCTCTATGGAATGTTTTGAGGGTAACTGTGAGCACTCATTAGTATCTTTGCCTAGGATGGGATTGGATCATAATCCGTTGTTCTTTACCTGGTTTGGGGAAAGATGGATAGGTAGAAGCCCTTTCAAGTTTGAATACATGTGGCTTCAACACCCAAATATTTATGCAGAAGTGGAATCATGGTGGAGGCTTCCGATTCAAGGCTCTAAGATGTTTATTTTGGTAGGGAAACTCAAACATGTGAAGAAAGAAGTGAAGACATGGAATAAGCAAGTCTTTGGAAACATCTTTAGACAGAAGGAAAGCCTTAGGCAGGAACTGAGTTTGTTGGAGGAGGAAGTGAGGACGATTGGGATGGACCAGGCCCTATATAATAGAGAGAAGGAGATCCAGGCAGAGCTTCACAATGTTTTGACTCGAGATGAAACTTATTGGAGTCAAGAATCAAGGAACAAATGGCTTATGGAAGGAGTTTGAAACACTAAATTCTTTCACGTCTCAAAGATAAAGCATAAAAGTGTTGGAAGGATTTCTGAAATCCTACGTGAGGATGGTGAAATAGTCAAAGGTGAAGAAAGGATCAGGCAAGAGGCAGTTGACTTCTTCAGTTTGTTGCTATTGAAGAAAAGGGGAGAAGACAAAGAACCTATGAAAGAAATTCTTCAATATATACTAATGAAAATGTCAAGAGGAATGAATGAAGACCTAAACAAAATATGGGGATAAGATCTCACACTCAACAATCACCAAGCAAAATAAAAACTTAAGACTAAGGTCTTTTAACGAAGTATAAGATAAATACAAATGCAAGTAGAAAATAAAAGATCAAGCAATACAAGCAATACAGACAATAAATGCAAATGATATTACATTATTATGTTCACTTAACACGCAGTTGCATCTATCGTGCCAACTATATAAGATCATAAAACAGTTAGGATATTCTAAAGGTACCTGGAGAAAGTGTTAACCTTTTGTAAAACAGGATGCACAAGCTACGCCAAGTCAAATGGTAAATACCTGTAAATCTGCAAGTAGAGCACTGGCAAAATAGAATAGTGCTTAGAGGCCTGCCAGATCAGGAAGAAATAATATACCTCCTTGATAAAAGGGTGAGGCCCCTGTTTCTCTTCCGAGTGTGTAAAAAAGAATGTAATCAAGGAAAAGGAAATAATCATGAATCTTTTTTTATCCGTTTGACTCAAAGTGGTTGTGGGCTTGTCCTAATACAATAAACTATGAATTTTTGTACATTGTCAATAGGAAAGTTCATGCACTAATTTCGAATATTTGCATATTTACTATTTGCGTTAAAGCAACAACACACTTTGTAGTTAACATGTTTAACAATCATTTATGTCACAGGAAGAGATGTTGAATCAGGATTGGGGGCACAAATCCTGACAATATCTCTAAGGTATGTAATACTGTTAACCAGAAGCAGCTTCAGGCCCCAAAATGTGTTCCAGGTCCAGCAAAGAATTAGCCAAAAACAGTTCTGGGTCCACAAATCCTACTGAGAACCTTTTGGAAACTTGCTCATACTGCCATGCAGCCTCCACCACCTTTTCAAATTTTGTTCTTAAAAAATAAATAAATAAATAGGACAAAAAAGGAACCATGGCCCCACAATATCCCTCAACTATGAAAACCTTGAAGAGCCATCTCAAAGGATTTGAGTTTGGATTTGAATTTGGTTTCGAGTTTGGCAAGATCAGGTTCAGAACAAATTCAACAAGGAAAAATTCCATATAAAGTTCAGCATAAAGTTTGAGATTTTTTTCTACAATTCTCACGTTTATACCTACCATTTTAAATAAAAAATGCTGTATGGTATTTGATGTTTAAATATGGTTCATATTCTATTTTAAACAAATAGAATGTACATTGAAAGTAGATGGAATTATGTGGGAGAGCTTTGGAAGAAAAAACTAGGGCATCAGTTGGGTAGCCGAAGAGATTTTTGGTTGTTGTGGACTTGAATACAAGATTGTTGCCCCAAGAGGGCCCAATGGGGACACCTCCGGATCCTCTTTTAGAGAGACATAGTTCTTTTGCAGATTTGTTAAAGGATAAATCTCCAACAGAGACTGAAGAAGCACAAAACTGCATTAAAAATGCTCTTTACGGCTGCTGGAAATAGATCAACATCTCAACAAGTTAATGGATGCTTGCCACAATCAGAATCAAGGCCAAAGATTGTCATTGAGTAAAGGATGGTAGAAGAAACAGTTTTATATAGAGCCAATCATGATTTGATCTGTAAATTTATGGGTATTCGCCCTACCCTATATTTTTTGCATTCCTGGGTCCAGCAAAACTGAGAGCCTCTTGGTGAGTATTCTTTGTGGTTTATTAGCAATGGATATTTTATTGTTAGTTTTTCTTCACTTGTAGATAGAAATAGGGCTTTTGAATTAGAAAAGAGGAATCATGGTCCGACGAGATTATTTGTTCAGCCCTGGAGAGTGGGATTTGATCCTCAAATTGAACCCACTGCTGTCCTGGTTTGGATCCGTTTGTATGCACTTCCAATGGAGTTTTGGAGTGAGCAAGTATTAAAAAAATTCGGTAATTCCCATGGAAGACAATTGGGTGTTTCCAAAGACACAATAGAAGGAAACACAGCTGTTTATGCTAGATTATGTGTGGAAATGGATCTTAGCCAGCCTTTGTTGGCAGAGGTTGAACTTGAACTTGCAAGACTATCTTCGATTCAACAACTGGATTATGAGGCATGGCCCTTCAGGTGCAGAGTTTGCCACAACTATGGACATTTGGCTCCATCCTGCCCAAACAATATGAACATAAAAATGGAGGCTCCTCTAGGAATGTCAAATCTTCCTAAAGAGGGTAAGTCAACAAAACCAACATTTCTCAGGGAAAAGAAGCACAGGGAGATGGTTTTGAACAGCCCAAAAAAAAAAATATGGTAAAGAGCAAACCCAACTCAAGCCCTCCAATAGGTATGATATCTTTAAGACTCTAGTGAACCAGGAAGAAGAAAAATTCATGGAAGGAGTGGATGGGAATAATGAAAACAATAACAGCCATGTTCAAGCCCCTCTTTCACCTCCTCCCATCCTAGAGCAAGTAATTGAGTATAGTGAGTTACCGCAATCAGAGAGTGCAAGGGCATTGTTAGTGCATAACCAAGAGCAGCCGATAATTAAAGATGTCATCATGGGTATAGCAGAAAAGAGCAGAGAAAGGCCAACTCTAGGGATAACTCAAGTGGAAAAGAGATCAAAAAATATCAACTCTCATGGAGTGGGTAGAGAATCAAATGACGAATTGATTGCAGTTCAAGGAGACAAACTGATCACTGGAGGATCAATGAGGCCGATAGATTTTTAATACTCTCAAGGTAACCAATAATTATACAATCATGGAATGAGAGGGGTTTAAACAGTAGAACCCATCAATCTATTGTTCAAAGACTCTTAGAAAAATGTAAAGCAGATTGTTTGCTTATCCAGGAGACAAAAATGTCCTTGGATCTTATGTGTAAAACAGCTAATAGACTTTGGAGGGGTGCTGGTCATATGGAAGTGGCTGCCCAAGGGGCCTCAGGGGGGATAGTTACTTTTTGGAACTCTCTTGAATGGACTGCAATAGAACATATAGCTTGGAGGGGTGTCCTCACATCGCATTTTAGGAACAATGTGACAGTTGAACAGGTTTTAATCACAAATTTTTATGGGGCTCAAAACCTAGATGGTCAGATGCATCAATGGAAAGTTGTGCATAACATGAGAGTCTCAAGGGAGGAGTTAGAGTGGATGTTGTTGGGGATTTTAATGCTAAATTATCCTCTAGAGATCAGGAAGGGGGAACCCCAATTTTGGACCCAGGGGATGGACTTATTATTGCCCAAGTCCAGGCATGACACTTGGTGGGTGTTAAATGCCCTAGAACCAATTATACTTTGACTAATAAGAGGAGGGAGCCACATAGCAGGAAGGTGAAGTTAGATCGTTTTTTGGTTTCAGAGGCATTTGTCAAATGGAATATAAAATTTCAGATTTTGGAGGGTCCAGTTTCAGATCACTTTCCCATTTTGTTGGAAGGGGGGACCAAGACAGTGCAGCATCACAAACAATTTAAATTTGAAAACTTTTGGTTACAAAAAGAGGAACTTCAAAAGGAAATTCCACAGTGGTGGGAAGAGGGCCGCCCCGCATATGGGACAGCAATGTTTAGATTCCACAAACAGCTTCATTATGTCAAGGATCAACTGATAAAATGGAGGCGAGCTAACAAGACAGCCTTCTAGGTCCAAACAGCTCCATTGGTGGCCAGATGGGATGAGGTTCAAAAACAATTTAGGGAAGGAACAATTACAGAGCAGCTCAAAGAAGAGGATGATGCATTGCGTAAAGCGGTTGAAGACATTGACAACCAAGAGGAGACCTACTGGAAACAGAGAGCAAGAACCACTTGGTTATTAGAAGGTGATAAAAATACAAAAATTTTCCATCGGGCTGCCTGTGCTAGGAGACAAACGAACAACATGGAAGCTCTTCAAGATGAGAACGAACACTCCTTTGATACAATTCCAGGTATGCATTTCCATTCAATGGATTATTTTTCTAAACTATTTAAGGGAAGTATGGTGCAAGATGAAGAGGCTCAAAAAGAAGTTCTTGCTATCATACCCTCTGTTATCTCTGAAGAAGAAAATCATGCCCTACTTAAAACCATTGATAGAGAGGAACTGAAGAAAGTAGTCTTTGGAATGAGCATCGAAAAAACACCAAGTCCAGATGGCTTTCCAATTGAGTTTTTTCAGGCCTTCTGGGACAACTTAGAGGAGGATGTAATGGTTGTTATAGAGGAGTCCAAAGGTAGTAAAAGAATGCTTAAAGCATTAAATCATACTTTAATTGATTTAATTCCAAAAGGGGAGGAGGGGATGCATATTTCAGATTATAGACCTATTGCCTTATGCAATTTTATATATAAAATAATAATGGCTAAGCGGCTAAAACCTCTTCTACATAGCATTATCTCCTCAGAGCAAGGGGGTTTTGTAGAGGGCAGGCAGATCTTGGATGGTGTGGTTCTAGCTCAGGAGGCAATCCATTCAATGCAAAAATCTGGTAATAAAGGAATGTTCATAAAATTGGATATGTCAAAAGCTTATGATAGGGTGGAGTGGAGCTTCTTGTCAAAGATGATGGCAGCCTTTGGTTTCTCTCAGGATTGGATAGAATGGGTCATGAGCTATGTTTCTACTCCGACATACTCAATGTTAATCAAGGGTCTTCCCTCGCAACCCATTGGAGCTACTCCAAGCCTTCATCAAGGAGATCCTTGTTCCCCCTATCTTTTTCTCATATTGACTAAAGGTTTGGGTAGACTCATATTGAGGAGAAGACAACAAGGTTTGCTAACAGGTATCAAGGTGGGTGAGGAAGTTTTGACTCACCTACAGTTTGTGGATGACACAAGATTTGTGGGAGTGGCCAACTTCAGAGAAGCAAGAATGATTAGAGATACACTTAATGTCTACCTTAGGGCCACAAACCAAGTCATCAATGATAAAAAATCCAAAGTGGTCTTTTTCAATCTTGATCAAAGGATTTAGGACAGAATTTTAGAGATCTTGGGATTCACGAGGACTTCTCTCCCAGTGGTATACTTAAGGGTCCCTTTGCATTTTAAAAAACTAAAAATAGATATCTGGAGGAATCTGTTGGACTATATCAAGGAAAGAATTAATCATTGGTCTCACAAATGGTTAAGCTATGGGGTAGATTAACTTTTTTACAGTCAGTCATTCAGGCCATGCCAATTTATAAATTTTCTATCCTTGCTGCCCCACACATACCATATGCAAAGAGTTGGACAAGATGGCTAGAAAATTTTTATGGGAAGGAGTAAAAAGAGAGAGCAAATGGGCCTTAGTAGGTTGAGAGAATGTAAGCCAACCCAAGGTAAAAGGAGGTTTGGGACTAAAAAGATCAAAGTTAAATAATAAAGCTTTGGATGGAAAGCTTTACTGGAAGTGGATTTCTCAACCAACTTCTTTATTCAATAGGGTTTTAACCAGTAAATATTTGGGACAGGTAAACCCAAATGAGGTGCGTCGTTTCCCTTTGGATGGTAATGGATCCTTAGTGTGGCAAGTTCTAAAAATTAGGATCTCAGGTAGTGAAAGATGGATTATTTTGGAAAGTGAGGAGAGGGGAGAAGGCACGATTTTGGATAGATTCATGGGATCAATACCCACCTATCATTATTGAATTCCCAGAACTGCAACCAATAAAAACAGCCATGGAAACTAGGGATTGGGTCCAAATTGAAAGTTATTTCAACACTAGTCAGCAGCAGTTTAAAAAGTTGGATGAGTGGCCAATTTCAATCCCTCCTGAACTGACACCCATCAAGACTAAAATCTTGGCAGAAAGATTTCTCACAAGTAGATATGAGGAGGATGAATTAGTTTGGGGCTATGGGAGCCTTGGTGTCTACACAGTGAAGGATGGATATGATAAGATCCTTCCAAAGCCTCCTCCTCATGCATATTAGGTTGAGGATTGGAGAAAGATTTGGCAGTCCAAGGGTTGGCCGAAAGTAAACTTTTTTGTCTGGCAGTTCATGCATAATGGAATTCTTACTTTTGATAATCTCAGACGTAGGGGAATCATTGGTCCATCTCAATGTGTTTTATGCTACAAGAGTGAGGAAACATCTGACCACTTGATGTTTGAGTGCCCATTCACGCGCAAAATCTGAGATAGATGGTTTTTATCTTATAAAATTCGAGTCAATGGTGATTTGAATCGGATTAATATTTGGTAAAGATGGAAGAGGGGTAGATTTAAATCTAAAGCTCTTTGTATTGGTTGGGAACTTGGATTAAACTTCATTTGGTGGCAAGTGTGGTTGGAGAGAAATGGCAGAATTTTTAGAGAAACCTTTTCATCTTTAGATGGAGTTTGGCAGGTCATTTGGAGCAAAGTCACAGAAACTGTTGCAGTGTATGCTAATGAGGAAACTCAGGCTGTTATAGGAACAATGGAGAAGGAATTTGAAGTGCAAGAGGGGCAAGACAGAGCTAGTTGGAAACCACCCCCAAAAGGTTGGATTAAAATTAATACTGATGGAGCTGCAAAAGGCAATCCGGGTAGAGCTGGAATTGGAGTGGTTTGCAGGAATCATGTTGGGACAGTGCTCTATTGGGAACTGCAAGGCTTGAGAAGGGCCACGAACAATGAAGCAGAAGCCTTAGCTATCAAATCTACTTCTATTTGGGCAGTAAAACAAGGTTACAGGAGGATAATCCTAGAATCAGATTCTCAAATAATGGTCGGAGCTCTGGATTGCATGAGGAACTTTTCTTTGAAGACATGGAGGTTGAGGATTCTTGTCACTCAATTAAGGAATTGTGGAGGGAATTAGATGATGTGATTCCAGTTTATGCGAGTAGAGATCTAAATAAAGTGGCAGATGGGCACCGAGAAGGAGGTAAGGGTTCAGTGGCACAGTGACATGGCTATTGAGGATGAGATGATTAGGCAGGTTGGTGAGCAAATCCAGTGTTTAGCTAATTTGGACAACCATTGCAGAAATATGATTTAGGAGATTTGTGCTCCAATGTAGATCTTCTTTTACAGTTGTAAACAGGTGAACAGCCATTGTAGAAATATGGTTTAGGAGATTTGGCTCCGAATCTTCTTTTACTGTTGTAAACATGTGTTCTCTTTGGCTAAGGTTAGGAGAAGTCTCACTTCTCCATTCCAACTTGTAAATGATCTTTGTTTTAATATAAGTTTTTCAAATTATTCTTCAAAAAAAAAAGTTTGAGATATATAAAGAATGCAAATAAATTTGTAATTTCCTATATTAAAACTAAAACCATTTTTATCAAATTTAATTGAATTTAAACAGATTCAATCGGAGATCTCATTCCCAAATTTCCTTGCCAAATTTAATCAAATTTGTTCAGGTCATGGAAAAATCAGCAAAATCCAAACTTCACAGATGAAGTTTACAAAATCCTGTGACACAGCCAATGAGCCAATGAGATAAAAGTCCTCTTTCAGTTTGCACAGTTTGGAGCTTTGAGTTTTGTTAAAAGGAGAATTTTATTTTTTATTTATCATGCAATGTTTAATTATTATTATTTTTATGTTTAATTCATCTTTCCATTTTGACATGCTGCTTCAAAAATTTCCTCTCAATTTCTGGCACTTCCTGCCGAGCCTAACACTTGCTCTCTAAGACCTTCCTGTCTCCTGGCCTTTCTGGAAACCTGTCTACCACAGGAATAATTGATAAACAGAAAGTTGATAAGATCCCCCATGGTGATTCCTAGTAACTGTAATCATTTGCTAACTATGGATTTTAGTAACCCACGTGCTGTAGGTGAGTTGGAGAGGGTAGGGCAATTTTCCAAGGGAGGTTCCTGTTCGAATATCCACCCTACCAAACGCACATTGGGTATTCAAAATCCAGTTGATAATGCTGGTGCGGTCAGGGCCGGGAGCGACTCCCGGGTGATTTTGACAGTGTATAACCCCCTGGTCATGGTTTCTCAAACCCATACAGCCCTGCAAAGGGTTTTTAGCTACATTCAAAAAAAACTATAGATTTCAATATCAAAACAAAAATAAACAAGTGGAAAGATGAAAATGCCATCCATCAAAAGATTCTAAAACATGATACCGTATGCAGACAGGTTTTGAAGGCCTCTTTAAATATTTATTAATGTGAGAAACCGGATGAGATTGTCAATCATTTGATGCTTCACTATGAATTCTCTTCTAAAATAGTGGGGGTTGGTCCTTACAACTTTTTCGCTCGGCGGGGTTCGGCGGGGTTCGAGCTGGATACTTGCCTCGTGAATTGTACAATGGAATATGAAATTCTCTTCACCAAAAACTTAGACTCATCTGGAATATTTTCCCAGCAGTAAATTGCTTGTCAAGATGGTTTGAAAGAAAAAACAGAATTTTTAAAAAGCAAACCACAAATCCATAGGGGCCATCACATCCATAATAGCACCCATTGCTGAGCTTTTGAATGCCTAGCCTCAGCACTTTTGCAAAGAATGCAAGAGGAGAATAAGATTATCAAAAGATAGAATGAGGTGAAAGGCCACACCTTCATAATGACAGTTATGCTGATAGAAAGGATAAAGCTCACATCGAATGGGAACCGCCTAAACAAAGATTGGTCAAATTATATTTTGACAGTGCTTCTAATAGCAGTTTTGGAAAGGGGGTTGGGGATTGGTGACTTTAGGGACTATGAAAGATATTTCATTTTTGGCTATGAAGAGGGTTACAGGGTTTCATCAATAATATGGATTAACCAAAACCATTATTAAATTGAACAAACAAAAGATAAGAGAGGATTATAAAGTCATAATAGATGCACATGAGATACTCAACGACAAATCTTTTAAAAAAAATTGGGTAAAGACTTACCCCACCAAATGATAAAGGTAACAGGCATTCTCTCACACATAAAGGTTAATAATATCAAGCCTTGGGCGGTTCATAGCGAAAAGTTTTAAATTATAGATTTATGTGTTAAACTTAAAATTTTATTATTTGATGGTTTTTTAATATCAAAGTGGAATTTTGTTAGGCAAGATGCATAATTACACAAACAGTATTATAATACCGTTATAATAAAATTATTGTATAATATAAATAAATGTTTCAATATATAACCAATTTTAAAGTAAATTTAAAATCGTTTAACAAGATAACTACCTGAATGCAAATCCTGGGCAGCTGCTTTCTTGCGCTTCCAAGCCTCTCTCAAGGGTTTTGTCTTGCGCCTCTTCTCTATAACCGATTTCAGGTGCTTCTTTGCAAATTTCCTCGTATTCTTGCCGGGCTTCCCCATTTTCTCCTTCAAAACCCTAAAACCCAAATTTTAGATTTTAAATAAAAAAAAAAAAAACGCCATCAACAACGAAGCTTAATTTCCATAACTCCACTGCCTGAATTCCCTTGATAATATTTAATCCATATCAATAGAACGGCTATATACTTACAGGAAAAATATACAGGTACAACGTGTTTCTCCTCCTGTTCTTCAGACGCCTTTTGAATGAATGTTTTGTCTCCCCGCCTCTAATGCAATCCCATATAATCAGATTTTCTTCCTTAACTTCAAAAAGGTGAAGAATTTCACATGCATACGTATATTACTAGGAGCTTAAACCTTTCTAAAACCCTCACAGTAGCAAGTCCTCTTGTTGTCACAGAAACCCTAACCTTCTTGTAATTATTGCGATTTTAATTTTTTATAACAGAGGGAAAATTATTATAATTGGCAAGGGGAGTAAACATACAATGGGTTAAAACTTGAGAAATATCAAAACTATAATCTTTTAATTTTTTATTAAATATAATAAGTAGTATAATTTAAAACTTACTTTTCTATAATTTAAAGAACTAAAATAACCTAAATAAAATGTCAATGATAGGCTGTTGTCCATCAAAAACTAATCCTAATAAAAATCAAATGATCGGTCATAAACCCTCATTGATTATTGTATTTTAACAATTATAGCAATGGGTCCTAACCCGAGAACATCGTACAATAGTAAGTTGGAATTGTAGAGGTTTCTTTTGAAGAAGAGGATCCGGGTTAGGGCCCACTGCTAGAGACAAAGATATAATCATATTGACAGAAACACATGAACACGATGGATGTAGGACTCTAGAATTTGTGAGATACAAAAAAATAGCAATATGGAATAAAGTAGCAGAAAATGGCAAAGGGCATGGGGGTATTATGGTTTTAATAAAAGAGGAATGGGATAGGGTCATTAAAATTGAAAAACAAGATGAAAACAAACAGTACAACTGGATAAAGATCCTAAAAAATAAGTCAGTTATTAGCATAGCAGCATGTTATTTTGCTCCCAAGAATTCTAAATTCTATAAGAAACATGACTTTAACAGAGAAGACCCATACTCCATAAAAAGAGACATTTCAATATACAGTAAGTTGGGGGAGATTATATTAATTGGAGATTTCAATGCAAGGACAGCAAATAAGCAAACTAACATCTAGAAGGGAACGAAGATATTGAGATTAATCCTCTTTGGATGCCAGAAGAGGAAAATCAACGATGGACCGAGGACTTCAGAAGATGAGCATGGGGCTATCACGCAATATGGAGAAGAGTTGTTAGGTCTTTGCAGCATATACAATTTGATTATTTGCAATGGGATGAACAAATGTAAAAATTCAGGAAAGATACATGCAAAGCATATAAGGGACAAAGTGTAATAGACTATGTAATATGCTCACAGAATTACATACCAAAAATAAAAGAGCTAGAAGTGGAAGATTCTCCAGTGGAACTTAAGTCATATCACAACCCAATTGTTATGAAACTTCGAATGCATGGAGACAAACCAAGGGAAAAAAACTTGCAAGGCAATCAAAATAAATATTCTCACAAGGGAAACATTCTCTTAACAGATGAAAATCGACAGAATTTTAGAGCAGTATTAAATAACAAGTTACAGGAAAGGGAAGAACTACATCACAGTAGTAGAGATTCCAGTAAGAGTGAATGGTTAATGCACATTATTCAAGAAGCTCTATAAAAAAAATGCAAGAGAGCTAAACCTAAAAAGAAAGAAAGGAATAGCTTCCCAACCAACCCATGGTTCGATGAAGATTGCAAAAAAATGTGAAGATTACTAAAGGAACCAACGGGTAAAACAAGAGAAAAAAAAACATATGAGAAACTGGTAAGGGCAAAAAAAGAAGAATACACTAGAACAAGGAGGAAAGAATTGATTTACTTAGGGAAGCATGAACCAAAGAAATTTTGGAAGGAACTAAGCGTGAAAAGGATGCAAACTTAAAATAACATAATAGTTAATAAGTGGTTGGAGTATTCAAAACAACTGTATCAGTGTAGTAACCAGCAGGAGACACCCCCTACTATCATTGTCAAGAAAGAACTTTTCACAATTGAAGACATTATTCAAGGGTAAAAAAGTTAGCAACTGGTAAAGCCCGTGATAGACAATCTTCAAGCAAAGCATATAAAATGGGGGTAGATATCTTGGCACCGCAAATCAAAGAAATTTTCAATGAGGTCATACAAAATGGCTTCCCTACCGAGTGGACAACTAGCTTGACCATTTCTTTGTTTAAAAGTGGAGATGTAAATAATCCCTCAAAATATTGAACTATCATGATCAACCCTCTCTTTGCAAAGTTGTTTGGGAGTATGATAGAGCGTAGGATCAACATATGGGTAGAAGAAAAGGGAAAGAGAGCAAAGGGGCAAGCGGGTTTTAGGCCCAAGCACTCAACTATTGATCACTGTATCACTCTCAAAAATATAGTGGAAAAAATATGGGACAAAAAAGATGAGGCTTTTTGTTGTTTTGTAGACTTCAAAAAGGCATTTGACACAATGCCAAGGAAAAAATTATGGAGCAGAATGGAAGAGCTAGAGGTTCCAATTCACTACAGGGCAGCGAGTTCACGGACTATATGAGCATGTAAAGGCTAGAATCGGAACACAGGAAGGGTTATCCGAATGTTTTGGTAGTGACATAGGTGTCAAACAAGGTTGCCCTCTATCTCCGACCTTATTTGGGTTGTACATTGACAAGTTAGAAGAATGGATAAACAAATTTGGGGGAGAGGGTGTGCATTTAGCCAAATATGTGGTAAAACTCCTCATGTATGCAGATGATGTAATTCTTGTGGCCAAAACAACCAAAGATCTAGAAGATCACTATCAAGCTCTATAACTCTTTTGTAAAGAAGTTGGGATGCAGGTGAACACTAGCAAAACAAAAATTATGATTTTTTAGCAAAAAAGAAGCAACAACTCAAATTTCAGTTTGCAGGAGACCACTTGATGTAGTAGTAGAATACAAATACCTGGGCATTGACTTTCATGACAAACTTAATTGGAATACATGTAGGATGAAAAAAACTCAAAGTGGTTGGAGAGCACTATATGCACTTCAAAACAGGTGTAGGAATGTCGAGTTGTGGGACTGGAAGACCACCAAGGTCTTATTTGGCCTACTTGTTACATCGGTTTTGTTGTATGGTTGCGAGGTGTGGGCTAGTGGCACAACAAATGCAAAATGGAGGCAAATAGAAAGGATTCAAAAATATCTAATCACAAACTTTCTCAAAATTAAGGTCACAACCCCTTATGAAATTATTCTAGCTGAAACTGGAATGTTCCCTTTAGAAGCAATTGCTATGACCAAGTTGTTATGTTACTTGAAAAAAACAAAAAACATGACAAATGATAGATGGCCTAGGGCAGCTAGGGACAAAGAGTTGCATAGGCGAAAGAATACATGGATGAAACAAAATCAGAAACGGATGAAACGTTGGGAAATCAACATAAATGAATTCCCAAATGTCAACAAAGACATAAAAAATTATGTGAATAAAAAGTTTAGAAGTGGAATGTGGAAAAATGCAAGCAGGAAAAGACAATATTATATTGCAAATTTTAACCCAACGTATGACCATAAGGAAAAAGCGTATATAGGCGCTGAAATCAAGTGGAAGGAAAAAATACTCATTGCTGAGATAAGTACTAGCTCTCATAGGCTTAGATATGAAACAGGGAAATGGACAAATCCCAAATAACAATGGGAAGAAAGGATATGTACTCTGTGCAGCACAGGGGCAGTAGAGACAGAAGAACACTTCATCTATAAATGCCCGAGTTTTTCGGATATCCGTGACAAATACAAAGAAACACTTGGAAACGAGTTTAAGGCAGATTTATTTGAAGACGGTAAAATAAAAAAAGTTGGGGAATTGCTAACACAAATCAGCGGGAGAAGAACAACCTTCTCAAAGATATTAAAGATCATATGATATGATTTGAGTAATCGTACTTCCATATTTGAGGTCCCATAGACCATATTTGGGTCTCACGGACGTAATTAAAATCTTTCATTTCATTTCAAAACTCGCACTATTAAGTATTCATAGGATTAATGAATATATGAATCATAATAATATATACGTGGGAAAAAATAAAGTTTATGGGTTTAAGTTAATTGGTTAGCTAAAAAGTTAAGTTGCAAGGTTTTTTTTTGTTTAAGGTTCAAAAACTTGTGTAAATTCATTTTTAAAAAATTGTTAATTATTGTAATGATATGTTTTTAAGTTTTCGTTTAAGAGATCCAAGTTCAAACCTCAACACAAAGGGATTGGGGTTTCTTTTAAAATCTCATGCTTTACCTTAAAATTAACTAGTTAGATTCCTCAACATTCAAGGAGAGACCATATTCGAATCTTGTCAACCAATACATGGATAATGTTGAGCTTTGTTGTTAAACCACTATGCAGTGATGATGTAACACAAGTGGCCCCCTTCAATCCCTTTTATATATATTATTTGGTTAGTGTGAGAAACCCTACGATCAATGCAGAGCAGTCTCCTTCCAACCTGAGAAGTCTCCTCCCAACCATGACCCCTCGTAAAGCCAAGAGCTATGCTTATCAATAGGAAATTTAACACGACCACCACACACTCACCACCTCACACACTCGCTCACATCGCAGTTTGAACCTTGGACCTCCAAAAGAAGAGCCAAAGCCCGAACTGTTGTGCTATCCCCTTGGGACATAACCTTAATTAAGGAAAATCGTTCCTCGTATCCCTTGGGGACCAAGAATTTTCGTTCCACGAGGCCTATCTCATCCGAGTATACCCCTTAGGCTAGCTAGGGGGGTTTCGATATCCGACGCAGGCCACCAAGCATGAACTCCAGACCTCCTTTTGAGGATTGAGGGAACTTGCCAGTAAGGTACTTAGTGCGGATAAAACCTTAATTAAGGAAAATCATTCCTCGTATTCCCTGAGGGCTAGGACTTTCTATTCCACGGGGTCTATCCCATTCGGGTATACCCCTCAGGCTAGTTGGGGGTGGGGTTTCGGTATCCGATGCAGGCCGCCAGGCATGAACTCCATACCTCCTTCCAAGGATTGAGGGAACTTTGCAGTAAGGTACCTTGTGCGAATAAAACCTTAAGGAAAACAGTTCCTCATATCCCTTAGGGGCCAGGACTTTCCATTCCATAAGGCCTATCCCGTTCACGTATACCCCTTAGGCTAGTTGAGGATTTTTTTGGATATCCAACGTAGGTCGCCAAACTT
Source organism: Wollemia nobilis (assembly GCA_028583015.1). Classification (NCBI taxonomy): domain Eukaryota; kingdom Viridiplantae; phylum Streptophyta; class Pinopsida; order Araucariales; family Araucariaceae; genus Wollemia; species Wollemia nobilis. The sequence continues at coordinate 5,355,127 of JAQPPZ010000049.1, forward strand.
GAACCCCGGACCTCCTTTTGAGGGTTGAGGAAACTTGTCAGTAAGGTACTAGTGGGTATAGATATCCTAATTAATAAAAATTGTTCTTCGTACCCCCTGGGGACCAATACTTTATGTTCCACGGGACCTGTCCCATCCGGGTATACCCCTCAAGCTAGCTGAGGGGTTTTTTTGGTATTTGACATAGATCGCCAGGCTTGAACCCCAAACCTCCTTCCAAGGATTGAGAGAACTTGTCACTAAGGTACCTAGTGCACATTGGAACCTTAATTAAGGAAAATTATTCCCCGTATCCCCTAGAGACCAAGAATTTTAATTCCACGAGGCTTGTCCCATTCGGGTATACCCCTCAGGCCAATCGACGGGATTTTTTTGGTATCCGATACAGGCCACTAGGCTTGAACCCCGAACCCCCTTCCAAGGATTAAGAAAATTGCCAGTAAGGTACTGTAGACACCTAAAACGCATCATGTCGAGGGCGACTACTCATATGGACATGCTACAAGACCATAAGGAATATCTTGGACAGACTCCAAGATAGAGCAGTGGTTCTAACCACTCAATTTGGGCTCCTTGGCCTAATCAGTTTGAACTGCAGACCAGACCTGCAGTTTACAACTAAACTGTGGCTGAGACCTGCGGTTTACAGTCTAGATCGTAGCTGTGACCTACGGTCTTAACTGAAGTTCAGTTGGCCTTCAATTCGAGCCAAATTGATTAAAACGACCATTGGATCTAGAAGAAGGTGGTTAGAGGGTGGAAGCTTCCATTCCAACCTGTCCTAACCACCCCTTCTTGATCCCGACTTCTCCAGGAAGCCACCCCTAGCCCTTGGGTAGTCCTATAAGTACCCCTTAGAATTAGGGCAAAGGAGGAGAGAGAGCATTGGAGATTTGGGCAACGGAGCCCTGTCGAATTGTACACTAAATCAAGTATACTAAGAGAGAGCTATTGCACTTATCCCCTACCTACTTGCCAAGATTCATGATGAATTACATTATGGATGCCCTAGGAGTCTTAAAGAGCCAAGAAACGCAAATTCAGGCAAATGAAGGCCCATCATAGTGATTCAACTGCCAAACCTGTAAAAAGGACATCGAAGGCAACCCTTGAACAATAATTGAACAATGAGGTTAAGCCCACTGCCCTTGGAATTGAGGGTAAGCCTATCAGAGTGCTAATTGCGGTTTACAGTTCAAATCGCGCACCAGAGCTGCGGTTTGCAACAGAGGTATAACCGCCTTCCTATTTCTATTTTTGTCTAGCTAATTAGGTTAGATTAGATGTTTTTATGGTTTAATAGTATTTTAGAAGACTTCTGACCATAGAACTAGGTTAGATTTACATTTTATGTTTATGCTTCAATTAAGACGTAAATGCTTTCTTTATGCATGTTTATGCTTCACTTTTCATATCTGATCCATGCATAGTATAGCTTCTACTTTCCTTTACATTATTACATGAATCTTGATTCACTTTGCATAGCTTAGAAGCCTTCTTTATGATTTCTTGATTATGCATGTTAATGGTGTCATTATGCAATTTACCTAAAAGAGCCTCATCATGAGAGGTTGCCTATCTTTTTGACATTCTTGTAGTTTATTGACCGCAAGGAACAGTTTCAAAGGAGAGCAAACCATCAAGTTCCTTTCCCATTGTGAAGAAGAGGGCACCTCCACCCTAGAGCAGTTCATACCATTCTGAAAGGCATTTGGAAATCACACCTACCATTAAGAGGGGAAACAATTGTGCACTCCTATTGTAATATTGTATCAAAATAAAAATCCCTAAGAGGGATGTACTTGTAATTGGATTTTGGCTTTGAATACAATGGAATAAAGAGTTTTCTTTCTTGTTTCATTTATTGTCAATTTCATTTTCTTGTATGAATGCTATATCTTTACCATTTATCGCAATAGGAGCCGCCATCGGGTGTGACCATTTACCTTTTAACGAAGTATAAGATAAATACAAATGCAAGTAGAAAATAAAAGATCAAGCAATACATGGATGAAACAAAATCAGAAACGGATGAAACGTTGGGAAATCAACATAAATGAATTCCCAAATGTCAACAAAGACATAAAAAATTATGTGAATAAAAAGTTTAGAAGTGGAATGTGGAAAAATGCAAGCAGGGAAAAGACAATATTATATTGCAAATTTTAACCCAACGTATGACCATAAGGAAAAAGCGTATATAGGCGCTGAAATCAAGTGGAAGGAAAAAATACTCATTGCTGAGATAAGTACTAGCTCTCATAGGCTTAGATATGAAACAGGGAAATGGACAAATCCCAAATAACAATGGGAAGAAAGGATATGTACTCGTAGCAAGACACGAGGCGATGAGAGACAGAAGAACACTTCATCTATAAATGCCCGAGTTTTTCAGATATCCGTGACAAATACAAAGAAACACTTGGAAACGAGTTTAAGGCAGATTTATTTGAAGACGGTAAAATAAAAAAAGTTGGGGAATTGCTAACACAAATCAGCAGGAGAAGAACAACCTTCTCAAAGATATTAAAGATCATATGATATGATTTGAGTAATCGTACTTCCATATTTGAGGTCCCATAGACCATATTTGGGTCTCACGGACGTAATTAAAATCTTTCATTTCATTTCAAAACTCGCACTATTAAGTATTCATAGGATTAATGAATATATGAATCATAATAATATATACGTGGGAAAAAATAAAGTTTATGGGTTTAAGTTAATTGGTTAGCTAAAAAGTTAAGTTGCAAGGTTTTTTTTTGTTTAAGGTTCAAAAACTTGTGTAAATTCATTTTTAAAAAATTGTTAATTATTGTAATGATATGTTTTTAAGTTTTCGTTTAAGAGATCCAAGTTCAAACCTCAACACAAAGGGATTGGGGTTTCTTTTAAAATCTCATGCTTTACCTTAAAATTAACTAGTTAGATTCCTCAACATTCAAGGAGAGACCATATTCGAATCTTGTCAACCAATACATGGATAATGTTGAGCTTTGTTGTTAAACCACTATGCAGTGATGATGTAACACAAGTGGCCCCCTTCAATCCCTTTTATATATATTATTTGGTTAGTGTGAGAAACCCTACGATCAATGCAGAGCAGTCTCCTTCCAACCTGAGAAGTCTCCTCCCAACCATGACCCCTCGTAAAGCCAAGAGCTATGCTTATCAATAGGAAATTTAACACAACCACCACACACTCACCACCTCACACACTCGCTCACATCGCAGTTTGAACCTTGGACCTCCAAAAGAAGAGCCAAAGCCCGAACTGTTGTGCTATCCCCTTGGGACATAACCTTAATTAAGGAAAATCGTTCCTCGTATCCCTTGGGGACCAAGAATTTTCGTTCCACGAGGCCTATCTCATCCGAGTATACCCCTTAGGCTAGCTAGGGGGGTTTCGATATCCGACGCAGGCCACCAAGCATGAACTCCAGACCTCCTTTTGAGGATTGAGGGAACTTGCCAGTAAGGTACTTAGTGCGGATAAAACCTTAATTAAGGAAAATCATTCCTCGTATTCCCTGAGGGCTAGGACTTTCTATTCCACGGGGTCTATCCCATTCGGGTATACCCCTCAGGCTAGTTGGGGGTGGGGTTTCGGTATCCGATGCAGGCCGCCAGGCATGAACTCCATACCTCCTTCCAAGGATTGAGGGAACTTTGCAGTAAGGTACCTTGTGCGAATAAAACCTTAAGGAAAACAGTTCCTCATATCCCTTAGGGGCCAGGACTTTCCATTCCATAAGGCCTATCCCGTTCACGTATACCCCTTAGGCTAGTTGAGGATTTTTTTGGATATCCAACGTAGGTCGCCAAACTTGAACCCCGGACCTCCTTTCGAGGGTTGAGGAAACTTGTCAGTAAGGTACTAGTGGGTATAGATATCCTAATTAATAAAAATTGTTCTTCGTACCCCCTGGGGACCAATACTTTATGTTCCACGGGACCTGTCCCATCCGGGTATACCCCTCAAGCTAGCTGAGGGGTTTTTTTGGTATTTGACATAGATCGCCAGGCTTGAACCCCAAACCTCCTTCCAAGGATTGAGAGAACTTGTCACTAAGGTACCTAGTGCACATTGGAACCTTAATTAAGGAAAATTATTCCCCGTATCCCCTAGAGACCAAGAATTTTAATTCCACGAGGCTTGTCCCATTCGGGTATACCCCTCAGGCCAATCGACGGGATTTTTTTGGTATCCGATACAGGCCACTAGGCTTGAACCCCGAACCCCCTTCCAAGGATTAAGAAAATTGCCAGTAAGGTACTGTAGACACCTAAAACGCATCATGTCGAGGGCGACTACTCATATGGACATGATACAAGACCATATGGAATATCTTGGACAGACTCCAAGATAGAGCAGTGGTTCTAACCACTCAATTTGGGCTCCTTGGCCTAATCAGTTTGAACTGCAGACCAGACCTGCAGTTTACAACTAAACTGTGGCTGAGACTTGCGGTTTACAGTCTAGATCGTAGCTGTGACCTACGGTCTTAACTGAAGTTCAGTTGGCCTTCAATCCGAGCCAAATTGATTAAAACGACCATTGGATCTAAAAGAAGGTGGTTAGAGGGTGGAAGCTTCCATTCCAACTGTCCTAACCACCCCTTCTTGATCCTGACTTCTCCAGGAAGCCACCCCTAGCCCTTGGGTAGTCCTATAAGTACCCCTTAGAATTAGGGCAAAGGAGGAGAGAGAGCATTGGAGATTTGGGCAACGGAGCCCTGTCGAATTGTACACTAAATCAAGTATACTAAGAGAGAGCTATTGCACTTATCCCCTACCTACTTGCCAAGATTCATGATGAATTACATTATGGATGCCCTAGGAGTCTTAAAGAGCCAAGAAACGCAAATTCAGGCAAATGAAGGCCCATCATAGTGATTCAACTGCCAAACCTGTAAAAAGGACATCGAAGGCAACCCTTGAACAATAATTGAACAATGAGGTTAAGCCCACTGCCCTTGGAATTGAGGGTAAGCCTATCAGAGTGCTAATTGCGGTTTACAGTTCAAATCGCGCACCAGAGCTGCGGTTTGCAACAGAGGTATAACCGCCTTCCTATTTCTATTTTTGTCTAGCTAATTAGGTTAGATTAGATGTTTTTATGGTTTAATAGTATTTTAGAAGACTTCTGACCATAGAACTAGGTTAGATTTACATTTTATGTTTATGCTTCAATTAAGACGTAAATGCTTTCTTTATGCATGTTTATGCTTCACTTTTCATATCTGATCCATGCATAGTATAGCTTCTACTTTCCTTTACATTATTACATGAATCTTGATTCACTTTGCATAGCTTAGAAGCCTTCTTTACGATTTCTTGATTATGCATGTTAATGGTGTCATTATGCAATTTACCTAAAAGAGCCTCATCATGAGAGGTTGCCTATCTTTTTGACATTCTTGTAGTTTATTGACCGCAAGGAACAGTTTCAAAGGAGAGCAAACCATCAAGTTCCTTTCCCATTGTGAAGAAGAGGGCACCTCCACCCTAGAGCGATTCATACCATTCTGAAAGGCATTTGGAAATCACACCTACCATTAAGAGGGGAAACAATTGTGCACTCCTATTGTAATATTGTATCAAAATAAAAATCCCTAAGAGGGATGTACTTGTAATTGGATTTTGGCTTTGAATACAATGGAATAAAGAGTTTTCTTTCTTGTTTCATTTATTGTCAATTTCATTTTCTTGTATGAATGCTATATCTTTACCATTTATCGCAATAGGAGCCGCCATCGGGTGTGACCATTTCTAGTGGTTACAGGTACTAACCAATTGAAAAAATATATATTTTTTAATTTAGCAAAAAACCCCTTGTAGGGCCGCCTTGGTCTGAGAAACCATGACCATGGGGTTCTACACTATCAAAATCACCTGGGAGTCGCGCCCAACCTTGACCACACCAGCATTATCAACTGGATTTTGGGTACCCAATGTGCGTTTGGTAGGGTGGATATTCGAACCAGGGACCTCCCTTGGAGGATTACCCTACCCTCTCTAACTCACCTACAACACATGGATAATTGAAAAAATAATAATTGATTTGACAAAGAATATTTATAATAAGTCAAATTTTGAATTTTGTAGGTGAACCTTAATATTTATTAGATGAAATCAATTAAATTTCTCAAGTTTCAAAGAGGAGATTCATGTTATGTTGCCAAATATATGCATAATCAAATATATATTTGTTTAACCATTTTTTTATTATTACATAGGAGATTTTGTTACAACCACTATTAACTGGTTAGAGCAAAGTTCAAACCACATGGACTTCTCCCAAAAAACCTATTTTTCTTGTTCTTGTTGACCGGTGTGAGATGGGGACCACCGGTTGCTCGGGTTCGTATCGTTATCGTCGATCTAACGACACTCAGAGGATTCGGAGTTGAGTACTACCTTTGCAAAGGGTTGGCTTCCCCCAAGGTTTGAACCTAGGTCTCTTCTTGGTAAGTGCCCATCCACACCTGCACTTACAAATCCACCTAGCCCTTGGGGGTGGTTGGTAAGATATAAAATCTCACTCGTTGAATTGCCTTCTAAATTTTGAATTTTACCAAGATAAATATTCATACCATAATTGACAAAATTATATGCTACTTATTGTCTTTCTCTATAGACATTATAGCATTTCCAAGGTTATTTGTAACAATAATTGATGTACATCAAAAATAATGTTATTTTTTATTTAATCCTCACATCCATTTTTCTTGATAGCAATAACAATAAGTTATGACTCCCCCTCAATTGAAATATATTTCCATTATTTTAAAATGACAATTTTAATCCCTATAAGAAGTGTTTTATTTCCTATATATTTGTTAGTTGAAGTTACATATGACTAAAGTATGTAAGAAGAAATTTATCTTCATTATTTTGGGAAAACACCATCTCTGCCAACTTTGCTTAGATTTCCTTTGGAAGCTCTATAGACACAATTTTGAGCACATCGTCAATCTTCAAATTTACCAACATCTTCATCAATAAACCAATCAATTATCCAAACTGAATCAATTATCTCTAAGTTCAAATCAGGAGCATTTATTGCTCCAAAAGTAGAAGCACCAAGACATGAACGAAAGAGTTGGTGATGTTTTTTCTTCTTAGCAACACTTTTGTGCAAATTGAATTTTTGACTTTTTACTTTCCAATTTGATGGGCAATAGTCATCTTGGCAAAATGTTTGGAACTTTGGCATCATCAATGCTATCGCCTCAAATGTTATTGATTTTCAAACACCAAAAATTTAAAGTTTGATAGTTAGTACCTTCCAAGCCATCCACAAAAAATGGACTTGGTCATATTAGTCTAATTTGCGACCCCAAAAAAAATCCAAAGCTCAAAATTTACCATTTTCAATCCTTTATCCATTAATTGCATCTTAATCTCATTTCAAAATCCTACCTTTGCCAATCCTATCATCTTCAATGCAACCCTCCTCGAAGGAGTCGTGGCTTCCTACAAAGCTAACACTTGGGGAGCTCAATTCATATGGCCTTTTGAATGCAACAAAACTCTATCAAATTTCATAGCAATCAATCTTCAAGTTTGATGAGATTATGTCAAAATCATGCCATGACCTTGTTAAGGCTCTCAAGCATCTTCAAGCAACAATAAAGCTCTAATCAACTTCATTAATGCAAGGGAAAATCAACATTGGCATCTTGGAACTACAATTTTGTTTGGATTGTGCTCTCTCCCTTTCTTGGTTCTCGTTAGTATCTTTATATTGCAGTTCTCTAGTCTTAGATATAACTTGCTAACTTTGCTTATATCTAGTTATCATCTTGTCTTTTTCTTTGCATCACTAAGCATACATTTTGCATAAGCAATATTTCTGTCATAGTGCATCCATTAGGGTCCCTGCACCTCCTCGTCAGGGACCCTTATTGCATCACTAGAAAAATTCATAAATTTATCTCCCAAGTATTATTTTATTGTCTACACAAGCAAAAGTATTATTGAATTATAGATTCAATGATGCTATCACTTTATTCTTAAAACATGGTTCATAGTCACAAAAATCAAAGACATTGTCAATCGATAAAAGTGCCAACAACACTATCACTCACCTAATGGTTCTTTTACCACTAGACACACAATGCCTACTTTCATCATGTATAGTTTTTCAATATCATCTCTAAACAAGGGACTAATGTTGGTTAAGAGAGGCACATACTTTTCTCCAACTTAGGTAGGCCCATCTGCAACTAATCCATTGTTTCTTTGTCTATTTTGTAGGTAAACGAAAGTGCCATCAAGAAGCAGTACCACCAAAATGCTTCCATGCTACCAATAGAGTTTTCGCATCTATGGCAAGAAAACCAGGTTTTTGGATTCCAATCATTTTTTTCTAGCATTCAGAGCATAGTTGTTTATTGTTTTCTTTGCATCTATTTTTGTTTATTCATTAAGGATAAAAATTAAAGAAAATAAACAAGTTAGCATTAATTTCTAGGGGACCATCTTTAATATTATTATCGTTAAAAGAAAAAATACATATAGTTTCGTTAGGCTTGATTGTTGCATATTTATTTTCTAACCCTTGCTCTTGAAAAAAAATTGTATTTCCTTCAACATTAAAATTAAAAGCATTTTAGTTCCTTAGGTCTTGTGTGTTGCATTGGTTGATACATTTTTAGCTAACTAGGATTAAATTAAGGTTGGGCTTTATTAAAGAAATTCTTAGGACAAACATAGGTATTCTCTAACTAATCCATAAAACCCTAGACTTGAGATCACAAACTACACCTATCTTTGAGGTGAGAAGAGAAGTGGGAAGCATCACAACAAATCCTCTAAGAGGTCCTTCATGATCTCCCGTTCCCCTTCTCACATTCTGGTAAACCCAACATGAACTCCACAATAAGTCCCAAGATTTCTCTTGACCAAGCTAAACCTTAATCAAACTAAAATTTATCAAACTTTAATCAAGACCATTAGTCTTGTTTGTTTAGATTAGATAACATCAAATATAGACAATAACAACATAAGCAATTGTTAGTCCTACTAAAGATATTTATATTCCTTTGACCAAATGTCATACAAGCCACTAGGCTATATTGGGTATATGGCGAGCCTAGACCAACAATTGCCTACATAGGGTCTCGCATGTACTTACACCTAGTAAGGAGTATATTATAGTGGGCTGGTGGGAGTCATAAGGAGGCATACTATTATCCAATATGTACCATCTTGGCTACATATTCAGGAGGTCACTTCCACATATCGTTGGCATCCCACATATCTACTTTTTCTCATCTATCGACGGGTATATTGAGAGCAGTTAGGTATATTAGGACCTTCGATATATAGGGAAGCCCTTGAGTTATATAGATTAGATAAGTATATAGAGTGAAGGAGATATAAGGTTGCTAAACTATCTTCTTTCTTTAATCAACTCTATAAAGAGTTAAAACTTAAATAATATTATCTCTTCTCCTAAGCTGTGGCTGAGAAATTCTACCTACCCCATAGTGTTGCTCACCAATTGGCCATTAACCTTGATCCTCCTACTAAGGATCGTGATGACCAACCCATCTTTGAGAATCCTAACTTTGATCAAGAATATGAGATTGCTACACCTAATGGTTCTCTAAGACCTACCCATATTGAAGATGGAATGGTAGTCTTCCAATATACAACTCATAGGTCATATTTCTTGTAAAATTTTAGGGAAACCATAAATGCTTTTCTTAGCAAAGGTTGTGAAACCCTGGGTGTTTCGACGAGTGATGATTCGCTCATGGATCATCCGTGACAACCTAACTCTAATCCTTCGACATTAGATCCATTAGATCTATAAATGCTAACCTTAATGTATCAACATCTCATTTTGTTGATTCAACACTTATCACCACATCGATGGATGTTGGGAGACAGACCCTTCCTCCTTTATTAGAAAATTACTTGTCTTTGCCTACCATTAGGGAATTATCATAGGGAAATATTAGTCTCCCCCACATTTTAATAGTAAATCATAAGCTACACTCTCTATCAGAATGTGTTATCAAGTGACCCAAACTCCAATCCTCGTATCAATTTATCTCATGGTCCTCATTCTAATCCCACAAGCGTGGGTATGGGTTCACAAAAAACCCTAACTCTTTAATATCTCGTCCTTCATCCTCTAATCCTTTCATCTCATGGACACTAGGGTTAAACCATACAATGCTAAATTCAATTTTGTATACCTAGGTGTATCAAACTCCTATTGATCACCACCAAATCCCTTATATTTCTTAGCACGTGCCTTTTTATACCATCAAATCGTGTTTCTTCTAAAATCCAAGCCTTAATTTCTCAACTAGAGTAATTGAAACAACAAATGGTCGACATCCAAGGGTCTTCATCTAGTCAAAAGTACTCATATGATGACTTGTGTAACCAACCCCTAGATCCCTTCATAGTTAGTCGCCTTTTTCCTCCTAACTTTGAACCCCTTGAGTTTCAAATGTACAACGAGAAGAAGGATCCTATCAACCACCTTAGTTTGTTTAGAACTACTTGTAATGACATCTCTTATGATGAAACACTGCGACTTAAAATCTTTTCTAAGATACTTAGTGGCCCTGCCTTAGAATGGTACTACCAAATACCAAGGCACTCCTTGAAAATATTTAGGGATCTTTTTGAAATGTTTGTCAAGCAATTCTCTACCTACATTGAGGAAAAGATCATCATTATTGACCTATATGACTCAAGTAGTTTAAATACAATAATATTTTCAACTGCTTAGCAAGATGACAAGCCCTAGAGAGGAGTGTAGGCAGCAAATCCACCTCCAATAAGAAGAAGAAGTGACTAGAGGATTTGCCCAGTTTTGATAATTTTGACAAGTTTTGGTAATTCCTACAAGTAGGAGCAAACCATACAAGCAGGAGGTAAATCGTACAAACTGAAGGGCAACCCGTACAATGTGCAATGCAATAAAATTAAATACAAGTAAAATGCAATTTGAGTTATAATTGTGCATGAATTTGATAAATTATATGTTTAGACTTAGTAAAAGTCATAATTATGCATTCCATTATGCATGGGTAGTTGTGAATAACAAAGTGTCTCAGGAACCACTTTGGAATGGCCTGGGCAACATTATATAAGGCCCCCTTTTCATTTTTTATAGTCTGGTTAGTTTGGTGAATGCTTGTGAGTTTTGGCTATGTTTTGGAGTGAAGTATTGATGCATACCTATGATTGTTGAGCACCTTTTAGTGATTGTATGACATTGTTGATAAGTAATGAAGAAGAATCACAATTCATAGTTTCTCTCGCATATTGTACGATCCTAGAATGGTAGAATAGTGTTTTGCAGTTTATCTTTGTTGCATGTACTTCTTTTTGGTTGTTATTGATACTTAATGCATCACTATGGAAGAATTGCATTAAACCAACACTTGTGTGAACCTGATGAATTATCTGTGATGAATATGATATCAAGAAAGACGTATTGAATATGGTTGTACGATTTTTGGACATTGCCATTTAGAGATAACTCTCTCATACCCTGATGATGTAACTTGCATGTTGATAGAAATGGATTAATTGCCATGTTAAACCTCTAAAAAAATTATTTGAGAGAGATTGGTCCAAAATAATATCCAATTTGTCACTTTTTTGCACTTTCGTTTCATACAAATTGTATAGAAGAAACTTACCCGATTTGGTAGTTTATGCGATTGAGAAAAACTTACTCAATTTTGCAGCATTGGGAAATCGAACAGTTTTGTTACAAAATTATGTACGAAAGCTTGCAAAACTGAATCTAAAATATTGGATAAGTGTGAAATTGTACAAGATTTGTCACTATACAATTTGGGATCATACAGTGGTACGATTTGGGGTCCGTACAAGTTATATTATCGCAAACTGATAGTTGTAAAGACTGTACGATTGTATGATTTGGTCCATCTATTAGGAATACAAAATTGATCATTATAAGCCTTGGAAACTACCTACCCACCAAGAATACTGCACATTTGTTCTACATTTGGCATCATTGCCTTATCGAACTTGGCATTTTTGTTTAAACGGGTCAAATTGACAAGAATATTACAAAACTGGAGGTGAATGATAGACACTAGTGTACAAAGTCATAGGAGACGGGAAGTATAGGAGAACATTCTAGTAAGAAGGAGCATGAGAATTGCTCAAAGAGAGAACACAAGTAACTCATAGAGCAATTTTGGGCATCTGAAGGATATTTGGAAGCGCTATTGATAGAGACAGAAGAGGAGGTACCAGAACCAACTAATGTAGAGGAGCGAGTTGATAGATAAGTAGTGCACAAGGAAGGAGAGTGGATGGTGACACCTGAGAAAGTTACAGAAGGGTTACAAGGGAGTGTAGAGGATGGGAGTCAAGCACCAGGACAATAGGGCATGAGGTCTTAGGAAGAAGGACCAAGACCATCTCCCTCACATCAGCGAAGGAAGTCGTGGAGTGAAGATGCACATGAGTTTGGTCAATGATTGGCAAGATAGAATAAGATACCTCAAATAATTTTTTTTGATGAAAAGTGTATTATAACACCCCTAAGGAGGAATTAGACAGATATTCCATGAGATACCTCAAGTGATGAGGATGATTCTCCGAAGATGGCTAACAAGGCAACCAAGTAGATATGTCCACCTTTTATAGGTGAGGGTAAGGAAGACCCCACAAGACATATCGGAACCTGTATAACCATTTGGAGGGCAAATGATGTAGACCAAGCAAATGACTGGATGACCTTATTTACTACTACCTTGAGAGGATTAGAGATGGATTGGTATCTGAAGAGGAAAAATACGACATATTTTTGGACTTAGAATCAAGTGAAGGACAAATTCATTGAGGAATTTTGCCCTTTGAAGGATGATGGAGACATTGTTACTAACTTTGTATGATGAAACAAAAACCTGATGAAGATGTAAAATCATACAATCACATTCTAAAGTAGTTAGTAGATAAGATGCAAATGCCCTTGGCAGATGTATTGGTGAAGCAGTGGTTTTTAGATGGATTGCTACCAAAATATAAGAAAACGATGAAGGCAGAACCATCAAAAATGTATGAGGGAGATGTAAAGCATGCAAATAATTTTGAAAGTAAATCGAAATAAACGTACACAGGAATATTATCTTATCCCAAGTCTAATGATTCAAATAGTGGAGAATATGACACTATATAGAGAACAATAGCATCATCGTTATGAGTTTGACAAGATCATGAAAGAAAAAAGAAGCAAGCCTGACAGGAATGACATGATGGGAAATAAGGTGATGCTATATCCATATAATGCAAGAGTATGTCCATAGGTCCTGACAATCTAGGAGCAAGAAAAGAGACCGAATACCCTAGGAAGAGGGCAACAAGCAACCAGTGGCAGTTATAGAAATAGCCAATGAGGTGGAAGACAGAACCAAGGCAATCAAAAAGGAGCACAACGTCGTTTACAGTATGATTCGGAAGGGAGGCTGATCATACAATGTTGCAATTGCCAAGAGTGGGGGCATTTCACGAAAAATTATCCTTCACCTTAGAGACAAGAAACGTAGCAAGTGAACACTACACACATGTGTAGGTGGTGTGGTCCACGTAACCACAAGGAAGCAAATTGTCCCAAGCATGTGAGTTTAAGTAACCCATAAAATGTAAATTATTTGGATATTGAGGTTCCTCAAGTTAAGGAGGAAACCTAGGAAATTTTAGCCGTGACAAGGAATCAGGCTAAAAAGGATAAGTATTTAGAGCCAACGAAAGAAAAGTAATGTTGGCAAGAAGCAAAGAAAATACTACAAGATGAAGCATAAAAAGCTAAACAAGTGAATTTAGCAAAAGAAAAGGAATTGAAAAAACCATCAAAAGAGAAGGCAATTGTATAGAGTCTAGCAACACAGGTTTTGGACACCATAGTAGAGATCAAAGTGACTAACCTATTGGAAGCTATCCCATCATTATAGAAAGCGATGGTGGAAGATATACAACCGCATAAGGTTATGAAAGTGCAAAGTCAACTAATTCAAGAAAAGTACAAAAATATCAATTCATGGATCCAACTATATTAATGATTGATGTGGGAAAGAAACTTGCATTAGTTCATATGGAGATCCTAGGGCACAAATTGACACAAGTTATTGTGGACGGAGGATCCAACGTCAATGTGCTACCTGAAAAGACTTGGCTAGAATTAGGCGCTCCATCTCTATGGGAACCAAGCTTTTGATTATATGGTGTTCATCAGTATGGTATCGAGACAAAGGAAGTCTTGATGGCACAACAAGTGGTGATAGCTGACCAAGAGTTTTTCTTGGATTTCATTGTGATTAATATGCAGAAGCCTGCATACGATGCTTTATTGGGAAGAGGATGGCTACATGTAGCCAAAGTTAATCACAACTGGGGAAAGAATCAAATCACTTTAAATAAGGGATAATACAAATATATAATTAATTTGACTAATCAAAAGGTCAGTGAGGATGTAGCCATGATCGATGAATCAGAAAAATCCTCAAGAGATGAAGGATATGAACCAGACGGAGAAGGAATGTTGTACTTGGATGAATGTTGTGAAGATGAAGCTAGATCTGATAGCAGATTTCTTCATTGGCAAATGGAGGAGTACAAAATTTTTCAGCCCAATTGCCTCTGTATTGACTTAGAGGAGATCAAGGAAAAACAAGATGAAACCAAAGTCAACCACGAACCTAAGAAGGATGCGGAAGAGAAATGGACATTTCCAAAAAGTTTTGCATAATATACAGTAGGAGATGCAAAATTTGATGCAAGACCAACACACCCAAAGAATGTGGATAAAACAGCGAGTGAGCCAGAGAATATCAAATATGAAGGACCTCGGATAGTGGACATCAATCTAGGGGTGAAAGATGAACCTATGATGATTCATTGTGGTGATTATTGGAACCTTGTACTGAAAGCAGTAACTTTTAAGATATTCTTGTAATATAAGGATATATTTGCATGGACATACAAGGACTTGAAGGGAGTACCACCTGAGTTATGTGTCCACAAGATTACACTAATTCTTGGAGCACAACTAGTAAGGAGGAGATTGTATAGAATGAACCCAAAATATGCTGCATTAGTGAACGTAGAGATAGAGAAGATGTTGGAGGCAGGAATCATCTTTGGGGTTACGACCAGTGAATGGGTATCACCTATAGTGGTCACCTTGAAGAAGAAAGCAAAAAAAATCAGAATATGTGTGGACTTTAGGAGTCTAAATGCGGTAACTATTAAGGACCCCTTCCCTATTCCCTTCACAAATTCCATCCTAGAGGAACTCGCAGGACATGAGATCTATTCATTTTTGGATGGATTTTTGGGTTACAATCAAATAAGTATAGCTAAGGAGGATAATATGAAGACCACATTTATTGTGGAGAATGGCATCTATGCATACAATAGAATGCTATTCGGGCTATGTAATACCCCAGCTACATTTCAGCGCATCATACTGTATATATTTGATTAGTTGGCAACGGGGAATTTCAAAGCATTTTTTGATGACTGGTCCATTTATAGGAAGATCAAGGAGCATCTTCATGCTCTCAACGAATGTATGAGTAGGTGCAAAAATGTATATATCTCATTAAACACTGGGAAGTGTTACCTGATGGTACAATATGGAAAGTTGTTAGGACACGTAGTGTGCAGTGAGGGATTAAAACAAATCCTGATAAGATCAATATGATATTGCACATGGAAGAACCATATGATGTGAGCTCACTTAAAACCTTCCTTGGATCGATGGGGTATTATTGAAGGTTTATAAGGAATTATGCACATGTACCATATCCTTTGGATTCATTGACGAAGAAGAATGTTCCTTTCAGATGGATAGAGAAGCACTAAGGAGGCTTTGAGGAGTTGAAGGCCAAGCTTGTCAGTAGCCCAATTTTGGTGTTTCAGAATTGGGATAAGGAATTCCATGTCCAAATTGATGCTTTGATTTTTACGATCGGATGTGCTTTGGCACAAGGACAATTTAGGCTGGATCAACCTATTTTCTTTGCTAGTCGCCTATTGTCAAGGGTGGAGATAAATTATAGTACAACAACAAGAGAAGCTTTGGGAATGCTATATGCAGTCTAGATGTTTAGGCATTACCTATTGGTGAATCCCTTTGTTTTTATGTAGATCACCAAGCTCTGTTGTACTTGATAAACAAACAAGTGATACAAGGATGGGTCAGTAGGTGGCTCATCACCTTATAGGAGTTCGTATTTCGAGTAGTAGTGAGACCTAGTAAGAAGCATGTAATTGCAAACCAACTATCTCGAATACGATCAGGAGAGCTTGTAGGAACAAGAATTTCGGATGAATTCCCTAATGTACAGTTATTTGCCATTAATGTTGTTCCATCATGGTACAATTTGATTGGCCAATACCTTTCCATAGGAGAGTTGCCACAAAAAATGACAAAAATAGAGAAAAAGAAAGTGATTACGAAGTCAACACATTTCCAATTGATAGTGATATTGATGTATAAGATGAAAAGCGATGGTATCTTA
This sequence comes from Wollemia nobilis, assembly GCA_028583015.1. NCBI lineage: Eukaryota > Viridiplantae > Streptophyta > Pinopsida > Araucariales > Araucariaceae > Wollemia > Wollemia nobilis. Next base: position 5,371,662 of record JAQPPZ010000049.1, read on the forward strand.
TGAAGATGTGTGATTGAGGAAGAAGTCAAAGTAGCATTGAAAGAAGCTCATGAAGGCTTAGCACGAGGGCACATGGATCCAGATGCAACCTCTAGGAAAATATTACTAGCAGGATTATGGTGGTCCACACTGTATAATGATGCAAAAGAGTATGTGAAAGCATGCGATACTTGTCAAAGAATAGGGAAGCCAGTAAAGAGGGACTTGATGCCATTTCATCCATCACAACCCCAGGAATTATTTGAAATATGGGGATTGGACTTCGTCAGACCATTGAAAACATCTCAAAGAAGGAAGTGTAGGTACATGTGGTAGCAACAGAGTGCTTGACAAAGTGGGTCGAAGCGAGAGCATTACTTGATAACTCAGTTAAAAGTACAATGAGATTCTTGTAAGAGCAGGTAATTTCAAGATTTGCCATTCTGCTACATATAAAAAGTGATCGAGGATGATACTTTATCAATAAAATCATCAAGACACTAATAATCGAATTTAGAATTTTGCATTCATTATCTAGTCTGTACTATCCCAGAGCGAATGGGTAGGCGGTAGCGACAAACAAATTCCTAGTATCTACTTTGTATAAAACCTTTGGAATAGGAGTAGATTGGGAGGAAAGATTACCATATGTTTTATGGGCATATCGAACAAATTTTAAACAGATAATAAAGCATACACTTTTCCATTTGATGTATGGACAAAAGGCAGTGGTGCCAGTTGAATTCTTGATACCAATTTTGAGAGTCGTAGTGGAGCATTGCTTGGGTGATCAAGAAAGTTTGGAAGAGTGACTAACAACACTGATCAAGTTAGATGAAATAAGAGTCATGGCACAATGGGAAATTGAGGTATCCCAAAAAAGAAGGAATTTATGGCATGACAAACATTGAGGCAATTAGAACTCAGTCTGGATGACTTGGTTCTAAAGTTTAATGGAAAGTAGGAAATCAAGCCTGGTAAGTTGAAGAGTTTAAGGCTTGGTCTCTACAAATGAATAGATTAAACAAAATTTTTTCCAAAATAATAGTGCAAAAACTGAATGATACAGAAGAAATTAATGACTCATAATAAACATGCACATATAACACAAGAGATTTATCCTAGTTCACCCAATATGGGCTAATATAGCAAACAAGAGTCACACCTCATTTGATATTATTATGCACTCCTTGCCCAAAATGGGACATTACAATCAATATAAAGGAAACTCTTACAACCCTAAACCACAATGTGGTATTAGGATACCGTGGGCACAATACCATGGGCTAAAACCGCCCAAACCCACCAATCGTAGGAATCCCAAAAACCGCTCCGCAAATCGCTCCAAAAAAGGGGAAATTTTTTTTTGGGGGCTCTGCCCCTCCTGAACCCCCCTTAGACCCCCCAAGGAGGATTTTCCCACCCCACCTTGGACCCTGAGCCGCTCATCGACGAGCAAGACCACCAAAACGTGGGTTTGTTATACAATGCTTCCTCTACAAAGGATGAGACACATCCAACATTCTCCCACTTGTTGAATACTTTGCACAAAGACTGTAATCATTATTAGTTCCACCACTTGGTCTTGCCAGACCCATTTCAACTATATAGAACATGAAATTTTCTGTGCTAACTACCTTGGTTAAAGCATCTGCAATATTTTCCTTGGTATCCACTTTCTTCTGTTCAATCATGTCCCTACTGAAGTGGTACTTTGTATCAATGTGCTTCATTCTTGAATGGTAAGAAGGGTTCTTTTCTAGAAATATAGCACTCTGGCTATCACAATTTATCTTCACAACTTCTTGACGTAACCCAATTTTAGCACATAGTCTTTGTAGCCATACTGCTTCCTTACTTGCATTAGTGGCTACCATGTACTCAGCTTTAGTGGTTGAAAGAGCAACAACAACTTACCTTTTGCTCATCCAACTAATAGCCCCTCCAAACAAATTAAATACATATGCACTAGTAGATCTTCTATTGTCCAGATCTCCAGTCCAATCTGCATCAACAAAACCTCCTATATCCATGGATTTGTTTTCTTTACCTGTACCTTCATAATAGATTGAAAAATCAAATGTACCATGCAAGTATATGAAGACCCTTTGTACAACAGTCCAATGCTCTTTACCAGGTTTAGACATATATCTGCTCAAAAATCCCACTGCATGAGAAATATCTGGTCTAGTACACACCATGGCATACATTAAACTCCCTACAACATTTGCATAAGGAACATGGGACATTTCTTCTACCTCTTCTTCTATTTTTGGACATTGTTCAACAAACAATTTTTCACCTAAAGGAATAGGTACCTTCACTGGTTTGTAATCCTGCATACTGAATCTCTTCAAAATTGTCTCAACATACTTTTTTGATCCAACCAAAACTTTTTGTTTGAATGATCTCTATTTATTTGCATACCCAAAATAAAATTTGCAGGGCCAAGATATTTCATGTCAAATTGTGATGCTAACTAAGACTTCACTTCCATGATCATTTCCTTATTGTTTCCAATTAGTAACATATCATCAACATACAAAACAATAATGACAAGTACATTATCAATTTGCTTTGAGTATACACAATGATCAGCATTGCTATGAACAAAATCAAGTCCTAAGACATAAGTATAAAATTTCTGATACCACATTCTAGATGACTATTTCAGTCCATACATAGATTTCTTTATCTTACATACAAACTTCTCCTTTCCTTCAACAATGAATCCTTTTGGTTGTCTCATATAGATTTCTTCCTCCAAATCCCCATGAAGGAATGCAGTTTTTACATCCATTTGCTCTATTTTAAGATCAAATGTAGCAACCATAGATAAAAGAAATCTTATTGAGGTTAGCTTTGCAATAGGAGAAAATACTTCACCATAATCAATTCCCTCTACCTGAGAATAACCTTTAGCTACCAGGCGAGATTTATATTTCTCTACTTTTTCTTCAACATTCTACTTCTTCTTGAAGATCATTTGCAACCTATTGCTTTTCTGCCACCAGGTAATTTTACTAGATCCCATTTATTGTTTTTTTTTAGGGCCATCATTTCCTCATTCATGGCTTCTTCTCAAAGGTTTGCCTCTTCAGAATTAACAACTTCTTTAACTATTCTAGGATCTTCGTCAGTAACAGATAAAATAAAGGAAGAAGAAAAAGTAGATGGACTATCCCTATCAGGTTGCCTTCTTTCTCATGTTGATCTTCTTACCACATATGTATGAACCTCTAGATCATCCTCTTCTTCTTCTGAGTAGGATTCTTCTTCCATGAGATCAAATTGCACCTTTTCAGGTTCTCTTCTATTACTTCATTCCTATTATCACTTTTCATTTCTCTAAACACCACATCTCTACTATAAACTGTACTTTTAGTTTATGGATTCCAAAGTTTATATCCTTTAACACCATATTTATAACCATTAAATATACATTTAACAACCTTATTATCAAACTTACCTCTTTTATCCTTTGGAATATGCATGTATGCATCATAGCCAAAAACTCTAAGATGTGAAAGAGAGGGTTTCTTACCAAACCATGCTTCAAATGGAGTTTGATCTGGCAATGTTGATGTAGGAGATCGATTTTGCAAGTAACATGCCGCATTCACTACCTCTGCCCATAATTCCTGTGCCAAACCAGCACCACTGAGCATAGTTATAGCCTTTTCTATCAGTGATATATTCAATCTCTCTGCAACTCCATTTTGTTGGGGTGTATATGGAGTAGTCTTCTATCTTGCAATACCACATTGCTTACAAAAATCCTCAAATTTATTTGAATAATATTCTCCTCCATTATCAGACCTCAACATCTTAATCTTTTTCTTAGCTTGATTTTCAACAAGTGCTTTAAATTCTCTAAACTTATCAAACACTTCATCTTTACTTTTAAGAAAATAAATCCATGCATATCTTGAAAAATCATCAACAAAAGAAGCATAGTACCATGATTTTCCAAGAGATGGAACATGAACAAGACCAAAAATATCACTGTGAATCAGATCTAATACCCCTTTTGATCTTGCAACACCAAATGGGAAACTCACATGATTTTGCTTGCCATAAATACAATGTTCACAAAAATCAAAACACATTGAGCAATTAGGGATACCTTGAACCATACCTTTCGTGTATAGGGTATGCAATCCCTTTTCTCCAATATGTCCTATTCTTTGATGCCAGAGCGTTGAACTTTTCTTTGATTCAGCCTCAGAAATGGTTGAGCTATTGCACTTATTTATCATAGTGCTTCCCAATAGCTTATATAAAGTTCCAATCTGAACTCCTTTTGCCAACACCATATATCCATGAACCATTTTGCATGAATCCTTACTGAAACTAACGTTTACTACTACATCAGTCATTTTGCTTACAAAAATTAAATTTCTAGCAAGACCAGGAATATGCATCACACCTGGGAGGGTTTTAACTCTACCATCCTGCAACAATATTTTCACCCTTCCACGACCAATGATTATAAGTGGTGAATCATCTCCCAACAGTACCTACCCTCCATCATATATTTCATATTCACTAAACCACCCCCTATGAGGAGTCATATGAAAAGAGGCACTAGTATCGATCAAACAATCATTTTTATCTGAACGTGTGGAGCAAGATGCCAAGTATACATCCCCTCCTTCATCAGTGAATTTATTTATCTCTGTGGAAGTGGATTCGTCAGATCTCTTTCCAGAATCAATATTCTTTGATCTGCAATCCTTCTTCATGTGCCCAAGCTTACCACATTTCCAACATTTTCTCTCATACTTTCCTCGAGACTTGGATCTACCTCTAGACTTAGATATATCACCATATCTTGTTTTATCTTTTTCCTTAGCATGCCATATTATTGTTAGGGCATCCTTTGATGTGCCCTCCATGGCTTTTCTCCTCATATCCTCTAATAATAGAGATGCCACAACATCTTCAAACTTCAGTGTGGTTGAAGTTGTACTACCAATTGCTACAACTAGGTTATCCCATGAATTTGGTAAAGAGCATAACAAAGTAATACATTTATCTTCCTCACTCAACTTAATTTCAACATATGCAAGTTGACTTACCACCGTATTGAATGCATTAAGATGATTATCTACTGAATCTCCTTCATTCATCTTGAGATTATATAATTTCTTCCAGAGGAATAATTTATTCACTAGGGACTTAGATTGATACAAAAACCCTAAATTCTCCCAGAGATCCTTTGTGGTAGCTCCTATAGAAACATTTATTAGGATTGAATCTGCAAGACACAATCGAATTAGACTCCTTGCTTTCAGATTCAACTTTTTCCAATCTTCATCAGATGTACTGGCAAGTTTTGTTTAAGAGATAACAACCCACTGATATCTGTCCATGAGTAGATCCTCCATCTTTAACTTCCATAGCTCAAAGATTTTTCCATCGAACTTCTCAATATCTATCCTTGATTGATTTCCTGTCATTTTCTTTTAAGCTCCTTCTGTGTAAAACTCCCACTTCGAAATAGGTTTTCTCTAACTCCTAAAAACCCTAGATCCTCTTCAAATGAAATGATACCCTAGCAATAAAGGCATCCCTCTATGACTAACAACTTGGATCTGATACTAGATAAAGAGATTAAACTAAACTTATTTCAAAATAATAGTGCAGAAACTAAATGATACAGAAGAAATTAACGACTCATAATAAACATGCACATAGAACACAAGATATTTACCTTGGTTCACCCAATATGGGCTAATCCAGCAAACAAGAGTCACACCTCCTTTGATATTATTATTCACTCCTTTCTTGAAATAGAACATTACAATAAATATAAAGGAAACTCTTACAACGCTAAACCACAACGTGGTATTAGGATACCGTGGGCACAATACCATGAGCTAAAACCACCCAAACCCACTAACTGCTTCGAAAAATTTAAAGGGAAAAAATATTTCTTCTTCATGAAAATTTAATAACAACATTAGTGTTAGCGTGCTTTGTGGGAATTGCTTCAGTCCACCTAGTGCAATAATTTGTGGTAGTAAGGATATATTTATGAGAATCCGATGAGTTAGGATTGATAACCCCAACAAAATCGAGTCCCCATTGTGCAAAAGGTCTTGCCTCTACCACAGATTGTAATGGCATTGTTGCATTTCTTTCTCTATTGGCCGCCACTTGACATGTGTGGCATGATCTCACATGAGCATGTGCATCCTTAAACAAATGGGGCCAATAGTATCCTGCCCTAAGAATTTGGTGTGCCATTGCATTGGCTGACTCGTGTCCAGTTCCATACTTACCATGGAAATCCTTAAGTACTTGGGTCGCCTCTTCTTGATTAACACAACGAAGGTAAATCCCTTCGTGGTTTCTCCTATACAAAACACTAGACTTAATTAGAAAATTTGTAGATTTCAAGCGTAAAGCTCTACGTTGAGTAGAATTGAGATGCAATGGGCACTTACCATTCAGCAAGAAATACACAATATCAACATACCAATCATCTTTAGTTATGTCTTCTACATTGTAATGTTGGCATGATATCAATGGATCAATTTCTGCGATTGACTTGACCAAACCTTGTCCACGAACTATTTTCATGGGTTGGATTTCTAGATCAAATTCTTGGAGAGTTGAAATCCATTTTCCTCGTCTTTCACCTAGTTCATTTTGTAAAAACATAGACTTAACAGCAGGGTCAGGGACTACAACAAAAACCCTACTATACAGTATGTAATGTCTGAATTTCTTTATGGTCTTGAACAACGCATACATTTGTTTATCTAGAATAGAATATCTCAATTTTGCATCCTTCAAAGGAGCACTCAAGAAAGCAATGGGATTTTTAATGTTACCTTCACTCTTTTGAGTTAGGACACTCACAAAGGAATGATCTGAAGCAAATGTGTAGACATAAAAAGGCTTTGAATAATCTGGACTAATTAAAACAGGGGCCCTAGAGATAGCATCCTTGATGCTTTTGAAAGCATCCCTATTTTCATTTGTCCATTTGATCTGAGCATCCTTTTTTAACATGTCATTCAAGGGCTTGGCAATCTCTACGAATCCTGAAATGAACTTCCTTACGAAATTGATTTTATCGAAGAAGGATCTTAACTCTTTCTTGCTATTGGGTGGAGGGATGGCTAGTATAGCAGCTATTATTTTTGGATCAATAGAAATCCCTTCCTTTGAAATAACATGTCCCAATATCTTACCTTATGTTACCCCAAAGATGCATTTTTTTGGATTAAGGGAGATCCCATGTTCCCTACATCTTTGGAGTACTTTCCTCAAATCCCTGACATGATTTTCCCTTTTCTTAGAAAAATAGGAATGTCATCCACGTAAACAATGATACACTTACCAATGAGCCCTTTGAATGTAAAATCCATAGCTCGTTGGAAGGTGGCACCCGCATTCAATAATCCAAACGGCATTCTCCTATATGCGAATGTTCCCCATTTAGTTGTGAAAGTTGTCTTCATTCTATCATTTGGGTGGATAAGGATCTGATTGTATCCCAAATAACCATCTAGGAATGACATCATTTTCGACCCATTAACCATTTGAAGAATCTCATCGATGGAGGGCAATGGGTAATTATCCTTTTGGGAAGCCTTGTTCAAATTCTTGAAGTCAATACACAGTCTTATCTCTCCATTCTTCTTTCTCACCGGGACTAGATTGGCAACCCATGTGGAATGCCTAATAGGAAAGATGATTTTTGCTTCTAGCAATCTCTTCACCTCTTTCTCTATTAGGGGTTCTAATAAAGGGTTGACAGGTCTTTGTCTTTGTCTGAAAGGCTTGGATTCTGGTTTTAATGGAATCGTATGCATTATAACATTCTGATCATAGGTCTTCAACTCCTTGTAACTCCATGCTATGCAATCCACGTACTCTTTTAATGCATGAGTGATAGACTCCTTTTCCTATCTTGTACATGCCTTAGCAATGAATACCTCTCATGGATTTTCTGCACTCCCTAAGTTGATTAGATCACATGCTTCTTTAGGGGTGGTACCTTTTTACCTCTTTTTGTTTGATATCCGATATCAAATATCTTTTCTAGTGAAACTGTATCTTTTGGCATTTTATTCATCATTTGGGTTGTTTCACTATCCATATCTATTTCTTCCTGCCCCCTCTTATCTTCATCTATCACCTAATTTTCGAAAATACCAGAATTAGTGATAAAATTGAAAATGTGTCTATCACTATCAAATACTTGCAAATTGGTAACGTTGTCTAGTATTGAGGGATAGGGCACTAACTCAATTGAATTTTTTTTGCATTTTTTATGGTCAACTGGTTTTAGCATACTTGCAAAAATGGCTAAAGAATCTGCCATACGATTACGTTTCCTAGAGATAAGGGAGATATTGAAAGCATCAAACTCATCTATCAAATCCCTGACTCTAGTTTTGTAAAGGCTTAATATTTTATCCCGACACGCATATTGCCCTTTCACTTGTTTAACCACTAACTCCGAATCTCCCAAAACTTTGAGACACTTAACCTTCTTCCTTAGGGCCAATTGAAGTCCAAAAATCAGTGCTTCATACTCCACCACATTATTGGTGGTTGGGAACTGTAATCTATAGGCAGCTAGCATAGGCTTGCTACCGGGACATGTAAGTTCGATACCAACTCCAACACCTTGTTTTGATTTGGATCCATCAAATCTTAGAGTCCAAACCAAACTATCCTCTTTAGAAGTGCCATAAGAAAGGCTTTCCTTTTGAGGTTCTTCGGTAGCTTCTTCTATGTCAAAGTTATAGACCCCTAACTCAGTTTTAGCAAATTGGATTTCATTGGGCCTATTATACTCTGTAATCATCTCTTTGAGCCTTGGCTCACTATCCACCCGGATTTGGTTTGCTACTCCTCTCCAAGGTAACCACATATGGGAAGAATATGTAACGATGTATCCATTCAGGTTCTTACTCCAATCTCTTCCCAATACCATACCGTATTTGGCAGAAATATTAAGCACCAGTATGTCCACATGATGTTGAACTCTAGGTTCTGAATTAATCTGAATAAGGACATCATTCAAAATTCCAACCACATCCACAACCGATCTGTCCAATTGTACCACTTTACTCTTTGAAGGAATTGGTGTGAATCCTAACTTTTGGAAAATCTCGAGGGGCATGATGTTACCCGAGGCACCCGAGTCTATCAGACAATTATGTAAGTTTTTGCCTACAATTCTGATGGTTATGAGAAAAGGAGGCACTTCTCATTTTTCCTTCCTCAATACTAATTGAGACTCGACACCTTTAACCTCATGGATTTGACTTGGTGGATACAACCCTTTCACCAAATATTCCCCTTGACCCATCAATTTAGCAACCTCGAACATCGAGATATTAGCCTTAGTCCTTTTCATATCCTCTACTAGGTCGTAAGTGGACTTTTTGAGATTTTGTATCTTTTGCGTAGGTTTGGACAATTCAACAGCCGGTGGAGGAGGTGGATTATTATCACCTTTGGTATCAGGAGGAAGAAGGGGGTTGTTTGGAGGAGTGGAGGAAGTTTTGGGATCCTTAGAACTCCTTGTGTAATAACCATGATCTCCTTTCCCAACATGTCTAATAGCTTGGACTTCCTCTTCCATAGTTTCATCATCCTCTTCTCCTAAGATTTCAGTGTCCTCTTCTCCTTCCTCATTTTCTTGATAGTGGACAACTTCAGTCACCAAAGCATCCTGCTTCCCTTGGCAACAATGGGGTATTTCCTCATCACAGGGCTCTAACTCACCATAATCCTCCAAAGCATCTACCTGATTGGCTATAGGATTGGGTACACGCCCATTATTGGGGTGAGTATTGTATGGTCCCATCCTCCTATGGTTAGGATTTCGATTAGCCATAGAGATCTGTGATACTTGTTTCTTCAGGTAGACTATGTCATTACTCATTTTGGCATTATGTTTCTTCAATTCCTCAACCTCAGAATTAGATCCTTGTGATTGGGGCATCATGGTGCCAGATCCAACCGCATTTCCTACGTTGGCAACCTCTTGACTAGAGGTGATGGTTTGATTATGAGCGTTTTGGTTCCACCAAGGATTCATGCTTTGAAGAGGTGGGACCATTGGGTAAGCTATTGAGGTTTGAGTGTTGATCGCCTTGAATCCTGGTATGGTTATCTGATTGTTTACCATCATTGGTGTGGTGGATGGAATGGTTGCGTTAGGATAGGTGGGAAAGGATGGATACGTGGGCATGAATGGGTATTGTTGATGATATGGTAGGGCATTCATCGTTGGCACTTGGGGTGCCATAATCTGGTTCATCATGGCAAATTGACTATAAGGACCATATTGTCCTATCATGGGCAATTGGGGCATCCCCACGCCTTGCGATGTCATTTGTTGCTCAATGGTCATGGCTTCTGCATAAGCTAGGGCAAGAGTTGTAACCTGAGGGTTTCTCCTAGCAAACATGGCTATCATGGGATCTAGAGCTCCAAAATATAATTGAAGGGCCACAACGAGGTCCACCACAAAATGGCGAGTTACATTCATGTAAAGCTTCTGGAACCTAGCATTGAATGTCCTAATAGGCTCATTGGGTAACCTTTTATAGGACACAAATTGATTATAGATGATGGTAGGATCTAAAAGCGACCTAAAATGATTGATGAAAGCTACCTCTAATTGGGCCCAAGAAGTGATAGACCCTGCCAAGAGATTCATGTATCAATCATGAGCCATCTGATCCAGACTTGCGGGGAAAATTCGACAAGCGACGTCTTCATGATTTACTCCTTGTCTGATCATATGGTCTTTGTAATTTTGGACATGCTCTTCAACTGTGACAGAACCATCATGCTTAAACTTGGGTATCGACCTCTCAATATGCCTAGGTATTTCATGGACATCCCCGGGTATGTTCAAGGGAATACTTTGTGCACCATACCAAGGAACTGGTGGTTGGGCCATGTTATTCAATGGTAACGACCCTATGGGAATGATAGGAACTATTGAAATGATGGGGACAAATACACTTGATGTAGCTACCATAATGGAAATAGTGGGTGCATACCCACTAGATGTACTTGAGTCTAAAGATGACCCTAGATCAAGTATACTGGGTGGGATTTCGATCTCTTGAGTTTTGTTTCTTGGCCTCCTAGAATTGGGAGAAAGACTTTGAAAAATGGTTTCCCTAGTGGTTTTTGACCTAGTAGCTATGTACTCAAGTTGGGCCAGCTTGGGAAAACTAATGTTCTACAAGGCTTCTCACAAATCACTCACAATAAAACCTGGATAAACATTGTACCTGCAAGCACAATAAGGTGGAAACAAAACTACCCACATTAACTATTAGAAAATCAAAGATCTAAATCACAAAGCTATGAAAGAAGGCCCTCCTTCTAGCATCAAAATGTTGAGTGAATATTTTGCCCTATTGCAAAATAGTCACCACAATCAAAGTATTAAATGAAAACTCCCTCTTGCAAAGAAATTAAGTGCAAACATAAATTTCTCCAAGGTTATGATAGACAAACATTCCACATACATGCATGTAATTGATGATAATTAAAAACAACATATGCTAGAATAGTCTCACAGTATGCAAGTGACAGTTAACAAGGGGCCTTGACAGTTTAATTCATACAATGCTTAGTGATCATGATTCTTTAATCCTCAAAGTGCATGTGAACTTTGCTTGTGTGAAAGTGGTTCCTTTTAATGCTCTTGATATTAATTTGATTTACCCTGAATCCCAATTAGCAAGTTCCTTTTATCTTCAAATTAAAGGTGTAAAAATGCAAAAGTGCATGGAATAGTCCACTTCATTTTAGATTCCATACCTTTAATGTGAGATTCATTTTACAGTCAGTAGATTCATTTTATCTTCATTATGAGCATTCTACTAAAGCTAAATTAGAATTTGGTGTTAGTATATGTTAGTAAGTTAGCATGTTAGTGTTCATTTGCTTTATCTGCCATTAATGTAAAGTAGGCGTTAGTACCCTCCCTCCTAAGATTGGTTTTATCTAAAAATTAAACTTAGTGCAATTTGGAGGTGCAGAAATTCTGGATGAGGACCAGAATGGAAGCAAATGAAAAAGAAATGCAAAAAGAAATTTTGGAAAATGGACCAGAATAAAATGAAACTAAAATGCAAAAATTTTGGAAATGACCAGAATAGAAAGAAAATTAAGTACAAAAATTCTGGAAATGACCAGAATAGAAAGAAAACTAAGTACAAAAATTCTGGAAATGACCAGAATGGAAAGGAATGAAAAACAAAAATTCTGGAAATGACTAGAATCAAAGAAAATGATGGACATAAAAGAAAACAGATTAACCAAACTACAGAAAATAACCCAAAAATTATTTACAACAAAGCTGGAAAAACATGCAATTAAATCTCGGTATCACACTCCCCTACCCTGCAAAACCCCAAGTTATGAGATAAATCTAAAGGCAACCTGATCTAAAAGAACCTGCAGAAAACACAATCAAATTAGACCAAGTGCAAGACTCAAAGGACAAAGAACATTTGCATCTATTCCAATATTCACCTAGTATAACCCCCTAAAGGCATCAATACATAGATATAAATTGAAATGAAAATGCAGTAAAAGTAAAGCAATAAATTCAATAACCCTAGATACAATCTCCTTTTGATTTTGCTCACAAGGTGTGTGTTTGCCAAAATGAATGCATTCAATTTCTTCAAAAATAATCTTGCTTTACAAAATTTTCCAGCCCTTAACCATGACCTCCCTGAACATTTAAGGTTTCAAACCAAACAACAAAAACTCTTCATTTCCCCTTAAAAAAAAAAAAAAAAAAAACATTTCATTTCCCCTTATAACTCCCTTTTAACATTACAATATTACACGAAGATACATGAAAATTTTCAACATAATATTTACCTTTTAACTCCCTTTTAACCCTTACACTTTCCCTAAAACTTAACACCACGCCCCTTTATTTCCTATAACCCCACTTCATATTATAATGTAAAGAAGAAAATAAATTTAAATGTTCAATACCCCTTATGTCTCCCTTAATTATAATAAAATAAATAAATAAAGAGCCAACCTTAGAAACTTACCCTTATTAACTCCCGAGAACTCTTATAACATATTAAAAAGGGCTTATGTATTATAACAATACGAGCCTTATGCAATAAAATAAGATTTAAGACGTTCAGCCCTGGTTTTCATCTACATCAACAAGGGGCATAATAAACTTAAAGGATCTTACGCGATGATACGCCACCCTATTTTGATTGCGGCCTGATCCGACACCGTAGCCTTCTGCGACAACGAACACCTTGGCATCTAGGCTTCTGTTCTTCCTCAATGATCCTGCCATGACGCCCTTGATGTTTCTTGATAGCAACAAAAACATGATGCGAGTCCCCGATTATGATTTAAAACTGAGGGTTTCTGTCGTTAGGGTTTGCAGGCAATGTTATATGTTATTCAACTCGATAATTCCTTGGTCGGTCACGTTGTCCCATGCTTATCTCGCATTGTTCGAAGGCTGGTCCTGCCAGTCCAATTTTGCGCCTTCGACTCGTACTTGCGGATATAAAACCAACAACGAGCCATTAGCTCCATCTAAAAAAATCAAGACATTTTTAAACGTTTTAAAATAAAATTCCCATATTTTAAAGCAATGAGCTTGCTTTAAATCTATTTCCCTTTTTATAGACCTGCACAAACATTTCATAATAGTATATATAGAGATATATAAATGTTATTTTATTTTATTTATTTTTTGTTTTTCTTATTTATTATTATTATATTTGTTTGTTTTGACTTTGCTTTTGTTTTTATTTTATATACAAAATAATTTTACTTTTATACATTTTTTATTTTATTTTTAATATATATATATATTCAATTTCAAAACATAAAACTTAAAGCTTAAGTTACGACCAATCAAGCTAACGATAAGCAACTAAACCAACAAAAGGAAGATCAAAGCCACATTTTGACTTTACTATAACGAATGAAAACGATCCATACACTCAATAAAGACTTCAACGAAATAGTAAAATCAAACTCCTTTTGAAAGACAAGGAGATCCTACCAACTGAGGAGGCTCAAAACCCGTGGGGTGAGCTCATGGCTAAGCATCTATCAAACCTAACTTACTAATCTCATCTCCTTAAGGACATAAAAATCCTCACAAACACAACAAAAAAGTGGGTCCCCAAGTTTTGGGGCTAGTTGTGGAGCAGCCGCAACAAGTAGGTAGAAGGAAGAAATAATTTTCCCTTTGTTACTCCTTTAGCTTCGACACAGAGAAAGCCAAAAGTGCACTCTATTTAAGAAAAAATTATAAATTATGAGAAAATAAGTTTCAAGGGTAAAATTACCTCGCATAAAATTATCTCTATGAAGAAAAATTTCATGATACATTCAAAATTTTTAGGGTGAAAAACCACTACCAAAGGCAAAAGTCTTTAAGAATAAGAAAGGGTTTCAATCCCTATTCAAGACCAAAGGTCATAAATACTGTAAGAAATAACCAAGCCAAGCTTAGTAAGAAAGAAAGAATTGCCATTGCAAAAGGCAAAGAAAAGGAAGCCATTGAAGCTCCTTAAATATCTCCATTTCATTAGGACTATTGTATGCTCTTGAGTAGAGTCTCTAACCATTGTATGCTCTTTGTGATTGATAAAAGATTCAAGATGATTGTATATTCTTTATTTTTAAGTTGAAATTTCCATAGGGGTCTCTCTCTTCTTCCTCACATTCGAGGATATCATTTTTGGGCACTTGCACTTGATCTCTCCCACTTTCTTGTAAAAACATTGGAGTCTAATGCTTCTTAAGTGGGGAGGAGTGATAAGGGTAGCATATGATATTAATTTAGATTTATATGCTTTTTATTGTTCTTTTGTAACATGTGAGCATATCATTAACTCATGTTAATTATCTCAAAGTTTATTATTAGAACTTATGATTTGATCTTCCTGAATTGACACACCATTGTAATTCAATGAATCTTCATACTATGTATTATTGGCATCGCGTATGCCTATATAACTTGAAAATAGAAAAAAATCTTCATTGAGGATTTTATCCTCAACAACATTCCATCTTTTAGAGCCTCATGAACAATGTCTTCTGCCAATTCCTTCACAAGCTTATTTTGATCTTCTTCAATGATATTCTCATCTATAGTCACACTCGGGCAAAGCACCTACAACATTTAAACTAGACTTTAAAACTATTGTAGGACCATCAGTTATTTTCCAAATGATACAAATGTTCCTTTGGAATGTATGAGGTTGAATACTTGGTCATATTGTTTAATAGGAGGGATTTAAGGTTTATCTAAAGAAAATTGAAGCCATACAATTTTGGCCTAAACCATAAAATCTTAAGGTACTTCAAAGATTTTTGGGTCCTACTGGTTACTATTGGTGATTTATCCAAGGTTATGGAAAAACAATTCCACTAACTACCATGTGAACTCATTTATATGGATACCTCCAACAAAAAAAACTTTCCTATATCTCAAGAAAGCCATGATTTAGACATCGATGTTAACCACTCCTAATTTTTCAAAATAATTTATAATTGAAAGTGATTATTTGGACCATGGAATTGGTGCAATATTAATGTAAGAAGGGCGACTCCTAGCTTTCACTAGTAAGATATTATCAAGAATTTTTTGGGGGAAAATCCACTCATAAAAAATAAATGATGGCCATCCTCCATGTTGTTAATTATTAGTGACCTTGATGAGGACATCTAGCTAGGATTAGGAATATTAAGAGTGTAGCGACCCTCAGGAAGCGGCGCACCATCCACTACTCCTATTTGCGAATATTACGTAGTCATATTTTAATCATGCATTAAATGAAAGATACAACCGAGATACAAAGAAAATGAATAGATAATACTTTTTATTGCTTTTTCTCAAGTTCGGTTACATATAGATCCCTCTAAGGGATTTCATTCTTTTGATACAAATTTTACAAATTAGGGCAAAAGATGTATGATATCCCCTTGCAAAGGGATGATGCACTCTCGCAGGATTCCCGGTGATGCACACGGAATTGCATGAGGGCTTACAGATGCCTCCTTCTCCAGGTCTAGTTCCTGAAGTATCCTTTTGCTTTTGTATGTTGATAACCT
The DNA here is from genome assembly GCA_028583015.1 of Wollemia nobilis. Lineage (NCBI taxonomy): Eukaryota > Viridiplantae > Streptophyta > Pinopsida > Araucariales > Araucariaceae > Wollemia > Wollemia nobilis. The sequence goes on from JAQPPZ010000049.1 coordinate 5,387,760, forward strand.
GTCAAATGTACCTGTAGTCCTACAAGCATGAAAACAATAGCAAACGCTCAATTGTCCGATATTGCCTCCTCGGATGAGGTTGATAGCAATAACCTTAATGATAAATAGAAATATGCTCCATGACAATAGAAACTAATGCTATGAATTCTAGTAAATGTGATAAACCAAATCAATGCTAATGGCGTAAAAGAATGTAATAAGCTAAATGAAAGAAACTAATGCAACGAACCCTAGATTAGGTTTGCGGGCCACTGTCCGACTCAGTGACCGCTAAGATGAAAACCTGTTTCTATTGTTCCAAGTCTATGAATATAAGCTTGTTACCGATGTTGAAATGATTATCATTTCTTGTCTGATGTGTTGAATATCCTATAGATGAAAAACCCTAAACTAGTTAGCACTTTGTTACACCTCAAAGGTGCTCCAATTTGCTCTCCAATATGACAGGGCTTCGCTACGAGAAAAAACTCTCCAAGCCTCTGAAAGCTCTCTCTAAGTCTGTCAATAATTAATCATTCTCCTTGATCAAAGAAGGTCCCCTAGTGCTTTTAGGTTTACTCCTTATAATGTGTTTGAAGCCCTAGGTCAATGTCAAAACCCTACGATTGATTTTCTAAATGCACACTGGATGTTAGCATGAGAAGTTTTGACTTTGTCTGTCCTTGAGGGCCAGTTAACTGGTGTCTAAATCAAGACATGAGTCTTTCATGTAGATTGGCCATGAGGAATCATGCAAAGTTATCCCCGCTTGGCTTTATTGCATGCAAACTGCCACTTCTACCCGTGATTGGGCCGATTTGACAGTAAGTTGCTTTTTAGGGTTTAGCTACTATCGTCTGTAGCGACTAAGGGTTGGCCGTTGTGAGCTACAATGGCTAAGGTTTGGTCGCTCTGAGCTGAAGCGACCAGGATCTAGCCGCTCTTGTTCATAGTGACCAAGCTTGGATGGGCTAAGACTACCCCAAATAAGTGGTGAAAACCACTTTTGATACTTGGAAGGTTCAACGATTTAGTCACATGATATATGAATGTGCCCATGTGAGTAGTCTCCCTAAATATGATATATTTTATGTGTCTAAAGATTCCCATTTTGTGATGCATTGTGTGGAAAACACAGCGCGAAGAAAAAATGTAGACTGCTATGTTTGTAGGGTGTATGATGATCATTGATATGATCAACGTTGGATGGCCCAATCACGCAAGATGACGCACATCCTAGAATCATTGGTCCAACCTTATTTAAGGCTTAATTTAGCACAAGGATTGCACATGTTCACTTGCACTCATTCCTCAAATGCAATCGGGTAGCTTATGTCGCTACAACAAAACTGACCAGAGGAGAGCTACAAACTAAAAATATCATATTTACTTATGAACCCAGTAAACGAGGAAATTTTTGTAAGAGTTGTATGCAATGATTCGTAGGACGAACACAATTTTGATATGATCGAGTGATATTTGGTTAACTTTGATTATGATTATATGCAGATTTGAACTACCCCCTCACACAATGAATTTGTGAGGGAAGGACAATGAATGAAGCGACAAGTCGCTTGACCAACTTGACTAGTTTTGGTTCCTTTCTAGTGTTTGTTCTTTCAATGGGCAAACCCCCATCCAAGTGTGATTTCAATTGTTTATGATGATCATTCATCCCTATCCCGGGGAGCGGTCCAACCACAAATAGCCTTCTTAGGGAGTTAGGATGAGCGATTTTATTTATACTTGTATTGCATCACTTGGTTCTGTGTTTTTGTGTCATAAGAGAATTAGGATGATTCCATCATACCCATGGAGCAGTCCGACCATCTTGGTCTTCTTCGAGATTGAGGAGGCACATCATAATTCCAAAATGAATAATTTACCCCAAGTAGCATTATGGTAACTTACTCATCTCACCAAATTACATGGAGTGCAAATTGCTGCAATCGTTGAGTTGATAGAGTAAGTAAATGAATACGAAGCTTACTCGATATTTGTTTTTATGTGAATTTTTTGTTATTTTGAGCATTGTGATGATCAGGGACCATCAAAATGTGTTTATTTGATTTTTTTCTATTCCTCCTAGAAGGAATCTTTCTGATTTTGCCTATACTGCTGGCCGCTGTCAGATCCAAGGACCCCCAAATGCCTATTTTTGGCCGCTCTCGACTACAACGGTCAAGAAGTGCGGGCCGCTAAACGACAGTAGCGACCAAAGCATAAATTGGGAAATATAAAAGCAGCCTAGTGTTTTGACTTTTCATTCTTCCAGCTGGCGATTTGATTTTCAGAGCTCTAGAGAGAAAGTGATGTTTACAACCTGGAGTGCTGTTGCGTTGGAGATTATGGCTGCACAGGGTGAGGTATCTTCGAGCGAAGGAGCTAAAGCTTCTCGGGTACTCTTCGAAATCCTAACCCTGTTTGTTTCATTTTTTTTTGTAAAATGAACCGCACTAAGTAATCAGTAAATAAACTCCATTAAACTTATTGGCAATGAACTGAACCCCTAGTTAGGCTTAGTCTATGATTTGTTTTGGTGGGCTTACCCCCATTTTGTAAATTTTTAGATGTTTTGGTGTTTTTGGCCTAGGGCAAATGCTGCTTTCGCATCGCTCGTTGGCCGCTGTCGCACAAAGCGGTCATTTCAGCCTATGACTTGGCCATTGTTGATGGCAGCAGCCAGTTCAAAAATCTAATAGTTGAAAATCTAACCATTGGGGTTTGGCCGTTGTTAGCCTCAACGATCGATTTTTGGTTGCTGTAAGTGAAAGCAACCAAGAACCTTAGGCAAAATGTTTTAATTTTTCTTCCATCTTCCTACCGGTGAGATGACCATCACACCAGAGGATGTATACAAGATTTTCCAGATTTCATTTAATGGAGTGGCCATTGTTTCTTTGACCAGTAATGATCGTGATGTAGTCTTTGTTTTGGTGTTTGGGAGGCATGCTGCAGATGCCTTCAAGGACACCAAATCTGGTGATGTATCTGTTCTATGCTAGTATAGGGAGCATGTCTTCTCTGAGAGGCATGCAGTGTTGCTGATGGTTATTAGTAACATACTTATCTTGAACTGCTCAGGCTTGAGGTTTCTATAGAATCTCCTTGCGATGGTTCAAGATTTGGTGGACAACGAGGAGCCTATCATCTATGCATGGGGAAGGTCCTTGCTAACACAATGCTCTGATGAGTTGTATCACATCTGTCGATGGGGTCACATCAACATTGCTTACAACTTGCTCCTGCAGATGTGGGGATGGGAGCATATCCGTATAGATCATCCCAAAGGACTCCTAGCTAGGATTATAGCTATTGATGCTAGGATGTAGTGCTATGCTGCCATATGGGCTTGAGAGTATGAGGAGCGCAAGAGCCACCCTCATGTAGGGGAGCTCCCCCACTACATTGCTACTTTCACCTCCCTATAGGCCAGAGATATCATGTGGCATCCATACCATGAGTGCCTAGCTTGGGATGATCTAGACAGGTTTAAAGCTAGGACGTGGTGTGAGTGGTGGCTCATTGGCCGTAAGGTTGGAATTAGAGAGTATTTCTTCTACTCCCAAGTTCTTTGTCAATACGAATTGCAGTAGGATGTGCCATTTGTCTCATTTCTATATAGGCACCTTATAGCAGAGGGAGATCTTCCTCCCTCATGAATCACGAAGCTCACTGATGAGGAGGATGCCCCAGTAGTTGATGCAGGAGTTGCTAGGAGAGTTACAAATGCATTTGCGTAGTGGTGGGGGGATAGATTGTGGCATGGTGATGGTAGTTTGGATTGTGAGGATGACTGCAAGGATGGAGGTGCAGATCGAACAAGGTGCAGAGTCCAAGCTAGGATTGAGATATGGGGCCAGCCAGCAGAGCAAATGGTAGTGGAGGAGCAGGAGGCTCCTGAGGAGGATGAGGAGGACTTGGATCCCAAGGAGAGAGATTCTCCTCTAAGGGAACAGCTGCATGAGGTATAGGTTGAGCTCCAATCGGCCAAGATCTAGGTACATCAACATGACATCACCATAGCACAACGAGATGCTACTATAGTACAATAAGATGCTACTATAGAGCAGCTCATGACTCAGATACAGGCCTTGTAGGCTGCTATCAGGGGCGATGCTACTAGGATGCAGATTGTTGTTGATCCTCCTACACCTTAGGGTCCTAAAAGGGTAGATCCAGGGGTAAAGATAATGTGGATGCAGGATTTTATAGATGAGTATGAGGCGAAGATTTCTAACCATGTAGGCCACATTGCTTCCCTCCAAATGTAGATTATGAGGTTAGGAGCCACTCCTAAGGAGAGGACAGGTGCAGGTGGATCATAGGCTAGTGGGTGCTCCACCTCAGGGTAGTCTTCTATCCGACCTAGTCGGAGGATCCAGACTCACAAAGAGGCCAACAAGCTCATATCGCTCTACCCGAGATCCAACCACAGGGGGTGGTGTTGCAGGGGGTGCAGGCCCAGTGTTTGATTGATGATGCACTAGGCTTTTAGTTTTGAGGTCAGCTGACCTATATGACTGTAGCCTTCGAGTAATTTTGTACATCCATGCTTTTGACACACACATTTATATGATATCTCTTGCATTATGATTCATTATGTGTATCCCTCATTGCTTATGTTTTTGTTTTATTTTTTGGTTTTACTGATACGATGTGATGATGGCATTATGATGACTTGATATATGTGTTAGATGATAAATGATATTTATGATGATGCAGATATCTAGATGGATGCTTATGTAGATGCTTATGTGATCTGATTATTGTGAAATGATGTGATGTATTATGGGTTGATTTGATGATGGATTTATGATTGTATGCATAGCTGGATTGTGATGTGATCTTAGATGTAGATGGATGATCTATGAAATTATGTGTTTATGGATGCAATGTTTTCATTAAATTCATATTTAATTTTGATTAATTATATGCATCTAACTTATGTTATGATATGGTAAATACAATATGTAATGCATGATGTTTAACCTAATGTGAATGAACCTGTATTATTTAATCACTTAAAACATAAGGAATGCATATGATATGATTTTAACAATCTAAATGGGTGATACCACAAAAAGTATAACAATCATGAATGTAAATAATTATTCTTATGATAAGAACTAATTATTTAGGCATTCATATGTGAAATGTAATGATGTGGAATGTATGTAATTTGTTTGATAAACTTTTGTAATTTAAAAGATACAAAATACTCAGTGGCCGTCTAAACATCATTTTTGACATCCATTCGGTATCTATCCTACTTTTTTAATACCCCTTAATTTTCAAAACTTCATAAAGAAAATTGATGATGTGATTTATGATATGATTTGTTGCTACATAGGAATTGTTGAGGCTCTTCTTGAAACTCAAACACTCTAGTTACCCTATCAACAACTGCGTACTAACCATACAAGACTTTTGAAAAGCAAGGCTTTCATCATGGACCTAGAGATTCACTATCCTTGTGTGTGAAAATAAATATATTTAGATAGAACTCAAGCATTCCTCATGTCAGGCGAGATTCTTTCAACCCATTACTAAGATTGGGGATCCTCAATTGTTCATCTGATCCTGTGGTGGACTTAGTTGGACTATACCACTAGGAAGTGTTGAGTTACCCAAAGCTAGCTCATCCACATGTAAAAATTGGTCTACACAAATGCAAGAAGCTATTGTGATACACATATCGTCATGCGTGAGGGTATTACCATTGCTAGACATGGCTGTATACCAAACCTCTAATGGAGATCCCCTTATGATTTTGTACAATGCTGAGAATTCCAGGGATTCAAGCTCCATTCCCTTCTTTTCTTCATTTCATTTGGGATACTTGCTCATGCTTAGTGATGAAAATCATTGTTTATTTTTCATTGATTTTTCTCTTGAGTAAGGGACTTATGTAGGGATGAAAATCACTTGTTTGTTTCGACTTTGAATTTTGCTTGATTTTGGAACTTTTGCTTATTTTAATGAAAGCAAGGGATTTATGTAGTGATGATAATCACTTGTATCTGGGTAGGGTGGAACTATTCCTTTTTCCAATTCTTAGTACCTTTGAACCGATCGCACAGGGGGATAAACAAGGAAGACCGTTTTTTCTTAAGGCAACCTAGACCACTTTTATAGCTTTCATCTTTCCCTTGTACCAACTAGGATTTTAGTGTTTTTAATTAGTGATGAGATCCTGAATATCTAAGGCATTATCACGACTAGACCTTACTCTCTACTAATGAAGATGGCTTCCCACAAAAACTGATAAGACCACTAGATATGGTTGAATGACCAAAAAATCTTAGCCTATTCCTTATAATAACATGATATGGTTGTCTTGAAAAACACAATTACACACATGGATGAATGGATGAAGGTGGACTTATGTATTTGTGGTTGTGATACAAACTGTGGCATCATTTGCAAGAGTGTGATCATAACATATGTAAAAGCAATGGATATGCATGTTTGATGTAATGCAACTATATGGATGCTCTATAAGATGCAACTGTTTTTGTATTTTTGATTTTTGCATTGTTTTTGTATTTTTGATTATATTTTAACAAAAGGGCTTATTGTGACTTTGAGGCTTTTAGGGTTTGACCAAGCAACATGAAGACATCCTTGGAGCATTTTTGATTGATCTTGACCAAGCGGATTGTATACCCTTGGAGCGTTTTTGATTGAATTTGGCCAAGTGGCTTGTACACCCTTGGAGCGTTTTTGATTGAATTTGACCAAGCGACTTGTATACCCTTGGAGCATTTTTGATTGAATTTGACCAAGTGGCTTGTATACCCTTGGAGCATTTTTTATTGAATTTGACCAAGTGGCTTGTATACCCTTGGAGCATTTTTGATTGAATTTGACCAAGCGACTTGTATACCCTTGGAGTGCTTTTGATTGAATTTGACCAAGCGGTTTGTATACCCTTAGAGTGTTTTTGATTGAATTTGACCAGAGATTTTTTGATTGAATTTGACCAAGCGGCTTGTATACCCTTGGAGAATTTTTGATTGAATTTGACCAAGCGGCTTGTATACCCTTGGAACATTTTTGATTGAATTTGACCAAGCGACTTGTATACCCTTGGAGCATTTTTGATTTAGGTGACCAAGCGGCGTGAAGATACCCTTGGAGCATTTTTTATTTAGGTGACCAAGTGACGTGAAGATACCCTTGGAGAATTTTTGATTGAATTTTGAATTTTTATATTTTTCAAATTTGTTTGTATTTTTTGACATATTTGAATGTTTTTGTATTTTATGCATATTTGAATGTTTTTGTATTTTATGTATAAAATACCTTCAAATGAATGATATTGAGAGGCTCAGGCTCTTCAAAACCATCCAATGATGTGAGGTGATATGCCCCAGGCCCAACCTTATCTGAAATAATGTAGGGGCCTATCCAGTTTACCGTAAATTTGTCCCGTAGGTGCGACGACATATTTGAGTTATGTTAGTTTTCTTTGAGCATAAGATCCTTAAATTTGAATTCTCTCAAGTGGACTTTACTATTGTAAGCTCATGCAAGACGATCCTGGTAAATGTAGAGATGCTCCAAGGCATTGACTCGGTGTTCATCAAGAAGCATTAACAAATCAAGGCGGGCTTATCGTGTGGTGTCATCATCTATGAAATCCTTCAATGCTATGCGTAGGGTTAGAATTTCCAACTCTAGGGGTATGATGGATTCAGTGCCATATAAAAGTGAAAATGGTGTTCCCCCAGTGGGCGTCTGCACACTAGTCCTGTATGCCCACAATGCCAGAGACAATTACAAATGCCAGTCCTTATGATTATCTTTTACTGTCTTCCTCAATATGGAGACTATTATTTTTTTTGAGGCTTCTGCTTGCCCATTTTCTTGTGGATAATAGGGTGTTGAAAAACTATGTTGAATATGGTATTTGTTCATTAAAGCACACACATTTTTATTCTTGAAAGATGGCCCATTATCCGATATTATTTTTGAAGGGACCCCAAAACGACTTATGATATTGTGGAGTATAAACTCCGTAATCCTTGGTCCAGTTGTCGATGTTAAGGGGATCGCTTTGAACCATTTGGTAAAGTACTCAGTGGCTATTTTGATGAACGTGTGTCAACCTAAGGATGGGGGTGAGATCTTCCCCACTAAGTCTAGTCCCCATTGCGAGAAGGGCCATGCTTCCTAGATGGGTTGCAAGGCTTATGATGGCAAGTGAGTGAGGTTTGCATGATGTTGGCACTTAATGCATTTATTGACATACTCGCAACAATATTTTTCCATAGTGGGCCAATAGTAACCCATTCTCAAGATGTGCTTAACGATGGCCATGCCACTGAAGTGACCACCACACATCGTTGTGAGATTGCAAAAATGCCCAGGTTGCTTCCTGGGGCTCAAGGCAACGAAGGAGCATTCCATCATAGCCTCATCTATAAAGGATATCTCCTAGAAATATATACCTCATTGCATTCTATTTAAATTCTCATATTTTGGAATGCGACAGGTCTTGCGATACCATTCCAAGTTTTAGGAAATCCTACAATTGGGAAAGCCAATCCTGGTAAGCCACCGCTTCTATAGATAAAATGACATGCTTCTCTTGTGATCTAAAATCTATGAACACAGATTGAGAAATAACCCTATGGTGGATGGTTGTACCACACTCTGTAGGACCTTGAGAGATCAAATATTCCCAAGGTGCTATTTGCAATTTGTAGCTCTAAAGGACCAATCCTGATTTGGTTTGGTTTGGATCATGTTAACTAACTCTTGATTGTCAATAGCTTCACATTGTATTTTTGAGTGCACAAGCACTTTAACATGAATGGTTGTGAAATTAGCAAATGGATTCTGAGGGATTAAGGATCCCAAAGATGCCATGGTGTCTACAAATATTTTTTATGTACGAGGGATTGCCTCGATGTCATACCATTCTAGTCGGGCTAGGTAAGTGTCAACAAGCTCCTTGTAAGATTTCAAGAGTGGGCACCTGCATTGGAACAATCCTTTGACTTGATTAACTATGAGCAAGGAGTCACCAAAGATATTCAATCTTTTAATGCCCATTGCAACGACTTTTGGAGTCCCAAGATCAGGACCTCATACTCAATTTTATTCTTTGTGCATAGGAAGTCTAACTTGAATGATAAGGGCAATGGAGCACCTTGCGGTGTGATAAATACTATCCCTGCTCTGCCCCCTTGCTCGCACTTCGAACCATTGAAGAACAATGCCATATCTCTTTCTTTCCCAGGTTCCTCGGGTTTGGGCAGATCTCATAATGCAAATACCACATCGTCAAGCAATTCTATGGTGAGAGGCTTGCTATCCGAAAGAGGTGCCTCTGCTAATTGATATGCTATGACTTGTCACTTGATGGAATTTTGACTTATGAACTCTAGATCAAATTCTTTCAATAACATGATCCACTTTGCAGTTGTGTGTTGTGATAGGTCTTATTCATCATGTACTGCAAAGGATTTTTTTTTGATATAATGTAGGTTGTATGGCTCAACATGTAGTGTCACAAATTTTTGATTGTAAAGACCACTACTAAACACAACTTATCTACATATGCATACCCTAGCTCATTACTCACCAAGGTGCGACTGATGTAATATACAACTTGCTCTTTATCTTCTGCATTATTTTGGGCCAACATGGTGCCCAAAGCAAAATTAGTAGCCGATATGTATAGTAAAAATGGTACCTCTAGCCTTGATGGAGCCAACACTAGCAATTTTTCCAAGTAAGTTTTTATCTCTGCAAAGGCTTGTTGGCACTCTTCATCCCAATGAAACGGGACATCCTTGCATAGAAACCGGTTCATGGGCCGAAACTTGTCTGATAATTAATCAATAAACCATTTTATGGATGCTACCTTGCCTTGTAGGCTTCTTAACTCCCTATTGTTGGTAGGGATGGCCATTTCCATTATAGCCTTTAACTTTGCAGGATTGACTTCAATGCCTCTCTTAGAAATGATGAACCTTAAGATCTTACCCGAAGTTACACCAAACACACACTTCTTAGGATTTAATCTAACATTGTGCTCAATGAGTCAATCGAAGACCTTTGTAAGGATTTCAGCATGCTCTTGCCTCAATAAAGACTTGGCCAGTAAATCATTAATGTAATCCTCCAAGATCTTATACATATAGTCATGAAAGATGTATGTCATGGCCCACTGATATGTGGCACCATCATTATTTAGGTCAAATGGCATCACATTGTAATAGAATATCCCCCATGGAGTAATGAAATCAGTCTTATGTTGATCTTTAGGTTTTATCTGGATTTGATTGTATCTAAAAAACCATCCATTAGGGAGAGCATCTCATGACCTGCGATGGCATCAAAAAAAGCGTCTATGTTTGGCAACGGGAATGAATCCTTTGGAGTTGCCCTATTCAAGTCTTTGAAATTAGTACAAATATAGACTCTTCCATAAGGTTTTACCACAAGCACCATGTTCGAGACCCATTCAATATAGTCAATGGGAACTATAAAAATTGCATCCAACAATTTTTGTAACTCGTTCTTTACCATAAAAATGACGGTTGGATGCATTTTCCTCATTTTTTGCTTGATTGGATTCTTCATGAGATCCAATGAAAGGTTGTGAACAATTGAATTTGGATCAATCCTTGGCATGTCTTCGTAAGTCCAAGCAAAAATATTTGGCCTCTTTAAGGAGAGGGATTATGATGACTTGTTCCTCTAGAGACAGACTTTCTTTGAACTTAACTTTCTTTGGTTGAGTAGGATCATCACTAATGTCCACCTCAAAAGTTGCTTCTATAGCCATATGTGACCCATCCTCCAACTGGTGAGGTGTGGGTATCAAATGAACATCATCGGTAGGATTTACAGGTCCTATTGACTCAGGACCCAAACCAGCATGGAATACGTCATATGCACAGCCTGATGCAAAATGAAACGGTTGTAACACCTCTTCGTTAGGGAAAATATCCTTAGGATCTATGGGTGAATCAACGTGATCCCAATCAATAGCCTTTGTATCAAGACATAGTGGTTTAGTAGAATCCTCTGGGTTATGAAGTGGAGTGGTCAAATCAATGGAGATTGTATTGATGGATGGAACGAAATCTCTACGACCACATGGGTGAAATATTGTCTCATAGGTTTCTCCTCCATACTCACGATGAGGCTCTGAAGGGAAAGGAATCTATGGATCTAGCCCATGAGCATGCCGGATAATAGGATCATTGGGTTCTAAGAGTTCCCTGAATGTGGGTAGAGGGGGATTGACCGCATGATGAATGACAACTAAGTCGATAGGTCTTCCCAAAAATTGCAAGCCAGGGTCTATGGAACAAAGTGCCGCTTCTCTTCCTACCAGCATGTTGACTTGCCATAAGTGGTGAGGCACAAGATAAGCCATCTCAGTCTCATCTTCAAATTCATCATCACTTATCCAAAAACCATTAGCATTGGTATGTGGCCTTAAGACAAGGGTCGCGTGTCTTGGTCCCAAGTAGACCATCTCAGTTTCATCCTCATATTCTTCGTCACTTATGAAGATGTCGTTTGCATTAGTTTCTTACCCCAAGCTATGGGGCCACTGCTTTGGCCCTAGGTAGGCTCTTTCTGTTGAGTCCTCTGACTCATAACCAATTTTATCTGATATGTACCCACTCTCATTATGGCTGGATCAGACAAGACTTTGTAAATAGCGAGGCCCATGATAGGCTAACCTGGCTTGTATTTCATCATTGCTTACCTCATATCCATTTTCTTCTCGCTCTTCATCCCATAAGTTGCAACCTGTTGGAATGGCATCAATTGTGAATCTTGGATGATAAGTCTCGGGTGGTGGTATGTTTACCATGACCACTTGTCTGTTAATCAAATGTCTTGTACTTGGTGGGTGATAAGGAATAAAATCAATATCTTCTCCTAACCCCAAGCTTAATATGTCAAAGGCTGCTACTAGAGAGTCATCTCGACCTTTGATGTGATAGCCTGACCCAACCCTATCAGAGGGAAGCTAGTATTGTGGCTCGAATGGTCGCCTACGTCCTTACTCATATATACCAAGACCATAGCCATGCCAATGACAACGTTCCAAGTATCTTAGAGAAAACTCGGGATTAGAGAGATAATGAACATTAATAGTGAATAGTTCATCATTGTCCTCTTCTATGTTTATAGACTTATGGGCGCAGTACAGGCCAACATAGACAAAGTTGGTCTGGTTGGAAGGGATTCCAAGCAGAACCACTATTCCCACTAGTGGCCTTAGGTCTTTTGGCCATCCCATGTCTTGTGCAGACTCTATGATGGGTATGAATATTATATTCTACACAAGATACTCTCCTATCCCTGTGCTTGCCAAGTGTATTGTCGCATGTGATGTGGATGATCCTACAGATGACACTGGAGAAGCGGGTTCTAGTATCTCCTCAGCTGTTAGGAGGGAAACTTATGGGATAATTTTATTGATAAAAATGTTACAATATATAGGCATAAGCCTATATTCAACACATGACACTTGTCAAGAGAAACTGACAAGTGTCAAGGAAGGCATAGTGCACTTTACTTTAACTCTAACATTCCCCCTTAAAGTGCTCGAGTAATCAGGCTTTTATAGCAGAAAGAGATATAGAAGAGAGAAAATGAGGGAGGATTTCCATAAGGGAAATCCCCCCTAAAGGGTTTCACAGGGCAGGGAAAGCCCGCTCTGATACCAAATGACAGGAGGGAAAACTAAAGGGAATTTATATTATTGATAAAAATGTTACAATATATAGGCATAAGCCTATATTCAACACATGACACTTGTCAAGAGAAACTGACAAGTGTCAAGGAAGGCATAGTGTACTTTACTTTAACTCTAACATCAGCTTGATCTTGGAGATATTGTTCTTCTATGAGACTTGGACTTTTCTCAATGACTACAGTTAGCACTTCCTTGGGCTTTCCTTCCTTAACTAAGGGTGCCTTAAGCTTTTGATTATCTTTTGGCTTAGACATTGATGGTCTCTTAGAAGCATAAGTCATTTTGGGTGCAATATGAGGTGCTGATGTGGATGGGTCTTTTCGTACTTCTTTGTCTCTATCATCTAGTTGCATAGTTGGATATAAAGGTCCTACATACAAGTGGGTAGAAGGAATCATAAATTCTCCTAGAAAATCCACCTGATGGACATATTTGAATGGCTCTTCATCAGCCAAAACCACATAGACTTTGTCATCATGCACATACTTGACACATTGGTGTAAAATTGAAGGAACACACTTCATATCTCTTATCCAAGGGTGCCCTAGGAGGATGTTGTATTGAATGGCCCCTTCCAAGACATGACACATCTCAGGGATGGTCTTATGCCCCACCTTGATAGGTAGGACTATTTTTCCCATAATATTGCATAAAACATCATTGAAAGCTCTTAATGTGTAGGCTTCTAGAACAATATTTGACTTGGGGATATTAAGGTGTTCTATTGCTGTTGTTATGATGATGTTGATTGATGAACCTATATCGATCAAGACCCGCTTAAAGGGTAAATCATTTACTGATGCAACAATGTGCAGTAGAGGGTCTCGTAAGGCAGTAGGCACTGTCTTAATCTCATGATCATAGAACCGAATTATAGGTTCCTAGCATTACTATACTTGTCCCACAAAATGCATGATTGCATTGGGGTCTTGTGGTTGGAGCTCAATCGATCTCAAAATCTCCATCAAAGTCTCCCTGTGTTTTGGGGACTATTGTATGAGCTCATAGATAGCTTGGTCAGAGTCATTTATAAGTTTTGCTCTAGTCTACTCCAAACAATTACCACAAGTCGGGTTGGTGGACCTGGAAGGTTGTTCTACCCTTGGCTCTGCCTAGGTGTAGCTAGGATATTAATGGGAGTCGTAGGAGGTTGTGGTTGACCATATAATCTACTCATGGTTGCTTTGTTGAAAATTTCAACCATCCCAATGCACCCGTGGGTAGGTGTATCAATTTAGACCTGATTCACTTGGGCACATTTCCCTCTAGGGACCTCATGGTTTGGTAGTAGGTTTTTGTATATGCCCATATCTCTGTTATCAAGGGTCAATGGGTTGTTAACTTTAAGTTCTCCTGCCTCAATCATGTTTTGCATTTGGTGTTTAAAACCAATGCAAACTTCAATGTTATGCCCTTGTATCCTGTGATAAGGGGAAAAGTGATCTTACCTATATCCTTTTGGCTTAGGATGGTTGGGATATATGAGAGGTATATCAAAAAATATGATCTTTCTAGCCTCGCTCAATTGGTTGAAAATTGATTACATTGACTCTGATAGAGGTGTAAAATAGCGAGGTGGCTTGCATTCTCTGTTTTAGCCCTGATTGTTCTTTTTATCGTAATTGGCTGGTGGGGACTATGCTTGATAATTTTGGGGTTGCTGCACAACCCCATCCTTAGGTGCAGCCAATACTACTTGATTAACTAGAGCAAGGTTTGCCTGCTTCTGCTTGTATTTGTCATTCTTGCCATTTTTGTTCCACTCCTTCTTGGTTCGGAGCTTGATGATTCCCTCATCTACTTTATGTCCTCAATGAGTTTGACCTGTGCCAAGGCTTCCTCAAATGATAGATATTGTTGAAGTTGCAACAAGAGGTAGATGTTTTTAGAACAAATCTTGGTGAACATGCAGATGATTTCTTTTGTGAGGACAGAGAATGATAACTTTGCCATGACTTTTCTCCATCTATCCACATATTCCATTACTAGCTTATCGTCATAATTTTTTAAGTTGGCCAAGTCTAAAAGGTTCACCTTTATTTTAGCACCAAAGGAGAAACGCTTTAGGAATGCGTTTACTAGTTGTTCAAAACTGGATATGCTATGATTGGGTAGTTGGTTGAACCATTGAGTGGTAGCACCTGAAAATGTCATAATGAAAGTCCTTAGCATAAGAGCATCATTGTATTCAAGATGAAAATATGCATTTATGAAATTGGTAACATGCACTTGTGCATCCTCTTCACCCTTGAACTTTTCTAACCTAAGTATCTCAAAATGCTTAGGATAGGCAGGGCTAGTGACTGATGGGCATAATGGATGGTTGTGTATTTTATTCAATGTTGGTTGGTTCCCTGTCGTCTCCTGTTTCTCAAAGGACTTCATATTTTTAGCAAGTTCCTAGAATTCCTTTGAGGCAAGGATTTCCTATTATTGCAGGCCCCCTCATGGTGGTAATGGAGGTAATCCTATGTGCACTTGACTTATTCTATTCTCTTCCCTCCTGCGAGGGGATTCAGAATGTGTTTGATCTTGATTTATCATGTTTACCCTTTCTCCACTAGTTTGATGTTGTTCATGATTTGAGTGGTGGTTTCATTGTGGGCTTTCTTCTTGTCTAGTGTGCCCTTATCGTGGTGAGTCAACGCATTTATCTCTTTGATGATCATTGTCATTGGCTTGTAAATTGATACAAGCTAGTTGCTTAGCTTGTTCTCTTAAATGCTGCTCATGTTGGCATAAAAGCCTTTTTCTTTTTTTGTCATGATTGAGAGATTCCACTAGCTCTCGCTCTTTGTGCAACACATTTCATAACCGTCGCTTACGATCATATTGTGCTATTAAAGAAGACTCATGTTTGTATGATTATGTTCTTGTGGTTTTGATTCATAAATTCCTCGAAGAGGTTTTGGCTATTTGTTTGCTCTTGCTAGCTAATGTAATCTATTTTGTGTGTTGATAAGTGTCTCTATGGTAAAATTATGAATGAGACTTGCGGAGTTGCTCTGAAGCATCCCCAGATTGAGAGGTGTGCTTAGAAGTAACAATTCGTGAACTTCCAGATGTAAAATTTTCTATGCCTACAATTCTGGGAGGTGGCCTTAGATGAAACTGATCCAACTCATCTAACTGTCTTGTTTTGCATGGCCGATCCCTTGGGGTGCCATTTAATCCAATGAGGTCATGATCTATTGGAATCCTTCCTCTTGTGTGAAAGGTATCTTCTGTTTGATGTCTATGACTGGATTTGGCTCTAGTTTCTTTTCCTTCAGTAGGCAAACCTGTTCTCAATGTCTCATGTGAAGTTTGAGATGTTGTGACTCTTGTGTGTCTTTTTAGTGATGAGGGATTTGTGGCTTCACCTACCCTCCATGAGGATAGATATGGGGAACCTCATCATCCCTGTGTGAATAATGGGGTCTACAACCCTTCTTATGTACATGTGGGGAGGAATATCTTGAAGCCTCCTCATGTCTTTGAGAAGTTTCTATGTGCTTAGAGGAAGACCTTGAGGCTTTCTCGTGTCTCCTTGATGATGATGGTCGTGAAGCCTCTTTGTGTTTTTGTGATTTAGTTCCATGATTTGACTCTCTATTTGGGGTTTCTCGAGGAGAACCCTTAAGGGTTGAATTATCACCCCTTAGACTCACAGAACTATGTCTCATGGTCTTATGAGCATGTGGTTCAATGTTACTACAACTTCGCCTATGGGTATGTGTTGCTTCAGATTATCCCTCTGTATTGGACTCAGGATGTTTACTTCTAGTTTTGACCATTGTGCTTGTGAATTATCCTTTTGGATTGCAATTTAGAGATAGCCAAACAATATCAAGCAAGTTTTTATCTTGATTATCAATTTATGTGTGCCATAAATTGTTTGTTGTATTTTTGATGCGTTGTTCTTGTTTTCTTTCTCTAGTTTTGGATTTAGAATAAGGAGACTCATCCATAGTGGGAATCAAAAACACCCATGCCAAACATGATTTTCTCAAGAAGAGACTAGGGTACACCATTGAAGTCCTAGTGGGTGGTTCGCCTAGCTCTTCCACTCTAAACTAATTGTTCCAATAGTGGGAGACAATTTGAACATGAGTAACTTAGTACCACTATAAAAAAGTTCCTTATTCCATTCTAGAAATATCTAGGGGGCAAGCCAATGGAAGGAGATGAATGTCAACATCACCAGACTGAATTAAGGGTTGGTGATGAAATCCAACTCCCTAATTTTTAAAACATGTGTGTGTGTGTGGGGTTCATTTTAAGTTTGCATAAAGTAAAATGCATCATACATAAGAAATGTATATTTCCTATATGTTTAATAAAAATGATGTTTTGATTTTCAGAAAGATGCATAAACTAATATGAGTTTCATGGATGCACTCGATTTTGTGCAAATATGGCCTCTAGAAGGGCCTTAAAGCAAGCAAACCAACACATGATTCCTAGCATGCTAGATTCTAGGGTGGAATTTACAAGCATAAGCCATTGTTCCTAGCAATACCTAGTGGAAATCTAAAAAAAACCCTAAGATGCATAAGATGCAAGTTCTTTACTTTCCATTCCTTAGTTTCCAAATCGAAATGTGTTTTCATTTCACTATTTTAGGAAAATAGAAGCAGACAGGGAACCATAAATCATCATAAAAGCTGTACCAACCTCAAATCTAGCTCAAAGAACCACTATTTTATCCTCTGCTGCACTCCAGTTTTGATCGCTATTGACTAGAGCGACTGATTTTTGGCCGTTGTTAGCAAGAGCGGTTGACTTCTGGATGTTGTTGACTAGACTGGTCGATTTTTGGCTACTGTAGAATAGAGCGACTAAAACTGTACACAAAAACACAGATCAATAAAGCGATAGAAAATAAAAACTTGGTGGGGATCCCACCATGATAACCATTTTTAGCGACCCCGGGGAAGCGACGCACCGTCCACTAATCCTATTTGTGAATATTATTTAACTTATTCATATTTTAATCATGCATTAAATGAAATATACAATCGAGATACAAAGAAAATGAATAGATAATGCTTTTTATTGCTTTTTCTCAAGTTCGATTACATATAGATCCCTTTGAGGGATTTCCTTCTTTTGATATAGATTTTACAAAGTAGGGCAACATATGTATGATATCCCCTCGCAAAGAGGTGATGCACTCTCACAGGCTTCACAGTGATGCACACAGAACTGTATGAGGGCTTACAGATGCCTCCTTCTCCAGGTCTGGTTCCTAGAGGGATATTTTTGCTTTCGTATGTTGATAACCTGTCAAATGTACCTATAGTCCTGCAAGCATGAAAACAACAACAAACACTCAGTTGTTCGATATTGCCTCCTCGAATGAGGTTGTTAGCAATAACCCTAATGATAAATAAAAATATGCTCCATGACAATAGAAACTAATGCTATGAATGCTAGTAAATGCGATAAACCAAATCTATGCTAATGACGTAAAAGCATGTAAAAACCTAAATGAAAGAAACTAATGCAAAGAACCCTAGATTAGGCCGGTGGGCCACTATCCAAGACAGTGGCCGCTAAGATGAAAACCTATTTCTATTATTCCAAGGCTATGAATCTAAGCTTGTTATCGATGTTGAAATGATTGTCATTTCTTATCCGATGTGTTGAATATCCTATAGATGAAAAACCCTAAATTGGTTAGCACTTTGTTACTCAAAGGTGCTTCAGTTTTATCTCCAATACGATAGGGATTCGCTACAAGAAAAGCTCTCCAAGTCTTTGAAATCTCTCTCTAAGTCTATCAATAATTCATCATTCTCATTGATCAAAGAAGGTCCCCTAGTGCTTTTAGGTTTACTCCTTATAATGTGTTTGAAGCCCTAGGTCAATGTCAAAATCCTAGGATTGATTTTATAAATGCACACTGGATGTTAGCATGAGAAGTTTTGCCTTTGTCTGCCCTTGAGGGCCAGTTAACTGGTATCTAAATCAAGACATGAGTCTTTCATGTAGACTGGCCATGAGGAATTATGTAAAGTTATCCCTGCTCGACTTTATTGCATGCAAATTGCCACTTCTACCCATGATTGGGCCGATTTGATGGTAAGTTGCTTTTTAGGGTTTAGCCATTGTCATCTGTAGCTACTAAGGTTTGGCTGTTGTGAGCTACAACAAATAAGGTTTGGTCACTTTGAGTTGAAGCGGCTAGTATCTATGCGCTCTGGTTCATAGCGACCAGGCTTGGATGGGCTAAGACTGCCCCAAATGAGTGGTGAAAACCACTTTTGATACTTGGAAGGTTCCACAGTTTAGTCATATAATCTATGAATGTGCCCATGTGAGTAGTCTCCCTAAACATGACATGTTTTAGGTGTCTACAAAGAGTATTATATTATTTAATATAGTACGTGATGCATTTCAACATTTAAACTTGTCACATTAGATAGGTTGTTATGTTGTAGATGTTCTAGTTGTTAAGATCCTCTTAAGATAGATTGGTTATTAGTAATTAGTTAGCTAAGAGATAATAAACCTTTATTTAGATAGATGAATTTTATTATCTTCCAAATAAGACCCTCAACACAATTTTATTCATTGTAACCTTCTCATTTTGTACTTATTTAAGCACCTATTTGTGATGCAATAAGAAAATCTATTTTTAGAACCACATCAATAGTATCAGAGCATTCAATTTGGCTTGTTGGAAAATTTCCCCTCCCAATGTGCCAACTTATGCATGTAGGAGGATATATTGAGCTTATCCATTGTTTGAAAAAACTCAACTTTTGGCTATTGGTTGTCTACAAAGAATGCCCATTTCCAATTTCTATGACTAATTGGGAAGCTTCTTACACTATACATCCTAACAACAAATCATAGTGTTGCAACTTTAATAAATTCTCAAGCAATTCATAATTTTCTAGTTACGTCACACTTCTACGATGTCCAACCTTATTCATGCAACCCTATTTTTCATGAGATATGCTACATTCAATCAACAAAAACTTAGATAAAGAAGATGTTTGAACTTACAATTCAAAGTAGGGAACATTCAACTAATAAACATTACCTAGTAGTTTGAATATCGTAATAGTTTTATCAATGTCACAACTATGTTGATAATTAACTTTCTTAGGTGTCACAATGCTTACGCCCAATATAATATCTTCACCTCACCCTCTCTGGAGAAGTTGAGTCTCTTCAATTCTAGTATGAGAGATATTGAATTCTTTCCTATCAAATAGGATTGATTCTTTCATAGAAATCACCAAGAGATTGAGTGCTCAAACTTGTGTGTAATTTGTTCGTCAATCATACATTTTGGTCAAATGTTTATCAATCACAAAAGTTTCATTGAAAATTTTGTATTTTGTTGCTTCTTGTGAATTGCATCATTTTGACAGGTTCCCTGCAATTTTGCATTAAACATAAATGCCGCAACACAACCATTCTCTAATGAAGCCCAAAAATGCTTCATTTTGTACACCTTTTTTTTCTTATTATTGTACTATTTGACTATGATTTACTTCAAAAATTGCATGAATGCTTAATTAAATGTGGTAACTTGGTTTAATATAGAATTAAGATAGGAAATATGATGTGTTAAAGAGGAATAAAATAAATATTTAGTTTAAATGCTAAGATTTAGCAGACAAAAAAAAAAATTATATGGTTTGAGACTTAATGCCTAGAGTACCAAGGACAATGTGGAGGTTGATGTTAAAGAAAATATTTTACCTGGCACCAAAAACAAAGACTGTAATAGGCGATAGATGAAGAATTTCATAGTCAATGTTGGATGCAACAACAAATAAGTGGCACTAGATATGATAGTACCTTGTAAACACTAGATGTTGGAAAGACAAGGTGGCTCTAGACGGGCAGCTAAAGGCAAGGGATGATGTGGCTAGAGACTAACGACACTAAACACTTGTAAAACCTTATCCCTATTATGAAAGGGGAAATTCATCATAACAATAAAATAAACAAAAATAAATTTGTTATTGATATTAATAATCATTGTCTTTTACAAATCGACATTTGCGGTTACAATCGACTTCTCAAGATGAAGGATTTTTATTTATAAGTAAGATCTATAGTGTCACAAGTTATCTCCTCAATCACACAATAGGTTGTGGGAGGGTTTAAAAGGCATATTTATTGAACTCCCCGACCTCTATGTGTATCCAATACCTGCACATAAGCTCACAATAACAACATCAATAGCATATGTGAGGCCTTTCGATATGAGACCCAAAACCGTGAAAGAGGGTTACAAAAGCAAATAGAATGTTACAAAACTTTACAAAATCAAGTGCAAAAGTTACAAAACTATATGAAATACCTACAAAACCTAATAAAATACCTAATTTACCCATTTGTACAATCTATGGCTGATCTAGAGTCATTGCTAGCCTTGAGGCTCAACCACCCAGGGTGATTGGCTCTCCTATGTAACTACTAGGGGTGGTTGTGCTTCTATGTAGCCACCTAGGGTGGTTGTGCCTCTATGTAGCTGCTTAGGGTGGTTGTGACTGTCATTTGACAAAGGATTTCAATTCTAGATCCAAGCATTCTTAGATTTATTTTGTGGTGTTTGCTATAGATCCGGTGTAGTTTTGGATATCAATGGTGGGTATGGCTACAAAACAAGGATTAGTAAATACTTCTAAGATCCTCCATGGTTGAAGCCTTAAATATCTTCGAATGCTATACCTACAATCACAATATCAAACACATACACAACAAAATTAAATGAAATATGGGTAAAGTTTTGTTATTATTTTGTGCACACACTCCTTAAGTGAAATGAAAATGGGGTCTATTTTATAAAGTCTCCCATGGTGGAGGAGAGTGATGAGGGGGAATAATATGGGTGAAAAGTCGCTTGGGTGAGGGAAGGGAGAAATTTTAGGTTTTTCTCACTTGGGTGGATAAATGTGCAACTTTCCTTGTTTGGACTCTAACACCCTATGATGCATTATGACATACCATGACACATTATGACGTGTCTCCTTAATGCTTTTTTGTGGAGAGATTCCTCACCCACTAAAATTGCATCTCTCATCAATCCACTTGAGTGGAGGAAATACTCACCCAAATGCATTCAATAAGCTTGGAATGTGGAGGAAAGAGGGGAATTAAATGCCAATCGGAGTTAATGTGAACTAGAGTTAAAATAGCAGAGTGGTCTCATGATGACTATGGTTAGGCATAGGAAGGGGCTTAAGTGGGTCAAAGGGGCTAGAATAGTCAACATTAATAATTTATAAGGTTGTAATATATTAATTAAAATAATTGCACACATTATTAAATATTAATATTAACCATTGCAAATGTGACACTTTTTAGGTATCTATAGATACCCCTTTTGTACCATATTGTGTGAAAACATAATATGGTGTAAACATTGATGACATTTATTATTGGATTGACGATGGAGAGGGATAATGATTCATGAATAGCAAAAGTAACTTATTCCTTGAGGAGGATAACACAATATTATCTCAAATCAAGAACAATGTAAGATGCCCCAGTTATGGAAGCGACAAATATCCTTGAATGTTTGCCTTTGATAAATTGATGAGATCAATTTGATTAGAATTTTGAGCCTTTGAATTAGAGTTTTAAATAGAATTTAAAAAACTAAAATATGAGTTCTACTATTTTCCCCAATAGAGGAAGGGTTAATGATAGCCTTGGGTAAATATTCTTAGACACATATAACTCTAAAATTGGGTGTTTGCGTATTGAACTGACTTGAGATGAAGTCTTATGGGTATTGTCTACCCCTTTAAGCAATGGATGGATGGAAAGAAATAAATGACAACCATGAGCCAATTGACAAAAGGTGAATAAAAAATGTAACAATGATGGCATACAAAAGGAAAGGAAAGAAAGCTATTCTAATGCAAGAAAGTAAGTGTAATATAATGCATGGGATTAAATCTATTCTAATATAAAATATGATTGAGAAATAGGGGTAATCATTTTGGTTGAGGCCTGAGAGACCTCCATTTTGATAGTTATTTTCATCATTTTTATGAGGATGAGGTATGTGTTGATTGATGCATGATAGATATGTATGGATGGTTGGATGGGTAAGATGATATGATGTGATGTATGGATGGTGTTATGCATGTGTTTAGGGTGTTTATATTATGGATGGGATGGGTGGTGATGTGTAGTGACTTATAGCTGCATGTTTGATTATCGTTCAAAAAGGCCTAACAATGCATCACTACTCTTGAATTGACTAATTAATCAAGGGAATCAACAAAATTGTACCGAAATAACTACAAAATGGAATGTAGTGAATGTGACACTATGGACACTTATCATTTTTGCCTATCCTAGGAAGGAAGGATTGAAAAGTACTTTTAGGAAGCTTAAACACCCTAGTGACATTGATCAAACTCATCTACTAATCAAATAAGTGCTTGAAGATACTAAGACCAACCAAGGGAGTCAAGTTGCTCAAAGACCAATGTGTATGTAGTGATGTTTATTTCTAATTTTGAGTGAGGTAGGACTAACCAATTATGAATCAACCCATTATAATCTATCTCATCCATGAGAAGACATAGGTCTATACAAAATAAGATCGCTAATGTGATAGACATGTCACCATACAAGGACACACTCCACTACCAATCAGGCATCTATAGCCTCTATGGAGATAGCTCCAAAATCCTTCGACATTGCTCTACTACTAGCCAGGAATCTATAGCCCTAGTGGAGATGTCTAAAATTCCTTAGGATCCATGATAATTGATGAGGAGGCCTTTGTTTTTCTTTTCAATATGGATCCTTGAAATTAGATTATGGTATGATAGGATGAGCAGGGGAAAGTGTTCACTTTATAGCCATAGGGACACTTGGTTTCATATTTCCTAGACTCAAAATATGATTAGTATATGAAATGTGTGTATGGCCTAAGAGAAAACCTGAGGTACCTAGGAAGGCTTGTAGCACTCAAGTGTACATGACTTTCAAGGAAGGTTGACTGAGATACTAGGTATGGCTGAAAGACCGAAAGAAACCAAATATTCTACAAACCTAAGAAAGAAAAGAGACAAAACATGGAAAAATATGAATGTGAGAATAGTGGATATTGTGGAAAAGTGTATGTAAAGAGGTTAGATAGCTTCAACTATGAAGATACGCTTGATTAATTCAACCAAAATCCTTCAAAATGACGTGTTAAATTTAATCAAATGATGACCAAGGTAGCATTGAAAAACAAAATGAAAATACGAAACGAAGCATGGAAAAAGTGATGAGGTGGGAATAGAGTGAAAAATGATAGAAAATGAAGGATACAAAATAAAGGGGAGATAAGAAGAAATAAGAAATAGGATAGAGAAGGAGGGAAGAGAGGAAGGAGAGAAAACACACTTGTCCATGGTTCATAGTCGCTCGAAGTGTGATTGTACAACTAGGAGTGATGTGCGAGGAAGTAGAGAGAAATAATAAAAATAAGAATGAAAACATGGTGAAAAAGTGAACTGATTGAAATATGCAGAGTGTGTGTGACATGAGTTGGTGGTTTAATTTTTTTTAATTTTTGATTGATTTGATTTTTGATTTTTTGTTTTATTTTGTAATTTATTATGTACAAGAAACTAGGATGGAATATGAGCTGGGCATTAAATGCATGCAAATGAAGGATATTAATGGGCTCAGGTTCCTCAACTTCCTTGAGAGTGACAAGTTTATAAGCCCCTAAACCAAATTATTATGTAACAATGAACAAACCAAGCCAAATGGTAGTAAACTTATCATGTAGATGAGGTGGAAGATTCGAGTTTTCTTATTTTTTTTACTATGAGGTCGTCAACTTGGAATTCGTGTTGATGGATTTTGTGATCATAGGATATTTTGATTTGATCTTGGTAAATGTGAAGGTGGTGAAGAGCATTGATTCAATTTTCATCAAGAAGAGTGAGTTGATCGAGCCAAGCTTGATGAGTTGTGTCTTCATCCATGAATTCTAGCAATGATATGCACAGAGTTGGGATCTCGAGCTCAATAGGCATGATGGCTTCAACATCGTAGACTAATGAGAATGGTGTTACTTCCATTGGCATATGGATTCTAGTTTTATAAGCCAAAGTTCCAAAGGGAGTTGGAGGTGCTAATATTTATGATTTTCTTGTATTGTTTTCTTGAGAATGGCATAAATAGTCTTATTGGTTGCCTCAACTTGTCTATTGCTTTGAGGGTAATAAGGTGTCAAAAAGCTATGTTGATATGGCACTTGTTGCACAACACTTGAACATCCTTATTTTTGAATAGGGGCCCTTATTAAAAATGATTTTTTAAGGGATAACAAAATGACAAATGATGTGCTATAATATAAAATTGGCAACTCATAGTCCTGTCACATTAGTGATAAGAATAGTCTTGACCCAATTGGTAAAATACTCTTTGGTTGTGATGATGAAGGTGTGATATCCCAAGGATGGAGGGGAGATTTTCCTAGCATGATCCAATTCCCATTGTAAAAATGACCACAGGACTTGAATGGGTTGTAACACTTGTGATGGGACATGGGTCAAATTAGCATGATGTTGATATTTGTGACATTTCCCAACGTATGTACAACAATCATGTTCCATAATGGGCCAATAATAACCCATGCATATAATGCACTTTGTGATGGCCATCCCACTAAAATGATGATCATATTTACCATCATGTGCTTGAGACACTACCCAATTGGCTTCCTACGATTCAAGAAAACAAAGGAGGACACCATCATAGCCATGATGATAAAGCACATCTTCTAAGAGAGTGTATCAAGCCAGTTTTTGTTTGAAAGTGCATTTAGCGACTGATAATTCAATAGGAAAGGTACCAAGTTTAGAAAATATTTGATTTATACAAAAATAGTGTGGTAGGGGTTTGCATGAATTAGATTGATATCCCGTTCATCATTAGATGATTCTTGAGAGATAGATGATTAGAAAAGCATGGTGACTTGAACATGAGTGATGCTATCGATAGGGTTTTGTAGGAAAAGGGACCCGAGAGAGGCTATGGTGTCTACAAAATGATTGGATGACCTTGGAAAAGCTTCTACATCATACCAGTCAAAATTGGTGAGTAATTTATTGATGATTTTCTTGTAGGCCTTTAGGACTAGGTATTTGCACTTGGAGACCCCCTTAAATTCATTGACAATGAGGAGGAAGTCACCTATGATGTGGATACATTTAATGCACATGACCACAATGGTCTGAAGTCCTAGAATTAATACATTGTACTCTACATTATTGTTGGTGCAAGGGAAGTCAAGCTTAAATGATGAAGGGATGGGAACCCCATGAGACATGAATAAAATAATTCCTAGACCTCCACCTTGTTTTCACTTAGACCCATCAAAAAAAAGGGTGATATCGACTTCATCTTCAGGTTCAACATGCTCTTCAAGCTTGGTAATACTAAAGACAGAGTTATCTAGAAGCTCTATGATAAGTGGTTTATCATATTGAAGAGGAGCTTCAACAAGTTGGTTAGCAATGACCTAACCCTTTATGGATTTTTGAATTATGAATTCAAGATCAAATTCCATTAAGAGCATTATCCATTTTGTAGTGTGGGTATTTGTGTAAGTGCAAATTATCATATAATGCAGGGGATTCTCTTTGGCAATGACATATGTTGTATGATTGTACATGTAGTAGAAAAGCTTTTTTGTCACAAAAAAACAACAAGATATAGCTTCAACTAATGTGACATATGGTCTACTCTCAATTGACTTCATTCTTCTAAGCCAACATAGTCCCTAAAGCAAAGCTAGTGACAAATATTTATAGATAGAATAGAATTCTTGATTGAGGTGGTGATAAAACTAGAGGAAAAGAAAGGTAATGCTTAATGGCATAAAAAGCCTCCTAACACTCTGTGGTCCATTGAAATATGATCCCTTTTTGTAAAAGATGATTAAATGGTTTGCATTTATTCAATAATTGAGCAATGAAGTGATGGATCACTTGAATCTTGCCTTGCAAGCTATGAAGTTCTTTAAGGGTCACAGGGGGTTGCATTTTGACAATGGCCTTGACCTTATTAGGATCCACTTCAATGCCTCTCTTGGAGACTATGAACCCTACAAGTTTTCATGAAGTGACACCAAAGACACACTTTTTGGGGTTAAGTCACACGTTATGCTCAAGAAGGCAATAAAAAACTTTAAGTAAAACATTGATATGCTCATGGAAAGTTTTGGATCTAGCCAAGATATCATCAATGTAATATTTGATAATTTAGTGCATGTAATCATGGAAGATGTATGTCATGGCTCATTGGTATGTAGCTCATGCATTATTAAGATCAAACGACATGAATTTGTAGAAAAATATCCCCTCAAGTGATGTAAAAGTTATTTTGTGTTGGTCATAAGGATTGACATGAATTTGGTTGTATCTTGAAAACCCATCGATTAGGGAGAGCATTTCATGGCCCGTGATAGAATCCATGAGTGTATCAATGTTGGGGGGGTTAAATAATCCTTAGGAAATGCTTTGTTAAGATCATAAAAATCAGTGCAAATGCATATCCGCACATTGGGTTTGCTAATGGGAACCATATTTGAAATCCCCTTCGTATACTTAATTAGTTGGATAAATCCCACATCTATGAGTTTTTCAACTCTTATTTAACCATGAGGGTTATGGTAGGATGAAGTTTTCTCAGCTTATAATTGATTGTCTCAGCACCAGGGTTCAACATGAGGTTGTGGACAAATTTTTTTGGGTCAAGGTCATGCATGTATTTATAAGACCATGTGAAGACCTATTGGTATTTAGTTAGGAGTGTGACAAAACCAATTTCTCTTTGATTGAGAGACTTTTTTCAAGTTTGATGATTTTGGTATTGTTTGGATCTATATTGATGTTGATGTCAATGGTTTCCTCGATGAACATGTGGAAACCCTCCTCAAGTTAATGAGGGATGGGAATGAGATGGATGTCATCTATGATATTATCTAGGAGGGGCAATGTGGCCTCACTGAATTTGGTGTTACAAAAAAGAGGGCAAAGAAGGAGGAGAAGGAGGAAAGTAAAAATTTGAGTCTCTAAGAAATTGATCTGAGGGATAAAAATTAGAGATAGTCAAAGGAATGAAATCTGCTCAAAATCAATGAGACTAGTGTTGATGAGGATGGGATGCACTAGATTATATGGATTATGGAGGGGTGTGCATAAGTCAATATAAATCATGATGATGTGGAGTAATGAAGGGGGTTGAGGATTGAATTTTGAGTTCCCTTATACATGCTCTCAAGGAAGGATTTGATTAAGGATGAGTGGATGAGGATCATGTGGAGGTGGTCATGGTGGAGATGAGGGATTGATGGTTGCATCTAGGCACTCCAAGGGAAGGAGCATAGGAAATATAGGAAGTGGAATGGGTAATAGACATCGATAAAAATAATCTACATCTATGATGGGGATAATGGGAGATGATTCATCTTTGGAGCTATTGTGGGTAATAAAAAGTGCCTCAAATGACTCATCCAATTCATATTTCAAAGTGTCATATGAGATGGAATGGATGGTAGAAACTTGGAAAAAGTCTATTATCGATGTGAGAGCATTCTTAGGATCAATGCATTTGTCCTTATTCTTAGGATTAATGCATTGAAGATCATCTTTGAGGAGGTTGATTACAGAATATTGATCATATCCTAAGCCATATTTATCTTGAGAGGGCTAGGAATGGGGTTTAAAAATATTCTACATTCCTTGCTCATAGCAACCAAGACCACATCCTCACCAATTGAAATTATGGAAGTACCTCATGGTGAATGAGGGGTTATCCAAAAAGTCAGTGTTACCAAAAACAAGGCTTAGAACACTCTATCAAGAGTTTTTCCTGATGACAAATCCATTTCCTCATACACAAAATTTATGTGATTAGAGGAATAATCCAAGGGGACAACAACATTAATGGTTAAGGGGAATGACTACAATGATAAAAATACCATATTTATTCTATTATTTTTTTTGGTTTGGAATTTACATGGTGGAATTGGTAGCCGCCATGAATCCGGGTAGGTTGTCCAGCTTTTATGGTCGCCACAATATTCTACGTTGTCCGCCCTAGAAGCCGCCACACAAATCTTCGTGCAGTCCGCCCCTATAACCACCATGTCACAATCATTTTAAAACTTTTATACCGCTGAAAGCACCAAGAAAGGGACAAGCATTCAGTCCGACGAGACCCGAGATTTGAACCTTGGACCTCCGCCCCCTTATGGGGTTTGGATGAACCAATTGGTCTACACCTCGGACCTATATTGATTCTATTATTAAAGGTAAAAGTTGTTGGAAATTACCATTAGTAAAAGGTTAAAAAATTGATTTTAACTGGGGTAAAGGTAACTTACCTTTTACCTTACCTGGACGGCAGTGGACGGCAGCATTTGGGCGGCAAGAGAATTCCTTCCATCCTTCTTTTCCCCCAATTTCTCCTTTCTCCCTTTCTTTCTCGAATAGGTTATTTACCGCCTATTTAATCTATGTAACCTAAGTTTGAAGGTTAATGCAATAATTCCTTTTTTCGTAATCACTCACCTTTCACATTTGGTATCAGAGCGGCGCGATTCCCGAGGCGATGGGGCCCGTAGTTCGAGGCGACGACACGGATCCCGAGGCAGCCCGTAGGAGCCGAGGCGGCACGGATCCCGAGGCGGCCCGCAGGAGCAGTCCGACATGCTTTTCGAGGCGCTGGAGGAGCTGGACGAGGCGGCCCGCAGGAGCAGCAGATCCGCATGATTCCCGAGGCACTGTTGACGTGGCGTCGACGCGATTCTCGAGGCGCTGTTGACGTGGCGATCTGCTGCACGTGACCCGAGGCACGAGACTGACGTGGCGCGACGCGTGGCGACGTGTGACTGGCATGCGGCCCGAGGTGTGGTGACGTGGCGCTGGTGCGCGGCCCGAGGAGGGTGACGTGGCGATCCCCGAGGTGTGGTGACGTGGCGCTGGTGCGCGGCCCGAGGAGGGTGACGTGGCGATCCGCAAAGTGTGCGCTGACGTGGCGCTGGCGCGCGGCCCGAGTGGTGACGTGGCAAAAGGAACCTGCGTGTTCGTGACTGCCCGCAGGCAGTCAAAGTACAGTAGGTGTTTAGTTATTTTTAAATAACTAAAACATCGCCCTACGGGCGATGTGGGACAATTAGTCCCAACAATTTTTAAGCTTCGCGCCGAAGCGCGAAGCCAACACTAGCTTCGCGCTCGACGCGGAAGCCAAGGGGCGGGGAGCACGCATTGCTCCCGGATCAGCCCGGTAGCGCAGCGGCTACCCTCAGCCCTGACACCCGCGAGGTCGCAGGATCGACTCTCGGCGGGGTCGATAGATAGTTAAATTTTTTTTAATTAAATTTAAAAAAAAAAAAAAACTAATGAATAGTTTAAAAAATATATATATAATATTTTTTTGTGTGTGTAATTTCCTAAGAGGAAATTTCTGTTCATTAGTTTTTCAAAAAAATTTTTTTTTTTTCAAAGTTAAATGAAATTTCCTAAGAGGAAATAATTGTAAAGTTTTTTTTATAAAAAACTTAGAAAGTTAATTTTTTTTATTACTATTTCCTAAGAGGAAATCTTTGTAAAAGAAAATTTCTGGGAAATTTTCTTAAATGATAAGATCGGAAGGTTGTTATCATGCCCTCTGCAAGTTGTTACTGAGAACAACTCCTGAAAACTTTGATAGGCACGTGAAAACACTAGGACTTAATACAGTTTTTTCACAGTTGCAAAACGCGGTTATTGCACACCAGAGAAATCCTGATCAAGGATACGAAGCGGATTCAGAAGATAACTCCTTTGGCAGCAAGTTTGAACAATCTGACACAGTTGCAATTGCTCCACAAGGATCAGAATATACTCATTATAGTAATTCAGTTGAAATCCTACAACCTCCTTCTCCTGAAATAATATTGATCAGTGACGATGATGAACAAGTCGCTGACAATTTTGTAATGGCTGAACAAGTTTGAGTTGTTTATGATTTTAAATCAAGCAGGGCTTGATAGTTTGTAAAGTCTTTTTTGCAATAAGACTATAAAAGAGAGGTTTCTTGTTTTAGTAGATAAATGGGATCACATAATAATCTACCAATTCCCGAATTCAGAGGGGATAATTATGAGTACTGGTCCATCAAGATGAGGACATTACTCATCGAAAAAGGACTATGGGATATTATTGAAGACGGTTACATTGCTCCAACAGATTGGACTACCTTAAGTGCAAATGATAAAAAGATCTACAAAGATGCACAGAAAAATAATTCATTTGCCTTATACCATCTTCAATCAGCATTAGATCCAAGTATCTTTCCGAGAATTGCATCTTTCTTAACTGCAACAGATGCATGGAATGCCTTGAAAGAAGGATTCCAAGGAAGTGATAAAGTAAAGCAAGTCAGGCTTCAGACTTTGAAAAGAGATTTTGAAAATCTCAGAATGAAGGAAAATGAAAGAGTTGGAGACTACTGTGTTCGAGTTAAAGCAATAGTTGATATGATGCAAACTTTAGGTGAAGACACAAAAAATGAAACAATTGTGAAGAAAGTGTTGAGAACACTTCTTCCTAAGTGGAATCACATTGCAATCATAATTGAAGAATCCAAAGATCTTTCTACTCTTACATTTGATAGTTTGATTGGATCATTAACATCACATGAAGAGCGACTTCAAGGTGCACCTTCAACAAGCTATGGAGGTGATGACAAAGCCTTCACTTCGAATGAAAGTGCAAGACGAGGACAAGGAAGAGGCCGAGGCAGAGGTCAACAACAAAGAGGCAAGGGCCAAAGCAACTCCTACAGAGGAGGTAATCAAAACAGAGGTGGAAATCAAAACAGAGGAGCCAATCAGAACCAAAGCGGCAATGCAAGCCGTGGAAATCAAGGACGAGGAAGTAACAAGACTAAAACAACTTGTTTCAATTGTGGGAAACAAGGCCACTTCGCTCGGGACTGCTGGTCAAAGTCTACAAAAGATCAAAGCAATCAATATGGCTCATTCTACGGAGAAGAAGAAGGTCCACCAAACCTTTTTCTCTCTTATGGACAGCCGGATCAAAATCTAAATGATACATGGATTTTGGATACTGGTTGCTCCAACCACATGAGTGGCAAAGAAAATCTCTTTGCTACATTAGATTCAAATTACAAATCTCATGTTAAGTTAGGGGATAATAAATCCTTGCAAGTTGAAGGCATAGGAGCTATGGAAGTTCCAACAAAAGAAGGCCTTAAAAATGTGAATGACATATACTATACTCCACAACTACAACACAATTTGTTAAGTGTTGGCCAAATGATGGAGAAGCATTACAAATTAGTTTTTGATGAAAGAAAATGTACAATCTTTGATAAAAACAATTGTAACCGGGTCATCACCGAAGTACCTATGACAAAGAATAGGTTGTTCCCTCTAAAATTTGGTGAGCCAGGGGGAGCTCAACTTGCAAACATTGCTATTACAAATCCAAGTGAATTGTGGCACTTGAGATATGGTCACCTCAATTCCGCTAGCTTGAAAATGTTAACATCACAAGCTATGGTGACAGGACTACCAAAAATTCCAGAACATAAAAAGGTATGCGAAGCATGTGCTTTGGGAAAGCACCTCCGGAACGAAGTTTCCAAGAGGCCGAGCGTGGAGAGCAAGCTATCCTCTTCAGCTAGTACATTCGGACATCCGTGGTCCAATGCAAACAAAGAGCCTTGGAAACAATTCTTATTTTCTAACATTCATAGATGATTATTCTAGAATGTGTTGGCTTTATTTTCTGAAACACAAAGATGAAGCATTTGATTGCTTCATAGACTTCATAAATAATGTAGAAAAGCAAAGTGACTACTATGTCAAATGTCTTCGCACTGATAAAGGAGGAGAGTACTCCTCAAATGAATTTCTTCATTATTGTAAGCAAAATGGGATAAAAAGGCAGTTCACCACTGCCTACACCCCACAGCAGAACGGTGTGGCTGAGAGAAAGAACCGCACCCTTGTTGAAATGGCACGAACAATGCTTCAGGCAAAACATCTCACAAACAACTATTGGGCAGATGCAGTGAGAACAAGTGCATATATTCTAAATAGAAGTCCGACTTCTAGTTTAGATGGTATCACTCCTTATGAAGGATGGTACGGTAAGAAACCAAATGTCAAACATTTCCGAGTATTTGGTTCTTTAGCATATGCACACATTCCTGAGGAGAATAGAAAGAAGCTTGATCCAAAGAGTCAAGCATGTGTTTTTGTAGGGTATTGTGATTCAACCAAAGGGTATAGATTGTACAATCCCACGACACATAAAATCATTATCTCCAGGGATGTAATTTTTGATGAAGGGGGAGAATGGGGTCATAAAAAATTTGTTGATTTTGACTCTAATTCGGACAGCTTCTACATTAGTACCTCCCACATTGGTACAACCCAAGAAAAGCAATGTAAAAAGTCCTCCTCCACAAATTCCACATCAGGAAACTTCATCAAGTACATCAAGTGGTACACCAAGTCCAAGAAGGAATTTGTTGGCACCCCCAAATTCTCCAAAACGATTTCAAAGATCTGTAAGCGCTCCAAGCCCGATGGATATTGATTCAGTTTCTCAAAGGAAAGAGACAAATAGAGGAAAGCGCATACACAGCAGTCATCCATCTACTCAAATGTTGGATAGGAATTTCCAACAAAGATACACTAGGAGTCAAGCTAGTGAGATGGATGACATTTTGTCAAGACTTGAAAATCTTCAAATGTCATGGGATGATGAGTCTCATGAACCAAGGGGTGATGTAGTCAATTATGCTTTGTTGGTCGCTGCACAGCTAGAACCTTCTAGCTATGAAAAAGCATGCACTGAAAATATATGGCAAGATGCCATGGAAGAGGAAATATCCTCAATTAAAAAGAATGATACTTGGGAGCTTGTGAAGCTTCCCAAGGGAAAAAAATGTGTTGGATGTAAATGGGTCTATAAGACCAAATTCAATGCCTATGGGAGCATTGAAAGGCACAAGGCGAGATTAGTAGCTAAAGGTTTTACTCAGAAATATGGAATAGATTATGAGGAAACCTTTGCTCCAGCTTGCTCGACAAGAAACAATTAGAACCTGCTTCTTTCCTTGGCAGCCCATAAAGGATGGAAAATTCAACACATGGATGTGAAAAGTGCATTTTTAAATGGATACCTGACAGAAGAGGTGTATGTTCAACAACCTCAAGGTTTCCAAGAACCAGGAAAAGAGAACCTTGTTTATAAATTGAAAAAAGCACTTTATGGCCTCAAGCAAGCACCAAGAGCATGGTACTCACGAATTGACGGCTATTTCAGCAAATATGGTTTCACAAAAAGCAAGAGTGAACCAACATTATACTACCTAGAAAATGGAGTAGATATCCTCATAGTTTGTTTATATGTGGATGATCTAATATTCATGGGTAGTAATGATAAAATGAATATGGAGTTCAAAAACTCCATGATGAATCGGTTTGAGATGAAGGATCTCGGATTAATGAGATACTTTCTAGGAATGGAAGTACATCAATCAAAGAATGGGATCTTCATATGTCAACAAAAATATGCTCATGACATGATCAAGAAATTTGCTATGCAGCAGTGCAAATCAGCTGCAACACCAACTGGACATGGAATCCAACTAAGCAAAGAAGATGGAGCACCAAAAGTTGACTTGACCAATTACAGAAGCATGGTTGGGAGTTTAATGTTTCTCACCAACACTAGGCCAGATATACAAGATGTTGTTTCTCTTGTATCACGATATATGGCATGCCCATCCGAGCCGCATCTTCAAGCAACCAAATGAATTTTACGATATGTAAAAGGTACATTGGATTTTGGAATCCATTACCACAAGTCTAACTCGATGAAGTTATTTGGTTATAGTGACAAGGATTGGGGCAAGAATATAGATGACAAAAAATCTACATCGTGGAACCTGTTTTAGTCTAGGTTCGAGACTAATAACTTGGAGTTCCAAGAAGCAATCTATTGTAGCATTATCATCTACAGAAGCTCGAGTACATAGCCATTACTCATGCCAGCACTCGGATCCTCCGGTTGAGGAAAATCCTTGAAGAGATTGGCAAAAAACAAATTGGTCCAACCAAACTGAATTGTGATAATATTAGTGCCATACAGTTGGCATATAATCCGATCCACCACAAAAGGTCAAAACATTTTGATATGAAGTATCACTTCATAAGAGATATGGTGGAATAACAGACAGTTGAGCTTCAATATTGTAGCACTTTGGATAATCTAGCAGACATCTTCACCAAAGGCATGGCTAAAGCTCAATTTATAAAGCTGAGAGACTATATAGTTAGTCCTCTCAACTTTAAGGGGGAGAATGTTGGAAATTACCATTAGTAAAAGGTTAAAAATTTGATTTTAACTGGTTAAAGGTAACTTACCTTTTACCTTACCTCGGACGGCAAGTGGACTGACAAGCATTTGGGCGGCAAGAGAATTCCTTCCATCCTTCTTTTCCCCCAATTTCTCCTTTCTCCCTTTCTTTCTCGAATAGGTTATTTACCGCCTATTTAATCTATGTAACCTAAGTTTGAAGGTTAATGCAATAATTCCTTTTTCCGTAATCACTCACCTTTCACAAAAGTACAACATTATGTACAAGGTACTCTCCTATGCTAGGAGTGTTTATATGTACAATGACATTGGGTTTCAAAGATGTAAGCATTGGAGAGGGGGATGGGAATGATGAATCTACATTATCCATAGAATTGTATTGGGATATGGAGGGTGGCAGAATGTGAGAGTGTGTTTCTTGATCCGTTTCAAGGATGAATGGATTTGCATCAGGTAAATTTAGAGGTGGGGGTGGATCAGGTATCATGGAAAGAGATATGGTTTGGGATGCATGTGTGGGCATTGGTATGAGGGATATAAGAGGGTCAACGGTGGTAGGAGTGAAGGTGGTTGTAGCCTATCCTGTTGGAAAATTACCATTAGTAAAAGGTTAAAAATGTGTTTTACCTTGGGTAAAGTTGACTTACCTTTTACCTTACCTGGACGGCAGTGGACGGCAGCATTTGGGCGGCAAGAGAAGTTGAGTTTATTTTCTTCTCCCCTAATCTCTCCTTTCCCCCCTTTTCTCTCAAATGGTTATTTTAACGTTTATTTAAACTATGTAACCTTATGATTATTGTTAATGCAAATTTACTGTTTGTGCTCACCATTCACATTTGGTATCAGAGCCGAGAGCCGAGACCGGCCCGAATCCCGAGGCGGTGGGGCCCGTAGTTCGAGGCGATGGCATGGATCCCGAGGTGGCCCATAGGAGCCGAGGCAGCACGGATCCCGAGGCGGCTCGTAGGAGCAGATCGGCATGATTCTCGAGGCGCTGGTGGAGCTGGACGAGGCGGCCCATAGGAGCAGATCGACGCGATTCTCGAGGCACTAGAGAGGCTCGTTGACATGGCGTGGCGTGGCGACCTACATGCAGCCCGAGGTTCGTTGACGTGGCATGACATGGCGACTTGCGCATGGCCCGAGGCTCATTGACGTGGCGTGGTGACGTGGCATTGTGACCTACGCGCGGCCCGAGGCTCGTTGACGTGGCGACCCATGCACGGCCCGAGGCAAAAGGTGGTCTACACTGTCATAGACTGCCCGTAGGCAATCAAAGCACTAAGTGTGCTTCGCTCTTTTTAAAGAGCTAAAACATCGCCGCAGCGGCGATGTGGGACTAAAGTCCCAAGAAAAAAAACAAGCTTCACGCCGAAGCACGAAGCCAATAAAAGCTTCGTGTTCGACGTGACAGCTATAAGGCATGGAGCCCGCTTAGCTCCCGGATCTGCCCGGTAGCACAGCGGCTACCCTTTGCCTTGACTCCCGCGAGGTCGAACGATCGAACCTCGACGGGGTCATTTTTTTGCTTCTCGCAATCTTGCGATAGCAACAAGGGCAGGGAGCTCGCTTTAGCTCCCGGATCTTCCCGGTAGCACAGCGGCTACCCTTTGCCTTGACGCCCGCGAGGTCGCACGATCGATCCTCGACGGGGTCAATAGTTTTATAAAAAAAAAATTCAAAAAAAAAACTATAAGGAAATTTTAAATCTAAAAAAAAAAAAAATTATTTATTGTAATTTCCTGAGAGGAAATAACTGTACAATTTAAATTTTTTTTTTTTTGCAAAGTTTTATTTAAAGTTGATATTAGACATTTCCTAAGAGGAAATAGTTGTAAAGTTTTAAAAAAAAAAAAACTTTGAAAGTTAAATTTTTTTTTTAAATTTCCTAAGAGGAAATCTTTGTAAAAGAAAATTTCTGGGAAATTTTCTTAAATGATAAGATCGGAAGGATGTTACCAAGCCCTCTGCAAGTTGTTACTGAGAACAAACGCTGAAAACTTTGATAGGCACGTGAAAACACTAGGAATTAATACAGTTTTTTCATAGTTGCAAAACGCGGTTATTGCACACCAGAGAAATCCTGATCTAGGATACGAAGCAGACTCAGAAGATAACTCCTTTGGCAGCAGATTTGAACAATCCGACACAGTGGCAATTGCTTCACAAGGATCTGAATATTCTCATTATAGTAATTCAGTTGAAATCTTACAAACTCCTTCTCCTGAAATAATATTGATCAGTGACGATGATGAACAAGTCGTCGACAATTTTGTAATTGCTGAACAACAAGAATGAGTTGTTTATGATTGTAAATCAAGCAAGGCTTGATAGTTTGTAAAGTCTTTTTTGAAATAAGACTATAAAAGAGAGGTTTCTTGTTTTAGTAGATAATAATGGGATCACATAATAATCTACCAATTCCCGAATTCAGTGGGGATAATTATGAGTACTGGTCCATCAAAATGAGGACATTACTCATCGAAAAAGGACTATGGGATATTATTGAAGACGGTTACACTGCTCCAACAGATTGGACTACTTTAAGTGCAAATGACAAAAAGATCTTCAAAGATGCACAGAAAAATAATTCTTTTGCCTTATACCATCTTCAATCAACATTAGATCCAAGTATCTTTCCAAGAATTGCATCTTACTTAATTGCTATAGATGCATGGAATGCCTTGAAAGAAGGATTCCAAGGAAGTGATAAAGTAAAGCAAGTCAGGCTTTAGACCTTAAAAAGAGATTTTGAAAATCTCAGAATGAAGGAAAATGAAAGAGTCGGAGACTACTGTGTACGAGTCAAAGCAGTAGTTGATATGATGCAAACTTTAGGTGAAGACACAAAAAATGAAACAATTGTGAAGAAAGTGTTGAGAACACTTCTTCCTAAGTGGAATCACATTGCCATCATAATTGAAGAATCCAAAGACCTTTCTACTCTTACATTTGATAGTTTGATTGGATCATTAACATCACATGAAGAGAGACTTCAAGGAGCACCTTCAACAAGCTATGGAGGTGATGACAAAGCCTTCACTTCAAATGAAACCGCAAGACGAGGACAAGGAAGAGGCCGAGGCGAGAGGACAACAACAAAGAGGCAAAGGCCAAAGCAACTCCTACAGAGGAGGAAATCAACATAGAGGTGGAAATCAAAACAGAGGAGCCAATCGGAACCAAAGCGGCAATGCAGGCCATGGAAATCAAGGATGAGGAAGTAACAAGACTAAAACAACTTGTTTCAATTGTGGGAAACAAGGCCACTTCACTCGTGATTGCTGGTCAAAGACTTCAAAAGATCAAAGCAGTCAATATGGCTCATTCTACGGAGAAGAAGAAGGTCCACCAAACCTTTTTCTCTCTTATGGACAGCCAGATCAAAATCTTAATGATACATGGATTTTAGATACTGGTTGCTCCAACCACATGAGTGGCAAAGAACATCTCTTTGCTACATTAGATTCAAATTACAAATCCCATGTTAAGTTAGGGGATAATAAATCTTTGCAAGTTGAAGGCATAGGAGCTATGGAAGTTCCAACAAAAGAAGGCCTTAAAAATGTGAATGACATATACTATACTCCACAGCTACAACACAATTTTTTGAGTGTTGGCCAAATGATGGAGAAGCATTACAAATTAGTTTTTGATGAAAGAAAATGTACAATCTTTGATAAAAACAATTGTAACCGAGTCATCACATAAGTACCTATGACAAAGAATAGGTTATTCCCTCTAAAATTTGGTGAGCCAGGGGGAGTTCAACTTGCAAACGTTGCTATTACAAATCCAAGTGAATTGTGGCACTTGAGATATGGTCACCTCAATTCCGCTAGCTTGAAAATGTTAACATCACAAGCTATGGTGACAGGACTACCAAAAATTCCAGAACATAAGAAGGTATGCGAAGCATGTGCTTTGGGAAAGCACTCCAGAACAAAGTTTCCAAGAGGCCGAGCGTGGAGAGCAAGCTATCCTCTTCAACTAGTACATTCAGACATCCGTGGTCCAATGCAAACAAAAAGCCTTGGAAACAATTCTTATTTTCTAACATTCATAGATGATTATTCTAGAATGTGTTGGATCTATTTTCTGAAACACAAAGATGAAGCATTTGATTGCTTCATAGACTTCAGAAATAATGTAGAAAAGCAAAGTGACTACTATGTCAAATGTCTTCACCACTGATAAAGGAGGAGAGTACTCCTCAAATGAATT
Organism: Wollemia nobilis; assembly: GCA_028583015.1. Taxonomy (NCBI): domain Eukaryota; kingdom Viridiplantae; phylum Streptophyta; class Pinopsida; order Araucariales; family Araucariaceae; genus Wollemia; species Wollemia nobilis. Next base: position 5,427,078 of record JAQPPZ010000049.1, read on the forward strand.
TTTACATTATTGTAAGCAAAATGGGATAAAAAGGTAGTTCACCACTGCCTATACCCCACAACAGAACGGTGTGGCCGAGAGAAAGAACCGCACCCTTGTTGAAATGGCACGGACAATGCTTCAGACAAAGCATCTCACATACAGCTATTGGGGAGATGCAGTGAAAACTAGTGCATATATTCTAAATAGAAGTCCGACTTCTAGTTTAGATGGTATCACTCCTTATGAAGGATGGTACGATAAGAAACCAAATGTCAAACATTTATGAGTATTTGGTTCTTTAGCTTATGCACACATTCCTGAGGAGAAGAGAAAGAAGCTTGATCCAAAGAGTCAAGCATGTGTTTTTGTAGGGTATTGTGATTCAACCAAAGGGTATAGATTGTACAATCCCAAGACACATAAAATCATTATCTCCAGGGATGTAATTTTTGATGAAGGGGGAGAATGGGGTCATAAAAAATTTGTTGATTTTGACTCTAATTCGGACAGTTCCACATTAGTACCTCCCACATTTGTACAACCCAAGAAAAGCAGTGGAAAAAGTCCTTCTCCACAAATTCCACATCAAGAATCTTCATCAAGTACATCAAGTGGTACACCAAGTCCAAGAGGGACTTCCTTGTTGGCACCCCAAAATTCTCCAAAATGATTTCATAGATCTGTAAGCGCTCCAAGTCCGATGGAGATAGATCCAGTTTCTCAAAGGAAAGAGACAAATAAAGGAAAGCGCATACTACAGAGTCATCCATCTTCTCAAATGTTGGATAGGAATTTCCAACAAAGATACACTAGGAGTCAAGCTAGTGAGATGGACGACATTTTGTCAAGACTTGAAAATCTTCAAATGTCAGGAGATGATGAGTCTCATGAACCAAGGGGTGATGTAGTCAATTATGCTTTGTTGGTCGCTGCACAGCCTAGAACCATCTAGCTATGAAAAAGCATGCATCGAAAGTATATGGCAAGATGCCATGGAAGAGGAAATATCCTCAATTAAGAAGAATGATACTTGGGAGCTTGTGAAGCTTCCCAAGGGAAAAAAATGTGTTGGATGTAAATGGGTCTATAAGACCAAATTCAATGCTGATGGAAGCATTGAAAGGCACAAGGCAAGATTAGTAGCTAAGGGTTTTACTCAGAAATATGGAATAGATTATGAGGAAACCTTTGCTCCAGCTTGCTCGACAAGAAACAATCAGAACTGTTCTTTCCTTGGCAGCCCATAAAGGATGGAACATTCAACACATGGATGTGAAAAGTGCATTTTTAAATGGATACCTGACAGAAGAGGTGTATGTTCAACAACCTCAAGGTTTCCAAGAACCAGGAAAAGAGAACCTTGTTTATAAATTGAAAAAAGCACTTTATGGCCTCAAGCAAGCACCACGAGCATGGTACTCACGAATTGATGGCTATTTCAACAAATATGGTTTCACAAAAAGCAAGAGTGAACCAACACTATACTACCTGAAGAATGGAGTAGATATCCTCATAGTTTGTTTATATGTGGATGATCTAATATTTATGGGTAGTAATAATAAAATGAATATGGAGTTCAAAAAATCCATGATGAATCAGTTTGAGATGAAGGATCTCGGATTAATGAGATACTTCCTAGGAATGGAAGTACATCAATCAAAGAATGGGATCTTCATATGTCAATAGAAATATGCTCATGACATGATCAAGAAATTTGCTATGCAAAGAGTGCAAATCACTTGCAACACCAACTGGACATGGAATCCAACTAAGCAAAGAAGATGGAGCACCAAAAGTTGACTTGACCAATTTCAGAAGCATGGTTGGGAGTTTAATGTTTCTCACCAACACTAGGCCAGATATACAGTATGTTGTTTCTCTTGTATCACGGTTTATGGCATGCCCATCCGAGCTGCATCTTCAAGCAACCAAACGAATTTTACGATATGTAAAAGGTACATTGGATTTTGGAATCCATTACCACAAGTCTAACTTTGTGAAGTTAATTGGTTATAGTGACAACGATTGGGGCAATAATATAGATGACAAAAAATCTACATCGTGGAACTGTTTTAGTCTAGGTTCAGGACTAATAACTTGGAGTTCCAAGAAGCAATATGTTGTAGCATTATCATCTATAGAAGCTGAGTATATAGCCATTACTCATGCTAGTACTCAAATCCTCTGGTTGAGGAAAATCCTTGAAGAGATTGGCGAAAAACAAATTGGTCCAACCAAACCGAATTGTGATAATATCGATGCCATACAGTTGGCATATAATCCGATCCACCACAAAAGGTCAAAACATTTTGATATGAAGTATCACTTCATAAGAGATATGGTGGAACAGTAGACAGTTGAGCTTGAATACAGTAGCACTTTGGATAATCTAGCAGACATCTTCACCAAAGGCATGGCTAAAGCTCAATTTATAAAGCTGAGAGACTATATAGTCAGTCCTCTCAACTTTAAGGGGGAGAATGTTGGAAAATTACCATTAGTAAAAGGTTAAAAATATGTTTTACCTTGGGTAAAGTTGACTTACCTTTTACCTTACCTGGACGGCAGTGGACGACAACATTTGGGCAGCAAGAGAAGTTGAGTTTATTTTCTTCTCCCCTAATCTCTCCTTTCCCCCCTTTTCTCTCAAATGGTTATTTTAACGTTTATTTAAACTATGTAACCTTATGATTATTGTTAATGCAAATTTACTGTTTGTGCTCACCATTCACATATCCAATGGGAGAGATGACATAATCAGAGAAAGGTATCTTGGGAGGGTGGTTGGTATTAGTGGAAGGAGTAGAAGTGTGTGGTCTATATGGAGTTGGTGGGGGGTGATTGAAAAAAAGTTCTAGAGAGGGAAGATGATGCGGTATGGGTGCAATGTGTGGGGTTGATGATGTAGGCTTAGCCACTAAGGATGAAAGAGGTGTATAGGGATAATATGGAGGATGGAGAGGTTAGGGTTGAGGTTGAGAAACTTGCATTTTGGAAGAAGGTTGGAATGGTTGAGCATTGGGAGAAGGATATGAGAAAGGTGGGTAGTGTTGAGGAAGAATATGCAAATAATATGAAGGAGATGGATGGTTTTGATTTGGAGCAAGATGAGGGGTGTGGTTGGTACCCAAGGATGGAGGAACTAAATTAGGTGGGATCTAGTGGATGGGTTGCAGATTTGGTATGTGCGGTATAGGCGAGAAAGTGCAAGATGTGGTCAAATGGTAAGATGGGCTGGGTGAGAGATGGGTGAGGAAAAATGTGTTGAAGGTAGAGGGGACTCATAGGGGTGTGTGACCATGTGAAAATACTTGAATGGTTCATCATCTGCTAGAATGCAATGAATGTGACCCTCATGTGTGTATTTGAGGTAATTATGCAAAGTTGAGGGTACACATTACATATCCCATATCCATGACCTACCAAGGAGTACATTGTATTACATCTCTCCATCCAAGATATGACATAGGATGTGGATAGTCCAAAACTCTAATTGAATAGGGAGGATTATTTTTCCTAGCATTGAGCACATGGCGTTATTGAATGCCCACAAAATTAAGGTAGAATCGATGATATGAGTGGGTGGAATATTGAGATTTTTGAGGGTGAATGACGTGATGATGTTGATGGAAGAGCTCGTGTCAATTAAGACATGTTTAGAAAATTTGTTGTTAATAGAGGCCATGATGTGCAAGGGTGTATCTATTCCTTCCAATGGGATGGTCTTAATCTCATTGTCATAAAATGTAATGGTTGGTGAGGTGCAAGTTTGAATGTTACCCACAAAATTGGAAAAAGTGTTAGGGTTGTGGATTTATAACTCTATGGATATGAGGTTATCCATTAATACCTCGCAGTAGGGAGGTGGTTATTGAATTAAATCATAGATCGAGAGCTTAGCTAATGCAATTTTGAGGCTATGAGTGAGCCTAATTTTAAGATGAAGGACTGGCCAAGGTTGAGGCATGGTGGTTTGTACTAGTAGAGGTAGAAAAGTTGATGAGGGCAACACATTTGAAGGGTTAGTTGTTTGTGCAAGTGGATCTGGGTATCATCAAAAAATGGTGATCACATGGATCATGCCAATAAAACCTTGATTATTGGAGATATTATTAAGAAGATTAAATTGATTCGATTGAGGGGTAACCATGATGTCTCTATTGGGTTGTTGTGCTGTGCCATGTTGTGGTAATGGAGTTTGATAGATACCCAAATTTTAATTAAGGTGGGAAAGAGGGTTGCCAAATTTTATAGTGAGGATATTTAGCATATCTATTATTATATTATTTAATGGTATGTATATTCTATGGTGGGTAGCATAGTAATGCCACTACACTAGTGGCCTAATATTATATTATGACCTATTATCTTATTGTAGCACTATAGGCTCATAAAGCTTATAAATATGTAACATTTCTTATACTATCAATATATAGAAACACATATTATTTCCAATATTTGGTATCAAAGTAGGACTCCTTCTTATCTGAAAGGATTGAGGGTGGAATTGCCTCTTTGGCAATTCTCCCCTCCCACCATTGGTGGTGCACCTCTCCTCTCTTCTTTCTCCATGGCCTAGGGAGTATGCTCTCCACTTTCTAAGTGGATCAAAAACCAAAAATCTTGGAGAAAGAATCATGGCTGCCCATGAAGCTTAAATGCTTGGAGCCATGAACTCCTAATGGAATCCTTCATTTTCCCCCATTAATGGATGATTTTTCAAGAAATACATATATTTATTTTATTTTTGGTTTTTGCTTTCAGATATTGTTAGTGAGCCATTATGGATGGGGAGTCTTGAAGAAATTCAAAAAAAGAGAGGAGAGGAGGTGTAGGTGCAACACTGAGATTTCTTAGAAGATCACCCATATAGGTGCTACTCTAACCCAAGTATGCTTAACTTGGGAGTTTTGTTGGGATTCAACACCATTGGAGACGTGGAGAAAATGTTCATAGTGTAATGGAAGACATACTCCATAATATTGCCACCACCAACAATAAAAATAGGGTGACAACAAGTCCTATGACAAGGGATAAAAATAGTTACATGGCTCTTGCATCAGACATACCCATTTCATTGGTGAAAGCATTTCAACTCTAGCCCAACATGAACATCACCGCTGTAATGGTGGCTGGTAGTTTGTTTCTTGTCTACAATTCCATTCTCAAATTGAATTTTGTATAGTAATAGGTGATAAATAGGACCGTGTTCAATGATCCAAAGAGTGAACTCACCTACAACATCTTTGGATCCAAAAAGATGCCCAAAGAAGAAGAGTTGTTGTTCCCGCAATAATAGTGACAACAAATATTGTATCTCATGAACATGAACATGAATATGAGCAACATGGGCATGACATAATTTCATCAATAGAACATAGTGACAAGAAATATAGTGTCATTTCCCTAAGCCATAGGCTTAGTTTCCACCAGATTCTAGCTCACATATGAAGATGGGTGCCCATTTAACAAATATTAAAAAATATGTGCACAAGCTGTGCCTATGTAGAAGTGCATAAGGGTATCCGTAGTTCCACCATAGTGGCACTCCTTGATGCCATCTATAGGCAACAACAACCCCACATTAGCCAAATTAGCCCGACGACATTGAATCCACCCCTTTAACTTGCCTTTGTGTTGATAGCTGCACAGAAGATGCCATAGGCACCCCATAGCGTGCAGATGCCTCAGACAGAATCAATTATAGCATTTTGAGCATCATTGTGAGTTTGGGAAGATGAAGAATCTAGCAAAGATTTTGCTCAATGAAAATGAGATCTCAGGATATATTCCTACAACCCTTGTGAACTGCACACATCTTGACCATATCCAGGTCAATAAAAATTAGCAAAATATACTGCTTTGTCTCAACTACATGTCAACAACAATATATTGAATGAATCAATCCTACTAGAAATATTTTTGGAGTGTCGATGGCTAAAAGTGAAGATCATGGAGGGGCATGCTTTTCGGGTTTGCAGTGTGTTATTTTCCTGCCAATAGGTATTGATAACTTAAAAAAAAAGCATTTAAAAAAATAGCCTTTAAATATTGTAAAGTGGTCGACATAGCCCACTCAGTCCACATGGTGGACCTATTCCCCATCTACTAAGGTGGCCAACAAAGACCTCCACTTACATATTTTAAAATGCATTTTCAACATAAAATCCCACATTGCACGTGGGAGGGCCTAAGTAGCCCATAAATTCACCTTTATTCTATAGGTGAATCAAATGTAAAATATGGAGGTCCATTTAATGATTTTTAAATCACTGTAATTATTCTAAAGAGCACAATGCTAAAAATATTCCCCTATGAGGGAAAATTGTAAAAGGCAAAAAATTCCCCTATGAGGGACACATTTTTAATTCTGCATTGAGGGAAAACATACCCCTCATTTTATTTTACCTAATGAGACACTCTTTCTCAAAAAATAGAGGTAAATTTTAATGCTTTCCAAATATAGCAGTGTCTATACTTATTGGAAAGCATTTTTTGAGCACAATTTAGTGGAAACATAAAATTCCACATTTGTAAAAGTCTATTATGACTTATTGCTCAAACAAGGTTATATAAGCATCATGAGCTAAACCATGTAAACCAACAAATATATCATCAACCAAACCACGTTAACCAACATCTAGGGACTACAAAATCTAGACACCCTAGATTTCATTCGAAGACTACATAAATATTGATACTTCAAACATTATTGACTTCTAAAGAATACACACAAAGCCACTTCAAAAGATTTTCCTTTTTCCCATCCTCCACTTTGGGATTGTAATGGCTCAATTTTATCAATCTTGTATGGAGTTGACAGAGCTTGAAACTCCTCAAAACTATAAGTGTACCTCATAAACACACTTGTAATGGCTGAAAAATTCCTATAAAGGTGCCATTTCAATGTAGATTGACACCAATGTATATGATATGAGTTTTACCCTAAGGGGGGAACATACTTAACAACAGAGTGAACCTCGTATATAGTGATCTACTCTAGTAAACCTAGCAGTTGCAACGATTATTTATCTATGCATTCCGATAGGATGAGAATATTATAATAAGGGCATTCATAGTTGTTAAAGCAAAGTGAAAGATGATCCTGATGAGTGTCGTAAATAACATCATTTAAGCTTTAAGTTTTGTCAATCCAGGGCTGTGTCCAAGGCTATATACGATAGCATAAATATGCAGCTAAAAACCAACTCATTCAGGAAACAGGCTTTATTGGTGGGACAAGTTAGCTTGGGGTTTTTTTTGGTGTCACTTCTAATCCTATGAAACTAATTTACTAGCATGAACTAAAATTGAATCCTAATTACTCTTGCAGAATTGATATGACAGAAATGACAAAGTTTGCAGAAAATGAAACCTAATTACATTTGCAAAATTCAAATGATAGAAATGAAAATATTGTAGAAAATGAAACCTAAAAAATGATAGAAATGAAAAGGTTGTAGAATTGAAACATTCACAAACTAATAATCAATCAACCAATTGAACATGCTAAGAAGTTGGGAACAACTATTGAAAAATAGGGGAAAAATAATGAATATTGCAAATTCAAAAATTTATGCTATTGGGTTAGCTGACACTCATACACCTATTGTACAAATACTAACTACAAATATTACATGCATTTACAGTAAACATAGGTTAGTATACAAGAAATGTAAACTAGTAAGCTTTCTGCTAAATCTACTACAACAAAGTTCACAGAAAAACCTGTCAGCAAATAGCCCTTCTTCTAGGCCCAGAAGTGGCCCTTGCTCCCTGATACAGAAGAAGGTGAAAAAATATTGGTAAATACTCAATGCTCATATGTATGCTTGCAATAATAAATGAATGAAAAAACTACACACTATATTGACTGTCACACAACATTACAACATTGCAGGAGAATCCTGCTAAATTGCAATTCTGCTACAGTTTCTACTCTCCTACAACAACTTGCTCTATGTCTATTCTAATTTCTATCTCTATATGCTCAACCAACATGGGAGCCTATTATTTATAATAATATATTACATGTGCTATGCTTACAATTTGTTATGTTGTTTTTTAGTGATTCAACAGTTGTTCTAAAGCTATCTTCCTCAAATTTAGCAAACTGTTATGTTGCAACATCTTCATTATCCCTTGTTGTGCATTATCCATTGGTGGAAATGAGTGGAAGAGATGATAAAACATCTCATACATCTGTATCCACTCCCAAATTTCCATTTCCCACATTTCTAGGCATTCTGTTTACCTTTTTGACTAGAATTGGTCCTTCTCTACTCATTTTGGAGCTACTCCAGAATATCTGATAGTGCAACAACTTTGACACTTATCCGTACACCAGATGCTTAGGAAAGCGGGTTTGACCAGTTAGGTAGTCTTCCTAAGTCCTTAGAAGACAAATTCAACAAGTTTTACACGCTATAGTTGACAAATTCCAAGCCATGCTATTTATGGATAGCTGGTTGGAATTTGTATGGTCAAAATTCTGTATTTCAGATTTTCTGCATAGTCACAGTAGTTTGGCACCTTTTTGCAATTTAAATTGGTTAGGGAATAAGGAAATTAATTTAAATGCCACTAGAATAGGATACACATCAACACACATTACTATATATTTCAAATACACTTGCATTTTACTAAGTAAATCAACTGAAACAATGCAAATAAATACAGAAAATGGCCAAAATTGAGTATTATGCTCCTAAACATTTAAGCATGTAAATATTATTATGTAATGCATTCAATAATCAAAATTAGCATAACATAACATAAGTTTTATAAAGAATTTTATGAAATATCCAAAATAGTCAATGAATGAGGCAATTTTTGAGCTCATCATTTTTCCTCAACCTATTCTAATGCAGGTCCTCATGCATTTTGCAAGGCTACATAAGCATAAAGATCTATGTTCATATTTATTTCTTGATAACTCCACAGTTTCTCTTTATAGTATCCTCTAGTTTCCTGTAGTTTCTTGAGCCAATTTTGAAACTGCTCATCTGGTTGAGGATCATTTTCAAAGAAATAAGGAACATGGGTTATAATAGTAGGCAGTCTGTACCTCAAAACTATCCAATGATCTTTCATTTCTAAGATGGTCTATATTATGCCTTTTGCTCTCCTTTTGGACCATAATAGATTATTAGGTGATATGGGCTCTCTTTTCTGTAGTGATATTGGTAATTCTCCCCATCTAACCTAACAAGCTGATAAAGCATTTACAAAATTTTTGGCACAAGAGGTTTGAAAACTGGATATATAATCATTAATATTGTTTAGATAAATCAACATGATATTTTGTTCTCTCATCATGTTAAAATGTTGATTTGTGGAAGTCCTGTGATTGGGATGGACTGGTCTTAATAGAAACTCAAATTTTAATTCAGCTTCTTTACTTACATTTTTCTCCTGATCCCAATATATTTGATTTTGTAGTGTGGACATGAAGGATCTTAACTGAAAATCCCCTGTAAAAATGTGTGGTAGAAATGTCACATTTTTTGGCATGAGAAATTGGTGCAAGAATAATTCACACATCAATTTTTTTTGTTCTTTTGGGCTATGCAAATAGGCTTCCAGAAACTCCTCAGTTGTGTCCATTTAATAAGGGAGATTGAAACAAATCCTCATCACTTGCCAGCGGAGGTATTTTTCTTTCAATATCAAGCTGTAAAATCGAGCCGGTCTTCTAAACTGAATGAGGTATTCTGTAGCTTGGAAAAGATACTGTACCTATCATTGTAACTTATTTACTTTGGCACTTTGGGCTCAAGCTTCTGTTCCAAAGATTTCAAAGATGAAATATGTGCTTCCATCCTTTGACACTTCAACATCCAATGTGCTATATCTTCATTATACTTTGTCAGTGTAACTGTCTATGGAGGTCTGACTATCTATTGCACTTTTGGAGGTAAATCTACTTGCACCCCAATTTTTGCTGTTTCAACTGGAGGTGAATCAGATGGAATCATTTCAACATAAAATTGATGGAAACGCATGCTTACCTAATCCCTCACTTCCCTTTTATCAATGTCATATTTTGCTTTCTATGGTGTAACTTCAGAATATCCTATTGAGGGTCCCTTCATGTTCTAGTCTGATTACATCCTACTGGTAGATTTGAGGTTCTGCCACATCTGTTTCAAACCTTATGATGGCTGTCTTTTCCTGCTTATGTATTAGTGCTTTAATTTGGGAAGGGAATTATTGCCCATCACTTTGTATGGCATCTTATATATTTTGTTCTGTTAACTCCAAAAAAATTCTTACTAATTCATCTTCAGAATCATATTTTGTAGGTTATGGCTCAAAATTTAATAACCTAGCCTTTAGACTGTCCACCTCCTACTGCAAATAAGTAATTTGTTTATATTTTTATTTTATAGAGGCCTCATTTTGTTCAATCCATCCCTGACACTTCTCACAACACGTAACTATTTAATTGTATATCCTCCTCTTCTTCTGCTATGGACTCTGCTTCAGAATTAGAAGAATAAGTAGGTGGGTTATCCATTGTAGGTATTTCTATATCTATACATGTATCCTCTATACCTACATCTGCAATCACTTCTACAAACATTTCCCCCTATTGTGTGTCTTCAACAGATGTATCAAGGTGTTCCCTTTGATCTTCATCCATTTGTTGATGCAATTTTCTAGGGCTTTTTTGTCGTGGTGATAATGCTTCCACATCCACTACCTCCTCAATTGTTTCATCCTTCCAAAGTCTAGAGGACCTTCGTAATCCAAGGGTAAGTTGCTTATGTTTGTGTTTTCTTATGGATTATAAAAATTCTAAAGCATAGTCTGCTCCATATGGAGATGTTTCCCTTTTAGTTTGTGTTTCCCTGATTAAACTTCGTGGCTGCTCAGTGGTTTGTACCAGAAAGATAGTCACATCTTCAGAGAATGTTACTTTCCTTATATTTTCTATAGGACCAGTTTTAGATTTTCTTTCCCTTTGTTTCCTAGTCCTAGCAGATGGAGGTCCTTATGGTGAAGAGGGAATTTCATCTTCAGAAGCTTCATTCCTTACCTCTTCTTCATTATTTTTAGGGTTTTCATCCCCTATTTCCTCTTCATTTTCTCTATCAACTAGTTCATTCCAAGAGGATAAAATACTATAAAAAATCCTAGGGTTTCCCCTAAAATGTTGTTTATAGATAAGTTTAATCAGCCCATGATGTTGAGGGGTTATTTTCCCTTCTTGGTAGCATTTAGCTATACTTTGTAATTCCTGGTGCAGATATAGAGGAAAATTTACCCTAACTTTAGGTTTCTAGCCACCATGCCTTAAATGATTTAGGATTTTAATATGGTGGCCAGACAACACAACAAATTGTCCTTCACAATTGAAAAATCTGATTACCCATAAAACTACTTCATCCCATGGATGTTGTAGACTTGTTCATTTTACCCCTTTGAAAATATTGTTATTCATTTGATATTCAATTTGTTTATCCCCTTCTTCTATGAACCGATTAACTATCTCTGTCAAGGCATTTTTACTAGTTCTTGAAATTTGTAACCCTTGCAAAGGTAACTCACTGATTTGGCTTAAGATTTTAGGCGTTACTTGGATTGCCATGCCATTGATGTTGGCCTAGTTATTTCTGAAGGTGTGCGTGAAATCTACGGCCAATCCTTAGGAATACCCATCGAACTTGTTAAGGAATGACATCAACCCTCCTTCTACAAAAATCGGTAGCATCTCAGGATCCCTTTGCAAATAACTGGCATTTTTTGGCTCAACTTTATTCTTTTTCCCCATATTTAATTTTCCTTACATTATGCTTTCTTACTGCCCTATGATTTTCCTTGCAACACTTCGTTCTTCTAGTTTGAAATCGACAATTTTTTATTGAGGAATGCTATGATAATTTGCCATGATTTCTAGAATATGGAAATTAATATTTGAGCGCAGGAACCATCTTCAAAACATGACAAAAAAAACAAATTATTTTCTTTCGACATGTGGCAGATAATTAGTGGCTATTTCCTGTGACGACAACAATTGAATTATCTCAATTATTGATTACCCATTGATGTAGTTACAATGTTGTTGAGGTGGCAATCCATCATTGACCATAATATGGGTAATTTACAAATTAATGTCATAAATTACCGAGTTTAAGTTTGTCGAGGTACCTTGTTTGCATGACCCAGAGAGTACGCAAGAAATCAAAACATGTGGTTTTTCCTGAACAAAACCCCCTTCATCATATCTCGGGATAATGCACCTTGTGACCCTTCTTGAACAGTATAATTTATCGATTCCTTAACTTCGAACGATGTGATTAAAAATAAATTGACGCCACATGGAATTCCATGTTCCCAACTCTACCACGTGCCATTTTTATTTCGAAGCTATTTCTCATTTCGAAGTTTGACTATTGTTCAATTCCGAAGCACAAACCCTATCTTCATTCCGAATTTGTTTTCTATTTTTCAAACAATATTTTGATTCCAAAGCTAAATTTCATTATGAAGCTCTGCGCACCTATTTTTCATAATAGGTCTTGCTAACTTAGACTGTTTTTTTAATTCTTTTGTTTCTTTCATCCCCTTAAAACAACATGGAATTCTTTCTCTGCCTTCCTTTGACTAGATGGATTAGTTTTGGATTTTTTTTCAAACCTTATGAATGTTTTATACTAACTAGTGATTTTTATACACTACATATTAATTATCTACAATGATTAAAATACAAAGGGAACATACCTAATTTTAACCACTTATCTACATTTGTACAAATGTCTGTTCCTGCTGACTACCAGCTTAGCTTTTCTACGGAATAAGACAAGTGAAGTCTTGAGAAAGGATGAAATAGTGATTGTGTGTCAACAAGGCAAACATGCTGGAAAACTGGTTTTCATGCAAGCCAATTCAGAAGTACCTCCTAGGAGGTTTTCACTTTCTTAATATTTATTTGTTTTTTTTTGTTTTTATATTTTTTCATTCTGTTGAATCTGTTGTGGAAGAGGTAGTTCCTTCCATCATGTAGACATCCAATTGCTCCACTTGCTTCATAAATTCATCCTTAGTCAGTGGTGCATGGTATATCTATAGACAATGTCCATTAACCACTAGATTCCTTCATGAATCATCAATGAGCGACAGATGAACAACTCCATTTCCAAATACTTCTTCAATCAGATAAGGTCCAAGCCACCTAGTTTGTAACTTTCCAAGAAAATATTCATAGCGAGAATCAAACAACAAAGCCCAATTGCCTTGCTAAAATTCTCGTTGTTGAATGTGACTGTCATGCCACAACTTTCGTTGTGCTTGAATCATCTCAGTTTGATGCAATGCATCCATTCTTAGTTCATCCAATGCATTGAGCTGCAAAATCATGTATGTTTGTGCCTGTGACAAATCAATATGAATGTCCAAAGCAGTTTAAAGTGTTAGTAATTCAAATTCAATAGGAAAAAGAGGCTTTTTACCATAAAATAATTCATAAGGTGTAAATCATGTGGTGGATTTCCATGTAGTATTATAAGCCCAAACTGCTTCAGGTAGTTTATCTAGCCAATTCCTCCTATGGGAAGCTACTGTTTTGGTTAAGATTCTTTCTAATTCTCGATTTGCTACTTCAACTTGACCATTTGCCTGAGGGTGATAAGGTGAAGATTTCCTGTGCTTGATTTCATATAGTTTAGTAAAGGCTTCAATAAATTTTGATGTAAATTGAGGTCCTTGATCTGTAGTGATAGAATGTGGGGCTCCAAAACGTTGAAAAATTTGTGTATACAGGAAATCAATAACTTTTTCCTCATGAGCATGTTTAAATGCACGCACCTCTACCCATTTAGTCACGTAATCAGTACATACTAAAATATGCACCTTTCCTTGAGAAGGTGGGTCAATAGGTCCTACAAAATCCAGCCCCCACCTTTAAAATGGTTCTAAATCCACTTGAGGTTGTAGTGCATTTCACTTGTGTAAAAACCCAGGTCAACCCACCTAGTTTCATAACATAGAAAATTTTTCTTTAAAATTCTAAATAAATTTTATCTAGTTTTCACATGCTTAATCTGTATGGATGCCATTTTGTTGCAGTCAAAAATATCTGTAAGAACGAGATTGGTCATTTTCTCGAAGAGTTTTTCTATTGTATACTTCCTCTCCTACTCGAGATCCCAAGTATTCGATAGGGGTTTTCAAGACCAGGATCCATATCACCTGGAATTAAAACGCTTATTCTCCCCATAACATAGTGTATGCATGCCGGGAGATGGTGTAAGTTCACTACCTTGAACTACATCATGAGTTTACCACTTCCCTAGAAAAAATCCAAAAAACTTACCATGCATAAGCCCATATCATTATGCTCATGCTTGTAAGAATTCTGCCCAAGTACTAGATGGGTTTGCCTAGGAATTAAGTCCATATCATAATTCTTGTGTTGCCCAAACCCTTTTAAAGGCTCTGGGTTCTTGGCAAACCATGTCAGGATGTGAGCTCTTTGTAAACCCTCATCAGCCTGTTGTTTGGTTATCATAATCTCTACCCACATTCTTTATTATGTTGTCTACCCACAACCAATATCTATTATGTTGTCTTCCCACAAATGATATCTTTTATTATTTTCTATCATCTATGGAATCTAGATTAAATGTGTGGTTCTATCTCACTAGAAGGTTTCTTTTAAAAACACTTATAAATCTCTCAACAAAGGGTTTCTCTAAGTATATTATTTTAAGAAAGACATATAAATATCAAGTTCATATATAAGGATTTCTAGTACAACATCTTAAATAACACTAACACCAAAGAATCCTCTATGTGATTATATTTATAAATACAAAAAAAATATTATTATAAAAATAAACCACTAATATGCTTACTTTGGAAAAAATTCTATTTATTTTGTTAAAACATAAGTACCATTTACAACACCTTTATCCATATAAAATCGCGAAATTAGATTTGCTATAAGCACGAAAGCACTTATATAATTTACTTTTAAAATAAAGAAATTTTATGTTCATTCTTTCAAGTAAGGTGAAATGACGCTACCTATATCCCTTTGTACTCACATAAATCAAAAGCTAAACTACTTTATTAAAATCAAAAGCTAAATTTCTTTATTAAAATCAAAAGCTAAATGTCTTTATTAAACTGTACACACTACCGTCAATTTTTTTCCTACATCCTACTTCTTACCACTAAACCCTAATGGCTTTGAATCTGAGATATTGAATAGATTCGATTACCACTCCAAATGCACAACCATTTAAAATACTCTCCAATCCTATATTTAGAAAAAAAATAAACAATACCATAAAACGCCACCTGAGATCCTAAAAAAAAGCAAGAGCAGAACTGAAATCCAATCTTAGATGAAAATCTTATAAGACGACCACGTCTTCTATGAGTTTGACTCACTCTCTCATGGAATAAGTCATGATGGTTATGCCTCTGGCAGAACATTGGCGTAAAATAATTCGAATGAAGGCATCTCCAACTAAAGGCTTCTACACAAGCTCGGGAACAAATCATCATTTCTCAGTTCTTTTTTTTTTTTAGGCATCTATCTACTGTAAAGTTAATAGGCAATATAATAGACATCCTTTCGCCTACCTCAAATCTCTCGCTAGCTATACCAAGGTATTATTTGGTTCACCCAACAAGCGTCAAGAAATGGCTACACAAAAAATCTCATTGTAGACCCGAGGTGACACAGATCAAAGAAGTGTAAAGACACATGCATGTTTTCAATTTAATCAAGCCTCAACACTTTAAATTCCACATATATCTTAGAAGCAGGATTAACATATTTCAAAGAAATGTTCTCATAAAACTACTTATTATTTTCTTTTAAAACCACAAAAGTCAAAGAGTCATATTAATGAATTACACTGAACACAATTCCCTTAGTATTTTTAATTATACAGAAGCATTTCGTTCTATGCGAAAGTGTCCCTAATATATAACACAAAATTTTTAGAAGATATATTAGAATAAGAAAGGACTACGACACAGGAAGGAGACATGTCTTTTACTCTCTGAAAACAGAAGTAGAAAATAATCATGTCCACAACTTGACCCGCGTTCTACCTTTCCATCAACATAAACATGCACAAAATGAACACGAATTCTCCATACAAGCATAGAGATTTTCAGCTTTATTCCAGAGTTAGAGCAACCTCTATAACATTGAATGCAAGCTATAACCTATATGCTCTTTCACTTACATACATATTGAAAGAAAATTTAATATTATTCTAATACCAAACCACAAATTTCATATAACTTTCATTCAATTCTTAGGTTTAAATTTCTAGATTTTATTATCTATCATTATGATATATATTTCCTAGGCCTTAGTCCCATAATATTATAGCACAAAATAGATAACCAGACTTTCATCAATTTACACAATAGGAAGATGTAATAGAAATACTCACTATTATCGACTTGTTCTTTTGGCTCTCAAATCCTTTCTCTGCAAGCCCTCCTGCTTCTTTTTCACCATGACCATGATAATAATCCTTACCTTTTTTTAAGGAAATCAACCTCGCCATGAAGTAGAACAAATGTTACGTCCGCATGGAAATGTTCTCCATTGGCTTGCCAGGTGGTGGAGTAAAGCCACATACGCTTGTAAAGGCTTCCTATAATATATTTTAATATATATATGTTTTCATTTTCCTTTGTTATTACTCCTCTAACTTTAATTAATAGGTTTAATTATTACTATCATCATTTTCTTTCATATTCATTTCACTTAAGTGATTATGATATATTTATTCGTATGAAAATATTTTATATCTTATTTAATTATAATTATTTTATTATTACTATTGTTATTTTTTTTATTATTATTTTTATTTTAATTATTATTTATTATATATATTTATATATATATTTTATTTAAATCATGCAACCTGTAAGTGCATCTACATGATATGCAACTACATGAGCCGTTGGTGGACACATTACCTCTTGGATACTTAGATCCAAATTATGGCAAATGCTCCACCGCTTATCATGCCTCTAGACTTACCTCAAGCTGAATACCCTTTTGGAAAAGGAAATCCTAGCTCCAAACTTCTCAAGACAGACAATACATTGACATTAGCAGTACCTTGTCCTTAAAGAGAAAATAAGCAAAATAATAGTCATAACAGCTGGGTTGTTACATACTCTCCCCCTAAGACTAAACATAGTCCCTGTGTTTGCAGTATAAAACATTATCAATAATTTTTCACAATTCAACATAACGAGACATGCATAGCAATGATTACAAGCAACATAGTTTTTTTTTTGTCAAATTACAATAAAATTCATCAATCAGTTTTTGTTACACAGAAACATATCCTTATCATTGTTCAAACAAAAAGGAAAATTGTCTTTTCATCATATCCACATCTTCCCATGTGGAGTTATTTTTAGAATATTGGTCCCATTGGACCCTACACTGGTCAATGTTTCTTTTTCTCAGCTACTTTGTCCTGAATCCAAGAATTCTGACTGGTTGCACCTCAATGTGCAGGGGATCGATCATCTGCAAGTGATCAATATTCAATAAATGAGAAGGATCCAATATATATTTCTTGAGGAGAGACACATAGAAAGTATCATGGATTTTGGACAAGTTAGGAGGTAAGGCTAGTTTGTAGGCTACTGGGCTAATTTTGTCAATGATTGCGAATGGTCCTACAAATCTCAGACTAAGCTTGGAAGATTTGATTGAACTCTTAGTGGGCTTAAATATCAGGAATACTCTGTCTCCCACAACGAATTCTGGGAATAGTAGGCAGTCTTGCAGGATTTGTTAAAGAAATAAGGAACAAGGGTTATAATAGTAGGCAGTCTATACCTCAGACCTATCCAATGATATTTCATTGCTAATATGGTCTGTATTATGCCTTCTACTCTCCTTATGGACCATAATATATTGTGGGGTGATATGGGCTCTCTTTTTTGTAGTGATATTGGTAATTCTCCCCATCTAACCTGGCAAGCTGATAAAGCATTTGCAAAATTTTTGGCACAAGAGGTTTGAAAACTGGACATACAATCATTAAGATTGTTTAGATAAACCAACCTGATATTTTGTTCTCTCATCATGGTAAAATGTTGATTGGTGGAAGTCCTATGATTGGTATGGACTGGTCTTAATAGCAGCTCAACTTTTAATTCAACTTCTTTACTTGCATTTTTCTCTTGATCCCAATATATTTGATTTTGTAGTGTGGACATAAAGGCTCTCAACTGAATATCCCCTGTAAAAATGTGTGGCAAAAATATCACATTTTTTGGCATGAGAAATTGGTGCAGGAATAATTCACACATCAATTTTTTTTGTTCTTTTGGGTTGTGCAAATAGGCTTCCAAAAACTCCTCAGCAGTGTCCATTTGATAAGGGAGATTGGAACAAATCCTCATCACTTGCCAGCAGAGGTATTTTTCTTTCAAGATCAAGCTGTAAAATCGAGCTGGTCTTCTAAACTGGACTAGGTATTCTACAGCCTGGCAAAGATACTGTACCTATCCCTACAACTTATTTACTTCTACACTTTGGGCATCAAGCTTCTATTCCAAAGGTGTCAAAGATGAAATTTGTGCTTCCATCCTTTGACACTTCAACATCCAATGTGCTATATCTTCATTATACTTTGTCAGTGTAACTATTTGTGGAGGTCTGACTATCTACTGCACTTTTGGAGGTAAATCTACTTGCACCCCAATTTTTGTTGTTTCAATTTGAGGTGAATCAGATGGAATCATTTCAACAAAAAATTGATGGGAATGCATGCTTACCTGATCCTTCACTTCCCTTTTATCACTGTCATCTATTGCTTCCTGTGGTGTAACTTCAGAATATCCTATTGAGGGTCCTAAAACTTCATGTTCTAATCTGATTACATCCTGCTGGTGGATTTGGGGTTCTACCACATATGTTTCAGCCCTTATGATGGATGTCTTTTCCTGCTTATGTATTGGTGCTTTAATTTGGTAAGGGAATTGTTGCCCATGATTTTGTTTGGTAGCTTCTCTATTTTGTTTTGCTAACTCCAACAAAATTCTTACCAATTCATCTTCAGAATCAGATTCTGTAGGTTGTGGCTCAAGATTTGATAACCTAGCCTTTAGATTGTCCACCTCCTACTGCAAATCAGCAATTTGTTTATCTTTTTCTTTTATAGAGGCCTCATTTTGTTCAATCCATCCCATCTATGTCTTAATGACACTTCTCATAGCACATAATTGTTCTTGTATATCCTCCTCTTCTTCTGCTATGGACTCTGCTTCAGAATCAGAAGAATAAGCAGGTGGGTTATCCATTGCAGGTATTTTTGTATCTATACATGTATCCTCTGTACCTACATCTGCAATCACTTCTACAAACATTTCCCCCTACTGTGTGTCTTCAGTAGATGTATCAGGGTGTTCCCTTTGATCTTCATCCATTTGTTGATGTAGTTTTCTAGGGCTTTTTCATCGTGGTGATAATGCTTCCACATCCACTACCTCCTCAATTATTTCATCCTTTTGAAGTCTAGAGGACCTTCGTAATCCAAGGGTAGGCTGCTTCCGTTTGTGTTTTTTGGTGGATTCTAAAAATTTTGAAGTAGAGTCTGCTCCAGATGGAGATGTTTCCCTTTCAGTCTGTGTTTCCCTGCTTGAACTCCATGGCTGCTCAACGGTCTGTATCGAAAATATAGTCACATCTTCAGAGAATGTTACTTTCTTTCTCTTTTCTATAGGACTAGTTTTAGATTTTATTTCCCTTTGTTTCCTAGTCCTAGCAGATGGAGGTCCTTGTGGTGAAGAGGGAATTTCATCTTTGGAAGCTTCATCCCTTGCCTCTTCTTCATTATTTTTAGGGCTTTCATCCCCTATTTCCTCTTCATTTTCTCTATCAACTAGTTCATTCCAAGAGGAGAAAAACCTATCAAAACTCCTAGGGTTTCCCCTAAAATGGTGTTTATAGATAAGTTTAATCAACCCATGATGTTTAGGGGTTCCTTTCCCTTCTTGGTAGCGTTTAGCCATACTTTGTAATTCTTGGTGCAGATATAGAGGAAAATTTACCCTAACTTCAGGTTTCTGGCCACCATGCCTTAAATGATTCAGGATTTTAATATGGTGGCCATACAACACAACAAATTGCCCTTCACAAGTGAAAATTCTGATTACCCATATAGCTACTTCATCCCATGGATGTTGCAGACTTGTTCGTTTTGCCCCTTTGCAAATATTGTTATTCATTTGATATTCAATTTGTTTATCCCCTTCCTCTATGAATTGATTAACTATCTCTGTTAGGGCATTTTTACCAGTTTTTGAAATTTGTAACCCTTGCAAAGGTAACTCAGTGATTTGGCTTAAGATTTTAGGTGTTACCTGGATTTCCATGCCATTGATGTTGGTCTGATTATTTCTAATGGTGCACGTGAACTCTACCATCAATCCTTTGGAATACCCATCAAACTTGTTAAGGAATGGCATCAACCCTCCTACAAAAATTGGTAGCATCTCAAGATCCCTTTGCAAATAACTGGCATTTTCTGGCTCAACTTTATTCTTTTTCCCCATCTTCAAATTTCCCTTGCGTTCTACTTTCTTATTGCCCTGTGATTTTCCCTGCAACACTTCATTCTTCTGGTTTGAAATCAATATTTTTTGATTGAGGAATGCTACGATAATTTGCCATGATTTATAGAATATGGCATTAATGTTTGAGCGCAGGAACCATCTTTGAAACATGATGAAAAAAACAAATTATTTTCTTTCGACAGGTGGCAAATAATTTGTGGCTAATTCCTATGATGAAAACAATTGAATTATCTCAATTGTTGATTACCCATTGATGTAGTTACAATATTGCGTAGGTGGCAATCCATCAATGACCATAATATGGGTAATTTTTAGATTAATGTCATTAATTACCAAGTTTGTGTTTGTCGAGGTACCTTGTTTGCATGACCCAGAGAGTATGCAAGAAACCAAAATATGTGGTTTTTCCTGAACAAATACCCCTTCATCATATCTCAAGATAATGCACCTTGTGACCCTTCTCAAACTCTGTACCTTGACCAATTCCTTAACTTCAGATGATGTGATTGAAAACAAATTGATGCCACGTGGAATTCCATGTTCCCAACTCTACCATGTACCCTTTTTATTCGGAAGCTATTTATCATTTCGAATTTTGACTATTGTTCAATTTCGAAGCACAAACCATGTCTTCATTTTGAAGTTGTTTTTTGTTTTCCAAACAACATTTAATTCCAGAGCTAAATTTCATTCTGAAGCTCTACGCACCTATTTCCCATAACATGTCTTGCTGACTGAGACTATTTTTTCAATTCTTCTGTTTCTTTCATCCCCTTAAAACAACATGGAATTCTTTCTCTGCCTTCCTTTGACCAGATGGATTACTTTTGGATTTTTTTCAAACCTTATGAATGTTTTATACTAACTAGTGATTTTTATACACTACATACTAAATATCTACAATGATTAAAATGCAAAGGGCACATACCTGATTTAACCACTTATCTACATTTGTACAGATGTCTATTCCTGCTGACTACCAGCTTAGCTCTTCTACGAAATAAGACAGGTGCAGTCTTGAGAAAGGATGGAATAGTGATTGTGGGACCAACAAGGCAAACATGCCGGAAAATCGGTTTTCATGCAAGCCAATTCAGAAGTGCCTCCTAGGAGGTTTTCACTTTTTGAATTATTATTTATTTATTTTTCTTTATTTTTTATATTTTTCATTCTGTTGAATCTATTGTGGAAGAGGTAGTTCCTTCCATCATGTAGACATCCAATTGCTCCACTTGCTTTAAAAATTCATCCTTAGTCAGTGGTGCATGGTATATCCAGAGACGATGTCCATTAACCACTAGCTTCCTTCATGAATCATCAATGGGTGAAAGACGAACAACTCCATTTCCAAATACTTCTTCAATCATATAAGGTCCAAGCCACCTAGTTTGTAACTTCCCAGGAAAATATTCATAGCAAGAATCAAACAACAAAGCCCAATTGCCTTGCTGAAATTCTCGTTGTTGAATGTGACTGTCATGCCACAACTTCCATTGTGCTTGAATCATCTCAGTTTGATGCAATGCCTCCATTCGTAGTTCATCCAATGCATTGAGCTACAAAATCCTATCTATTTGTGCCTGTGACAAATCAATACCAATGTCCAAAGCAGTTCGAAGTGTTAGTAATTCAAATTCAATAGGCAAAAGAGGCTTTTTACCATAAACCAATTCATAAGGTGTAAATCCTGTGGTGGATTTCCATGTAGTGTTATAATCCCAAACTGCTTCAGGTAGTTTATCTAGCCAATTCCTCCTATGGGAAGCTACTATTTTGGTTAAGATTATTTCTAATTCCTGATTTGTTACTTCAACTTGACCATTTTCCTGAGGGTGATAAGGTGAAGATTTTTTGTGCTTAATTTCATATAGTTTAGTAAAGGCTTCAATAACTCTTGATGTAAATTGAGGTCCCTGATCTGTAGTGATAGAATGTGGGGCTCCAAAATGTAGAAAAATTTGTGAATACAAGAAATCAACAACTTTTTCTTCATGGGCATGCTTAAAAGCACGTGCTTCTACCCATTTAGTCACATAATCAGTACATACCAAAATATGCACCTTTCCTTGAGAAGGTGGGTCAATAGGTCCTACAAAATCTAGCCCCCACCTCTCAAATGGTTCTATATCTACTTGAGGTTGTAATGGAATTTCATTGGTATAGGTAGGTTTTCCCATTCTTTGGCATGCATCACAATGTTTGACATATTTTTTTACATCCTTATGCAGAGATGGCCAATAATAACCAGTACCTAAGATTTTTTGAATTGTACTCTTTACTGAGTAATGTCCTCCTGATGGTTCATCATGGCATGCATGAAGAATGTCATATACTTCATCCTTGCGGATGCACCTGCGTAAGACATGGTCAGGATTGCATTTAAAAAGTAGACCCCCTATCCATTTGAAAGAAGAACTTTGCTTGATTAACTATTTCTTTTGTTTAGAAGTGAAGTGAGGAGGAAATTTCCTTGTAGCCAAGTAATTGGCTATATCTGCAAACCATGGAGATTGCACAAAAATAGAAAATAGTTTTTCATCAGGAAAAACATCTTCAACCAATTCCCCTGTGTTTGTGTTTGGCAATCTTGATAGAAAATATGCCACTACATTTGCTTTCCCTAGTTTATTAACTATAGTGATATCAAATTCCTGCAATAGTATTAACCAACGAATAATTCTTGCACTAACCATAGGTTTATTCATCAAGTACTTAATAGCAGCATGATATGTATGGATGAACACTTGATACCTTGTGATATAGTGTCAAAATTTATTGATAGCATATACCACAACTAAGAATTCCTTCTTAGTAGTGGTGTAGTTCTTTTCTGCTCCTATCAAGTTTTTACTAATGTAATAAATGGCATAATGTTCTCCATTTTCAATCTAACCTAATGCGGCTCCAATTGTAGTATTGGAAGCATCAGTCTGAATATGGAATGGCAGTTCCCAATTAGGACCTCTCAACACCGGGGGAGTTTTTAACTTCTCTTTCAATGCTTCAAAAGACTTTTGACATTTTGTAGACTAGGTAAATTCAGAATCCTTAGTCAATAATGCAAACATTGGACTGGCTATGGTGCTAAAATTTGCAATAAATATGCGGTAGAAACCAATATGTCCCAAGAAACTCCTAACATCAGTTTGAGTTTTTGGAGGAGGAAGGTTTTTGATGACTTCCACCTTCTTGGGGTCAACCTTGATCCCATGAGAGGAAATGTGATGACCAAGAACAATCCCTTCCTCCATCATCAAAGCATTTTTCAAGGTTTAAAGACAAATGGTATGTTTCACAATGTGTTAAAACTTTTTCAATATGTTCCAAGGTATAATCAAAAGTGTCTCCACATACTGTGAAATCATCCATGTAGATTTCCACACTTTCATTTGTTAAATCAGAGAATATTGCCAAAACAACTCATTGAAAAGTTGTTGGAGCATTACATAAACCAAAAGGTAAAACCCTATAAGCAAATATTCCCCAAGGGCATGTGAAAGTAGTTTTCTCCTGGTCTTTTGGTGCAACCTGTATCTGATTATATCCACTAAAACCATCAAGAAAATAGAAGAATTTCTTACCAGCAAGGGTGTCTAACACTTGGTCTATGAATGGTAATGGAAAATGGTCCTTATGTGTGACCTTGTTTAACTCTCTGTAATCTACACACACTCTCATTTTCCCATTTTTCTTTGGAACAATAACCAATGGGGAAACCCATCGACTATCTAAAATTGGATAAATGAACCCTACATCTAAAAGTTTTTCAATTTCTTCCTTGACAATATCTTTTAGAGTAGGATTCAAACGTCTTTGAGGTTGTCTCACAGGTTTAACATCTTTAGTATATATCCTATGTGTACATACATCAGGGTGAATTCCTGATATATCCTTATAACTCCAAGCAAAGGCCTAAACATGTTTTTGTAGGACAACAAATAATTTTGCTTCTTATTCATTAGTCAACCAACTATTAATATTCAAAAATTTACTTGGTTGTACTTCAATTTGTTTTATCCCTGGATGAACAAAATTAACTGCTCCATACTTGCTGATTAAAGAATTTAATGGACAATGGTGTGGTTGAAGAGTATGAAATACTCTTGATTCTATTTCAAAAGTAATTCTTGATGGAATCAATTCTTGCATAGGACATGTGAAAGAGGTAAGAATATGATGATGCCATCCATGTGGTAGTGTGAAAGAGCTTTCCTGTATTGGAATGGATGAAAGGTGCTCTAAGGTCTGTTCCTCATATTTCCATAGCAAATGATGAACAATGATTTGATCATATTTAAGCCCTTGTTCTTGTAATGTCTCTACTAGGACAATTTCATCCTCAAATATTTCTCTTTCTTGTGAATTTATTTCCTCAATGTGTTCCTTCACTATTATTGTAGACAGGGTGGAAACAATTTCTTCCTGTTCTTCATAAGATTTAGGAAACCATATCTATCCAAAATTTTTTGTTGAAGGTTGGACAAGAGGATAAAGGGAAATATTTTTAAGATCAATGCCATTTGAAATAGTCATTTCCCTAGATCTGCAGTCTATAAAAGCAATTACAGTGGTAAGCCAAGGTCGTCCTAGAATGATGGGATAGTCATTGGCTGAATTTCTAAGCTGCAATACCAAGAAATATACAGGATATTCCCAAGAAGAGACTTCTATGGAAATGCCTTCCAGTATACCCTTTGGTTTTGCAACTAACCTATCAGCCATATCTAACACTATAGTTGTAGGATTGAGATTATTGAGCTACAATTTTTGCATTGTATATTTAGTCATTACATTAATTGTAGCAACAAGATCAATCACCACATTTGGAATTTGCACTAGATCAATAGTTATTGTGACAAATGGAAAACCTGGATCACTATAATTTGGAGGAACAAGTTTTCCAGATAATAGGTCAGCCAACTTCCCTTCTACTTACACAGTTTTAGGAAATGACTTCTTCTTTCTACCAGGTATTTTGATACATAACTCCTAAAATATTTTATTTATTAATGGCACATCCTTTATTACTTGCAACAAAGGAAGGGATATAGTCATTTTATTAAGCTCTGTGACTAATTATGATTCAGGGATAGTTACAGTATTATAAAATCTCTTAGGATATGGTACCACTCCTGAAGGAGGTACATTTTTTACCTGCACATTTTTTGTTTTTTGTTTTTCCTTTTCCAAGGATGTTTGCAACTGTTCTAGACTTGGAGATTCTTGTTTTCCACCAATTTCTTCAATGGTGGGTGGAACATGGTCAGGTAAGACTTTTTTTAAACGTAATTGGATATTACTACAGTCAAGTACATGAACTGTATGGTATTTATGGACAACTATTCCAAGCCATGCTATTTATGGACAGCTGACTAGAATTTGTATGGTCAAAATTTTGTATTTCAGATTTTCTGCATAGTCATAGCATTTTGGTGCCTTTTTGCAATTTAAACCGGTTAGGAAGCAAGGAAAGTAATTGAAATTCCACTAGAATAGGATACACATTAGCACACATTACTATATATTTCAAATACACTTACATTTTACTAAGTAAATCAATTGAAACAGTGCAAATTAATGCAGAAAATGGTCAAAATAGAGTATTATGCTCCTCAACATTTAAGCATATAAATATTAATATATAATGCATTCAATCAAAAAAATTAGCATATAAACATAGCATAAGGTTTATGAAGTAGTTTATGAAATATCCAAAATAGTCAATGATTGAGACAATTTCTGGCCTTATCAGATCCACTTTTGCTTAAGTACTCAAGAAGTACTTAATTTTCTTAGACCTACAGGATGACCTTGAGGCAAATGACCCATAGGCATATCCATAGGAAAAATTATCGAGAGGTAAACCTAGAGTTAAAAGATCTAGAGGCAGATCTAGAGGTAAAATAATCTAGAGATAAACCTAGAGGCGATAGACCTAGAGATATTTACTTAAGCAAGAGAAGCCAAATCCAAGGGCTAGAGTAGCTCAACCAAGAATCAAGAGTCAAGAGCCAAAGTATAAAAAAGAGCAAGAGCCTAGAAATTGTCCTAGATAATGTAATAAGGGAGGATGTTAGGATATTTAGCATATTTATTATTAAATTATTTAACAATATGCATAGTCTATGGTGGGTGGCATAGTCATACCACTACACTAGTGGCTTAATATTATATTATTATGGCCTAATATATTATTGTAGCACTATAGGCTCATAAAACCTATAAATCTATAGCATTCCTTATAGTATCAATATATAGAAACACATATTTTTTTCAAAATATAGATCCCCTATCAATCAAATCTTGCACTATGTGCTTAAGTTGGATGCGCCTATTAATATCATGACCCTTCTATCGATGAAATATGCAGTACCAATCTTCTCTATACCCTCGTACTCTAGGTTTGTTTGGATCCTCATGTCTCATATTAGGTAAGGAGATCAATTATGCATCCATAAGTTTTTAAAATATGGTGGACAAGGGCTTTGAGAGAGGTGAAATTATGCGGGGGCTATTGAGGGCGTGCAACCTAATAGGTGGATTGAATGGGATTTTGAATTTGGGTAGGAGGTGGCATGGTATTGTATGTTGACTATAATGGTGGATAAGATGGTTTTTGTTGTGGAGGTTAAGGTTGTTGTTGGGGAGGTTGAGTGGTCAGGCTACTCAACACTATTTGGTTTACTTGGGCATACTTGTATTGATTGTTGTCATTGTTACCCTTAACATTTTTTCTTGGCCATTATTTATTTTGAAGCTTGATATCTTCTTGAATTTTGATGTCCTCGATAATTTTTGGTTTGAGTTAGGGCTTCATAAAGATTTAAATATTGTTGGAGTTGAAGAAGGAAGGATATTGATTTGGAATAATTCTAAGTGAAAATTTGAGTTATCTCAGTGATGGAGATAGAGAAGGATAACTCAGTCAGTACCACTCTCCATCAATCGCCATAATAGAGGATAGAATGATTGTCAAATTGATGAAGGTTGATGAGATCCATCAAGGTGATATTATTTTTTATATTTAGAGTGAAGCACTCTAGGAAGATATTGACAAATTATTCAAAATTATATAGGCTATGTCTTGAAAAATGGTTGTACGAATCCAAGGTTCCTCTTGCAAGGGATAACAAAAATATATAGAGCATGAGAGGGTCTATCTCATTGATGAGATAAAAAGCATTTATGAATGTTCTTACATGATATTGACGATTATCTCTGCCCTTGATCTTCTTTAATTTAGGTATTTTTAATAGGGGAGGATAGGGTAGTGCTAGGACTAAGGGATTGATGGGGTAGTTTTGAAGTTGATTCAAATTTATATTTTGATACCCCGTGCATGTGACTTGTGATTCTAAAGTATTGATCTTGTTGGTCAACTATTGGAATGAATTTGGGGTGGCTTGGACAACTGAGTAGTGCATGCCATGATGAGTCAAATGGGATGGACCAATAGGGGGATATGGATGGTGTGAATAGAGTTGATGGTAATGGTTGTGGTTAGGGTAAGAAGATGGATCTTATGGGACTTGGGATCTCGAGGGTGGATATTGATGGTGTTTATGGGAATTATTATGGGTGTGCAAGGGGTGTGATGGTAGTTGTTGAGTGTGGTGATGATGATAGATATATGGTTAAGGTTAGGGATATGATGATAGGTAAGAATAAAGGGGTTATGTAAAGGTTAGATGATTGGTGTATTGGATGGGGTGTGATTGGTACGGTTGGGAGGTGGGTTGATATGGATTGGAAGTGGAATGGTATTTATGAGGTGGTGGTTGATGTGGATGGGGGTTATGCAACTACATCATAGGCCACTGATGAGAGTTATGAGAGTGGGAATAGATCACGGATACCATGGGAATATAGGAGGCCCATAATGGTGATTGGGAGAAGAATAAATACTGTGCCAATAAATGAGATGAAGGATGGGGATTTTGGGGTGGTTATTGGGGAATATGGATGGTGTGTAAAGAATATATGTGACATGATGGACAATGATTAGGAGGTACTTGATGGGAAGACAACTTATGAGAAGACACCACAAGATCATAAAATGGCAGAGGATAAGCAAAACACATGATAGAGGGATTTGTAACATGTGAATTGATGATATGAATGGTTGTGGATGAAAGGTAAGTTTTGGAATGAGTGATATTAAGAGCTATATATTGGGAAGGTGGGTTAGGAAATTGGAAAGAAGATGGACTGGATCACTATAGATAGTAAGAGGCACAAACTTGGGTCGAATGATGTGGGTAAGAAGTGTGTGTGATGTAGAAATGTGTAGGCATTGTGATGAGTGGACATGATTGGAAGAATATGGGTGGTTAAGGTCAATGGCCACTAACATTGGGATTATGGTATGATATGAAGGGGTGGAATAAGTCCTCTCAAGTGGAAATAACTCTGGTGGTATTCCAAAATGGGCACACTTGAGGTTGGGTGAAAGCTAGCAAAATATTGGAGATATGATGGAGGATGATAGGGCTTATAAGCTTACATTTGAGCAAGTGTAGAGTTAGTGCAATAAGGAATGTGTAGCAAGTATAGATATGGTTGTGGTGAACTAGGTGGTGAGATATGTGATGAAGAAGGGTCCTGGTGGGTAGAAGGTGATTGGACATTATAGATTGGATTGGTATATAGAAGTCAAGAGACTTCAAGATCAATGAGCATGATATTTAGATTGGGTAAAGAAAGGGAAATATCACGATGAGGTGACTCAAGAGGGATGGCATGGGTGACATGGTTATTCACACCTTGATCATATCTAGTGTGATGTCTCTTAGATGGGTGATAAATATAATGGTGAAATTTATAAGATAGGCTACTCTGATGGATTTGCAACACATACCCTTGATGATTCAAGGGAGCAATTGAAGAATGGGTGGATTGACCTAAATGGTCCATGGAGACTTGGGTTTGGGAGTGGGCCTTGGCTTGACTATGGGTCATTACCATAGGCTAGTAGGAATGGAATGGGTGTTTTTGTATGCTCTCTCTCTTTCTCTTTTTGAAAATAAAAATGCACTATATATACAAATAGAAAATCAAGCAAACAATGATGTTTTGATATTTTCATTTTTGAAGTTTTGATTTTTTTTGGGTTTTTGTGTGTTTAATGTTCCCTAGACCTAGGAACTATGAAAGGGTGATGGAATAAAATCTAGAAATGTGTGTTTATACCCACTCCCTTGGTGAGGAATGTGACAAAAATGACTAAAAAGGCTTCCTAGGATGGTGGGTTGGCTTCGAGTATCCTAAGGGGGTAAAACAAAACCTCTCGAGAGAGGCCATATTGTCTGTCATATTACTTCCCCAACTGGGCTTTTGCTTCACCCTCGATTGGGTTTGGATATAAGTGATAATTACGAGTCCAAAAATTACTAAGCCCTATGCACAAAAGGGCATCTAACCTCAAAATTACCTTGAGCTAGCCCCAAGGGTAACCAATTTCTCGGTGATGAAATCTAGAAAACTATGCAATCTAGCTATGGCGTTTAAATGGCTCAATCGATGGTTGGTGGTGAAATACAACATCATCGAAAGATTTTCCTTGCAAAATATTTGTGGAATGTGATGTGCAAATGTGTGTGTTTGATGTGCTTTTGATTTTTTAATTTTGTGTTGTTTTAATTTTTTTGTTTATTTTTTTAATATTTTTATTAAATTTTGATGCCTATTTACCATGCAAATCTAAAACTATCCCCAAGGATTCAATGAAAACAATTATATAATGTGATTTGAAAAGAAATATTGATATAAATGAGCTTATGGAAACATTTACAACTAATCTATTGAACTTGGAAAGGAAATAACTTAAACTACTGAATTTTGAAAAGCAAGTGACGACTAATCTAATGAGTCTTTGAAAATAAATAATGGATAATCTAATGCGCCTTGAGCCTTTTGAAAAATAGAAAGAAACAAATAAGAAATTATGCCTTTGAGTCTTTGAAGAACAATGAAAATAAACAACTAAGCTACTGTGCATTTGAGTTTTTGTGTGGAAATCACGAAACAACTATGATAATGCTTTTTGAAAATTTGAAAGAGAAAAAGGGGAAAATAGATTTAAACAAGTAAATAAAATGAACTATGCTATGAATTTCTATGCAATTTAAGGTGATATGAGCAAATAACATGTGAGGCCGTGTTGGAAGAAAAAGAAATTGAGTATGCTATGCCTAATTCTGAGCCTGTACAGTTGTGCCTGAGACTATGCAGCCACCTTGGGTGGTTGTTTGAGCATTTGTAGCCACCTTGGGTGGGTGTGCCTAAGCATGTGTAGCCACATGTTGAGTAATAATTATATCCAATTGTAAAACCACACTCACACTTAGGATTTTGATCACAAAACCCTCTCTTGCAAAGAAGTTAAAAACAAAAAAAAACTTCTCCAAGGTTCCGCTATATAAGCATTGCACATGTGTATTTGTAATCTTGTAAAGATGTGTTAAATGAGTGCTAGGAATACCTTAGTGATTTGCAAGTAACTATTAACAAGGGGTCTGTGTTGGTTTATTTTATTATGCTATGGTGATTGTTCATGAAACTTAAAGGAAAATTCAAAATGTGATTGACCCTCATATAATCACGATGTAAAAACCTTAATTCCTTTTATCTTGAGGATTTTAGGTAGATTTTATCTTCCTTTGGTTAAGCGGATTTTAAACAAGTTTTTATCTTGCTTTAAACTTTGCTTTGAACATTAAAAATTAGATTAAAATCTCTCTCTAAATACGAATGTACAATGAAGATTGAATTCCTTTTATTGTTGCTTGATGAATAAAAAGGAAATAAATATGTATGAATATCTATGAAATGTAAAGTTCTTAAAATATTATTTTAAATTACCCCTCTTTAATGAAATCATATTTTTCATAAAGAAAAAATAATTTAATGCTTTAAAACAATAGCCTTTGATATAATGTATAAATTACCTCTCTTTAATGAAATTAGAATTTTCATAAAGAGAAGTCAATTTATTGCTCCGAAAATGATGGCCTATGGAATGCCATATAAATTGCCCCCATTTAATGAAATTGCAGTTGTCATAAAGGTAAGTTCATTTATTACTTACGAATAAAAATGCAAAGCTTAAAATCTGATTTACCTTTAAAATATGAAATTATGTAAAATTCCGAAATTATAAAACCCTTATAAAACAACAACTTTAAATAATTTTTATAATTTTGAAATGGCTTCAGAATGGGATTGAAATTGTTTCAAATGAAATATTGAAGCTCATTATTCACACCCATGCATTTATTTTTAGAATTTTAATTTTTTTTAATTTTTATTTTAATCGCCAAAGTTAAAAAAAAATCTACAAAAGGGAAGGGTTAGAAAAATAAAATTGAAATAAAAGAAATAAACTGAACTGCTGCAACCCAAAAAATTTCCGCAGACCTTGCAAGCATTAGTATTATGCACAAAATCAACATTAGTGTGACCCGAATTCACGTAATAAAACATCTAATGCGATGTGAGCTTCTAAGGAAATGGTGCAATATATCAAAAATGACACGTAAGTAAACCATTGACACACATAAACTTGATGTATTTCCAATATGTTGTAAAAAAATATCTTCAACATCAAACATAAGTGCAAAAAATCATGCCCCAAATTGGCATCATGTGGTGAACTCCAGTCCAACAGTATGGCTTTCCTAAAAAATCTAGCATGTGACCTCCAAAAATGTCTAGCCCTTGGCAGTGGACAAAATTCCAGCCCTTTTTTTGTATTCTAATGACATATTTAAAATTTTTAATCTGTCTCTCTGTTTTCTCTTCCATTCCTTTTGGTCCTCGAAAACTCTTTTATTTTCCCCTTTTTATGTTTTGGTTTCCTAGCCTCTTTCCAATGCGTAACGTATGTGTTCCTCTCATTTATTTCTCTCTGCTTGATGATTCCATTTTTGGCTAACACTCATATTTATCCGTTACATAAATTGGCATACGTTAAAAACTTTCAATCTACCAAACATTACAAAAGCTATATAATCTCCCTTCGTTTGACCCGCACCTTTTATCTTTAATAAAACAACCATCCACATTCGTTCATCGCATGGTACACTTTGCTCTTCATAGGTGAATGCCATATAAAACTATTATGTAGGCCATTATCTATGCAACACATCGATGACCACTTGTAGAATGCCATGATCACCTTAATTTTGTAGACTACATGACCTCACTTTCCTCGTCATACCATGCTACACATTTTTTGTTTAAAACATTACTTGTTGTGTAGTGGTATTATGCTGCCAACATTGCTTTTCGTTTATTTGTCGGGTTTATACAAGAATATCGATGATATTACACAAACTTGTTTGAATGGAAACCACACCTAGCTCACAGTAACCATCTTCTCATCCAACATGTTCCTTTTCAGGTAATCCGATACCCCATCATAATCATCTTTATTATTGCTATATTGCTGGCCATATTTGCTTTACCATCATATCTATCCCCTTGCACGCTCCCCCAGTATCGCCACATAGGTTGATCCATGTCATTAGATGTCGTTCACCTATACGATGAAAATGGGTGATCGATGTCTATGTAGTTTTATTATATATCCATGCAAGATATTGGTAACGTAGGAAGAAAATTGACCATTAAATTGTCTTGTCTTTGGATGCTCCATAAACTAGTCTTGAAACATGCATCAACGAATCCACAGTAGGGCTACACCATTTCCTGATAATACACAACAATTTTAGAATAAAAACCATACTCTTCCTCTATGTATCATGTTGATGTATCCACTGTACTACCTGCTGCTTGGTTTCATTCTCCCAGATAACAGATAAATTAGTCTCCACACTATGCTGCTCCTACTCATTGTATTCACTCTATCATATCATTACCACATATACAAATCCTGTTGTTCCACCGAGCATCGTAAAAGAAATCACCTACAATTCTATCGTGGTGTCTTGTTGATCTCAGCCTATATAAATTTGCTAATGTTTCATGCGCCAGGTGGGTCCAATCGCTCCAAATCAAATGCTCGCTCCTTGGTTCCAAGATGTATGACAACAAAATGAATCAATGCTACTCTGCACATTAGGATTTTGATTCCTTCACCTCGGTAGGGGTCTACATCAAATCCGTTGCTATCGTATCCTTACATCGAGTGTCACTCACTTTGCTTTCTTATCCTAACTATCAACTGCTATTCGCTGCCCCTGTTGGAACTGTGAAATATTTTTAAAAACATCTTCGTGCACTCTACCATTTGGTGAGCCATAGTCAAAATTACCTATGTCGCCATCCAACTTTATGGTGTACCTATATCTATGATCACCACACATGCCCTAGTTAACGTGCTGCTTGAAACATTGAAAGCTTGGGCACTCACATCATAGCCATATCATCTACTATATTGTCAGGTTAGCTTTTGGCTTCACTATGATGAGCGATGTCATGTTTTGCTTCAAAATCATCTTCCCTCACTACCTACACATGCCAATCCATCGTAATACCTTGGTCATCATACATGGCGATCCACATCCTATCCACGGTGCTCCCATACTCCTCAAGTTTCATCGACTTCATCTTCATTTATTGGATTGGACACCATGTTGCTACCATCTCCATGTTATCATCCTCAGCTATATCAATGCTATGCTTAGTTTTGTTTACCATTCACACCCATCTCACTACTATCTGAGACTCCTTTGCTATCCATGTATGCATAGGTATGCATCATTATCGAAGATAGGGCCATTTGCATCATGTCGGTCAATAATATTCCCATCCACCTCACATGTATGCCTTGCTAGATCTATCCACATGCTCCACCGGTCTAGATCCACATCTGCCTTCTATGTTGCGACTCTGCACCCAAGATCAGGTCTGTCTGTGTGTTGTGCTTTGGACATGTTGAGTGGTATTTTCACCCAATTATGAAAGTACACTCTTCCTTAGGATTTGGGTTCCAAATCCCCTCTTGCAAAGAAGTTAAACAAACAACTTCTCCAAGGTCTCCACTGTATTAGCATTTGTATGTGTATTAGTAATCTCAAATAAAGATATTCAATTTAAATGCTTGGAACACCTTAGTGATTGCAAGTAACTGTAAACAAGAGGCAATGTTGGTTTATTTTACCATGAAACTTTAGTGATTGTTCATTGAACCAAACTAAAGCAAATGTGAGTTGGCCCTCATATGACCACGATGTAGTGCTCAAATTACCCCTCTTTCATAAAATTAGAATTTTTATGAAGAGAGGGTAATTTTAGGCTCAAAATAGAAATTTGTGAAAATGCCATAAACATAACTCCTTCAATGAAATTAGAATTTTCATGAAGGGAATGTCAGTGTAAAACAAAATTGAAAAAATGAAATTTGACCTTAAAATGGAAATTTTTCATTTTTGGATTTTTAAAATCTGTAACAAAATAGCAACTTCGGTTAATTTTTAAAAATACTAAACAATTCCGAAAATGAAATTTCAAAGTGCGTATTGGAAGTTTGAAGTATAACCTACGTAATGGTGAAATTATTTTTGGATTTTGAAAATTTTTAAATGTTTATTTTAATGCCTGAAAATTAAAAAAAAGTTAAAATTTTTAGAAAATAAAATGCTGAAAAAAAAATGAAAATTGAAATGCAGAAAATGAAAATAAAATGCATTCAGTATGATGCTATCCTATTTCGACAAAATCGAAGATGTGAGGTTTTCATGCATGCAACCTAACCTATTGGACTTGCAAAACAAGCACAATCCGGATAAGCTAAGTGCTTGGCTCCTAGGGTTTTAAATGAGGTTTTAAGATTTAAACATTCGCATGAAGCAACCAAGAAAACTTGCATAAACTTCATTTACAAGCCTAAAATCTGAAAAGGGGAAAATTAGACATTTAATCTTGCATGCAGAAAATGACTCCTTTCTTGTCCATAAGATGCAACTTTCTAAAATTTTCTGTATTAAAAACTTGTCATTTTACAATAACAGAAATTTTTGGTCTTCCCAAACCAGTCCATGGAAGAAAAACAGCCCAAACAGGTCTAGAATGGCCATCTTGCCTTCAAATCTGCAAATATTCTTGCAGCAGTTTCCAACCCCTCGAAACATCTTTGCTTGGCGTATTTAAAACTTTCACGAAGCTTTTCGTTTCATTTTCTAATGGCTGTTCGTTTCACCTTCAATGACTGTTCGTTTTCTCCTTCCCTTGTGCATGCATGTGTTTTGTTTTCCAAAAAAGCTTTTCGTTTCTATTTTGTGGCCCTTCGTTTCCTTTTCTCCACATGGGCATGCGTCCGCTTTCGATCATCTTAAATGATTTCAAATCATTAAATATTCCTTATGTAACGTTTTGTCTTATTCATTGAATTTTGTCCTTATGTGACAAATTACCTTATTAAATCTTCGATTTATTCCTTATAGGTCCATGTGACTATGCAGTCTTCAGTTACACTATCCTGGTGTTCATCACTAATATCAGACGCACTGTCCACTACTCTGTTCCCTTGGCGAAAATCGAACATGTCACAAAATCGTGACACTTCTTGTTTCGCGATATCGCGACACTTTTGCCTCCTTGCTCTCTTTTGTTGCTTTTAGCCACGAGAATGTAACATGTCACGATATCGCGACACTTTTGCCTCCTTGCTCTCTTTTGTTGCTTTTAGCCACGAAAATGTAACATGTCGCGATATCGCGACACTTTTTCTTCCTTGTTCTTTCTCTTCTCTTCTGGTTGCGAAAATGCAACATGTCGCGATATCGCGACATTTTTCTTTCTTCTCTTTTGGTCGTGAAAATGTAACATGTCGCGATATCACGACACTTTTTCTCTTTTGGCCGCGAAAATGCAACATGTCGCGATATCGCGACACTTTTTCTCTTTTGGTCGCGAAAATGCAAAATGTCGCGATATCGCGACACTTTTTCTCTTTTGGCCGCGAAAATGCAACATGTCGCGATATCACGACACTTTTTCTCTTTTGGCCGCGAAAATGCAACATGTCGCTATATCGCGACACTTTTTCTCTTTTGGCCGCGAAAATGCAACATGTCGCGATATCGCGACACTTTTTTCTCTTTTGGCCGCGAAAATGCAACATGTCGCGATATCGCGACACTTTTTCTCTTTTGGCCGCGAAAATGCAACATGTCGCGATATCGCGACACTTTTTCTCTTTTGGCCGCGAAAATGCAACATGTCGTGATATCGCGACACTTTTTCTCTTTTGGCCGTAAAAATGCAACATGTCGTGATATCGCGACACTTTTTCTCTTTTGGCTGCGACAATGCAACATGTCGTGATATCATGACACTTTTTCTCTTTTGGCCGTGACAATGCAACATGTCGCGACACTTTTTCTCTTTTGGCCGCGACAATGCAACATGTCGCGATATCGTGACACTTTTATTTTTTTGGCTGCGAAAATGCAACATGTCGTGATATCGCGACACTTTTTCTCTTTTCTCTCTCTTTGCTTTGGACCGCGAAAAATGCAACATGTCGCGAAATCGCGACACTTTTTCCTCCTTGCGGTGTTTTGCTTTTTCTTTGATTTTTAGCATATGGGCCACTTCGGTCTTCTTGGAAAACATGCAAAAAGGTGGGTCCCCAATTTTGGGGTACGTTGTGGAGCGACCACAATAGGACATCCATATTTCATGTCCCTGTCACTTTGGCATCCACGCAATCCTCCATGAGTGGTCCATGTCACTAGTCAATCCACTTTTATAACCTATCAAAAACAAGAAACAAAATTTATTAGCCTTTTATTATTTAACTAATAGTATCAAACATGCATAAGAGGCAATGTATATTCAAAGTGCCTTAAATAATATATATACATAGAAATTATATATATATATATATATATATATATATATATATATATATATATATATTATTAATATTATTATATTTACTTATTTTTATTATTTATTTCTTATTTTTGTTATTTCTTTTATTTTTATTTATCTCATATGATATATATATATATTTTATTTCTCTTTTATTTATATTTTCTTTTTATTTTTAATTTTTGTTATAAATTTATTTTATGTTTTACAAATTGAATTAATCCACTGCAAATGAACAAATAAAACCACACTACGACCAACTTTTAAAACTCAAAATCCAATCATAAACCAAAATATAAACTGTACAAAATAAAGACAAAGAGGATACTCAGCACCACACAAGGCTACAATGCAACCAAATATAAAGGCACCCAATTAAAAATACATCCATAATTTTCAAACCATAAGTCTTGTCTATCTAGGGATGTGTTAAGTAACCCATCTTCTTGATCAACCACTTGAGTTGTTTCAAATAAAGCAACATTTTTATCATTTGGTTCCAATTCCTTGTTAACCATCCATACTATTTCTTCCTCAAAATATTCAATAAATTCTTCTTCAAATTTTTCCTGATCATTATATCGAGGATGTTGAAGGCTTTGATCATCAGTTTTAACCACCTCATCCAAATTTATGGAAGGTCCTAATTTGTCATATGTTTCAAACTTAATCCACTCTAGGACCACTCTATTTTACGAAGGAATATCACTTTTAGTATCTTTGACCTCTATCTCATAAGGATGATTTGGAGCATCATCAAGATACGCATATTGAGGCATTTGTTCCTATAGTTGAGCGATGTTTTATTTAAGCTATAGAACTAGCCTTTGCAACTTGTCCATCATATCAGATGAAGCAAGTGCTTCATTAGAAAGAGTGGCAACATACTCCCATTTATTCTACCATCAATAATCATCTTTTGAAATAAGGGTGTGACGTTCAACCACTTCTTCACATTCTTCAAATTCATCAATGGGTTGCTCTTCAAAGTCACCTTCACATTTCTTAGATGGTTCAATTATTTTTAAATGTGGGCTACTCTTTGTATTTAAGATTGCAAGATCACAATCCACATTTGTAACCCATGCTTCAATTTTATCACAATTTGGAAGGTGTGGGTTTTTTTGACCATCAGTTTCAACAATCTCATCCAAAGTGTCTTCCAAGAACAAGTGGGGAAATTCTGTCATATCTTCAAATTCATTTATTTATTCTCTTTCAACTTTACTTTCAACCACTTTTGAGGACTCAATTTCAACAAATTCATCTTCCTTAGATTCATCCTCCTCAATTTTAAAAAAATCATCTTTTTGTGGGTTAAGGGTTCCCAACCTATCACATGTTTCAATGCTAGTTAGATCTAGAAATCTTCCGTTGCATGAAATCATATTATTGTGAAAATTATTGAAATTTATCTTAGTAACATCTTTCGAAATATGATCAAGATGAGTATTTTTAAATTGATTCATACTTAAGAATGATGGTTGATTTTGAATGGTAGGTTGAGGATTTTGAAATTGATTCCCACTTGAACTTGGTTGAGATGGATAAATCATTGGGTGGGTAAGGGAGGTATTAATGGTTGAGAATTATGTGATCCAAAACCCACACCCCAATTTCGATAACTCAATTGTTGTTTAATCGCCATTGCTTGAATATGTAAGATGAGCAATAATAAAATCATAAGCGTTAACCTTAGTATTAATCAAATATGGTGCTTAAATAACATTTGATATAGGCTATGAATAGCCTATGAGTTAATCATGCTAACAAATGCGTAATAGGAAGTCCCACCCTAAAGGTAGCTAACAACTAACCTAATTACGTAGTCAAAATGACTATGATAACTAACCTACTAACCAAGATAAATATCCAGGTTAAAAGTAAATAGTAAATACTAATAGTAAAAAGTAACAAACTACTTTTTACCATGAGGTAAATTAAATCTACCTAACATAGGAATATAGGTAATATCCCAAAATAATGGAATATTTACTCTAACATCCCCCCTTATTATATTATTTGGGTAATGTATATAACTACCCCAATATAGTGAAAAAGATGTTGATATGCGGGCTCTTTCTTTGGCTCGGGATCTGTCATAGTGCTCTGGCTGCTCTAAGCAAAAAAAATGATCATTCCTCACTTTGTATTCACATCAACAAATTTCATTATTGTAATATTATCATCCAACCAGGTTGCACGGGTAACCATCCACTACAACTGCTAGATGTACTATAGTAGATCACTTCATACGAGGTTCATTCGGTTACAATATGATTTTGCAAAAGTTTTTATAAGGTAGCTAAGGTGTCGATCGCTATCGAAAATGCACCCTTATAAGTTTCCCATTTTATTGCAAAACATGTTTAATGGAATGTTTGCAAGAAGTGTGACTAAGGTGTCGGTCGCTACCAAAAATGCACCCTTATAAGTCTTCCTCTCTTCTTACAAACATTTGTGTGAAGTAGGAAAAGAAATGTTTATCCCCCCTTAATTGCAAAAGATGTGCAACTCATGAAGCTTTCTTTAAGGCTTTTACAAATATTGCCTCATAGGAAAATTTTACACCAGAAAATTCTCCCCTTTTGTTACAAGTACTTCAAAAAAAGAGAGTTTACTATTTATGAAGCCTAAAAAGAGGTACAATCACCCATTTATTGCAAGTAATTCAAAAAAAACTTATGCTATTTATGAAGCCTAAAAAGAGAGTGTAAATGGTGCTTGCCTAAGGTGACAAATTTGTTTCCCTTTACAATACTGTCTTAACCATGAGCACTTTGTGTGCTCTTTCTGCCAGAATCAAAATTGGAATCAGACACTTCACTAGAAACATTGGCTTTGGTTTGCTTCTGTGATGTTCCTTTGCCATTCTTGTTTTGCTTGTTTTTAAATAAACATCGATTGGTGTCATGATTGCATTTTTTACAATATGAGCAAAACTTCTTTTGAGGTTGCTCTCCCTTACCTTTTGAAGATGATCCTCCATTAAGAAAGTTTCCTTTCTTCTTTCCACCCTGATTGTTTGAGTAAAGTGTATTGTTCGACACTTCATCACTTTGGAGTTGATTTGCTTCCTCCGTTTGAAGAAAATTGACTAACTCCACAAAGGTGACTATTCTTTGAGATACATTAAGGGAAGTTATTAACATCTTGTAGGATTCTGTAAGAGCCCTCAATATTATTGAAGTCAAGATAGTATCTTCTACTTTTGCTCCTAAAGCATTCATATTTGAATTTAGTTCTGCTACTCTACAAAGGAATAGTTCTACTAATTCTCCTGACTTCATATGAAGTGTATGAAGTTGTGTTTGAAGGTTTAGAATAGTCGATTGATTATTGCCTTCAAAAATGGTACAAAGTGCATCCCATGCATCTTTACGATTTTTAGCTTCACTTATGTGAGGCTGGATCTCATCAGTAGTAGCTAGGAGAATCAACATGAGAAGACAATTATTCTTTTTATCCCATGCTTTCTGATCTGCTCCTGTTGATGTGGGTCTTATTTTAGTGCCATCTATTAAATCCCACATTTCTTCTAAAGTAAGGATGGCTTTAATATTAGTTTCCATGTTGAATAGTTAGGATATTTAAGCAATTGTGTATTATTTAGGTATTTTTTGATAGTTTCCACGATGAAGGTTCTAGAATTTGCACTAAGATGATGTTTCTTTCACTCTTAAGTGGTATTTAATGGCACCTGCCTAAAAACTCCCTTTGAAGAAAGATGATCAGTTTGAGGATATTTAAGCAAAACAAATAAGAAGTGAAAGAGAATTCACTCAAAAAGATATTTAATGGCACCTACCTGAAAATCCTTTTGAAGAGGAATAATTAGTTTGAGGATATTGAGCCAAACAAATAAGAGTAAATTTTAGGTTTTGTAAGGAGAGAATATCAATTTTACAAATGGCTTATACTTGTGCAAATGAATTACACAATTTATTATGAAATTTTAGAGTTTTGAGTGCTCTTGGTTTGATGACTTATAATTGCAAAGAGCAAGAAATTAAATGCAATAATCAATCAAAGAGTTCCCTCAAAATTATTATCACTTAGGTGTCGGATGCAACCGAAAATGCACCTAATTTTCCAATTTGTAATAAAGGTGTCAAGTAATATCGAAAATGCACCATTATCACCAACTTTTGCAATAACATTTTGATTTG
Organism: Wollemia nobilis; assembly: GCA_028583015.1. NCBI lineage: Eukaryota > Viridiplantae > Streptophyta > Pinopsida > Araucariales > Araucariaceae > Wollemia > Wollemia nobilis. The sequence goes on from JAQPPZ010000049.1 coordinate 5,468,648, forward strand.
TGTTTTGCAAAGATTTGATATTTTGTCTCCTCTTGTTTTTCAATTTTGTAAAGAATGTGGCATAAAACAATTGCGTTTCCTTTTTGTGTTGCAACATTAACAAGTTTTGAGTTTTAAGTGCTCCTCACTTTGTGTTACAATTTTGCAAAGAAATACAATTTCTTGTCTTCCCCCTTTGTTTTGCAAAATTAACAAAGTAGCACTCCTTTCAAGTCAAGTTGACACATGACCCACGTTTGAAAGGCTTCCAGAACTAGTCGACACACGACTTGGTTTTTATGGACCCAAGGTCTTCAATCTCTTCTCATCGCAAGTTTGTGATCGACAACTCAATAGTTTGCAAAAAATATTAATGTGCAATTTCTATTGTTATTTTCCTCCTTGGAGAAAACAAATGCACAAATTTCCACTTTGAATTTTGCAAATTTTTGTGTCTCTTTGTTTTAGAATTTGGCAAAAAAGAATTCAAATTTGATCCTTTATTGTTTATAAAATTAACAAGGTTTTGAGAATATTTTAAGCTCCCTAATTTTGCATGAAAAAGGTGTTATTTATTTGTATTATATTCCCCTCTTGGAAAAAACAAAAACACTCTTTTGTTTAAAATCGTAAAAAAAAAATAGGTCCTTTGTTTTTATTTTAATTTGCTAAATTTTCAAAAAAATTTAATAAAACATTTTTAATTAATAATAAAAAATAAAACATTTAAAAAATCAATTTTAATTTTAATTTTATTTTTTTTTAAATTGATTTTAAAACTATTTTATATTTAAATTATTAAAAAAATATAAAAAGAAATTTTAATTAAAAAAAAAACAAACAAAAAAAATGTAAAAAAAATCACTTTACCTTAGTTGTCCAAGAAATTGCATTTTAGTACCGTTGGGGTTCGATCCCTTGACCTCGTGGGAGCTAGCCTTAATACTGGTGCTCCTGCCAGTCGAGCTAGCCTGCCCGATGGGAGTGAAAGGGAAAGAGTTTCCCTTTCTTCCTTAGTGCCTCCTGCGCTAAGAAAAAAAGAAATTTTACCAGAGACTACCACCAACAATAACTCGCTACACATACCTACACTGGAGACATGTCAGTAGAAGGTGGAGCCAACCACAACTTATGACTTGGACCAATCATAGCTCACTAGGTGGACCAATCATAGCTTACCACTTAGACCAATCGTACGTTGCCACATCAGTGAATGAAAATATGCTACATCATCAAGGTCTGTTGCCACCTGTCTTGCCAAATTAGCCTTCGTGCCACGTTAGCAAATTACTAGATCACCTGCCAGATCAACCCTCTTTTTTGCCATGTGGGATCACCTCGATATCCATGCCTAGGTTGACATTCACATTCAGGTAGATATCGAGATACATGCAGGTGTAGGTTTCTATACTGGCTCCCATGTGCATCAGGTTTTGGGCCATCAAATCTTCATTGTCAGCAACGGTTCAGTGCACAGAATAACTGTCCATCTGACAGAGTGTAAGGCTAGTTGAGGATTGTCTCCTACCACTAGGATTAGAGCCATCGTGCGATTAAGATGTTAGCATCGATGCAGCTGTTAGCTAGGAGTCACATTTGGGTCAGGGACTATCCATCCCACATCAGACTATGTCCGTGTCCCGTCAAAGTCAGGGACTATTTATCCTGTATCAACTTGTATCTTGGACTTGCACAGGAAGTAATCTAGACATGTATCTTGGAGGATACATTTACATAACCCAAATTATGGAATAGACACTATTTCCAACAATAGTTTGTTGGGTAGGTATTTGATTATTCATTGTCTGAGAATTACCTAAGTCAATATGTCCTACATCGATCAAATACTTAACCACATGTTTCAAATTCTTACAAGAATTTTTCCAATGACCTTCCATTCTATGATATGCATAATGCTGACCTACCTTATACCAATGAGTTGTAGTATCTGGTTGCCTTATGAGAGACAATTCAATTGCATTAGCTTCTAAAAGCTATTTCAAAGCTGCTTCCACGGACATATTAAGCCTTGCAAAATTTCTTTGTGGAGGTTTTTTAAGTACTATCTTCTATAAATTGTTTGTAACATTATTAACAGGCCTACTATCCATTCCACTATCACCTCCTATGTGCTTGTTCTTATGTTGAGACTTAGTAGGTTTCTCTTCTTTGAATTTGAGCTGGCCTCTTCTGATAAGGGCCTGTTCTACTTTTCTTACTAAATCAATTGCTTGATCAAAAGATGTAATAGTAGTAGTCTCTAATGCATAAGATAATTGTTATTGTAAATTACCAATAAATATCTCAAGCATATATTTTGGTGGTAAAGTATATCTCAAACGTCCAACCAAACTTCTCCAACGCATCAATTTTTTTGAAAAGCTTTCCTCTTTATTTTATTTTAAATTATATACATATTTCATTGCTATCTCTTTTTCAATGTAAGCACCAAATTGTTGGACAAATAATTCTATTGTTTCTTCAAAGTTCTTCAAAGAATAATTGGGTAGCCGATAATACCATTCTAATATCATACCACCAAGACTCTTAGGAAATGTTTTGAGTAACAACATGATATCATAAATGATATCATGGCAATATATTATAAATATTCTTAGATGCTCTATTGGATCTTCTGCACCATTATAAATAGGTAAAACTAGCATAGGAAAATGCTTAGGATAAGGTCTAGCAACAACAATAGGATCCAATGGCTGATTACACATTTCCTTATAATTATAAGTAAAACTTGAAGGTTAAATCATATCAACTTTTAAAACCAACTGCTTTAGCACATTTGCCAAATTCTGCACTTCTCGATTATTGTTATGTGTTATTCCCATATTTCCATATGTGTGTTGAGGAACCAATGCTTGATTCAAGTTGGAAGTATGGCTAATATTGTTATATGTGGCACCTTGTAAAAAAAAAACAATTAACATTGGGTAGAACATAAGCAAAAGTGTTGATATTAGAATATTAAAGAAGGAATTGAAACCATTTTTTATTAACACTACTAATTTGAGGAGCTTGTAGATTCATCCCAATATTGATGGTTGTAGTAGTGTCAACAACTTGGTTCAAATTGTTAGGATGCATTGATTTAGGCAAGGGGTTGTTTTGGTCAAGCATAGGGGAGCTTATTGGAGGAGGAGGTGGAGGAGTTTCACCTCTTTAGAGATGAGCTTCTTGATCCATACCCTCCAATATATTATCCCTATTAGCTTTCATAAAACCCCAAATGTGCTCAAATGATGAAAAAAAAAACCCACCATTAGGGACTTCATAAAAATTAAAATTCATTTCGATTTTCATATTATCTTGTTCTTCTGTATATATGTTAGGATCCTCTCTATCAATATGATCATCTTGTTCCTTTTCAAGGATGTTTGATGTATTAGATTCAAGATAAACACCTAGATTCAACCTTTCTAGATCTATGCTATATGAGATAAAGGATAATGTAGGAATACAAAATGCAAGAATACAAGAGCTAAACCCTAGAATGATTTTTTCTTTGAATGCTTCTCTAGCCTAGGGTTCTAAATAAATAGCCTTTAAGCAAGGGTTCAAGAAGAGATGCACAAACAAAATTAACCCTAAGTGCACACTATATGTTGTTTATATTTAAATACCTAGAACTTAATTAAATATATTTATATAAAATTAGATCTAGGGTTTATAAGAGAATTATAAAGCACTCAAAAAATAGCCTAAATACTAATCAGAACACTTAGCTTATCCAGTGATTTATACTTGATTTTATTCCTTTTTCCAAAGCTGTCAATAATTCTTGTTCCTGCAAGACAACTTAATAAACACTTGGAAAATAGGATTAGCATTAGGGTCCTACTTAGGCCATTGTACAACAATGCTTGGAGGTGCAAAATTCAAGGCCCCTAGGTCTTTTTAGCTGACATTTGATAAATAAAAGTAGAAATTGACCTTTAGAAGAAAACAAATATAATACAATACAGTAGAACAGAATGATGGAATCACAAAATAGAATATGAAATCAAGCTCTAAATGCACCCTAGAATGCAGTAATAAAAGTTGGGATTACCTCTAGATTTTTCTCAAGCAAAATCATACCCCATAACAGGTGAGCACGATAACGCATAGGTGAAGTCATGACCCATAGCATACTAGGCACAATTTCATTGAAGTGAGATGAAATATCTTAGACTAAAGCAAAATAATAAATCTAAGATGTAGCAAATGAAAATAAGTATGCAGTACAACGCTTTCACCTGGTAGAGTGTGAGGAAGCAGATAGAAAGGTTTAATACCTCTGAATGGTTGATCTCTCCTTAGGGCTTCAACACCAATCCACCAAGAGCTAGTAGAAGCAATCAAAAATCAATGCAACAAAAATCCAATCAATATTCAAACTCTAAATTAAACTTTCTTGCGCATGAAGAAAATATGCAGACCGAATAAGAACACTTTGCAAGAAAACAAATGTTAGCGAGCAATCGATAAATCCATATAATGTCAAATTATGTGATCGTGTGAGGGTGTGTGAAAAGTGAATTCAAACCCTCCTTATATCGTGGATTTGAAGGTAATAAAGGTAGGAAAAATAAGGAGGACTGACATAAAACATGCCAAACATAAAGAATTAGGGTTTTCTTGAGAAAAAACCTAAAAATGTGAAATCATGCCCCGTAAAGACCGACCACGATTTCACCATGCGAAGTCATGCCTAGTTAGGGATCGATCACAATTTTGCATAGAGAGAAAATAGGCAAAATAAGGGAGAGAAGCCTTGTCCTTGCCTTAGGTAAGTCAAAGGGATCTCCTAAAAGGCTCAAAGAAAATTGCCCACTGAAGTGGATCAATTTTCTGTGTCTACAGTGCGACACCATTATGAAACCTTGAACGCATAAATCGCAAATTAGGTATTTTGATAAGGCATTTGATTTTATTATTCAACTTATGTTTTCCTGTATTTTGCTCTACATTTTGCAAGTATTTCAACTAGGATTTGTAGGTTACACTTTTATATTTTAGAGGGCCTCACACTGTGGAGGCCCCATAGGTGTTACTGACTCTTTATTGTGGCTTATCTATGCATAGAGATAGGTAATGATTGCTTTTATAGCTATTGCAACTGGAGTGGCCCTATAGAGGATATACGAAGCCCACTCAACCTCTTGTTTGGAGCGAAGAAGATATGAAGATATCATATTCTATTGATAAAGGGTTTTATTACCCATTTTTATAATTATTGTATAAAAACAAGTAATATTCTGTAACCCCCGTGATTTGGGGCATATCAATGTTGTAACAATGGATATCCAGGCTCCCTAAATCAATATAATATCATTCTTTCATTGTGTATACTGCTTGTTTTTTATCTGTTATTGTTATTTTGGTGTTGATATTTTTCATTCACATTGTGTTTGATAAATTGAAATGACATAAAAAAAAAATGCTAAAATGAAATAACTAAAGTGACAATGCTAGAATATAAAGCTACTAAACTAAAAACTGCTAAAACAAGAAATTACCTACAAAAATTATAATTAATTTTTCGAGTTGAAATTACATAACTGGAAATGAAAAATATAAAGGGAAGGAATATCAAATAGCTAGAAACAACACACAAACATACACATTTGGAAACAGGGGAAAAATAGAACAAAAATAGAGCAAATTTTGATTTACAACATTTTAACAAGAAATTAACAACTTTTTGACAAAAAATAACAATAACAAAAAAACCTGTAAAAATGTAACAGATGCCTTCCATCAATCCTGAGAGTGGGCCCTTACTCCTAGGTCAAGAAGAAGGGTTAAACTACAAATTCCTAAGCTATTGTCAACCAATCACAAATAAAACATACGCTGAAATAAAGATTGCACTTTATTTGATGAAAAATTTGTTCTTACAAAAGTTGCTAGCAACTTAAAAAAAGTGTTTTCTATTTCCTATTTGCATATTACTCTTCAACATAGGTGAGTGAAATTATTTATACAATATTTTTCACATTCCCAGCCTATGGTTGACAAATACAAACTAATCTTCTTGCTGTCAATTCCTGATTTGATGACCTACAACAATAAACTCAATCTAGAATTGGGATATAATCTTATTTGCAACCATTTATCTTGTTGTTCTCACCTAAAAAATGATGGAAAAGAGCTATAAATAGGTGGAGTATATTTTTTTACATCCATCCATGTGCTAGATCTCTTATTCTCCTAGAAAATTGGCCAAAAAGTGACTTTTAGCTAATTGTTTAGTTTTTATAGCAACTCTAGAATATTAGACTAAATAGTTATCAGATGTTGGTTTGGATTTGATCATGCTGAGTCACTTTAAAATTATTTGTGGGTCCCTATTAGTTTATTTGAAGCTCCCAATATGGTTTTAGGTTTATTCTTGGTGGTCCACCTCTATTAGTATACTAACTTGTAGGTTGTTGCCTAGATGTTCCAAAGCTGAACCTGCAGGCTTTGTTTCTAGCAGGTTTTATGCCCTATTTTAGCTGCAACGTGGTTTTTATATTGCTACATCATCCTATAAACTTGTCCAAGGAAAGAAACACTTCAAATTTTTTAGGCATTCAGATTTCATCAAAACTTTATTTAATAGCTATTTTCCACTATGCTTTATTCCTACTATTTAACTGATAAAATCATGCAAAAATTTATTGAAACAATAGAATAACATTCCTTAACATTTCATCATGCTAACACTAACATAATAATGCATATTAATCAAAAATTTGACAAATTAACTATATTATTGATAAAAAATATGGTAGTTTTCATGTTCAAAAAGATGAAATAATGAGGCATTTGGGTGCCTCATCATTCCTCCCCACTTGACCTGATGCATGCCATCACATATTTTGATTTGTGATAACAAAATTAAGGTAAAATTACCTATGCCATCTACCATTAATCTATGGTCTACTGAATTATACCCCTTGTTTAATCTTGGTGGCCCACCTCGATTCCATATTAACTTGTAGGTTGTTGCCTAGTGTTCCAAAGCTGAACTTGCAGGTTCTGTTTCCAGCAGGTTTTATGCCCTGTTTTAGTTGTAACATGGTCTTTATAGTGTCACATCATCTTATAAACTTGTATAAGGCAAGAAACACTTCAAATTTGTTCAAGCATTCAAATTTCATCAAAACTTTATTTAATAACTATTTTCTACTATGCTTTATTCCTACTTTTTAACTGATAAAATCATGTAAAAATTTATTGAAACAATAGAATAACATTCCTTAACATTTCATCATGCTATCACTAACATAATAATACATTAGTCATAAATTTCACCAATTAACTATAGTATTGGTCAAAAATATGGTAGTTTTCATGTTAAAAATATGAAATAAATAGGCATTTGGGTGCCTCATCATTCCTCCCCACTTGACCTAATGCATGTCATCACGTATTTTGATTTGTGATAACAAGATTAAGGTCAAATTACCTATGCCATCTACCATGAATCTATGGTCTACTGAATAATACCCTTTGTTTCTCCTTATTTTTACCAGTAAGTTCTAAAACTATTATTTCAGTTTAGGGTTTGAGTCAAAGTAGAAAGGTATATAGTGTAAGGATGGTGGGTGGCCTGAACCTAAGGCCTATAAACTGATGTTGCATTGTCAAAATGACCTCTACCATTTCCATTGCTATTTTGTGAGACCATATTATATTTGCAGGAGAGATGGGTTTCCTCTTTCTTAGTGAAATCGACAGTTCATTCCATTTGTTCTTACATGCTGCCAAGGCATTATAAAAGTTATCCCTATAAGGTTTTTGAAAGTTAGCCACACTCTACCTCATATTATTAGTATATGTGGCTCTAATATTTGGTCTTCCCCATCAAGGAGAAATATTGGTTAATGAATGTTGCAGGGTTGGGTTGGATATGCCTGAGCAGAAGACCAAGTCCAATTTCTATAGTCTTGTACTGTCTCCACTCTTGCTGCCAATATATTTGGTTATTTAAGGTTGAGGTAAATGCTCTTAGTTGCACATCCCCTATGTATATGTGGGGCATAAATTGTACATCCTCTATCACTACAAATTTGTGCAAATAAAACTCACATAGTAGGTTCTTCTACTCTTCAAGGCTTTGTAGAAATGCATCTACAAAAGTTTGGTTAGAGGATAGGTCATAGGATAGGTTTGAGAAAATCCTCATTACTTGTCACTTATAGAATTATACTTTGAGGTACATGCTATAGAGTATTACAGGTATTCTACATTGCACTAGTTGCTCTACTATGATGTATAAATCTCTTACCTTAGCCTGCAAGATTGTAATCTCTTCAATCTACCTCATGGTTTTCTCTTCTAATGGTTGTAATACTATAAAATGCTCTTCTAGCACCTGATAATGAGCTATCCAACCTGCTATGGTTGTGTTATGTGCTACTAATGACACCATATTTGGTTGAGACACTACCACTAGTGGGAGTCCAGGGACTAGGGGTAATCCAACTTAAATTCCAAAATCTATATTTTGATCTATATTAACATATTCCATGAGAACCTATTTCTCTTCCTCCTTAGGTGGTATATCCATATCCATAGGTTCAATTTGTAAATTAAGATCTTCCCTTGCCAAAGTATCTTGCTCCATAACTCTCATCTGAATATTTTATTTTTCTAGAGCCTCTCTATGCAACTATTATTCCAAACATGCTTCTTGATATTTCATAGTAGCTTCTTGATGTTTTGGAGCAACTTCTACAACTAGATGCTCCTGTAGGTTTATTTTTTTTAGGCTTCAAAGTAATTTCTTCTCATTGGGAGCACTCTCTAGTCTGCATTGGTTCCTTTCTAGCTCTCCGAATGAATGCAACTCGTTTTTTTGTTGCTACTATGTTGAAGTAGCAACCATGGCAGGGGCGAAATATGGAGGTTATTGTCCTAAGGTAATTTCCTTAAATTTGTTAGATAATGTTAAGAGTGTCTTTCTATGCACTCTCATTTTGAACATGCCTTTCTAGATCAAGCAAAATTTTAGCTAATTCTTTTCTTGGAATAGACTCTAGGAAAAATTTTCAACTGTCCCATTTTATCCTTCAAATTACACAAATCCTATAACAAATTGCAAATATATATATCTTTCTCTTTTATAATTGCCTATGCCTTCTCACTCCATGTCTTCTAGATTTTGATTATTACCCTTGTAGATTTTAGAGGATCTTTAGATTCTAAATCAGTAGCCTCTCCAGATTCTGTTTCTTCTGCTTCTTTAGATCCTAAAGAGTAAGTAGGTAAATCCATTACGGGTGGTGAATTTCTCTCCATGGGTTACTCAGATTTAGTAGGCATTTTCTCAATGAAATATTTCATCATCTTACAAAATTAATTTTCTTCTTCTTGGTCTAGGTGGTGCAAGAGGTGTTGTTTCCTATGTTGGAGCAGTTGCTTGCTGCTTCCTTCTTAGACTTCTTATAAGAGGAGGGGGTGTAGGTACATTTTGCTATGCTTCAACCTCTTCTTCCCCTTGTTTAGTAGATGCATCTACAATAACTCCCTTCACATGTTTGGTGGACCTCTTTAGTTGTTGTGACTCTATTTTTTGCATACCACCAAAATGATCTATTTTCTCAAGTTGTCCCTTTGTAGACTTGATTGTTTTGGTATAACTTTGTTTATTTGGCTAAAATTCTTATTCGTTGGAAGAAGAATATTCCTTGGCAATATATCCCTCTACGGATGATGAACTAGCTATATCATCTTGTTCCTTTACTATGTCAGAATGGAAGGTACCTATTATGCAAAAACATATGCCTGAGTAAAGACTTCAACATCCCCTAATTTGATTACTACCCTACTGGTTCATTTTTTGCAGGGCTAATTACAACTTTTCTCTTTTTGTGTACCCTAGATTTAGTAGGTGGTTGTACATGAGAGGATGATGGGGTTTCCCCAAGCTCAGAAGTAGCATTGCTATTCGTTTTACCCTAGAGGTCTCTTGTTAAATTTTTATGTAATGAGCACTAGGAGATAACAATCACAAGATGTAGAATAATATGAAAGAAATTAAATCTGCTAGATGACTAAAATATGTTGTAAATAGAAATGACATAAAATAATACAATGTAGCTATGGAGGAAATGAACACTCCATTAATAAAGCTACTGAACTACATTACACCCATCACCAATGGATGGTGATCTACATAGAAATGTACTATAATCTAAGCTACACTATCTGACTATATCCCCCAAATTTATTTCTATATTACAATGAGGCCTTTCTTATATAGGAAAATAGGTTCCTTGGCCAACACTCTACCTAGTTATACAAGGGACAATTTGCACATATACAACTTGCACATTGGAACTTGTGTATTTATTACATTGCATGAAGTAACTAGATAAATTCATCCTAAAGTAATCTAATGTCCTAAGTATGTACCTTGGAAGATACATTTACATGACCCAAATGATGTAATATACTTTATTTTTAACATGCCCCTGTATTACATTATTTGGGTATTGAAAACTTTAGTCTTCAATATGGATCTTCTTCTTCATCATCCTAAAATTTGTAATCTTCTTCTACATTATTTGTATTAAGGTTTAGTAGGTGATTTGTATCTTCATATGATGCAAATTAAGTTGTAGCTGAAGCTAAAGATTCCTCTTTCATTGGATGATCTTTGGCTTGTTCAGAGCAATATTGATTTGGTTCTTTTTCTGCTACTTCAGTCTTCATGTCATGACCTCTTGTCCTTTTCCATTCTTTATTCCTTGATGTCAGGTGTCTTTGATGAACCATTGCTCTCATGATATTGCATGTATTGAGTGTGTATCGCTCCAAATTTTTCGCACCCCTACCTTCAGGCTATTGGATCCACGCCCGGAAGGAGGATGGGAAAAGGATGGTGCGGTACCTCGGACGAGAGGACTTTGCGAAGGTCCCGCCTCTCAAGGGAGGTGCATTTTGGTGATTTTTCGACGGATGGTGGGTTCACCAAGAAACATTTGACGGCAGTTTCCATGCCTAGGTTTTGGGAATGAGTTTTGATGAGTTCGTTTTATTTTTAAACATTCATCCTAGGTTTGGCCGAATGATTCTAACTTAAACTACATGAAAATGCAATTTAAATGCATACAGCAAACAGAAAGGAAAACAGAAACAAAGAATTTGCAGGAGGCCAATGAAGATTACCTGATCCGGAAGTCTGATGGAGTTTCGAAGCTTGAAGCAGTCTGGATCGTCTGCAATTCAACAGAATCGCCTTCAATTTGATAAAATCGTCTAAACTGACAGGATCGTCTGCAATCTGACGAATTCGTCAGACGAATTCATCAGAGACCTGCAAAACAGCAAATAGATGCGAAATACAAGAAATTCTATTTTGCAAACAGGGGCAAACTATATGAAACAGTAATATGAGTGTTGAACAATATACAAGAACAGAAGTAAATGCAAATCACTGTGTTTAGATAGCAGAATATGATCTTAATATGCAAACTAGACAAAATGGGTGAACTCCAGATGCAATATAGTATAAAAACTGAATAAACAATCTAATTTATAGCATAAAATGACAGAAAAAAGAGACAGAAGAGCAAACTCTAGGCACTGATTGCCTCGATGTGTGCTACAGTCGAAATCGTCTCGCATCAGTACGAGATCGTCCCGAATTTGACGAGATCGCCTCCGATCTTGACAGGTTCGTCGACTGCGATAGGTGCTGGCTCCGGCTGAAAACCAGTGGTGTACCTGCAATGAAATGACTATAGGACTAATGCAAAATATGAATTACGATGTTTTAGAGCATAAGGGTTCAATTTGCATAAAAATTCAGCCAGGGGTTGGGGAGGGAAAAGTCTTAGAGTTAAATAGGCATAGGATAGTTGTTGGGAGGTTGGAGATCATCCCAATTTGGGAGATCTCCAACGGGGGAAGGGTCCCAACGGCGCAGACACGCTTCTGCCCGGATTGGAGACCCGTTGGAACGGATTCCAACTATGCAAATTTAGTTTTGCGACGAAATCGTCTGGACGTTCTAGTCCAAACGAAATCGTCAAATCTGGGGCGATATCGTCTGATCGGAGACGATATCGTCAAACGGTCAAAACAACTGCTAAAAATGGCGCGGAAAAGGAGGAAACGGGTTTCTCGATGGTTAACGGGCGGTTTGGGAGGTTAAATTTGAATTTAAATTTATTTACTAAGGTGAATGTAATTATTCCAATTTTACTGCGCCAATTTTAGGGTGCTACATTTTGCCCCCTCTTTAGCGAATTTTCCGAAGAAAATGCGTTAAAGATGAGTTCTTCTCGATCTACGAGAAAGCAAAAAATTATTCCCATTTTTAGGCGACGATTCTTGGTCGAATCGTACGACAACTTACTATGGTGCCCCCTCCGTGTTTTTACCCAAATCGAACGTTTGCGGTAAAAACACGGAAAAGCAAAAATTATTGTTGAATTATTTTGAATAAAATTAAGAAAAATAGGGTAAAACCCTAATTCATTGTTACTGTTCATTTTACTGTTTTTAGAGCTCTGGAGCAAAAAATGGTAGAGACAGCGCACAGATCTGCAGAGGTCCGCCGCGGTCTATGGGTAAGGGTTTAAACTTAGTTTAGATTGATTTAATTTGAATTTACATGCTTGGTAAATAGATTTTAAGATGAATTTTGAGCATCGCGGCCATTTTTGGCCCTCGACGTCGTCCGGACGAAATCGTCCCTAGTTCGACGAAATCGTCTCAAGTTCGTCAATTTCGCCCAAGGGCGAAATCGACGAAAAAGGGACGATTTCGTCAAATTAGAGACGATTTCGACACGCGAAATCGGAGACGATTTTGCTCAAATTTCGGACGATATCGGCCAATAGTGGGCGATATCATCAATTGCAAAAATTTGATCTTTAAGTTGCATTATTGATTGCTAAAATTGTTATTAATGATTGTTTGTTGTTTTGGTTGTTTATGCTTGCAGAGAGGATTACTAAAGAGCAGAGAGTGGAAATATGGAGGATTAAGAGATGACTTGGCCACTCTGACACAGGCAGAGCGAGATCAGCTGGCACAGGCCGGCTTACTACATGTGGTAGAGATGCCACAAGTTTCTACTGACATGGGGCTACTGACGGCCCTAGCAGAGAGGTGGTACCCGGGCTCTTCATGCTTCCGATTACCGACAGGGGAGATGACTCCCACACTAGAGGATGTATGGAGGATTCTTAGAATCCCCATACAAGGGAGGATGATCACACCTGCGGCCAAAGGATGCACAGGAGCTGGCTCGCATCAGGCGAGTCTGCTGGCTACGAATGGAGAGAGGAGAGGTGGAGCTCCACCGCTATGACCGAGTTTTGCGACGTCGGTCTACGGCAAGGGATCCCATCTCTCAGGGATTATGAGTTTTCTCGAACTGTCCGGGATAACACCACAGTTAGCGGGGCTCCAGATATGCAGCGATTCTGGAGTCAAGACACGGACGATGCCCCCATTCAGCCAGTGGATGGGGACGACGCAAGGGTAGCCGATGGCTACGATGCCTGGTACGCAGGCATCCGCCCTCCTCGGATGACGAGGGCTTAGGGACCGATCCACGCAGTTGTGCATTGGATAGGGAGGCGGTGCCAGGCGGTGGTAGAGGCAGCCCGGGGTCACGGTAGAGGAGAGCGAAGGAGGCCACAGGCACAGGAGAGGCCGCGGTAGAGGGAGAGGGAGAGGAGGGAGGCGAGACCCCCATCTCCACAGAGGCCACCATCGCCTGATAAGGGCAAGGGTGTGGACATTGGAGAGAGTAGCGAGATGGCTACTCTTCGGGCAGAGAGAGATCGTCTGTGAGCTCAGGTGCAGATGTTACAGGATGCAGCTGCACAGCACCAGGCTGAGGTGTCGTAGCTACGAGACGAGAATGCTCGTCTTAGGGCACGAGGCGAGGGGTAAGCACTCAGGAGCTGCTACGGTCGGTTTCTCAGACCGCATTCTATCAGGCGCTATACTACCAGGCGGTGCCAGAGGGCCAGAGGGTACAACTGCCACCTGCCATAGCAGATCCTATCAGGACAGGGTCGACGAGGAGCTCATCCCGGTCGATGACGAGGACTCACAGTACCACACATACTGCGATGGGACCACCTCGTCCTCTACGAGGCGGGGGAGGAGATGAGGCCGAGAGCTCTAGAGGCTCTCGAGGCTAGAGGGCGGGATACTGCCACTGATATTGTATTATACTTGTATTGATAGAGGATTGAGTATGCCGAGGTACAGATTGTGGCATACCAATCTAGTTTTGATGATGTATATATTCTGTTGATATATATAGATGAGATATTTTTTGATCATATGACTTGTCTTATGTGATGCTTATGATGCTTTTTATGTTTGATTGATTGATTGAGTTGATTGATGTAATGATTTTATTGATGATTCATGTAATTATGTCATTTTGGAAAAAATTATAACTTGGATGTCATGCTTTAAATATTTTAAATGAAATAATCTGATGTAACAAATTGATTGGTTGTAATGAAATGTGATAAAAAATAAAAAGAGATTTCTAACAATAATTTCAAAGGACATTGTCGCTATTATAGACCATTTCATGGAGTCGCTGCTCACTCGGTCGTCAAGCTAGTCCCAGGATAGAAATATTGTTAAAAGAAAAGAGTGCTTAAGAGACTGTCTTAAGACTTTGTTGTGATGATGCAAATGATGATGATGATGATGGTTTGTTTTCAGATTTCCATGAAAATATTATGCATGAAATATTGTAAAATGATTTTTGCTAGGCATAAATTCCTAAGTGTGATAAAAATTGTTGAATAATTCCTTAAGAATTATACCATCATTGCAAAATGCAAAGGTTGACATAATGATATGAAATAATAAAAATGTGTTTGCTTTTGAAAAGCATAATTGGTGTAATAAAATGAAGTCATATGGTTTTTATGAATTTTGATAAATTGGGAAAAAATATTGTTACAATGGTTTGCGCTAGGCATAGAATATGTAGGTATAGACTTATACCATCATCGCGAAGATCAAAGAAAGGATAGTTTTATTGCATGATTGATTTTTTATGAACAGAAAAGATGAAAATGAGGACTTGCGCTAAGCATAAAATTCCAATTTTGGTTTTGAAACTATACCATCGTTGCGAAAGTCGATAAGATATATATGATATGTTGTTAAATAATTGTACTTGATTATTCCAAACAAGTTGCAAAATAATATTTCAAAGTATTTTGAAGACAAAAATTAGATTTATAAGGAATCCCATGTGCATAAGTGAATTCATTGCCAATCTTGATTTATCATAATGATAGACAAAATCTCTCAAATACAAATGTGTGTGCAATTGTATGGTTCGAGTTACCAGTTTTGAGCAAGATACTATGATACAAGTGATTTGAATAAACCAACTAAGTGTTCATTAACCATGATGTAGATGCATATAACCATACTAGGCTACTATGTAGATCGGATTATCAAGAGCTAGCTAATCCATGAGCAGACATAGGTCTGTACAAAAGAAGGTCGCTAATGTGACAGACATATCGCCACGCTAGGAGTTACCCAAGGCCAAGCGAGGTTGGGCACAAACCACCTGTTATGGGGCTTACCTCACGGTTTCGAATAATTGAGAATTCCGAGGGATTCAAGCTCATTCACCCTTCTTTTCTTTTCAAAGGGTAGGGAAAGGGATTTTATTGCTTTTCTTGCTTTCTTTTGAACTTTGCTTATTTTTCTTTTGCTTGATAATGCTTGGAACATTGTTGTCATAACATTTTTCTTTTCTCTTTTTCTTGAATTTTTCTTTTCTTTTTCTTTTTCTTTTTCTAGGGATACTTGCTCAGATTAGCTGTAGAGCAAGGGATTTTTATTCTGGGTAGGGGTGAGCTTGTCCTTTTGCCAATTCTCAAAGATTCTAGACCATGTGCATGATAGGATAGCAGGGGAAACTTTTCACTCAAGAAATCAGTTCTACTATGTAGCAAAACATGGAAATTACAAATATAATCATTTTATTGTGAAAATATGTGCTTGGTTTAAGTAAATACCAAGATCAATTCTCTATGCTCAAACTTTATTTAATTGATTTTTGTGAACTTTGATATAAGAGAGATTAGTAATCATGCCAGATAAAATCAAGATATTTATTGTGTGAGTGTGCAAGTGAGGGATGCCAAATAAATGCTAGTTTTATCCAAAATAAGTTGAAACATATAATTGCAATAATTGTAAGAAAATAATGATTTTGAGAAAGTTTTGAGAATGTTGACTCTCTCTTTATTCTGTATATTGTTTTGGTTTCGAAAGAGTCAAGCATATAGTTGTTTTTGGATTTTTATGTTGATTTTTGTTTTAAAGCAAAAGGAACTTTACAAAATAAATGCAATAAATTTTTTTGAAGATTTTTGAAGATTTTATGAATGTTTTTGAGGTTTTTGAATAAATTGAAAGAAATACAAGATAATGATTTTGAACAAATATATACATGGATGAAATAATCAAATTTATGCATAATAACGTTTGAGATGTAAAATATTCATGGGTTCTTTAAGTTCTTTACCATCTAAGGTAGACAATTTATATGCTCCTGATTCAAATTTTGCGGTAATGATGTATGGTCCGAGCCAGTTGGGCTCAAATTTACCTTTCAGTTCTTTGGTTGCATTTGTATTTTTTTGATTTTCTTTTAGAACAAGATCGCCAATCTCAAAGGATCGATGACGAACTTTCTTATTATATGCTCTTTTAAGCTTGTTTTGGTATGCACGGAGATGCTCTAAAGCATTGATGCATTTTTCGTCTAGGAGTTCCAGCTGACTGAGTCTGCCAGCGTGATATTCATCTCCTACTTCGGTGTCTTGAAGTAGCAGAGCCAAAGAAGGAACTTCTAATTCAAATGGAAAAACTGCTTCGGCACCATATACCAAAACAAATGGTGAAGTGCCCGTGGGGGTTCGAACACTAGTTCGATAAGCCCACGAGGCTGGATATAATTGAATATGCCAGTCACGGCCAGTTTTATTGACTAGTCTTTTGAGAATTTTGATTAGAGTTTTGTTAGAAGCTTCTGCTTGACCATTACCCTGAGGATAATAGGGAGTAGACCAGCGATGTTGAATCTTATATTTTTAATTTTTTAACATCTTTATTTTTGACATAATTTTTTAACATCTTTATTTTTGAATGGAGTTCCATTGTCAGAGATGAGATTTGCAAGAATTCCGAACCTGCAGATGATTTGATTAAAAATGAATTTAGAGACCTGTGAACCAGTGCAGGAAGCTAAAGGCATAGCTTCAACCCACTTCGTGAAATACTCAGTGGCGGTTATGATGAACTTATGTCCATCAGAAGACACAGGATTAATTTTACCAATAATATCCAAGCCCCATTTAGAAAAGGGCCAAGGAGAAGAAATAGCCTGCAGCTCTTGTGCAGGCGCATGGACAAGGTCAGCATGTTTTTGACACTTGTCGCAATGGCGCACATATTCATGTGCATCCGTTTCCATGGTAGGCCAAAAGTATCCTATCCGAAGGAGCTTTTTAGCAATGACGCTACCACTAAAGTGTCCTCCACAAGATCCATCGTGGGCTTCACTCAAAGCTGATTTAGACTCTTCTAAATTTAGACATCTTAATAGGATACCTTCAAAAGATCTCCTATATAAAGTATTGCCAATGATTACAAATCGACTTGCTCGTCGACGTAATAACCGACGCGGGTTGCGATTAGAATTAGCAGGGAAAGTCCCATTTTGGAGGAAATCAAATATGTTTGTATACTAGAGTTCAGGAGTAGTTTCCTTGATTAGAAACACATCCAAAGGCTCTAAGCATGACTTATGTGAAGCGGGTTCCTGGAGTCGACGAATGATGATAGTAGCATATTCGTCGTCTAACTCCAAGGGCAAGAGAGATGCAGCGGCGGCCATGGCGTCGGCGCACGGTTGCTAGTTCGAGGAATGGCTTCCAAGGTAACTTGATCAAACAAGGCCATTAGTTGTAAAACATAGGCCTTATATGGGCGAAGTTTATCATCTCTGGTCTGATAAACTTCATTAATTTGGTTTATAACCAATTGGGAATCCCCAAAAAACTAAGAGGTTTTTAATTTTAAGCGCTAAAGCGGCTCGTAATCCAAGGATTAGAGCTTCATACTCGATGAGTATTGTTGGTGCAAGCAAAGGTTAGTTTGAAGGACGGAGGAATAAGATGTTTTTGCGGAGATATTAAAATAATACCCGCACCAGCCCCACTCATGCATCGGGCTCCATCAAAGTATAAGGACCATTGTTCAACAAGGTCTGCCTCTAATTGAAGGCATTCATCAGGAAACTCGATAATGAGGGGATGAGTAGACTCTAAGGGTGCAACAGCTAATTGATCTGCTATGATTTGACCCTTAACAGACTTCTATCCTATGAAGGTGAGATCAAACTCGCTTAGAGCAAGAACCCACTTGGTCGTGCGACCCGATAAATAAGGTCGACTCATGAGATATCTTAAAGGATCATATTTGGCAATGACATACGTTTTTTGGCTAAGCATGTAATGTCATAATTTTTGCGTAGCAAACACGACTGCTAGACATAACTTCTCTAACGCTGTATAGCGGGTTTCATAACTGATGAAGGTGCGGCTAATGTAATAATTAGCACGTTCTCATTTTTCATCATCAAGTCGAGCTAACATAGCTCCTAAGGCAAAATATGAAGCAAAAATATATAGAAGAAATGGGCGATCAGATTTAGGCGATGAAAGCACCGGAGGGTTAAGGAGATATTGCTTGAGAAGTTCAAAAGCTTCTCTACATTCTGTGTCCCAATTAAAGGGGACGTCCTTCTTAAGGAGTTTAAGAAAGGGACCAGTTTTGTCCGCTAGCTTATCAATGAAGCGACGGATAGCTTGAAGTTTACCTTGTAAACTTCGTAATTCAGATATATTAGTGGGTGCGGGCATATCAGTGATAGCCGCAATTTTGAGAGGGTCAATTTCGATACCACGTAAAGAAACTAAAACCCCTAATAACTTGTCGGATTTAACTCCGAATATACATTTTGCTGGATTTAATCGAATGAGATATTCTCGTAATCGATTAAAAACTTTTCTTAAATCGTCTAAATGATGATCTTCAATAAGAGAGCGAGCTATAATATCATCTACATAATCATGTAGGATATCATGCATCATATCATGAAAGATGTAGGTCATAGCCCATTGATAAGTTGCCCCGACATTCTTTAGGCCAAAGGGCATCACTTTCCAGCAAAAGGTACCCCAGGGGGTAATGAAGGCTGTTTTAGCCTGGTCTTCAGGAGCTATCCTGATCTGATTATAGCCGGAGAATCCGTCCATTAAGGACATCATCCCACTTTCGACAGTAAAATCAATAATTTGATCCATATTTGGAAGAGGAAAGTCGTCTTTAGGGCATGCAACGTTAATATCTCTGAAATCTGTGCAAACCCTAACTTTGGTGGCTTCTTTCTTGGTGACTGGAACTACATTGGAGATCCATTCAAGCATAATCAATAGCTTGTATGAAGATAACATTCAGGAGTTTTTCTAACTCCCCTTTGACTAGCAGAGCCACTTTGGGATGCATTTTTCTAAGTTTTTGTTTAATAGGTTTAGCATCCGGATGGACCACTAGATGGTGCATGACGATAGAAGGGTCTAGACCTGGCATATCTTCATATGTCCAAGCGAAGACATCTTCATACTCTTTAAGAAATGCAATGTATTGTTCTTGTTTTTCTTGACTTAGTTCTGCTCCAATGTTGATTATGTGAGGGTTGTCCTCAGTTCCAATATTAATTTTAATGACATTTTCTACCTCCATGTGTAGATCTCTTTCAAAATTAGGTGGGGCGGGTGAAACGCCCAACTCTTGTAACTCTTGTAAAGTTAATTTAGATAATTCGTTCTGAGGGTCAGCGGCCTCAAGTTGAGCTATGGTTGGTATAGAACCATCAAAATAAAACCCGTTGTACAACATCTCTTCAACGAGAGACATCATGGAAGATATCTCCTTCCAACTCTTCATCGGGGTCAACAATCATTTCGGGGTATGCTATGGATAGCATGTTGCATGAAAATGACGGATTTTTAAGAGGTAAATCAACATGTCTATCCAAATAGTCTTGATAGCATATGAGATGATCATCATCCTCAAAAGGAAAGGGTTGACCCTTACTAGGTAATAGGCCCACACCACATCGGGAAGGCCATGGTTCTACCTCGAAAGGTTCTTTCATGCCATTTTGGAAAGGTCCTAAGCCTTTCCCTTTATATCCCATTTTAAGCATCATGGGTTTAGCTTTAATATAATCGTTGGTAAAATAGCACCGAGCATATCCATCATGATGGGTTTTGATATTCTGAGGGATTCTTCCCCAGTCATATCCTTTGTACATGAAGGCGCAACTCCCGACTTGGTAAGTACTTCCCATAGGTTGTGGGAGGCCCAAAGTACGAGGAGATGGCGGCAATTGATTTAAAAGGTCCGAATCTTGCATGAAAGCATTCATTTTTTCTGATATTAAGGTTGTAGATAAATTTGGTAAAAGATCATCAGAAAGGGCATAAGATGTAGAAGGCTTATTACCTATGTCTTGAGATGTGGAAGGTATGATAGATGTGTCTGAAGGTTTTGAATTTATGGGATTAGAACTTGAAGAATTGGTTGTAGTTTTAAGAGATTTTTGAAGTTCTACAGTAATTTGTTTAGAAGGTGGTTGATCTATATGGGAAGATGAAGTTAATGGAGGAGGAATAGATGAAGTGATGGGTTTATATTTCACAGTTTTAGATGAAGAAGAACTAGGATATGTGGATGACAGAGCAGGGCAAAATTGCACTCCAACTGGTTCTGCCAATGCGCACATATCAAAAGGTCTAGGGTCACCATGAATAGTGACCAACTGATTTTTAAACTCAAACTTAACACATTGGTGTAAAGTTGATGGGACTGCTCGCATGGCATTAATCCAAGGGCGACCCAAAAGTATATTGTACGATGCTGGGCAATGTACAATGAACACAGTTGTCTCAAGGGTTCTAGGACCAACTTGCAATGGGAGGGTAATGACTCCACACGTTTCTTGTGTTTCGTCATTAAAGGCTTTGATAATCATATCAGTCTTCTTCATTTCATCACTTCTAAAACCAAATCGTTGGTAGAAGTCAAAGGTGCGAATGTTTAGAGATGAGCCATTATCAATCGGGACTCGTTTGACGACTACATCCCCAATTAAAGTCGTAATATACAAGGGATTATCCTTGTGTAAAGTGTGTTGTGGGATATCTTTATCCCGAAAGTCAATACAATCAATCTCTCACGTGATGATAGTATTGGCCATAGCTTCAGGTTGGATGTTTTGAGGTACCATCATCTGGCTCAAAGTAAGCATCAATTCATCCCTATGGGTGGGGGAGGATCTTAATAAATCTAAAAGGGAGATTTTGGCGGTGGTATTAGACAATTGCTCATTAATGTTGTAAGGGGGTTTAGTTTGAACAATAGGAGCATGATTTCCTTTATTAGGATTTTTTAGAACAAATGGAGCTGATCCATCGTTCTGGTTTGGTTCTTGTTGGGGATTTTGAGCTTGTTGTCGGGTGACGACTCCGATGGTACCTACAATGTTATAGTGACGACGTTGAAACGGTCTCGGTTGAGAGTTTATGGCTTGTTCATAAGGAAGGACTTCATTAGAAGAAGGTCGAGTAGTGACTCTTCTGGGAAATGGTTCTTCTGGAACATTAGCATCTGTGATAGGTTGAATAGGATCTGATTCGTTTTCAGAACTATTCGATTGAATGGTGTCTACTTCACTCTCACTATCTGACTCTATATCGCTAGAATCAGAAGTTTGAAAATTATGTAAGGGCCTGGTTGTAACCAGGGATAAGGTTGTGTCGAATGTGTGAGAGTCCTGAACAAGTAATTGCCCGCTAATGGTTCCTACATATCGGGTAGGAGGGGGAACATTGTGATGTTCAATTTGATTGGCTACCTCTTTACCATGTCTTGGTAAAGGGTGTTGAAATATGTCTAAAGTTTGATTGGCATTCGATTTTGATTTTGGGGAACAGTCTTTTGGGTATTATTAGGAGGGTTTTGTTTAGGTTGGAAGGCTTGCACTTCCATTTCATTATTGTCAATCAAATCTTGTATTTTATGTTTCAATCTCTTACAAGCATTGGTAGAATGTCCAGGACCTCTATGAAAATCACAGTGCAAATCAGCTCTATATCCGGGTATGCTTGGGTCAGGTTCCCGGATAGCTGGCAATTGGATTAAACCTCTTTCAAGAAGTTGAGGTAAAATAGTTGATAAAGGTTGGTTTAATCTAGTGAACTCTCGAGGAGGCTTATCAGGAGGTTTCAAGATGAATTTTTTTTTTGTTTTTGTTGCATTGACATTAGCAACATTTACTGCTGTCAGTGACTCCATCACCGACAACCTCGTTTGTTTTTATATTGATTTCTAGATGTTTTCTCATCATCCTTCTTTCTAAGTTGGCCTCTCCTAATGAGGGCATCTTCTACTCTTCGAGCTAAGTCTATAGCTTGATCGAAGGTAGTCAAAGTAGCTATTGATAGCTCATAAGAAAGTTGTTCTTGTAAATTGTTAATGAAAATGTCTAACATTTCCCTATAGGGTAGCACAAAGTGCAGTTTTCCTATCAATTGTCTCCATCTTGCTAAGAAATCAGCAAAACATTCGTCTTTATCTTGTTTTAAATTGTATAGGTCTTTAATAGTTACATGCCTCTCGATGTAGGCACTAAATTGATGAACAAATGACTCAGCTGTTTCTTCAAAGTTTCTTAAGGAATGAGTGGGCAATTGATAATACCACTCTAACGCCATTCCACCTAAAATTTTGGGGAACATTTTTAGTAATAGCAAGTCGTTATGCGATATGTCGTGACATGCTATCCTAAACATGCGAAGATGTTCTATGGGATCTTCGGTTCCTTTATAGATAGGCAGGACGGGCATGGGAAAATGTTTAGGGTATGGTTGAGCTACCACTATGGGATCCAATGGTTGGCTACAAATCTCTCGATAATTATACGAGGGACGGTAGGGATCTATCTGGTCCATACGTGAAGCCAATTGTTTCACCATAGCTTCCAAACTACTAGTTTGCCCCCCATATTGATTCGGTGGGGCATTGACATAAGTGTTATGGGCGTAGGATGGAGGAACATGCAGATTAGATGCCATGTTACTATTGTGTAAAACATTGGTAGGAAAAATATTATGGAGGAGTTTTGAA
Source organism: Wollemia nobilis (assembly GCA_028583015.1). NCBI lineage: Eukaryota > Viridiplantae > Streptophyta > Pinopsida > Araucariales > Araucariaceae > Wollemia > Wollemia nobilis. Next base: position 5,491,886 of record JAQPPZ010000049.1, read on the forward strand.
GTTGGATTGTGTTGTATTGTAGATTGTTGAAAGTTTGTATTTGGCTTTGTTTTAGATTTTTGTCTATTTAAAGCATTTTGCTCAATAGTTTGGAGGAAGGAAGTAGTGAAGGGAATTTTATTTTGTGCGGGAGTGATTTTAGGTTGAGTAACAGGTTGCTTAGGAGGTTGGGTGACCTGTTGTTTGGTCATGGCTTGGGCTATAGTGACCATATTCGCATTGGATGGTCCACCCTTATCACTTTCTTGATCAATGAAAGACAAGGGATTAGTTTGCATATCAAGTGCCCGTTCTAAGGTTGCTTGAGCATCACTAATTTCCCCTTTATCAATACGGACTACCACATTAAGGACGTCGATATGTTGATTAAGAAATTTTTGAAAATGTTATGCGTTGTCAAAAGTGATGCCTCCATTTGGAGCTATTCTAGGGGACGAAGATTCTTTAACACTTCCTTCTTGTTCCTTATCTTCACCTAAGTCTTCATCTGATTGACCTAGAGTTTCACCTTCCGGATTTGTATCTCCAAGAAGGACATTTGGGTTTTCAGTTGTATTTTGTAGCCAATCTTCTCCTTCTCCTAAAATTTCTTTACCATTCCTAAGTTTAGTCATGGTGCTAAGTTTTGATTTCAACAAATATATATATATATATATAAATATATATATATATATATGCAACAAATTAAAAGGTATATATTTATATATACCTAATGCAATATTGTAAATGAAATGTTTAAGTTTTTTACTATGTTTTTTGATTTTTTGATTTTGATTTTTAGTTTTTTAGTTTTTCTTTGAAACAATATAATAAAGACAGCAAATGAAACAATAAATGCACACAATAATAATAAGGCTGAAAGTAGATGAACTAATCTTCTATGAATAATTTATGAATATCATTAATAGGTTCAAGTTGTTCAGGGGTCATGAAATGTTCTTCTTCAAATTGAAAGTTTTCTTTTAAGAATTTGATGAAAAGGGCTATGGTGATATTGTCTGTCTCAGATGCTGGTTGATAAAAGTAAAGCTCATGGCAATACTCTCGATATAGCATAGCTCGCGGAACTCTACTCCATCTTTCCCTATCCGTGAGAACAACTTCTTGGTCCTCTACAAGGCCTAGGAATCGGTGTATAATGTCTGCATTCTCGAGGTATTCCTCGAAGCTAAACAACTCTAAAGATACTAAAGCTCTCCTATAGGCTAACCACCTATGGCAAGCTCTCTGAAGTTCATGATAGAACACTAATTGATGAGGATCCAGGATTCTATCCAAGACTAGCCTCTTAATCTGTTTAAGTTGTGTGGACCTAGATGAAATGATACTAAGTCTCCTGATAAGCTCGTCCCACAAGGATTGATTTCTACTTGCTTCGGGGACACTAAGGACAGAATTAACTTCTATGGCCGCTAATTGGTTTACTACGTTTATAGTAACTGCTAACCTCTTTTTAGGAGCTACCATCTAAACATGATTTTGAACCTTAAATGTTTTAAAATGCATCTAAGTTTTAGTTCTAATTTTTTTTTTTGTCTTTGTTTGTTTTTGTTCAAAAGGTTATGATGCATTCACGTCGGGTTCACCAAAATGTATCGCTCCAAAATTTTCGCACCCCTACCTTCAGGCTATTGGATCCGCGCTCGGAAGGAGGATGGGAAAAGGATGGTGCGGTACCTCGGACGAGAGGACTTTGCGAAGGTCCCGCCTCTCAAGGGAGGTGCATTTTGGTGATTTTTCGACGGATGGTGGGTTCACCAGGAAACATTTGATGGCAGTTTCCACGCCTAGGTTTTGGGAATGAGTTTTGATGAGTTCGTTTTATTTTTAAACATTCATCCTAGGTTTGGCCGAATGATTCTAACTTAAACTACATGAAAATGCAATTTAAATGCATACAACAAACATAAAGGAAAACAGAAACAGAGAATTTGCAGGAGGCCAATGAAGATTACCTGATCCGGAAGTCTGATGGAGTTTCCGAAGCTTGAAGCAGTCTGGATCGTCCGCAATTCAACAGAATCGCCTTCAATTTGATAAAATCGTCTAAACTGACAGGATCGTCTTAATCTGACGAATTCGTCAGACGAATTCATCAGAGACCTGCAAAACAGCAAACAGATGCGAAATACAAGAAATTCTATTTTGCAAACAAGGGCAAACTATATGAAACAGTAATATGAGTGTTGAACAATATACAAGAACAGAAGTAAATGCAAATCACTATGTTTAGATAGCAGAATATGATCTTAATATGCAAACTAGACAAAATGGGTGAACTCCAAATGCAATATAGTATAAAAACTGAATAAACAATCTAATTTATAGCATAAAATGACAGAAAAAAGAGACAGAAGAGCAAACTCCAGGCATTGATTGCCTCGATGTGTGCTTCAATCAAAATCGTCTCGCATCAGTACGAGATCATCCCGAATTTGACGAGATCGCCTCCGATCTTGACGGAGTTCGTCGGCTGCGATAGGTGCTGGCTCCGACCGAAAACCAGTGGTGTACCTACAATGAAATGACTATAGGACTAATGCAAAATATGAATTACGATGTTTTAGAGCATAAGGGTTCAATTTGCATAAAAATTCAGCCAGGGGTTGGGGAGGGAAAAGTCTTAGAGTTAAATAGGCATAGGATAGTTGTTGGGAGGTTGGAGATCATCCCAATTTGGGAGATCTCCAACGGGGGAAGGGTCCCAACGGCGCAGACACGCTTCTGCCCGGATTGGAGACCCGTTGGAATGGATTCCAACTATGCAAATTCAATTTTGCGACGAAATCATCTGGACGTTCTAGTCCAAACGAAATCATCAAATCTGGGGCGATATCGTCTGATCGGAGACGATATCGTCAAACGGTCAAAACAACTGCTAAAAATGGCACGAAAAAGGAGGAAACGGGTTTCTCGACGGTTAACGGGCGGTTTGGGAGGTTAAATTTGAATTTAAATTTATTTACTAAGGTGAATGTAATTATTCCAATTTTACTGCGCCAATTTTAGGGTGCTACAGAGTGGATCTGAATTGGTTCTTCTTGTTTCCTTTGTATCTATGTAAGACTTGTTTCTCTATCCTTCATAAATATCAACCTTGAGCTCAATGTTAGTAGATCCATCTAAAATAAGTTTCTAAATATAATAGTTTATTATTTAAAGTAATTTTCTTTCATAATATTGATAGTAATTATATTTGAAGTGACTAGAGAAATATGAGTGATTTATTCCATCACAATATTTGCATGGATGGAAACTCCAACAATTGGTCTTTTCATGACCATATTGATTGTAGTGAGTGCACGGTAGAGATAATATGATAGTTTTGTAATATTAGAATAATAAATTATATCCTAAGTTATTACTAGGATAAGTTGTATGGTTGAGATCAGTCAGTTAGTTATGATCCAATGGATCAGATTGTAAGCACTTGCTATTTAAGCAAGGTCATTTCAAGTTAATAATATCAAGTATTCTACTTTTCTAACATGGTATCAGAGTGGGATTTCCCTACCCTATGAGCTTGAGGAAATTTTCCTCCTCCCACCATTTTTTTTTTTACTGAGGGAGTATGCTCTCCATCCTTTGATGGATCAGAAACCAGATGGTTAAAAATAAATCTACAATTTGAGAGGTTAATTTTTTAGTTTCCTTTAGGTTTTTATTTTTATTTTCTACTACAGATATAGATTTGCAGAATGGCGGACCTTGAAGGAGATCTCAGATTTGTCCCTACTACAACAATTTTTTAGTAGGTAATCAAACCAAATATTTTGAAGAGGTCGCATGTTTACGCATCAAACAATGTGCTTTTATTGTCTGTAAATTTTTTTACGAAGACCTTTGGCCTGTTTTGTGCATCATGGGCATTTTTCTTTACCCTAGATCGTATTCAGGAGGCCAAGAAATTTGTTTGTCCTCATAGAAGCACTTTGTTTATTGAAATGATCTAGTGGTCAAAGACGCAATGTAGCAGTTTCTCCTTAATTACACAAATCTCTTTGCATGCAGATTAGTTCTGCACACTAGAAGCAATCAAAGAAGTAGATTAGTTTGTGAGGATCAAAGGTTTCCATACCCAACAATTTTTTTGGTTGATCTCCAACACTGGCACAACGATGATTCCAATGAATGCCATAGAAAAATGATTTTATTCTTACCGTAAGCTGGGATTTGCTAGTAGAAAAACTCGAGTTGATGCAGGCATGTTGTCGCAACATTTTGCGATGTTGCTATTTGCTGATTACCATGGTGGAGATATTATCATGATTTCATTAATCGCTATTTGCTTTTTGGGTGTTTTTTGTGTGCAAAGCCGCTGCATCGTGTAATTTCATTAAATTGCATGATTTCTCTAGTTTTTTCAATAGCCATGGTGAAGTTTTTAATGCAAGTTCAAGTTTGTCTTCCAACGTGTTGCCCAAATTTTAAGTGCACATTTTGGAGATGCCGATGGATGGCCCAACTAAACACATTCGTTGGAGCGCTATGGACTGATGCCCAATGATTGCTACAACTCTGCTTGTGTTGGGACCAAATATTTTTTCTAAATTTTATTTTATGATGAGCAAGATAGGCTACGTTAACCAATTGCTGTGCTATGGAGGGCATGTTCTGCAACTTAAATTATTTTTTCTTGCTGATCTAATTGCAGTCCCTTGCATGTGCACTGTTGAAAGAAAATAGCACTAGTCATGGAATTCTCAGAAGGATTGATTTTCATAGATGGTGTTTTTTTGGGAACCTCCACCTTCGCCCAACGTCAGACTCATCGGGAAACTCTTGATACACTGCACCGAGAGTTGGAACACTAGAGTGAAGGTGATATTCCTAGCAAAGGAGGACACATTTTTTTTACTATGCTTTTATTGTGAAAATTCTTAGAAGCTAAGGATGCTACCTATGTTTTTTTGTTCAAGTGGGTGATGTGTGCAACATATTTTTTTCTCGTTTCCTGTAATCGTGGATGTAAATTGAGTGAGGTGTGTTGCAAGATCTAGTGGAGCTCTATTTGTTTGTTGAAAGAGATCGTGGGATGATACATGCCTGAGCTCAACTATAAAAAGGGAGTGGAGTTTGACCTTGTGCATGCTGCACCTATTTACGCATAGCCATAGACAGTGTGTTCATCCTCGATGACTTGGCGTGCACTGATGATGAATATGAGCGCATGGGAAAGAATAGGACAGGTAATTTTTAGGTAATTTTTTTGAGCCTGCAATGGACGTGAACCTATACTGGGCAATGCTAAAGACGAATTTAGTGGCTTGCTGCATGATAATATGAAAGTGATAGCAAAAAATATGCATTTGAAGATGGAGGAGAGACCGAAACAACTCATGGAAGATGTTGTTGTGTTTTTTGTCACCATGATTGCTGGCGATTTCAGATCTGTGCCTCTGATGGTGTGGCAATGCCATTGGAGGACAACAACTTATGTACAGTGAACGAAGCCTTTGAATTGCCATGGTGGATTTTGCTTGATAATGGAGGTTATGGACATATTCATAGGCAAAAAAATCAAATTTGAATCATTTGGGAAAGCTTGGCACACTAAAAATAGTTATTCCTGAGCCGCACCTTGAAAAATGATGGAGTTTGAAGCTGGTCCTGAGAATGTAATTTTTTAGTGTTATGAAATATTTTGTTGTTGTTGCGTGTGCGACTTATTTTGACTGGCCACAATTCTATTCCAAGAGAAAGCTACAGAGTTAGAGGTTGAGTTCGAATTCAAACTTGCTACTAGTTGAGCCATTTGGGACGTGTCATTGATGAATGTTCAATTTTCTAATTGGAGATCACAATGGAGGTCATAGAATCATGAAGTTTTGCCTTAAATTCTGTTACAGTTATCTTGCCATTGTTGGCATATGGATGACGTCAACGCATGGAGCTATTCTACTTATGTTTGATGCTGGTTTGATGCGTAAAGGCCTAGCCCAGCCCGTGGAAATTTTTCCAAGGTTGTTTATAGAAAATAAAAATTTGTAGCTTAGTGGAAGATTTGTTTTTAGTGGTGGTTACTATGTTTCCCAGTCAGTGACCCTCTTTGTGGACCGAACATCTACCAGTGCCATTGCATCTAGAAAGAACTACCATGAAGAGCATTTCTTATAAAAATATTTAATAAAGTGGTGGGCCCACTTTCTATTATTTTGTATGGGTATTAAAAAGATATTTTAGATAATAACTTTATTATGTGGTGGAAACAATGGGGCCATTTTTATTGCTGCTTTGATATTTTTATTGTATTAAAAAATGACCCATGATTTTTCTCCTATGAGAGAAAATTAAAAAAACCTATTTTATTCTGAATGACAGTTTGGAATATGCCCTTAGTGAGGGAAGAAGAAGACTGCTATTTTTTTGCAGATGAAGACCACTTTTACACCCAATAATAAGGGTGTTTATAGTCATCGAAAAGGTTTTTTGAGACGGACACAATGGTAGTGTCCATTTTCATTTTTTAAATAGTTTTCCATACTTTTTTGTGGCTTAAAATATTGTATCATGGAGTGCATTCTTGGTTGAACCCGACACTCCTAGACATTTGCTTAAAGTGATCCTAGTATCTAGTCATCTCCTCTATATCACCTAACGGTTGTAGTGGTTGGTTACCCATGCATTTCGATAGGGTGAGGAGGTCACCATAAGGACACGTTGGAGAGCTACTTTAGCACATTTCATTTTATGATTCCTTTGAAGTAAACTGTTTGTCCACTTTGGACCTTATTATCAACCCATTGTGTTCATATAGGTGGAAACCACTACTTATGCTTGTGGAGTCAATTTGGACATCCCTTGTGATTATTGTGGTTCTTTCCACACTATCTTCACACTCTTCTTTTTGTGAGACACTTTGGTTTCAAGGGGTTTTCTTTAGTGACCTTTTTTCATGGTTCATAGCCTTGATCTATGTCACAAGCACCAGTCTAGGAGTATGGTTTCATACAGTTTAGCGACAAGGCTTCTCTACTTTTTTGAGGTATCTCAAGGATACTTTGAAGGCTTCTTGATGGAAGATGTCCTTAAGGGGGGTTGAGAATATTTATTCATCCTCCATGCACATCTTCCTCCTCCTTATTCTTATATATATTATGGCAAGTGATTTTCTCCTTGGTAGTTTTTCATCATCTCTCCAGCAGGTTTATTTTATGGATATATTGTAGATGAGTACCTTATCCGACCTTGTTTTTGGGACTCATACTTGTGGATATATCCCTTTTTTGGTTTTTGTTGTTTTTCACTTCCTCCTAGTATCACTTAAAGGGGGGGTGTTAGAATAATAAATTATATCCCAAGTTGTTACTAGGATAAGTTGTATGGCTGAGATCAATCAGTTAGTTATGATACAATAGATCAGATTGTAAGCAGTTCCTATTTAAACAAGGTCATTTCAAGTTGATAGAATCAATTATTCTACATTTCTAACATGTAATCTATCTTAGGAATATCATATTTATCTATTTTATTGATAAGATATTCTAACCATATGTGCACAATTGAAGCTATTCCTTTTTGAATAAAAACTTGTTGATCAACCTTTTCTTGTTTTTGGTCATTAGATTCATTGAATGAATCTTTCTTCACATAGCTATTGATTTCAGACCTTATTTTGCATTGTATTGATTCTTCCTTTTCTTTGTCCTTTTCATCATTGTAGTTCATCAAGTTTTTGATCCATATTGGTATTTTTCTTATTCCACTTCTAAGAGTGTTGCTTAGCATGCTAGTAGTCATTTGTATAACCTGATTCTTTGAGATAGAGTAGTCTACCTTATAGCTGCCTGTATATGATCCCTTATTGAAGTATATAAGCTTGATTTGATAACACCTTTATTAATCCTTAGGTTCGTAGAATTCCTTGTCTCCCTAGTAATGAGAGTATGAACACCTAATTTTATGTTTTGAAGAAATATTATATCTTCCCAACTTGATAATCTTTGATAGATATTATTATTATCAATTTTTGTAGAATGCCTTATGACTCCCTAATGATTTTGGAGTATGATATAGTGTTTTTGTAAAGTATAGTTTAATTTTGGTTGATTTTGTACAATTTTTGTAAATATCAAAAATCAAAATTTCTAACACCTTATTACTCCTATTGAACTAAGCACTTTTCAAGTTTGAAAAGGTTTTAATGTTGGATTTCTTTTATCCCTTTTGAGAAATTTTGAGACAAGAAAAGTATAAATTTCCAACCTTCACAAAAAAATCTTAATAACCTCTTTTGTAACCCTTAGAATTTTATTCAAGTGTTTCTAATTTTCAATAACCTAGTTTGATGTTGTAACCCTTATCACTCCCAAATTTGGAAAATTAATATTTGAAAAATATTAAAGAATTTAATCCCAAGTAGAATTCATTATTTCTCCTAGGTTAAATTGCATATATTATTTCAATTTGATAAGTTATCCCTTATGGTTTTCACTTTCAAAATCTAAGATTTGACCTTAGCTTATAACCCTTATATCTCCCTAAAGTGAAAGTAATAATAAATGGGATTTAAACCTTATCTTTGAATGTTGTATCACTGCACTGTTCGGTGCCTTTTTTGGATGAATATAACATCATTTTAATGTCCTCCTTTGGCACTAAAAACAATGCTTATGCTTTGGAATTCCTTTTATTTAATGCTGGAACATAGGTTCTACAAATATGAAGAGGTTTGACCTTCAAGAGGAGGAGATTTTAATGCTTTCTATTCCTTCCTTCCATGTGCTATTCTTTGACTATGCTTTCCTATGCTTGACTGCTTTGGACTTGAGCACATTTTTGTGGAAGAAAGATCTTAAAATTTGTGACAAGTGTCATATCCATTACATATGAGTGCTCCACCTTTCTTAACGTATCAATTTCCTTATTTAAAACTTCTTGGTCACTCTATAATGTATGATCACTTGTGTGGGCACTTGTGTGAGGCTTATAGAAGATAACAAGTGTCACCATTTCCTTGATATTCCTTGTAACTCCTATGTGAGGTTTCTTGAGAATTGAGAGATGAAATGGTGCCTTAGGAACTTTATGCCAAGTTAAATTCAAGCTCTTCGCATGATGTCCTTTGCTATAACACTTCTATTATAACTCCTTTCATATGCCTTTCCTTCGCTTGCTTTGTTTCTTGCACAACAAGTAATATTTTCTTTTACAGGTGAATTAATGAGGCACTATGGAGCTTTGAATGGTGATTTTGGTGCTTCCTTTGGTGGATGATATTCTCCAAGTTTAATATCTTGAATGTAGCATATTTTATTCTTGTCTTATATGCCTTCAACATGTTGATTCCTATTTTTATTTGTACTGTAGATATCTTCTTATTATGTTGTCTTTACCACATTGGTAGAAGTAGATTTTTATGCCTTCTATTTATAGATGATCACTCTTTTTATCTACGTAAATGTAGCTTGATAATAGCCTTATGTTATATTTAATTTTTTAGGTTCGTCCATCCAAGATATGCAAAGAGTGAGCCCTTTGAGTGTCTCCTTTTGCTATGCAAGAAGAGTGCTAACGTTCGGTATTCCTTGATTGGCTTACCCTGTAGATATTGTGCCTTTTGAAGCACCTTCAAATCTGATCTCTTCCTGTGTATAACATATTGTAGAATTGCAATACCATGTAAGCTTATATATATATAAAACCTTTTTTATTGCACCTTTTCTTGCACTTTTTTGTAGGTATGAAATTATGGTTTTGTAGCAGATTTTTGAATGCAAATATGGGGGTTTTGAGGATGTATCTTTGGCTAGAATCCTTACCCTTTTTGCTTAGATAATTTGATGAAAAATCCAAGCTCTTAATAATGTAGATAGAAGCTTCTTTGTAGCTATGATTTTCTACCCTTTGTACCATGCAATTAACCCTGTAATGCTTTGGATTTGACTCACAAAGTCTCAATATTTGAAGCTTCTATTTTTGATTTTGGTTAGCTATATTATTCTCCAATTTTTAAAGGATTCTAACCTATTTTTGTGGCTTCACTTGGCAACTAAGTATTGCATATTTTTGTGCTTTAATAGTGTCTTTAGAAACTTGATTCAAATCATATTTTGTACCCTTCTCAAGTACACAAAACTAATCATTTTAAGAGTAATAGAATAGTGAAAATTAATCTAATAATATTTCAATTTTAATACACTAACAATTTCATCTTATCACTCCAATACAATCTCAAGATAATGCACTTAATAAAATTATTGCAACTAATCAAGAATAATTTGAAATGAACCTTCAATAATTATTCTGCAATTTCACTACAATCAATATTGTAGGACTTAGTCTCATTTTTATTTTTCCAAAGTAGATGATAGGTAGTTGATAGATCTAATACTGAAATATAATCAGATCCTAATTAATGTGCAAATTAAATTTAAAAAGAAATTTTCTCTTTGTGCACTTTTTGAAGACTGTAATCAAGTTTATTTTCTTCTTGCAACTTTAATCTAAATTAAGGTGCTATAACGAATATTATAAGTAATCCAATTAACAAGTTTATTTGCATCAAAATTTGCTTACCTTTTTAAATATTTTGTAGTTATTTTTCTACTTTTGTAGAGGATGTGAATCTTGCTATCTAAGATCACCAAGTTGCTGCTTCGAGTAGGATCTTGCAACTTTTTGTAGACTGTCCTGAACAACTCCTTCACCAAAATATGGTCTCAAACTTTATTTCATGAATCTAATATTTTATGGCTTGTTATAATCTTATGGTCTCCTTCTTCTACTATAGATTTGGAGAAGTCTTTATCTCTTAAGTAGTGTCTTCTTGCTATGAGAGGTAATATTTAAATCTCCTAGATTTGGTGAGCTTCTTCTGTCTTCAAGTCTTCTTGTTGAATTCTAACTTCAAGCAAGATCTTCTTCTCAATATTCTAAATATCTTGAGGTCTTCATTGGATTATTCTTCTAGGATTTGGAGCTCCTTACCAAATTATTCTTCTCGAATTTGGCACTCCTTGCCAAATTCTCCTTCTCTTGGGATTGTTATCGGATGACAAAAATTGTCCCAAGTCCTTCACTATTAGGGGCTTCTCCTTTGTAGTTGATTTCTCCATTGAGTTATCCTTTGATGATTTCTTTAGCAAGGCTCTCCTAGCCTTATAATATATGCTCATTGAGACCTTTCCAAGGTCTTTGATCTGTAGCTCCTACTGGTCTTCCTTGAGACCCTCTCTTCAACCTTCTACTTCTAGAAGTTTTGGTGGTGAGATATTATTTTGGATCTCTATTTCATTGATTTTGAATGTGAGCAGGACTCTCCTAGTACTTCTTCTTCTTCCAAGACTGGAAGTTCTTCAATGAGATCTTATTTTGATCTCTTTGTTTTTGCTTTATATGCTGAGTTGATTATGAAGAAGATACTCTTTTACAACTCATTGAATCTTCTTTCCCTGCAACACAAATATTAGTAATAAAATATTAATCTACTTATGAATCAGATATTATTTTCAAATTATTATTTAGGATCAAGGATTTTTGAGTCTTTTTTAGTATCTATACTTTTACAACCTTTTTAGTATCAAGCTTCTATGGCCTTTTTCAGTATCAAGGCTTTTGTGGCCTTTTCAATATCAAAACTTCTATGGACTTTTTAGTATCAAGGCTTCTATGGCCTTTTTAGTATCAAGAATTTTGTGGCCTTTTTAGTATCAAGGCTTCTGTGGCTTCTTATTCAAAGATTCTATGGCCTTTTCTTCAACTATGAAGTTCTTCAATCTAGCAATGGAGATATTAAGTCTCCTAACTTCACCATGACTCTTAACCAGAAGTCTTCTTCTACAGTATTCTTCTCTTGCACAAGGAACTAATTTTTACACTATGATGACACACTGACCTTCGGGAAATGAAGTTGGAGTCACCTAGCTTTATGTTGTAGGAGTACCAATCCTATAAGAATTAATTTTCTACATCAAAAGAAACTTTAGACAATAGTTAGAAAATTCTAGATATCCTCGATGGTTTTCACTAGATGATTTGTCAATCTAGTGGATTGCATGTTGAATCCTAGTATTCACAAGTTTTTCTTGCAACTTTGTGGAAATTACTCTGGTCAAATGTAATCTCAGTATTTTTGGAACTGAGATTTATTTCATTCCTCACTTGGGCTCTCCCTAATTCTACTACCTAGACTCTTATGAGAGTTTATGACAGTGGATGGTCCAGTAGCACGTCAAGTTAAACAAAAACTCAGTCTCAATAATAATGGTCATTTTCCTATTGACCTACTATGGCTAGATCTACTGTGGCTCTGATACCATAGTTAGATTTTGATGTAATGAGCACTGGGAGATAGTAATTACAATATGCAAAATAATATGAAAGAAAGTAAATCTGCTAGATGAATGAAATATGCTGTAAATAGAAATGACATAAACGAATACAATATAGCTATGGAGGAAATGAACACTCCATTAATAAAGCTACTAAAATACATTACACCCATCACCAATGGATGGTGATCTACACAAAATTGTACTATGATCTAAGCTACACTACATGACTATGTCCCTTGACTCTATTTTTTATTACAATGAGACCTTTATTATATAGGAAAATAGGTTCCTTGGACAACACTCTACGTAGTTGTGCAAGGGGCAACTTGCACATTGACACTTGTGCATTTATTACATTGCATGAAGTAACTAGATAACTTCCCTCTAAAGTAATCTAATGTCCTAAGTATGTACCTTGGAAGATACATTTACATGTCCCAAATGATGTAATATACTCTATTTATAACATCTCTGCCCTACTGGTAGTTGCTTCATATTCCTATTTTTTCTTATTCCTAACAAGGGCTTGTTCCTCCTAATGTTCAAAGAATATACTAAAAGTTTTAGGGTTTCCCCTCAAATGGTGTTTTCAAATTAATTTAATGAGGGCATGATGTCTAACAGACCCCTACCCATCCTAATATCTCTTGGTCATATTATGTAATTCTTGGTATAGATATAGGGGGATATTAATTCTAAACTCTAGCCTTTGTGTGCCATGTTTGAGGTGGGTAAGGATTTTAATATGATGACAAGAAAAAACAAAAAATTGACCCTTACAAGTTATATATTTGATAACCCAAATTGCTACCTCATCCCATGATATTTGTAGACTAGTATGCTTAACCCCTTTGCATATGTTATTGTTCATTTGCATCTCTGGTTTAGAATCTCCATCCTTTTAAAAAACTCTAACTACTTTGAGGAGTGTTGCTTTAAAATATTTAACTATTTCTACTCCTTGAAGTGGTAATTCAAAAATTTGGCTTAGCACATGGGGAGTTACCTCAATACACATTCTGTTGATTATAGCTCTATTACTGCAAAGAGTTTTAGAGAATTCTAAAGCTAGTTCCTCTAGTAGCCTTCAAACTTCTACAAAAATGGCATACATCCAACCTTTTGAAAAATCTCCACAACATCTAGGTGGCATTATAATTTCTCTATAGTATCAAGCTTGTATTTTCATTTTTGATCTATTTTTTCTTGGTTTCTTTTATTTGCAACTTTACAGCAAGTCAGTTGCAACTCTACTGGACCCCACAAAATATTTCGACAATTTTTTACAATTTTTTGTATGAAATGCTAGATGTTTAAATGTTTATAGTGTGCCCTATAATATCTACAAAATGTGATGAATTTCAACATTCCTAGTTTGATGATTACTAAGTTTCCTCACACTCATCATTATTGAGCATGGAAATAAGCTCTGAAATATATTACAGATCACCCTATGATTTCTCATGCATGATATTTCATCATCCATGTGCATTGTCAAGACACATGTTGTTCTCTAATTTGTTTTGCCAAAAAACTTCAAACCTACGACATAGATAAAAGGTGGCAGTTGAAAATTTCCACTTATCATGCTGATTAATGCTTTTTCCCATGCAAAAATTAGGGATGGTTGATTTTGAAATTGATGGTCTTGATAGCATGATGGGACTTATGCATTACGAAGTTCTTGGTATCATCATTCTTAATTTGTTCTACCTTCTACCTTGAGACATTGTGGTCACATAGTTCTAGAGTGGCGTGTGATTATGTGGTGTGATGGGGGTTACTTCATAATATGTTGTTGATAATATTTTGATGGCTACCACGTGTACAGATGTGAATTGCATTTGATTTGGATACCCATAAAAATGATAGATGTTACAAAATCAACCTTTGGGTATGAGTTGGTCGAATGAGGTGGCATCTTAGGTGTCACATCCAATTTTTTTAATGCATACCTTTTATTTTCCCATGCATTTTCAAATTCTATTTTTTGTTCTATTTATATTACAAAAAAACATTTTGAAGCTTTGATTGTTCCAAAGCATAGTAATTCTAGAGCTCCTAAACCTTCCAAATATCCCTAGATTACCATTTTTCACTTACAGAAACATGTTCAATATTTTGCATGGAACTATAAGGACATGACAGACATTCATCCTGAGGTATGTACACATAGGATACACACAGAAGATGTAAAACTAGTAAGGCAACCTCAGAGATGCTTGAATCCTGCTCTAAAGGACATTGTGAAAGAGGAAATTAAAAAACTCTTAGATGTTGGATTCATTTATCCAATTTTAGATAGTAAGTTGGTTTCACCACTGGTCATTGTTCCAAAGAAAAATGGTAAAATGAGAGTATGTGTGGACTATAGGGAGTTAAATAAGGTCACACATAAGGATCATTTCCCATTACCATTCATAGAACAAGTATTGGATACCCTTGCTGGAAATAATTTTTTTTGTTTTCTTGATGGTTTTAGCGGGTATAACCAGATACAAGTTGCGCCAGAAGATAAGGAAAAAATTACCTTCACATGTCCTTGGGGAACCTTTGCTTATAGGGTTTTACCCTTTGGGTTATGTAATTCTCCAGCAACATTTCAGAGAGTTGTTTAGCAATTTTTTTTTATTTAACAAATGAAAGTGTTGAAATTTATATGGATGACTTCACAGTATTTGGAGATAGTTTTGAATATGCATTAGAACAGCTTGAAAAAGTGCTGATTCCCTATGAAACATACCATCTCTCTCTTAATCCTGAGAAATGCTTCTTAATGATGGAGGAAGGAATTATTCTTGGACATCATATCTCTTCTTATGGAATCAAGGTTGATCCTAAGAAGGTTGAAGTCATCAAAAACCTCCCTCCTCTACAAACTCAGACTGATGTATGCAGTTTCTTAGGACACATTGGTTTTTATCGCAGATTCATTGCTAACTTCAGTACCATAGCGAATCCCATGTTTGCATTACTCATGAAAGATTCTGAATTTGTTTGGTCTTCTGAATGTCAAAATTCCTTTGAAGACTTAAAGGAGAAGTTAACCACTCCACCTTTACTAAGAGGTCCTAATTGGGAGTTACCATTTCATATTCAAACTAATGCTTCCAATACTGCTATTGGAGCTGTGTTAGGATAGATTGAAAATGGGGAACATTAGGCTATTTATTATATCAATAAAAACTTGACAGGATCTGAGAAAAACTACACTACCATTGAAAAAGAATTCTTGGCTATAATCTATGCTATTAACAAATTTTGACACTATATTATAGGGTACCAAGTATTCATCCATACAGATCATGCTGCAATAAAATATTTGATGAATAAACCATTGGTTATTGCAAGAATTATTCGTTGGTTGATTCTGTTGCAGGAATTTGATGTTACAATAGTGAACAAACCTAGGAAATCTAATGTAGTCGCAGATTTCTTGTCAAGAATACCAAATGCAAATACAGGAGAAGTGGTGGAAGATACCTTTCCAGATGAAAATTTGTTTGTTGTCTCTGTACAATCTCCATGGTTTGCAGACATAGCTAATTACTTAGCTACAGGGAAGATTCCTCTTCACTTTAACCCTAAACAAAAGAAACAGTTAATCAAGCAAATCTCTTCTTTTAAATGGATAGAAGGATTACTATTTAAATGCAGTCTTGATCATGTTTTACGTAGGTGTATCCGCTAGGATGAAGTATATGATATCCTACGAGCATGCCATGATGAACCATCAGGAGGGCATTATTCAGTCAAAAGCACTATTTGCAAAATTTTAGGTACCGGATACTATTGGCCATCTTTGCACAAAGATGTAAAAAGGTACATTAGACATTATGATGCCTGCCAACGAATGGGAAAACCTACCTTTACTAATGAAGTGCCATTACAACCTCAAATAGGAACAAAACCATTTGAAATATGGGGTTTAGATTTCGTAGGACCCATTAATTCTCCTTCCAAAGGCAAAGTGCATATCTTGGTATGTACTAATTATGTTACCAAATGGGTAGAAGCTCATGCCTTTAAGCATGCTCAAGCAAAAAAAGTTACTGATTTTCTGTATTCATAGATTTTTCTATGTTTTGGAGCCCCACAATCCATCACCACAGATCAAGGACCCCAGTTTACTTCAAAATTTATTGAAGCCTTCACTCAAATCTATCAAGTCAAACACAGAAAGTCCTCACCTTATCATCCACAAGCCAATGGCCAAGTTGAAGTGACTAATAGGGAATTAGAACAAATTCTGACCAAAACCATAGCAGTCCATAGAAGAAATTGGTTGGACAAGTTACTAGAAGCTATTTGGGCTTATAATACCACTTGGAAATCTACCACTAGATTTACGCCATATGAATTAGTTTATGGAAAAAAACCTCTTTTGCCTATTGAGTTTGAATTACTAACTCTTCAAACTACTTTGGAAGTAGGTATTGATCTATCATAGGCACAAGAAGATCACATTCTACAACTTGATGCATTGGATGAACTACGCATGGATGCACTACATCAAACAGAGATAATCCAAGCACAACGAAAGATGTGGCATGATAGTCACATACAATAGCAAAAAATTTAGCAAGGTGACTGGGCCTTGTTGTTTGATTCACAATACAAGGATTTCCTTGGAAAGTTGTAGACCAGATGGCTTGGACCGTACCAAATTGAGGAAGTGTTTGACAATGGAGCTATTCGCCTTACACCTATTGATGACTCACGATGCAAGTTGTTGGTGAATGGACATCGTCTTCGTATGTACCATAAACCACACAACAGGGAAGAATTTCTCAAGCAAGTGGAAAAGTTTGATGTACACATTTGGGAAGAAAACACTTCTTCCATACCGAATTTAGCAGATTGACACAATATATATATATAAATAATAATAATAATTTAGGAAGTGAAAACCTCTTTGAGGCGCTCCTGAGTTGGGTTTACATGAAAATCGGTGTTCCGACATGTTTACCTAGTTGGTTTCACCATCATTGTTCGGTCTTGTCTCATGATCGTTGTTTCATTTGTTTTCATATTGCACCTACCTTAGTTCAAAGATTGATTAGCTAGAAATCTCAACAGGAGCACCTCGAAATGTAGATAAAATGGTTATAACAGGTATGTGTATTTTTCATTTTCTGAATAATGTAAATCATTAGTATATAGTGTATATATCCTTGATTAGTATAAAGCATATAAAAAGGGGAATAAAAAATGGAAAGTTCTTGTTAGTGTTTCAAAAATGCCTCTGCCTAGTTTTGCTCTAGAATGAAAAAACAAAAGTGCGCCAGAATAAAAAAGAGAAGCACAGGAATAAACTATTTATATTCCAAAGCACATGAATGATTCATCAAGCGCAGGAATAAGCTGTTTATGTTTTAGGCACAAGAACGAGCTGTGTATAAATGCCAGAATAACTTATTAAGCATAGGAATAAATCACTAAGTGCAAGAATGAAATTTGTGCAAAATTCTATGACACATGGCCTGTAGTGATTTAATTGGTTTGGGAGGTACGCTGCCATGTCACTTGTCCTAAATACGCTGCAAGTTCTAAAGTAGTTCCTGCACTGCTATAATTATTCCTGCTAAAATTATTAAAATCCTAAACACAGATGCAAGCTCGTACTATCCAAAAATTCATAGAATAGAAGGCAGAAGACTACACCATGGGTGGAAAGAAAATCAGAGCCGAACCCAAAAATATCAGCTACCTAGAAAGTGATCCTGCATCTCTACAAATCTTTACTGATGGGGGATTTTTGTCGTTCCTATGAAAATTTGATGGCTATTCAGAGGCCTTGGTGACAGAGTTTGCACGCACCTTCCATAACAACCAAATACACATTAGCGGGATGACCATCCAGGTAACTCCATAGATACTCAACCAAATCACTAAATTACCCCTTTAGGGTTTGCAAATTGTGAAAACTGGGAGAAATACTTTAGTTGATCTAGTTAATCAGTTTAAGGAAGAAGGGGATGGAAAAATTGAATTCTTGATGCATAGGAATGTTTGTAAGGGGGTAAAAAGACCTATTTTACTGTCCCCTTGGGATGAAGTTGCAATGTGGATTATGAGATACATTACTTGTGATGGTCAATTTCTTGTTGTATCTGGCCCACACCTTCGTATTCTCAACCACTTGTGCCATGGATCAGTCAAACCAGAATATAGGGTCAATATTCCCTTATATCTTCATCAGGAGCTAAAAGCTATGGCCCTAAAATACCAAGCAAGGAATGGAAGCCCTAAACACCATGGGCTCATCAAACTCATTTGCAAGTATCACTTTAGGGGAAACCCTAGGAATTTTGATCGCTTCTTCTCTCCTTGGGTAGAGACAAATGATTCAAAATCTACACCGGAGGAAGAGGAAACAGAGGAAGAATCTAAAGAAAACCCTAATCCAGAGCCCTCTGAGAGAAGAATTTCTCCTTCTCCAGACGGTCCCCCATATTCACGAATTAGAAAACAACAAGCATCCAGATATGGTTCCCAGTTGAAAAGAAAAAGGGTAACATTTGCAAAAATTTTACAACCTAGCAGAGAAACTGGGAGTTCAAGTGAACATGCATATACTCCAGAATCAACAGCAGAACCTATATCTGCTCCTAAATTAACAACAAAATCTACAGTTGCTCTAGAACATCCAGAAACTACACCTGCTAAGGAATATCCAGGTTCTACAGGGTTAAGAAGGTCTGCTAGACTTTAGAAAATTAAAACCCTATCAAAAACACCAATAAATATCATAGACCCAATCAATCTATCAAGTGAAGGAGAAGTTAGAACAAAAGATGCACAGGAAAAAGACATTGAAACAAAAATTGACAGACAAAGAGATACAACCAATGGAACTAGACACAACTATGGAAGAAACTCCAATAAGCCCTATACGTCCACTAGTTGATTATATTGACTCTGATCCTGAGGAGCATTTGAATTCTGATTCTAAACTAGCTGAGGTTAATGTGCACACTCTAGTGCATGCTGAGTCTGAGAAATATTTTGAGTCTGAGTCTGAAGAAGAAATTGATATCCACACTCAATTTCATGCTGCAAAGAGTGTTATTAAAACCTAGACTTATTGGATTGAATAGGCTAAAGAAGCCATAAAACACAAAGATCAACAAATTTCTCTACTTCAACAACAAATTCAAGATCTGCAAAACAAATTGTTTCAACTGGAACATCAATCTACAGAGTTAGCAGAGGCATCACCTGATGAATGGGCACAAATCCTCTTGGATTTAGCTAAACAATCAGAGGCTAACATAACACTTGCACAAAGATCACCTATTGGAGAGGAAGCAAGAATAGAAATATCTGATAGTATGATTCAACATGAAAATCCATCAAGAATTCTGATGAAAAATGACACTGCCCTTCAGTAGGAAACACAAACACTTTCTATGGAGGAACAAGAGGTTGCAGCTCAAGACCAGGTATCCACACTCTCTCCTATTGTTTCTACTAATCCAATTATTACAGTTATAGCAAAACAAGGAACACAAACAAATTTACCATTTATAACACCAACTATGGAAGTTGGTGTACAAGTAAATATAGTGGCACAAATACAACCCATTGTAAGGCCCCCAAACATAGTGTATTTAACTAGGTACAATGAAGACCTAGCATATTGGATGACCCAGTGTCATCGGTTAGAAGTAAAGGTTGCCACTTTGAACTCTGTAACAAAAAAATTAGTAGAGAAGGAAACAAAAATTAATAGTTTAAAAGCACAGGTGTAGGATGTATGCCAGATTGCAAAATATGCAATATAATGTAGAATACCACCTAGGTTTTATGGCCTCCTACTCAAGGAGAGATAGCTTCGCTGGAAAATCATGAGACTTGCTTCTGAGTTGCCTCATCAGTTGAAAAATCTTAGAGAGTTTATGGAGGCATTTGTGCAGAGTCCAGTAGAGCAACAAAACCTGTTATGTGAGTTATTTTTGCATAATTTCTTTTTGTCAACATAAAGTATGTTTTTGCCTCATATTTATACAGGTGACTTACAGTTGAGAGCCTTCATGTCCACTCTAAAAAATCATATCTATTGGGACACAAAAAAGAAATTAACTAAAGAATTGGAATCACAAGTTGTTTTACTTATCAGGCCTGCTCCCCTGAATCATAGGGATTGTACAAGTAATCATTATACCTTCATGCAAATACCAGAATGAAATAACTATATCTAGGGAACCTTCAAATATGTATAACTCAGTTTCAGAGTTTTTCTGCAAACTTCTTTGATGATGCTTTGGTAGCCTATAAAAATAGATGGGGTGAGTTATCTATCTCTCTACAAAAACGGGAGCCAATTTCTCCCACTAATTTGTTGTGGTCAAGGAGAAGGGCAGAAGGCATTGTCCAAATTATCTTAAAAATAAAAGAGCTTTGGATAGGTCTGAGATATAGGATGCCCATAATTATCACTCCTGTCCCCTACTTCTTTGATAATGACCCACAACCTAATATGCACTTCCAACAATGGTTTCAGTCCATAAAAGCAATCTGCGGATTCTATAAAATTGGTGGTGCATTGTTAAAATTTCATGAGAGATATCTAGACCTGGATCTGTGTGCCTCTGTAGCTGCACAAAATGCATGAGGGCATGCATTACCATAAGTTGGGGGGAAATGATGAGGCAAGGAATTGCCTCATCCATGAACACTTTTTGATACATTATAACTATTTGACTTACCCTTTTTACTATTTTTTTATGTTAATTATGGGTAAAATGCATTATATAATGGTGTTTGCATATTCTAAAATGACAAAGTGCATATACTCTATTTTACTGGTTTTACTACAATTTCACCTGCTTTCAGTTAATTAATTAGTAGTGTTGTAGTAATTCAGAATTATAATATAGACCTTGTTGAATATATGGTGCTTAAAAATATCGTGTTCCTCTGTTTAAACTAATTTAAATTGAAAAATGTGCCAAGAACTTGTCCACTATAGCTGACTGTGTAGGAAAACAGACTGTAACTATGACAGTTCCAACCAGCTGTACATATACAGTAGGGCTTGGAATCAGTCACTCCAGCACGTGCCACCAATGCATAAGGGTGTACAAGATAAGGTAAAACAATACAAATAGTTAACAAATTCCTCCCTATGTGTTTCGAGTGCAGATAAGCAATGAATGGTCACCTGCTTGTTATTTCAGAGCAGTGCAGGAATAAGCGGCGCAGGAATAGGGAATAGCGCAGGAACAACCAAAAATGGTCAAAATGCACCAAAACCATGGAAAGCATGATTGGAAATTGACCAAGTAGTTAGTCCACCCTATTTGGACTCCGTTCCTTCACCATAGGCAGACCAGCTGGGATAAAGGGATAAAGGTTGACAAATTATAACCCTGCATTCCAGGAAACTGTTTTGTAAACAGTTGGAAATCCCTGAAACTCAGCAAACAGATATATCAACTTTGTATTATAAATAAATATCCCAACACGGTTGATCATAATGGATAGACATATGGAGAAATAGGGATAGAGGAATATAAAATAGTTATTAGCAGTAGATAAAGTCTTTGTAGCATTACAGTAAATTGTAGATTTTTCCTATAGAACTGTAATGAAATTTTAGATGGAATAAACGATGCATTCTTCAGATTTTATTAGCATTTTATGGTTGATAGTGCACATTTAATTTACCTAGTATAATTCTTCACCCTCTTCTGGTTCTGGAAG
The DNA here is from genome assembly GCA_028583015.1 of Wollemia nobilis. Classification (NCBI taxonomy): domain Eukaryota; kingdom Viridiplantae; phylum Streptophyta; class Pinopsida; order Araucariales; family Araucariaceae; genus Wollemia; species Wollemia nobilis. The sequence goes on from JAQPPZ010000049.1 coordinate 5,513,869, forward strand.
CAAGGGCCACTTGCAGGATCAGATGAAGGGCAACACAGTGACAAAAAATTCTTGCTGATTTCTTACTACAGTAGATCAACAAAATTCTGTCAACATTTATTTGTAGAATTACTTTCATTTTAGAATTGCACTATAGCATCTAGAATAGGTTCAATCATGTGTTAGAATAGTATTTAACATTTGACCCAGAATTACATCATTTTTAGCATTTTCAGCAATTTCCAGAATTATGTCAGTTTTTCTACAATAAACGTTAATTTGATTCAACTTATGTTCAAAAAATTATGAGTTTATCATTGGTTTAATTTTTTTAAAGTGTGTGTGTGTGTGTGTGAATTTCCATTATGTAGTTTACTTTCCTGTAATTTGCTTTTTGGTCAATTTAGCAGCATTTTATTTCTTGTCAATTTCAGATTCTGCAATTTTATTTTCTTGTAATTTAAATTTAGCTTTAGATTGTGCAATTTGAGTTCCTTTGTTAGAAATTAGAAAAATACAACAACCCCCATCACTGCTAACATACCTACCAATAAAATCCTGTTCTTGGATGAACTGAACCTGCAACTGTGACACCTCCTATCGTATATAGCCTTTGGACATTGCCCTGGACTGACATATAATTACTAAATGATGAATTATCAATGACCCTCATCACCATGGTGTTGATCCTTACTTTAAGTCTACAATTCTTCAAAGGAATTATTCAATACTCTCACCATATTGGATCCTTTATCAATTAAGATTCTATGAGAAATATTTTTTATGTAGCCATGGTGGAGGTTCCTTATATCTTCCAAAATGGTCTCATTTTCTATATACCACCAACCCTATATACTAATAATTTTAATATACCATCCCTTAATATATACCTGTCAATATATAGAAGAAGATAGCCCTCTCTATATACATGACCATATGTGAGAGAGACATTAAGGTACATGAAAGAGATCGATACATGAAACAAGGTAGTACTAAAAAGCATTTTTCCTATGAATGAAACCTACTTAAATAAAATCCTCATACATAAACATCACTTCTAAATTTTAGGATTTATATCCAATGGTAGTATTGAATGGGGTAAAAAATAAAGTGAAACAAAATATCACAAAAATGTATCCTTATTCCTCCATCATGATTTATAGGATCGATGCTCAAATGTCATTATGGTAGCTATATTAGGCTTTAGATGCAAGAATTTAACATGACAACATTACCTATGAATGAAAATAAAAGGTTTCATTTATAGTGAACATCGTGATTATGCAAAGCACATGTTTTGATTTTTGTGTACAAAATTATTTTTGATGCAAAATTTGTTTGAAAAAATAAGATATCAATCACCATCAAAATGCATCGTTTTACAAACATATTCTTTTCAAAATATTCCTTTTTATAAATTCTAATTTCCACTTTTTATTTCATGACTAAAGAGATACCCATTAAAAGATGCACCTATACACATTTTAGCTCCCTGAATGACCTTCTAGCAAAATTACTCTCTCTCTCTATATATATATATATAAACTAATTTTCTACCCCTTAATAATTTTTATCCTTTTTCAAATGCTCTGTATGTGATTTGAACTCACAACCTCTCCTTTAAAATAATTATTCTTTCATTTAAATGCCAAGGCCTCTCCTATGCATAACATGAAAGAAATTTCCTTCTCATTTTCAAATGTCAACTCCATTTTTTTAATGAAATATTGCATCTTATTTGTTTTAAAATAAGATATTGCATCAAATAAAAAAATAGTGAACCTAGAACCTCTAGGGTTTGTAACCTTCACATTTGTTCTAGAAACCAAGATGGGTGGCTATCACTTTAGGCTTTATATTTCTACTTGAATAATTTGTCTTCATCCATAAAGGTCACATTTAATGGGTACCTTGTCAAATGTCCAAGAGGCACTTTTCCTATTTAGTCATTCTAAAAATCCAACATGCATGGAAAAAAGTATATTTTTGGTTTTTGTATCTATTGGACATTAATTTAAATTTGATCCAGTGTATAAAATTTTTATAAATATTTTAGTTTAGAATTTTATCCCATAAACATCATTGAGACTCAAAACAACAAGAGTAGGGTTTGTAGAGCTATTATTCACCCAATATTAGGTTTGAGTTTCTTCTCTTGGAACTACTTCACTGGAGCAAAAATAAATAAGTTAGACTCATAACACAACCTGATAATGGCTACTTAGGTTTCTCTCAAACATTTTTTATGGAAATGTCTTCTTAAAATACCATCAAATTCCTCTAGTGAGTTCTATCATGTCTTATTTCTTCATAGGCATTCACCCATGGAAATTTTTACCATTTATTCAAATATTTTCTTATTGGGCATTTTCTTGAAAAATTCACATACAAGACATTGTCATTAGATGGTGATAGTTGTTCCTTCTCAAAAATCTCACACAGGCTCTTATCTAAACTATTGTATCACACAAAATCTTCACTCTGATACCACATGTTGGCAATGGGGGGAGACACAATATATTATATTTCCACCAAATATTATATCATATTCTACCACTATTTTCCATCCAACATCTAAGCACATCATCTATATTTATGCTTGATAATATCTCTTAGTTTCAAGAGATTTTTGGTGTTTCACCTTCAGATTTTTATTTTTACTTTCTCTCAGTCTCATAAGAGATATGAGTATCCAACCTCCTATGATATTATATCACCATTCATCCCTTAATAATTATATAACATTAAATAATGTAATAAAGTATAATAGAATTCAAGGACTGATTTGCTTGGGTTTTGAAGAATGATTTGCTTAGAAATAAAATATTCTTCCTAACTACTCTAAAGAGAGTGATTTACCTCATAATCCAATGGATTCACTTCAAGTTTTTCACTTGTTCACCTAGTTACCAAAAAAATTAAAAGTTCATTTTTGCAAGCAACTTTGTTTAGTTTGCTAGCGATTTGCTCTAGTTTGCCAACAAATAATTCTATAGATAAAATCCTTTTTTTTTTTTTTATGATTTTGACCTTGAAACTCTATTTTTTGTAGGTACATACACTCATGAGGTAAATATTATGAATATACAATTGAAAATATAATTATTGGCTAAAGAACATCAATTGTCAGAGCTAATTACATATCATTGAAAGAATGCAAAAGGGAAAAGAAACAAATAGCCATGTGGGTGCATAAGGACAATGAGATTGAGGAAATTCTTATGTCTAATTCTACTCTCTCAAAAGATAAAATTTCAATGGCCAACCAAATCAATCAAAAAACCTACATTTCAAAATATTGGTTTCCTAGGCTACCAACTTAGTTATTATTTTACTCTTGCAAACCAAACTTGTGCAAGTATAGGTTCTACTTTAAGTTATAAAAATCCCCTTTATAGAATGAATTTTTAATTTAATAACCCCATAAATAATCCATATTGTGCAACCTTTAATGCAATTCAACCTCTAACATCTAATGCCTATATCACCCCTCCTACTAATATGAGTTTATCTCAAAGTCCACTTACATGTATCTTGTACAACATAATGAACCTTCACCCCAAACAATACTTACTACCAAATATGAGTTTTTTAGGATAAATTTTAATCAAATCCGAGGATTTTATTAGAAATTTAAATACCCAAAAAATCCCGTAAGGTCAAACACCACCTTGACCTAGTTAGGTATAACAAAATATACAACAATATACTCCTTTCCCAATATAATCAGATCCTCTACAAGACTTGTAGTATTCTCCTCCATTCTCGAATATGAAATTTCCTCAAAATAAAAAATGGGCTTATCCTAATCCACCTCCTCTTCCTTTTAAAATGCCAAATCCTCATTTTTTACTACCTTACTATGCCCCATGTCAATACCCTCAAATCCCTCCATATCCACCTTAGGGTGACAAGGTATATCCTTATCCAATACAATAGTTCAACCTCCATAGAAAAATCTAGCACCTCCACCACCTAGACCTCAATATCAACTTTTTTTTATTTATTTGTGGAAAACATCCCAAAAGGGATGCCACTTTCGGGTAAGACCCAAGGAGGTAGGGGTATCCATTCCACAAAAAACGCCCAGGACTCGGACCTGGCCTACCACCTTTGACATACTCAATGAGAAAAAAAACACACAAAACCAATTTAAAAATAAGTAAATAACAACAAAAATAATAAAATAAAATAAAAAACATGCTCCTTGAGTGTGTCAAAAACAAAAGCACAACCAAACACGCACAATAAGATAAAAGAAACCACAACACAAACCACATAGAAAAACACAAGAACCACATAATAAAACACAAATAAGACAAAAACAAAATAACACTACAAAGACATAACCCAAAAAAAACATGAAAAATAAACACAACCAAAACCTAAAAAATAAAAAAAATAAAAATAAAAAACAACCAACAATAGAAAATAAACAAAAACAAAAAACATAGAAAACACTCACACAAAAAAACACGAAATAACACAAACAAAGAGAAACCCAAGAACAAGAACGAAAAAAACACAAGAACAATAAAAAAAACATAAAAAAAAAACACAAAACAACAAAAACACACGAACAACAAAAAACAACAAAGAACACAAAAACAAAACAAAACAAAAGAACCCACCCACCTCAAAAAAACTAAACAAAAAAACAAAAAAGAAAAAAAAATTGAACATAACAATGACCTATCTATACCAGAAGACTATTAAGGCAAGAATCAACAGAGGAAACAAAATAAAGAATAGAATGAGATAGGGAACTAAAAAAAACTGAATGAACCAAAGAGAAGCAAAAAAAAAAAAAGCAAGAAGAAACTAGGTACCTTCAGAATTGGAGCCATCCAAAGAAATGATAGAAAGAAGAGCTTCCCTAATTTGAGAAGCCCACCATATAGGAGGGTGGCCATAATAAGTAAGATCACCTTTGTCCAAAGCCCAATTAGCTAAAGCATCAACACTCTTGTTTTGATATCTGACCACATGATTGTAATCAACTTTTAAAAATCCCATCTGGATTAATTGAATCTTCTCAATAATTCTTTTTATTCTCCAATCTACCTTATGATTCTTAGAAGGAGTCTTCAAGATATTAATCATAAGTTGAGAGTCAGACTCAACTAACACCTTTTCCCATCCAACCTTAGTAGCCTCCTGAAGGCCTTTGAGGATACCATACCCCTCATCAAGGTTATTGGAAAGAATACCCAAATTCTCAACAAAAGTAAAAACCAGGGAGCCATCTGAAAGTTTATCAATTCCTCCCATACTAGATTTTCCAGGGTTCCCTCTAGAGGCTCCATCAGTATTGAATTTTCCAAAATCCTTAGGAGGAGGTTGCCAATTTCTAGTCCTATCCATATTAATAATACTCACATTCCCTTTAAGTTGGTTGCCCTTAGAATATTTAATCTTCAATATTTGCATCACTTGATCCCATCTTTGGTGGGAGTTTTGGGGGTGATTAAGGAGCTGATGTACTGATTCAACTAAGTTGGCTATGGTATTTTGCCAAATATAGTGAATATCCTTCCTATCTTGATTAAAAATTTGGCTGTTCCTTTCATTCCAAATATTCCAAAGAAGAATGGTAGAACCCATACAAACTAACTGCCTAATAAAATGATCAACACCCTCTTGATTAGGCCAATCACTCCAAATTTGTTCAAAAGTAAAAAAATTAGACCACTGTAAGCCAAGTAAAGTGGCATCAATATCAACTTCTTAATTGGACCTATAAATGGCTATTAAATTAAGGAGCATATTTCATATTCCACTTGAAACTATAAGAGCATGACCTATCTTTGATGGGAACAAGAATAAGATAACATTGGATCATCTCAATGAGTTTTATATATTCAAGTCAATCCATTACATGTAGGAGGAAGAAATTATGGTACATTTTTTGATATTTTCTTTGCATGATAAAGTTGTATTGTGGTATAGAGGTTTACTTGATAATTCAATTATTGGTTGGGCATCAATTGCAATGATTTTTATGCATATATTTGGCAATATAGGTAATGGAATCCTCAAGCAAATAGTCATGATTATAATACTAGGTTCTTTAGGACTTTACATTTATTCCATAAAATATTAGGTCAAATGGAGAACAAGAATTGACATATTATATCAAAGGTATATAATATGATTTAGCTTTAATGGTTTTTAATCCTAACCGCAAAATTCTAGCTAGATTATTCGAAGAAACAACCCATGCAAAAGATGCTCTAATCAGGGTAGGACAACTACCACCTTACCCTCCTATGGCCTATGCTTCCCATTTCACTCAAAACTCGAATGTCCATTTAAAATGTACAACCAACTACCAACCCAACTCCTCTATACATCATGATGCATCCTAGCCAAAGCTCATAATCAATAATTTCCTTTGACCTATAATTATAAGCCTTATCTACTTAATAACCATCCAAAAATAATGATAAAGCCACCATGAACCAATATAATATTAATATAAAAGATATGATAGAAGTTATGATGACCTTGATGAATCATAACAACAAAAAAGAGAGGCAATGGTATCCAAATAGTGTGTGGAAATAATAACAGAATTGACATCCCAAGAAAACCCCATATCTTACCAAATATCAAGTGCCTTGACAAATTGCTAATTAGTGTGTAAACCAAGTTTTGAACAATATGATAAATGAAAATTCAAATATTAACACATTATGATTGTTCCCATGCAACATGATTCATGATCCTATGGATTGTGTAGTAGCTATTAAGTATTTCCATACAAATCAGTATGAACAATAGTTTAGGATCAATAGACCATTATTTTGGGAAAAATGGTTCTAATAATGAATCAACCCACCTACTAGTAACCTCAAACATAACAGACAATTCCTACCTTGCCAAATACTAATAATATAATCTTTGCCAAATTTAGTGCAATTGAAGGCGATGAGGATTCCACATTTGAGGAGAACACCATATATGGAAACCAACAAGGTGTTGGAACTAGGAATAAAATAAAATCATGCAAAGAGTGGGACTTGTTATAGAAATAAACTAAAGCAAATAAAGATACTACAATTCTTAGGAGGGATAGACCACCATTACATTTGAAATAAAAGGGATCAATATCAACTTCACAATAAGAAAAGCAAAAGCAAAATGCTAGGAAAACATTATGAATATGTCCCAAAAAAATGTATACACTAGTAAGGATAATTAGACGGATAAGAGAAAGTAACCAAAAACTAAAAACAAGAATCTAAATAAAAAAAACAAGTCCAAAGAAGGGGGAAGTGAAAAAGAGAGGTACGAAATCTATAAGGATGCAAAAAAATATCAAATATCCTTCTCTCACAAGTGAAGAATGTGCAATAGCTACTAATAAGTATAGAAAATCCATGTGTAATTAGAGTAGCTCTATTGATTTTGATTTTAACATCATAGAAGAGACGAAGAAAATTCCTACCATGGTGAGCATGTTGGAGGCACTGGCTCTTCCTAGTATGTAAGATCTACTTTAAGAAACCCTAAAGGAACAAGAAAGAAGGTATGCCAAGAATGGGCAACCTAAGACTATTTAACCTAGCCTAGCTAAATAATAAAAGTTGATAGTAAAGCATCCATATGACATTTAGGTCAAGGAAGAAAATATCTTGAATGCTCCAAAGCCTAAAACCATAAACCACCCCCATTCTATGTGACTTTAAAAATAAAAATTTATCTATTGAGAAGTTGCATAGTCTATTAGGATTACCTTACACAAAAATAGCTAGACACTCAATATAAATGGATGGTAATATGGTAAACACCATAGGAGTTTTGAAGGATCTGATCATGACCATAACAAAACATCTAAGGCTATTTGTAGTATAGGAGGTAATAGTTATCAATATTTCCTCTTATTTTGGCATGCTATTGTATAGAGGATGGAAAAGTTTATACATTCCTGCTCATTTATTTAAGAATCTCTTGTATATAATTCGTGTAAACCACCTAGGTATGGGTACTTGGTGATAAACTATATCTATATCAAGGTATTGTGAGATGGAAAAATCATCCAATTTGAGAATGAGCTTCCATGCAATTACTTATTACACAAGTTGGATGAAGACATGTGGTGAAGTGGAATGAGCTATCATAATTTTTGGATGATGAAGTGTTAGGAGATAATCAATTGTTTCATATAGACATGATTATAGGTGTACTTTAGGATGATGAGGAGCCAAATTTCAACTTAAAGGAAACAAAGCTTGGGAATTATCTCATATCAAGAGAATCATCTAACATCCTAGCTCTAACAAGCCAATAGGCACTAGATTTTGATAATGTGAGCTAGAGAATGCAATCACATGATGCAAGATATGAAAAAATGTAAGATATTGGAAATCTACAATAATACTAAAATATACTATTAATGGAAAGTGATGAAAATGTTACAATGCAGTATGGAGGAATGGACACTCCATTACTGAAGCTAAAGAACTACATTGTACTCCATCACCAATCTATATGGTGATATACCCACTACACCTACTACTACCTACAATGATATATAATCACTTGCTATGAGGCCCTTTATATAAGAAGATGGATTACTTGGCCAACACTCTACCTAGTTGTACAAGGGAACACCTTGCACATTTACAACTTGCACATTGACACTTGTGCATTTATTACATTACTTGAAGTAACTAGCTAACTACCCCCTAAGGTAATATTCTACTCTAGCTATGTACCAAAGGTGGTACATTTACATGACCCAAATGATGTAATATACTCTAACACCCCCTGTTAGTAGACATATTTAAGATGTTAGTAGACATTATTATGGCTCCCTAGTTTAAAGTGTGTGAACTATGTTTAATAAGACCTTTATTGGACTTTTAGATTTTGTAGGATTCCTTATATCTCCCAAATAATTTAGGATATGCTATAGACTTTAATATAAATGTTATCAATATTTATTTCACCTTATGAGTTGATTTTGTAATATTTTGAGAGTAATAATCAACTTCCAATTTTACCTTCTCTCCTAATTCTAAAATGGAGTTCTTATAGTTGGACCTCTTCTTGTCTCCTTAATTTGAATATGAGACAATTCTTATCAAGTAATTCCAAATCTATGTGTAAGCAATATATTTGCTTCTCTATTTAATAAATCAATTTTCTAAATTCTAAGTATATTTATATAGTTTGAAGTAGTATGCCTTATAACTCCCTAGTTTTAGAATATTAGAAAATAATTATATTTTCAAATTAATTTTAATTAACCAAGGTTGATAACCTTATTTCTCCTATTTAATTATTTGCAAATATGAGAGTATTCTAATACCTTCAATTAAGCTTGCTTTGTAGTATACTAATGATGGTAAATGCTTGTTAACAAAATGTAATGGTAAATTGATTAAATCATCTTATATCTCTAAATGTCCTTTAATTAAAGTAAGCAACTTTAGAATTGATTTTACCTTGTCAATGTTACACGTCATGTTGCTTGAGGCTTTGCTCTTTTTCACTGAACCTCAATGTATTTGGTTGTTGTATGTAGATGATCATTCAACACTCTACTTTGATCTTACTCGACTATAGAATCCACGTGCTTATCCATTGATATTTGTGCTTGTTGGCAATTTTGGGTACTTTGGGTACATTGCCTTTGCTCAAGTGAATAAGTTGTCATTGATGTCAAGAAGCTTTTGAAGAAATTTGATTTGATGTCAAATAATTTGTTTTGATGACGGTTACGGCATGACAGTTTCAAAGGTCTTTTGCAAACCCCAAGATGACAGGTTCGAAAGAAAGTATGTTAGAAAAGTGTCGCGATATCGCGACATGTCGCATTTTCGCGACTTAAGCAGGAGAGAGAAAGCATTTTAGAAAAGTGTCACGATATCGCGACATGTCGCATTTTTGCGACTTAAGCAGGAGAGAGAAAGCAAGTTAGAAAAGTGTCACGATATCGCGACATGTCTTAGTTTCGCGACTCAAAGAGGAGAGAGAATGTACGGAGTCAGAAATGTCACGATTTCGTGACATATTGCAAGGAAGGTTGTACGGACGAAAAAGTGTCACGATTTTGCGACATGTTGTAGGAGAGAGAGTCCGAAAGAAAAAGTGTCACGATTTCGCGACATAATGCAGAAGAGAGAGTCCGTAGTGTGAATTGTCATGATTTCATGACAAGTTTGAAGAGAGAGAAAGTAACACGAAAAGTATCATGATTTCGTGACATGCTGTAGAGTTCGAAGTGAGATCGGTCACGATTTCGTGACATGCTACAGAACTCAAAGGGAGAACTGTCGTGATTTCATGACATACAACAACAGAAAGAGTTCGAAGTGAGAACTGTCACGATTTCATGATATGCAGCAAAGGAAAGGTTTCGAAGTAAGAAATGTCACGATTTTGTGACATGTTGAAGAGAAAGTGTACAGATGTAGAAAGTGTCATGATTTCGTGACAGGTTGAAGAGAAAGCTTACGGATGCAGAAAGTGTCACGATTTTGTGATAGATTGAGATGGCAGCATACGGTTGGAGAAAGTGTCATGATTTTATGACAGAAATAGAAAGCAGGTCTTCAACAGGAGAAGAGTCGCGATTTCATGACAGAAGCAAAATGAAAGAGCATGGAAGAAGAAGCATCGCGATTTTGCAACAAATTCAAGGAGGAAGAGCTCAAAGGCGAAAGCATCACGATTTCGTGACATGTTCCGTTTTCGCAGGCGTAAGGCAGAGAAAAGCACAAGGCAGCGAAAGTGTCACGATTTGATGTTCTATTTTTGCTAGTGCAAGCAGAGAAGAGTGCAAGGAAGCGAAAGTGTCACAATTTTGTGACATGTTCTGCTTTCGTGGGTGCAAGCCGAGAAGAGGTTAAGAAAGCGAAAAGTGTCGCGATATCGCGACATGTTGTATTTTCACGATAGAAGCTACAGAAGAGTTACAGAGGTAGTGAAGCCGACAAAGTCAAATATTAGCCGACGAAGATTAGGGCTTGCAGCCGACGAAGATTAGGGTTTGCATTTGTTATAACAGTCGACTAAGATTAAAGTTTTCATAATGAAAATTTTGTTATAAAAGGAGGGTTGTTTGGAGAGTTGAGATGTGTTGTTTTTTTGAAGTGCGACATTCGCAGATAGTGCACAGAGCAAGAAGTTCGCTCATCGAGAGCAGAGTGCGAAATTCGATCGTAGTGTGCGGAGTGCATTTCGTCGAATCATTCTAAGTGTGAAAGATCACAAAGGAAGCAGAGTGTGCGAAGATGATGCCACTGTGTTTGCGTAGAGGTGCAAAGGTTGAAGTTTGATCAAGTGCGGATGTGTTTGCGTAAAGAAAGCAGAGGGTGTAGAGAGCACAAAGGGCAAAGACTAATGCGAAGTGCTGCTGCTTGAGGATAGAGGTGCATTGGTTCTTTGAGAAGAACCTGAGGACAGATTTGGTTGTTGAGCTACTGTGGACGTGATCATAGAAGGCAAAGGTCTCTTAGGCTAAGCATTGAGGACAGGAGGTCTTCGATGGAAAGGAGTTCCACGTGCTGGCAAGAGGTAGAGGCAATTGATCTTCTGAGGGATCATTTCCAGAGCAGAGGGGAAGGTATCTCCTTTGAGTAGAGGCTCATAAATTTAGATTGGGGGAAGGTATCTCCTTTGAGTAGAGGCTCATAAATTCTGATTAGGGGAAGGTATCTCCTTTGGGCCGAGGCTCATAAACATTGTAATTGGGAAGGATTCCCAAAGAACTTTGAGATAACTTTTAGAGAAAATTTTTGTGGACGTAGCCCAACCATTCTGGGTGAACCACGTTAAAATTGGTGTCACTTTGTGGATGATATTGTGCATTGCTTTGATATTGCTTTGGGTATATTGCTTTACTATTTTGAAATATAAAAGAAAAAGTAAAAAGAGGTCTTATACTGTTCACCCCCCCTCTCAGTATAAGCTTGTGTTCTTCAATTGGTATCAGAGCCGGTGCCTTCGAAAAGTTTAACAGCTTGAAGGAAAAGCTAGTAAAGAACACAATGGATTATTCAAGTGGCAATGCAACACCTATTCTTGATGGGTCAGATTTTGGTCTTTGGAGTGCAAGGATGAAGGTTCATCTAATGGCACTTGGTAATGAGGTATGGGAAGTAATTGAAGATGAGTACACTATTCCTGTACATGGTCCATATACTAAAGAAGAAAGGCTCCTACATCACAGCAATTCAAAAGCAATGAATGCAATCCTGAAAGGCTTACAAAAAGCAGATCTCACCAAAGTGATTCACTGCAAGACAACTAGTGAAATGTGGAAACAAGTTGCATGTGGTTCATACAGGTGATACAAATGTCGAAAAGGCCAAGTTGAGACACTTCAAAGGTATGTTTGAACAACTCAAGATGAATGATGATGAAAATATTAGTGACTACATGCTTCGTATGGATGAGGTTGTTAACTCCATGAAAGACTTAGGTCTTGAGCTTGCTAAAAATGATGTTTGTGATAAGATTTTAAGATCTCTTCCTAATAGATTTAGTGAAAAGATTTCTGCTATTGAGGAAGCTAAAGATTTGGATAAGTTGAAAAAGGATGAGCTCCATAGTATACTTGCAGCATTTGAGTTGAGAACTCAAGTGAAGGTTGATGTCAAGAAAGAGGCGACTTTCAAGGCTACAAAGAAATCCAAGGGTAAACAGACTTCAAGAGAGTGATGAGTCTTCTAGTGATGAAGAGGCATATTACGACAAGAAAGGCAAGTTCTCTAGAAAGCACAAAAGCATGAAAAATATAAGATGTTTCAATTGTGGAAAGTTTGGTCATTATGCTACGATTAGTCACTGTTCCCAAGAATGAAAGTGATGAAGATAAATAGGATTCTAAGAGCAAGGATTCTGAAAAGCACAAGCATCACATAAAGAACAAAGATGAGCACAACAATCAAGGAAAAAGGTATTCTCACAAGCACAAGAAGAGTTTCTACCTAGACAAAGCAAGTAAGTGTTCTAGTAGTGATAGTGAAAGTTCTTCAAGTGATGATGAAAATGAGATGTTGTTCATATCAGAAAAAGAGGAAGAACCGAAACATAGATTCATTATCATGAAATGTCTTAGATGTGGAAATTTTGGTCACCTTGAGGATGATTGTACAAATAATTATTTGGTTTCCAGTATGTATGAGGATGCTTCAGAAAACTATAAGGAAGATGCATGTATGGTTTTTGAAAAAGGTAGCACCTCTAGTGATAAGAAATCCGAAAAAAGCTTTGATGATTCAGAAAGCAAACAAATAAAGGATCTTGAAAGTGAACTTATTAGTGCTCTTAGTGCTTTGAAAAAGGAAAGAAAGAAGAATTCTAGACTCAAGGATAAGTTAGATGAATGTTGTATGGAGAGAGATGATCTTATAGAAAATCTTGATTTCTCTATAGCTAAGACACAAGAACTCAAGGATGAGTTAGAGTCTAAGGTTCTTGAGTATAGTGAGTTAGAATAGAAAATGGCTTCTTTGAAAGAGAAAACTAAAGAGTACAAGGATAAGCTTTACAGGTTTCAAGATAGCTCCAAAAATGTTAAGTCACTCATCAAAGGTCAAAGAAAAACAACAGATAAAACAGGCCTTGGTTTTGTTAAGCCACACAAGGAACAAGTTGGAGAGTCTAGTAAGAGACTCCAAAAGGAAGAGAGTTCTGATGAGGAAAGTATTTCAGATCATGAGTCCTTGAATGATAGATGCACAGAAATAGAAAACAAAATTCGAAATGAGAAGAAGAAGTTTTCGGGACCCAAGAGGTCAAATAAAGGAAAATTTCAAGGCAGATGCTTCACGTGTCACAGGTTTGGTCACATGGCTTCACATTGCATGGCTCAAGTGAAGAAGGTAAACGACAATTTCAGAAGTGCTAGTTTCTTTCGAGGGTATTGCTACTCTTGTCAATGGTTTGGGCACAAGGCAGTCTATTGCGAGGTAAATAACAGGAATAGGTTTGATCAAAACAGGTTCGGGCAGAACTGGTGGATTCAAAGATTAGGTTTACCTCAGAGAAACAACATCGTCAAGTGTTTCAAGTGCAACAATGAAGGTCATATAATCAGACAGTGTAGAGCTAAAATTCTAGAATACAAGTACAGGAACAGTGGCATGATCAGGTCCAAGGATCAAGGCATGAACAAGAACAGGGATGAGAACAAGAACAAGAACGGTGACAAGAACAGGAATATGGACAAAGAGTTCAAGAGAAGGCCCAGAAAGGAAGTTATAGACGCTGATGATGATCAGTTCCTAATGGGATTTTTACTCCCATTCCAAAATTAATCACCTCATCAGGAGGTGGGGGAGGGACTGATCTAAGAGGCTCATTCTTAGTCCCGAGCCCCAAAGGTGACCCTTTGCCATTGATGACAAAGGGGGAGAGATATGAGTAAGGGGGAGAGATTCAAAGTGAAGAGGAAAGCTTCAAGTCAGGGGGAGAAAAACTTCAAAGGAAGATTCTTAGTTATGGGCACAGTTGGTCAGTCGTCAGTTGTTAGCACATTTGGTTTCAGTTTTGGCTCTTGAGAAGTGTTTTCAGTAAAGGTTTGCCATCAATGACAAAGGGGGAGATTGTTGGCAATTTTGGGTACTTTGGGTACATTGCCTTTGCTCAAGTGAATAAGTTGTCATTGATGTCAAGAAGCTTTTGAAGAAATTTGATTTGATGTCAAATAATTTGTTTTGATGACGGTTATGGCATGACAGTTTCAAAGGTCTTTTGCAAACCCCAAGCTGACAGGTTCGAAAGAAAGTAAGTTGGAAAAGTGTCACGATATCGCGACATGTCGCATTTTCGTGACTTAAGCAGGAGAGAGAAAGCATTTTAGAAAAGTGTCACGATATCGCGACATGTCGCATTTTCACGACTTAAACAGGATAGAGAAAGCAAGTTAGAAAAGTGTCGTGATATCGCGACATGTCGTAGTTTCGCGACTCAAAGAGGAGAGAGAATGTACGGAGTCAGAAATGTCATGATTTCATGACATATTGCAAGGAAGGTTGTACGGAAGAAAAAGTGTCATGATTTCACGACATGTTGTAGGAGAGAGAGTCCAAAAGAAAAAGTGTCGTGATTTCATGACATAATGCAGAAGAGAGAGTTCGTAGTGTGAATTGTCACGATTTCATGACAAGTTCGAAGAGAGAGAAAGTAACACGAGAAGTGTCGCGATTTCACGACATGCTGCAGAGTTCGAAGTGAGATCGATCATGATTTCGCGACATGCTGCAGAACTTGAAGGGAGAACTGTCGCGATTTCGTGACATACAGCAACAGAAAGAGTTCAAAGTGAGAACTGTCACGATTTTGCGACATGCAGCAAAGGAAAGGTTTTGAAGTAAGAAATGTCACGATTTTGTGACATGTTGAAGAGAAAGTGTACGGATGCAGAAAGTGTCACGATTTCACGACAGGTTGAAGAGAAAGCTTACGGATGCAGAAAGTGTCATGATTTCACGACAGATTGAGATGGCAGCATACGGTTGGAGAAAGTGTCGTGATTTTGCGATAGAAATAGAAAGCAGGTCTTCAACAGGAGAAGAGTCATGATTTCATGACAGAAGCAAAACAAAAGAGCATGGAAGAAGAAGCGTCATGATTTTGCAACAAATTCAAGGAGGAAGAGCTCAAAGGCGAAAGCGTTGCAATTTCGTGACATGTTCCATTTTTGCGGGCGTAAGGCAGAGAAAAGCACAAGGCAGTGAAAGTGTCGCGATTTTGTGACATGTTCCATTTTCGCTAGTGCAAGCAGAGAAGAGTGCAAGGAAGCGAAAGTGTCACGATTTTGTGACATGTTATGCTTTCGCGGGTGCAAGCCGAGAAGAGGTTAAGAAAGCAAAAAGTGTCATGATATCGTGACATGTTGTATTTTCATGGCAGAAGCTATAGAAGAGTTATAGAGGCAGTGAAGCCGACAAAGTCAAATATTAGCCGATGAAGATTAGGGCTTGTAGCCGACGAAGATTAGGGTTTGCATTTGTTATAACAGCCGACTAAGATTAAAGTTTTCATAATGAAAATTCTGTTATAAAAGGAGGGCTGTTTGGAGAGTTGAGATGTATTTTTTTTTTTGAAGTGCGATGTTCGCAGATAGTGCACAGAGCAAGAAGTTCGATCGTCGAGAGCAGAGTGCAAAATTCGATCGTAGTGTGTAGAGTGCATTTCGTCGAATCATTCTAAGTGTGAAAGATCACAAAGGAAGCAGAGTGTGTGAAGACGGTGCCGTTGTGATTGTGCAGAGGTGCAAAGGTTGAAGTTTGATCAAGTGCGGTTGTTTTTGCACAAAGAGAGTAGAGGGCATAGAGAGCACAAAGGGCAAAGACTAATGCGGAGTGCTGCTACTTGAGGACAGAGGTGCATTGGTTCTTTGAGAAGAACCTGAGGACAGATTTGGTTGCTGAGCTACTGTGGATGTGATCATATAAGGCAGAGGTCTCTTAGGCTAAGCATTGAGGATAGGAGGTCTTCGGTGGAAAGGAGTTCCACATGCTGGCAAGATGTAGAGGTAGTTGATCTTCTGAGGGATCATTTCCAGAGCAGAGGGGAAGGTATCTCCTTTGAGCAGAGGCTCATAAATTCAGATTGGGGAAAGGTATCTCCTTTGAGCAGAGGCTCATAAATTATGATTGGGAGAAGGTATCTCCTTTGGGCCGAGGCTCATAAACATTGTAATTGGGAAGGATTCCCAAAGAACTTTGAGATAACTTTTAGAGAAAAGTTTTGTGGACGTAGCCCAACCATTCTGGGTGAACCACGTTAAAATTGGTGTCACTTTGTGGATGATATTGTGCATTGCTTTGATATTGCTTTGGGTATATTGCTTTACTATTTTGAAATATAAAAGAAAAAGTAAAAAGAGGTCTTATACTGTTCACCCACCCCTCTCAGTATAAGCTTGTGTTCTTCAGTGCTTTGATTTTGCTCATCTTGTGCTTAGTCTTCTATCCAAATGGCACTAGTATTTGCTTATGATTTTGAGCATTCAATGCTCCTTAGTAGCATTGGTTTATGATAGTCCTTTGCTACCTCCTTTGAATCTAATTACAATGTACTTTGGATGTTGTAATATTCACTCCAATTTTTCTTGTCTTATTTAGCTTGGAGGTGAACGCTTATGTAGCT
Source organism: Wollemia nobilis (assembly GCA_028583015.1). Lineage (NCBI taxonomy): Eukaryota > Viridiplantae > Streptophyta > Pinopsida > Araucariales > Araucariaceae > Wollemia > Wollemia nobilis. Next base: position 5,530,960 of record JAQPPZ010000049.1, read on the forward strand.
ACAATCTCCTTTGGATGAATCTCACATGGCATGAGCTTCTATAATGCTTGAGATGATGTCCATGTGGCTTGTGAGCTTCAAAATCCTTTGAGATGTGGCCTAAGTAGATTTGAGATGCTATAAGACCTCTTTATAATAGTGATGCCTTGTAATGCTCCTCTATGACAATGATGTCTTGTAACACTCCTTTATGGCAATGATGATTATCTTAACGCTCAAGGAGTGAGTGTTTTCATTTCTTGAGGGACTTAGGGAATATGAGTGCTTCTATCAGTAGTGACAAGTGGAGGTTTACATGAGATTCTTCTCTCCAATATATTTCTTCCCATATATTCCTCTTGCTAACATTTACCCAACTATTTTATTTTTCTCTAATGCTTCCTTCAGGCACAACTAAATGATATTCCTCTCAATATTTTGGCTCTTGGTTCGATGACAACGATGAGGTGCTTTGAGGATGGTTATATGGTGCTATTCCTAGTTGGTAGTTCACCCACAGTAATACACCTTCTATATCAACTAAAGATCATTTTATCTTCACTATAATGAGTTGTATTCGTTTAGATGATGGCTACCCTAACGTGTTGTCCTTTTGTTGTCTGTAGATACTTGTTTCTATAGATACTCGATGTGGTGGATGATAGGGTATTTTGAACACGTCAATGGTAGCTAGATTTTGAGCCTTCGGGTGGCTCTTTTTTCTAACACAATAGTGGATATTGAGTCCTTCTGCTAATTTCACTTTTAAACACTCTATATTAGTGCTTGCTTTTCACAAATGATAGATGTTGAGCCCCTTGATGGTGTGCCAATAGTGAATGTAGAGCATCTGATTTATAGTGCCTTGGGATACTTTCTATTTTTTCCTCCTTAGGAGGGATATGATGCACCTGTATAATATGAATAAGATACATTTATTTTACATCCAAGTTCCTTGTCTCTTGTATTGATGTTGTTTCCTCCTTTGATATAATAACTTCTTGTTGTGTATATAGATGTGTTCCTCGTTGTATAGCTTGAGGACTATTGTAGATTGATTTGAAGCTTTTAATTTTATTCTTGGATATGGCTGCTACTTGCTCTTACTTTTTGATAGCAAAGTGTTGTTGCCTTTCTTATTAGACAACACTAGGATCTGTACAATACCAAAAAACATGCACCTAAGCTACTCGCATCATAATATCAAAGATAAATCAAGAGAACATGTACTGATAATGAACTAACAAACATACAAAGGATCCTTTTATTAATTCATGATAAAATCCGATTACATATACGTCCCTCTTAGGGATACCAAATGTTGATACAATGAATGCAAGCAATATGTAGCCCCTAAACGGGGGTGGTACACTTCAAATATCTCCTAGATCGACACAAATTGATTGAGGGCTTATTCTTGGTGCCTCCTCTCTTGTTTGGATGAAAGGTCCTTGGATATGGTTTTTCCCTCTGTAGATCCTATCACCTATACACAAAGAAACCATAAAACACATCAATAACATATGCAACCTATCGTGATGAGGTTTGTTTCAAAGATTTCACATGAAATGACATGAAAGCATGATAAAAGCATAAAGGTGCAAAGATAAGAAAAAATGCATAAATAACTAGGAAATCACCATACAAATACAATGGAAAGGATAGATCTACTATAATATGAGCTGATAAAGTAGAAGTAATAGGAAATCTATGCTAAAAAATCAAGAAATGGTGACCCAAACCCTAGTTGCTATTTCTCAGGGTGATTGTGCTTACAGGCCGCTGTTGAAGACATCAACCATGAATTGTGACTTCTACCTCACAAACCAGGCAACACACAATTATTCATCCGAATTGATTTTCAAGGGTTGCCTTCATATCCAGAGATGGATTAATAGTGAAAATAATGGGGATTCATGTCATATTGGTGTGACTTTATGATGTATGCTTCTCAGTACTTTGGAAGCTCCATGGTTGGTCGTAGGCTTAGAAATATGCAAATGGATAGCATGTTGACTCTCCTTGAGGGTTGTCAACTTGTTGCTCACTCAGAAAGGGCTTCGCTACATAAAATTTTAATCCATATTTGTTCCTAGGAGGGTGCATATGTAGGCCTCCCAAATTCTATATCTTGGCTTCTTGGAGAAGCCAAGATCCAAATTTGCATGAAACTGGTCATTGGAGGGAAAGGTCCAGTTCCAAAATTGCATTGGAGTGGTAGTTAGGAGGAACTCTAGGAGATTCATGCCCAAAAATGCTTGAATCCAATGCAAGTTTAGTTACCATACATGATTCATGCTTGCATGTCTATCTTAGTACTAGCCACTATCTAGAGTAGTGGCTAGCTTGTAGTCACTTTAATCTTTAGCAGCTTGGGATGAAAATTGCTCTGGTTGATAGAAACTGCACTTGATTAGGTCATAATTGCCCCTATTGAGTGGTTAGAACCACTACTATCTCTTGGAAAGGTCCAAGATCAGTCATATGGTCTATAGATATGCCCATATGAGTAGTCTCCTAAACATGACACATTTTAGGTGTCTACATATACCTCTTTTTGGGATGCATTGTGGGAAAACACAATGTTGAGCAAAAATATACCACCTAATACCATATTATAGGGTGTATGATGATCATTGATCTGATAAAAATTAGATGCCCTAATCATGAGAAGGATGTGCATCTTTGAATCATTGCTTCCAACGGTGTGGAAGGCTTTTGCATAAGACTTTGAAGTCCACTAGAGTATCGAGTCGCATTGCTTAGCATTCACAAAGGACCGAAAGCCAGATTGTCAAAGGTTTAAATCAACATATTTTATTTTGCCCCAAGTAATAGGGTAATATTATGATAGCTATTAGAAATGATTTGTAAGACAAATGTGATTAACTTTATTACATTATCAATTATTGATTTTGATTATGATTTTGTTACTATGACTACCCCCTCAAGCAACAAGTCGATGAGGAGAATATTGATGATAAAAGTGAGAAGTCGCTTGACCAAGATGATTGATTTGGACAATTTAAGATGATCTATTTTGTTGTTATATGGCAGGTCCTATTATAGGTGTGATTTCAACCGATAATAGTAATCGTATATTTTTATCCCGTGGAGCAGTCTAACCACAATGGCCTTTTTAGGGAATCAAAATGATATCAATTCAATTTAGCTTATGATGAATCACTCTATGATCTGATGAAACATCATGGAATAAATGAAATGAATGCCTCGTTCCCATGGGGCAGTCTAGCCACCATGGCCTTCTTCGATATTGAAGTGAAGCATTGCAATTCAATGATGACTAATTTGAATCAAATGACCTTATGGTAATTTACCCATATTTTTATATTGCATGGAGCACAAGTTATTGCAACCACCAAGCGTATAGGGTTGATAATCAGGTACGAGGTGCATTTGAAATTTATTTTATATTTTTAAAATTTTTATGATGTTATAATCATTTTTGAAATTTTGATTTTATGATTTTTCTAGTTATTTTGTAAATTTTGATGATTCTGGACCAGTAGATATGCTTTTTTGTCCAATTTAAGGCTCCTCATGATGAAAAATTTGATTTATTTATTATTGTTTACTAGCTGCTATCAGCAATAGTGGTCCAATTTTGCAATTTCATGGCCGTTGTCTATGTCATTAGCCCACACTTCATAGCCGCTGATGCCAGCAGTGGCTGTAGTGAAACTAAAAAAATATAAAAATAAAATTAGGGTTTTGACTTTCATTATTTCCAGCTATCATCTGCAATTTGAGCTCTAAGGGAGGAGAGAGAGATAGTGACCCAAAGAGTTGATGATTTAGATAACACCAGAGCAAGGTGAGGCATTGATGAGCAGAGGAGTCGAAGCTTCATGGGTATTTCTCCAAACCCCAACTTGTTTATTTAACCAGTAAAATGAACTAAATTAAGTAATCATAAAATGAACCTCATTAAACCAATTGGTAATGAATCACACCAGTATATAGGTTTAGAATTAGGCTAATTTAGGTGGGTCCCTTTTAGGTTTCTTATTTTTGTTAATTTTTTTGGATTTCAGGGGGAGGGCGAATGTCGTTAGCGTGTTGCCTCATGGTTGCTATCGCTCAGGGTGGCCCTTTATTTGCTAAGAGGGGATGTTGTCATTGAGGGTGGCTAGTTTTAATCCCAATGGTTAAATTTTTTACCATTGGTGGCTAACCACTATCGACATTGGCGGCCACTGTGGCAGCAGTTGTCATCTTAGGTGGTCACAAAACTTTAGAAAAATTATTTGATATTTGTTGAATTTAATTGATTTTTTTTTAATTTAATTGATTTTTTGAAATTTTCAAGTACAAATTTTAATTTTTTTGCATGGTTTGGTGTGTTTTATTATTGTGTTTGTACCCTTGCTTGATTATGGGTTATTGTTACACCATATTTTGAATTTTATTGAGTTTTTAGTGTAAGTGCATTTAATTAGGCATTTATTTTGCACTTTTAGCTCTTGTCCACATGGGCTCAAGAGCCTGATTTACTTAGAGTGCTACTGCCACTCATGACATAGGTATATTGGGTATGGTTCAATGCATGGGGCCTAATGTATATTGCTATATTGTTGATGATGATGTCGGACTAGACTTACCTTACTACATTGGCCAATAGATGGGATTGTCGAACTAACACCTTCCATCTCCTGACTGGCAAGATGACCATCACTCTTGAGGATGCCTAAAAGATATTTAGGATTCCATTCTATGGGTGGGCCATCATCTCATCCTTGAATGGAAATAGACCATCAATTTTTGATAGAGTCTTCGATGCCCAGGTAGAGGAGGCTCTGAGAGATATACATCATGGAGGAGTTCATATTGCCTACTGGTATCATGAGCAGGTATTCTCATGGTGCTAGGATGTGTTGATGTACATTATCTATAATGGCTGATCCCTAACAAATCAGGAGTGAGGTTCCCTTGGAACCTCTTGGTGATGGTGTAGGACCTTCTATACAACATCGACCCCATCATTATGGCTTATGGGAGTGCACTAATGGTGCAACTTTATGATGAGCTATACAGGATTTAGTGGGGAGGTCAAGCTAGAGTTGGTTATAGCTTGCTCCTATAGATCTGGGGGTGGGAGAATATAAAGATAGATCACCTAGCTGGATTACCCTAGGATATTATTTCTATATTTGTGAGGGCATAGTGTTATTGGTCCATGTGGCTATGAGTCATAGAGGAGCGATGCAGTCATCACCATGTAATGGATTTGGTCCACTATGTAGGCTCCTTTACCAGGCTATAGACTCAAGATATCATATGGAGGTACTATGTGGATTGCCCTAATTAGGATGAGGTAGACCGATATTTGGCATGGATGAGGCACAATCGATGGGTCATCGATCATAAGGTAGACATCAAAGAGTTTTTCAATTACTCTCGGGTGACTAGGTAGTTCAGGGTTCAATAGGACATCCCACTAGATCCTATCTTGTGTAGGCAGATCTAGGTAGAGAGATATCTCTTAATACCCTAGGTCACAATAGTATTTGAGGAGGTAGATCCTCCTACAATCAATGTCAAAATAGTAGATGCCAGGATGACAGAGGTATTCACTTAGTGGTGGGTGATACGGTTATGGCATGGTAGTGGTAGTCTAGGGTGTTCTATGGAGAAGGTAGCTACAAAGGATTTTTATGGGTGACGAGTGTGGCCTAGGATAGAGGAGTGGGGCTAGGATACCAAGGAGCAGGTAGTGCCAGAGGAGGAGGAGGAGTTAGCTCCATAGGAGTAGGAGTCTCGCCTCTAGGTTGAGTTATACATCATCAAGGTTGATGATGCAAGAGCACCCAATGAAAAGCAAAATACTACAAAGAAAAAAAAGTGTCACGATATCGCGACATGTTGGCAAGGAAGAAAACGTGTTGCAATATCGTGACATGTCGAAAAAGAAGAAAAAGTGTCATGATATCGCGACATGTCGGCAAAGAAGAAAAAGTGTCGCGATATCGCGACATGTCGGCAAAGAAGAAAAAGTGTCACGATATCGCGACATGTCGACAAAGAAGAAAAAGTGTCGCGATATCGTGACATGTCGCATTTTCGCGACCAAAAGATGAGAGAAGGCGCAAGAGAGAAAAGTGTCACGATATCGCGACATGTCGCATTTTCATGACCAAAAGACGAGAGAAGGCGCAAGAGAGAAAAAGTGTCACGATATCGCGACATGTCGCATTTTCGCGACCAAAAGACGAGAGAAGGCGCAAGAGAGAAAAAGTGTCGCGATATCGTGACATGTCGCATTTTCGTGACCAAAAGACAAGAGAAGGCGCAAGAGAGAAAAAGTGTCGCGATATCGCGACATGTCGCATTTTCACGACCAAAAGAGAAGAGAAAGAGCAAGAGGGAAAAAGTGTCGCGATATCGCGACATGTCGCATTTTCATGACTAAAAGAGAAGAGAAGAGAGTTATAGGGGCCGTTACAGAGGAAATTATCGAGCGGTGGGTATACCGAACGTCATCATTGGTTGACAGGCGGACAGAGTCTACAGTGGCAACACTGAACAACACGTGGCACCAAGGTGCAATGAAAGCAGACGAAGACCAAGAGTCGGAAAGAAAAACATTTTGAAAGCCAAAACAACGAAGAGGCACGAGAAATGAAACGAAGGGCCACAAAAGGGAAACGGAGAGTCACGCCAAAAATTTTAAAAGGGGAAGCAAAGGCATGCACAAGGGGTCGAAAACTGCTGAGACAGAGTTGCAGATTTGAAGGCAAGAGGGCCATTCTGGACCTATTTGGGCTATTTTTCTTCCAGGGCGGGAAATGCTATAAGAGAAAAAAGAAATAAACTATCTTTCGGAATAAAGGAGTTTATTTGGCAGACTGCTGCCATTTCTGTAAATATTTTCCAAGTTTTTGAATGAGAATTGGGTTTGAGTAGAAAACTTGGCTCTCCATCAAGTGGTATCAGAGCTTAGGGTTCCTGAGTGTGTGAGCAGATCACCGAAAGTGAGGTAGTTTGCACCAGGATCTATGGAAGGGTTGTGAGAAGAGAGCGAGGAAGAATGCCTCCACGAAGAAACCATGGTGGTGGGAGAAATGTGGTACCGGAAGGAGATTTTAGAGCTTTACAGAGGCAAGTGCAAGCCCTGCAAGAGGAGTTGCGAAGAGGGGTTGAGCCAAGGAGAGAAGACCGTAGTGAAGATGAAGCTTGGGAGGTTGATGATCCATCAGATGAAGAAGAAGCAATGGATCCTATAGAAGCTAGATTATTTAGGGCCATATCTCGGATCGGGAAGAAGCCAAAGTTTGATGTCTCCACGTATTCTAGGAATCTCAATCCAGAGGAGTTGATTGATTGGATCAATGATATGGAGGAGTATTTTGAGTATGAGGAGGTTGTAGATCCGAGATCGGATCAAGTTTGCAAAAATGAAGTTGAAAGGCCATGCTAGCATATGGTGGAAAGAAGTGCAGCTAGAAAGAAATAGAAGAGGAAAGGAAAAGATAACTAGATGGGATCGAATGGTAGAGAAGTTGAAGAGGCAGTTTATTCCTACAGATTACGAATTGGATCTATTGAGGAAAATGCAGAGCTTGAGACAGTCAAGCAAATCTATCAAGGAATATACAGAGGAGTTTTACAAGATCTCAATAAGAACTGGCCATTCAGAGGCTAATAAGGAGAAAGTAGCTCGTTACATAAATGGGTTAAGAATGAATATCCAAGAAGAACTCAGTTTGGTCAGGATGACCACCATTGAGGATGCATATCAGTTTGCCTTGAAGGTTGAAGAGAAGCTGAATAGAAGATTTGAAAGCAAACAAAGAGGAAGAGATCGTGGTGGAAGAACTGGTGGAAGAACCAGTGGAGGAAAATATGAAGATCAGAAGAAGACTGGTGAAACAAGTAATAACCAGGATCAAGAAGAGGAGAATACCTACCGCCCCCGTAATCAGAACAATGGTTACCAAAGAGGAAGAGGTAGATCTGGATGTGGGTATGGAAGAGGAGGATTTCGTGGAACCTGTTTCCATTGTGGGGAAGAGGGACATCGGGCATATGAGTGTCCCCAACACCAAGAGAGGATGAATAAGAGACCCGAGGGTCATGCCAGAGCTGTTATAGCAGATGAAGGTGCTGAATCAGAACATTCTGAAGAAGTAGAAGGAGAAGTGTTGATGACAAGAAGAGCATTGATGAATGGAGGGAAAGATGTGGATCAGAGGAAGAGCTTATTTCGCACAAGATGCAAATGTGCAGGTAAGGTCTGTAATGTTATCATAGATAATGGTAGCACAGATAATTTAGTTTCAGGAGAAATGGTTGCTAAGTTGAAATTGGAGAAGAGGAAGCACCCGCATCCATATCGGATTGCGTGGTTGCAGAAAGATCATAGAGCATTAGTCAGTGAGCAGTGTTTAGTTAAATTTCATATTGGAAATTATCAAGATGAGGTTCCGTGTGATGTTTTGCCTATGGATGCTTGCCATTTGTTGTTGGGGAGGCCATGGCAATTTGACAGACGTGCGGTGCATGATGGGCATGCGAATACTTACTCTCTGACGAAAGATGGAGTGCGTCACAAGTTGAAGCCATTGAAGGAAGTGGATGAAAAGGTATGCAATAGTGCTAGAATCTGTTTGGTAGATGGTAGAAAATTTTTGGATGGCCTGAAGAGGGATTCTATGTGTTATGCATTAATTCCTACTATTAAGAAGGAACAATGTATGGATATTCCAGTAGAGGTTGAAAGTCTGTTAGAAGAGTTTCCCAATATTGTGTCGAGATAATGTGCCTGAGGGTTTGCCACCAGTGAGAAAGATTAGCCATCAAATTGATTTGATTCCAGGAGCTAGTTTACCCAATAAGGCAGCCCATAGAATGTCTCCCATGGAGAATGAGGAGTTGAACAGACAGGTTCAAGAGTTGTTGAGGAAGGGGTTGATTAGAGAGAGTTTGAGTCCCTGTGCAGTACCTGCAGTACTAGCACCGAAGAAGGATGGAGAATGGAGAATGTGTACTGATTCCAGAGCCATAAATAAGATTACCATTAAGTATAGATTTCCATTACCTAGAATGGATGATATAATGGACTGTTTGAGTGGAGCTAAATACTTCACAAAAATTGATTTAAAGAGTGGGTATCATCAGATTCACATCAGAGAGGGTGATGAGTGGAAGACAACCTTCAAAACCAAAGAGGGTTTGTATGAGTGGTTGGTTATGCCATTTGGGCTAACCAATGCACCTAGTACATTCATGAGGCTAATGAATGAGGTGTTGAGAGAATTCCTAGAGAAGTTTGTTATTGTTTATTTGGATGATATTCTGATTTTTAGTAAGACATTGGAAGAGCATTTGATGCAAGTTCGGATAGTTTTTGAAAAGCTGAGGGAGGAGCAATTGTTGATTAATTTGAAGAAGTGCAGTTTTATGAAGAAGGAGTTGGTGTATCTGGGATTTGTCATCTCGGATGAGGGTCTAAAAATGGATCCAGAGAAGGTGAAGGCTATCATGGAGTGGCCTACTCCAAGGAACATAACGGAGGTAAGATCATTCCATGGTCTTGCAAGTTTCTACAGAAAGTTCATTAGAAACTTTAGCGATATTTGTGCACCCCTGACAGAAACCATGAGAGGGGATAAGAAGGAGTTTAAGTGGACTGCAAAGGCAGGTGCAAGTTTTGAGATGTTGAAAAATAAGGTGACAGAACAACCCATTTTGGTACTTCTAGATTTTAATAAAGTATTTCAGGTTGATTGTGATGCTAGTGGCAGTGCCATTGGAGCTGTGTTGAGTTAGGAAGGTAAACCTGTTGCATATTTTAGTGAGAAGTTAAATGATGCTAGGAAGAAATACTCTGTTTATGATCAAGAATTTTATGCTATAGTTCAGGCTCTTAAGAAATGGAGACACTATTTGTTAGCAAAAGAGTTTGTTTTATATCTCGATCATCAAGCTTTGCAGTATATTAATAGTCGGGGAAAAGCTGAATTAGAGACATTTGAAGTGGGTTGAATTCCTACAGAGTTATACCTTTGTTTTGAAGCATAGGAGTGGGAAGTCTAATAGAGTTGCAGATGCCTTGAGTAGAAGGCAAAATTTGTTGATAGAGATGAAAGTGGAAGTCGTTGGGTTTGAAGAACTCAAGAGTTTGTATCCAGGAGGATCCAGATTTTGCAGAGGCTTGGAAGGCATGTTTGTCTCCTACTACTTTGGATAGAACTAAGTGGTTGGATTTTATAATCCAAGATGGGATGCTATTCGGAAGGAACCAATTGTGCATTCCTAGAAGTTCAATGAGGGAGAATCGATAAAGGAGAAGCATAGTGGAGGACTAGCTGGACATTTTGGTCGAGATAAGACCATTGCCCTTGTTAGTGAAAACTACCATTGGCCACGGTTGCAGCAGGATGTGAAGAAATTTGTGCGGGGGTTGCAGAGTGTGTCGGATGGCTAAGGGAGTGAGACAGAATATAGGATTGTATCAGCCATTACCTGTACCGGAGAGACCATGGGAGGACATCAGTATGGATTTTGTTCTTGGCCTACCAAGGACACAACGAGGGAATGACTCCATTTTTGTTGTGGTTGACAGGTTTTTGAAGATGGCTCATTTTATTCCATGTCATAAAATGAGTGATGCGGTTCATGTTGCAAGCTTGTTTTTCAAGGAGGTGGTACGCCTTCATGGTCTACCCAAGAGTATAGTATCCGACGGAGATACCAAATTTGTGGGTTATTTCTGGAGGACTTTGTGGAAGAAGCTGAAAATGGATTTGAAGTTCGGTTCCGCATACCACCCGTGGATCGATGGACAAACAGAGGTGGTGAACAGAAGTTTGGGTAATCTTCTAAGATGCCCGGGTAGTAGATAAGCCCAAGGGATGGGATTTGATTTTGCCACAGGCAAAATTTGCTTACAACAATTCTATCAACGGAAGTACTGGTAAATCATCATTCCAGATTGTGTATTGGAAAAACCCAAGGAATGTTTCTGGGTTGAGAACGATGGGTAAAGGAGAAAAGAGCAGTGCTTGAGGCTGAAGATTTTGTAGAGCACATAAAGAGTTTACATGAAGAGGTACAACAACATATCAGTAAGATGAATACTCAGTACAAGGCCAAAATAGATCAGAAGAGGCATTTCAAGGAGTTCCAAGTGGGAGATGAGGTCATGGTTCACTTGAGAAAGGAAAGGTTTCCTAGAAAAACCTACAACAAGCTGAAGATGAAGAGGTTTGGACCATGCAGGATCATAGGTAAAAGAGATTCAGGAAATGCCTATGAAGTGGAACTGCCAAGTGAGCTGAATATATCACCTATTTTTAATATTTTAGACTTGGTAGAATACCATGAAGGAGGTAGTAGTGAGACACCAAGTACAGATTTGTGGAGTATTCCAGACGTCTGCTCCAGCCACAGATGAGATAGAGGAAATACTAGACACTCGAGAAGGCAAAAGTACCAAGAACAGGCAGTATTCAGAATATTTGGTCAAGTGGAAGGGCAGACCTGTAGAAGATGCAACTTGGTTGTCAAAAATAGAGGTTGACCGCCTGGGTTTTCCTCTAACAGTATAGAAGTGAAGGTCACTTCTCAATCCACCCCGGGTGTCTGATGCAGGAGCACCCAACGAAAAGCAAAATACCGCAAAGAAGAAAAAGTGTCGCGATATCGCGACATGTCGGCAAAGAAGAAAAAGTGTCGCGATATCGCGACATGTCGGCAAAGAAGAAAAAGTGTCGCGATATCGTGACATGTCGGCAAAGGAGAAAAAGTGTCGCGATATCGCGACATGTCGCATTTTCGTGACCAAAAGACGAGAGAAGGCGCAAGAGAGAAAAAGTGTCGCGATATCGCGACATGTCGCATTTTCGTGACCAAAAGACGAGAGAAGGCGCAAGAGAGAAAAAGTGTCGCGATATCGCGACATGTCGCATTTTTGCGACCAAAAGACGAGAGAAGGCGCAAGAGAGAAAAAGTGTCGCGATATCGCGACATGTCGCATTTTCATGACCAAAAGACGAGAGAAGGCGCAAGAGAGAAAAAGTGTCGCGATATCGCGACATGTCGCATTTTCGCGACCAAAAGAGAAGAGAAAGAGCAAGAGGGAAAAAGTGTCGCGATATCGCGACATGTCGCATTTTCGTGACTAAAAGAGAAGAGAAAAAGCGGTTACAAGGGCCGTTATAGAGGAAATTATCGAGCGGTGGGTATATCGAACGTCATCATTGGTTGACAGGCGGACAACGTCTACAATGGCAGCATCGAACAACACGTGGCACCAAGGTGCAATGAAAGCAGACGAAGACCAAGAGTCGGAAAGAAAAACGTTTTGAAAGCCAAAACAACGAAGAGGCACGGGAAATGAAATGAAGGGCCACAAAAGGGAAACGGAGAGTCACACCAGAAATTTTAAAAAGGGAAGCAAAGGCATGCACAAGGGGTAAAAAACTATTGAGACAAAGTTGCAGATTTGAAGGCAAGAGGGCCATTCTGGACCTATTTGGGCTATTTTTCTTCCAGGGCGGGAAATGCTGTAAAGAAAAAAAAATAAACTATCTTTCGAAATAAAGGAGTTTATTTGGCAGATTGCTGCCATTTCTGTAAATATTTCCAAGTTTTTGAATGAGAATTGGGTTTGAGAAAGTTTGGCTCTCCACCAGTTGAACTTTAGATGGCTCGATGATAGATCTTAGAGTGGGACACCTCTATCGCTATGCTCCAAACTCAGGTCAACACATTGCAAGAATAAATTTTGGTAGGCCAGACTAGATGGAGGGGTTATGAGGAGGAGAGGATCAGCCTCCAAGCATAGGTTGACTCAGTGCATCTTAGGATAGATTAGCTCACTTCTGAGAGGGATGCCCTGTGATCATAGGTTGTACCATCCACTCTAGCTACTCAAGGACCAACAAGTTTAGACCCAAGGGCAGATATTAGACACCTACAAGGGCTATTGGAGGATTATGAGGCTCAGATATCGGTAGATGCTAGGTATATTATCTCTGTATAGCTTTAGATTAGGTGGCTAGATGGCACTCCTTGAGAGAGATCTGTTGAGAAGCAACACACCCCCACTGAAAAATGAATTTCCATCCTTTGAAAACTCTGAGCTTTCATTTTGCAGTAATGACCCTCTTGATATTTTTCAGGTTTTAATTCCAAATTTTCTTGCCTTCTTGTTAAAGTTGTGCTTTTATTTGCATCTGACTTTGTTTTATTCCAGAATTCATTTTTCAAATGTTAGAATCATTGCTGATTAAATAAAATATTTCACCGGTATGAGAAAAATGCAGAAAACAGACAGATAAATTCATTAGAAGCCAAAACTTTCCTTTTTTGGCAAAGTCGCGAAACCGCGACACTTCCATTTTTGGAAGGGTCGCGAAATCGCGACAGGTTTCAGAAAAATCCGCCAAGTCAGAAAAACGTAGCGAAATCGCGACACTTCCATTTT